>JASDDO010000016.1:468156686-471075952 GCA_030015575.1 Agapanthus africanus | reverse complement strand
TTCGTCCCACTTCAACTTATAATTATTATATGACCGAGCAGGAAATAGGGGATTACCAGAATTCACGTGCCGCCCAAACGAAGAAAGTGCATATTGATGCATCTTCTTCGGGTGTATTCATTACCGAGAACTGTTTTTCAGTATCCTCTACGTCCTGGGTATGTGATACCATATCAGGATCCCATATATATAATCTGTTACATGAGCTGCAGATAGGTAGAGAACTGAGAACGGGTGATAAGTTTCAAGAGTTGGAAACGGTGCAAGTGTTGTAGCCAAGTATGTTGGCAGTTATCACCCTGTATTACCAAATACATTGATTCTGAACGAATGTTATTAGATACCGAACCTGATATACAACATCATATCAGTCTCTTTATTAAGTAAAGAAGGATATAATTTTGTATTGTTGGATAATGTTTTGAACATTTCCTATATCAAGAGTCGATCGGTTCAAGCACGTTATCTAAAAGCACATGCCTTCTAAATCAAACCACAGTTCTTAACGTACAAAACACACACAAGAGGAAGAGTTCAGAAATGAACGAATCCTTCTTGAGGCATTGTATACTAGGTCATATCAATGCGACCAGACTAGCGAAGTTACATAAAGATGCATATTTAAATCAGTTTGAACTTACATCTTGTGAAACTTGCCAGTCATGTTACAAAGATAAGATGGCCATAGCTCCGTTTATTGGAAACGGAGAAAGAGTTGGTGAACTCTTGGGACTGATACATGTTGATGTATGTAGGTCCCCAGTCTAC
The DNA here is from genome assembly GCA_030015575.1 of Agapanthus africanus. Taxonomy (NCBI): domain Eukaryota; kingdom Viridiplantae; phylum Streptophyta; class Magnoliopsida; order Asparagales; family Amaryllidaceae; genus Agapanthus; species Agapanthus africanus. The sequence goes on along the minus strand of JASDDO010000016.1, from coordinate 471,075,184 downwards.
ACATGCCAGGACTGGTTCTTTGTACTTCATTACATTCACTGATGATCTCTCAAGATTCGGACACATATTCCTGTTGAAACACATGCCTGAACCTTTTGAGAAATTCAAAGAATATAAGTTAGAAGTAGAGAACTACAACGGGTATAAGTATTATGTCCTTTGATGTGATCAGGGAAGTGAATACTTGAGCACGGAATTCCTGGACTATTCTAAAGGAGAATGAGATTCTCTTTCAGCATTACTCCTCCGTATACACCACAACACGTTGGTATATCGGGAGGGAGCAATCGCACCCTATGTGATATGGTGTGCTCTATGATGAGTACTACTGGGTTGCCTATTTCCTTTTGGGGTTATGCACTTGTGAAGCTGCATACCTATTGAATAAGGTTCCAACCTAATCAGGTGCCTACCACTCCATATGTGATATGGTATGGGAAGAACCCATCTCTTAAAGTAAGTTACGATTTGGGGTTGTCCTGCCTATGCCTAAAAGAAAAATCCGGACAGGCTCGAGGCAAGGTCAGTTCTGTGGAAGTTTGTTGGATATCCCAAGCATTCGCAAAGGAATATTTTGTACCACACCGAGGAACAAAATGTGTTTTATTTCTTGGCATGCTACCTTTTTTTAGGAAGGGAATTTCTTATGAAGAAATTAGTGGTCATGAGGTAGAACTGGAAGGAGTTCCAGCTATATAAACTGCAGCTGATGATTTGGTAGAACCGAAGGATTCAATAGCTCCCGATGAACCTCGACCTCTCCGCCGATCTGGTAGGGTTCCTCACCCGCCTGAGAGATACTTCAGTTTTCTCTATGACAGTGGGAGCAAGGATTGCATCATGAGATGATGACCCAACTAGTTTCGAGCAGGCCATCAGGAGTGGGGACTCTGTGAGAATAGATGGATGCTAAGCGATCTGAGATGGAATCTATGTACACTAAAAAAGTATGGACTTTGGTTGCTTTATCTGAAGGGTTAGATCCCCATCAGGAGCAAGTATATCTTGAGAAGATTACTTGGTGTACAAGGAAAAGTTGAGACTTTCAAAGCGAAAACACGTTGCAATAGGTTCTCGTCATCCACCAGGCATGGATAATGATGAAACCTTTTTTAGTCCTTATGCTTAAGTCCATCCGGATCCTACTTGCCATTGCTACATACCTCGACTACGATATCTGGCGGTTGGGTGTCATGACTGCTTTTCTAAATAGTGATTTAGAAGAGAGCGTCTATAAGTACACAGCCAGAGGGCTTCGCAGACAGTGGGAGCAGCAGAAACGTGTGCAAGTTGCTTTATGGGATCAAGGTGATACCTCCTAAATCCTGGGTTTTGGATATATGAGATAGATCTAAGTGGATGTTAGGATTCTCACTAGGTGTAGTGAAATGGTATCAACCGATCCTGGGGAGAATCACTAGATAGCTTCCAGGGTGGTAAGGTTGACTGAATGTCAGTCACAGGCATTGTCTTTACACTCAGTGGAGGGACGGTATGTTGGAAGAGTTCCAAGCTAGATACCATGACAAACTAGATGATAAAGGTTGGATACATCGCTACCAAGGATGCTACCAAAGAGGTAGTCTGGATGTATATAAGTTCATGAGATGAACTTCGTTCCTACCATTGTGTGATAATGGAGTTGTGGCTTAGGCCTAGGAACCCCCATCCCATAAGTGATCCAGACATATTCTTAGGCAGTATCACCTGATCATGGAGATGAATGATCTCCAGGGAGATCGAGGTTAGGAGAGTAGACACATAGGAGAACATGGCGGATCCACTCACAAAGGCATTTCCCAAAAGAGACTTTTATGGGATGGTTAAGTATGAGATACTACAACCACTACTGATTGTCGGGTATTGGATACAACGAAAGATGGCCCTAGTACGAGTGGGAGATTATTAGTTATATGTATACTCTAGAGGCCATTACTGTACATACGATGTATATTGTAGTGGATGCTTGGACATATATAGGGAGGACTTTCTTGCTCAACATGATAGTACGCTATCTGGTTGCTCTTTATCTTAACATGTACACCGATATCTCTATGTTACATATTGATAAAGCCCTTAGGATCAGTACTTGACTACCAGGATTATGATGCGGATCATACTAGTGGGGACAGTGTAGTCGCTAAGTACATCCTTCAAATGTTTCTAGTCGAGGGTGTATCGAGACAGGGCATTGATATACAACAGTAGACTAGCGTATAGCTTCTTAACCCATACAGATAGGTAATGGATGATCTCATATCCATTGGTGTTTGACATCAGAGACAGTATACGGGTGCTCAGTGGAGACTGTGTACACTGAATGGACTCGCCGAGAACTCCCAGATGGTATTATACCTAACATCAGATGGCAGTTCTTTCGTGATACTGGTACAGGTTAGTCTGTAGACCCGAGATCGTCATAGTGTCTTTTGTGATTCCCACTGTGCTTTCATTTCCACCTTACCATATTCAAGAGAACGTACAAAACGGTGGCTTTTGGGTACAGTCCCGAATTACATGGAGGCAATGAGCGATAGGAGGGGTTTCGTCTATCCCGATATAGGGAGTTGATGTTGCGCAGTGCTCGATTGGCTATAACAGGAAGTCCCTGGCTAGGGCTGCTTCAGAGATATACTGGTAAGCGTTATCAGTAGTTTCTCGACCCGTTATGAGCCTCATATGACACAACTTATCGAGTTACTGTAGTCTGACGTTTGCCACCCCTAGACGAGATATACGGCATATCAAACGAAGAGACCGGACTATACGGTAGTGTTACTGATTGGATTCGCAGGAGTACGAACAGCCTTGCTTGTTGATCTTCTGATCGCTCAATACCCGGGTGGCCGTTACATTTAGCAGACCGCTTGCGGCTTGTGGGTGTTTGATATGATCATCGTCTACTGCCGGCGTATTGACGAGTCTTTAGAGTCCTACACAGAGGTTTCCTGGCTCAAGAAAAACGGAGTAGGAGCACATATATGATATGTGCAGGACCGAGATTGATACGATATGAGATACTGTATTCTATTCTCGCGATTTGTGACATTGGTCAGTTATATGAGATATAGCCTGGTTATCGGATCAAGTGTTGATTCGATAAGTTGTTACATTTAATATTAGTCGGTTATATGTAATATAGCCGGATTATTAAATCAAGAGTTGATTTAATAATTTAATGTATAATTATATATTTGATATATTATATTACATTAACTAATATTAAGCTCACTTATGATTTCTTTTTCTCACTTTGTGCATGTATATATATATGATATATATATGTGTACATTATTATGTGTCATGCTTGATGATACATGGACATGGTTGTGTGTATGACTCACACCATGCTAGGGTTGATCTAGGGTTTTATTTATTTAAACTTATTCAAAAATGTGTTGGATTTTGTCAAGGCAAGAAGCTTTAAGAAGCTTAAGGTTGCATTGACTTAGTCTTCCATTTTTGTTTAGCTTAAGATATTTATATACCCAACCATCATAGCTAGCCTTGGTTAGCTCTCTCCAATGGTTAAGGGATGGCATATACTCACCATGGTTTGTTTTCTAACCTCATGATTTTATTCATTCATCATGAGAGTTATCTTCTTATTCTTCCTCAAAGCTTTCTAGCTTCAATGGACGTATGAGAAAAAATGTGAGAAAATGAAATCTAAAGTGAGCCCACTTCCTACTTCATCATCCTCTACTACTTGCTATTTAGTATAGGGTGTTTGCTTCACTAATTCCATAGTTAGTGAAGAGATAGCTTGGGTTAGTGTCTCCTCGACGTAGATTATCTTCGACCTCGAAGACTTCGAAGCAAGCATGTTCATTTCTTAAAAGGAGCCTCTTTAGAGTCCAGAGTTCACGATCGCAGCGAAGAGACTACTACATAGAGCTATTGAAGTGTAGGACCGATCTACAAAGGTTGTATTCCTTGCTCACTTTTCATATGCGAAGTTGTTTGCATTACATTCCGTCGATTTCTAGTATACGATTCTAGTGTTAAGGTTAGCTAGAATGGCAATTTTTTGAATTTGGCATGGACTATGCCTCCCAAAACCTTACTGCCGTGCTAGGTAACCCTGCAAATATCACAAAAAATTAGTTTCAGATATTTGTACACAAAAACAGATATGTAACAAAAAGGAACTTGCAAGAGAGGTGAGATATACCTATAGGGATGGTGCACAAGAGAATTCCTGCTCAAGAATTGATTGCTTGAGGTTTCTTGAAGTGATTGTGGCCCTAACTTGATGGTATGAGCAATATTGATGAAGGAACCCTCTCATTTCTCTTTTGATATGATGAATGATTGAAGTTTTTGGTGTTGGAATTTGAAGAAAGTATTGGTTCAGTTTGGAAAAAAGGAGAATGAATATGTGTAATTAGATGAAGGAGGTAGGTAGAAAAGAATGAGGTGGAAGGTTGTAGCATGAGGTGGAGGGAGGTGAGGGGGTGTGTGTGGTGTGGAGGTTGTGAGGGTTATTCTAACTGTCACGCACCGCTTCCCAAAATACGGAATATGAGGGGTTGACAAGGCCATCCATGCTCCTACGGTCAAGGAAATATCCTGCCGTAGTCACACTTCGGCTTCTAGTATTACGTGGTAATCAGTAATCAATGCACAAGTAATGAGAAATGCATTCACTACTTCTATCAACAGATATAAAACTAACCAGATAGAGATCAAGGGAAAGATAGTGCTGACATCGCTGATCTAGATGTGCGCAAAATCCTCGAGGTTCGACAGATCCTGATTCGAGCTCGGTCCACCTCTCACTCTGAGCATGCATACTCAGGTCGTCAGAGAGACACAATAGCAATATATATAAATACAAATGTAAACGCGTGCAATGATGATGAACATGAAACAGTAAACATGGAGTAATGACATGAGCATGAAGTAACCGATACAGGTAAACAATAAAGAAGGTATATCGAATCAGTAATTAATGCATGTCCATGTCACTAAACCTATCAGTCTATAAGTCTCACTGTCCAGGTCGCTAAACCTATCGTCAATCCAAGTGTGAGTGTCAACCACCGCAGGAGTATCCCTAACCCAAGGCTAAGCCCCAGGGGCATGGGAACACGGGCCTGAATCACGCTCGCTAATAATCAGTAATATCACCTATACGACTCCCGAAATCGTTGTATGACAGCAGTGGGACTCCCGAAATTCCGCTGATCGAACTCACACTCAAACTACCCCACACCCGCGGTCTACAACAAACACTGACCATGAACCCAAATACCAGTCGCTCCATGACAAGTCTACACGAGAACTGGAGACAGGGTCTCCAACAAGCTTGTCTCAACTGGTATCCAAGATAAATAGACAATGCTCGATGTCTTACCTATGACGCTAATATAAGTGCTTCTATAACCGTCCCATTTCAGTTATAGTTACACCTATATATGTCCCATAGGCGTTGGCAATGCAATAATTTAACTGGTTCCGCTAATTGTGTACAAGTACGTGTCACTTCACTTATTCATTCACGCTTTAACATTAACGTACTTGCCACAATCTAATCACTAATATTTATCACTGGGTAATGTAACACGGTCACTAGGGTATCAATGTTTATGACCACTATTCACATGAGGATATAACCGCTACATGATATGATGAGAATGCAATTAATTATAATACAAACAAAATATAGCAGCCAACGTCATACCACTCACAAATTTACTATACATCACACGTGCAGAACTTGTTAGTGTATATGCCCTAGAGGCCATTACTGTATCATACTAGTTTGTATATTACTTTATGGAAGCTTGGGATATTCACAGTTGTATATACAATCTTGCTTGAAATGGTAGTATGCTACTTGGTTTGTCTCTGCTTTAATATGTGCATGTGTTTCTTTTAGCATATTGCTGATATACATATTAGTAGAGCCCTTAGGATCTTTGCTTGATTACCAGCGTTGTGATGGCGCTCGCACTCGTGGGAGCTGGGTAATCTATAAGCACATCCTTATACAGGTCCCTGGTCGTTGGACTATCGAGACAGGGCATCGATACTCCGGAGTAGACTAGCGTATGCACTTCTCATCCCAGTGTGGGAGACGGTCTGTCCCACAGCCGTCAGTACGTCGTACTTGGGATAGTATACGGGTGCTCGTTGGGTTACGAGTACACTGGACAGGACTCGTCGGGACCTGTTGGTTGGTAGTATACCTATCGTCAGTTATCAGTTCCCAGGTGACATGAGTACAGCTTAGTCCGCTGACTTGACACTGTCACTTCGCCTCGAGTGTGTTCCTACTGCACTTTGATTACTAGCCTACCATGGCTCAAAGGAGTCGTGCAAACAGGTAGTTTTTGGGTGCAGTACCGAAGCACTTGGAAGCAGTGACGGTTAGACAGGATTCGTCTCTCCCGGTATTGGGGGTTGACATCGCGCTGTGTCCAGGAGAGCCATTACACGAGTAGTCCCTGGCCAGGGCAAGCGAGATATACTGGTAGGTTTCCAGTGTTATCTCAGGGTGTTCTGGGCTTCACTCCGACACGACTTGTACCGCTATTAGGGGACTGACGTTCACCGCCCCCTAGGCCCGCCATGCGATGTATCAGACGAACAGACCGGACTGTACGGAGATTGTCACATACAGGCTCAGTAGGAGTTCGGATGGGGTTCACCTCGTCAGTCTTCTTATCGACATCTACCTGGGGACCGTTACGTACAGCTAGTGCCGCTTGCGGTCTGTGGTTAAACCCACTGCCAGCGTAGTGTCGAGTCTTTAGAGACCCACACAGAGAGCTATTCGCCTCTAGGCAAAATGAGTAGAGGTCGCATGGTTTTGCGACAGGGTTCGTTCACATCCGTGCACTTGTGCACGTTTGCTGTCCGGACAGTTTATACTAGCAGGCTTTGGTTTAAGCCGGATCCTAGTATATTATTTGGGATTGGTTTTTCTCATTGTATTCGTGTTCCTCGGATCACGAATGCGGGTGCGTATGCACAGTTGCTTGAGATTGAGGGAGAGGACCTTGATTAGGGTTAATGGCTATTGTCATTTTATTAACCCTAATGTTTATGTGTGTATTATTGTTAATTAATAATTAGTTTAATAATTGTCCATGGTTATGGTTGTTGACCTTTTGACTTCATTGACTTGTTGACCTAGGTTGACACTTTGACCATCATCATTTCTTTTGGAAGATGCTTTTTGATCCTTGCAAATTGAAATGATAACGGTCATGTCATGATTAACCATGACAATTATCTAGCTAATTATTTAATTAAAATAATATGCACATATTAGTGAGAATGGCTCACATTTTCTCATTCTATCATTTCATTTCTCTCTCTTGTTCTTCCTCTCCCTCAAGCTCTCTCCCTCTCATGTGTTGAGAAACACTTGAGCTTGAGAAAAACCCTCTCTTGATCATCTTTACTCTCATCTAGGGTTGAAGAACTGGCACTTCTTGAACCCTAGTTACTTCTAGCTTGGAGTTGAAGCCAAAGGTTGAGGCTTTCGGGTGGATCTTTTTTCGGCGTGAGAAGACGAGCAAGATGACCTCCTTCCACCACTCCAAGGAGCAAGGAGAGAAGGACTTAGAGCTCAAGGTATAACCTTTCTAGCACTTAGCTAGTTTATAGTTAGCTTTAGCAAGTTTTTGTTTAGCAAAGATCCTTACAAGTCTAGTCCATGTTTCCTTAGTTGATAAAAATCCGATTTTTATTCCGTTTTCCGCCTCCCCGCAAGCACCGGGGTGGGCAACGTGGACTTACAGTGGTATCAGAGCCTAACTAAACATAAACTAGCTAAGTAGTGAAGTGTAACGAAGTTCGAAACCGAAAAATCCAAAAACCGAGTTTTCAAAAACCCTAGTTTCTGTTAAAAAAATTTCTGGTCAAAACAAAATTTGTTATACTCCAAAAATCGTCTCAGGGTTTTGTGAAGAAAGCCACCAAAAACGTGCCAGTGACTCGACCAAAGAACCGCGGTTCCGCGGCAATAGCAAGCTATTGCCACGCAACCGCGGCCGTCTTGGTGAGTCACTGGGTCGATTTTGGTGCAGTGTATTTCTGGCTTGGTTTTGTGATTTTTGAGATATGTTATATGTGCCCAGATTTTCCAGAATGGAAATTTATTTTTGGGGGCCTATAAATCCGTATTTTTTCCGAACTTCACTACACTTTGACTATGACGGTTATATCTGTGATGTTTGTATGTATTGAACGTCGGCTAATCGCTATATGTCGATTAGTCGGGGTTATACATCTCTGTGATCTGTGTTTGATATTGGTATGTGTATATGAATGGGTTGGATTGTCGCGGGTGAATAGCCGGGGTGGATGTGAGATGAGTGTTGCTTTTCTTTCATTCATTGTAACATGTAAATTGATGTAATATTATTATTTGTATGGCCGCACAACCGGGTCGGGGTTGTAGCCGTCATTGTATAATTCTTTTTACTGTTTTTGCTCCTAGGATAGACCCATGGAGGGGTGCACAAACTACCGGGTATCTCGAAGTGCCGAGTGGCCTACTCACGGTGGTGAGGGAGGTTGCTTCGCTTCGAGTACTTGGCGGGTAGTTTGCCGCACCCGTAGGGGTCTTGGGTGGGGTATTTGGCTATTCACCGCGACCGTGTAATCCGCTTTTCGTTGCAGGCTCGAACGGATTGCGGATTCCTAGTATATCCAATGTATTCATCTGTGATCTGTAATGTCTATCATTGCTATATATTTATATATAATAACTATTTAGGCGTTGCTTATGTTTTACAGCCGCGCTAGCCCAGCCCCCGCTCTGTCGTTAGTTAAGTAACCTAACGGGTGATGACGGGCCCCGTGGCGAATGCGAATGGCATAAGCGTACGTCATATTTTGGTTGTTTTCTGCAATGGTAGGATTAAATGATAGGACGCATTAAAAGAACTAATGCAAGAAAATAAACCAAGTAAAAGTCGATTGGAACACTTTGAAAACCACTCGGTTCTTTTCAAAATTAAACTTTTAAACGCGGAACTTGAACCACTCCTTTTAAAAGCTATCTCGTTCCATCGATTAGATCAAGTTCACTACGTTCACGGTTTCGCCAAAACCATCCGTAGCCCTCCGTCATTCCACATGAATGGTCAAAAAGTATTCAAGCTATGTATTTTGGCCAAAGTCAAGGCATAGTGATTGGTAGCTATTGGGCATTCATGTGCAGCATAGATAGATGCGTTGGTTTGGGACAGTCGTGCTGCCATTTTGGCCAAAGTCAAGGGTAGGTACGGGTGGGTCCAAATTAACCAGGAGAATGACGGGTAGAATTTGACATGTGACTTATGATATTTTGGCCAAAGTCAAGGTCATAAGAGCATGGGGCAAAAATCCACATCAGGAGTTTCATAAGTACTGAAACTTGCTAGCGCTGCATACCATTTGGAGTGTGATAATTCTGGTAGGATTCCTTCGGTTTTATCACACGATGATATTTGGATCCCGATCCTACTGTTAGTATATGCTACTCCTCGGGAAAACTCTCACTTAACGATCAATGCTATAAACTTAGTAGGTGTCTAGAAAGGTGTTAGCGGGGCTACGCCCACAGGGAAAAGAGGTTACTTAATTAAGGAACTTCACGAAAGCGTTGGAAAACCTCCCTCGAAGTACCGACACTGGCCTGGCTGAAAAGTTAAGCAAGTATTGTACGGTTAGAGTGATCCTGACTAATCCTTTCTTTACGGTTTGAGAATGGATTCGAGAGACAGTGGGAGCCATCCAGTTTAGACAAACTAAAAACCACTCTAAACTTGCAAGAGCATCATGCTAAAGTGTTTCTTTTCTCTCTCCTAATTGCAGCGACCATTCAAGATGACCGGACTTAAGTTATTACTAGATAAAAATATACTGACAGGGCCAAACTAGAAAGATTGGCTCAGGAATGTCAAGATGGCAATCACTTATGACAAGTTGGGGTATGTACTTACCACCAAAGCTCCCCCTGTCCCAGGTCCCACCTCCAGCGTCGCGGATGTAGAAATCCGTAAGACATGGGAGATAGATTGCGCGAGGGCCAGATGCCTCGTACTAGCCTCGATGGACAACGAACATCAGAGGAGGCACGAGAATATGGACCTAGAGTCCATATTTCTCCATACAAAAGAACTGTATGGAGAGCAGTCTCGTATCGCAAGATACGAAGTGTCGAAGAAGCTTTTTTCGGCAAGGTTGGCCGTCGGATCATCGGTAGCAGAACACGTGCTTAAGATGATCGGCTACATTGAGGAGCTCGCGGACCTTGGGGCCACGTTGGAGAATGAACTCTATACTGATTTGATTCTCCAGTCCCTTCCTTCCACTTACGCCCAGTTCATTCTTAACTTCAACATGCAAGAAAAGGAGGTTGAACTTGCCGAACTTCTGAACATGTTGAGGACTGCTGAGGGCACCCTACAGAAGGGTAGGGAGACATCCACTTTGTTTGTAGGAGGATCTTCCTCTTCTAGGTCCAGGGAGAAAGCCAAGGGCAAGAAGAAGAAAGCCCCCGCCAAACTAAGAGGCGGTGTCGGTAAAGTGGATACGAAGGGAAAGGGTAAAGCAACAAAGATAGCGGGGAAGCTAGTGGGGAAGGAAGAATGCTTCTATTGTCACAAAAGTGGTCACTGGAAACAGGATTGCAAGGCTTGGAAAGCCAGAACACAGGATTTGAAGTGAGTTGCGGCTTCAGCTTCAGGTGTGTATGTTATTGAAAACTGTCTATCAATAAACTCTACATCCTGGGTATTGGATACCGGATCAGGATCTCATATCTGTAATTCTTTGCAGGCGTTGAGAAAGCGTAGAGTTTTGAAGGCAGGTGACATGACCCTCAGAGTTGCAAACGGTGCTAGCATGGATGCTGAGGCCGTGGGGGACTATCACCTGGGATTATCGGATGGACATTTTTTGGTTTTGCGTAGTTGTTATTATGTACCAAATGCAACCTGTAATATCATTTCTGTATCTTTATTGTCTAAAGAAGGTTATGAATTTGCATTTGTAAGTAATGTAGTGAACATTCACCTTAATCAAGTTTTGATTGGGTCAGGTACATTGAACAACGGTATATACGTAATAAACCAACCACAGATTTTCAATGTCCAGAATACACACAAAAGAAAGTCTCCAGAAATAAATAAAACTTTCTTATGGCATTGTAGACTGGGTCACATCAATGAGAGAAGGTTGACTAAGTTACATGCAGAAGGATATTTAGATCCGTTCGAATATCAATCGTATGCAACTTATCAATCCTGTCTCAAAGGAAAGATGACAAATACTCCGTTCACTGGACACGGAGAAAGAGCGAGCGAGCTCTTGGGACTCGTACACAGCGACGTGTGCGGTCCAATGTCTACACATGCACGAAGCGGTTATTCTTACTTCATTACTTTTACGGATGACTTTTCAAGGTACGGTTATGTCTTCTTAATGAAACATAAATCCGAGGCTTTTGAAAAATTCCAGGAATATAAGAATGAAGTGGAAAAACAAACAGGCAAAAGTATAAAGACACTGAGATCTGATCGAGGTGGTGAATACTTGAGTGCCGAGTTCCTGGGTTACTTAAAAGAGAATGGAATTTTCTCTCAGCTTACTCCTCCATACACTCCGCAACATAATGGTGTATCGGAGAGACGGAACCGAACCCTATTGGATATGGTACGGTCCATGATGAGTAACGCTGAGTTGCCGCGATCGTTCTGGGGAAATGCGCTAGAATCAGCGGCATACCTTTTGAACCGAGTTCCAACTAAGACTGTGCCTACTACACCATATCAGATGTGGTGTGGGAAGAGACCCTATCTTAATCATATTAAGACATAGGGATGTCCAGCTTTTGTAAAGAAGCAGCATGCGGACAAGCTCGAGGCACGCTCAGTACAGTGTAAGTTTGTGGGATATCCAAAGAGCTCCAAGGGATATTACTTCTATTGCGAAGAGGAACAAAAAGTCCTTGTTTCTCGCCATGCCCACTTTCTAGAACACCAGTTCATAGAAAAAAGAATTAAGTGGGAGCGCAATAGAACTGGAAGAAATTCCAGAACCACAAGCTACTACTGAAAGCTTAGTAGAACCAGAGGGTTCGAAAGATCAGGACATTCCCACGCCACTCCGCAGGAGTAGTAGGCGGTCTCATCCGCCCGAGAGATACTACGGTTTTCTCATTGACGGGGATAGAGAGGATTGCATCATAGATTGTGATGAGCCTACTAGCTTCCAGCAAGCCATTCAGAGCGTCGACTCGGTAAAATGGCTGGATGCAATGCGGACCGAGATGGAGTCCATGTACACCAACAACGTATGGACGTTGGACATTGCTCCAGACGGGGTAAAACCCGTAGGATGCAAGTGGATCTTCAAAAGGAAGATTGGTGTAGATGGACAGGTTGAGACCTATAAAGCTAGACTGGTAGCAAAGGGTTTTCGTCAGCGACCTGGTTTGGACTATGACGAAACCTTTTCTCCAGTAGCTATGCTGAAATCCATTCGGATCCTTCTTGCCATTGCTGCCTTCCACGATTATGAGATTTAGCAGATGGACGTAAAGACAGCTTTTCTAAATGGTCATTTAGAGGAGTGTGTCTATATGGACCAGCCAGAGGGTTTCATTCAGGGTGGGAGCAGTGGAAAGGTGTGCAAGTTGCTCAAGTCCATTTATGGACTAAAGCAGGCATCGCGGAGTTGGAACATCTGTTTTGATGAGACGGTCAAGGAATTTGGCTTTATCAAAAATCCAGATGAACCATGCATCTATTGTAGATTTGTAGCGAGAACTGTAGTATTCCTCGTTTTATACGTGGATGGCATTCTCTTAATAGGAAATGACATTCCTATGCTACAATCTGTCAAAGGGTTCTTGTCACACAGGTTCTCCATGAAAGACCTGGGTGATGCCTCATACATTCTGGGTATCCGGATCTACCGTGACAGATCCAAGAAGATATTAGGACTTTCGCAGTCCAGGTACATCGACACCATACTGAAGAGATTCAGTATGGAAGATTCCAAGCGCGGTAATCTACCGGCTTGTCACGGGATCACCCTCTCCAAAGAGATGTTTCCCAAGACTGATTTGGAGAGGGATCGCATGTCTATTATACCCTACGCTTCTGCGGTAGGCTCTATAATGTATGCGATGTTGTGTACCAGACCGGATGTGGCTTATGCACTGAGTGTGGTAAGCAGGTATCAGTTAAACCCTGGGGAGAAACATTGGATAGCAGTAAAGAACATTCTCAAGTACCTGAGAAGGACTAAGGAGATGTTCTTGGTGTATGGCGGAAAAGACCTGCAGATTGAGGCCTTTGCTGACTCCAGCTTCCAGAGTGACAAGGATGATTCCAAGTCCATGTCGGGTTTTGTCTTTACCCTCAATGGAGGGGCGGTGTGTTGGAAGAGCTCCAAACAGGAAACCGTTGCTGACTCGACTATGGAAGCGGAATACATCGCTGCATCCGATGCCGCAAAAGAAGCTGTCTGGATGAGGAAGTTCTTGAGAGAACTTCAGGTGGTCCCGTCCATTGTTGACCCAATACCTCTGTATTGCGACAACAACGGGGCTATAGCTTTAGCGAAGGAACCCAGGTCCCATCAGAAATCCAGACACATCTTAAGGCGGTATCACCTGATCAGGGAGATCGTGGATCGCCAGGAGATCGAGGTCCGGAGAGTTGCATCAGAGGATAACACTGCAGATCCATTCACCAAGGCCTTGCCCCAGACTCAGTTCGAGCGGCTGATCGAGATGATAGGTCTTCGATACGCCAGTACATGGCCTTAGTGCAAGTGGGAGATTGTTAGTGTATATGCCCTAGAGGCCATTACTGTATCATACTAGTTTGTATATTACTTGATGGAAGCTTGGGATATTCACAGTTGTATATACAATCTTGCTCGACATGGTAGTATGCTACTTGGTTTGTCTCTGCTTTAATATGTGCATGTGTTTCTTTTAGCATATTGCTGATATACATATTAGTAGAGCCCTTAGGATCTTTGCTTGATTACCAGCGTTGTGATGGCGCTCGCACTCGTGGGAGCTGGGTAATCTATAAGCACATCCTTATACAGGTCCCTGGTCGTTGGACTATCGAGACAGGGCATCGATACTCCGGAGTAGACTAGCGTATGCGCTTCTCATCCCAGTGTGGGAGACGGTCTGTCCCACAGCCGTCAGTACGTCGTACTTGGGATAGTATACGGGTGCTCGTTGGGTTACGAGTACACTGGACAGGACTCGTCGGGAACTGTTGGTTGGTAGTATACCTATCGTCAGTTATCAGTTCCCAGGTGACATGAGTACAGCTTAGTCCGCTGACTTGACACTGTCACTTCGCCTCGAGTGTGTTCCCACTGCACTTTGATTACTACCCTACCACGGCTCAAAGGAGTCGTGCAAACAGGTAGTTTTTGGGTGCAGTCCCGAAGCACTTGGAGGCAGTGACGGTTAGACAGGATTCGTCTCTCCCGGTATTGGGGGTTGACATCGCGCTGTGTCCAGGAGAGCCATTACACGAGTAGTCCCTGGCCAGGGCAAGCGAGATATACTGGTAGGTTTCCAGTGTTATCTCAGGGTGTTCTGGGCTTCACTCCGACACGACTTGTACCGCTATTAGGGGACTGACGTTCACCGCCCCCTAGGCCCGCCATGCGATGTATCAGACGAACAGACCAGACTGTACGGAGATTGTCACATACAGGCTCAGTAGGAGTTCAGATGGGGTTCACCTCGTCAGTCTTCTTATCGACATCTACCTGGGGACCGTTACGTACAGCTAGTGCCGCTAGCGGTCTGTGGTTAAACCCACTGCCAGCGTAGTGTTGAGTCTTTAGAGTCCCACACAGAGAGCTATTCGCCTTTAGGCAAAATGAGTAGAGGTCGCATGGTTTTGCGACAGGATTCGTTCACATCCGCGCACTTGTGCACGTTTGCTGTCCGGACAGTTTATACTAGCGGGCTTTGGTTTAAGCCGGATCCTAGTATATTATTTGGGATTGGTTTTTCTCATTGTATTCGTGTTCCTCGGATCACGAATGCGGGTGCGTATGCACAGTTGCTTGAGATTGAGGGAGAGGACCTTGATTAGGGTTAATGGCTATTGTCATTTTATTAACCCTAATGTTTATGTGTGTATTATTGTTAATTAATAATTAGTTTAATAATTTTCCATGGTTATGGTTGTTGACCTTTTGACTTCATTGACTTGTTGACCTAGGTTGACACTTTGACCATCATCATTTCTTTTGGAAGATACTTTTTGATCCTTGCAAATTGAAATGATAATGGTCATGTCATGATTAACCATGACAATTATCTAGCTAATTATTTAATTAAAATAATATGCACATATTAGTGAGAATGACTCACATTTTCTCATTCTATCATTTCATTTCTCTCTCTTGTTCTTCCTCTCCCTCAAGCTCTCTCCCTCTCATGTGTTGAGAAACACTTGAGCTTGAGAAAAACCCTCTCTTGATCATCTTTACTCTCATCTAGGGTTGAAGGTCTAGCACTTCTTGAACCCTAGTTACTTCTAGCTTGGAGTTGAAGCCAAAGGTTGAGGCTTTCGGGTGGATCTTTCTTCGGCGTGAGAAGACGAGCAAGGTGACCTCCTTCCACCACTCCAAGGAGCAAGGAGAGAAGGACTTAGAGCTCAAGGTATAACCTTTCTAGCACTTAGCTAGTTTATAGTTAGCTTTAGCAAGTTTTTGTTTAGCAAAGATCCTTACAAGTCTAGTCCATGTTGCCTTAGTTGATAAAAATCCGATTTTTATTCCGTTTTCCGCCTCCCCGCAAGCACCGGGGTGGGCAACGTGGACTTACAGAACTAAGAAAAAAAATATATAAGTGGTAAGTAGTATGTTTAATTATCTGTCCATCAAAATTAGTTTCGCGTCAATCGGGTTTCAGGTTTGCTAGTTACTATTATTTCATTTTAAGTGTTTATTGCTGGAAATCCAATTTCTGAACCGGAAGTCCCGTTCGTAACACATTTTACTCTCTGTTGGGAGCATAATTTGGTGACGCTACTGTTCAACTAGCTGTAGGGATATGAGTTAAATTTACAGAACAGGAGACGGATCAATAATATTCATTGTAGTTTAGGAGTTGCGATCAGATTACTGACGAAGGGTGCAAACTGAAATGACAGAAATCTGCCGTACAAGTTATCAGTTTAAAATGTGATTTAAATAACAAATGATACTGTATTTTATTGAAACTGGTACCGTTGGAAACCTAATTAGATTCTATACGGTTATATATTTGGTTCCGAACACTTGTACATTTAAACGGTGAAGTATTTGCGTTCTAAAACAAGCAATGGTAGAGATTCTTGCCTCGGACTACAGTTCAAGGCCGCGAATCGCCTCAGTATTAATTATTATAACTTATCAAAATGCAAAGATGAACTATGGGGTGTTGTAGGTTTATCTATTGGATTCGATATGAGCCATCGAACATTATGTTGCGAGTTGTATTCAATTTAATATGGATTTTAGAACATGGCTTGTGCGGTTAATTCCAGATTCAACGTCGCATTTTAGAGGCGTCGTTTTTTGTATGAGACAACATTATTTTGCCTTCAAATTTCTACATGATAATTGTAAACAGTAGAGGGATATGTTGATCATAAGTTTCGCTATTTTCATTTAGGTTTTGGCTTGGGATTCGCATCGAACACTCTTGCTTTATATACATGTCACGATTGAAACATTGGTTTACCCAATTAATTAAAGTGTGATTTAATCACTACAAGTCCAACACTATACTAGAAAGGTAATGTTAAAACCCGAATGTGTTCCACTCAATATAATTATATAACGACTATCACACATTAGAACGTAACGATAATTATAGTGTAAATATGATATCAATACAACTATAATTTGATGAATAATAACTTATAGCATGTAGAGAAAGTGAGGGGATTCACTTGCCTTTGACGATATCACGGAGATGATGGGTCGCTCGGACGCTGTAATGCACGCTACGGATGCGAAAACGGCCATTGCGACAAAACCGGAGTTCGCGAGCCTTGGAATCGCAGTGCCGGAGCCTCGAATCTTTGCTTCCGATTGGCTACAGCTTGCACAGATCGACGTTGGTGGCTGTACCTGAGGGCTCCAATTTCGCATAGATGAGGCCATCGATGGTGGAGTGGTCGACGCACAGTGCTAGGGCGTGGCCATAGCAAGTGGAGGAAGCAAGGTAATGGTGGCTGTTATTGTCTTTGGGGATGGCGACAGCGATGGAGGCTATGGGGTTCAAGGCTCTGGGTTGGAGAAGGCGACGAGGGGGTGACGTTGCGAGGGTCGGATCTCCGGCGAGGTCTTGCGATGAGAGGGTGCAGGCAATGGGTTCTCGGGTACGGCTCTATGCAACGAGGAGGCTCGGGATCTAGGGAGTAGGAAGTGTGGAGACGAGGTCGAGTAGGAGAGTTAAGGGATCGGGGTGCAGCGACGTGGTGAGGAGTTCGACGGCGACGAGCTCTGGCGAAGAGGTGTAGGATGAGGTGAGGGCTGTTGGGTTTGAGGTCGCAGGGGAGAGGTTGCACGGGAGAGGAGGTGATGGAGAGGTGGTAGTTGCGGTGTTGGAAAGGAGGAGGAGATGGTGACGATAGCGAGGTGAGGCCGACGAGGATGGTCGTTGGCGATGGCGACGAGCGCGAGGCAGGGCGAGGGCTACGCGAGGTGGGAAACGAAAAAGGAGATGAATGAGGAGAGAGAGAGGACATGGGCAAGTGGGAAAATATGGGTTTGGGTTAAATTAAAAGAAAGATATTTAAATATATATATGAAGAGAGAGACAAAGAGAGATTGGTTAGTTGTTAGGATTTAGAATAGGATTAGAGAGAGAGAGAGAGAATGCGAGAGGAGGGGCAGTCGTGAGGAGGACGAGGTCGTGGAGGAGCGCGGGTCATGGGGCGAGCACGGGTCTCAAGGAAGTCGTTGAGGGGATCTTGGGGTTGGGCGCGGGATTTGTCATGGGAGCGAGTCAAGCGGGAGAGGAACGGGACGTGGGGCGTGGTGGTCGGTCGTCATTGGAGGAAGGAGGAGTCATGGAGGGAGCAGGAAAAGAAAAGTGAAGAGAAGAAGAAGAAGGGAGTGGGGAGCGGGTCGGGTCGTGTAGGCCGAGTTGGGTTGGATAGGGAAGAGGGAAGAGGTTAAGGCAAGGGTGAGGGAATTGGGCCAGGGCTTGGGCTCATGTGCAACAAAAAGGAAAATGAGGGTTGGGGGTTTTAGGCTGAGGGAGGATTAAAAAAATATTTTAGAAAATCGAAAGGGTTAGGGTTTATAAATAAAATATAGGAATATTTAAATTTAGAAAATTTTAGGAAACATAATTTACAAATACGGAAAAATATTCGCAAGGGATCTGGGTATTACACTAACCTAAACATTTACCCAACCTTTATACAAAATAAAAACAAACCTTTTTAAATAAGTACCCTCATGTTACACTAAATCAAAATTCATGTTTTTAAAAGAAATAAAACACTTATCATAATACTTAAATACCCTAACCTTTTAATAAAATCTCATATCATATTAAAATAATTTAAATATCATTTTTTATGATATCATACCTTTTTCTTCATTTTTACCAAAATAATTACATTTTTGCAGATATCGATCCGATACCAAAATTCATATGCGATATCATTTTTGTAAACTAATTATATTCATATTTAAAATTATAAATTAATATTTATAATTTTCCAAAATGTTACAGCTAAGCACTTTTTTGGTTCTGTTTGCTCAGTCTTGGGCTTTTTCTCTTTATTCAGAAGTGCTAAGCACTTATGTGTAGCTCTTGCGTTCACGTGGGAAGCACATGAGGCGCTCAGACTTGGGCACCGCCCAATCAGTGCTAAGAACTTAGCCATTTTGACTATATATATATATATATATATATATATATATATATATATAGTGCTCAGCAATTTTCTACAATGCTCACGTGTGTTTCACGTGAGGCATTGAGTCTTCAACTCTGGGCGCTCACCTGGGAAGCACATGAGGCGATGAGTTAATATTTTTGGGTGCTCATAGGAAAGCACGTGAGGCGCTGAGCTCTTTTTTGATTGACGCTCATGTGGGAAGCATGCGAGACGCTGAGTT
Source organism: Agapanthus africanus (assembly GCA_030015575.1). NCBI lineage: Eukaryota > Viridiplantae > Streptophyta > Magnoliopsida > Asparagales > Amaryllidaceae > Agapanthus > Agapanthus africanus. The sequence goes on along the minus strand of JASDDO010000016.1, from coordinate 471,056,062 downwards.
CTTTTATTTTAGAGAGCGCTCACGTGTGTTTCACGTGAGACATTGTCTTCCTTTAGAGATTTAACCTCTATTTTTAGAAGTTTAACTTCTGTTTCATTGCATTTTGGCCATTAATGATCAATAAGATCTTTGTTTTGAAGATCTGGGATAGATATTTTTTAAGAACCAAGTTCTTTTGTTTTTTTATAAGAACTAAGTTCTTCATGTTGGGTTAAACCCTATTATTATTTTTGAAGGAATTAAATTCCTGAAATCTGTGTCTTTTTTCTTTTTATCTAGTTTTTTCCCCTAAATTTTAAGTCTGAAGAACAGAATCTCCCGATGAGAATTAAATTATCAACTTGTGGGAAGATTTGTCTTACGGATCTCAGATCTAGAAAAAAAAACTAAGTTCTTTTTTTTTGAAGGGTTAAACCCTTGTTTTTGTTTTACTTATGTTAGGCAAAAGAGATATTTTTATCTCCGATTTTCTTTTCCTAGGGTTTGAGAGACCGAGAATCTTCTTCTTCGAAGAGAATTAAATTCTCAGTTTTCTTTTTAGAGAAGCTTATGGGGCCTATTTTCGATCTGAGACTTGAATTCTTAGATCTTTTATATAAGAGAGGCAAATTGTTAATTAGTTTGAGAAAATCTCTCATTTGAGAGATACCAATTGATTTAATTGGCCTCAAAAATTGTTCGGGGTATTTTATCCACCTTTAGATTTTTGACCCAGAGAATTTCTGTTTTACAGAATATATATTCTTGTTTTTAACAAGATTAAGGATATATTTTCCCATAGATAGAATTTAATTCTATCAAACGGTGATTTTTAATCACCATTGGATTTTTAATCTAAGGGTTCAGAGTATATCTTTTTCATTTGGGAAGATTAGGAAAATATTTTCCCAAATTTAGAACTTAATTCAATTATTGGATTTTTGATCCAACAACTCTCTGTTTAACAGAGAAGATCTTTTTTATTTTAAAAAAGTTAGGGATATATTTTCCCCTAGTAGAATTTAATTCTATCATTTGATGAATTTTTATCACCATTGGATCTTTGATCAAACGGCTCTGTTTAATAGAGAATATCTCCAAAGTTTAAGAAAATATTCTCTATATAGAATTTAATTCTACCCTTTTTAATTTGGGCGCTGACACTCATGTGTTATGCACGTGGGCACCGTCTAAGAATTTAACTCTTACACAACAGGCGCTCATGTGCTTTGCATGCCAGCGCTTACGTGTGTTTCACGTGAAGCGCCGGTATAGGATTTTTTAATCCTACTAAATGCTGGCGCTGACGCTCATGTATGAAACACGTGGGGCGCTGTCCAACTGATTTTTAATAAAAAAGCAATTTTTTATGAGGGAACAAATGCCCCCTACCATTGTTCTCACGTGGTTTTCACGTGAGTACAATGGTGCACAATTTTGAACAATCCTATCCGTCTTAGGATTCAGGGAATCAGGACCGTCCCCACCACGTCATATAAATATGGCCTTTGGCCTTCGAAATGATTATTGTCGCTTCATCTTCTTCCTTGAGCCTTCCTTTCTTTGATAATTTAATTCTCGTTTCAGAGCATAGATCTCTATTCTTAAGAACTCATTTGAACAGAGTAAACCCTGCCAAAATTTTTGGTGAGGACTATGAACAGAGCTTAGCTTTTAATATCTTTTGGATATATTTTTTTCCTTTCAGATTTTAAACCCATTATCATATTTGGCAGAGCTTAGCTCTTTTCTTCAATCGATCTCTTAGAGATCTTAAAAATAAAAAAAAACTCTTTTTTAAATGTAGATCATGGATCTTGATGTCCATATCAAGGATGTAAGTCAATGGATATTCTTGAGAATCGTTAATTCTCTTCTTAGGGTTTTACCCTATCATTAGTCCTGACATTTAAGAATTTATGGAATTTAATTCCATTATTGCATTATTTAGCTCATAAATCTCTTAACATGGGGATCTCTGGGACTTTAATCCCATAATTGTGGGAATTTAATTCCATTATTGTTTCCATTTTTCTGCAGAGTTTGGCTCTGATTTGATTCTTAGGAACTTTAGGAATTTTATTCCCTTTACTGTTCTTGAATATTTTCCTTTTTAGGATTTTTAGGGTTTTAATACCCTTTCCACAGATTTGAATCTGTTGTTATTTAAAAGACCCGCCCTTTTTTTTATACTGGGAATTTTAACTCTTCTTTTCATTTAAGGAGAATCCTTTTTATTCTCACAATGGGCACATGTTCCCTCATTAATGAGTCTCCATCTTGATTCTATGAGGCCCATTGTTTATTAAGACTTGATGACCCTAGCATTTTTATTGCTAACTCTCCGCATGGTTTCTTTTTAGGTACCATAGCTTCCGGTTCCTTTTTTTTCTCTTATATTCGTTCGGAAAGTGTTTTCGCTGATGCACCCACTGATCGTGGGATCCTCGCTTTGATTCGGGACTACGATCCGGAACAGAAATCCCTTCTTCTGTAGGAAGCATGGTATAGTCAGATCATTCAGGTCCGGCGCAGTTTTACTTGCGAGGCGCCGTCAGAGCCGATTCCCTCGATTCAGTATACTAACCCTCCACCGACTGCTCGTACTATAGGGAGATCGACTGGACTGCAGATGGTCGTTTTCAACCATCTATGGCATCAATACTGGCCCAACCACCGATGGCCTTAGATATTTTAGGGCGTTGGAGAAGTGCGGCCATAGGGTCAGGTCTATACCATAGGAGTGACCCCTCAACATCCAGTAAGTTATCTCATTTGGGCCCGCTACATCTTATTCGTAAAGAAATCATTGCTGCTGAAAACTGGGTTGTATCCAGCGGTTTACACATCTCTATTCAATTACCATACTCCTCATGTGTGGTGGGTTAAGTCTTTTTAGAACAGTGGAACATCCTGACCCACACGTTTCTGCTATCGGATCAGGAGGTGTCGATTTCGTTGGAGGAATTCTTAGAAATCTCTGGATTACCTGTCGGGGGGAGCATTATGAGGAGATCTTCTTCCTGACGAGTATGTTTTTGCCACTGAATCAATTGTCATCGGCCTTACGCCAGAGAATGCCATCCGATACAAATTCCTGAGTCTAATTAAGGTGCCGAACATTTACGAGAACCTGTATTTGGAGTCAGGAGGACATGGGGTTAGCTTTGCAGATTTTATTGCATGTTTCCTCCCGGAAGTTTAATCGAAGAAGGCCGCGAAATTTGCCAAACTTGATGATCCGTTCGAGTTTGGTTTGGACAAGCTGCCGATTGCCGATGCGGATCTGAAGCAGTTTTACATTCCAGACACTCCCGTCATCTCTTTTGTAGAAATTGCTGCTCCAGACATCGATGAGGAGATATTTCTGGTGGGCTTCATCTTCTTGTGGTTCAGTTGGTTCGCGCTCCCAACACATTATCGGTACATGAGACCGTCCGTTTTCTATCCGGCTCATCGTATTGCGGCGGGAACGCGTATGGCCATCGGGGTTACGGGTTTAGCCCATCTGTATAATGTCTTGAGCATGGCAGCTGATACCGTGCAGCCGGGTGTGGAGCCCGCGAATTTCCCTCTCAATTATTTTACTTCATGGGTAGAGATGCACGTGCTCGGTGCCAGGAGGGACCAGAAAGAAAAGAGAGAGATTGGCCTTTCGGTGAGTATAAAAGACCCAAATTTTATGAAGGGTACAACTTTCCCAAAATCATGAAGTTGGTCGATGCTCCTTCTCCCGATCCAACACAACGAGAAGCTCGACGATTGCTTTTGCGTCCATGCCTTGTTGGGGACCGCATGACGTTTGTTGATAAAGTTTTGACTACTGGCAAAGAATCTTCTAAAGTGGTCCGGCCGCTTCATGATGTGTTTAAGGATGGGGTTTCTGATTTGCGTGCCATAGAAATTGTACATTGTACTCTATCAGACATAGACTCTTAGTGTACAGGAGAAATGCCTCAGTGTTGTTCATAAGTTATAACCCATATCGCTTCGCTAAAAAACTAGGCAGTGATCAGGGCGTTCCCCTCAAGCCGTTTCTCGTCAATCCGGTTGCTTTAGAGGAGACTATTCTCAGTGCGGTCCACCACTTCATGCGATTGAACATGAGATATTATTTCTTGCTGGCTGAACCAGATCATATTCCAAGAGCCACTAATGCCTATGTAGCATGGTATCAACACGCAACCGGTGCTGTTATCAAAGAAGAGAGGCGAATGCTCCTTGACCATAAGGATTCCGTTCCGGCCGGCAACCCCGTGGTCCCATTGAAACGACGCACAGTCGTCCACTCTTCCCTAAGGGAGAGTGATGCAGCGGTAGTTTCCTGTGCTTTTCAAATGGTGTCAATGGCTAAACCAAGATCGGATGTGAGTGCTCCTGGCGGCATGATGGCTGTAGCGTCTCCTGAGTTGGATATTGGCTCAGAAATAGGGATACGCCGTCTTAAGATGCCTGTAAAGCGAAAGCTCTTATCGTCAGGTGCTGCTACTGGCTCTCAGAAGAAGAAGAAATCCATGTTTTCAGCTGACGTTGTATTTGGTCAAGAACCGCATGCTCCCTATAGCAAAGGCTTGTCCGAATATGGCACCAACGATAATCTTTGTAAACCTTCTACCGATGAGAACGCAGCGACTAATCTTCAAGCCGCTCTTGACGCTTCTGAACGATTAGCCCATGAGCAAGCATCGCTTGCTGCTCTTGCAGCGTCAGGTACATCTCATTTACATTCTTTACGTATCTTAGAATAAAATAATATTGTGTTCTTATTTAACATTTCATTCTCCAAACAGGCATCTCCGTTGAAAAGGCTTTCCAGAAATCCATTAGAACATACGAGGAAGAGGAGAGGCTTCATGCTTCCATGGGCCTTGGAACGATTTATTTTATATGCTTTAGAACATTTAATTCATTTTTCCATACCTTGACTCCTTTTAGTTTTGTTTTATTATAGGAACCTTCGTAACTAATGCTACTTCGAGCGGGGTGCCATGTTTGGATGTCAACATAGAGGATATTCTTCACTAAACAACCCCTGCAGAATTTTCAGAGCCGCCAACAGTTGCTTAGGCCTCCTCTGTGCCACCACGGGAAGCATCGTTGAAGCAGCCGATGATGGATGTCGTAGCAGATCCTGAGGTTGAATCCGATTCAGATGAGGCTCTTCTCCTATCAATTGTCCTGGAGAGATCTCTCCGTACGGCTAAAACTGAGAAGAACCGCCGGAAGTATATAGCGAGGGAGCATCAGGCTAGCTTGGCCACAGATGCAGGCTCGAGTGAAACATGAACCTCTGATGCTCCCGTGGAGGACATCCCCCTGCCTTATCAACGGCTCACAGGCAGATTGCGTGTGTAGCTCGTGAAGAGGCTGAGCGTTTACTTCAGAGGGAAACAACGCATGATACCTTGAAAAAACCTAGTAGTGTAGGGTTACTAGGCACTGGAACAAGGTTCTATAAGGCATCAATCATGCCAAATTCAAATTTTTTATGTGCCGAACAATCCTAACCAAGATCTTAGACTGGAGATTAGGCGAAACAAAGAGCAAGTAAACAACTTTACTTCTATGAGTTAGGGATTACAACCTTTGTAGTCCGTTCCTTCACTTCTAAAGCTCCATGTTGAGATCCCTTCGCTGCGATCATCGAGTACCCGGACTCAAGAGAGGCTCCATGAAGAGAAAGATGCAAGCTTGCTTCCAATCTTCAACAACAAAGATGATCTACCTTGAAGAAACTCAAGCCCAAGCTCTTGCTTTACTGATCAAGTATTAGCAAAGCAAACACCTAAATCTAAGTGGCTAGAATAGATGAGGATGATGAAGTAGGAATTTATCTCTCATTTTTTTTCTTTATCTCACTCATTTTCATCACTTTACAAAAAGCTAGAAAGCTTTTTATCAAGAGGAAGAAGAAGAAGATGAAGCAAATCCATTTGTGATGAATAATGAAATCAAGTGTGTGGTTAGAATTGCAACCATGGGTTAAGAATATAAACTTAACCCTTGTAGAGAAATAACTAAGGTAAAGGGTTGGGTTGGGTTAAAGAAATATCTATGCAAAATATCACAAGTCAAAGTCAAAACTTCAAGAAGCTTCTTGAAAGCTTCATGCAAGCTTAACCCTTATCCAAACCTTAACCATATTTAAACTCCACAAAACATGTTGCATTTATAAACCGAACTTGTTACAATATTATATATCACATATACAATATTTATTGTAACAAAATAAAATAATACAATTAACATATATCACATATATATCAATGTATTACCCGAGTGAGAAAAAGAATCTTTTAGTGAGCTAATATTAATTAATGTAATATAATATATCAAATATATAATTATACATTAAATTATCGAATCAACACTTGATCCGATAATTCGGCTATTTCACAAATAACCGACTAATATAATCTGTATCAGTTCATCGAATCAACACTTGATCCGATGACCCGGCTATATCACATATACCCGGCCGATATCTTATATCGCGAGAATCTAATACGGTATCGCATACACGTATTATTCTCGGTCCCGTACATATCACATATATGCTCCTACTCCGTTTTGCCTGAGCCAGGAAACCTCTATGTAGGACTCTAAAGACTCGTCAATACGCCGGCAGTAGGTGATGATCATATCAAACACCCACAAGCCGCAAGCGGTCTGCTAAATGTAACGGCCACCCGGGTATTGTGCGATCCGAAGATCAACAAGCAAGCCTGTACATTCTCCTGTGAATCCAATCAGTAACACTCCCGTACAATCCGGTCTCTTCGTATGATATGTCGCATATCTTGCCTAGGGGTGGTAAACGTCAGACCCCAGTAGCATGATAAGTCGTGTCAATATGAGGTCTATAACAGTTCGAGAAACTACTGATAACACTTACCAGTAAATTTCAGCAACCCTGGCCAGGGATTTCCAGTTATAGCCAATCGAACACTGGGCAACATCAACTCCCTATACCGGGAGAGACGAAACCCCTCCTATCGCTCATTGCCTCCATGTGATTCGGGAATGTACCCAAAAGCCACCGTTTTGCATGCCATCTTGGACGTGGTATGATGGAAATCAATGCACATTGGGAATCATATAAGACTCTATGACGATCTCGGGTCTACAGACTAACCTGTACCAGTGTCACCAGAGAACTGCCATCTGACGTGAGGTATAATACCATCAGGGAGTTCTCGGCGAGTCCGTCCAGTGTACCCAGTCTCCAATAAGAACCCGTATATCTTCTCTGATGTCAAACACCAATGGATATGGGATCATCCATCGCCCATTATATGGGTCAAGAAGCGCATACGCTAGTCTACTCTGGAGTATCGATGCCCTATCTCGGTACTCCCATGACTAAGAACATTTGAAGGATGTACTTGGCGACTACACTGTCCCCACTAGTATGATCTGCATCATAGTCCTTATAGTCAAGTACTCATCCTAAGGGCTTTATCAATATGTGACGTAGAGACAATTAGAGAACATGTTAAGATAAAGAGCAACCAGATAGTATACTATCATGTCGAGCAAGAAAGTCCTCCCTATATATGTCCAAGTATCAACTACAATATACATCGTATGTACAGTAATGGCCTCTAGGGCATACATATTACTAACAAGTAGGACTTATTTATTTTCCACGTTTCATTTTATAGCAATTTATTCGAATTATAACATTCCCCTTTTTGAATGATACAGCAGGGACAAGTTTAGATGCTAGGGCTGCAGATGAGGTGGCGACATCCGGAGATTCTGGGACAGAGGGCCTCCATCTCGAGCCTAATATTGCTCCAACTACCACTCCTTCCCCCGGTGGATCTACAGTATCTGCAGGTAATGCTAGCATAGAGATAGGCCTTATTGATTCGGGAGACGAGGGCGCAGATTTTGAATTCGTCCCCTCTACGGTGGTGGAAGTCGAAGAAGCTGTCGCGACTAGTGATGCTCCAGATACAATCATGGTTCCTGCATCGCCGATTCTCATGAAATCCGTAGGTACCTTCCATGTTTAACGTTTTCTTTATTTCTGGTATAGGTACAGCAAACCCTGGCAATCTGCTGATTGAAGAACCCTCGTCAACTGGAACCATGACCGTTGTTGCTTTAGCTATCTCCTTTGCAGTTCCCCAATTCTTCTCGGGCTTAGCGACTGAAGGTAATTTTACCTTCAATTTTTTATTTCTTCATTTCAGCATTGATATTACTCCTTATTTTAATTGCTTGGCGTATACTGTCGCAATCCTGCAGGAGTGCTTTTCGACCATCTGTGCCAAGAGTTAATCTCGCACTTCGCACTCCGAGTGGGACATGTCCTTCCTTCTGGCGTTGGTTAGTATATCTCTCATTTCTTATCTCAACTTTCTACAAGTAATCCTTCCCTGATAAGAATTTTCCTGTATTGACAACAGTCTTACGGCTCGAAAGAGAAGATGGGGAAATTGCTGAGCCTTCTATGCTCCCAGATTTGTCGCTTCCAACAATTGGTAGGTTAGATCATATTCATTTTTCTAATTAAACAGAGATCTGACCCATATTTATCTATAGCAGCTCCGATGGTTTCAATTCCCGTTGAATGTCGCATAGCTATGCCCGCAGAACCCTTCGCTAAACATCAATCTTCTAAAGGTACGGAAAATAGAAGGTGCATACTGAGAGAATTTATTGAATATCTTGATGTCGAGGCCCTCACTTCTGCTATGGACTTTGCGGATGAAGTCAACCCTATGCTGGCGACTTTTATGACTTTCCATAACGAATATTTCGTCCGTAGTTAAGTTGACTATTGCAAGCAGATTGAGGCCTTCCTTCATGAGATAGAGCGCAAGCTTCTCTCGCTTGAGGCTTCATCTTCAAGGGCCCAGTTGAGTGCGCGAGTCAAACAGTGCACCGCCCTCATTCAACGTTACGGGCAGAAGCAACTAAGAGAACAAGAGGTGTATGAGGTGGCTTCCATAGAGCCAGGATAATTACGAGCCCAGATGGATGCTAATGCTACACGGCTCTAACTCATTTTTTTAAATCTTCGATGCTATATCTTTAGAATAATGGAGTTGAAGAGAGAACTTGATTTTATAGAGCAAGGAATTCGGGGCCACGGGGTTGCGAAACTGGCGGTTTTTGAGAAGCTTAATGCGTGGCTGCAACAACAAGCCCAGACCGAAACAGTGCTGGCTACACTAGCGGAACACGAAAACGAGCTTCGACAAGCGAATGAGCGGGTCGCCGTTTTGCTGAAGACCCCCTTTTTTGATAGTTGTCATTGCATACCATTTTTCTATTGATTGTATCTTTTAAACATTTGATTTGTGAATAAAAAAATATCTTAATTTCAAATTTGCGCCTTTATTTCTTAATTGTCTTGATCTGGCAGGGCCTAGTTTATTCACTCATTTCGTATTTTTTAGTTTATTCACTCAATTTGGAGTTTCTAGTTTATTCACTCATTTCGGAGTTTCTAGTTTATTTACTCATTTTGGAGTGTTTTTAGTTTATTTACTCATTTCGGAGTGTTTTTAGTTTACCTCCCTTAGGTTTACAGCCAAACTCACCGTAACGTTAGATGTAGATAACCCTCACTCTTTTATGAAAGGAGTATGTTAGGCATGTGGTACTATGTTTAAGTCCATCGTACCGTCGTGTTAGCTGATATATTTCTCGATATGCAGTCTTTTTAGTTACTTCTCGAGTAGCCCCACGACTGTCGTATTTCTGATCTCTTCTGAGGCTGGAGAAGACGTCTTTAAGTAATTTCCTTAGGTTGGAGTATCCATTTTACCGTTGGAAGAGAAAGCGTTAGATATTTGCCATGGCGCTTTTTACTTGAGATTAGGCTCAATTTGAAACCCCGATGAGTCATAACCGCACCCTTCTGGGGTGGGAAGATCTCCAATGGTCTTTAGGCCTTATATGTATTGCCGTCAAGACCCAAAACTAGAAATATGCCATCACTTTGATTTTGTTTTGATAATGTCATACTGATTATTTGTTGAAGTAGGGTAAATATCTATGTGATCTCTATGTTGTATATATCGCAGTCAAGATTTGGAGCTAGGAGTATTCCACTGTACCAATTTCATTTGATAGTTGTGTCCGTATCCTGCCGGAATGAGGAGGAACGTCGAGATGATCTCTAGGCTGTAGATGTTGCCATCAAGATATGAAGCTAGGATTTTGCAGTTACTTCCCTTTTATTTAATCCTTGGGTCCTTATTGACGTCACGTCTGTACTTTGCTGGAGTAAGAAGGACGTCCAAATAGACTCTAGATCGTATATGTATCGTTAAGACTTAGAGTTAGGGTTTTTCCATTACTCCATCTTTGCTTTGACCATTGGATATTTTTTATTACGTTGCGTCTGCATCCTGCTGGAATGAGAAGAATGTCGAGTTGATCTTTAGGCTGTATATGTTGCCATCGAAATATGGAGCCATTTTGAGGCAGCATTGTTCACACCAGAATATTGCATTTAATACCGTCCATTTTTCTGCTCGTTTGTTTATAGGTAGGTGCTTTTGATCCATATTTGATACATGATTATAGGTTACAGATTCCTAGTCCAAAATAATGCAAATCATGCAAAATCTCCACAATTATACCAAAATCCAGAACATCTACCAAAAACAGATAAAATCTGGGTTCCGATCAGCTACACCCGTCCAGTTCCACTTATCAGTTCAAGAGACAAGACGAATAAAAGTGGTCATTCGTGTCTCGAACAAGCACAGAGCATGAGAAGGGCATCATAAAGATCTAGAGGAGCGCGGAGCTCGAGAGAGATAAAGGTCAAAGAGATTAAAAGTATAGCCATTTTAGACTGTTGAAAATCTGAACATTTTTTGAAACCATTTTGCAATTCTGAACTTGTAGAACAGAAGAACAATTCAACACGAGGAATCCCCAGAAAAACGAAAAAACTAACCCATCCAAACGACCATGGAACCGCGGCCAATAGGCCTTTTGGGCGGAGGTTCCGCGGCCAAGTCATATCATCTCCAGATTGTGTTTCAGGGGTAGTTTGGTAATTGTATAGGGGTTCAGAATATGACCCAAGGGTTTCGGTTCTCTGCCTATAAATACTCCAGTTTTGAGCCCAACCAAGAAAGTTTTTTCTTTATTAGGATTTAGTGTAGTTTAGTTGTAGCTTCTTCTTCTTCATCTATTCTCCATGAAAATTGTAGTGAGAGCTTTTGGAGTGGAAGATTAATGTCAATGAGGGTGTTTTTATTATCTTGTATCTTTCATTTCTTATATTGTAATTTTAATTCTTGATGTAACTTTTATTTATTGTTGTTAAAGTAGTTGTTGAATTTCTTTTCTTGTTTTGTTCTTCTTTTCTTCTTAGCCGTATTTTTCAAGCCATGATACTCGATAGAGTCCCCTGCTTAAGTGAGGGGCCAAATAGTTAGCTTGCTACCATTTGTAAAAACCATATGTTTTCCATTCTTTCTTTTCTTCTTTCTTGTTTTATTTTCCTTTTAAATGTGTGAATAATTTCCACACTTGTTAGGACTAAGGAAGGTTAGTATGAGAGACGGAAAAATCCCTTGTGCTTTTCTTCGCCAGACACCTTAAAATGAACCTAGACCAAACAAACACAACCCCCTCACTTAGGCGCGCTATACATGACATATAGCCGCGACTTAAATCAAGAAGTCTTTTGGGCGCACTACAATGTGACATATAGTTGTGACCTAACTGGATACATAATTGCGTATGCTTGGCCTAGGGGTTAGAAATAAGCGCACGTAGCGGACGGACAAGGGCCACTAGGAATGGATTTAGCGTTGGAAAGCTTGGTTAAAATCATAAATCCCATTCCTATGTCCTCCTAATCCCCGCTACTTTCGATTATCCCAACATCATTTCAAGAATGGTAAAAGATAAGCACAAGACTAATCCTAACTCTACTAACCAACCTTAACCCTAACAAGTTTACTTGAACATAAAATACGAACACTTAGGATAGATTTGAACATACATGTACACTTTCATTGACTCGTCTAAAATAAGAACGAACATACGAACTATCTCCCTGCTGACGACCCGTAATAAACCGGCTAGCTACCAAGCGACATCGTTTTGATTGCGATAAGTAGAACAAATAGAACAAGTAGAACACATAGCATAATTCTACGACAATCAAATGGCGCCGTTGCCGGGGAGATGGTAACGTATTTCTTTCTTGTCATTTGGGTTAATATTTTTTGTATATATATAAAATAAATAAATAAATATAAACAAAACTATCTTGTTATTTTTTTTGATATTTTTTGCATGCAAGTGTGCAGGAAAATCTGGAGCAAGTACAATGATCAAATCAAGAAACAGAGGCTTTAATACAGAAGAGCATAACAATGGGAGTGTACAGAACAAGTTTGGAGCTTCAACACTTCTAACCCACCGCGGAACCATGGACAATAGGTGGTAAAGGCGGTGGAACCGTTACCAGACATAGACTTCGTACCCCCAAAATTTTTCAGGCTTCTTCTCTGCTCCACACTTTCCTCTGAGCTCCACTGAATTGTATTTTCTGCAGGTTTCTTTGCACAGTTTGCGCCGCTGCCAAATAAAAGTTTTAGTTGTTTTATATTTTGTTTGTTTATCGCTTTGCATATAATAGTACGGACATTAAGGGGCTATAACACCAATTAAAATTGGGTGGGGATTTCATCACCCTTCAAAAGACCCTACAAATCACAAAAAGCATACTCATTATCTTAAGTTAATAAAAAATATCTAGACAAAACCTATAAGGAGTTGTCGCGCTCATTTAGGACAAGTGAAGGCTGCGGGGAATCGATCGTTTATCTAAACTTGACTTTGTGGTGCCCAAGATAGACAAGTGATGAGGTAATTTTAAAAGACCCGTCTCATGGTGATTCATGAGCAGAACCCTTCTTACCTCACTTGTGCTTACCTAGCCACAATTGGAAGTGAAGAGGCGATTCGAGGGTTATTGTAACATTTCAAAAAAAAGAAAATATTATTTTTGGGGAATTTTTATAATTTAATAATAAAATATTGAATATTTTAATAAGGCGGTATAATTAAATACCGATAAACGGGGAAAATTTTGGAAAATTATGGAAATTAATTAAAAGAGGGTGTTTTTTGTAAATTATGCAAATTTTAAGTTTTTATGAGTAATTATTTGCTAATTTAGTGCTAATCGCGATTAAAAATCGCTAATCAGATTTTAAGCGGGTTTTGTGCAAAACATGCATCATTCCATTTTTACACTTGTTACACTTATTTCCATGGCTTTCCTACATATTTTATAGCTTGGTTTTTGATTTATTAGGGAGGGGAAAAGAAAAGAAAAGAAAAGGAAAAAAGTATAATATATAGGTATGGGTGAGAGAGAGAAAGGTAAGGGTTTACCTTTAACTTTAGACTTGGACATTCCCTCACCATTTCCTCTCCTCTCCTCATCATTCTCTGCTGTTGCTGCCCCCTCCTCCTCTCCCCTCTTCAAGCCACAAAACTCCATGAAAATCAACTCAAAACCCAAATCCCATTTCACAGAAAAGATGCACAAGCTCATAAGCTACCTTATGGACCAAAAAAAATCTGATTTTGGCGTTGTAGAGGATTCATGGGAGCTAAATGAGGTAAACCCTTTCACAATTATTGTAGTGTTTCAAGTTCTTTAGCCTCATTTTGAGTTTAAAAGTGATTTGGCGAAGTTTTGTGCAGTTTGGACATTTCTAGAGAGGGTTATGGTTTGTTTGGAGTTGTGATTGTGAATTGAGGCTTTAGGGGTGACCTTAAACCCCCATAGATGATAGAAAACCCAGATCCAACACAATATAAAACCTGGAACTGAAAACAGAAAACTGTAAATGTCGGTTTGTGAGGGAATTGAGCGTGCAGGGAAATCTGGAGTGATCCGGGGTCAATACTAGAAAAGTAAACAATATCAGAGACCTAGTAGGACCCATAGGAAGACACCCTACCGATACGAGCCCCCAACTCCCTAGCAGAACCGGCCTGGCCGGAATTTCACTTGAAGTTGCCGGCCCCCCTGATAAAATAGGTGCCCAGATTGCTTCAGTAGGTCATATTCACACCATATATCACCCCAGTATTGTTTGCTTGCCCTGTTTTGGCCTGAGTCAAAATCTGGGACCACTTTCTCTAGTTGCTGCTTTGATTTGAGTTATGGTTTTCCGTATTTCGATTTCTGGATTTCAGAATTTGTGCTTTATCTCGATCATGGGACGTTTGTACGTCTATCTCGAGTGATATCGGGTTGATTTGCGAGAGCTAACCATAAGTTCTAACCTATAGGCTTTTAAGCGTATCGTTTTGGTTTTTGTGTGTCGTTTTGGTTTCGATTTGGTGTTAATGCGATGCAATATGTGTGACATGTAGGTACCCCCACGGTGATCCGAGACGATGAAGAAGATCGTGGCGACATCGACATCGGCAAGAAAGATCAGGTGAGTAGATTATATCTACGGGGGAAGTCGGGTGGATGGCGTATAGAACCCCCGCAGTTCGATATTTAGTACACTAGATATATACTATATTAATATATTTGATAGTATTATGTGTGTCATAGATATTCAAGATGTGATTAGGTGTACTATGGATAGATTAGGGTTTAGAAGTAAACTAGTATAGTTTCCTAGTTGCGAACCCTAGAATAGGTTCACCCCCATGCACACACATTCTTATTTGTTATACTTATACCTGGATGATGAGGATAGTGGATGATATTTGGAGATGAGTCGATGATATTGGGCATAGTGCCATGAGATCGGTGATATGATGTGATTCGTATTTGGGATACGACATGAGATTTTATCGGGCCTTTGGACATGTGTCTCAGACACGCATTTATATTTATATAGATGGTATCGATTTGTACTAGACTTAGATCAGTACCACAGATCATGAGGTGTGATGGCAAGGATACCAGATAATTGATAAGATGAATGCGATACTGACCCGTACCCAGCTTTTGGGATGCCGTACGATGATTTACCTTACGAGCTTTATTTGATGATAAGATCCGCACTCATGACTCGAGGATGTCATATGATATTGTATCGTACGCGGTACCTTTAAGGCGGGATCACCGACTATTATATATATATATATATATCGACTCAGATTTAGGTGGTTTCCATACCCCTCCTGATTGACTTGTTAGTTAGAGCCGTAGTTTTGCTAGTAGATGTTAGGCTAGACCGATGTCATACCTATTTCAAAAACTAACGAATCAGGAGTATTTTAAAGACAGGCAAGGGATTCTATGGATATTTTCAAAAGACGCATCTTTTCTTAAAAACACCGTAGCCTTTATTTTCCTAAAAACCCCGATTCGTATTATTTCAAATGGCAAAAACAGTATGACATAGATACATTGATATAGATTCTACACTGTGGTGTTTATTATTCATTTGCCGCAGATTCTTACTGTTTGCATCGCATTGCATGTTAAATATGTGTATTGTTGTATCAAATCCATACTGTTAGGACACCAGCACCATTATCGATGATGCATATGTTTCACGTACACCTGCTTGCCGGCTCACACACTTCATCATCGATAATTGCCATGTCACTACACTGTAGTACTGTTGCATTCAGGATATGACCCTTGCATGGCATACTTGTGCACATACCTATTGTACATTCATATTCGTGTATTTATATATTGTACACGCCTAGTTGTGCACATACCTATTGTACATTCATATTCGTGTACTTACATATTGTACACTCCTACTTGTGCACATACCTATTGTACATTCATATTCGTGTACTTACACATTGTACACCCATACTTGTACACATACTCATTTGCACATACATAGATTATTCTCGCTTGATTTGGAGATTTGGGAACCGCAAGATACTCTTTAAAACTGATTCATTTTAAAAGAGTGGTTTTCCCC
Source organism: Agapanthus africanus (assembly GCA_030015575.1). Classification (NCBI taxonomy): domain Eukaryota; kingdom Viridiplantae; phylum Streptophyta; class Magnoliopsida; order Asparagales; family Amaryllidaceae; genus Agapanthus; species Agapanthus africanus. The sequence goes on along the minus strand of JASDDO010000016.1, from coordinate 471,040,169 downwards.
CAATATGTGCATATTACTATTCCATGTTGCATGATATACTGATATGCTTACATTTCTTTTATATGTCGCATACATCATGCTTTCTGATTATACGCATTGAGATATATTGTTTCCATGATGTTTCTGGATTTGGGAACCGTGGGTATTTTAAAAGTGAGTATGTATTGTTTTAAAAACCCGGTTACCCTTGATATGATATTTCAGTGCGTCCACCATGTGTTTTCTCGGTTCTGAGAGTGGCATGTGAAACCCGATTCGAGGAGCGGTAGGCACCGTCTGCGGGTACATAGTGGACCCGGTGAGATACCCCGGGGCAAGAAGACTCGTATATGTTTGACAGTGAGCTTGGCAGGGGAGTACTACCTACCGGTGATTGTGTTGAGCTCGGCGGATATCTGGGGGATACCGACCGGAGTTGAGAGATGAGATGGGCCGATCCAGACTGACGGAGCTCTATGTATATGAGGATTTACGTGCCGATGCTAGGCACAGGTTTCATGATGTTTTCGAGTGTCGATACTTGACACTCAGGTTCCATGATTTGATATGTCGCGAGCGACACATGTTGATTTACATCCTCATACTTCCATGCATATGCTTTATGATATTTACATGCATGATGCTTATTGTCATTGGGTGACACGTGGACAATTTCCACATATATATAATTGACATTGATGACATTGATCACATAGTGGGATGATATCCATATATTCATAGGCTTCATGATATAGTCGACATTGATCATACCTCATATTTATGATATGTTATTACCTGAGGCACTGGCACGAGCACTTGGCACTACTCTCATGTATAGATGTTACATTGCCACTTTATCGTGCTTCAGACTTATTCATTGAGGTTTATATATATATCTGATCGTATTGACCTAGGATTGTGTCATACATACGATTTCTGCTCTGTGATGTTTTCTATTCACGAGTTGGCAACTCACCCCCGTTGTGCCACAATTACTTGCAGGTTTTGCCGTACAGGTTTCATTGTGGCTTCTGGCACACTGCTTCCCTTACGGGTGATTTGCTTTGGTAGGTGGGTTTTTTTGCATCAGAACCACCATTGTATATGTATTATTCAGTTGTATCTAGTAATTCCATCAACCAAACTTGTATATTGTTTCAGACTTAGAAAACCATTGGTGTATTATTTCGACCTTAGAGTCGTGCGTTGTAGTATTATGGTTTTCAGGCTGATTTGAGTTTCCTTTTTGAGTTTTGATCCTCGCCTTTCGGCGTTGTATATTATACTGCTTGCGTGGTTGTGACCGTCGACTGACGAAGAGCTAGCTCCCTCTTGGGGATGCCTTTTATCACTGCATATATATTATTCTTGTTGTACCCCGTTCGGGGCCAGTATTTACAAAGGAAACTCTGGCGAAATTTTCAGAAAAGACGAGATATTTTAAAAAATGTATATTCGGCTTACTTATTTAAAAACCTTGTTTTTAAAACATGTTTTCATTACTTCTTGAAAACTAGTTTTCTGTATTTACTCCTTAAAATGGTTTTAGATTTCTGGTCTTTTGGCTTACTTGAGTTAGATGAGGTCTTATAGACTTTATATGATTTAAGGCCAGTCACGGGCTATTTCGGGTCGTGACAAAATTGGTATCAGAGCGCTAGGTTAACCTTGGTTCGAGTCTAAGTTTGACTATGCAGAGCTTAGAGCGTTTATATATATACGGAACTTAGGCTTAACCTTACGGAACTTAGACTTAGTCGAGGGGGTACTATACCCGAACGTTCGTCGCGTAGGATGACCCTTGGTTGATGGAGTAGGTAGCTTGAGTAGAGTGACGTACCGTACGTATGTTCCGCGGCATACTTATGATATGCTACTCCGCTTAAGAAACCTTAGGATGTACATTTCCTTGCACAGTATTATATTCTTTCCTATGATCTATCCTCATCGATACTGGTTATGATTTTGCTTCCACGATTACACGGGCAGAGAGAGCTACGGCTAGAGTTGCGTCAGCTTAATCTCGTCACGGACAAGGACTGACCAGGGCGTGATTCCAGAGACGTACGATTGCATAGAGAGGCGTCGTTTTAGTGTGTTTTCACGCCATGAGCGTTTGACAGATCGCTTTTACGAGATTTCCCGGATGTGCTGATCGGCACCAGAGGATCAGGCTACTGCTATAGGCCAGCCAGAATGTGATGACCATTGATATATCGCTTACTCACGATGATTGAGGCGCTGCTCAGCATACAGACGAATGAGCCGTTGTTGCTGCAAATGACGAGATATCGCCCAGATGATTGGAGCTACTGCAGCTTGAGCATATACTCAGGATATGATGGAAGGTCGCTAGTCACTCGAGGATGAACGACTTGGACATGCGGTTCGTTCGCTTACCTCGATGCGAGGTCATCAGATAGATTGATTCCAGTTAAAGATGACTTCACGCAAATTCGTTGAGAGTCGATAGAAACGATCGAATGTCAGGAACCTATTTCCAAGTTTAAAGTATTCGAAAGACAATGCAAGTAATGCTATGGACCCTCTAGAAGAATGAAACCCTAACTCAACGTAATGACAATGGAACGCCTCCGAACCTTAGGGTTTGCGGCAGTTTACCAGTGCCATTTGTGAGGCTTGGGTTTGCCTTTCTACGGTTGGTCCACAGGTGCTGTGGTATGTACCGGAATACTATTAAAATGTACTCAAGATGTTGATCTCTTGGGGGATTATGAGGTTACGATAAATCGATCGTATGGTTCGACATCATTCGGATATCATGTGATGGGATACATTGCTTGGAGACTCCAAATATGAGTATAGCCGTTGGAGCGCAGTCCATGCAGCCACGAGAAGACGAGTCTGAATCAGTCAACAGTGGAACAGAGTGGTGTAAAGAGGTCGCACGAGAATTCGACGGGATGACGTTCCACTCCGCTGACATCAGAGATGCGATACACATGCAGAGGCGTTGTATAAGGATATATCTTCCAGAAGGAGTCGCGATGAGCATACAGCCGTTCCGGAACAAGAAACATATATAGTAAGGGTGGTAACTTCCGGGAAATTCGGCAGAAATAAGATTTGAGAGAGACCCTGACAGGACCTTCCTGGAATACTATACGAGAAGACTTGGACCCAGGAGTGGTCATATTGCGCACACCCAGCAGGCCAGAGTTCAGCATCATCGACGAGATAGTTGACCAGGTTCGAATAGAGGACCTCACCCAGATGCGTTGTGAATTAGTCAAGAACGGACGGGTATGGAGTATATCTCTGCAGATTGGGACGAGTTCCTGAGGGCGTGTTTGGCTAGATATCTTCCACGGAGTGATGAAGATACCGAGTTCGTGATTTCGAGTCCGTGTGAGAGACTTTGGATGGACCGTAGCCGAGAATATTTTCAGTGCGCAGATAGAGACGTGACGTAGAAGTAAACGGTGATACAGACAAGCGGGACAAGAGGTTCGTACGAGATGCTGACGGGCTGTTGTTACTCCCCGTCAAGATTTAAAGTCGGATGTGTCTATAGAGGCGTTGCGATGCGACCAGCTTCCGAGAAAATGCTGTGGTGAGGACGCAGATGTCCAGAGAGCGAGGAAAGATTATGCAAGAGTACCGGCCTCCGTACAGTTCGGCATAGACGAGATCGGAAGAGACCTTGAGCAGGATTCCTTCCAGGACACTGCTACAATAAGATTTGCACCCAGGAGCAGATGTGTGATGTGCATTCAGAGGACCAGAGGCCGACGCCGGTGACGTGCTGCTTCACGAGTAGCCGTAAGGATTGACCGAAAGATGACCAGAGAATTGCTAGAGAGGAATCGTTCCCGTTAGCACTCCAGGCAGGGCCGATGAGCCGATGGATCGCGAGACTGGTAATCCACGGAGAAGATAAGGGCCCAGAAACAGAGGATGCCAGACCGTGAGTAAGAGGCAAGTAGTATCTTGCGCTGCTAGCATTGGATGCACCGACACCTTCTCGACTGCGAAGGAGGAAATATTGATGACGCTATTTATAAGTTGTGATTTTGTGATTCGATTATCACGTATCCGTCACCTTGGATTTCGGTATTTTGGGCGACCTATTCGCATGATTTGGTCTTGATGGCTGAGTTCCATGATTTCTGTTTTCGTGCACCATGGTTGCACCTACAGGATATTCATATTTGTGCACAGTTATTGCACCTGATATCGTTTTTGTGCCTTGGTTGCACATGCTTATGACTTCATGGATTTCTTACCGTTGAGTTGATTTTGTGCACATGGTATGCACACGATTTGGCTTTTTGCACTCGGTATAGCTTATATGTGCTTGTAGTGCATTGATATATGTTTTGTGCACGCAGTTGCACACGTTTATGATTTTCTTTACACCTGGGTACACTTGGTGTTGCTGCTTACACATTTGATTTATTGCTTAGTATTTGTGCACAGGAAGCACCGTATTTGTATTTCTTGCCCAGGATGCACCAGTTTATGTTTCGTGCGTTTATCACACCAGATTTATATTTCGTGCGTTGTTGCACCTGACTTCGATTTGATGACACTCGATATGTTGATTTCTTGCACTCCATGTATTTGATTTGGATTTTCGCGCGTATTGAGCGCATGTTTTGAGATGCGATTTTTGTGCACGCCGGATGCACTAAATCGAGATTTTCATGCATGTCAGATGCACCTGATTTGCTGTCAGGCACACACGTTGCCTATGACAGATGTTTCGTGCATACCCGTTGCACCTAGATGTTATTTCTATGCACATGTATGGAACATGTATGGATTTTTGATTTCCGTGCGCACCAGACGCACAGGGTATTCTTATATACATTTTGGGATTGATTTCTTATGGAGCAGTACGTTTTTATGATATTTGCTATATATTTTCGTACTGAGCAGGACTAGTCAGAGGACAGTACCTGAATATATTTTGCATGCATTGATAGTTATCGAAGGGATTTCCAAAAAGCGAGCTATAGTCTCAGTATTTACCTACGTGTCTGATATGACACGACACGTTTTAAGCAAGGAAACCCTTCTAAATTGTTTTCAAAACGGCAGAACGTAAATATTAAACAAAAGATATATACATATATGGTTATTTTCGTACAATAGACGTCCGCCACTGTGCAGCGATACACACATAGCACAGCAACATGAAAAGATTTGGCATGCATTTCTTTTAGATATTCACATGTATAGATTTGAGGTCTACATGTATAGTTCTAATTTATATCATATTGGTTTTATTTTGGATTTGACATTTGTGTCTTTACCATGAATCCGATGATTGCGGGATGCTTGGCGGAGATCCGATTTTGAGTTATCTGCTCACTGCTCATGCGCATGTATTTCGCTATGATGCGTTTTATGCATTAATGATTTCGGAGCCCCGACGACTTAGTCTTTTATTGAAATGTTTTAGAATTTGGGGGTTTAAAATTTAAATTTGGGGACCGAATTTCTTTAAGGGGGGAAGATTGTAACATTTCAAAAAAGATAAAATATTATTTTTGGGGAATTTTTATAATTTAATAATAAAATATTGAATATTTTAATAAGGCGGTATAATTAAATACCGATAAATGGGGAAAATTATGCAAAATTATGGAAATTAATTAAAAGAGGGAGTTTTATGTAAATTATGCAAATTTTAAGTTTTTATGAGTAATTATATGCTAATTTAGTGCTAATCACGATTAAAAATCGCTAATCGGATTTTAAGCGGGTTTTGTGCAAAACATGCACCATTCCATTTTTACACTTGTTACATTTATTTCCATGGCTTTCCTACATGTTTTATAGCTTGGTTTTTGATTTATTAGGGAGGGGAAAAGAAAAGGAAAAGAGTATAATATATAGGTATGGGTGAGAGAGAGAAAAGTAAGGGTTTACCTTTGACTTTAGACTTGGCCATTCCCTCACCATTTCCTCTCCTCTCCTCTTCATTCTTTGCTACTGCTGCTGCCCCCTCCTCCTCCCCCCTCTTCAAGCCACAAAACTCCATGAAAATCAACTCAAAACCCAAATCCCATTTCACAGAAAAGATGGACAAGCTCACAATATACCTTATGGACCAAGAAAAATCTGATTTTGGCGCTGTAGAGGATTCATGGGAGCTATATGAGGTAAACCATTTCACAATTATTGTAGTGTTTCAAGTGCTTTAGCCTCATTTCGAGTTTAAAAGTGATTTGGAAAAGTTTTGTGCACTTTGGACATTTCTAGAGAGGGTTAGGGTTTGTTTGGAGTTGTGATTGTGAATTGAGGCTTAGGGGTGACCTTAAACCCCCATAGATGATAGAAAACCCAGATCCAACAAAAAACAAAACCTGTAACTGAAAACAGAAAACTGTAAATGTCGGTTTGTGAGGGAATTGAGCATGCAGGGAAATCTGGAGTGATCCGGGGTCAATACTAGAAAAGTAAACAATACCAGAGACCTAGTGAGACCCATAAGAAGACACCCTACCAATACGAGCCACCAAATCCCTAGCAGAACCGGCCTGGCCGGAATTTCACTTGAAGTGGCCGGCCCCCGTGATAAAATAGGTGCCCAGATTGCTTCAGTAGGTCATATTCACACCATATATCACCCCAGTGTTGTTTGCTTGCCCTGTTTTAGCCTGAGTCAAAATCTGGGACCACTTTCTCTAGTTGCTGCTTTGATTTGAGTTATGGTTTTCCGTATTTAGATTTCTGGATTTCAGTATTTGTGCTTTATCTCGATTGTGTGACGTTTGTACGTCTATCTCGAGTGATATCGGGTTGATTTGCGAGAGCTAACCATAGGTTCTAACTTATAGGCTTTTAAGTGTATCGTTTTGGTTTTAGTGTGTCGTTTTGGTTTCGATTTGGTGTTAATGCGATGTGATACGTGTGACATGTAGGTACCCCCACGGTGATCCGAGACGATGAAGAAGATCGTGGCGACATCGACATCGGCAAGCAAGATCAGGTGAGTAGATTATATCGACGGGGGAAGTCGGGTGGATGGCGTATAGCACCCCCGCTGTTCGATATTTAGTATACTAGATATATACTATATTTATATATTTGATAGTGTTATGTGTGTCATAGATATTCAAGATGTGATTAGGTGTACTATGGATAGATTAGGGTTTAGAAGCAAACTAGTATAGTTTCCTAGTTGCGAACCCTAGAATAGGTTTACACCCCCACGCACACACATTCTTAATTGTTATACTTATACCTGGATGATGAGGATAGTGGATGATATTTGGAGATGGGTCGATGATATTGGGCATAGTGACATGAGATCGGTGATATGATGTGGTTCGTATTTGGGATACGACATGAGATTTTAGCGGGCCTTTGGACGTGCGTCTCACACACGCATTTATATTTATATAGATGGTATTGATTTGTACAAGACTTAGATCAGTACCCCAGATCATGAGGTATGATGGTAAGGATACCAGATAATTGATGAGATGAATGTGATACTGACCCGTACCCAGCTTTTGGGATGCCGTACGATGATTTACCGTACGAGCTTTATTTGATGATAAGATCCGCACTCATGACTCGAGGATGTCATATGATATTGTATCGTACGCGGTACCTTTGAGGCGGGATCACCGACTATTATATTATATATATATCGACTCAGATTTAGGTGGTTTCCATACCCCTCCTGATTGACTTGTTAATTAGAGCCGTAGTTTTGCTAGTAGATGTCAGGCTAGGCCGATGTCATACCTATTTCAAAAACTAACGAATCGGGAGTATTTTAAAGACAGGCATGGGATTCTACGGATATTTTCAAAAGACGCATCTTTTCTTAAAAACACCGTAGCCCTTATTTTCCTAAAAACCCCGATTCGTATTATTTCAAATGGCAAAAACAGTATGACATAGATACATTGATGTAGATTCTACACTGTGGTGTTTATTATTCATTTGCCGCAGATTCTTACTGTTTGCATCGCATTGCATGTTAAATATGTGTATTGTTGTATCAAATCCATACTGTTAGGACACCAGCACCATTATCGATGATGCATATGTTTCACGTACACCTGCTTGCCGGCTCACACACTTCATCATCGATAATTGCCATGTCACTACACTGTAGTACTATTGCATTCAGGATATGACCCTTGCATGGCATACTTGTGCACATACCTATTGTACATTCATATTCGTGTACTTACATATTGTACACTCCTACTTGTGCACATACCTATTGTACATTCATATTCGTGTACTTACATATTGTACACTCCTACTTGTGCACATACCTATTGTACATTCATATTCGTGTACTTACACATTGTACACCCATACTTGTACACATACTCATTTGCACATATATAGATGATTCTCGCTTGATTTGGAGATTTGGGAACCGCAAGATACTCTTTAAAACTGATTCATTTTAAAAGAGCGGTTTTCCCCCAATATGTGCAAATTACTATTCCATGTTACATGATATACTGATAGGCTTACATTTCTTTTATATGTCGCATACATCATGCTTTCTGATTATACGCATTGAGATATGTTGTTTCCATGATATTTCTGGATTTGGGAACCGTGGGTATTTTAAAAAAGAGTATGTATTGTTTTAAAAACCCGGTTACCCTTGATATGATATTTCAGTGCGTCCACCATGTGTTTTCTCGGTTCTGAGAGTGGCATGTGAAACCCGATTCGAGGAGCGGTAGGCACCGTCTGCGGGTACATGGTAGACCCGGTGAGGTACCCCCGGGCAAGAAGACTCGTATATGTTAGACGGTGAACCAGGCAGGGGAGTACTACCTACCGGTGATTGTGTTGAGCTCGGCGGATATCTGGAGGATACCGACCGGAGTTGAGAGATAAAATGGGCCGATCCGGACTGACGGAGCCCTATGTATATGAGCATTTACGTGCCGATGCTAGGCACAGGTTTCATGATGTTTTCGAGTGTCGATGCTTGACACTCAGGTTCCATGATTTGATATGTCGCGAGCGACACATGTTGATTTACATCCTTATACTTCCATGCATATGCTTTATGATATTTACATGCATGATGCTTATTGTCATTGGATGACACGTGGACGATTTCCACATACATATAATTGACATTGATGACATTGATCACATAGTGGGATGATATCCACATATTCATAGACTTCATGATATAGTCGACATTGATCATACTTCATATTTATGATATGTTATTACCTGAGGCACTGGCACGAGCACTTGGCACTACTCTCATGTATAGATGTTACATTGCCACCTTATCATGCTTCAGAGTTATTCATTGAGGTTTATATATATATCTGATCGTATTGACCTAGGATTGTGTCATACATACGATTTCTGCTCTGTGATGTTTTCTATTCACGAGTTGGCAACTCACCCCCATTGTGCCACAGTTTCTTGCAGGTTTTGCCGTACAGGTTTCATTGCGGCTTCTGCCACACTGCTTCCCTTACGGGTGATTTGCTTTGGTAGGTGGGTTCTTTTGCATCAGAACCACCATTATATATGTATTATTTAGTTGTATCTAGTAATTCCATCAACCAAACTTGTATATTGTTTCAGACTTAGAAAACCAGTGGTGTATTATTTCGACCATAGAGTTGCGCGTTGTAGTATTATGGTTTTCATGCTAATTTGAGTTTCCTTTTTGAGTTTTGATTCTCGCCCTTCGGCGTTGTATATTATACTCCTTGCGTGGTTGTGACCGTCGATTGACGAAGAGCTAGCTCCAGCTTGGGGATGCCTTTTATCACTGCATATATATTATTCTTGTTGTACCCCGTTCTGGGCCAGTATTTACAAAGGAAACCCTGCCAAAATTTTCAGAAAAGACGAGATATTTTAAAAATTGTATATTCGGCTTACTTATTTAAAAACCTTGTTTTTAAAACATGTTTTCCTTACTTCTTGAAAACTAGTTTTCTGTATTTACTCCTTAAAATGGTTTTAGATTTCTGGGCTTTTGGCTTACTTGAGTTAGATGAGATCCTATAGACTTCATATGATTCAAGGCCAGTCACGGGCTATTTCGGGTCGTGACAGTTATCCTGCAATTTGTCGCTTGGAAGTCTAGGAGCGGTCTATTTAGATTTTGAAGACTCTAGCTCTAGGTATTGTTTGTGCATATTGTGATTGTGCTTGTGTAAAGTTTAGTCCCATAATTCCGTATTATTCAAAAACAAAAACAAACAATTTCAACGACTTCAAAAAAAAATTATAAAAATTCACGGACTTTCCACCCTCCCTACCTTTCACTCGTTTCATAACATGTGTACCTCAAAACGACCAACTCTTGCTGAACTTTGGTACCCACAACTAGACAATTCTTCATACAGTTCTTATTTTGGTCGAACTTCGAACGATCTATCCATGCCCAAAATTTCTTCAGAGATCGAATAGACGTATCTAGGACCAACAATTGGACATCGCATCCACTTTGTATCAACCATGTCAAACTTTCACACCTTCTCATGTTGATACCCCTTCCGAGAGTCATGTTGCGACTCCAAAACCAATGTCCATTGCTGACAGAATTGATCAATCTCGTAGCCAATTTTTCACTCCTTTCACCACTCCAAATTCGTTAGGACAACAGTTCCAATCATCTTCTTATCATGATGTTGATCCTAATCTTGTCCATTTTTCATGTTCATTCAATTCCTATCAATCCTACCCGACTTTTACACATTCTCTAGTCATTTCTTCTGAACAGCCAGGAGTTTCATGTATCCATACGCATTTGAATCTTTTACTGAAACCCCTTCACAACCTATGTCTAGTCTTAAACAGTCATAAGAAGAATTTCAGGTAGCGTCGTGCCAACAGATGGTGGATTTGAATGCGTCCATGGCAGCCCTCATACAACCTAACAAACCGGCAGCTGGTTTCCAATTAGCTCCGAATTTTCCAATGTATGATGAGGTGATAGGACAATTTGAGGATTTAAGTTGTGAGAGTGAGCAGTACACCCTTCAATATCAAACCTGCCCATTCCAAACTGAATTCCACAACTCTGGTTTCGAAAGTCTACCGAGTGTCCTAAATGAATCACCAATGGAAGATAAAACGTTTGATGAGTTGTGCGATTTTGTAGTGTTTGATTTTCCCGATTTTGATGGGTCCATTTCAAGTGAAACCACACCCAATCCTGTTGATCTCTATACCTCCAATATAGAACCACAATTGATTGAAATCCATGCTTTTGATGAGGTGTCTGAGAAATTTGACTTTTACTTGATTGAGGATATCAACGCTGGGAATATTTTGGATGATGTACCGATAATTTTGGATGAGTTTTTCTCACCAATTCATCATATCCTTTCACTTCCGTGTGGGCATCATCCCGAACCATTAACTGTTTTTCCCGAACCCCATATGCGTCTGGAAATTGATGATGGATGCATGGATGAGCTAAATTTTGAGGAGAATTTTGAGGATAGCATTGAGGATGAACCAGTTTTATTAGATGAGTCGGATTTTCCAATTCATCATGTCCCTTTCATTGACAGAACACACCCTCCTGAACCTTTAACCGATATCATTCCTCAATAACTTCCTTCCATCCTTTCCATCGTTCCCACTTCGCATGCCACCGTTTCAGCTTCATTTCTTATGTCTGGTTCACCAAGTTCGATCAGCCCATGTTTTCTTGCGAATCTTGAGAGGTTTGACCCCATTTATCGACATCTTGATAGATTAGTACACTACATTCTTTCACTCTGATCATTAAAAATTGTACGAATTTATTCAATCCACTTCCACCATCAAGTTCATATTCTATTTATTTCTCCCCTCGGCTATTTGTCTCCTCTACCGAGACCGTATGTCGCTTCCATCCCTACACGGTCTCGCGTATTCTTCATTTCTTTCCTCTACGCATTCTTTCTCCAACCACTGTTTTATCACGATAAAAATTTTGAATGGTTGGTATTAACTTTCGGTCTGTGTAAGGCCTTATATAGATTGATGATGTTCTCTCCCTCTAACTCTGAACTTCAACGCTTCAACAATGGAAACATTGTTTCACTTAAGTTTGGGGGGGCCTTTTTTTATATATATTTTGTTTAACTTTTCTTTTATACAAAAAAAAACATTGGAGCACCGACAATTTTGATCCTCTTGGTGTAGCATGACAGTGAGGGCATTGTCAAGTTTAAGTTTGGGGGTGTTCTCGGTAAGCTTGCTATCTTTGTATTCATGTGTATATTTTGTATTTGCATACTTATTTTAATAACCCACAAAAATTGAATTTTTTTCCAAAAAATATAAAAACTTTGTCGTCAAGTTAGCTAGTAGGGTAACTTAAATTTTTATTCCGAAAATTTATTTTGATGCGTTAGAGATAACTAAATCCTAAGCTTAGGTATTGAAAACCATAAAAATAACCCTCTTTCTATTTAACCTTGGTAAATATACATCATTGCAGTTTTTTAGAAGTAGGTAATCTTGAGTTCAGTTCTTAAGTTAAGTCAAGATGAAGGAAAAGTATTGAAAGCTTTATTAAAAGATAAGTCTGAAAATAGTTTCTATTCTTAAATCCAAATTCAGAAAGTATATACCCTACAAACTGCAGTTACACGCACCTTGAAACTTGGGATAGTAGAGAATACCTAGAAATACTCTTGCCTGAAAGCCTAGTATGAAAGAAAAAAAGGTATTTAAATCTAACCACCAAAAGAGTATCATTGAAAAATAAATCCGGTCTTGAAAGGAAAATAAATAAAAAATTACAAGACCTGGAAACTGCTATTTACGTTTTAAGCTCACACATTCAGTAATTGGATGATTAGTGCCTCAGGAAGCAGTAATAGTCGCAAGAAAGGCGTGTGAGCAAATCCGTCCATCATTAATGAAAAGAAATAGTATTAGGTATCAGGGCAAGGGTACTATAGCTTGAATTGAATTCTTGAGTGTAAGGGTGAAATTCACACACACGTTGGGTTATACGATCGATATTTGGAGGAACGATAGGGATGAAGAATAAGCCTTATGTTTTCCATAAAAATGATAAAAATTCCGGATTGGAGACTGCGCTTTAGAAGGAAAACTCAAGAGAAACCGAGATCTTTCTAAACTGTCAAAACGTATAGGATCTTAGGTTGAATAAATAGGAGGCGTGAAAAATACAGGATGGATATTTCTAACCTAGGATAATAGAATTTCTAAATTTGATACTAAACTGTGGTATTAGAATCAAGGTTATCTTATGAAACTAGCTTGCCAAGATTTTGTGGGTAATATCCGCTAAAAACCCTCAGGAGACAACACTCCTCCTATTAGAGACACCTAGAGATTTAACGGCTTGTTGCACACGGTAAGTGCAACCGTGATGCTTACAAAATTGAGCTTAGGAATTTTTGAAAATAAATGGTTTTGCTCGGGACGAGCAAAAGATAAGTTTTGGGGTATTTGTTCACACCAGATTATTGCATTTAATACCACTCATTCTTCTGCTCGTTTGTTTATAGGTAGGTGCTTTTGATCCGTGTTTGCTACATGATTACAGATTACAGGTTCCTACTTCAAAATAACGTAAATCATGCAAAATCTCCACGTTTATACCAAAATCCAGATCACCTGCCAAAAACAGACAAAATCTGGGTTTCGATCACCTACACCCGTCCAGTGCCGCTTACCAGCTCAAGAGACAAGACAAATAACAGTGGTCATTCGTGTCTCGGACAAGCACAGAGCACGAGAGGGGCAGCACAAAGATCTTGAGGTGCGCGGAGCTCGAAGGAGATAAAGGTCAAAGAGATTAAAAGTATAGCCATTTTGGACTGTTGAAAATCTGAACATATTTTGCAATTCTGAACCTATAGAACAGAAGAACAGAGCAACACGAGGAAGCCTCAGAAAAACGAAAAACTAACCTATCCAATCGACCGCGGAACCGCGGCCAATAGGCCTTTTGGGCGGCGATTCCGCGGCCAAGTCATATCATCTCCAGATTATGTTTCAAGGGTTGTTTGGTAATTGTATAGGGGCTTAGAATATGACCCTACGGTTTCAGTTCTCTGCCTATAAGTACTCCAGTTTTGAGCCCAACCAAGGATGCTTTTTCTTTATTAGGATTTAGTGTAGTTTAGTTGTAGCTTCTTCTTTTTCTTCATCTATTCTCCTTGAAAATTGTAGTGAGGGCTTTTTGAGTGGAAGATTAATGAATATAAGGGTGTTTTTATTATCTTGTATCTTTCATTTCTTGTATTGTAATTTTAATTCTTAATGTAACTTTTATTTATTGTTGTTAAAGTAGTTGTTGGATTTCTTTTCTTGTTTTGTTTTTCTTTTCTTCTTAGCCATATTTTTCATGCCATTTACTTGATGGAGTCCCTTGCTTAGATGAGGGTTCAAGTAGTTAGCTTGCTACCATTTATAAAAACCATATTTTTTCCATTCTTTCTTTTCTTCCTTCTTATTTTATTTTCCTTTTAAATGTGTGAGTAATTTCCACACTTGTTAGGGCTAAGAAAGGTTAGTATGAGAGAAGAAAAAATCTCTTGTGCTTCTCTTCGCCAAACACCTTAAAATGAACCTTGACCAAACAAACACAAGCCTTTCACTTAGGCGTGCTATAGATGACATATAGCCGTGACCTAAGTCGAGAAGTCTTTTAGGCGCACTTCAACGTGACATGTAGCTGTGACCTAATTGGATACATGGTTGCGTATATTTGGCCTAGGGTTGGAAATAAGCGCACGTAGCAGATGAACAAGGGGCACTAATAATGGATTAGCGTTGGAAAGCTTGCTTAAACTTGCAAATCCTATTCCTATGTCCTCCTAATCCCCACTACTTTCGATTATCTCAACATCATTTAAAAATGGCAAAAGACAACCACAAGACTAATCCTAACTCTACTATCTAACCATAACTCTAACAAGTTTACTTGCGCATAAAATACGAACACTTAAGATAGATTTGAACATACATATACACTTTCATTGACCCATCTAAAACAAGAACGAACATACGAACCATCTCCCTGCGGACGACCCGTACTCAACCAGCTAGCTATCAAGAAACATTGTCTAGATTGTAGTAAGTAGAACAAATAGAACAAGTAGAACAAGTAGAACGCATAGCATAATTCTACGACAATCAAGCATGGTTGGAAAATACGGTTCTCTTTTTTTCATTTGTGCCCATGGATTGTGTACAAGAGTCGGTATGGAACTACTTGTAGGGCAGAAAGTTTTTATTTTATTAAATATATATTTTTTATTTATTTTAGCGATGCTCTATCTTTTCAGCTTTTCATATCGCGAAAGTCGTGATTGCTTAATTATTTCGGCTATTTTTTGCGGTGCCCAATCATTTCGGCCGTGTCATTTTTTTACTCGCTATTTTTTATTGCGAGTTGCCCAAACATTTTGGCTGTTTTATATGCCTTTTTTCTCGCTGATTTTGTTACGATTCGGGGACTTGGGTCTTGATACTAATTTTGGCATCAACATCGCTACAACTAGAATGTTTCCAGGAGCGAATTATCATTTGCCGTGAGAGAACTTGGAGTTTGACACTTGTTTAGGCATCAGCATCGCTACAACTGGGATATTGCCATGAGCGAATCATCATTTGCCTTTATTGATTCGGACAAAGGTGGCATAGCAAACAGGGTTAAGATCCTATCAATTAAGGCTTTTTGACTTTATGAGCCGTAAGGGTCTCATAAAGGTATTTCTCCCAATGATTCATGAGGTTCTCATAGGTGTGTTTTCTCCTTAGGAATCGTATGGATTTCTAAGTGTGTTTTGTCTTGTAAGCCGTAAGGATCTTATAAGAGCATTTTCTCCTTGTAAGTCGAGAGGACTTACAAGTGCCGTTCACCATAGGGAGATATTTCTCGCCATTGGTGGGATTTTGTGGGGAATATATTTATTTTTTGCCCATGGATTGTATACAAGAGTCGATATTAGACCATTTGTAGGGCAAAAAAATTCCACCGGGTTTTGGTGGCTTAAGAACAGGTTTGGATCCCTGTAACCTAAGAATTTTGAATTCTATAAGCCGTGAGGGTCTTATAGAAAGTATATTCTCCTTACGAGTTGTGAAGATCTCATAAGTGCATTTTCTCCTTAGGAATCGTATGAATTCCTAAGTGTGTTTCTCCTTTGTGAGTCATAAGGATCTCACGCGGGTGTTTTCTCCTTCCAAAGTTGTGAGGACTTTAAAAGTGCTTTTTTTAAACGAGTTTGCGTCCTTTCGGGTTTTCACGAGCTCGCTGGTAGCTTTGCTTACTCACGACACCCTTTCAGGTTTTCATCCGTGCCCATTTGTCTTGTGGACATACCGTTTTTTTAGGCGGCCCGTAAAGTAACGCACCATTTGCTGTAAGCCACGATCTTTTCTGAAAGACCGTATTATGTAGGATGTGGGAAACCTATGAATTTTTTATGCCTGTGGATTGTATATAGTGGTCAATATAGGGATTTACCATAGGGCTAAACGTGTTAGTTTAAGGACCTGACGATCTATTATCGCTGTATTTTGGGGCGAGCATTTAGTTTATGGACGTTTCAGTGCAATATTAGTGTAGGGACGTTTCGGTCCATTATTAGTTTTAGGGACGTTTCGGTCCATTATTAGTTTTAGATACGTTTCGGTCCATTAATTGTTTAGGGATGTTTCGGTCCAGTAGTCCCATGTTTTGGGATGAACATCTTTTAGTACTACTTTCAAATTTCTGACTTAGGAAGATAGCGAGTGGACACAATCATCATCATCTATCGTTTACCTAAGTCATGACTTTTCAAGCGTAGTACTTTTTGAGGAATCGGCCGTTTATTGGCCGGAATAGTCTTTCACCGTGCATATCCATGAGCAGATAGGCTCTACCTTAGTAGACTTTGTCTATGATGTATGGGCCTTCATAGTTCGGCTTGAACTTTTCCCGTTTTGGACGATTTGGGGATTATTGGTCTTTCGACGACTAGCACGAGTTCGCCTTGGCGGAATGTTCTCGGCCTGGTTAATCATTCATATGACTGTATCATCCTTTCCTTATAAGCCTCCAGGTTCTGTTGTGCTATCAGGCGGGTTTCGTCAAGGGCATCGAGCTCCTCAAGTCTAAGATGAGCATTTTCTTCATTTGTCAGCTCGTATCGAACCGCTACTCTTAGAGATGAGAGTTCTATTTTCAATAGGAGTACTGCTTCCATGCCGAACACCGGTGCATATGGTGTTGTATTCATGGTCGTCTTGAACGTTGTTCGGTGCGCCCAGAGAGCTTCATGCAGCCTTTCGTGCTAGTCTTTTTTCTTTCTGGACACTGTCTTTTTTGTAATCTTGGCCAGGGTCTTGTTGAAGGTTTCAGCTAGACCGTTGACCCGGGGATTATAGACTGAAGAGTATCTCCAATCTTTTTTATGTTGCTGTGCGAAATGGCTGATTTTATGGCTTCTGTAAGACGGTCCATTATCCGAAATAGTTCATCGCGGAGTGCCAAACCGATATATGACATGGGTTTTGAAGAAGTGGAAGATATTCTCCGTCTTCACCTCCCTTAGCGGTACTACTTCTGCCCACTTAGAGAAGTAGTCGGTTATCTCCAGTATAAACCGGTGTCCTTTGGATGATGTCGGTTCGACAAAGCCAATTATATTGGTTCCCCACATTTCGAACGGCCAGCTGGCTACTGTCGGGTGCAGCGGATTTGGGTGCGATGTATGAAGTCCCCATGAATTTAGCACGAGTGACACTGCTTCGCATATTCGAAGCAGTCCTGAATCATCGTGGGCCAATAGTAACCTATTCTTTTTATCTCCAGCTTCATCTTCAGACCTGCCTGATAGGAGCCGCAAATTCCTCGTGTAAATCTTGGACGACTTTCTTTGCTTCCTTCGGCCCTATGCTCCTTAGCCATAAGAGGTCGAATGATCTCTTATATAGGGTATCATTGACGAAGGCAAAAGATAAAGCCCGTTTCATGAGCTGATGTCTAAACGACGCATTTTCGGGTGTTCGTTGGGACTTAAAGTGGTCTATGAAGACTTCCCTCCAGTCCTTGACCTTTTCTCCGTCCTCTATTTGAAGGGCTGCTTGTTCGGTCGTTTCTTTTCCTTCGGATGTCTCTATCAGGTCTTCCGATGATATATCTGTTGGCACGAGGACTCTGCGGCTTTGCACAATGATTCTTACGTCATCGAGGTCTTTATCAGCCAATTCCTTAGCCAATTTGGCCAACGCATCCGCTTTGCTTTTTTCCGCTCGTGGTATGCTTTTTAGGGTATAGGAAGAGATTTGTGTTATCAGTTGCTACACTTTTTTTCTATACCTTATCATTTCTGACTTGCATGTTTGATAATCACTGTTTACTTGACTAACAATCAGCTGGGAGTCTCTATATATGAGAAGGTCTTTGATTCCCATATCGATAGCAATCTCAAGGCCGGTTATTAAAACTTCATATTCAGCTTCATTGTTAGTCCTTGGTTCCGTTAAGGAGAGGGCGTAACGTAATATCCCTTCTTGTGGTGTCACGAAGATAAGGCCCACTTCAGCTTTGATTATGGGGGTATTTTTCTTTCGCCGCTTCATGGAGGATGCTCCATCAAAGTAAAACTCCCACTGAGGATTATCTTCTTTTTCTTCTTTAATTGCATCAAATGCGTGCTCATCCGGAAACTCGCAATTTAAGGGGGGTAGGCTGGTATCGGATACTCCTTGAGAAAGTTGGCGATGGCATGTCCTTTCACTGCTTTGAGAGGTCGCTATGTTACCGAGAACTCTATCAGGAGGAGGGCCTATTTGGCAAGCCTTCCTGTCAGTATGGCATTTTACATTAGATAATTGAGAGAATCCACCTTCGATATGAGGTGGACCTCATGTGCCAAGTCATAATGTCTGAGCTTCTTATTGCGAAGATCAACGCCAGGCAATACTTTTCGATGGGGGAATTGTTTCTTTCTAGCTCCAGGAGAACTTGACTTAAATAGTACATAGCTTTTTCCTTTCCTTGATCGTTCTCTTGTGCCCACAATACGCCTAGAGAATCCTTAAAGGCCGTTGTATATAGGATAAAGGTTTTCCCTTAACCGGAGTGGCCAATACCGGCAGATTTTAAAGGTATTGCTTGATTTCATATAGTGCGTTTTGGCAATTCTGATCACAAACGAACGGGTTCCCCTTCTTTATCAGATGACTGTAGGAACGATATTTTCCGGATAGGTTGGGTATGAATCGTCGGATATATGCTAGCTTTCCTTGGAGAGACCATAGTTGTTTGAGGATTCTTGGCGTGGGCATATCCATAATCATCTTGATCTTTGTGGGATCGATTTCGATACCTCGGTGACGTATGATGAATCCTAGGAATTTTCTAGAGGAAACTCCAAACGCACATTTTAGAGGGTTCATCTTCAGATTATACTTCTGAAGACGTTAGAACACTATTTTTAGATGTTCCCAATGTTCCTCGTGAGAATTACTTTTCACTACAAGGTTTTCGATGTAACATTCGATGATCTCGTGTATGAGATCATCGAAGATCTTTGTCATGGCCCTCTGGTAGGTAGCATCGGCGTTCTTCAAACCGAAGTGTATCACCTTATAGCAGAATATGCCCAATAGGGTCTGAAAAGCAGTGTGCTTTTGGTCTTCAGGATCCATTTTTATTTGATTGTATCCTGACGATCCATCCATGAAGGAGAAGACTTCGTGAGTGGGCGTGTTATCGATCATCAGTTCGATAACGGGTATTGGGAAGTCATCTTTCAGGCACGCTTTGTTGAGATCCCGAAAGTCCACACAGATGCGGACTGTCCCATTTTTCTTCATCACCAGAAGGATATTAGCGATCCAGTTAGGATATTGAATCTCTTGGACGAATCCGGAGTCAATTAGTTTCTTGAGTTCAGCGCTGATACTCATTTCAAGTTCGAGCCCCATCCTTTTTTCCACTTGTTTGACTGGTTTTATGTCTGGCTATATGGCCAGTTTATATACTGCTACTTTTGGATCTAGACCCAGTATTTCGGAATAATTCCATGCAAAGTAGTCTTTGTACTGTATGAGCACGTCTTTTAACGTGGCTATCTGTTTTTCAGATAGTAGCTCACTAATAAACGTCGGCCTCGGATCATTTTTTGTTCCTAAGTTAATTTTTCTTAGGTTTTCGGCCGTGGAGTGTATCCTATCTTCCAGTTCTTTTGGTTATGTAGAAACTCTGAGATCATATCATCCTCATCTTCATTTGTGAAGCACCTGAAGAGGTCACTCATACTCTCATGCCTTCCCTCTTTTGAAAGTGTTATCATATGGCAGGTACGAGTTTGCTTCCATTCTCACGGTCGAGCTGGTCATAGCCTGATGGTATAGGTCTTCTTTAGCTCATGCTTTTGTGGCGGGGTTACCCTACAGCAGTCGGATAACATAAACCTGCCTTGTTGATACTGGTCCTTTATCCAGTCTTTGAACGTGAAGCGGTCTTCAAGGGGGTGACCTACTGCTCGGTGGTAGGAGAAATAATCCGTGTAATGGACCTCGTTTATTTGTTCGTGGTGCCGAGACTCAGGAAGCGTGATCATTTGGTGCTTCATGAGAAGGTTGAATATTTTCCCTGTCTTGTCCTACGGGAAAGATTATTCCTAACCTATTTTCTTTAAAAAGGACGGGCTTCAGTCAAGCTTTTCTCGATTGAACGGCATCTTGGACCCGCTTTGTTGTCTTCGAACGTTGCTTGCGTTCGTTTCCCTATTTTTACCTCCACTTCTGGATTTTCTCCTTTTGCAACAACACATAGCGGGCTAGGGATAAAGAGTGTTATGGTCTACTTCCGTCGTAGATTGCGAGCTGAGACGCTGCATCTTGGCCCTTTCATATATGGTCATTTCGCAGTTATGGTTATCCCGGCTCGCTTGACAAGCTTCTTTTATTAGCGTTTTCCTCTTAACTCGAGCTATTTGCAACGTGGCAACTGTAAATTTTCTCCCGTTTCTTGGACCGAACGTATCCCAACCTAGTTTTCTCCATCTTCCCGTGGGGCTTCTTTCGCTGAGTCTCGAGAGTATCTCAAATCTTTTTGTAGAATTGGGCTTGTCGAACAGTTTGTTCGAGGGGTACGACTTGGCGTCTTAACAGCTCTTTCAATCCCTCCGCGTAATATCTTAGCAAGCGGATGGTTTGAAGCCTGTCGACTGCAAAATCAGCACCAAGCCAAAATTCTTTTTCTATTTTGGTCTCCGTAGATTTGAAGAAGAGGATCGCCTTTTCACCTCTTCGCAAAGGAGGTACGTAGAAAGATTGCAGTTCTTGCACATTGTATGTATCGAGCGCGTCAAGTTTCTTGTAGTGTCGAGGTGGAGCCATCATGATTTGTAGACTCTGATCCGCTTTGGCAAGAGTCTACATCGACATGCGGACGCAGAAGACTGCATTGGCCTCGTCCTCAGAGTCGCTGCCAACGACCAGGATTGGGGTAGATGATCTGGGCTTATTGTTTTCTTTTCGGGATTGCCCGAGTAAACTATTTCTTCATTTTCCTCAGTATCGCTCCCAAAGATCAGGATAGTGGCCGTGGATTTTTCTTTACTCTCCGGCCTGTGGCACCTTTCAATATCCTTGAAGCCTGGCAGAAAGTACTTTGCATCTTCGTACTTCCGGACTTCGTTTACAGAGAACGGATTTAGCTCTCCCATGATGGTGTACTCCGAGCCATTCTTGAAATACATCATCTGATGCTGTAGAAGGGATGATGTTGTACTCGTGTAACAAAGTCCTGCCAAGCAAAACGTTATAGCATGTCTTGGCATCAATGACATAAATTTGATGTCAGTGACGAGCAGCCCGAAGCGTAGATGTAGTATTACGGACCCAAGCATCCATGACGAATATGAGTCAAACCTAGAAATGGTAATTTTATCTCGGGTAAGGTGTTGAACATTCATGCAAATCTCCTTCAGCACTCTCACATTGATAAGGTTAACGAATAATCCGTTGTCGACAAGGATTTTCCCTATCTTGATGTCATGGCAGTACCCGGTGACATATAACGGGCGATTATATTTGCACATACCAAGGAGTAGATTTTCATCACTGAATGTTATATCAGCTGTGTGGACCTCTGCCAGTTCATTTTTCATCTTCTCTTCCGCGAGGAAAGCTTAGAACTGATCGGGCTCTTGTAATGCCTTGACCAGGAAATCTCGTGCCTCTTTGGACAGGAAGAGAGCATCTAATATGCTTAGCTACGAGGGTATTTTCCTCAAATGTGCTAGGAATTTGTAATCCACGTTGTTTTTCTTAGGCGGTTCCTTTGCGGTGAGCTCTTTGACTGCTTCTTCATCGAGGGTGATTTCCTCGGGCATTTTCCCTTTCTCTTTGCTTTTTTGTTCGAACCTTTGTTTGCAGGTCCGAGATTCTTTTCAGGCAGTGTACGGTTACTCAGCTAAATATTCTCGCAGTTCTTCTCTTCTTCTTCTTTTTCGAAGGTGGAGTCTTCAAAGAGAGAGTCGAAGGGTGTTTCGTCTTCAGAATCGCTCCCGAAGGTGAGAACTTGAGGTTTTTTCCCTTCCGAACTGGTACCGACTATATGACAGTTACCGGTTGTATTTTTATGTGTTTTCGTCTCGCCACATTGTTGTTGACGAGTACGAGCTTCGCGCTTCTCCTTCTTGAAGTGTTTTCGATGAGCAACATATCCTTACCACCACTTCTTAAAAGTGTTGCACTCCTCGATGGGGTGAGCGACCCTTCGATGATAGAAGAAATATTTTGGATGTGATTATTCTCCGTCGGAGTATGGGACTCTGGGAGTGTACCTCGTGAGAGGTGGTATCTTCATCCCCAGTGATAAGTTTTTGGCAAACCGCTTCTCATTTTTTATCCTACTCTTATTGGTTGCAGACATGCTTTGGTTTGGTCGGCACGCTTTATGACTCATCCTCACTGCAGCTTCTTTATTCAGACGGTGATGCTTACCCTTTTCGTATATAGCTGTTTCGCGTTCTCGATCGTCTTTACTTTTTCGAAAGGCCTCGTTTAATAGTCTCTCAATCGGGTCTTTTTCTGGCAGTTTCAGGGATTTTAGCGCCGATTCTACCCCCAGTTCCTCCACATCATTTTTTGATGCTGAGGGAGCTTCTTTATCATATAAAGATGAATGAGAGATCATGTGGAAACTTGCTAAATAGTCTTCCGCTTTTTCTGATGAGTCATTTCCCTCATCATTGTCATTGTCTCCGTCCTCAAGAATATACTTGAGGAATTCTTCGAGCTTGACCGGTGTCCGTGCCTTCTGTTTATATTCTTCCAGTGTGTCTATATATTTCTGAAGCTATGTACGCTTGTCATCATACCCGGCAGGCTGCACGGGTTTCTTGGTCTTCTTCTTTCTCTTAGAAAACTTTGAAGGCTTGACTATGGGGATATCCCATTGTCGATGTTTTTTGGCGCGAGGCGGGATTTTAGCAACCCTTCGATTAATTCAGGTTCTAGTGGACTTTTCCACTTGACCGCCGGGCATGCATGTAGATCCTTCAGCATTGTTTTAGTATTCGCTGAAAGGATTACTTCCCATGGAGTTTCTTCCACGAATGGGCATGATGCCCCCTGTGTGTCCACCTTTTTGAGAGCGTGCTTCTGGGGTGGGTTTACCCTCCAGTTATCAGACAGCACGAACTTTCCCAGCTAGTACTGGTCTTCAACCCAATTTTTGAAGATGTAATAATCCTCAATTAAGTGACTCACTATTCTGTGATAGGAGCAATAATTGGGGTTATTGAAGTCGCCGGGTTGCGCTGGACGCCGCGGGGCTGCCAATGTGATGAGGTTATTATGCATTCCCAATTCAAACAGTCTTCTCGTCTTGTCTCGAGGGAATGTATAGGCATGTCCTAGCCTTTCTTCCAAGGACGGGCGCAGATACACGTTCTTTTGGCAAGCAGCCGATTTTGGGACACTCGGTTGTTGTTGCGTATTGGAAACGAAGGCCGCTTTCCCTTTACCCTTGTTATTTCGAGGGTCCTTATTTGAGTAGGAAGGCCTATGACCCATCTCATCCATTTGGGCCAACTTGTCTATTAGCATCTGGAAGGTTGTGGGTTTGAAGAATGTCATGAATAGGGACACAGTAGATTGAGGATCAAGGGTCCCAATGAACATGCCCACGGCTGAAGACTCTTCAATATACTGTTTGCACTTAGACCACAAGTTCTGCCACCGAATCGTGTATTGAGCCCACATTTCTCCCGGCTTTACCCTAGCATTGATCAGGGCCGTGATCAGAGTGCGTTCACTCACGCTGGCGAACTGTTACGTGAACAACAGTTGCATTTTAGAGAAGGTCTTCACGGAGTCATTTGGGAGCTCTGAGTACCATTCAAAAGCTATCTCTAACAAGCTTCCGAAAAATTGGCGAAACAACAATTTGTCGTCGCCTCTAGTATTACCACACAGAGCTTTGGATTGTGCGACGTGCTGGTAGGGATTGCCCATTCCTTTATAAACATGGAACTTCGGGATCATATATCCCGGTGGGTACTTGATTTGGTCATACCAGGCCGAATATGGTCGGCTGGTTTTGACGAGTTGGATGGAGGCTTCATTGGCCTGGTGAGCTCTGATTTGGTGAGCCATGTTGTCATCCAAGGCCGCCTTGGAGATGGTTTCTTCCTGGTCCGCAGATAAGACCGGAAGAGGGTTTGATATTTCCCCTCTGTTATCCTCGATAACTATTGGCGGATCTTCAGCCGGGGGTTCCGGTTGGATCACCATTCTCACCATGTCTTGAAATAGAAAAGCCATCTACTTGATGTTAGCAGTTTGCTCTGGAGCTTCCTTATCTTTTCTTTCCAGTACTCTTCGCAAGAACTCTGTGTCGGCTTCTTTCTCTTGATGCTCCTCGAATTCTTTGTCCGGACCTTCTTTTTTTCCGGTAAGTGTTATCATTTTGGTCTGCATTTCTTGATGCTTTTTCTACTGCTCCTGAGCCTTCGTCAACCACCGAGTTTGCGGTCGGTGACTCACCAGAGCACGACATTCTTCTTTTCCTGGGGCCATGTAGACCGTATGTATTGTTATGCCCCCAAACTTGGGGCCTTTAGATCTTTCGCCATTAGAATTTTCCGCGGGTGGTAGAATTTTCTCCGGCCTCGTTCTTTTATAAGAGGTCGGAGCTAAATGAGCTATTATGGCAGGCGCCTGTTTAGGAAGGGTTCCTTGTTGTATCGAGGAGGAGCGGTCTTTTTCTTATCGGCCCTTAGATTTCTTGGATCAACGAGAGTAATTCTCGTCAAGCACAGAGTCTTGGAATTTTCACCAGACTCTATGGATCTATGAGAAGAGCCGTTGATGAGGTTGCTCCGACCGTTTTTGTATTGGGGCCTCTGCCGGCAGAGGTGATTTCTTTAGTACCGCCGTTAGGGCGTTCTTGCGTACCTTCCTAAGTGGGTCAAAACAGTTCTGAGTTGGAACAACATCGTCCACCTCCCTCGTAGGAGCTAGTAGGGTGAGCCCAGAGGGAGAGTTGCCCCCAGCTTCTCTCACTTGGTGTCAGTGGCGACTTCGAGCATGTCGTGGAGTGGTAAATGCCTTAGCTTTGGAGGTGTCTTCCTCTTTCCCCCTGCATTGCTGAGGAGTTTCGGTTGGCGTCAGCCTGTTGAAGACCGACGTCCTTGTTGGAGTTGGAGCGAAGTTGGCCAATCTTTCGAAGACTGGCCGTCTTAGAGGGGAAGCACTTCTTGTGGCTTTGAGGCGCCGAAGTTCAAAGGCGGGAACATGGTCCCGAAGAAGAGCCTGATAGTAGCCTGTGTGACCTGCCCCACCGGCATTGAGAAAATGGAGGTCGCGTTAGGCCCGTGTGTCACTCCTCCAGCTAGGGCGGAGAGGGAGTTGTTGCTGCAAGCGGTGCAATGAGAAGCCATTGATTTTCTGCACAGAAGCAAGACACCGAGTTTTAGTACCTCGAACCCAAGGGCAACCAATATATAGCAACCATGATTTTGTTCGCGAAACACGACACATGAAGTGTAGAGTAGAAAGAGGAAGAGGTCCCATCGGGCATGCCAGAATCTGTTTACCACCAAAAACAGAGAAGAACTAGGATTGAACGTCTTACCTGAATTTGGTAGCAGATGTTATTAGGACATATCCATCCACCTCTCTGAAGATACCAAGTTAATTTATGGCACCGTATATCGGAGGTTTGGATAGATACGACCGATGTAGCAGACTTCATCAGATTCCCCCTCATTTGTGGGGGGTGTTCCCACCAAAATTTTGGCTCAAAACTTGCTCCCTTATAAAATAATAAAATTAAAATAAGAATAAAAATAAAGGGAAAGCTCCATATGCAAAGCATGTAGGTACTACCTCAGATAGAATTAAATCCTATGATGGCGCCTCACGTGCTCCTCACGCGGGCGCCAATGTGCAAAGCACAAAAAGAAATCTATTAAATAAGGGTTAAAAACTCTGAGGCAGCGCCTCACGTGCAAAGCACAAGAGCGCTAGTGCCAAGAGCGCCAGCGCTAAGAGTCAAAAACTCTGAGGCAGCGCCTCACGTGCAAAGCACGAGAGCGCCGGCCCCAAGAGTCAAAGACTGTGAGGCAGCGCTTCACGTGCAAGGCACGATAGCGCCAGCGCTAGAACTAAATGTTCTTCACCATTGGATCAAAGATCCAACGAAGATGATAAATCATCAAATTATCAAAATAAAATTCTTTTGAGAAAATACTCCTCAAATCTTTCCAAACAAGAAATATTGTGCTCTGTAAATCAGAGCACCGTTGGATCAAAGATCCAATGGTGATTAAACATCACCAAGATACAGAATAAGTTCTGTATGGAAAAATATTTTCCCAATCTTACTAAAACAAGAAAGATGTCTTCTGTAAAATAGAAGTCCTTGGATCAAAGTTCCAACGGTGGATAAAATACCCAAATCAATCAGAGATCTCTCAATGAGAGATTTCATTAATTGATTCAACAAATCAGTCTCCCCTATATAAAGGACCTAAGATTTCAAGTCTTGCACAGAGGAACCCACCCATAAACTTCAAGTTAAAAAATACAGAAAACAGAGAGAAAAACCCCTTGTTAAGCAAAACCAAAAAGAGAATTTAATTCTTAAACCAAGAGTTTAACTCTTCTAAAAGAACTTAGTTCTTCCTCTGGTTAGGATCTGCAGAAGCAGATCTCTTCGCAAGTTGAGAATTTAATTCTCATAGAGGAGATTCTGTTATGTAGATCCAAACCTAGGGGAAAGAACTAAGTTCAAAGAATTTAATTCTTACTAAAAAGATATAGGAATTTAATTCTTCTGATAAAACTAGGGTTTTACCCTATAAAAGAATTTAATTTTTATAAAAATAAGGGACCTGAAATTTACAAAACTCAGATCCAGAGCTTCATACATATCAGTGTTCAATGCTATACAATAAAAGCTCACGTGTTCCCACGTGAGTGCCTTTGAAGAACAAAAAAAGGGGAAGACTGAGATCTATCCACGTGACCCCACGTGACCACTGAGAAGTGCTTAGCACTTATAAAAGAGAAAAGGGAATAAACCCTATTTTGGGGCGCCTCATGTGATCCCACGTGACTCCTGAGAAGTGCTCAACACTTATAAAAGAGAAAAGGGGAATAAACCCAAGACAGTTCCCATTCTGGGGCGCCTCACGTGATCCCACGTGAACCAACAGTGCTTAGCGCTAGAATAAGAGAATAAAAGAGGCAGCGCCCAACTTTAAGCGCCTCACGTGCCACACGTGAGCGCCCTAATTTCTAGTGTTTAACACTACTTCAAGCGCCTCACGTGGGAGCACGTGAGCACTGAGCATATACTAGTGTTTAACACTATGAAAGGCCAATATTAGCCAAACTCAGACCAAATCTCCCGAGGACAATCAATTAAGCCCTTCATGCTTAGGGTCCCCAAAACTGATCTCAGTCCCAAAAATAGCTAATGAGCTCCTAACAGATGGCATAAAAAATGATGTTCATCCCATTCCCTCTCAGTCTGACATTTGGTTCAAGGGTACATCTCTTCACACCTTTGATACATGTCATCGTAATTCTTCAACGTCTTCAGAGAGGTGGCAGGTCCCAATAACTAACAACTTTTTGGTACATTTCCAAACCTATGGATGCACCCCAATGGACCGTAATGTCCTTAAACTAACTATAGACCGTAATGTCCTTAAACTAAACTCCACGGACTATGACGTCCTTAAACTCCACGGACTATGATGTCCTTAAACATTGGACCGTAATGTCCTCAAAACTAAACCCTTTGGACCGCAATGTCCTAAAAACTAAATTTTGGACCGCAACGTCCGAAAAAAACTAAATTGCGGACCGCAACGTCCCTATAAACTAAAGAAAATTCTGTTGAGTAGATCTTAGTCTAAAATTATACCAACGTATCATCAACAAACGTTTGAGTTGATTTTAATCTAAAACAAGATTAACGATCCTTAAACCAACCCAAACCCAAATCTAAGAAAATACGGATTTGGACTAATCCACGCCCTACGGGCGACAACATAAATTAGTCTCCGTATACAATCCACAAGCAATCTAAAACAAAACAAATACACACGACACGAAGTGACCTTCTGGAGCAGGAGAAAGTGGTTATCGCTACGCGATAACGTAATTAACTGCAGGGGCTTACGCCTGCAGGGAAGAGTGTCCCCACAATCAAAACCCCTCACTACGAGGGGGAATCTAACGAAATCTGCTACAACGGCCGCATCCGTCTAAACCTCCAATACATGGTGCCATAAATTAACTTGGCATCTTCGGAGAGGTGGATGGATAAAACCAAATAGCATCTGCCCCCAAAATTTAGGCCAGATGTCCCAACGTCCCGGTCGCGTCTTTCGACGGCGAACAGATTCTAGCACGCCCGGAGGGACCTTTTCCTCTTTCCACTCCACACTTCATGTGTCGTGTTTTTCCGTGATCAAATAATCGCGGTATATATGTTTGTGGTTACCTTTGGGTGATGGGATACTGAAGCCGGCGTTTCATCTCTATGAAGAATGGCATTTGCTTCCACCCTAGCAACTCTAGCTCTGTCATATCTGGTGGAGTCAAGTTCGGGCCACTTGCAGCCTCAATTCTCTGCAATCCGGATTTTCAAGAAACCAACAGGCTTCTGTTTTGGTCGATACCTCCCACCTACCATCCTCGGTGCCTCAACGCTAATGGAGGAAGTCCAGAAGAAGTCTGTCTTCCACAGGTTGGCTCCCCAAGATGTAGCTTTGCCGACGGAATCAATCCTCAAACAACTGGCACCTGCTGAAGACTAAGGTAGATGCAGGGGGCAAAATATTCAAGCTCTCAAAGGAAACAGGGGGAAGTCTCAGCAAAATCCTGAGGCTAATCAAATCCTGGCCGTAAGAAACCGTCGATGTCGATATCGGCATCATACAAAATGAGCTAGGGGCAGTTCTCCATAAGGTCCTGTTTTAACCCAGTCGTGAATGTTGTTGTTCCAATTAGGAACAGCTTCAAACAGTTGCGAAGGGCTAGACAAAATTCTCCTACCGCAATATTGATGAAGTCTCTGCAGCCCATGGAGATCCAACGAGAGCAGAAACCAGTTCTCTCCCTGAGACGACTTTCCTCATCTATATATAAGGTGTGGAAGCAGGTGAAGGGGACTCATCCCAAGACGGATCCTGATACAGCGGTTCCTCCCAAAACCAATGCAGCTTTTCACAAAAAAAGAGGCCCAATAAAGCTCAAGTGCCCGAAGCAAACTCCAAAGGCCAAAACTCCAAACACCCCAAGCCTGGGGACATGGTAGTTCACATAGTATATGTGGTGAATTCCAAAGACGAAGTTCGAGCTTCTACTAGTCACCGACCTCAAACTCGGTCCCTGACAAAAGTTCAACTGCAACATAAGAAGCTGTAGGAGATGCTCGCTCAGGCGGCAGCAAGCGGTAATCCTTCGCCTAAAGAAAATCTTGAGGACGCACCCGAAGAAATAATAGAGAAGGTGTCGGATATTGATTTCTTAAAGCGCACTCTGAAAAAGGGAGATGCAGAAGTGGAAGAAATGTCTACTAAAATGAACCAGATGGCCCTTCTGATTCAGAATATGTCCGAAACAACGGTTCAATCGGAACCACAAGCAAGTTAACTGCCGGTAGTCGCTCTTAAAGACAAGGGTGACATTTCAAATCCTCTACGAGTCTCATCAACGGCCGAAGAGGAAATGATTCCAAAAGCAAAGCTAGACACATATATTGCTCAGCAAGTCAAAACTCACTATGCCAGTGAAGCCTCAAATAGGCCAATCAAGACTGGTTGACCGTATCCGGCGTGCTACGATCAAATACGGTACCCGCCAGAATACATACTTCCGACTCAACATATACAAAGGAACCGGGAATCCTCACCAGCGCATCGCGCGATTTAAATCCATGTGCGGTAACACTGGAGAGAATGATATACTTCTCTTCTAACAGTTCGTCAGCTATCTGGCGTGCATTGCCTTCGAATGATATGCGGAACTCTCGAATGACTCCGTGAATACCTTCGACGAGATGGATATGCTCTTCTGTCAGGGATTCGCTAATGAGAACGAACATACTACCGTGATGGCGCTGGTCAACGAAAGGGTTAGACCCAATGATACTTGGGTTCCATATGTTACCCGATGGCGAAATCTCTGGTCAAATACAAGCAACGCATCAACGAAGTTGTAGTCATGGGAATGATCATAACCACCCTTGACCCAAATTCAAAGGCGTCCTCGTATATGGCCCCCTTCAAGCCGACGACCTTCCAAGAACTCATGGATAAAATGGCTCGATTAGATGAAATGGGTCAAGACTCTTTCTCGTCCGAAGCAGAGGCAAGATAGCGTTTTCGCCTACGCTCAATAAAGATAAGCGGCTCTGAACCAACCTGTCGCCAAAATAGCGACGGCGTGGGTACTCGTTCTCCCCGAGATATACACAGGGGGTATATTTCTCACTGGCGGAAGAATCTCTATATAGAATGGTCCTTTCTTTTCAAAAGGTAGGAAGGATATTAAGGGGCCTACAAACAGGTCCTCCAATCTAGTGGAATGCCCCGCTAAAAAAATGGTATATCCACAAGCGAAATTGGCACAGATGAAAACCCGAAAGGACGCCGTGAGTAAAAATAGCAGGACTGCCGACGAGCTTATGAAAACCCGGAAGGGTGCAATCTCGTTTAAAAAAAACAAAAAAAACGGTACGTCCACAAGCAAGATGGGTAAGGATGAAAACCCGAAAGGGCACCGTGAGTAAAAACAGAAGGAATGCCGGCAAGCTTGTGAAAACCCAGAAGGGCACAATCTCGTTAAAATAAATACACTTACGAGATCTTCATGACTCGTGAGGAGAATCCCTTCTGTGAGACCCTCACGGCTCATAGGATTCAAAAGCCTTAAGTTACAGGGATCTAAACCTGTTCTTAAGCCGTCATATCTCTCAAACTGCCCTACAGACGGTCCATATTGACCTTTGTATACAATCCAGGGGCACGAATAAATATTTCTTTGCCAAGTTATACAAATGGCAATAAATATCTCCATATGGTGAATAACACTTATAGGTCCTCTCGACTTATAAGGAGAAAGCACTCTTGAAAGATCCTTATGACTTACAAGAGAAGACATCACTTAGGAATCCCAACGATTCTTAAGGAGAAAATACGCCTACGAAATCTTCACAATTCATAGGAAGAAAACCCTTTATGAGACCATTACGCCTCATAAAGTCAAAAATCTTAGTCGACAGGATCCTAACCCTGTCTACTAAGCCACCTTTTTCCAAATCAACTGGGGCAAATGATGATTCGCTTCTGGCACTATCCCAGTTGTAGCGATACTGATGCCTAAACAGGTATCAAACTCCAAATCAACCTCTCCAGCAAGTGTCGCCCTTACAGTCATCTAATGAAGAAAGGGATCTCGTTCGTTTAGGATCACAAATGCCAAAGCGCACTGGACGAAATCAAGCAATAGCTGCAAAATCCGCCTGTACTGACCACTCCGGTCAAGGGAAAGCCCCTTATTCTGTACACAACAGCCCTTGAAGGTTCTTTAGGCACCCTATAGGCACAGGAGAATGATCAAGGGAAAGAGAGAGCCCTCTACTATTTGAGTCGGGTTTTCCTGGGGGAAGAAAACAACTACTCCCCTATTGAAAAACACTGCCTGGCGTTAAACTTCGCTATAACGAAGCTTCGGTATTACGCTCTGGCGCATGAGGTCCATCTCATATCAAAGGTAGATCCTTTCAAGTATTTAATTTCAAGATCCATACTAACGGGACAGCTCGCTAAATGGGCCCTACTCTTAATGGAATTCTCAATAACATACCGACCTCTCAAGGCGGTGAAAGGCCAGGCCATCGCCGACTTCCTCGCTGAGCATCCGATACCTGCCAATTCACCCCTAAATTGTGAATTGCTAGATGAGCATGCGTTTGACACGATCGACAGGGAGAGAGGAGGGAGTGATACCCGGTGGGAACTCTACTTCGATGGGGCATCTTCCATGAAGAAGCGAAAGAACACCTCCCTCATAATCAAATCTGGGGTGGTCCTCATCTTTGTGACTCCACAATGAGGGATAATGCTCTTTTCCTTTTCCTTAACAGAGCCAAGAACAAACAACGAAGCGGAATATGAGGGCTTGATAGCAGGTCTTGAGATCGCTGTCGACATGGGAATCTAAAACCTCCTCATATACGGAGACTCCCAGCTGGTCGTTAGTCACATAAGCGGTGACTATCAAACGTGCAAACCGAAGGTGGTAAAATACGGAAAAAGAGTGCAACAATTGCTGACTCAAATCCCTTCCTATATCCTGGAAAGCATACCGTGTACAGAAAATAGCAACGCGGACGCATTAGCCAAACTCGCTAAAGAACTGGCTGACGAAAACCTCGATGACGTGAGAATCGTTGTACAAAACCGTCGGGTTCTTGCGCCAGCAGAAATGTCCACGGAGTCGTCTGAAGAAATGGAAGTGACCAAGCAAAAGACCCTACAAATAGGGAACCAAGAAAAAGCTAAGGATTGGAGAGAAGTCTTTATAGAGTACTTCAAATTCCGTCGAATACCTGAAGATGCATCCTCAAGACATCAGCTCATGAAACGATCTCTGTCTTTTGCTTTCGTCAATGATACTCTGTATAAGAGATCGTTCGACTCTCTGTGGATGAGATGCCTGGGACCGAAAAAAGAAAAGAGAGTCGTCCAAGAAACACATGACAGACTCTGCGATTCTCATCAAGCCGGGCCAAAGATGAAGCTGAAGATCAAAAAGATGGGCTGCTATTGGCCCACGATGATTCAGGACTGTCTCGAATACGCGAAGCAGTGCCACTCGTGCTAAATTCATGGAGACTTCATCCACCAGCATCCAAACCCGTTACATCCAACGGTGGCTAGCTGGTCGTTCGAAATGTGGGGAACCGACATAATTGGGCCCATTGAACCAGCGTCATCCAGAGAACATCGGTTCATATTGGCGACAACTGATTACTTCTCTAAGTGGGCAGAAGCAGTACCGCTAAGAGAAGTGAAGACAGAGAACATTCTCCACTTCTTCAAGACACACGTCATCTATCGGTTTGGCACTCCACGACGGATCATCTCCAATAACGGGCCAGCCTACAGAAGTCATAAAATCAGCCGCTTCGCACAACAGTATAACATAGACTGGAGATACTCTTCGGTTTATAATCCCCGAGCTAACGGTCTAACTGAGGCTTTCAACAAGACCTTGACGAAGATCATAAAGAAGACGGTGTCCAAAAATAAGAAGGACTGGCACGAGAGACTACATGAAGCTCTCTGGGCGTATCGGACCACGTTCAAAACGGACATAAACACAACGCCGTATGCGTTGGTATTCGGCACAGAAGTGGTACTCCCCCTCGAGATAGAGCTATGCTCTCTATGAGTGGCGGTTCATTATGAGCTAACAGACAAAGAGAATGCTCATCTTCGGCTTAAGGAGCTCGACGCCCTCGATGAAACTCGTCTCATGGCGCATCAAAACTAGGAGGCTTACAAAGCAAAAATGACGCGCTCATACGAAAGATTGACTAGGCCGAGAACATTTCGCCAAGGCGAACTCGTGCTAGTGGTCAAGAGACCTATGATCCCAAATCGTGCTAAATGGGGGAAATTCGAGCCAAACTTGTAAGACAACGGTAGCGCCCTGGCCGTCATTCCGAGACCAAAATGCGGAAACAAAAATTTTTCTAAACTAGAAACCGGCGCTATCGTATGCTTAAAACCCGGATCGAACAATTAACCTACAACTAGCTATCTAGAGAAGGGATAGAAGGCTATACCGATCAATCCGTGTCCTTCGGTCTTTAGCCACCATCCCAAGCTCCTCGCGGCATCTCCGGTCTCGATCTCCTCGTCGGAAAGGGCACCACATCATCGATTCTTTTTATGGGCTCCCACTTCATCCGAAGCAATTCGGACACGAAGTGTGCTAGCCGACGTGTCCAAGGTGATGTAGAGAAAGTTTGTGATCACTTTGTCTCTTGCACCCATGAGATGGATGGAGGTTAGAGATGAAGCCATTGATGGAAGTTTTGAGCTAGAGGAAGAAGAAGAAGGAGAAGCTTTCTCTTTTGTGTTTTCTATGATAAAATGAGAGAGAGTTAAAACAATAATATGAGAGCTCACTCCCTCATGGCAGCCCCTCTCTCTCTCCTCTTATCATATCATCACAAAACCATCATATAATGTGACATTTACATACTAAAAGAGACCATGAGTCACCATATATGTCCATGTCACATTTAATGCATCTCATGATGAATTCTAGCTCATTATTTCCATAAGCAAACATTAATCCAAATGTTTGCCACAACAAAAAGATACGGCAACATCTAAAGTAAACGCGTGACGGATCATAAGGATACCCCTCACCTGTATATACATACCTGCATCCGCATTCCGTCTGAATGCGAATGCGATGAGACTAAAGTAATCAAACAAATCTAATACTATGATCTGGCTTAAACCAAAGCCCACTAGTATGATCCGTCCTATCATGATCCGTGCAATACCGCACGTATATGATCGAACCCTGCCATATATCATACGGCCTCTACAACGTTTCGCCCGAAACTTGAGAAACTGTCTGTGCGGGACTCTAAAGACTCGTCAATACTTTGGATGTGGATTTAACCACTAGCATGTCAGAGGTATTAGCCGTACGTAACGGGCTACCAGGTATTGACCAAAAGGGAGGTCGATGAGCGAACTCATCCTGACACCCTACTGAGTCTGTCAGTGACAATATCCGTACAGTCCGGTCCGTTCGTCTATGAGCATCGCATGGCGGGCCTAGGGGGTTGGTAAAAGTCAGAGCCCCGAAAGCGGTACAAGTCGTGTCAGAGTGTAGCCCAGAACACCCTGAGAAACTACTGGAATACCTACCAGTAAATCTCCTGCCTCGGCCGAGGGCTTTGTGTAATGGCTCTCCTAGACACAGCGCGATCTCACCGCCAATACCGGGAGAGACGAATCCCCTGCCGATCCGCTCACTTGCCTCCATGTGGCTCGGGACTGTACCCAACTAAAACCTGTTTGAACGACTCCTTTGAGCCGTGGTAGGGTAGTAATCAAAGCACAGTGGGAACTCACACGAGACAAATGATGATCTCAGGTCGATGAACTAACCTGTACACATGTCACCAGGGAACTGCTATCTGACGTTAGGTATAATACCAACTAACATGTTCCCGGCGAGTCCTGTCCGGTGTACTCATAACCCAATGAGCACCTGTATACATCTTAGGTGATCCAACTGACACCAATGGCTTGTGAGACCGGCCACTGCTCCTCGTCGGAGTCTCGACTGTATACACTAGTCTACTAATGGAGTATCGATGCCCAGTCTCAAAACTCCCACGACTAGGGACCACTTTAAGGATGTGCTTATAGACTACCCAACTCTCACGTATATGATCGCCAACATACTGCTGGTAGTCAAGCAAGAATCCTAAGGGCTCTATCAATGTGTAATAGCGACCTGTAAGGTCACCTAAAGCAGTACACGATGATAAAGACAAACCATGGTAGCATACTATTCTCTATCAACGTGTAATAGTGAACAACAATGTCACCTAAAGCATGTACACGATGATAAAGACAAACCAGATAGTATACAAACCTCTCGAGTAAGACTGTCCTACCGGTATAGGTCCTCCCTCAATCTTTGTAATCACGTGCCTGCGATCCAATAATTGACTCTGAGGGCATTATATCCAACAATCTCCCACTTGCACTCAAGGCTAATTATTGCGATGTCGCATACTCACAGCCCGTGTGATACCGAACACCCAACTCCTCTACTAATCAGTTTCACAAAGCTCGTTTGCGAAACTATTGCGTTCGAGAAATAGCCTCAGCTAGTGGATCCGCCCTGATGTTTCTTTCTATGTCTCTCTTTTTCTCAAGTTCGCAGAGAAAGCCATCTCCTGAAATGAGCAATACCTGTCTTAGAATATGTTTGGATATCTGATGGGACCTAGTAAATAAATGAACTCCAAATCCAAACTTCTTAGACTGTATCGTCAACTGAACTTAATCAGTATCATGCGTCATGCCTCCCTCAGTGTCTGCTTGGATCACCCGTCCAAACCACTGCCCCTCGTCAGAGGGAAAACTATAACTCTGACAATCACTCTGTCATCCAGGTCACCTTGGAAGCCTGGAATGATAACCGTCCCCCGATAGAGGCTGTTGTTATCATATCCCTAGAACATCCACTTATGTTCTAAAACTGCTTCCGAACGTTTCGCCAGGATAGGATTAATATCAACTTACTGCATCTCGTGCAAAAACAATGTTTGGTGTGGTACTTGACATCTCATGATTGACTCAATTGCCTAAGAAAGTGATCTGCCAATCATGCACATCCCTCTCCTTTTTAGTCTGTAAGACACCTTTAGAGAGGGTGACTCCATCACCTGCAGGTACACTACCGTGCCAGGAGTCGTCCATTCTAAAACATCTTTAGAATGCTGTCTAAGTACCCAGATTGGGAAACTACCCAAATCTAGATCTAAAATCATAGATCTAGTAACCAGAATATCTGATATAATATCCATGTCCTATGTGGAGAAACCACTGTGTGACAACCAAAGTATAACCGATCGTAGTATAGGAGTATCACTTCCTACTTTGTGTATGTCATCCAAATACCAGGACATCACACCCTACCACCTTCTTAACAGATCCATCTCTTATTCTGATGAAGTCAAACCTATGACTGTCACATCAGAAATAGATGATCTATCTCCGCTATATCTACTTTTAGTCTATAAATAGACATAAGCTACTTGTCCACTATACTTCCGCTGCTCCCACTGACTACGACAACCCTCTGGCAGAGTCATATACACGTGCACTTCTAAAGCTAGTTAATAACGACGCTATACTCATCCTTCTGCCAGGTCTCATAGCCTGGAACAACAGTAGTGTCAAGACTGGGTAAACAAGAACCTCCCTGTCACCGTCCTTGAGGCTACCGGAGTACCTCTCGGGTGCCTGAGGTTACCCACCATATCTGTGGAGTGGCCAATAGAATGTCAAACCAGATTGAATTTTTAGGTTCTTATCAAATTTTCAGTAATCGTTTGCGGTTCTGGAATCACTTCCAGTTCTACCATACTCCCACTTCTGTTTTCTGAAAAAATCCATTTTTATCAA
This sequence comes from Agapanthus africanus, assembly GCA_030015575.1. NCBI lineage: Eukaryota > Viridiplantae > Streptophyta > Magnoliopsida > Asparagales > Amaryllidaceae > Agapanthus > Agapanthus africanus. Next base: position 471,002,514 of record JASDDO010000016.1, on the reverse strand, counting down.
AACTGTGGCGAGTCAAGAACAATATCACTATTGATCTTCCAGATGGTAGAAAGTCAACCCTCGTCATAGCCCGGGTCAAGCCACAAATAGCCATTACAGAAACGTGCCTTGAGTTATCCAGAGTCTGGTTTTAAGCATAAGCCGGACAACTCCCCGTATCTTAACATTGTTAAGATATGAACTATTCTATATCCAATATAGAAACAGAGGCACTGATTTAATTAGAACCAGATTCAAATCATGCAGCTGTCTCCAATGCATGTCAACTAAATGGAGAGAGGCCGATCAGCATTACTCAACTTAGGAGTACATCCAGATATGAGTAACCTGAAAGAGAAGCAAGTTCTCATAATTATTACTATCAACTGAATACCATACACAAGTATCTACATCTTCGATCACCTTGAAGAATCCCGATACTTGCAACACCTGGTTCTCTACTTTATTCATATACCTACAACTTCTCAAAACTTGGACCTTGCATTTCTACGAAACACATGTCTAAGAACTAGAGAAGTCACAAGTAAACAGAATATAGTACGAGTACCAACACCTCTGTCCTCATGGACACTGGACAACATACAATACTCTGTATAAGTCTCTTGAGTCTAATAACTCATTCCCTGTGTGTCGTAGGTTGAAAACTGTACATATGGTTAAGAAGAATTACACCGCTGTTTAATGCTCCTTACCTAACCATCCACTGATATAGGTAAATGTCATAGACATAATTTCAAAAAGTTATATCTCACTTTATAAAAATAAACGTACAGATATATCAATTTGAAATTGGTGCACAACAACGGATATTCAAAACCAAATATTTGTCGTCCGGCAAACAACCCAGGTGATTTTCTCAAATATCACCAATTACAACGAATCCCGATATAATGAGGATGATCACCCAATTCCCAATAACTTACTCCCACTCATCATCTGTAAAACCATACAGATATGAGAATCAAACCTGGTAAATACATACCCTGGAGCAAGGGCTAATTGGGAAATCAGTTTTCTTTTAACAATACACAGTGAAACTGAAACATATAAATGTTTCGAAGGGGTATCCGGGTATTCTTAGTAATGCCTCTTCCATTATCAGATTCACAACTGTAACCGTATATTTCTTTGCCATCTTTCCAAATCCCTTTATATGTCTTTAGTTATTACCTTCTGCACACCCCTTTAGGCCAAATGGTTTTCTTCCTTCCCTACCATTCGGCACCAGCCTATGGTTTAGAAGAAGACTATCCAATAAGCATAATGGGTGTACTCTCCTAATCCTAGGAGTACTCGTAACCTGAGAAAAGGTGAAGATAAAAGACAAATGAATAAACGTTATTCCTATTTCTCCTGAACCAGAATCCATCCCCGAACTGGAACAAGTCCCTTCGAGTTCGTATATAACCATACGATGGAGTATCCAAATAACTGTGGATCTTCGTAGTGATACGGAGTGTCCTGCAGAAATACAAAGGTGAAGTAGGAGTGGCGATGAAATACTTGGTTTGTTCGTGAGTAGCAGTCGCAATTTACTTTGCCCTCTTACTAATCTCTTTATTTGTCTTTACTTAATACCTTCTGCACACCTTCGTTAGGCTAATTGGTTTTCTTCATTCCCCACCATTCGGCACCTACCTATGATTTGGAAGAAGACTATCCAATAAGCGTAATTGGTGTACTATCCTAATCCAAGGAGCACTCGCAATCTGAGAGAAGGTAAAAGGAAAAGACAACTGAATAGTCCTATTCATTTTCCCCAGAACCGGAAACCATCCTCGAATCTGGAACAAGTTCCTTCGAGTTTGTATATAAACATACGATGGTTTTATCCAATGGAAGTGGATGTTCGTAGTAATACGGGGTGTTCTGGAGAAAACGGTAAAAGTAGGAGTGCCAATGAGGTTTGCAACTCTGACAATTCAAAAGCCTGTGTTTTAAGAAAGTTCGGTCAACTTGATCACTGAGTCATAGTCAAGGGTCGGGTCATGGTCGCTGCCAAAGAGAGAGAGAAAAGAAACACTCTGCGTGCACTCTATCCTAGATCAGAATGGTTATCAATTTATCTAATCAGGAAACCTCCCACTGTAACCTCATATTCTCCTCCAAACCTGAAAGAAGAATTAGTCGGGATCACCCGAGGAGTAAACCAACTCACCAGTGGGAATCGGGATCCAACTATCATCGCATGATAACGTGACGGAATCCACTCACGTTATCACACTCCAGAAGGTATGCGCATTCCTGGCAAGTTTCAGTTTCTTTAGAAACTCCCGATGTGTGTTTTTACCCATAGGACCCAAATGACCTTGACACAGTCAACAAATCAAAGAGTCCTAATCAAGTTCAACCCGTCATTATCCTGGATTGCATTAAACCCACCCGTACGAGCCCTTGACACAGTCAACAAGGCCGCACGACTGTCCTAACCAATCGCATTAATATGCCACAAACAAACACTACTTAGCTACCGCACACTACGCCTTGACACGGTCAACAAACGCAGCACGAATACTAAGTAATACTTGTAAGAAATAACGGAGGGCTACGGCTGTATATTGGCGAAAAACCTTTAACGTAATGAACTTGATATCATTGAAGTAACTGCATAACTTTTTATAAATATATAGTGGCGAAAACCTTTTGCTAAAGAGGTCACTCCCGGCAAAGGGATCTCGGCTCTTTCCCCATAGAATGAGGTGCAGGATATTCCAGCTGAATACCACGATGCAAAGCAAGAAGTAATCGACTATAGTGAAGTTATTACCCTGACGCAAACTTTTGTCCAAGGGGTCACTCCCGGTGAAGGGATCTCGGCCCTTGCCTCGTCGACTGAGGTGCTGGATATTCATAACCGAATACCACTGTGCAAAACAAAAGAAAGCGTCCTTGCAATAACAGCTTTTTGAAAAATGTTCCAACAATATCAGAATAGGTTTGTTTAGCTTGCATTGATCCGAATCAATGCAGTCCCATCAATTAATCACACCACAAAAGAACGAAAATATGATGTACGTATATGCCATCCGCATTCGCCACTGGGTCCCGTCATCACCCGTTAGGTTACTTAACTAACGACAGAGCGGCGACTGGACTAGCGCGGATGTAAAACATATATAACATCTACTAGTATATATATCAATATATAATATTCACTCATGGCGTGATAAAATGCAACATCATAGAAATGTAATAAGCATCACAGAACAATACAGATAATCTGGGATCCCCGGGTTTCATAGAGCCGCTACTGAAACCCGACGTTCCCCTGGTCGTGTGGATAGCCTGTGCAATGAAATCCTAGACCCGTACGGGCGCGGCAAGTTACCCGCCAAAACCTGAAGCGAGGCAGCCCCCTTCAACAACGTGAATGGACCACTCAGCACTTCACGGAATCCGGTAACTTGAGCACCCCTCCTTGGGTCAACCTGTACCCCCTACGAGTGTGGCGAATAGCCCGCCAATTCTAGAGTGAAGCTCCCTCCGTCTCAAAGCCATGAGATGCGAGCCCGTTGCCCTCTAGAACCCGGCTATCCGTGCACCCCACCTTGGGGTAACCTAGTACAGAAAGTAAAATATATACAACGGGTACATCGACCTCAGCCCGGTCGTGCCCCAAAAGAATAATATACAAACAGGCAGTGACGGCAGGCCACATGTCGGACGCTCTCCCCGCAATATCAAATGTACAAATATAACCAAACTGTACTAACATTGTATCCAGGCTATCCACCATGACAAATCCGCAATATCACAGCACAACACAGAACATCAACGTGAATGTCACGTTCGCAAATCCATCTAAAAGAGCTATAGCAATTAGACAGGATTTACCGCTCGAATGACATTCACGGTCGCAGATATAATGTAAATACTGTGAACTAACATATTTAAATTTTTCGATCGATAAAATTTCCCGAAGTGGGCCCCAAGCACAATTCCCAATACTCAAAATAATCTGGGCCAAAAATGAAAATACCAGAAACCCCATTTCCAAGACAGAGACCACTGCAAGAAAAATGATGCAGTGTAGCAACAGTATTGCGGCGGAACCGCGGCAAAAATAGGGGTACGACCGCGGTTCCGCGGGGCTACAATACGATCATGCTACCATTTTTCTGCAGTTTTCTTAAAAAACCCTGCCTGATTTTCTGCAGCACACCAAATAATTTTTTGACCACAGGAAATAATCGACAGAAACTGATGACTTGGAAATGCAGTTTTTGGAAATTTTGTCTGATCGAAGTTCTAAACACGTTAGAGCAAGCTAGTAAAGGTTAATGGCGTGGCTCTGATACCATGTAAGACTACGGTAGCGCCCCGGGCGTCTTTCCGAGGCCAAAATACGGAAACAAATTTTTTTCTAAACTAGAAACCGGCGCTATCGTATGCTTAAAACCCGGATCGAACCATTAACCTACAACTAGCTATCTAGAGAAGGGATAGAAGGCTATACCGATCGATCCGTGTCCTTCGGTCTTTGGCCACCATCCAAAGCTCCTCGCGGCATCACCGGTCTCGATCTCCTCGTCAGAAAGGGCACCACATCATCGATTCTTTTTACGGGCTCCCGCTTCATCCGAAGCATCTCGGGCACGAAGTGTGCTAGCCGACGTGTCCAAGGTGATGTAGAGAATGTTTGTGATCACTTTGTCTCTTGCACCCATGAGATGGATGGAGGTTAGAGATGAAGCCATTGATGAAAGTTTTGAGCTAGAGGAAGAAGAAGAAGGAGAAGCTTTCTCTTTTGTGTTTTCTATGATAAAATGAGAGAGAGTTAAAACAATAATATGAGAGCTCACTCCCTCATGGCAGCCCCTCTCTCTCTCCTCTTATCATATCATCACAAAACCATCATATAATGCGACATTTACATACTAAAAGAGACCATGAGTCACCATATATGTCCATGTCACATTTAATGCATCTCATGATGAATTCTAGCTCATTATTTCCATAAGCAAACATTAATCCAAATGTTTGCCACAACAAAAAGATACGGCAACATCTAAAGTAAACGCGTGACGGATCATAAGGATACCCCTCACCTGTATATACATACCTGCATCCGCATTCCGTCTGAATGCGAATGCGATGAGACTAAAGTAATCAAACAAATCTAATACTATGATCTGGCTTAAACCAAAGCCCACTAGTATGATCCGTCCTATCATGATCCGTGCAATACCGCACGTATATGATCGAACCCTGCCATATATCATACGGCCTCTACAACGTTTCGCCCGAAACTTGAGAAACTATCTGTGCGGGACTCTAAAGACTCGTCAATACTTTGGATGTGGATTTAACCACTAGCATGTCAGAGGTATTAGCCGTACGTAACGGGCTACCAGGTATTGACCAAAAGGGAGGTCGATGAGCGAACTCATCCTGACACCCTACTGAGGCTGTCAGTGACAATATCCGTACAGTCCGGTCCGTTCGTCTATGAGCATCGCATGGCGGGCCTAGGGGGTTGGTAAAAGTCAGACCCCCGAAAGCGGTACAAGTCGTGTCAGAGTGTAGCCCAGAACACCCTGAGAAACTACTGGAATACCTACCAGTAAATCTCCTGCCTCGGCCGAGGGCTTTGTGAAATGGCTCTCCTAGACACAGCGTGATTTCACCCCCAATACCCGGAGAGACGAATCCCCTGCCGATCCGCTCACTTGCCTCCATGTGGCTCAGGACTGTACCCAACTAAAACCTGTTTGCACGACTCCTTTGAGCCGTGGTAGGGTAGTAATCAAAGCACAGTGGGAACTCACACGAGACAAATGACGATCTCAGGTCGATGAACTAACCTGTACACATGTCACCAGGGAACTGCTATCTGACGTTAGGTATAATACCAACTAGCATGTTCCCGGCGAGTCCTGTCCGGTGTACTCATAACCCAATGAGCACCTGTATACATCTTAGGTGATCCAACTGACACCAATGGTTTATGAGACCGGCCACCGCCCCTCGTCGGGGTCTCGACTGTATACACTAGTCTACTAATGGAGTATCGATGCCTAGTCTCGAAACTCCCACGACTAGGGACCACTTTAAGGATGTGCTTATAGACTACCCAACTCTCATGTATATGAACGCCATCATACTGCTGGTAGTCAAGCAAGAATCCTAAGGGCTCTATCAACGTGTAATAGCGACCTGTAAGGTCACCTAAAGCAGTACACAATGATAAAGGCAAACCATGGTAGCATACTATTCACTATCAACGTGTAATTATAAACAACAATGTCACCTAAAGCATGTACACGATGATAAAGACAAACCAGATAGTATACAAACCTCTCGAGTAAGATTGTCCTACCGGTATAGGTCCTCCCTCAATCATTGCAATCACGTGCCTGCGATCCAATAATTGACTCTGAGGGCACTATATCCAACAGAACTATGAGGGCCCATACATCATAGACAATGTCTACCAAGGTGGGGCTTACTTTCTCATGGATATGCATGGCGAAAGACCCTTCAGGCCAATAAACGGCCGGTTCCTGAAAAAATACCACGCCTGACGAGCCACGGCCTAGGTTAACGATAGATGACGACGCCTATGTCCGCTCGTTATCTTCCCAAGCCCAAACTCTATAAGTAGTATCCAGCAAAAACTTGACTCAAAAACAACGGACCGAAACGTCCCTAAACTAATGACGGACCATAATGTCCTTAAACTAACAACGGACTGAAATGGCCCTAAACTAACAATGGACCGAAACGTCCCTAAACTAACAAGGGACCGAGATGTCCTGAAACTAGCTACGGACCGAAACGTCCTTAAACTACTACAAACCGCAGCATCCTTAGGCTGACGTAAAAAAAACGGTTTGTCAACAAGCAAAATGGGCACGAATGAAAACCCGAAAGGGCCCCGTGAGTAAAAACAGCAAGGCTATCGGAGAGTTTGTGAAAACCCGAAAGGGCGTAGGCTCATAAAAAAATTCCATGCACACTTGTGAGGTCCTATCGACCTTGCAAGGAGAAAACACCCGCGTAAGATCCTTACGACTCACAAGGGAGAAACACACTTAGGGATCCCCACGATTCCTAAGGAGAAATTACGCTTATGAGATCCTCACGACTCGTAAGGAGAAACCTCTTATGAGACCCTCACGGCTCATAACATTCAAAAGCCAAGATATAGGGATCTGAATCTGTTCTTAAGCCATCACATTTTCTAGACTGCCCTACAAACGGTTCAATGTTGACCCTTGTATACAATCCACGGGCACAAATAAACGTTTCCCCCATCCAGCTCCACCAATGGCGCGAAATTTTCTTATGTGGTGAATGACACTTGTAAGTCCTCTCGACTTATAAGAAGCAAACACTCTTGTAAGATCCTTACGACTTATAAGAGAACACACACTTAAGAATCCTCACGATTCTTAAGGAGAAAATGCACCTACGAGATCCTCACGACTCGTAGGGAGAAACACCTTTATGAGATCCTTACGGCTCATGAAGTCAAAAGCCTTAGTCGACAGGATTCTAATCCTGTTTGCTAAGCCATCTTTGTTTAAATCGATAAAGGCAAATGATGATTCGCTCCTGGCAATATCGCAGTTGTAGCGATGCTGATGCCTAAATCGGTAACAAATTCTAAATCCTTTCAAGGCAAATGATGATTCGTTCTTACCAATATTCCAGTCACAGCGATGCTGATGCTAAGATTGGTATCAGATCTCAAGTTCCAAAGTCGCAATAAAGTCAGCGAGCCAAAACTGCATATTAAATAGCCGAAATGATGGGGTAACTCGCAATAAAAATCAGCGAGTAAAATATATGCATTTAAGAATAGCCGAAATGATTGGGCACCGCGAAAAATAGCCGAAATGATTGGGCAATCACGACTTTCACGATATAAAAAATTGAAATGATAGAGTATCGCGGAAAGAAATAAAAAAATGAATGATGAAACTTTTGCCCTGCAGGTAAGCCCGTACTGACCCCTGTATACAATCCATGGGCATAAACGAAAAGGGAACCACATGTCCCAACAAACTCTGTCAAAGGAAAAGTCAAATCTCGACATCAACATCTGCATCCTAGAAGACCAACAACGGAATTCCTCCTCATGACAGCAGGGCATGGACGTGAGACCACCAATCGGAGCCACGGCAAAGTCCCCAGTTCCAAGACTCTACGGTTCATAGACAACCTAGAGTCAGCCCCGACACCGCGGAAAGCGGAGAAAGTCAACCCGACACCGCGGAAAGCGGAGAAAGTCAACCCGACACCGCAGAAAGCGGAGTACGTCAGCAAATGACCTCCGTCTCGGCAATACGTCAGCAAGTGACCTCCGTCTCGAAAATACGTCAGCATGTGACCTCCGTCTCGGAAATACGTCAGCAAATGACCTCCGTATCGGAAATACGTCAGCAAATGACCTCCGTCTCGGAAATACGTTAGCCAATGACCTCCGTATCGGATATACGTCAGCAAGTGACCTCCATCTCGGAAATACGCCAGCCAGTTACCTCCATCTCGGAAATACGTCAGTAAATGACCTTCGTATCGAAAATACATCAGCAAGTAACCTCCGTCTCAGAAATACGTCAGCCATTGGCCTCCGTCTCGGAAATACGTCATCCAATGACCTCCGTCTTGGAAATACGTCAGCAAATGACCTCCGTATCGGAAATACGTCAGCAAATGACCTCCGTCTCGGAAATACGTCAGCCAATGACCTCCGTATCGGAAATACGTCAGCCAATGACCTCCGTATCGGAAATACGTCTGCCAGTGACCTCCGTCTCGGAAATACGTCAGCAAATGACCTCCGTATCGAAAATACGTCAGCCAATGACCTCCGTCTCGGAAATACGTCAGCAAATGGCCTCCGTCTCGGAAATACGTCAGCAAATGACCCCGTCTCGGAAACACGTCATCCAATGACCCCGTCGCGGAAATACGTCAGTAAATGACCCCGTCTCGGAAATACGTCATCAAATGACCCCGTCTCGGAAACACGTCAGCCAACGACCTCCATAGTGGAAACACGTCAGCCAATGGCCTCCGTCTCAGAAACACGTCAGCCAATGACCTCCGTATCGGAAATACATCAGCAAATGACCTCCGTCTCATAAACACGTCAGCCAAGGACCTCCGTCTTGGAAACACGTCAGCCAATGACCTCCGTCTCGGAAATACGTCAGCCAGTAACCTCCGTCTCGGAAATACGTCAGCCAATGACCCCGTCACGGAAATACGTCAGCAAATGACCCCATCCCGGAAACACGTCATCCAATGACCCCGTCGCGGAAACACGTCAGCAAATGACCTCCGTCTCGGAAACATGTCATCCAGTGACCTCCGTCTCGGAATCACGTCGGCCAATGACCTCCGTCTCGGAATCACGTCGGCCAATGACCTCCGTCTCGGAAACACGTCAGTTAATGATCTCCGTCTCGGAAATACGTCAGCCAATGACCTCCGTCTCGAAAATACGTCAGCCAATGACCTCTGTCTTGGAAACAAGTCAGCCAACGACCTCCCCGTCAGAGCAATGCTTCGACTCGGAAACAAGTCAACTCACTAACCACTTACGAGTCCTCTCAACTTGTAAGGGAAAAATTCTCTTGTGAGACCCTTATGACTCTCAAGAGAAAACGCACTTAGGAGTCCTCACGACTCTTAAGGAGAAAATACACCTACGGGATCCTCTCGACTCGTAGGGTGAAAAGTCTTTATAAGGCCCCCATGGCTCATAAAGTTGAAAAGTCTTAGGCGGCAGATCTGAACCTGTTTCCTAAGCCATCGCTGCTCGACAATGAGGTCAAGATGGACTATCTGCGGGCCACATTTGCCAAAGCCACATTCTCCAATGAAATAAAGAAGCTACTTAAGGGTCCTCACGATTCGTAAGGAAAAATACCCGAATGAGATCCTTACGACTCACGGAGGCGATGGACACTTAGAAATCCTCATGATTTCTAGGGAGAATTTGCACCTACGAGATCCTCTCGACTTGTAGGGAGAAAAAACCTTCTTGAGACCCTTACGGCTCATGAAGATAAAAAAAAGTCTTAAGTTACAAGGACCCTAAACTTGACTCCTGAGCCCTCAATTCTATGTCCATGCATAACTCGGCACTACTGCACCTATGCAAATACTTACGTGGGTAAAGTAGTGGGGGCATTTGTTCCCACCAAAATTTTGCCTCAAAACTTGCTCCCTTATAAAATAATAAAATAAGAATAAAAATAAAAGGAAATCTCCATATGCAAAGCTTGTAGGTACTGCCTCGGATAAAAGAAAATTATTCTGTATTTTGGTGATGTTTAATCACTATTGGATATGGATCTTTAATCCAACAGTGCTCTGATTTACAGAGCACAATCTTTCTTATTTGGAAAGATTTGAGAAGTATTTCCTCAACAGAAATTAAACATCACCAAAATACAGAATAATTTCTGTATAGGAAAATATTTTCCCAATCTTGCTAAAAACAAGAAAGATGTCTTCTGTAAAACAGAAGTCCTTGGATCAAAGATCCAACGGTGGATAAAATCCCCAAATCAATCAGAGATCTCTCAATGAAAGATTTCCTTAACTGATTAAACAAATCAACCTCCCCTATATAAAGGACCCAAGACTTCAAGTCTTGCACAGAGGAAACCCCCCCCCCCATAAACTTCAAGTTAAAAATACAGAAAACAGAGAGGAAAACCCCTTGGTAAGCAAAACCAAAAAGAGAATTTAATTCTCAAACCAAGAGTTTAACTCTTCTAAAAGAACTTAGTTCTTCCTCTGGTTGGGATCTGCAGAAGCAGATCTCCCCGCAAGTTGAGAATTTAATTCTCATCGGGGTGATTCTGTTATGTAGATCCAAACTTAGGGGAAAGAACTAAGTTCAAAGAATTTAATTCTTACCAAAAAGATATAGGAATTTAATTCTTCTGATAAAATTAGGGTTTAACCTTATAAACGAATTTAATTCTTATAAAAATAAGGGACCTGAAATTCACAAAACTCAGATCCAGAGCTCCATGCATATTAGTATTCAATGCTATACAATAAAAGCTCACATGTTCCTACGTGAGCACCTTTGAGGAACAAAAAAAAGGGGAAGACTGAGATCTAGCCACGTGACCCCTGAGAAGTGCTTAACACTTATAAAAGAGAAAAGGGAATAAACCCTATTTTGGGGCACCTCACGTGATTCCACGTGACCCCTGAGAAGTGCTCAGCACTTATAAAAGAGAAAAGGGGAATAAACCCAAGACAGTTCCCATTCTGGGGCGCCTCACGAGATCCCACGTGACCCAACAGTATTTAGCTCTAGAATAAGAGAATAAAAGAGGCAGCGCTCAACTTTAAGCGCCTCACGTGCCACACGTGAGCGCCCCAATTTCTAGTGTTTAACACTGCTTCAAGAACCTCAAGTGGGAGCACGTGAGCGCTGAGTATATACTAATGTTTGACACTATGAAATGCCAATATTAGCCAAACTCAGACCAAATCTCCCGAGGACAATCAATTGAGCCCCTCATGCTTAGGGTCCCCAAAACCGATCTCAGTCCCAAAGATAGCTAATGAGCTCCTAACAGATGTCATCAAAAATGATGTTCATCCCATTTCCCCTCAGTCTGACATTTGGTTCAAGGGTACATCCCTTCACACCTCTGCTACATGTCGTTGTAATTCTTCAACGTCTTCAGGGAGGTGGCGGGTCCCAATAACCAACAACTTTTTGGTACATTTCCAAACTTATTGATACATCCCAATAGACCGTAATGTCCTTAAACTAACTATGGACCATAATGTCCTTACACTAATCTTCATGGACTATGACGTCCTTAAACTCCACGGACTATGATGTCCTTAAACCATGGACCGCAACGTCCCTAAACTAAATTCCACGGACTATGATGTCCTTAAACTTTGGACTGTAATGTCCTTAAAACTAAACCCTTTTGGACCGCAATATCCTTAAAACTAAATTGCGGACCGCAACGTCCCTAAAAAACTAAATTGCGGACCAAAATGTCCCTATAAACTAAAGAAAATTCTGTTGAGTAGATCTTAGTCTAAAATTAGACTAATGTATCCTCAACAAACGTTTGAGTTGATCTTAATCTAAAACAAGATTATCGATCCTTAAACCAACCCAAACCTAAATCTAAGAAAATACGGATTTGGACTAATCCACGCCCTACGGGCGACAACATAAATTAGTCTCCATATATAATCCATGGGCAACCTAAAACAAAACAAACACATACGACACGAAGTGACCTTCTGGAGCAAGAGAAAGTGGTTATCTCTACGCGGTAACGCAATTAACTGCATGGGCTTGCGCCTGCAGGGAAGAGTATCCCCACAATCAAAAACCCCTCACAACGAGGGAGAATCTGACGAAATCTGCTACAACGGCCGCATCCGTCTAAACCTCCGATACATGGTGCCATAAATCAACTTGGTATCTTCGGAGAGGTGGACGGATAAAACCAAATAGCATCTGCCCATAAAATTCAGGCCAGATGTCCCAACGTCCTGGACGCATCTTTCGGCGGTGAACAAGGGATTTTTGAATGTGGGGACGCTCTTCTCTGCAGGCGCAAGCCCCTGCAGTTACTTACGTTGCGACAACCACTTTTTCCTTCTCCAGTAGTTCTTTTCGTGTTGTGTGTTTTATTTATTTTGGGGTTGCCCTTGGATTGTATACGAAGACTAATTTATATCGTCGCCCGTAGGGCGCGGATTAGTCCAAATCCGTATATTTTAGATTTAGGGATTGAACTTAAGTTGTATATATTCCTTTAGTTCAGGATATATTTTGTTTTATTTAAAGATTGTTAATCTGGTTTGAGATTAAGATCAACTTAAATATGTATGTGAGCATTTGGGCTCAATTTATTTTAACTAAGAATACGTTAGTCTTATTTGAGACTAAGATCAACTTAGCAATATTTTTAGGATCATTAAATTTAGTTAAGATCCAACAACAGAGCATTTGGGCTCAACTGCAAGAGAACTTCAGAGGGACTTAGCCAATTTGGGTTTGGTCTACTCAGTCTTTTTCCTTTTATTCAGAAGTGCTAAGCACTTGTTTTTGGCTCTGTTTGCTCGGTCTTGGGCTTTTTCCCTTTATTCAAAAGTGCTAAACACTTATTTGTAGCTCTGGCACTCATGTGGGAAGTACGTAAGGCACTCAGACATGGGTGCTGCCCAATCAGTGCTAAGCACTAAGACATTTTGACCACATATATATATAGTGCTTAGCACTCTTCTACAACGCTCATGTATGTTTCACGTGAGGCACTGAGTCTTCTTCTCTGGGCACTCACGTGGGAAGCTCTGGCGCTCATGTGGGAAGTACGTTAGGCGCTCAGACATGGACGCTTCCCAATCAGTGCTAAGCACTAAGACATTTTGACCACATATATATATAGTGCTCAGCACTCTTCTACAGTGCTCATGTGTGTTTCACATGAGGCACTGAGTCTTCTTCTCTGGGCGCTCACGTGAGAAGCACATGAGGCGCTGAGTTAATGTTTTTGGACGCTCACGTGGGAAGCACGTGAGGCGCTGAGCTCCTTTTGTTAGGTGCTTACATGGGATGCATGTGAGACGCTGAGTTCTTTTCATTTAAAGAGCGCTCATGTGTGTTTCACATGAGACACTGTGTTCCTTTAGAGATTTAACATCTTTTTATAGAAGTTTAACTTCTGTTTCATAGCGTTTTGGCCATTAATGATCACTATGATCTATATTTTGAAGATCTGGATAGATGTTTTTTAAGAACTAATTTCTTCTATTTTTTTATAAGAACTAAGTTCTTCATGTAGGGTTAAACCCTATTACTATTTTTGATGGAATTAAATTCCTGGAATCTGTGTCTTTTTTCTCTTTTCTTTTTATCTAGTTTTTTTCCCTAGATTTTGAGTCTGAAGAACAAAATCCCCCAATGAGAATTAAATTCTCAACTTGTGGGAAGATTAGTCTTATGGATCTCAGATCCAGAGAAAAAACTAAGTTTTTTTAAGGGTTAAACCCTTGTTTTTGTTTTAGTTATGTATGGCAAATGAGATATTTTTATCTCTGTTTTTCTTTATCTAGGGTTTGAGAGAGCGAGAATTTTCTTCTTCGAAGAGAATTAAATTCTCAGTTTTCTTTTTAGAGAAACTTATGGGGTCGATTTTCGATCTGAGGCTTGAAGTCTCGGATCCTTTATATAGGAGAGACAAATTGTTAATTAGTTTGAGAAAATCTCTCGTTTGAGAGATTCCAATTGATTTAATTGGCCTCAAAAATTGTTCGGGGGATTTTATCCACCGTTAAATCTTTGATCTAGAGAATTTCTGTTTAACAGAATATATGTTCTCATTTTTAACAAGATTAACGATATTTTTTCTCATAGATAGAATTTAATTCCATCAAACGGTGATTTTTTAATCACCATTGGATTTTCAATCAAAAGGTTCAAACTATATCTTTCTCATTTGGAAAGATTAGGAAAATATTTTTCCAAATTTTGAATTTAATTCTATTATTGGATATTTTATTCAACAACTCTCTGTTTTAGAGAAGATCTTTTTTATTTAAAAAAGTTTAGGGAGATATTTCCCCTAATTGAATTTAATTCTATCATTTGATAATTTTTAATGACAATTGGATCTTTGATCCACGGCTCTGTTTAACAGAGAATATCCCTAGATTTTAGAAAAATATTCCCCATGTAGAATTTAATTCTACCCTCTTTAATTTGGGCGGTGACGCTCATGTGTTATGTACGTGGGCGCCGTCTAAGAATTTAGTTATTACACAACAGGCGCTCATATGCCTTACACGCCGGCGCTCATATGTGTTTCATGTGAGGCGCCAGTATAGGATTTTTTAATCCTACTAAATGCTGGTGCTGGCGCTCGTGTGGGAAACACGTGAGGCGCTGGCCGACTGATTTTTAATAAAAAAGCATTTTTTTATGAGGGAACAGCCATCACCATAAGACCTGGCCAGGCAGATGAGATTTACGGATTCGAATAAGTAGTTTCTCTGATGGTGATGGGCTTGATATCGGCACAACTTATTGTGTTATTAGGAGTTTGACTTTTACCACCCTCCTAGACATGATATGCGACAGTCTTTCACAAACAAACCAGACTGTACGGTGCATGTCACTTATAGGCTCAGTAAGGGTTTGGATGGGATTGCTTGTCGACCTTCTTTTCGCAAAATACCTGGGTAGCCGTTACATACAGCTAATGCCACTGACGTGCTTGTAATTAAACCAACTGCCCGCGTATTGTCGAGTTTTTAATGTCCCACACTGAGGGTTTTTCCCGGCCCAGGAGATATGATGCAGATGACATACGTTGATACGTACAGGGGTCCGATTAAATATGTGTACTAGCCACATGGAGTTTAATCGGACATTTGATAATAATAGCCGGTTTAGGATTAAGCTGGATTATTAAATCAAGTATTGATTTAATAATTTTACATATATATGATTCGATATATATATTCTAGTATTATGTTCACTATTCAATTTCTCTCTTGGCTATTCGTATTTTTATACGGAGATGTGTATATTTCGATACATATATCGGGATCGAATTCCATATTTATACGTGAAGACTTCTAGAATGAGGGCACCTTATTTGGGTTTTCTTTTAATTTGAAAAGAAAAGAAATGAGGTGGAGGGAGAGTACGGTGGAGAGTATGGTTGAAAGGAATGGGCACAATTTTATATTGTGTTTTTCATTTGGATGCACCATTTTTAATTTTTAGTATGGTTGCAAAATGAAAAAAGAGGATTATTATTTTCTTAACTGGTTTTTCCATTCCTCTCACACTCTCTCCTTTCATCATTTTCTTCCTCTTTCTTATTGAGCTCTCTTAAGCTAAAGAAAAGAGAGATTTTGGCGAGTGATAAATCCTACATCACCCACACTTCATTTCTTGTAAGTTTGGAGTGTCGGTTGCTTCCTCAATGTTCGATTCGGAACAAAACTGGAGCTTAGATCGGTTTTCCTCAGGTGGATCATCTTCGGCGTAGGGAGGTCCTCACCAAACTCATCCCCTCATCTAGGAGCCTAATTAGAATCCATCAATGGAGCTCTTGAAGAAAGCTTGAGGTTGCAAGTATCCTACACATAGTAGATTAGCTTAGCTCACTTGTTTTTTTGTTTGCAAGTTTAGCACTTTAGTTTTGATTCTTTGTAGTGGTGTGTTTGCAATCTAAGGAATTTTTTAAAATCATATCGTTCTTTCCAAAATTTGTAAGCTAGATTGCACCTCACCCCAACAGTGATATTAGAGCCAGGTTAGAGGCTAGACTTGTTTTCACATAGTTAAAGTATAGATCGAAGATTTTTCCCGATTCACAATTCCAAATTTTTGCTTGCTGTTCGGATTTTCAAAGGTGTCTAAAATTTTTTCTGAGACCCTTAAAATTATAAGAGGGTAATATAAGCCCCTAGAAAAAATTTAGGGGCCTGAAGCCAAAATTTGTCTGCTAAACCGCCATGAAATAGCGTTTTGGCCGCTGATCCATGGCCGTATTTTGGATTTAGGCCACCAAATTTTTTTCAGTGCTCCTAAACTTGGAATTGTGATTTTTGGCATATTTAGTTTTGGTCCAGATTTGTTTGAGTGTTGGTTTGTACTTGGAGCCAATACGGAAAGTTTAACCGATCAAAAGTTTAAATTCATAGTTTTTCGTGCGCTTGTTTCTGCGACCGTGAATATCATAGCGCGGTTTCTGACTGCTTGTTATATGTACAATCAAACGGGTTTACGAACATGATATTCGCGTTGATGTTCTGTATTGCTCTGTGATTATGGTTTTGTTGGATTGTTGCGATGGATATCCCGGTAGTACGTAGTATTTGATAGCTCTGTGTTGTAATGTATATTTATATTGCATGGCGAGCGTCCGACATGTGGATTGCCATCATCACGGCTTGTATTATTCTTTGGGGCGTGTCCTGGTTGCGGACGTAGTCACCATTGTATATTTATATTTTCATTACATGCACTAGAATTACCCCGCGGCCGAGTGCTTGAGTAACCGGGTTCTAGAGGGCAACGGGCCTCCATCTCATGGCATTGAGACCGGGGTATGTTACTCTAGAATTGGCGGGCTATTCACCGCACTCGTAGGGGGTATAGGATTGACCCGCGGAGGGGTGCCCAAGTCATCGGATGTTGGAAGTGCCGGGTTGCCCACTCACTTCGTTGATTGGGGTTGCCTCGCTTCTGGGATTAGCGGGTGGCTCGCCGCACTCGTAGGGGTCTAGGTTCTGATACTACAGGCTATCCACAAGACCAGGAAAATTGTATTTCATATTTGGGTCTATTGAAATGTACTTTTCCTAGATTATCTGCATTTCCATACTATGTTTGCTTTTGCTTTGATACTTCTGTGATGTTACTTGATATCATACGTGTGACGAATGTTTATATATATATATATATATATATAGTAGACGCTATATATGTTTTACATCCGCGCTAGTCCTGTCCTCGCCCTGCTGTAAGTTAGGTAACCTTACGGTGAAGACCTGGGACCCTGTGGCGAATGCGGATGTTATATATGTGTGTCTATTTTCGTTTCTTTCCTGGCATGATATGATTAATAGGACTGCATTAATTCTGATTAATATAAGGAAAACAAACCTAAATGATGTTGTCGGAACCAATTTTTAAAACTACTCGGTTTTCTTCAAAACCGTAGTTACATTTTTTGCTTTGTATAGAGGTATTCGGTTAGAAATATCCTGCACCTCTTTCTACGAGGAAAGAGCCTTGATCCCTTTACGGAAAGTTTGCTTTTAAGCAAAAGTTTTTGTTACTAGTTTTAAAAGCGGAGCCTAAACCACTCCATTCAAAACCACTTGAACTCCTTCAACGATATCAAGTTCATTACGTTGACGGTTTTTCGCCAAAAACCAGCTGTAACCCTCCGTCATATCAGACGGGTAGTGCCTAATATTCATGCTATGTTTGTTGGCCTTCGTCAAGGCATAGTGTATGGTAACTATGTGTTACTTTTCTACATCATAAAGATGCATTAATCTAGAACAGTCGTACAGCCTTGTTGGCCTTTGTCAAGGGCGAGTACGGATGGGTTTAGATTAATCAGGACAATGATAGGTAGAACTTGACTTATGACTTATGATTTGTTGGCTTTCATCAAGGTCATAAGACGCTTGGGCCAAAAACTATATCGGGTGTTTCAAATATATAGGAAACTTTCCAAGTATGCGCATACCTTCTGGAGTGTGGTAATTTTGGTCGGCTTCCGTAAAAGCTATCACACAATAATAATTGGGTCCTGATTCTCACTGATGAGTAGGTATTACTCCTCGGGAGATTTTCACTTCACAACTAGCTAAACCTATTAGGTGTCTAGAAAGAGTTAACGAGATTACGCCTCTGTGGAAACGGGGTTATTTAATTGGGTCTATGAGAATGCACATGGGACCTCCCTCGGAGTACCGACACTGTCTTAGCTGAACGGTTAGCGAACTTATAAAGTGTATATGATCCCGACTAGTTCTCCTTTTAGGGTTCGAAGGAGAATTCGAGGATACAGTGAGAGTCATCCTGATTAGATAAAGTGATTAACCAACCTAATCTTGATAGAGTGCACGCTGAGTATTTTTGTTCTCTCTCTGTTTACAGCGACCTATGACTTACCTTAAACTATAACTCAACACCTAATTGATTGACCTTTTTACCATCCGGTTTTGGATTGTCATGTTTCATGACAAAGTCGCATATATCCCTGCCACTCCTACTTACCCTTTGCATTTCTTCAGAATACTTCGTATCATTACGAAGATCCATATTATTTGAAAAGGGCATCTCGTATAGTTACATACGAACTCGAAAAAATTTATTTAAGTTCGAGGATGGCCACAGGTTCTGTAGAAATTGAATAGGATTATTCGGCTGTCTCTTCCGTTTACCTTCTCTCTGGTTGCGAGAGCTTCTCGTATTAGGAGAGTACACTTATTATGCTTATTAGATAGTCTTCTTCCAAATCTTAGGCAGGTGCCGAAAGATAGGGAAGGAAGAAAACCGATTAGCCTAAGTACGGTGTGCAGAAGGTAAGAAGTAGAGACATATAAAGGGATTGAAGTGAGGGCAAAAGAAAATGCAATTAGTGTCATGGATCTGGTATTGGAAGAGGCATTGCTAGGAATACCCGGCCATCACCTCGAAAAATTTTCATGTTTTAGTTTTCCTATGTAGTAGTTATTGAAAACTGCTTTCCTAATTGTTGTTGACTCCATGATATGTATATATCGGTCTGAATTCTTATATCTGTATGGTATTACATATGATGAGTGGGAACAGAACATTGGGAATTGGGTGATTAGATCCTCGATGTCAGAATTCTTTGTAGTTGGCGATGTTTGAGGAAATCACTTGGGTTAACCTAACGGCAAACAATTGGTTTTGAATATCTGTTGTTATGCACCAATTTCAAACTGATATATCACTACGTTTATTTCATAAAGTAAGATATAACTTTTTGAAATTATGTTTACAAAATTTACCTTTATCAGTTGTTGATTAGGTAAGGTGCATTCAATAACGGTGTAATTCTTCTTAACCAAAATACAGTTTTCAACTTACAACATATAGAATTTTGAGTTAGAAAAGTCAGGGGACTTATACAAAGTATTGTATGTTTTCCAGTGTCTATTAGGACAAGGGGTTGGCACTCGTACTATATTTCGAATACCAATAACTTCTCTTATTCTTGACATGCATTTTTTGATGAAATGTAAGGTCTAAAATTCTGAGAAGTTCATAGGTATAAGAATAAAATAAAGAACTATACGATGGAAGTATCAGGATTCTTTGAGGTGGTCGAGAATGTAGATACTTCTGCTAGGTTTTCCACTATAGTAATGTTGAGAGTATTGTTTCTCAGATATGTTACTCATCCATGGGTGCGCTCCTTGATGAGTAATGTTGTAAGAGCCCTCTCCTATTATGGTGGTAGTGCACTGGAAATAACTGCATACTATTTGAATCTGGTTTCATCTAGATTAGTGCCATTGTTTCTATATGGATACAGAATGGTTCATATCTTAACATATTAAAGTATATGGAGTTGTCTGGCTTATACTTAAAACCAGAATCTGGATAAATTCAAGGCATGTTTCAGTAATAGTAGTTTGTGGGTTATCCCGACCATTGTCGAGGGATTGACTTTCTACCATTTGCAAGATCAAAATTCATTTTGTTCTTGACTCGCCACATTTTTTGTAAAATGGATTCTTTTCAGAAAACATAAGTGGGAGTATGGTAGAACTGGAAGTGATTCTAGAACCACAAACTGTTATTAAAAATTTAGTTAAACCTAATAATTCAATTCGATTTGACAATCCATTAGCCACTCTGAAGATTTTGTGGGTAACCTCGGCCACCCGAGAGGTACTTCGGTTTCCTAATAGACGGTAACATGGAGGTTTGCATCATGGTATGATGACCTAAGCTTGCCACTACTGCTGCCCTTGACTATAAGACCTGGCAGGTGGATGACTATAACGTCATTCTAAATGGACTTTTAGAAGTGCACATTTATATGCACTGCAAGATGGTTTTTATAGTCAGTGGGAGCAGCCAAAGCATGGTGGACAAAGTGCTTATGTCTATTTATAGACTACAGCAGGTTTAGCAGAGATGGATCATCTGTTTTGATGTTACAATCATAGTGTTTGACTTCATCAAAACAATAGATGAACCTGATAAGAAGATAGTATGGAGTATTGTCCAGGGATTTGGATGACTGATTAGTCAAAAATATAGCACATATGAATGAATATTTTTCCTACTATTATTAAGTACTAAAATGCGTTTATTGAAAATACAGAACATATGGGGGTTTATTTATAAAAAGTTTATTATCATATGTTTCTATATTATAATTAACTTAATGAGGGAAAATATATGCGTATAATATTTAAATGAAATCATAATAATTAAAATAAGCATATCATATCAAATATTTCTAATTAACATTCTTAAGATATTATATCATTTAAATGGTTAGGATAATATCTCAAAAAATATCAAATACTACTAACACTATGACTTGAGATATTGTGCAGATATTAGCTTAGGTCTGGAATCCAAGTAATAGATCCAAGTCAAATCGGGATATCGAAACCGATTCTGCCGATATTTAGAAGCAAATCGAGAGATCTACCAACGACAGAGATTCGGAGTATTATTTTCAGAATGTAGACATCAAAAGGATCTCCACATGGCAACACAAGATACCAGAAAAAATCCCAAAACTTGATACCACTATGTTGCGGCAGAACCGCGGCCAACCAAAGCTATATGCGGCAGTTCCACGGTGCAATCTGGGCCATTGGATGTGATATTTCGGGGATTTGATCGTAAAAATATATATTCACAGATAGCATCTAGGGTTTCTATTTTCTGGGACTATATATAGGACCAAGAGTTGTACATTGAAGATCATCACCGAAAAGATCAAGAGATCCAAGAGATCCACGTATCCGAGTGATCATCATCTATTCATCTACCTCCAACAAGAGAGAGATTTAGAGCAAACTAGGGTTCTTGTATTCTACTTTATAAGGAGAATTGTAAATGCAATAGTTAATAAAGATAGTGTTTTTATTATCTTTTTGCAATTAATTTCTGCACTTAGTTTCTGCACTTATTTTTCTGCATCTTAACTATGCTTTCATTCTTCTTCATCCTCTCTTCTAACTTAACCATGAGTGATTAATTCCTAGCATGCTAGGGTTTGTAGGATAGGGTAGAATCATGAATGAGAAAATCTTTTAACTTCTTTTATACATTTTAAAGTTTATAAACTTTAGTAAAATAAATGTTAACCTCCTTATCTGGCGCGCTACTAATTTATTGATAGTCACGACCACGATTTGAGATTGGTTTAATACTTGTTTTATTAAGGGCTAGACATGAAAGAGATCAATGCAAGGACAAGGGTTAGTATTGGGGAAATCCTAGTTTCTTCCAAGAACCATAATCTACATTCATCACTATCGGTCTAGTTTTAAACTATTAAAAGATAAATGAGTCATTTTTAATTATTCATCCATTACTTCTAAGTCCTATGAACCCTACATGCCTTTTCTTTATAAATTCTATATCCGTAATGACAAACAATCACCCTTCTTTAAACAATTCGTCTAAAGCAAGAAAAGAGTTTGTGTTTCCCTGCGTATGACCCGTACTCATCGCGGCTAGCTACTAGCGATACCGTCTTGATTGCGATTACTGTACAAAACACTTCTTTCTAACGACCAATCAAACATCGCCGCCACCGCGCATCTCTCTCCAAGAAAGATACTACCCCGTACGTGGACCCCTTCCTACTTGTCTATCTTTTCCACCGGCTAATGGGAATAATTTTGAAATTAAACCCCACTTCATTAACCTGTTGCCCAAATTCCACGGGCTTGAATCTGATGATGCATATGTTTTTATAACCAAATTTGAAAACGTATGTGCAATTATGAGCACAACACAACTTTCACGGGATGCTATGCGATTACGTCTTCTCCTTTTTACCTTGTGCGATCTAGCAGAAAAATGGCTTTACAGCACTGTCGCACATTCTATCACTAAATGGGATGAATTCATTATAGCATTCCTTAAGAAATTTTATTCTCATCACAAAACCGCCCGTGTTCGAAGCGAGATTAACCAGTTTAGCCTACTTCCCAACGAACCATTCTGGAAATGCTTTGAACGGTTTAAGGATTTTCTTGTACAATACCCCCATCACGGAATTGATAGATGGCAATTTTACTGCATTATATATGAGGGTGTTAATTCAGCGACAAAACAAATGCTTGAAACCATTTGTCAATGCCATTTCATGTCAAAAGACGATGGCGAAGCTTGGCAATTTCTGAAAGATCTCGCCGAACAAACCTTATAATGAGAGAGCACTAGAACAACATCATCTTCATCTAGGGTAGGTATCCATCAGCTCAACGTTTCCATTGTAGTGAAAACCGAAATGACCGCGATGCAAAAGAAACTCAAAACTATCGAAAACAAATTCTTTTCAGCTTCTCTAAACCAAGTTACGCTCCCCAAAACCGTGTGTGGTTACTGTTTTGACCCATCACATTTAATGGAAGAATGTCTTTTGAATCCTCCATCTCAAGGTCATAAACAAACCAATGCTGATTTTCGGCAATAACCTAGAAATGACCCTTATTCATCCACATATAATCAGGGATGGAGGAATCATCATAATTTTTCTTGGAACCAAAGCCAATCCCAAAATAAAAATTAGTTCCCAAGACAAAATGACTATCAAAGGCTTCCTCCACAGCAACAGCCACCACAACATATTCAGTAACCATTTCAACCGCAATCTTTCTAAAATCCGGCAAACAACTTTGCTCCTTATAATAATATTTCAACGGCCGGTACCGATAAAATCTCTGCACTCGAATGAAACTTAGAAATTTTCATTAAACAATCCATGCAAACGACAGCTAATTTAACATCGTCTATCCAAACGTTAGAGCATCACACTGCTTCCCATGGCGAAAGTATAAAATCAATAGAAGCACAACTTGCACAGTTAAATGCCGCAATGAGTGAGAGATAGAAAGGAAGACTTCCATCTCAATCTCTACCAAATCTCGGCCACTCATAAAGCGCGAATATCATCCTTCAAAATCATAATGTGAGTGCCGTAACTATGTTGAGATCGGAAGGAATGCTGAATAACAATGTTGGTGAACAAGTTGAAGTTGATGAACATTGATGAAACCCCGGCTACTACTTCTACTCCTACTTCGTCTAATCCAACATCTTCTTCCGAGCCTATTCTCCATTTTCCACTAGGCTCGAACCCTCAGCCCACTTTATTAAAGTAATTATCATCTACGACCATCCCAAATCCAATTTTAGGATCCATTCTATCCCCACAAACTTCCCCTCAACAGTTGGACCCAACCCTTATTGATAAAGCTACTTTTCCAAATAGGTTAAGGGCCAACATACCAAGTCCCCAAATAGAGGAGATTGTAGACATTTTTCAACATGTTAGCATAAATATTCCTCTCCTAAATGCTATCAAACAAGTTCCTTCCTATGCGAATGTTTTAAAGGACTTGTGCACTAGGAAAAGAAAAATTCAAGTGCCTCAAAAAGTTTTCTTAGCAAGTAATATGAGCAATTCTCTTACTCAATTGGTGCCCACGAAATGTAAAGACCACGGTTGTCCTACAATATCTATAACTATTGGGGGTAAAAATATCAATCATGCTCTACTCGATTTAGGTGCTAGTGTTAACTTGCTTCCATATTCTGTTTATGAGCAATTAGGCATAGAAGAGTTGAAACATGCGCATTGCACTCTCTAGATGGCTGATTAATCTATCACCTGACCTCAGGGTGAGGTAGAGGACGTGTTAATCAAAGGCGGGGAATTTATATTCCCTGTAGAGTTTATAGTTATAGATACACAGGCTGTGGCAAACCTACGGAACCAAATTCCGGTGATTCTAGGTCGACCTTTTCTAGCAACTTCTAACGTAATAATCAATTATCGTAACAGTTCAATGAACCTGTCTTTTGGGAAGATAAAAATTGAGCTTAACATCTACAAGCTAGGAAGTCAACCCTCCAAACCTTATACTCATATAATTGATGTATGTTCTGTTGAAAAGATAGCTTCCGACAATTGCGAATTTGAGGAGCTTCACGATACTGATCTCGACGCCACTAATGCGTTATTATTTGATCCTACTATTTATTATACACGTGAAGACCCTTCTGTCAACAAGTCCACACCTAAGTCCGAATCTTTTGACTTGTCGAATGATTTAGTCGAGCTATCCGAATATCATAACTTCCTTTTTGATGATATTATCATTCGGTATATCAAAGGAAGTTCTGAAGACATTTTTGCCGAAGAAATCACATTCCTAAAAAACATGGATGTTGTGATGAATCAATCTCCACCCAAAGAAGTTGAACCACCACCCCTTTTTCTTATCAAATACGAGAATGCGAATATTCTAACTATTCCTTATCTTTCACATTTGTGTTCCCATCCACCATTACTGTTTCTTCTCTACCAACCGAGATGTAAACCCGATCGATTTCGTCTCTTATCTCTCCACTTCTTCACATCTATGATTTTCTACCAACTATGTGTTGCATTGATAAAATATTCGAATGGTTGGTGTTGATTTTTGGTCTTTATAAAGCATTGCATAGACCAATAATTTTAACCCCCCCTTTAATTTTAAATACTTAATACTGTTTTACTCAAGTTTGGGGGGGAGAAAATATTTTGGCACTTGAAAAATAAATAAATTTGTACAATTGTAAGCCAAAAATAAGTTTGGGGGAGGATTTCACTGTCATTGACTTTTGTCCCTTTTTGCTAACTTTTTCCTCCCAAGTCTACAGGTCTTGATATTAAAAGATGATATCAGTGAGGACACTGCTGCAAATAGGTTTGGGGGAGGTTTGTGCTTATTCACGCATCATTTTGCATTATACTAAATAAAAGCACTAAATGTTTTTGATAATAAAAGTTTGAAAGTGAAAAATACATATAAAAGATAGGAAGAGATTTAAGAAAAGCATGAAAATTAGATATTTTAAAACAAAGCTAGTAATAGGTAGTCATGAGCTGTTGTCCCAAGGGTTCGTAAGATGAAGGGAATCACTGATCTGAGAATAGAAATAAGTCTGAAAAATAATCTCTATACTTGAGTCCAAACATCTGAACGTTGATACCCTACTATCGTACTTGCACACATCTTGAAACTTGGGATAGTAGAGGATACCTTGAAATGCTCTTGTCTAAAAGCCTTAGTATGAAGAAAAAAATATATAAACAAAAATATAAATGACACATAAAATATAAATGGTGAAGAAAAATGAACACTGGTTTTGTAATCACTTAAGGCAGCATAATAAAAATATAGCGAGGGTGCCTTATCACCTAGTGCCTTAGACCAACTGGTTTAGGAGCCACTGCTAAGCCTTAAGTATTGCAAGACTAGAATATTGCTAATTACGCCTTAATGAGTGAGCACATTTGGTAATCGGTTGTTTAGTACCTCAAGAAGTATTAACGGTCGCATGAAGAATGTGTGAGCAATTCCATCTAAAATATTCACCGACTAAAAAATACTAAGAAAGATGGACAAGAGTATTATAGCTTGAATTGAATTCTCTAAGTGTAGAGATGTCTTTTACACACACGTAGGGATATATGATTAATGTTTGGAAGAAATGGTAGGGAGAAAAGCTAAAGACGAAGTTTTATTGAGGGATGATGTGATTTTTGACATCTTTTCACAACTATTAAGATAGGGCTCATGTCAACTAAAACGCTAGTGTTGTTTGAAACTCTTATTTTCAAGTTCTTCTTTTATATGTTCCTTATCTTTATATGTAACTTTCATCTTCTCTCATTTATTATGGGATTTTGTGGGTGTAATCAACAGAAAACCCTCAAAAGACAACAATCCTTCTACTAGGGACACCTATAGGTTTAAAGGATTGTTGCATATGCTCAGTGCAATCCTGTTGCCTACGAAAGTGTGCTATTTAGTTTTTTTCTTTTTATCTTTAATAACTAGTTTGCTCGGGATGATCAAAGTTAAGTTTGGGGGTATTTGATTAGTCAAAAATATTGCAAATTTGAATGAATATTTTCCTTACTATTGTTAAGTACTAAAATATGTTTATTGTAAATACAAAACATATGAGGGTATATTTGTAAAAAATTTATTATCATATATTTCTACATTATAATTAAGATAATGAGGGAAAATATATGCATATAATATTTAAATGAAATATTAATAATTAAAATATGCATATCATATCAAATATTTCTAATCAATATTTTTAAGATATTATATCATTTAAATGGTTAGGATAATATCTCAAAAAATACCAAATGCTACTGACACTATGACTTGAGATATTGTGCAGATATTAGCTCAGGTCTGGAATCCAAGTAAGAGATCCGAGTCAAATCGGGATATCGAAACCGAATCTGCCAAAATTTAGAAGCAAATCGAGAGATCTAACAACGGCAGAGACTCGGAGCATTATTTTTAGAATCTAGATATCAAAAGGATCTCTACATGGCAACACAAGATACCAGAAAAAAAAACCCAAAACTTGATGCCACTATGTTGCGGCGGAACCGCGGCCAACCAAGGAAATATGCGGCGGTTCGGCTGCGTAATCTGGGCCATTGGATGTGATATTTCGGGGATTTGATCGTAACAGCATATATTCACAGATGGAATCTAGGGTTTCTAGTTTCTGGGACTATATATAGGACCGAGAGTTGTACATTGAAGATCATCACCGAAAAGATCCACGCATCCGAGTGATCATCATCTATTCATCTACCTCTAACAAGAGAGAGATCTAGAACAAACTAGGGTTCTTATATTCTACTTTCTAAGGAGAATTGTAAATGCAATATTTGATTAATAAAGATAGTGTTTTTATTATTCTTTCCGCACTTACTTTCTGCACTTACTTTCTGCACTTACTTTTCTGCATCTTAACTATGCTTTCATTCTTCTTCATCTTCTCTTCTAACTTAACAATGAGTGAGTAATTCCTAGCATGCTAAGGTTTGTAGGATATGGTAGAATTATGGATGAGAAAATCTTTTAACTTCTTTTATACATTTTAAATTTTATAAACTTTAGCAAAATAAATGTTAACCTTCTTATCGAGCGCGCTACCAATTTATTGATAGTCATGACCACGATTTGAGATTGGTTTAACACTTATTTTATTAAGGGCTAGACATGAATAGAGATCAATGCAAGGACAAGGGTTAGTAGTGGGAAAATCTTAGTTTCTTCCAAGAACCCTAATCTACATTCATCACTATCGATCTAGTTTTAAATTATGAATAGATAAAGGAGTCATTTTTAATTATTCATCCATTACTACTAAGTCCTATGAACTCTACAAACCTTTTCTTTATAAATTCTATATCTGTAACGACAAACAATCACCCTTCTTTAAACAACTCGTCTAAAGCAAGAAAAGAGTTCATGTTTCCCTGCGGACGACCCGTACTCATCGTGTCGTCTTGATTGCGATTACTTTACAAAACACTTCTTTCTAACAACCAATCAATGACATACTCCTGATAGGAAATAAGGTTCTTATAATATAATCGGTAAAACTATGGTTGTCACAGGGGTTTCTCCGGTAAGAATATAGATAATGTTGCTTTTGTATTTAATGTAGTTAGCAAGTATAATCCAATCCTAAAGAAACAATGGGAAGCAGGTTCGAACATAAGAGAATGTTCTTGGTATATGGTAATGGCAGTCTCCTGTAGGAGGCAGTTACCGGCTATTGATTCTAAGGTGACCTGGATGACAGGATAACTGTCAGAGTTATAAGTTTACCCTCTTGTGAGGAGCAGTATTTTGGACAGGGATCTAAGAAGATACTGAGGTAGGCATGGCGCAGGATACTGATTAAATTCAGTGGAAAATACAGTCTAAGAAGTTTGTTGGATTTGGTGTTCGTATTATGAAATTGGTCCCATCAGATATCCAGAAAAGTTCTGAGACATGTATCACTCATTTTTCGGGAGATAGTTATTCTCCATGAAGTTGAGATATAGAGGGATAAAAATAGTAACACTAGAGTAGATCCACTCACTGAGATTATTTCTCGAACACGATTGTTTTGTCAAACTCGATTTGCGAAACTGATTAGTAGAAAAGTTGGGTATTCGGTAGTACACGGGCTGTGCCTATGCGATACCGCGATAATTATTCTTAAGTGCAAGTGGGAATTTGTTGGATATAGTTCCTTCAAGGAAATTATTGTAATCGCAGGTTGGCGATTATGATGATTGTGGGTGGACCTATACAGATACAAAAGTCTTACTCGAGATAATAGTATGCTATCTGGTTTGACTTTATCATTATGTACATGTCTTGTGTGGTATAGCATATCACTATTATATATTATAGAGCCCATAGGATTCATGCTTGACTACCAGGATTATTGTGGCGATCACACTTATGAGAACTGGATAGTCTATAAACACATCCTTAAATGTCTCTCGTCATGGGAATATCGAGACTGGGTATCGATATTCCAGAGTAGACTACTGTATACTTTTCTTGATCTCGACGAGGGGCGATGGCCGGTTTCACAGCCATTGGTGTTAGTCAATCACCGAGATTGTATACAGGTGCTCATTAGGTTATGAGTTACACTGGACAGACTCGCCGAGATCATGCTAGATGGTATTATACTTATAGTCAGGTAAAAGGTCTTTGGTGGCATTAGTACAGCTTAGTCTGTCGACCCAAGATTATCATTTATCTTGTGTTAGTCCCCACTGTACTTTGATTACTACCCTACCACTGCTCAAAGGAGTCGTGCAAACATATTTTAGTTGGGTACAGCCCCCGAGCCATATAAAGGCAGAAGAAAGTAGGGGTTAATGCCAAATTGGAATTATGGAGGTAAACATTGGAATCTCGGGGGTTCAGATTGAGAAGGCCCAAGACAGCATATATGCATTGCAAATTTAGTAAACAGAGAAGTCAAAACCATATTGGTATAACATTGGAAGGGCAAGAGATATCACCGAGCGATCAGTTTAGATATTTAGGTTCCATCATCCAAAAGGATGGGGAGATCGATAGTGATGTTAATCAAAGGATCCAAACTGGTTGGTTGAAATGGAGGAGCGCAACAGGGATTTTGTGTGATCGTAACTTTCCGTTAAAATTGAAAGGGAAGTTTTATCGGAGCGCTATTTGGCCTGCCTTATTATATGGTACAAAATGATGGGCTCGTAAGAAGCATCGTACACAGAAGATGCACGTAGTGGAGATACGCATGCTTCATTGGATGTGTGGTAACACTAAAAAAGATAAGGTGCGAAATGAGGATAATTGTAATACCCAGCCCCTTTTTTCACCAAAATCTGCTTTTTGTTACTCCTGAATTTTATTTATAATTTTATTTCTTCTAAACCCCGAACCCTAATCCCAATCCCTTTTATATTTTTCTTAGCCCAAACTATATTCCCTCCCCAGCCCAAAGAATATATATATATTAAAACTTCATTTCTTTCCGGCCCAACCATAAAACCCCCATTTTCCTTTTTAATAAAACCCTAAAACCAAAACCCTATTATATCTTATTTTCCCCCTATTTCTTTTCTCAATAAGCCCCGGCCCAGCAGTAAATCCCCTCAGCCCATTCCTTTTATTTTTATAAACATAATTCCTTTTATTAAAACCCGGCCCATTCCCTCCTTTCTCATCAAATTTCCTTTAATTTTTCCTCAGCCCAACGGCCTGCGCCCACCCTTACCAACCCGACTCGGCCCACACCCTCTTCTTCTTCCAACGGCTCTTTCCTTCTCCCCCGCTCGTGCGACCCGCCTTCCTCGCCAACGCTCGCAACCACGTCGCCTGCCGTTACCCCGACTCGCGCACCCCACAACTCGATCCACTCAACATCCTCCCCTAGTCTCCCTATCTCCCTCACACCCTCACTCCTCCCTCTTCTCAAATCTCTCCTCTCGTTCGCCAAGTCGACCACGACCCCATTGCACTTTCCCTCACCCGCTCCCCTCGACGACGACGACGACAAATCTCTTCCCCTCCTCCTCCACCAACTGAGCCCCTCACCACTCCACTCCATCGACCGAACATCCTGCCAAACTCCCCTGCACACCCAACCCACTCACACACGAGCTCGGCCACCCTGCACACTTGACGCCGGCGAGCCCCACTGCACCTGAAACCCCTCGTCGACCTCTACACTCTCTCCCTCTCAACCTATATTTCCCTCTCTCTCTCAATCTCTCTGTCTCTCTGTCTCTCCCTCAATCTCTCAATCTCTCAATCTCTCTGCCTCTCTCTCAATCCCTCTGTCTCTCTCTTTCTCTGCAACTCCCCTCTCTCTCTACGCAACTCCTCTCTCTCTCTCTCTCTGCAACTTCTCTCTCTCTCTCCACCTCACCCCCTCACCGAGCCCCTGCACCTTCAGCTGCCACCAAGTTTCCCTGCACCCATCTCGGCCGCCATCGCACCACGACTCAAACTCCCCGCCGACGAGTTCCCCGCGGCCACATCCTTGACGCCATACTCCATCTTCAATCACCGTCGATTGCATCTCCTAACTCCATCACTGAGAACCCATCGCCTTCTTCTCCAAGACGCAGCCTGAACATCCAAGCTCGCCGACACCCGCAGCCGCAAAACACATTCACCGTCGACCACCTCCCTTGTCGCCGTCAAGGTCGTCCCTGAGCACCGTGGACCACCACCCACTACTCATCCAATCCAAACCGCCTCTTCACCATTGTAGTCGTTATCTCCTGTGAGCCAAGCCCGGGCCTTCTGCTATCGATCCATCGATACGCTGCCGGAATCATCGTTGCCGTGCCGCGCGTGTGTCGTTGCCGCTGCCGTGTGCCGCCAGAACGTCTCCAGGCAAGTATTTTACTTTCTACATGCTAATATTTTCGTGTTACAAACTTAGATCGTATAGATTACAAATTTACAATTCTCGATAAATTATATGACGCAACTGTTCGATGTATGATCTCAATGGAAATCTTCATTTAAATTGACGGAACATGAGGGCATTTACTGGCCCATGTGATATTGAATACTATGTATAAGTTTCACTGGAAAATATGACCGTTAATGACTAAAACGATTACCCCCAAATATACCTGTGAAACTGGAACTTTCCCGTATCTGAAAACCGTTAAATTTACCATAAATTATGTACATACTGGAATGATGCGTTCGAGAGCTTAAATCGAATCCGACTCGAGGAACTCTAACCCTATGCAAGTTTCTAATGATTTCTGTACTTAAATTGTGACAATATTTGGATCGCAGTGCGACTCTGGACAGCAGTCCAGAGCGACTCTGGTTACTGTGTGCTGTCCCGTGATATGTGCCACCTTATTTCCTGAACTCATATGTTGCGGAACTCCTCTGTTTATTAAATGTGAATCTGTTAGATAGATAACACAAGTGGTTTCATTCTGTTTCATCATCGTTTGCTATTTAATCTGTAATTTAAAAGATCGGGACGTATAACAGTCCCAACAGAATCAGAATTGACATACTAGTATTTAACAGTGCATAACTCCTGACGTACAGAAGCGATTGAGAATCCGTCTATTGAGTTGAAAACCTTATTAAAAACCCTAGATTTCATTCAATTATAGTATCGCTAAATTATGATCCCAACTGGGATTAAAATGCGTTGCGAAACGGACTTCCGATTCTGAAACCGGATTTCCAGCCGTGAACGCTTAAAATGAAATGGCCATAACTAGTGATCCTGAAACCCGATTGGCGTGAAACTAAATTCGCTGGATAGATAATTGAACATACTATTTATTCCCCGTTCATCGTTTCGCTAAACTGTACACGTATGATTTATGATAAATTGTGCAAGTAGTAGAATACTGTTTTATGACATCTTAATCATGCTTTACATACTGTTTCCTCATCATATCATACTTATGTCACTGCATTGATAACCTAGTGATCATGTGCATTACCCAGTGTTAGGTATTAGTGATGATTGTGGAAAGTACGTTAGTGTTCGTGCATGAGTGAATAAGTGAAAGTGACACGTACTTGTACACAATCAGTGAACCCTATTATTCTATTGCATTGTCGACGTCTGTGGGACGCGTGTAAGTGTGACTATAAGTGGTATGGGACACTTATGGAAGCTCTTGCACGGATGTCGCAGATAAGGCACCAGACACTGCCATTTATCTTGGGTATTAGTCGGGACGTGCTTGATGGAGATCCTGTCTCCAGTTCTCGCGCAGACTTGTCACAGACCGACTGGTATTTGAGGTTATGGTTAGCGTTTGATGTAGACCACGGGGTGTGGGGTAGTTTGAGTGTGAGTTCAACAGAATCTCGGGAGTCCCATGCCGGCTTATATATATGGAGATATATGGAGATTTACAGGGTACATGATTATTACCGTGAGTTATATGTTGGGCCCGTGGTCCCCTGCCCTTGGGTCCTACCCTTGGGTGGAGGACACTCGCGAGTGGTTGACTCTCACACTTGGACTGACGTTAGGCTTAGTGACCTTTACAGTGAGACTTAAAGACTGATAGGGATAATGGCATTGATATACATTACCTACTGTGTTGACATACCTGGCATACTATTTTACTGCTTTACTGTTCACCTGATCTATTAGACACTTCATTGGTTACTGCATGTTCATACCTATACCGTCTTGATTTACTGTTATATTTATCTATTATCACTGTTCGAGTTGTCACTTGTATCTATATATATTTTGCTATAGTGTCGCTCTGATGACCTGAGTATGCATGCTCAGAGTGAGGAGTGGATCTAGCCTGGACCAGGACTAGACGTACATCGCGGACATCTTGATCAGCTATCCAGAGTTATACTCTTTTTACCTCCATCAGGTCAGTTCTTGTATTTGATTTTTTTCAATTACTGCATTTCTCATTATCTGTGCGTTGTTTACTGATTACCATGTAAAGCTAGAAGCCGAAGTGTGACTATAGCAGGATATTTCCTTGACCGTAGGAGCATGGTTGGCCTTGTCAACCCCTCGTATTCCCGTATTTTGGGAAGCGGGACGTGACATGGTTTTGTTGGTATCAGAGCCCAGGTTTTGCTTCGATTGGGATTGCAGTTTTCCGTGTATAACTTGATAATCTAAGACATCCCTCGATCTAGATTGTAAACTTGTTATCCTTGATCCGTATTCACATTGTGTGTTCTGCTATCCATTCGCTAGGGTTTCGGGAGACTGGGCAGAGTGACGTGGTTGTAATTGTGAACTACCTCATAGTTACACTACCGTACTCTGTTAAAAGTGACTTAGAGTCCTACAGTGATTTCCACTTATATTAGATTTCATCGTATCTGATATTCTTGAATCCTTGCCCAATCCATATTATATTTTGATTCTTATAACTTGTGCCTTATATCGTCCTCAAAAGTATTGTTTCAGGATCATGTCGTCCAACGACTCTTCCTCTATCTGCACTCCCCAGAATCAGACCGTTGAGATTCTGAGTGTAGTGCAAGGTCTGAAGAAAGCCCAGGAGCAAACAAACGGCTTGTTAGCTGAAGGACTGAGAAGACAGGTGAATCAGGCACCAGCGGGAGCCTCCAATCGTAAAGGGATCCCTATTAGACGAGGAAAAAAGAAGAAGATGAAGCGCCCAAGACAGAAGCAGCAGAAGACCCCATGTTGTGGGTACTGCAAGAGGCCAGGACATCAACAGAGGGATTGTCGCCGTGCCCAAGGGAAATGTCTGATTTGCGGATCCAACGAACATCTTATCAACGGTTGCCCAAAAAGGAAGGAGCTACAAGGAGGAGACTCATCCACACCCTCCACTTCTGCCAAGTAATGATTATTGCGTAGTTCGAACTTCGAGGATAAGGCAGACCCAACGCAGGATTCAACTCGCGTGACGATAATGCAGCGGTCTAGTAGTCAAAGAAGAATTTTCATGTTCTCTGCTTTCAGTAGTAATGTTGTCATCCTCTTATAAATATTTCTTTTCGTTTGAAATCTTGTATCCGTCGAACTTTTAGTTGAATGCAATAATAACTTTGAATCGTAATATATGTATCATTCTCTTGCTTTCCCCCTTATTTATACTATTCATTACCACAGCATTTTTAATTCTGATTTTTCAGTTCCTGCCCACCGCATATTTTTCCTATACTCCGTACACTTAGCTATTTTCTTGATGTGTTCCACTGTCTAATCATGACTCTTTCTTTTCAGGCCATGGCCCACCCTGGAGCAGCGCCGCATCTAGATGAGGATGCACAGTCATACGTTTCCTTAGATCGCACGCTGATGAGTTCTGACGATGAGATCAACGGTCCCCAGGTCATTTTCGGGAACAGCGATTTCGAGGACGAAGGAGACGCCGCCCCAGAGGTTGACATGATAGGCGATTCCGACGAAGAAGAAGGAGACCCTGAAGAAAACCCGATAGGGGAAGATCCCGGGAAAGGCCCGATAGAAGAAGATCCAGTGGAGGGAAATCCCATGAAAGGGAATCCAGAAGAAGAGAATCACATGGAAGCAGGCCCCGATGAAGAAGCTCCAGCCGAGGATGGAGGACCAGAAGAACAAGACCCTGCGGTGGAAGAACTCCCAATGGCGGTCCCTGCGAGGCGCTATGGAAATGGACGTCCCTACCTGAGCGCGCGAGCCTACCGCAATCTGCTGAACCTCCATAACTGCGACTAACAGGATTTTTATCTATTGTCTTCTCTGGCCAAATAAATCTGTGTATAGTTTAGGGCCACCTTTCGTCTTTGAGAATGCTTTGTTTAAAAAAAATTTGGAATGAAATAAACTGTCTGAGTTCGCAAATCTTTTGATTACTGGTTCACTTGATGCTTTGACTTTTCCCCCATACCGTTATTTCCTCCTGAGACCCCTGACTGTCCACCTCTATACCCTGTGTTGTTTTCGACCCCCATACCGTTATTTCCAAAGACCCGCACCCTGATCTTTGGAATGGGCCACCCTTCATCCTTCGTCTATGCCTCGTTTGAGATCCTTCTGGGAGAGGAAAATGATAGTAAAATTTCTGAGTTAGCTGACTCTTCAGATTTTTGATTCACATGATATACCGACCATTATCCTCCCCATACATCTTTCCCCTTGTAGTCTTTTGCTGCTCACCCTTACTTCCTGTGCTGACCCGACCCCAATCTCTTTGACCTTCAGTCTAAGGCCGTCACACTCCGACCTTTTGTATGAGCCACACTCTATTGTAATCCCTACCCTAGCTAGCCCTATATATATTTGTGTTTTTCCCTGCTACCCTAACTATATTTAGGGACATTGTTATTCGTAAATTTAGTTTTCATTATTTTATATTTATTGAAAAGTGCGTGTTATTGACTACTCCGTTTTATGTATTTTAAGTACACTACTATTCTTCTCAGTACACATATTATTTTGGTGCTATGCTTCTTAATTTCACTATGGGGTTTTCCAAGTTATGTTAAAATAGTTTAATTGATACGTTATTCTAAAAATGTTTTAAACCACCGACAAATACTTCACTGCTTCATTATGATTTTGCCTTATACTTATTATTTCTGCTGTGCTACTTTTGATATACTTATATGTGCACATATTTGGGTTTCGATTTTATTGAGCACGCCTCGAATATTATTGTTCGTTATTGTTATTTATATTCTCGTATACATGTAGTTTGCCCTTATAGTTGTTCCGCCTTATACTTATCTAGACCTATTCTTTTGTATGTTGTTCTTATATAATATACGTTCGAAATATTATCCACCCGTTTTGAGTAAATCACTATGTATTAGTGTTCGATGTGATAACTTTTCGCATATTATTGTATAGCTTGTAGTTTCTTTTAAATTTCGAGGATGAAATTTTTGTAAAGGTGGTATAATGTAATACCCAGCCCCTTTTTATACCAAAATCTGCATTTTGTTACTCCTGAATTTTATTTATAATTTTATTTCTTCAAAACCCCGAACCCTAATCCCAATCCCTTTTATATTTTTCTTAGCCCAAACTATATTCCCTCCCTAGCCCAAAGAATATATATATATTAAAACTTCATTTCTTTCCGGCCCAACCATAAAACACCCATTTTCCTTTTTAATAAAACCCTAAAACCCAAACCCTATTATATCTTATTTTCCCCTATTTCTTTTCTCAATAAGCCCCAGCCCAGCAGTAAATCCCCTCAGCCCATTCCTTTTATTTTTATAAAATTAATTCCTTTTATTAAAACCCGGCCCACTCCCTCCTTTCTCATCAAATTTCCTTTAATTTTTCCTCAGCCCAACGGCCTGCACCCACCCTTACCAACCCGACCCGGCCCACACCCTCTTCTTCTTCCAACGGCTCTTTCCTTCTCCCCCGCTCGCGCGATCCGCCTTCCTCGCCAACGCTTGCGACCACGTCGCCTGCCGTTACCCCGACTCGCGCACCCCACAACTCGATCCACTCAACATCCTCCCCTAGTCTCCCTATCTCCCTCACACCCTCACTCCTCCCTCTTCTCAAATCTCTCCTCTCATTCGCCAAGTCGACCACGACCCCATTGCACTTTCCCTCACCCGCTCCCCTCGACGACGACGACGACGACAAATCTCTTCCCTTCCTCCTCCACCAACTGAGCCCCTCACCACTCCACTCCATCGACCGAACACCCTGCCAAACTCCCCTGCATACCCAACCCACTCACGCACGAGCTCAGCCACCCTGCACAATTGACGCCGGCGAGCCCCACTGCACCTGAAACCCCTCGTCGACCTCTACACTCTCTCCCTCTCAACCTCTGTTTCCCTCTCTCTATCAATCTCTCTGTCTCTCTGTCTCTCCCTCAATCTCTCAATCTCTCTGCCTATCTCTCAATCCCTCTGTCTCTCTCTTTCTCTGCAACTCCCCTCTCTCTCTCCGCAACTCCTCTCTCTCTCTCTCTCTCCCTCTCCCTCTCTGCAACTTCTCTCTCTCTACACCTCACCCCCTCACCGAGCCCCTGCACCTTCAGCCGCCACCAAGTTTCCCTACACCCATCTCGGCCGCCATCGGACCACGACTCAAACTCCCCGCCGATGAGTTCCCCGCGGCCACATCCTTGACGCCATACTCCATCTTCAATCACCGTCGATTGCATCTCCTAACTCCATCACTGAGAACCCATCGCCTTCTTCTCTAAGACGCAGCCCGAACATCCAAGCTCGCCGACACCCGCAGCCGCAAACACATTCACCGTCGAACATCTCCCTTGTCGCCGTCAAGGTTGTTCCTGAGCACCGTGGACCACCACCCACTACTCATCCAATCCAAACCGCCTCTTCACCATCGTAGTCGTTATCTCCTGTGAGCCAAGCCCGGGCCTTCTGCTATCGATCCTTCGATACGCTGCCGGAATCATCGTTGCCGTGCCGCGTGTGTGTCGTTGCCGCTGCCGTGTGTCGCCAGAACGTCTCCAGGCAAGTATTTTACTTGCTACATGCTAATATTTTCGTGTTACAAACTTAGATCGTATAGATTACAAATTTACAATTCTCGATAAATTATATGACGCAACTGTTCGATGCATGATCTCAATGGAAATCTTCATTTAAATTGACGGAACATGAGGGCATTTACTGGCCCATGTGATATTGAATACTATGTATAAGTTTCACAGGAAAATATGACCGTTAATGACTAAAACGATTAGCCCAAATATACCTGTGAAACTGGAACTTTCCCGTATCTGAAAACCGTTAAAATTACCATAAATTATGTACATACTGGAATGATGCGTTCGAGAGCTTAAATCGAATCCGACTCGACGAACTCTAACCCTATGCAAGTTTCTAATGATTTCTGTACTTAAATTGTGACAATATTTGGATCGGAGTGCGACTCTGGACTGCAGTCCAGAGCGACTCTGGTTACTGTGTTCTGTCCCGTGATATGTTCCACCTTATTTCCTGAACTCGTATGTTGTGGAACTCCACTGTTTATTAAATGTGAATCTGTTATCTAGATAACACAAGTAGTTTCATTCTGTTTCATCATCGTTTGCTATTTAATCTGTAATTTAAAAGATCGGGACGTATAACAGTCCCAACAGAATCAGAATTGACATACTAGTATTTAACAGTGCATAACTCCTGACGTACAGATGCGATTTAGAATCTGTCTATTGCGTTGAAAACCTTATTGAAAACCCTAGATTTCATTCAACTATAGCATCGCTAAATTCTGATCCCAACTAGGATTAAAATGCGTTGCGAAACGGACTTCCGATTCTGAAACCGGATTTCCAGCCATGAACGCTTAAAATGAAATGGCCATAACTAGTGATTCTGAAACCCGATTGGCGTGAAACTAAACTCGCTGGATAGATAATTGAACATACTATTTATTCCCCGTTCATCGTTTTGCTAAACTGTACACGTATGATTTATGATAAATTGTGCAAGTAATAGAATACTGTTTTATGACATCTTAATCATGCTTTACATACTGTTTCCTCATCATATCATACTTATGTCACTGCATTGATAACCTAGTGATCATGTGCATTACCCAGTGTTAGGTATTAGTGATGATTGTGGCAAATACGTTAGTGTTCGTTCATGAGTGAATAAGTGAAAGTGACACGTACTTGTACACAATCAGTGAACCCTATTATTCTATTGCATTGTCAACGTCTGCGGGACGCGTGTAAGTGTGACTATAAGTGGTATGGGACACTTATGGAAGCTCTTGCACGGGTGTCGCAGATAAGACACCAGACACTGCCATTTATCTTGGGTATTAGTCGGGACGTGCTTGATGGAGATCCTGTCTCCAGTTCTCGTGCAGACTTGTCACAGACCGACTGGTATTTGAGGTTATGGTTAGCGTTTGATGTAGACCACGGGGTGTAGGATAGTTTGAGTGTGAGTTCAATAGAATCTCGGGAGTCCTATGCCGGCTTATATATATAGAGATATATGGAGATTTACAGGGTACATGATTATTACCGTGAGTTATATGTTGGGCCCGTGGTCCCTTGCCCTTGGGTCCTACCCTTGGGTGGAGGACACTCGCGAGTGGTTGACTCTCACACTTGGACTGACGTTAGGCTTAGTGACCTGTACAGTGAGACTTAGAGACTGATAGGGATAATGGAATTGATATACATTACTTACTGTGTTGTCATACCCAGCATACTATTTTACTGCTTTACTGTTCACCTGATCTATTAGACACTTCATTGGTTACTGCATGTTCATACATATACCGTCTTGATTTACTGTTATATATATCTATTATCACTGTTCGAGTTGTCACTTGTATCTATATATATTTTGCTATCGTGTCGCTCTGACGACCTGAGTATGCATGCTCAGAGTAAGGAGTGGATCTAGCCTGGACCAGGACTAGACGTACATCGCGGACATCTTGATCAGCTATCCAGAGTTATACTCTTTTTACCTCCATCAGGTTAGTTCTTGTATTTGATTTGTTTCAGTTACTGTATTTCTCATTATCTGTGCGTTGTTTACTGATTACCATGTAAAGCTAAAAGCCGAAGTGTGACTACGGCAGTATATTTCCTTGACCGTAGGAGCATGGCTGGCCTTGTCAACCCCTCGTATTCCCGTATTTTGGGAAGCGGGGCGTGACAATATTCGTGAAAAAGTTGGTGTAGCACCCGTGGAGGAGAATATGCGGGAAAACCTGTTAAGATGGTTTGGTCATGTGAGACGCAGACCTATGGAAGCATCGGTTCAATGAATGGATACTCTCGATATGGGCAATGGAAAAAGGGCAAAAGGGAGACCGAAGAAAACATGGATGGAGGTGATACGAAACGATATGGTTGCCAAAGGCCTCAATGAAAGTATATTGTTCGATAGGAGTGAGTGGAGGCGGAGGATTCATGTGCTGGACCCGGCGTGATTCTCATGTTGGTTCATGTAGCCTACCCCTTATGCTTGGGATAAAAGGCTCAGTTGTTGTTGTTGTTGAGCGCATTGCGGGGATTCGTCTCTCCCGGTATTGGGGTTGATGTTGCGCTGTGCCCGGTTGGCCATCACCATAAGACCTGGGCAGGAAGATAAGATTTACGGATTCGGAATAGTAGTTTCTCGGATGGTGATGGGCTTGATATCGGCACGACTTATTGCGTTATTAGGAGTCGGACTTTTACCACCCTCCTAGGCACGATATGCAACAGTGTTTGATGAAAAGACCGGACTATATGGTGCATGTCACTTATATGCTCAGTAGGGGTTTAGACGGGCTTGCTTGTCGACCTTCCTTTCACTCAATATATGGGTAGCTATTACGTAAAGCTAGTGCCGCTGACGTTCTTGTGGTTAAACCCACTGCCAGGGTATTATCGAGTTTTTAGAGTCCCATACAGAGGGGTTTTCCAGGTCTAGGTGATATGATGTAGATGACATACGTTGATACATGCAGGGGTCCGATTAAATATGTGTACTACCAATACGGACTTTAATCGGACATTTGATTATACTAGCCGGCTTAGGATTAAGCCTTAAATCATGTATTGATTTAATAATTTTACATATATATGTTTCGATATATAAATTCTAGTATTATGTTCACTATTCATTTCCTTTCTTGGCTATTCATATTTTTATACAGATACGTGTATAAGTATTTCGATACATATACTGGGGTCGTATTCCGTATTTATACGGGAAGACTTCTAGAAGGAGGACACCTCATTTAGGTTTTCTTTTAATTTTAAAAGAATAGAAATAAGGTAGAGGGAGGTATGGTGGAAAGTATGGTTGAAAAGAATGGGCACAATTTTATATTGTGTTTTTGATTTGGATGCACCATTTTTAATTTTTAGTATGGTTGCAAAATGAAAAAAGAGGATTATTATTTTCCTAAGTGGATTTTCATTTCTCTCACACTCTCTCCTCTCATCATCTTCTTCCTCCATCTTCTTAAGCTCACTTGCGCTAAAGAAAAGAGAGATTTTGGCATGTGATAAATGCTACATCCCCCACACTTCATTTCTAGCAAGATTGGAGTGTCGGTTGCTTCCTCGATTTTCGGTTCGGACCGAAACTGGAGATTGAATCGGTTTTCCTCAGGTAGATCATCTTCGGTGTAGGGAGGTCCTTACCAAGCTCATCCCCTCACCTAGGAGCCTAACTAGAGTCCATCAATGGAGCTCTTGAAGAAAGCTTGAGCATGTGAGTATTCTACACATAGTACATTAGCTTAGCTCACTTGTTTTTTTTGTTTGCAAGTTTATCTTTTTAGTTTTGATTCTTTGTAGTGGTGTATTTGCATTCTAAGGAATTTTTTAAAATCCTATTGTTCTTTCCAAAATTTGTAGGCTAAATTGCAATATCACCCTAACACAAATTTGCAGTCTATGACTCACAGAAGTATGGCTCTTCTCTTTACCACCAGTCATATAGACTATGTGTATGCTTATGCCCCCCAGACTTGGGGCGTTTGGAGCTCTCGCCTTTGAATTTTGCCTCTAGAGATAAAACTTTCTCTGACCTCACTCTCTTGTGAGAGGTCATAGCATGAAGAACCGTTATGACAGACACCTCCTTTCGAGAAGTCCCCATTGTATAACGTAGGAATAATCATTCTCTTGTCAAACCTTGGAATTTTTTGGTCAACGAGAATAGTTTTCATCAAAAACAGTGTCCTGGACTTTCTTCCACACACTGTGAATTTGTGAAGAGAGTCGCTGATAAGACTGCTCTGTCTTTTGCTATGTTGGAGCCTCTGCAGAAGGAGGTGATCTCTTCAATACCGCCGTGGGGGAGTTTTTGTGAACCCTCCTAAATGGTTCAAAGCTGTTCCTAGTTGGAACAACAGCATCAATAGCCACTACAGGAGCTGGTGGGGTAAGTCCGGAAGGGGAGTTGCCCTAAGCTTGTCTCACTCGGTGCCAATGGCGACGTCGAGCATGTCTTGCAGTGGGAACCGCCTTAGTATTAGAGGCGCCTTCATTATGCCCCCGGCGTTTCTTGGGGGCTTTACATGGTGTCAACCTATGGAAGACTGACATCCTTGGT
This sequence comes from Agapanthus africanus, assembly GCA_030015575.1. NCBI lineage: Eukaryota > Viridiplantae > Streptophyta > Magnoliopsida > Asparagales > Amaryllidaceae > Agapanthus > Agapanthus africanus. Next base: position 470,959,911 of record JASDDO010000016.1, on the reverse strand, counting down.
GGAGCCGGAGCAAAATTAGTCATCTTGTTAAAGATCGACCGTCTTGATAGTGAAACACTCTTGTTGGCTTCATGTAGGGTAGGAACCAGGAGAGCTAGCTATTTAGGGGCAACCCCTTCAGGGATCATGGGCTTCCTTGCGAGGCCCTTTGAGCTTTCCTTCAACCCGTTGAAGACTGAAACTTCAAAGTTGGAAGGCCTGTCAATAGAGGCTACCATGGTCGATCGAAGACCAACTTTCATGGGGCTTCTTCATTGGGCGTTGAGGCATCGAAGCTCAGGGACGGAAGCATGGTCCCAAAGAACTGTCCGGTGTTCGCTTGGGTGACCTGCCCAGCCGGCATGGAGAATATGGAAGCCGTATTGGGCTTGTAAGTAACTCCTCCGGATGAGATGGAGTGAGAGTTGCTGTTGTAGGAAATGTAGTTGGAGGCCATTGAGTCTGCACAGAGGTGAAACACCAAATTTTAGTATCTCAAATCCAAGGGCAACCATGAACATAGCGAACTACGATTTTATTCATGAAACATAACACATGAATTGTGGAGTGGAAAGAGGAAGAGGTCTCACCGAGCATGCCACTATTAACCGTCGAAAATAGAGACAAACTGGGATAGGACGTCTATTCACACTGGAATATTGCATTTAATACTGCTCGTTTATTTATAGATAGGTGCTTTTGATCCGTATTTACTACATGATTACAGGTTACAAGTTCCTAGTCCAAAATAACGCAAATCACGCAAAATCTCTACAGTTATACCAAAATCCAGAACATCTGCCAAAAACAGATAAAATCCAGGTTCCAGTCATCTACACCTGTCCAGTGCCGCTTACCAGTTCAAGAAACAAGGCAAAAAACAGTAGTCATTCGTGTCTTGGTCAAGCACAGAGTACGAGAGGGGCGGCACAAAGATCAAGAGGTGCGTGGAGCTTGAGGGAGATCAAAATCAAAAAGAATAAAAGTATGGCCAATTTGGACTGTTGAAAATCTAAAAATATTTTGGAACTATTTTGCAATGTTTGATCTACCAAACAGAAGAACAAAGCATCACGAGTAAGAATAAGAAAAACAAGGCTCTATTTCCTTAAAAGGACCGCGGAACTGCGGTGAAAGTGGGTTATGGCGGCGGAACCGCGGCCGCCACGTGGCATGTCGCGACCGTTTTTCAGGGGTAGTTTGGTAATTGTATATAGGCTCAGAATATGGCCCTAGGGTTTCACTCCTCTGCCTATAAATACTTTAATTTTGAGCCAAGCCAAGAATGCCTTTTCTTTACTAGGATTTAGTATAGTTTAGTTTGTATCTTCTTCTTCTGCTTCTTCATCTATTCTCCATGAAATTGTAGTAAGGGATTTTGAGTGGAAGATTAATGAAGATGAGGGTGTTTTTATTATCTTGTATTTTTAAATTCTTGTATTGTATTTTAAATTCCTAGTGTAACTTTTATTTGTTATTATTAAGTAGTTTTTGTTATTTATTGTTTTATTTTTTTTCTCGTCTAAACCGTATTTTTAAACCATGATACTCAATAGAGTCCCTTGCTCAGATGAAAGTCCAAGTAGTTAGCTTGCTGCCATTTGTAAAACTGTATTTTCCATTCTTTCTTCTTATTTTATTTTTATTTTAATGTGTGAATAATTTCCACACTTGGTAGGGCTAAGGAAGGTTAGTACGAGGGATGGAAAACTCTATTGTGCTTCTCTTCGCCAAACACCTTAAAATGAATCTAGACCAAACAAACACAACCCTCTCTTTTAGGCGTGCTATAAGTGACATATAGCTGTGACCTATGTCGAGAAGTCCTTCAGGCGCACTACAACGTGACATGTAGTTATGAATTAATTAGATACATGGTTGCGTATGTTTGGCCTAGGGTTGGCAATAAGCACATGTAACAGACGGACAAGGGGCACTAGGAATGGATTTAGCATTGAAAACCTTACTTAAACTCGCAAATCCCATTCTTATATCCTCCTAATCCCCGCTATTTCCGGTTATCCCAACATCATTTTAAGAATGGTAAAAGACAAGCACAAGACTAATTCTAACTCTAGTAACCAACCCTAACCCTAATAAGTTTACTTGAATATAAAATACGAACACATAGAATAGAATTGAACATACATATACACTTTCATTGACTCGTATAAAACAATAACGAACATACAAACCATCTCCCTGCGGACGACCTATACTCAACCGGGTAGCTACCAAGCGATACCGTCTTGATTGCGGTAAGTAGGACATATAGAACGCTTAGCGTAGCGCATACAAAAACGCAGAACAATCAAATTGCGCCGTTGCCGGGGAGACGGTAATATATTTCTTTCTTATCACTCGGGTTAATTTTTTATGTGTGTGTATATATATATATATAAACAAAACAATAAAAAAATAAAAACCATCTTGTTATTTTTTGATATTTTTTGTGCAAATGTGCAGGAAAATCTGGAACAAGTACAATGATTTAATCAAGAAACAGAGGTTTTAATACAGAGGAACAGAACAAGGGGAGTGTACAGAACAAGTTTGGAGTTTCAATTCTTCAAACCCATCGTGGATCTGCGGCCAAAAGGTGGTACGGGCGACGGTTCCGCGGCCGAACTTGGTCTTTCTACCCCCAAATTTTTTCAAGATTCTTCTCTGCTCTAAATTTCTCCTCTGAACTCCACTAAATTGTATTTTCTGCAGGTTTCTTTGTAAAAATTGCGCCGCCACCAAATAAATTTTTTGTTGTTTTAGATTTTGTTTGTTTAAACGCTTTGCATATAATAATACGGACATTAAGGGGATTGAACACCAATTAAGATTGTGTGGGGATTTCATCACTCTTCCTAAGACCCCACAAATCATAAAAAGCATACGCATTACCTTGAGTTAATAAAAAATATTTAGACCAAACCTTTAAGGACTTGTCACGCTCATTTAGGACAAGTGAAGGTTGCGGGGAATCGGTTGTTTATCCAAACTTGACTTTGTGGTATCTAGGCTAGACAAATGAGGAGGTAATTTTAAAAGGCCTATCTCATGGAGATTCGTGAGCTGAACCCTTCTTACCTCACTTGTGCTTACCTAGCCACAATTGGCAGTGAAGAGGCGATTCGAGAGTTATCCTGCAACTTGTCGCTTGGAAGTCTAGGAGCGGTCTAGTTGGGCTTTGAAGAATCTAGTTCTAAGTGTTGTTTGTGCATATTGTGATTGTGATTGTGCTTGTGTAAAGTTTAGTCCCATAATTCCGTATTTTTCAAAAACCAAAACAAACAAATCCAAAAACCCAAAAATTAAAAATTAAAAAAACCCAAAAAATTATAAAAATTCACCCACCTTCCACCCTCCCTACTTTTTACTCTTTTCATAATATGGGTATCCTAAAACGACCAACTCTTGCTGAACTTTGGTACCCACAACCAGACATCTCTTCTTACGGTTCTTGCTTTGGTCGAACTTCGACCGATCCATCCATGCCCAAAATTTCTTTGAGAGGTCAGATAGACTCTTCTAAAACCAACAATTGGACATCGCAATCCACTTCATATCAACCGTTTCAACCTCTCCCACCATCTTACGTTGATACCTTTTCTGAGAGACATGTTGCGACTCTGAAACCCATATCCATTGCTGACAGAATTGAACAATCTCGTAACCGATTTTTTACTTCTTTCACCACTCTAAATTCGTTAGGACAACAATTCCAATCACCTTCTTAACATAATGTTGATCCTAATCCTGTCCATTTTTAACATCCATTCGATTTCGATCAATTCTAGCCGACTTTTACACCATCTCTAGACATTGCAATATGCCTTATGTGATTTTTGGGGTCCTGGGAAGGGTAATGAAATCCCCACCCAATCTGGATTGGTGTTCAAGCCCCTTAAAGTCAATTTAAAATATGCAAAGCAGTAAACACATTCAAACACTTGCAAACAATTTTATTTTTATTTTTAGCGCGGCGCAAAGAATCCTGCACAAGATCAATTATTAGAAGGGGGAGAAATTTTTGGCGCAAAGAAGCCTGCAGGAAAAATTTTTTTTTAGAGGAGAAAAAGGGGTTCAGAAGAAGAAAAGAAAACTTACAGAGGGATTTTGGAATGATGACGTCACCCATGCGCCGCGGTTTCGCCGCCGGACCCTGCTTTTGACCGCGGTTCCGCGGTGGGATTGTTGACTCAGTCCTCCAACTTCTTCTGTTGCTCTGTTGTGATTTTCCTCTGTTTGTTCAGATTTGCTATTTTCTGTTTTGCTCTCTGGATTTTTCCAGATCCAAAATCGTTCGTCGATCCTGCAAAATTCAAAAGAAAAATACTCTTCACAAAATAACAAGATGATAAATTTTTTATATTTTTTAATTTTTCAGTTTTTTATGAGTTTTATGATTTTATATTAACTCGAAATTGCAAAAAGAAAATACTACGCCATCCCCGGCAACGGCGCCATTTGATTGAAATACTTTTCGCGTACTTGCGCTCTTAAAAGATGAATCAAAGAATTTATTAACCGCAATCAAGAACGGCGTCGCTTGGTAGCTAGCCGGTGAGTAAGGGTCGGTCCACAGGGATTTTTTGTATTCTCTAATCGTTCTAACGAGTTAATTCCGATTGTTGTCGGATTGATTAAATCTAAAAACTAAAGTTGATCTAGCCTAGGATTAAAATCTTGCTAGGGTTAGGTTTAGGTTAAATTTGGAAAGTTAATATTCCTCACCGCTTTCTATACCCTAATTAAGATCTATGAGGTGTTATGGTAATAATTAATAAAGTGGATTAGTACCATCGGGAAGAAACGATGTTTCTTCCTCTAGGTTTTTATCCTTCCTTTCTTAATTCTTTCCCAAACCTCCATGGGAAAACATACGCAACTGGTCATTTATACTACGGTATCACCGCTACCTCGTGGGATATGGTGCCGTAGGGAGCGGTGTGTGTATGTATGCATGGAGTCCTATAAAATGTGTGATGGGCAAGAAAGGGGTGAGAGATCTTCATCTCGCAAGCCTTCCCAAAATCTAACCCTAACAAGTGAGGAGACTACTCACTCATTAGGGAATTGAAAAACATTTTCTAACTAATTAATTAAGGCAGATAATGAAAGATCTAATTAGGGCAGATAATAAAGATCTATACTAGGGCAGGAAAGAAAATTTAACTAGGGCAAGAATAGAAAACTTACTCTAATTTGATGCACTCTTCATACTTTACAGAAATTTACAGATCTGAATTTTGATAAAATGAAATGAGGCACAAGAAGAGGCATAACCTAAAAGTGGTTTTAGGGTTTCTATTTATAGAACATAGAAACCCTAGGGTTACAATCGAGTCACATCTGCAATTACAAGTATACCCCTAAGAAGACTAGTCAACGCACCGACGCGACTCCAGAATTTTCCACCGACACGTGTCTCACACGGCCGCGGATCCGCGGCCAAAACCCATGTTTGGCCGCGGTTCCGCGGCCAAAAAGAGAGATCTTGAGCTGAGAATTTCAGGGAATCTTCTGGTGGCCTTTGTCTTCTTGTTTCTTTACTTGGTTTCTCAGGTTGTCTTCTAGTTTTCTTCCAGATTTTCACAGTGAGTAAAGTCGTGGACTTTTACCGCTTACTTCGTGTTGAAGTCTTGAACCTTGCGCTGCCTTTGTTCTTTGTGAAATCGTCCATTGATCTTCGTTTAGTCTTCAAACTGTAGGCATGATCAAGATCTTTCCATTTATTGGTCGTAGTCTCACTTTTGTATCGTTTTTTCGTCAATTTCACTGTTTTGTTCCGAGAACCTGTAACCTGCAACTATGTAGCAGACATGGATCAAAAGCACCTGTTTATTTGTAACATGAATAAGAATGGGGTCTATAAGATTGCAAAATTATTGTATGAACAAATACCCCCAAACTTATCTTTTGCTCGTCCTCGAGCAAACCTAGTTTTATTCTCGAAAAAGACCTAGCCTCACTTTCAAAGGGAAACGCGATTGCACTGAGCTCGTGCAACAAGCCGTTAAACCTCTAGGTGTCCCTAGTAGGAAGAGTGTTGTCTCCTGAGGGTTTTCAGCGGATACTGCCCACAAAATCCTATCAATTCGGCCCATTGACTTTTATTCTCCAATTAGGTTTTCTAACAAGAAATTCTATTATCTTCGACTCATAAATTATCCACCCGTATTTTTCACACTTCCTTAAGATTATATATGTTTTGTAGATTTACTTAGCTATTAGCATCTTTCAAGTTTTCCTTCTAGGGTTTCATCTCAACTTAGTAGTTTTTATCATCTCTACTAAAGATATAAGTCCTATTTTTCATTCCTATCTCTTATCTAAACCCCAATCACATACCCCTACGTGTGTGTATATATTACCCCTACACTTGGAAATTCAAATCAATCTATTATACTCTTGTCCATCGTCCAAAGCACTTTTCAATTGGTGAATTTTTAGATGAAATTGCTCACACATCCTTCATGCGACCGTTAATACTTCTTGAGGTACTAACGACCGATTATAAAATGTGGTTCCACTTTAAAGCGTAATTTCTAGTCTTGTAATCCCTAAGGCTTTTAGCAGTGACTCCCAAACCAGTTGGTTTAAGGCACTAGGTGATGAAGCACCCTCGCTAAATATTTTTTCTATTAATGCAGCCTTAAGTAATTACAAAAACCAGTGTTCATTTTTTTTTCTCTTTATTCACACTTGTATTTTTATTTTTCTTCGTACTAAAGACTTTAGACAAGAGCATTTCAAGGTCTCTTCTACTATTCCAAGTTTCAAGGTTCGTGTTTATGCAATTTGTAGGGTATATATTTTTAGAATTTAGACTTAAGCTTAAGAATTATTTTTCAAACTTATACTTTAATAAAAATATCAATACTTTTCCCTTGTTTTAACTTAGCCCAAGAAGTCAACTCGAAATTTGCCTATTTCTAAATAAACTACAAAGACATATACTTTCTACCGTTAAATTTTAAGAAATGTTATTTTTAGGGTTTTTAATTTACTAAGTCTAAGGTCTAGTTTTTCCTAGCTAGTTAACCGTCATGTCAAACTTAAGTCAAATATGGCCAAAATTGAATGTCTCAATTTTTATAATTTTTAAAAATTTTAAATTTTTATAGGTTTTAAAATAAGTATGCAGATGCAAAAATATACATATGAATGCGAAGGAAGAAACCTTACCAAGCACACCCCCAAACTTAAACTTGACAGTGTCCTCACTGTCAGGCTACACCAAGAGGGTCAACATTGTCGGTGCTCCCCTGTTTAATTTTTTATAATTTTTTTTTATAAATTTTTTCAATTTTTATAGGCTTTCTTTTTAATAAAATTAAAAAAACAAAATATATACAAAAAGGTCCCCCCCCCCCAAACTTAAGTGAGACAGTGTTTCCACTGTTTTAAGCGTTAAAGTTCAGAGTTAGGGAGGAGAAAAATCAAACTATGCAAGGCCTTATACAGACCAAAGGTTGGCACCAACCATTCAAAAATTCTATCGTGATAATGGTAGGGTTGGTGGAAGGATGGAGTGTAGAGAAAGGAGTTGAGAAATACACGAGACCGTATGGGAAGAAGGGTGGAATATGGTCTCGGTGGAGGAGAAGAAAGGCGGAAAAGAGAGAGAAGTGTAGCACGAACTTGAGGGTGTAAATTGAGTGAATAAATTAGCGCAATTTGTGATGACCGATGTGTTAAAAGCGATTGTGCTAATCTATCAACCCGTTGAGAAATGGGGTCAAATCCCTCAAGATTCGCGAGAAAACGTGGGCACATTGAACTTGGTAAACCATCCATTGAAAATGGAAGCGCGACGGATTCTTGCGCGGTCGAAATGATGGAAAGGACGAAAGGGAGTGATTTAGGGATAGTCTTATTCTCACCTAAGTAATCTGTCTCAAACTTGAAGGATTCCATCAATAGTTCAAAATGACTGTAAGCAACCGAGTCTGATGGTTCAACTAACTCATCTGAAAATTCAAAGGACTCAAACTCGGGCGGTGAGTTTTCAAAATCGTCCGAAAAAGTGAAGCACTCGTAATCATTATCGTCTGTGAGAACTGTGTCAGATTCAAAGAGAAACGCACTAGTGGCGTCCAAACTTCTGTGATCGAATAGAAATTTTTGAAGCTCACAGTCCTCCTGCGTGATCTTTTACGTAGTCGGAACGATGGAAAGGAGGGAGGGTGTAACAGTTAAAGGTTCATGAGGATGAATTGGAAAATCCGACTCATCAAACAAAAATGGTTCATCCTCAATACTCTCCTCAATGCTATCCTCATGATTCTCCTCAAAAGCTATCTCATCCATGCAATTATCATCAAAATCAAGACGCATATGAAGTTCGGAAGAAACATTTAATGACTCGGGATGATGAATTGGAGATAAAATTTCAGTCGAATCTACGGGTTCATCATCCAAAATATTCCCAGCGTCAATATCCTCAATCAAGTGAAAATTAATTTTTTCAGACACCTCATCAAAAGCATGGATATTTATCAATTCAGGTTCTAGATTGGAGGTGTAAAGATCAAAAGGATTGGTGATGGTTTCACTCAAAAGGGACCCTTCACAATCTGGCAAATCAAGCACTACAAAGTCGCACAACTCATTAAATGTTTTATTTTCAACTGGCGAATCATTTGGGACACTTGTTTGAAAAATGGAGTTGTGGGATTCAATTGGTGATGGGTAGGTTTGATTTGGAAGGGTGCACAGCTCACTTTCTCCACTCAAATTCTCACTCTGTCCAACCGCCTCATCATACATTGGAATTTTTGGAGCTAGTTGGAAACTAGCTACCGGATCACTAGGTTGCATAAGGGCGGCCATGGACGCATCCACATTCCTCATCATTTGGTTTGTCGCTACCATATAAGCTTCCAACAACTGTTCTAGAGTAGACATGGGTTGTGAAGGGGTTTCAGTAAAAGATTTAAAGTTGTTTGGATTTTGGAAACTCCCAAATGGTTGTGTAGAAGCAATGTCTATGGAAGGTGTGAAAGTCGGGTAGGACTAGTAAGAATTGAATGGTTGGACAGGAGTAGGATCAACATTTGGATAAAAAGATGAATGGACTTGTTGATCCTAAGAACTGGAAGTGTTGAAAGGAGTGAAAGATCGGTTATGAGATTGTTCAATGTGTTCAGCGATAGACATGGGTTTCGAAGTTACAACAGGACTCGAAAAAGGGGTATCAACGTAAGAAGGTGGTGAAGGTTGAAATGGTTGATACAAAGTGGATTGTGGAGTCGAACTGTTTTTCCTAGACGCTTCTATTCGATCTTTCAAAGAAATTTTGGGCATGGAGGGGTCGTCCGTAATTCGACCAAAACAATTCGCGTATGAAACAATGTTTGGATGAGGGTACCAAAGCTCTGCAAGAGTTTTATGAGGTGGGGTACCCATGATGTAAGAAAGGAGAAGAAAAAGAATGTGGGGTGCACGGATTTCTTAGCGACAAGTTGCAAGTTTTTGTAAAAAAAAATTCCCCTTTTTTTTCTTTTTGTGTTTTTTTTTAAGTGGAGCTTTTTGCAAAAAAGATTTTCGATAAAAGGCTTAGACACACATTCAACCACAAATGCACAATCAGGCCTAGATCTAGGGTCACCTAGGTCAGCTAGACAGCTCCTAACTGTTCCAAAGGGCAAGAAGTAGGACCTCAAACCGCCTCTTCACCGCCAATTGTGGCCAGATAAGTGCCAGGTAAGTGGGAGGTTCTCCACCACGTAAGTAGTAGGCCTAATTAAGTAACCACTCGCCTTAGACACACTTTCCTAGATACCACAAAGTCAAGTTAGGATCAACAGTCGATGCCTACAACTATTCCTCTGTCCTATTGAGCGCGAAGTCCTTAGGGCTGAGTCTAATCTTTTTTTAATTAATTTATGGTCAATGCAATATGCCTTATGTGATTTTTGGGGTCCTGGGAAGGGTAATGAAATCCCCTCCTAATCTGGATTGGTGTTCAAACCCCTTAAAGTCAATTTAAAATATGCAAAGCAGTAAACACATTCAAACACTTGCAAACAATTTTTTTTTATTTTTAGCGGGGCGCAAAGAATCCTGCACAAGATCAACTATTGGAAGGGGGAGAAATTTTTGGCGCAAAGAATCCTACAGGAAAATTTTTTTTTAGAGGAGAAAAGGGGGTTCAGAAGAAGAAAAGAAAACTTACAGAGGGATTTTGGAATGATGACGTCACCCATGCGCCGCGGTTTCGCCGCCAGGCCCTGCTTTTGACCGTGGTTCCGCGGTGGGATTGTTGACTCAGTCCTCCAACTTCTTCTGTTGCTCTGTTGTGATTTTCCTCTGTTTGTTCAGATCTGCTGTTTTCTGTTTTGCTCTCTGGATTTTTCCAGATCTGAACTCGTTCGTCGATCCTGCAAAATTCAAAAGAAAAATACCCTTCACAAAATAACAAGATGATAAATTTTTTATATTTTTTTATTTTTCAGTTTTTTATGAGTTTTATGATTTTATATTAACCCGAAATTGCAAAAAGAAAATACTACGCCATCCCCGGCAACGGCGCCATTTGATTGAAATATTTTTCGAGTACTTGCACTTTTAAAAGATGAATCAAAAAATTTGTTAACCGCAATCAAGAACGGCATCGCTTGGTAACTAGCCGGTGAGTACGGGTCAGTCCACAGGGATTTTGTGTATTCTCTAATTGTTCTAACGAGTTAATTCCGATTGTTGTCGGATTGATTAAATCTAAAAACTAAAGTTGATCTAGCCTAGGATTAAAATCTTGCTAGGGTTATGTTTAGGTTAAATTTAGAAAGTCAATATTCCTCACCGCTTTCTATGCCCTAATTAAGATCTATGAGGTGTTATGGTAATAATTAATAAAGTGGATTAGTACCATCGGGAAGAAACGATGTTTCTTCCTCTAGGTTCTTGTCCTTCCTTTCTTAATTCTTACCCTAATCTCTATGGGAAAACATACGCAACCGGTCCTTTATACTACGGTATCACCGGTACCTCGTGGGATATGGTGCCGTAGGGAGCAGTGTGTGTATGTATGCATGGAGTCCTATAAAAACGTGTGATGGGCAAGAAAGGGGTGAGAGATCTTCATCTCTCAAGGCTTCCCCAAATCTAACCCTAACAAGTGAGGAGACTACTCACTCATTAGGGAATTGAAAAACATTTTCTAACTAATTAACTAGGGCAGATAATGAAAGATCTAACTAGGGCAGATAATAAAGATCTATACTAGGGCAGGAAAGAAAATTTAACCAGGGCAAGAATAGAAAACTTACTCTAATTTGATGCACTCTTCATACTTTACAGAAATTTACAGATCTGAATTTTGATAAAATGAAATGAGGCACAAGAAGAGGCATAACCTAAAAAAGCTTTTAGGGTTTCTATTTATAGAACATAGAAACCCTAGGGTTACAATCGAGTCACATCTGCAATTACAAGTATACCCCTAAGAAGACTAGTCAACGCACCGACGCGACTCCAGAATTTTCTACCGACACGTTTCTCACACGGCCGCGGATCCGCGGCCAAAACCCATGTTTGGCCGCAGTTCCGCGGCCAAAAAGAGAGATCTTGAGCTGAGAATTTCAGGGAATCTTCTGGTGGCCTTTGTCTTCTTGTTTCTTTGCTTGGTTTCTCAGGTTGTCTTCTAGTTTTCTTCCAGATTTTTACAGTGAGTAAAGTCGTGGACTTTTACTGCTTACTTCGTGTTGAAGTCTTGAACCTTGCGCTGCCTTTGTTCTTTGTGAAATCGTCCATTGATCTTCGTTTAGTCTTCAAACTGTAGACATGATCAAGATCTTTCCATTTGTTGGTCGTAGTCTCACTTTTGTATCGTCTTTTCGTCAATTTCACTATTTTTGTTTCGAGAACCTGTAACCTGCAACTATGTAGTAGACATGGATCAAAAGCACCTGTTTATTGTAACATGAATAAGAATGGGGTCTATAAGAATGTAAAATTATGGTATGAACAGGTCCATTTCAAGTGAAACCAATGCCAATCCCTTTGATCTCTACACCTCCTCTCTAGAACCACAATTGATTGAAAACCATGCTTTTGATGAGGTGTCTGAGAAATTTGACTTTCACTTGATTGAGAATATTGACGCTGGGGATAACTTGGATGATGAACCTGCAATTTTGGATGAGTTTTTCTCACCAATTAATCATGTCATTTCACTTCCGTGTGGGTATCATCCTGAAACATTAACTGTTTTTCCCGAACCCCATATGTGTCTGGATATTGTTGATGATGAATGCATGTATGAGCTGAATTTTGAGAATCTCATTGAGGATGAAACAGTTTTACTAGATGAGTCGAATTTTCCAATTCATCATGTCCCTTCCATTGACTGTGACCATTCCCCAGAACGTTTAATTGATACCATTTCTCAATCTCTTCCCTCCATCCTTTCCGTCATTCCCACTTCGCAAGCCACCGTATCACCTTCATTTCCTACGTATGGTTCACTAAGTTCGGTCGGCCCATGTTTTCTTACGAGTCTTGAGAGGTTTGACCCCATTTCTCAACCTATTGATAGATTAGTACAATCCATTTTTACACTTCAATCATTACAAAATGTACTAATTTATTCAATCCATTTCCACCCTCAAGTTTGTATTCTATTTCTTTCTCCCCTCCGCCATTCTTCTCCTCTACCGAGACCATATCCCGCTTCCATCCACACACGGTCTCGTGTATTCTTCATCTCTTTCCTCTACGCATTCTTTCTCCAACCACTGCATTATCACGATAAAATTTTTGAATGGTTGGTATTAACTTTTTTCATGTGTAAGGCCTTGTATAGATTGAAACTGTTCTCTCCCCCCTAACTCTGAACTTTAAAGCTCAAACAGTAGAAACACTGTTTCACTTAAGTTTGGAGGGGACCTTTTTGTGTATATATATTTTGTTTGCTTCTTCTTTTATAAAAAAAAAAGACAGCACCGACAGATTTTGACCCCTCAACCCTTTTGACCCTCTTGGTGTAGCGTGACAGTGAGGACACTGTCAAGTTTAAGTTTGGGGGTATGCTCGGTAATCTTTCTATCTTCACATTCATGTGTATATTTTGCATTTGCATACTTATTTAAAAACCCACAAAAATTGAAAAAATTTCAAAAAATATAAAAACTTTGTCGTCAAGTTAGCTAGTAAGGTAACTTAGATTTTTATTCCGAAAATTTAGTTTGATAGGTTAGAAATAACTAAATTCTAGGCTTAGCAATTGAAAACCCTAAAAATAACCGTCCTTATATTTAACCTTGGCAAATATATGTCCTTGCAGTTTTTTTTGAAGTAAATAATTTTGAGTTCGGTTCTTGAGTTAAGTCGAGATGAAGCGAAAGTATTGAAAGTTTTATTGAAGGATAAGTCTGAAAAATAGTTTATATTCTTGAGTCTAAATTCAGAACGTATATACCCTACAAATTGTATATACATGCACCTTGAAACTTGGGATAGTAGATCATACATAGAAATACTCTTGCCTGAAAGCCTAGTACGAAAGAAAAAACGGTATTTAAAGCTAACCACCAAAAGAACATCATTGAAAAATATATCAGGTTTTGAAAAAAAAAGGAAAAAAAAAGAAATTACAAGACCTGAAAACTGCTATTTACGCTTTAATAAGCTCACACATTCAGTAATCGGCTGATTAATGCTTCAAGAAGCAGTAATAGTCGCATGAAAAGTGTGTGAGAAAATCCATCCATCATTAATGAAAAGAAGTAGTATTAAGTATTTGGGCAAGAGTACTATAGCTTGAATTGAATTTTTGAGTATAGGGGTGACAAGAGAAACTGAGATCTTTCAAAACTGTCAAAACGTATAGAATCTTAGGTTGAATAAATAGGAGGTGTGAAAAATAAGGGATGGATATTTTATAACTTAGGATGATAGAATTTATAACTTAGATGATAAAACGTAGGATTAGAATTAAGGTTAACTTATGAAACTAGCTTGACGGGATTTTGTAGGTAGTATCCGCTAAAAACCCTCATGAAACAACACTCCTCCTACTAGAGACACTTAGAGGTTTAACGGCTTGTTGCACACGCTAAGTGCAACCGTGATGTCTACGAAAGTAAGCTTAGGACTTTTTGAGAATTAATGGTTTTGCTCGGGACGAGCAAAAGATAAGTTTGGGGGTATTTGTTTACACCATAATATTGCATTTAATACTGCTCATTTTTCTGCTCGTTTATTTATAGGTAAGTGCTTTTGATCCATATTTGCTACATGATTACATGTTACAGGTTCCTAGTCCAAAATAATGCAAATCATGCAAAATCTCCACAGTTATACCAAAATCCAGAATATCTGCCAAAAACAGATAAAATCCAGGTTCCAGTCATCTACACCCATCCAGTGCCGCTTACCAGTTCAAGAGACAAGACGAAAAATAGTGGGCATTCGTGTCTTGGTCAAGCACAGAACACGAGAGGGGAAACACAAAGATCAAGAGGTGAGCGGAGCTCGAGAGAGATCAAAGTCAAAAAGATTAAAAGTATGGTCATTTTGGACTGTTGAAAATCTGAAGATATTTTGCAACAATTTTGCAATGTTGGACCTACCAAAGAGAAGAACAAAGCATCACGAGTAAGCATAAGAAAAACGAGGCTCTATTTCCTCTAAAGGACTGCGGAACCGCGGTGAAAGATGGGTTATGGCGGCGGAACCACGGCCGCCATGTGGCGTCTCATGATCGTTTTTCAGGGATAGTTTGGTAATTGTATATGGGCTCAGAATATGGCCCTATGATTTCACTCCTCTGCCTATAAATACTCCAGTTTTGAGCCAAGCCAAGAATGCATTTTCTTTACTATGATTTACTACAGTTTAGTTTGTATCTTCTTCTTCATCATCTATTCTCTATGAAATTGTAGTGAGAGTTTTTGAGTGGAAGATTAATGAAGATGAGGGTGCTTTTAATATCTTGTATCTTTAAATTCTTGTATTGTATTTTAATTTCTAGTGTAACTTTTATTTATTGTTGTTAAGTAGTTATTTTTATTTATTTTCTATTTTCTTTATCATTTAAACCATATTTTCAAGTCATGATACTCAATGGAGTCTCTTGCTTAGGTGAGGGCCCAAGTAGTCAGCTAGCTACCATTTGTAAAACCGTATTTTTCATTCTTTCTTTTCTTCCTTCTTGTTTTATTTTTCTTTTAATATGTGAATAATTTCCACACTTGTCAGGGCTTAGGAAGGTTAGTACGAGTGACGGAAAACTCCCTTGTGCTTCTCTTCTCCAAACACCTTAAAATGAACCTTGACCAAATAAACACAACCCCCTCCCTTAGACGCGCTATAAGTGATATATAGCCGCGACCTAAGTCGAGAAGTCCTTTGGGCGCACTACAACGTGACATATAGTTATGACTTAATTGGATACATGGTTGCGTATGTTTGGCCTAGGGTTGGAAATAAACGCATGTAGCGGATGGACAAGGGGCACAAGGAATGGATTTAGCGTTGGAAACCTTGCTTAAACTTGAAAATCTCATTCCTATGTCCTCTTAATCCCCGCTATTTCCGATTATCCCAACATCATTTTAAGAATGGAAAAAGACAAGCACAAGACTAATTCTAACTCTACTAACCAACCCTAACCCTAACAAGTTTACTTGAATATAAAATAAGAACACTTAGGATAGAATTGAACATACATATACACATTCATTGATTCGTCTAAAACAAGAACGAACATACAAACCATCCCCAGCGGACGACCCGTACTCAACCAGCTAGCAACCAAGCGACACCGTCTTGATTGCGGTAAGTATGACATATAGGAAGCTTAGCGTAGCGCATACAAAAACGCAGAACAATCAACGTCTTGTCTGAATTTAGGGGCAGATACTATTTGGAACATATCCGTCCACCTCTATGAAGATGCCAAGTTGATTTATGGCACCATATATCGGAGGTTTGGACAGATGCGACCGATGTAGTGTGACTTTATCAGATTTCCCCTCTTTGAGGAGTTTTTGATTGTGGGGACGCTCTTCCCTACTGGCACAAGCCCCTGAAATTAATTACGTTATCACATTGTGATAACAACTTTCACCTGCTCTAATAGGTCACTTCGTGTCGTGTTATATATATTGTTTATTATGGTTGCATGTGGATTGTATACGGAGACTAGTTTATGCCGTCGCCCATAAGGCGTGGATTAGTCCAAATCCATAAATATTAGATTTGGGTTTGAACCTAGGCCATATGTTCTATTAGTTCAGCGGTTTAAGGACCGTTAATCTTATTTTAGATTAAGATCGACTTAAATATATGAGCGTATGGGTTAAGGATACGTTAGTCTCATATAAGACTAAGATCAAGTTAAACGTACAGTTTTGGATTATTAATCTTATTACGATCCATTTAAGGAGCATATATGCTTGGTTACAATGAGAAATATGGGCTTAAGGAGTTTAAAACTTCAGAGACTTAGCCAATTTTGGGGCTCAGTCTTGGGCTTTTATATTACCCAGCAGTGCTAAGCACTTAGTCATTTATACTATGTGTATAATATCCAGATCATGCTCTGGTGCTCATGTGGATATCACGTGGGGCACTCAGGCTTGGGCGTTGCCCTATCAGTGCTAAGCACTTTTTTATACAACGCTCACGTGGGTATCACCAGAGACGCTCAAGCTCTGGAATTTTTCAAGCACTTACGTGTATGGCATGTGTGGCGCTGAGTCCTTACTTATGGGCGCTCACGTGTATGGCACGTGAGGCATTGTCTTCATGGGCCTTCTGTGCACTCACGTGGATATCACATGAGGTGTTGTCTTCATGGTTTCTTTTGAGCGCTTACGCGGATATCACTTGAGACGCTGTGTCCTTAGAGATTTAATCTCTGTTCAAGTTTTTTGAGAGAAATTAAATTTCTGTTAATGGTATTTTGACCATTAATGATCATCAAGATCACTATTTTGAAAATCCGGGTTCAGATTTCCTTAAGAATTAAGTTCTTGATTATGAAGGAACTAGGTTCCTGGAGTATGAACTCCATCTTTTTCATGTCTTTTTTCCATTGTGTTTATATGGTAGTTGATAAAACAGGATAGTTTTCCTCTAGATTTTTGAGTTTGAAGAATAAAATCTTCCCAATGAGAATTAAATTCTCAACATATGGGAGATTTATCTTGCGGATCTTAGATTCAGAAAAAGAACTAAATTAATTTTTTAGAGGGTTAAACCTTTTTATGCATATGATAAGTAAATGAGATATTTTTATCTCTGTTTTTATCTAGGGTTTGAGAGAAGCAAGAAGATGTTCTTAAAAGAGAATTGAATTCTCAATTGTAGCTTCTATCACCTTATGGGATTGATTTCTCCTCCTTTAAATTTAATCTGATAGGTCCTTTATATAGGGTATGAGAAACTCTCATTTAAGAGATCTCGACTTGATTTCATAATCAAGTAGTGATTTTTAATCACCGTTGGATTTTAGATCCAAGGCTTTCTATTTAACAGAGTATATTTTTTTGTTTTTAACAAGATTGAAGGAAATATTTTCCACGTATAGAATTTGATTCTATCTTTTGATTCGAACGGTGATCTTTTAATCACTATTGGATTTTTAATCCAAGGGTTCTCTATTTAACAGAGTAACGTTTCTTGTTTTAAAAAAGATCAAGTAGATATTTTTCCCTAAATAGAATTTAATTCTATCTTTTGATGATTTTTTAATCACCATTCGATCTTTGATCCAACGGCTCTCTATTTAACAGAGAATATCTTTCTTGTTTAGGAAAACATTTTTCCATGCAGAATTTAATTCTACCCGAAGCAAACTGCTTCAACTTTGGACACTGACGCTCACGTGCGATTTAATCCTTTCTGAAGCAGGTGCCCATGTGTTTTGCACACAGACACTCACGTGTTTAACACGTGAGGCGTTGCTATAGGATTTAGTCCTATCAGAAACAGGCGTTCACGTGCTTTGCACGTGGGCGCTCACGTGTCAAAAACGTGAGGCGCTACCTTAAGATTTAATCCTATCAGACATAACCGTTCACGTGTTTTGCACGCGGGCGCTCTCGTGTCTAACACATAAGGCGCTCCCCTATTTTTTTATGAGGGTACACACACGTCTTACCTTACCGAAAGAGCATGAAATCTATTGTCCTTGCTCTAAGTGTATGAACATGTGATTGCTCAAGAAGTCGGACGTTGAGTTAAACATATTGAAAAACGGTTTCGTTAGAAATTACGCTACGTAAGAATTTCATGGAGAAAAAGAAGTCGTTCTAACGGAAGATAAGACTTGGCCAGTGCAAGGGATGGAAAACGAATTTATCGAAACGGAAACCGCAGAGTGGTAAGGCATTGTAAAAGAAGACGAGAAAGAGTAAGGGTGTCGATCGATAACATAGATGAGCTTATAAATGATGGTGGACTTTCTTGTGATAAGGAAAGCACTGGACCCTCATTATTGGAGAAGTACAAGGCTAACTCTAGAATCCCGCCATATCCAAATTATAAAGGGTTTTCAAAAGTGTCCTTTTTCGTACGTCTCTTTCAGATCAAGTGCAACAATAGATGGAGTGGCCAGTCTTTCACCAATCTCCTAGAATTGCTGAAGGAAGATTTTCCCGACAGAAATGAAGTACCACCGAGCTGGTACATGGCGCAAAAAATAATCACAAATATCGGCCTGAAGTATCATAAGATACATGTGTTGGCTATAGCACCCTCAAGTCAATTATTGTAATCGCAAGCACGCGATTGTGATGATTGAGGGAGGACTTATATGAGTAGAACAGTCTTACTCAAAATGATAGTATACTATCTGGTTTGCCTTTATCGTCATGTACATGCATAATGTGGTATTACAGATCACTATTACATGTTGATAGAGCCCATAGGATTCTTGCTTGACTACCAGCATTATGATGGCGATCATATACGTGGAAGCTGGGTGGTCTATAAGCACATCCTTAAATGTCCCTAGTCGAGGGAGTATCGAGACTGGGCATCGATGCTTCGGAGTAGACTAGTGTGTACTTATCGAGACCCCGACGAGGGGCGGTGGCCGGTCTCACAAGCCATTGGTATCAGTTAGAAACCTAAGATAGTATACAGGTGCTCATTTGGTTATGAGTACACTGGATAAACTCGCCGGGAACATGCTGGTTGGTATTATACCTATTGTCAGATAAAAGTTCCCAGGTGACATGAGTACAGGTTAGTCTGTCGATCTGAGATCATCATTTGTCTCGTGTGAGTTTCCACTGTGCTTTGATTACTACCCTACCACGGCTCAAAGGAGTCATGCAAAAAGGTTATAGTTGGGTATAGTCTCGAGCCACATGGAGACAGTGAACGGATCGTCGGGGATTCGTCTCTGCCGGTATTGGGAGTTGATGTCGCGCGGTGCACGGGTGACCATCATTAGAAATCCTTGGTCAAGGTAGACGAGAATTACTGATTTGGATTAGTAGCTTCTCAGTTGTTGATGGGCTTCATACCAACATGAAATATCGCGTTATTAGGGTGTCACGCTCCGCTTCCCAAAAGAGCGGTAACGACATGTGACAAGCCCGCGGCGTATTTATTCCGAGAAGATCATTTCTCGAAACAAATATGCTAAGCATATATAAGAAATATAAAATGACAAGAAAAGACATGATAATGAAAATCCAACTTTATATATTTACATTCCTAACTTTCACAAGTTTCAAACTGAACACATGATATCTGAAAAAAAAAGATGCATAAAAGAAAATGCCTAAACAGGTAGCATACATGAAGTAAAAGCTGAAAAGAAAGATCTAGTAGTCGGTCTGCTCCGCAAGCTAAGAGTAATTCTCCTGACTCGACTCGATCTCCTCAATCTCTAGATTATATGACGAACATTCCAAGAAAACAAAGAAATGGGTGGAATGCCCGTCAGCGAACTTGCGCTCGGTAAGTCCCCAAGAAAGGTGGGATGTGAAAGTATATAAATGAATATGCAAGGTGACATGTGATATAGTATAAATGGAAATTGTAATATGTGAACAAGTATGGTAATCTATATGGCAACTATATCAGCATGGAAATATAACATGAGCATAGAAAACAAGTATAACATGGTCGTGGAGTGTAGGTATAGTGAATATGAAGTGAATGTAAGAGTCCTAAAAGGTCTCTAAAAGGGTAAAAGTAACTAACGTGAGTTCAAGTGTGAATGTCAACCAATCTCAAGAGTATTCTTGAACCCAAGGCTATCGTCCAGGGGTACGGAATCACGGGCCCAAAATAGCGGGACTTCAATTATTATTGAAGTATTCCAAACCCAACATACTATCATCCAGGGGCTTGGAAACACGGGCCCTCATTCGTGAATTCGTGATTTGTACCATTTCAGCATGGTACCACAGCAACATGATTTGTACCATTTCATCCCGGTACCACAGTAACAAGATTTGTACTAATGGGACTCATGAGATTCCGTTGGATTCATACTCAAACTACCTCAACATCCCGTGTATCTAAAATTTATACCTAGCATTACAAGTATTGGCTGAATCAATGAATACATCAAGTTGCAAGGTTAGTTCGTGTCAAGGTCAAGTGATCATACTGGGTTCAAGTATTCATGATTGATTCGTGTCAGGATCAATTCAATTATAACATGTAATGATTTGATCATAAGTCATATAAATAAAAATAAATAAGCAATCACAGAACATGATATGAGATAAGTATACAAATAACATCCAAAAAATGTTGTAAATATGTGATATGTATGACTAGTTAATCAAGTCATTTGAAAAAAGAATATAAACGAAAACATATCCTTAAGTGTTATGCACACGTGAGTTCCAGTCTTGCCTAAATACGACTACCAGTTTCGGAGATATACATGTTTTCGTATCGTCACGCAAAACAGATCAGAATCTGTTCAGCACCGTCACATATTTTTAAAACACAGTTTGAGTTAATTTCTATCGGGTTTCAGGTTATGAAAGTTATTCGAAAATTGTAGGTATTTTGATGTACTTATTCAAAACACCAAGATTCGCGCGATTTGGATTTCTGAAGCTCTAGTTATGATCATTCTAATATCAGCGTTTAAAACAGAAATTCAGATTTCTGGACAGCAACTATATGTTATATTGCAAAGTCTATTTCGGCTTGTTTCATGCATTTATAAGTAATATAATATACAGGAAATTATAGTTCTATCAATTATCCATCTACACATCTAAAGTTTGTCTTGAACGGATATCGAGAGTTCGAGTTATGTCCTATTTAAAAACAGTGTGTGAATCAAGACAGATTCTGTCTAGATTCGTCGCTAAATATTGTAATGCAGCTTTTTATATTTTACGTCGATATTCAGTAAAAACTTAAAACTATGAAAATCTAGATATTTTGATGTAGATATTTAAAACATCTGAAAACACTTAATTTGGATCAATAATTACAGAATTATGGTCTCTCAAAGAAGACCCTTATTGGCAATTTTCTGGTTTTAAAAACAGTGAATAAAAAAAACTACGTAACTTCTAAATCGTTGTTCGGTTTGATATGAAATTTTTACTTTAAACCTGAAATTCTATCTATTATTTATCCTAATTTTCCTAGGATTTCCAGATGTGAAAATTAATTTTAAAAAATTATTTTAAGGACAAAAGTTATCTAGGACCGTATTTAAAGGTGACAAAACTACAGGATTTATTTGCAGCTTTGTTTTTCTATTTTATATAAAAAATTAAACAATTATAAAATAAACAGCATATACAATATATACTTCAAATTGGATCCCCTAATGTCAATATATGGATCATGAATTTCGACAACATTCTATATCAGGAAAGTCCTAATTTCAAGAGAGCTTATATAAAGTTGTGTTATCGCACATCGTTTATTTATATTCAGTCTATGATATTCCTAGTTAACGTAAAAGTAAATTTATGACATGGAGGCATTTTTATTCTATAAGAAAATAATGAATAAATATGAAGATTAAGTATAAACAAACAATATTTTAAATATATATATATATATATATATATATATATTTAACTATATTCATTTACACACACACACGTATGTATGTATGTATGTATGTATGTATGTATGTATGTTTATCCACTCGATTAGGTACTATAGTCAAGAAAATGAAATCATGGAGAAGACACAATAACAAAATGAAAGAGATGAAGAGGGAGAAAAGGGACTTACAGGTTGTGTGGGTCGGTATAACAACCGGCTCACCATTTAGATAGAATCCTTAACCGAGTTTTTGAAACTTAATG
Source organism: Agapanthus africanus (assembly GCA_030015575.1). Lineage (NCBI taxonomy): Eukaryota > Viridiplantae > Streptophyta > Magnoliopsida > Asparagales > Amaryllidaceae > Agapanthus > Agapanthus africanus. The sequence continues at coordinate 470,937,676 of JASDDO010000016.1, read as the reverse complement.
GAACCGGTGCTTCTCCAAGCTCAAGAGAAAAGAGATTTTATTTTATTTTTATTTTAGAATTGATCAAAAGGAAATGGCTAAAGTGGGATGAAGAAGAGATGAAGAGAAAGATGGGAAATGATAAAAATGTGAAATGAAAAAAAGAAAGAAAAGTGACATAGAAAAAAGGTTTATGGTCACCATAATTTTAATAAATTATTGCTCATAACCATTCTAATTATTTTGGGAGTTAAAAAGAAGATGAAATGAAAGGTCTCATTTGTAGGTTATGAGGAGAATAAAAATTAATAAAAAAAAATTCCAAAAACAGGGATTTGAACATGTGGCCTATAGAATAACAATGCAAGAAATTAACTAATGAGCTACAAAGTTGTTCATGCACATATTTAATAAGAATTAAATATATGTTGCTGCTTGAAAAGAAAGCGGGCTTAGAAAAAGAAAAGAAAGAAATCAAATGGAATTGTCTTGACTTGGGTTTTTGGCTTTGAAAAATTATATAATGGATAAAATAGATGAAGTGATAAAATAATGTATTTACTAGAAAATAAAATATACCAAAAATAAATAATTGTAATATTTTATTAAAGAAATGATACGCGAAAGTATAGCAATTTTAGGGTCGTTACATAGGGGTCTGACTTAATCCACCCCTAGACCCGATATGCGATACTCTTAGACGAACAGACCAGATTGTACGGAGATTGTCACGGACAGGCTCAGTAGGGGTTCGGATGAGTTTGCTCGTCGACCTCCTTTCGCTCAATACCTGGGTAGCCGTTACATATAGCTAGTGCCGCTGACGTGCTTGTGGTTAAACCCACTGCCAGCGTATTGACGAGTCTTTAGAGTCCTACGCAGAAGGTTTCCCTGGTTCTGGCGAAATGATATAGTAGCCGTATTGGATACGTGCAGGGTTCTGATCAATTGATTGTACTATATACCCGGACTTTCGATCAGACAGTTGATAATACCAGCCGGCTCGGATTTGACCCGGATTATTAAATCAAGTATTGATTTAATAATTTACGTATATGTATTTCGATTTGTATATTCTAGTATTATGTTCTTTGTGTTATTCTATCTCTTCGGGTATTCATATTTCGGTACGAGCACAGGTATGTATATACAGTAGAGTGTAATCCGTATTTATACAGATAACATTCTAGAAGGTGGACACCTCATTTTAGATTTAACCATTTATTGTAAATGGTAAATGAGGTGGAAAATCAAGAGAGGGGAGTATGGTGAGAGCCATGCTTGTATAGTGTTGCACAAATGAATTGTTAATTCATTAAGCATGGGCTTGATTTTATATTGGAAAAATGAGTTTGTTAAAACCATGCTTCATGTTATTTTCATACTTGAGGTTGGAAAAAGTCTTTGCATGGTTGTTTTTCTTCACCTCACCATTAGCTTCACTCTCCTTTTGTGTTTTCCTGAGTTCCTCCACCTTCATCTTCAACCTCCTCTCTACAATCTCATGTGTTGAGAATCAAGAGAGGAGGTGAGGTAGATAAACACTTTGAACACTTCACTACATCCTAGACACGCTAGATTAGCAACCTAGAGTCCCTAATTGCTTCACTTAATCATTGGTGTGGAGCTAGAGCCATGAGCTATATCCTTCGGGTAGATCATCTTCGACGGAGGAAGACCGGTGGCCAAGTTCAATTGAGGACGCCTTAAGGAGCCAAGGAAGATGGTTGAAGACCGAAGGACACGGTTCATTCGGTATAACCATTTCTAACCTTGTAGTTTAGCTCATTGTAGTTTGCTAGTGTAGGTTTATAGTTCGATTCAAGACGGGTTCGTTAGCGCCAAGTTTTTTAAACGTCGTTTTTGTTCCGCATCAGCCACGGTAGATGGCCCGGACGCTATCGTAACCTAACATGGTATCAGAGCCACCCCATAAACCATTATTAGCTAGTTTATACAAGGTTAAAATGTCGATCAACCAACTTTTTTGAATCATAATTCTATTGTGCCATGCTTGCTGTCGATTTTAAAACATGTTCAAAAAATTATTCAGAGCGTCTTAAAAATAAATGCAGACATTTGTAGGGAACCACACGAAATTTGGACGCTTTAACCAATAAAATGGCCAAGGAAGCGCCGCAATACTTGCTTATTAGCGGTGGTTCCGCGGTTGTCTTGTGGCCAAAGTGTGCCAAATTTCTTCTGGCACTGTATTACATGGAAATATGATTTTTTAGATGTATGGTTTCGGCCAAGATTTGTTTGAGTGCTGGATTGCATTTAGGGCCAATATGGAAATGTTTAGTCGATCGAAATTTTAAGTATGTGTTTATCTGTGTATGTGATCATATCTGCGACCGTGAATATCATTGAGTGGTACAACCCGACTGGTTTCTATATACTCAACTAGATAGGTTTGCGAACCTGATATTCACATTGATGTTCTGAGTTGTGCTGATATTGTGGTTGGATTGTCATGGTGGATAGCCTATAATGCAATGGTAGTAGTACAGTTCAGATTCATTTGTATATTCAGTATTGCGAGACGAACGTCCAACAAGTGGACAACCGTCTCTTCCTGATTGTATATCTTTTATTGGGGCACGACCGGGTTGAGGTCGATGTTGCCATTGTATTTATATTTTTCTTTTCTGTACTAGGATTACCCCGCGGTGGAGTGCTCGAGTAGCTGAGTTCTAGAGGGCAACGGGTCCGCATTTCATGGCGTTGAGATGGAGGGGCCTTACTCTAGAATTGGCGGACTATTCGCCGCACTTGTAGGGGTATAGGATGACCCATAGAGCGGTGCTCAAGTTACCGGGTTCCGTGAAGTGCTGGGTGGCCCATTCACTTTGTTGATTGGGGTTGCCTTACTTCTAGGATTGGCGGGTAACTTGCCGCGCTTGTAGAGGTCCAGGTTTTCATTGCATGGGCTATCCACAAAACCGGAAACGTCAGGTCTCATTTGCGGCTCAAATGAAACCCGAGACTCTAAGATTATCCAACATTCTATGTTGCTTGTTGATGTTCTGTGATGTTGCTTATATCATACATGGGACGAATGTTATATATATATATATAGTAGGTGTTATATATGTTTTGCATCCGCGCTAGTCCAACCCCCGGTCTGTCGTTCGTTAAGTAACCTAACGGTGCATGATGGGTCCCCGTGGCGAATGCGGATGGCATATACGTACATTGTATTTTCGTTCCTTTTTCTGGTGTGATATGGATTAATTGATGGGACTGCGTTAACTTTAATTAATGTAAGAAAAAACAAACCTAAATGATGTTGTTGGAACCAATTTTTGAAAACTGTTATTACAGACATTTCATTTTGCTTTGCACAGCGATATTCGGTTCTGAATATCTAGCACCTCATTCGACGAGGCAGGATACGAGATCCCTTCATAGGGAGTGGCCTCTTGGGAAAACGTTTACGTCAGTGTAATAACTTCACTATAGTCGATTCTTTTGTTTTGCATCGTGGTATTCAGTTAGGAATATCCTGCATCTTATTCGATGAGGAAAGAGACGAGATCCCTTCACAGGGAGTGACCTTTTTAGCAAAAGTTTACGCCACTATATATTTGTAAAACTGCTCGGGTTCCTTCAACGATATCAAGTTCATTACGTTAAAAGTTTTTCACCAAAAACCAGCTATAGCCTTCCGTCATTTCCTATGAGTAGTACTTAGTATTCGTACTGCGTTTGTTGACCTTGTCAAGGCATAGTGTACGGTAGCTGAGTGGAGCTTGTTTTTAGCATATGATGCGATTAACTAGAACAATAACATAGCCTTGTTGACCTTGTCAAGAACTTATGTTGGTGGGTCTGGGGTAATCAAGGTAATGACGGGTTTAACTTGATTAGTGACTTATGATTTGTTGACATTGTCAAGGTCATAAGTCGTTAGGGGTAAAAACCACATCGGGGGTTTCAAATATAAAGGAAACTTGCCAGACATGTGCATACCTTCTGGAGTGTGATGACTTGAGTGGCTTCCATAAAGTTATCATGCGAAGATAGTTGGATCCCGATTCCCACTGATGAGTAGGTGTTACTCCTCGGGTGATTTTTAAATGATCCCGACTAATTCTCCTTTTAAGGTTTGAAGGAGAATTCGACGAAACAGTGGGAGCCATCCTGATTAGATAAAGTGATTAACCAATCTAATCTAAGTTAGACTGCACGCTGAGTGTTTCTTTTCTCTCTCTCTGGCAGGGACCATGACTCGACCCTAAACTAAAACTCATGAACCAAGTTAACTGAACCTTCTTAAAACACTTTGGCTTTTGGATTGTCATTAAGTCGCATATATTTATGCCGCTCCTATTTTCCCTTTGCATTTTTCCAGAACACTCCGTATCACTATGAAGATCCATATTGATTGGATATTCCATAGTATAATTACATACGAACTCGAAGAAACTTGTTTCAGTTCGAGGATGGATACCGATTCTGGGAAAATTGAATAGGACTATTCTGTTGTCTTTTCTCTTTACCTCCTCTCAGGTTGCGAGAGCTCCTAGTATTAGGAGAGTACACCTATTGAGCTCATTGGATAGTCTTCTTTCAAACCATAGGAAGGTGCCGAAAGGTAGGGATGGAAGAAAACCAATTAGCCTAAGTGTGGTGTACAGAAGATAATAAGTAAAGAAATATAAAGGGATTAGAATGAGGGCAAAAGAAATTACGACTACTATCATTCATGATGAAGCTACATATACCCCTGCCACTCCTAACTTCCCCTTTGCATTTCTACAGAACACTCCATCATGAAGATCCATATTTCTTTCCATCGTATAGTTACATACGAACTCGAAGAAACTTGTTTCAGTTCGAGGATGGATTCGGGTTCTGGAAAAATTGAATAGGATTATTCGGTTGTCTTTTATCTTTACCTTCTCTCAGGCTGCGAGGGCTCCTGGTATTAGGAGTGTACACCCATTACGCTTATTAAATAGTCTTCTTCTTAGGCTGGTGCCGAAAAGTAGGGAAGGAAGAAAACCAATTAGCCTACGAATGTTGTACAGAAGGTAAAAAGTAAAGACATATAAAAGGATTGGAGTGAGGGTAAGGAAATATACGGTTACTGTCATGAATCTGGATAGTGGAAGAGGCATTACTAGGAATACCTGGCCACCCCTTCGAAACATTTTCATGTTTCAGTTTTACTGTGCGCTGTTAATTGAAAACTATTTTCCCAATTAGATTCTGACTCCAGGGTATGTATTTACCAGACTTGATTCTCACATCTGTATGGTGTTACAGATGGTGAGCGGGAGTATGATATTGGAAATTGGGTGATTAGATTCTCATCATATCGGAAATCTTTGTAATTGATGATATTTGAGGAAATCACCTGGGTTTTGCCTGACGGCAAATATTTGGTTTTGAATATCCGTCATTATGCACCAATTTCAAACTGATATATCTGTACGTTTATTTTATAAAGTGAGATATAACTTTTTGAAATTATGTCTATGACGTTTACCTATATCAGTTGATGGTTAGGTAAGGTGTATTCAACAACGGTGTAATTCTTCTTAACCATAGCACAGTTTTCAACCTACGACGCACAAGGTTTGAGTTATTAAACTCGGTCTACTTATAAAAAGTTTTGTATGTTGTCTGATGTCCGTTAGGACAAAGGGGTTGGTACTCGTATTATATTCTGTTTACTCATGACTTCTCTAGTTTTAGACAAGTATTTCGTTGAAATACAAGGTCCAGATTTTGAGAAGATATAGATATAAGAATAAAGTAGTGGACCATATGTTGCAAGTATTGGGATTCTTCAAGATGATCGAAGATGTAGATACTTGTGTTAGGTATTCCGTTGTAAGTAATTATTTTGAGAACTTGCTTCTCTCTCAGATTACTCATCCGTGAGTACGCTCCTTAATGAGTAATGCTGCTTGGCCTTCTTCCATTTAGTTGATATGCACTGGGAACGGCTGCATGTATTTTGAATCTGGTTCCAATTAAATTAGTGCATTTGTTTCTATATTGGATATAGAATGGATTCATATTTTAACGATGTTAAGGTATATGGAGTTGTCCGGCTCATGCTTAAAACCAGAATCCGGATAAACTCTAGGCATTTTTCAGTAATGGCACTTTGTGGGTTATCCCGGGCTTTTACGAGGGTTAACATTCTACCATTTGGAAGATCAATAGTTATATTGTTCTTGACTCGCCACAGTTTTAGTAAAATGAATTCTTTTCAGAAATCATTAGTGGGAGTATGGTAGAACTGGAATTTATTCCAGAACCCCAAACGATTACTGAAAATTAAATAAAACATAAACATTCAATTGGATTTGGCAGGGATCCTCAGATTTTGGTGGGTAACCCCAGGCACCTGAGAGGTACTTCGGTCTCCTCAAAGACGGTGACAGGGAGGTTTTTGATTACCCATACTTGCTACTACTGCTGTTCTAGACTATGGGATCTGACAGGTGGATGAGTATAATGCCGTTCTAAATTAGCTTTAGAAGTGCACGTATATATGACTCTGCCAGAAAGTTGTTGTAGTCAGTGGAAGTGGTGGAAGCATGGTGGGCAAGTAGCTTATATCTATTTATAGACTAAAGCAGGTATAGCGGAGATAGATCTTCTATTTTGATATGACAGTCATAGAGTTTGACTTCATCAGAATAACAGATGGACCTGGTAAGACGGTAGTAGGGAGTGATGTCCTGGTATTTGGATGACATGCTTTTGATAGGAAGTGATATTCCTATACTACGATCGGTTATACTGTGGTTGTCATAAAGTGTTTTCCCCATATAAGATCTGGATAAAATATTAGGGATTCTGGTCACTAGATCTATGGTTTTAGATCTAGATTTGGGAAGTGTCCCAATTTAGGTACTTTGACACTATTCTAAAGAGTTTTAGAATGGACGACTCCTGGCATGGTGGTGTACCCGCAGGTGATGGAGTCACCCTCTCTAAAGAGATGTCTTCCAGACTAATGAGGGGAGGGATTTGCATAATTGGCATATCTCTTACTTAGACAATTAAGTCAATCATGAGATATCAAGTACCACACCAGATATTGCTTTTGCACTAGCTGCAATAAGCATATATATTAATCCAATCCTGGAGAAACGTTAGGAAGCAGTTATGAACATAAGTGGATGTTCTTGGTATATGGTAACAGCGACCTTCTTCAGGAAGCGGGTACCATTTCTGGCTTCCAAGATGACCTGGATGACAGAGTAGCTGTCAGAGTTATAGTTTTCCCTCTTTTGAGGGGCAGTATGTTGGACAGGTGGTCCAAACGAATACTGAGGAAGGCATGGCGCAGGATACTGATTAAATTCAGTAGATGATACACTCTAAGAAGTTTGTTGGACTTGAAGTTCATTTGTGAACTGGGTCCCATATGTTGGGTTATACTAGCGTCCGGCCATCAATCCGTGGCCAAATGCGGAACAAAAATTTATAAACTGGCGCTAACACAAGCCTATCCTACGGATCGATCATTAACCCTACACTACCAATCTAGAAAGGAGTTTAGAAAGTTATACCGAATTGATCCGTGTCCTTCGTTCTTCAACCACTTTTTCAAGCTCCTAGAGGCCTCCATGATCAAGCTTGATCTCCGGTCTCCCTCCATCGAAGATGATCCACCCGAGGATTTGTATTCCGAGCTCCTATCTCAATAACCGAGGTAACTAGGGTACCTACATCGCTAAACTAGATAGCCTAGAGGATGTAGAGTATAGTGATGGATTAATTTGTCTCCAAACACCCTAGCTTTCTCAACACATGAGACTTGAAGGGTGGAGGTAGAAGAAGAAGCCTGAGGATGAGAGTGAGAGGCAACCCGAGAAAAATGGCTAAGTGTTTTTGTGTGTTGTGAGTGTGTGGAGAAATAATGGAGCCATCCAAATAAATATCCCATGTCTCCAAAATATCTTAAGTCAACCAAAATATCTTAAGTCAACAAAAATCTCACAACAAATAAAAAGTAAGCATGCTAAAATAGTAACCATAAGTCACTACTAAGTCATGCCACTAAAAAAATGAAATAAACACCTCATCCTCCACCTTAATAACCTTTTAATCCAAAAAGGTTTAAAACATAATGAGGTGTAATCTTCTAAAAGTAATCTTGTAAGAAATTACAAGAATATCCCCCATCCGTATATACATACCCGCATCCGTATTCCGAAGAATACGAATACAATGAGACGAAAATAATCCAACAATATAATACTAGGATCCGGCTTAAACCAAAGCCCTCTATTATTATCCGTCCGAATCATGATCCGTGCACAAGTGCACATATATGATCGAACCCTGCCGTAAAACCATACGGCCTCTACATCATTTCACCCAAAGCAGGGAAACCCTCTGTGTGGGACTCTAAAGATTCTTCAATACGCTTGCAGTGGGTTTAACTACAAGCACGTCATCGGCACTAGCTGTACGTAACGGCTACCTGGTATTGAGCGAAACGGAGGACAACGAGCAAACTCATCCTGAAACCCCTACTGAGCCTGACAGTGACAATATCCGTGCAGTCCGGTCCGTTCGTCTATGAGTATCGCACATCGAGTCTAGGGGGTAGATAAAGTCAGACCCCTAATAACGCGACATTTAGTGTCGGTATGAAACCCATCACCACCTGAGAAACTACCGATCCTAGATCAGTAATTCTCGACTATGTTGGCCAAGGATTTCTGGTGATGGCTACCCGTGCACAACGCGACATCAACCCCCAATACCCGACGATCCGCTCACTGCTTCCATGTGGCTCGGCACTGTACCCAACCAAAACCTATTTGCACAACTCTTCGCCAGGAGTATTAATCAAACATGTTTGTACACCACTTCGCCAGGAGTCATCCATTCTAAAACACTTTAGAATGTTTTCAAAGTACCCGAATTGGGACATTTCTTAAATCTAGATCTAAAACCATAGATCTAGTCACCAGAATCTCTAATATTTTATCTAGATCCTATGTAGAGAAACAACCGTGTGACAACCACAGTATAACCAATCGTAGTATAGGAATTTCACTTTCTATAAAGTGCATGTCATTCAAATACCAGGACATCACACCCTACTACCTTCTTACCAGATCCATCTCCTATTCTGATGAAGTCAAAGTCTATGACTGTCACATCAAAAATAGATGATTTATCTCCGCTATATCTGCTTTAGTCTATAAATAGACATAAGCTACTTGCCCTCTATGCTTCCGCTGCTCCCACTGACTACAACAACTCTCTGGCAGAATCATATACACGTGCACTTCTAAAGCTCGTTTAGAACAACGTTATACTCATCCTCCTGCCGGGTCTCATAGTCTAGAACAGCAGCAATGGTAAGTCTGGGTAAACAAAAACCTCTCTGTCACTGTTTCTGAGAAAACCGAAGTACCTCTCGGGTGCCTGAGATTACCCACCATATATACGGAGTGGCTAATGGAATGTCAAAACCAATTGAATGTTTAGGTTCTATTAAATTTTCAGTAATCGTTTGTGGTTCTGGAATCACTTCCAGTTCTACCATACTCTCACTAATGTTTTATGAAAAAAATCCATTTTACTAAAACTGTGGCGAGTCAAGAATAATATATCTATTGATCTTCCAGATGGTAGAAAGTTAACCCTCGTCATAGCCCGGAATAACTCACAAACTGCCATTACTGAAACGCGCCTTGAGTTTGTCTTGAGTCCGGTTTTAAGCATAAGCCAGACAACTCCATATAGCTTAACATCGTTAAGATATGAACCATTCTATATCCAACATAGAAACAGAGGCACTAATTTAATTGGAACCAGATTCAAAAGACATGCAACTGTTCCCAGTGCATATCAATTAAGTGGATTGAGGCCAAGCAGCATTACTCATCTAGGAGTGCATCCACATATGAGTAACCTGAAAGAGAAGCATGTTCTCAAAACCATTACTATCAATGGAATACCTAGCGCAAGTATCTACATCTTTGATCACCTTGAAGAATCCTGATACTTTGCAACATATGGTTCTCTACTTTATTCATATACTTATAACTTCTCAAAATTTGGACCTTGTATTTCAACGAAATACTTGTCTAAAAACTAGAGAAGTCACAAGTAAACAGAATATAGTACGAGCACCAATCTCTTTGTCCTAATGGATACTGGACAACATACAATACTTTGTATAAGTCCCCTGAGTTCAATAACTCAAACCCTGTGCGTCGTAGGTTGAAAACTGTTGTATGGTTAAGAAGAATTACACTGTTATTGAATACTTCTTATCTAACCATCAACTGATATAGGTAAATGTCATAGACATAATTTCAAAAACTTATATCTCACTTTATAAAATAAACTTATAGATATATCAGTTTGAAACTGGTGCATAACTACGGATATTCAAAACCAAATATTTGCCGTCCGGCAAAAACCCGGGCAATTTCTTTAAATATCACCAATTACAATGAATTTAGATATAATAAGGATATAATCACCTAATTTTCATTATTCTACTCCCACTCATCATCTGTAACGCTATACATATGTGAGAATCAAATCTGGTAAATACATACCCTTGAGTTAGAATCTAATTAGGAAATCAGTTTTCAATTAACACTGCACAGTGAAACTGAAAGATGAAAATATTTCGAAGGGGTTTCCAGGTATTCCTAGTAATGCCTCTTCCACTATCCAGATTCATGACTGTAACCGTATATTTTCTTGCCATCTCTCCAATCCCTTTATTTGTCTTTACTTATTACCTTTTGTACACCACACTTAGGCTTATTGATTTTCTTCCTTTCCTACCTTTCGGCACTAGCCTAAGGTTTGGAAGAAGACTATCCAATAAGTGTAATAGGTGTACCCTCCTAATCCTTGGAGCCCTCGCAACCTGAGAGAAAGTAAAAGGAAAAGACAACTGAATATTTCTCCTGAACCTGAATCCATCCTCGAACTGGAACAAATTCCTTCGAGTTCGTATGTAACTATACGATGGCTTATCTAATAAATATGGATCTTCGTAGTGATACGGAATGTTCAGGAGAAATGCAAAGGTGAAGTAGGAGTGGCGATGATATACGCGGCTTCGTCGTGAATGATAGCAGTCGCAATTTACTTTGCCCTCTTTCTAATCCCATTATTTGTCTTTACTTATTACCTTCTGTACACCACACTTAGGCTAATTGGTTTTCTTCCTTCCCTACCTTTCGGCACCAGCCTATGATTTGGAAGAAAACTATCCAATAAGCATAATAGGTGTACTCTCCTAAATACCACGAGCCCTCGCAATCTGAGAGAAGCTAAAGGGAAAAGACAACTGAATAGTCCTATTCAATTATCTAGAACTGGAAACCATCCTCGAATCTAAAACAAGTTTCTTCGAGTTCGTATGTAACTATACGATGGTCATATCCAATAAATGTGGATCTTCGTAGTGATACGGAATGTTCCGGAGAAATGCAAAGGGTAAAAGTAGGAGTGACAATGATATATGCAACTATGACAATTCAAAAGCCAATGTGATTTAAGAAGGATCGGTTAACTTGATTCAGGAGTTTTAGTCTAGGGTCAGGCCATGGTCACTGCCAGAGAGAGAAAGAAAAAAGAAACACTCAGAGTGCACTCTAACCTATATCAGAATGGTTAATCACTTTATCTAATCAGGATGTCTTCCACTGTTTCCTTGAATTCTCCTCCAAATCCAAAAGAAGAATTAGTCGGGATCATATAAAATCACCCGAGGAGTAAACCAACTCATCAGTGGGAATCGAGATCCATCTATCATCGCATGATAACTTTATGGAAGCCACTCAAGTTACCACACTTCAGAAGGTATACACATGCCTGGAAAGTTTCCTGTATGTTTGAAACTCCCGATGTGATTTTTACCCCTAGGACCCAAGTGACCTTGACTGAGCCAACATATCAAAGGATCCTAGTCAACTTCAACCCATCATTATCTTGATTGTATTAGACCCACCCGCATGGGTCCTTGACTGAGCCAAAATGACTGCAAAACTGTCCTAACCAATCGTATATCCATGCAACAGAAAAACACTACATAGCTACCGAAAACTACGCCTCGGCTAAGCACGAAATACGTAGCACGAATACTAAGCAATACTAATCTGAAATGATGGAGGGCTACAGTTGGTTTTTGGCGAAAAACCTTTAACGTAATGAACTTGATATAGTTGAAGGAATCCAAGCGGTTTTACAAATATATAGTGGCGAATACTTTTGCTAAAAAGGTCACTCCCGGTGAAGGGATCTCAGCTCTTTCCTCATCGAATAAGGTGCAGGATATCCCAAACTGAATACCACGATGCAAAGAAAAAGAATCGACTATAGTGAAGTTATTACCCTGACGCAAACTTTTGCTAAAGAGGTCACACCCGGTGAAGGGATCTCGGCTCTTTCCTCGTCGAACGAGGTGCAAGATATTCCAAACTGAATACCACTGTGCAAAGCAAAAGAAAACGTCTGTAATGTCTATTTTTAAAAACCTTGGTTCCAACAACATTAAATAGGTTTGTTTTATTTTTGCATTGATCAAAATCAACGCAGTCCCATCAATTAAACATATCATACCAGATAAAGGAACGAAAAATAAAATATACGTATATGCCATCCGCATTCGCCACTGGGCCCCGTCATCACCCGTTAGGTTACTTAACTAACGACAGAGTGGGGGTTGGACTAGCGCGGGTGCAAAACTTATACAACATCTACTAGTATATATATAAATATAAATAACAATTGTCCCATGCATGATATAAATCAACATCACAGAATCTCAGCCAAGCAACACAGAGTGGTGGATAATCCTGAAGCCTCGGGTTTCACTTGAGCCGCAAATGAGACCCGACGTTCTCTGTTGTGTGGATAGCCTGTGCAATATAAACCTAGACCCCTAAGAGTGCGGCAAGTTACCCACCAATTTTAGAAGTGAAGCAACCCCAATCAACAAAGTGAATCGGCCACCCAGCACTATATAGAATCCAGTAACTTAAGCACCCCTTCTTGAGTCAACCTATACCCCTACGAGTGCATTGAATAGCCCGCCAATTCTAGAGTAAGGTCCCCTCCGTCTCAACGCCATGAGATGCGGACCCGTTGCCCTCTAGAACCCAGCTATTTGTGCACTCCACCATGGGGTAATCCTAGTACAGAAAAGGAAAAAAAGGTACAAGGGTAACATCGACCTCAACCCAGTCGTGCCCCAAAAGAATAATATACAAACAGCCAGAGACAGCAGTCCACATGTCGGACGATCGCCCCGCAATACCAAAATTATAAATGAATCTAAACTGTACTACCATTGCTCCAATGGCTAACTATCACGACAATCCAACCACAACCACAGCTCAACACAAAACATCAATGTGAATGTCATGTTCGCAAACTCGTCTAAAAGACATATAACAATTAGACAAGATGTACTGCTCTAATGACATTCACGGTCGCAGATAGTAATGTATGCACTGAAAACCACACATTTAAAATTTCGATCGACTAAACTTTTCCAAATTGGCCCCAAATGCAAATCCAGCACTCAAACAATTCTAGGCCAAAACCATATATCAAAAAAATCATATTTCCATGAACTAGAACCCAGAAAAAATTTGGGGCACTGTCACCCAAAAAACATGATGGTTCCACCGCAAAATGTGACATTTTGCTCCGGTTCCGTGGCAGAATTTTGGAATTAGGTGTCCAAATTTTTTTCATAGCTCTATTTTTGCCTGCACATATTTTTAAGATACCCAAAAAAAATTTGAACTTTGAAATTCGACATCAAGCACATGAACATGGAACTGTGATCTAGAAAAATTGGTCGATTGAGATTTTAATCTTGTGAAAACTAGCTAGTAGGGTTTATGGGGTGCCTGTCACACCCCGCTTCCCAGTATACGGGCAGAGGATGCGACTGGCCGCTACGTATTTACTCAGAAGTAAATACGCTAAGCATAACTAAGTAATATAAAAGAAATATACACAAGCGACAAATGTAATGAACATCAACTTTATTTATTAACATTCTTTTGTACAATGCATCTGAAAAGTAAATACATGGAATGGAAAGCAATGCCTAAACAGTGGCATAACAGAAATGGAAATACAGAAATGAAATGTACAAAGATCTAGAGCTCCGGGTCGTAAGCTAGCTGATCCAAGTCCTCGCTAGTGGGCTCGATCTCCTGAAAGTCTGAATCACCTGACAACATTCCAAAGAAAAAGAGAAGGAATGTCGTCAGCGAACAATCGCTCGGTAAGTCCTAAAGATAAGGGAGAAATAGAATAGAATAGATAGAGAGAGTAACTTTTAAAATTATATTATATTGTTAACGCTCTTGTTTGTAGTTTGGTACAGAAGAATGCCAGTGTATACGAGAGAAGTCTCAGTAGACCAGAGACTAAGGTGAACGGAATATATAAGGAACCGTTTATGCCACGGTGCAACAACAACGGAATACAGGTTATGTGTCTTAAATCTTGTAGTATCGTACCACTTCTAACACCTTCCATACCAATATACCCCTTAAACCCCACGATGTCTTGATTGTATTGTTTGTATTGTATTGTCTTGTAATTGAATTGTATAGATGGATGACTTGCCGAAACCATGATATCAGTAAATGGATGTAACTAGAGAATCATGCAAATGGAAGTATATCCATGGTTCGGTTCGGTCAATACAGATTGAATAGATTGAATATATGGATTCATGGATTCATATTGAATTGTAGTTTGTACTTGAATCATATTCAAGTTGGATTATTTATAATGAGACTCAGTCTGAGTCAGAACAATTAGAAAATAAATTGAAGTCCTGAATTAGGTTTTGGTGTTATCGGTAACCGCTGCATATGGGCTGCAGGATTTGTGTCTTTTTCAAAGACGATTACCGTGTTGATAACACTGTTTGTTAAGTTGTCTAGCATAAATAGGCAAGCACCCATATCTCTGGCTCCTTGAGGCTCAAGTGACCGGTCCCGCTTAAACCTATATTTGCTAGAGTCCTTATTGTAATTTATAAAACTTGAGGGTGTTTTATGTAAAAATAATTTTGTATAATTTTCAAAATACATCTCAAGTATTTAATTATCGTCTATAGAGTTTTCATAGATGTAGATTTTATATATGTGATATTTCTAGTGAATAAAACCTAATTTCATAATATATGGTATTTAATTGTAAAGAATTGAACTTGTATAGAATTGCATGGTATTTTCATATAAAGTGATTCTTTTGATTTAGAAAAGTTAGAATATTTATACTATATCAAAAAAAGATATTTTGATGATACATATATATATTTATAAAAATAATTTAATTTATTATTTTTCTAAAAATCTCATTTTCTTAAGATATTTGTATTTTTAAATCTTTCGAGACCGAATGCTCCTTGCGGAGGTCTGCATCTCGGACTACTAAGCCCGAGGATGTGCGATAATCCGCACCATCCCAAACGGGTTCCCCAAAATGGGTTGTAGCGGCGCTTTGCAAAGATTTGTTTAAAATAAATAATCTTGTAGAAAAAGGATTTTATAGTAAAAGGTATTTATGTGTAAAATTGCATTTTTCCCGTATTCTATGCTCCCGAAAGGCATCGTGCTATATTACATATGAGTGTTGTGAAGAGGTAGGTCATTACCTCGTGAACTATCTAAAGGTATAGTAAGGAATTATGATGTTTAATGTCAAAACTAAACTACATGGTATCTTACTGAAAAAGTACGATAAAAACTTCAATATGAAATATTTTGCTATGAAACTTGTTGATAATGTTTTGTTAATGTTTAATAGTCAAGATGTGAGGGTTTGGTATGTTGTATTTAAGAAAATTAGAACTTTTTAAAGAAAACCGAATCGGAAGTCGGATTAACTCCACTTCCGTCGGGTTTTAGAAATACGAGTTTTATAAATAGAAAGGAGAAGAGAGAGGAGGGACTTATTGGAATTTAGCTTAGAAAAGAGGAAAAGGATGTGGAGTAGATTCCGGTGCGTCGTTTCATCGTCGGGAGCTCTTAGGGTCATCGTCGGAAGTTCGCCGGAGCTTCGCCCTTCGCTAACTCCACTTGTACACTAAAGTTCTAAAGAATTTTCTTGAGAGTTTGGACAGAATTTGTGAGTGAGGGGGTGTGAATTGGAGTGGTATTTATAGGAAAAGATTAGGGTTAGGGTAGGTGAAAGGGTGTGAGAAAATGTATTAAAAATTTGTATTAAAAATTGGATTAATTAGGGTTTTGAATGGCTCTATTAATTTGCAGGGTTTTTAAAGTGTACAGGGGTTATAAGGAGGCAAAAAGTCACAGAAGTCATGAAGGGAACTCGGCGATCCGACACGGTCGGATCGGTGCCGCCGGCCGAGTCGGCCGCGCCGCTAGCCCGAGTCGGCCGAATCGGGCCGGTTCTTCGACGCCACCTATCCATCGACGATTTGTATACTCCCTGGACCAGTTTGTTTTATATGTGACTTTTAGTTTTACGAGTTATGCACGTGTAGTCTCTTGGGCTTCTAAAAATTTAAAATAAAACTAATTAAAAAATAATTTGGCTAATGGGATTTGAACTCTGGTGCTTTGGTTCAGCAGTGCAAGGTCTTACCAGTGATCTACAAGCTCGTGCTATTCAAAAGTAATTTAAATACTTATAGTACTCACAGGAAATATAAATACCCTAAGTATATATTAACTTTTAAATAAATTTTTGTACACTAAAATTGGAGTTGTTACAGTCTACCCTTCTAACAAAAATTTCGTCCTCGAAATTTACAAATTTTATTTTAAGGACTAGTTTATAAATAGGTGGGGGTATTTTGCACGCATCTTATCTTCCCTTTCCCATGTCGATTCTCCTGGAGTGTTTTTTCTCCACATCACTCGAACCAAGTTGACTTTCTTGTTCCGAGGTGACTTCACTTTCCTGTCCTGGATCTCCACAGGTTGTTGCTCACAAGATAAGTCGGGTTGTACAGTGAACTCGGAATGGTCGAGAATATGGCTAGGGTCACTCACATACCTTCTGAGTTGGGATATATAGAACACATTGTGCACTCCTTCCAATGAGGGTAGAAGTGCCAAGCGGTATGCCATTTCACCGACTCGTTCGAGTATGTCGAACGGTCCAATGTATCTTGGACTTAGCTTACCCCGTCTTCCAAATCGAATCACTCCGCGGTTTGGGTATATCTTTAAGAATACGTTATCTCCCGGTTGAAACTCCAAGTGATGTCGCTTTGCATCAGCCCAGTGCTTCTGTCGATCTTGGGCTATGCGCATTCTTTCTTTGATAGTACGAACCATATCAACAGTTGCTACTATCATCTGAGGTCCAAGAAGTTCTCTATATCCTATGTCGTCCTAACTTAATGGCGATCGACACATCCTTCCATAAAGTGCTGCAAAAGGTGCCATTCCTATACTTGCTTGGTAGCTGTTGTTGTATGAAAACTCCACAAGATGTAGGCGATCTTCCCACGATCCTCCGAAGTCTAGAATACACGCTCTAAGCATATCCTCTAAGATCTGATTAGTTCGCTCAGACTGACCATCAGTTTATGGATGATAAGCTCTGCTGAAGTTTAGACTGTTCCCAAGCTTGCTTGCAGACTCTGCCAAAATTTCGATCGGAACCTAGTGTCACGATTGGAGACAATGCAGACCGGTACTCCATGAAGTTGCACAATTTCCTGTATGAGTTCATGGGTATCAGAGATAGTACATATTTAAAGAGTTCAAATCTTACTTAGATTCTTACCTCCATGTACTTCCTTGCTAATGTCTCAGTTGATTGGTCAACTCGAAATGGGATGAAGTGAGCCGACTTTGCGAGTCGATCCACAATAACACATACCGCATCGTTACCCTTTGTGCTGTGAGAAAGAGCAGTCACAAAATCCATTGTGATGTGTTGCCACTTCCATTCTGGGATAGCTAACGGTTGAAGTAATTCAGCCTTTACTTGCAGACACACCAAACATTTAGCGATGCTTCTGGATACTTCATGCTTCATTCCATGCCACCAGTAATTTTGACGTAAATCTTTGTACATTTTTGTACCTCTAGGGTGTACTGAGTAGGGAGAGCTATGAGCTTTTTTCATTAACTCTTTCCGAACAGAACCTTTTGGTACACACAATCTGCAGCCGTATCTCAAAAATACATCTTCATGGATGATGAAGTCTATTCTGAGTCCATTCTCTACTTGTTCTCTGATATTTTGCAGCTTAGCATCACTTGCTTGAGCTGCTTTGATCTGATTGACAATTGTTGATTGAAATTGTAAATTCATCAAGTTTGAAGCATTACCTGGCATGACTACTTCAATCTCCATCTGATGCAAGTCCTGTTGAAGCTTCCACTGAGCGGTGAGATTCATTGCTAATGGTTGGCGACTAAGGGCATCAGGTACCACATTCACCTTCCCTGGGCGATATTGCAGGTTGATGTCAAAGTTCGCCATGAGTTCTAACCATCGTCTCTGCCATATATTAAGTTCCTTCTGAGTAAACACATATTTCAGACTCTTGTGATCTGTGTATATGTTCACTCGTTCACTAAGTAGATAATGGCGCCAAATCTTAAGAGCAAAGATAACAGCTGCCAACTCCAAATCATGCATCAGATAATTGCGCTCATGAATCTTCAGCTGTCTTGAAGCATAAGCCACAACCTTTCCGTCCTGATGTAGAAAACATCCTAATCCCTTACCGGGGGCATCACAATGCACTTTGAAACTTCCAGATTGATCCGGTATAACGAGAATAGGCGTTGATGTCAACCTTGACTTGAGTTCTACGAAAGCTTGTTCGCATGCTTCTGACCACACAAAATCTTCATTTTTACGTATGAGCTTGGCCAGGGGTGTTGCTATCTTCGAAAAGCCTTCAATGAACCTTCTGTAATATCTAGCTAAACCCAAAAAACTCCGAATGTCCTTCATTGACTTTGGTGTCGGCCATTCGCTTACTGCTGAAACTTTCGCTGGATCCACAGAAATTCCTTTGCCTGATACGATATGTCCTAGAAAACCAACTTGATCTAGCCAAAACTCACACTTGCTGTACTTGGCATGTAATTGATGTTGTCGTAGAGTTTCCAAGAAAATTCGTAGGTGCTCGGCATGTTCTTTCCGACTCTTAGAATACACAGGATGTCGTCGATGAAGATGACAACAAACCTGTCTAAGTATTCCCGGAAAACTTGATTCATTAGGTTCATGAATATTGCTGGTGCGTTGGTCACTCCAAATGACATCACAAGAAATTCGTAATGTCCATAACGAGTTCTGAAAGCCATTTTATGAATATCAGCTTCCTTGACCTTCACCTGATGATAACCTGAACAAAAATCTAATTTAGAGAAAACACAAGATCCACTTAGCTGATCGAATAAATCATCGATACGTGGTAGCGGATACTTATTCTTTATCGTTACTTCGTTCAAGCCTCTATAATCAATGCACATTCTGTATGCACATTCTGTATGAATCTTCCTTCTTCTTCACAAGTAATACAGGTGATCCCCAACTTGAAGCGCTAGGAAAAATCCATCCTTTCGCCAATAATTCGTACAACTGAGTTCGGACTTCCTTTAAACCTTCCGGACTTAATCGATAAGGTGCTTTGATCACTGGTTGTGCTCCTGATACTAAATCAATGCTGAATTCAAGAGCTCGATCGGGAGGCAAACCTGATATATCGTCAGAAAACACATCGTCGAACTCTCCAACCACATCTGGCTTTGATTCTTCTTCTGCTTGAATTGTTGCAATCACTGCCTTCTTTGTTTTCTCCTTGTAGGTACTTGGCTCCAGGGTACGGTCTCCACTTTTGAAATAGAAGACCGGATTGTCTAGAATCTCGAATACTACCCTCCTTTGACGACAGTCGATGGTAGCATAGAAGGTTCCGAGCCAATCCATACCTAGAACCACATCGAAGTTCGGTATTTCCTGTACCTTGAATTCAGCATAGAATATTCTGCTGCAGAAGACTACTAGACACAAGCTGTATCCCATTGTTGCTTTTAGAACACCATTTCCTGAACTGACATTCTAGCTAGATACAAGCGGTGTGACTGGAATCGCATGAGTTCGGACGAACTGTTGCGACATAAAGCAGTGAGATGATCCAGTATCGAAGAGTGCAAGTGCAGGAAGTGAGGCTACTAAGATTGTACCTAAGGTATATGGGATAGGTTTTAGGTATAGAGAAAAATATGTTGATGGGTGTTAAGACTCAAAGAAAATCTTGAGAAGAAAGGGTTACTAGTGATGACTTGGTCAGTGGCTTCAGCTTCTTCCATGGTCATCGTGAAAGCCCGTCGCCATGGTACATTCTTCCTGGCCTGAGGAGCATTTCTTGGAACGTTCCGTTGAGCTTGATAGAACTGACGAGAAGGAGGTGTAGTCGATGGTCCTCTAGGTGGTGGAGCAGAGAGAGCGAGTCTTGGAGCAGGTTCCTGAAGGGCTAATCGCTGCTGGTAAGTGATTGCTGGCCTGGGTGCAACAATTGGGTTGTTTCTTTGAGGACAAGACCCAATATCATGAGTAGCTGAGCCACAGACTAAGCAAATACGGTTGGCTCGCCGGCAGTCTTTTATCATATGTCCAGTTGTTTTGTAGGTACAAAAGGCTGGGCTAGGCCTGTTGTTCTGTACTCCCGGTCTCCTTGGCACAAAAGATGGCCTTGATGAGGCTCCTCCTGCCATCTGGTTGGCAGGCACTTAACTCCGGCAGATTGAGGTTTGCCCCTCATCTTTACCACTGCCTCATAATGGCGAACAGCTTTCAGAGCCGATTCATGAGTCGGAAAATCTCCTGTGGCCAGTGCAGCGTGGATCTCCGAATCTAAACCTTATTGAAATCGATGGGCTCTGATCTCATCCGTCGGTATTAGGTGTGCCGTAAATCTGTTAAATTATTGTGTTAGCTGTATAGTATGTGATTTATTGAAAAAAAATCGAATTAGTGAGACATATCTTACCGACTGAGCATGGTGAACTCAGTATCGTATTCATCCACTGATTTGGTCAACATCTAACCTTATTGCAGATGGATGAACTGCTGTTCCATGTCGAACCTGGCAGTCTCAGGGATGTACTTTGCGTCGAACATGTCTCGGAAAGTCTTCCATTCAATGGGTTAATCAAGACGGCTTTCTTCCGCCTTCCACCAAACCCGTGCATTATCCGTGAGTTGCAGTTTCGCAACACGGACCCAAGCTATTTCTGGCACTTGTGCCGCTGCCAGATCATTTTCGATGCTTTGAGCCCATTCTTCAGTTTCTAGAGGGCTCTCTTTTCCTGCGAACTGCTTGGGGTGCAAAGCTCTAAATTGCTTCACCCCAGGTGCTTCTGCCTCTGGACGGTTCATTGAAAGAGCAGTCTGCTGCTGCTGTCCTTCTAGGAGGCTACGGATTGCCTCAAGTAGAACCATCTGCTCGTTGATCAGAGCAGGGACGGCAGGTGTGAATGGTAGTGGTGGAGGTGTGTTTGTTGACATTGGTGCAGGTGTTGTTCGGGGAATCCATAACCTTGAATGAAAAATTTAGGTTTGGACAGATTCAAAGTATATGAAATTGTAAGATTCAAGGAATTGTAAAGAATGTTTTAGTTGTTGGTTCTTGTGTTATATTGATTTGGTTGTCCATGCAGAACTGAACTGCATGGTAGTGTTCCATACAGCTCTGACCTGCATGGGCCACCAACAAAACCTGTTATGCCCCGCTTCCCAGTATACGGGCAGAGGATGCGACTGGCCGCTACGTATTTACTCAGAAGTGAATACGCTAAGCGTAACTAAGCAATATAAAAGAAATATACATAAGAGACAAATGTAATGAACATCAACTTTATTTATTAACATTCTTTTGTACAATGCATCTGAAAAGTAAATACATGGAATGGAAAGCAATGCCTAAACAGTGGCATAACAGAAATGGAAATATAGAAATGAAATGTACAAATATCTAGAGCTCCGGGTCGTAAGCTAGCTGATCTAAGCCCTCGCTGGTGGGATCGATCTCCTGAACGTCCGAATCACCTGACAACATTCTAAAGAAAAAGAGAAGGAATGTTGTCAACGAAAAATTGCTCGGTAAGTCCCAAAGATAAGGAAGATATAGAATAGAATAGAGAGAGAGTAACTTTTAAAATTGTATTATATTGTTAACGCTGTTGTTTGTAGCTTGGTACAGAAGGATGCCAGTGTATACGAGAAGAGTCTTAGTAGACCAGAGACTAAGGTGAACGGAATGTACAAGGAATCGTTTATACCATGGTACAACGGCAACGGAATACAGGTTAGGTGTCTTAAATCTTGCGGTCTCATGCCACTTCTAACACCTTCCGTACCAATCTACTCCTTAAACCCCGTGATGTCTTGATTGTATTATTTGTATTGTATTGTCTTGTAATTGAATTGTATAGATGGATGACTTGCCGAAACCATGATATCAATAAATGGATGTAACTGGAGAATCATGCAAATAGAAGTATATCCATGGTTCGGTTTAGTCAATACAGATTGAATAGATTGTATATATGGATTCATGGATTCATATTGAATTGTAGTTTATACTTGAATCATATTCAAATCAGATTATTTATAATGAGACTCAGCCTGAGTCAGAACAATTAGAAAATAAATTGAAGTCCTGAATTAGGTTTTGGTGTTATCGGTAACCGCTGCACATGGGCGGCAGGATTTGTGTCTTTTTCAAAGACGATTACCATGTTGATAACACCGTTTGTTAAGTTGTCTACCTTAATAGGCAAGCACCCATATCTCCGGCTCCCTGAGGCTCAAGAGAACGGTCCCGTTTAAACCTATATTTACTAAAGTTCTTATTGTAATTTATAAAACTTAAGGGGGTTTTATGTAAAATTAATTTTGTATAATTTTCAAAATACACATCAAGTATTTAATTATTGTTTTTAGAGTTTTCATAGATATAGATTTTATATATGTGACATTTCTAGAGAATAAAACCTAATTTCATAATATATGGTATTTAATTGTAAAGAATTGAACTTGTATAGAATTGCATGGTATTTTCATGTAAAGTGATTTTTTTGATTTAGAAAAGTTGGAATATTTATATTATTTCAAAAATAAATATTTTGACGATATATATATATATATATATATATATATATATATATATATAATTTATTATTTTTCTAGAAATCTCATTTTCTTAAAATATTTGTATTTTAAAATCTTTCGAGACCGAATGCTTCTTACGGAGGTCTGCATCTCGCACCACTAAGCCCGAGGATATGCGATAATCCGCACCATCCCGAACGGATTCCCAAAAATGGGTTGTAGCGGTGCTTTGCAAAGATATTTTTAAAATACATAATCTTGTAGAAAAAGGTTTTTATAGTAAAAGGTATTTATGTGTAAAATTGTATTTTTCGTATTCTATGTTCCCGAAAAATATCGTGCTATGTTACATATGAGTGTTGTGAAGAGGTAGGTCATTACCTCGTGAACTATCTAAAGGTATAGCAAGGAATTATGATGTTTAATGTCGAAACTAAACTACATGGTATTTTACTGAAAAAGTACGATAGAAACTGCCATATGAAATATTTTGCTATGAAACTTGTTGATGATGTTTTGTTAATGTTTAATAGTCAAGATGTGAGGGTTTGGTATGTTGTATTTAAGAAAATTGGAACTTTTAAAGAAAACCGAATCGGAAGTCGGATTAACTCCGCTTCCGTCGGGTTTTAGAAATACGAGTTTTATGAATAGAAAGGAGAAGAGGGAGGAGGGACTTACTGGAATTTAGCTTAGAAAAGAGAAAGAGGGAGTGTAAGTAGGTTCCGGTGTGTCGTTTCGTCGCCGGAAGCTCCTAGGGTCGTCGTCGGAAGTTCGTCGAGGCTTCGCCCTTCGCTAACTCCATTTGTACACTAAAGTTCTAAAGAATTTTCTTGAGAGTTTGGACAGAGTTTATGAGTGAGGGGTGTGAATTGGAGTGGTATTTATAGGAAAAAATTAGGGTTAGGGTAGGTGAAAGGGTGTGAGAAAATGTATTAAAAGTTTGTATTAAAAATTGGATTAATTGGGGTTTTGAATGGCTCTGTTAATTTGCAGGGTTTTTAAAGTGTACAGGAGTTATAAGGAGGCAAAAAGACACAGAATTCATGAAGGGAACTCGGCAATCCGACTCGGTCGGACCGGCGCCGCCGGCCAAGTCGGCCGTGCCGCTGGCCCGAGTCGGCCGAGTCGGGCCGGTTCTTCAATGTCGTGTGTCCATCGACGATTTGTATACCCCCTGAGCCAGTTTGTTGTATATTTGACTTTTGGTTTTTACAAGTTATGCACGTGTAGTCTCTTGGGCTTCTAAAAATTTAAAAGAAAACTAATTAAAAAATAATGTGGCTAATGGGATTTGAACTCTGGTACTTTGGTTCAGCATTGCAAGGTCTTACCAGTGAGCTACAAGCTCCTTCTTGCTATTCAAAAGTAATTTAAATACTTATAGTACTTATAGGAAAAGTAAATACCCAAGTATACATTAACTTTTAAATAAATTTTTGTACACTAAAATTGGAGTTGTTACAGTGGCTCTGATACCATGTTGGGTTATGCTAGCGCCCCAGCCATTAATCCGTGGCCAAATACGGAACAAAAGTTTATAAACTGGCGCTAACACAACCCTATCCTACGGATCAACCATTAACCCTACATTAGCAATCTACAAAGGAGTTTAGAAAGTTATAACGAATTGATCCATGTCCTTCAGTCTTCAACCACTTTTCCAAGCTCCTTGAGGCCTCCATGATCAAGCTTGATCTCCGGTCTCCCTCTATAAAAGATGATCCACCGGAGGATTTGTATTCCGAGCTCCTACCTCAATAGCCGAGATAACTAGGGTATCTAGATCGCTAAACTAGATAGCCTAGTGGATGTACAGTATAGTGATGGATTAATTTGTCTCTAAACACCCTAGGTTTCTCAACACATGAGACTTGAAGGGTGGAGGTAGAAGAAGAAGCTTGAGGATGAGAGTGAGAGGCAACCCAAGAAAAAAGGCTAAGTGTTTTTGTGTGTTGCGAGTGTGTGGAGAAATAATGGAGCCATCCAAATAAATATCCCATGTCTCCAAAATATCTTAAGTCAACCAAAATATCTTAAGTCAATAAAAATCTCAAAACAAACAAAA
Organism: Agapanthus africanus; assembly: GCA_030015575.1. NCBI lineage: Eukaryota > Viridiplantae > Streptophyta > Magnoliopsida > Asparagales > Amaryllidaceae > Agapanthus > Agapanthus africanus. The sequence continues at coordinate 470,912,526 of JASDDO010000016.1, read as the reverse complement.
AGTAAGCATGCTATAATAGTAACCATAAGTCACTACTAAGTCATGCCACTAAAAAATGCAATAAACACCTCATCCTCCACCTCAATAACCTTTTAATCCAAAAAGGTTTAAAATATAATTAGGTGTAATCTTCTAAAAGTAATCTTGTAAGAAATTACAAGAATACCCCTCATCCGTATATACATACACGCATCCGTATTCCGAAGAATACGAATACAATGAGACGAAAATAATCCAACAATATAATACTAGGATCCGGCTAAAACCAAAGCCCACTATTATTATCCGTCCGAATCATGATTCGTGCACAAGTGCATGTATATGATCGAACCCTAGCGCAAAACCATATGGTCTCTATATCGTTTCACCCGAAGCAGGGAAACCCTCTGTGTGGGACTCTAAAGACTCGTCAATATGCTGGCAGTGCGTTTAACCACAAGCACGTCAGCGGCACTAGTTGTTCGTAACGGCTATCCTGGTATTGAACGAAAGGAGGACGATGAGTAAACTCATCTGGAAAGCTCTACTAAGCCCGACAGTGACAATATCCGTGCAGTCCGGTCCGTTCGTCTATGAGTATCGCATATCGAGTCTAGGGGTATGGATAAAGTCAGACCCCTAATAACACGACATTTAGTCTTGGTATGAAACCCATCACCACCTAAGAAACTACCGATCCTAGATCAGTAATTCTCGACTACCTTGGCCAAGGATTTCTGGTGATGGCCACCTGTACACAACGCGACATCAACCCCCAGTACCGGGAGAGATGAATCCCCGATGATCCGCTCACTGCCTCCATGTGGCTCAGGACTGTACCCAACTAAAATCTGTTTGCACGACTCCTTTGAGCCGTGGTAGGATAGTAATCAAAGCACAGTGGGAACTCATACGAGACAAATGACGATCTCAGGTCGACAGACTAACCTGTACACATGCCACCTGGGAACTGCTATCTGACAATAGGTATAATACCAAATAGCATGTTCCCGGCGAGTCCGTCCGGTGTACTCATAACCCAATGAGCATATGTATACATCTTAGATGAACAAACTGACACCAATGACTTGTGAGACCGGCCACCACCCCTCGTCGGGGTCTCGATCAGTATACACTAGTCTACTCTAGAGTATCGATGCCCAGTCTCGAAACTCCCACGACTAGGGACATTTAAGGATGTGCTTATAGACCACCCAGTTCCCACATATATGATCGCCATCATAATGCTGGTGGTCAAGCAAGAATCCTATGGGCTCTATCAACATGTAATAGTGATCTGTAATGCCACCTAATATTGTACATGTTGATAAAGACAAACCAGATAGCATACTATCATCTCGAGTAAGACTGTTCTACCGGTATAGGTCATCCCTCAATCATCATAATCACCTGCCTGCGACTATGATAATTGCCTTGAGGGCATTATAGCCAACACCATCAGATATCCAGACAAATTCTAAGATAGGTATCGCTCATTTGGAAGATAGTCTTTCTCCGCTAAGTTGAGATATAAAGAGATAAAGATAGAAACATTGGAGCGGATCCACTCACTGAGGCTATTTCTCAAATGCAATAGTTTCAAAAACGGGCTTTGCGAGACTGATTTATAGAGAAGTTGGGAGTTCGGTATCACACTGGCTGTGAGTATACAACACCGCAATAATTAGCCTTAAGTGCAAGTGGAAGATTGTTGGCTATAGTGCCCTCAAGTCAATTATTGTAATCGCGGGCACGCGATTGTGATGAGTGAGGGAGGACCTATACGGGTAGAACAGTCTTACTCAAAATGATAGTATGCTATCTGGTTTGTCTTTATTATTATGTACATGTATAATGTGGTATTACATATCACTATTACATGTTGATAGAGCGCATAGGATTCTTTCTTGACTACCAGCATTATGATAGAGATCGTATACGTGGGAGCTGGGTGGGCTATAAGCACATCCTTAAATGTTCCTAGTCGAGAGAGTATCGAGACTGGGCATCAATACTCGGAGTAGACTAGTGTGTACTTATCGAGACCCCGACGAGGGACGGTGGCCGGTCTCACAAGCCATTGGTGTCAGTTAGTCACCTAAGATAGTATACAGGTGCTCATTGGGTTATGAGTATACTGGACAGACTCGTCGGGAACATGCTAGTTGGTATTATACCTATTGTCAGATAGAAGTTCCCAGGTGATATGAGTACAGGTTAGTCTATCGACCGTAGATCGTCATTTTTCTCGTGTGAGTTCCCACTGTGCTTTGATTACTACCTTACCACGGCTCAAAGGATTCATGCAATATGGTTTTAGTTGGGTACAGTCCCGAGCCACATGGATGCAGTGAGTGGATCATCAGCGATTCGTCTCTCCCGATATTGGGGGTTGATGTCGCGCGGTGCACGGGTGGCCATCACCAGAAATCCTTGTCCAAGGTAGACGAGAATTACTGATTTGGATCAGCAGTTGATAGGCTTCATACCGACACGAAATATCGCGTTATTAGGTGTCTGACTTTATCCACCCCCTAGACCCGATATACGATACTCTAAGATGAATAGACCGAACAATACGGAGATTGTCACGGACAGGCTCAGTAGGGGTTCGGATGAGTTTGCTCATCGGCCTTCCTTTCGCTCAATACCTGGGTAGCCGTTACGTACGGCTAGTGCCGCTGCCGTGCTTGTAGTTAAACCCACTGCTAGCGTATTAATGAGTCTTTAGAGTCCCATACAGAGGGTTTTCCTGGTTCTGGCAAAATGATGTAGTAGCCGTATTGGATACATGCAGGGTTCCGATCAATTGATTGTACTATGTACCCGGACTTTCGATCGGACAGTTGATAATATTAACCGGCTCGGGTTTGAGCCGGATTATTAAATCAAGTATTGATGTAATAATTTACGTATATGTATTTCAATATGTATATTCTAGTGTTATGCTCATTGTGTTATTCTATCTCTTCGGGTATTCGTATTTCGGTACGAGTACAGGTATGTATATACAGTAGAGTGTAATCCGTATTTATACAGATAACATTCTAGAAGGTGGACACCTCATTTTAAATTTAACCATTTATTGTAAATGGTAAATGGGGTGGAAAATAAAAAGAGGGGGGGTATGGTGAGAGCCATGCTTATATAGTGTTGCACAAATGAATTGTTAATTCATTTGTGCAAACTATTCAAGCATAGGCTTGATTTTATATTGGAAAAATGAGTTTGTTAAAACCATGTTTCATGTTATTTTCACACTTGAGGTTGGAAAAAGTCTTTTCATGGTTGTTTTTCTTCACCTCACCATTAGCTTCACTCTCCTCTTGTGTTTTCTTGAGTTCCTCCACCTTCATCTTCAACCTCTTCTCTACAATCTTATATGTTGAGAATCAAGAGAAGAGGTGAGGTAGATAAACACTTTGAACACTTCACTACATTCTAGGCACTCTAGATTAGCATCCTAGAGTCCCTAGTTGCTTCACTTGATCATTAGTATGGAGGTAGAGCCATGAGCTACATCTCTTTGGTGGATCATCTTCGACGGAGGAAGACCGGCAGCCAAATTCAATCGAGGATGCCTCAAGGAGCCAAGGAAGATGGTTGAAGACCGAAGAACACGGTTCATTCGGTATAACCATTTCTAACCTTGTAGTTTAGCTCATTGTAGTTTGCTGGTGTAAGTTTATGGTTCGATTCTAGACGGGTTCGTTAGCGCCAAGTTTTTTAAACGTCATTTTTATTCCGCATCGGCCACGGTAGATGGCCAGGGCACTATCGTAACCCAACAACATGCATGTGAGAATGATTGTGTTTTGTTCCGAAATGAACACGCCACTCTCAGAAACTGCCCTGTGTGCGGGACCGGCCGGTTTAATCCTAAGAAAGACCCTCATTCGAGTGATGTGCCCGTGAAGATTCTTCATCAGTTTTAACACCCTAGTGCATTTATACGATATTTCATTTGGGTATTTTCTAATCTTGCGGTAGTTTCTTGATTATTATCGTTTTGGGGTGCGAATAGCGCATTTGGTATCAGAGACATAGGATTTAGGATTAGTCGGGTTTGGTTTTTTTGTAGTTAAGTATTGAACTCAATACACTAACCAGAAAACCCGTAATTAGGAACTTGTTCTGCCACATTATTGTCGTGATTCTTAAATCTTATCTTTCCCTTGACCGTTTATCTTGACGATATGAAATGATTTTGCATCTCCTCTTAGGAATGCTCCTGATTCCTTATTGGTTGTCCCCTCCTATTCCTTCGATTATGATACTAGGATTTGGGAGACTTGAATGGAGTTATATGATTGTAACTATGAACCGTGGCATGGTTATAATGCGGTACTCTATCTAAGTAACTTGGAGTCCTATTTTGATTCCTTTTCTTGATTTATGGTCGTTATATTACCTTATTTATCTCGGTTGCATTGCTTACCAGTTTATGTTTTATCGTAAGCTTGAATCCAACAACTACGTTACATCTTTCCTCTCGTCCCGCAGAACCAATCCGTTTACATTTAGAAGAACAAGGAGAAGCACAGGAGAAGCTTTTGATTGCATTAGTAATGACTGCTTCATGACCGTTCAGATGCAGGATGTTTCTAGGAGTTCCGATGAACCCGCCGCAGATTATCAGAGTAGCACAGCGGAAGAGTGGTGGGCCAATAACCCTCAAGTCTTATAACAAACTTGTAAATTCATGATGAAGGGAACCGTTTACTGAAAGGTGAAGTTCGTAAACAAGTTGCAGATGAAGCGCTGATAGCATATCGGGATTTCATGGATGTGTTCGAAGACATCTCGGATTTACTGCTGAAACGAGATGTGGAGTTCACGATTGACCTTATTCTTGGAGTAGTGCTGATTTCAAAGGTCTATTATCCAATGGCATCGGTGGAAGTAGAAGAAGTAAAGAAATAGGTTGCCGAATTTCTAGAGAAGGGTTGGATTCGCAGCAGCAATTCACCTTGGGGAGCTCCAGTTCTTCTAGTCAAGAAGAAAGATGGCACGCGGAGGATTGCATCAATTATCGAGAATTAAATCGGGTGACTATTAAGAACAAGTACCCGATCTCTCGCATCGGCGAATTATTCGATCAAATCAGTGGCGCGAGAGTATTCTCGAAGCTGGATTTGTGATCCGGATATCATCAAGTTCGAGTAAAATCAGAAGATATTTGTAAGACAGCGTTCTGAACTCGATATGGGCATTATGAGTACTTAGTGATGCCATTCGGAGTCACGAACGCACCAGCAATATTTATAGACTTGATGAACCGAATCTTTTCACCTTATTTGGACCAGTTCATAGTGGTGTTTATCGATGATATTCTGGTCTATTCGAGGAGCCAAGAAGAGCATGCAGAATACTTGAAGATCGCACTGCAAACGTTGAGGCAAGAAAAGTTATATGCTAAGATGAGCATGTACGAGTTTTGGCTCGAAGAAGTGAAGTTTTTGGGTCATGTCGTATCCAGAGATGAATTACTGTTGATCCTGAAAAGATTGCAGTAGTTCATGATTAGCCGATTCCAAAGAACGTAGCGGAGATTAGAAGTTTTCTTGGGCTCGCTGGATATTATAGAAAGTTCTTAGAGAATTTTGCTCGAATAGATGAACCATTGACCAAGCTAACACGAAAAGAGGTACAGTTCATATGAACGGATAAGTGTGTGTCAGCTTTTGAAGTATTGAAGCAAAGATTGACCACCGCTCCTATATTGATAGTACCAGACAGTTTCGAATGGTTGGTTATTCACAGCGACGCATCTGGGAAAGGCTTGGAATGTGTTCTAATGCAGAATGGGAAGGTTATAGCCTACGCTCGAGAGAATTGAAGACCCTTAAGAAGAATTACCCAATTCATGATCTGGAGCTAGCAGCAGTGATTTTCGCTTTGAAGAATTGGAGACAATACTTATTGGGTGAAAGGGCAGAAGTATTTACCGGTCACAAAAGCCTAAAATATGTGTTCACATAGAAAGAGCTCAATATGAGGCAACGTAGCTAGTTAGAGCTGATGGCTGACAATGATCTTGATCTAAAATACCATCCGGAAAAAGTTAATGTAGTGTCGGATGTTCTAAGTCGGTTGCCAGCAATACGGATGTTGACTGCACAGAAGAAGCTTATAGTTGATTTTCAGAGATTCAAGTTGGAGATTGTACTACCACATTCTTTGAGACAGTTGATGCAAATGCAAGTGCAGTCGTCCTTGATCGATAATATTAAAGCAGCTCAGTCGCATGATCCAAGATTGCAGAAGTTTCGAGAACAGGTAGAAGCGGGACTTCGAACGGACTTATTGATTCATGAAGACGGTTCGTTACGATATGAAAGTCGTTTATGTATGCCAAAAGGAGATAGTTTTGAAGAAGTTATGAAGGAGGCTCATAGTTCCACATATTCTGTACATCCGTAAGGCACAAAGATGTACCGAGATTGTTCGTTGTGTATCAAAGTGCTTGGTGGGAAGGCATAAAAAAAGAGATTGCTCGCTATGTATCAAAATGCTTGGTGTGTCAACATGTCAAGGCTGAATATCAAAGGGTAGCCGGTTTATTGCAACCACTTCCGAATCCTCAGTCGAAGTAGGAACATATAACCATGTATTTCGTGACAGTATTACCGCGGAGTCCAAAGGGCAACAATGAATTATGGGTTATTGTCGATCGATTAACCAAGCCAGCTCATTTTATATTGTTTCGTATTAGTCAGTCGACAGAGGCTTTAGCAGAGCGGTACATGCAGGAGATTGTGAGATTGCATGGAGTACCTGTGAGCATCGTTTCCGATCGTGATACCTGATTCTTATCGCACTTTTGGAGGAGTTTATAGGAAAGTTTCGAGACTCAATTGAAGTTTAGCACGGCCTATCATCCTCAGACAGATGGCTAGTCAGAAAGAAGGATCCAAACTCTTGAAAATATGTTGAGAGCGTGAATATTAGACTTCAAGGGTTCATGGGAGGTTCGTTTGCACTTGGTGGAGTTTTTGTATAATAACAGTTTTCAGGCGAGTATTTAGATGTCTCCATTCGAAGTATTATATGGTCGCAAGTGTCGCTCGCCCGTCTGTTGGGACGATGTAGGAGAAAGAAGATTATTGGGACCGGATCTTATTGTGCAAATCGTGGAGAAAGTTAATACGATCCAAAATCATATGAAGGCGGAACAAGATCGACAGAAAAGTTGGGCCGATACAGGACGAAAACTTCTGTAGTTCGCGGATGGTGATCTTGTATTCCTGAAGATATCACTGACCAGAGGAGTGATTCGATTTGGTATTCGAGGCAAGCTTAGTCCTCAATTCGTGGGGCCTTTCGATATTATCGAGCGCGTTGGAGAAGTAGCTTATCGATTGGCGTTACCACCATCCTTGGCGAGTGTTCATGACGTGTTTCATGTATCTCAACTCCGCAAGTATATTTGAGATGAGACGCACGTCTTAGATCACTCGGAGCTAATAGTAAGGGAGGACTTGACATATGAAAAACGACCGAGGGCGATTGTAGATCAAAGAGAAAAGGTCCTCAAGAACAAAGTTATCCCTATAGTACTTGTTTCGTGGGGGAATCTTTCGCACGGAGAATCAACTTGGGAACGAGAAGACGAGATTCGACAGAAGTTTCCACATCTATTTTCTTAGATTCATGTTTTCTTTTCTTTTCTTGTTCTGGGAATTTCGATGACGAAATTCTTTTGTAGTTGGGTATAATGTAACACCCTAGTGCATTTATACGATATTTCATTTGGGTATTTTCTAATCTTGCGGCAGTTTCTTGATTATTATCGTTTTGGAGCGCGGATAGCGCATTTGGTATCTTTGGTTAATATCCGACCCGATTCGCATGATCGAAACCCATTATGGTTAAAGATTCGTCACATATTCGCTAGTACAGAGAATTCATGCACATCTAGATTCTATATACATGTATCATATTTTTTAATATCTGCATATTTTTTTACATAATACAGATTATAACCAGATAATATATTTTAACATCTAGCATGGCCTGTATCATACCCCATATCTTGTGGTTGCATCCAGACATTGTGTTCACTTCCGGTTTGATAAAACTGACTCGTTTGGATCGCTACGTGTTTTTACGGGTATCTATTCTTGGGGGTATGCATTTTATTTAACCAGACATCACACTATAGTTTTGGCCGATACGTATTTTAAAACTAGAATTTTAGAGGAGACCCTGGTATTTTTTCGGAGTATTTTGATATTAGCTATTTAAACCTAGAATATATATTATTATATTCTTTATAAATATACAGTTTATAATATGTATTATATATATAATAGATATAATTAACCAATAGTATACCTATATATATATAATATTTATTAACTAATTATATTTCTAATCTCTCTCTCTCACACTCAACCTCTCTCTCTCTCTTCCGTATCTCCCTCTCTCTCTCCTATATATATATATATATATATATATATATATATATATATATATATATATATATATATATATATTAATTTAACCTAATATTTTACCTCACCCCTCTTCTCTCTTTCTTCTTCTCCCTGCCGCGACGAAACCCAAACCTAGCCCTTACCTTCGCCGCCGACCTCCTCGTCCCCTCGTCCTTATCCTCTCATCCTGATCACCCTCATCACAACCTCCACCTTCTCCTCCTCTCTTTTCTCTTCTAACCTCGACAACCTCCGATTCCACCTGCAACCCAAACCCTGCAACCCAAGAATCTCCGACTTGTCATCGCCGTAGACTCGCCATATACATCACACCACCTCCTCGACCTCCTCACAACTTCAACCACCTCCTCTCTCCATACCCTGCACCCCCGAACACAACCTCTGCAACCCCGAGCAACCTAAGAACCCCTCGCTGTTACCCATTGCCGGAAACCTCAGCACCTCATCGTCGGCACCATAGTCACCTCCTCACCTCCCTCTCCAACTCCCCGACACAACAACCCACCGCCAACCCTGCACACCACTCTCTTCCCGACGACCCTGACAGCCCCAGAAAACCTACTGCCCATCGCTGTTAGACCTCGTCGTCGACGGCTACCCATCGTCGTCGTCCTCTGTCCAGAGCCCGACACAGAAGCTTATCCTTCTTCTTCTCTTCTTTTTTTCTTTCTTCTCTTTCTTGATCGGTTCTTGATCGTTTCACCGGAGTCGCACGCGTCGCCGACGATCCAGACGACCCAGTTACCATCACTGTCTAGCCCTGTGATCATGACACGTAGCTATTCAGACCATGCCACGACCGTGCCACCACCAGACCACCACCAAACCATGCACCAGACCCAGACCAGACCACCACCAGACCATGCACCAGATCACGACTAGACCACCACAAGACCATGCACCAGACCATGCACCAGATCACGACCAGACCATGCACCAGACCATGCACCAGATCGTGACCAGATCGCGACCAAACCACCACCAGACCATGCACCAGACCCAGACCATGCCATGGCCGTGTTATCACCGTACCCAGACTGTGTCACGTCATGTGCCCTGCTCTTATGCCACGCCATGCCTGCTTCGTGCTAAACTCATGCCACTTGTGTGCCACCATCGCATCAGTCCCGTGTCACCGTAAGGCCCAGCAGTCATGCCACTTCACACACCGTGTCGTGTCGTGCGCACCAAACCGCCTGCACATCGATTGTTGTTTCCGAAGCAAGTTTATCTTGAAACATGCTATGTCAATATATTTATATCTATATGAATAAAAATAATACATGTATTTTAATTGTGCATCCAATGTTATAGTTTTACCGTTTTTCGATATCTGTTTGTATCCGTACTGTCTATTTCATATCTAGTTGCATGTCGGAACCTCATTATATTATGTTACTTCTATATTAGTGCGGCATGTTATCTAGCTTGCATCATACCTAGTCATGGATATATATATATATATATATATATATATATATATATATATGTTATTGCAGATAGACATATATGCATCTTGACATCAGCACTATTTTACCGTGATCCCGATATCATTTAAAATTTCACATTTGGTATCCACTTGATACATATGCACCACATGACATGTCCTGACATACTACTTGACTTGTTATTTTGATCTTGTAACTAATGCCGACAATCCTGACTTGTTGTCCTGACGGACGTAACCTGTTGTCTACATAGACAAACCTATACCTGCTTAATCCTGTGTTGCATTAAACTTACATTATCAATACCTGACTTAAACACATAACCTTGGGGGTAAGGGAAAATCAATAATGAAACCTGACTTGTAACTCAACAGTTCGATGCTTATACTGATCAGTCTTTACGGGCTAGGCCAGCCCCGGGATGCTGCTGCTAACATCATTCATCTGTACATGTTACATGTTTACTGCCTAGCAGCACGTCTCGGATTCATCCCGAGAATCTTGACCGTAGTCCCGGGCACGCACGAGATACTATTGAGTTATATTGACGATTCCATTAAATTGATTTCAAGGACTTTTTAGAGTAGATAACCCAGTAGCACAGTTTAGATTACTCATCGCACTTCACATACACATACATAGCTCACTGTTCATATCCGTGTTATTCTTTATATTCATGTTTACCTATATCGTTATATCCGGGTTATTACTATTATTTGTATGACGCACTGACGTCTGAGTTTTGCATGGCCCATTTTCTCTATCTCTATCGCATGCTGAACAAGAGTACTTTAGCTATCAAACCGAGCAGTGAGGGATTGAGTTTAGTGATGTTTAGTTTAGCTTATTTTTCCGCACTTTTATTTCTTGATGTGAGCCCAAATTAGGACGTTTTCTCCAGATGTTGTTTATTAAATTTATTATAGTTTCCGCTTATATATTTTCTTGACTCTTTTATTTGGCAAATGGACATGTAGTAGATAGATTTTATATTTTACTATTCTTGATATCTTATAGACAGCCGTAATGTGACTGTGGAGGGATATTTCCTAGCCATAGGTGGCATGGTTGTCTCTGTCAAGTGCCATAGTTCGCGCACTCTGAGACGACAGGGTTTGTTTCATTAATACTAAGGCTGCAATAGTTATTTATGTGTGAGGAGATGACGCTCGATATACAGTGACACCATAAAGCACCTCGTGAAGAGAGAAAAATGAGTCATCTCAGAGATTCGATATCGTGGAAATTTTTAGATGAAAAACATATTTCATTCAGCGCAGACTCTCATAACATGAGGCTGGAAATTGCGTGTGACGGTTTCAGTTCATTTGGGATGGTTCGCAGCGGGCATACTCACAGTACTTGGCCCGTTGTGGTGACTATATACAACCTGCCGCCATGGAGGGTTATGACGCAGTCTTATTTTACGTTGGCACTTTTAATCAACGGACTCTTGTCTTCTGGGAAAAACATCGATGTGTACCTTCAACCCTTGATCGATGAGTTAAAGTTGTTGTGGAAACCCGGCGTGAGAATCTATGACGCAGATGGTAAACAATTTTTTCAGATGCGGGTTACTTTGTTGTGGACTATTAATGATTTTCCTGCCTACGGTATGCTGTCGGGGTGGGGCTACTCAAGGTAAGCTTGCATGCCCCTGTTGTTTTATTCATACTACCGCCGTACGCTTGAAACTTAGTAGGAAAGAGTAGTTTATGGGTCACCGACGTTTCTTGCCTATAACTTACAAATTCATAAAGAATAAAGAATTTTTCAACAGAAAGACGGAGACCGGTAGGCCTCCTAAACCATTGTCCGGTAATGACATATTGCAACAATGGAAATGTTATCAATGTCACATTCGGAAAGAAACAAAACAAAGATGTAATGCTATGCCCAACAGGTTGGGGAAAGCTAAGTGGTTTATTTCAACTTCCGTACTGGTAAGATCTACCGCTGTGCCACAATTTAGATATTATGCATATCGAGAATGGTGTCTCTGAACACGTCATCAATATTATGCTGTGTAAGGATAGAAAAACGAAGGACAATCTCAATGCCTGTCGTGATTTGATGGATTTGGATGGTTTGTACATTAAAGAAGAATTGCATCCTCGGTCTATGGCTAGTAAACCGGGTTATTACGAGATCCCATCGGCAATCTATAACTTGGACAAAGAAGAGAAGCGATGGTTCCTGCGCGTGTTGAAAGAATTAAGTCCCCGACGGCTTCTCATCAAATATTTTCAAACAGGTATAAGTAGAAAATAGAAAAATCATAGGACTCAAGAGCCACGACTGCCACATATTGATACAACATCTTCTTCCTTTATGCCTCAGAGTATCGGTAAAATCCGAAGTTGGTTTCGTTCTTTACGACTTTTGCACGTATTTTCACCAATTGTATTCCAAAAACGTGGAGTCAATAAGATAGCAGAGCTCGAAAAAGATATTCTTTTGATCCTCTGCAAGCTCGAAACTATCTTTTCACCTTCCTTTTTTGACATTATTGTTCATATATCCATCCATTTGGCAACCGAGGTCAAGATTTGCAGTCCGGTGCATTACCGTTGGATATATCCTATCGAGAGGTATAAAAATGTTTATTATTAATCATTTAAATTGCAAAATATTATCGTGAATTATTAATATCTATTATTTTCAACATATATCTATTAACTTTAAAAAAAACTATATCCGTAACAAGCATCGTCTTGAAGGTTCGATTATGGAAGGTTATCTTTTGAAAGAAGTCACGTCTTTCTGTGCCCGTTTCCTGAATGACGATGTCAGGACGAAACTGAACAAACCACCGTCTGTTCCTGACATTCTAATTGGAGCAGAAAGGATAAAAACATGTTTGAAGATCTCATTGGCGGTTTATATGTGTTCATCTTGCTAAACAACAAATGTTTTGCTAAATATGCGGAGTAAGTTTTTCTAATTTTATCCATTTAAATCGTTTGAAATTAAATATAATATAACTGATATAACTGTAAATTAATGAACAGAGCGCACAAAACTATACTCAAAATATAGAATCCTTGGACGTGGTCGGATGATAGAATCGAAGAAGAAAAAAGGCACACCTTCGTCGCTTGGTGTAAAGAAGAAGTCGACGGAAAAATGAATTGTGGAGAGCGGATTGATAGAGAGGTTTAGGACCTTTTAATCGGTCCATCAATTGCAGCTACGTTTTACAATGGGTACAGGGTTTCCGGCTACAAATTTGAAATCGAAAGGACGGAACGTATTAGAGCTACACAAAATAGCAGCATCACAACTTCCGACGACAGAGGAAATCTACTACGGTGTTCTTGAGCAGGTTATAGCAGTCTCATACATGCATAAGGATTTACCCTTTTTTATATTCCAATGCAGATGGTACGATACCAAGTCTGAACGGGGTATGAAAGTCGATGAATACAAACTCACTTTGGTACACACCAAACGGACAGCCTACGAATACGATAACTTTATCTTTCTCTCAATGGCAACACAAATATATTATTCTTAGGACTTGAAGAAGGTTGACTAGAGTGTTGTTTGTCGTTGGAAACCAATAGATTATTATAATGTGCCGATGTTGACTGACTCTGAAGATGAGAGTGACGAGGAAGAGACGATAACACGTCTCAGTCTTTCTATTTAACATACCAACGATCCAAACTATTCTGTGCTATCCAATACGTTAGTAAGATGTGATATCGGCCAATTGATCGTCACAGATCAAGATTTTGATAATTCACCTAACGAATTTTCAACTAATGCACCGAACAAACATGCCAGGTAATGAAATTGAACTAAATGTTTTAAATTGTATAATAATTAAATATAAATTTTTAATATTTGGATAAATATGTAGGGTTTGATGGGAGGCTGTGACTCAGGCTCCAAATGTCATAAGAAAAATCATTTAGATCAGATTGGCGGAAGTTCAGCAGCAGCAGCGCCTATCTCTATCCGTGCCTCCCGTACTAGCGCCCCAGAAGCCCCAGCAGCTGCAGCAAGCCTGACCAATGCCCCTCCTACCAGCGCCACAGCACCCCCAGCAGTAGCGCCACATGACCCACCGCCTACTCTTATTAGCGGGGTAGCAGATCCTCCTACCTCGGTCACTCCTCCTGCACATGGTATATAGTTATTTATTATTTTTTAGTTATCTATTAAAATTATTCTACCAAATCATCTAACAGTTTATTGTTTGCAGGTCCGCATAGTACTGGCGGGCTAGCATCTGTCGCCGATTCTAGCGTCACCTCAGGTACGGCAGGTATAATCGTTATTGCCTAAAGTTTTTAAATAAAGATTGTAATTTAAATTTGTCAAATAGTATATACATATTCTGAATATTATAATATTGTGTCTGTATATCTATCTATTTGCAGGCTCCACCAGTGTTAGGAAAAGGGGTTCTACTACACTCGCCTGCTCCAGGCCAGCTACAGGCGTTGGTCCATGGATGCTAGAGTGGAACAACCAGGGTGCGCCTGTTGGTTATTACTCGACCAAGTGGTGGGACTACATGGGAGCGGAGATCCGTACTTACTATAAGTATCCGCTCCATCAAAGATAGACCCCGCGTGAGACCGAGTTAGTTCAACAGTTTTTTGTGAACGTCACGGTATTACGTACCCTTTTATATATTGAAATTTCAATCTTCGTTATATATATTTATTAATTTACTTAAAATTTTGTAATTTGAGGCAGAGCGACATTACAGATTCATCAGCGTCACCGGCGAGGATGGCATGCACGTGTCGTTCGATCCACATCGCGCCATTACCTGGGTCATATCTGAGTGTCAGGTTCTCAAGAGGAGACGCCGAAGTGACGTAAAAACGCGTCATTACATTTCCTGGGCCACGGCGACTAAGAAGGAACAAAGCACGATGATGGATGCCGTAGCACTGGATGTCCCAAGAGAAGATTGGCCGCAGCTGGTCGCGTATTATCAGCGCGAGTAAGTTCAGATATAGATTTAATTTTTAAGATTATAATAATACAACATGAAATCTTATTTTGAATTATATAATATAATTTTCTTTATATTTTCAAGGCGGCGTCGGTTCGCAATAACCGGAAAAACGGCATCAGAAACCACGCTGTCCCAATCCAAGGAAACCGCTCCTAGGCTAGCGCTCCGCGCCCAGTGCCAGCTCGTGAGTATTTCGACATTTAAGAATATATGTTTTCTTTGTTGCAAATTATTGTTGGGTTACGTCAGCACTTTGGCCATCTGCCGTGGCCGGTGCAGAACAAAAACTGGCGCTTAAAAACTTGACGCTAACGAATCCGTCTAGATCGAACCATAAACCAATACTAGCAAACTACAAGATGCACAAGCTACTGAGATAGAAGTGTTATACCGAACGAACCAAGTCCTTTGGTCTTAGCTCCTTGAGGCGTGCTCGATTGAACTTGGCCGCCGGTCTTCCTTCTTCGAAGATGATCCACCCGAGAGATGTAGCTCATGACTCTAGCTCCACATCAAAAACAAGTGAAGCAACTAGGGATTATAGGTTGCTAATCTAGAATGCCTTGTATGTAGTGAGTGTTCTAAGTGTTTATCCATCTCACCTCCTTTCTTGATTCTCAACTCATGAGATTGTAGAGAGAAGGTTGAACATGAAGGTGGAGGAACTCAAGAAAAGGAGTGTGGGAGTGAAGCTAATGGTGAGAATGAAGATGGCATGCTCAAAAAATAATGAACCATCCAACTCTTTCCTTTTTCATCTTTCATCAAGTGAGGAAAATATCACATGAAGAATGGTTTTATCAAAACCAATTTTTCAATTTAATATACAACCCATGCTTGAATAGTTTGCACAAATGAATTAATAATTCATTTGTGCAACACTATGCAAACATGGCTCTCACCATACTCCCCTCATTCCTTTTCCACCTCATTTCCATTTATGAATAAATGGATAAAAACTAAATGAGGTTTCCACCTTCTAGAATATTATCTGTAAAAAATACGGATTACATTGTACTGTATATACATACCTGTAATCGTACCGAAATACAAATACTCAAAGAGATATAATAACACAAAGAACATAATACTAGAATATACATATCGAAATACATATACATAAATTATTAAATCAATACCTGATTTAATAATCCGGTTCAAACCCGAGCCAGCTAGTATTATCAACTGTCCGATCGAAAGTCCGGGTATATAGTACAATCAATCGATCGGAACCCTGCACGTATACAATACGGCTACTACATCATATCGCCAGAACCAGGGAAACCCATGTGTAGGACTCTAAAGACTTGTCAACACGCTAGCAGTGGGTTTAACCACAAGCGCGTCAGCGGCACTAGCTGTACGTAACGGCTACCCAGGTATTGAACGAAAGAAAGGCCGACGAGCAAACTCATTCAAACCCCTACTGAGCCTGTCAGGGACAATCTCTGGACAGTCCAGTCTGTTCGTCTAAGAGTATCGTATATCGGGTCTAGGGGGTGGATAAAGTCAGACCCCTAATAACGTGATATTTTGTGTCGGTATGAAGCCCATCACCCACTGAGAAATTACTAATCCAAATCAGAAATTCTCGAATACCTTGGCCAAGGATTTCTAATGATGGCCACCCGTGCACCGTGCGACATCAGCCCCTAATACCGGGAGAGATGAATCCCTGACGATCCGCTCACTGCCTCCATGTGGCTCGGGACTGTACCCAACTAAAACTTGTTTGCACGACTTCTTTGAGTCGTGATAGGGTAGTAATCAAAGCACAATGGGAACTCACACAAGACAAATGACGATTTCAGGTTGACAGACTAACCTGTACACATGTCACCTGGGAACTTCTATCTGACATTAGATATAATACCAACTAGCATGTTCTCGGTGAGTCTGTCCAGTGTAGTCATAACCCAATGAGCACCTGTATACTATCTTAGGTGACTGACTGACACCAATGGCTTGTGAGACTGGCAACCGCCCCTCGTCGAGGTCTCGATAAGTACACACTAGTCTACTCCGGAGTATCGATACCCAGTCTCGATACTCTCTCGACTAAGGAAATTTAAGGATGTGCTTATAGACCACCCAGCTCCCACGTACATGATCGCCATCATAATACTGGTAGTCAAGCAAGAATCCCATGGGCTCTATCAACATGTAATAGTGATCTGTAATACCACATAATTACAATATAGTGATAAATAGCCTCAGTGAGTGGATCCGCTCCAATGTTTCTATCTTTATCTCTCTATATCTCAACTTCGCGGAGAAAGACTATCTCCTAAAATGAGCAATACCTGTCTTAGAATTTTTCTGGATATCTGATAGGACCTAGTTAACAAATGAACTCCAAATCCATCAAACTTCTTAGACCGTATCTTACACTGAATTTAATCAGTATCCTACGCCATGCCTTCCTCGGTATCCGCTTGGACCACCTGTCCAACATACTGCCCCTCATAAGAGGAAAAACTATAATTCTGACAGCCACGCTGTCATCCAGGTCACCTTGGAAGCCAGAAATGAAAACCGCCTTCTTAAAGAGGCTGTCGTTACCATTTACCAAGAACATCCACTTATGTTCATAACTGCTTCCCAACGTTTCTCCAGGATTGAATTAATATATATGCCTATTGCAGCTAGTGCAAAATCAATAGCTGGTGTGGTACTTTACATCTCATGATTGACTCAATTGCCTAGGCAAGAGATATGCCAATCATGCAAATCCCTCTCTTCATCAGTCTAGAAGACATCTCTTTAAAGAAGGTAACTCATCACGTGCGGGTACACCACCACGCCAGGAGTCGTCCATTCTAAAACACTTTAGAATAGTGTCAAGTACCTAAATTGGGACACTTCCCAAATCTATATCTAAAACCACAGATCTACTGACCAGAATCCCTGATATTTTATCCAGACCTATATGGAGAAAACAACTTGTGACAACCACAGTATAACCGATCGTAGTATAGGAATATCACTTCCTATAAAGAGCATGTCATCCAAAAATCAGGACATCACTCTCTACTACCTTCTTACCAGGTCCATCTGTTGTTCTGCTGAAGTCAAACTCTATGACTGTCACATCAAAACTAGACGATCTGTCTCCTATATACCTGCTTTAGTTTATAAATAGACATAAACTAGTTGCCCACTACGCTTCCGCTGCTTCCACTGACTACAATAACCCTCTGGCAGAGTCATATACACATGCACTTCTAAAACTAATTTAGAACGACGTTATACGCATCCTCCTGCCAGATCTCATAGTCTAGAACAACAGCAATGGCAAGTTTAGGTAATCAAAAACCTCCATGTCACCAACTTTGAGAAGATCGAAGTGCCTCTCGGGTGCCTGAGGTTACCCACAAAATCTGCGGAGTGGATAATGGATTGTCGAATCCAATTGAATTTTTTGGTTCTACTAAATTTTCAGTAATCGTTTGTGGATCTGGAATAACTTCCAGTTCTACCATACTCCCATTAATGTTTTTTGAAAAGAATCCATTTTACTAAAACTGTGGCGAGTCAAGAACAATATAACTATTGATCTTCCAGATGGTAGAATGTTAACCCTCGTCAAAGCCAGGGATAACCCACAAACTGCCATTACTGAAATGTGCCTTGAGTTTGTCCATATTCTGGTTTTAAGCATCAGCCGGACAACTCCATATACCTTAACACCGTTAAGATATGAATCCATTCTATATCCAGTATATTGAAACAGATGCACTAATTTAATTTGAACCTGATTTAAAATACATGCAGCCGTTTCCAGTGCATATCAATTAGATGGAAGGAGGTCAAACAATATTACTCATCAAGGAGTGCACCCACGCATGAGTAACCTGAAAGAGAAGCAAATTTTCAAAACTATTGCTTACAACGGAATACCAAATACAAGTATCTACATTTTCGATCACCTTGAAGAATCCTGATACTTGCAATATATGGTTCTCTACTTTATTCTTATACCTATATCTTCTTAAAATCTAGACCTTGTATTTCAACAAAATACTTGTCTAAAACTAGAGAAGTCATGAGTAAATAGAATATAGTATAAGTACCAACCCCTTTGTCTTAACGGACACCGGACAACATACAATACTCTGTATAAGTCCACCGAGTTTAATAACTCAAAACCTTGTGCATCGTAGGTTGAAAACTGTGCTATAGTTAAGAAGAATTACACTGATGTTGAATGCTCCTTACCTAACCATCAACTAATATAGGTAAATGTCATAGATATAATTTCAAAAGTTTACATCTCACTTTATAAAATAAACGTACAGATATATCAGTTTGAAATTGGTGCATAACAACGGATATTCAAAACCAAATATTTGCCGTCAGGCAAAACCCAGGTGATTTCCTCAAATATCATCAATTAAAAAGAATTCCAATATATAGAGGATCTAACCACCCAATTCCCAATATCTTACTCCCACTCAGCATCCGTAACGCCATACAAATGTGAGAATCAAGTCTGGTAAATACATACCCTGGAGTCAGAATCTAATTGGGAAAACAGTTTTCAATTAACACCGTACAGTGAAACTGAAACATGAAAATGTTTCGAAGAGGTAGCCGGATATTCCTAGTAATACCTCTTCCACTATCCAGATTCATGACAATAACCGTATACTTCCTTACCTTCACTGCAACCCTTTATATTTCTTTACTTATTACCGTCTGTACACCACAATTAGACTAATTGGTTTTCTTCCTTCCCTACCTTTCGGCACCTACCTATGGTTTGAAAGAAGACTATCCAATAAGCGCAATAGGTGTACTCTCCTAATACTAGGAGCCCTCGCAACCTGAGAGAAGGTAAAGGGAAAAGACAACTGAATGATTCTATTCAATTTCTCCAGAACCGGAATCCATCCTCGGACTGGAACAAGTTTCTTCGAGTTCGTATGTAACAATACGATGGAATATCCAAAAAATGTCGATCTTCATAGTGATACGGAGTGTTCTGGAAAAATGCAAAGGGAAAATAGAAGTAGCAATAATATATGCGACTAAATGACAATCCAATAGCCAAAGTATTTTAAGAAGGTTCGGTTAACTTGGTTCATGAGTTTTGAAGGTCAGGCCATGGTCGCTGCAAAAGAGGGAGAGAAAAGAAATACGTAGCATGCACTCTAACCTAGATTAGATTGGTTAATCACATTATCTAATCTGGACGGCTCCCACTGTTTCCTCGAATTCTCCTTCAAACCCTAAAAGGAGAATTAGTCGGGATCATCTGAAAATCACCCGAGGAGTAATACCTACCCATCAGTGGAAACCAGGATCCAACTATCATCGCATGATCACTTGATGGAAGCCACTCAAGTCAACACACTCCAGAAGGTATGCACAAGCCTAGCAAGTTTCCTGTATATTTGAAACTCCCGATGTGGTTTTTACCCCTAGGACCTAAGTGACCTTGACGAATTATCAACAAATCAAAAGGTCCTAGTCAAGTTCAACCCGTCATTATCCAAAATTGCATTAGACCCACCTGCATGACCCTTGACAAATAATCAACAAAGTCACACGACCGTCCTAACCAATCGCGTTATCTATGCAACAGAAAAGTATTACAGGGCTACCGCACACTACGTCTCGACGAATAGCAATGACAAACGTAGCACGAATACTAAGAAATACTAATATGAAATGACGGAGGACTACGGCTTGTTTTTGACGAAAAACCTTTAACGTAATGAAGTTGATATCATTGAAGGAACCGAGTCGTTTTACAAATATATAGTGGCGCAAACTTTTCTGGATGCTGGGCTCCTAAGAAGTATCATACACAGAAGATGCACGTAGCGGAGATGCGCATGCTTCGTTGGATGTGCGGTAACACTAGAAAAGATAAGGTGCGGAATGAGGATATACGTGCAAAAGTTGGTGTAGCACCTGTGGAGGAGAAGATGCGGGAAAACCGGCTAAGATGGTTTGGTCATGTGCGACGCAGACCTATGGAAGCACCGGTTCGACGAATAGATACTCTCGATATGGGCAATGGCAAAAGGGCAAAAGGGAGACCGAAGAAAACATGGATGGAGGTGATACGAAACGATATGGTTGCCAAAGGACTCAATGAAAGTATATTGTTCGATAGGAGTGAGTGGAGGCGGAGGATTCATGTGCTGGACCTGGCGTGATTCTCATGTTGGTTCATGTAGCCTACCCCATATGCTTGGGATAAAAGGCTCAGTTGTTGTTGTATAGTGGCACAAACTTTTGCTAAAGAGGTCACTCCCTGTGAACGGATCTCGGCTCTTTCCTCATTGAATGAGGTGCAGGATATTCCGAACTGAATACCATGATGCAAAGCAAAAAAATCAACTATAGTGAAGTTATTACAATGACGCAAAATTTTGCCCAAGAGGTCACTCTCTATGATGGGATCTCGGATCTTACCTCGTCGAATGAGGTGCTGGATATTCATAACCGAATACAACTGTGAAAAGTAAAACGAAACGTCTGTAATAACAGTTTTCAAAAATTGGTTCCAACAACATCATTTAGGTTTGTTTTTCCTTGCATTAATCAAAGTTAACGCAGTCCTATCAATTAATCCATATCACACCAGAAAAAGGAACGAAAATACAATGTACGTATATACCATCCGAATTCGCCACGGGGCCCCATCATGTACCGTTAGGCTACTTAACTAACGGCAGAGCGGGGGCTGGACTAGCGCGGATGCAAAACATATACAACATCTACTAGTGTGTGTGTGTGTGTGTAGCATTCGTCACGGGAATGATATAAGCAACATCACAGAACATCAACAAACAATACAGAATGGTGGATAATCTTGGAGCCTCGGGTTTCATTTGAGCCGCAAATGAGACTCGACGTTCCCGGTCGTGTGGTTATCCCATGCAATGAAAACCTGGACCCCTATAAGCGCATTAAGTTACCCGCCAATCTCAGAAGTGAGGCAACCCCAATCAATAAAGTGAATGGGCTACCTAGCACTTCACGGAATCCGGTAACTTGAGCACCCCTCCGTGGGTCATACTATTACCCCTACGAGTGCGGCGAAATGCCCGCCAATTCTAGAGTGAAGCCCCCTTCGTCTCAACACCATGAGATGCGGGCCCGTTGCCCTCTAGAACCCGGCTATTCGTACACTCCACCGCGGGGTAATCCTAGTACAGAAATGAAAAAATATATACAATGGCGACACTGACCTCAACCTAGTCGTGTCCCAATAAAAGAATATACAATCTGGCAGAGAAGACTGTCCACATATCGGACGCTCGTCTCGCAATAACAAATATATAAATGAATCTGAACTGTACTGCTACCATTGCACCACTGGCTATCCACCACGACAATCCAACCACAATATCAGCACAAATACAAAACATCAACATGAATGTCATGTTCGCAAATCCATCTAATAGAGCATATAGCAATTAGTCGGGTTATACCGCTCAATGACATTCACGGTCGCAGATGCTAAAACATGTACTGATAAATACATACTTAAAATTTTGATCTACTAAACTTTTCCATATTTGCCCCAAATGCAAACCAGCACTCAAACAAATCCGGGCCAAAATAATACATCCCAAAAATCGCATTTCCACATAATAGAGTGCCAGAAGAAATTTGGTGCACCATGGCAACAAATCCACCGCGGAACCACGACCAATGTTCCTATTATGCAGCAGTTCCGCGGCCATTTGTTTGGGTCACATGCCCAAATTTCTTTAAGTTCTCTAAAATTGCCTGCACGTATTTTTATGATACACAGAATAATTTTTTGAACACTTTTCAAAAACGACAGCAAGTATGCTAAAATGGAATTGTGATTCGGAAAATTGGGTCGATCGACATTTTAACTTTGTGTAAACTAGGCAGTACTAGTTTATGGGGTGACTCTGATACCATGTTGGGTTGCGTCAGCGCCCTGGCCATCTGCCGTGGCCGGTACGGAATAAAAACTGGCGTTTAAAAACTTGGCGCTAACGAATCCGTCTAGATCAACCATAAAACCAATACTAGCAAACTACAAGATGCACTAGCTACTGCGGTAGAAGTGTTATACCGAACGAATTAAGTCCTTTGTCCTTCCATCATCTTCCTCAGCTCCTTGAGGCGTGCTCAATTGAACTTGGCCACCGGTCTTCCTTCGTCAAAAATGATCCACCCGAGAAATGTAGCTCATGGCTCTAGCTCCACATCAAAAGCAAGTGAAGCAACTAGGGATTCTAGGTTACTAATCTAAAATGCCTAGAATATAGTGAGTGTTCTAAGTGTTTATCTATCTCACCTCCTCTCTTGATTCTCAACTCATGAGATTGTAGAGAGGAGGTTGAGTATGAAGGTGGAAAAACTCAAGAAAAGGAGTGTGGGAGTGAAGCTAATGGTGAGAATGAAGATGGCATGCTCAAAAAATAATGAACCACACAACTTTTTCCTTTTTCATCTTTCATCAAGTGAGAAAAATATCACATGAAGAATGGTTTTATCAAAACCAATTTTTCAATTTAATATACAACCCATGCTTGAATAGTTTGCACAAATGAATTAATAATTCATTTGTGCAACACTATGCAAGCATGGCTCTCACCATACTCCCCTCATTCCTTTTCCATCTCATTTCCATTTATGAATAAATGGATAAAAACTAAATGAGGTGTCCACCTTCTAGAATGTTATCTGTAAAAAA
Source organism: Agapanthus africanus (assembly GCA_030015575.1). Lineage (NCBI taxonomy): Eukaryota > Viridiplantae > Streptophyta > Magnoliopsida > Asparagales > Amaryllidaceae > Agapanthus > Agapanthus africanus. The sequence goes on along the minus strand of JASDDO010000016.1, from coordinate 470,888,970 downwards.
TACGGATTACATTCTACTGTATATGCATACCTGTATTTATACCGAAATACAAATACCCGAAGAGATAGAATAACATAAAGAACATAATACTAGAATATATATATATATACGTAAATTATTAAATCAATACCTGATTTAATAATCCGGCTCAAACCCGAGCCGGCTAGTATTATTAACTGTCCGATCGAAAGTCTGGGTAAATAGTATAATCAATCGATTGGAACCCTGCACATATGCAATACGGCTACTACATAAGACTCGTTAATACGCTGGCAATGGATTTAACTACAAGCACGGCGGTGGCACTAGCTGTACGTAACGGCTACCCAGGTATTGAGCGAAAGGAAGGACGACGAGCAAACTCATCTGAATCCCTACTGAGCCTGTCAGTGACAGTCTCCATACAGTCCGGTCCGTTCGTCTAAGAGTATCGCATATCGGGTGTAGGGGTGGATAAAGTCAGACCCCTAATAATATGATATTTCGTGTCGGTATAAAGCCCATCACCCAGTGAGAAACTGCAGATCCAAATCAGTAATTCTCGACTACCTTAGCCAAGAATTTCTGGTGATGGACACCCATACACTGTGCGACATCAACCCTCAATACCGAGAGAAATGAATCCCCGACAATCCGTTCACTGCCTCCATGTGGCTCGGTACTGTACCCAACTAAAACCTGTTTGCACGACTCCTTTGAGACGTGGTAGGGTAGTAATCAAAGCACAGTGGGAACTCACATGAGACAAATGACGATCTCAGGTCGACAGACTAACCTGTATACATGTCAGCTGGGAACTGCTATCTGACAATAGGTATAATACCAAATAGCATATTCCCGGCGAGTCCGTCCAGTGTACTCATAACCCAATGAGCACCTGTATACTATCTTAGGTGACTGGCTGACACTAATAGCTTTTGAGACCGGCCACTACCCCTCGTCGGAATCTCGATAAGTACACACTAATCTACTCCGGAGTATCGATGTCTAATCTCGATACTCACTCGACTAGGGACATTTAAGGATGTGCTTATAGACCACCCAGCTCCCATGTATATGATCACCATCATAATGCCGGTAGTCAAACAAGAATCTTATGGGCTCTATCAACATGTAATAGTGATCTGTAATACCACATAATGTATGTACATGATGATAAAGGCAAACTAGATAGCATACTATCATTTTGAGTAACATTGTTCTACCCGTATAGGTCCTCCCTCAATCATCACAATCACGTGCCTACGATTACAATAATTGACTTGAGGGCACTATAGCCAACAATTACTTATTAAAATAAATCCTAATTTTATCGCAAAAGACCCCGCCAACTACAATACTGCCATGGGATGGTCCGCATTATACATGGGCATGGACGAGTACATGGTAAGTTTCATATAATTAAGTCAACCCAGTATTTTAAGTTAGCGCGTTTGTGTGTTCTTTACAGACCCAGTTCCAGGAGAGGACGAACGCTTTAGAATTTGGCCCCGACGACCCGATTACCGCTATTGTCTTTGTCCTTGATTTGCTATTCGGCGGACATCATGGTGGCTTTGACCGCGGGATTGGTCCCGGGGTCTACCGACACTTTGCTAGGTGTGCATCCGACTACGAGTACACCGTGACCCTGACGTGGACGGATGCGGCAGCTGCGTCGCAAAAGGAGATCCGTCAGCCCCGCGATCAGGTGGCACAGCATTAGCACGAGCATCAGCAGACGGGGGAGCAGCTGCAGAACCTTACGGCGGAGGTTCGGAATCTGAGGCAGTCGCACGCCGAGTCCATCTGCCAAACCATACGGGAGGAGTTGGGGAGTTTCTCTAGCCCATGAGACGATGGAGATGGATCGTCCCGTGGATCATAAACTTATTTTTTGTTAGTGTAAACATTTGTTTGTCGATTGATTTGGTGATTCTATGAATTGTATATATTTTTGTTTGTTATTAGTTGCAATTAGATTAATATTAATTGTTTGAGATTTGATATTCTGAATATTATTATCTATTGTTATTTGTGATTGAAAGTATCGCACGTAGATTACGGAATTTTCTTTTTTTTTTTAAAATTAGTTCTTCAGTGGTAACGGTTATAACTGTAACCACTTCCCTATGGTCACGGGTATAACCATTACCATAGGGTGCATCAGCTAACTAATACATGAAAGACATCAGGTATCAGTTAGCTTATAAGATATGGTAACGGGGAAACCATTACCATATCTTCCTAACTGTAACGGTTTTAACCGTTACCTTTTCAAATGGTAATGATTATTACTGTTATCACAGATGTGGGCCCCATCCAGAATTAGTTCAATATTCTAAACCAATATTGATTACGCCTCCTCTATATATGGTAACGTATTAAATTGTTACCATATTTATCAATGGTAACAGTTTAATTCGTTACTGCACCTATTGTTACGGGGTTTTGAGTAACGGATCTGTAACGATCAAAACCGTGATCCAAATTGGTTATGGTAACAGATAAAACCATTACCATAGGGGGATCTGTAGTGGTGTCCGTCGAGTGGTAATTTTATGGAACTTAAATGTTTGAAAGGGATTTTTCTTAAAAATTGAAAATTGGGGGGCTTTTTTCAAGCAGAGAACTTTGGAGGGATGTTTTCGTAAAAAAAAATCCTTCTCCTGAAATATTCATAATAGATAATAAAAGAAATTATCGTTTTAGAAAAGTATTGCCTGATTGATTATAAAACGATCTACAATAAAAAGATTATGTTACACTTTCTTTTATAAATAGCAATAACTAGTGTCTACAAAAAGTTTAGTTACATGAAAAAGATTGTAGATCGAAATACCACCCAAAAAAAAACAAAATGAAAAATATCTAGAAAGTGTTATCACTATATGACCATTCTTTAAAAAGGACCCAGAAAGCATTGAAATGAGGAAGGCATAATTTATCCCCGCTTCTTCCCTTAGCCTAGCCTAGCCTAGCCTAGCCATCCTTTTCCAAGGCAACTAACTATTTACAAATCAACCTCAATTTTCCAAAAAAAGGTTTGCTCTCTCTCCTCACTCTCTATTAATAGTCCCATATCCTCTCCTGTCATAACTCATCAACCCCCATTTGCTACATCAAAATATCAAAACCATGTGCCATCCTAGCACAACCACAACTTCTCCAATGACAACCAACAACAACAGCACATTTGAGAAAATCTCACCGTCTCCTCCTCATCTCTACATTACACTCAAACTAATATCAAAAGGCCAGTTACCAAAACCAACACCATTGCTCTCATTTGATGCACTAAGGGATGAAGCCTTATCCCTTTTCAGCCTATCATTCCCCATTGCAATCACTGCCCTTCTGCTCTACTCTCGCTCCATCATCTCAATGCTCTTCCTTGGCTCGTTAGGCGATCTCCCGCTCGCCGCGGGATCGCTCGCCATCGCCTTTGCCAACATCACCGGCTACTCGGTGCTCTCCGGGCTCTCTTTAGGGATGGAGCCTCTCTGTTCTCAGGCTTTCGGCGCGAATCAGGGCAAGCTCCTTTCGTTGACTCTTCATCGTTCCGTTCTTTTCCTGCTGTCTTCATCCTTGCCCATTTCTTTCCTTTGGCTCAACATGTCGAGTATACTGATTTTCCTAGGCCAGGACCCAGAAATAACTTCGTTGGCTCAAACTTACATAGTTTACTCGCTCCCGGACCTCTTGACTTTCTCATTCATACACCCCGTCAGGATCTATTTGCGTTCTCAGGGAATTACTCGGCCTTTGACTATTGCCGCCGCGACGGCTGCGGCTCTGCATTTACCATTGAATTATATTTTAGTTTGTCGGTTTAAGTTCGGGCCTTCAGGGGTCGCCGCGGCCTCTGCCTCCTCGAATTTGCTTCTCCTGATCTTCCTCATGGTGTTCTTGTGTCGGGCTCGGAATGAGAGCCCGACAAAGGAGTGCTTGACGGGGTGGGGCCCGCTTGCCAGGCTGGCCGCCCCGAGCTGCATGTCTGTCTGCCTTGAGTGGTGGTGGTACGAGCTGATGATACTCCTGTGCGGCCTGCTGCCTGACCCGAGACCCACGGTGGCGGCCATGGGGGTCCTGATTCAGACCACTGCATTGGTGTATGTCTTTCCTTCATCACTTGGGTTCGGGGTGTCGGCCCGGGTAGGTAACGAGCTGGGTGCTAATAGGCCCAACAAGGCCCGAACTTCATCCGGGCTATCGATCGTGCTAGCTGGACTTATGGGCTTTGCTGCGGCGGGATTTGCTACCGGGATGAAAGACGTGTGGGGCCGGATGTTTACGGATGACTGTGAGATCCTGAGGATTACAGCGGCGGCATTGCCGATCGTTGGGCTGTGTGAGCTAGGAAATTGTCCGCAGACCGTTGGGTGCGGAGTGCTGAGAGGCAGTGCCAGGCCGACACACGCGGCCCATGTGAATTTAGGCGCGTTTTATTTGGTGGGGTTGCCCGTGGCAGTCGGGCTTGGGTTCGGTTTAGATATTGGTTTCCGTGGGCTTTGGATGGGCCTATTTGCGGCCCAAATTTGTTGTGCTGGGATGATGATGTATGTGGTGGGGACCACCGATTGGGACGTGCAGGCCCGACGAGCACAATTGCTGACGTGTGTGGAGACGGTAGAAGAGAAGAAAGATGTAAGTACCGTTGACGATGACAACGGCGACATCGAAAAAGAACAGGAAATTTACCATGGACCATTCGTCATGATTAAAATGGATGAATTGGGAGGAAGATACATTCCTAATGAGTATGACAGATGAGAAACGATGATATGATTAGAGCCATTGAATCAATGATTATAAATTTTTAAATTTTGATTGTTAATTTTTTGGTCATCTTTGTTTGTGGATTAAAAAATAGTTAGTATATATTATTTATTTTTATCTATTTTTCCAATGGCAACCGGTTTAAATATGAGTAAAATGTTGGGGAAAAAACCCGGCCCTTTAAAAGCTTCTGAGAAACTTCCTGGGCTTTTCCAACATGTTAAAAACCCTCTAATGCTCATCAATTTTTCCCTGAAATATTCTAAACTTTATGTATTTTGATATATCTCAAAACTGCCCCTTATGACCCATGTACGCAAGTATAAAGAGACAGCTGTTAATTTTTTTGCGAAACATATGCGGTTGAGTTGCCTAGCATTTAAAGAAAGCAAGACCGTTCGACAATTCTGGACCTATAAACAGTTGTCTATAATTTCTATGTTTAATTGTATTTTGTTGATTTTTTCTTAAAGCACTGAGCATTAAGTGCTCTAACCTAACCATTTTCCTTCCAAAGTCACCACCTTTCCTCCTAAAAAACCTATATTGCCAATAGAACAAGAATTATCCCATTCATTCTCTCCATTATCCATTATCTTCTCTAATTTACTCCACTTTCATTTGCTATCCTAACAAACTAAATCTTCATTTACTACCTTACTCATTGATGATGGCACAAGTTTCGACATTAATGTGTTTTGTGAGTGGATCGAATGGTAAAGATGCAATTTTGAGCATCTCGGAGGCGATAACATTGTTTGAAATGAAAAAAACAATCTCATTTCAACTCGATATACCGGTTAAAAAGTTGAAACTTTCTTATAAGATGGAGAAATATGGAGATCATGAGGTTATAATAATAAATGAAGATGACTACATAACTATTGTCTGTATCCATCAAGAGACGAACGAGATCATCCATATGCAAACATCTGTTGATACCCTAACCATTATGAGCATGTTTGTCTTTATTTGACTTGATTTTTATTTAGAGAAATATACAAGATAGTTGCTTGCAACTTGTAAGCAGTTACCTGTAATATCTAACTATTTGCATGTAATTTGTAAGCAGTTGCCTGTAATTTGTAAGTTGTTACCTGTAACTTATAAGAACTTGTATGTAACTTGTAAAAAGTTGCATGCAACTTGTAAAAAGTTGCATGCAACTTCTAAGAAGTTGCATGTAATTTGTAAGCAGTTGACTGTAACTTGTAAGAACTTGTCTGTAAGTTGTAAGCAGTTTTCTGTAATTTCTAAGTACCTGAATCTAACTTCTAAACAGTTTTCTGTAAATTCTAAGCACTTGAATGCTACTTCTAAGCAGTTGCATGTAACTTCTAACTACTTGTCTTTAACTTCTAAAAAAGTTGCATGTACTCTCTAAGATTTGTACCAACAACAGGATATGCAAGTTTCAAAACATGACCTCTAACTTTAGGAGCAAACTCAGCAATTTGCTCACTTAATGTTCTTAATGCAATCTTCTCTGTTTCTATTCTAAATGCCTTTTTTCTGCCACATTCATATTTTCTCCTTCCTGTTCTTGGAATATTTCTCCAATAACCTCTATATCTTAACGTAACTTCAAGAACAACACTCTCTATCCTGTTAAGAAAATAAACATTTATACATAATTAATCTATATATCTACTAATTAATTGTAACTTACTGTAAAAAAAATACTTGAAGCCTTTACTATAGGTAAGATTCTCCACTACTTGTTACTGGACCTACACACAAAACACCTTATATCCTAATATGTAAACCCAAACCCTATAAAGCATAACAAATTGAAACGTGACCAATCAATGAAGAATCTTATCATTTTAAAGAAAACAGTTTAATTAGCTACATGAAAGGTTCTATTATTGAAAACTAAAATACATTGATTACAGGATAAAGAATCTCTACTCTCTCTTTTGCATCAAGACTGAAACTCATACAAATAAATGACCTTCTTTTTTTTTCAACATTGAGTAAAGATTTCAATGTAAACTCAGGAAAAAAATATAATGTAACAAATGAAATAGTTTAAGGCTTTACTCTTTTGGATGTGGAGAGTTTCATTTCTTATAAAGTAATTAGGATGGATAAAGAATTTTACTAAGTATAGTCTTATTTGGAGGTGGTAGGAATTACTGTCGTGGAAGAGTCTGATGATGGATAAAGAATATTACTAACATCATGTTTTATCAGGTATTCCATCATCAGCCAAAAAACATTAACCATTACAGCGTCAACCGCATATATTAATATGCCTAAATCTTTCATCAGCCCTACGATCACACCCTCCTAAGAAGAGGTTGCAGAGAGCAACTCATAGCAATTTTTAGGGGTATTCCTATCTACCGCAAAGCTCTCTTCAAAGGCTCATATGGAGTCTCCAGCCAAAATATGTTAAATATGTATAATTTGTAATTTTTTAAGATACAATTTGTAATTTTTTTATAAAACTAACAAATATATAGAAGCACCAATTTCTATAAGTTGTTAGCATTATCAATATTCTAATTACCAATGTATCAAACAGAACAATGTTCTTTGACTAGTTCCCAATTTATAATTTTTTTAAAGATATAATTTGTAATTCAATTTCAAGACTAGTAAGCATGCTTCACCATGTGCTTTTGTTAACATATTATTTGTAATTCAATTTCAAGACCAATAGTTATGCTTCATCCATATGTAAGCATCTGCCTGTAACTTATAAACATATATATGTAATTTATAAGCAGTTGCTTATAACATCTAAGCACTTGCCTCTAACTTCTAAATAATTGTATATAACTTGTAAGAGCTTGCCTGTAATTTCTAAGCACTTGCATATGATTTCCAACCAGTTTCCTTTAACTTCTAAAAAAGTTGCATGTGATTTCTAAACAGTTGCATGTAATTTCTAAGCAGTTGCATTTCCCTAATATCTAAAAACATTTACCTTTAATATTTAATAAGTTGCTTGTAATATTTATATGGATGCAGGTAATAATATGTTAAGAAAAGTAATTTTTGTTTAACAGTCAACATGCATCATGTTCCTCCACAACCGCAATTGCGCATGACCGAGTACATGAGTTGGAGTCAAACACTACTACAATAAGGGGTTGCCCCTACGGATAAAGCCATAGGGGCAAAGCACTGCCCCTACAGATATATTCGTAGGGGCACAAAAATATACCGTAGGTGCAAAGGCCGCATGTGCAAGTCTTCGTCCGGAACATGCCCCTACGGAGTAATGATTGCCCAAACGGTTTTCGCCGTAGGGACATATTTCCCTACAGAATACACCGTAGGGACAAAATATTTATTTAATTAATTGGTTTATAAAATAAAATACTTACCCCTCCGGATAAATCCATAGGGAAAAGGACATGCCCCTACGGAGTTCTTCATAGGTCCATATAAAAGCCACTACAGATTTCTTTGTAGGTCCAGCTATATGCCCCTACGGGTTAATCCGTAGGTCCAGATAAAAGCCCTACGGATACATTCGTACGGGCAAGTTTAACGCCTGTTACTGAGTACATAGGGACAAAATATCAGGTATCCTGATATTTTGTCCTTACGGATAACTGTGTAGGGGAAACCTTTAGACCTACAGATTAATTCGTAGGTGCAACAGATGGTCCTACGGATTAATCCGTAGGGACAAAATATCAGGGTTTTTTTTTAAAAAAATGGGCTTCCTGTTTTTTCCCCGCCCTGCATGTGCACAATAATATATACATCATATAACCAAATACCGCAGTATTCATAATCAACATCTCACGCATAATATATAAAAGAAATAAACAAACAGAATACGATATCAATCTAAATCATCGTGAACATGCAAACAACACCAATATCGTCCAAAATATATACAATATGTATCATATAAGTACATACATGCTTAAAATATTAAAAAAATCTACCCTGGCTCGGTCCAGCTCCTCCACCTCTGATAAACGCCGTAATCTGATGCATTTGCTCCTCGGTGCAGTCCCGAGTCATCAAAAACTCGACCAATGAAGGAGCGGACTGTGCGGGAGTCTGAGCGGGCTGTGGAGCTACAGGAGTGGTCTGCGCAACCGCTGCCGATGTAGTGGCTTGTGGAGCCGCAGTCGAAGGAGATGCATATGGAGCCACAGCCGAAGCAGCCTGTCGCGTCTGTTCAATTTTTTGTGTAATAAACGAGTAAGAACCGTGTATTAGATTTTAGTCGAATTCGTATCATTATCAGGTTATTGCGAAACCCCAATCTAAGAATACTTAGAGACTTAGGCCTCGTTTGGATATCTAGTTTGGAAAACCGTAGTTTATTTTAAATAGACAGTTCTATGTAAGTATGATTAATCAAACCTAAGTCTACAACCAAATAAGCTCAGGCTACTAATATTGCATATGTTACTATCTATAATGTGATATTATATTTTACTATTAAGTAGTATACGTACCAACATCTCCTTCAACTCCTCGACGGTGGTCTTCAAGGCGGCAACATCATGCTCTAGATGTCACTCACGGGGGATGGAGGAAGTAACCGCCGGAGTGGAGTCCAACCTCATATGGGCCCTGCTAGGACCCAGTCCCCAACCTTTCTCCCAACCTCCTTGGCGCCCTCCGTTTGCGGCGTCTAGGACTAGGGTTAGCAGCATCGGATCGATATGTCTAGTAAAATCGATCTCCGATGCATCTGCCTGCTCCACCACCCGCTCCTACAACCATATTAACCATTAAAATATAAGTATATCATTTAGATTTGAACTTTTCAAAACAAAAATTTCAAACCTGTTTGAATAAATATTAACACTTATGCAATACTCCTGGGTAGCGGTGTCGGGGAATCAAAGCTCGCCTGTGGCGGGATCTGTTGAGGTTCCGTGGACGGCAAGATACGCGGTCAGTACGCTCGATGTACCACCCTGCGCCAGGGTCTGAGCTCTCTGAAATTCGCAAAAAATTTACATATATTATAAAATAACTCTTAATGTAAAATAACTCTTAATATTACATTATATCAGAGTAGATCTATTATAATTTACCGATACTTCTATGGCACGAGTAATATTCCTCGAGCTACCTGTATAAGTGGGGCGACCTCTCTTCGCTGACTTTCTATTCTCTTTATTTTGATTGGCTTGTTTCTACACAACACATTCAGATTTAGTTTTCAAATTAAGCAACACAAAAATATAAATTATATACTAAACAATGAATTACATTTAAATTACAAACCTATTTGTGCTGAGAGTTGAAATATTGGCACAAGAGAGGCCATGTATCTATGTCGACTCTCGCAAAGACCGGAATATGTAGGAGAGCCGCTCTCTCTGTCTCGGGGGTCACCATCCACAGGGAATAGCAGTCAATCTTCAGCTCGTTCCTATTGTATCAAACCTTTGATTGCATGTTCTTCATCAGGCCATGGTACAGAGCGTGAAGATCGAGCACTCTCTCAGGGTGATCAGGGTCGGGTATAGGCTGAAATTCGTAATCCAACTGCAAATACAAAAAAAAATGTTATTAAATTGCAAGTGTTAAATAATAATAAATATATTGGATAAGTCAAATGAAAATATATATTAATACCCAAGCCTGATCCTAGAAGAAGACAAATGAGCGCAGATGCTGGTCGCCCCACTCAACGTGAAGTAGATACTTCTTCACGAGGCCGCTCTTATCCCCCATATACCGACCGAACCTATCGGCATAATCACCGATATAGCGATAATCGGGGATAAAGAAGAGGGGGAATGCTGCCTCCCCCTAGCTCTGTCGGGCCTCAGCCTGTGGGACTGATTCGGGTCTCGAGTCCTCCTCTCGAGATGGGGCTCTCCTGTATCTATAAGAAATATCAAGACAATCAATATTAAGACAAAGTGGTATTAAGAAATCAAGGTTTAACGAAAATTGAAGTGTGATATATACCTCCGACGACAGAAGCACGAGCCTGGGCCCGGGCAGCAGCAGGAGCGGGATGATAGTTCCTCCAGTGAGGAACAGCCGGTGACCCGGACGTGGACGCATCCCCTCCAACTAGAAAATAAACATCAATAAAATTACATGAAGTTCATGTTTATTCTTAAAAGATATGTAAAATCAATAAATATTATATATTTATTCATACTAAACTGCAGACTGAGCAGAGAGTACGGAAGTGGCGGGAGTGGCCCCTGGACCAGATGTGGACGCACCACCTATAATTAGACAATCAAACATTGACTATATAAGTAATTTCAAAAAGAATGTGTATATCAATAATATAACATTCTAAATCAACATGCATACACTATAGAATATATAAATATACCCGCAGGTGTGGTAGTGGCCTATGCCCAAGATGTGGAGGCACCACATACAGCTAGACAATTAAAAAATAATTATCTAAGTACGTAAGAGCAAAAATAATGTATGTATATTTATGATATAACATTCTAAATCAATATGCATGCACTATAGGATATATAAACATACCTGGAGGTGCGGGAGTGGCCTCTGCCTCTGATGTGGACGCACCATCAATAGCTATACAATCAAACATTGAATATATAAGTAATTTTGACATAAATATGCATGTATATCTATAATATTACATTCAAAATGAATATGCGTGCAATATACCTGGAGGTGTGGAAAAGTCCATACGGAAGGAGATATCTGAAGGGGTCTCCGATCGGGGTGCAAGACTGGCCTTCTAAAGCTCCTTACACAGCTCTCCGGGCGGCAGAACCGCTCTGCCTCTGTCGGTGCCACGGCTAGTGCTCCTGCCGTCCCTCGCTGCTTCCGTCATCGTCATCAAATCTAGACAAGAGTACAATCATTACATATGCATGCTATATATGTATAGATCGTAAAATGTGAAGTAATAATATAACATTACTGATAACATTTTTCGTTTCGTGGACGCATTAGACATACTTACTTGGATTTCATCATCGATATCATTTCTAACCCACGTAACTTCATGATCAGCCGAAGACAATCCGTCTTTTGAAAACGATGGTCGGAGCACTCTAAGTCTTCTCTCTTCTTCATCCTCATCGCAGTCCTCGAATTCTGGGACATCGTAAACATCACTGGGTTTCTAACGGCATACGACACTCCATCCCGTATGCTTCAAACACTGTGAGTGGTATACTTGGAATGCTTGGTTCGGAAAGATAAACGGGTCGTCCTGACCGTAAAATCGATGTGTGTTCACACTATTCAATCCATATTCATCTTTCCAAGTCCTGAGATTGTTTCTCCACTTATCCGTATCGGTTCGTGTATCATACCAAGTACACTGAAATATATAAAACGGTTCTGATCGTCCGGATTATTAGATGCCAAGTATGCAATTTAAGTATCGATAATAAATTACACCATCCGATCCTACCGTCGCAATCTCACTATTCTTAGTGGTTCGAGATATTTCTATGTCCTTAATTTCGAATTTGTATCTAAGGACACCGAATCCTTTATAATATGCAACCTCCATACTAGGAAACTGAGCTAAACATCTTGAATCACTCTCTAATGATGCAGACAAGTTTGGATCGTGGATCTAACAAAACAAATTTTATGACAAATACATAACGATATAAGTTTAGATTAAGACTGGTAGCAATAACATGTTATTCGAACAACTTACATGATCTGCAACCCAATCACAAAATTATCCTGATGATATTTTTCCAATCGTTCATCATTCCAATCAGGATGCCCTCACGTACCTCGTTAAAATGAATTATGTTCTCAACAATAAATTATGACATTAATATTATATTATTTCATACACACAAAAACACAAATATAACAATTAATCCAAAAAAACTTACTCTCTAATTTCTTCAAGACAGTGCTATTGAGAAGCATAAACCGATATATCTTATTGACAAAAAACAGTGTCTACTCTCTTATAATCAACTTTACCATATGGCCCGTCCTGAATTCTTCGAGGCCGGTTAAGTTTCGTCTCAATGTTCTCATTCAGATAGCGGGAACAAAATGTGGTTGCTTCATCTAGAAGATAATCTTGCATGATAGAACCCTCTGGTCGATTTCTATTGCGTATATACTTTTTTAGAGTGTAGAGCTACCTAAAGAAAAATATGTTAAATAAATAAATACGGGCATATATGACAACAATAATTTTACAAATTGCCCGAAACGAAAAATTCCACGTATCTTTCGACGGGATACATCCATCGATAATGTACCATTCCGGCTAACTTAGCCTTAGTTGCAAAATAAACCGTCAGGTGTATTATGATATCGAAGAATAACGGTGGGAAAATACGCTCAAACTTCCAAAGTATCAACGAAATAGAATTTTTTAGTTTCTCCAGCGTCACAACATCCAGGGGTTTAGTGCATAATTCTCTAAAAAAGCAACATAGGTCATTGATTATTAGACCAACCGATTGGGGAAGGGATGTCCCGAGAGCTAATGGGAGAAGGTGCTTCATAATAATATGGTGATTATGACTTTTTAGCCCATCGATCTTTCCTTTCATAATTTTTATCCTCTTGTTAAATGATCCTGAAAAACCCGTAGGAACTTTCAAATCATGCAACGCCTACAGGAATCTTTTCTTCTCCGGTTGTGACATATGATACACGGCACTGGGAAGTATAAACTTGCCTGGTTTACCCGCTATCGGTTTAGAATGCAATTCACTTCTAATTTCCCAGTCCTGAAGATCCATCCGAGTATGGAGGTTGTCTTTCGATTTTCCGTCTTTACAAAGAAGGAAGTTGAGTACATGCTCGGATACTCCCTTCTCTATGTGCATGACGTCCAGAAAATGACGCATTAAATTTGTTGACCAGTACGGAAGCTTGAAGAAAATGCTTAACTTGTTCCAGAATAGTGGTTTGACCTGTTTTGTCGGATCTATCCCGAAGGTCACATTATTGTAACCATCCCACTGAGCAGTCACGTCCTCTCCGGATAATGAGGCTGGAGGTCCAAGAACCTTCTGATGACCATCAAAGTGAACAACGCCTAACCTGTAGGGATGGTCTAGAGGCAGGAAACGTCGATGGCTGCAATAACAAACCTTCCTGCTAAAATTCAAGAATTTCGATATTGTATATTGATGGCAATAAGGACATACTTTGTGACCATGTACGGACCAACCTGATAGGATTCCATATGCAGAAAAGTCATTAATTTTCCACATTAAAGCTGCACGCAGTATGAAGGTTGTATTTGTGTTTGCATCGTAAGTCTCTACACCATCAATGAATAAAGATTTTAACTCATCGATCAGAGCTCAGAGATATACGTCGATATTGTTTCCCGGTGAGTTTGGTCCGTCGATAAGAAGAGGCATCATAAAGTATGATTGATCCATAACCAACCAAGGCGACAGATTATAAACTATCATTACAACGGGCTATGTGCTGTGGCTTCCAGCCATATAGTTGAATGGGTAGAAGCCATCACTAGCGAGTCCAAGCCTGACACTGCGAGGATCGCTGCTGAATATTTCGTGCCTCCTATCTAAATCCTTCCATGTCGGTGAATCTCCTGGATGACACATTTTTCCATCTTCACTTAGAGGAGCACAGTGATGCCAAATCATTGCCTCGACTGTTTTCTTGCACCTGAATAGCCTCTGCAGGCTCTGTGTTATGGGAAAATATCGTGCTGTCTTGACAGGTATATCGGACTTCTTATCAGAATCTTTCAGCTTATATCTGACCTCTCCGCATGTTGGACACTCTTTCAAATCTGAATTCCCTTTCCGGTACAACACGCAATTTTTGAGACATGCTTGAATCTTTTCACACTTCAGACCCAAATCAGACATCATCTACTGGATTCCGTACCAGCTGTCGGGCACGTTATTTTCCGGGGGTATAGAATCTTTCAAGAACTTCAGAAGCATTGTGAACGACTTGTTACTCCATCCATTTAGGCAAATAATCTGGAAAGGTTGGACGAACCATGAGAGGGTGGAATACTTTGCATTCTCATAAATTGGTTTTCTAATATCATTCATAAACTTTTCATACTTATCCGCATACGGTCCTTGACCAGAAGGAATGTCATCTTCGGTATGAATAGATTCACCTAGGGCAGCCTTTACCATATCTTCCATTTCTTCTCCTAGAAAGAAGTTAATGTAATACCCAGTTCTTTTGTACACCAATACCCGTATTTTATAAAGTGTTACTTACGAAATTTATTTATTTGTATTCATAATTATTTTATCTATTTAAAAGCCCCACACCAAACTCTATTGTATATTTCCCTTTTTATTTTCCTCCTCCCCTTTTTCCGGCCCAGCCCATTCTTTTTCCCCTCTCTTTTAAATTCTTTCCAAGGCCCAACTTCCCTTTTTTTCCCTTTTCCTTTTTCCTATTTCATAACCCAAACCCCAAACCCTAACCCTAATTTAATCTAATACCTTTTCAAATTTTCTTAAACAATTCATAACCCAAACCCATTCCTCATCCCAAGTTTCCTTTCCCCTTTTTCCTTTTCTTTTCTTTTATTTCCCAGCCCATTCCTCTCCCTTTTCTTTAAATCCTTTCTATTCCCGAGCCCGGCCCACCATTCTTTCCCCCCCCCACTTTTTATAAATTCCTTCTTGAGCCGAGCCCGGCCTATTCCCCGTACCCGACCCATCCTCCTTCTTCCCCACTTCTTTCTCTCGTTCCCGCTCTTTTCTCCTCTGCCTTCGTCGTAGCGACCACGTCCTCTCGTGCCTACCTCCCTCGCACCACACGTCCCCATGACCCCATGCACGCGCACTCGCAAAGCCTCTCTCGACCCCGTCTCCATCTCGCAACTCTCTACTCCTCAAACAACACCGCAACCCACAGACCTCGCCCATCCCCCGAGGATCATCGTCGCTGCCACCACCGACGTCTCCACCCCCGTTAGCCGCCGATGACCTCATCTCAGCAACCACTTCTATCACCACCGAGCTCCTAGCTTCCCTCCTCTCCTCAACCACCCAACAACTCTTGCCGCCGCTACCTTGCCGCTTTCCCTCGCCGCCGAACTCTTTCCACCACCGAGTACTGCCTGCATCGCCGACGAGTTCGCCTCCACCACCACAATGGTTGATCCCTCCACTAATCTGCATCCACCGCGTCTTCGTCGCCTCCCACTGCAGACCCCGAGCGCACCCCCTCACCTGCACACCGGAACCCATCGAGCCTCGAACTCCTGCTCCATCGCCGACCCTCCTTCTACCGCCGATGAGTTCCTCGACCTTGTCACCACAAAGCATCCCTCTCTCTCTCTCTCTCACAGCAACATCCCTCTCTCTTACAGCAACATCCCCCCTCTCTCACAGCAACATCTCTCTCTCTCATCTCTCCTTCAAAAGAACCCTAGCCCAACACCTTGACCACCAACCGCCGGCGACCCCTACGCCGTGGCCGAGCCCCTGCGCGATACCCACCACCGACACCCCTTCACTGCATCCCTAGCCGCCGTAGTCGAGCCCCCGGCATTTCGTCAAACACTTACACAAATCGCTACTGCCGCTATTCTGGTCACCGCCGCTGCCATCGAATCTGTGGCCTCAATCCCTTAAGCCGTCATCGTCATCAACACGCTATCCATCGCAACGCCAGCGTACGCCCGTCGCACCCACCGAGCCATCGAGGTCAAGAATCAAGATCCGACAAGGCTAAACCTGTGCCGTGTTCGTGACGCGATCGTGCCGTTGCCGCTATCGTACCGTCGTCGACACGTCTTCAGGCAAGTTTAATACTTACTTCATGCTAATTTTATATATTACAATTCAAGTTACCAATAATTTCCGCATATACTTTTCATGTGAATCGTTATAATTCAAGTGTTCGATGCAAAACCCGAATGGAAGACCCCGTTAAATTGACGACAACAAATAACATGTGATGGCCCGAGTTATAATGAGTATCCTTTAAGACTTTGGTTACAAACCAATGTCGTTTGCTCACGTAAAATGGTGTCCCGATTTCTGTTGTAAAACCTGAAAACTTTCGTACATGCTAAACCGTAAAATTTATAATAAATTGTGTATAAACCGGATTTTAGCGTTCGATGGCTCATATCGAAGATAACTGTTTAACCTACCGTATTATATAGTTAATAACTGAATTTTAACAAACTATGATAGAGATAATTGCAGAGGATTACGATTCTGGACTGCAGTCCAGAACGGAAATCCCAGTTAACCCCTGTTTATAAACCCCTCTATATTCCTGTTCAAATATGAGAATGCATGAAACTCTATATAGTTACGTAGAAAATTGAGTTATCTTTCTTACTCCACTGGTCTCACTGGATTCTTCAACTGTTTAATATTTTTAACTCATTTTATAATGTCGATACATTTTGCTGAAATTTGCAGAGGCAGATTTTACACATCGAACATAACCTGTCCATAACTCCCTGTCGATATAGTATATTACTGATCTGCCAATTGTGGTGGAAACCTAACTGATAACCCTAAACATTGTTCAACTATAGCGCCGCCTAACTATGATCCCATTTTGGATTAAAGTGTGTTACGAAATGGACTCCCAATTCTGAAACCGGATTTCCAGCCGTGAATACTTAAATTGAAATGGTCATAACTAGCAAACCTGAAACCCGATTGGCGCGAAACCAATTTTGTTGGATAGATAATTCAATATACTATTTACCCCTTTTTTATTATTTCGCTTAATTCTGCACATATGACTTATAGTAAATTATGAAAGTGGTAGGACACTGACTGATGGTATTCTATTCACATGGTAATTATTGTATTCTCATCATATCGTGTAGATGTCATTGCATTGGTAACCTAGTGATCATGTGCATTACCCAGTGTTAGGTATTAGTGTTTGATTGTGGCAAGTACGGTAGTGTGTAGGCATGAATGGATAAGTGAAAGTGACACGTACTTGTACACAATCAGCGGACCCTATTGATTTATTGCATTATCGACGTCTATGGGACGTGTATAAGTGTGACTATAATTGGTATGGGACGATTATGGAAGCACTTATATGGGTGTCATAGGTAAGGCACCAAACACTGTCCATTTATCGTGGGTATCAGTCGGGACATGCTTGATGGAGATCCTGTCTCCAGTTCTCGCGTAGACTTGTCATGGACCGACTGGTATTTGAGTTTATGGTTGGCGTTTGATGTAGATCACGGCATGTGGGGTAGTTTGAGTGTGAGTTCAACAGAATCTCGGGAGTCCCATTTCCGGCACATACAGCGACTCTGGAGATATATGGGGATGTTACTGATTATTAGCGAGTGACTCGGGCCCGTGTTCCCTTATCCTTGGGTCCTACCCTTGGGTGGGGGATACTCACGAGTGGTTGACTCTCACACTTGGACTGACGATAGGCTTAGCGATCTGTACAGTGATACTTAGAGACAGATAGGGTTAGTGACATTGATATACATTGCTTACTGATTCAACATACCTGCCATACTGTTTACTGCTTTACTGTTTACTGATTGTTCGGATGTTTTATGCGTGCGTGCGCTTTTAAAAGATGAATCAAAGAATATTAACCGCAATCAAGAACGGCGTCGCTTGGTAGCTAGCCGGTTGAGTACGGGTCGGTCTACAGGGATTTTGTGTATTTTCTATTTGTTCTAACGAGTTAATTCCAATTGGAGTTGGATTGATTATCACTAAAAACTGAAATGAGTTTGATTAGGATTAAAAATCTTGCTAGGGTTAGGTTTAGGTTAAGTTTGGAAACTCAATATGTCTCACCGCTTTCTATGCCCTAATTAAGATCTATTTAGGTGTTAAGATAATAATTAACAAAGTGGATTAATACCATCGGGAAGAACTAGATTTCTTCCTCTAGGTCCTTGTCCGTCCTTTCTTAATTCTTACCCTAACCTCTATGGAAAACATACACAACCGGTCTTTAACTACGGTATCACCGCTACCTCGTGGAATAGGGTGCCGTAGTGAGCGGTGTGTGTATGTATGCATAGAGTCCTATTAAAATGTATGACGGGCAAGAAAGGGGTGAGAGATTTTCATCTCTCAAACCTTTCCTATTCCTAACCCTAACAAGTGAGGAACTACTCACTCATTAGGGAATTGATAAAAAGAGACATTTTTTAGTTTGTTTTTAATAACCTAATTATCTAACTACGGCGGATAAATAAAATTGCTAAACTACGGCAGATAAATAAAATTAACTAGGACAGAAAGGAAAATTAACTAAGGCAATAAACGAAAAACTTACTTTATTTTTTATTTGAAGCACTCTTCCAACATTACAGGAATTGAAATTCTGAAATTGATAATTTAAAAAGAGGAATAAGACAAAAAGAGCTTTAGGGTTCCTATTTATAGATTATAGAAACCCTAGGTTACATTCTGATCCTTATCTACATTTACAAAACTACCCTGAGAAGCCTGGTCAACGCACCGCCGCCGCCGTTAAATTTTGCACCGACACGTGCTCACCATGGCCGCGGATCTGTGGCCATATGCCCTGTTTGGCTTCGGATCCGCGGCCATATGGTGGGTTCTCTGGATGGAATCTTCTGGGGTTATTTATGTTGCTTTTTACTTGGCTTTTCTTCACTTGGTTCTTCAGAATGTCTTCTACTTTCTTCCAGATTTCCACAGTGCATAATGTCGTGGACTTTTACCGTTTGCTTCGTGTCAAAGTTTTGAACCTTGCGCTGCCTTTGTACTTTGTGAAATTGTTCATTGATCTTTATTTGTCCCTCAAACTGTAAGCATGATCAAGATTCTTCTATTTGTTGGTCGTTGTCTCACTTTTGTATCGTCTTTTCATCATTTTCACTGTTTTGTTCCGAGAACCTGTAACCTGCAACTATGTAGCAGACATGGATAAAAAACATCTGTTTATTTGTAAAATGAATAGGAATGGGGAATATAATAATGCAAAATTATGATATGAACAAATACCCCTAAACTTATCTTTTGCTCGTCCTCGAGCAAAACTAGTTTATTCTCGAAAAAACCTAACCTCACTTTCGCAGGGAAACGCGATTGCACTGAGCTCGTGCAACAAGCCGTTAAACCTCTAGGTGTCCATAGTAGGAGGAGTGTTGTCTCCTGAGGGTTTTCAGCGGATACTACCCACAAAATCTTATCAATTCAGCCTATTGACTTTTATTCTCCAATTCGGTTTTCTAACAAGAAATTCTATTATTTTCGACTCAGAAATTATCCACCCATATTTTTCACACTTCCTTATCATTTAACTTAAGATTGTATATGTTCTGTAAATTTACTTAGCTTTTAGCATCTTTTGAGTTTTCCTTCTAAGGTTCCATCTTAACTTAGGAATTTTTATCATCTCTACTAAACATATAAATCCTATTTTTCATTCCTATCTCTCATCTAAACCTCAATCATATACCCCTACTTGTGTGTATGAATCACCCCTACACTTGGAAATTCAATTCAAGCTCTTATACTCTTGTCCATCGTCCAAAATACTTTTAGTTGGTGAATTTTTAGATGAAATTGCTCACACATCCTTCATGCGACCGTTAATACTTCTTGAGGTACTAACGACCGATTACAAAGTGTGTTTGCATATTAAGGCGTAATTCCTAGTCTTGTAACACCTAAGGCTTTAGAAGTGACTCCCAAACCAGTTGGTCTAAGGCACTAGGTGATAAAGCACCCTCGCTAATTTTTTTTTTCTATTTATGCAGCCTTAAGTAATTACAAAAACCAATGTTCATTTTTTTTTATCTCTTTATTCACACTTGTATTTTTATTTTCCTTCATACTAAGGACTTTAGACAAGAGCATTTCAAGGTCTCTTCTACTATTCCAAGTTTTAAGGTTTGTGTTTGTGCAAGTTGTAGGGTATATATTTTCAGAATTTAGCCTTAAACTTAGGGATTATTTTTCAGACTTACACTTTAATAAAAATATCAATACTCTTTCTTTATTTTGACTTATCCTAAGAAGTGAACTCAAAATTTGCCTATTTCTAAGTAAACTATAAGGACATATATTTTCTACGGTTAAACTTTAAGAAAGCTTATTTTTAGGGTTTTTAATTTACTAAGTTTAGGATCTAGTTTTTCCTAACTAGTTAACCGTCTTATTAAACTTAAGTCAATTATGGCCAAAATTGAATTTTTTAATTTTTATAATTTTTAAGTTTTTTATTTGATTTTTATATTTTTATATTTTTATATTTTTTTTATTTTCATTTTTAATTTTTTCAATTTTTATGATTTTTTTATAAAGATGCAATGCAGAATTTAAACATGCAAAAGAAAAAGAAAAATATATACAAATTTTTTTTAAAAAAAGTATGCTATGCAAAAGATAACTATTTACAACCACCACCTCCCCCAAACTTATCACAAGCAGTGCCCTTACTGCTCGGCCCCACGCCGTGCCGTCGAGCGTGAACGGGAACGCTCCTCCCTACCTAGCAGGGTTCGGATCCCCTGCTCTATTTCAGTCAATCGCCTATCATGCTCCCTCGCTATCCCCCTCAACTCATCAATTCCCCTAACAGCTCTTCGCATCAAATTTGCATGTTCTAAAGGGGTAAGTTCTCTCTCGCTCGCGGCCGAGCTGGAGCTAGGTGTTTGGGCGGGCACGTGTTCCGCCGGTTTAGTTCTTGACTATACATCCGTCAATCGTGTATAGGGCGTAGAAACGCCCTCAATGAGAGGCCTAACAGGTATGCCTCCGAGCATGTAAAATTCGAACTCCTCCACAAGGAAGAAATATCGACACAGTTTTGTAACAAGCATTGGGCAAGGATAGTTCGCGGCTCTCTTGCCCGCACCAATGGAGTTCAGTAAAACCGTGCACATGTCGAAACGAGGGTTTCTTGTCATGAGTGTGAGCACGATATGCAGTGAAGGTGTAAAAAATGTGGTGTTGTGGGAACTACCAAAAATATTGTTTTGTGCCCACCGGCACACAGTTAAAACATTGGCGAAATGGGTTCTCGTTTGGATCCCCTTCCGCGGTTCCCTTGAGCAATCATTGCCCATTAATGGCATGTAATCCTCAAATTGTAATGGTTGATCATGAACTGGTATCCGAGGGATTAATGTGACTTCATGTATGAAGTCTCTATCAATTGTAAACTCTCTATCACCCCACTGTAATTTTATAAAGCCGTATTGGGCGAGACACCCATCTTCCATGCACTCGTAAAAACGAGTGACTAATTCTGGAAGGGCATAGGCGTTTGGGTGATTATATATCAGAAAATTCCAGCCCCTACGTGCTATCTCATTCGCAAAATAACTTCCATACACCGCATGTGGAAAAATTTGTGAAAAGTCACGCTCTAGTTGTATATTGGGTGCCATCAGATAGCTACAGATCTAAAAATTTAAAAACAGAGAGGGTTTACAGAAATCGAACCTCCCCTGAAAAATTCAGGGGGTGAAGATACTGGAGTGCAGCGGTTGCGCGGTGGGAATGTGCTTCTGGCCGCGGATTAGCGGCGCTCTGGAGGGATCTTGCTGCAGAACTCGAGGCAGCGGCTAGGGTTTTTTCAGAGATGTGAAAATTAGGGTTAAGAAACAGAGAGGGTCGGGGTCTTTTATATAGGGGGAGAGTGATTGATATTTGCAAATAAACCCCTCTAAAAAGAGGAAATTATTTGCAAATAAAAATTTTATTTTATTTTAAAATCTGAAAATTTACAAAAATACCCAAATTTTTTTATTTTTATTTTTAAATTTTTATGTTATTTTTGAAAGCCAAATTATACCCCCCCCAAACTTGAGTTAAACAAAGTTAAGCTTTTAAAAAGGGGTTTCAAAGTTATTGGTCAATACCAAGCTTTGCAAAGATCAAAAGTCAACACCAACCATTTGAAAAATTTATCAGTGTAACGTATAGGTCAGTGGAGGAACATGTTTAAAGAGCCAAGAAGAAGTGGGGAAGAGATACGTGGTGGTAAGGAAAGGGTTTGCGTGAACGTGAATGTGAGGAGATAAGAGGTGATGATAAATAAAAACGAGAATGTGAATGATCAGAAATGAGTGGAATATTGGCATTCTCGTATTTTATTAGAAGAAAAGGTGGTGGTTCAACTTCTAATGGTGGAGGTTGATTAACCACAAAATCCTCGAGGTGTTTCTGTGGATCCTTTACTGGCTTGGCATCATCCATCATATGTATATGATGTTCAATTATGAGGGGACTAATCTCCTTGATGTCTGCCATAGTCCAGCCAAAAGCTCGCCGGTTGTTTTGTAAGACCATTAACGGGGCTTTCTCTTACTCGAGAGCTAGAGATGCCGAGATGATAACAGGAAGGGTCTCATTCTCACCTAAGTAAGCGTATTTAAGGTGAGACGGCAACAGCTTGAGTTCGAGTTTTGGAGGTGAAACAATTGAAGGTAAAATTGGTGAAACTGTCTCGAACTCGAAGGATTCCATCAATGGTTCGAAATGACTGTAAGCAACCGAGTCAGATGGTTCAGCTAACTCATTCGAAAATTCAAAGGACTCAAACTCGGGCCGTGAGTCTTCAAAATCGTCCGAAAAAGTGAAACACTCGTAATCGCTATCGGTTGTGCAAACTGTGTCAGATTCAAGGAGGAATGCACTAGTGGCGTCAAAACTGCTGTGATCGAACAGAAATTTTTCGAGCTCACAGTCCCTCTGCGTGATCTCGTGGATCGAGCAAACATCAAGTATACTAGCTTTAGGCACGGAGGGCAGACTTCTTATCTTGTAAATGTTGAGCTCACTTGACATCTTCCCGAAAGATAGAGTCACAGAGCCGTTGCGACAGTTGATTACAGCATTGGAAGTGGCCAAAAATGGCCGACCGAGGATCACCGGAATTTGGTTCCGTGGGTTAGCCACAGGCTGTGTGTCCATAACAATGAAATCAACGGGGAATATGAAGTCCCCTACTTTGATCAATACATCCTCTAACTCACCCTTAGGATGGGTGATGGATCGATCAGCCATTTGGAGAGTACAATGAGTGGGTTTCAACTCTCCAACACCTAATTGCTCATAAACAGAATAGGGAAGCAGGTTAACACTGGAACCAAGATCTAAAAGTGCTCGATTGATGTTCTTATCCCCAATTGTGATTGAAATTGTAGGACAGCCAGGGTCCTTTCGTTTTTGAGGCAAAGGTTGAGATTGGGTAATAGCATTGCTCACGGCACTAGCTACGAGCACTTTCTTGGGTACCTGAGACTTTCTCTTTATGGTGCATAAGCCCTTTAAGATTTTCACGTAAGAAGGGACTTGTTAGATTGCATCCAAAAGAGGTATGTTAATGCTAACCTACTTGAATAACTCCACAATCTTTTCCATTTGGGGAGTTGGTTTATTGGATCTCAACCTGTTTGGAAATGGAATATTTTGAAAATTTGTTGAGTCCAGTGTTTGTGGAGTAGATTGCGGAGTTAGAACGGATCCCAGTGTTGGTGTGTTCGTGAAGTGAGATGTGGGTCTGTTCGAATTAGAAGAAGAAGAACCTTGTGAAGAATGAAGAACAGGCTCTGACGAAGAAGATGAAGATGAAGAAGATGAAGAATATGATGACGAAGAATATGATGATGAAGAAGAAGATGAAGAAGATGAAGAAGAAGCACTGGCAGGGGTGTCATCACTAATACCCACGTTATTTTGCAACACTCTTCCAGATCTCAACGTGGTCACAGCATTTACATTATGATTTTGTTGTTCATAAGCAACATGTGCGTTGTGTGTGACCGGGATTTGGCAATAGTTGAGATGGAAGCTTTCCCTTTTCTTGCCCGCTCAACGCAGCATTTAGTTGTGCAATTTATCCTCAATTGATTTGATGCTTTGATCATGTGAAGCACTGTTTTGCACAAAAGACTGAATGGAAGTCTCCAACCTTACTGCGGATTGTGTAGATTGTTTTAAAAACGCATCTAGACTTCGTTCTAGCGAGAAAACCTTATCGTTATTCGGTTGAACAAAATTGTTTTGAGGATAAGAATTGTTAGGTACAAAATTGTTCATTTGGTTGGGGTAAGGTTGGGGTTGGAAAGGTTGCTGATATTGAGTTTGTTGAGGTGCTTGTTGTTGTGGAGGAGGAGGCCTTTGAAAGTTGTTGTTGCCTTGGAATTGTTGTTGATTTTGATTCCAAGCAAAATTTGGGTGGCTCCTCCAACCAGGATTATAAGTCGAAGAGTATGGATCATTTCTTTGTCTTTGCTGAAAGGAAGCATTGACTTAATCTTGTCCTTGAACAGGTGGGTTGTAAGGACACTCTTCAGTAAGATGGGATGGATCCGAACAACAAGCGCAAACAGTGCGTAGGGGTAAAGCAGGGGCAGGAGAAGGCGATGAGAATTTGCTCTCAATTGCTTCTAGCTTTTTCATAAGTGCGGCCATTTCGGCCTTCATTGCAATCGACATATCTAGTTGATGTATGCCTGCCCTAGACTGACCTGATGAAGAAGATGAGGTGGTCTTAGTGCTTTCCCACTGAAGTGTTTGTTCAGCAAGATTATCGAGAAACTGCCAAGCTTCCTCGCTTGATTTTGTAAGAAAGTGACCTTGACAAATGGTTTCCAACAACTGCTTAGTTGCTGAATTCAATCCTTCGTATTAAGTTTGGCAGAGTTGCCAATTATCGATACCGTGGTGAGGGTATTGAACAAGTAGGTCTTTAAATCTCTCAAAACACTTTCAAAAAGGTTCGGAAGGAAGCTGGGAAAATTGAATAATTTCGTGTGAATTCTCGCGGTCTTGTGGTGTGGGTAAAACTTTTTTAGAAAAGCTTTAACAAACTTTTCCCAATTTTTAATCGAGTGTGATGCTGTGCTATATAACCATTTCTCGGCTAGGTCACATAAGGTGAATGGAATGACACGTAGCCTTATAGCATCATCAGAAAGTTGTGTAGTCTTCATCATTGCGTAAACATTCTAGAATTTGCTTATGAAGATGTAAGCATCTTCGGATTCCAGCCCATGAAATTTGGGCAACATATTGATGAAGTGGGGTTTAATTTCAAAGTTATCCCCATTGGCCGATGGAAGTGAAAGACAAGTGGGTAAACCGGTGCGGATAGGGTAGAAAAGATCCCGGAGCGCGATTCGTTGGGGCACTTCAACAGGTGGGTGTGGTGGGTTATTCGCACCTAGTGGAGGTGGAATCAGTCCCGCGGATAAGGGGTTGTTAGGATTGAATCCCGACATCTCCTTAGAAGACGTTGAGTATGAAGGTGAAGGTAAAGAAGTGGATAGAATTTCGACTTCGGAGTCGAAAGCGTCGTCAGTCGGCACTAACGAGGCACGGACTAAACGGCGCTAGTGTCCCTAGTCCATTTGGACATACACTAAAGAGGTGTAGTGTAGTCAAAAGGTGAAAACAGAAGGTGGGGGTAAGAAAACGTCAATGGAAGGAAGTGGATGCAAGTGGGTGCAATGGATTTCTTAGCGACAAGTGGCAAGTTTTTGTAAAAAAAAATTTTCCGTTTTGTGTTTTTTTTATATAAGGAGCTTTTTGCAAAAAAGATTTTTAATAAAAAACTTAGACACACGTTCAAGCAATCACAATATGCACAATCAAGCCTAGATCTAGAGTCACCTAGGTCAACTGGACTGCTCCTAACTGTTCCAAAGGGCAAGTTGTGATGATCTCAAATCGCCTCTTTACCGCCAATTGTGGCCAGGTAAGCACAAGTAGAGAAAGGAGGGATCCACTCACGAATCACCGTGAGACGGGCGTTTTAAAATTACCTTTCCCCACTTGTCTAGCCTAGGCACCACAAAGTCTGGTTTAGATAAACGATCGATGCCTACAACTATTCTTTTGTCCTATTGAGCACGACGGTCCTTAAGGCTGAGTCTAATCTTTTTTAATTAATTCGATGGTTTATGTAATATGTTTTTTGTGATTTTTGGGGTCCTAGAAAGGGTAATGAAATCCCCACCCAATCTGGATTGGTGTTAAAGCCCCTTAAAGTTAGTTTTAAAGATGCAAAGCAGTAAAACATACAAACACACTTGCCAATTTTTTTTTATTATTGCGGCACAAAGAATCCTGCACAAGATCAAGTTATTGGAGAAGGGGAAGAAGTTTTTGCGCAAAGAACCCTGTAGGAAAATTTTTCAGAGGATATTAGGGGGTTACAGAGAAGAAAAGAGAGCTTACAGAGGAATTTTTGCTTGCTGACGTCAGCAAGGCGCCGCGGTTGCGCGGCAGAAAGCTCCTTTTAGCGGCGGTTCCGCGGTCTAGAACTCTGTTCAAGCCTCCAAAATTTTTCTGTGTGCTGCTGTGGTTCTCCTCTGTTTGTTCAGATCTACTATTTTCTGTTTTTTTTCACTGGATTTTTCAAGATATGAATTCGTTTGCACAATTCAAACGAAACACCCTTCAAAAAATAATGAGACGGTAAATTTTTTATATTTTAAAAGTTTTCAGTTTTTATGATTTTTTTAATTTTTATATTAACCCGAAATTACAAAAAGAAAATAACTACGCCATCCCCGGCAATGGCACCATTTGATTGTTTGGAAGTTTTATGCGTGCGTGCGCTTTTAAAAGATGAATCAAAGAATATTAACCGCAATCAAGAACGGTGTCCCTTGGTAGCTAGCCGGTTGAGTACGGGTCGGTCCACGGGGATTTTGTGTATTTTCTATTTGTTCTAACGAGTTAATTCCAATTGGGGTTGGATTGATTATCACTAAAAACTGAAATGAGTTTGATTAGGATTTTAGGTTAAGTTTCGAAACTCAATATGTCTCACCGCTTTCTATGCCCTAATTAAGATCTATTTAGGTGTTAAGGTAATAATTAACAAAGTGGATTAGTACCATCGGGAAGAAACTAGGTTTCTTCCTCTAGGTCTATGTCCGTCCTTTCTTAACTCTTACCCTAACCTCTATGGAAAACATACACAACCGGTCTTTAACTACGGTATCACCGCTACTTCGTGGAATAGGGTTCTGTAGTGAGCGGTGTGTGTATGTATAGATAGAGTCCTATTAAAATGTATGATGGGCAAGAAAGGGGTGGGAGATTTTCATCTCTCAAACCTTTCCTATTCCTAACCCTAACAAGTGAGGAACTACTCACCCATTAGGGAATTGATAAAAAGAGACATTTTTTAGTTTTTTTTAATAACCTAATTATCTAATCTACGGCGGATAAATAAAATTGCTAAACTACGGCAGATAAATAAAATTAATTAGGGCAGAAAGGAAAATTAACTAAGGCAAGAAAATAAAGACTTACTTTATTTTTTATTTGATGCACTCTTCCAACATTACAAGAATTGAAATTCTGAAATTGATAATTTAAAAAGAGGCATAAGAAGAGGCATACTCCAAAAAGAGGTTTAGGGTTCCTATTTATAGATTATAGAAACCCTACGTTACATTCTGATCCTTATCTACATTTACAAAATTACCCTGAGAAGCCTGGTCAACGCACCGCCGCCACCGTTAAATTTTGCATCGACACGTGCTCACCATGGCCGCAGATCCGCGGCCATATACCCTGTTTGGCCGTGGATCCGCGGCCGTATGGTGGGTTCTCTGGCTGGAATCTTCTGGGGTTATTTCTGTTGCTTTTTACTTGGCTTTTCTTCACTTGGTTCTTCAGAATGTCTTCTAGTTTTTTCTAGATTTCCACAGTGCATAATGTCGTGGACTTTTACCGTTTGCTTCGTGTCAAAGTCTTGAATCTTGCGCTGCCTTTGTACTTTGTGAAATTGTTCATTGATCTTTATTTGTCCCTCAAACTATAAGCATGATCAAGATTCTTCTATTTGTTGGTCGTAGTCTCACTTTTGTATCGTCTTTTCATCATTTTCACTGTTTTGTTCCGAGAACCTGTAACCTGCAACTATGTAGCAGACATGGATCAAAAACACCTGTTTATTTGTAAAATGAATAAGAATGGGGAATATAATAATGCAAAATTTTGATATGAACATTTACCTGCTCTATTAACTACCGGTATTTGGTTACTTCATGCTTACGTCATTATTCCATGCTTACTGTTTCATATTCATCATTATTGCACGTGTTCACATTTGCATATATATATATATATTGCTATCGTGTCGCTCTGGCGACCTGAGTATGCATGCTCAGAGTGAGAAGTGGATCTAGCTTGGACCAGGACCTGACGTACCACGAGGACATCGCGGACATCTTGATCAGCGACCCAGAGCTATACTTGATCTCCATCTGGTTAGTTCGTCTGATTTAGTTACTGCATTTCTCATTACCTGTGCATTGATTACTGATTACCACGTAAAGCTAGAAGCCGAAGTGTGACTACGGAGGGATATTTTCTCGACCGTAGGAGCATGGCTGACCTTGTCAACCCCTCGTATTCCGTAATTTGGGAAGCGGGGCATGACATGGTTTTGTTGGTATCAGAGCCAGCTTTTGCTATGATTTGGATTGCAATCTCCGAGTAGGGGCTGACAATCTAAGCCACCCTTTCGGTCTAGATTGTAAACTTGTTATTCTTGATCTTGATTCACATAGTGTGTTCTGCTATACATTTTGATCCATCCGCTAGCGCTTTGGGTGACTTAGTAGAGTTACATGATTGTAATTGTGAACTGCAGCATAGTTACAATACCGTACTCTGTTTGAGTGACTTGGTGTCCTACATTTGATTTTCCGCTCGCTTGAGTTTCACCTCACCCGATATTCTTGTTTCGTTGTCTATTCTATATCTTGTTCCGATTTATACTCCTTGTACCTTATGCCGACCTAAAATTGTTGTTTCAGGATCATGTCTTCCAACGACTCTTCTTCTATCTCCACTCCCCAGAATCAAATCGTCGAGATTTTGAATGTACTGCAAGGTGTGAAGGAAGCCCAGGAGCGAACGAACGACCTGTTAGCTGAAGGATTAGGAAGGCAGATGACTCAGGCACCAGCGGAAGCCTCCAATCGTAAGGGAATCCTTGTTAAACGAGGAAAAGAGATGAAGATGAAGCGCCCACTTGTTCTCCAGCAACAGAAACAGTAGAAGACTCAACGTTGTGGATACTGCAAGAAGCCAGGACACCTTCAGAGAGACTATCGCAGCGACAAAGGGCAGTGCCTGATTTGCGGATGCAGCGAACATCTTGTCAATGGTTGCCCTAAAAAGAAGGAGCTACAAGGAGGAGATTCGTCCACACTCTCCACTCCTGTTAAGTGATGGTTATTTCGTAGTTCGAGCTTCGAGGATAGTACGGACCCAGCGCAGGATTCAACTCGCGTGACGAGAATGCAGCGGTCTAGATATCAAAGAAGAATTATCATCTTTCTGCTTTCAATAAAAATGTTGTCACTCTTTTGTAAATATTTCCCTTCGTTTAAGATCTTGTATCCGTTGAACTTTTAGTTGAATGCAATAAAATTCTGAGTTGTGATGTATGTATCGTCCCCTTGCCACTCGCTTTACTATACTACTTATTGCATCGGTATTCTAAATTTTAATTTTTCAGTCCTTACCTACCGCATATTTTCCTTGTTCTCCATATCCTTGGCTATTTTCACGGTGTATTCCACTGTCTAATCATGACTCTTTCTTTTCAGGCCATGGCCCACCCTGGAGCAGCACCGCCTCTAGATGAGGACACACGGTCGTGCGTTTTCTTGGACTGCATGCTGGTGAGTTCAGATGACGAGATCAATGGCCCACAGGTTATTTTCGGAAACAGCGATTTCGAGGATGAGGGAGTCGCAGCCCCAGAAGTCGATATGATCAGCGACTCTGATGACGAAGAAGAAGATCCCGAAAAGGACCCGATAGAGGAAAATCCTGAGGAGGACCCGATAGAAGAAAATCCAGGGGTGGAAGACCTTGGGGAGAATCCAGTGGAAGAAAATCCCATGAAAAAAGATACAGAAGAAGAGAATCACGTGGAAACAGATCTTGATGAAGAAGCTCCAGCCGAGGAAGAAGGACCAGAAGAACAAGACCCCGCGGCAGAAGAACCTCCAGTGGCGATCCCTGCAAGGTGCTATGGAAATGGACGCCCCTATCTGAGCGCGCGAGCTTACCGTAACCTGCTAAACTTCCACAACTGCGGCTGATGCGATTTATTTTTGTCTCTTCTGGCCAAATAAATCTATGTATAGTTTAAGGGCCACCTTTTATCTTTTGAGTATGTCTTGTTTGAAATTCTTCTGGAAAATAAATAATGATAAAATTTCTGAGTTCACCGATCTTGTGAGTATTGATTCGCATGATGTATTGACTGTTTTCCCTTTCCAATAAATTTCTTCCCTCCTGAGATTCATGACCGTTCACCCTTGTATCCTGTGCTGACCCGACCCCAGTCTCTTCGACATTCAGTTTGAAGTACTACAGTCCGACCTTTTATGTGGGCCATACTCCATTGTAATCCCTACCCTGGCTAGCTCCTATACCTTTTTGTGCTATCTCTTATTACTATGATTACATTCAGTGATATCGTATTCGAAATTTAGCTTTCACTACTTTGTTTTTTTTACAAAATAAATTTTTTTGCGTGTTTTTAACTACTTCCATTTAACCCATTTTAAATGCTTTACTATTCTTCACATTTTCAAAAGCGCAAACGTATATCGCGCATATTATGTGTTCTATGTTTCTTATTTTTACCATGTGGGTTTCTCAAGTTATTTTAAAATTTTTTGATTGATATATTTATTCTGAAATACTTTGGCCTATCGCCAAACCCTTCACTATTGGTTGTTATTACTATTTTATCCTCTTGTACATATAGTTTATCCTTATAGATGATTCTGCCTTATACTTACTTAGACCTTCGATTTTTATCTAGCTGTTTTAAGTAAATCACTATATGTTAGTGCTTGATTTCGTGGCATTTCGCATATTAATTCATAGCTTATCATTATTTTAAATTTTGAGGACGAAATTTTTGTAAGGGTGATATGATGTAATACCCAGTTCTTTTGTACACCAATACCCGTATTTTATAAAGTGTTACTTACGAAATTTATTTATTTGTATTCATAATTATTTTATCTATTTAAAAGCCCCACACCAAACTCTATTGTATATTTCCCTTTCTATTTTCCTCCTCCCCTTTTTCCGGCTCAGCCCATTCTCTTTCCCCTCTCTTTTAAATTCTTTCCAAGGCCCAACTTCCTTTTTCTCCCCTTTTCCTTTTTCCTATTTCATAACCCAAACCCCAAACCCTAATTTAATCTAATACCTTTTCAAATTTTCCTAAACAATTCATAACCCAAACCCATTCCTCGGCCCAAGTTTCCTTTCCCCTTTTTCCTTTTCTTTTCTTTTATTTCCCAGCCCATTCCTCTCCCTTTTCTTTAAATCCTTTCTATTCCCTAGCCCGGACCACTATTCTTCCCCACCCACTTTTTATAAATTCCTTCTTGAGCAGAGCCCGGCCCATTCCCCCTACCCGACCCATCCTCCTTCTTCCCCACTTCTTTCTCTCGTTCCCGCTCTTTTCTCCTCTGCCTTCGTCATCGCGACCACGTCCTCTCGCGCCCACCTCCCTCGCGCCCCACGACCCCACGCGCGCGCACTCGCAAAGCCACCCTCGACCCCGTCTCCATCTCGCAACTCTCTACTCCTCAAACAACACCGCAACCCACAGACCTCGCCCATCCCCCGAGGATCATCGTCGCTGTCACCACCGACGTCTCCACCCCCGTTAGCCGCCGATGACCTCATCTCAGCAACCACTTCCATCACCACCAAGCTCCTAGCTTCCCTCCTTTCCTTCTCAACCACCCAACAACTCTTGCCGCCGCTACCTTGCCGCTTTCCCTCACCGCCGAACTCTTTCCACCACCGAGTACTGCCTGCATCGCCGACGAGTTCGCCTCCACCACCACAACGCCTGAGCCTTCCACCAATCTGCATCCACCGCGTCTTTGTCACCACCCACTGCAGACCCTGAGCGCACCCCTCACCTGCACACCGGAACCTATCGAGCCCCAAACTCCTGCTCCATCGCCGACCTTCCTTCTACCGCCGACGAGTTCCTCAACCTCGTCACCACCAAGCATCCCCCTCTCTTTCTCTCTCACAGCAACATCCCCCTCTCTCTCTCACAACAACATCCCCCTCTCTCTCTCTCACAGCAACATCTCTCTCTCATCTCTCCTTCAAAAGAACCCTAGCCCAACACCTTGACCACCAACCGCCGGTGACCCCTACGCCGTGGCCAAGCCCCTGTGCGACACCCACCACCGACACCCCCTCACTGCAACCCTAGCCGCCGCAGTCGAGCCCCTGGCATTTCGTCGAACACTTACACAAATCTCTACTGTCGCTATTCTGGTCACCGTCGCCGCCATCGAATCTGTGGCCTCGATCCCTTAAGCCGTCATTGTCATCAACACGCTATCTATCACAACGCCAGCACACGCCCGTCGCACCCACTGAGCCATCGAGGCCAAGAATCAAGATCCGACAAGGCTAAACCTGTGCCGTGTTCGTGACGCGATCGTTCCGTTGTCTCTGCCGTACCGTCTTCGATACGTCTTCAGTCAAGTTTAATACTTGCTTCATGCTAATTTTATATATTACAATTCAAGTTACCAATAATTTCCGCATATACTTTTCATGTGAATCGTTATAATTCAAGTGTTCGATGCAAAACCCGAATGGAAGACCCCGTTAAATTGACGACAACAAATAACATGTGATGGCCCGAGTTATAATGAGTATCCCTTAAGACTTTGGTTACAAACCAATGTCGTTTGCTCACGTAAAATGGTGTCCCGATTTTCGTCGTAAAACCTGAAAACTTTCGTACATGCTAAACCGTAAAATTTATAATAAATTGTATATAAACCGGATTTTAGCGTTCGATGGCTCATATCGAAGCTAACTGTTTAACCTATCGTATTATATAGTTAATCACTGAATTTAACAAACTATGATAGAGATAATTGCGGAGGATTACGATTCTGTACTGCAGTCCAGAACGGAAATCCTAGTTAACCCCTGTTTATAAACCCCTGTATATTCCTGTTCAAAAATGAGAATGCACGGGACCCTATATCGTTATGTAAAAAATTGAGTTAGATTTCTTAATCCACTGGTCTCACTAGATTCCTCAACTGTTTGATATTTTTAACTCATTTTATAATGTCAATACGTTTTGCTGAATTCTGCAGAGGCAGATTTTACACATCGAACATAACCTGTCCATAACTCCCTGTAGATATAGTATATTACTGATCTGCCAATTGCGGTAGAAACCTAACTGATAAATGTAAACATTGTTCAACTATAGTGTCATCTAACTATGATCCCAATTGGGATTAAAGTGTGTTACGAAATGGACTCTCGATTCTGAAACCGGATTTCCAGCCGTGAACACTTAAATTGAAATGGTCATAACTAACAAACCTGAACCCCGATTGGCGCGAAACCAATTTTGATGGATAGATAATTCAATATACTGATTACCCATTTTTCATTTTTTCGCTTAATTCTGTGCACATGACTTATAGTAAATTATGCAAGTGATAGGACACTGACTGATGGTATTCTATTCACATGGTAATTATTGTATTCTCATCATATCGTGTAGATGTCATTGCATTGGTAACCTAGAGATCATGTGCATTACCCAGTGTTAGGTATTAGTGTTTGATTGTGGCAAGTACGTTAGTGTGTAGGCATGAATGGATAAGTGAAAGTGACACGTACTTGTACACAATCAGCGGACCCTATTGATTTATTGCATTGTCGACGTCTATAGGACGTATATAAGTGTGACTATAATTGGTATGGGACGATTATGGAAGCAATAGGTAAGGCACCAAAAATTGTCCATTTGTCATGGGTATCAGTCGGGACATGCTTGATGGAGATCCTGTCTCCAGTTCTCGCGTAGACTTGTCATGGACCGACTGGTATTTGAGTTTATGGTTGGCGTTTGATGTAGAACACGGGGTGTGGGGTAGTTTGAGTGTGAGTTCAACAGAATCTCGGGAGTCCCATTGCCGGCACATACATCGACTCTGGAGATATATGGGGATATTACTGATTATTAGCGAGCGACTCGGGCCCGTGTTCCCTTGTCCTTGGGTCCTTCCCTTGGGTGGGGGATACTCACGAGTGGTTGACTCTCACACTTGAACTGACGATAGGCTTATCGACCTGTAAAGTGAGACTTAGAGACCGATAGGGTTAGTGACATTGATATGCATTGCTTACTGATTCAACATACCTGCCATACTGTTTACTGCTTTACTATTTACCTGCTCTATTAACTACCGGTATTTGGCTACTTCATGCTTACGTCATTATTCCATACTTACTGTTTCATATTCATCATTATTGCACGTGTTCATATTTGTATATATATATATATATATATATATATATTGCTATCGTGTCGCTCTGACGACCTGAGTATGTATGCTCAGAGTGAGAAGTGGATCTAGCTTGGACCAGGACCTAACGTACCACGAGTATATCGCGGACATCTTGATCAGCGACCCAGAGCTATACTTACTTGATCTCCATCTGGTTAGTTCGTTTGATTTAGTTACTGCATTTCTCATTACCTGTGCATTGATTACTGATTACTACGTAAAGCTAGAAGCCGAAGTGTGACTACGGAGGGATATTTTCTCGACCGTAGGAGCGTGGCTGGCCTTGTCAACCCCTCGTATTCCGTATTTTGGGAATCGGGGCGTGACAGTTACCGTCATCTTCTTCTTCTGCCGCATTACCGTCTACTCCTTCTTCTTCTACCGCATTACTGTCTTCTTCTCCTTCCCCGTGATATAGCCAAGTTATATAAAGTCTAGTAAAACCATGTTTAACGATATGAAGCTCTGCGAATTCTACCTTCTGCCAGTACTTATTCCCATATCCAGCGCATGGGCAGAGAATCTTCTCTAACACGATCTTATTATATGCGCGTGCAAATTCAATGAAAGCAGCAACTCCTGCGACAAACTTAGGATGCATACATTGTTGCCAATCCATATACATCCAGTCCTTAACTCTGATATCCTCATGGGCCATGTTAGACTGTATAACATATAAATTGTAGGTTATGATGACTATATTGAAAAATCTTAGAACGGGATGGTTACCGACAAAGGAGAAAATCCTTGTATGTGCTTTGTGTGTGCGTTTGTCATTGAAAAGAATAAATTATCGATAAACAAAGTTAGACTTGAGGATACCCAAGTATGAGTTGTATTCTGTATATGTGTGTTTCAATTTATGATTTCGCTTAAGTGTAGCGTTGTTAGTGTGTATGTACTGTGTGTGCGTTTGTTGTGTATTCGTGTTGTATGTGTGTGTTTCAGCTGTCGGGGGTAAGTCTTTTATCCCATTAAGAATGTATAGAACAGACACCCATTCGCTTGTGCTTTCAACCGTTTCGAGTAAATTTTGGCAGCACCTCCCCGCTGTTCTCCGAGTACACTGTAATAGAATAGATAGTCATTTCAAAGCTGTGAAACAATATTGAAATGAATATCTAATCTATCTTTGTACACGGAGAACCAACGGAAAAGTACCGACGAAATAACTCGAAACGAATGAAAACACAAGTGAATGCAGGTGTTTGCTTTTATACATTCCTAACTTGTCCACACTGGACAAATCTATCGGTTATCATACGATTGAATCTTCTCATCACATAGACTACACGACGGTTGTTAGTACCGAACTATACCGTCCGATATTTAACAACCTTCGTATAGTTCTATGTCACGACGACCATCAAACGTATGTTAACTGATAGACGGGGACTAAGTCGTGCTTTGATTTTCACATATGAGTATCTATGAGAATATAAAATTTTCATATTATCATCGAGTATCATATATTGGTCTTAACTTGAACATTTAACATGAATAGGTTTTACGTTTACGTTTCGTTATTAAGGGTTCGAAGTTTCAAGTTAAGGGTAAATTTTTCTTGCGTTTACGGTAGAATTGTACGTTTATATTATCATCGAGTATCCTACTGAAAAAACTAGTGCACCATAAACCCTAACCCTAATTAACCCAAATTAACATAATTAACCCCAATTAACCGTAATCGTCACCCTAACACAAATTATCCCCAAATTAACCTAATTAACCCAAATTAACCCTAATCAACACCCTAACCCTTCAAATTATCACTAATTAACCCAATTAACCCTAATCAACACCCTAACACAAATACACTCTATTTTACCTAATTAACCTAAATTAACCCTAGCCTCTAACCCTAACCCTGAACTAAACCATAACTCTAAACTGAACCCTAACCCTAACTAATTAACCCTAAACATAACCCTAATCCTGAACCTGAACTAAACCGAACCCTAACCCTATTCCTGAACCGAACCCTAACCTTACACTGAACCCTAACCCTAACCCTAACCCTACCTTATTAACCCTAACCCTAGCCCAAACCCTAGACTGAACCCTAACTCTAAGCCCTATTAGCAACCCAATAATCAACAATAACACAAATAAATGCATAATTAGAAGTTAAAAAATGAAATTTACTAACCTTAACTCGGCGATTCTACTGTCCCGACGACGCAAGGGGGAGATCGGCGACTGTCACGCCCCGCTTCCCAGTGTACGGGCAGAGGACGCGACGAGGCCGCTACGTATTTACTCTATAGTAAATACGCTAAGCGTATCTAAGCAATATAAAAGAAATGTACATGAGAGACAAATGTAAAGAACAACAACTTTCATTCTTTTGTAAAATGCATGGAAAAGTAAATACATCTGAATGAAAGCAATGCCTAACAGTAGCATAACAGAAATAGAAAGTACTGAAATAAAATAGGTACAAGTGGCTACAGCTCGGGGTCTTCGATGTACTGCTCAAGGACCTGCTTCGAATGCTCCTGAATGGTCTCGTGCTCTAGTGCTTCCGATCCACCTGACAACATTCCAAGAAGAAAGAGAAGGAATGTCGTCAGCAAACAATCGCTCGGTAAGTCCCAAAGATAAGGGAGAAGTAGAATAGGCAGAGAAAGAGAGAGTATAGCTTTTCAAGTTGTGTTATTTTGTTATACTATTGTATTTAGTGTTAATGATGTTGTTAACGTAAGTTCAAGGGTGAACGTCAACCAATCTCAAGAGTGTTCTCGAACCCAATAGGTTGTAATCCAGGGGTAAGGAACCACGGGACCGAATCAAATGTTAGTAATGGGACTTCGACCGTCGTCGAAGTATTCCAAACTCAACAGGCTGTAATCCAGGAGCATGGAAACACGGGCCCTCATGATAGCTTGCTTATGTTAATAGATATGGATTCATGATCTAGGGGGACTCTTGAGATTCTGTTGGATTCACGAATGAACTACCCCAATACCTCGTGTGTTTATTGGATTGATAGTAATGATTGTACTGATGGTATTGCATTGTATTGTCTTGAAAATTGAATTGTATAGATGACTTGCCGAAACCATGATATCAGCAAATCGGTGTAACTGGAGAATCATGGATGTAGCTGGAGAATCATGTAAATGGAAGTATATCCATAATTCGGTTCAGTCAATATAGATTGAATAGTTTGAATATATGGATTCATGGATTCATATTGAATTGTAGTATTGTAAATTGTACTTGAATCATATTCAAGTTAGATTATTTATAATGAGACTCAGTCTGAGTCAGAACAATTAGAAAAGAAATTGAAATCCTGAATTAGGTTTTGATATTATCGGTAACCGCTGCATATGGGCGGCAGGATTTGTGTCTTTTTCAAAAACGATTACCGTGTTGATAATACCGTTGTTAAGTTGTCTACCTTAAATAAGC
Source organism: Agapanthus africanus (assembly GCA_030015575.1). Lineage (NCBI taxonomy): Eukaryota > Viridiplantae > Streptophyta > Magnoliopsida > Asparagales > Amaryllidaceae > Agapanthus > Agapanthus africanus. The sequence goes on along the minus strand of JASDDO010000016.1, from coordinate 470,850,554 downwards.
AAGCACCCACTTCTCCGGCTCTCTGAGGCTCAAAAGATTGGTCCCGCTTAAACCTATATTTACTAGGGTCCTTATTGTAATTTATAAAACTTGAGGGGGTTTTATGTAAAAATAGTTTTGTATAATTTTCAAGATACAACTTAAGTATTTAATTATCGTCTTTAGAGTTTTCATAGATGTGGATTTTATATATGTGACATTTCTAGTGAAAATTACCTAATTTCATAATATATGGTATTTAATTGTAATATTGAACTTGTATGGAATTTCATGGTATTTTCATGTAAAGGGATTCTTTTGATTTGGAAAAGTTAGAATATTTATATTATATCAAAAATAGATATTTTGATAATACATATATATATACTTATATAAAAATAATTTTAATATATTATATTTCTAGAAATCTCACTTTCTTAAGATATTTGTATTTTTAAATCCTTCGAGACCGAATGCTCCTTGCGGAGGTCTGAATCTCGCACTATTAAGCCCAGGGATGTGCGATAATCCGCACCATCCCAGTCGGGTTCCCCAAAATGGGTTGTAGCGGCTCTTTGCAAAGATTTGTAAAAATACGTAATCTTGTAGAAAACAGTTTTTATAAGTTAAAAGTAGTTTTGTGTAAAACGGTATTTCCTGAATCTATGTTTCCCAAAAAGTATTATGCTATGTTGCATATGAGTGTTGTGAAGAGGTAGGTCATTACCTCATGATCTATTTTAAGGTATAGCAAGATTAATGATGTTTTAAAATAGGAAGTAAACTACATGGTATTTTAGTGAAAGAGCGGTAAAAGTTACAAAATGAAATATATTGCTATGAGACTTGTTCCACATGTTTTTTTAATGATTAATAGTCAAGATGTAAGAGTTTAACATGTTTTTGTTAAGGAAAATTGAACATTATAAAAAAAAACCGAATCGGAAGTCGGATTTAACTCCGCTTCCGTCGTGTTTTAGAATAGCAAAAAGAAGAAGGAGGTGGGACTTACTAGCTTAGAATCAAGAGAAGAGGTAGAGGAGGAAGTAGGATTCTCCGGTGCGTCGTTTCGTCGCCGGAAGCTCCTAGGGTCGTCGTCAGAACTTCGCCGGAGTTTCGCCCTTCGCTAACTCCACTTGTACACAAAAGTTCTAGGGATTTTCTTGCGAGTTTTGGACAGAAATTTGGAGTGAGAAAGGTGTGTTTAGGGTTGATATTTGTAGGGAATGATTAGGGTTAGGGTAGGTGAAGGGGTGTATTGAAAATTGTATTAATTTGTAATAAAAATAGGCTTTAATGGGATTTTAAAGAGCTCTGGAACCGAACCAAGGAATTAAAGTATGCAGGAGTGATGGGGAGGTGAAAAGGCATGACTTTTGTGTTGACGACTCGGCGGTCCGGCCGAGTCCGGACGGCGGCGGCGGGCCGAGTCGACCGAGTCGCCAGCCCGAGTCGGCCGAGTCGGGCCGGGGCTCGCCGCCACGTGTCCCTCGTCGCTTAGTGTAGCCCCTGAGTCAGTTTGTTTTACATGTGTAGTGGGGTTTTACGAGTTATGCATGTGTAGGCTCTTGGGCTTCTAAAAATTCAAAAGAAAACAATATTAAAAATAATGTGGGTGATGGGATTTAAACTCTGGTGCTTTGGTTCAGCAGTGCAAGGTTATACCAATGAGCTACAAGCTCCTTCTTGCTATTAAAAAGCAAAAAAAACTTATAACTTGTGCTCAGGCAAAAATACCCCTTTCTGTATTTTGAAAAAAATTGTACAGAAAGTGTAGGGTTGTTACAGCGACAAGAGACTTCCTACCGTCGACGAGGAAGTTGACGATGATATCGGCGACGACGAGGCACACGCGGGAGTGTGTTGGCGATGAGGTGCGCGCGGGAGTGCGGTGGCGATGAGGCGCGCGAGGGAGACGAGTGGGAGCGAGGAAATTTTGGGAACGAGGAAATTTATGGACTTTATTTTTTTATAAATAACCCATATATGCCCCTACGGATTAATTCATAAGGCCTTCTTTTGCGGCTCCGTAGGGCCAAATAACAAATTACCTTTTAATATTTTTAAATTAATCCATAGGGCATCATAGGGGCAACAATAGGGACCTACGGATTAATCTGTAGGGGAAATAAAAAGTTGTCCTTACGGATTCTTGTAGCCGTAAAGGCAACCTCTTATTGTAGTAGTGAAACTTGCCACCAGTGAGTCAAGATGATCAAATAATGAGGAATAATATCCCGGTTGCATGGAATGACGCAATTCAGGGCACATCTCAAATATTCAAGGATTCTTACGAAATTAGGACGGCTCTTTGTCAATTTTCTATTGCAAAACAATTCAAATTCGACTAAATTAAGAACGATGGTTTGAGGGTAACAGTAGTTTGTTCTCAAAGGGATAAAAGATGCCAATAGAGATTGCATGCATCGCCTTGTACTCGAAGGTATAGAGTTAACATGTGTGTTGTTAATGTAAAAGTGTAATTATTGTTTTTTCAAATTGTTGATTGTTTTAACTGTTAAGTTATGCTACGGTTTTCATGTTTTTCATGTTTGAGCAGTTCTCCATAAGTTATAAAGAGATGCTACCCGACGCACACATGTTCTGAAGGAATTTCAAGCGACAGACATCCCTGGGCTACGAAGAAATTGGTAGCCAACATTCTTATAGATGTTTTGAGGTTACAACCCGGCTATTGACCAATCGAGGCTAAAAAGGACTTCCATCAAAGGTTCGGGATGAAAATTTCATACGATGTTGAGTGGCATGCAAGGAAATTGTCACATGAGACCTTCTTCGGCAATTATCGTCATTCTTATGACTTTTTGAGGTGGTTGATCAGTCAAATTTATTACACATTTTTATGAACATTTTCCCTATTATTGCTTACTGCTAAAAGATGTTAATTATAAATAAAGAACATATGTGGGTTTATTTGTAAAAAAATTATTATCACATATTTCTTCATTTATAATTAATATAATTAGGGAAATATATGTATATCATATTTAAATAAAATATCCATGAGATTATTTATTATTAAAATATGCATATCATATCAAATATTCTTAACCAATATTCTTAAAATATCATATCATATAATTGGTTGGAATAATATCTCAAATAAAACAAATGCTAATAACAAGATGATCTGGGATATCGTGCAGGTATAATAAAAGATTAACTCAAATCTGAAATACAAGTAGCAGATCCACAGCAAATCGAAGTATCAAACTGAATCTGCTGAATATTAAGAGCAAATCGAAGAATTTAGCAACGGCAGAGACTATGAGATATATTTTCAGAATCTTTTTATCAAAAAGATCCCCAAATATCGAGAAGAAAAGGCATAAAAAATTTAGAGGCACGAACCCACCAAACAGCGGCGGAAGTGCAGTCAAATAGGGTTATAGGCGGCGGTTCAGCAGTCATTTGGCGGCCGTAGGATATGAAACTTCAGGGTCATGATCGTAATTTCACACTTCATTATGTTATCTAGGGTTTCACATTTCAGAGCCTATAAAAAGACCGGGATCATCTACCCATAGATCTATTAAGATCTAGCGAGCAAACTAGGATTTTGTAACTTATTTTTTCAGCGAGCAATTTTTGTAATGCACTAGTAAATCAATAAAGGTAGTTCTTTCTTTTAATTTTGTTGCATTTTACTTTCCGCATTTACTTTTCGCATTACTTTCTGCATTTTTTTCCGCATTACATTCCGTAATTACTTTCTGCACTTTTAAATTTTAATTATGGTTTCATTTATCTTCCATCACTCTTTTACTATGCTAATATCCATCAGCAGGTAAATTTTTGCTTGCTAGGATTTGTAGGATAGGATAGAATAATGGATAAAAAATATCTTAACTTCTTTTGACGTTTTAATTTTTATAAATGTTAGCAAAATAAATGTTAACCCTCTTATCAGGTGCGCTATCAATTAATGATAGTCACGACCATGATTTGAGGTTCGTTTATACTTGTTTTGTTAAGAGCTTGAGATAAATAGAGATCAATGGAAGAAAAGGGGGCAGTAGTGGGAAATCCTAATTCCCTCCAAGAACCCTAATCCACATCCATCATTATCTCTCTAGTATTAAACAATTAAAAGATAAAAAGAATTATATTTTTTACTTCATCCATTAACTACTAAGTCCTATAAACCCTACAAGTCCTTCTATTATAAAGTTTTCATCCCTTCTTAATAGAAATGACAACAATCCCTCATCTCTTTTATTAACTCGTCTAAAGTAAGATAAGAAATTCACCGTTCCCTACGGACGACTCGTACTTATCGCGGCTAGCTATTTGCGACACTGTCTTGATTGCGGTTATATACAACACACATATACAACACCTTTTCTCATCCAATCAGTGGTATCAAAGCAAGTGCACAGAAATCAATCCAGGGAGTGTAATTAGCATCGACAAATCAGTGGATGACAGATTCATGAGGTTATTTGCTAGCTATGGTGCTTATATTGATGGGTATTTAAATGGTTGTTGGCCTCTCATATTTCTTGATGGAAAATTCATCAAGAACAGGTCAAAAGAATTTCTATTGGCGGTGACTGCTTATGACGAAAACAATGGTTTGTTTCCGTTTGCTTTCACTATTTGCGATCAAAGGATCACAAATTGGATAAGGTTTTTAGGTCAGTTGAGAGCCGTGTTGTTTGATGGTCCTAAGGCCTACCACCAACCGCACACCCTTGTGTTTGTATTCGACTCCGACAAGGAAATCAAAGAAGCGGTTAGGATGTGCTTTCCCACTGCATTGTAATCATTTTGCATTCTTCATTTGAAGCAGAATTTTTAAAATAGGCTCAAATAGCTTGGTACGAAGAATTCGAAAGCCGAAACTTGCGTGCATCTGATGGAGACAGCATCTTACCAATACATGATGGTTGAGTTCTTAGGGAAGATGAACCTATTGAAATAGGAATCGATGTTGCCTACAACGCAATTGTTAAACATTACAATCCTCGACATTTGGTTTATTGTTACTTCCCTGGAATAAAGTACAATCACAATTCTTTTTCCTCAATACACCTGATTTGGCTATGAACATGATTGATATAGATATGTAAAACATCATAGCAGTTTCCTGTAACTTTTAAGCAGTTGCGTGTAACTCTAATAAATTGCTTGTAACTTCTACTAAGTTTTTGTAACATCTATTAACTTGATTATAATTATTAGGTTTCCTGTAACATCTAATAAGTTACCTGTAACTTGTAATAAATTACAAATTGCATGTAACATTTATTAAAGTTGCCTGTAACATCTATTTATGTGTTTGTTGAATGCAGGTATGGTCATGTTATATGCAATGCTGTTGAATCATCTAATAACTGGATACGTGAGCGCCGCACTTTTTCTATTTTTCAAATGGTGGACAACGTAAGGTTATGTTTGATGGATCGCTTCAATAGTCGACGAGAAAATATCGAAGGGTGGAATGGAGTGTTATGTCCCGAGTCAGAGGAAATTCTGAACAAAAATTTGGACGCTGGTAGGGTTTTTTCTGTTCATCAAGATGATATGGAGCATTATAAGGTGTTTGATATTAACTGTTCGGATCAATGTATCGTCTCGATCATGTACATGCCGAGAATGGGATGCTACTAGGATTTCTTTTAGGTATGCTTGCTTACACCGTTATCAATTTCTTAAGACATCAATCTATAACTACAGTGACCCTTTCTTGACGATCGAATATTTCATGGCTAGTTATGGAAATACAATTTATCCAATACCTACATTTGACAAACCAACGGTCACGGAAGAGAACATTGAGATCCAGCCTCGTTTAACGAGAAAACGGTCGGGAAGGCACCTTACAAGGCGTATAAATAACAGGAATGTTCAAAAGAGAAAGATGAATTGCGGTAGGTGTGGCAATGAGGGTCACAACAGAGCAACATGCACTGCTCCTATCGATGAAGTATAAAATAGCTACATGTTGATTATTTGGTATTTATTTTATGTTTATGTATCCACTGTCAAGTTTCATGGACCTTTGTAATAAAACATTACAATGTTTGTTATAATTTTGCTGTAAACTTTTCTATTGGTTAAGTATGCATCTGAATGAAATTTAGAAACTGTTTTATGAATCCCTTTATTTGCAGTTGCCTGTAACATCTAAGCACTTATCTGTAACTTCTGATAAGTTGCATGTAATTTCTAGGCAGAGTTGCCTGTAACTTGTAAGCAGTTGCCAGTAATTTCTAATGAGTTGTATGTAATTTCTATGCACCTGCCTTTAATTTCTAACCACTTGCATGTAATTTCTAAGTATTTGCATGTAACTATTTACAAGTTACAGGAAATTGCCTATAACTTGTAAACAGTTACCTGTAACTTCTAAGCGGTTGCCTGTAACTTCCAAGCACTTGCATATAACTTTTAATTAATTGCCTATAACTTGTAAGAACTTGCATGTAATTTCTGATAAGTTTCTTATAATCTCTAATAAATTGCTTGTAACATCAGCTATATAAAATTGATAATATCAACAAAATCATCATTCATATCACAGTATCGGTCAACATCAGTTATATAAAATTGATAACATCAATAAATTATCATTCATATCACAGTATCGGCCAACATCGACTATATAAAATTGATAATATCAACAAAAATATCATTCATATCACAGTATCGGCCAACATCGACTATATAAAATAGATAGCATCAACAAAAATATCGTTCATACCACAGTATCGGCTAACATCGACGATATTAAACTAAATACGTCAACAATTTTTTACATTCATTAGACAAACCAGTAATATATAAGCAATTTTTCGTCCTCACTCAAAACAAGTAATAATATCGGTGAACATTGGCAGAATACAAATGGATAAATAAAAAACTGAAAAAATATCAAGCCGTTTCTTGCTCGTTGGCCAGTAGAATTTGGGCCATAAGTATCTGCCGCCACTGCTTCGGCCATTTTCCCTCTATGGCATCCGGAATCCACCGACCCTCGATCGATACCTTCATGAATAGGTAGATGAAGATACCATAATCATCACTATTAACTAACAACATTAACAAACGCATACTGTATAACCCTTAACAATCAGAAATGTTAAAAAAAACTTGTAAAGAAAACACTGCTTATGAATTCTTTTGTATCGGGCAAGGGACGCTAGTAAATTGAAATGTATGTAACCCTCATGCTCGTCAAATTTCTTCGATCCAAAATGATAAAGGTATCACAAGTATAACCTAGCCCCTTGCTCCCATTGCGGGTCGCGCACAAGTGGAAAATAATGCCGCAATTCTTTTGCGGCAAACTCTATAACGAGCAACGTCTAATGCTCGATATGACATATCGGGGTCATCATGCGAGTACCGGGGAAATGCCATGCATCATCAACATATATATTCCATGCACTACTATTCCTGTGCACCTTTCCAGAGTCAAGCGGATCAACAATCATGCCCTGCCATAAGTATTTAATTTGTTAATAAATTGTTGAATGTGATTAGGAGAACTGGATAAAATGAGCAGGCATTACCATTATCCACGGCCTCGTCAAGGAAAATGGAGGTATTGCTGCGACAGGGGCCAAAGACATTATCAAGTTATCTGCCAACTTAACAAAATAGTCGATCACCTATAAAGAGTTCACATATTTATAATTTTCCTGTAACATCTACTAAGTTGCCTGTAACTTCTACAAAGTTGCATGTAACATATATTAACTTGATTATAATATCTAATAAGTTGCATGTAACTTCTATAGCGGTTTCCTGTAACTTCTAAGCAGTTACCTGAACTTCTAATAAGTTGCATGTAACTCCTATAGCAGTTGTCTGTAACTTCTAAGCAGTTTCCTGTAATTTCTAATAAGTTGCATATAACTTCTATAACAGTTTCCTGTAATTTCTAATAAGTTGCATGTAAATTCTGTAGCATTTGCCTGTAACTTCTAATAAATTTCATGTAACCTCTAATAAGTTGCCTGTAACCTATAAAAACGTACTGTATGTCGGACCTGCCGCCCGGTTAAGGAATCGAAAAGCTCGAAGCAGGAAATAGAAACATGGTTAGTACGGTCAAAGGGTATTTGCCTTCGAAGAAATATGCTCCTTCAAAAAAGTGTCAACGACATCTCTATGAACATTCCCGAGCTCTTCGATGTGCTCTATTACAGAATAAGCAACAAATATCTTATCCCCATAAATCTTTGCCTGCATGCCTGAAGACAACGAAAAGAGTTTTGGTTAAGATACTAAAGGGTATTTGCATACAATATTCAAATAATTTCCACACATAAGAATTATAGTTTACATGAATAGTACTGATACACAAAGAATTACAGTTTACAAGTAATAAACAACACAGTTACGATAATTTCAAAACTGTTTCCCACCTGGTGACTTAGGTTCTTCCACTATTTTGGGTGTATTTCTCCGTAATAGCTGAAGGGCTTATGCATCTTAGTCAATGCCTTGGCCATGGTGATGGCACGTGCTCTGTCGATGGTGCTGTCGACGCTGGAAATTTCAATCAAGGTTTGGGCCTCCGCATTCTCCATTTTCCTTTTTTTGCCACTGTTGGGGTAAAAAATTACACCCCGGTTGACCACAAAGTCAGTCAACCCCCAGCCAACTGGGCCCAAGCCCAAGTAAGCGGGCCCAAGCCCGAGTAAAGACCGAGCGTGGAAAGGACCGGCTCCATGACAAAAAGAATGAAGCCATAAATTAGTTTAATCTAACTTTTTAGAAATAAATGTATGGAATATGGGCAAAAATCCAAAATTTTGTAAACCCCATGGTTTATGTGCAAAAAGAAGTAAGCACATAAGACATGGGGTGGCACAAGTGCCATATTGAAAAGCCTAAGAGGCTATATATAAAGTATGTAGCCTGTAAAAGGCAAACATGATGGAAAAATCAACAACATTTTTTTATTCTCTCAAAAAATTAGGGTTCTGTGCCTTTTTCTCCTTCCTCAAGGTTCTAAACTTTCTTCATTTTTCTTGAATTAAATCAAGAGTTTAACTCTTCTTTTTCTAAAAAGGAATAGTTTTTCACCATAAAACCCACGAAGGGGAGCTCAGATCTCGCATCAAATCTTTAAAAAGGGATATTTTTAAGTCTCACCCTCCTTTTCTCTAAGATCCAGCCAACCGAGAGGAGGAAGAAGGAGACCCATCTCTAAAAACCCCACTTTGGGGAGATCCGAGGCTCGAGAGAAGATCCAGGGCTCAAGAAAGAAGAAAGGGGTCCCCTTTTATCATCTCCGAAAATCTCTCAGGAGTTTAACACCGAACAAGAATCTCTTTTTTAGGAGTTCAACTCCAAACTGATCTTTGAGAAGTTCAACTCCAAGATCCAAATTCTTAAAACAGTTTAACCTCAAAATCCAGATCTTTTAGGAGTTTAACTCCATAAAACGACCCCTTTTTTAGGAGTTTAACTCCAAAGTCACTCGGGAGTTCAACTCCCAGTTCAGGGGCGAAGCCCCTTTTTCCGCGGGCGCCCAGCGCCCATGTGCCGGGCATGTGATCAGTGGGCGCTCAGCGCCCGCGCGCCATGCGCGTGGCCTGCTGGCGCCCAGTGTCCGCACCGCACGCAAAGCCCGCTGGTGCCCAGCGCCTACGTGTCATCTCACGCATCCTCAGAACGTTCCTCACTCCTCTTTTTCCCACACGCTCCACACTCAAAACACATTCCCCGTCAGAAAAAGTTTCTAACGGGGTGCTGCCCCGCACACCGTAAAGGGGCTGCTAGCCCCCTTCACCCCTAGGCCGCTCTCCGGATAGCGGAACCCCCTTAAACTCTGCATGGCCCCTGATACATCCAAGTCCCCTCCAAAATACAACACACGCATACTGCACATTGAGTTCGCATGACCAGTTTTACCCATCAATCGGAGGTTCCCTCGCTTCAAAAGTGAGGGGTAATTAACGGTAGTTTAGTGCACGGCTGCCGGAGATTCGGAACCTCACAATCAATAAACCCCAGCCTACCCTAGGCAGTGGGAATCTATATATACCTGACAAGCGATACGTATTCCTATCTCAATGGGGTGATAAAAAACACCCTACAGATTCTGACACACCCGGTGGGACCTTTTTTCTTCTCCCATATTTTGGGTTAAACGTTCATGCAAACTCAATCAACATATATATCGATTGTCTGTATTGAAGTCATATTTTTTTTGTGTGTATAGGTTAACAGGTTTCAGTCACAATCTCGAACTCAGCAATCATGTCTCCCAAGGTGAGCTTCGCTTCCGACGCGACCCCGATCCCGTACGTGGTCAAGATCAATGCCCACGTGGTTCTTCCTGCAGGTCTCAGCCAACAATGGGAGGAACCACCCCGTCAATTTGGTTCCATCATCATCTACCCTACCAGAAGCACTTATCTGGTGGAGGTCCTGGCAAACCAAGCGGCCAGACCAACCTCAAGGGGCAGGAGGCCGAACGTTGTGGTAACCAAAGCATCCCACCGTAAATGCAAATCCTTGTTCGAACGGCTCTCCACTGTTCCGACTGAAGGCAAGGCCATCAACACTAATGGAGCCATAAAGCATCCCCAGCAAGCTCAAACAGTGCCTTTGATAATCGCGTGGGCTGGCGTCTTATGTGGACTCTGTCAATCGGTCAACAGTGTCTTCCCGAAGGGCCGAAGCCTGCCAAGTGCTCAAAATAGAAACGTTGAGGCAGAAGCGGCTCAGATATAGAGCCAACAAGAGGGCCAGGACCCCAGCCAAGTGGAATCTGGTGAGGTTCCAAGAGCAGGGTTACCCCGCGATGAAGGCTGAGTTGGCTATAAAAGTCAGAAATTCTTTCGAACCTCTGAAGTCGGTTCAGAAAAATGCCATGACCACCAGAATCAAGAAGACAACAGTCTGAACGATACTATAAAGAGACGTGTCCCAGCCCAATAGAGAAAGCATGACACCGTCTCTTCAAGAGTCTATCATGCGCTTTGTGCCGTGCAAAAGCAGCAAGGCAAATTCAGAAAAGAAGCGCTAGCACCATTCAAGAACCCGGTTAGGCCAGCTGACTTCAATCGATTGTCCATTACCAAAACAGAAGGGCCACGGCAGCGGTTTACAAAATCAGCTGTCAATAATGAAAGGACGGCCGGATGTGTTATCGACATGGTTTACATGGAGGACATGTGTCCCAGCGACAAACTTCACACAAAAGTAAGGATGGGGCCACCACATCCCAAGCCTAATCTGGCTTGAATGTGGTTGCCGCTTCCCAAGATCAGCCTCCGCTGGACGATGAAAACCCTCTTGATGAGACCGATAGGAAAAAGGACCCCTCAGTCCATATGGAGTCAAGCTCGGATAGCGAGGAAGAGCCGAATTTCCTCCCCATGACCGCAGAGCAAGAGCTGCTTCAAGAGCTCCGAAAATAGCTCAGAAGAAAAGATAAAGAGATGGCCAAGCTTTACTCCAAAATCGACGACTTGACGAATGTCGTGATGCAGCTCACGGCTCAAATTGCCCGGACACCGTCCAATCAAGCACAAGTTTCCACTCATGAGTCGGGTGATAATGACCCGAAGCAACCAATGCCTATCCCTTTAGGTACGAGTATAGGCGAGCCACGTGAAAGTCGGCCACATTCCACTTCTAAGGATGCCTTGGCCCAAGATGGCACCATCCCGCTAACATAAGATCGGATAATGGATTTGGTCACCAGCAAGGTTATAACATTGGTGGCCGAAGCTGAAGCTCAGAAAGAAATTGGTAGCAGTGGGAGGCTATATCCTGCACAGTACGATCTGATCGAGTTTCCCAGCGGCTACGTCATTCTTATGTTCGGAAGATTAGACGGGACGGGAAACTTAAATCAACACTTTTCCCACTTTAATGCATCGTGCGGAAATACATAGGGCAATGATGCACTCCTTCTTCATCAGTTTGTCAACAGCCTGACCGATGTCTCTTTCGACTGGTACGTGAGCATACCAGATGGGTCCATCACTACTTTTTCCTAAATGGAGTCTCTATTTCAGCAAAGGCTCATGAGTATCAGTGATAAGATCTCCATTGCCGACCTTGTGAGGACCAAGGCGGGGATGAACGAAAGCAACACGGATTTTATTGCCCGATGGCATAATCTCACGGTCAAGTATGAACCGCCACTGGAGCAGGACTAGTCCGTCAGCCTTCTCATTGGGAACCTTAGCAATTGGATGTTCCATTCTTATGTACAGCAGGCCTCAAGACATTTCAAGAGCTGACCAAGAGAGTTCAAATGTTGGAATGCTCGAAACAAGAGTCTACCCCGGACTCTCAAGGTGACAAGTCTTGGAAGAGCGGAAAAGACGACAATCATAAAAGTGGGAGCTCCAACAAGACCAACGCCTTTAATGCGTCTGTCAATGAAGATAAGAGATAGGCGGGTGGATCAAAAACCGACCAGGCTCGAAAGCCAGTGTTAGGAGGAGAAGGGCCTTCACCAGTGGAGAAAAATAACAAAGTCTACTCTTTCAGAAGGGACAAGGTCCGCAAGATATTCAAAGATGTCTTGAACAACGGTCTACAATTGCCGGAGTCGAAGAGACCTCACGAAGCAAAAATGACCGACAATCCCCTGTATTGCCCGTACCACCGAGTGGTGAGCCATGAAATCGAGGATTGCTATATTTTCAAAGATTGGGTCGAGAAGCAATACAAGACCGGAGAGATCGAGCTGTCCAAGAGTGTGTTGGTAAACAATCATGCTGTAACCACCAACTTTATACAGACAGAAGCTGAAGCCTTCTGGGAGCAGACGACTGAATCCGCTGCCCTGAGAAATGAATCTGACTCGCCGCAGCCTCCGTGGAGTATGCACATATCTAATAAGGTGAAGAAGATGCTAAAGCTACTTTAGAAAGAGTCCGGAACAGGATGGGAGGGGCAGAAAGAGCCCACCGTTCCAGCTACCACTTTGGCCCAATCGGGCTCAAAATCCAAAAAACTAAAGAAGAAGAAAAGGAAAGGTGCAGCTCGACGCGAAAAAGAGTCTGCAGGGAGATCAACCATTCAAAAGTACATCGATTTTCTCAAATACTATGAACAAAAGGAAAAAACTCTAATTCAATTGAAGGAGTTCTTCCCCGTAGAAGTGGCTAAGATTCTGGAGGAGCTAGAAGAAGACTCCAATGATGAGATCCCTATAGTGACCTGCTACGTCGTCCACCTTGGTAGCGACTCTGAAGAAGAGCTATGTTTTTCTGAAGAAGACAAGGAGCTTACCACAAAGGCCAACCAAATCTAGCTCAAAAGTAGCAGGGCTCTACTGCCAAATCAGGGCAACGCCCCGAAAGGAAAGGAAAAACAAGTCGCTAATGAAGAAGATGATGGAGAGCTGGCTTATGAAAACTCAAGTCCTTCCTTAGTGGACTATAATGTCATGGCCCATCTCCGGAAGCTTCCTTCTGTCCTGAGCATTTAAGATCTATCTAAGAAACTTAGAGATGTTCTCATTCACGCTCTACAAAACCCCAATTGGTACCAAGCTCGCTTTACGGAAATTAATATGAAAGAATCCCAGTATACTCTGCATGCTGCCGTTATCACGTTTAAGGACGAAGAATTGCTACTGGGAACAGCTGAGCATAACCGGCCGCTTTACATAACCGGGTTTGGTGACGGAGATTGGATTAATCGCATATTGATTAATCCAGGATCCTCAGTGAACATCATGAACTTGCGGACTCTGAAGAGTTTTTCAATGGACGTCCGGCACCTGTCAAGGGAAATGATTGTTATTCAAGGTTTCAATCAAAATTGCCAGCAAGTTCTGGGATCCATAGCTCTGCCGATCAGGTTCAGCGGCCTACAAACTGAAGCTAAAATATACGTGATCGATGTCGACACATCTTATAAGATTCTTCTAAGACGGCCATGGCTTCACAATTATGGCATCGATCCGTCAACTCTCTATCAGTGCATGAAGTATATAAAAAATGGCGAAGAAAGATGCGTTGACGGAGATATCCAGCCATTCGGTATGCATGAAATCCGATATGAAGATTCTCCGTACTTTGTGAACCCCCAAAGTGCTGAGCCACAGCTGAACAAGAGCAGGACATCTACGAAACTCAAAAGCCAATATGAGCCGGCGGTCACTTTCAAATGCAAAACCCCTAAGTGCGTCCATGTTTCGGCAGTGACATAGGTGAATCCGACGCTGGAAGTCTATCCTTCTGTAAAACTCGCCCTCACGGTAGAAATATGGACAAGTCTGATACTGAAGGCCCATCCGACAGCAAAATTCGCCCTCATTTTGGCAGCGACACCGAAGAATCAGAAGAAGAGGACCCGTCTTGCAACAGCTGTGCAAATTAGGCTCTCATGCAAAAAGCGAATCTAAGAGAGACCTTTGAAGTTATGGAAGGTTCCCTAGCCATCATAAGAGTGTCGGTGCAGATATGCAAAGAGCTTGATGTGTTGTCAGTCTCCACTATGGACCAGCTAAAAACCTTCTATATTCCTAGAAGAAAAGGTGGACAGAAGGGCGTCCTGTTTTATGGGTCAAATCCTGTCATGCACCCCCCAATGATTTGTCTATCACGTGCCTTTCCTATGAGAGAGGCATAAGAACCGTCCTTAATCCCAGATATTACACGTCCGAGAAGCGGGAATATTTTAAAAAGTGCGGATGTCGGTTATATTAAACGGACTCCGAAGCGAAGTTTTACGAAAGGCTATGGCATCCACCTCAGGTCCGATTCATCGTTGGACGAATCCCAGATAGACGGGGCATGTGTTTCATTCAACCTGACGTCAAGGCATGCTATATGATCCATATTGGTGAAGCCAGCAAAGAGTCAAATGATGAAGACCAGCTAGCCGAGCCAGAAGAAGCCCCTCAAGAGCTCGAAGATGGCGGACAAGCAAGCTTCGAAGAGCTAACCGAGGTTGATTTGGGAACGCCCGATAATCCAAGGCCGACCTACATCAGCTCACTCTTGTCAGAGAAAATGAAAGAGCAGATAATCGTCCTGTTGCATGAGTTCGTCGACTGCTTTGCGTGGACATATAAAGAAATGCCATGTCTCTCCCCTGAAGTGGTCGTGCATAAGCTGGCTATTTTTCCTGATATCAAGCCAATCAAACAAGCTCACCGAAGAATGAGAAGGGAGCTAGAAGAAAAGGTCATCGAGGAAACAAAAAAACTCATCGATGCCGGTTTCATCAGAGAAGAGAAATATGTGGATTGGATCGCATGCATAGTCTAAGTGAAAAAGAAGAATGGGCAGATCCGAGTCTGTGTTGACTTCAGGGACCTGAACAAAGCATGGCTTAAAGACGACTTCCCGCTACCGGTTATGGAAATGATGGTTGACGATACTTCAAATTACAAGCTATTCACCTTCATGGATGGCTCGTATAGATATAATCAAAGTACAAGCTATTCACCCTCGCCGACTTCCTTGCTGCTCATCCCATACTAGAAGGGTCACCGCTCAATTGCGAGTTACCCGACGAACAAGTGCTGCACCTTGAGGATGACGAGCCATGTTGGGAGCTCTACTTCGATGGAGCCTCATCAATAAGGACCTCCAGCAAATCAAGCGTCCCAGAAATAAAAGCAAGGATATGATTAGTGTTCATTACGCCATCCGGAGGAAACCTACTATGTTTCTTTGCTCTTATCGAGCCTCGCACAAACAACGAGGTTGAGTACGAAGCTCTTATAGCTGGTCTGGAGCTTGCCATAGAAATGAAAATCCTTTGGTTACGGGTTTACGGTGACTCCCAGCTTGTCGTCAACTGGGTGAGCAGCGACTATAAGATATATAAGCTCGAGTTAGCTCGATACAAAAGCCGAGTGGTGGAACTCATGAAACAGTTCACTCATATTGAACTAATGAAAATCCCTAGGGCGTTGAACGGAAAAGCTGACGTACTTGCTCACCTAGCTAAAGAGCTGGCAGATCCCGACATGGGTGAAATTCTGATCACAGTCAGGAGCCGGCAAATTCTGCCGAAAAAGCTCTGATCATTTAAGACGAGCCCGATTGGAGAGAACCCTTCATACAGTACCTCCGATATAACAAGCTGCCCGAAAAAAAATCTGCGAGGGTTCAGTTGAAGAAAAGAGCCCTCCGATATGTGTTTGTAAATAATACGCTATACCGCAGATCATATGACCAACTCTGGCTCAAGTGTCTGTCATCGGCCGAAACTGAAAAAGTCATGAAATAAGTTCACTCGGGCGTCTGCGGAGCTCACCCATCTGGCCCCAAAATGCGGCTTCAAATTAAACGACTTGGGTATTACTGGCCTACTATAATAAGGGATTGTGAAGATCATGCGAAGAGGTGTCATCTCTGCCAAATTCATGGTGACTTCATTCACAAGCATCCTAATCCGCTGCATCCTACGGTGGCGTCATGGCTCGTCAAAGTTTGGGGCACCGACATAGTTGGTCCAATTGATCCTCCGTCATCCAAAGGCCACCGGTTTATATTGGCCGCAGCTAACTACTTTTCCAGATGGGCTGAACCTGTCCCGCTAAAAGAAGTCAAGACAGAAGATATTCAGACGTTCTTCCAGCATAATATTCTATACCGCTTTGGTACACCTAGAAGAATCATTTCTGATAACGGGCCTTCTTTCAAGAGCTTCAAAGTCTCAAGGTTCACCACTTCAATCCCGACACCGTAAGAAGCGGAGCAAATCAACTTCAATTCCGACACCGCAAGAAGTAGAGCAAGTCAACTTCAACCCCAACACCGTAAGAAGCGTAGCAAGTTAAATCAAGCACCGACAGTCCAAGTCGCTAAAATGGCAGCACCGACCGTCCAAGTTGCAAAAATGGCAGCACCGACCGTCCAAGTCGCTAAAATGGTAGCACCGACCGCCTAAGTCGCTAAAGTGGCAGCACCGACCATCCAAGTCGCAAAAGTGGCAGCACCGACCATCCAAGTCGCAAAAATGGAGCATCGACCATCCACATCGCTAAAAGGGCAGCACCGACCATCCACGTCGCAAAAAAGGCAGCATCGACCGTCCACATCGTAAAAATGACAACACCAACTGTCCAAGTCGCAAAAATGGCAGTATCAACCGTCCACGTCGCTAAAAGGGAAGTATCGACCCTCTACAAGGAACCAAACCAAATCAATCTCCATATAGAACAAGATCCATCAATTTAATGCACACAACACACACGCAGCGTGCATTTATTGATGGGGGCATTTTGTTGGGGTCAAAAATTACACCCCAGTTGACCAAGTCAAACTCAGTCAACCCCCAGCCCAAGCAAGCAGGCCCAAGCCTAAGTAAAGACTGAGCGTAGAAGGGACCTGCCCCATGACAAAAAGAATGAAGCCATAAATTAGTTTAATGTATTTTTTAAAAAATAAATGTATGGAATATGAGCAAAAAGCCAAAATTTTGTAAACCCCATGACTTATGTGTAAAAAGAAATAAGTACATAAGGCATGGGGTGGCACAAGTGTCATATGGAAAACCCCAAGGGGCTATATGTGAAGTTTGTAGCCTATAAAAGGCAAACATGATGAAAAAATCAACAATCTATTTTTATTCTCTTAAAAAAATTAGGATTCTGTGCCTCTTTCTCCTCAAGGTTCTAAACCTTCTTCCTTTTTCTTGAATTAAATCAAGAGTTTAACTTTTCTTTTCCTAAAAAGGAATAGTTTTTCACCATAAAACCCATGAAGGGGAGTTCAGATCTCCCATCAAATCTCTAAAATGGGAGATTTTTAAGTCTCATCCCCCTTTTCTCCAAGATCCAGCCACCTGAGAGGAGGAAGAAGGAGACCCGTCTCCAAAAATCCTACGTTGGGGAGATCCGAGGCTCAAGAAAAGATCCAGGGCTCAATAGAGAAAAAATGGGTTCTCTTTGATCATCTCCGAAAATCTCTCAGGAGTTTAAGTCCGAACAAGAATCTTTTCTTTAGGAGTTCAACTCCAAACCGATCTTTGATGAGTTCAACTCCAAGATCCAAATTCTCAAAAGAGTTTAATCTCAGAATCCAGATCTTTTATGAGTATAACTCCACAAAAAGACTCCTTCTTTTTAGGAGTTTAACTCCAAAGTCACTGGGGAGTTCAACTCCACGACCAGGGGCTAAGCCCCTTTTTCCGCGGGCGCTCGCGTGGAGGATGCGTGATCCGCTGGCGCCTAGGGCCCGTGCACCGGGCGCGTGACCCGCTGGTGTCCAGAGCACGTAGCCCGTTGGTGTGCCATCTCATACGTTCTCAGGACGCTCTTCTTTTCCCCATACACTCCACACTTAAAACACATCTCCTGTTAGAAAAAAAATTTAACGGGACGCTGCTCCGTACCCCGTAAGGGGGCGCTAGCCCCCTTGACCCTCATCCCGCTATCCGGGTAACGGGACCCCCGTAAACTCTGCGTAGCCCCCGATACATCTAAGTCCCCTCTAAAACATAACAAAGTGCACATTGAGTTCGACCAGTTTTACCCGTCAATCAGAGGTTCTCTCGCCTCAAAAGTGAGGGGTAATTAACGGGATATTAGTCCACGGCTGCCGGAGATTCGGATCCCCACAATTAATAAACCCCCGCCTACCCTAAATAAGGGGAATCTGTATACGCCTGACAAGCGATATGTATTCCCATCTCAATGGGGTAATGAAAAACACCCTACAGCCACGATCCATACCTTCGAAATTTTCGCAGTCACGTACTCGTCCTTGTTTAGATACCTATACAGCTTTCGGTCCTGCCTATTCTTCACTCATTTCTTGATACTTTTGGTGGTGGACTTATAGGAGAGCGCTTTTCTCTTATGTGCCGGTACATGGGTAAGTGCGGATGACTTTAACACATCATCAGCACCCTCAATAACAGGCTCCTCAGCCGCTGCACAAATGTTTCCCTCATTAGAAGCAGCTGCAACTACTTCCTCTTCAACTTGAGTAATGGCGGGGATACAATAACATCAAAACTGCCACCGAAATCGCCATTAGAGGGGCCAATTTCATCCTCATCCTCACTCTCCTCCTCTCCTTTCTCTAGCCCATCCATTTTGGCTCTCTCCTTCTCCTCTTCTTCTGCCTCGGCCACTTCCTTGCCCTTCACTGGCCCAGCATTAGCAATTTCTTAGCATCCCAAACCATAGAGTAGGCTACGTAGACCTTAAATCTCGGCTTCCGCTTCCTTTAATGCCGCTTGCTGCTTGGAAAGGACCGTTTTATGAAGCAACTCCTTTTTCGCACAAATATTCTTCCAATGTGTCGCTTGTACATCAAAGGACATGACCATAGCATTGTCCTTATCATCTAGCTTCTCAACAGATTGTTCCTTTAGAATTTCCACCAATGAAGATCATAATATATTATAATCAAGTTTTAGATATTACAGACAACTTATTAGAAGTTACAGGAAACTGCTATAGAAGTTACATGCAACTTATTAGAGGTTACATGCAACTGTTTAGAAATTACAAGAAACTTATTAGAAGTTACAGGCAACTCCTTAGAGGTTACAGGAAACTGCTAGAAGTTACAGAAAAATACCTATATATACACAAGATACCTGTTTACCTCCGAAAATGGAATACGAACCGGGATTGAACGTCTTTCCTGAATTTAGGGGCAAATGCATAGGTTTGATCCATCCAGCTCTTCGAATACACTAAGTTGATTTATAGCGCTATATATCGAAGGTTTGGATGAATGCGACCGATGTAGCCGACTTTCATATTCCCTCTCCTGATGAGAGATTTATTGATTGTGAGGACGCATTTTTCCTACAGGCATATGCCCCTATAGTTAATTATGTTATCGCGAATGATAACAACTTTCTACACTCCAGATTTTTGCTTCATATATCATGTTTTAGTTTTTGTTTATTTTGGGTTGCCCTTGGATTATATATGGAGACTAATTTATATCGTCGTCCGTAGGGCACGGACAAGTCCAAATCTACATATATTTTAGATTTTGGCCAAGCATTTGCTTGACAGGGTCTACATTGGTATTTTGATTTGCTAACGGGGCGAACTTAAGTCGCATTTCTCACACTTGTGAGGTCCATGGGTTCACATGCTTGCATAAGCCTTATTTAAGCATCGTTAGTCTCATTTGAGACTAAAATCAACTTAGATTTTTTTGAGCATATAGGCTCAATGAAGCTTAAGCTTCAGGACATAGCCGATTTGGGGGTAAGAATTGGGTCTGTTTGACACCCAAACATGCTTGGCGCATATAGGCTTGGCGTATAGCTCACGACTCGAGTATCGGCTCGTGGCTCGGGCGACGCCCACATGCATATCACGTGGCGCATCGTGGGACAAGGAGCATGTTGGTGCTTGGATTAGTTTCGGCTTGGCTCAGCTTAGTTTTCCTACATGCGTTTCACATAGCGCTTGGCACTTGCACACGGCTTTGGCACACGGCACGACTAGGGTCTTGGAGATTAATCTCTACAGAAAGATTAATCTTTCCTATGATCTTTCGATCAAACTTCATAAAAATCATGTTTTTATGATTTCCAGAACTTAAGTTCTCAAATATGAATCTTTTTTGCGGATCTATGTCCTATGAAGTTTAAACTTCAGTTCTTTTGTGGTGATCTTTAGGAACTTGATGATTTTGCATCTTTTGATGGAGGGATACTTAAGTTTTATTCCAAAACTTAGATCTTGAGATCGAAAACCCCTTCACGAAAACATAAATTTTCGACAAGAAAGAGATTTGACTTAAAGATTTATGATCCAGAAAAAGAACTTAAGTTCTTATGAAGATTAACCTTCAATGGTGATGGGAAAGAAAGCAAAGGGAAGATTTCTATTTATCCCTTACCTAGGGTTTTGGAGACTTAAGTCTCGGTTGGACCTTGTAAATTTTTAGAAAGATGAAGATCTTGACAGAGGCATAAGTCTCTATTATCATCACCTTATGAGGAGGATTCACTATATGATATTAATCTCCCCTTCTCCTATTTATAGGAGAGGAGATTGTTAATCCAATTGAGAGAATCTCTTATTTGAGAGATCTCAGTTGATCTTTAGATCAACCGGTGGTGCTTAAGCACCGTTGGAATATTGATCCAAAGGCTCTCTGTTAACAGAGTTAATATTTTTCTTGTTTTAGAGAAAATTTCTAGCTAGCAAGAGATATCTTTCTGTTTTAGAAAGATAATGGGAAATTATTTTCCAAAATGAAGTAGGCGCTTTACAAAGATTGGCGCTGGTGCAGCTTAGATGGCATCGGCTCGACTTGAGTCGGAGATAGTATTGACGTTGTATGCACCAGGATGGCATTGGTGCTACTTGTGCCAGGATGGCATTGACTCGGCTTAAGTTGAAGTTGAGCATAAGCTCTTAAGCCTAAATTTGGGCAGGAATAAATGCCCCCTACCACTGCGCCCACGTGCATTGCATGTGGGGGCTGTTGTGTTATGATCTGGGTCGTTGTCCCCGTCTTGAGATCCTTGAGAATCTCAACCGACCCCGCACCCCTATATATAGAGCTTAAGCTTTTAGGGGAGGGCTGCACCTTCAGTTTTGAAAACGTCCCATCAAAGATTTGTCTTTTCAAATCTTTGGTAAGGACAAAAATTTTGAGCTTAAGCTCAGTCATTTTATTTATTTTAAATACCCACCTTGGGATTTTCAGAGCTTAAGCTCCGACGCTTCTAGAGCATTTCTTGTTTTAAGACTTTAGATATTAAGCTCTATAGGAAAAATATTTTTTATTCCCCATAAAGTACATGCTCATGCTCCAATTATTTAATGGTTCAAGGTCCAGACTTTGACCTGGTGGCGTATCCTAGCTCTAAATCTAGAGGCTCCACACCTAGAACTAACAGTGTCTTTTTAACTAATGTTCTTTTTACTTCTTTCTTTCCTTTTAGGTACGATGGCTAGTCGGCTATATTCCATCGGGAAAATCATTTCTAATGCCAATATTCTTTCTTACGAACTAGGATATACTGATGCCCAGTGCAACACCGTATTGCGCCACTTTGAAGACCATAATGGGCGATTGCCTCCACACCGCTCTGCCATGTTGCAGATGATCATTAAAGCGATCTGGAACGCATTACTGGAGCTCTATGAGGCGATACCGCTCCAGGCATTTGATGAAGCTGAAGAAAAAGTGAACTCAGTTTATCTGATGGGCCTGATCTAAAAAAGATGAAGAGACGACTCCATCATGCTTTTGCATCGGATTTATCAATAGAAAGCGATAATATTCTCATACGAGAGAACGGAGGATATAAGTGGCGACCCCAAAACTTGTCTTCGTGAATGGGCGCACACAAAGATGGTTGACGATTCTTAGGATGTTTTGTTGGATTTTAGTTTTTAATTTATCAACCCCTTTAATAATGCTAGTATCTTTTCATTGTAAACTCTGAAAGATGAAATGAAATGAACTTTGTTTTAAATGTTTGTATTTCTTTTCCTTTTTATCGATGCATGTGAGACTTTTACTGGGTTCGTGTATACTTGTCTCGAATTGGTCTGTTTATTCTACTTTCAGGTATGAATAAACCCGACTTGATGTTAACATACCCACATTAGCATAAGGTGCTGTCAGGTCTGTGGTACTGGGTGTAGTTCGTTTTTCATTGTACCCTTTTTTGTTTTGTACAACTTTGTATCCTTTTTCAATTTTCACATATGAATAAAAGATATTGTTTCTTAGTTCATGCGCCTCTTTTCGTTTGTGCTGAAATGACCTGGCTTAGTTTATATACCCGTCTCGGAGTGTTCAGCTTATCATCCTTTGATGAATAAACTCGGTCTAACGTTAAACATACATAACCCCTGATAGCGTAGCAATCCGTTAGGTTTGTGGTACTAAGTGTAGTCTGTCACACCATTGCATTAGCTTATTTCATCTCGGTTTGCATTCCCTCGGATTGCTGTTTGATTATCCACGCACTTGTCATATCCCCTAATCCCTTTTGAGGTGAAGATACAATGTCTCAAGTATCTTCTTAGGTAGGTATATAGATGGCCATCGGAGATTCAGTGTTAGGCGTCACCATAGTGCTTTACCTTGAGGTCAGACGGCTTAAGTCCCAGAGAAATCATGATGGCACCCTTCGAAAGTGAGATGACATCTACTGGTCTTTAGGCTTATAAGTACTGCCATTAAGACCTGGAGCTAGAAAGTTTCCATCACTCCATTTTTGTCTTGATCCTTTGGTCCTTACTGATGCCACATTTGTACTCTGCTAAGATAGAATGAACGTCCATATAGTCTTTAGGCTGTGTGCATGCCATCAAGACTTTTCGTTCGGCAAAGCATGCTAGAACATATTGTTCAGCTTTATCTGTTTGTTCCCGTGGATTGTATACAAGAGTCAATATTAACCTACCTGTAGGGCGGAAAAATTTCCTTTTCTTTTTTATCTGCGATTATTCTATCATTTCAACTTTACTTATGGCGAAGATCGCGATTGCCCAATCATTTTGTCTATTTATTCATGATTTTTTAATCATTTCAGCTATTTTTTTATTGTGAGTTGCCTAATCATTTTGGGTTTTTTTAAATTTTTTTATTTCCTATTTTAATGACTTAGGGGTCGAGAGTTTGGATTTCTGGCTTGCATCAGCATTGCTAACACTGAAGCACGTATACCAGTAGCAATTCATCATTTGCCTTTTAGGAAACTTAGGGTTTTGGGTTTCATTCGGCATCAGCACCGTTAACACTGAAGCGTAGTGTCAGGAGCGACTCATCATTTGTCATTGCTCATTAGATAATAATGGCTTAAGAAACAGGTTTAGGTCCCTGTCACTTAAGACTTTTCAATCTTTATAAGCCGGAAGGGTCACATAAAGTATATTTTCCCTATGAGCCGAGAGTATCTCATAGGTATATTTTATTCTTAAGGGTCGTGGGGACCCCTAAGTATGTTATCCATCATAAGTTGTAAGAATCTTATGAGAGTGTTTTCTCCTTGCAAGTCAAGAGGATCTCGCAAGTGCTATTCACTATGTTGAGGGTATCACTCTCCTTTGGTGGGACTTTGTTGGAACATACTTTATGTGCCTATTGATTGTATACAAGAGTCGAAATCGAAATACTTGTAAGGCAGTTTCTTTCTTTTCACGAGTTTGTAACCTTTTGGGTCTTCACAAGCTTGCGGGTAGTCCTGCTGTTTTTACTCACGGCGTCCTTTCAGGTTTTTATCCATGCATTTTTTGCTTATGGACATACTAGTTTTTTTATGCACCTTTCTCCTTATAAGTTATGAGGATACATGAGTGAGTCTTCTCCTCGTTGGTATCTTGGTTGGCCAATGGAGGAGGTCTTGGAGGGAATTTTATTGATAGTAGATCGTGGATTATATACAATAGTCAATTTGGAAACCAACCGTAGGGAAACAGATATTTTAGGGAGCGTTGTTCAATCGTAGGACTTTTGGGTGTAACTTTGCTGCGGGTAGCTCATGGATTGTATACGGTAGTCAATTTGGAGACTATCCATCAACAGATATTTTAGGTGATATTTGTTCACCCAGGGGAGTTTGAAGGTGCGACCATTGTTGCGAATTGCCCATAGATTATGACAGTGGCAAATTTGGAGACCGTCCGCAGGGCAAAAGATATTTTAGAGGCTTTTAGAGTCTTAACTTAGGAAGATAGGGAGCAGACATAGGCTTCGTCATCTATCGTTGACTCGAGTCGCGACTCATCAAGCATAGTACTTCTTGAGGAAACGACTGTTTATCGGTCGAAAGGGCCTTTCTCCATACATGTTCATCAGCATGTAGGCTCCATCTTGGTAGAAATTATCTTATATATGGTCCTTCATAGTTAGATTCAAACTTCCCGCATTTTGCACGGTTGGGAATCATCGGTCTCTTGACGTCCAAGACGAGTTTGCCTTTGAGAAATATTCTCGATCTAGTTAGCCTTTCATATGCTTCAATCATCTTCGCCCTGTCGGCTTCTAGACTTTGTTCTGCTAAAAGAAGGGTTTCATCTGAGATTAGAGTTCTTAAAGCCGGAGGTGGGTATTTTCCTCATCAGTAAGCTCGTATTGGATTGCCATTCACAATGAGGGGAGTTCGATCTCCAATGGGAGTACCGCTTCAGTGCCGAACACCACGAAGTAAAGCATCGTATTTGTGGCAGTCTTGAGTGTCGTTCGATATTCCTAAAGTGCTTCAGGTAATCTTTCGGGCCTATCTTTTATGTTCTTAGACACCATCTTTTATATGAGCTTGGTCAAAGTCTTGTAGAAGGCCTCAACTAGACCGTTGGCTCGAGAATTGCAGACGGGGGAGTATCTCTAGTCTATCTTTTGTTGTTGTACAAAGCAGCCTATCTTATGTCTTCTATATGCGGGTCCGTCGTCCGAGATTATTCTTCTTAGGATTCCGAATCGGTAGATCAGTGTAGAATGTTCTCCGTCTTCACTTCTTTTAGTGGTATTGCTTATGCCCATTTGGAGAAGTAATTAGTGGTGGCTAGGATGAACTGATATCCCTTAGATGATGCTGGTTCAATGGGGCCAACTATGTCTATCCCCCATATCTAGAACGGCCAGCTGGCTACTATAGGATATAGCGGATTGGGATGCTGATGGATGAAATCTCCATGTATTTGGCACGAATGACACCTTTTGGCGTACTCGATGCAGTCTTGAATCATCGTGGGCCAGTAGTAACCCATTCTCTTGATCTTTAGCTTCATTTTCGAACTGGCTTGATAGGATCCACAAATTCCATCGTGAATTTCTTGAACGACCTTCCTTGCTTCAGTCAGCCCTAGGCATCTTAGCCATATATGGTCGAAAGATCTCTTGTATAAAGTTCCATCCATAAAGGTAAATGACAGAGATTGTTTGTTGAGCTAATGTATTTGCGATGCACCTTCTGGCATCCGCTGGGACTTAAAGTGTCATGCCCCGCTTTCCAAAAAAGCGGTAACGGCACGGATCAAGAATTAACAAGAGTAATTAAAATTCAATAGCAACTTTATTTACAATCACTTCCATAAAGTTTTGATACAAAATAAATGAAAAGAAAAGTGCAAGGAAAATGCCTAACATGTGGCATACTGAAAATAAACTGCCGAAGGATCTAGTAGTTTGGCTGAGCTGAAAGCTGATTGAAGTCCTCCTGATTTGGCAAGATCTCTTCTGTCTCTAGATCACTTGACGAACATTCTAAAGAAGAAGAAACAAAAGGAATGTTGTCAGTGAACTAGCGCTCGGTAAGTCCCCAAAGGAAGGTATAATGACAAGGTGGAAAGTATAGACAAAGTGATAGGATGATTAAGCATAGCAATTAATATGACAATGCAAATGAAAACTATATAAGCATGGTAATGTAACATGAGCATAGAAACCAAGTATATCATGGCCATGTAGTGTAGGTATAGTTAACATGAAATGCATATAAGTGTCCTAAAAGTGTCTCTACAAGGGTAAGATAATTAACGTGAGTTCAAGTGTGAATATCAACTAATCTCAAGGGTGTTCTCAAACCCAACAGGCTATCGTCCAGAGGTAAGAAACTGCGGGCCCGAATCAAGAGTGTTAGTAACGGGACTTCAATTTAGTGTTGAAGTATTCCAAACCAAACAGTCTGTTTTCCAGGAGCTTGAAACATGAGCCCTTATGATAGATTGCTTGTGTTAATAGATATGGATTCATGATCTAGGGGGCCTCCTGAGATTCCGTTGGATTCACACTTAAACTACCCTAACACCCAGCGTATATTAGACTATAATTAAAGTTACAAGTCTTGATCTAGTCTATGAATACAAAAGGTGATATAATATCAAGTTTGAGTTCATGTAATCATGTAATCTTGTCAAGTGCGAGTTATATCATTTGCATTCATGGTTCGAGTCAAGTTGATTTCAGGTTTTCATATTGGATTCATGTATTCATGTAAAGTTGCAAGTATATAGTTCAGGTTCAAATCAAATTCAAGTTCAGGTCAAGTTCATGTGTGGATTTAAGTCAAGTACGTGTTTATGTTTAAGTTTAAGTTCGAGTTCGAGTTAGATTAGAATTTAAGTCAATTTATGATTCGAGTTCAAGTTATAATCATATCTTATTAAAAGATTTTTTTTTGAAAATCTTAAGTTTTGGAATAATCGGGCAACCGCTGCACATGAACGGCAGGATTTGTGTTTTTTCAAAGACGATTACCATTGATAATTCCTTTAATTTGTAGTCTTATCTAACCTGGATAGGAAAGCACGCACTTTGTCCGGCTCTCCAAGGCTCAAGAGATTTGATACCACTTAACCTATTATTAATCTAAGATCCTTAAAAATTTATTCAAGTTTTTTATTATATGTATTTGCATGTTTGCATTTCTCGAGGGGGTTTATGTAAAATATTTTATTTTTAAAAAAAAAAATTAACCCCGAGGGTGTTTTTGATAAAAACATGTTAATTAGAATGTCAAGAGTTTTTATAAAAATGTATTTTAGATTTAGTGGTATTTTAGTGATAAAACCTAACTTTTAAAAATTTATGGTATTTTTATGAAACACCTATCTTTTGGAAACTTCAGGGTATTTTCTTAAAAAATTAATCTTTTTATTTTAGAAAAAAAATCTAATTTTCAGAAAATTGTTTTTCTTTGGAAAAATGAATGTATGAATTAAGTTATTTTCAATTTTTTAACTTTGTTTTAAAAATTTGTATTTTCTTTAAAACTGTATTTTATTTCTTTCAAGACCGAATTCTCCATGAGAAGCTCTGCATCTCACTCTTCTATTCCCAGGATGTGCGATAATCCACACTATCCATAAATAGGTTTCTCTAACGAGAGTTATAGAGGCATAATTGCAAAGGAAAAATGTTTAAACATCGTATTTCCTACTTGAGGGTATTTTAATGTAATTCTATTCTTTTAGAAAACGTGATAACATAGAATTTATGCTATGGTTTTCAAGGTGTGCTTGTAGGGTAGATCATTACCCCGTGCGCTAACTACGTTTAATAAATCACATGAAATGATATTGAGCAACATGGAAGAATATGGTATTTAGCCGTCATATTTCATTATAGTATCGTTTTAACAATGACCAATTTATTTCAATTCATGAAACATTTATATGTGGCATGTCGTATATGGATGACCTAATGGTACATGACATGTCAAGTTTGTAACAATAGGTTAAAATTGAAAATTAGTTTTCCAAAATATTTTATGTCGATGGTGAGAGTATGAAAAGAAGATAGATCAATGGGGGACTTACGCTTTACCAAAAGAGCACGATTTACAAGATTAAAAGAAAGAAGGAAAGGGACAGAGAAGGGACTTACCCGTACCACTTGTACTCGTACGAGTGAGAAAAAGAAGAGAAGTATCCTTGGTTTGAAGAACCGAGACCGTGATTGCGACTAAGAGAGTAAGCTTGATCAACCGACGTCCCTTACGCGAGTTTTGTAGAAACGGAGAATGCTTGGAAGGATTCTTAAGTGCTTTGACTTCGAGAGCTTGTCTTCACCTTGATCTTGAGAGAGATGAACTTGAGGGTACTTGAGAGTCAGAATTTCTTTGAGGGTATTTGAGAGTAGTATGTCTAAGGAAGAATGCTAGGACTGAGTGGGTATTTATAGGTGAAGGGAAGAAGGGTGTGATTAATTAGAAAGATTAAAAGTGGGATTAAAAGAATTAAAAAGGATTAAAGGAGTAAAATGAAGAGGCTGGCAGTTCTGTGGATCAAAACAAGAGTTTAAAAGTATTAAAAGAGATAGAGGGAAGATGAAAGGTTTTACGTGCAAAAGATGGAGACGTTTAGAGCTAAAGGCGCTAGTATCGGCCAAGTGGCGGCCAGAACATGGGTTGGGGTCTCGGGAAATGTGCTAGGGCTTTATATTGGTTTAAATGTCGCATTGAAATACTTTATATATGTTGCAACTTTTAGTAGACCTGTGTGAAGCTTGTGCAAACTTTTGGGCTTCTAAAACGTTAAAATGAAAAAATATTAAAATAATTGGGGCTGATGGGATTCAAACACGTGGGCTATGGGACAGTAGTGAAGAGTATTAACCAATGAACTACAAGAAGTTTCTTGTTGACTTTTATTAAAAACCACTTATAACTCGGAATCAGAAATACAAATACCCTTTTTATAACATAGAACTGTTATAAATGCACAGGGATTTCAGGGTTGTTACATAAAGTGGTCAATGAAGACTTCTCGCCAGTCTTCTTCTTGTTCCTTTACTTGAAGAACATTTTCTTCGGGTAGTTCCGCTGGAGACTTCCAAGGTAATTCTGCTGGCGCTAGGATCTTGCGACTTTGGACAATGATTTTTATGTCGTCGAGATTTTCATCCGCCAGTTCTCTGGCCAGTTTGGCTAACGCGTCCGCTTTGCTGTTTTCCGCTTGCGGCACACTCTCCAGCATATATGATGGAATCTACATTAACAACATCTGCACCTTTTCACCATACCTTATCAGCTCGATCTAGCATATTTTGTAATCACCGTTGACTTGACTGACGGTCAATTGAGAATCTCTGTATATGAGAAGATCCTTGATGTCCATGTCGATCGCAATTTCAAGACCTGCTATGAGGACTTCATATTTTGCCTCATTTTTGGTTCTTGGTTCTGTCAACGAGATCACATAGTGTATTATTCCACCTTGTGGAGTCACGAAGATGAGACCTACATCGGCTTTGATGATTGAGGTATTTTTCTTTCGCATCTTCATTGAAGACGCTCCATCGAAATAGAGCTCATATTGACGCTTTTCTGTCTCTTCTTTTTTGCATTGAATGCGTTTATGTCCGAGAACTCACAATTTAGCGGGCAGTTGGCGGAGATGGGGTGTTCAGTGAGAAAATTGGCGATGGAATGTCCTTTTATCTCCTTGAGAGGGTGATATGTGATGGGTAGTGGGAACGCCCCGGCCATCCAACCGTGGCCAAATGCGGAACACAAATTTCTTAAAACCCGGCGCTACCATTACCCGATTTGCAAGATCGAAACCATTAACCCTAAAACTAGCAAGCTAACAAAAGGAGATGGAATGATTATACCTAATGAACCAAGTCCTTCGGGTCTTCAACCATTTCCAAGCTCCAAGTGATGCGGATCGACTTTGGTCGCCGGTCTTCCTTCATCTCCGATGATCCACCCGAGGGAAACGACGCAAGCTCCAGGTTCGCTAAGCGAACCAACCGACTCTTCAAAATTGCTAGTAGTGGAGAGTGGGGTGTTTAGGATAGTGTCACTAAAACTTTCTCTCAACTATGAGTTCAAGTGAGCATCTCAAGAAGAAGATGAAGAGGGTGATGATGGCAAGGCATGAAAATGACTAAGTATATTTGTGTGAGCATGAGAGTGAGAGAGTAAGAAAAGCACCATCTCAAAAAATTACCAAATGAACAAAATCCCACACCCCAAAAGAGTGGCCGGCCCCCTCTCATGCCCACACCAAAAAAACTCATTGCTTAATTACAATAAATTAATACCACCATACCAATCACTACATATCCAAAGACCATGCTTTGACCCAAAGCCCATACCTATGCCAAGTCATCATTTCCACCTCATCTAAAACAAATGATTTTCTAAAGAAAATCAATAATGAGGTGGCATCATCTAGAAGCCATTCCATATAAATACGGAATGCTTCCCGGTATATGTATCGAAATACACATACGCGTATTCGTACGAAAATACGAATAGCCAAAGAGAGAAAATAAATAGTGAGCAATAATACTAGAATACATATATATAAATACATATGTAAATTATTAAATCAAAACTTGATTTAACAATCTGGCTTAATCCTAAGCCGCTAGTATTATCAACCGTCCGATTAAAGTCTGTGCAGCCTGTGCACATATTCAATCGGACACCTGTATGTATCAACATACGTCACCTACACCATATCGCCTGAACCGTGAAAACCCTCTGTGTGGGACTCTAAAGACTCGTCAATATGCTGGCAGTGGGTTTAACCACAAGCACGTCAATGGCAGTAGCTGTACGTAACGGCTACCCAGGTATTGAGCGAAAGGAAGGCCGACGAGCAAACTCATCCGAACCTCTACTGAGCCTGTCAGTGACAATATTCGTACAGTCCGGTCTGTTCTTCTAAGAGTATCGCATATCGAGTCTAGAGGGGTAGATAAAGTCAGACCCCTAACAACGCGATAATTCATGTCGGTATGAAACCCATCACTACCTGAGAAACTATCGATCCTGGATCGGTAATTCTCACATACCCTAACCGAGGATTTCTAGTGATGGCCACCCGTGCACTGCACGACATCAACCCCCAATACCAAGAGAGACGAATCCCCGATGATCCGGTCACTGCCTCCATGTGGCTCGGGACTGTACCCAACTAAAACCTATTTGCATGACTCCTTTGAGCCGTGGTAGGGTAGTAATCAAAGCACAGTGGGAACTCACACGAGACAAATGATGATCTCAGGTCGACAGACTAACCTGTACACATGTCACCAGGGAGCTGCTATCTGACTATAGGTATAATACCAACTAGCATGTTCCCGGCGAGTCCGTCCAGTATACTCATAACCCAATGAGCACCTGTATACTATCTTAGGTGAACAACTGACACCAATGGCTTGTGAGACCGGCCACCGCCCCTCGTGAGGGTCTAGATAAGTATACACCAGTCTACACTGGAGTATCGATGCCCAGTTTCGATACTCCCACGGCTAGAGACATTTAAGGATGTGCTTATAGACCCCAGCTCCCACGTATATGATCGCCATCACAATGCTGGCAGTCAAGCAAGAATCCTATGGGCTTTATCAACATATACATGATGATAAAGACAAACCAGATAGCATACTATCATCTCGAGTAAGACTGTTTTATCGGTATAGGTCCTCGCTCAATTATCATAATTACGTGCCTGCGACTACGATAATTGCCTTGAGGGCACTATAACCAACAATCTCCCACTTGCACTTAAGGAGAATTATTGCGATGTCGCATACTCACAGCCCGTGTGATACCGAACACCCAACTCCTCTACTAATCAGTTTCACAAACCTCGTTTGTAAAACTATTGCGTTCGAGAAATAGCCTCAGTGAGTGGATCCACTCCAGTGTTTCTTTCTATGTCTCTCTTTATCTCAACTTCGCGGAGAAAACTATCTTCCGAAATGAGCTATACCCGTCTTAGAATATGTCTGGATATCTGATGGGACCCAGTTCATAAATGAGCTCCAAATCCAGCAAACATCTTAGACTGTATCGTCTACTGAACTTAATCAGTATGCTGCGCCATGCCTTCCTCAGTATCCGCTTGGATCACCTGTCCAAATTACTGTCTCTCGTCAGAGGGAAAACTATAACTCTGACAGTCATTCTGTCATCCAGGTCACTTTGGAAGTCTGGAATGATAACCGTCTCCCAAAGGAGGCCGCCGTTATCAAATCCCTAGAACATCCACTTATGTTCATAAACTTCTTCCATTCGTTTTTCTCCAGGATTGAATTAATATATAAACTTATTGCATCTAGTGCAAAAACAACATCTGGTGTGGTACTTGACATGTCACGATTGACTCAATTGCCTAAGCAAGTGATATGTCAATCATGCACATCCCTCTCCCTTTAGTCTGTAAGACACCTTTAGAGAGGGTGACTCCTTCACCTGCAGGTTCACCACCATGCCAGGAGCCGTCCATTCTAAAATGCCTTTAGAATACTGTCTAAGTACCCAGATTGGGACACTTCCTAAATCTAGATCTAAAACCATAGATCTAGTAACCAGAATGCCTGATATTATATCCATAACCTATGTGGAGAAAACACTGTATGACAACCAAAGTATAACCGATCGTAGTATAGGAATTTCACTTCCTACTATGTGTATGTCAACAAAATACCAGGATACACACCCTACTACCTTCTTAATAGATCCATCTCTTATTCTGATGAAGTCAAAAACCTATGACCGTCGCATCAAAAATTAGATGATTTATCTCCGCTATATCCGCTTTAGTCTATAAATAGACACAAGCTACTTGTCCACTACGCTTCCGCTGCTCCTACTGACTACGACAACCCTCTGGTAGAGTCATATACACGTGCACTTCTAAAGCTAGTTTAGAATGACGCTATACTCATCCTCCTGCCGGGTCTCATAGTCTGGAACAACAGTAGTGTCAAGTCCGGGTAAACAAGAACCTTCCTGTCACCGTTCTTGAGGCTACCGAAGTACCTCTCGGGTGCCTGAGGTAACCCACCATATCTGCGGAGTGGCCAATAGAATGTCAAACCTGATTGAATCTTTAGGTTCTAATAAATTTTCCGTAATCGTTTGTGGTTCTGGAATCACTTCCAGTTCTACCAACTCCCACTAGTGTTTTCAGAAAAAGTCCATTTTGCTAAGACTATGGCGAGTTAAGAACAATATCACTATTGATCTTCCAGATGGTAGAAAGTTAACCCTCGTCAAAGCCCGGGTTAACCCACAAACTGCCATTACAGAAACGTACCTTGAGTTTATCCGGATTCTGGTTTTAAGCATCAGCCGGACGACTCCCTATATCTTAACATCGTTAAGATATAAATTGATTCTATATATATCTAATATAGAAACAAAGGCACTAATTTAATTGGAACCAGATTCAAATGATGCAGTGCATGTCAACTAAATGGAGAGAGTCCGATCAGCATTACTCAACTTAGGAGTGCATCCAGTTATGAGTAACCTGAAAGAGAAACAAGTTTCTCAAAACCATTACTATCAACTGAATACCAAACACAAGTATTTACATCTTCGATCATCTTGAAGAATTCTGATACTTGCAACACATGGTTCTCTACTTTATTCTTGTATCCATAACTTCTCAAAATTTAAACCCTGTATTTCTATGAAACACTTATCTAAAAATTGAGAAGTCATAAGTAAACAAAATAAAGTACGAGGACCAACTCCTTTGTCCTAATGGACAATGGATAATATACAATACTTTGTATAAGTCCCCTGAGTTTAATAACTCAAACTCTGTGCGTCGTAGGTTGAAAACTGTACCCAGGCGATTTTCTCAAATATTATCAATTACAACGAATTCCGATATAATGAGGATGATCACCTAATTCCCAATAACTTACTCCCACTCATCATCTGTAAAACCATACAGATGTGAGAATCAAACTTGGTAAATACATACCCTGGAGTAAGTATCTAATTGGGAAATCAGTTTTTTATTAACAACGCATAGTGAAACTGAAACATAAAAATGTTTCGAAGGGGTATCCTTGTATTCCTAGTAATGCCTCTTCCATTATCCAGATTCATGACTGCAACCGTATATTTCGTTGCCATCTCTCCAAATCCCTTTATTTGTCTTTAGTCATTACCTTATGTACACCATCGTTAAGCTAAGTGGTTTTGTTCCTTCCCAACCGTTCGGCACCAGTCTATGGTTTGGAAGACGACTATCCAATAAGCATAATAAGTGTACTCTCCTAATCTTAGAAGTACTCGCAATCTGAGAGAAGGTAAAGATAAAAGACAACTGAATAAACCTTATTCCTTATTTCTCCTGAACCAGAATCCATCCTCGAAAAAGTTCCTTCGAGTTCGTATATAACCATACGATGGGTTTATCCAATGGAATTGGATGTTTGTAGTGATACGGGGTGTTCTGGAGAAATACAAAGGTGAAGTAGGAGTGGCGATGAAATACGTGGTTTGGTCGTGAATCATAGCAGTCGCATTTTACTTTGCCCTCTTTCTAATCCCTTTATTTGTCTTTACTTATTACCTTCTGCACACCTCACTTAGGCTAATTGGTTTTCTTCATTCCCTACCTTTCGGCACCTGCCTTTGGTTTGGAAGAAGACTATCCAATAAGCGTAATAGGTGTACAGTCTCCTAACCCTAGGAGCCCTCACAACCTGAGAGGTAAAAGGAAAAGACAACTGAATAGTCCTATTCATTTTCTCCAGAACCGGAAACCATCCTCGAAAAAGTTCCTTCGAGTTCGTATATAACCATACGATGGTTTTATCCAATGGAAGTGGATATACGTAGTGATACGGGTGTTCTAGAGAAAAGCAAAGGGTAAAAGAAGGAGTGGTAATGATGTATGCAACTTGGACAATCCAAAAGCCAGTGTTTTTAAGAATGTTTGGTTAACTTGGTTACTGAGTCAATGTCTAAGGTCGGGGCATGGTTGATGCCAAAGAGAGAGAGAGAAAAGAAACACTCAGCGTGCACTCTAACCTAGATCAGAATGGATAATCACTTTATCTAATCTGGATGGCTCCACTGTTTTCTCAAATTCTCCTCCAAACCTAAAAGGAGAATTAGTCTGAATCATCCGAGGAGTAATCCTACTCATCAGTGGGAATCGGGATCCAACTATCATCGCATGATAACTTCATGGAAGCCACTCAAGTCACCACACTCCAGAAGGTATGCACATGCCTGGCAAGTTTCCTGTATGCTTGAAACTCCCAATATTATTTTTACCCCAAGCTGCTTATGACCTTGACGGATGCCAACAAATCATAAGTTGCAAGTCAAGTTCTACCCGTCATTGTCCTGATTAATCTAGACCCACCCGTACTCGCCCTTGACGGATGCCAACAAGGCTGCACGACTGTCCTAGATTAATGCATATCCATGCTATAGAAAAGTAACACATAGCTACCGCACACTATGTCTTGACGGAAGACAACAAACATAGCACGAATACTAGACGCTGCTTTTCTGAAATGATGGAGGGCTACGGCTGGTTTTTGGCGAAAAACCTTTAACGTAATGAACTTGATATCGTTGAAGGAATCCAAGTGGTTTTTATGAAAGTATAGTAGCGAAAAATTTTGCTAAAGAGGTCACTCCCGGTGAAGAGATCTCGGCTCTTTCCCCGTCGAATGAGGTGCAGGATATTCCAAATTGAATACCATGATGCAAAGAAAAAAGTAATCGACTATAGTAAAGTTATTACGTTGACGCAAACTTCTGCCTAAGGGGTCATTCCCGATGAAGGGATCTCGGCCCTTGTCTCATCGAATGAGGTGCAGGATATTCCAAACTGAATACCACTGTGCAAAGCAAAAGCGTACGTCTGTAATGTCAGTTTTAAAAAAAATTGGTTCCAACAACATCATTTTTATATTGGTTTGTTTTCCTTGCATTGATAAGAATCAACGCAGTCCCATCAATTAATCACACCAGAAAAGAACGAAAATAAAATGTACGTATATGCCACCCGCATTCGCCACTGGGTCCCGTCATCACCCGTTAGGTTACTTAACTAACGACAGAGCGGGGACTGGGCTAGCACGGGTGCAAAACATATACAATATCTACTAGTATATATAAATATATATAACAATCGTCTCAGGCATGATAAATGCAACATCACAGAAAAGTAATATGCATCACAGAACAATACAGATAATCTGGGAGCCCCGGGTTTCCTTCGAGCCACAACTGAAAACCCGACGTTCCCCTGGTTGTGTGGATAGCCTGTGCAATGAACTCCTAGACCCCTACGAGCGCGACAAGTTACCCGCCAAAACCTGAAGTGAGGCAGCCCCCTTCAGCAAAGTGAATGGACCACCCAACACTTCACGGAATCCGGTAACTTGAGCACCCCTCCTTGGGTCAACCTATACCCCCTACGAGTGTGGCGAATAGCCCGCCAATTCTAGAGTAAGGTCCCCTGCGTCTCAACGCCATGAGATGCGGATCTGTTGCCCTCTAGAACCCGGCTATCCGTGCACTCCTCCGCGGGGTAATCCTAGTACAGAAAAGAAAATAATATACAAGGGTGACATCGACCTCAGCCCGGTCGTGCTCCAAAAGAATAATATACAAACAGGCAAAGACGACAGTCCACATGTCGGACGCTCACCCCGCAATATCAAATGTACAAATACAACAAAACTGTACTACCACTGTACCCAGGCTATCCACCACGACAATCCGCAACATCACAGCACAACACAGAACATCAACGTGAATGTCACGTTCGCAAACCCGTCTAAAAGGACTATAGCGATTAGACAAGATTTACCGATCAAATGACATTCACGGCCACAGATAGAAATGTAAAGTACTGGAAAAATTACACAGTTAAAATTTCGATCGACTAAATTTATCCGCAAAGGCCCCAAAAGCAAATCCAGTACTCAAAAGATTCTGGGCCAAAACCATGTATCACAAAAAATCATAATTCCAAGTTCTGAGCTACAGGAAAAATTTTATGGCCCGTCGCCACTAAACGGCCGCGGAACCGTCGCCAATAGGGGGTAAGTGCGGCGGTTCCGCGGCGCTTTGGAGGCTTCAGGAGCCCAAATTTTTCCTACATTCATAAAAACGCCTGCACGGATTTTTAAGCCTCTGGAAATAATTTTTGGATCACTTTCAGAAATCGACAGAAAACATGCAAAACGGAAAATTGTTTTCAAAATTTTGATCGATCGAGATTTTAAGCTTGTGCAAACTAGTTAGTAGGGTTTAATGGGTGGCTCTGATACCATTGATGGGTAGTGGGAGCGCCCCGGCCATCCAACCGTGGCCAAATGTGGAACAAAAATTTCTTAAAACCCGGCGCTACCATTACCCGATTTGCAAGATCGAAATCATTAACCCTAAAACTAGCAAGCTAACTAGGGACATTAAGGATGTGCTTATAGATCCCCAGCTCCCACGTATGTGATCGCCATCACAATGCTGGCAGTCATGCAAGAAGCCTATAGGCTTTATCAACATATACATGATGATAAAGACAAACCAGATAGCATACTATCATCTTGAATAAGACTGTTTTATCGGTATAGGTCCTCGCTCAATTATCATAATCACGTGCCTGCGACTACGATAATTGCCTTGAGGGCATTATAGCCAACAATATGTGATTGAGAACTCCATCGGTAGAAGGGACCACTTGGAAAGCCTTCCTGTCAGAATAGCTCTTGTCATTAGGTACTTGAGAGGATCCACCTTTGATATAAGGTGAACTTCATATGCTAGGGCATAGTTTCTGAGCTTTGTAACTGCAAAGATCAGTGCCAAGCAATACTTCTCGATGGGGAATAATTGCATTCTGCCCCCAGCAAGACTCGATTTAGGTGGTACAGGGATTCTTTTCCCTGCTCATTATCTTGTGTCCATAGCGCGCCTAGAGAGTGATCAAGTGCTGTTGTGTATACTATAAGGGGTTTCCCTATGACTGGAGCAGCTAACACTGGCGGATTTTGTAGGTACTGTTTGATTTCTTCTAACACGCTTTGGCATTTTCCATCCCATACGAATGTGGTTCCTTTCTTCATGAGGTAGGAGAAAGGACGACATTTGCTAAATAAGTTGGCGATGAATCGCCAGATATATGTGAGCTTCCCTTAGAGCGATCGCAGTTGATTGAGGTTTCTTGATAGGGGCATTTATATAATTTCCCGGATCTTGGAGGGGTCTATTTCGATCCCTTGGTGGCGGATTATGAATCCCAGGAATTTGCCAGAGGAGACTCCGAAGGAGCATTTTAGTGGGTTCATCTTCAAGTTGAACTTTCGGAGGCGCTCGAAGACAATTTTTAGATGTCCCTAGTGCTCTTCATGGGACATACTCTTGACCACGAGATCATCGATCTGGTATTCGACTATCTCATGGATAAGGTCATCGAAGATCTTCGTCATAGCTCTTTGATATGTCGCTCCGGCGTTCTTTAGTCTAAAAGGCATGACTTTGTAACAGAAAGACGCCCAACGGAGTGCAAAAGGCCGTATGCTTCTGGTCTTCCAGATCCATCATTATTTGGTTTATCCTGAAGACCCATCAATGAAAGAGAAGACCTTATAAGTAGAGGTGCTGTCGATCATCAGCTCCGTAACTGGCACGGGGAAATCATCTTTCGGGGATGCCTTGTTTAGGTCCCGAAAGTCCACGCAGATCCGAACCATTCCTTTCATCTTCATCACGGGGACAATGCTGACAATCCATTCAGGATATTGCACCTCATGGATGAATCCGGAGTCAATTAGTTTCTTGATTTCGACGTTGATGCTTATCTCGAGTTCGAGCTGCATCCTTCTTAGTGCTCGTTTAATAGGTTTTATCCCCAGCGTTATGGCCAGCTTATGCATGGCTATGTCTGAATCGAGACCCGGCATCTCAGAGTAGTTCTAGGAAAAGCAGTCCATGTATTTCATGAGTACAATCTTCAAGGTAGCTACATGTTCTTCGGACAGCAGCTCACTCACAAACGTAGGTCTAGGATCATCTTCCGTTCCCAAGTTTATTTTCTTTAATTCATCTCCTGAGGTATAGATCCCATTTTCCAGCTCCTTTGGTGCTGGCAGCATTTCAGAGATCTCCTCATCTTCATTGGCGAGGAAACCGAAGAGCTTGGACACATCTTCGTCTCTTTCGCTTCTTGGACCAGACGTATCCTAACTTTGGGGTATCGAATTTCATCGGTACATGCTTCTATAGGGGATTCACCTTCGGCTGTCGGTCAACATGAACCTGCCTTGTTTGTACTGCTCTTTGACCCAATTTTAAAGAAAAAGCAGTCTTCAACCTGGTGGTTTATGACTCGACAGTATAGGCAATAATCAGGGTTCTCGACCGCATTTGCTTGTAAGGGTCGTTTAGATTCAGGTAGTGAGAGCATTTTGTGCTTTATGACGATGCCAAATAATTTCCTTGCCTTGTCACGAGGAAGGAGTATTCCCGCCCCATCTTCTTTATAAAAGCTGGACGCGGAAGGAAATTTTTCCCACGACAAGGCTTTTCGGGGCCGCCTAGTTGTTGGGTATTGGCTACGAACGACGCCTTGTTTTCACCCCTATTGCTTCAAAATTTCCCTCCTATGAAGGAGGACGGAGGCAACTGCTGCTGAGGTGTACTAGGACTCGTCGCTTCTGTAGACTGGTTGCTTAGGTGCAATTGTCTGGCCCCTTCATATATGGCCATCTCCCTTCTTATCGTATCTTCGCCTTCTTGAACGGCTTCTTTTATCAGTTGATCAATCGGGTCTTCTTGTTGCAGAGTTGAAGCATTTTGCATAGGCCCTGTCCCCTGCTCAGCCGTGTTTTTTCTCGGAAAAGATTCTCCTTCGCTTAAAGATCTTATGCTATGGCAGTTGCAAAATTGTTCCTGCTTCTTAGATCGGACATATCCCAATCCGATGGTATCAACTTTACCATTGGGGCCGACCCCATGAGCCCCTGGCACTTCCCGGATCCTATTATAGAATTGGGTATATCAAACAGTTTGTTCGAAAGGTACTCCTTGATGCATGAGGAGCTCTTCTAAACTTCTTGAGAAGTATTTCAGCAAGAAAATCGGCTGCAACCTGTCGAGATTCGGATCAAGTCCTGGCCATATTTCTCTCTATGTTGGTATCTTTAGATTTGTAGAAGAGAATTGCTTTTGTACCTCTGTGTTTGGGAGGCACACATTAGGTTATCAACTCTTCTACATTATGGGTGCTAATAGCATCGAGCTCCTTACAATACCCAAGCGGCGCCACGATGACATGTAGTGTCCGATCTTCTTCTTCAAAGGTTCTTGATAATGGGTGCGTTGTGAACACGGCTTCATTATCATCTTCCAAATCACTTCTGAAGACTGGGATGGGGTTTGCTGCGCTTTGCTCATCGTTTCCCACCCGAGGTGGGACTGAGAACATCATCTCTTCCTCATTCTCAAAGTCACTTTCGAAGATCGGGATGGTGGCAGCCTGCTTCTGCTTGTTGTTTCCATCGGATATGGGTTTTCTCCATCTTTCGGTATCTTCAAAGTTGGGTAGGAAGTACTTGGCGTCTTCATACCTGTGCACCTCATTTACAGAGAATGGATTGAGCTCTCCCCTAATGATATGCTCTTTGCCATTCTTGAAGTGCTTCATATATTGATATTGTGTAGAAGGGATGATGTTGTACTCGTGTAGCCAAGGTCTAAGCATAGGTTTATAACATGTCTTGGCATCAATGATGTGGAACTTGAAATTAGTGACGGGTTGTCCGAATTGAAGTGTTTGTACTATGGACCCATAGGTTTGGGAAGATAGGGAATAAAACCCGAAGATTGCGATCTTCTCTCAAGCTAAATACTTTACGTCCATGGCCAATTCCTTGAGCACATTCAAGTTGAGAAAATTCACCAAAGATCCATTGTCAATGAGGATCTTATGTATCCACATGTCTTCACAGTAACCGGCAACATAGAGTGGGAGATTGTGCTCGAACGTTCCCAGGAGGAGATCTTCTTCACTTAAAGTGATATCGGTGGTATGGACTTCGGCCAATTCATCCTTCATGTTTTCCTCGACGAAGAAAGCTTGAAATTGGTCAGGATCGCTCAAAGCCTTGACGAGGGACTCCCGCAATTCTTTTGACAGGAAAAGAGCATCATATATGATCAAATGCGACGGAAGCTTCTTTAGATACGCGAAAACGTTATAATCCACCTCGATCTTCTTAGGTGGGTCCTTGGCGGTGAGGTCTTTTGCAACTTCTTCATCAAACTCGATCACTTCAACCACTTTTCCCTTTCCCTTATCCTGCTTCTTTGAGGCTTTATCTGTAGGCCCGAGATTTTTCTCGGGGAGAGAGGGTGCGATTTTGTAGCTAGATGTTGTCACAGGCTTTAGTCACTTCTTTTTTTTCCGAGGAGAAGCTTGCTAAAAAGGAATTGTAGATGAATTCTTGTTCTTCAGAATCACTTCCGAAGCTAGAAACTTTGCCACCTCCTTCTTTTAGAGGTTGAGCCTTATTTAGACGGCCGCTGCATTGAGAAATCGTATGGCAGTTTTCTGCCGCTGATTCCATTTGACCAACTGCTTCGAGCTTATTGTTCTCGAGCTGATGATCGTGAGCTTTTCACTTTTCCTTCTTCAACTTTCTTTCAAGAGAGATATAGACTCACCACCATTTCTTGAATGCATTACACTCGTCGATAGGGTGCGAAATCCTCCGGTGATAGAGGCAGTATTTTGGGTACTCCTCACCATCATCAAATTATGGGACTCTAGGAGTATACATCATAAGAGGTTGTAGCTTTGTCCCCATTGATAGGGCCTTGGAAAACTACTTCTTGGCTTTGGTTTTGCTTCTCCTCTTTCTGATCAGAGTTGGTTTTGGTTTGGAGGTATCGTAACTCTTCCTTTCCGTAGTCTGCTTGCTTAGGCGCAATTGTTTAGCCTCTCATAGATGGCCACTTCACGCCTTAGGATTTCTTCGACTACTTGAACAGCTTCTTTTATCAGCTGATCAATCGGATCTTCTGATGGCAGACTTATAGCACCATGCATGGGTTATGTCCCCTGCTCATCTGTGTCGCTTTTTGAAACCGATGGAGCATCTTCATCATATACAAAAAATGAGAGACCATGTGGTGACTTTCCATATGCTCTTCCATTTCTCCCGTTGGGTCTTCTTCCTCAGCATCGCTATTTTCGAAGAGATGCTGGAGAAATTCTTCAAAAGTGATCGGCACACATGTTTTCTGGTTATTTTCTTCCAGCGTGTCTATATATTTTTGGATATACGTATGCCTGTCTACATATTCATCAGGCCATACTGGTTTCTTGGCCTTCTTCTTCTTCTTGGAAGAGAGACTCGGGAGGCTTTTCCCCTTGTCGTCGGCTTTTGGAGTGGCACACGGTTTTAACATCCCCTCGATGAATTATGGTTCAAGCGGATTTTTCCACTTGATTGCAAGACACGCTTTTAGCTCTTTCAGCATCTTCTTTGTCTTTGATGAGAGAACCATTTCCCATAGAGCTTCTGCTATCATCGAGCAAGATGCTCCTGCTGTATTAACCTTCTTGGGGCGTGTCTTTGTGGCGAATCCACCATCCAACTATCCAATAAAATAAAATTGCCTTGCTTGTATTGGTCTTCAACCCAATTCTTGAATATGAAGTAGTCCTCGATCGGGTGACTTATGAGCCGATGGTATGGACAATAGTTAGGGTCGTTGAACGAATTTCCTTATGCTGGTCATCGTGTTTCGGGAAGTGGCAGCATGTAGTTCTTTAT
This sequence comes from Agapanthus africanus, assembly GCA_030015575.1. NCBI lineage: Eukaryota > Viridiplantae > Streptophyta > Magnoliopsida > Asparagales > Amaryllidaceae > Agapanthus > Agapanthus africanus. The sequence continues at coordinate 470,807,655 of JASDDO010000016.1, read as the reverse complement.
AGCAAGCTCGAATAACTTCTTCATCTTGTCATGAGGGAATGAGTGTTCGTGTCCTAACTTCTGTTTGAGGGTGGGACACGAACGGTTATTATTTCGGCGATCTGCTACTTTGAATCTGCCTTGTTGTTGTTGAGCATTAGCGAAAAATGCCACCCTTTTCTTTTTTTATTGTGCGATTCCCCACCTGAAGAGGAAAGGGTCTGACCAATTTGCTCCAGTTGCACTAGCTTGTTAATGAGCTCTTGATAGGTTGCAGGCTTGGAAAAATCTAGGAACGGGTGCACCTTTGACTGTGGATCCAGGGTACCAATGAACATTCCAACGGCTGGACCTTTGGCGATGCGTTGTTCGCATTTTGACCAGAGATTGCTCTATCAGATGGCGTATTGTACCAATGTTTCGTTGGATCTTTCCCTTTCATTGATTAACACAGAAATCGTAGTACGTTTACTTGCACTAATGAACCTCTGTGTAAAGAGTAATTCCATGTCGGCAAAGGTTTCAATGGAGTCGTTTGGGAGCTCCAAGTACCATTCAAAAGCGGTGTCCGCCAGACTGCTGACAAACTGTCGAAGGAGCAGCTTGTCGTCACCATTAGTGTTACCATATATGGCTTTAAATTGCGCCATGTGCTGGTGAGGATTCCTCGACCCTTTGAAGATGTTGAAATTTGGGATTAAGTATCCTGGAGGGTACTACTTTTGGTCGTACCATACTGAATATGGTCGACCTTTCTGATCAGCTGATTTGCCGCTTCGCTGGCCTAATGGGCTTTGATCTGCTGGGCAATGTATTCATCAAGTTGTGCCTTCGAGATCATATCATTTTTTATGGTTGAAGGGGCTTGCGGAAGACTTGTAGCTTCCCCTTTTCATTGTCAAGAACCACTAGAGCATCTTCTGCCGGCGGTTCTAACGGTTAAGCTATTAACCCATACATCTACTGCATGAGGAGAGCCATTTTGCCTATACTGGTAGACATTTTTGTTGCTTCATTGTTCTTCTTATCAATAGCACGCTTTAAAAAGTCCACATCTAACCCTTGTGCTTCCTGAATTTATTGTTCATCTTCCAGTCATGTTTTGGACGGCAGGCTGACGAGTGATGCCGCCTAAGCAACCATCTCTTCCAATTTCGTATGTCTTTGAGCTTGATTCAATGACTTAGTATGAGGTCTATGACTGGTGAAAGCATTATTTTCACTCCCATAGTTTACCATGCACACGGTATGAACTATCATGGCCCCATTCTTAGGGCGTTTAGAATCTCGCCCCTTGGGATTTTCCTTGGGTGATTGGATTTTCTCTGGCCTCTGTCTCTTATAAGAAACCACCTCAGGTTTTAGAGGGGAGTTGTCAGCGTTTGGCTGACTCTTGAATTTCTTTGGCTTGGGAGAGGAGCTGTGAACGATGACAGAGCCCCTGACCTATTTCCAGACTTTATAAATTTTTAAGAAAAGTCGTGGAAGTGAGCACGCCAGTTTTGGCTCATTTGGCGCCTCCACGGGTGTTGGAGACTTCTTCAGAACATCGGTAGGTGAGTTGCGCTTTACCTTCCTCAGTGGTTCAAAGTTGTTCCCAGTTGGAATTACGGCATGGACAATTCGCGTTGGGGCTGGAAGAGTCAACCTCGAAGGGGAGCAGCCCCTAGCTTATCTTTGTCAATGCCAATATCGACGTCGAGTGCCTCTTGAGGAAGGAGCTCCTTCCATTTTGAAAGCCTCGTGGAATTTCCCCCTGTTTCGATCTTGACCTTTCGCAGGCGCCATTCGCTCGAACACTGACTTCTTAGGCAGTGCAAGAGCTTTGAGTGTCAATTTATTGAAGACATACTGCCTTGGAGCACGAGGAACAGCATGTGTCAGCCTGTTGAAGACAGGCTCTTTTGCAGCAGCTGAACCAGCAGGAGCGGTGAAGGCCGACCGTTTGAAGACTGATTCCCCAAGCATCATAGGATTTTTTGATGGACATGTAAAGCTTGAATTCAGCCTCTTGAAAACCGAACCTTTAGTTTTGGCAGGCTTTTCGAAAGGGCATGCGAAAGTGATTGCCAGCCTATCGAATACCGACTTCTTCTGAGCTTCCTCCTTCAGCATTGAGGCATCGAGGGTAGGAGGTGGGAGAATTTGCCCAGAGTAGAGCCCGTTCATTTCTTGCGCAAGTTAGGCAACAGGGATGCAGGGCACCGGAGCCATTGCTCGCCCTAACCAGATCAGCTTGGATAGGGTGGTGTTGGTGTTGCAGTTGTAGTTGCAAGAGGATGCCATTGAGATATGCATATGAAGGAGAACACCAGCTTCAGTACACCCCGAAATCCAAGGGCAGCCTTAAAATTAAAAAACCGCGATTTTATTCACGAAAACACGACACATGAAGTGTGGATTGGAAAGAGAAAAATGGTCCCACCGGGCGTGCCAGAATCTATTTACCGCCGAAAACGAAAGATGAACTGGGATTGAACGTCTTGCCTGAATTTGGGGGCAGATGCATAGGTTCGATCTATCCACCTCTTCAAAGACACTAAGTTGATTTATAGCACAATATATCGGAGTTTTTGATGAATGCGACCGACGTAGCTGACTTTCAGATTCCCTCAAATGGTGAGAGATTTATCGATTGTGGGGATGCATTTTTCTTATAGGCGCAAGCCTCTGTAGTTAATTACGTTATCGCGAACGATAAAAACTTACACTCCAGGTTTTTGCTTCATGTGTCGTGTTTTATTTTTTATTTATTTTGAGTTTCCCTTGGATTGTATACGGAGACTAATTTATGTCGTCGCCCGTAGGGCGCAAACTACTCCAAATCCGTACATATTTTAGATTTGGGTTAAGCATTTGCTTGACGGGGTTCACGTTGGTGTTTTGATTTGCCAACGGTGGAGAACTTAGGTCGCAATTCTCACACTTGTGAGGTCTATAAGTTCACATGCTTGCATAAGCCTTATCTAAGGATCGTTAGTCTCATTTGAGAGTAAGATCAATTTAGATGTTTTTGAGCATATGGGCTCAATGAAGCTTAAACTTCTGCACTTAGCCGATTTGGGGCTAAGAATTAGGTTCGTTTGACACCCAAACATGCTTGGTGCAAGGCTCACGGATCGAGTATCGAATCGCGGCTAGGGTGTATGCCCACGTGCATATCACGTGTCGCATGGTGAGACAAGGAGCATGTTGGCGCTTGGCTTGGTTTTGGCTCGGTTTGGTTTGGCTTGGTTTTCCCATGTGCGTTTCACATGGCGGTTGGCACTTATGCACGACTTTGGTTCATGGCGCAACTAGGGTCTTGGAGATTAATCTATATAGAAAGATTAATCTTTCCTATGATCTTTCGGTCAAAGTTCATAAAAATCATGTTTTTATGATTTCCATAACTTAAGTTCTCAAATATGAATCTTTTCTGCGGATCTATGTCCCATGAAGTTTAAACTTCAGTTCTTTTATGGTGAGATCTTGATGATTTTGCATCTTTTAATGGAGGGATACTTGAGTTTTCTTCCAAATCGCAGATCTTGAGATCGAAAATCCCTCCATGAAAACATAAGTTTTCGACAAGGGAGAGATTTGAATCAAGGATCTATGATCCAGAAGAAGATCTTAAGTTCTTATGAAAATTAACCTTCAATGGTGATAGGAAAGAAAGCAAAGGGAATATTTTTATCTATCTTTTACCTTGGGTTTTAGAGACTTAAGTCTCGGATGGACCTTGGAATTTTAGAGGAAGATGAAGATCTTGACAAAGACTTAAGTCTCTATTATCTTCATTTTATGGGGATGATTCACTATATGGAAATTAATCTCCCCTCTCCTATTTATAAAAGAGGAGATTGCTAATCCAGTTGAAAGAATCTCATATTTGAAAGATCTAAATTAATCTTAAAATCAACCGGTGGTGCTTAAGTACCGTTAGATCATTGATCCAAAGGCTCTCGGTTAACAGAGTTAATATTTTTCATAGTTTAGATAAAATTTCTTGTTAACATCTTTCTATTTTAGAAAGATGATGGAAAATTATTTCCTAAAATGAAGCAAGCGCTTTAAAAACATTGACGCTGGTGCAGCTTGGATGGCTTCGGCTTAGCTTGAACCGGAGATAGTAATGTCGTTGCTTGCGCCAGGATAGCATTGGCGTTACTTGCGCCAGGATGGCATCGACTTGGCTTGAGACGGATTTGAGCTTAAGCTCTTAAGCCCAAATTTAGGCTGGAACAATACTTTTTTGATTTAAATGGAAAATATACTGCTTACCGATGCATTTGTTGCATTATCGTCTTCATTGCTCTTCTCTTGCACTGTTCTTCTCTTTTAATATAGAAGTATCAGCGAAATGTTTTGACGCAACCACGTCCCCTTCAGCATAAAAGCAGACCTCTTTATCTTCATTGCTTTCTCCAATCCCGAAATCTTCAAAGATGTACTGAATTCCCACCTACATATGGCCGGTTTATTGGTGTCTATGTGTGTCAGTTTCCTCAAACCCATGATGGTATAAAACCATAGCTACAAATAAATATTCATCTCATTCGCATCATTAATATTAAATGATCAAAACATTTGTACCAACAATATTAATTTATGTAGTTTATACTTTGTGTACAAATATAGTATAATCTCTACAATAGTTTGCATATACTTACGGCGAGAAGGATCTGACACCCGGGTAACTGTGCAAAGCAAGCCTTCAAGCTAAGATTAGTCATGACACCGACCATCATCATCTTGTGCACCGCTTTGTCCTAGTTCACACTCGGGACTACCGATGGCTCAACGTATGAGAATGCATCTCCACGGACGGTCGGGGACGTAAGGGGTATCCAAAATAAAGAAGCTAATAAAGAATCAACAAAGACATGAAATCGACCTTCACTTCTGAAGTTCTATCCTTCATAGTCCACTCCAAAGCAGCCTTTAATATTGTGAAGTACATCCTTTCACCCATCTCTACATTAAAGCATGTAGCATTTTGAAAATTATTATTATTTTATAATTTAAATATGGGTATTATGATTTTTACGGAAATAATACTAAGTACGGATTTGGGTTTTCTGAATTGACATCCGTATGTATATTTATTTTTGGGAATTGGAAAATGTGAGAAATTTTGAAAATGATGAGTATTTTGCATTTAGGAAATGATATATGATTTATGTGTAATTGTATTGTTCTCGCTAATTTTTTTTTGGCTCAGAGCTTGTTATTCCCTTATAAAAAATAAAGGGAAACCCTACGTGTTAAACACGTGCACCCACATGCAAAGCATGTAGGTATCGCCTCAGATAGGATTAAATCCTATATTGGTTCCTACGTGTTAAACACGTGAGCGCTTCACGTGTTTCCCATGTGAGCACTAGCACCAGCCTCTGTTAGGATTAAATCCTATAGTGGCGTCTCACGTGGAACACACATGAGCATCGGCTTGCAAAGCATGTGAGTGGCTATTTATAAAAGAATTAAATTCTTAGACGGCGCCCATGTGCATAGCACGTGAGCGTCAGTGCCCAAACTAAAGAGGGTAGAATAAATTCTACCCTGGGGGATATTTCCCTAAAATCTGAGATATTCTCTGTTAAACAGAACCGTTGAATCAAATATCCAATGGTGATAATATATCATCAAATGATAAGATTAAAAATTCTATTAGGAAAATATCCCCGTGATCTTTCAAAATAAGGAAGATATTCTCTGTTGGATCAAAGATCCAAATTCTATGTGGGAAATATTTTCCAAATCTTTCTTAAACTAGAAAGATCCTTTCTATTAAACAGAGGACCCTTGGATCAAAGATCCAACGGTGATTATGAAATCACCAATTAAATAATCTGATAGAATTAAATTCTTTATGATAGAATTAAATTCTATGTTAGGAAAATATCTCCCTAATCTTGTTAAATTAACAAGATATCCATATGATAAAATAAAATTCTATGTTAGAAAAATATCTTCCCAATCTTGTTAAACTGACAAGATATCCATATAATAGAATTAAATTCTATATGATAGAATTAAATTCTATGTAAGGAAAACATCTTCCTAATTTTGTTAAATTAACAAGATATTCATATGATAGAATAAAATTCTATATTAGGAAAATATCTTCCTAATCTTCTTAAACTAACATAATATCCATATGACAGAATTAAATTCTATTTTAGAAAAATATCTTCCTAATCTCTATGTTAGAAAAATATCTCCCTAATCTTGTTAAACTAACAAGATATGATAGAATAAAATTCTATGTTAGAAAAATATCTTCCTAATCTTATTAGACTAACAAGATATACATATGATAGAATAAAATTCTATTTTAGGAAAATATCATCCTAATTTTGTTAAACTAACAAGATATCCACGTGATAGAATAAAATTCTATGTTTGGAAAATATCTTCCTATTCTTGTTAAACTAACAAGATATCCACATGATATAATAAAATTCTATGTTATGAAAATATTTTCCTAATCTTGTTAAACTAACAATATATTCATTTGATAGAATAAAATTCTATCTTAGAAAAGTATTTTTTCCTATTTTTATTAAAACAAACAAGAAATCTTCTCTGTTAAACAGAGAGCGTTTGGATTAAAAATCAAACGGTGAATAAAATTCACCGGTTGATCTAAAAGATCAATTTGATTGATTATGAAATCAATCATGATCTCTCAATGAGAGATTTTCTCAAAAAATTGACCTTTTTATTTCTCGTATAAATAGTTACAAAGAGATGAAAAGAGGGGAGAGGACTCGATAAAAAAGAGAGAGGAAACCGCCTCATAAACTTCGGTAAAAATACAGAAGGTTCTACAAAAATAAACAGAGAATTTAATTCTTAATAAAGAAGAAGCATTTTCTTCTTCAAAACCCTAGATAAAAAAAACAGAGATCAAAATATCTCTTTTACCTATATAAGGGTTTAACCCTTCTCAAAGAACTTAGTTCTTTCTATGGATCTGAGATCCACAAGATAATTCTCTTACAAGTTGAGAATTTAATTCTCATCAGAAAGATCTTATTCTTGAGAATCAAAAATTCAGGAAAGAACAAGGTTGAACAGAAGAAGATGGAGTCCATAATACTCCAGGAACTTAGTTCCTTCAAATCAAGAACTTAGTTCTTTAAAATCCTAATCCAAGATCCTCAAAGTAGTGATCTTGGTGATCGTTAATGGTCAAAATACTATTAACAGAGATTTAATATCTCTGAAAACATAAACAGGAAAACATGGGTAAAAGAATATGGAGAATATGGAGTCCATAATACTCCAGGAACTTAGTTCCTTCAAAATAAAAACTTAGTTCCTAAAAAACCCGATCCAAGATTCTCAAAATAGTAATCTTGGTGATCGTTAAAAGTCAAAATACTATTCACAGAGATTTAAGTTCTCTAAAAATATAAACAGAGATTAAATCTATATAAAAAAAAAAAACCAACACCACACGTGAAAAGCATGTGAGCACCCAAGGCCAAGTTACATAGTGCCTCACATTAAACACACGCGAGCGCCCGGAAAAGTTAGTGCTTAGCACTATTGGAGCGTCTCACGTGAAACACACGTGAACGCCACAAAAGACTAGTGCTTAGCACTATTATAGAGCCTCATGTGATCTACATGTGAGCGCTATATGCAGCCGAGTGCTTAGCATTGCTAGGTGTTACAGAAACATAATCTTAGCCCAAATTAGCTAAGTTTATATTCATGATATCCAAACAGATATCAAAACTGATCTTAGTCCCATACATGACTAACGATTTTCACCTCATACCTTCTAAGTTAATCGCAGTCTCAAATAAGGCTAATGAATTTTAAATGATCCATCATGATGTTTCCCTCAAATATGGGATTTGATTCAAGGGTACATTTTTCCACACCTCTGATATATGTCGTTGTAATTCCTCAGCGTCTTCAGAGAGGTGGCGGGTCCCGACAACCAACAACTCTTTTTATCCCACATTGATGCTCTTTCAAATTGACGTGCACACCTCAAATTAGAAAGCACCACAAATTGGGTGCATTCCATGTCACTATTGTTCACCCCGTCACGTAATAAATACGTATGCACACAAGATAAATAATGAACCGAATTTCCCTAAACTAAAATTCACCTCAAACATGGCAATAATGGACCAAAATGTCCATAAACTAACATTCGTCCCAAACAGGGAATGTTAGACCGTGATATCTTTAAACTAAAATAATTGAGCCCATATGCTCATTTATTTCTAAGTTGATCTTAGTCTCAAATATGACTAACGATATTTAGATCAAACCCAAATATCTCATTAACTGATAGACCTCATTTATTTGAGATTTGCGTCCTAAGTTCATTTCCGTTGGCAAACCAAGCTACCAACGTGGACCCCGTCAAGCAAATTCTTGACCCAAACCCAAATCTAAAAATACGGATTTGGACAAATCTGCGCCTTACGGGCGACGACATAAATCAGTCTCCATATACAATCCACGGGAAACCAAAACAAACAAAAAAATACACGGCACGAAGTGAACTACTGGAGAAGGAGAAAGTGGTTATCGTAATGCGATAACGTAATTAGTTGCTGGGGCTTGTGCTTGCAGGGAAGAGCGTCCCCACAATCAAAAATTCCTCACAACTGAGGGTGAATCTGATGAAGTCTGCTACATCGGTTGCATCTATCCAAACCTCCGATATACGGTGCCATAAATAAACTTGGTATCTTCGGAGAGATGCATGGATATGTCCAAATAGTATCTGCCTCCAAATTCAGGCAAGACGATCAATTCCAGTTCGTCTATATTTTCGGCGGTAAACACATTCTGGCACGCCCGGTGGGACCTTTTCCTCTTTCCACTCCACACTTCGAGTGTCGTGTTTTTTCGCGATCAAATAATCGCGGTATATATGTTTGTAGTTGCCCTTGGGTGATTGGATACTGAAGCTGGTGTTTTGTCTCTTTGTAGAATAGCGTTGGCTTCCACTCACAGCAACTCAGGCTCTGTAACTTCTGGTGGAGTCAAATATGGGCCACTTGCAGCCTCAAATCTCTGTAATATGGCTCTTCAAGAAATCAGCGAGCTTTTCTTTAGGTCGATACTCCCACCTCTTACCCTCGGTACCTCAACGCCGAAGGAGGAAGCCTAGAAGAAGTCTGTCTTCCACAGGCTGGCTCCTTAAGCTTCTGTTTTGCCGATGGAATCGGTCTCCAAACAACTGGTATAGTCCAAAGGCTATGGTCAACGCAGAGGCCAGAATACTCAAGCTCTCAAAGAAAACAGGGGGAAGGATCAGCAAAATCCTGAGTCTAATCAAATTCCGGTCGCAAGACATCACCGACGTCAATATGGGCATCAAATAAAACAAACTGGGAGCAGTTCTTCGTCCATGTTGACTCCATCTACTTCAACTCCGATGGCGAATGCTGCTGTTCCAACCGGGAACAGTTTCAAGCTACTGCAAAGGGTCAGGCAAAATTCCCCCACCGCGGTACTAAATAAATCTCCATAGACCGTGGAGATCCAATAAGAATAGAAAACAGTTCGCTCCCTAAAAGAATTTTCCTCATCCAAATATAAGGCGTGGAAGCAGGTGATGAACTCAGTCATCGTCTGTGGATCTTCCTCTAAGCGTCAGCCAAACTCTGATAACTCCCCTTCCAAATACAGGGGGACTCATCCCAAGGCGGTTCCTGCTCTGACGGTTCCTCCTAAAGTGGTTTCTCATAAAAAAGAGAAGCTAGATAAAACTCAAGCGCCTGAGGCAAGCTCCAAAGGCCAAAGTTCCAGATGCCTCGAGCCTTGGGGCATGGTAGTTCACACAATCCACATGGTGAGCTCCAAAGACGAAGGTCATGCTTCTACTAGTCACGGACCACATACTCGGTCTTTAATGAAGGATCGACAGCAATATGAAAAGCTGCAGGAGATACTTACTCAGGCGGTATCACTCACTAATCCATTGCCTAAGGAAAATCCCGACACACCTGAAGAAAGAGTAGGGAAGGAGTCGGATATTGATTTCATGAAGCGCGCTCTCAAAAAGAGAGATGAAGAAGCGGAAGGGATGTTCGCTAAAATGAACCAGATGGTCATTCTGATCCAGATCATGGCTGGAATGATGGTCCAATCGGAACCACTGGCAGATAAACCGTCGGTAGTCGCTCTTAAAGACAATGGTGACATTTCAAATCCTCTACAAGCCTTACCAACGGCTGAGAAGGAAATGATTCCAAAACGAAAGCTGGACGCATATGTCATTCAGCAAGTTAAAGCACACTATGCCAATAAAGCCACAAATAAGTCAATCAAGACCGATCGGCCGTATCCAGCGTGCTACGATCAAATATAGTATCCGCCAGAATATATACTTCCGACGTTCCACATATACAAAGGAACCAGAAATCCTCGTCAGCATATCGCGCGTCTTAAATCAATGTGCGGCGTTGGTCAATGAAAGGGTTGGACCGAATAAGACCTGGGTTCAATATGTTACCCGATGGTGAAATCTCTGGTCAAAATGCAAGCAACACATTGACGAATCTACAGCCATGGGAATGTTCATAGCCACCCTTGACTCAATTCAAAGGTGTTTGATTGATACGAAAAAGTGTTTGTTTGTAGTTTAACCACAATCAGAACGGTGTCGCGTGTAGCTAGACCGAGATGAGTACGGGTCGTCCTCTGGGAAGCGTGGAACTTTTTACTTTTACTTTAGATGTGTTGAGAAAGAGAGGAGGGATAAAGAATTTTATAGAAAGATTTCTAGATCTACGTTAAACAAGAATGTAAAATATAGATCTAGATTATTTTAAAGATGTAATTAATATAATAAGAGGGCTTGTAGGGTTCGTTAGGATTTAGTAGTTATGGACGATTAATTAAAAGTTACCCTTTTTATCCATTAATAGATTTAAAACTAGAACGACGGTGATGCGTGTAGATTAGGGTTTCTGGAGGGAAAAGAAATCCCACTCTTAACCCTTATCTCGACACGGAACTCCGTTCATATCTAGCCCTTACCAAAACAATCATTAATCTAATCTCTAATCGCGGTCGGAACTAGCAAAGAATTGCTAGCGCGCCCGATTAGGATGTTAATGATTCTTTTGATAAAGTTCCTAAACTTTATAGGACTTAAAAAGGGTTACACTAGCACCCAAATCGAGTAGAGCACGATTGATATTTTTACCTCCAATAGAAATTGAAATTGTAGGACTTCCGGGGTCCTTTCGTTTCTTGGGTAGTTGTTGTGTAAAAGCTGTGCTTACATTACTCGCAAGGAAAACTTTTTTAGGTACTTGAACTTTTCTCTTCTTAGTGCACAAGTCCTTTAAGATTTTTGCATATGACGGAACTTGTTGAATAGCATCTAGGAAAGGAATGTTTATGTTAACTTGCTTAAAAATTTCCACAATCTTCTCCATTTGTGGACTTGGTCTGTTGCCTCTTAACCTGTTTGGATAAGGTGCTTTATCAATAATGGTTTGGTCCAACATTGGAGAGGATTGTGGGGACGGATTTGATCCCAAAACTGGAGTGGGAATCGACTTAGATAGATTTGGTGAAATGGGCGAAGGGTTTGAGCCTTGGGGAAAACGGAGAACAGGCTCAGGTGAAGGTAGGAGACTAGACGAATTAGGGGAAGAAGAAGAAGCTGGGGTATCATTGGTGTCACTATCATCACATTGCTCACCCACTCGGTTATTCAGCACTTTTCCCGATCTCAACGTGGTAACAACACTCACATTATAACTTTGTGAGTGACCAGGATTAGGTATGGGTTGAGATGGGAGTTTCCCTTTCTCTCTCGCACTCATTGCGGCGTTTAACTGTGCGATTTGGTTTTCTATTGATTTAATACTCTCACCATGGGAGGCGGAGTTTTTCGTTAGGGTATCAATAGAAGACCTCATCTCAGCCGAAATTTGCATGGATTGTTTCATGAACATATCCAAAGTTTGTGCAAGTGAGTTGTCAGTACCGGCCACTTGTGGTGTAGAAATGTTGGCCGGATTTTGGAAATTCTGTGACTGAAAGGGGGGCTGATTCTGTGGTTGTGGTTGCTGTGGAGGAGGTCTTTGATAATTGCTTTGTTGGTTTTGATTCCAAGCAAAGTTAGGATGATTCCTCCATCCTTGATTGTACGTGGAAGAATAAGGGTCGTTTCTAGGTCGCTGCTGAAAAGCAGCATTAGCTTGAAACGATGCATTTATAGGACATTCTTCCGTTAAGTGTGAAGGATCCGAACAGCAACCACAGACGGTCTTAGGAAGCGTGACCTGATTTAGGGAGAATGTTAAGAACTTGTTTTCAATAGCATCGAGTTTCTTCTGAATCGCTGCCATTTCGGCTTTTACTGCGATAGAAACATCGAGCTGGTGAATACCTCCCTTAGTTGAAGGTGGTCTTACGCTTTCCCACTGCAACGTGTGTTCAGCAAGGTCTTCCAGATATTTCCAAGCTTCACCGTCATCTTTAGACATGAAATTGCATTGACACATTGTTTCAAGCATCTGCTTTGTCGCTGGATTAATGCCCTCATATATAATCCGACATAAATCCCATCTTTGTATTCCGTGATGGGGGCATTGGACAAGCAGATCTTTGAAACGTTCAAAGCACTTCCAAAATGGTTCATTGGGAAGCTGGGTGAACTGGTTAATCTCGCTCCTAATATGTGCAGTATTATGATTTGGGTAAAACTTCAAATCTTTTCTCGGTTGCTTCCAGACTTGGTCTCCAAGTTTTGCTTCTTAATTTGGCAAGATTTCTTCAACAACTTGATTTGTTTGATAAATTCTGCATAACAACTTGGAAAATTCTGCACAATAATCTCAAATAATATTTAGTAGGCTTAGTTCTACTAGGATTTGGTCAATAGATTTATTTGCATATATTTTCCTACCAAATGATAATTAAAATATATTAACACATGGAAAATGGTGTTTTAACACATAAACCCTCATATGTATAATATATTAAAATAAAGTCCTTTTTTAATATAAAAATGGTAGGAAAAATGTAAGACAAATGTGCAGTTTTATCAACTGAACAGTGTTCCAATATATGGCCATCTTCAATCTGACGACCTTCCAAGAGCTCATGGATAAAATGGCTCGATTGGATCAGATAGGTCAAGACCCTTCCTCATCCGATAAAGATGAATGAAAAGCAAAGGTAATGTGGCGTTTGTCGCCAACGCTCAACAAAAATGAGCAGCTCTGAAGCAACCTGTCGCCAAAATAGCGATGGTGTGGGTACTAACCTCCCCTCCGAAATATACACAAGGGGCATATTACTCACTGACGGAAGAATCTCTGCATGAGATGTTCCTTTCTTCTCAAAGAATAGAAAGGACATCAAGGGACCTACAAGAGGGTCCTGCAAGCAAGTGGAATATCCCACTTGAACTAAAAACCATGGAATGGAGGTGAAATCCATATCAAACTCTGAATCAGATGATGAGGGGAAAAGCCCCCAATTCAAGATCATTCTTCCAAGGAAGAAGAAAACTCGGCAGAATGAGTGGTGTGATATCTTGTTCCTTTGTATGTGAAGATGCTCCATCAATATTGGAAAGAGACATTGATGAGCAGGGGGAAGGTGCCGTGTAAAATGCCCGGTATTTCCCGCAAAATAACCCGGTTGCTGCGATGGTAAAATAAGCGGTCCAAGAGGGGGAAGATAGCCTAGGGCGTGGAGTGTCCATACAAACAAAGGACAGGCAGTAGTGCCTAAACAAGCAAGCATTGGAAGGGATGAGTTATCTAACTCCCCGACCGAATGATAATAATAGACCGAAATGTCCTTAAATTAACATTCATTCTCAAAATGGGAATGTTGGACCGAAATGTTCTTAAACTAACATTCGACCCCAAAATGAGAATGTTGGACCGAAATGTCCCTAAACTAATAATGGATCGAAAAGTCTTTAAACTAATACTCGCCCCAAATATGGAAATATTAGACTGAAGCGTCCCTAAACTAGTGCGTCGTCTCAAACATGGCGCGTTGTCCCAAATACGGCTGTCACGCCCCGCTTCCCAGTAGACGGAAACGGTGACGTGGCAAGCCCGCGGCATATTTCTCCAGAGAAGGTCATTCCCTAAATAAATATACTAAGCGTATTGAAACAATAATACACAGTACAAGAATAAATGGAGACTGTAAAATTTTTCAACAAAAATCTTTATTTACATTCAACTTCCAATATTTACAAATACATGAGTTTATACTGGAAAGTAATCACAATAAAGAAAATGCCTAAACAAGTGACATACATAAACCGAAGAAAAAAGTGAAGCTGAGCTAGCCATAAATAGCGATCTGCTTGTAGTCTTCCTATGTGGCTTCAACTTACTCCATCTCGACCGTATCTAACGAACATTCCAAGAGAATAAAAGTGGGTGGAATGCCTGTCAGTGAACCGGCGCTCGATAAGTCCCAAAGATAGGTAAGAGTAAAGAAAATTACAAGTGTAGAATATATATGACGAGTAAGAGTATATGATCATAGGTAAATATATTCTATAAGTCTCTATATGGTCATTATATTAACGTTAAGTTCCAAGTATGAATGTCAACACAGCCGTAGAAGTATTCAAGAGCTCAAGAGTGGGGCCCAGGAGTAAGGAAGCACGGGCCCATTTTATGTGTTAGCATCGGGGCTCTAGGCTGTGGATAAGTCAATCCGACTGATATTCGAGTAAACTAAAAAAAGAGGTTAATACGGGACTCCTGAAACTCCGTTGGATCCACACAAGAAACTATCCCAAGCATCCCGAGTATAATATATTATAACTGGTTAATATACTTAATTAGTTTGATTGATTGATTAACATGTCTTGATCAAAACTATAGATTGCAAAAGGTGTAGAATGTAGTCGACTGAGTCGAGTAATATGTGAGTCATGACAATTGCAATCTTGGTTTGAATCAAATTGGTTTGAGTAGTTTGTGTTCGAGTTCATATTCGAGTTTAGATTCGAGTTAGGTTAGAGTTTGAGTTTGTGTTCAAGTTCAAGTTTAGATTCGAGTTTGGATTCGAGTTCATGTCTTTTTCATAGGAATTGATTTAAACTGTTAAAAATCTTATATTCGAGAGAAATCGGCAACTGCTTTATGTCTTTTTCTAAGACAATTGCCATTCATAACTCTGTTAAGTTGTCTTACCTGAATAGGCAAGCACTCACTTTTTCCGGCTCTCTTAGTCTCAAGAGAAATGATACCGTTTAAGCCTATATTAATCTATAGTCCTTAAAATATTGTTTTGCATATCTCGATGAGGTTTCATAAAAAATACTTTAATATAGTTTTAAAAAAACCTCGAGGGTGGTTTGTAATATTTAAGGTTTTCATGAACATGTATTTTAATTTTTATGGTATTTTGGTGATAAAACCTAGCCTTTTGAAAGTTTATGGTACTTTTGTGAAAACTACTACTTTTGGAAACTTGGTGGTATTTTATTAAAAATTCTAACTTTTCATTTTAAAGAATATAGTTTCATAATATGTTTTTATTGAAAATACGGATTTATAATTATATATAATTTTCCAAAATTTAGTTTTTTTTATTTAGAAAAGTCGTATTTCTTAAAAACCGTATTTTTATTTCCTTTCGAGACCGAATACTCTGTGAAGAGTTCTGCATCTCACTCTACAGTCCAAAGGATGTGCGATAATCTACACCACCCATTAGCGCATCCTCTGATGAGGGTTGTAGAGCTGTAATTGCCAAGGATTATAAAATACCGATTAAAAGAAACCCGTTTTGTAAAGGTGTGGCATTTAATGTAAAAGTTATTCTTTAAATGAACCATAGAACTAGAATACCGTGCTATGAAACCATGGTGTGCATATGGGATAGATCGTTACCCTATAAGGTTTTCCTAAAAGTATTTTTAACAATTATCGAAATGAGGGTTATACTAAAGTTCATGGTATTTTAATGAAAAATTTCGTTATATGTTTGTTTCACATGAAATTTTTGTTAAATTAAAAACTAAATGATGGGAAATAAGGTTAAGATTAGTATAGGATGTTAGTTTGATCTAATTTGCTTATCAAGTGGAATACAAAAATTAAAAAGAAGATTGAATCGGAGATAACTCTAATTTTATCGATTTGTTTTAAAAAAAAAAAAATTGAGGTGGAAAAGGATAGAGATGAAGGGACTTACAGTTTTATGTGGTTAACAAGAGAAAGAAGAAGCCCTCGGGTGTCGTGGTTTCGTCGGAGATACTCCGGTCGTCGAGTTTGGCTTGCTACTCCACTTGGGTGCTTAACTCCACTTGATACATAGGGAGTTTGAGAAAAATTTTGCTACAAATTTCAGAATGGGGAAGATCTAGGGCATGGAGTGGTATTTATAGTGGAGAATTTTGGTTTGGGAATTAAAAATGTAGATTAAAAGAATTTAAATGGTGTTAAATGGTGAATTGAAGAGTCTCTGTTTGATTGCAGGAAAATCAAACCGTGCAGGGGAGTTCAAGAGACGAGTGTGCAAAGCACGGAGGGATTTGGCTTCATCATGACCGTCGGCGCCGACCATATCAAGGAAACAGGCGGTCAGGATTTGTTAATCCGTCTCGAGATTTGTGCCACATTTCAAGTTGGGTGTATACACCTCATTTCGCCTGTTTGATTTTTCTGAAACTTTTCGTTTCTTCTTGAATTGCACGTGCAACTCTTAGACTTCCAAAAAATTTAAAAAGAAAAATCCTAAAAATAATTGGGTCTGATGGGAATCGAATGCACAGGCCATGTCACAGCACCGCAGAGGTTTTACCGGTGAGCTACAAGTTGCTTCTTTCTTTTATTTAACAAAAATAACTTTTAACTCTTACACAGGCTGTATTACCCTTTACTGTGAAATAATAAGAAATTTCTGTACGGGAATTTCAGAGTCATTACAACGGTGATAATGGACCGAAACGTCCCTAAACTAGTGCGTCACCTCAACCACAGCATGTCGTCCCAAATACGGCGATAATGGACCGAAACATTCCTAAACTAGCGCATCGTCCCAAATACGACAATATACTCCTTAAGATCTACATTGCAATTGAAATCCCAACGATAAAGATTGCAACTCAAGTCTTACCAGCTACACAGCTACTCCAGCAATGAAGCTACCCCCAAACCCCACAGGAAAATAGATGGGTCACCAGCAGCAAAGCTACTTTCGAGAGTTCCATCATTCCGAGAAAAAAACGGTACGTTCACAAGTGAAATTGAAACAGATGAAAACCCGAAAGGGCGCCGTGAGTAAAAATAGCAGGACTACCGGCGAGCTTGTGAAAATCCGGAAAGACGCAAACTCATTAAAAATAAAAATATAAAAAAATGATACTTCAACAAGCGAAATGGGCATGGATGAAAACCCGAAAGGGAGCCGTGGGTAAAATTAGCAGGGCTACCGGCGAGCTTGCGAAAACCCGGAAGGGCGCAAAAAAATAAAAAAAACACTTGCAGAGTCCTTCCGATCTTGTGAGGAGAAAATACCTGCGTGAGATCCTTACGACTCACAAAGAAGAAACACACTTAGCAATGGCAAAATCCTAGCTCCAGATCTCAATGGTGGCATCTACAGCCTAGAGACCAGGTTGACATCTTTCCCATTCCAGTAAGGTGCAGACGCGACGTCAACAACGACCTAAGGGTCAAACAAAAGTGGAGTGACGACATATTCCTAACTCAAAGTCTTGATGGCAATATATGCGGCCTAAAAACCAATTCGACATCCCTCTTACTCCAGCGGAGTACAGACATGGTGTCAACAAAGCTCTAAAAAGCCAAATCAAAATAGAGTAATGGCAAAATCCTAGCTCCAACTTGACGTCCTTCTCATTCCAGCAAGGTGTAGATGCAACGTCAACAAGGACCCAATGGTCAAATAAAAGTAGAGCAACAACATATTCCTAACTCCCGATCTCCATAGCAACATCTACAGCTTAGAGATCAGCTCGACGTTCCTTCTCAGTACAGACGCGACGTCAACAAGGACCCAAGGGTCAAATAAAAGTGGAGTGACGACATATTCAAAGCTCCAGATCTC
The DNA here is from genome assembly GCA_030015575.1 of Agapanthus africanus. Taxonomy (NCBI): domain Eukaryota; kingdom Viridiplantae; phylum Streptophyta; class Magnoliopsida; order Asparagales; family Amaryllidaceae; genus Agapanthus; species Agapanthus africanus. The sequence goes on along the minus strand of JASDDO010000016.1, from coordinate 470,789,634 downwards.
GATGGCAACATCTACATCCTAGAGACCAACTCGACGTTTTTCTCATTCCGGCAGGATGCGGATGCAACGTCGACAAAAACACAAGGGTCAAATAAAAGTGGAGCAATGGTATATTCCTAGCTCTGGATCTTAATGGCAACATCTACAGCCTAGAGATCAACTCGACTTGCTTCTCATGCCAGCAGGATGCAGACACGACGTCAACCAAGACTCAAGGGTCAAATACAATTGGAGTGATGGCATATCCCTAGCTCCCGACCTTGATGGCAATACACACAGCATACAGGTCATACGGATGTCTACCCTACTTCAGCAAAGAATCGGCGCGATATCATCAAAGCAAAAACAAAATGATGGTATATTCCTAGTTTCGGGTCTTGACGGCAATACATACAAAGCCTAAAGACCATTGGAGATTATCCCAACCCAGAAGGGTGCAGTCATGACTCATCGGGGCTCCAAATTGAAGTTAACTTCAAGTAAAAAGCACCATAGCAAATACCTAACGCTTGTTCTTCCAACGATAATATGACCTAAGAAGATTACTTGACGACGTCTTGTCCAGCTTCAGAAGGGATTAGAGACACGACAGCCGCGAGGCTACTCGAGCAACAACCTAAGAGACTGCATATCGAAAAATACATCAGCTAGCATAAAGGTACGATGGACTTAAATTTAGTACCGCAAACCCAACAGACCTCTATCAAAAAAAGGGGTTATCTGTATTTCACATTAGGATACACCTGCGAGATCCTCTCGACTCGTCTTGACTCGTAGGGAAAAAAATCTTTATGAAACCCTCACGGCTCATGAAGGTGAAAAGCTTTAGGCGATGGGGATATCAACCTGTTTCCTAAGCACTGTAGCCTACAAGTTGGTCCAAACTGAATCTTGTATACTATCCACGGGCCACATTGTCCAAAATCGCATACCGATGAGAAGGAGAAATCACTTTCAAGTCCTCTCGACTCATAAGGGGAAAATTCTCTTGTGAGATCCTTACGACTCTCAAGAGAAAACACACTTAAGAGTCCTCATGACTTCTAAGGAGAAAATACACCTACGAGATCCTCTCGACTCGTAGGGAGAAATATCTTTATGAGACCCTAATGGCTCATAAAGTTGAAAAGCCTTAAGCAACAGATCTAAACCTGTCTCCTAAGCCATCATTGCCCTATAAGGAAGTCAAAACCAATTCTTGTATACTATCCACGAGCCACATTCTCCAAAGTTACATGCCAATGAAATGAAGAAGCTACTTACGGGTCCTCACGACATATAAGGAAAAAATACTCGAGTGAGATCCTTACGACTGACGAAGGCGATGAACACTTAGGAATCCTCACGATTTCTAGGGAGAATAGGCACCTATGAGATCCTCATGACTCATTGGGAGAAAAACCTTCTTGAGACCCTTATGCCTTATGAAAATGAAAAAGTCTTAGGCGACAGGGATCCTAAACTTATCTCCTAAGCCATCAATTCTATGACAATGCATTATTTTTCACTACTTAACCCACGTACAAAGTTACATGGGCAAAATAGTAGGGGGCATTTGTTCCCGCCAAAATTTTTTTGGCTCAGAGCTTGTTATTCCCATATAAAAAATAAAAGGAACCCTACATGTTAAACACGTGCACTTGCATACAAAGTATGTAGGTACCGTCTCAGATAGGATTAAATCCTATATTGGTTTCCATGTATTAAACACGTGAGCACTTCACGTGTTTCCCTCATTAGCGCTTTACGTGTTTCCCACGTGAGCGCTTCACGTGCCTCTATTAGGATTAAATCCTATAGCGGCGTCTCATGTGGAACACACGTAAGAGTCGGCGTGCAAAGCATGTGAGTGATTATTTATTAAAAAATTAAATTCTTAGGCAGCGCATACGTGCATAGCACGTGAGTCAACACCCAAATTAAAGAGGGTAGAATAAATTCTACCCTAGGGAATATTTCCCTAAAATCTGGGATATTTTGTGTTAAACAGAGCTGTTGATGGTGATAATAAATCATTAAATGATAAGATTAAAAGTTCTATTAAGAAAAAATATCCCCCTGATCTATCTAAATAAGGAAGATATTCTCTGCTGGATTAAAAATCCAAATTCTATATGGGAAATATTTCCCAGATCTTTCTCAAACTAGAAAAATTCTCTCTCTTAAACAGAGGACCCCTGGATCAAAGATCTAACGGTGATTATGAAATCACCAATTAAACCATCTGATAGAATTAAATTCTATGTTAGGAAAATATCTTCCTAATCTTGTTAAATTAACAAGATATCCATATGATAGAATAAAATTCTATATTAGGAAAATATCTTCCTAACTTTTTAAACTAACAAGATATCCATATGATAGAATTAAATTCTATATGATAAAATTAAATTCTATGTTAGGAAAATATCTTCCTAATCTTGTTAAATTAACAAGATATACATATGATAGAATAAAATTCTATATTGGAAAACATCTTTCTAATCTTGTTAAACTAACAAGATATCCATATGATAGAATTAAATTCTATTTTAGGAAATATCTTCCTAATCTTGTTAAATTAACAAAATATCTATATGATAGAATAAAATTCTATATTATGAAAATATCTTCCTAATCTTGTTAGACTAATAAGATATCCATATGATAGAATTAAATTCTATGTGATAGAATTAAATTCTAGGTTAGAAAAATATCTTCCTAATCTTGTTAAACTAACAAGATATCCATATGATAGAATAAAATTCTATTTTAGGAAAATATCTTCCCAATCTTGTTAAACTAACAAGATATGCATATTATAGAATAAAATTCTATGTTAGGAAAATTTCTTCCTAATCGTGTTAAACTAACAAGATATCCATATGATAGAATAAAATTCTATATTAGAAAAATATCTTCATAATTTTATTAAACTAAAAATATATTCATTCGATAGAATAAAATTCTATTTTAGGAAAATATCTTCCTAAATTTTTTAAAACAAACCAGAAATCTTCTCTATTAAACAGAGTGCCTTTAGATTAAAAATCCAACGGTGAATAAAATTCACCGGTTGATCTAAAAGATCAATTTGATTGATTATGAAATCAATCATGATCTCTTAATGAGAGATTTTCGCAACAAATTGATTTTTTTGTTTCTCCTATAAATGGGAGCAAAGAGATGAAAAGAGGGGAGATGACTCGATAAAAAAGAGAGGGGGGACCACCTCATAAGATTCGGTAAAAATACAGAAGGCTTCTAAAAAATAAACAGGGAATTTAATTCTCAATAAAGAAGAAAAATCTTTCTCCTCAAAACTCGAGGTAAAAAAAAACAGAGGTCAAAATATCTCTTTTACCTATATAAGTGTTTAACCCTTCTCAAAGAACTTAGTTCTTTCTCTGGATCTGAGATCCACAATACAAGTCTCCTACAAGTTGAGAATTTAATTCTTATCGGGAAAATCTTGTTCTTGAGAATCAAAGATTCAGGAAAGAACAAGGTTGAACAAGAAGAAGATGGAGACCATAATACTCCTTGAACTTAGTTCCTTCAAATCAAGAACATAGTTCTTTAAAAACCCAATCCAAGATCCTCAAAATAGTAATCTTGGTGATCATTAATAGTCAAAATACCATTAACAGAGATTTAAGTTCTCTAAAAACATAAACAGAGATTAAATCTCTAAAAGAACTCAGCACTTCACGTGAAAAGCACGTGAGCACCCAAGGCCAAGTTACATAACACCTCACGTGAAACACACGCGAGCGCCCAAAAAAGTTAGCGCTTAGCTCTATTGGAGTGCCTTACGTGAAACACACGTGAGCGCCACAAAAGACTAGTGCTTAACACTATTATAGCACCTCACATGATATACACGTGAGCGCTATATGCAGCTGAGTGCTTAGCATTGCTGGGTATTATAGAAAACCAAGCTTAGCCTAAATTGGCTAAGCTTATATTCATGATATCCAAACTGATATCAAAACTGATCTTAGTCACATACATGACTAACGATCTTCATCCCATACCTTCTAAGTTAATCTTAGTCTCAAATAAGGCTAATGATTCTTAAATGATCCATCATGATCTTTCCCTCAAATACGAGATTTGGTTCAAGAGTACATCTTTCCATACCTCTGATATAAGTCGTTGTAATTCCTCAGTGTCTTCAGAGAGGTGGCGGGTCCCAACAACCAACAACTCCTTTCATCCCATATTGATGCACTTCCAAATTAACGTGCACATCTCAAATTAGACCGCACCCCAAATTGGGTGCATTCCATGTCACCATTGTTCACTCCGTCATGAAACAAATACATATGCGCACAAGATGAATAATGGACCGAAATGTCCTTAAACTAATATTCGCCTCAAACATGGCAATAATGGACCAAAATGTTATTAAACTAACATTCATCTCCAACAAGGAATGTTGGACCGTGATGTCCTTAAACTAAAATAATTGAGCTCATATGCTCATTTGTTTCTAAGTTGATCTTAGTCTCAAATATGACCAACGATCCTTAGATCAAAACCAAATATCTCATAAACTGATGGACCTCATTTATATGAGGTCTGCGTCCTAAGTTCATTTTCGATGACAAACCAAGCTACCAACGTGGACCCTGTCAAGCAAATCCTTGACCCAAACCCTAATCTAAAACATACGGATTTAGACTAATCCTCCCCTACGGGTGACGACATAAATTAGTCTCCGTATATAATCCACGGACAACCAAAACAAACAAAATAATACACAACACGAAGTGAACTAATGGAGAAGGAGAAAGTGGTTATCGCAACGCGATAACGTAATTAACTGCAGGGGCTTTCTATATCAGTCGTATCTATGGGGGAATCAAAAAACCCTCACAAATGAGAGGGAATCTGATAAAGTCTGCTATATCGGTCGTATCTATCCAAACCTCCGATATTCGGTGCCATAAATCAACTTGGTATTTTCGAAGAGGTGGATGGATATGTCCAAATAGCATCTGCCCCAAATTCAGGCAAGACAATAAATCCCAATTCGTCAATGTTTTTGGAGGTAAACATGTATTTTATGAGAGAGAGAGATACCCATACCTATACCCTCTCTCTTCCTCTCATTATTTTCATTTCCTTTCTCTCTCCTCCAAACAAAGATCTCTTCCTCCTCTAAAAAATATCCTAATTCCCAACTCTCAAACCCAAACCTACACCCAAACTCCTGTACCAAAATCCTAACACTTCTTCATTAAATTTCATGATTGAAGCTAAGTTTTGCAACTAAACCCATCAAGACTTTAAGTTGAGCCACCGCAACCTCCGAGAATTTCAAGTGGACCTCCCCAGATCTTGGATCTTCACTCTTTCCCACTTCAATAGGTAAAGATCCCTCTTTTCACCAAGTTCTACAAGTTTTAAAGGGTTTAACCATAGAAAAACTACATATTTAGTATAAAATGGTGTTTTTATTGCATTTTATCTTCCAAAATTTAGTTTTGAAGTGATTCACAAGTAGTGATGGATCTAGTATGGTATACTTTGTGATTACCCTCTATTTGGGGAACTGGAGGATATTTAGGTGTTAAAGAATGGATTTTTAAGGTTTTAGAAATTTTCAAGTTTTCAAAAATTCATTTTAGTAAAATCTTTCTTCAGACGTCTGCTCATTTGAGCTTTAGACGTCTTCCTAGTATATGTTTTTCATGTTTTTCTTCTTCAGACGACTGGCACCCAAAGGTTTAGACGTATGTCGATGATTGAATCTTTGATTATTGATCTTCAAACGTCTGATGCTTAATTCACCAGATGTTTGCTTTTGATTATGATTTCTTGAGATTTGTTCTTCAGACGTCTGGGAGCCTTCCTTCATACATCTGTTCTGCTCTCTGTGCAACAGCAACCTCTTAGCTAGACGTCTTCCCCTGAGAGCTGCAGATGTCTGCCCTTCAGTGTTTTTTTTACAGTTTTGGTGGTTTTCATCGTATTTCGTTATATTGAGTTCGTATTGGTTTTAATGGAGTTTCCTTGCATGTTTATGACTACTTTGGTGATGGCGAGGAAGGGCGAGACGGTCTTCGGCTTCAACTAGAGCAAGACGCACTTCGGTGAGTATATTTATATCTATGGGGAAGTCGAGTGGATGGCGTATGGCACCCCCAAATTAATTCTAAGAAACAACTAGTATAGAAAGCGTATATACGTAACATGGATACTTAGAATATACTTAGATAAATTAGTCTATAGTTTGTAGATTATATAATTACTATATAGTTCATAACTAGTAGGTTATGTGTGTGTGTGTGTGATTATTGTATGTGTCGTACGTGACTAGATCTTCGTACTAATATTGTATGAATGTGATTGATTGATATATCTGTAGAATTGCCATGGTGATAGTGTTCTAATTATATCGATTTTATTATATGAATGTGATTGATTGATATATCTATGTGTTTAATTGTCAATTGAAGGATGATGCATGATGCACTGTTGACGATTATGATATTAATGTTTACGATAGGAATTGAGAACCCTTCTTATGCACATACACTTGATAGAATACTTGCACAATTACTAATGATTGCCATATTGCACGAGCACAGACGCGTATGCTACACTATACATCATTAGTATTGACATGGCACAGTAGAAACTGTTATGCTTTTCGTGTTCTAGTTATTCATGCTAGTATGCATGATATTTGTTATTTTGTTATACGAATACCATTACAATGGATATTCGTATATGATATATATATCTATATATATATCAATAGTATGAGACATTGATATATATATATATATATATATATATATATATATATATATATATATTGATGGTAGCCAATTGTGGCAAGGATGATTATGTATGTGTTCTTCGTAACTTGATGTTTTCCAAGGATTTGAGAAGCCGCGGTGTGATTTATAAGATTTGAGTATGTTTTAAAATGCGGTTTTCTCTTGATATGATGATTTGGATGTCCATAATGAGTTTTCTATGTATTTTTGATTAATGATTATCTGGATTCGAGGAAAGGGTCAAGAAACCGATTATGGATACCTATTGGACCCGGTATGATAAACCAGGGGAAGGAAGTCCGTAGGGAGGTACAGGGAGCTAGCGAGGTTGATCAATACCGGTGATAGCATTGGGCACGATGGATATCCAAAGGATTCCGATCGGTGTGAGATCATGGACATGGTGGATTTAGCCGGGGATTCCATTAATAGAGAGGTTTGTTTCAAGTGGCGGTGCCTAAAAAAACACCTGAGATTTACGTGTCAGTGATTGGTATGGTTTTCTGATGATTTTTTGGTGATGTGTTTCCATTTGCGCGATCTGATTTTGATGCGATTGATTTGATATGTTCTGATATATATGATATCTCGATATGGATGCCCTGCACAGATTGTGATGGTTTAAGCTATATTATAGCCGAACACGATCGATCCTAAAGACAGTAACTGGAATACTATTTTCATATATCAATGTATATTATGATTTTTTCAAAGGAGCTATAGCCTCCCTATTTTCCACGTGTCTTTGACGACAAAAGGAGCTTTCAAAAGAAAACCCTTCTTAAATCATTTTCAAAAGGCGTGACGTATATTTTAAATACAATTTCATATATTGGTTTATAAATCAACGTTCGCTGCTTGTGTCATGATATACATATCATACGACTATTTTGAAATGATTTACATACATACATCTTCGGCTACTTTATAGGCTTACTTGGATGCATGCTTTATATGAGATGTTTACACGATCCATCGGAATACGCTTATAGTACTTATACGGTAGACATATGTTGTATATAGTATGATACTACTATATCTTACGGCTTAGCTACATCTTTGACTATTTTGAAATGATTTCTATCGTGTCATATCTTTTTACTCACGAGTTGGAAACTCTCCCCCGTTGTGCCTTAGTTTCTTGCAGGATCGACCGCTCGGATTGTAGTGGCTTGCTGGCACATCTTCTTCTTCGAGTGATTTTTTTTGGTAGGTGGGTTACACGGTTATATCGTAACCACCTCTTGTATATGTATAATTATTCTTGGATCTAGTTAAAAACTCCATCAACCACTTGTATATTTGTATTATCCACAACTTGGAGGCTTGATGCTATTCAGCTTACTCCGGAGATCGTTGTGTTGTCTACCGTACAGACAGTATACCAGTCGTTGCTGAGATTATTGAACTGTCGCTTCCAGAGTTCATAAAGTTGAAGCCGCCGGTGTTTATGGGCATGGATGTGAAAGAGGATCCTCAGTCATTCCTGGATAGGATGGCTAGGATATTTTTTTCATTGAGATGCTCCGATGTGAGATCATTTGAGTTGGCTAGCTTTCGTTTGCAGGGTTTTGCAGAGACCTGGAGTGAGTCGATCGAGAGAAGCTGAGCAGTAGGTCTTCCTCCAATGACGTGGGATGAGTTCTCGAAAGTCTTATTAGCCAGATTTCTTCCACAGAGCGTCAGAGATGCCCAAGCTCATAGTTTTGAGTCTTTGTGTAAGACTCCGGATATGACCACAGCTGGTATGATTTGCAGTTTACATAGCTATCACAATATACTCCCTACTTGGTCGATACTGAAGAGAAGTGGATTAAGAGATTCGTGCAAGGTATCGATGCACAGTTGTTCCTCTCCATAAGCACCCAGCTTTTCGATACTTATGAAGAAGCTTTATATGTGGCAATACTTATAGGGGAACGTCTTGATAAGATTGCAACTGTTCCAGAACCGAAAGAGGTTCGTTTTGATGTCCCAGTTTTCGGGTAGTTCGGCAGAGATGATATAGATGGAAGCCGTGGTGAGTGTTGGTGAGTTGTGCTCACTCTACATTGAAGTAGAGAGGCGGAATGCAAAAAAATTAAATTTTTAAGCAAGCACAACCAACTTAATCTAAGTGATCAAACCATAACCCTAAACTGGCAAGCTACAAGAGATCTATCTACTATGAGAGAGGGTTATACCGATAGACAAGTGTCCATCGGGTCTTCACTCCTCTTCTTAAGCTCCTTGGGGTCTTCTGGATCAACCTTGATAGCCGGCATCCTCGGTCCTAGATGATCCACCCGATAGTTTGTGGTCCAAGCTTAGATTCACTAATGAAGCAACTTAATAACCTAATTTGCTAATCTAGGTTGCTAAGATGATGTCGTGAGTGTTTGGTAGTAGTTTTCTATCTCAAATCCTTTTGTTTCTCAACAAATGAGAATGATAAGGATTTAACAAGAGAATGAGCTCAAGAAGATGAAGAGAGGAGAGCAAGTGAAGAAAAATCATGACATGAAAAATGGCCAAGTCTTTTTATGAAGCATTTCTTTTCTTTTAAAATCACAACTGTACTCCAATAGTATTTGCAATAAATACAAAGCCATGTTTCATGTCATCTCATTCTTTTCCGCCTCATTTTCTATTTTCAACAAAATAGAAAAATGCATGATGAGGTGTCATCTTCTAGAAGGTATTTTGTATAAATACAAAATACTTTCTACCGTATATACATACCCGTATTCATACCAAAATACGAATACCCTAGAGATAGAATAACACTACTGATATAATACTAGCATTAAATCAATATCTGATTTAACAAACCGTCCGATCGAAAACCCGCTAGTATCATCAACCGTCTGATCGAAAACCTGGATAACACTGGAATAAACATATCGAAATATGTATATATAAATTATTAAATCAATACCTAATTTAATAATCCAGCTTAATTCAAAGCCGGCTAATATTATCGTTCGATCAAAACCCTGCACGTATAAACATACAGCCACCACATCGTTTCGTCTGAACCAGAGAAACCCTCTGTGTGGGACTCTAAATACTCGATAGTACGCTGGCAGTGGGTTTAACCACAAGCACGTCAGCGGCACTAGCTGTACGTAACGGCTATTCAGGTACCTGTCGAAAAGAAGGCCGACGAGCAAGCTCATTCGAACCTCTACTGACCCTATCCGTGACAATATCCATACAGTCCGGTCTCTTCGTCTAAGAGTATCGCATATCGAGTCTAGGGGTGGTAAACATCAGACCCCTACTGACTTGATAAATCAAGTCGATTTGGCTCAGGGCCAATTCGAGAAACTACTTATCTAACCACCAGAAAATCTCAACTGTCTTGGCCAAGGTCTTATGGTTCTAGCCAACCAGACACATTGCGATATCGACTCCCAATACCAGGAGAGATGAATCCCTGACAATCACTCACTGCCTCCATGTGGCTCGGAACTATACCTAACCAAAACCTGTTTACACGACTCAGTAGAGCTATGGTAAGGTAGTGATCAAAGTATAGTGGGAACTCATACGAAACAAATGATGATCTCAGGTCTAAAGACTAACTTGTACTCATTTCACCTGAGAACCGCTATCTAACGATAAGTATAATACCATATAGAGGTTCTTGGCGAGTCCGTCCAGTATACTCATCCCCAGTGAGCACCTGTGTACAATTTTAGGTGATCACACCAATGGTTGTGGGACCAATCACCGCCCCTCGTCAGGGTCTAGAAACGTATACACAAGTCTATTCTGAAATATCGTTGCCTGGTCTCGATATTCCTGCGACTCGGGACCTTTAAGGATGTGCTTGTGGATTACCCAGTTCCCACAAGTATGATCGCCATCATAACGCAGGTAGTCAAGCAAAATCCTATGGGCTTTATCAACATGTATCCTCCATATGTGATATCGAGTATAATATATGCACATGTTCAAATAAAGACAAACCAAAATAGTATACTACTGTATCGAGTCTTTATCAATATGTATAAACAATATAAAGCAGCAAGAGAAAGAAATACACATATTAAGACAAAGACAACTCAGATAATATACTATATAAAACTGAGCAAGATTGTCCTGTACATATATATCCCTAGCATCCTATACAATACATGCCTCTAGGGCATACATATCTAACAATCTCCCACTTGCACTAAGGCCTGTAATTGGCGTACCGAATACCTAATATCTGCTCTAGGGCTAGTTTTTGGCGTACAACATACCTAACATCTCAAAAAGTTGCTCAAACTGCGCTTGAGGGAAGGCTTTGGTAATGGATCCGCTATGTTGTCTTTCGTATCTACTCTCCGGACCTCGATCTCCCGGTGATGTACGATCTTCCTGATCAGATGATACCGCCTCAAGATGTGTCTGGACTTCTGATAGGACCGTGGTTCTTTTGCTAAAACTATAGCCCTATTGTTATCGCAATATAAAGGTATTAGATTAATAATGGATAGAACCACCTCAAGTTCAGTAATGACCTTCTTCATCTAGACTTCTTCTTTTGCGGCACCGTTTGGAACAATGTATTCAGCCTCCATCGTCGAGTCTGCGACGGTGTCCTGTTTGGAGCTCTTCTAACACACTGCCCCTCCATTGAGGGTAAACAGAAAACCCGAGACAGACTTGCTGTCATCCTTGTCACTCTAGAAGCTTGAGTCGGTAAAGGAATCGACCTGAAGGTCTCCATTACCGATACCAAGAACATCTCCTTAGTCCTTTTCAGGTACTTGAGAATATTCTTCACAGTTGTCCAATAATTCTCACCTAGGTTCGAATGATACCTGCTCACCACGGTAAGCGCATATGCTACATCTGGTCTGGTATACAGCATCGCATACATTATACATCCTACCACCGAAGCGTAAGTTATAGTGCTCATACGAACCCTCTCCTCATCAGTCTTGGGAGACATCTTTTTGGAGAGGGTGATTCCGTGCAATGTGGGTATAATACCACACTTGGAGTCTTCTATACTAAATCTCTTTAGTATGGTTTCTATATACCCGGACTGTGAAAGTCCCAACAATCTCTTAGATCTATCTCTTTATATCTTAATCCCCAGAATGCAGGAGGCATCATCCAGGTCTTTTATGGAGAACTTTTATAATAAGAACAACTTGACTGATTACAGCATATGAATGTCATTTCCTACAAGACGAGGATATCAAATTCCTTGTAGATACATGGCTCATCTTCGTTTTTGATGAAATCAAATTCCTTGACTGTTTCATCAAAACAGATGTTCCAGCTCCGCGATGCCTTCTTTAATCCATTTAATCCATAAATGGATTTAAACAACTTGCACACCTTACCGCTGCTCCCACTGTCTATGAATCCCTCCGGTTGATCCATATAAACGCACTCTTCTAAACATCTATTTAGAAAAGACGTTTTAACGTCCATCTGCCAGATATTGTAGTCATGGTAGACAACAATGGCAAGTAGAATCCGAATGGATTTCAGCATAGCCACTGGAGAAAAGGTTTCGTTATAGTCCACTCCCGGTCTTTGATGAAAACATTTTGCAATAACTCTAGCGTTATAGGTTTCCACCTGTCCATTTGCACCAATCTTCTTTTTGAAGATCCACTTGCATCCAACGGGTTTTACCCCAAGAGGAGCAACATCCAAAGTCCAAATTTTGTTGGTGTACATGGACTCCATTTCGGTTTGCATAGCATCAAGCCATTTTACAGAGTCCCTACTGTTAATGGCCTACTGAAAACTAGTAAGATCATCTTCTTCCAAAATGCAATCCTCTCGATCCCTATCTATAAGAAAACCATAGTATCTCTCGGGCGGACGAGAAATTCTACTAGATCTGCGCAGTGGCTGAAGTTCGTACGGGATTATTGAATCCTGAGGTTCTACTAAATCTTCAGTTATAGTTTATACTTCTGGAACTTCATCCAGTTCTACCACGCTCCCACTTATATTTTTTGTAAGAAAATCCTTTTCTAAAAATGTTGCGTTCCGAAAAACAATAATCCTTTGTTCCTCTACGTGGTAGAAAAGATATTCAATTGAATGCTTTGGATATCCCACAAACTTACATAAAACTGATCTTGCCTCGAATTTATCTGGGTTCTGCTTTTTAACATAATCAGGATAACCCCATATCTTAACACGTTTAAAATACAGACTCTTGCCGCTCTATATTCCATATGGAGTCTTAGGCACGGATTTAGATGGAACTTGATTCAATAGATATGCTGTTGTCTCAAGCGCATATCCCTAGAATGAAAGAGATAATTCGGCATTACTCATCATGGAGCGAACCATATCCAATAGGGTATGATTCCTCCACTCCGATACACCATTGTGCTATGGTGTATACAGAAGAGTAACCTGAGAGAGAATACCATTCTCTTTTAGGTATTCTAGGAATTCCGTGCTTAAGTACACCCCTCCTCTATCAAATCTAAGGATCTTGATATTTTTGCCAATCTGGTTCTCTACTTCATTCTTATATTCTTTGAATTTCTTGAAAGCTTCAGATTTGTGTTTTAAAAGATACACATATCCGAATCTAGAGAAATCATCAGTGAATGTAATGAAGTACGAGAACCCACCCCTTGCATGTATAGACATCGAACCACACACATCACTGTGTATGAGTCCCAAGAGCTCTGTTGCTCTTTCTCCGTGTCCTGTAAACGGAGTTTTTGTTATCTTTCCTTTGAGACGGGACTGGCAAGTTTCATAAGATGAAAATTCATACAAATTCAGAAATCCATCCTTATGCAACTTGGCTAGTCTTTTCACATTGATATGACCAAGTCTACAATGCTATAAGTAGGTTTCGTTGGTATCTGAACTCTTTCTCTTGCGTGTGTTTTGTACATTGAAAACTGTGTTTTGATTGAGAACGTAGATACCATTACACAGTGTAGCTTCTGCAACCAATACCTGATTAAGGTAAATGTTCATGATATTTCTATTTATAACAAAATTATATTCATCTTTATCAAGTAAAGATAATGATATGATATTGCAAAGTATGGAAGGTACATAGTAACAATTGTTCAAAATCATAGTATTGCCGCTTGGTAATACTAAGTGATATTCACCGACGGCAACAGCATCAACTTTTGCTCCGTTCCCTACTCTGAGGGACATATTACCCGGTCCAACCATTCTACTTTTTCTCAGTTCTTATAATAAATTATAGATATGAGATCCTGATCCTGTATCTAGTACCCAGGAGGTAGGGTTGACCAAAAAACAGTTTTCAATAACAAATACACCCGAAGAAGATGCATTAGAATGCTTCTCCTTCAATAGGATCATCCGGAATTCCTTACAGTTCTCTTTTCCTTGTTCATACTTGTGGCAGTTGTCACAAGTTAAAGCAGAACCGACGTTCCTCGGCCCAGTGTAATAAGCTGGTTCGGTCAAGTCAAATATTTTATTATCTTGATTAGAGTGTGAAATGGTTGCTACCTGAAGAGGGAGAAAAGAAACACTCAGCATGTGCTTTTGCAAGATTAGATTGCTTATTAGTTTATCTAATCGGGATGGCTCCTACTGTTTCCTCTAATTTTCCTTCAAACCTCAAAAGGAAAACTAAATGGGATCATTCATACCTTATAAGTTCGCTAACCGTTCAGCCAGATGAGTGTTGGTACTCCGAGGGAGTGATTGGTTGCAAAAAATGTGTTTGTATGTGTTTTGTAAATAACCGCAATCAAGACGGTGTCGCAAAGTATTTATTAAAAAGAAAAAGAAAAACCTAGCACACTTTCGTAGGCAACACGATTTCACTTAGCTCCTGCAACAAGCCTTTAAACTTCTAGGTGTCTCTAATAGGAGGAGTGTTGTCTCCTGAGGGTTTTCAGCGGATTACACGCACAAAATCCTAAAATAAAAGATAGAAGATAAAAAATACAAGTAAAGATAAGGAACATATAAAAGAAAAAACTTGAAAATAAGTGCTTCAAACTACATTAACTTTTTAGTTGTCATGGCCCCTATCTTAATGGTCATTGTAGTATAGTGGTGAGTATTCCCTCCTGTCACGCGGGTGACCCGGGTTCGATCCTAGGCAACAACGCCATTTGATTGATGCAAAAATGCGTTTCTATGTATGTTGTAAATAACCGCAATCAAGACAATGTCGCAAATAGCTAGCCGTGAACAGTACGGGTCGTTCACAGGAAAACATGAATTTCTTTTCTTATTTTAGACGAGTTGATAAAAGAGATGAGAGATTGTTGTCGTTTGAAGATAGATAGAAAATTTTATAATAGAAAGGCTTATAGGGTTTATAGGACTTAGTAGTCAATGGATGAAGTAAAAATAGAATTCTTTTTATCTTTTAAATGTTTAATACTAGAGAGATAGCGATGAATGTGGATTAGGGTTCTTAGAGGGAATTAGGGCTTCCCACTACTGCCCATTTTCCTTCCATTAATCTCTATTTATCTCAAGCCCTTAACAAAA
This sequence comes from Agapanthus africanus, assembly GCA_030015575.1. NCBI lineage: Eukaryota > Viridiplantae > Streptophyta > Magnoliopsida > Asparagales > Amaryllidaceae > Agapanthus > Agapanthus africanus. The sequence goes on along the minus strand of JASDDO010000016.1, from coordinate 470,774,404 downwards.
CAAGTATTAACTAATCTGAAATCGTGGTCGTGACTATCATTAATTGAAAGATCACCCGATAAGAGGGTTAATATTTATTTTGCTAAAATTTATAAAAATTAAAACGTCAAAAGACGTTAAGAGATTTTTCATCCATTACTCTACCCTATCCTACAAACCCTGACAAGTAAGAAATTACTCGCTCATGGTTCTTAGCATAGTAAAATAGAGGTAGAAGATGATTGAAACCATATTTAAAATCAGAAAGTAATACTGAATATAATGCAGAAAAGTAATGCGGAAAGTAAATGCGAAAAGAATTAAAACAAAAGACTATCTTTATTTATCAACTATTGCATTATAAAATTTCTCCTTAAAAAGGTAGATTACAAGAACCCTAGTTTTGCTTATAGATCTCTCTCTTCAATTGAACTTTTGAATTTGGAATATTGAATTTCATTTGATAGACAGTTCTCAGTCCATTATATAGTCTCCGAAATTAGAAACCTTAGATGCCATATTGGAGTAGGTGAGATTACGATCAAGAACTAAAATCTCAGATCCTACGGCCCACAACCAACCGCGGAACCCCCGCCCTTTGCCACGTTTGACCACGGATCTACCGCCATATTGTGGGTTTGTAACTTGGGATTTTGTCTGGCTTTTTCTCTCGATATTTGGAGATCCTCTTGATATAAAGATTCTGAAAATATTGCTCTTACTCTCTGTCGTTGGTAAATTTCTCGATTTGCTTCTAATATTTAGCAGATTCGGTTTGATATTCCGATTTGATGTGGATCTCCTACTTAGATTTAGACCTGAGCTAATACCTGCACAATATCTCAAATCAAATTTTTAGTAGCATTTGTTTTTTTTTTGAAATATTATTCCAACCATTTATATGATATGATATCTTAAGAATATTGATTAGGAATATTTGACATTATATGCATATTTTAATATGAATATTTTATTTAAATATTATATGTATATATTTTCTCTAATTATATTAATTATAAATGAAGAAAAATATGATAATAATCTTTTTACAAATAAATCCACATATGTTCTTTATTTACAATTAACACCTTTTATTAGTTAATGATAGTAGGAAAAATGTCCATACAAATGTGTAATATTTTTGACTAATCAGGGAGGTTCCCCATGCTCTCATACAGATTTAATTAAAATAAACCTCCTTTTCTGTAGAGGCGTAGCCCCGTTAACACTTTTCCAGACACATAATAGGTTAGCTAATTGTGAGGTGAAAAATATCTCCCAAGAGCAATCCTACTCATCAGTGGGATCGGGATCCAACTATCATCGCATGATAAGCAAGATGAAAGCCGCTCTAATCACCACATTGCAGAAGGTATGCAACACTAGAAAGTTTCATGTATATTTTAAACTCCCGATGTGGTTTTTGCCCCTAGGAACCTAGTGAACATGACACAGTCTAAAAATCAAAAGATCCTAGTCAAGTTCAACCCATCATTATCTTGATTGCATTAAACCCATCCGCATAACCCTTGACACAGTCAACATGGTTACACGACTGTCCTAACCAATCACATCACTTGCTACAAACAAGTAGTACTTAGCTACCGCACACTACGCCTTGACACTGTCAATAAACGCAGCACGAATACTAAGTATTACTCATTTGAAATGACGGAGGGTTACGAATGGTTTTTGGTGAAAAAGATTTAACGTAATGAACTTGATATCGTTGAAGAAACCAGGTAGTTTTGAAAAGGAGTGGTTTATGCTCCGCTTTTGAAAACTAGTGGTTTTGAAGAAAACCGAGTAATCTATAGTAATATAAAATTTTGCTCAAGAGGTCACTCCTCATGAAGGGATTTAGACTCTTGCCTCCTCGAATGAGGTGCTGGATATTCCTAACCGAATACCACTATGCAAAAGGAAAAAGTATGGCTATAGTTTTTCGAAATTTGTCCCAACAACATCTTTTAGGTTTCTTTTTCTTGCATTAATCAAAACCAATGCGGTCCCATCGATTAATTTCTATCACATCAGAAAAGAACGAAAATACAATGTACATATATACCATCCGCATTCGCTACGGGTCCCCGTCATGCACCGTTAGGTTACCTAATTACCGGCAGAGCGGGGGCTGGACTAGCGCGGATGCAAAACATATACAACATCTACTAGTATATATAAATATATATATGATCATTCATCCCAGGCATGATATAAGAAACATCATAGAGCATCAATAAGCAATATAGAATAACGGATAATCTAGGAGTCCGGGGTTTCATTTGAGCCGCAAATGAAACTCGACGTTACCCGGTCGTATGGATAGCCCATGCAATAAAGAACCTAGACCCCTACGAATGCGGCAAGTTACCCGCCAATCCTGGAAGTGAGTCAACCATAATCAATAAAGTGAATGGGCCACCCAGCACTTCACGGAATCCGGTAACTTGAGCACCCCTCCGTGGGTCATCTTATACCTCCCTACGAGTGCGGCGAATAGCCCTCCAATTCTAGAGTAAGGCCCCCTCCGTCTCAACGCCATGAGATACGGGCCCGATTCCCTCTTGAACCCGGCTATTTGAGCACTCCTCCGCGGGATAATCCTAGTACAGAAAAGAAAAATATATACACAAATGGTGATATCGATCTTAACCCGGCCATGCCCCAACACAAGAATATACAAACTTGCAGAAACGGTAGTTCATATATCGGACGCTCTCCCGGCAATAATGAATATACAAATGAATCAACACTGTACAATAACCATTGCACTATAGGCTATCCACCATGACAATCCATCCATAACATCAGTGCAACACAGAACATCAACACGAATATCATGTTCGTAGATTCGTCTGATTGTACATATAGCAACCAGTCGAATTATACCGCGCTATGATATTCACAGTCGCAGAAACAAGTGCACAAAAAACCAAGAATTTAAAATTGCATTTAATTAAAAACTTTCCGCATTAGCCCCAAGTACAAATCAGTACATAAATGAATCTGGGCCAAAATCAAATATTCCGAAAATCACATTTTCATGAATTAGAGCACCTGAAAAAATTTGGGGCACTATGGCTAAAATTGGGCCGCGGATCCATAGCCAAATGAAACATTTAGCGGCGGTTTAGTAGTCTAATTTTGGGTTTAGATGCCCAATTTTTTTTCTGGTCTCTAGTTTTGCTTGGACGTAATTTTAATATAACCTGAAAAAAAATTTGAACTTTAAAATTCGAACAGCAAGTAAGGATTTGGAAATGCGATTCGGAAAATTTCGTCGATCGAAACACTAAATTAGTGCAAACTAGTCTAGTTAAGATTTATGGAATGGCTCTGATACCATGTTGGCGAGTTGTGCTCACTTTACATCGAAGTAGAGAGGCGGAATGCACAAAAATTAAATTTTTAAGCAAGCACGACCAACTTAACCTAAGTGCTCGAACCATAACCCTAAACTAGCAAGCTACAAGAGATCTATCTACTATGAGAGAAGGTTACACCGATAGACACGTGTCCTTCGGGTCTTCACTCCTCTTCTTAAGCTCCTTGGGGTCTCTTGGATCAACCTTGATAGCCGGCCTCCTCAGCCCTAGATGATCCACTCGAGAGTTTGTGGTCCAAGCTTAGCTTCACTAATGAAGCAACTTAACAACCTAGTTAGCTAATCAAGGTTGCTAAGATGATGCCGTGAGTGTTTAGTAGTAGTTTTCTATCTCAAATCCTTTTGTTTCTCAACACATGAGAATGATAAGGATTTAACAAGAGAATAAATTCAAGAAGATGAAGAGAGGAGAGCAAGTGAAGAAAAATCACGACATGAAGAATGGCTAAGTCTTTTTATGAAGCATTTTCTTTTCTTTTAAAATCACAACCATACTCCAATAGTATTTACAATAAATACAAAGCCATGCTTCATGTCATCTTATTCTATTCCACCTCATTTTCTATTTTCAACAAAATAGAAAAATGCATGATGAGGTGTCATCTTCTAGAAAGTATTTTGTATAAATACAAAATACTTTCTACCATATATACATACTTGTATTCGTACCAAAATACGAATACCTTAGAGATAGAATAACATTACTGATATAATACTAGCATTAAATCAATATCTAATTTAATAAACCGGCTTAATCCTAAGCCCGCTAGTATCATCAACCGTCCGATCGAAAACCTGGATAACACTGGAATATAAATATCGAAATATGTATATGTACATTATTAAATCAATACCTGATTTAATAATCCGGCTTAATTCTAAGCTGGCTAGTATTATCATTCGATTGAAACCCTGCACATATAAACATACGGCCACCACATCGTTTCGCCTGAACCAGAGAAATCTTCTGTGTGGGACTCTGAAGACTCGACAGTACGCTTGCAGTGGGTTTAACCACAAGCACGTCAGCGACACTAGCTGTACATAACGGCTACTCAGGTACCTGTCGAAAAGAAGGCCGACGAGCAAGCTCATCCGAACCCTTACTGAGCCTATCCGTAACAATCTCCATACAGTCTGGTCTCTTCGTCTAAGAGTATCGTATACCGGGTCTAGGGGATAGTAAATGTCCCCTACTGACTTGATATGTCGTGTCAATTTGGCTCAGGACCGATCCGAGAAACTAATGATCTCACCATCAGTAAATATCAACTGCCTTGGCCAATGTCTTATGGTTCTAGACAATCGGACACAGTATGATATCGACTTCCAATACCGGGATAGACGAATCCCTAACAATCACTCACTACCTCAATGTGGCTCGAGACTGTACCCAAACAAAACCCATTTGCATGACTCAGTAGAGTCATGGTAGGGTAGTAATCAAAGCATAGTGGGAACTCACATGAGACCGATGATGATCTCAGATCTAAAAACTAACCTGTACTCATGTCACCTGAGAACCGCTATCTAAAGATAGGTATAATACCATCTAGAGGTTCTCGGCGATTCCGTCCAGTGTACTCACCCCCAGTGAGCACCTGTATACAATCTTATGTGATCACACCAATGGCTGTGAGACCAATTACCGCCCCTCGTTGGGGTCTAGAAACGTATACACAAGTCTACTATGGAATATCGATGTCCGGTCTTGATATTCCTGCGACTTGGGACCTTTAAGGATGTGCTTATGGACTACCTAGCTCCCACAAGTATGATCGCCATCTTAATGCTGGTAGTCAAGCAAAACCCTACGGGTTTTATCAACATGTATCCTCCATATGTGATATCGAGTATAACATATGCACATATTAAGATAAAGACAAACCAAAATAGTATACTACTGTATCGAGTCTTTATCAATATGTGTAAGCAATATAAAGCAGCAAGAGAAAGAAATACATATATTAAGACAAAGACAACTCAGATAATATACTATATACAGTTGAGCAGGATTGTCCTGTATATACATATCCCTAGCATCCTATACAGTACAGGCCTCTAGGGTATACATATCAATTAGAGAGCTCTTTCCAGGATTCAGTGGAGATAGAGATCGGACCCAGGGCCAGATGTTTAGCTCGTATCCGCAAGGTCAGAAGCTGCCTCCGGTGTGTTATGAGTGCGAGAAGTCGGGTCATTTTTCCATGGCTTGTACCATAAGGCGTTGGGGCAGAGCGGCAGTTACACACCCAGAAGTTGTACCGAGAGGCCGTGGATTTGGTGGTCATGTACTAAGATGACGAGGACCCAGAGGCATAAGATGCCAGACTGTGAGCAGATGGCAAGAAGGAGTTCTTGCTCTGCCAGCTTTGGGTGCTTCGGCACTTATCAATGTTAAAGGAGGTATACTTCAATGCCGATTGATTTGATTTGTGTTTTGGGGATCCGAGGATCAAACTTTCGACATTGAAGAAGGAATACTTCGATGTTTATTGTTTTGACTATTGTGTTTGGATGATTGAGGTTTTCATGTACAGCAGTTGCAATTGATTGATATTTTGTGCATACTAGTTGCCTATATTGATGTTTTCATGCACAACAGTTGCACTTGATTGATGTTTTGTGCACACCAGTTGCGCATATAGATGTTTTTGTCACGCCCCGCTTCCCGGTGTACGGATAAGGAGACGCGATGAGGCATGCGACATATTTACTCAGAAGTAAACACGCTAAGCATAAATAAGCAATATAATATTAATGTACACAAGAAAGATATGCGATGTAAATGAACAACAACTTTTTATTGATTAAACTCTTTACAATACAACTGGAAAGTAAATACAATGCTGGAAAGCAATGTCTAAACAATAGTATGAACTGAAGTAAAAATATATACAAGTGAACTAGAGCTCGGGGTTCTCGATGAACTGCTCCAAGTCTTCTGAGCTAAGCTTGATCTCCAGAGAGTCGGGTCTTCATAACAACATTCCTAAAAAATAATAGAAAAAGAATATCGTCAGCGAACAATCGCTCGGTAAGTCCCAAAGAGATATAGAAATAGAATAGACAAATAAGAAAATATAACTGGTATATATATGTTTGTTATGTTAACGTAGTTGTTTGTAGTTTGATACATAATATATTAGTGTTTATAAGAGGAGTTCATCTATCCCATGGACTAAGGTAACCCGTAGTAAAAGGCTCCGTCAAACCCCACGAAACAACCGGAAAGGATGTTTAGTTACGTCTTTTAATGACCATCTCGTGCCACTTTTAACACATTCCGTAACATTCTACCCCTTTAAAAACCCCATAAATGAATATTGTATTGTTTGTAAGGATTTGTTGTATAAGACTTGCCGAAACCATGCTATCAGTTGCTTATGTAAACGGATCGGATATAAACGGATAGTCATGTAATCAAGTCAATATATATCCATGGTTCGGTCCAGTCGAGTCATGTTGATATTTGATGGTATTCTGGTATTCATGTTCAAGTTTCAGTATATATGGATTCATGATGTATTGGAGTTATATTTGAATTGTATGTATATTGGAATTGTATTCAGATTAGACTGAGACTCTGTCTGAGTCAGACGCTTAAACAGAATTTGATTCCTGAATTAGGTTATGGAGTTATCGAAAACTGCAGCACATGGACGGCAGGATTTGTGACTTTTTCCAAGCCAATTACCGTATTGATAACCCTGGTTTAGTTTCCTACCTTAAATAGGCAAGCACCCACTTTCTCCGGCTTCCTGAGACTCAAGAGAATTGGTCCCGCTTAAACCTATATTTACTATGGTTCTTATTGTAAATTAATAAACTTGAGTGGGTTTTATGAAAAATAGTTTTGATAAACTTTCAAAATAATCCCCAAGTATTTATTTATCATATTTGGGGTTTTCATGGATGTAATTTTTAAATGTGAAGTATTCTAGTGAATATAAATCCAGATTGAATAGTATATGGTATTTTAGTGTCAATTTGACGTGTATGGATTTGTGATGGTATATTCATGAAATTTTTGATTCCTATGTTTAGAAAACATGGAATTTGTATTTAAAATAGATAATTTGATAATATTATAAATAATTATTAAAATAAATTTATTTATTAAATAGAAATCACGTTTTCTTAAAAATTGTAATAAAATTTTTCATTGAGATCGGATGCTCCGTGAGGAGGTCTGCATCTCGCTCTACTAGTACCGAGGATGTGGGATAATCTGCACCATCCAAATCGAGTTCCCCAAAATGGGTTGTAGAGGCTTAATTGCAAGAAATTTAATTTAAAACAATTTTAAAGAATACGGTTTTATTAGTTTAAGGTATTTTATTATAAAATTATATTTATCCCACAAACCACTGTTCCAAAGCCATCGTGCTATGTCATGATGAGTGTTGTGATGAGGTAGGTTATTACCTCGTGAGTTTTCTAAAGGAAATATAAGCAAAAATGATGAATGATGTCGAATAAAAAGTTTATTGTATTTAACCGTAAAATTGAAATAAAAATTGCATAGCGTTATATTTTGATTTGAAACTTGTTCTAAATGTTTGTTTATGATTACTAAACAAGCTGTACAATATGGGTGTTTAGTTATTAAGAAAAGTTATGTTCTTTAACGAAATTAAAATCGGGAATCTGAATAACTCCACTTCCGACGAGTTTTGAAAAGGGATCTTTTTAGAATAGGAAGAGAGGAGAGGAGAGGGGACTTACTGGATTAGATGAGAGAGGGGAGATAGATGAATGTTTTGAGAACTTTGTAGAGTCGTGGTGTCACCAGATTTGTCCTGAATCGTCGCCGGAAGATGACCTTGGGCTAACTCCACTTGTACAACTTATTTGACATGGAAAAATTTGAGAGTTTTGGCAATGGATTTTAGAATAGAGAGGACTAGGTATGGTATAGTATTTATAGGATAGAATTAGGGTTTAGAGAATTAAAATAATAATTAAAAATGCATTAAATATTGGATTAAAAGCTCATTTTTAATTTCAGGAAAAACAAACAGAACTAGGGTCGTGGGGGAGGCCAAGGGGTTTAGCGCAAAAATTTGGAGGCATTTGCTATGGGGGGCCCGACGGCGTCGGCCCCCAAGCACATGTAGCCGGTTGTTGGTAGGGGTGGGGTTCTTGGATTAGGGCCACGTGTCCTCGGCTGTGTGTACAATATTTTCCGCATGTTTGATTAATCTGACTTTTCATTTTTTACGTGTATTGCACGTGTAAACTTTTGGACTTCCAAAAATTTTAAAAGAAAAATCATTAAAAATAATATGTGGCTGGGGGATTTGAACACAGGGGCTACGTCACAGTAGTGCAAGGGTTTACCAATGAGTTACAAGTGCTTTCTTGTTGTTCTTAAATAAGAAATACGTTTAAGTTGTGCTCAGGCTAAGGTATTCCTTTCTGTACTTTAAAAAAAATTTATACAGGATGTTTAAGATTGTTACATTCTACCCTCCTTATAAATTTTCGTCCTTGAAATTTATAAAACGATGTTGTAACAGATTCAATAAAATTTGTTGATAGTAGTGGTGAAAGAAATACTGGTAGTGCATGAAAAGTAAGAGATGATGCAAGGGTTTGAAAACATTGAAGCGAATTACCAATGTTACCTTGGTCTATAGCCTCGGCTTCTACTGCCGCCAATGTATAAGCCTAACGCCGGGGTACGTTCCTCCTAGCTAGAGGCACATTCCTCTATCCTTGGGGCATGTTTCTCTACCCTCGAGGCATGTTCCTCAGTGTCTGATGGAATTGACGAGTAGGCTGTGCAGGAGGTCCGCGTGGAGGTGGAGCTAGGAGAGCAAGACGAGGTGCAGATTCCTGAATAGTTGGCCGCTGCTGATAGTTGATGGGTGTTGGAACTGGGTTGTGTCTATGAGAACATGTTTCAATATCATGAGTGGATGCGCCACAAACTAAGCACAGACCGTTTGCACGCCTGCAGTCCTTCAACAGGTGTCCATCCCTCTTGTAGTAGTAGCAAAAGTCTAGAATTGACCGGTTAAATGATACTTTCGGTCCCCTGGGTACAAACGGTGGCCTGAAAGGCTCATCCTGCTATTTGAGTAGCAGAGAACTTCACATCGACAGATTGGGGTCTGCCCTTCTTCTTCACCACTGCCTCATATTTTCGGGCAGCCTTCAAACCTAGGTCATGGGTTGGGAAATCCCTTGTAGCTAGAGCATCATAGATTTTCTGTTCCAACCCTTGCTGAAATCTTCTGGCCCTGATCTCAGCAGTCGGTATGAGATGTAACGCGAACCTGGTCAACATAATGAACTTAGTATCATACTCATCCACGGATTTGCTCCATACAGTGCCTTGTTGTAGATGGATGAATTGCTACTCCATGTCAAATCAAGCAGTCTCGAGAAAATACTTCGCGTCAAACATCTCGCGAAAAATCATCCATTCGATCTGCTGGGCAAGACGGCTTTCTTCCGCCTTTCACCATACTCGGGCGTTATCGGTAAGTTGCAGCTTCGCAACCCTTACCCAAGCAATGTCTGGCACTTATGCAGTTGTCAGATCGTTTTCGATCGACTGAGCCCATTCTTCAGCTTCCAAAGGGCTCTCTTTCCCAGAAAATTGCTTCGGATGTAGTGCCCGGAACTGCTTCACTCCAGGTGCCTCAGATTCTGGGCGATGCAATAAAATAGCAGTTTGCTGCTGCTGTCCCTCCAAGAGACTCTTAATTGCCTCAAGAAATACCGTCTTCTAATTGATAGGAGCTGCTACGGTAGGTGTAAGTGGTAAAGGAGGTGGTATGGTGTAGCCATTGGCGTTCGTGCTTGTATTGTTCGGGGAATCCATAACCTTGAAAGAAAAATAAGGTTAGGATAGAATTCAAGGAATAGGAAATGTAAAGAATGTTTAGTTGCTGAGTCTTATAATTCTTGTGTTATATTGCTTAGGTTTCTATGCAGAACTAATCCTGCATGGTATGACTTCATGCAAAACTGACCTTGTTCCCTGATTAAAAATCAGGAAAAAACTTAAAAAGAGACATCACGTGCTCACACGTGACCAATGGTCACGTGTCGACACGTGATGGTTAAAGCAGCGGCACAAAACAGAGCACAGAAGAAGTGTCCATTCGGGGGGTCACGTGCTCACACGTGACCGGGGGTCGCGTGCTCACACGTGACCAAAGGTCACGTGTCAACACGTGGCTGGCTTTAAAAGCCTTACGGTTTAACAGAATTAAAATCTAAAAAAGATCATTTAAATCTTTCCAAAATGGAGAAGAATTATGGAGAACCGTTAGATTAAGAACCCAAGGGTGATTAAAAATCACCAATTTATGGAAAAATCTTGGACAAGGAAAGATTTCCCCTAAATCTCACCGAAATAACAAATAAAATATCTTTGCATTAAAACATCCAACGGTGAATAAAATTCACCTAGTAATCTAAAGGCTTAGACTAATGATGAAAACAAATTAAATCTTTCAATGAGAGATTTACAAAACAAATTGATTCTTTTCCTCCTCCTATAAATAGGAGTCAAGAAGGGAGAATTAAAGAGAGGAGAAACAGAATTTTGGAGAAAAAACTTTGAAGAAAATTTTAGCATCTTGAAAATTCAGAAAGAAAACCTAGGTGAGAAAAAGAAAGAGGATCAAAACTTCAGAAAAAAGAGAATTTAATTCTCAAAGATCTAAGAGTTTAACTCTTTTGCAAAGAACTTAGTTCTTTCTCTGGTTGAAGATCTGCAAAGTGCACATCTCCCCATAAGTTGAGAATTTAATTCTCATCGGGTCGAGATCCTGCCATGCAGATCTAAAACTTAGAGGAAGAATTGAGTTTGGAGAATTTAATTCTCCCAAAGTTATAGGAATTTAATTCCTCCAAGATAAAATTAGGGTTTAACCCTATATGAGAATTCAATTCTCCAAAATTATAGGAATTTAATTCCTTCAAGATGGACAGAACTAGGGTTTCACCCTAATTGAGAATTTAATTCTCTCAAGCTCACAGGAATTTAATTCCTCTTAAAATAAAATTAGGGTTTCACCCTATGCCAGAACTTGATTCTTTACATATATGGGAATTTAATTCCCCAAAAGGAAAATTAGGGTTTAACCCTACCTAAGAATATAATTCTTCCAAAGAAAATAAGAATTTAATTCCTCCAAAGTTATAGCTAGGGTTTAACCCTATGAAGAATTTAATTCTTAAAAAGATAAAGAGATCTTCAAACAGGCAAGAACTAGGGTCACGTGTCCCCACGTGACCCATGTAAAGACCCGCAGAAAAGAACTCAGAGGCAACGCCTCACGTGCTCCACGTGACCCCTGAAGCACAGAAAGAAAAAGCAAAAGAAATAGAAGCTCTGGGCGCTCTCACGTGTTACCACATGGCCCCTTGGCAAATCAGCACACAAATCCCCGTCACGTGTCAGCACGTGATGCTCCAAAATCAAATATAGAAAGTATTCAATACTTTTTTGCAGAACAGAATAAGGGGAATCTGGTCCCACCTTTAGGCGCTCTCACGTGTCCACATGTAACCCCTTTTTCTTTAGTGTTTTGACACTAATTAGAGATCTTTATTCCCAGTGTTTAACACTGATTTTTCTTAGTGTTTAACACTAATTTGAAAATCCTATTTGCAGTGTTTAACATTGATTATTTTCTAGTGTTTGACACTAAACCGAGAACTATATTTCCAGTGTTTAACACTGATTGTTCTTTTAGTGTTTAACACTAGTTTAAGAATTCTGTCTCTAGTGTTTAACACTTTGGTTATTTAGTGTTTAACACTACTTTTAGCCAAATTGGCTAATCTTTCAGAGGCAAAACCTCCCCTTCAATTGAACCTCAAAATTGAATAACATCCAGAGCTACAATAGAAATGTTATCAAGCCCCTCAAAACTTTTATGGACTGGAACCAGACAAATGTCAAACAGTCCAACAAAGGGCCAGACTTAATTGGACTTAGCCCAAATTGGCCATAAGTCCTTAATCCAGACTTAACTGAGCCAATAGGCTCAAAATAAAATTAATTGGTCTTGGTTCCAAATTGGGCTACAGATCATTTAATCTACCTTGGTTCAAGGGTACATCTCTTCACTCATTTGATATTTGTCGTTGTAATTCCTCAACGTCTTCAAAGAGGTGACGGGTCCCAACAACCATACATTTCACGGACTGTGGGGTCCTTAAACTCATGGACTATGATGTCCTTAAGCTTGACCGTGATGTTTTAAAACTAACAACGGACTATGATGTCCTTAACCTTGACCGTGATGTCTTAAAACTAATATCGGACTGTGGAGTCCTTAAATCCACGGACTATGATGTCCTTAACCTTGACCGCAACGTCTTAAAACTAACATTGGACCACAATGTCCTTAAACTACCTATCGACCGCAACGTCACTAAACTAAATAATAGAGCCCCCAATTACTCTTTTGTTGGATCTAAACGATCCCGTTAAGTTGATCTTAGTCTGAAATTAGACTAACGTATCCTTAACAAACGTTTAAGTTGATCTTAGCCTCAAATAAGGCTAACGTGTCCTTAAACACAACCCCCAAATCCAAATCTAAGAAAGATACGGATTTGGACTAGCCCACGCCTTACGGGCGACAACATAACTTAGTCTCCGTATACAATCCACAGGCAACCGAACACAAAACAAACACCCACGACACGAAGTGACCATATGGAGAAGGAGAAAGTTGTTACCGCAGTGCGGTAGCATAATTAACTGCAGGGGCTTGCGCCTGTAGGGAAGAGCATCCCCACAATCAAAAACCCCTCAAGCGAGGGGGAATCTGACGAAGTCTGCTACATCGCCCGCATCCGTTTAAACCTTCGATACATGGTTCCATAAATCAACTTGGCACCTTCAAAGAGGTGGACGGATAACACCTATTAGCATCTACCCCGAATCTCAGGCAAGACGTTCTGCCGTGCCGTTTTTCGGAGGGGAACAGATTCTGGCACGCCCGGTGGGACCTTTTCCTCTTTCTACTCCACACTTCGTGTGTCGTGTTCGCAAACTAATCGCGGTTCACTAATGGTTGCCCTTGGGTTTCGAGGTACTAAGATTTGGCGTTATGCTTGCTGCACAAAGCAAAAGGATCGATGGCTGGCACCTGCTCAAAGTGTTCCACATGCAACTGCAACCTACGCTCCGCCTCGACTGGGGGCATAACCTACGGGCCCCAAGCGGCCTCTTTGTTCACGATGCCCGTGGAGCAGATTACTCAAGCCACCACATGGCTGTTTTTCGGGACCATGCTCCTGCCAGCGAGCTTCACCATCCCTGTACCCGTATCAGAAGCTTCAAAGAATTCGGTCTTCGATCGACTTGCTACTACCACGGCCCCTCTCAACGTGTCGTCCGATTCCAACCCCTCGGTCCTCACCAGGCTGAACTCGAGCTCCAAAGGGCCTATCGAGAAGCCCATAATACCTGAAGTGGCTATCCCAAAGAAGATAGCCATCCCTGCTGCTGAAGTCGTCAAGGCGGCTTCTCCTGCCGGAGGGTCGGTCTTTACAAGACTGACTGCTCCCATTCCCGCTCCCGCTCAGAAATATGTTTTTGACTGGTTGGCAATGGCTTCTCAACGGACGTCAGTCTTCAAGAGGCTGACACCGGCAACAGCCCCTCACCTGAACAGGGGGCAAGAAAAGGCCATCCCCGTTACCGAGCCAATTCCATCAGTACGGCACGCTCGACGTCGCCACTAGCGCCGGGTAAGGAAGGCTGGGGGCAACTCCCCCTCGGGGCTAACTCCACCGGCTCCAATGGTGGAAATTAATGTTGTTGTTCCAACCGGGAACAGCTTTGAGCAGCTGAACAGGGTAGGCAGGAATTCGCCTACTGCCGTACTAAAAAGATCTCCGCCACCGGTAGAGACCGTCGTAGAAACAAAGCCGGAGCAGTCTGCTCAACGACTGTCTTCCAAAGTCTATAAGATTTGGCGACGAGTCCGAGAATCGGTGATTGATCCGAATTTCTCCCATCAGCATAAGAGTCGAAAGTCCGACAGGAAGAAAACCGCCATGTTAAGCCACGGAAGAAGATGGCCACCTGGGTGCCCACAGCAACGACCCCCTCAACTTCGATGGCCCACAAGAGAAGAAGGCCGGAGAAAGTCCCCATGCCTGCTGCAACTGTCAAAGGCAGTGAGCCTAAACACCCTAAGTCCAGGGGCATGGTGGTACATACTGTCTACATGGCGTCCGGGAAAGAGGATAGCCGTATATCCACAGGTCATCGACCGCTTACGCGATCAGTGACTAAGGCTTAAGAGCAGCAGCAGAAACTCCAAGAGATGATGACCGCGATGGCCGCACTCACCGGGCCAAAAGAAAGCCCAGAAATATCCTCGGATCAGCGCCAGGAGCAAGAAACCGATGCCGAATTCCTTCACAGAATACTTGAAAAGAAGGACAGAGACGCTGCGGAACAAGCAGCCAATACAAAACGAATGGACCTTCTGTTCCAGGACATGGTGGGTATGATGATCTAGCCGGATCCCCCAGCCGAAGACCCTCCGGTTATCCTTGAAGATGACAGAGGAGAAACGTCAAATCCACCTCCGTCTCTTTCAACAGCCAAAGAGGAAACAATCTCTAAGGCTGCCCTGGATGACTACATAGCCCAGCAGATACGAGTTCCCCAGGAAACTGAGGCAGCCGGCCAAGTTTTCAAAACGGGGCGACCATATCCGAGCTGGTATAATCAGATCAAATACCCGCCGGGCTACACGATCCCAAAATTCCATGTCTACAAGGGGACAGGCAATCCCCATCAACATGTTGCCCAGTTCAGGGCTCTTTATGGCAACACCGGCGGCGATGATAAGCTCTTGCTTCGCCAATTCATCGGCAGTTTATCGGAGACAGCATTTGAGTGGTATTCCGAACTTCCAAATGACTCCGTCAAAACTTTCGCTGAAATGGAGTTGTTGTTTACCCAGCGTTTCACAAGCGCAAGCGAACGCACCCCGATAATGGCATTAATTAATGCAAGGGTGAAGCCGGGCGAAACCTGGGTTCAATATGCAATCCGATGGCGGAACTTGTGGTCGAAGTGCGAGCAGCGTATCGAAGAAGCACCAGCGGTGGGCATGTTCGTGGGCACCCTAGATCCTTATGCGACTATTTCACAGTTCATGATGTTCTTTAAACCGACCACGTTCCAGGCCCTAATCGACAAGCTGGCTCAGATGGATCAAATGGGTCACAGACCGTATCCCCCGAAGCCGGAACCGCGAAACGATAAGGGTAAAGGGAAGGCAACCTTCGTCGCGAACACCCAACAGCAGCCCAGTACCCCAAAGCTAGCGAATCAACTGGAAGAGAGACGACGCTATTACAATGAGAAAATGAAGCGTCCTTACTCATTCCCATGGGACAAAACAAAGAGGTTGTTCGAGCTGGCAGTGCGCAACAGGCTTATCAACTTACCAAATCCAAGGCGACCGCTGCAACCCAGCGAGTGAATAACCCCAATTTCTGCCCTTACCATCAAACGGTAAGTCACTCGATCGAGGATTGCTTCGTCTTTAAAGGATGGATCGAAGATCAGTACCTACAAGGCAAGTTTGCGCTGTCCGAGAAGTGGAAAATAAACCTACCACAACCGCACACTCCAAAGAGGACGGACACACCGGGGGCAACTTGTTCTTTTGTTGAGGAAGCTCCATGGGAGGTCATACTGTCAGCCAAAACCAAAAGGATGCTGAATGATCTCCAGACATGCCCGGCGATCAGGTGGAAGAACCTGCTAGAACCCCAGATCATCGAAGGAATGCTGAAGCCGCGCCCAACTCCAAAGATCGGTGGTGATGGCCCCAGCACTCACACCCAGCCGTTAAAATCTTCAAAGAAAAACAAGAAGAAATCCAAGAAGCCCGTGAAGCCTGGCGACAAGCGCACGGATTTGCAGAAACAGATTGACGCGCTGGAAGAGTATAACCAGAAGGCGCGGATTCCAATCACGCTCCAAGAGTTCCTCAGCCACGTCCTCGAGGACGAAAATGATGGAGAAGACTCATCAGATGAATCTGAGGACTACGTAGCAAGTTGTCATGTGATCTCTCACTCATTGATAGATGATAAAGAGGCTCCTGGCACCGAGAAACCGGGGGCGGATCCTGAACCAGAACTTCTATGGCCGTCAGACGAGATGATCGACGCCTTCCTGAATAAGATTCGTCTGGAAAGTAAAGCCAATCAGGAGCGTGAGATGGCCATATTGGAAGGAGCCAAACGCCGGCGACTAGACGAAAGAGTCGAAACACTCCCGCTAAATCAAAAGACATCCATTGCGGATAAAAACAAATTCAAGACGATGAAAAGGTTTGCTAAAGCCATATCAATGGGAATGAAGCTACCACCCTCTGAAGAAAACACTCCCGGTGAAGTAGAGATGCATCCCAATTACTGCTCATATCATCGAAAGATTTCGCACCCCACAGAGGAGTGCGGCGCTTTTAAAAGATGGTGGAAGGGATATGTTGCTCACCGGCTACATTTTAAGCGGATGAAACGCAAAACTCATCGGGAGCAGAGAAGTACGACCGAGGAGCACAAAAGAACTACCGGTAATTGTCGCACGGTCAACGGCGGAGGATCACAGGTTCTAACCTTTGGGAGCGACTCTGACGAAGAGATGGCTCTTGGCCCTCTCTTTAAAGAATCCATCTTAGGGAAAGAGGAAGAACCAAAGGTCTACGAAAACATTCAGCTGCACAATCGCACGCTTCCAGAAAAGAATTTCGGACCCACGAATAGAAAAGAAAAGGTCTCTGAGGATATCGCCCTGGATGACCAAGTCATGAAAGAGCTGACTGCTAAGGACCCGCCAAAGAAAAGTAAGGTGGACTACAACGTCTTAGCGCACCTGAGGAAGCTACCCTGTCAGCTCAACATTCTCGACGTCCTCTTATTATCAAAAGAAGCGAGAGATTCATTAATCAAGGCACTGCAAGAGCCCGAGCAATTCCAAGCCTTCCTCGCCGAAGAAAGGATGAAGGATGAGCTGGAAGAAGTGCACACAGCTGATGTCACGTTCGGTGATGAAGACCTTCTCCTTGGGACGTGCGACCACAACCGTCCCCTATATGTCTCTGGATACTTCCACGATATCAAGATAGGTAAAATCCTGGTTGATAATGGATCCTCCGTCAATCTCCTTAATGTACGGGTGTTGAAGGAAATCTGCATGAGCGTTTAGCACCTCGCTCGTGATAAAATCACGATCTCCGATTTTGACTCCCGGTCATCACGAACTCTCGGATCCGTGATATTGACATTACGATTCGGGCTGCTTGTCACAGACATTAAATTTCATGTCATTGACGCCAAGACATGCTATAATGCTTTGCTTGGCCGGCCTTGGTTACACGAGTACAACATCATCCCTTCTACGCAACATCAGTGTATGAAATACTTTAAGGATGGTCTCGAGTATACCGTAACAGGAGAGCTGAACCCATTCTCCGTGAACGAAGTCCGCAAATACGAAGATGCAAAATACTTTTTGCCAGAACTTGAGGACACAGAGAGATGTCACAAACCGGAGAACAAAGCCGTCACCACCATTCCTGTCTTCGGGAGTGATACCAAGGAATAAGAAGAGATAGTTTATTCTGGGCCGTCTCGACGTAACAACCAGGGACCGTCCGCACCCATATTGTTCTTCGGAAGCGACTCGGAAGATGAGGTTAATGCTGTTTTCTCCAGTCGGCCGTCAATACAAGCATTCGCTGGCGATAATCCGAGTTTGCAAATTACCATGATTCTGCGGGAGCACTACAAAGATCTCGACGCACATGAAGCTTACAGTGTGCAAGACCTGCAGACATTTTATGTCCCTCCCAGGCGAAAAGGTGAAAAGGCGATCCTATTCTATCGGTCCACGGAAATAAGAGTGGAGAAAGAAATCTGGCATGGCGCGGATTCTACACTTGACAGGCTCCAACCCATCCGTTTGCCCAGATACTACACGAACGGACTAAAAAGGGTATTGAAGCGCCAAGGGGTACCTTTCAAACAGACTATTCGACAAGCTCAGTTCTACAACAGGATTTGGGATGTCCCTGGGACTCAGCACAAGTTACCCAACAGGAGAATGGAAACGCTTGGGCTTGGATATATGAAATCCGGGAAATGGGAACGAGTCCATGGTAGCTATGCCATATATAACTTCGATGAAGAAGAGGGCGCCCTGTCAGAAAATGCTGACCTCGCACCAAAACAAGATCCTCCAATCAAAATGCCGAGTCCGTCATTTGAAGAACGAATGGACAAGCTTATCAGGGAAGCGGGTCAGAAAGTTCGAGATGATCATAACCGCGAAATGGCCATATATGAGAAAGCCAGGACGCAACGCCTTCTTTGACAGGCCGCGAAAGATGAAAATGCTCCTCCCTGTCAACCTGTTGTGCAAAAGGCTCGACGCAGAGGCAGAAACAAGCCAAAGAGCGGAAAAGGCGTTCGACAGTGACAAAGCGGGACTAAGAAGTCACACTGTCGAGAATCAAGCAGTCCAGATTTGTCCCTTATGAAGAAGATGAGTCGAGCATACTCTTTTCCTCAAGATAAGACAAAGAAGATACTTGACCTCGCTATTAAACATCAAATGATTACACTTCCAGAGTCTAGACACCCCGAGCAAGCAGGCGAAGTCTCTTACCCAGACTATTGCTCTTATCACCGAGCAATAGGACACCCTCTCGAAGATTGCTTCACCTTCAAGAACTGGGTCGAAGATCAATATCAGCTCGGCAAGTTCGCTCTATCCGACAGTTGGAAGATAACTCTGCCGCAGAAGCATGAACCCAAAGCCACGAGAGTAGAACCAGATCCACATCGGTCTTGGAAACGAGTTCGTGCTTGTCATATGATAACGATATCAAAAGAAGAGCCCGAGGATATGGATGACCTCCCCTGGTGCTTCGAAAACAATAATGACGAGATGATTGCAGAATTTCCACCGGTGCCGAAAGAGCTGGAAGATGGAATACATACCACTGCAGATGAGCTCAAGAAAATTGAGCTGGGGACGACAAGCGACCCGCGGTCGACATTCGTCAGTGAGCTGCTGTCTGAAGAAAAGGTGGCTGCACTAAAAGACGTGCTTATGCGGCATAGAGATTGCTTCGCATGGAATTATTCCGAAATGCCAGGACTAGATCCAGAGATTGCTGTCCACAAGCTGGCCATATCCCCGGACGTCAAGCCGATCAAACAAGCACCGAGAAGAATGCGGCTTAAGCTTGAGATGAGCGTCAACGCCGAGGTCAAGAAGCTAATCGACTCTGGCTTCATCCAAGAGGTTCAATACCCTGATTGGATCGCCAACATCATCCCAGTGATGAAGAAGAATGAGATAGTGCGCATATGTGTAGACTTTCGAGATCTCAATAAAGCCTGTCCGAAGGATGATTTCCCAGTACCGGTCACTGAGCTGATGATAGACAATACGTCCACTCACGAAGTCTTCTCCTTTATGGACGGATCATCAGGATACAATCAGATAAAGATGCATCCCGAGGATCAGAAGCATACCGCTTTCCGGACCCCTTTAGGTATATTCTGCTATAAAGTGATGCCCTTCGGTTTAAAGAACGCTGGCGCCACCTATCAGAAGGCCATGACGAAGATCTTCGACGACCTCATACATGAAATCGTCGAATGCTATATCGATGACCTCGTGGTGAAAAGAAAATCATACGGGGAACATCTCGAGCATCTGAAGATCGTATTCAACGCCTTCGGCAATACAACTTGAAGATGAACCCTCTCAAATGCGCGTTCGGAGTTTCTTCAGGAAAATTCCTAGGATTCATTGTCCGGCACCGAGGTATCGAGATAGATCCGTCAAAGATCAAGGCGATCATGGAAATGCCTACGCCAAGGACTCTCAAGCAATTGCAGTCTCTCCAAGGGAAGCTCGCGTATATCCGGCGATTTATAGCCAATCTCTCAGGCAAGTGCCGTCCTTACAGCCACCTGATGAAGAAGGGAACCCTTTCGTCTGGGATCATAAATGCCAAAGCGCGCTGGACGAAATCAAGAAATTCCTGCAGAATCCGCCAGTGCTGGCTGCTCCGGTCAAGGGAAAGCCTCTCATTTTGTATACAACCGCCCTTGAAGGTTCCTTAGGCGCATTATGGGCACAAGAGAACGACCAAGGGAAAGGAAGAGCTCTCTACTACTTGAGTCGAGTTCTCCTGGGGGCAGAAAGCAATTATTCTCCCATCGAAAAACACTGCCTGGCGTTGATCTTCGCGATAACGAAACTCCGACACTATGCGTTGACGCATGAAGTCCGTTTCATATCGAAGGTGGATCCTCTCAAACATTTGATGTCAAAGGCCATATTGACAGGTCGGCTCTCTAAATGGGCCTTGCTCTTGATGGAGTTCTCAATAACCTATCAGCCTCTTAAGACGGTGAAAGTCTAGGCCATCGCCGACTTCCTCGCTGAACATCCAATACCTACCGATTCTCCCTTGAATTGCGAACTGCCAGACGAACACGCGTTTGACACGATCGACGGAAGTTGATACCCGGTGGGAACTTTATTTTGATGGTGCATCTTCCATGAAGAAGCGCAAGCAAAGCACCCCTATAATCAAATCAGGGGTAGGACTCGTCTTTGTAACTCCATAAGGAGGGATAATGCGCTTTGCTTTCTCCTTAACAGAGCCGAGGACAAACAATGAAGCCGAATATGAAGCTTTGATAGCAGGCCTCGAGATCGCCATCGACATGGGAATTGAAAACCTCCTCATATACGGGGATTCCCAGCTGATCGTTAGTCAAGTAAATGGCGATTACCAAACATACAAACCAGAGTTGGTGAAGTACGGCAAAAAGGTGCAGCAACTGTTGACCCAAATTCCTTCCTACACTTTGGAAAGCATACCGCGTGCAGAAAATAGCAAAGCGGATGCATTAGCCAATCTCGCTAAAGAACTGGCCGACGAGAACCTCGATAATGCAAAGATTATCGTGCAAAGCCGTCGGGTTCTTGCTCCGGCAGAAATATCTCCAGAGTCGTCCGAAGAAAAGGAAGAGACCGAACAGACGACCCTACAAATAAAGGACCAAGAAACGGTTGAGGATTGGAGAGAAGTCTTTATAGACTACTTCAGATCCCGTCGAACACCGGAAGATGCGTCCTCAAGACATCAGCTTATGAAACGAGCTCTGTCTTTCGCCTTCGTCAATGATACTCTGTACAAGAGGTCATTTGATTCCCTGTGGCTGAGATGCCTGGGACCTGAAGAGGCGAAGAGAGTCGTTCAGGAAGTTCACGACGGACTCTGCGGTTCTCACCAAGCAGGGCCGAAGATGAAGTTGAAGATCAAACGGATGGGCTACTACTGGCCTACGATGATTCAGGACTGCCTTGAGTATGCGAAGCAATGCCATTCGTGCCAAATCCACGGGGACTTTATCCATCAGCACCCAAATCCACTACACCCAACAGTGGCTAGCTGGCCATTCGAAATGTGGGGAACTGACATAATTGTCCCCATCGAACCAGCGTCGTCCAGGGGACATCGATTCATTTTGGCGACGACTGGATACTTCTCCAAATAGGCAGAAGCAGTACCGCTGAGGGAAGTGAAGACGGAGAATATCCTCTATTTCTTCAAGACGCACGTCATTTATCGGTTTGGGACTCCGCGACGGATCATATCCATTAACGGGCCAGCCTACAAAAGCCATAAAATCAGCCGCTACGCACAACAGCACAACATAGACTGGAGATACTCCTCAGTTTATAATCCCCGAGCTAACGGTCTAGCTGAGGCTTTCAACAAGACCTTAACGAAGATCGTAAAGAAGACGGTGTCTCGAAACAAGAAAGATTGGCACGAGAGGCTGCAAGAAGCTCTCTGGGCGTATCGAACTACGTTCAAGACGGCCACGAACACAACGCCGTACGCGTTGGTATTCGGTACAGAAGCCGTACTCCCTCTCGAGATAGAGTTACCCTCTCTACAAGTGGCAGTTCATTACGAGTTGACGGACGAAGAAAACTCTCACCTTCGACTTGAGGAGCTTAATGCCCTTGATGAAACCCGGCTCCTGGCGCAGCAAAATCTGGAAGCTTATAAAGCGAAGATGACGCGCTCATATGAATGATTGAACAGGCCGAAGACATTCCGCCAAGGCGAACTCATGCTAGTGGTCAAAAGACCTATGATCCCCAATCGCGCCAAGCGGGGAAAATTCGAGCCAAACTATAAAGGCCTGTATATCATAGACAAGGTCTACCAGGGTGGAGCCTATCTACTTATGGACATGCATGGTGAAAGACCTTTCAGGCCAATAAACGGTCGCTTCCTGAAGAAATACTACGCTTAACGAGTTACGGCCCAGGTCAATGATAGATGACGACGACTATGTCCGCTCACTATCTTCCTAAGCCCAAACTCTATAAGTAGTAACCGGCTTACTTTACAGCGGACCGAAACGTCCTTAAACTAGCAGCGGATCGAAACGTCCTTAAAACTAACAACGGACCGAAACGTCCTTAAAACTAATAGCGGACCGAAACGTCCTTAAACTAACGACGGACCACTATGTCCTAAAAACTAGCTGTTGACCGAGATGTCGATAAACTACGGTGGATTGCAGCATCCCAAAGCTGATACTAAAATAAAAAATAAAAAAAAGAAAGAATAAAAAAACGGTATGTCCATAAGCAAAATGGGCACGGATGAAAACCCGAAAGGGCTCCGTGAGTAAAAACAGCAGGGCTACCGGCGAGTGTTTGTGAAAACCCGAAAGGGCGCAACCTCGTTAAAAAGAAAAAAAAAAGAAAGAAAAAGAGAAGACGGCATGTCCATAAGCAAAATGGGCACGGATGAAAACCCGAAAGGGCACCGTGAGTAAAAATAGCAGAGCTGCCGGCGAGTGTTGTGAAAACCCGAAAGGGCGCAATCTCGTAAAAAGACACTTACAGGGTCCTCACGACCTTGTGAGGAGAAACCACCTGCGTGAGATCCTTACGACTCACAAGAGAGCAACACACTTAGGGATCCCCATGATTCCTAAGGAGAAATTACACTTGCGAGATCCTTACGACTCGTAAGGAGAACTCTCTTATGGGACCCTCACGGCTCATAAGATTTGAAAATCTTAAGTTACAGAGACCTGAACCTGTTCTTAAGCACCCCCCCACAACCTCCGATACTGCCCTACAAGTGGCTCAATATTGACCCTTGTATACAATCTACGGGCGCGAATAAATATTTCCTTAACCAAGTCCCATCCGTGACTAGGGATATGTCCATATGGTAAACAACCCTTGTAAGTCCTCTCGACTTATAAGGAGAAAACCCTCTTGTAAGATCCTTACGACTTATAAGGAGCCATACACTTAGGAATCCTCACGATCCTTAAGGAGAAAACACACCTACGAGATCCTCACGACTTGTAGGGAGAAATACCTTCGTGAGACCCTTACGGCTCATAAAGTCAAAAGCCTTAGTCGACAGGACCCTAACCCTGTTTGCTAAGCCACCTTTGTTCGATATCGACAGAGGCAAATGATGATTCGCTCCTGGCAATATTCCAGTTGTATTGGTGCTGATGCCGAAATCGGTGTCTAATTTCAAGCTTGCGGCGAAAAGCCAGCAAGTCACACATGCATACAAAAGAGCCGAAATGATGGGGCAACTTACGACAAAATCAACAAGTAAAAATGTATGCATGCGAAATAGCCAAAATGATTGGGCAACTCACAATAAAAAGCAGCGAGTAAAAATAAAACAAATAGCCAAAATGATTGGGCACCACGAAAAATAGCCGAAATGATGGGGCAATCGCGACCTTCGCGATATAAAGCTGAAATGATAGAGCATCGCGGAAAGAAATAAAATAAAAATGAAAAAGAAATTTATGCCCTACAGGTAATATTACATCAATCCCTGTATACAATCCATGGGCGCAAACAAAGAAGGAATCACACTCTTCCTCCCCCTGGTTTCATCAGAAGAAGAAGCCAAATCTCGATGAGTCACAAGTAGCCTGGAGCTCATCTCAACATTCGTCTCAGCAGACACGACATCAAGCAAAGAGGAACAGCGGCAACTCCCAGTTCCGTGACTCGGCGGTGTACAGATGACCGAAAGTCAAATCCCAACTCCGTGAAATGCGGATATAATCAACAAAATTCCTGGTCACGTGGAACGCGGATAACGTCACTCTTTGACCCCGTGGAAAACATCCAGAGCGGATCCTGGTCCTCGCAGAGCGCGGCAGTGAACCCGTGTGAAGCATCCAGAGCGGAGCCTGGTCCTCGCCGAACATGACAGTGAACCCGTGGGAAGCATCCAGAGCAAAATTCCTGGTCACGTGGAACGCGGATAACGTCACTCTTTGACCCCGTGGAAAACATCCAGAGCGGATCCTGGTCCTCGCAGAGCACGGCAGTGAACCCGTGTGAAGCATCCAGAGCAGAGCCTGGTCCTCGCCGAACACGGAAGTGAACCCGTGGGAAGCATCCAGATCAAAATTCCTGGTCACGTGGAACGCGGATAACGTCACTCTTTGACCCCGTGGAAAACGTCCAGAGCGGAGCCTGGTCCTCGCCGACCACGGCAGTGAACCCGTGGGAAGCATCCAGAGCAAAATTCCTGGTCACGTGGAACGCGGATAACGCCACTCTTTGACCCCGTGGAAAACGTCCAGAGCGGAGCCTGGTCCTCGCCGAACACGGCAGTGAACCCGTGGGAAGCATCCAGAGCAAAATTCCTGGTCACGTGGAACGCGGATAACGTCACTCTTTGACCCCGTGGAAAACGTCCAGAGCGGATCCTGTTCCTCGCAGAGCACGGCAGTGAACCCGTGTGAAGCACCCAGAGCGGAGCCTGGTCCTCGCCGAATACGGCAGTGAACCCGTGGGAAGCATCCAGAGCAAAATTCCTGGTCACGTGGAACATGGATAACGTCACTCTTTGACCCTACGGAAAACGCCCAGAGCGGAGCCTGGTCCTCACAGAGCACGGCAGTGAACCCGTGTGAAGCATCCAGAGTAAACATCGGACTGTGGAATCCTTAAAATTCACGGACTATGATGTCCTTAACCTTGACCGTAATGTCTTAAAACTAACGATCAACCATAATGATTCTAGACTGGTTTTACCTCGGTTCAAGGGTACATCTCTTCACTCCATTGATATTTGTCGTTGTAATTCCTCAACGTCTTCAAAGAGGTGACGGGTCCCAGTAACCACACATTTCGTGGACTGTGGAGTCCTTAAATCCACGGACTATGATGTTCTTAACCTTGACCGTGATGTCTTAAAACTAACATTGGACTGTGGAGTCCTTAAATCCACGGACTATGATGTCCTTAACCTTGACCGTTATGTCTTAAAACTAACATTGGACTGTGGAGTCCTTAAATCCATGGACTATGATGTCCTTAACCTTGACCTTGATGTCTTAAAACTAACATTGGACTGTGGAGTCCTTAAATCCACGGACTATGATGTCCTTAACCTCGACCGTAATGTCTTAAAACTAGAAACGGACGGTGGAGTCCTTAAACCTACAGACTATGATGTCCTTAACCTCGACCGCGATGTCTTTAAACTACGGTACCCCAGAAAACATCCAAAGCAACCCTTGACCCCGTGAAATACGGATAAGGGCAACCGCACTCAGCACTTGCGGGTCCTCACGACCCGTAGGGAAGCAAATTCTCTTGTGAGATCCTTACGACTTTCAAGGGAAAACACGCTTAGGAATCCTCACGATTCTTAAGGAGAAATTACACCTATGGGATCCTCTCGACCTGTAGGGAGGAAAACTCTTTATGAGACCCTCACGGATCGTAAAGCTTAAAAGTCTCAGGAGGCAGATCTTAACCCTGAATCCTAAGCCATCATTGTCCTGCAAAGAGATCAAGATAGACTATCCGCAGAATACATTCAATAAAAAGATACGCGCCATTGAGAAGAAAAATATTTTTTTTATTCATGAATCGAAATGGATACAAAGTACAATTCATGAGAGAACAAAAAAATATATACTCTCATTCAGGAGTATGTACAAAAGAAGAAAAAAAAGGATGTACAATTCTTCAGGCCGGCGGAGGATTTAGCAGCCTCGCCAGCTCATCCTTTTTTCGCTGGGCCACGCCTTCGTGATTCAGTATCGCCAGAAGACGGGTCTCCGCCTGAGCCTGTTGGGCCTGATATGAGGCAAGCCAACCTTCGAGCTCTTTCTCGATAGCTTTGTGAGCCTCAACCCTTTCGCGAGTGAACACGACAGCTTTATCGAGGGCCATCACCTCTTTGATAGACTCTTGAAGTACTCGCCAGAGTTCATACGCTTTGTTGGCTTTGGCTGTAAGGTTGGCCTGGAGCTCGTTCAACGCCTTGGAAGCCAGCCCTCTCTCCGAGAATTTGCGGCCGAGCCTCTTCTCGCATGACACCATATTCGTCGCTAATCGCTCGATTAAGCCCCATAAGCTTACCTTCGCAGCCACAGCCTCTGGAGTTGGACATGTACGCTCAAGACTGTATAAACAAACTTCCATTCGACGGCAATAGTCGATCTGAAACACGCACACATCACCTGATATGGGAGGCAAAAAAGGAAATTTCCAATGCGGACCCTATCAAGCATGCATTTGCGACTATATGAATATTCGAAAAGAACTGATACCCGAAGCTCTGATGTGCATGCAACATAATGGTAGTACTCGCAATTAAAGAAAGTTATCATGGGAGGAATGTGAAGCTCATTTACGCAGGCAAAACGCACGTACGAGTGCACAACAAACATGAAAATTCAATATAAAGCACGCAACAACTAATAAAAAAGGAGTACACTAATTTGAATATACTACGCTAGCGAAAAAAGGTAACTAAACAAAAGATCGGTGGCACAAGGGTTAACAAAACAAAGAGCAAAATTCTCCATCTCTCTTTCTGCCTTCTCCAACACATCGAAGCGACGGTTCTCGCGAGGAGTCGCTCCCCACCGATTGGCGCCATGTTCGTCCGCAAAAGCAGACATAATAGCCCGCCGGGCTCTTATTTGGCCCAACAGGTGAACCGAGCAATCTTTCAAAGCCTGAGTAATCAGGCACGCTTCATGAAAACGCTCGAGCTTGTCTTCAGCCGCGTCAAGCATCGCCAGGGTCATCTCCGCTGGGTGAGGAGGGATGTCAGCAAGCACGGCAGCAAGAATCATCCGGAGCCAAAGGGATCCCATTGGGAGGGGGACCCCCTACGGATCAAGAGATCATATATCGCCGAATCACATTCGTCGTCGGTAAGAAGGGGATCCACCAGTCGTGCAGCAAAGCGAGGAATCATCTCCTCGATAGGTACTTCCCATGGCTGTCGACGAGTATGGGGGCGGTTGCAGGCCATGGCACTCAGTTGTTTTATCAAGATAAATCACACTAAAGTGAGAATAGATTTCTCTGTGAAGAAACAAAGAAGACCATGGCCTCAGGTTATGAAGAGGGGCATTAAATGCTGCGCCCGAAGAATATTGCATGGTGGAACTATTTCCAAGGCCCAAAAAAGGGAAGGCATTAGAAATCAAGGAGATGGAACTATTTCCAAGGCTCCTTTTCAGCATCTAATGCTGTGCATAGAAAATATGGCATGAAAAATTAAATAGCACCATCAAAAGGGCCCTACGTGCGGAGCACGTGAGCATCACACTTGATGTGCACTGGAAAGTGAAATAGTGCCTCACACGCCAAACACATCAGCAACAACAATGACAAAATGATGAAATCCCATAAAGAAGTCATGCAAACACAGAAGGGCACAATAAAGCTTATCACTCATACTTTAAAAGTTCATACAAAAATAAAAAAGAAACGATTACAGCGGCAAGACCTCAGATGGGGGGCATGGATTGAGAAACTCAAAAGTGACTTTGTTCAAGATCTTCCAGGCATTTCGAACCATCCTAGTATGTTTTCTTTCACGATCACAAGTGTCGGGATCCTCACGGATGTCCTCCACCCTCCGATAGGCAGCAAGTATGGCCGACTGCTGGAAAGCCTGGTGCAAGAGATCAATGAGGCTGTCTCGCCTCCTCTTAGAGATTAGGCTCATCAGATACACCGAATGCACCTTATCCTCGGCGGCATCCAATGCCCTGAGCGGTACGCCGGTGGAAAAGAGAGGGAGTGCCCCCAGATCGCCAGCACAATGAGTCTCAAAAGAGAAGAGCGACGAGGGAGTAACTGACCGTTGTACTCGTTGAAGCGGCTCATGACCTCAGTACACTGAGCGTTAGTAAGCTCCTGGTTCTGACTGTGGCCCAGTGCACGAATATTTCCGTAAGAAATGATTTCGTCAAGATCATACAAATAGGCATCCATAATACCTGAAATAAAGATCATGGAGATTCATTACAAACTTTTTCTTCTCGGTTACGAAGGAGACAATTCAGGGCAAGGAAACCCCAAGAAGTCCCCATGGGAAGAACTTAGTTCCTCATAGGAATTAAATTCCCTTTTGAAAAAGGGAATTAAATTCCCGGAAATTTTTTGTTCCAGAGTCAGAGCTCCTTGACTATGGAATTAAATTCCATGGAAAGGACAGACACCACCACCGATCCCTGAAGACCAGAGAAACATTAAAAGATCTAGTATTTGAAGATTAGATGGTTTTCTGTTTTTGTTAAGGAAATTAAGAAATAGGTTCTTGTCACAAATGAAAACCCTTGGTGTGGATTTAAAATCCCGTGGTGATTTCTGTGAAAGTTCTTCGTTCATTCAAGAGCATTACCTGAAGAGATGGGTCTTTCTTCAATAGAGTTAAACTCTGGAAAATTTGCAAGACAGAGAACTATGCTCTGAGAAATGAGAATTAAATTCTCAAAAGAAAAGATAGCCAAAGGAGGAAGATGGATAGAGTGGAGGCGCTTCTGAAGAGACCCCTGCATTTATAGGATGTGATGGAAACGCTTCATCTCCCCGATTCCCTAGATGGATCCAACGGTCACAAAAGTGACAGTGTTGCACTCACGTGTAGACACGTGAGAGCAACGCTATGGGGGCATTTGTTCCCTGATTAAAAATCAGGAAAAAACTTAAAAAGAGACATCACGTGCTCACACGTGACCAATGGCCACGTGTCGGCACGTGATGGTTAAAGCAGCGGCACAAAATAGAGCACAGAAGAGGAGTCCATTCGGGAGGTCACGTGCTTACACGTGACCGGGGGTCACGTGCTCACACGTGACCAAAGGTCACGTGTCAACACGTGACTGGCTTTAAAAGCCTTACGGTTTAACAGAATTAAAATCTAAAAAGATCATTTAAATCTTTCCAAAATGGAGAAGAATTATGAAGAACCGTTGGATTAAGAACCCAAGGGTGATTAAAAATCACCAATTTATGGAAAAATCTTCGACAAGGAAAGATTTCTCTTAAATCTCACCGAAATAACAAATAAATATCTTTGGATTAAAACATCCAACGGTGAATAAAATTCACCTAGTAATCTAAAGGCTCAGACTAATGATGAAAACAAATTAAATCTTTCAGTGAGAGATTTACTAAACAAATTGATTCTTTATCTCCTCCTATAAACAGGAGTCGAGAAGGGAGAATTAAAGGGAGGAGAGACAGAATTTTGGAGAAAAAACTTTGAAGAAAATTTTAGCATCTTGAAAATTCAGAAAGAAAACCCTAGATGAGAAAAAGAAAGAGGATCAAAACTTCAGAAAAAAGAGAATTTAATTCTCAAAGATCTAAGAGTTTAACTCTTTTGCAAAGAACTTAGTTTTTTCTCTGGTTGAAGATCTGCAAAGAGCACATCTCCCCATAAGTTGAGAATTTAATTCTCATCGGGTCGAGATCCTGCCATTCAGATCTAAAACTTAGAGGAAGAATTGAGTTTGGAGAATTTAATTCTCCTAAAGTTATAGGAATTTAATTCCTCTAAGATAAAATTAGGGTTTACCCCTATATGAGAATTCAATTCTCCAAAATTATAGGAATTTAATTCCTTCAAGATGGACAGAACTAGGGTTTGACCCTAATTGAGAATTTAATTCTCTCAAGCTCACAGGAATTTAATTCCTCTAAAAATAAAATTAGGGTTTCACCCTATGCCAGAACTTGATTCTTTACATATATGGGAATTTAATTCCCCAAAAGGAAAATTAGGGTTTAACCCTACCTAAGAATATAATTCTTCCAAAGAAAATAGGAATTTAATTCCTCCAAAGTTATAGCTAGGGTTTAACCCTATGAAGAATTTAATTCTTAAAAAGATAAAGAGATCTTCAAACAAGCAAGAACCAGGGTCACGTGTCCCCACGTGACCCATGTAAAGACCCGCAGAAAAGAACTCAGAGGCAACGCCTCACGTGCTCTACGTGACCCCTGAAGCACAGAAAGAAAAAGCAAAAGATATAGAAGCTCTAGGCGCTCTCACGTGTTACCACGTGACCCCTTGGCAAATCAGCACACAATTCCCCGTCATGTGTCAGCACGTGATGCTCCAAAATCAAATATAGAAAGTATTCAATACTTTTTTGCAGAACAGAATAAGGGGAATCTGGTCCCACCTTTGGGCACTCTCACGTGTCCACATGTGACCCCTTTTTCTTTAGTGTTTTGACACTAATTAGAGATCTTTATTCCCAGTGTTTGACACTGATTTTTCTTAGTGTTTAACACTAATTTGAAAACCCTATTTGCAGTGTTTAACATTGATTATTTTCTAGTGTTTGACACTAAATCGAGAACTATATTTCCAGTGTTTAACACTGATTGTTCTTTTAGTGTTTAATATTAGTTTGAGAATTCTGTCTCTAGTGTTTAACACTTTTGTTATTTAGTATTTAACACTACTTTTAGCCAAATTGGCTAATCTTTCAGAGGCAAAGCCTCCCCTTCAATTGAAACTCAAAATTGAATAATATCTAGAGCTACAACAGAAATGTTATCAAGCCCCTCAAAAATTTTGTGGACTGGAACCAGACAAATGTCAAACAGTCCAACAAAGGGCCAGATTTAATTGGATTTAGCCCAAGTTGGCCATAAGTCCTCAATCCAGACTTAACTGAGCCAATGGGCTCACAATATAATTAATTGGTCTTGGTTCCAAATTGGGCTACAGATCATTTAATCTACCTTGGTTCAAGGGTACATCTCTTCACTCCTTTGATATTTATCGTTGTAATTCCTCAACGTCTTCAAAGAGGTGACAGGTCCCAACAACCATACATTTCACGGACTG
This sequence comes from Agapanthus africanus, assembly GCA_030015575.1. Classification (NCBI taxonomy): domain Eukaryota; kingdom Viridiplantae; phylum Streptophyta; class Magnoliopsida; order Asparagales; family Amaryllidaceae; genus Agapanthus; species Agapanthus africanus. The sequence continues at coordinate 470,742,796 of JASDDO010000016.1, read as the reverse complement.
TGGGGTCCTTAAAGTCATGGACTATGATGTCCTTAACCTTGACCGTGATGTCTTAAAACTAACAACGGACTATGATGTCCTTAACCTTGACCGTGATGTCTTAAAACTAACATCGAACTGTGGAGTCCTTAAATCCACGGAGTATGATGTCCTTAACCTTGACCGCAACGTCTTAAAACTAACATTGGACCGCAATATCCTTAGACTACCTATCGACCACAACATCACTAAACTAAACGATAGAGCCCCCAATTACTCTTTTGTTGGATCTAAACGATCCCGTTAAGTTGATCTTAGTCTGGAATTAGACTAACGTATCCTTAACAAACGTTTAAGTTGATCTTAGCCTCAAATAAGGCTAACGTGTCCTTAAACACAACCCCCAAACCCAAATCTAAGAAAGATACGGATTTAGACTAGCCCACGCCCTACGGACGACAACATAACTTAGTCTCCGTATACAATCCACGGGCAACCGAACACAAAACAAACACCCACGACACGAAGTGACCATATGGAGAAGGAGAAAGTTGTTACCGCAGTGCGGTAGCATAATTAACTCCAGGGGCTTGCGCCTGCAGGGAAGAGCGTCCCTACAATCAAAAACCCCTCAAGCGAGGGGGAATATGACGAAGTCTGCTACATCGGCCGCATCCGTTTAAAACTTCGATACATAGTGTCATAAATCAACTTGGCACCTTTGAAGAGGTCGACGAATAGCACCTATTAGCATCTGCCCCGAATCTCAGGCAAGACGTTTTGTCGCGCCGTCTTTCGGAGGGGAACAGACCTGCATGGGCCGCAAACAAAACCTATCACGTCCCGATTCCCGGTGTACGGATAAGGAGACGCAACGAGGCACGCAACGTATTTACTCAGAAGTAAACACGATAAGCGTAAATAAACAATATAATATAAATGTACACAAGAAAGACATGAGATGTAAATGAACAAAAACTTTTTATTGATTAAACATTCTTTACAATTCAACTGGAAAGTAAATAAAATGCTGGAAAGCAATGCCTAAATAATGGCATGAACTGAAATGAAAGTATATACTAGTGAACTAAAGCTCGGGGTTCTCGATGAACTGCTCCAAGTCTTATGATCTGGGCTCGATCTCCAGAGAGTCGGGTCCTCCTAACAATATTCCAAAGAATGAATAGAAAAGGAATGTCATCAGCGAACAATCGCTCGGTAAATCCTAAAGAGATATAGAAATAGAATAGACCGATATGAGAATATAACTGGTGTATGTATGTTTGTTATGTTAACATAGTTGTTTGTAGTTTGGTACAGAATATATTAGTGTTTACGAGAGGAGTCCATTTATCCCGTGGACTAAGGTTACCCGTAGTACAAAGCTCCGTCAAACCCCACGGAACAACGGCAATGGATGTTTAGTTACGTCTTTTAATGACCATTTCATGCCATTTTTAACACATTCCGTACCAGTCTACCTCTTTAAAAAAACCCATAAATGAATACCGTATTGTTTGTAAGGATTTGTTGTATAAGACTTGCCGAAACCATGATAGCAGTTGCTCATGTAAATGGATCAGATATAAACGGATAGTCATGTAATCAAGTCAATATATATCCATGGTTCGGTCCAGTCGAGTCATGTTGATATTTGATAGTATTCTGGTATTCATGTTCAAGTTCCAGCATATATGGATTCATGATGTATTTGAGTTATATTTGAATTGTATGTAGATTGGAATTGTATTCAGATTAGACTGAGACTCTGTCTGAGTCAGACGCTTAAACAAAATTTGATTCCTGAATTAGGTTTTGAAGTTATCGGTAACTGCTGTACATGGACGGCAAGATTTGTGACTTTTTCCAAACCAATTACCGTATTGATAACCCCGGTTTAGTTTCCTACCTTAAATAGGCAACCACCCATATTCTCCTGCTCTCTGAGGCTCAAGAGAATTGGTCCCGCTTAAACCTATATTTACTATGGTCCTTATTTTAAATTAATAAACTTGAGAGGGTTTTATGAAAAATAGTTTTGATAAACTTTCAAAATAATCCTCAAGTATTTATTTATCGTATTTAGGGTTTTCATGGATGTAATTTTTAAATGTGAAGTATTCTAGTGAATATAAACCTAGATTGAATAGTATATGGTATTTTAGTGTAAATTTTACTTGTATGGATTTGTGATGGTATATTCATGAAATTTTTGATTCCTTTGTTAAGAAACATGGAATTTGTATTTAAAATAGATAATTTGATAATATTATAAATAATTATTAAAATAAATTTATTTATTAAATAGAAATCACGTTTTCTTAAAAATTGTAATAAAAATTCCATCGTAATCGGATGCTCCGTGAGGAGGTCTGCATCTCGCTGTACTAGTACCGAGAATGTGCGATAACCCACACCATCCAAATCGGGTCCCCCAAAATGGGTTGTAGAGACTTAATTGCAAGGAATTTAATTCAAAACAATATTAAAGAATACGGTTTTATTAGTTTAAAGTATTTTATTTTAAAATTGTATTTATCCCACAAAACACTGTTCCAAAGTCATCGTGCAATGTCATGATGAGTGTTGTGATGAGATAAGTCATTACCTCATGAGTTTTCTAAAGGAAATATGAGCAAAAATGATGAAAGATGTCGAGTAGAAAGTTTGTGGTATTTAACCGTAAAATTGAAATAAAAGTTGCATAGCATTGTATTTTGAATTGGAACTTGCTCTAAATGTTTGTTTTTGATTACTAAAGAAGATGTAACAATATGAGTATTTGGTTATTAAGAAAAGTTATGTTTTTTAACGAAATTAAAATCGGGAATCGAAATAACTCCACTTCCGACGAGTTTTGAAAAGACATCTTTCTGGAATAGGAAGAGAGGAGAGGAGATGGGATTTACTGGATTAGATGAGAGACGGGAGGTAGAGGAATGTTTTGAGAGCTTCGTGGTGTCGCCGGATTTGTCCCAAATCGTCTCCGGAAGATGACCTTGGGCTAACTCCACTTGTACAACTTATTTCACTTGGAAAAATTTGAGAGTTCTGGTAATGGATTTCAGAATAGAGAAGGCTAGGTATGGTGTGGTATTTATATGATAGAATTATGGTTTAAGGAATTAAAATGAGAATTAAAAATGCATTAAACATTGGATTAAAAGATCATTTTTAATTCTCTATTTAATTTCATGAAAAACAAACAGAACTAGGGTAGTGGGGGAGGCCAAAGGATTTAGGGTAAAAATTTGGAGGCATTTGTTATAGGGGGCTCGGCGGTGCCGGCTCCAGAGCATATCTCACCGGTCGTTGGTGGGGGTAGGTGTCACGACCCGCAGGGTACGGAACGTGACTGGCACTTAAGTTTACGAAACGTCTCAAGACGTCCGTAAAATAAGTAAGCCAAAGCCCAGAAAACCAAAACCAAATAAGCAAAAGAGTGAAGAGAACCCAATCAATTGAAAGCGAGTTTATCAAATAAGTCATATAAAATCCTTTTTAAAAACAATACCAATTTTTCCGAAAATTTCGGCAGAGTCTCCTTTGTAAATACTGGCCCCCAAAATGGGTACAACAAGAATATATATGAATCCAACAAATATGGCATCCCCAAGTGGGAGCTAGCTCTTCGCCACAAGGCGGTCATAAATCCCACGCAATATAAAGCAACAACATGCGAAATAATCATAAGGAAGCATGAGAAAAACAGCATGTCGACTCAAGTGAGCTCGACCCCAAAATACAGCATAAAAGTCCACAAATCTCACAGTCTCATCTCTAGGTCAATATACAACAATACTGATAGAAACAGTAGATGGAGTACACTAGATACAAGAATATACAAGGTGGTACAAAAATAATGATATAATCCACCTAAGAGCAAAACCTCGAGTCCAGGCAAAAGAAACAAGAGCGCCCGCCGCTACTGCACTAACGGGCGGACCTGCAAAAGGCTATGGCACAACGGGGGTGAGTTGCCAACTCGTGAGTAATAAATAACATCTACACAGGCTATCGTATGCATGCACACAAGCATCCTAGCATCTAAATACAGGTAAGGCAGGACATAATGGCAAGTATGTATGCAATATGAATATACTAGCAGGTATGAATGCAATGCGAGTCAACTCGTGATCTGAATGTGTAAGTATAAGAAATCATGTTTTTCCCTTTAAGAATCTCTTTTGAAATACCAGCACAATACCAATAGAATCAACCAGAACCTGTGTCCAGCAACGACACCTCAAAACTATCACAAATCTCATATATCCATGTCATAGTATCTCTGGCCTCAGCCATCCGGCTGACCCAGCTAAATATCAAAATCTCATCATCTCGCGGCCACGGTCGGTATCCTCTGGATATCCGTCGTGCCAAACAGTCACCGGTAGGTAATCCGTCCCCTGCCAGGCTCAACGTCAACACCACATTCATCTTGCCCCGGGGTACCATACCGGGCCCACCATGTACCCGTGACGGTTCCTCCACTCCTCGACACGGATCTCGAAAACCACAGCAAACTCATGGTGGACGACACTTTACATCACTAGAAAACCGCAATTACATATTTTAAAAACATAATAAGTTTAGAAATTTTGCGGCTTTCCCCCGAAATCCAGAAATATCATAAAATCTCAAGAAATCCTCATAAGTGCATATATCAATGGTGATGAATGCATATGGTATCAATAATTAAGCTACGATGTATGATTAATAGACTAGGCATGAACAAATAATATGATGAGGTACATGCACATGAATAGCAATCCTACGATTTCATTTTAAGAAATTAAAGGCAATAGCACAGGTTTAAGCATCAATTAGTAAAAGGTTTCAAATTATAGGTTATCTAGTGTGGTGGCATAGCAATTACCAGGGCGTGTGTGTAAGCATGAATAGTGCTCGTGCTGCATATAAAAACCCTGGCAATGGTGCAGGTGTCCTATAAAATGGGTTCGCATATGTATGTCAATATAAGGCATGGATGCAGCAAATAATCATATAAGTATTACACCCCTAATTACTAACATCACTAAGAATCTTTTAAGTTACTAAAACTATCGGGCGGCTTGCGCCATCCAACGATAGTCCCCCGTAGATGTTACATCTACTCACCGGAATCCCTAGCTAGTCACGTCCAATAACCGCTTTCCCCTTTCGTGCCGCGTCTGACGTCTCCGCGACCGAACCTGGAATTTACATCAATACAAACATAAGGTTACAAATCAAGAACGACGCAATTCCCTAACGAAAATACCAACGTTCACTAGCTAGGTACAACGTGCACAAGGTGCGCGGAACACACGCGAAAATCGCAAAAACTGCAAAAATCGCCGATTTGGTCGCCCGGCAAAACTAAAACCCGATTACTCAAAAATCCGCACTCACGCATCCTAAATGTCATAGGATAAGCCAATACAATCATCAAGATATCAAAACTAATTTATCACATACTTTTATCACAAAACTAGTAAGCACAAATATTCTAAAAAAAACGACGCAACATCGTCGTTATGCGATAAAGTGCTCACAATCCAACACAACATCCAACTAAGCCACTAGATAGCCATTACATTAGTTTTAAACCATTAGCAATGCTTAAAAACGTAATTTCCATAAACAAAACCTTTCTTGATTTTCATCATTAGCAATTTCAATCCAAAACTAAACATGACAATACCAAATTAGCACTAATTTGAATCCCACACAAATAAAGTAACCTCATTAACTTAGATTAGCAAACAACTAGATAGCAAAATAGATTTAATTAACTAAATAATGGTTTCTAAAAACCCTAGATTAATTTCAACCATGAACTTTTTTAAAAAAATCTAGAATGAAACTAACACTAAATTTAACACTAAACAATTTTCAAGGTTCTAGTTTAGCACACTTAAGCTATAATTTAACCATTTGATTAGAAATTATACCTCAAAAGATCAATCCTAAGATTTCTCAAGCCTCCCAAGACACCTCCTTTCACCTCGATTTGAACCAAATTAGGTTGGAGAAGAGATGGAATATGGTTTTGCTTTGAAATTGTGAAGAAATTTGTTGATTTTGTTGATTTTTGAGATGAATTTGTGAACAAAAGAGAGAGGAAAAATGAAGGGGGGGAGCTGCTGGTTTCTGGCCAGAAATGAGGGAGAGGGGAGTGGTGTGGGTGTGGGAAAAAGTCTCTAGTCAAACTCCCCGAAAGTCAAAGCACCATACCCAATTAACAATTCAAAAACCTTTAAAAAAAAAACCTCATTTCCACACAATAACACAAGTCAAAGAGCATGGAATTTTTTTCCCATGAGCTGCTGGAAATGGCCGGCCTAGGGTGAGGGAAAAGTGAGAGGGAGTGCACAAAAAAAAATTTATGCAAAAAGACCCCCTACAAGTCCAAAATTGTAAGTTTAAGCTTAAATTCAATAAATTTTGTTTTCTATAATAAAAATTAGTTAAAAATCAAAATAAAATACTAAAAATTTATGTTACAACTAGATTTTAATTAACATAATTTTAAAGATTAAAATTAGCCCAGAAAAATTTGTATTTATCGCTAATTTAATGTATTTTCTTACCGGCTTAAAATAATATTAAAAAATTGAAAAATTAGGGAAAATTTTTAAACGACCAGAATTTCATAATTAACTCATTTTCTACTAAAAACTAGCAATTACCTATCCAAATTAGGTATAATTAGTCCTAAACTGCAAAATAACAAAAAGGACGGTTTTCGGAAAAATACCGAATTTTCACCGATTTTCAGGAAAACACCAAAACGACTTTTCAAGGCGCTACAATCTTCCCCCCTTAAAGAAATTCGGTCCCCGAATTTAAAAATATAACTACGCGTACCTTCAAAGAGATGGGGATATTTCTTCCTCATCTCGCCCTCGGTCTCCCAGGTGACCTCCTCGCTGCTCGGGCTACGCCAAAGGACCTTGACGGTTGGTATAATCTTCGATCTCAACTTCTTCACCTGCCGATCCAGGATGGCCACCGGCTGCTCTGCAAAAGAAAGGTCGCGCTCTAGCTGGACTGTCGGGTGCTGAATCGCATGCGAAGGGTCGTGAAGGTACTTGCGGAGCATCGAAACATGGAAGACGGGGTGAACATCGGGAAAGCTGGGTGGAAGAGCCAAACGATATGCAACTGCGCCGACACGCTCAAGAATCTCGAAGGGACCTACGAATCTAGGGCTAAGCTTCCCCTTTCGCCCAAAACGCATCACGCCCTTCATCGGAGAGACTTTCAGAAAAACATGGTCGCCAACTGCGAACTCTAATCTGCGACGGCGCCTGTCTGCATATGATTTTCTGCCTGCTCTGAGCCGCTCTCATCCGGTCTCGGATCAACTGTATCTTCGCTGTCGTCTCCTCAACAAGTTGCGGCCCCAGTATACTGCTCTCGCTGAGCTCTGTCCAACAAACGGGCGATCTGCATCTCCTCCCATACAATGCCTCGAAAGGTGCCATCTGAATAGTATCCTGGAAGCTGTTGTTGTAGGAGAACTCCACTAGAGGTAAATGACGATCCCAGCTACCGCCGAAGTCTAAAACGCACGCTCTGAGCATGTCCTCGAGAGTCTGAATGGTCCGCTCTGACTGTCCGTCGGTCTGCGGATGAAACGCTGTGCTGAAGCTCAAACGAGTGCCAAAAGCCTCCTGAAGTCTCTGCCTTAGTCGGCTGGTGAACTGGGTGCCTCGATCTGACACAATACAAGTCGGTACGCCATGTAGTCGCACGATCTCGTCAATGTAGAGCTGAGCATACTGAGCGAAGCTGAAAGTCGTCTTGACTGGCAGGAAGTGAGCCGCTTTCGTCAATCTATCCACGATCACCCAGATGGAGTCGTACCCTCGACTGGTCCTGGGTAGACCAACAACGAAATCCATCAAAATCTGCTCCTATTTCCACTCCGGAATGGGTAACGGCTGTAGCTCTCCTGCGGGCCTCTGGTGCTCAGCCTTGACTTGCTGACAAGTCAGGCATCTCGATACAAACTCCGCAATGTCCCTCTTCATCCCGTCCTACCAGTAGGTCTCTCTCATATCATGGTACATCTTGGTGGAACCGGGGTGGACACTATACACTGATCGGTGTGCCTCCTCAAGAATGTCGTGCCGCAATCCATCAGCATCTGGTAGGCACAGTCTAGATCCATAGCGTAAAATCCCCTGATCGTCAATCACGAACTCGGAAAATCTGCCCTGACCCATCTGTGCCATGATCTCTGAGCAACGGTCGTCACTGCACTGTGCCTCATATATACGGTCAAGCAACTGTGGGCGTGCACGAACATGCGCGAGCTGTCCCCCTGTCTGAGTGAACTCGAACTCAACTCGGCTGTCGCATAACATCTGCCAATCTACTGACGACTGCCTCTGCACTGCGCGCAAAAAGGATAGACTACCCCCGGGCCTCCTACTCAACGCATCTGCCACCACATTCGCCTTGCCTGGGTGATATAAGATCTCGCAGTCGTAGTCCTTCGCCAACTCCATCCAACGACGCTGTCTGAGGTTCAGGTCTCGCTACTGAAATATGTATTTTAAGCTCTTGTGGTCTGTGAATATTTGGCACGACTCGCCATATAGGTAATGTCGCCAAATCTTCAATGCAAAGACCACTGCAGCCATCTCCAAATCGTGAGTGGGGTAGTTCTGTTCATGCTTCTTCAACTGCCGAGAAGCATATGCGATCACCCGGCCATGCTGCATCAATACGCATCCTAATCCCACCCGCGAAGCATCACAGTAGACCACAAATCCGCCTGATCCCGAAGGCAAGGATAATACCGGCGCCATAGTCAAACAAGTCCGTAGCTGCTGAAAACTGCACGCGCACTCCTCTGTCCAAACGAAAGGAACTCCCTTCCGGGTCAAACCGGTCAAAGGTGCAGCTATACGGGAGAAGTCCTGAACAAAACGCCTGTAGTAGCCCGCCAGGCCTAGAAAACTACGGATCTCAGTAACCGATGTAGGTCGGGGCCACTGCTGAACGGCCTCAATCTTCTTCGGGTCCACACATATGCCGTCTCTCGTAACCACGTGACCCAAGAATCCGACGATGTCCAGCCAGAATGCACACTTGGAGAACTTTGCGAACAGCGGGTGCTCCCTCAGAGTCTGTAACGTAATCCGCAAGTGCTGCTCGTGCTCCTCTCTGCTCCGGGAGTACACCAAGATATCGTCGATAAACACGATGATGAACAAGTCAAGATACGGCCTGAATGTACGGTTCATCAAATCCATGAATGCTGCTGGGGCGTTGGTGAGTCCGAACGACATCACCAAAAACTCGTAGTGGCCGTAGCGCGTGCGAAAAGCTGTCCTCGATATATCCTCCTGTCGAACTCGCAGCTGATGGTATCCTGATCGCAAGTCGATCCTCGAAAAATATCCCGCACCCTGAAGCTGGTCGAACAAATCATCAATGCGTGGCAACGGATATCTGTTCCGAACGGTAACTTTGTTCAGCTGGCGGTAGTCGATACATAAACGCAAACTTCCATCCTTCTTCTTGACAAACAGGACCGGAGCACCCCACGGAGAAACACTAGGTCGAATAAGCCCCTTATCTAACAAATCCTGCAACTGTTCCTTCAGCTCTCGAAGCTCTGCCGGGGCCATCCGATAGGCGGTATAGAAATAGGCCCCAAGCCGGGAATCAAATTAATGCAGAACTCAACATCGCGCTCAGGTGGTAGCCCAGGTAGCTCATCAGGGAAAACATCAGGGAACTCACAAACAACCGGGACCCGGTCCAAAGGAACCTCTGCAGCTCGAGTATCACAAATATACGCTAAGAATCCCTGACATCCCTTCCGCAAGAGCTGACCAGCGCGAAGAGACGAAATCAAGCTGGGAAGGGTGACGCTGCGGTCTCCCTGAATAACAAGGACTGGCTCTCCCAGAAAGCTAAATATGACTGCCTTCTCACGGCAGTCCACCGAAGCATAACAAGTGGCTAGCCAATCCATGCCCAGAAGCACATCAAAGTCCAACATATCGAGGAGAATCAAATCAACCGATGACTCCCTCTCCCCGATACGAACGGAACACAAACGAAATACAAAACGAGCGACAAACGACTCGCCTACCGGTGTAACAACAATAAACGGATGATCTAACGACGACGACTCACGGCCCAACATCGGTGCAAAGTGTGCAGAGACGTACGAATGTGTGGAACCTGGGTCAAATAATACCCGTGCGTCGAAAGAGCAAACTGGAAAGGTACCTGTCACAACGGCATTGGATGCCTGCGCATCCTGCGGTGTCAAAGAAAATACTCGGGCCTGTCCTCCACCGATAGCGGGCTGACCTCGACCTTGGCCTCTGCCTCCTCGTCCTCTCTGAACAGGACCGCCGCGTCCACGGCCTCTGGGTGCACCTAACTAGCATGGAGCATCGCCTGTGGTAGGAAGTAGGGCTCTTTGAGGAGGGGGTGGTGATGGTGGTAGGGTCACATGCGGAACTGTCGCTGCTCCCTGTCGTCTCGCCGGACAGTCTCTGACAAGATGGTGCGGACTCCCGCACCCAAAACATCCTGGCGACGGCTGCTGTCCCTGGGGATAAGAACCATATAACTGTCCCCGTCCAAATCCTCTGCCAGGCCTATCTCTCGGAAAGAATCTGGCGCGCTGCCTCTGAGACGGTACATCGGTGCGAATCCTCTTCAGCCCAGAAACGGCCGAAGTCTGTGATATGCGTGCCTCCATCCGCAATGCCGTATCCATAGCAGCTGAATAAGTATCGTAGTGCTGGGCGCTAATGGCAAGATATAGCTGGGCATCAAGTCCCTGTACGAACCTCTTCACCATCTTCTCTTCGGTATCCACTAAATACGGAGCATATCGGGATAACTGTGTAAACTGGATGTCATACTCAGACACCGTCATCCCAGGTGTCTTGACTAAGGCCTCGAAGCTACGAGCTCTGGCGTCACGAACGCTCTCTGGGAGGAAACGAGCTAGAAAGACCGCTGTAAACTCGGCCCAAGTCATAGGCGGTAGACCTGCAGCTCGACCTCTCAAGACTGACTCCCACCATGTCTGCGCGAGACCCTCTAGTCGGAAACTCGCAAGCTCTACCCATCGATCATCCGAACATCTCAGCGAACGGCAGATCCTGGCTAAACTGTCAAGGAACGTCTGTGGGTCCTCCGCTGCCTCGGTGCCGGTGAATACTGGAGGTCTCAGCCTCATGAAATCCGTTAGTGAAACCGGGATGGTCACGGTGGTAGTAGTAGGAGCAGGTATCATGGTCGTCTGTGATGTAGTAGGTACGTCATCCGGCCTCGGTGTACGACTGGCTGCAACTAGGGATCCTACCATCTGACGTAGCTCCTGCATACCCCCCATCATCTGTCGCAACTCTGCCATACCAGTCTCGAGCTTATCCATACGGCCTGGGGAAGGTGGATCGGTCTGTCCCTGCGGCGTAGGCATACCACCCTGCTCAGTCCTAGTCTCGGACGAGCCAGCTCGAATCTCGTCTCGGGCGGCAGCCCTCTGTGCCCTCGTAGCCTTCGGCGGCATAGTGGCTGTTACAGGAAAACGGATAGTAAGAACAGTGTAATAGGATCATATGATACACGGAATTGAAGAAGGAATTTTCAAGCAAGTATATCCTAAAGTCACTTAGGCGGAGTACCGTATCGCAAGTATGCCGCGGACATACACACGCTACGTTACCCTACTTAAGTCACTTACTCCATCTACCAAGGGTCATCCTACACTCAAAAAGGTAAAACCTATCGCTCTGATACCAACTTTGTCACGACCCGCAGGGTACGGAACGTGACTGGCACTTAATTTTACGAAACGTCTCAAGACGTCCGTAAAATAAGTAAGCCAAAGCCCAGAAAACCAAAACCAAATAAGCAAAAGAGTGAAGAGAACCCAATCAATTGAAAGCGAGTTTATCAAATAAGTCATATAAAACCCTTTTTAAAAACAATACCAATTTTTCCGAAAATTTCGGCAGAGACTCCTTTGTAAATACTGGCCCCCAAAATGGGTACTACAAGAATATATATGAATCCAACGAATATGGCATCCCCAAGCGGGAGCTAGCTCTTCGCCACAAGGCGGTCACAAATCCCACGCAATATAAAGCAACAACATGCGAAATAATCATAAGGAAGCATGAGAAAAACAGCATGTCGACTCAAGTGAGCTCGACCCCAAAATACAGCATAAAAGTCTACAAATCTCACAGTCTCATCTCTAGGTCAATATACAACAATACTGATAGAAACAGTAGATGGAGTACACTAGATACAAGAATATACAAGGTGGTACAAAATAATGATATAACCCACCTAAGAGCAAAACCTCGAGTTCAGGCAAAAGAAACAAGAGCGCCCGCCGCTACTGCACTGACGGGCGGACCTGCAAAAGGCTATGGCACAACGGGGATGAGTTGCCAACTCGTGAGTAATAAATAACATCTACACAGGCTATCGTATGCATGCACACAAGCATCCTAGCATCTAAATACAGGTAAGGCAGGACATAATGGCAAGTATGTATGCAATATGAATATACTAGCAGGTATGAATGCAATGCGAGTCAACTCGTGATCTGAATGTGTAAGTATAAGAAATCATGTTTTTCCCTTTAAGAATCTCTTTTGAAATACCAGCACAATACCAATAGAATCGACCAGAACCTGTGTCCAGCAACGACACCTCAAAACTATCACAAATCTCATATATCCATGTCATAGTATCTCTGGCCTCAGCCATCCGGTTGACCCAGCTAAATATCAAAATCTCATCATCTCGCGGCCACGGTCGGTATCCTCTGGATATCCGCCGTGCCAAACAGTCACCGGTAGGTAATCCGTCCCCTGCCAGGCTCAACGTCAACACCACATTCATCTTGCCCCGGGGTACCATACCGGGCCCACCATGTACCCGTGACGGTTCCTCCACTCCTCGACACGGATCTCGAAAACCACAGCAAACTCATGGTGGACGACACTTTACATCACTAGAAAACCACAATTACATATTTTAAAAACATAATAAGTTTAGAAATTTTGCGGCTTTCCCCCGAAATCCAGAAATATCATAAAATCTCAAGAAATCCTCATAAGTGCATATATCAATGGTGATGAATGCATATGGTATCAATAATTAAGCTACGATGTATGATTAATAGACTAGGCATGAACAAATAATATGATGAGGTACATGCACATGAATAGCAATCCTACGATTTCATTTTAAGGAATTAAAGGCAAGAGCATAGGTTTAAGCATCAATTAGTAAAAGGTTTCAAATTATAGGTTATCTAGTGTGGTGGCATGGCAATTACCAGGGCGTGTGTGTAAGCATGAATAGTGCTCGTGCTGCATATAAAAACCCTGGCAATGGTGCAGGTGTCCTATAAAATGGGTTCGCATATGTATGTCAATATAAGGCATGGATGCAGCAAATAATCATATAAGTATTACACCCCTAATTACTAACATCACTAAGAATCTTTTAAGTTACTAAAACTATCGGGCGGTTTGCGCCATCCAACGATAGTCCCCCGTAGATGTTACATCTACTCACCGGAATCCCTAGCTAGTCACGTCCAATCACCGCTTTCCCCTTTCGTGCCGCGTCTGACGTCTCCGCGACCGAACCTGGAATTTACATCAATACAAACATAAGGTTACAAATCAAGAACGACGCAATTCCCTAACGAAAATACCAACGTTCACTAGCTAGGTACAACGTGCACAAGGTGCGCGGAACACACGCGAAAATCGTAAAAACTGCAATAATCGCCGATTTGGTCGCCCGGCAAAACTAAAACCCGATTACTCAAAAATCCGCACTCACGCATCCTAAATGTCATAGGATAAGCCAATACAATCATCAAGATATCAAAACTAATTTATCACATACTCTTATCACAAAACTAGTAAGCACAAATATTCTAAAAAAAACGACGCAACATCGCCGTTATGCGATAAAGTGCTCACAATCCAACACAACATCCAACTAAGCCACTAGATAGCCATTACATTAGTTTTAAACCATTAGCAATGCTTAAAAACCTAATTTCCATAAACAAAACCTTTCTTGATTTTCATCATTTGCAATTTCAATCCAAAACTAAACATGACAATACCAAATTAGCACTAATTTGAATCCCACACAAATAAAGTAACCTCATTAACTTAGATTAGCAAACAACTAGATAGCAAAATAGATTTAATTAACTAAATAATGGTTTCTAAAAACCCTAGATTAATTTCAACCATGAACTTTTTTAAAAAAATCTAGAATGAAACTAACACTAAATTTAACACTAAACAATTTTCAAGGTTCTAGTTTAGCACACTTAAGCTATAATTTAACCATTTGATTAGAAATTATACCTCAAAAGATCAATCCTAAGATTGCTCAAGCCTCCCAAGACACCTCCTTTCACCTCGATTTGAACCAAATTAGGTTGGAGAAGAGATGGAATATGGTTTTGCTTTGAAATTGTGAAGAAATTTGTTGATTTTGTTGATTTTTGAGATGAATTGTGAACAAAAGAGAGAGGAAAAATGAAGGGGGGGAGCTGCTGGTTTCTGGCCAGAAATGAGGGAGAGGGGAGTGGTGTGGGTGTGGGAAAAAGTCTCTAGTCAAACTCCCCGAAAGTCAAAGCACCATACCCAATTAACAATTCAAAAACCTTAAAAAAAAACCCTCATTTCCACACAATAACACAAGTCAAAGAGCATGGAATTTTTTTCCCATGAGCTGCTGGAAATGGCCGGCCTAGGGTGAGGGAAAAGTGAGAGGGAGTGCACAAAAAAAAATTTATGCAAAAAGACCCCCTACAAGTCCAAAATTGCAAGTTTAAGCTTAAATTCAATAAATTTCGTTTTCTATAATAAAAATTAGTTAAAAATCAAAATAAAATACTAAAAATTTATGTTACAACTAGATTTTAATTAACATAATTTTAAATATTAAAATTAGCCCAGAAAAATTTGTATTTATCGCTAATTTAATGTATTTTCTTACCGGCTTAAAATAATATTAAAAAATTGAAAAATTAGGGAAAATTTTTAAACGACCAGAATTTCATAATTAACTCATTTTCTACTAAAAACTAGAAATTACCTATCCAAATTAGGTATAATTAGTCCTAAACTGCAAAATAACAAAAAGGACGGTTTTCGGAAAAATACCGAATTTTCACCGATTTTCAGGAAAACACCAAAACGACTTTTCAAGGCGCTACAGTAGGGTGCTTGGAATGGGGCCACGTGTCCTCGGTTGTGTGTATAATATTTTCCACATGTTTGATTAATCTGATTTTTCATTTTTTACGTGTATTGTACGTGTAAACTTTTGGGCTTCCAAAAAGTTTAAAAGAAAAATCATTAAAAATAATATGTGGCGGGGGGGGGGAGGGATTTGAACACAGGGGCTATGTCACAGCAGTGCAAAACTTTACCAATGAGCTATAAATGCTTTCTTGTTATTCTTAAATAAGAAATACTTTTAAGTTGTGCTCAGGCTAAGGTATTCCTTTCTGTACTTTACAAAAATTTTGTACAGAAAGTTTAGGGTTGTTACAGTTTTCGTGCACAGCAGTTAAACTTGATTGATGTTTTGTGCACACCAGCTGCACTTGGCGTTTTCATGCACACTTGATGCACTTGATTGATGGGGTTACGTGCACTTCGATGCACTAGATATTTTTGTGCACCCCGTCTCATATGATATTGTTTTCGTACACCCAGTTGCACTTGATATTGATTTTTGTGCCCCCCATTGAACTAGATGTTTCCGTGCACCATGGGGGCACTTGATATTGATTTTCATGCACACTCGATGCACTTGATTTTGTTTTCTTGCACTTGATGTTGATTTCGTACACTACGATGCACTTGATGTTGATTTCGTACACTCCAATACACTTGATGTTGCTTTTGTGCACACCTATTGCATGTGGTTTGGTTTTTGTATAAACCCGTTGAGCTTGATTTCATTTTCGTGCATTGCACTTGATGATATATGTTGTGCTATATATGTATTATAATTTTGATTATATTTGCGCTTGGTCGTGTGCTATAGATATTGCACTGCGGCTATGTCTATGATTGTGTATTTAATTTAAACGGTTGAATTTTGGTTTTGTACTTTGCATCATAGCTTATGTGATTCTCTTAGCATTTGCTAAAGTTTTAGTTATTTTGAGTTTCACACTTTTGGTTTTCATACGCAAGCGTTGCGCTATGGTTGTTCCAGCTCGTGTGGGACTCTGGAGTTCCATTGATTCGAGCGGACTATATGTTTCTAGAATTGAGCCACGTTGATTTGAGTTGAGTTGATTAAACAAAATGTTATAAGAATTTGGGGGTTAAATTTAAATTCCGAGACCGAATTTTTTTAAGTGGGGGATATTGTAACATTTTGAAAATTATACGGAAATAATATAGTATGGACTTGGGTTAAATTTAAATTCGGGGACTAAATATGGGTATTATGAGTTTTACGAAAATAATACCAAGTATGGACTTGGGTTTTCTGGATTGACATTGGTATGTATATTTATTTTTTGGGAATTGAAAAATATGAATTATTTTGAAAATATGAATTATTTTGTATTTGGGAAATGATATGGGATTTATGTGTAATTGTATTTTATGAAAGAGAGAGAGATACCCATACCCATACCCACACCCTCTCTCCTCCTCTCATTATTTCCATTTCCTTTTTCTCTCCTCCAAACAAATATCTTTTTCTCCTCTAAAAAATATCCCAACTCTCAAACCCAAATCAAAACCCAAACTTCTCCACCAAAATCCTAGCTCTTCTTGATTAAAATTCATGGTTGATGCCAAGTTTTGCAACTAAATCCATCAAGACTTCAAGTTAAGCCACCACAACCTCAAAGAGCTTCAAGTGGACCTTCCTAGGGCTTGGATCTTCATCTTTTCCCACTTCAATAGGTAAAGATCACTCTTCTTACCAAGTTCTATAAATTTTAAAGTGTTTAGCCATGGAAAAACCACATATGTAGTATAAAAATGGTGTTTTTATTGGATTTGATCTTCTAAAGTTTAGTTTTGAAGTTACCCACTAGTAGTAATGGATTTAGTATGGTATACTTGGTGATTACACCCTATTTGGAGAAGTAGAGGGTATTTGGTGTAAAAGAATGGATTTTTAAGTTATATATATGTGTGTGTGCGCGCGGGTGCGCGCCGTATGCGACTAGATGTCCGTACTAATATTATATATATATATATATATATATATATATATATATATATATATATTGCATGTGCCGTATCCGACTAGATGTCCGTACTAATATTGTTTGGATGATTATTGTCATCGTACGATAGAGATTCCGTACTCAATGTGATGATGATAGATTGCCGAATGCAGCTTATAATTACTGGACTCATGAAATCTTGATATTTAATCCCAATTGGGACATTATGATGACGCTTGATTATACTATTTGTAAAACCAACGATTCGTTTCCAAGTATAAACACTAATACTGAGGATATGCTGCTTATTTCAAATGAATATCTATATTAAAAATATTGCATCCTCCTCCTTTCCAAACAACGTTTCGTTTTATTTTAAACTATATAATTGTATATATATGGAGCTTGCTCACGTTCCGTTTATTATACTTGTTATACGCTCGCGTTTCATTATTTTGATTAAGTTACGCTACGCTTATAGTATTCGTTTATAGATGCTTCGTATATTTAGTTTACGATAAAACGCTTGGATGAACACACTTCATAGAACATTGCACAGTTACCAATGATTGTCATGTTGCACGATCACATACTCGCATCTACACAAACACATCATTAGTACTACCATGACACTGTAAAATTACCATGCTCGATAATGTTCAAATTATATCGATGTTATTATATGAATGTAATTGATTGATATATCTGTATGTTTAATCATCAGCTGAAGGATGATGCATGATGCACTGTTGACGATTATGACATTGATGTTTACGATGAGAATTGGGAACCCTTCTTGTGCACGTTCACTTGATAAAACACTTACACAATTACTAATGATTGCCATATTGTACAAGCACAGACGTATATGATATACTACACATCATTTGTATTGCCATAATACAGTAAAAACTGTTATGCTTTTTGTGTTCTAATTATCCATACTAGTATAAATATATATTTATGGAATATAATATATATTGATGGTTGCTAATTGTGGCAAGGATGAATTATGTATATGTTTTTCGGAACTTGATATTTTCCATATGAATTTGAGAAGCCGCGGTGTGATTTATAAAACTTGAGTATACTTTAAAATGTGGTTTTCTCTTGATGCGATGATATGGATATCCATAATGAGTTTTCTATGTATTTATGATTGATGATTATCCGAAATCAAGGATGGGGCCGGAAACCGATTACGGATATATGGTGGACCCGGTACGATAACCCACGGGCAGAAAGTCGGAGGTACGTGAAGCTAACGAGGTTAATCGATACTGGGAATAGCATTGGGCACGGCGGATATCCGGAGGATTCTGACCGGTGTGAGATCATGGACATGGTGGATTTAGCCGGGGATTCCATTGATAGAAAGCACCGATCCAACAGACAGTGTCTAAGAAAACACCTGAGATTTACGTGTAGATGATTGACATAGTTTTCTGATGATTTTATTGGTGATGTGTTTCCATTTGCGCGATCTGATTTTGATGCGATTGATTTGATATGCTATGATATATGTGAAGGATCGATATGGATGCCCTGCACAGATTGAGATGGTTTAACCTATATTGTAGCCGAAGATGTTTGATCCTAAAGACAGTACCTGAAATATTGTTTTCATATACTGATGTATATTATGAGGTTTTCAAAGTAACTATAAGCTCCCTATTTTCCGCGTGTCTATGACAACACAAGAATTTTTCAAAAAAAAACATTCTTAAATCACTTTCAAAAGGCGTGACGTATAGTTTAAACAAAATTTTATATATTGCTTTATAAATCAACATCCACTACTTGTACCATGATATACATATTATACGGTTATTTTGAAATGATTTGCATACATCTTCGGCTACTTTATAGGCATACTTGAATCCATTCTTTATATAAGATGTTTACGCGATCCATTGGAATATGTTTATAGTATTTATACTATAGATATATGTTGTATATAGTATGATAGTACTAAATCTTATAGGTTAGGTAAATCGTTACGTATTCGATTTCTACCTTATGATATCTTTTTACTCACGAGTTGGCAACTCACTCCCGTTGTGCCTTAGTTTCTTACAAGATCGACCGTTCGGATCGTAACGGCTTGCCGGCACATCTTCTTCTTCGAGTGATTGCTTTTGGTAGGTGGATTATATGGTTGTATCGTAACCACCTCTTGTATATGTATTATTATTCTTGAATCTAGTTAAAAACTCCAACAACCGCTTGTATATTTGTATTATCTACGACTTAGAGACGAGACTTAGATATGTATTGTTTTGGGTGTCGGACTCGTTTGGAGTCGAGTTGAGTTATTTATTTACATATCTATTGTTTTATTACTTATGTTGATTTTCGCTATGGGCGTCGTATATTAACTACGTGGTTTCTCCTCTGTTGGGTGTGGAAGCTAACTCCCATTTGCGATGCTTTTTATGTTATATATTATTGTGTTTGTTTTACTCAAAATTTATAAAGGGGGCGCTGCCCAATTTTTAAACGGCGAAATTGTTTTCAATCAAACATTATTTATAAACAAAGTTGATTTCAATTTATAACCCTTTTTCAAAACTACACCTCCATTATTTTCTAAAATGGTTTAGATTCTTGGTTTTTGGCTTACTTGAGTTACAGTGGGGTCCTATAGATTTCATGTGATCCAAGCGCCGGTTTTCCGGTTGTGACAAAGCACTTCTTCCGAAGTTGGGTGATATCACGGTTAATCTTAATATCTTTGCCAGCCTTCGGCAAGCCGGTGTGCTTGCTAACCCAATCTACAGTAAATTAATGCGAGCCACCTCTAAAAGAGAACTCTCCGGTGCCCCGATCATAGCACGAGATAAGCCTACATAAGATAGGCCTAACTTGACCCAAATTTTTCAGCTTCATATAATGGCAGAACGGGGTTTTATTTAGCCTTTGTATGTGTTGATGGTGAATATGTGCCTTCATCAATAAAGTTGTTGTGACGGACGACGTCAACATACATCCAAATGGCAGGTGTATCTTCATACTTTTTTCCGCGTAAAACAAAATTTAAATATTAAATCATAGATATCAAATCTTTAAACTGAAAATTATAGGCAACTGCTTAAAAATTACATGCAACTGCTTACAAGTTACAAAAAAGTTCTCACAGGTTATAAGCAACGGCTTACAAGTTGCAGACAACTTTTATAAAGTTGCATGCAATTTTTATAGAAGTTATAAGAAAATAATGTCTGTTTTATATTGCCAACAACAAATGAAAATAAGGACTTGTCTGTAACATTTATGAAGTTGTCTATAACTTGTAAGCAGTTGCCTGTAATATGTAGGCAATTTTGGTACATATTACAGGCAACTTTGGTAAATATTACATGCAATATTATAGATGTTACATGAAACTTTATAGATGTTATAGGCAAGTGCTCATTTTAATGCATCATCCAAACACTTGACTGCAACATCGAATCATTTGTCTATAATATCCTAGTAACAACAAATAGCATGATGAAATTATTTGTAACTTGTATGCAGTTGCCTGTAACATGTATGCAATTTTGGTACATACATATTTAGAAGTTACAGGCAAGTTCTTATAAGTTACAAGCAACTATTTAGAAGTTACAAGCAAATTTTTAGATATTCAAGTATCTACGAGATATTCACAATTTTTTAGAAATCAAGCATCGACGAGATATTCACAATTTTTTAGAAATTAAGCGCCGACGAGATATTCACAATTTTTTAAGAAAAAAACAATTTCGAATTGCAATGTAAGATTAACGGAAAAGGAATTAATTTTACCTAATTTGTATCTTGGCCGTTTTTGGTTTCTCAGATGCCGTTGATTTCTCGCCCGCTTTTGATTTATCGAGCGTCGTTCACTCCAATTCTGGACCCACTGATTTAACCGACGTATTTTTCACCACTTTCAAGGCCTTATCTTTTGATTTAGGAGCCATTCTGCAAGGAGTGATGGTGATGAAGTTGTTCTCATGACAGAGGAGGGGGTCTAGGAAGCCAACGAGAAGGCGGCGAAAGTCCAGAGTTTTGGTGTCGACTTGGGGCCGATGAAAGGACGGGCGGGAGGCTCTAGGGTTAGGATTTTCGACGACGAGAGACGATTTAGGGCGAGGAGTTTTGGTGCCGACTTGGAGAGGGGCGGTTGCGACGAGGAAGACGACGGCGACGATGGTGACGACGACAAAGAGAGGCGTAAGTTCTTTTAGGAGCTCGAGCGATAGTGAAAGTTCGAGTGACAAAGAGGGAGAGAGAAAGAAAATTTTGATTGGGGGTATTTTCGTCTCTACACCAAAATATAATACACAAGCCTTAGGCCAAGGGTGTTTGGACCAAGTTTTTGACTAGTAGGCCCTTTTCTCCCTATTTAGAAAATGCCATGGAATTTTTCACCGGTTTTTCGTGGACCGGGGGCTTTTCAACAATTTACCCTAAATAAATTTATGTACCCCATTTATATACTAAAAATATTATGGTACTATATAAGTACAGTTATATTAACATTTAATATTACATCCAAAATTCTCTTATATTTGTACCATATCATCTCATAATCATAATAAGCTAAAGAGGCATGCAAGCCTAGACCTATAGGCTCTGTGGGCCCAGGGTTTCGTTACAAATTGGCCACTAGGCCCGCAGAGTGTCTGGGCACTGCAGGCCCCCAATCCTCAATCTAAGTATATAATTTCTTTATATCATCATTCAAATCCCTACTAGCTACTTTCATATTGAAATTTTTTAATATTTCTTTTCGTTAAGTAATTAACATGTCACGCTACAGGAATTATAACCCTAATGCGACTGTCAAATTCCATTGAATTAGGTCTTTTTTGACGGCAGGTTTAAAATTGCGACAGAAGACCGCCGTCACGGTAAACCTCGTTGCTGTAGGCCTAATTCGACAGGCACTACGCGTCGAATTAGATGCATGATGCCCATCGAATTAGATCTTATTTCGACGCATCAGGCGCGTCGAATTATACCTGATTTTATTCAAATAGAATATTGTTAAAAAATAAAATAAATATTTTTTTGATCTAATTTGAAGCGTATATGCAGTCGAATTAAAGTTTATTTCGACGGGTAATACCCGTCGAAATTAGATATAAATAGCAGGATATATATATATATATATATATCAAAACAGAAAATATGGAATTTCAATTACAATCCAATATCAATTTAAATATCGATTACAATCAAATATCGATTACAATCCAATATCAATTCAAATTTCAATTACAATGCAATATCAATTCAAATATCAATTACAATCCAAATATTAATTAAAATCCAATATCAATTCCAATACAATCCTAAAATCATATATGTACATGAAAATTAGAAATGAAATCACTAGGGGGGTCGATCACGGGGAAGAAGAAAGTCAATCACGAGGGAGGCGCATCATCTTCATCTGGGGGTAAAGCATCTGCGTTTAAAAGTTTAAAATACAGAATTTAGTACGTATGATATTTATATATTTATATATTATTAAGTTAGGGTTATCGAACTTACCGGAGGTACTGGCTTCCTTTGTTCTGCATGCATACAGATAAGACGAAACCTCTGGGATATGCTAAAGCCATTAAATGAATCGGCAACAGGAGCGGGGGCCAATCAGTGTGAAGAATTGCTGGTATCCGGCGTCCGCTCAGTCTGAAATCCATCATACACAAAGGTCCTGGTCCTAGGGGTACTGGTCCCATGTGACGTCTCCGATGTCACGTCGTCTACCCGACGATACCCAGAAGGTGGATGCCCAGTCCGCCAATAAGGAGCGTTACACTGGGTGGGAGAGATCTTGACAGTCACACATCGAACTCTCCCATGAGGATCCAGTCGATACAACATGAAAGCCCTATCTACAACGAATATTCTCTTCCCGTCATCAATTGGGTGTTCTTCCTCCGTCTCCATCTCCTCGATCAACCGATCTCTCTCAGCCGCCATCGATACCTGTTTGAAGAAGAAACATATTACCTTCGTTCTAACAACTACACAATAATTATTCCGAAATAATTAAGAAACACAATATTAGTGGAGTCTTACATATTACTCCTGGACCGCAACCGATATAGACATGCCATCATCCCATACAAATATGGCTCTGAAGACTTCGATCCGATCAAGAGGGTTTCCATCATGGCCTTTTTGCTGCATATTACATTTAGAAAGTTAGCACATAAATTTCTAAGATATTTTTTGAACGTATTAATATAAAATATTAATTGTCGAAACTTACGTGTTCGAAGCAAAACTGTTGGGAACTCTTATTCCCTCCCCTGTGAACATCTTAAGTTAAGGCCCTCTCCTTTAATTTTTTTGTAGATTCCAAAAATGTCAATGGTGGATCAGGATGAGAATAAATCCGGGAATCCAGGACATATTCATCCTGGAGCTTCTGCTTTCCTCAGTTCGGTGGAGGGGTAAACTCTGAACTGTGAGATCGGCTTGGGAACCTCGTGCCCCTGTCAGCCAGCGATCAGAATAGAAAGCGAACCGAACCCTTATCCCCGTGATCTAACCTCTTTTATCTAGACGAGTTCTCACTATCGTCCTCGAACATCTTTCTTTAGACAAAAACGTCCTGAATGCCGGGTTTTCTTCTTAGTTTCATGCTTTCTGTATTTTTTTCCATACAAAATCAAACATTATTTAATTGAAGAATTAGAAAGCAGGCATTGGCGCTGCAAGCACCTGTTGCATAATCAACTGCTTGGTAGTCAGATAGAGAAGAACTTGGAAAATTCCTTCGCCTTCGCTCCAACACTTGTTACAGCACAAGGAGACCGGGAACTGGCCCTGGCCCTGGCTTATCCTGTCCTATCTATCCCGACTCCCTTGCTGGCATGAAAATAGCTTGAGTCGCATCGGGGATGCGATTTGGGATGGCAGTTCAAACTGATTCATGTGCAAAAGGCATTCGGGAAGCAATTAGTCGCTTCTGGCTCGATCTCCTACGTGCAAAAGATGCAGGAGACGGGGTCCTATGAGGATTCCCTTTTGTCTAATTCCACGACGGATGCCTCGCGCACTCCTCTTTTGCAGTTACATCAAATAATTTTTATTGAGTTGCTACAAAAGAATAAAATGGTATCATCAAAAGACATACCCTAAACTCATCAGTCAAGAAATGCTCGACCAAGGCACATCGGTATGTGTCAGACTAATGTGGATCCGGTTTCATCGCATACATCTCCTCCGGTGAAAAAATGGATTCAAGTTTTTTGAAGACCTTGTGCTTATGGCCTCTCCAGTTCTTCGCCATATGCTTATGTAGCTTGTCGTGAACTCTTCGTTCATCGACAACCACCTTGGGACCCTCTACGCCATACCATCGGAAGTCGAACCGACTCTGCAAAACAGGATAATTCATTATCGTATAGGTAGACATCTTTAAACAAATCAAAATACTGTTCAGTATTGAATAGTATAAACAAATCTCATCATGGCCTCTCATACAATAATGTTCTTCTGAACCAACTCTGGTCTCTCCCAATATAAGGCCACCCACTCCCATCGTCGTCCTCGATCACATAAGATATGTGTTCCCCACTGTTCACTATAGATGATATCATCTTCTTCACTTCTTTGCAGCTCTTATGAACATGGTCCCCTGTGTACGAAAAGTATACAATCGGCTTGTCGAGGACATGTGGCATCCTATTTTAGATCTCAGAAGCCTGTGTGGGTCCTTTCACACTCCATGTTTATTCTAGGAAGGTTGTCCCTCGTCCCCCGTATCCCGATCGGTCCTATCATTGCCTGAAATATCTAAAACAACTTCACGATATATAGTTCAATATGTTAGAAAATAAAATAATAGTGAAAATTAATGCTGAAAAGAATATCATACAGGAGCAACAAATGCTGAAAAAAATATGCTGAAAAGTAGATGAAATGTACGACATATTGTTTAAGTAGATGAAATTTAGGACAATAACAGAGCAATAATGCTGAAAAGAATATCATACAGGAGCAAAAAATACGTAAGTTTCAAATTACATGAGTTAGTTCATATGACAGAGCAATAATACTAAAAAGAATATCATAAAGATACAATAAATTGTAAGTTTCACATTACTTAAGTTATGAATATCAAACAAGAGAGAGTTATATATCATGATTACATCGAAATGGTTTATAGAAGAACGAAAATCAATATCAGAATTACAGATTCAAGTCTTAGACTTCTGCTTCTACGACCGCAGATGGCACTCAAAGACTATTTCCAACTTTATGTTTGTCCTTAATAAACTGTTGTTGTCGAATTCGAGAGGAATATCACCAGCTTGTATAACCGGGGTTGTAGGACAACTAATCTCGCTTACATCACTTTCACTTATGCTATAATAGTCTTGTGAATTCTTCACAATAGCAACATCCCACTGGGCATCTTTAGGGTCTGCGACGTAAAAGTATTGGTGGGCTTGACTGGCAAGGATATAAGGCTCTTCACCAAAAGTTAGTTTCGATGAATTGAGTAAAAGTAGGCCATTTTCAACTTTGGACCCAGTCGGTTGATTATGGATATCGTACCACAAGCACTTAAACAGAACAACCATTTTTTCCTGATAACGCACCGAACTATTTTTTCAGCACTCCGTAATAGTCCAGTTTTCCCGTGATTGGATTTGAATCTTTAGAAGATGAATATCCAGTAATGGTGGATGTCACACAGACGATGCATCTTTGAAACTTTTTATTTTTATCTCGTTTTCTGGTGTGAAATCTAAACTTGTTAACAAAGTAACCGGAGAGGTACTCGGCATTTCATCTGGACCATACGCTAGCGCTTTTACATATTCTTTTAAAGCACTACAAGAAATATACGTCGATAGGTTTATTCCATCGGTTAAAAGCCGACAGAATAAACCAACTAGCCGATGAAAAAAACCCCAATACCCACAAAATTTATTTAATAATTTTATTAGGTTATGCACCAATTTCAAACTGATATATCTGTACGTTTATTTTATAAAGTAAGATATAACTTTTTGAAATTATGTCTAAGACATTTATCTATATCAGTTGATGATTAGGTAAAGAGCATTCAACAACGGTGTGTTTCTTCTTAACCATAGTACAATTTTTCAACCTACGACGCACAAGATTTGAGTTATTAAACTCAGTGGATTTATACAGAGTTTTGTATATTGTCCGGTGTCCGTTAGGACAAAGGGGTTGGTACTCATACTATGTTCTATCTCTCTGGTTTTAGACAAGTATTTCATTGAAATATAAGATCCAAGTTTTGAGAAAATATAGGTATAAGAATAAATTAGAGAACCATATGTTTCAAGTATCAGGATTCTTCAAGGTGATCGAAAATATAGATACTTGTGTTTGGTATTCCATTGTAAATAATAGTTTTGAGAACTTGTTTCTCTTTCAGGTTACTCATACGTGGATGTATTCTTGGATGAGTAATATTGTATGGCCTTCTTCCATTTGGTTGATATGCACTGAAAACGGCTCCATGATTTTTGAATCTGGTTCCAATTGTTGGAGATAGTGCCCTCAGAGTCAATTATTAGATCACAGGCATGTGATTGCAATAATTGAGAGAGGACCTATACCGTTAGAACAGTCTTACTCAAGATGATAGTATGTTATCCGGTATGCCAACTGACACCAGTGGCTTGTGAGACCGGCCACCGCCCCTCGTCGGGGTCTTGACTGTATACACTAGTCTACTCTGGAGAATCGATGCCCTGTCTCGAAACTCCCATGACTAGGGACCTTTTAAGGATGTGCTTATAGACTACCAGCTCCTACGTATATGATCGCCCTCATACTGCTGGCAGTCAAGAAAGAATCCTAGGGGCTTTACCAACGTGTAATAGCGACCTGTAAGGTCACCTAAAGCAGTACACGATGATAAAGATAAACCAGATAGCATACTATCATCTTGAGTAAGACTGTCCTACCGGGATAGGTCCTCCCTCAATCATTGCAATCACGTGCCTGTGATCTAATAATTGACTCTGAGGGCATTATCTCCAACAACAACAACTCTCCCTACAATCTTACTATATATGCATGGTTCATCTGGATTTTTGATAAAGTCGAATTCTCTGACAGTATCATCAAAACAGATGTTCCAACTCCGCGATACCTGCTTTAGTCCATAAATAGATTTAAGTAGCTTGCATACTTTACCGCTGCTCCCACTGTGAATGAATCCCTCTGGCCGATCCATATAGACGCTCTCTTTCAAATTACCATTTAGAAAGGCCGTCTTTACGTCCATCTGCCAGATCTCATAATCGTGGAAGGCAGCAATTGCAAGAAGGACCCGAATGGATTTGAGCATAGCCACTGGAGAAAAGGTTTCGTCATCGTCCAAACCAGGTCTTTGACGGAAACCCTTTGCAACAAGTCTAGCCTTATAGGTTTCAACCTGTCCATCTACACCAATCTTCTTTCTGAAGATCCACTTGCATCCTACGGGTTTTACCCCATCTGGAGCAATGTCCAAAGTCCATACTTTGTTAGTGTACATGGACTCCATTTCGGTCCGCATTGCATCTAGCCATTTTACCGAGTCGCCGCTCTGAATGGCTTGCTGGAAGCTAGTAGGGTCGTCATTATCAATGACGCAATCTTCTCGATCCCCGTCTATGAGAAAACCGTAGTATCTCTCGGGCGGATGAGACTGCCTACTACTTCTGCGGATAGGCGCTGGTATGCCCCTTTCTTCTGAAACTTCTTGTTCTACCAAACTTTCAGTAATAGCTTGTGGTTCTGGAATTTCTTCCAGTTCTACTGCGCTCCCACTCTTCTGATTTTCTAAAAATTCAGTTTCTAAGAAGCGGGCATAACGAGAAACAAAAACCTTTTGTTCCTCTGCGTAATAGAAGCAATATCCCATGGAGTTCTTTGAATATCCCACAAACTTACACTCTACTGAGCGTGCCACGAGCTTGTCCGGATGCTGCTTTTTTACAAAAGCTGGACATCCCCATGTCTTCAGGTACTGAAGATAGGGTTTCTTCCCACTCCACATCTGATATGGTGTGGTAGGCACAGTTTTGGTTGGAACCTTGTTCAAAAGATATGCAGCTGATTCTCGTGCATAACCCCAGAATGATCGCGGTAACTCAGCCTTACTCATCATGGAACGAACCATATCCAATAGGGTTCGATTCCTCCTTTCCGATACACCGTTGTGTTGTGGTGTGTATGGAGGAGTAAGCTGAGAGAGAATTCCATTCTCTTTTAAGTAACCCAGGAACTCGGCACTTAAGTATTCACCACCTCGATCAGATCTCAGTGTCTTAATACTTTTGCCAGTTTGGTTTTCCACTTCATTCTTGTATTCCTGGAATTTCTCAAAGACCTCGGATTTATGCTTCATCAAGAAGATATGTCCATACCTAGAGAAATCATCCGTAAAAGTAATGAAGTACGAATAACCACCTCGCGCATGTGTAGAAATTGGACCGCACACGTCACTGTGTACGAGTCCTAAGAGCTCGCTTGCTCTTACTCCGTGTCCAGTAAACGGAGTCTTTGTCATCTTTCCCATGAGACAAGATTTACAAGTGCCATAAGATTGATATTCGAACGGATTCAAATATCCTTCTCTATGTAACTTCGTTAATCGTGTTTCATTGATGTGACCTAGTCTACAATGCCATAAGAAAGCCTGATTCATTTTTGGAGACTTTCTTTTAAGTGTGTTCTGGACATTTAAAACCTGAGCTTGACTCAATATGTATATACCGTCATCTAATGTACCGGACCCAATCAAAACTTGATTTAGGTGGATGTGAACTACATCGCTTACGAATGTAAAATCATATCCCTCTTTTGAAAGTAAGGACACTGATATGATATTACAAGTCAAACTAGGTACATACAAACAGTTACGTAGAATCAATATCTGCCCACTTGTCAAACCTAGGCGATATTCTCCCACGGATTCAGCGTCCACGCTCATTCCATTAGCAACTCTGAGAGACATATCACCTACCCTTATAACTCTACGGTTTCTCAAAGCATGTAATGAATTACAGATATGAGATCCTGCTCCGGTATCTAGTACCCAGGAAGTAGAGTTAATTGACAAACAGTTCTCAATTACAAACACACTTGAGGCTGAAGCCACAACATGCTTCGTATCCTGGCTACTCTAAAGCCCTGCAATCCTTCTGCCAATGCCCGTTCCCATAACAATAGGAACATCCTTCCTTAGCTACACCAAGTCCCAAAACTTTTGTTCTTCCCTTTCCTCCTACTTTATTGACACCGTATATCGGCTTTCTAGAAGTCTTCTTCTTTTCACCCTTTGCTTTCGTCCTGGATGTAGAAGAAGAAGGTCCCCCATTAAGCAGAGCTTATGTCTCCCTGGTTTCTTTCAGGGTGTAAGTAAAGGGTAGGGATTGTGGAAATAAGTCAGCGTATGACCTGTTTCCCAACGTGGTCTCCAGGTCCTTGAGCTCATTAATATAGCTAGTCATTGTAAGGACGTTGTCCCCTACAGATGACCCGACAGCCAACCTCGCTTGAATTAAATCGTTCGAGGACTCATATTTTGCGATATGAGATTGCTCTCCATATAAATCTTTGTTATGGAGAAAGATGGAAACTAAGTCCATCTTCTCGTGTTGCTTCTGGTATACACCATCAACTGAAGCCAACACGAGGCACTTACCTTTCGCTTTATCCTTTTCCCTTGTCTGACGGATATCCATATCTGCGACGGTGGAAACTGGACCTGGGACGGCGGGATCTTGACTAGTAATGGGGTGGTCCAGCTTGTCATAGGCAATGGACATCTGGAAAGACCTTTGCAAGTCATATAAGTTAGATTCAGTCAACTTGTTATCTAGATGTAACCTAGTGATGGTCACAAGGTCGCTGCAATGAGAGAGAGAGAAGAAAACACTTTAGCATGATGCTCTTACAAGTTTAGATTGGTTTTTAATTTATCTAAACTGGATGGCTCCCACTGTTTCTCGAATCCTTCCTCAAACCATAAAAGAAGAATTAGCCAGGACTATTCTCACTGTACAATACTTGCTTAACCGTTCAGCCAGGCTAGTGTCGGTACTTCGAGAGAGGTTTTCCAACGCTTTCGCGAAGTTCCTTAATTAAATAACCTCTTTTCTCTGGCGGCGTAGCCCCGCTGACACCTTTCTCGACACCTACTTGGTTTATAGCATTGATCGTTTAAGTGACGAATCTCCTGATAAGTAGCATATACTCACAGTAGGATCGGAATCCAAATATTATCGTATGATAATGTTGAAGGAATCCTACCAACATTCATCAAACTCCAAATGGTATGCAACACTAGCAAATTTCAGTTTCTTTAGAAACTCCCGATGTGGATTTTTGCCCCATGTTCTTATGACCTTGACGAAAGCCAACAAATCATAAAACACATGTCAAGTTCTGCCCATTATTATCTTGTTAATTTGAACCCACCCGTATATACCCTTGACGAAAGCCAATAAGGTAATACGACTGTCCCAAACCAACTCATCTATCTATGCAGCAAATGAATACCCCAGCAGCTACCAAACACTATACTTTGACGAAAGCCAACAAACATAGCTTGAATACTACTGACCATCCATAAGAAATGACGGAGGGCTACGACTGGTTTGGCGAAACCGTGAACGTAGTGAACTTGATATAATCGAAGGAACCTGATAGCTTTTTAAAAGGAGTGGTTAAAGCTCCGCAATTAAAAAATTCTGCTCTTTTAAAATAACCGAATGGTTTCTTTTAAATTTGTTCCAACGATTCAACTTTGGTTTATTTTCTTTGCATTAAAATAATGTGTCCCATCATTTAACCTATCATTGCAGAAAACAACGAAAATACAACGTCCTCTTATGCCATCCGCATTCGCCACTGGGTCCCGTGATCACCCGTTAGGTTACTTAACTAACGACAGAGCGGGGGCTGGGCTAGCGCGGATGTAAAACATAAGTGGCGCGGATGTAAAACATAAGTGACGTCTAAATAGCTATCATATATAGATATTGTACATTCGTCAGACGCAATAATAGGCATTCCAGATCTCAGATGAACATTATTGGATATACAAGCAATCCGTGTTTTCTTTGAGCCTGCAACAAAAGACGGATTACACAGTTGTGATGAATAGCCTTTACCCCACCCGGGACCCCTACGGGTACGACAAACTACCCGCCAAGTACCCTAAGTGAAGCGGTCTCCCTCAACAACGTGAGTAGGCCACCAAACACTTCGACGTACCCGGTAGTTTGTGTACCCCACCTTGGGTCTTTCCTAGGAGCAAAAAACAGTAAATGAAATAATACAACGGTGGCTACAACCGCAACCTGGATGTGCCCCGCAAAAGAATATTACATCATATTACAATTTACATCGAATGAATGAATATTAAAACCCATCTCAAACCCCGGCTAATCATCACAACGATCCAATCAAGTTCATATACACAAACAATAAACATTACAGAAATGTGCAACCCCCTGCCAACCGACATACTAGCAGTTAGGGGAGGTTTACAAACACATTAAACATTACAGATAAAAACCCGATTAGCAAATAACTTAGAATATCGATCGACAACCTTTTTCCGTGTCTACCCCAAATGCAAACCAGCACAGAAGTAACCTAGGTAGAAACAGAATATACAGGAAAACAAAACACCAGAAACAAAGAATTACTGTGAAACTCCGAGTCAACTCGGCATTGACTCGGCGGCGGATCCGCGGCCAAAAGCACCATTTGGCCGCGGTTCCGCGGCTGTCTTGCTGAGTTGTGACCTCGTATTTTCCCATAACTCTTATAATACCCTGCTGTGAATTTTAAGGCATATCAAATAATTTTTCTGACACTTTTAAAATCAACAGAAACTGTTAGGGTGTTCGGGTGTTGTTTTCGTGTTATCCGTCGATCGAAGTTCTAATTAGTTGCTAACAAGCTAGTAATGGTTTAGTTGGCTCTGATACCACTGTAAGTCCATGTCATGCACCCCACGAACTTGCGGGGAGGCGGAATATATGAAAAACGATTATCAAAGCTTCGTAACACGGACTTGAGCGCATAAATCGTGTCTAAACCGTTACTAGCAAACAACGAAAGGTTTAACTACTCTGATTCGAAATTATACCTCACGTTACTTGTCCTTCGGGTCTTCATCACTATCCTCCACTCCTTGTAGGCTCTTTGGAACGTCGGCACCTCAACGGCCTCATCGAGTCAAAGACGATCCACCCGAGAGCTCTTACTCCAAGCTTAACCTCTAACTTGAGGTAACTAGGTTACTCAAAGTGCTAATTTATGCAACCTAGGTGATATAGAGTTGGATTATGGAAGTATTAGTCAAGCTAACCCTTGATCTCAACACATGAGAGGTTATGGTTAGGGTTTGAAGAGAGAGAGCTTGAGGAGAGAGAAGGTGAGAGTGAGAATCCTTTTGGATGAATGATATCATTTGAATATATAAAGCATATGATTATATTAAAATGAATAACAAATAAATATGTGTCATCATACTTCATTAATTCATAGAGTGATTCATCTCATGAGTCATCTAAAACATTAATGCAACATTAACTCCATGAATGATTCACTCTCATGACTCATTAATCCAATAAATGCAAATGCTACCTTACCCTCCAAGTCATCATCCTTCAAGAAGCTTCCTGACAAATTACGAGAATGCCCATCCTATCCGTGAAAACACGGAAAAACTTTAGACTGTATAAATCCAATAATCCGATACTAGAATCTGGCTTAAACCAAAGACGACTAGTAAAAACTGTCCAAACATCGTACGTGTGTAAAAACACGTATGCGTCCAAACCCTGTCGTAAAACCATACGACCTCTATATCGTTTCGCCCGAAGCAGGGAAACTCTCTGTGTGGGACTCTAAAGACTCGACACTACGCTGGCAGTGGGTTTAACCACAGACCGCAAGCGGCACTAGCTGTACGTAATGGTCCCTAGGTAGATGTCGATAAGAAGGCCGATGAGTAAACCCATCCGAACTCCTACTGAGCCTGCTGTGACAATCTCCGTACAGTCCGGTCTGTTCGTCTAAGACTATCGCATATCGGGCCTAGGGGCGGCAAGAATCAGTCCCCTAAAAGCGATATAAGTCATGTCGGAGCGCAGCCCATTACACCTTGAGAAACTACTGGAAAACCTACCAGTAAATCTCGCTTGCCCTGGCCAGGGAATTTGCGTAATGGCTCTCTGACACAGCGCGATATCAACTCCCAATACCGGGAGAGACGAATCATGTCTAACCGCCACTGCTTCCAAGTGCTCGGGACTGCACCCAACTGCTACCTGTTGGCACGACTCCTTTGAGCCGTGGTAGGGTAGCAATCTAAGAACAGTGGGACACACTTGAGGCGAAGTAACAGTGTAAAGTCTGCAGACTATGCTGTACTCATGTCACCTGGGAACTGTTAACTGACGATGGGTATAATCCCAACCAACAGTTCCCCGTGAGTCCTGTCCGGTGTACCCGTAACTTAACGAGCACCTGTATACTATCTCCAGTACGACGTACTGATGGCTGTGGGATAGACCATCTCCCCAACTGGGATGGGAAGCGTACATACTAGTCTACTCCGGAGTATCGATACCCTGTCTCGACAATCCAACGATTAGGGACCTAAAAAAGGATGTGCTTGTAGACTACCCAGCCCCCACTAGTGTGACTGCCATCACAACGCTGGTAGTCAAGCAAGATCCTAAGAGCTCTATCAATACGTATACTCGCATATTAAGATAGATAAAACCAAGTAGCATACTACCATGTTTAGCAAGACTGTTATATAACTGTGAATATCTCAAACTTCCATTAAGTAATATACAAACTAGTATGATGCAGTAATGGCCTTCTAGGGCATAAACACTAACACATTATTGGCCGGCCACACTTTGGGGGATGGGGTGATTTTGTTCATTCATTCATTTTTGATGTGGGAAATTTGTTGCTCTCATTTTGGCTTGCTACAAAATTCATCATCTCTCTCAAAAGTTCATTTTTCCACCTTCACCTCCTTCAATGGCAACTTCATAACCCTTTAGAGACATGGTGATCTACACTTAGTGTAAGTCCACGTTGCCCACCCAGGTTCTTACAGGGAGGTGGAAACGGAGAAAAACGATTTTTGGGCGCAAGGCAACATGGACTCAAAAGTGAGGATCTTTGCTAAAGTAGAAACTAGCAAACTACAAGAGGCGTTAACTACTATGCCGTAGAAATTATACCTCACAACACCAGTCCTTCGGGTCTTCATTCCGCTGTCCTACTCGTCCGTCCACGCTCCGAGGGTCGATCCGGACCTTGGTTACCTCCGTGGCCTTCTTGAGTCGAAGACGATCCACCCGAGAGATGTACACCGAGCTCCACCTCGAGCCGAGGCAACTAGGGCAACAAGATCGCTAGTCTTGATGTCCTAGGTTGTGTAGAAGAGAAAGATGGAAGTGTTTGTCTATGTGGATTCTTTTTCTCTCAACACATGAGATCAAAAGAATAAATCAAGATGAGGAAGAAGGAGCTAGCAACCATTGAGCTTTCTCTTTTCTTTTTCAAGAGAGAGAATGAGAAACGAATTATCAGCTAGAGAGAAGGAACCATGGTTGCAATAATACACTAAAAATATCATTACTAATCCTATCATGATAAAGTTGATGGCTACATTGAATTGACCATTTTCATAATCCAAAAAGAAATAGAAATCCAAAGAAGTGTGTAGACCTCTCATGAAGGTCAAGGTCAACTTCGGTCAACGGGTCAACAAAGTCAAGAGTGCTCGAGGTGGTCAAATGGTCAAAGCAATTAGCCATCACTAAACTATCACTAAAAGGATTAGTAAACAATGTCTCCGGCTCATAGGGGTTTTGACCGAACGAATTGCCAAAACCCTAACGAGTCCGCCTCAAAATGGTTTTGACCGAATCAACTGTCAAAACCCTAATGAGCCTGCCACATAATGGTTTTGGCCGAACCAACTGCCAAAACCCTAATGAGGCACCCCTCCTTCATCGCTCCTCAAAACTGTGCATACACACCCGCATCCGCATTCCGTAGAATGCGAATGCACAGAAGACAAAACAAATCCATCCGTGCAATACTAGGATCCGGCTTAAACCAAAGCCCACTAGTATTGCCTGCCCGAACAGCATACGCACACAAGTGCACGTAAGTGATTGCAGCCCTGCCATAAAACCATACGGCCTCTACACGTTTCGCTCAGTGCAGGAAACTCTCTGTGTGGGACTCTAAAGACTCGACACTACGCTGGCAGTGGGTTTAACCACAGACCGCAAGCGGCACTAGCTGTACGTAACGGTCCCAAGGTAGATGTCGATAAGAAGGCCGATGAGGTAAACCCATCTGAACTCCTACTGAGCCTGTATGTGACAATCTCCGTACAGTCCGGTCTGTTCGTCTGATACATCACATGGCGGGCTTAGGGGGGTGGTGAACGTCAGTCCCCTAATAGCGGTACAAGTCATGTCGGAGTGTAGCCCAGAACACCCTAAGATAACACTGGAAACCTACCAGTATATCTCGCTTGCCCTGGCCAGGGACTACTCGTGCAATGGCTCTCCTAGACACAGCGCGATGTCAACCCCCAATACCGGGAGAGACGAATCCTGTCTAACCGTCACTGCCTCCAAGTGCTTCGGGACTGCACCCAACTACCACCTGTTTGCACGACTCCTTTGAGCCATGGTAGGGTTGTAATCTAAGTACAGTGGGAACACACTCGAGGCGAAGTGACAGTGTCAAGTCAGCGGACTAAGCTGTACTCATGTCACCTGGGAACTGATAACCGACGATAGGTATAATACCAACCATCAGTTCCCTACGAGTCCTGTCCAGTGTACTCGTAACCTAACGAGCACCGGCATACTATCTCCAGTACGACGTACTGATGGCTGTGGGATAGACCACCTCCCGTGCTGGGATGAGAAGCGTATACGCTATTCTACTCCGGAGTATCGATGCCCTGTCTCGATAATCCTACGACTAGGGACCTGTATAAGGATGTGCTTATGGATTACCCAGCCCCCACGAGTGTGACTGCCATCACAACGCTGGTAATCAAGCAAAGATCCTAAGGGCTCTACTAATATGTATAAGCGATATGCTAAAATAAACACATGCACATATTGAAGTAGAAACAAACCAAGTAGCATACTACCATTTTGATCAAGATTGTCTATACAACTATGAATATCCCAAGCTTCCATTAAGTAATATACAAGCTAGTATGATACAGTAATGGCCTCTAGGGCATATACACTAACAATCTCCTACTTACACTAAGGCCATGTACTGGAGTATCGAAGACCTATCATCTCGATCAGCCGCTCGAACTGAGTCTGGGGTAGGCCCTTCGTGAGTGGATCTGCAGTGTTATTCTCCGAATTTACTCTCTTCACCTCGATCTCCCGGCGATCTACGATCTCCCTGATCAGGTGGTACCGCCTCAAAATGTGCCTGGACTTCTGATGGGACCTGGGTTCCTTCGCTAATGCTATAGTGCCGTTGTTGTCGCAATACAGCGGTATTGGATCAACAATGGTAGAAACCACCTGAAGCTCCATGAGGAACTTCTTCATCTAGACAGCTTCCTTTGCGGCATCGCAAGCAGCTATGTACTCCGCTTCCATAGTTGAGTCAGCAACGGTCTCCTGCTTGGAACTCTTCCAGCAAACTGCCCCTCCATTGAGGGTAAAGACATAACCCGACATGGACTTGGAGTCATCCTTGTCACTCTGGAAGCTGAAGTCAGCAAAGGCCTCGATCTGGAGGTCTTTTCCGCCATACACCAAGAACATCTCCTTAGTCCTTCTCAGGTACTTGAGAATGTTCTTTACCGCTATCCAGTGTTTCTGCCCTGGGTCTGACTGATACCGGCTTACAACGCTCAATGCGTATGCTACATCGGGTCTGGTACATAACATCGCATACATTATAGAGCCTACCGCAGAAGCGTAGGGTATAATAGACATGCGATCCCTTTCCAAATCAGTCTTGGGAGACATCTCTTTGGAGAGGGTGATCCCATGACAAGTCGGTAAATTACCGCGCTTGGAATCTTCCATACTGAATCTTTTCAGTATGGTGTCAATGTACCTGGACTGTGAAATTCCCAACATCCTCTTAGATCTATCACGATAGATCTGGATCCCCAGAATGTAGTTGGCATCGCCCAAGTCCTTCATGGAGAACCTCTGTGACAAGAATCCTTTGACTGACTGTAGCATAGGAATATCATTTCCTATTAGGAGAACGTCATCGACGTACAAGACGAGGAATACCACAGTTCTCCCTACAATCTTACTGTAAATGCATGGTTCATCTGGGTTTTTGATAAAGTCGAATTCTTTGACAGTATCATCGAAGCAGATGTTCCAACTCCGCGATGCCTGCTTCAGTCCATAGATGCATTTTAGCAATTTGCACACTTTACCGCTGCTCCCACTCTGAATGAATCCCTCCGGCTGATCCATATAGACGCACTCTTCCAAATTTCCATTTAGAAAAGCCGTCTTTACGTCCATCTGCCAGATTTCATAATCGTGGAAGGCAGCAATGGCAAGAAGGATCCGAATGGATTTCAGCATAGCCACTGGAGAAAAGGTCTCGTCATAGTCCAAACCAGGTCTTTGACGAAAACCTTTTGCAACAAGTCTAGATTTATAGGTCTCAACCTGCCCATTTACTCCAATCTTCTTTCTGAAGATCCATTTGCAGCCTACGGGTTTTACCCCTTCTGGAGCAAAGTCCAAAGTCCAAACTTTGTTGGTGTACATGGACTCCATCTCGGTCCGCATTGCATCCAGCCATTTTACCGAGTCACCGCTCTGAATGGCTTGCTGGAAGCTAGTAGGCTCACCATAATCCATAGTGCAATCCTCTCTATCCCCGTCTATGAGAAAACCGTAGTATCTCTCAGACGGATGAGACTGCCTACTACTCCTGCGGAGTGGCGCTGGGATGTCCTGTTCTTTCGAACCCTCTGGTTCTACTAAGCTTTCAGTAATAGCTCGTGGTTCTGGAATTTCTTCCAGTTCTATTGCGCTCCCACTTATCTGGTTTTCCA
This sequence comes from Agapanthus africanus, assembly GCA_030015575.1. Taxonomy (NCBI): domain Eukaryota; kingdom Viridiplantae; phylum Streptophyta; class Magnoliopsida; order Asparagales; family Amaryllidaceae; genus Agapanthus; species Agapanthus africanus. The sequence goes on along the minus strand of JASDDO010000016.1, from coordinate 470,704,499 downwards.
AAAACTCAGTTTCCAAGAAGTGGGCATGACGAGAAACAAAAACCTTTTGTTCCTCTGCGTAATAGAAAAGATACCCCTTGGAGTTCTTTGGGTATCCCACAAACTTACACTGTACTGAGCGTGCCTCGAGCTTGTCCGCATGCTGTTTTTTAACAAAAGCTGGAAATCCCCATGTCTTAATGTGATTAAGATAGGGTTTCTTCCCACACCACATCTGATATGGTGTAGTAGGTACAGTCTTAGTTGGAACTCGGTTCAAAAGGTATGCAGCTGATTCTAGTGCATAACCCCAGAAGGATCGCGGTAACTCAGCCTTACTCATCATGGAACGAACCATATCCAATAGGGTTCGATTCCGCCTTTCCGATACACCGTTGTGTTGTGGTGTGTATGGAGGAGTAAGCTAAGAGAGAATTCCATTCTCTTTTAAGTAGCTCAGAAACTCAGCACTCAAGTATTCACCACCTCGATCAGATCTCAGTGTCTTGATACTTTTGCCTGTTTGTTTTTCAACTTCATTCTTGTATTCCCGAAATTTCTTAAAGGCCTCGGATTTGTGCTTCATCAAGAAGACATGTCCATACCTAGAGAAATCGTCTGTGAAAGTAATGAAGTATGAATAACCACTTCTCGCATGCGTAGACATTGGACCACACACGTCACTGTGTATGAGTCCTAAGAGCTCGCTTGCTCTTTCTCCGTGTCCAGTGAACGGAGTTTTTGTCATCTTTCCCATGAGACAAGATTCACAAGTGGCATAAGACTGGTACTCGAACGGATCCAAGTATCCTTCTTTATGTAACTTTGTCAACCGTGTCTCATTAATGTGACCCAGTCTACAATGCCATAAGAAAGACTGATTTGTTTCCGGAGACTTTCTTTTAAGTGTGTTCTGGACACTGAAGATCCGAGCTTGATTCAATACGTATATCCCGTTTTGTAATGTACCTGACCCAATCAGAACTTGATTTAGGTGGATGTTAACTACATCGCTTACAAAAGTAAAATCATATCCTTTCTTAGAAAGTAAGGATACAGATATGATATTACAAGTCGCACCTGGTACATAAAAACAGTTACGCAGAATCAATATCTGCCCAGTTGTCAGTCCTAGATGATATTCCCCTACGGATTCAGCATACATGCTCATTCCGTTAGCAACCCTGAGAGTCATATCACCTTTCTTGATAACCCTACGGTTTCTCAGAGCCCGTAACGAATTACAGATGTGAGATTCTGATCCGGTATCCAATACCCAGGAAGTAGGGTTAACTGACATACAGTTCTCTATTACAAACACACCCGAATCCGAAGCCACAACATGCTTCGAATTCTGGCTACTGGCTATACTAGACCTGCAATCCTTCTGCCAATGTTCATTCCCGTAACAATAGGAACGTCCTGCTTTTACTACATCCAGTCCCGAAACTTTTGCCCTTCCCTTTCTTTCTACTTCCCTGGTTTCCTTCAGGGTAGTAGGTAGAGACTGTTGAACTAAGTCAGCATCTGACTCGTTCTTCAACGTAGTCTTCAGGTCCATGATCTCAAAAGAGCTGGTCTCTGTAAGGATGTTGCCCCCTACAGATGACCCGATAGCCAACCTCGCTGGAAGCAATTCGTTCGAGGTCTCATATCTTGCGATACGATATTGCTCTCCATATAAATCTTTGTTATGGAGGAAGATAGAAACTGAGTCCATCTTCTCGTGCTGCCTCTGGTATGTACCATCAACTGAGGCTAACATGAGGCACACGGCTTTCGCACAGTCTTTTTCCGATGTCTTGCGGATATGAATATCCGTAACAGGGGAAACTGGACCTGAGACTGCAGGGGTTGGATTAGTTAAGGGGTGTCCCAGCTTGTCATGGGCAATGGACATCTGGACAGACCTTTGCCAGTCATAACAGTCAGATTCAGTCATTTTATTATCTAGATGTAACCTAGGTGTGGTCACTGGATCGTTGCAATTAAGAGAGAGAGAAGAAAACACTCAGCATGATGCTCTTGCAAGTTTAAATTGGTTTTTAATTTATCTAAACAGGATGGCTCCCACTGTCTCTCGAATCCCTCCTCAAACCATAAAGGAAGAATTAGTCATGATCAATCTCACCGTACAATACTTGCTTAACCGTTCAGCCAGGCCAGTGTCGGTACTTCGTGGGAGGTTTTCCAACGCTTTCGCGAAGTTCCTTAATTAAGTAACCTCTTTTCTCTGGGGGCGTAGCCCCGCTGACACCTTTCTAGACACCTACTTGGTTTATAACATTGATCGTTAAGTGATAAAGTTCCCGAGGAGTAGTATATACTCACAGTAGGATCGGGATCCAAATATCATCGCGTGACATAACTGAAGGAATCCTACCAGAATCATCACACTCCAAATGGTATGCAGCGCTAGCAAGTTTCAGTTCTTTTGAAACTCTCGATGTGGATTTTTGCCCCATGCTCTTATGACCTTGACTTTGGCCAACAAATCATAAGTCACATGTCAAGTTCTACCCGTCATTGTCCAGGTTAATTTGAACCCACCCGCACATACCCTTGACTTTGGCCAACAAGGCAGTACGACTATCCCAAACCAACGCATCTATCTATGCTACATATGAATACCCAATAGCTACCAAACACTGTGCCTTGACTTTGGCCAACAAACACAGCTTGAATACTATTGACTATCCATATGAAATGACGGAGGGCTACGAATGGTTTTGGCAAAATCGTGAACGTAGTGAACTTGATATAATCGATGGAATGAGATAGCTTTTAAAAAGGAGTGGTTCAAGCTCCGCGTTTAAAAAGCTGGTTTTTGAAAAGAACCGAGTGGTTTTGAAAGTGTTCCAATGACTTTTACTTGGTTTATTTTCTTGCATTAATTTTAATGCGTCCCATCATTTAATCCTACCATTGCAGAAAACAACCAAAATATGGCGTATGCTTATGCCATCCGCATTCGCCACGGGGCCCCGTCATCACCCGTTAGGTTACTTAACTAACGACAGAGCGGGGGCTGGACTAGCGCGGATGCAAAACATAAGCAACACCTAAATAGATATCATATATAGATATATAGCAATGATAGTCAATCCAGATCACAGATGAACACTTTGGATATACTAGGAATCCGCGATTCGTTCGAGCCTGCAACGATAAACGGATTACACGGTCGTGATGAATAGCCAATACCCCACCCTAGACCCTTACGGGTGCGGCAAACTACCCGCCAAGTACCCGAAGCGAAGCAACCTTCCTCAACCCGTGAGTAGGCCACTCGGCACTTCGAGATACCCGGTAGTTTGTGCACCCCACCTTGGGTCTATCCTAGGAGCAAAAACAGTAAAAAGAAATTATACAATGGCGGCTACAACTTCATCCCGGATGTGCGGCCAAACAAATAATATTACATCAATTTACAAATTTTACAATGAATGAAAGAAAAAGAAACTCTCATCTCACATCCACCCCGGCTATTCATCCGCGACAATCCAACGAGTTCATATACACATACCATCACCATTACAGATCATAGATATGTATAACCCCCACTAATCGACGTATAACGATTAGTAGACGTTCAATACATATATCACATTACAGATAATATCCATTAGCCAAAGTCTACGGAATATCGATCAAAATACGGATTTATAACCACCCCAAAAGTCAATTTGTTCTCTGGAAAATCTGGGTAGAAACAACATGTATTAAAAATCCCAAAACAGCATAGTAAGAACTCTGCAGCAAAACGGAGTCGCGGCCGAGTCAACTCGGCCGCGGGCCGCGGATCCGCGGCCAAACCCATGGTTTGGCCACGGTTCCGCGGTGAGTTGGCCGAGTCAGCGGCTCAGTTTTTCTGTCTGTTCTATAAAAACCCTGAGATGATTTTTCATATATGTCAAATTACTTTTTGAGCAGTATAAAAAATCGACAGAAAGTTGAATTTTTTTTGGACTTGTTTTGTGATTTTTTCCGATCGATATTCTAAACACTTTGCTAACTTGCTAGTTTATTTTTAGCTAGGCTCTGATACCACTGTAAGTCCACGTTGCCTACCCCAGTTCTTACGGGGAGGCGGAAACGGCGAAAAACGATTTTTGGGCGCAAGGCAACATGGACTCAAAAGTGAGGATCTTTGCTAAACTAGAAACTAGCAAACTACAAGAGGCGTTAACTACTATGCCGTAGAAATTATACCTCACGACACCGGTCTTTCGGGTCTTCATTCCGCTGTCCTACTCGTCCGTCCACGCTCCGAGGGTCGATCCGGACCTTGGTTACCTCCGCGGCCTTCTTGAGTCGAAGACGATCCACCCGAGAGATGTACAACGAGCTCCACCTCGAGCCGAGGCAACTAGGGCAACAAGATCGCTAGTCTTAATGTCTTAGGTTGTGTAGAAGAGAAAGATGGAGGTGTTTGTCTATGTGGATTCTTTTTCTCTCAACACATGAGATCAAAAGAATAAATCAAGAGGAGGAAGAAGGATCTAGCAACTATGGAGCTTTCTCTTTTCTTTTTCAAGAGAGAGAATGAGAAATGAATTATCAGCTAGAGAGAATGAACCATGGTTGCAATAATACACTAAAAACATCATTACTAATCCTATCATGATAAAGTTGATGGCTACATTGAATTGACCATTTTCATAATCAAAAAAGAAATAGAAATCCAAAGAAGAATGTAGACCTCTCATGAAGGTCAAGGTCAACTTCGGCCAACGGGTCAACAAAGTCAAGAGTGGTCAAGGTGGTTAAATGGTCAAAACAATTAGCCATTACTAAACTATCACTAAAAGGATTAGTAAACAATGTCTCCGGCTCATAAGGGTTTTGACCGAACGAATTGCCAAAACCCTAATGAGTCCGCCTCAAAATGGTTTTGACCGAATCAACTGTCAAAACCCTAATGAGCCTGCCACATAATGGTTTTGGCCGAACCAACTGCCAAAACCCTAATGAGGCACCCCTCCTTCATCGCTCCTCAAAACTGTGCATACACACCCGCATCCGCATTCCATAGAATGCGAATGCACGGAAGACAAAACAAATCCATCCGTGCAATACTAGGATCCGGCTTAAACCAAAGCCCACTAGTATTGCCAGCCCGAACAGCATACGCACACAAGTGCACGTAAGTGATCGCAGCCCTGCCGTAAAACCATACGGCCTCTACACGTTTCGCTCAGTGCAGGGAAACTCTCTGTGTGGGACTCTAAAAACTCGACACTACGCTAGCAGTGGGTTTAACCATAGACCGCAAGCGGCACTAGCTGTACGTAACGGTCCCCAGGTAGATGTCGATAAGAAGGCCGATGAGGTAAATGTTAGTTATATGTATGCCCCAGAGGCCATTACTGTACATTGGATGTATATTGCAGTGGATGCTGGGACATATATAGGCAGGACTTTCTTGCTCGACATGATAGTACGCTATCTGGTTGCTCTTTATCTTAACATGTATATTTTCTGTCTCTCTGTTACATGTTGATAAAGCCCTTAGGATGTGTACTCGACTTCCAGGACTATGATGCAGATCATATTAGTAGGGTCTGGATAGTCCATGAGTACATCCTTCAAAGTTCCTAGTCGTGGGAATATCGAGACGGGGCATCGATATTCCAGAGTAGACTAGCGTATATCTTCTCGACCCATGTGATGGGCGATGGATGATCCCATATCCATTGGTGTTTGACATCAGAGATGGTATGCGGGTGCTCAGTGGAGACTGGGTACACTGAACGGACTCGCCGAGAACTCCTAGATGGTATTATACCTCACGTCAGATGGCAGTTCTCTGGTGACACTGGTACAGCTTAGTCTGTTGACCCGAGATCGTCATAGAGTCTTGTGTGTCTCCCACTGTGCTTTGATTTCCATCCAACCACGGCTCTACTGAGTCGTGCAAACAGGTGGTTTTTGGATACAATCCCGATTCACATGGAGGCAATGAGCGATAGGAGGGGATTCGTCTCTCCCGGTATTGGGGGTTGATGTTGCGCTATGCTCGACTGGCCATAACAGGAAATCCCTGGCCAGGGTTGCAGTGATCTGCTGGTAAGTGTTATCAGTAGTTTCACACATGTTATGGACCTCACGTCAGCATGACTTATCGAGCTATTGGGATCTGACGTTTACCACCCCTAGGCGAGATATGCGACATATCAGACAAACAGACCGGACTGTACGGTAAGTGTTACTGGTTGGATTCACAGGAGTGTGAGCGGGCTTGCTCGTCGATCTTCTGATCGCTCAATACCCGGGTGGCCGTTACGTTTAGCAAACCGCTTGCGGCTTGTGGGTGCTTGATATGATCATCATCTGCTGCCGGCGTATTGACGAGTCTTTAGAGTCCTACACAGAGGTTTCCTGGCTCAAGCGAAACGAAATAGGAGCGCATATGAGATATGTGCGGGACCGAGAATAATGCGTGTATGTGATACCGTATTCTATTCTCGCTATGAATGTATCGATTGGTTGTATGCGATATAACCTAGTTATCGAATCAAAGATTGATTCGATAAGCCGATACATTGGATACTAGTCGGTTATATGCGATATGACCAGATAGTTAAATCAAGTATTGATTTAATGATTTAATGCATAATTATATATTTGATATATTACTTTGCATTAACTAGTATTTGTTCACTTTAAAAAGGATTTTCTCACTTGATGTGCACATTGTATATGTGATATATTTTTGTGCACTTGATTGTATCATGTTTGATGATACATGAATGTTAGGGTGTATGTTAAGATTAAACCATGGTTATGTAATGGTTAGGGTTTTCATTTTCTTAACTATCTCATTTATTTATTTATTCTTTTTTGCAAAATAAGTCATGGTGGCTTTCTTTGTTTGCTTGTTGAAGCTTCATGAAGCTTTGAACAAGTCCACCATATTTGTCTCATGCTTAACCCTAACCATTCAACCTAACCATAGTCTATTCTCTACACCTAACCATGGTTGCTATATGATAAGTATTCCTTTTATTTTCTATTTTGGATAATACTTATCATATTCTTTCTTCTTCTTCTTCTTCATCAACAAGAAGAAAAACTTGCCTCCATCAATGGCAACTTGAGAAAAAAAGTGAGAAATCCAATTCTAAAGTGAACCCACTTCCTATTCTTCATCCTCTACCACTTGCCAAGTAGTATAGGGTGTTTTCTTCATAAGTTTCATGACTTGGTGAAGTTGGAGTTTGATCTTGAGTTGCCTCGACGTAGATCATCTTCGGCATCGAAGTCGACGACCTAGCCCGCCCATTTCTCCGATGAAGCCGACGCTAAAGCCCGGGATCCGATGATCGCAGCGAGGGGACTTCATCACGGAGCCAAGGAGGTGGAGGACCGGATCTACAAAGGTTGTAGTCACTTTCCTTTAGCAATAAATTCGTTTACTTGCTTGCATCGCCTATACATCTAGTTAACGACCCGTATTAGGGTTTGTAGGCACATGGAAAATTTTGAATTAGCCATGTTTGATCACTTGTGAGACCTCATTAGTGTGCCTAAGAACCCTTCAGTAAACCCATCCGAACTCCTACTGAGCCTGTATGTGACAATCTCCGTACAGTCCGGTCTGTTCGTCTGATACATCGCATGGCGGGCCTAGGGGTGGTGAACGTCAGTCCCCTAATAGCGGTACAAGTCATGTCGGAGTGTAGCCCAGAGCATCCTGAGATAACACTGGAAACCTACTAGTATATCTCGCTTGCCCTGGCCAGGGACTACTCGTGTAATGGCTTTCCTAGACACAGCGCGATGTCAACCCCCAATACCGGGAGAGACGAATCCTGTCTAACCGTCACTGCTTCCAAGTGCTTCGGGACTGCACCCAACTACCACCTGTTTGCATGACTCCTTTATGCCATGGTAGGGTAGTAATCTAAGTACAGTGGGAACACACTCGAGGCGAAGTGACAGTGTCAAGTTAGCGGACTAAGCTGTACTCATGTCACCTGGGAACTGATAACCGACGATAGGTATAATACCAACCATCAGTTCCCTACGAGTCCTGTCCAGTGTACTCGTAACCTAACGAGCACCCACATACTATCTCCAGTACGACGTACTGATGGCTGTGGGACAGACCACCTCCCGTGCTGGGATGAGAAGCGTATACGCTAGTCTACTCCGGAGTATCGATGCCCCGTCTCGACAATCCTATGACTAGGGACCTGTATAAGGACGTGCTTATAGATTACCCAGCCCCCACGAGTGTGACTGCCATCACAACGCTGGTAATCAAGCAAAGATCCTAAGGGCTCTATTAATATGTATAAGCGATATGCTAAAAAAACACATGCACATATTGAAGTAGAAACAAACCAAGTAGCATACTACCATTTTGAGCAAGATTGTCTATACAACTGTGAATATCCCAAGCTTCCATTAAGTAATATACAAGCTAGTATGATACAGTAATGGCCTCTAGGGCATATACACTAACACTTAGCCTACAGCATCCTTGGACACATCGACTCGCCAACTTCGTGCCCGAGTTGCCTCGGTCCATAGGTGGGAGCCCGTAAAAGAACCCGGCGATGTGGTGCCCTTCTGGCGAGGAGACGAAGACCGGAGATTCCACGGGGAGATCGGGATGACAACGAGAAGACCGAAGGACACTGATCGCTTGGTATATCTCTCTACCCCTTCTCTAGTTAGTTAGGATTAGCTTAATGGCCCGATCCGGGTTTCAAAGTACGCGGTAGCGCCGGTTCTAGTTTATAGAAAAGTTTTTGATTCCGCATTTTGGCCTCGTTCAGACGGCCGGGGCGCTGCCGTGCACTTACACCAATTAAACTAGTGCCTTTGTTTCTATATTGGATATATAGAATGTATTAATATCTTAACGATGTTAAGGTATATGAAGTTGTCTGGCTGATGCTTAAAACCAGAATCTGGACAAACTCAAGGCACATTTCAGTAATGGCAGTTTGTAGGTTATCCCTGGCTTTGACGAGGGTTAACATTCTACCATCTAGAAGATCAATAGTTATACTGTTCTTGACTCGCCGCCAGTTTTTGTAAAATGGATTCTTTTCAGAAAACATTAGTGGGAGTATGGTAGTACTTAAAGTGATTCCAGAACCACAAACGATTACTGAAAATTTAGTAGAACCTAAAGATTCAAATGGTTTCGATGATCCATTAGCCACTCCGCAGATTTGGTGGGTAATCTCAGGCACCCAAGAGGTACTTTGGTCTCCTCAGAGACGATAACAGGGAGGTTTATAATTACCTAAACTTGCCACTGCTGCTGTTCTAGACTATGAGATCTGGCAAGAGGATGAATATAATATCGTTCTAAATTAGCTTTAGAAGTGCACGTGTATATGACTCTACCAGAGGGTTGTTGTAGTCAGTGGGAGAAGCGGAAGCATAGTTGGCAAGTAGCTAATTTCTATTTATAGACTGAAGCGAGTATAGCAGAGATAGATCATCTATTTTTGATGTGAAAGTCATAGAGTTTGATTTCATCAGAATAAGAGATGGATCTGGTAAGAAGGTAGTAGGGAGTGATGTCCTGGTATTTAGATGACAAGCACTTGATAGGAAGAGATCTTCCTATACTACGATCGGTTATACTGTGGTTGTCATAAGGTGGTTTCTCCAAATAGGATATGAATATAATACCAGGGATTCTGGTGACTAGATCTATGATTTTAGATCTAGATTTGGGAAGTGTCCTAATTTGGGTACTTTGACACTAATCTAAAGTGTGTTAGAATGGACGAATCTGGGCGTGGTGGTGTACCCGCGGGTGATGGAGTCACCCTCTCTACAGAGATGTCTTCTAGACTGATGAGGGGAGAGATTTGCATGATTGGCATATCTCTTTCTTAGGCAATTGAGTTAATCATGAGATGTCAAGTACAACACCAGATATTAATTTTGCACAGGCTGCAATAAGTATATATTAATCCAATCCTAGAGAAAAATTGGGAAGCAGTTATGAAAAGTGGATTTTCTTGGTATATGGTAACGGCAGCCTCCTTCGGGAGGCGGTTATCATTTTACGCTTCTAAGGTGACCTGGATGACAGAGTGGCTGTCAGAGTTATTGTTTTCCCTCTTTTGAGGGGCAATATATTGGATAGGTGGACCAAGCGGATACTGTGGAAGGCATGGTGCAGGATACTGATTAAGTTTAGTGGATGATACAGTCTAAGAAGTTTGTTGGATTTGGAGTTCATTTGTGAACTGGGTCCCATCAGATATTCAGGCAAATTCTAAGACAGGTATTGCTCATTTCGGTAGATAGTCTTTCTCCATGAAATTGAGATATAGAAAGAGATAAAGAAAGAAACATTGGAGCGGATCCACTCACGAGGCTATTTCTCGATCACAATAGTTTCACAAACGTGCTTTGCGAGACGCATTAGTAGAGAAGTTGGGTGTTCGGTATCATACGTGCTATAATTATGCGACACCGCAATAATTAACCTTAAGTGCAAGTAGGAGATTGTTGGATATAGTGCCTTCAAGGCAATTATTGTAATCGCAGGAAGGTGATTATGATGATTAAGGGAGGACCTATACGGGTAGAACGGTCTTACTCAAAATGATAGTATGCTATCTGGTTTGTCTTTATTATCATATACATGTATTATGTGGTATTATAAATCACTATTACATGTTGATAGAACCCATAGGATTCTTGCTTGACTACAAGCATTATGATAGCGATCATATAAGTGGGATCTGGGTGGTCTATAAGCACATCCTTAAATGTCCCTAGTCGATGGAGTATCGAGACTGGGCATTGATACTCCAGAGTAGACTAGTGTGTACTTATCAAGACCCCGACGAGAGGTGGTGGCCGGTCTCACAAGCCATTGATGTCAGTTTGTCACCTAAGATAGTATACAGGTGCTCATTGGGTTATGAGTACACTGGAAGGACTCGCCGGGAACATGGTAGTTGGAATTATACCTCTTCTCAGATTGCAGTTCCTAGGTGACATGTGTACAGGTTAGTCTATCAACCTGAGATCATCATTTGTCTCGTGTGAGTTCCCACTGTGCTTTGATTACTACCCTACCACGGCTCAAAAGAGTCGTACAAACAGGTTTTTGTTGGGTACAGTCCCGAGCCACATGGAGGCAGTGAGCGGATCGTCGGGGATTCGTCTCTCCCGGTATTGGGAGTTGATGTCGCGAGGTGCACAGGTGGCCATCACGAGAAATTCTTGGCCAAGGTAGTTGAGAATTACTAATTTGGATCTATAGTTTCTCAGTTGGTGATGGGCTTCATACCGACACGAAATGTCGCGTTATTAGGGGTCTGACTTTATCCACCCCCTAAACTCGATATGTAATACTCTTATGTTAGTGTATATGCCCTAGGGGCCATTATTGTATCATACTAGCTTGTATATTGCTTAATGGAAGCTTGGGATATTCACAGTTATATTAACAGTCTTGCTAAACATGGTAGTATGCTACTTGGTTTATATCTATCTTAATATGTGTGTACGTATTGATAGAGCCCTTAGGATCTTGCTTGACTACCAGCGTTGTGATGGCAGTCACACTAAGTGGGGGCTGCGTAGTCTACAAGCACATCCTTTTTCAGGTCCCTAGTCGTAGGATTATCGAGACAGGGCATCGATACTCCGGAGTAGACTAGTGTGTACGCTTCTCATCCCAGTTAGGGAGATGGTCCGTTCCACAGCCATCAGTACGTCGTACTGGAGATAGTATACAGGTGCTCGTTGGGTTATGGGTACACCGGACAGGACTCGCAGGGAACTGTTGGTTGGTATTATACCCGTCGTCAGTTAACAATTCCCAGGTGACATGAGTACAGCATAGTCCGCAGACTTGACACTGCTGTTTCGCCTCGAGTGTGTTCCCACTGTTCTTAGATTGCTACCCTACCACGGCTCATCAGAGTCATGCAAACAGGTAGTAGTTGGGTGCAGTCCCGAGCACTTGGAGGCAGTGGCGGTTAGACAGGATTCGTCTCTCCCAGTATTGGGAGTTGATATCGCGCTGTGTCTGGAGAGCCATTACGCAAAGTCCTTGGCCAGGACAAGCGAGATTTACTGGTAGGTTTTCCAGTAGTTTCTCAAGGTGTAATGGGCTTCACTCCGACATGACTTATACCGCTTTTAGGGGACTGACGCTTGCCGTCCCCTAAGCCCGATATGCGATAGTCCTAGACGAACAGACCGGACTGTATGGAGATTGTCACATCAGGCTCAGTAGGAGTTCGGATGGGTTTCCTCATCGGCCTTCTTATCGACATCTACCTGGGGCCCATTACGTACAGCTAGTGCCGCTTACGGTCTGTGGTTAAACCCACTGCCATTATAGTAGTCGGGTCTTTAGAGTCCCACACATAGAGTTTCCCTGCTTCGGGCGAAACGATATAGAGGTCGTATGGTTTTACGACAGGGTTCGGACACATACGTGTTTTTACGCACGTACGATATTCGGACAGTTTTTACTAGCGGGCTTTGGTTTAAACCAGATTCTAGTATCGGATTATTGGATTTATACAGTCTAAAGTATTTCCGTGTTTTCACGGATAGGAGGGGCGTTCTCGTAAATTCTCGAGAAGCTTCTAGAAGTATGATGAGTTGGAGGCTAAGGTGGCATTTACATTAAATGGATTTGTGACTCATGAGATGAATCATTCAAGTGAGTTAATGAAGCATTTATTGCTTAATGACTCACTTGATGATTCATTGCACATATTAAATGAAGCATGGTTGTTAATATCATTTAAATGATTTATTTGATATTCTTTATGCTTCATCATATATTGGAAATGAGAAAGAATTCATTTCATTATCATTCTCACCTTCTCTCTCCTTAAGTTCTCTCTCTTCAAACCCTAACCCTAACCTCTCATGTATTGAGATCAACAGTTAGCAAGACTTATTGATCCATAATCCTACTCTATATTCCCTAGGTTGCTTTGATTAGCACTTTGAGTAACCTAGTTACCTCAAGTTAGAGGTCAAGCTTGGAGTTGTAGCTCTCGGGTGGATCTTCTATTACAAAGAGGAGGCCGACGAGGAGGTGGTCATCGAGAAGAAGAAGGACTTGGTTCATTAGGTATAATCTTCTTTCATAGTAGCTAATCCCTCCTATGATGTTGTTAGTTAAGGTTTGGCAAAGATCCGTAAGTTAGTCGATGTTAGTTTAAAGAAAAAGACTGTTTTTCATATTTCCGCCTCTCCGCAACTCGTGGGGTGTACAATGTCGACTTACAGTGGTATCAGAGCCTCGCTAAACCATAACTAACTTGTTAGCAAAGTCGTTAGAAATTTGATCGCGAAACGAACCGGTAAAATCATCATTTTCACACAGTTTCTGTCGATTTTAAAACGGGGTCTAAAAATTTTTCAGGGACCCTTAAAAATACAAGCAGGGAATTATAAGGTTACTGGAGAAATTTGGGGTCATAACTCGTCCAAACTGCCGCGGATCCGCGGCCAATCCAACCGATCCGCCGCGGATCCGCCGTCGAGTTGGGGCCGAATCAACCCAAATTTCCCCAGTAACTCTTCTGTGTTAATTTTTGTTTTTCTGGGATTTTTTGTTTCTGCTCAAGTCTCAGGTGCACAGAGAAGTTTTTGGAGTAGAATCATTTGCGTTTGCTCGATCGAAATTCTACGATGTTTGGCTAATTTGATTATATCTGTGTTTTGTATAATGTGTTCGTAAACCTCCCCTAACTGCTAGTATGTCGGTTGGCAGGGGGTTGCACATTTCTGTAATGTTTTTACTGTTTGTGTTTGTGGACTTGTTGGATTGTCGTAAATGGATAGCCGGGGATGTGAGACGAGCGTTTCTTTCATTCAAATGTAATTTTTAAATTGTTGTAATATTCTTTTGCGGGGCACATCCAGGTTGCGGTTGTAGCCACCGTTGTATTATTTCATTTACTGATTTTTGCTCCTAGGATAGACCCAAGGTGTGGTGCACAAACTACCGGGTACTTTGAAGTGTTTAGTGGCCTACTCACGTTGTTGAGGGAGACCGCTTCGCTTCGGGTACTTGGTGGGTAGTTTGCCGTACCCGTAGGGGTCTAGGGCGGGGTATTGGCTATTCATCGCGACTGTGTAATCCGTCTTTCTTTGCAGGCTCAAAGAATGCAGATTCGTAGAAAATCCAATATGTTCATCTGTGATCTGGAATGACTATTATTGCGTCTGACGAATGTACAATATCTATATATGATAGCTATTAGACGTCGCTTATGTTTTGCACCCGCGGTAGCCCAGCCCCCGCTCTGTCGTTAGTTAAGTAACCTAACGGGTGAATGACGGGTCCCAGTGGCGAATGCGGATGGCATAAGAGGACGTTGTATTTTCGTTGTTTTCTGCAATGATAGGTTAATTGATGGGACGCATTATATTAATGCAAAGAAAATAAACCAAAGTTGAATCGTTGGAACGGTTTAAAAGAAACCACTCGGTTATTTTAAAACAGAGGATATTTTTTAAATTACGGAGCTTTAACCACTCCTTTTAAAAGCTATCAGGTTCCTTCGATCATATCAAGTTCACTACGTTCACGGTTTCGCCAAAACCATTCGTAGCCTTCCGTCATTTCATTTGGGTATTCAGTAGTATTCAAGCTATGTATTTTGACCAACGCCAAGGCATAGTGTTTGGTAGCTGCTGGGTATTCATTTGTTGCATAGATAGATGAGTTAGTTTGGGACAGTCGTATTATCATTTGGCCAACGTCAGGGGTATGTACGGATGAGTTCAAATTAACAAGATAATGATGGGTAGAACTTGACATGTGACTTATGAAATTTTGACCAACGCCAAGGTCATAAGAGCATGGGGCAGAAATTTATATCGGGAATTTCTAAAGAAACTGAAATTTACAAAGAGATGCATACCATTTGGAGTGTGATAATTTTGGTAGGATTCCTTCAGCTTTATCACATGATGATATTTGGATCCTGATCCTACTGTGAGTATCCGCTACTCATCAGGAGATTCGTCACTTAACGATCAATGCTATAAACCAAGTAGGTGCCGAGAAAGGTGTCAGCGGGGTTACGCCCCCAGAGAAAAGAGGTTATTTAATTAAGGAACTTTGCGAAAGCGTCGTAAAATCTCCCTCGAAGTACCGACACCGGCCTGGCTGAACGGTTAAGCAAGTATTATACGGTGAGAATAGTCCTGGCCAGTTCTTCCTTTTTGGTTTGAGGAGGGATTCGAGAAACAGTGGGAGCCATCCTGTTTAGATAAACTAAAAACCACTCTAAACTTGCAAGAGCATCATGCTAAAGTGTTCCCTCTCTCTCTCTCATTGCAGCGACCCAAAACATGACAGGCCTTAAGTTACTATTAGAGAAAAATATATTGACAGGGTCAAACTATAAAGATTGGCTACGGAATGTCAAAATGGCTTTAACTTATGACAAATTGGGGTATGTCCTTACTACTAAGGCACCTCCTGTCCCTGGTCCAAAATCCAGTCTTGCGGATAAGGAAATCCACAAAACCTGGGAGTTAGATTGTGCGAAGGCCAAGTGCATCGTGCTTACCTCTATGAATAATGAACATCAGAGGAGGCACGAGGATATGGATCTTGAATCCATATTTCTCCATACAAAAGATCTGTATGGAGAACAATCTCGTATAGCAAGATACGAGACCTCGAAGAACTTGTTTCGGTCGAGGCTGGCCGTCGGATCATCTGTAGGAGAACATGTCCTAAAGATGACTGGCTATATAGAAGAGCTCGCGGACCTCGAGACGACTTTGGAGAATGAGCTCTATACAGACTTGATTCTTCAGTCCCTTCCTTCCACCTACGTCCAGTTTATTCTGAATTTCAACATTCAAAGAAAAGAAGTTGAACTTCCAGAACTCCTTAACATGTTGAGGAGTGCAGAGGGCACCTTGCAGAAGGCAAGGGAAACACCCGCTATGTTTGTTCGCGGTGCTTCTTCTTCCAGGTCCAAGGCTAGGGCCAAAGGAAGGAAGATGAAGGCCGCTACCAAACCAAGATGTGGTGTTAGTAAGGTGGGAGCTAAAGGAAAGACAAAGATTGCAATGCCAGTAGTAGCAAAGGACGAGTGCTTCCACTGTCGTAGAAAAGGCCATTGGAAGAAAGATTGCAAAGCTTGGAATGCCAAGAACCAGGAACCGAAGCAAGCTGTGGCTTCGACTTCAGGTGTGTTTGTAATTTAAAATTGTCTGTCAATCAACTCTACTTCCTGGGTATTGGATACCGGATCAGGATCTCATATATGCAATTCATTGCAGGCACTGAGAAACCGTAGAGTGCTGAAAGTTGGTGATATGACCCTCCAGGTTGCTAACGGAGCTAGCGTGGGTGCTGTGTCCGTAGGGGATTATCATCTTGGATTGACGAGTGGACATATTTTGGTTTTGCATAACTGTTTTTGTGTACCCAGTTTAACGTGTAATATCATATCGGTTTCGTTGTTATCAAAAGAAGGTTATGATTTCACGTTTGTAAGCGATGTTGTTAACATCCACCTTAATCATGGTTTGATTGGGTCCGGTACACTAGATAACGGTATATATGTCTTAAACCAATTACAGATTTTCAATGTCCAGAACACACTAAAAAGAAAGCCTCCAGATTTAAATAAGGCTTTCTTATGGCATTGTAGACTGGGTCACATCAATGAAACAAGGTTAACTAAGTTACATAGAGAAGGATATTTGGATTCATTCGAATATCAAACTTATGCCACTTGTCAATCATGTCTCAAAGGAAAGATGACAAAGACTCCATTCACTGGACATGGAGTAAGAGCGAGCGAGCTCTTAGGACTCATACACAGCGATGTATGTGGTCCAATGTCTACACATGCAAGAGGTGGTTTTTCCTATTTCATTACTTTTACGGATGATTACTCTAGGTACGGATTCATTTTCTTGATGAAACATAAATCCGAGGCATTTGAGAAATTCCAAGAGTATAAGAATGAAGTAGAAAACCAAACCGGCAGAAGTATCAAGACACTGAGATTTGATCGAGGTGGTGAATATTTAAGTGCCGAGTTCCTAGGTTACCTAAAAGAGAAAGGAATTCTCTCTCAGCTTACTCCTCCATACACTCCACAGCATAATGGTGTATCAGAGAGACGGAATCGAACCCTATTGGATATGCTACGTTCCATGATGAGTAATGCTGAGTTACCGCGATCTTTCTGGGGTTATGCGCTAGAATCAGCAGGATATCTTCTGAACAGGGCTCCTACCAAGACTGTGCCTACCACTCCATATCAGATGTGGAGTGGGAAGAAACCCTATCTTCAGTATCTAAAGATATGGGGATGTTCAACTTTTGTTAAAAAGCAGCATGCGGACAAACTCGAGGCACGATCAGTACAGTGTTAGTTTGTAGGATATCCAAAGAACTCCAAGGGATATTTCTTCTATTACGCAGAGGAACAAAAGGTTTTCGTTTCTCGTAATGCCCATTTTCTAGAACAGTTGATTTTAGAAACGGAAACAAGTGGGAGCGCAATAGAACTGGAAGAAATTCCAGAACCATAAACTACTACTGAAAGTTTGGTAGCACCAGTAGTTCAAGAAGAACAGGACATTCCCGCACCCCTCCGCAGGAGTAGTAGGCCGTCTCATCCGCCTGAGAGATACTACGGTTTTCTCATTGATGGGGATGGAGAGGATTGCGTCATTGACAATGATGAACCTACTAGCTTCTAGCAGGCCATCCAGAGCAGCGACTCGGTACGATGGCTGGATGCAATGCGGACCGAGATGGAGTCCATGTACACCAACAAAGTATGGACTTTGGACTTTGCTCCAGATGGGGTAAAACCCATAGGATGCAAATGGATCTTCAAGAAAAAGATTGGTGTAGATGGACAGGTGGAAACCTATAAGGCTAAACTGTAGGGTTGCTAGGCACGCATACAAGGGTCTATAAAGCATCAACCATGCCCAATTAAAATTTTAGCCGAGCCGAAAAACCCAAAGCCGGATCTTTATACTAGAGTTTAGGCGAAAAAAAGTATGTTAAATACTTTAACACAAAGTGAGAGGGATTACAACATTTGTAGATCCGGTCCTTCACTTCAATAGCTCTGTGTAGATGTCCCCTTCGCTGCGATCGTGATCTCCGGACTCTAGAGAAGCTCCACAAGAAGAACGAACGTGCCTGCTTCGATGACTTCGAGGCCGAAGATGATCTACGTCGGGGAGACACTAACTCAAGCTATTCCTTCACTAGGTCATGAACTTTGTGAAGAGAACACACTCTACTACATGGCAAGTGGTAGAGGATGAAGAAGTAGGAGGTGGGCTCACTTTAGAATTGATTTTCTCACACTTTTTCTCATAGCACCATTAGAGCTTGATAGCTTTTTCAAGGAGCTTGATGAAGAAGAAGAAGAAAGAATAATATCATCATATGAATTATATCCTCCTCAATAATGTAACCATGGGTGAGTTAAGCTATCATGCTTAACTCATGTAGAGAATTGACCAATGTATATGGTTAAGGGTTGGGTTAACTAAATATCCTAAAGAATGACAAAAGAGTTGACTTTGTCAATGTTTCCATAAGCTTCATGAAAGCTTGAGAACTTTGACAAAGGCTTTCTCTTTTGTTATTCTTAAGATATAAACAAAACCCTAATCTTTACCCAAATCTTGGTATAAGTCTCATACACCCATCTTTGATGTATCATCAAGCATGACACAATCATATGTACACAAATATATATCACATATACACTTATGCACAATCAAGTGAGAAAATAAATCTTAAGTGAGCTAATACTAGTTATTGTAATGTAATATATCAAATATATAATTATACATTAAATTATTAAATCAACTCTTGATTTAATAACCCGGCTATAACCGACTAATATCATATGTAACAACTTATCGAATCAACACTTGATCCGATAACCCGGCTATATCGCATACAACAGATCAATGTCACGAATCACGAGAATAGAATACGGTATCTCATATCGTATTAATCTCGGTCCCGCACATATCATATATGTGCTCCTACTCCGTTTCGCTTGAGCCAGGAAACCAATGTGTAGGACTCTAAAGACTCGTCAATACGCCGGCAGTAGGTGATGATCATATCAAACACCCACAAGCCGCAAGCGGTCTGCTAAACATAACGGCCACCCGGGTATTGAGCGATCAGAAGATCAACAAGCAAGACTGTACGTTCTCCTGCGAATCCAATCAGTAACACTCCCGTACAGTCCGTTCTCTTCGTCTGATATGTCGAATATCTCGCCTAGGGTGGTAAACGTCAGACCCCAGTAGCTCGATAAGTCGTGTCGATATGAGGTCTATAACAGTTCGAGAAACTACTGATAACACTTACCAGTAAATCTCAGCAACCCTGGCCAGGGATTTCCGGTTATAGCCAATCGAACACAGCACAACATCAACTCCCTATACCGGGAGAGACGAATCCCCTCCTATCGCTCATTGCCTCCATGTGATTCAGGACTATACCCAAAAGCCATCTTTTTGCATGCCCTCTTGGATGTGGTATGATAGAAATCAAAGCACAGTGGGAATCACACAAGACTCTATGACGATCTCAGGTCAACAGACTACTCTGTACCAGTGTCACCGGAGAACTGCCTTCTGATGTGAGGTATAATACCATCTGGGAGTTCTCGACGAGTCCGTCCAGTGTACCCAGTCTCTACTGAGCACCCGTACACCATCCTTGATGTCAAACACCGATGGATATGGGATCATTCATCGCCCATCATATAGGTCAAGATGCGTATACACTAGTCTACTCTGGTGCATCGATGCCCTGTCTCGATACACCCTCGACTAGGAACAGTTATAGGATGTACTCACCGACTACCGTGGCCCCACTAGTATGATCTCATCATAGTCCCAATAGTCGAGTACATATCCTAAGGGCTTTATTAACATGTAACATAGAGACAATCAGAGTACATGTTAAGATAAAGTACAACCAGATAGCATCCTATCTTGTCGAGCAAGAAAGTCCTCCCTATATATGTCCAAGCATCCATTACAATATACATCATATGTACTGTAATGGCCTCTAGGGCATACATATAACTAACAATCTCCTACTTGCACTAGGGCCATCTGTTGTGGTATCACATACCCAACAATTAGCTGTGGCTGAAGTATCTCATACTCAACCATCCCATAAAAGTCTTTACTGGGAAAAAGGCCTTTGTGAGTGGATCCGCACTGTTGTCCTCTGTGTCTACTCTCCTAACCTCGATCTCGTTGGAGATCAACCATCTCCATGATCAGGTGATACTGCCTAAGAATTATATCTGGATTTCTGATGGGACGGTAGTTCCTTGGCTAAAGCCACAACTCCATTGTCACACAATGGTAAGAACGAAGTTCATCTCATGAACTTATATATATCCAGACTGCCTCTTTGGTAACATCCTTGGTAACGATGTATCTTGCCTTTAATCGTCTAGTAAGTCACGGTATCTAGCTTGGAACTCTTCCAACATACCGTCCCTCCACTGAGGGTAAAGACAATGCCTGCGACTGACATTCAGTCGTCCTTATCACCCTGGAACCTTTCCAGTGATTCTCCCCATGATCGATTGATACCATCTCACTAAAACTAGTGAGTATCCTAACATCCAATTAGATCTATCTCATAGATCCAAACCCAGGATTTAAGAGGTATCACTTTGATCGTATATGGAGAATCCTTGTGATAAGCGGAGATTGACCGAGCGTAGCATAGGAAACTCCTTCCGTATCAAGAGTATGTTATCCACGTACTCTACGAGGATCACCACCATACTCCCTACTACCTTTTTGTATATACAAGGTTCATCTACCATTTTGATGAAGTCAAACTCTTTGACTACCACATCAAAACAGACGTTCCAACTCCGCGATGCCTGATTTATCACATAGAACATCTTGCTCACATTTCTGCTGCTCCCACTATCTACGAAGCCCTCTGGCTGTGTACTTATAGATGCTCTCTTCCAAAACATCATTTAGAAAAGCAGTCATGACACCCAACCGCCAGATATCGTAGTTATGGTATGTAGCCGTAGCAAGTAGGATCTGGATGGACTTAAGTATAGCTTTGAAAGTCTCAACTTTTCGATGTACACCAAGTAATCTTCTCAAGATTTACTTGCTCCTGATGGGAATTTAACCCTTCAGATAGAGCAACCAAAGTCCATACTTTATTGGTGTATAAGGATTCCATCTCAGATCGATAAGCATCCAGCCATTCTTACAGAGTCTCACTCCTGATGGCCAGCTCGAAACTAGTTGGGTCATCATCTCATGATGCAATCCTCGCTCCCACTGTCATAGAGAAACCGAAGTATCTCTCAGGTGGGTGAGGAACCCTACTAGATCGACGGAGAGGCTGAGGTTCGTTGGTTACTATTGAATCCTTTGGTTCTACCAAATCATCTGCTGTAGTTTGTATAGCTGGAACTCCTTCCAATTCTACCTCATGACCAATAATTTCTTTATAAGAAATTCCCTTTCATAAAGGTGGCATGCTGAGAAACAAAATATCTTTTGTTCCTCGGTTAGGTAGAAGATATTCCCTTGCGTGTGCTTGGGATATCCAACAAACTTCCACAGATCTGACTTTGCCTCGAGCTTGTCCGGATTATGCTTTTAGACATAGGCCGGAAAACACCAAATCTTAACAAACTTAAGATATGGGCTCTTCCCTTTCCATATCACATATGAAGTGGTAGGCATCTGATTTGATTTGAACCCTATTCAATAGGTATGCAGTTTCTCAAGTGCATAACTCCCAAAAGGAAATAGGAAACTCAGTAGTACTCATCATAGAGCACACCATATCACATAGGGTGCTATTGCTCCGCCCCGATACACCGACGTGTTGTGGTGTATACGGAGGAGTAATGCTGAGAGAGAATCTCATTCTCCTTTAGAATAGTCCAGGAATTCCGTGCTCAAGTATTCTCCTCCTTGATCATATTAAAGGACATAATACTTTTACCCGTATTTTGGTTCTCTACTTCTAACTTACATTCTGTGAATATCTCAAAAGGTTCGGACTTGTGTTTCAACAGGAACATATGTCTGAATCTTGAGAGATCATCAAAAAATGTAATGAAGTACAAAGAACCGGTCTTGGCATGTGTAGACGGGAGACTTTCATATATCAGCATGTATCAATCCCAAGAGTTCACTAACTCTTTCTCTGTTTCCAATAAACAGAGCTATGGTCATCTTATCTTTGTGACATGACCGGCAAGTTTCACAAGATGTAAATTCAAACAGATTTAAATATGCATCTAAATGTAACTTAGCTAGTCGGGTCGCATTGATATGACCTAGTCTACAATGCCTCAAGAAGGATTCATTCATTTCTGAACTCTTCCTCTCGTATGTGTTCTGTATACTAAGAACGGTAGTTTGATTTAGAACGTCAATGCTTTTAGATAACGTGCCTGAACCGATCAACTCTTGATATGGGAAATGTTCAAAACATTATCCAACAATACAAAATTATATCCTTTCTTTACTAATAAAGAGACTGATATGATGTTGTCTATCAGGTTCGGTATCTAATAACATTTATTCAGAATCAATGTATTCTGGTAATACAGGGTGATAGTGACCAACAAACTTGGCTGCAACACTTGCACCGTTTCTATCTCATGAAACTTATCACCCGTTCTCAGTTCTCTACCTTTCAGTAGCCCATGTAACAAATTACATATGCGGGATCCTGATCCGGTATCTCATACCCAGGACGTAAAGGATACTGAGAAACAGTTCTCTGTAATGAACACACTCGAAGATGATGCATCGATATGCACTTTCTTCGTTTGGACGGCACGGGAATTCTGGTAATCCCCAATTTCCTGCTCTGTCTTATAACAATTATAAGTTGGAGCGGGACCAACGTTCCCTAGCGCAGTATAACAAGCGGGTTCGGTCAATACTTCCGTATTATTATCTTGATTAAGGCATGATATGGTCGCTACCTGGAGAGAGAGAAGAAAACACTCAGCGTATGCTCTTGCAAGATTAGATTGGTTATCTAATATATCTAATCAGGATGTCTCCCACTGTTTTAATCAAATCTTCCTTCAAACCCTAAAAGGAAAGACTAGTCGGGATTAATTACACGCTACAAGTTCGCCAATCTTTCAGCCAGGCCAGTGTCGGTACTTTGAGGAAGGTCCCCCGTGCTTTCGCACGAATTTAATTAAAATGAACCTCGTTTTCCCAGGGGCGTAACCCCGTTAACACCTTTCTAGACACCTACTTGATCGGCTAATTGTAATGTGTAAAATTCTCCCAGGAGTAACTCTTACTCACAGCGGGTATCGGGATCCAACTATCTCATAGAAGGTATGCAATCTCATTGCAAATTTCAACACTTGAAATTCCCAATAATATTTTACCCCTAGCCTCCTATGACCTTGACAAAGGCCAACAAACCATAGGCTGCTAGTCAAGTTCAACCTGTCATTTCCTGATTGAATTAAACCCACCCGCACGGCCCTTGACAAAGGCCAACAAGGTCGCACGACTACCCTAATCCAATCTGCATCATATGCATAAGCAGATAAGTACTATTCAGCTACCGCACACTGTTGGAGATAGTGCCCTCAGAGTCAATTATTGGATCACAGGCACGTGATTGCAATGATTGAGGGGAGGACCTGTCCCAGTAGGACAGTCTTACTCGAGATGATAGTATGCTATCTGGTTTATCTTTATCATCGTGTACTGCTTTAGGTGACCTGACAAGTCGCTATTACACGTTGATAAAGCCCCTTGGATTCTTGCTTGACCACCAGCAGTATGAGGGCGATCATATAAGTGGGAGCTGGGGGTCTACAAGCATATCCTTAAATGGTCCCTAGTCGTGGGAGTTTCGAGACAGGGCATCGATTCTCCACAGTAGACTAGTGTATACAGTCGAGACCCCGACGAGGGGCGGTGGCCGGTCTCACAAGCCACTGGTGTCAGTTGGTTCACCTAAGATGTATACAGGTGCTCATTGGGTTATGAGTACACCGGACAGGACTCGCCGGGAACCTGCTAGTTGGGTTTTATACCAGACGTCAGATAGCAGTTCCCAGGTGACATGTGTACAGGTTAGTTCATCGACCTGGGATCGTCATTTGTCTCGTGTGAGTTCCCACTGTACTTTGATTACTACCCTACCACGGCTCAAAGGAGTCGTGTAAACAGGTTTTAGTTGGGTACAGTCCCGAGCCACATGGAGGCAGTGAGCGGATCTGCAGGGGTTCGTCTCTCCCGGTATTGGGGGTGAGGTCGTGCTGTGTCTAGGAGAGCCAGAACATGAAAAGTCCTTGGCCAAGGCAGGAGATTTGCTGGTAGGTATTCCAGTAGTATCTCAGGGTGTTCTGGGCTACACTCCGACACGACTTGTACCGCTTTTGGGGGTCTGACTTTTACCAACCCCCTAGGCCCGCCATGCGATGCTCATAGACGAACGGACCGGACTGTACGGATATTGTCACTGACAGGCTCAGTAGGGTGTCAGGATGAGTTCGCTCATCGACGTCCCTTTTGGTCGATAGCTGGTGTCCCGTCACGTATGGCTAATACCTCTGACGTGCTAGTGGTTAAATCCACAGCCATAGTATTGACGAGTCTTTAGAGTCCACCACACAGACAGTTACTCAAGTTTCGGGCGAAACGCTGTAGAGGCCGTATGGAGATATGGCAGGGTTCGATCAGATACGTGCGGTATTGCACGGATCGTGATCGGACAGTTTTTACTAGCCGGCTTTGGCTTAAGCCGGATTCTAGTATTTGATAGTGTAGTTTTGTCTCTTTGCATTTGTGTTCAGTGCGAATACAAATGCGGGCATGTATTTGCAGTAGTGGGGTTTTCCTGTAATTTATTACGGGATCGGTTTTCTGAAGTTGCCAGTTTGCATTCCGTTCCGGCCGGTTTTCCTTCATTCCTTCTCGGTCGGACTTTCTTGTTGGAGGGTGTTAATTGCAAGTTTGCAATTAACATTTAGTGGAGGGTTTTCTTGCACTTGTGGATTATGATGAGACTTGCTTCATGATGTTATTCCTTTCTTGTCCATTTGATGGCTTTTCATTTGATGGTTTGTGAAAGGAAATGGTTGTGACCATTTTCTTTAAGATTTTATTTTTCCATTCTATTATGATATACAAAATGTGGTGCCATTCTTTTTCTCTCTCCAATCTCATTCTTGAGAGGGAGGGCCGGCCACTTCAAGAGAGGGAGAAGAGGGGATTTCATTTTGTGTGAGGAAAAAGTTTCATATCATATTTCATGCTACCAAAATTCAAAAGCACATTTTCTTTAGTTGCTTTCTTCTCCTCCTCACATCCTTCCATCAAGGCAACTTCAAGAACCCCAAGAGACATGCCTTCTACACTATTTCTATAGCAAGTCTTGGACGCGTCGGCTAGCCAACTTCGCGCCCGAGTTGCCTCGGTCAAGAGGCGGGAGCCCGTAAAAGATTCCGGCTACGTGGTGCCCCTTTCCGACGAGCGAGGAGGTGACGGAGATTCCACAAGAGAGCGGAGTGGAGATGAAGACCGAAGGACACGGATCGCTTGGTATTGCATCCCTACTCTTTTCCTTTTGCTTGCTAGCTAGGTTAATGGCCCGATCCGGGTAAAAAGTCCGCGGTGGTGCCGGTTTTGCAAAGTTCGCAAAGTTTTTGTTTTCCGCGATTCCGGCGTCGGGTCGACGGCCGGGGCTCCCCCGCGGGCTTACATTGGTATCAGAGCCACGCCGTTAACCTTCCCTAGCTTGCTCTAGCGCGTTTAGAACTCGATCGAACAAAAACCCGAAAACCGTATTTTTGTGCACATGTGTTCTCTGTTAAAATTTTTTGAGCTCCTAAAATTTTTCTGGTGATTGCAGAGACATGTACAACAAATTATAAGAATTCTGGGAAAATACGATCCACTGATTCCTCACTTCGACCGCGGAAGCGCGGCCAAACCCCTGGTTTGGCCGCGCTTGCGCGGCGGAAAGGAGGAATCGTGGCACCATATTTTCCCAGTAAGCTTATGAGTAGGAAATAGGGCTTTTGGGACATTTTCTTTGGGCCCAGATTTTCTGTAAGTGCTACAGTAGTGTGTGGGGCCCACTTTGATAAATTTGTTCGATCGGATATTTTAAACATGCTAGTTCACAGTTTTTACATTATATCTGCGACCGTGAATGTCACTTGATCGGTAAGTCGCGTCTAACTGCTATAGCCCGGTTAGACGGATTTGCGAACGTGACTTTCACGTTGATGTTCTGTGATTGTACTATGTTGTTGCGGATCGGTCGTGGGGGATAGCCTGGTTGCAGTGGTAGTACAGTTCTGTTTTTATGTACATTTGATATTGCTGGGCGAGCGTCCGACATGTGGACTGCCGTCACTGCCTGTTTGTACTATTCTTTTGGGGCACGACCTGGTTGCGGTCGATGTACCCGTTGTATGTATATTTTACTTTCTGTACTAGGATTACCCCGCGGAGGGGTGCACGGGTAGCCGGGTTCTGGAGGGCAACAAGCCCGCATCTCATGGCATTGAGACGGAGAGGGCTTCACTCTAGAATTGGCGGGCTATTCGCCACACTCGTAGGGGGTATAGGGTTGACCCAGGAGGGGTGCCCAAGTTACCGGATTCCGTGAAGTGCTGGGTGGTCCATTCACGGTGCTGAAGGGGGCTGCCTCGCTTCAGGTTTTGGCGGGTAACTTGCCGCGCCCGTAGGGGTCTAGGATTTCATTGCACAGGCTATCCACACGACCAGGGGAACGTCGGGTTTCAGCGGCTCTGTGAAACCCGGGGATCCCAGATATCTGTATTGATCTGTATTGCTATACATTTCTGTGTTGCTTTTCTCACGCCTTGAGCGAAATACTATATATTGGTATATATATTAGTAGATGTTGTATATGTTTTTCATCCGCGCTAGTCCAGTCCCCGCTTTGTCGTTAGTTAGCTAACCTAACGAGTGATGACGGGACCCAGTGGCGAATGCGGATGGCATATACGTACATCAGTATATTTTCGTTCTTTGTGGTGTGATCAATTGATGGGACTGCATTGATTCGGATCAATGCAAGATAAACAAACCTATTCTGATGTTGTTGGAACGCTTTTTCAAAAAGCTGTTATTGCATTGACGTTAACTTTTGTTTTGCATCGTGGTATTCATTTGGAATATCCTGCTCCTCAGTCGACGAGGCAAGGGCCGAGATCCCTTCACCGGGAGTGACCCCTTGGACAAAAGTTTGCGTCAGGGCAGTAACTTCACTATAGCCGATTACTTTTGCTTTGCATCGTGGTATTCAGTTGGAATATCCTGCACCCCATTCTACGGGGAAAGAGCCGAGATCCCTTCACCGGGAGTGACCTCTTTAGCGAAGGTTTTCGTTACTATATTTTTCTATAAAGCTATCAGTTCCTTCGACGATATCGAGTTCATTACGTTAAAGGTTTTCGCCAGAAACCATTCGTAGCCCTCCGTCATTTCAGTTAAATATTCGGTAGTATTCAAGCTATGTATTTTGACCTCACGCCAAGGCATAGTGTTTGGTAGCTGCCGGGTATTTATCTGTTGCATAGATAGATGCGTTGGTTTGGGACAGTCGTACTACTATTTTGGCCTACGTCAAGGGTATGTACGGGTGGGTTCAAATTAACCAGGATAATGACGGGTAGAACTTGACATGTGACTTATGATATTTTGACCTCACGCCAAGGTCATAAGAGCATGGGGCAAAAATCCACATCGGGAGTTTCAAAAGTACTGAAACTTGCCAGATATGCGCATACCTTCTGGAGTGTGATAACGTGAGCGGATTCCGTCACGTCATCATGCGATGAGAGTTGGATCCCGATTCCCACTGATGAGTTGGTTTACTCCTCGGGTTATCCCGGCTAATTCTTCTTTCAGGTTTGGGGAAGAATTTGACGTTACAGTGGGAGGTTTCCAGATTAGATAAATTGGTAACCATTCTGATCTAGGTTAGAGTGCACGCTGAGTGTTTCTTTTCTCTCTCTCTGGCAGCGACCATTGACCCGACCCTAGATTATGACTCAGTGACCAAGTTGACCGAACCTTCTTAACACTGGCTTTTGGATTGTCAGAGTTGCAGACCTCTTTGCCACTCCTACTTTTACCCTTTTCTCCGGGACACCCCGTATTACTACGATCGTCCACTTCCATTGGACAAAACCATCGTATGGTTATATACGAACTCGAAGGACTTCGAGGATGGTTTCCGGTTCTGGAGAAAACGAATAGGACTATTCAGTTGTCTTGACCTTTTACCTTCTCTCAGGTTGCGAGTACTCCTTGGTTTAGGAGATAGTACACCTATTACGCAAATTGGATAGTCTTCTTCCAAACCTTAGGCTGGTGCCGAACGGTAGGGAATGAAGAAAGCCAATTAGCCTAAACGATGTACAGAAGGTATTAAGTTCAGACAAAGCAAGGGATTAGTAAGAGGGCAAAGTAAATTGCGACTGCTATTCACGACCAAACCATGTACTTCTTTGTCAATCCTAAATCACCTATGAATTAAGTTCATTCGGTTGTCTTTTATCCTCACCTTCTCTCGCATTGCGAGTGCTCCTAGGACTAGGACAGTACACCCATTATGCTTATTGGATAGTCTTCTTCCAAACCATAGGCTGGTGCCGAACGGTAGGGAAGGAAGAAAACCATTTGGCCTAAAGGGGTGTACAGAAGGTAATGACTAAAGACATGTAAAGGGATTTGGAAAGGTGGCAAAGAATTATACGGTTATAGTTGTGAATCTGGATAATGGAAGAGGCATTACTAAGAATACCAGGATATCCCGTCGAAACATTTCAATGTTTCAGTTTCACTGTGTACTGTTAAAAGAAAACTGATTTCCCGATTAGACACTTACTCCAGGGTATGTATTTACCAGGTTGGATTCTCACATCTGTATGGTTTTACAGATGATGAGTGGGAGTAAGTTATTGGGAATTAGGTGACCGTCCTCATAATATCGGGATTCGTTGTAATTGGTGATATTTGAGGAAGCCACCTGGGTTGTTTGCCGGTCGGCAAATATTTGGTTTTGAATATCCGTTGTTGTGCACCAATTTCAAATTGATATATCTGTACGTCTATTTTTATAGAGTGAGACATATCTTTTTGAAATTATGTCTATGACATTTACCTATACCAGTGGATGGTTAGGTAAGGAGCATTGAACAACGGTGTAATTCTTCTTAACCAAAAGTACAGTTTTCAACCTACGACACACAGTGAATGAGTCACCAGACTCAGGGGACTTATGCAGAGTATTGTATATTGTCCAGTGTCCATTAGGACAGAGGGGTTGTTCCTCGTACTATATTCTGTTTACTTTTAACTTCTCTAGTTCTTAGACACGTGTTTCGTAGAAACACAGGGTCTAAGTTTTGAGGAGTTATAGGTATAAGAGTAAAGTAGAGAACCAAGTGTTGCAAGTATCGGGATTCTTCAAGGTGATCGAAGATGTAGATACTTGTGAATGGTATTCAGTTGATAGTAATGATTAAGAGAACTAGCTTCTCTTTCAGGTTACTCATAATTGGAAGTACTCCTAAGTTGAGTGACGATGATCGGCCTCTCTTCCATTTAGTTGACATGCACTGGAGACAGCTGCATGATTTGGATCTGGTTCAATTAAATCAGTGCCTCTGTTCTTGGATAAAGAACAGTTCATATCTTGACATTGTTAAGATACGGGGAGTTGTCCGGCTTATGCTTAAAACCAGACTCTGGACAACTCAAGGCACGTTTCAGTAGTGGCTGTTTGTGGGTTGACCCGGGCTATGACGAGGGTTGACTTTCTACCATCTGGAAGATCAATAGTGATATTGTTCTTGACTCGCCACAGTTTTATCAAAAATGGATTTTTTCAGAAAAACAGGAGTGGGAGTATGGTAGAACTGGAAGTGATTCCAGAACCACAAACGATTACTGAAGATTTCATAAGATCCTAAAGATTCAATCTGGTTTGACATTCCATTGGCCACTCCGCAAATATGGTGGGTAACCTCAGGCACTCGAGAGGTACTTCGGTATGCTCAAGGACGGTGGTAGGGAGGTTCTTGTTTACCCAGACTTGCCATTGCTGTTGTTCCAGGCTGCGAGACCCGGCGGGAGGATGAGTATAGCGTCGTTCTAAACTGGCTTTAGAAGTGCACGTCTATATGACTCTGCCAGAGGGTTGTCGTAGTCAGTGGGAGCAGCGGAAGCATTGATGGATATCAGGCTTATGTCTATTTATAGACTAAAGAAGATATAACGGAGATAGATCATCTATTTCTGATGTGACAGTCATAGGTTTGACTTCATCAGAATAGGGGATGGATCTGTTAAGAAGGTAGTAGGGTGTGATGTCCTGGTATTTGATGACATACACAGAGTAGGAAGTGATATTCCTATACTACGATAGGTTATACTTTGGTCGTCACACAGTGGTTTCTCCACATAGGACTTGGATATAATATCAGACATTCTGGTTACTAGATCTATGGTTTTAGATCTAGATTTGGGTGGTTTCCCAATCTGGGTACTTTGACCGCATTCTATCAGTATTTAGAATGGACGACTCCTGGCACGGTAGTGTACCTGCAGGTAATGGAGTCACCCTCTCTAAAGGTGTCTTACAGACTAAAGGGGAGAGGGATACGCATGATTGACAGATCACTTGCTTAGGCAATTGAGTCAATCATGAGATGTCAAGTACCACACCAGATGTTGTTCTTGCAGTAGGTGCAATAAGTTGATATTGATCCAATCCTGAAGAAACAGTCGGAAGCAGTTTTAGAACATAAATGGATGTTCTAGGGATATGATAACGGCAGCCTCCTTTAGGAGACGGTTATCATTCCAGGCTTTCAAGGTGACATGGATGGCAGAGTGGCTGTCAGAGTTATAGTTTTCCCTCTGACGAGGGGCAGTATTTTGGACAGGTGGTCCAGGTGGATACAGAGGGAAGGTATGGCGCAGGATACTGATTAAGTTCAGTTGACGATACAGTCTAAGAAGTTTGGATTTGGAGTTCATTTCTGAACTAGGTCCCATCAGACATCCAGACTTTCTAGGACAGGTATTGCTCATTTCGGGAGATAGTTTTCTCTGCGAACATGAGATATAGAGAGACATAGAAAGAAACATCAAAGCGGATCCACTCACTGAGGCTATTCCTCGAACGCAATAGTTTCGCAAACGAGCTTTGTGAGACTGACTAGTAGAGGAGTTGGGTGTTCGGTATCACACGGGCTGTGAGTATACGACATCGCAATAATTAGCCTCGAGTGCAAGTGGGAGATTGTTGGAGATAGTGCCCTCAGAGTCAATTATTGGATCACAGGCACGTGATTGCAATGATTGAGGGGAGGACCTGTCCCAGTAGGACAGTCTTACTCGAGATGATAGTATGCTATCTGGTTTATCTTTATCATCGTGTACTGCTTTAGGTGACCTGACAAGTCGCTATTACACGTTGATAAAGCCCCTTGGATTCTTGCTTGACCACCAGCAGTATGAGGGCGATCATATAAGTGGGAGCTGGGGGTCTACAAGCATATCCTTAAATGGTCCCTAGTCGTGGGAGTTTCGAGACAGGGCATCGATTCTCCACAGTAGACTAGTGTATACAGTCGAGACCCCGACGAGGGGCGGTGGCCGGTCTCACAAGCCACTGGTGTCAGTTGGTTCACCTAAGATGTATACAGGTGCTCATTGGGTTATGAGTACACCGGACAGGACTCGCCGGGAACCTGCTAGTTGGGTTTTATACCAGACGTCAGATAGCAGTTCCCAGGTGACATGTGTACAGGTTAGTTCATCGACCTGGGATCGTCATTTGTCTCGTGTGAGTTCCCACTGTACTTTGATTACTACCCTACCACGGCTCAAAGGAGTCGTGTAAACAGGTTTTAGTTGGGTACAGTCCCGAGCCACATGGAGGCAGTGAGCGGATCTGCAGGGGTTCGTCTCTCCCGGTATTGGGGGTGAGGTCGTGCTGTGTCTAGGAGAGCCAGAACATGAAAAGTCCTTGGCCAAGGCAGGAGATTTGCTGGTAGGTATTCCAGTAGTATCTCAGGGTGTTCTGGGCTACACTCCGACACGACTTGTACCGCTTTTGGGGGTCTGACTTTTACCAACCCCCTAGGCCCGCCATGCGATGCTCATAGACGAACGGACCGGACTGTACGGATATTGTCACTGACAGGCTCAGTAGGGTGTCAGGATGAGTTCGCTCATCGACGTCCCTTTTGGTCGATAGCTGGTGTCCCGTCACGTATGGCTAATACCTCTGACGTGCTAGTGGTTAAATCCACAGCCATAGTATTGACGAGTCTTTAGAGTCCACCACACAGACAGTTACTCAAGTTTCGGGCGAAACGCTGTAGAGGCCGTATGGAGATATGGCAGGGTTCGATCAGATACGTGCGGTATTGCACGGATCGTGATCGGACAGTTTTTACTAGCCGGCTTTGGCTTAAGCCGGATTCTAGTATTTGATAGTGTAGTTTTGTCTCTTTGCATTTGTGTTCAGTGCGAATACAAATGCGGGCATGTATTTGCAGTAGTGGGGTTTTCCTGTAATTTATTACGGGATCGGTTTTCTGAAGTTGCCAGTTTGCATTCCGTTCCGGCCGGTTTTCCTTCATTCCTTCTCGGTCGGACTTTCTTGTTGGAGGGTGTTAATTGCAAGTTTGCAATTAACATTTAGTGGAGGGTTTTCTTGCACTTGTGGATTATGATGAGACTTGCTTCATGATGTTATTCCTTTCTTGTCCATTTGATGGCTTTTCATTTGATGGTTTGTGAAAGGAAATGGTTGTGACCATTTTCTTTAAGATTTTATTTTTCCATTCTATTATGATATACAAAATGTGGTGCCATTCTTTTTCTCTCTCCAATCTCATTCTTGAGAGGGAGGGCCGGCCACTTCAAGAGAGGGAGAAGAGGGGATTTCATTTTGTGTGAGGAAAAAGTTTCATATCATATTTCATGCTACCAAAATTCAAAAGCACATTTTCTTTAGTTGCTTTCTTCTCCTCCTCACATCCTTCCATCAAGGCAACTTCAAGAACCCCAAGAGACATGCCTTCTACACTATTTCTATAGCAAGTCTTGGACGCGTCGGCTAGCCAACTTCGCGCCCGAGTTGCCTCGGTCAAGAGGCGGGAGCCCGTAAAAGATTCCGGCTACGTGGTGCCCCTTTCCGACGAGCGAGGAGGTGACGGAGATTCCACAAGAGAGCGGAGTGGAGATGAAGACCGAAGGACACGGATCGCTTGGTATTGCATCCCTACTCTTTTCCTTTTGCTTGCTAGCTAGGTTAATGGCCCGATACGGGTAAAAAGTCCGCGGTGGTGCCGGTTTTGCAAAGTTCGCAAAGTTTTTGTTTTCCGCGATTCCGGCGTCGGGTCGACGGCCGGGGCGCCCCCGCGGGCTTACACACACTACGCCTTGACAAAGGCCAACAAACGCAGCACGAATACTAAACAGTCCTTATCTGAAATGACGGAGGGCTACGACAGGTTTTTAAGAAAACCCTTTGCGTAATGAACTTGATATCGTTGTAGAATCGAGTAATTTTAAATGGAGTGTTTTTGAGGTTTTTCTAGTTTTGCTAAAGGGGTCACTCCCGGTGAAGGGATCGTCGGCCCTTTCCTCATCGAATATGGTGCAGGATATTTCACAAATATCACTATGCAAAGAAAGAACTATAGAAGCAATCAAAAGACAAACCGAGTTTGTAGCATCTGCTAGTTTCGCTAAAGAGGTCACTCCCGGTGAAGGGACCTCGGCTCTTTCCTTATCGAATAAGGTGCTGGATGTTCTACAAGGAACACCGCTATGCAAAGCAAGAACTAGAGCTACCAGTTTTTAAACAAGTTTCTACAACATCTTTAGATTTCTTTTAGTTTCATTAATCTCATTAATGAAGTCCCATTTTATTATGCTTCACAAGCATCACATTTGAAACGAAATCTGCAATATAACATATATCTCATATATATAATATAAATATTCGTCTCAGACAGTAATATGATCTCATCACAGAACATTGCAGCAGAAGAACATATATGAAATATTGGATATACTAGGACATCCGTGTTTTCAATACGAGCCTGTATAAAACACGGATTCCACGGTCGCGATGAATAGCCAAACCCACATCCCTAGAACCCTACGAGAGCGGCAAGCAACACTGCCAATTCTAGGGTTAGGAGACCCGGTCTCGACTCCTCGAGATGGTCTCCCACTGGACCCTAGAACCCGGTTACTTGTGCTCCCCGCCTTGGGTCTACCTAATGAGGAAAAGTAAATAATATACAATGGTGACATCATCCTCAGCCCGGAAGTGCCCCAATAAAAAAATATTACATACAAATGAATTTTACATGAATGAAAAAGAAAAACTCTCATCTCACATAAAACCCCCAGCTATTCAGAACGCGACGATCCAATATAACATATCACAGCAACACATAATATCTCATATCATCAACGTAAGCAAGTATGCGTATCCCGATTGTCGATGTATAGCAACGAAGCCGGCGATACACCACATACTACGCTTACGGTCACAGAAAAGAAAGTGTAAAACTACAACAGTTGGAATCCGCAACCTCCTTAGACATCGCATGCCTAACCAAATGAATTCCTTAGACATCTCATGCCTAACAATTATAAACCCCGCATTTTAGTCTCATTATCGAAAACTCTTTTCAATATCAAGTCGGGTAATTCAACAAGATTCCCGACATCCTGATCGAATGCTCGTCGCAAACTTTAGTAGACGGCCGCACCCCCGGATGCCGTCGACGAAGTGCACTAAGGCGGAACACCGCTGCCGCGAGCACCCAAACGGATGCTTTTGGCTACGGAGTTCTCCTACAGTCACTTGCTCGGGGCTATGGGGCGTGGCTGTCTATTAAGTTTACCCGGCGAGTATCCGCGTACGCTACATGATTGCGACGGACTTTTGATCGCATCAAAATCCCGTGGCAACCGATCATCTGAGACTAAACTGATATGTTTATAACATTCAAATTAGTTATCTCATAACTACTTGTGGATTCCAAATATTGTATCACATTCCAGATAAATAAACAATGTTAAACTTTCCGATCGAATAATCAAACACCCAAGATTTCCCCAATATATCTCAACACTTGAAATCAGTTTAAAAACATCTATCACATGCCACAGTACCGATGGTCCAGCCGTAGAAGGGTTAAGCCAACGCCTCACATGTGGCACGCCGTACTGCCCCAAACCCTAAGGTTCAAAAGGCAGTTCAAGACGGTCACATAATCGAGTTAAGGTTTGTTGTCTTCTAGAGGGTCCACCGTGTTACTTGCATGACTTTATGAAAGTTTCAAACTCGAGAAAAAATCCAACTTTTGAAAATTTTCCGATAGGGGAAAAAGTGAGTTATTGATATCCGTTCAAACTTTTTAACAGTTTCTAAAATTATCCGGAAAAAATAAACGAACTAAACTTATCCGATCGAATCAACGAGTCCCCAATATAACCCAGAAAACTCAACACTTGAGTAAAAATAAAAATACCCAGAAGAATCAGGAAGTGCAGACGGATCAACTGTAGCAAAAACTAAATTTTAATCCCCAAGTTCTGCCGCGAAACCGCCGCCAATACCCTAGTTTGGCCGCGGTTCCATGGCGTGTTGAACGATTCAAAGTGTCATTTTGCACACGTGTCCATAGAATTCCCTGCGGATTTTTAAAAATATTTTTAATATGGAAAAATCACAGTTTTTGAAAAATTTCCAGAGAAGGGGTTTTATCGGGGTTCTCGGGTTCGATCGGAATTTAAACTTCGTCTAGACTTCCCCTAAAGCTCTAGCTTAGCTCTGATACCACTGTAGGGTCGCTAGGCACGCATACAAGGGTCTACGAGGCATCAACCATGCCCAATTAAAATTTTAGCCGAGCCGAACAACCCAAAGCCGGATCTTTATACTAGAGTTTAGGCGAAAACAAGTATGTTAAACACTTTAACACAAAGTGAGAGGGATTACAACCTTTGTAGATCCGGTCCTTCACTTCAATAGCTCCGTGTAGATGTCCCCTTCGCTGCGATCGTGAACTCCGGACTCTAGAGAAGCTCCACAAGAAGAACGAACGTGCTTGCTTCGATGACTTCGAGGCCGAAGATGATCTACGTCGGGGAGACACTTACTCAAGCTATTCCTTCACTAGGTCATGAACTTTGTGAAGAGAACACACTCTACTACATGGCAAGTGGTAGAGAATGAAGAAGGAGGAGGTGGGCTCACTTTAGAATTGATTTTCTCACACTTTTTCTCATAGCACCATTAGAGCTTGATAGCTTTTTCAAGGAGTATGATGAAGAAGAAGAAGAAAGAATAATATCATCATATGAATTATATCCTCCTCAATAATATAACCATGGGTGAGTTAAGCTATCATGCTTAACTCATGTAGAGAATTGACCAAGGTATATGGTTAAGGGTTGGGTTAACTAAATATCCTAAAGAATGACAAAAGAGTTGACTTTGTCAATGTTTCCACAAGCTTCATGAAAGCTTGAGAACTTTGACAAAGTCTTTCGCTTTTGTTATTCTTAAGATATAAACAAAACCCTAATTTTTACCCTAATCTTGGTATAAGTCTTATACACCCATCTTTGATGTATCATCAAGCATGACACAATCATATGTACACAAATATATATCACATATACACTTATGCACAATCAAGTGAGAAAATAAATCTTAAGTGAGCTAATACTAGTTAATGTAATGTAATATATCAAATATATAATTATACATTAAATTATTAAATCAACTCTTGATTTAATAACCTGGCTATAACCGACTAATATCATGTGTAACAACTTATCGAATCAACACTTGATCCGATAACCCGGCTATATCGCATACAACCGATCAATATCATGAATCGCGAGAATAGAATACGGTATCTCATATCGTATTAATCTCGGTCCCGCACATATCACATATGTGCTCCTACTCCGTTTCGCTTGAGCCAGGAAACCCCTGTGTAGGACTCTAAAGACTCGTCAATACGCCGGCAGTAGGTGATGATCATATCAAACACCCAAAATCCGCAAGCGGTCTTCTAAACGTAACGGCCACCCGGGTATTGAGCGATCAGAAGATCAACAAGCAAGCCTGTACATTCTCCTGCGAATCCAATCAGTAACACTCACGTACAGTCCGGTCTCTTCGTCTGATATGTCGCATATCTCGCCTAGGGGTGGTAAACGTCAGACCCCAGTAGCTCGATAAGTCGTGTCGATATGAGGTCTATAACAGTTCGAGAAACTACTGATAACACTTACCAGTAATCTCAGTAACCCTGGCCAGGGATTTCCGGTTATAGCCAATCGAACACAGCACAACATCAACTCCCTATACGGAGAGACGAATCCCCTCCTATCGCTCATTGCCTCCATGTGATTCGGGACTGTACCCAAAAGCCACCTTTTTGCACGCCCTCTTGGACGTGGTATGATGGAAATCAAAGCACTGTGGGAATCACACAAGACTCTATGACGATCTCAGGTCAACAGACTACTCTGTACCAGTGTCACCGGAGAACTGCCATCTGACGTGAGGTATAATACCATCTGGGAGTTCTCGGCGAGTCCGTCCAGTGTACCCAGTCTCTACTGAGCACCCGTACACCATCCTTGATTTCAAACACCAATGGATATGGGATCATCCATTGCCCATCATATGGGTCAAGATGCATATACGCTAGTCTACTCTGGTGCATCGATGCCCTGTCTCGATACACCCTCGACTAGGAACAGTTATAGGATGTACTCACCGACTACCGTGGCCCCACTAGTATGATCTCATCATAGTTCCATTAGTCGAGTACATATCCTAAGGGCTTTATCAACATGTAACATAGAGACAATCAGAGTACATGTTAAGATAAAGTACAACCAGATAGCATGCTATCATGTCGAGCAAGAAAGTCCTCCCTATATATGTCCAAGCATCCATTACAATATACATCATATGTACTGTAATGGCCTCTAGGGCATACATATAACTAACATAAACTTGTTGCAAAGGATTTTCGTCAAAGACCTGGTTTGGACTATGACGAAACTTTTTCCCCAGTGGCTATGCTCAAATCCATTCGGGTCCTTCTTGCTATTGCCGCCTTCCATGATTATGAGATCTGGCAGATGGACGTAAAGACGGCTTTTCTAAATGGTAATTTAGAAGAGTGCGTCTATGTGGATCAGCCAGAAGGCTTCAATCAGAGTGGGAGCAGTGGGAAAGTATGCAAGTTGCTTAAGACCATTTATAGATTAAAGCAGGCATCGCGGAGTTGGAACATCTGTTTTGATGAAACGGTCAAAGAATATGACTTTATCAAAAATCCAGATGAACCATGTATATATAGTAAAATTGTAGCACGAACTGTCATATTCCTCGTCTTGTACGTGGATGACATTCTATTGATAGGAAATGACATTCCTATGCTACAATCTGTCAAAGGATTCTTGTCACACAGGTTCTCCATGAAAGACCTGGGTGATGCCTCTTACATTCTGGGGATCCGGATCTATCGTGATAGATCCAAGAGGATGTTGGGACTTTCGCAGTCCAGGTATATCAACACTATACTGAAAAGATTCAGTATGGAAGATTCTAAGTGCGGTAATCTACCGGCTTGTCACGGAATCACCCTCTCCAAAGAGATGTCTCCCAAGACTGATTTGGAAAGGGATTGCATGTCTATTATACCCTACGCTTCTGCGGTAGGCTATATAATGTATGCGATGTTGTGCAACATACTAGATATATCTTACGCACTGAGCGTGGTAAGCAAGTATCAGTCAGACCCAGGGGAGAAGCACTGGATAGCAGTAAAGAACATTCTCAAGTACCTGAGAAGTACTAAGGAGATGTTCTTGGTTTACGGCGGAAAAGACCTCAAGATAGAGGCCTTTGCTGATTCCAGCTTCCAGAGTGATAAGGATGACTCCAAGTCTATATCAGGTTATGTCTTTACCCTCAATGGAGGGGCGGTGTGCTGGAAGAGTTCCAAGCAGGACACCGTTGCTGACTTGACGATGGAAGCGGAGTATATTGCTGCTTGTGATGCCGAAAAAGAAGCGGTCTGGATGAAGAAGTTCCTAACAGAACTTCAGGTGGTTCCTACCATTGTTGATCCAATACCGCTGTATTGCGACAACAACGGAGCTATAGCTTTAGCGAAGGAACCCAGGTCCCATCAGAAGTCCAGACACATCTTAAGGCGG
The DNA here is from genome assembly GCA_030015575.1 of Agapanthus africanus. Taxonomy (NCBI): domain Eukaryota; kingdom Viridiplantae; phylum Streptophyta; class Magnoliopsida; order Asparagales; family Amaryllidaceae; genus Agapanthus; species Agapanthus africanus. The sequence continues at coordinate 470,665,205 of JASDDO010000016.1, read as the reverse complement.
TATCACCTGATCAGGGAGATCATAGATCGCTTGGAGATCGAGGTCCGGAGAGTTGCTACAGAGGAGAACACTGCTGATCCATTCACAAAGGCCTTACCTCAGATTCAGTTCGAAAGGCTACTCGAGATGATCGCTCTTCGATATGCCAGTACATGGCCCTAGTGCAAGTGGGAGATTGTTAGTGTATATGCCCTAGGGGCCATTATTGTATCATACTAGCTTGTATATTACTTAATGGAATCTTGGGATATTCACAGTTATATTAACAGTCTTGATAAACATGGTAGTATGCTACTTGGTTTATATCTATCTTAATATGTGTGTACGTATTGATAGAGCTCTTAGGATCTTGCTTGACTACCAGCGTTGTGATGGCAGTCACACTAAGTGGGGGCTGGGTAGTCTACAAGCACATCCTTTTTCAGGTCCTTAGTCGTAGGATTATCGAGACAGGGCATCGATACTCCGGAGTAGACTAGTGTGTATGCTTCTCATCCCAGTTGGGGAGATGGTCTGTCCCATAGCCATCAGTACGTCGTACTGGAGATAGTATACAGGTGCTCGTTGGGTTATGGGTAAACCGGACATGACTCGCAGGGAACTGTTGGTTGGTATTATACCCGTCGTCAGTTAACAGTCCCCAGGTGACATGAGTACAGCATAGTCCGCAGACTTGACACTGCTGCTTCGCCTCGAGTGTGTTCCCATTGTTCTTAGATTGCTACCCTACCACGGCTCATCAGAGTCGTGCAAACAGGTAACAGTTGGGTGCAGTCCCAAGCACTTGGAGGCAGTGGCGGTTAGACAGGATTTGTCTCTCCCGGTATTGAGAGTTGATATCGCGCTGTGTCTGGAGAGCCATTACGCAAAGTCCCTAGCCAGGGCAAGCGAGATTTACTGGTAGGTTTTCCAGTAGTTTCTCAAGGTGTAATGGGCTTCACTCCGACACGACTTATACCGCTTTTAGGGGACTGACGCTTTCCGCCCCTAGGCCCGATATGCGATAGTCCTAGACGAACAGACCGGACTGTACGGAGATTGTCACATCAGGCTCAGTAGGAGTTCGGATGGATTTCCTCATCGTCTTTCTTATCGACATCTATCTGGGGACCGTTGCGTACAGCTAGTGCCGCTTGCGGTCTGTGGTTAAACCCACTGCCAGCGTAGTAGTCGAGTCTTTAGAGTCCCACACAGAGAGTTTCCCTGCTTCGGGCGAAACGATATAGAGGTCGTATGGTTTTACGACAGGGTTCAGACACATACATGTTTTTACTCACGTACGATGTTCGGATAGTTTTTACTAGCGGGCTTTGGTTTAAGCTAGATTCTAGTATCGGATTATTGGATTTATACAGTCTAAAGTATTTCCGTGTTTTCACGGATAGGAAGGGCGTTCTCGTAAATTCTCGAGAAGTTTCTAGAAGTATGATGAGTTGGAGGCTAAGGTGGCATTTACATTAAATGGATTTGTGACTCATGAGATGAATCATTCAAGTGAGTGAATGAAGCATTTATTGCTTAATGACTCACTTGATAATTCATTGCACATATTAAATGAAGCTTGGTTGTTAATATCATTTAAATGATTTATTTGATATTCTTTATGCTTCATCATATATTGGAAATGAGAAAGAATTCATTTCATTATCATTCTCACCTTCTCTCTCCTCAAGCTCTCTCTCTTCAAACCCTAACCCTAACCTCTCATGTGTTGAGATCAAGGGTTAGCAAGACTTATTGATCCATAATCCCACTCTATATTCCCTAGGTTGCTTTGATTAGCACTTTGAGTAACCTAGTTACCTCAAGTTAGAGGTCAAGCTTGGAGTTGTAGCTCTCGGGTGGATCTTCTATTATAAAAAGGAGGCCGACGAGGAGGTGGTCATCGAGAAGAAGAAGGACTTGGTTCATTAGATATAATCTTCTTTCATAGTAGCTAATCCCTCCTATGATGTTGTTAGTTAAGGTTTGGTAAATATCCGTAAGTTAGTCGATGTTAGTTTAAAGAAAAAGATTGTTTTTCATATTTCCGCCTCCCTGCAACTCGTGGGGTGTACAACGTCGACTTACATCTTAGACTAACAGACTGGACTATACGGAGATTATCACGGACAGGCTCAGTAGGGGTTCGGATGAGTTTGCTCGTCGGCCTTCCTTTCGCTCAATACCTGGGTAGCCGTTACGTACAGCTAGTGCCGCTAACGTGCTGGTGGTTAAACTCACTGCCAGTATATTGACAAGTCTTTAGAGTCCCACACAGAGGGTTTCCCTACTTCGGGCGAAACGATATAGAGGCCGTATGGTTTTACGACCAGGTTTAATCATATACGTGCACTTATGCACGTATCATTATTCGGACGGATAATACTAGTGGGCTTTAGTTTAAGCCGGATTCTAGTATTATTTTATTGGATTATTTTCGTCTCTTTGTATTTGTATTTTTCAGAATACGGATACGGGTATGTATATACGGATGAGGGGTATTCTTGTAATTTATTACAAGGTGCTTCTAGAAGATGCCACCTCAATTTTTTTAACCATTTTGTTAAATGGTTAAATGAGGTGGAGGATGAGGTGTGACTTGGCATTTATGGAAGCATGGCTCACTTGGTGACTCATAGCTCACTATTTTGGCATGCTTGATATTTATTTGTGTTGTAAGATATTTTTAAGGGGCTTGATTGATTTCTTGGTTCATAACACTTAGCTATTTTTTCTTTGGTTACTTCATGCTTCACACTCTCATCTCCTAAAGCTTCTTCTTCTTCCGCCATCCTAAAAATCTCATGTGTTGAGAAAGCTAGGGTGTTTGGAGGAAAATTAATCCATCATTAGTTTCTACATCCTCTAGGCTATCTAGTTTAGCAAACTAGGTACCCTAGTTATCTCGGTTATGAAGTTGGAGAGCGAACTACAAATCCTTAGGTGGATCGTCTTCGATGGAAGGAGACCGGCGATCAAGCTTGATCATGGTGGCCTCTAGAAGCTTAGGAAGATGGTAGAAGACCGAAAGATTCGGATCATTCGGTATAACCATTCTAAACTCCTTTATAGTTTGCTAGCTTTAAGTTTATGGTAGATCCAGGTTATCGGGTTGTTCTAGCGCCAGTTTTGAAAATTTTTGTTCCGCAAACGGTCACGGTAGATGGCCAGAGCGCTAGCATAACCCAACATGGTATCAGAGCCAACCTATAAACCCTAAACTAGCAATTTAAATGATGTTTAATGTAACGAAACCGAAACAACTCCGAAACAATACAAGCTATATTCAAGTTTCTGTCGAATTTATAGTCTTCAAATTTTTTAAAACAATTGCAGAAGACTACTTGAATGAAAACTATAACACAGTTTGAAAATGAGCCCCTAAATCCATAGTCTAGCCGGCGAGATCGGCAATATTCCCGGCGTCGCCGGTTTTTCTAGGTTGTTGGGTCATGGAATTTTTTGTGTGTTCTGGACTCTTGAATATTGGTTTTTTTTTTATTGTATGTTTTCACCCAGATTACATATTATGTTATCTTTGGTTTGGGGGCAATACGGAGTATTTCAAAGTCTCTATTTTTAATAATGTTTTTATGTTTTCAGTACATACATTACTATCTGCGATCGTGAATGTCATTAGAGCGGTATAACTCGTCTAACTGCTATATGTTCTTTCAAAAAGGTTTGCGAACATGACATTCACGTTGATGTTCTGTGTTGTGTTGAGCTTATGGTTGGATTGTCGTGGTGGATAGCCAGTGGTGCAATGATAGATGTACAGTTCAGATTCATTTGTACATTTGATATTACGGGGCGAGCGTCCGACATGTGGACCGCCGTCTCTTCCAGTTTGTATATTATTTATTTTGGGGCACCACTGGGTTGAGGTCGATGTCACCCTTATTCATATATTTTCATTTTATGTACTAAAATTACCCCGCGGAGGAATGCTTGAATAGCCGGGTTCTAGAGGGCAACGGGCCCGCATCTCATGGAGTTGAGACAGAGGGGGCCTTACTCTAGAATTGGCGGGCTATTCATCGCACTCGTAGGGGGTATAGGATGACCCACGAAGAGGTGCTCAAGTTACCAGATTCTGTAAAGTGCTGGGTGACCCATTCACTTTGTTGATTAGGGTTGCCTCACTTCTAGGATTGGCGGGTAACTTGCCGCGCTCGTAGGGGTCCAGGTTTTCATTGCATAGGCTATCCACATGATAGGGAACGTCGGGTCTCATTTGCAGCTCAAATGAAACCTGAGGCTCCAAGATTATCCACCAATCTGTGCTTCTTGCTGAGATTATGTGATGTTGCTTATATCATGCCTGGGAAGAATGCTATATATATTTATATATATATACTAGTAGATGTTGTATATGTTTTGCACCCGTGCTAGTCCAGCCCCCGCTCTGCCGTTAGTTAAGTAACCTAACGGTGCATGACGGGACCCCGTGGCGAATGCGGATGGCATATACGTACATTGTATATTCGTTCTTTTCTGGTGTGATATGGATTAATTGATAGGACTGCATTAATTTTGATTAATGCAAGGAAAACAAACCTATAAATATGACGTTGTTGGATCCAAGTTATTTTTTAAAAACAGACATTACAGACGTTTCCTTTTATTTTGCACAGTGGTATTCGGTTATGAATATCCAGCAACTCATTCGACAAGGCAAGAGCCGAGATCCCTTCATCGGGAGTGACCTCTTGGGAAAAAGTTTGCATCAGTGTAATAACTTCACAATAGTTGATTCTTTTGCCTTGCATCATGGTATTCAGTTTGGAATATTCTGCACCTCATTCGATGAGGAAAGTGTTGGCTATAGTGCCCTCAAGTCAATTATTGAATTGCAGGCACGCGATTGTGATGATTGAGGGAGGACCTATACCGGTAGAACAGTATTACTCGAGATGAAAGTATGGTATCTGATTTGTCTTTATCATCATATACAGTATTAGGTGGCATTACAGATCACTATTACATATTGATAGAGCCCATAAGATTCTTACTTGACTACCAGTATTATGATGGCGATCATATAAGTGGGATCCGGGTGGTCTATTAGTACATCCTTAAATGTCCCTAGTCATGGGAGTATCAAGACTGAGCATCGATACTCCGGAGTAGACTAGTGTATACTTATCGAGACCCTGACGAGGGGCGGTGGCCGGTCTCACAAGCCATTGGTGTCAGTTAGTCACCTGAGATAGTATACAGGTGCTTATTGGGTTATGATTACACTGGACGGACTCGCCGGGAACCTGCTAGATGGTATTATACCTATTGTCAGATTGCAGTTCCTAGGTGACATGAGTACAGGTTAGTCTGTCGACCTGATATCGTCATTTGTCTTGTGTGAGTTCCAACTGTGCTTTGATTACTACCCTACCACGGCTCAAAGGAGTCGTATAAAAAGGTTTTAGTTGGGTACAATCCCGAGCCACATGGAGGCAGTGAGCGGATCGTCGGGGATTCGTCTCTCCGTTATTGGTGGTTGATGTCGCGTTTTGCACGGGTGACCATCACCAGAAATCCTTGGCCAAGGAAATCGAGAATTACTGATTTGGATCAGTAGTTTCTCAGTGGGTGATGGGCTTTATACCGACACGAAATGTCACGTTATTAGAGGTCTGACTTTCTCCATACCCTAGACTCGATATGCGATACTCTTAGACGGACAGACCGAACTGGTTGGAGATTGTCACGGACATGCTCAGTAGGGGTTCGGATGAGTTTGCTCGTCGGCTTTCCTTTCGCTCAATAGCTGGATAGCCGTTACGTACAGCTAGTGCAGCTGACGCGCTTGTAGTTAAACCCACTGCCAGTGTATTGATGAGTCTTTAGAGTCCCACACAGAGGGTTTTCACGGTTTAGACGATATGGTGTAGATGACGTATGTTGGTATATACAGGTGTCCGATTAAATATGTGTACAGGCTACACAGACTTTAATCGGGCGGTTGATAATACTAGCGGCTTAGGATTAAACTGAATTATTAAATCAGGTTTTGATTTAATAATTTATATATATATATGTATTCAAGTATTATTTTTCACTATTCTTTTTCTCCTTTGGCTATTCGTATTTTTGTACGAATACGCGTATATATATTTCGATATGTATACCAGCTTGTATTCCGTATTTATACGGAATTACTTCTAGAAGATTTCCACCTCATTATATGATTTTCCTTTTTAGAAAATTATTTTGGAAATGAGGTGGAGGGGTGAGTTGGCATGAACGTGGTGAGGCATGTAGAGAGGCATGGCTCTTGGATATTTTATTTAGAAATGAAAGAGATATTTTGGTTGCATGGTTGAAAATAACTTAGCCATTCTTTCTCCTCATGCCATCCACATCAATTATTGATTCACACACTCATACTCTCACTCTTGAGAGACTAAGCCATTTCCTTGGTTGCTCATGCCATTAGTTTCCTCACCTCCTTCTTCATCTTCTTGGGTTGCTCATTTGAACATGTCACATAAGAGAAAAATATAAAGGGACATTCCTACACCTCCACTCTCCATTGCTAGAAACCTTGGAGTATCAGTTGCCTCGCTTGGCGAGGCGGGAGCCTGCGTCGTTTACCTCGGGTGGATCATCATCGCTGAAGTAAGACCGACAACCAAATTCGATCCGCTACTCTTAAGAGCTAAAGAAGGTAATAGAAGACCGAAGGACTTGGTTCATTCAGTATAACCATCTCTATCCTTTAGTTTAGGTCTATTAGTTTTCTAGTATAGGTTTATGGTTTCGATCTTGGTCAAGGTTTTGTTTGCGCCAAAAATTTTAAACGCCAGTTTTTGTTCCGCATCGGCCACGGTAGATGGCTAGGGCGCTGGTGAAACCCAACATGGTATCAGAGCCACCCATAAACCAATACTAGCTAGTTTGCACAAAGTTAGAATATCGATCGACCAAATTTTCCAAATCATTTTTCAGTTTTCACATGCTTGCTGTCGATTTTGAAAAGTGTTCAAATTTTTTTTCCTGTGTATCTTAAAATTACGTGCAGGCATTTGTATGGGACCACAAGAAATTTGGGCAAGTGAACCATCAAAATGGCCGCGGAAGCGCCACAATAGGTGCCTATTTGCGGTGGTTCTGCGGCCGTCTTGTGGCCACATTGCTCCAAACTTCTTGCGGCACTCTCTGACATAGAAATTTGATTTTTGGTTTATATGGTTTTGGCCCAGATTTGTTTGAGTGCTGGATTTGCATTTGGGGCCAACTAGGAAAAGTTTAGTCGATCGAAATTCTAAATGTGTGTTTATCAGTGCATGTGATATATCTGCGACCGTGAATGTCATTAGAGCGGTATAACCCGTCTAACTGCTATATGATTTTTTAGACGAGTTTGCGAACATGACATTCACGTTGATCTTTTGGACTGTCGTGGTGGATAGCCAGTGGTGCAATGATAGTTAGTACAGTTCAGATTCATTTGTATATTCAGTATTGCGGGGCGAGCGTCCGACATATGGACTGCCGTCTCTGCCAGTTTCTATATTCTTTTATTGGGGCACGACCGGATTGAGGTCGATGTCGCTATTGTATATATTTTTCTTTTCTGTACTAGAATTGCCCCGCCGTAGAGTGCACGAATAGCCGGGTTCTAAAGGGCAATGGGTCCGCATCTCATGGCATTGAGACGGAGGGGACCTTACTCTAGAATTGGCGGGCTATTCGCTGCACTCGTAGGGGGTATAGGTTGACCCACGGAGGGGTGCCCATGTTACCAGATTCTATGAAGTGCTGGTTGGCCCATTCATGTTGTTGATTGGGGTTGCCTCGCTTCTGGGATTGGCGGGTAACTTGCCGCACTCGTAGGGGTCTAGGTTTTCATTACACAGGCTATCCACACGATAGGGAACGTCGGGTCTCATTTGCGGCTCAAGTGAAACTCGAGGCTCTAAGATTATCCACCATTCTATGTTGCTTGCTAAGATTCTGTGATGTTGCTTATATCATGCCTTAGACAAATGCTATATATATTTATATATACTAGTAGATGTTGTATATATTTTGCACCCACGCTAGTCCAGCCCCCGCTCTGTCGTTAGTTAAGTAACCTAACTGGTGATGACGTGTCCCGGTGGTGAATGCGGATAGCATATACGTACATTATATTTTCGTTCCTTTCTGTGGTGTGATATGATTAATTAATGGGACTGCTTTGATTCTGATCAATGCAAGGATAAAACAAACCCATTTGAAGTTGTTGGAACCAAGTTTTTTGAAAAACAGACATTACAGACATTTACTTTTGCTTTGCACGGTGGTATTCGGTTATGAATATCCAGCACCTCATTCGACGAGGCCAGAGCCGAGATCCCTTAATCGGGAATGACCTCTTGAGCAAAAGTTTACATCATCATAATAACTTCATTATAGTCGATTCTTTTGCTTTGCATCGTGGTATTCAGTTTAGAATATCCTGCACCTCATTCGATGAGAAAAGAGAAGAGATCCCTTCACAGGAAGTGACCTCTTTAGCAAAAGTTTGCGCCATTATATATTTTTAAAACCACTCGGTTCCATAAACGATATCAAGTTCATTACGTTAAAGGTTTTACGCCAAAAACCAGCCGTAGCCCTCCGTCATTTCAGATTAGTATTATTTAGTATTCGTGCTGCGTTTGTTGACCTATTCAAGGCGTAGTGTACGGTAGCTAAGTGGTACTTTTTCTATGCATTGTAAATGCGATTGGTTAGGACAATTGTGCTTCCTTGTTGACCTAGTCAAGGGCACGTGCGGATGGGTTTAATACAATCAAGAAAATGATGGGTTGAACTTGACAACCAGTTTATGGTTTGTTGACCTAGTCAAGGTCATAAACCGTTAGAGGTAAAAACCATATCGGGGGTTTCAAACATACAGGAAACTTGTCAGGCATGCGCATACCTTCTGGAGTGTGGTGACTTGAGTGGATTCCATCAAGTTATCATGCAATGATAGTTGGATCCTGATTCCTACAGATGAGTAGGTACTACTCCTCTGGTGATTTTAGATGATCCCGACTAATTATCCTTTTAGGTTTGGAGGAGAATTCGAGGAAACAGTGGAAGATATCCTGATTAGATAAAGTGATTAACCATTCTGACCTAGGTTAGAGTGCACGCTGAGTGTTTCTTTTCTCTCTCTGTTTGGCAGCGACCATGACCCGACCTCAAACTAAAACTCATGAACCAAGTTAACCGAACCTTCTTAAAACACTTTGACTTTTAGATTGTCATTTAGTCGCATATATCATTGCCTCTCCTATATCACCTTTACATTTCTCTGGAACATTCCGTATTACTACGAAGATCCACATTTATTGGATAAGTCATCGTATAGTTACATACGAACTCGAAAAAACTTGTTTCAGAACGAGGATGGTTTCCGATTCTGGAGAAATAGAACAGAACTATGCAGTTGTCTTTTCTTTTTATCTTCTCTCAAGTTGATAGAGCTCCTGGTGTTAGGAGAGTACACCTATTGCGCTTATTGGATAGTCTTCTTCCAAACCATAGGCAGGTGAAGGTAAAAAGTAAAGACATATAAAAGGATTAGATTAAAGGCAAAGAAAATTGCGACTACTATCATTCATGACGAAACCGCGTATACCATCGCCACTCCTACTTTCACCTTTGTATTTCTCTAGAACATTCCGTATCACTAAGAAGATCCACATATTACTTGGATATTTCCATCGTATATTTACATACGAACTTGACGGAACTTGTTCCAGTTCGAGAATGGATTCTGGTTCAGGAGAAATTGAATATGATTATTCGGTTGTCTTTTCCCTTTACCTTCTCTCAGGTTGCGAAAGCTCCTGGTATTAGGATAGTACACTTATTGCGCTTATTGGATAGTCTTCTTCCAAACCATAGGCAGATGCCGAAGGGTGGAGAAAGAAGAAAACCAATTAGCCTAAGTGTGGTGTACAGAAGATAATAAGTGAAGACAAATAAAGGGATTGGAGTGATGGCAAGGAAATATACGGTTACTGTCATGAATCTGGATAGTGGAGGAGGCATTACTAGGAATACCCGGTTACCCTTTCGAAATATTTTCATTTTTCGCTAATGCCCCCGGCGCTTGAGGGGACACCGGGTTAACTCAAAGGCCCACTAGCAGCAAGAGACGCTCGTGATCCCCGACTCGGGTGGTATTAATTGAAAACTGTTTTCCCTAATAGATTCTAACTCCAGAGTATGTATTTACCAGATTTGATTCTCACATCTGTATGACGTTACAGATGCTGGGTAGGAGTAAGATATTGGGAATTAAGTGATTATATCCTCAACATATCGAAATTCATTGTAATGGGTGATATTTGAGGAAATCACCTGGGTTTTGCCTGACAGTAAATATTTAGTTTTGATTATCCGTTGGTATGCACCAATTTCAAACTGATATATCTGTATGTTTATTTTATAAAGTGAGATATAACTTTTTAAAATTATTTTTATGACATTTACCTATATCAATTGATGGTTAGGTAAGGAGCATTCAACAGCGGTGTAATTCTTCTTAAGCATAGTACAGTTTTCAACCTACGATGCACAGGGTTTGATTTATTAAACCCGATGGACTTATACAGAGTATTGTATGTTGTTCAGTGTCCGTTAGGACAAAAGGGTTGGTACTCGTACTATATTCTATTTACTCATGACTTCTCTAGTTTTAGACAAGTATTTCGTTGAAATACAGGATCCAAATTTTGAGAAGTTATAGGTATAAGAATAAAGTAGAGAACCATTTGTTGCAAGTATCAGGATTATTCAAGGTGGTCGAAAATGTAGATACTTGTGCTAGGTATTCCGTTCATAGTAATGGTTTTGAGAACTTGCTTCTCTTTCAGGTTCCTCATATGTCGATGCATTCCTTGGTGAGTAATGTTAAATGGCCTCCATCCATTTGGATGATATGCACTGGAGACAGCTGCATGTATATTGAATATGGTTCCAACTAAATTAGTGCCTTTGTTTCTATATGGATATAAAATGGATTCATATCTTAACGATGTTAAGGTATATGGAGTAGTCCGGCTGATACTTAAAACCAGAATCTGGACAAACTCTAGGCACATTTCAGTAAGGACAGTTTGTGGGTTATCCCGGGCTTTGACGAGGGTTAACATTCTACCATCTGGAAGATCAATAGTTATATTGTTCTTGACTCGCCACAGTTTTAGTAAAATGAATTATTTTCAAAAAATATTAGTGGGAGTATGGTAGAACTGAAAGTTATTTCAGAACCAAAAACGATTACTGAAAATTCAGTAGAACCTAAAGATTCAATTGGACTCGACAATCCATTAGCCACTTGATTGGAATAGAAATGCGATACGTTTTATGATATGCATTCTACTCTGTTCTCTACTTACCGCAATCAATACGGTGTCGCTTGGTAGCTCGCCGATTGAGCATGGGTCGATCCACAGGGAGATGGTTGTATGTCCGTTCTTGTCTTAGACGAGTTAATGAAATAATATATATGTATTGGTCCAAATCTATCCTAAGTGTTCGTATTTATGTTCAAGTAAATTTGTTAGGGTTAAGGTTGGTTAGTAGAGTTAGGATTAGACTTGTGCTTTTCTTTTGCCAATCTTAAAATAAAGTTGGGATAATAGAAAGTAGCTGGGATTAGGAGGACATAGGAATGTGATTTGTGAGTTTAAGTAAGCTTTTCAACGCTAAATCTATTCCTAGTGCCCCTTGTCCTTCCGCTACGTGCGCTTAATTCCAACCCTAGGCCAAACACCCGCAACCATGTATCCAATAAAGTCACAACTACATGTCACTTTGTAGTGCGCCCAAAGGACTTCTCGACTTAGGCCGCGGCTATATGTCATGTATAACGCACCTAAGTGAGAGGGTTGCGTTTGTTTGGTCTAGGCTCATTTCAAGATGTTTGGCGAAGAGAAGCACAAGGGATTTTTCCGTTTCTCATACTAAACTTCCTTAGCCCCTAACAAGTATGGAATTATTCACACATTTAAAAAGAAAACAAGAAAGAAAAGAAAGAAAGGTAAAAATACGGTTTTACAAATGATAGCAAGGTAACTACTTGGGTTCTCACCTAAGTAAGGAACTTCGTCGAGTATCATGGCTTGAAAATGCGGATAAGAAGAAAAGGAAAATAAAACAAGAAATAACAAAAACTACTTAACAATAAGAAATAAAATTACACTAGGAATTAAAATTATAAGACAAGGAAATAAAATTACAATACAAGATAATTAAAGATACAAGATAATAAAAATAACCATCATATTCATTTCACTTCCACTCAAGAGCTCTCACAACACTTTAATGGAGAAAAGATGATGAAGAAGAAAAAATACAAACTAACCTACTCTAAAATCTAACTAAAAAAAAGTATCTCTATAATGGCTCAAAACTAGAGTATTTATAGGCAGAGAGATGAAACCCTAGGGCCAAATTCTGAGCCCAAATGAAGTTACAAAAATAACCCCAAACTCCTATCTGACGCCGAGTTGACTCGGCCGCGAAACCGCTGCATAAGTGGCTAATCGGCATCGGTTCTGCGATGTTATGGTGGAATTGAGATGTCGTTTTTCTTGGTTATCTCGTGTTGCATTCATCTGTTGTTATATGTCCCAAATTGCAAATATCTTCCAAAATTTCTTCAGATTTACAACAATCCAAAATGGCTTCACTTTTAATTCATTTGACATTTATCTCTCTCGAGCTCCGTGCACCCATTGAATCTTGTGCTGCTCCTCTCGTGCTCTGTGCTTGTCCGAGACACGAATGACCGTTGTTATTTGTCTTGTCTCTTGAACTGGTAAGCGGCACTGGACGGATACGGATGACCGGAACCCGGCTTTTATCTATTTGTGGCAGATGTTCAAGATTTTGGCGTAACCGTGGAGATTTTGTATGATTTGCGTCATTTTGGACTAGGAACCTATAACCTATAAATATGTAGCAAACACGGATCAAAAGTACCTGCCTATAAACAAATGAGGAAAAGAATGAGCGGTATTAAATGCAATATTTTGGTATGAACAAATACCCCCAAACATGACTTTTGCTCGTCCCGAGTAAAACCAATTATTTTCAAAAAGTACTAACCTCACTTTCGCAGGGAACGCGATTGCACTGAGCTCGTGCAACAAGCCATTAAATCTCTAGGTGTCCCTAGTAGGAGGAGTGTTGTCTCCTGAGGGTTTTCAGCGGATACTACCCGCAAAATCCCGTCAAGCTATTTTCATAAGTTAACGTCGATTCTACTCCTACAGTTTAGTATCTAAGTTAGAAATTCTATCATTCTAAGTTAGAAATATTCAACCCTTATTTTTCTCACCTCCTATTTATTCAACTTCAGATCCTACATGTTTTTACAGTTTAGAAAGATCTCGGTATCTCTTGAGCTTTCCTTCTAAAGCGCGGTCTCCAATCAGGAATTTTTTATCAACTTTACGGAAAACATAAGTCTTATTCTTCATCCCTATCTTTCCTCCAAATATCGATCATATACCCCCACGTGTGTGTAAATTTTCACCCATACACTCAAGAATTCAATTCAAGCTATAGTACCCTTGCCTTAATACCTAATACTACTTTTTTCGTTAATGATGGACGGATTTGCTCAAACATCTTTCATGCGGCTATTAATGCTTCTTGAGACACTAACTAGCCGATTACTGAACCTGTGAGTTTAAAGCGTAAATAGCAGTTTCCAGGTCTTGACTTTATTTTTTATTTATTTTTCTTTTTCAAGACGGGATATATTTTTCAATGATACTCTTTTGGTGGTTAGCTTTAACTACCGTTTTTTCTTTCATACTAGGTTTTCAGGCAAGGGTATTTCTAGGTATCCTCTACTATCTTAAGTTTCAAGGAACGTGTAAATGCGATTTGTAGGGTATATACTTTCTGAATTTGGACTAAAGAATAGGAACTATTTTTCAGATTTATCCTTCAATAAAGCTTTCAATACTTTCCCTTCATCTTGACTTAACTCAAGAACCGAACTCAAGATTTTCTACTTCTAAAAAAAAAACTGCAAGGATGTATAATTACCAAGATTAAACAGAATGAAGGTTATTTTTAGGGTTTTCAATTCCTAAGCTTAGGATTTAGCTATTTCTAACATATTAACTAAATTTTTGGAATAAAAATCTAAGTTACCCTACTAGCTAACTTGACAACAAAATTTTTATATTTTTTGGAATTTTTTTTTATTTTTTGTGGGTTTTAAAATAAGTATGTAAATGCAAAATATACATATGAATGCGAAGATAGAAAACTTACCGAGCACACCCCTAAACTTAAACTTAACAGTACCCTCACTGTCAGGCTACACCAAGAGGGTCAAAATTGTCAGCGCTCCCCTGTTTTTTTATCATTTTTTTACAAAAGAAAGGCAAACCAAAAATATATATACACCAAAAGGTCCCCCTCAAACTTAAGTAAAACAGTGTTTCCACTATTTAAACGTTAAAGTTCAGAGTTAGGGGGGAGAACAGTATCAATCTATACAAAGCCTTACACAGGCTAAAATTTAGCACCAACCATTCAAAATTTTTATCGGGATAAAGCCCGGGATGGTGAAAGAATGCGGAAAGGAAAGAAATGGAGAATACGCGAGAACATGTGGGAATGGGAGCGGCGTACGGTCTCGGTAGAAAATACGGATGGTGGAGGGAAGAAAGAAATGGATTACGAACTTGAGGGTGGAAATGGAGAGGATAAATTAGTACAATTTGTAATGACCGATGTGTAAAAATTGATTGTACTAATCTATCAACCCGTTGAGAAATGGGGTCAAACCTCACAAGATTCATAAGAAAACATGGGCTGACCGGATTTGGTAAACCAGACACATGAAATGAAAGTGATACGGTGTGTTGCAAAGTAGGAACGATGGAAAGAATGGAGGGAAGTGATTGAGGAATGGTATTGGTTAAACATCCAGGAGGGTGTGCACAGTCAGTGAAAAGGACAGCATGAATTGGAAAATCCGACTCATCAAGTAAACCTGCTTCATCCTCAATGCTATCCTCAAAATTCTCCTCAAAATTCAACTCATCCATGCATTCATCATCAATATCGAGACACATATGGGGTTCGGGAAAAACAGTTAATGGTTCAGGATGATGCCCACACGGAAGTGAAAGGACATGAGGAATTGGTGAGAAAAACTCATCCAAAACTGTAGGTTCATCATCCAAAATATTCCCAGCGTTGATATCCTCAATCAAGTGAAAGTTAAATTTCTCAAACACCTCATCAAAAGCATGGATTTCAATCAATTCTGATTCTAGCGTGGAGGTGTAGAGATCAAAGGGAGTGGGATTGGTTTCACTTGAAATGTACCCTTTACAATCAGGCAAATCAAACACAAGAAAGTCGCACAACTCATCAAACGTTCTATCTTCAACTGGTGATTCATGTGGGACACTCGATAGACTTTCGAAACCAAAGTTGTGGAATTCAATTTGCAACGGGTAGGTTTGGTTTGGAAGGGTGTACTGCTCACTCTCACTACTCAAATTCTCAAACTGTCTAATCGCCTCATCATACATTGGAAAATTCAGAGCTATTTGGAAACTAGCTGACGGTTCGTTAGGTTGTATAAGGTCGGCTATGGACGCATTCAAATCCACCATCTGTTGGCACGTCGCTACCTGAAATTCTTCCAATGTTCGCTCAAGACTAGACATGGGTTGTGAAGAGGTTTCAATAAAAGATTCAAATTCGTGTGGAGACATGAAACTCCCAAAAGGCTGTTCAGCCTAGGGAAGGTGTAAAACTCGGATAGGATTGATAGGATTCGAATGGCTGAACAGAAATAGGATCAACATTCTGATAAGAAGGTGATTGGAATTGTTGATCAAAAGAATTTGACGTGGTGAAATGAGTGAAAGATCGGCTACGAGATTGTTCGATTCTGTCGGCAATGGACATGGGTCTTGGAGTCGGAACATGACTCTCAAAAGGGGTATCAACGTAAGAGGGTGGGGGAGGTTGAAACGGTTGATACGAAGTAGATTGCAGAGTCCAATTATTTGTCCTAGACGCGTCTATCCTATCTCTCAATGAAATTTTGGGCATGGACGGATCTTTCGAAGTTCGACCAAAGCAAGAACCGTATGAAGAAATGCCTGGTTGTGGGTACCAAAGTTCAGCAAGAGTTGGTCATTTTGGGATACCCATGTTATGAAAAGAGTGGAGGGTAGGGAGGGTGGAATTTTTATATATTTTTTTGAAATTTTTTTATTGTTTTTTTTGGAGTTTTTTTTATTGTTTGTTGGTTTTTGAAAGAATACGGAATTATGGGACTAAACTTTACATAAGCACAATCACAATCACAACATGCACAAACAATCACCTAGAGCTAGGGTCTTCAATGTCCAACTAGACCACTTCTAGACTTCCATGCGACAAGTTGCAGAATAAAACTCGAATCGCCTCTTCACTGTCAATTGTGGCCAGGTAAGCACAAGTGAGGTAAGGAGGGTTCTGCTCATGAATCACCGTGAGACGGGCCTTTTAAAATTACCTCCTCACTTGTCTAGCCTAGACACTATAAAGTCAAGTTTAGATAAACGACCGATTCCCCGCAACTTTCACTTGTCCTAAATGAGCGCGACAAGTTCGTATAAGTTTGGGCTAGATATTTTTTATTAACTCAAGGTAATGCATATGCTTTTTGTGATTTGTGGAGTCTTAGGAAGGATGATGAAATCCCCACCCAATCTTAATTGGTGTTTGAGCCCCTCAATTTCTGTATTATTATATGCAAAGCGGTAAACAAATAAAATCTAAAACAACAAAAAAATTATTTTGCGGCGGCGCAATCTGAGAAAAAAAACTGCAGAAAATACAGTTCAGTGGAGTTCACAGAGGGGCTTAGAGTAAAGAGAACGGGTGTAAAAAAAATTAGGCTCTAAAGCCACAATAAGACCGCGGAACCGCCGCGAAATCCAAGATTTGAGCACGGTTCCGCGGTCAAACTATGGAGTTGGGGCTTCGTCTTTTGGTCAATACACTCCATTTATTCTCTAATCCAAAATAAAATGCTCTGTTTTCTTATTTGATTACTGTACTTACTCCAGATAGCCTGCACACTTGCACACAAAAAATATCAAAAATTACAAAAAGGGTTTTTATTATATTATATTTATTTTATTATATATATACAAAAAAATATTAACCCGAATAACAAGAAAGAAAATACGTTATCGTCTCTCCGGAAACATCGCCATTTGATTAGAATAGAAACGCGATACGTTTTATGAGATGTGTTCTACTCTGTTCTCTACTTACCGCAATCAAGATGGTGTCGCTTGGCAGCTCGCCGGTTGAGCACGGGTCGATCCACAGGGAGATGGTTGTATGTCCATTCTTGTCTTAGACGAGTTAATGAAAGAATGTATATGTAATGGTCCAAATTTATCCTAAGTGTTTGTATTTATGTTCAAGTAAGTTTTTTAGGGTTAAGGTTGGTTAGTAGAGTTAAGATTAGTCTTTTGCTTTTCTTTTACCATTCTTAAAATGAAGTTGGGATAATAGAAAGTAGCGGGGATTTGGAGGACATAGTGATTTGTGAGTTTAAGCAAGCTTTCCAACGTTAAATCCATTCCTAGTGCCTCTTGTCCTTCTACTACGTGCGCTTATTTCCAATCCTAGGCCAAACACCCGCAACCATGTATCCAATTCAGTCACAACTATATGTCACGTTGTAGTGCGCCCAAAGGACTTCTCGACATAGGTCACGGCTATATGTCACGTATAGCGTACCTAAGTGAAGGGATTGCATTTGTTTGGTCTAGGCTCGTTTCAAGATGTTTGGCGAAAAGAAACACAAGGGATTTTTCCGTCCCTCATACTAACCTTCCTTAGCCCCTAACAAGTATGGAATTATTCACATATTTAAAAAGAAAACAAGAAAGAAAAGAAAAAAAGGTAAAAATACGGTTTTACAAATGATAGCAAGCTAACTACTTGGGTCCTCACCTAAGCAAGGAACTCCATCGAGTATCATGTCTTGAAAATACGGATAAGAAGAAAAGGAAAATTAAACAAGAAATAACAATAACTACTTAACAACAAGAAATAAAATTACACTAGGAATTAAAATTATAAGACAAGGAAATAAAATTACAAGACAAGTTAATTAAAGATACAAGATAATAAAAATAACCCTCATCTTCATTTCACTTCCACTCAAGATCTCTCACTATACTTTAATGGAGGAAGATGAAGAAGAAGAAAAAATACAAACCAATCTACACTAAAATCTAACTAAAAAGAAGCATCTTTACAATGGCTCAAAACTGGAGTATTTATAGGCAGAGAGCTTAAACCCTAGGGCCAAATTCTGAGCCCAAATGAAGTTACAAAAATCACCCCAAACTCGTATCTGACGCCGAGTTGACTCGGCCGCGGAACAGCCGCATATGTGGCCAATTGGCCACGGTTCCGTGACGTTATGGAGGAATTGGGATGTCGTTTTTCTTGGGTTATCTCATGTTGCATTCTTCTTTTGTTATACATGTCTCAAATTGCAAATAGCTTCCAAAATTTCTTCAGATTTGCAACAGTCCAAAATGGCTTCACTTTTAATTCATTTGACCTTTATCTCTCTCGAGCTCAATACACCCATTGAATTTTGTACTGCCCCTCTCGTGCTCTGTGCTTGTCCGAGACACGAATGACCACTGTTATTTGTCTTGTCTCTTGAACTGGTAAGCGGCACTGGACGGATACGAATGACCAGAACCCGATATTTATCTGTTTGTGGCAGATATTCTGGATTTTGGCGTAATTGTGGAGATTTTGTATGATTTACGTAATTTTGGACTAGGAACCTGTAACCTGTAAATATATAGCAAACACGGATCAAAAGCACTTGCCTATAAACAAACGAGCAGAAGAATGAGCGGTATTAAATGCAATATTCTGGTATGAACACCACTCTGCAGATTTGGTTGGTAACCTTAGGCACCCGAGAGGTATTTCGGTCTCCTCAAAGACGGTGACAGGGAGGTTCTTGATTACCCAAACTTGACACTACTACTGTTCTAGACTATGAGATCTGGCAGGAGGATGAATATAACGTCGTTCTAAATTAGCTTTAGAAGTGCACGTGTATATGACTCTTCCAGAAAGTTGTTGTAGTCAGTAAGAGCAGCGGAAACGTAGTGGACAAGTAGCTTATGTTTATTTATAGACTAGAGCAGGTATAGCGGAGATAGATCATCTAGTTTTGATGTGATAGTCATAGAGTTTGACTTCATCAGAAAAACAAATGGACCTGATAAGAAGATAGTAGGGAGTGATGCCCTGGTATTTGGATAGGAAGAGATCTTCCTGTACTACGATCGGTTATGCAGTGATTGTCACAAGGCTGTTTCTTTATACAGGATCGGGATAAAATATCAGGATTTCTGGTCACTAGATCTATGGTTTTAGATCTAGATTTGGGAAGTGTCCCAATTTGGGTACTTTGACAATATTCTAAAGTATTTTAGAATAGACGATTCCTAGCATGGTGGTGTACCCGCAGGTAATGGAGTCGCCCTCCCTAAAGAGATGCCTTCTAGACTAATGAGGAGAGGGATTTGCATGATTGGCATATCACTTGCTTAGGCAACTGAGTTAATTATGAATTGTCAAGTACCACACCAGATATTGTTTTTGCACTGGCTGCAATAAGAATATATATTAATCCAATCCTAGAGAAACTTTGGGAAGCAGTTATGAACATAAGTGGGTGTTATTGGTATATGGTAACGGTAGCCTCCTTCAGGAGGCGGTTGTCATTTTAGGCTTCCATGGTGACCTGGATGAAAGAGTGACTGTCAGAGGTATAGTTTCCCTCTTTTGAGGGGCAGTATGTTGGACAAGTGGTCTAAGCGAATACTGTGGAAGGCATGGCACAGGATACTGATTCAATTCAGTAGATGATACAGCCTAAGAAGTTTGTTGGATTTGGAGTTTATTTATGAACTGGGTCCCATCAGATATCCAGACAAATTCTATGACAGGTATTGCTCATTTTGGGAGATAGTTTTTCTCTGCGAAGTTGAGATATAGATAGATAAAGATAGAAACACTGAAGCGGATCCACTCACTGACGCTATTTCTCGAACGCAATAGTTTTGCAAACGGGATTTGCGAGACTAATTAGTAGAGAAGTTAGGTATTCGGTATCATACGGGCTGTGAGTATGCGACACCACAATAATTAGCCTTAAGTGCAAGTGGGAGATTGTTGGCTATAGTACCCTCAAGTCAATTATTGAATCGCAGGCACGCGATTGTGATAATTGAGGGAGGACCTATAACGGTAGAACAGTCTTACTCGAGATGATAGTATGCTATCTTGTTTGTCTTTATCATCATGTACAACATTAGATGGCATTACAGATCACTATTACATGTTGATAGAGCCCAAAGGATTCTTGCTTGACTACCAGCATTATGATGGCGATCATATAAGTGGGAGCTGGGTGGTTTATAAGCACATCCATAAATGTCCCTAGTCGTAGGAGTATCGAGACTGGGCATCGATACTCCAGAGTAGACTACTGTATACTTATCAAGATCCCGACGAGACGCGGTGGCCGGTATCACAAGACATTGGTGTCAGTTAGTCACCTAAGATAGTATACAGATACTTATTGGGTTATGAGTACACTGGACGGACTTGTCGGGAACATGCTAGATGGTATTATACCTATTGTCAGATTGCAGTTCCCAGGTGACATGAGTACAGGTTAGTCTGTCGACCTGAGATCGTCATTTCTCTCGTGTGAGTTCCCACCGTGCTTTGATTACTACCCTACCACGGCACAAAGGAGTCGTGCAAATAGGTTTTAGTTGGGTACAGTCCCGAGCCGCATGGAGGTAATGAGCGGATCATTGGGGATTCGTCTCTCCCGGTATTGGGGGTTGATGTCGCGTTATGCATGGGTGGACATCACCAGAAATCCTTGGACAAGGTAGTCGAGAATTACTGATTTGGATCAGTAGTTTCTCAGTGGGTGATGGGCTTCATACCGACACGAAATGTCACGTTATTAGGGGTTTGACTTTATCCCCGCTAGACTCGATATGCGATACTCTTAGACGAACTGACCGGACTGGTTGGAGATTATCACGGACATGCTCGGTAGGGGTTCGGATGAGTTTTCTCATCGGCCTTCCTTTCGCTCAATACCTTGGTAGCCGTTACGTACAGCTAGTGCCGCTGAGGTGCTTGTGGTTAAACCTACTACCAGCGTATTGACGAGTCTTTAGAGTCCCACACAGAGGGTTTTCACGGTTCAGGCGATATGGTGTAAAGGACGTATGTTGGTACATACAGGTGTCTGATTAATATGTGTACAGGCTACACAAATAATCGGACGGTTGATAATACTAGTGGTTTAGGATTAAACCGGATTATTAAATCAGGTTTTGATTTAATAATTTATATATATATATATGTATTCTAGTATTATTGTTCACTATTCATTTTCTCTCTTGGCTATTCGTATTTTTGTACGAATACACGTATACGTATTTCGATACGTATACAAGGTTGTATTCCGTATTTATACGGAATTACTTCTAGAAGATTGCTACCTCATTACATGATTTTCCTTTTTAGAAAATCATTTTGGAAATGAGGTGGAGGGGTGAGTTAGCATGAACATGGTGAGACATGTAGAGACGCATGGCTCTTGGATATTTTATTTGGAAATGAAAGAGATATTTTCGTTGCATGGTTGCAAATGACTTAGCCATTCTTTCTCCACATGCCATCCACATCCATTATTGATTCACACACTCATACTCTCACTCTTGAGAGACTTAGCCATTTCCTTGGTTTCTTATGCCACTAGTTTCCTCACCTCCTTCTTCATCTTCTTCGGTTGCTCATTTGAACATGTCACATGAGAGAAAAATATAGTAAGACATTCCTACACCTCCACTCTCCATTGCTAGCAACCTTGGAGCGTCGGCTGCCTCACTTGGCAAGGCTGGAGCCTGCGTCGTTTCCCTCGGGTGGATCATCATCGATGAAGGAAGACCGGAAACCAAATTCGATCCGCAACCCCTAGGAGTTAAAGAAGGTGGTAGAAGACCGAAGGACTTGGTTCATTCGGTATAACCATCTCTATCCTTTAGTTTAGATCTATTAGTTTGCTAGTATAGGTTTATGGTTTCGATCTTGGTCGGGGTTTTGTTTGCACCAAAAATTTTAAACACCGGTTTTTGTTCCGTATCGGCCATGGTAGATGGTCAGGACGCCGGCGAAACCCAGCAGAATGGGCTGAAATCCATTCACAGGGAGTGAGCTCTTTAGCAAAAGTTTGCACCATTATATATTTGTAAAACCACTCGGTTCCTTCAACGATATTAAGTTCATTTCGTTAAAGGGTTTTCGCCTAAAACCATCTGTAGCCCTCCGTCATTTCAGATTAGTATTGTTTAGTATTCATGCTGCGTTTGTTGACCTAGTCAAGGCGTAGTGTACGGTAGCTAAGTAGTATTTTCATGTGCATTGTAAATGAGATTGGTTAGGACAGTAGTGTGGCTTTGTTGACCTAGTCAAGGGCACGTGCGGGTGGGTTTAATGCAATCAAGAAAATGACGGGTTGAACTTGACTTGCGGTTTATGATTTGTTGACCTAGTCAAGGTCATAAACCGTTAGGGGTAAAAATCACATCGGGAGTTTCAAACATACAGGAAACTTGTCAGGTATGCGCATACCTTCTAGAATGTGGTGATTTGAGTGGATTCCATCAAGTTATCATGCGATGATAGTTGGATCCCGATTCCCACTGATGAGTAGGTGTTACTCCTCGGGTGATTTTAGATGATCCCGACTAATTCTTCTTTTAGGGTTTGAGGAAGAATTCGAGGAAATAGTGGGAGCCATCCTGATTAGATAAAGTAATTAACCAATCTAATCTAGGTTAGAGTGCACGCTGAGTGTTTCTTTTCTCTCTCTCTTTGGCAGCGACCATGGCCTGACCTTAAAAACTCATGAACCAAGTTAACCGAACCTTCTTAAAAACACTTTGGCTTTTGGATTGTCATTTAGTCGCATATATCATTGCCGCTCCTACATCCCCTATGCATTTCTCTAGAACACTCTGTATCACTATGAAGATCCATATTGATTGGATATTCCATCATATAGTTACATACGAACTTGAAGGAACTTGTTCCAGTTCGAGAATGGATTCTTGTTCTGGAGAAATTGAATAGGATTATTCAGTTGTCTTTTATCTCTACCTTCTCTCAGGTTGCGAAGGTTCCTAGTATTAGGAGAGTACACCTATTGTGCTTATTGGACAGTCTTCTTCCAAACTATAGGCAGGTGCCGAAAGGTAGAGAAGGAATAAAACCAATTAGCCTAAGTGTGGTATACAGAAGGTAATAAGTAAAGACATATAAAAGGATTAGATAAAGGGCAAAGGAAATTGCGACTCCTATCATTCACGACGAAACAACATATACCCCTGCCACTCATATATCACCTTTGCATTTCTCCGGAACACTCCGTATTACTATGAAGATCCATATTACTTGGGTATGCCATTGTATAGTTACATACGAACTCGAAGGAACTTGTTCCAGTTCGAGGACGGTTTCTGGTTATGGAGAAATAAAATAGGATTATTCAGCTGTGTTTTCCCTTTACCTTCTCTCAGGTTACGAGGGCTCCTAGTATTAGGAGAGTACACCTATTGCGCTTATTGGATAGTCTTCTTCCAAACCTTAGGCTAGTGCCGAAGGATAGGGAAGGAAGAAAATCAATTAGCCTAAGTATGGTGTACATAAGGTAATAAGTAAAGACATATAAAGGGATTGGAGTGATGGTAAGGAAATATAAGGTTAAAATCATGAATCTGGATAGTGGAAGAGACATTACTAGGAATACCCAGCTAACCCTTTGAAACATTTTCATGTTTCAGTTTTACTATGCGATGTTAATTGAAAATTGTTTTTCCAATTAGATTCTAACTCTAGGGTATGTATTTACCATATTTGATTCTCACATCTGTATGGCTTTACAGATGGTGAGTGGGGGTAAGATATTGGGAATTGGGTGATTAGATCCTCTATATACATCAGAATTCTTTGTAATTGGTGATATTTGAGGAAATCACCTGGGTTTTGCCTGACGACAAATATTTGGTTTTGAATATTCGTCGTTATGCACCAATTTCAAAATGATATATCTGTATGTTTATTTTATAAAGTGAGATATAACCTTTTGAAATTATGTCTATGATATTTACCTATATCAGTTGATGATTAGGTAAGGAGCATTCAACAACGGTGTGTTTCTTCTTAACCATAGTACAGTTTTTCAACCTACGACGTACAGAGTTTGAGTTATTAAACTCGGTGGATTTATACAGAGTTTTGTATATTGTCGGTGTCCATTAAGACAAAGGGGTTGGTACTCATACTATATTCTGTTTACTCGTAACTTCTCTGGTTTTAGAAAATATTTCGTTGAAATACAAGGTCCAAGTTTTGAGAAGATATAGGTATAAGAATAAAGTAGAGAACCATATGTTGCTAATATCAGGATTCTTTAAGGTGATCGAAGATATAGATACTTGTGTTTGGTATTCCGTTGTAAATAATAGTTTTCAGAACTTGCTTGTCTTTCAGGTTACTCATACGTGAATGTATTCTTGGATGAGTAATGTTGTATAACCTTCTTCCATTTAGTTGATATGCATTGGAAATGGCTGCATGATTTTTGAATCTGGTTCCAATTAAATTAGTGCTTTCGTTTCTATATTGGATATATAGAATGGATTTATATCTTAACGATGTTAAGGTATATCCGGAGTTGTCCGGCTGATTCTTAAAACCAGAATCTGGACAAACTCAAGGCACGTTTCAGTAATGGCAGTTTGTGGGTTATCCCGGACTTTGACGAGGGTTAACATTCTACTATCTGGAAGATCAATAGTTATATTGTTTTTGACTTGCCACCAGTTTTAGTAAAATGGATTCTTTTCAGAAAATATTAGTGTGAGTATAGTAGAACTGGAAGTGATTCCAAAATCACAAACGATTACTGAAAATTTAGTAGAACATAAAGATTCAAATGGTTTTGACGATCTATTAGCCACTCCGCAGATTTGGTAGGTAACCTTAGACACCTGAGAGGTACTTTGGTCTCCTCAGAGACGGTGACAGGGATGTTTATGATTACCCAAACTTTCCACTGATGCTGTTCTAGATTATGAGATCAGGCAGAAGGATGAATATAAAGTCGTTCTAAATTAGCAATAGAAGTGCATGTGTATATGACTCTCCTAAAAGGTTGTAGTCAGTGGGAGCAGCGGAAGTTTAGTGGGAAAGTAGCTTATGTCTATTTATAGACTAAAGCAGGTATAGCGGAGATAGATCATCTATTTTTGATGTGAAATTCATAGAGTTTTACATCATCAGAATAAGAGATGGATCTGGTAAGAAGGTAGTAGAGAGTGATGTCCTGGTATTTTGATGACATGCACTTGATTGGAAGAGATTTTCCTATACTACAATCTGTTATACAGTGGTTGTCATAAGGTGGTTTCTCCAAATAGGACATGGATATAATATCAAGGATTCTTGTGACTAAATCTATGGTTTTAGATCTAGATTTGGGAAGTGTCCTAATTTGGGTACTTTGACACTATTCTAAAGTGTGTTAGAATGGACGACTCCGGTCGTGGTGGTGTACCCACAGGTGGTGGATTCACCCTCTCTACAGAGATGTCTTCTAGACTGATGAGGGTAGGGATTTGCATAATTGGAATATCTCTTGCTTAGGCAATTGATTCAATCATGAGATGTCAAGTACAACACCAGATATTAATTTTACATAGGCTGCAATAAGTATATATTAATCCAATCCTGGAGAAATATTGGGAAACAGTTATGAACATGAGTGGATGTTTTTGGTATATAGTAATGGCAGCCTCCTTAGGGAGGCGGTTATCATTCTAGGCTTCCAAGATGACCTGGATGACATAGTGGCTGTCAGAGTTATTTTTTCCCTCTTTTGAGAGGCAATATGTTAGACAGGTGGTCCAAGAGGATACTGAGGAAAGCATGGCGCAGGATACTGATTAAATTCAGTGGAAGATACAGTCTAAATAGTTTGTTCGATTTGGAGTTCATTTGTGAACTGGGTCCCATCAGATATCTAGACAAATTCTAAGACAGGTATTACTCATTTCAGGAGATAGTTTTTCTCCGCGAAGTTGAGATATAGAGAGAGATAAAGATAGAAACATTGGAGCGGATCCACTCACTGAGGCTACTTCTCGAACATAATAGTTCACAAACGTACTTTGCGAGATTCATTAGTAGAGAAGTTGGGTGTTCGGTATCACACGGGCTGTGAGTATGCGACACCGCAATAATTAGCCTTAAGTGCAAGTGGGTGATTCTTGGCTATAGTGCCCTCAAGGCAATTATTGTAATCGTAGGCAGGTGATTATGATGATTGAGAGAGGACCTATATGGGTAGAATAGTCTTACTCAAAATGATAGTATACTATCTGGTTTGTCTTTATCATTATGTACATGTATTATATGGTATTACAGATCACTATTACATATTGATAGAGCTCATAGGATTCTTGCTTGACTACCAGTATTATGATGGCGATCATATAAGTGGGAGCTGGGTGGTCTATAAGCACATCCTTAAATGTCTCTAGTCGAGGGAGTATCAAGACTGGGCATTGATACTCCAGAGTAGACTAGTGTGTACTTATCGAGACCTCGACGAGGGGTGGTGGCCGATCTCACAAGCCTTTGGTGTCAGTTTGTCACCTAAGATAGTATACAGGTGCTCATTGGGTTTTGAAACACTGGACGGACTCGCCGGGAACATACTAGTTGGTATTATACATATTGTCAGATAGCAGTTCCCAGGTGACATGTGTACAGGTTAGTCTGTCGACCTGAGATCGTCATTTGTCTCGTGTGATTTCCCATTGTGCTTTGATTACTACCCTGCCATGGCTCAAAGGAGTCGTGCAAACAGGTTTTAGTTGGGTACAGTCTCGAGCCACATGGAGGCAGTGAGCGGATCGTCGGGGATTCGTCTCTCCCAGTATTGGGAGTTGATGTCATGAGGTGCACGGGTGACCATCACCAGGAATCCTTGGCCTAGATAGTCAAGAATTATTGATTTGGATCAGTAGTTTCTCGGTTGGTGATGGGTTTCATACCGACAAGAAATATCGCGTTATTAGGGGTCTGACTTTATCACCCCCTAGACTCGATATGTAATACACTTAGACGAACAGACCGGACCGCACAGTGATTATCACGGACAGGCTCAGTAGCGGTTCAGATGAGTTTGCTCGTCGGCCTTCATTTCTCTCAATACCTGGGTAGCCGTTATGTACAACTAGTACCGCTAACGTGCTTGTGGTTAAACCCACTGCCAGCGTATTGACGAGTCTTTAAAGTCCCACACAGAGAGTTTTCCTGCTTCGGGCGAAACGATGTAGAGGTCGTATGGTTTTACGGTAGGGTTCAATCATATACGTGCACTTGTGCATGTATCATGATTCGGACGGATAATACTAGTAGGCTTTGGTTTAAGCCGGATTCTAGAATTATATTACTGGATTATTTTCATCTCTTTGTATTCATATTTTTCGGAAGACAGATACGGGTATGTATATATAGATGATGGATATTCTTATAATTTATTACAAGGTGCTTCTAGAAGATGCCACCTTATTTTTGTTTTAACCATTTTGTTAAATGGTTAAATAAGGTGGAGAATGAGGTGTGACTTGGCATCTATGGAAGCATGGCTCACTTGGTGACTCATGGTTCACTATTTTGGCATGCTTGATATTTATTTGTGTTGTAAGATATTTTTGAGGGGCTTTATTGATTTCTTGGTTCACAACACTTAGCCATTTTTCTTTGGTTGCTTCATGCTTCACACTCTCATCTCCTAAAGCTTCTTCTTCCACCCCCACCGTAAAAGTCTTATGCGTTGAGAAACCTAGGGTGTTTGAAGACAAATTAATCCATCATTAGATTCTACAGCCTCTAGACTATCTAGTTTAGCGAACTAGGTACCATAGTTACCTCGACTATGAGGTTGGAGCTCGAACTATAAATTCTCAAGTGGATCACCTTCGATGGAGGGAGATCGGCGATCAAGCTTGATCATGGTGGCCTCTAGGAGCTTAGGAATATGGTAGAAGACCGAAGGACTCGGATCATTCGGTATAACCATTCTAAACTCCTTTATAGTTTGCTAGCTTTAGATTTATGGTAGATCCGGGTTATCGGGTTGTTCTAGCGCCAGTTTTGAAAATTTTTGTTCCGAAAACGGTCACGGTAGATGGCCAGGGCGCTGGCATAATCCAACACCAAGTACTTGACATTCTTTAAATTTTCATTCCGCGATAGCGTTAAATCCAAATTCTATTAGATATTTGTTTGGTTATTTCTTTGGTTGATACCATTTTTGAGTGGATTAGGAATGCTTGAATTGTGAATAGAATTGGTGTTGAATTTGGATATTCGATCTTCGAATTGGCAATGGGTTGATAGAATATATGGAATTGGTGTAGAATTTTAGGCGAAATGTCAAACGTGTCAAAATTTAGGAGAGATGTTGCCCAAATTTTCGGAAATTTTGCGCAGCGGAGGGAATTTTCACGAGTATATAAATACGCTTTATTGCGAATAAATTTCTCAACCATATCCATCATGAGTTGAACTATGAACTTCAAAATAACACTAAAATCTTATACGAAGTGTACGAAACTCGATGATAACATGAAATTTACATGATATCATCAACGATCTCACATTCAATAAACGAAACACGCCTAAGAACCTGTCTATCAGTTATATACGCAATGGGCTCCATCGTGACATAAAACTCCACGATGGTTGTCAAGACAAAGAATTTAATTGTTTTCTTCTGGCAACCGTCATGTAGTTTATGTGATGAGAAAACTGGTCATACTATAACCGATAGATTTGTCCAGTGTGGACAGGTTAATTATTTATAACGAAAACACACCATACATTTTTGCTTTCGTTCGTTTCGAGATTAGTTTCTTCAGCACCTTTTTGCTAGTTCTCCGTGTACAAATATAGAAGTGATGATCATTTCATTGTTGATATCCAGCATTGAAATGATTATTATCCCTTCTATTGCAGTATACTCGGAGAACAGCGAGGGGGTGCTGCCGAAATTTTCTCGAAATGAATAAAAGCACAAACGCAGTGGTGTATGCGTTATAAATTCTTAATGAGATAGAAGTCTTACTCCCGACAGACGATGTGATGTATTGATGGATCAAACCGAAACATTAAAGCTTGACTACAAGTCATAAAATAAATGTCTAAATGATATGCTAATTACGTAATACATGATGTTAGAAATCGGAGAGTAATGGATTGGTGTTGGATGAAAGTGTCCAAATTTCATGATGTATATAAGATCGGTGTCAAAGAGTTTATGGAATTTGCATTAAGAGACCAAACCCCTGAAGAATTGATTTCGTGTCCGTGTAAAAAGTGCAATAATGGCTACGACCTCCGTTGAGATATAATGTACGACCATCTATTGAAAAATAATATTTCGTCTGGATATACAAAATGGACGTACCATGGAGAAGTGGTACTGGTGGTGGACGTGTCTACGAGTCGTTGGATTAGGTCAAATGATCCTTATCGTACGAATTTTATAGACATGGGTTTGAATAGTATGCTGGACGAGCTCCGAATAGGCATGCATCCTGATCCTAACATTGTTCCCGAGCCTAATGTCCGAGAGGAAGATATCCGTAGTCTCCCTGATGCAGAATCGGTGAAATATATAAAGTATATGGATGATGCGAATATACGCCTTTTCGAAGGCGCAAACATCTCTATGTTGGGATGGATTGTTAAAATATTTCATCTCAAATGCCAGAATAATTAGACAAACAAGTCTTTTGATCAGTTTCATGAGCTGCAAAGGGAGATTTACCCTAAAACGATATTGCCGGAAAATTTCACAAAGACGAAGAAGAGCTTGAAGGATATGGATTCGGTTATGAGAAAATCGACTCGTGTCCGAACGATTGCATGTCATACTAGACATAGGAGGATAAGAAGTTACATAAATGTAAGACTTGCAACTTATCTAGGTGAATCATCTCCTAAAGGGATAGCGGTGAAGATGAATCTACACTCGATACTCCTAGACGGATTCCGGTAAAAGTTTTGAGATATTTATCAATCATGTAAAGACTTATGTGATTATTTCTGCCATCTAAAACTGCTAAAAGCATGTCATAGCATGAAAATGGTCACACTAAGGATGGAGTCCTGCGGCATCCAGCTTATGGTGAAGAGTGGAAATGCTTTGATGCCCTGTATAAAAATTTTGTTGCAGATGCCTATAATATGAGGCTTAGTTTATCTGCAGATGGCATGGAGCCATTCAGCTACAGTACAAATCAGCTACGGTGCAAATCATAGTATATAGCCAGTTACTCTTGTTGTTTATAATCTACCTCCATGGATGAGTATGAAGCATTCCTACACACAAATGTCCTTGTTGATCCCTGAAAGTAGGTCTCCTTCAAATAATATAGATGTATACTTGAGGCCGTTGATTGAGGAGCTGAAAGAGTTGTGGGAGCCAAGTATGTAGGTATATGATTCCCACAAGAAGGAGAAATTTACACTTCGTGCAGTGCTCTTATGAAAAATCAACGATTTTCCAACATTCGCTATGTTATCTGGATGGAGCACTAAAGGTTACAAAGCTTGCCCGGTATGTCTAGAGGACACTGTTTTTAATCCTAAAGTAGGCGCGCAGATGATCAAGTGCTACACAGATCACTATTGATGGTTGGATATAAACCATCCATATCGTCGTAATTGCTGCAAGTTCGATGGTAAACAAGAGCATAGGTGTTCCCTACATAAGCCGAAGGGTTTGAAGTTGTGGGAGGCCACACAAAGTTTCAGTAATATTGTTTTCGGGAGGACGACAGAGTATAAATTTTCATGGGTTGTTGGCAGTCACTGGAGGAAAAATCCCATTTTCAACGTGCTAATATATTTGCGCAATCTCAATCTGCGTCATAAGTTAGACTTCATGCACATCGAGAAGAATGTATGCGAGGTACTCCTTAAAACCTTATTGAATGCGAAATCCAAATCTAAGGATATACTTGCGGTTTGACAGTGGTATTTGTAGGAGAGGTTGCGTTCTGAATTGCATCCATAAGAAGCGGGGAACGGAAAATGGTCAATTCCTGCAGCGAAATACATGTCTGCTAGTGAGAAGGGTGCTCTCCTTAGAGTTTTTGAGCAAGTAAGGGTTCCTGACAGTTACTCATCAAATATCTTTAAGTACATGGACATGAAACATAAAAAAATTCTCACCTTAAAAGTCACGACTGCCACGCGATTATGCAACAGTTACTTCCCGTTGCAATTAAGACGTTAAAGGATAAGAATGTTGTCTCAGTTGTGAAGGTTCTTTGTCATTGCTTTCTAAATTTAAGCTCTAAGGAATATAGGGCAGATGATTTTAGAAATCTGGAGAACAAATTTCCAATCATTCTGTAACGACCTCAAATTTCGTATACCATCCATTTTGCTTTAGTTCATAAAAGAGAATGTGTTCTATTTCTATATCCAAGTTAAAATTAGTTTTTGATAAAATTCAACAAGAAACTCGTTATATCACATTGCTTAAGACTCTCCACTGCCATTCCATAGCCCGTGTGTTCGAATCCTATCAGCCCCAATTATTTTATATTATTTTTCTTTTTAACGTTTTGGAAGCCCAAAATTTTCCATGAGCTTAACACGGGTTTACGAAAAGTTTCAACATAAATAAATTATATAAATGATATGTTTAAACTAATTTAAAACCCTGGCATGAATCCCGAGACAATTGGCTAAGTAGGGCCACCCAAACCATAAAACTGGCGACCAAGTTGGGCCAATTGGGACCGTGCTCCACCCGTGCACCTTTTCAGCTCCCCTGTTGGTTCCTAGTTCCCTCACCGCTAACCCGTGGCAAATGCAGAATTCAAAAACAAAAATTTTTGTGGCGCTAGAAACTAAAACTCAAGAATCGAACCAAACACCAAAATTAGAACCATAACAAGATAGAAATCACAACTTTTGTACCATCTTCATTTTCTCCTATTGGGTTGAACTTTAGCATGCTCTCAAGAGCTTCGGATCACGTTTGCAAGTCGGTCCACTTTTGTAGAAGATGATCCACCCAAGGGAACCGCTCCGGCTTCACCTAGTGAAGCAACCGACGCTCCAAACTCGCTAGGAATGGAGAGCGGGGATGTAGGAATTTTCCACTATCTTTTTCTCTCAAATCTAAACTCAAGAGAACAAATAAAGAAGGAGGAGGAGGTGAATAAAAATAGCCATGAGAAACTCTTGAAGGCATGAGAGAATGAATGAAGAAAAATCAAAAAATAGAATGGCTTTACAACTTTTACAACCATACAAATAAAAATCATAACACATTTATTAATAAAATAATGAAACCTATTCCTCTCTACATGTTATCAACCATACTCAACGCCACCCTACCCTCCACCTCGTTTTATGAATATTCACAAATGAGGTATCCATCTTCTAAAATAAATTCCGTATAAATACGGAATATAATCCGGTATACGTATCGAAATACATATACGCGTATTCGTATAAAAATACGAATAACCAAGAGCGAAAATGAATAGTGAACAATAATACTAGAATACATATATTAATATATATATATATATATAAATTATTAAATCGAAACTTGATTTAATAATCCGGCTTAATCCTAAACTACTAGTATTATCAACCGTCCGATTAAAGTCTGTGTAGCCTGTACACATATTTAATCGGACACCTTTATGTACCAACATAAGCCATCTACATCATATCACCTGAACCGGGAAAACCCTCTACGTGGGACTCCAAAGACCCGTCAATACGCTGGCAGTGGGTTTAACCACAAGGACGTCAGCGGCACTGGCTGTACGTAACGGCTACCCAGGTATTGAGCAAAAGGAAGGCCGACAAGCAAACTCATCTGTACCCATATTGAGCATGTCTGTGACAATCTCCGTACAGTCCGGTCCGTTCGTCTAATAGTATCGCATATCGGGTCTAGGGGGTGGATAAAGTCAAACCCCTGATAACGCGATATTTCATGTTGGTGTAAAACCCATCACCCACTGAGAAACTACTGATCCAAATCAGTAATTTTCGTTCACCTTGGCCAAGGATTTCTGGTGATGGCCACCCGTGCACAGTGCGACATCTACCCCCAATACCGGGAGAGACGAATCCCCGACAGGGGATTCGTCTCTCCCGGTATAGGGAGTCGATATCGCACTGTGATTCGATTGGCCTGGACCATAAGACCTTGGCCAAGGCACTTGGGATTTACTGGTAGATTGATCAGTAGTTTCCCGGATTGGTCCTGAGCCACATCGGCACGACTTATCAGGTTATTAGGGTCTGACGTTTACCATCCTCTAGACCCGGTATATGATACTCTTTGACGAAGAGACCGGACTATACGGATATTGTCACGGATAGGCTCAGTAGGAGTTCGGACGAGCTTGCTCGTCGGCCTTCCTTTTCGACAGGTACCTGGGTAGCCGTTATGTACAGATAGTGCCGCTGACGTGCTTGTGGTTAAACCCACTGCCAGAGTACTGTCGAGTCTTTAGAGTCCCACACAGAGGGTTTCCCTGATTCAGGAGAAATGATGTAGTAGCCGTATTGGATACGTGCAGGGTTCGATCGATTGATGTACTTTGTACTCGGACTTTCGATTGGACAGTTGGTAATACTAGCCGGCTCGGGTTTGAGCCGGATTATTAAATCAGGTATTGATTTAATAATTTATATATATGTATTTCGATACATATATTCTAGTATTACGTTCTTCGTGTTATTCTATCTCTTTGGGCGTTCGGATTTTTATCTGATTGCCGGTATGTATTTACAGTAGACTGAAATCCGTATTTATTACAGATTTCCTTCTAGAAGGTGGCCACCTCATTTTGGATTTTCCATTTATTTCATAAATGGTAATGAGGTGTAAAGTGAGAGGTAAGGGAGAAAAGGTAGTGACCATGCTTCAATAGTGAACAAATGAATTTATAATTCATTTTGGAGTTACAATTGAAGCATGGTTGCTAATTGTTTAATGGAAGAAATCATACAAAAAACCAAGGTGTGTATTTTCCCATTCATCCATGCTTCATTTTTTTTCTTGAGCTCTCTTTTGCTCTTGATCTCCTTCTTTCTCTCTAGCTTCCTCCACCTTCATCTTCTTCCTCTTCACTACCTTCCCTTGTGTTGAGAATCAGGTGAAGAGGCAAGAAAGAGATAGCTTCACACTTAGAACTCCAAAACTACATCCTAGATTACTTAGACTAGCATCCCAAGTTCTCTAGTTGCTCTTTTGACACATTGCAAAGAGCTAGAGCTATGGATCATACTCCCCGGGTGGATCATCTACGACAAAGCAAGGCCGGAGAACAAGCTCGATCCTGGAAGACCGATGGAGCCGGAGTTGGAGATCAAGCAAGTTCAAGGAGACCACTTGGAGCACATGACGAGGAGAAAAGACCGAAACACTTGAGCCTCTTGGTATATCTTCTTTCATAGTAGATAGAACTCACATTTAGCTAACTAGGTTTATGGTTAAAGATCCGGTTAAGGTTTAGTCTAGCGCCAAGTTCTTGTTCGTTTTGAAATTTTTGTTCCGCATTTGGCTATAGAAGTTGGCCAGGGCGTTAGGGTAACCCTTCATGGTATCAGAGCCAGCCCATAAACCTTAAGTTAGTAGTTTAAATAATGTTAAAACAACGAAACCGAAACGACGCCACAAAACTAAAACCCAAAACTGCGCTTTCTGTTGTTTTTAAAAAGGTCTCAGAAATTTTTTTAAACATGTGCAGAATGCTCCTTACACTATGATATGAACCCAGACAAAAAACGACACAATTCCAACATCTTCTGGCCGGCCACAAACCCAATAATTCTGGCCACATCGGTTTTTTTGGGGGTGTGTGCACATTTTTTTGGCTCTGGGTGCTTATCTCTGGGAGTTTGGTTTCCTGAAGTTGTTTTTTTTTTGCCCAAATTTGATTCTCTGTAGATTCCAGTTTGAGGCAACTTGTGATGTTTCGAATTCGTTATATTTAACACTGTTTAACAATTTATAGTTAATTCACTTTTATCTGCGACCGGGAATGTCACTCGATCAGTAAAACTCGTCTAATCGCTATATGTTCTTTTAGACGGGTTTTGCGAACGTGACATTCGCGTTGATGTTTTGTGGTTGTGCTGTGATTGTGGTTGGATTGTCGTGGTGGATAGCATGTGGTGCAATGTTAGAAATACAGTTTATAATTCATTTGTACATTTGTTATTGCGGGGCGAGCGTCCGACATATGGACTGCCGTCTTTGCCGGGTTGTATATTATTTTGGGACACGACCGGGTTGAGGTCGATGTCACCGCTTGTATATATTATTTTCATTTTCTGTATTAGGATTACCCCGCGATGGGGTGCACGAATAGCCGGGTTCTAGAAGGCAACAAGCCCGCATCTCATGGCGCTGAGACGGAAGGGGCTTCATTTTAGAACTGGCAGGCTATTCGCCGCAC
Organism: Agapanthus africanus; assembly: GCA_030015575.1. Classification (NCBI taxonomy): domain Eukaryota; kingdom Viridiplantae; phylum Streptophyta; class Magnoliopsida; order Asparagales; family Amaryllidaceae; genus Agapanthus; species Agapanthus africanus. The sequence continues at coordinate 470,629,539 of JASDDO010000016.1, read as the reverse complement.
TCGTAGGGGGCACAGGTTTTCATTGCATAGGCCATCCACACGACCGGGAATGTCGGGTTTTATTTGCGGATCAAATGAAACCCGGGACTCCAAGATTATCTACCATTCTGTATTGATTATCTGTGATGTTGTTCATTATCATGCCTGGGACGAATGTTATATATACATATATATATATATATATACTAGTAGATGTTGTATATGTTTTGCACCCGCGCTAGTCCAGCCCCCGCTCTGTCGTTAGTTAAGTAACCTAACGGGTGATGACGGGGCCCCGTGGCGAATGCGGATGGCATATACGTACATTTTATTTTCGTTCTTTTTGGTGTGATAGGTCACATTTTGATGGGACCGTATTAATTTTGATTAATGCAAGATAATAAACCTAAAAGATGTTGTTGGAACCAAGCTTTAAAAACTGACATTACAGACGTTCTCTTTTACTTTGCACAGTGGTATTCAGTTATGGATATCCAGCACCTCATTCGACGAGGCAAGAGCCGAGATCCCTTCACCGGGAGTGACCCCTTGAGTGAAAGTTTGCGTCAGGGTAATAACTTCACTATATTCGATTATTTTTTTCTTCGCATCATGGTATTCAGTTTGGAATATCCTGCACCTCATTCGACGAGGAAAGAGCCGAGATCCCTTCACAGGGAGTGACCTCTTTAGCAAAAGTTCTCTCCACTATATATTTCTAAAACCACTCAGGTTCCTTCAATGATATCAAGTTCATTACGTTAACGGGTTTTTCGCCAAAAATCCAGTCGTATCCCTCCATCATTTCCTACAAGTAACACTTAGTATTCGTGCTGCGTTTGTTGACTCCATCAAGGCGTAGTTTACGGTAGCTGAGTGGTGCTTGTTTGTAGCACTAGATGCGATTGGTTAGGACAGTCGTATAACTTTGTTGACTCCGTCAAGGGTTATGCGGGTGGGTTTGATGCAATCCAGATAATGATAGGTTGAACTTGACTAGGACTCTTTGATTTTTTGACTCCGTCAAGGTCACTAGGGTCCTAGGGGTAAAAACCACATCGGGGGTTTCAAACGTACAGGAAACTTGCAGATTTAGCATACCTTCTAGAGTGTGGTGACTAGAATGGATTCCATCTAGTGCATCACACAATGATAGTTGGATCCCGATCCCACTGATGAGTAGGATTACTCTTGGGAGATTTTTTCACTTAACAATCAATGCTATAAACCATAGGTGTCTAGAACGATGTTAGCGGGGCTACGCTTCCAGGGAAAAGAGGTTATGTAATTAAGGAACTTCGCGAAAGCGTTGGAAAACCTCCCTCGAAGTACCAACACCAGCCTGGCTGAAAGGTTAAGTAAGTATTGTGACATGCGATTAATCCTGACTAGTTCTTCCTTTAGGGTTTGAAGAAGAATTTGAGGAAACAGTGGGAGCCATCCTGATTAGATAAATTAATAAACCAATCTAATCTTGCAAGAGCGTACGCTGAGTGTTTTCCTTCTCTCTCACCAGGTAGCAACCATTTCACGCCCTAATCAAGATAATAAAATGTATCGCTTGACTGATCCGAATTCTTATTCAGGGCTGGGGAACGTCGGTTCGGCTCTAACTTACGACAACAGTCATAAGTATGGACATGGGAAAGAGGAAAGTTTGAATTCCTTGATAAACCCATCGAAGAAGAAACATACTGTTGCGTCTTCTTCAGGTGTTCTTGTTATTGAAAACTGTTTTTTGATCAGTCCTACCTCCTGGGTACTCGATACCGGATCAGGATCTCATATCTGTAATTTATTGCAGGGACTGAGAAAAAGTAGGATAGTTGGGCCTGGTGATATGTCCCTCAGAGTGGGGAACGGAGCATAAGTTAATGCTGCTGCCGTCGGTGAATATCACATAGTATTGCCAAATGGCAATACTATGATTTTGAACAATTGCTACTATGTGCCTTCCATGCTTTGCAACATCATATCGGTTTCTTTACTTGATAAAGATGGATATAACTTTGTTCTTGATAGAAATATCATGAACATTTACCTTGATAAGGTACTGGTTGCAGAAGGTACACTGTGTAATAGTATCTATGTTCTAAATCAGAACACAGTTCTCAATGTACAAAACACACGCAAGAGGAAGAATTCAAATATGAACGAATCCTGCTTGTGGCATTGTAGACGCGGTCATATCGGAGAGAAAAGACTAAGTAAGTTTCATAAAGATGGACTCTTGAATACGTTCGAATTTTCATCTTATGAAACTTGCCAGTCTTGTCTCAAAGGAAAGATGACCAAATCTCCGTTCACCAGACATGGAGAAAGAGCATCAGAGCTCTTAGGACTCATACACAGTGATGTGTGTGGTCCGATGTCTATACATGCAAGGGGTGGGTTCTCGTACTTCATCACATTCACTGACGATCTCTCTAGGTTCGGATATGTGTATCTCATGAAACACAAATCTGAAGCTTTTGAGAAATTCAAAGAATTCAGAAAGGAAGTAGAGAACCAGATTGGCAAAAGTATCAAGATCCACCGATCTGATAGAGGAGGAGAGTACTTAAGCACGGAATTCCTAGAATACTTAAAAGAGAATGGAATTCTCTCTCAGCTTACTCCTCCGTATACACCACAGCACAACGGTTTATCGGAGCGGAGGAATCGTACCCTATTGGATATGGTTCGCTCCATGATGAGTGACACTGAGTTGCCTCTTTCTTTTTGGGGATATGCGCTTCAAACAGCTGCATACTTACTAAACTACGTTCCATCCAAATCTGTGCCTAAGACTCCATATCAAATATAGAGTGGACGAAATCCATATCTTAAGCGATTTAAGATATGGGGTTGTCCGGCCTATGCGAAAACACAAAAACCGGACAAGCTTGAGGTACGGTCAGTTCTATGTAAATTTGTGGGATATCCTAAGGATTCACTAGGATATCTGTTCTACCACACTGAGGAACAGAAGGTGTTTGTATCTCGCCATGCTACCTTTTTAGAAAGGGAGTTTCTTGCAAAAGAAACTAGTGGGAGTACGGTAGAACTGGGAGAAATCCATAACCACAAAATGTAACTGAAGATTTGGAGGAACCACTAGATTCAGTAATCCCAGACGAGCCTCAGCCACTCCGCAGATCTAGTAGGATTTCTCATCCGCCCGAGAGATACTACGATTTTCTCATAGATGGAGATCGAGAGGATTGCATCTTGGAAGAAGATGATCCTACTAGTTTCAGACAGGCTATTATCAGTATGGACTCTGATAAGTGGCTGGATGCTATGCAATCTGAAATGGAGTCCATGTACACCAATAAAGTGTGGACCCTGGAAATTTCTCCACCTGGGGTAAAACCCGTTGGATGCAAATGGATCTACAAGAAAAAACTTGGTGTAGATGGGCAGGTGGAAACCTATAAGGCTAGACTCGCTGCAAAAGGTTTTCATCAAAGACCAGGAGTGGACTATGACGAAACCTTTTCTCCAGTAGCTATGCTCAAATCTAGTAGGATCTTGCTTGCCATTGCGGCCTTCCATGACTATGAGATCTGGCAGATGGACGTAAAAATGGCTTTTCTAAATGGAAGTTTAGAAGAGTGCGTTTACATAGATAAGCCAGAATGTTTTGTAGACAGTGCAAGCAGCGGGAAGGTGTGCAAGCTGCTCAAATCCATTTATGGATTGAAGCAAGTATCGCGGAGCTGGAACATCTGTTTTGATGAGACAGTCAAGGACTTTGACTTCATCAAGAATGAAGATGAGCCATGTATTTATAAGAAGATTGTAGGACGAACTGTCGTGTTCCTGGTCTTGTACGTGGACGACATTCTTTTGATAGGAAATGACATTCCTATGCTACAATCGGTCAAGCTATTCTTATCACAAAGGCTCTCCATAAAGGACCTAGGTGATGCCTCGTACATTCTGGGGATCAAGATCTACAGAGATAGATCCAAGAGATTATTGGGACTTTCGCAGTCCAGGTATAGAGAGAGATTCCAAGCGCGGTAATATACCCGCATTGCACGGAATCACTCTCTCCAAGGAGATGTCTCCCAAGACTGACGAGGAGAGGGTTCGCATGGGCACTATACCCTACGCTTCGGCGGTAGGATCTATAATTTATGCGATGCTATGTACAAGACCAGATGTAGCTTATCCGGTTAGCGTGGTAAGCCGGTATCAGTCAGACCCAGGCGGGAACCACTGGACAGCAGTAAAGAACATTCTTAAGTACCTGAGAAGGACTAAGGAGACGTTCCTGGTTTACGGTAATTGAGACCTAAAGGTCGAGTCCTTTACCGACTCAAGCTTCCAGAGTGACAAGGATGACAGCAAGTCTGTCTCGGGTTTTGTATTTACCCTCAACGGAGGGGCGGTGTGTTGGAAGAGCTCCAAACAGGATACCGTTGCAGACTCGACGATGGAGGCTGAATACATTGCTGCAAGCGATGCCGCAAAAGAGGCGGTCTGGATGAAGAAGTTCATAGCTGAACTTCAGGTAGTTCCGTCCATTGTTGACCCAATACCTGTGTATTGCGATAGAAATGGGGTTATAACTTTAGCGAAGGAACCACGGTCCCATCAGAAATCCAGGCACATCTTAAGGCGGTATCACCTGATCAGGGAGATCGTAGATCGCCAGGAGATCGAGATCCGGAGAGTGGATACGAAAGACAACACGGCGGATCCATTCACAAAGGCCCTACTTCAAGCACGGTTCGAGCGACTTTTTGGGATGTTGGGTATGCGGTATGCCAACAGCTGGCCTTAGAGCAGACTTTGGGTATTCGGTATGCCAATCACTGGCCTTTAGTGCAAGTGGGAGATTGTTGGATGTATATGTCCTATAGGCCAGTATTGTATATGTATACATATAGGATACTAGGGATATTTATGTACAGAACAATCTTGCTCAGTTTTATAGTATATTATTTAACTTGTCTTTATCGGGATATGTGTATTTATTTATATTGTTGTTATATCTGGTTTGCACATATTGATAAAGACTCGATACGGTAGTATACTATTGTGGTTTGTCTCTATCTTAACATGGCATATGTCATACTCGTTATTACATATTGCGGTTACATGTTGATAAAGCCCCTAGGATCTTGCTTGACTACCTGCGTTGTGATGGCGATCATACTTGTGGGAGCAGGGTAGTCCATAAGCACATCCTTAAATGGTCCCTAGTCGCGTGAGTATCAAGACCGGGCACTGATACTCCAGAGTAGACTGGTGTATACGTTTCTAGCCCCGTCGGGGGATGGTTGGTCCTGCAGCCATTGGTCTGATGCACCTAAGATCGTATACAGGTGCTCACTTGGTGTGAGTACACTGGACGGACTCACCGAGGACTTCCATATGGTACTATACCTATCGTCAGATGGAGGTTCTCAGGTGACATGTGTACAGGTTAGTCTTTGGACCCGAGATCGGCATTTGTCTCGTGTGAGTTCCCACTGAACTTTGATCACTACCCTACCACGGCTCTACTGAGTCGTGCAAACAGGTTTTGGTTGGGTTCAGTCCCGAGCCACGTGGAGGCAGTGAGTGATTGTCGGGGATTCGTCTCTCCCGGTATAGGGAGTCGATATCGCACTGTGATTCGATTGGTCAGGACCATAAGACCTTGGCCAAGGCACTTGGGATTTACTGGTAGGTTGATCAGTAGTTTCCGGGATTGGTCCTGAGCCACATCGGCACGACTTATCAGGTTATTAGGGTCTGACGTTTACCATCCCCTAGACCCGGTATACGATACTCTTTGACGAAGAGACCGGACTGTGTCGATATTGTCACGGATAGGCTCAGTAGGAGTTCGGACGAGCTTGCTCGTCGGCCTTCCTTTTCGACAGGTACCTGGGTAGCCGTTACGTATAGCTAGTGCTGCTGACGTGCTTGTGGTTAAACCTATTGCCAGAGTATTGTCGAGTCTTTAGAGTCCCACACAGAGGGTTTCCCTGATTCAGGCGAAATGATGTAGTAGCCGTATTGGATACGTGCAGGGTTCGATCGATTGATGTACTTTGTACTCGGACTTTCGATTGGATAGTTGGTAATACTAGCCAGCTCGGGTTTGAGCCGGATTATTAAATCAGGTATTGATTTAATAATTTACATATATGTATTTCGATACATATATTCTAGTATTATGTTCTTCGTGTTATTCTATCTCTTTAGGCGTTCGGATTTTTATCTGATTGCCGGTATGTATTTACAGTAGACTGAAATCCGTATTTATTACAGATTTCCTTCTAGAAGGTGGCCACCTTATTTTGGATTTTCCATTTATTTCATAAATGGAAATGAGGTGTAAAGTGAGAGGTAAGGGAGAAAAGGTAGTGGCCATGTTTCAATAGTTAACAAATGAATTTATAATTCATTTTGGAGTTACTATTGAAGCATGGTTGCTAATTGTTTAATGGAAGAAATTATACACAAAACCAAGGTGTGTATTTTCTCTTTCATCCATGCTTCATTTTTTTCTTGAGCTCTCTTTTGCTCTTGAGCTCCTCCTTCCTCTCTAGCTTCCTCCACCTTAATCTTCTTCCTCTTCACTACCTTCTCATGTGTTGAGAATCAAGTGAAGAGGCAAGAAAGAGATAGCTTCACACTTAGAACTCCAAAACTACATCCTACATTACTTAGACTAGCATCCCAAGTTCTCTAGTTGCTCTTTTGACACATTGCAAAGAGCTAGAGCCGTGGATCATACTCCCCGGGTGGATCATCTATGACAAAGCAAGGCCGGAGAACAAGCTCGATCCCGGAGGACCGATGGAGCCGGAGTTGGAGATCAAGCAAGTTCAAGGAGACCACTTGGAGCACATGACGAGGAGAGAAGACCGAAGGACTTGAGCCTCTTGGTATATCTTCTTTCATAGTAGATAGAACTCACGTTTACCTAACTAGGTTTATGGTTAAAGATCCGGTTAGGGTTTAGTCTAGCGCTAAGTTCTTGTTCATTTTGAAATTTTTGTTCCGCGTTTGGCCATGGAAGTTGGCCGGGGCGCTAGGGTAACCCTTCATCCCCGACGATCTGCTCGCTGTCTCCATATAGCTCGGGACTGTACCCAACTAAAACCTGTTTGCACGACCCTTTTGAGTCGTAGTAGGGTAGTAATCAAAGCACAGTAGGAACTCATACGAGACAAATGACGACCTCAGGTTGACAGACTAACCTGTACTCATGTCACCTGAGAACTGCTATCTGGCAATAGGTATAATACCATCTTGCATGTTCCCATCGAGTCCATCCAGTGTAACTCATAACCCAATGAGCACATGTATACTATCTTAGGTGACTAACTGACACCAACGGTTTTTGAGACCGACCACTACCCCTAGTCGGGGTCTCGAAAAGTATACACTAGTCTTCTCCGGATTAACGATGCCCAGTCTCGATACTCCCTCGACTAGGGACCTTTAAGGATGTGCTTATAGACCACCAATCTCCCACGTATATGATCGCCATCATAATACTGGTAGTCAAGTAAGAATCCTATGGGTTCTATCAACATATAATAGTGATCTGTAATACCACATAATACATGTATATGATGATAGAGATGAATCAGATAGTATACTATCATCTCAGGTAAGACTGTTTTACCCGTATAGGTCCTCCATGAATCATCATAATCGTCTTCCTACGATTATAATAATTTCCTTGAGGGCACTATATCCAACAACCTCCCACTTGCACTTAAGGATAATTATTGCAGGGTCGCATACTCATAGCCCGTGTTTTACCAATCACCCAACTTCTCTACTAATCAGTTTCAAAAAGCACGTTTGCCAAACTTTCATGTTCGAGAAATAGCCTCAGTGAATGGATCTGCTCCAATGTTTCTATCTTTATCTCTCTATATCTCAACTTCGCGGATAAATACTATCTCCCGAAATGAGCGATACCTGTCTTAGAATTTGTCTGGATATCTGATGGGACCAAATTCATAAATGAACACCAAATCCAACATACTTCTTAAACTGTATCTTCCACTGAATTTAATTAGTATCCTGCACCAAGCCTTCCTCAGTATCTGCTTGGACCCTATGTCCAATATGCTGCCCCTCATCATAGGGCAAACTATTAACTCTGACAGACACTTTGTCGTCCAGGTCATCTTGGAAGCCTGAAATGATAACCGCCTCCTGAAGGAGGCTGCCATTACCATATACCAAAAACATCCTCTTATGTTCATAACTGCCTCCCAATGTTTCTCTAGGATTGGATTAATATATGTTTATTGCAGCTAGTGCAAAAGCAATATCCGGTGTGGTACTTGACATCTCATGATTAACTCAATTGCCTAAGAAAGAGATATGTCAATCATACGAATCTCTCTCCTCATCAGTCCAAAATACATCGCTTTAAATAGGATGACTCCATCCTGCGGGTACACCACCACGCCGGGAGTTGTCCATTCTAAAACATTTAGAATAGTGTTAAAGTATCCAAATTAGGACACTTCCAAAATCTAGATCTAAAACCATAGATCTAGTCACCAAAATTGTTACGACCCGAAATGGCACGTGACTGGAACTTGAATCATATGAAGTCTATATGACCCCATCTAATTCAAGTAAGCCAAAAAAAATCCCAGAAATCTAAACCATTTTAAATAGAAGTTAGGAAAACTTATTTTAAAGCAAGTGATTTTAATAACATAAGCCGAATATGCATTTTTAAAATCTCATGTTTTTTCTGAAAATTTCGGCAGAGTTTCCTTTATAAATACTGGCCCCAAAAGGGTACAACATGCATAATATGAATAGAGACATCCCTAAGCGGGAGCTAGCTCTTCGTCAATTGACGGTCACAACCATGCAGGCAATATAATATACAACGCCAAAGGGCGAGGATCAAAACTCAAAAGAAACTCGAATCATCAAGAAAACCCATAATAATACAAGCGCGACTCTACGGTCGAAAGAATATACAACTGGTCATCTAAGTCAAATAAATATACAAGTTTGGTTGATGGAGTTTCTAGATACAACTGAATATAAATAAAAATACAATGGTGGTCACGATACAAGTGAACCCACCTACCAAAGCAATCACCCGGAATGAAAGCAGTGTGCCAGCAAAGACGCAACGAAACCTGTACGGTAAAACCTGTAAGAACTGTGGCACAACGGGAGTGAGTTGCCAACTCGTGAGTAGAAAACATCACAGAGCAGAAATCGTATGTATGACTCAATTCTAGGTCAATACGATTATAATATAAATATTCTCAAAATGATAAAGTCTGAAGCATGATTAGGTGGCAAGGGTAAACATCTATACATAAGTTTAATACCATATGCTCGTGGCAGTGCCTCAGATAGCAACATATCATAAATATGAGGTATGAATCCGGTATAATGAAAACAGAATACATCATGAATGAGAAAACTGGTTTCTTAATATAGGAAAATTTCTGTATAAACATTTAAGTATCATCAATGAAATTATCAGAAAATCAGTGTCAAGCATCGACACAAAATATATATCTCAATATCCCAATATATCAATATCTCAGGCTCCGGCTATCCGGACTGGCCTGTATCCTCAAATCTCAATATCTCAGGCTCCGGCTATCCGGACTGGCCTGTAGCATAAATCTCAATAAAATCACCGGTCAACAATGCTCCCCTGTCACAGGCTCAACGCTATTCTCTGCGATCTTCTCGCCCTTGGGTACCACACCGGGTCCACCATGCACCCACAGACGGTTCATCTCCTCCTCGAATCGGGTGTATGATATCTCTCAAGTGCTGAGAAAACTCATAGTGGACATATCACAATCATAACATAAGAAAACCACACTTTTATCTTTTAAAATGATAAATGAGTTTATTAAATCTTGCGGTTTCTCCAAATCCAGAAATCTCATAGAAAATCTGAAATCCAAAATAAAAGTCAATAATAATGAATACTGGGCTCTGGCAATACGGATTGGCCCTTATAATATTGCATGACTAATGAATATAAAAATATGCATGAAATATCAAGCAATGCATGCAATAATGAACTAACATATGAAACAATAATATATAGGAACTATCAGCTAGCTAGCTATGTCAATGAAATAATATTCTATAAGTGTACGTGACATAGCAATTACCGATGAAGATGTGTGTGAGCCGGCAAGCGAGTTTACGTGGAGCATATGCGTCATCGGTAATGGTGCTGGTGTCCTAAAAACAGGTTTCATCATTTCTAACGAAAATACATATAAGCATGCAATGCAATGCAATGCGAGCAGCAGAATAAATGGTAAATGAATAGTAATATAGCAATAAAGAAATATACATTTCCTATATACGAGTCATACCGTTTTTGGTATCTGAAATCGCATGAATTGTGGTGTTTAGAAAATAGGGCTACGGTGTTTTTATGAAAAAGTACATCCTTTGAAATATCCGTAGTATCTCTTGGCCTGTCTTTAAAATACTCACGATTCGTTAGTTTTTGAAATAGGTATGATTCGAGTCTAGTCTGACATCTACAAGTAAACTACAGGACTAAACTAACAGACTAATCGAAAAGGGTAAGGAAAACCACCTAAGTCTGAGTCGATATATATATATATATATATATATATATATATATATATATATATATATATATATATATATATATATAATAGTCGGTGATCCCGTCTCAATAGTATCCCATACGATACACTATATAATATGACATGCTCGAGTCAAGAGTGTGGATCTATCATCAATAAATAGCTCATATGGTAAATTCGTCGTACGGCATCCCAAATATGGGTACGGGTCAAATATCATATTTATCTCATTATTCATCTGGTATCCTTATCATCACATATTATGATCTGGGTACTGATCTACGTCTAGTACATACTGATACCATCTACACACACACACACATCGCCTAAGGACCCGCTATAATATCATGTCGTGTCTCAAATACGAACCATGTTACATCACCGACCTCATGGCATCATGCCCAAACTCATTGACTCATCTCCAAATATCATGTATCCTCATCATCCATGTATATGTATGTATACACACACACACACACAGTCCCATACCTATGTGTATTTATATATACAAACATATCCTCATATACGCACAAGTAATAAAATGCATGTGAGTGTGTGTGTGTGTGCGCGCGCGTGTGCGTGTATGCAAATCACTAATCTAGGGTTTCGCGACTAAGAAGCTAAACTAAGTTACTTCTAAATACACTAAACTAACCCTATCAAGATAATCATGTGTTTCCCCCAATCAGAGCAAACCTCTGTTTTGAATTTCAAAATTCAAAAATTGAAGCAACGCTTCAGATTCTGCGCGCTGCGCGCCACGTGTCAAAAGAAGACACGCCAGCGCCAGGAGCGCTGCGTCCTACGCAGCGCACCCCCAATCAGAGCACAGCTCTGCTTCAAAATTCAAAATTTAAGTTGAAGTAACGCTTCAGATCCAGCGCTCTGCGCTGCGCGCCACGTGTCAAACACGGGTGCGCTAGCGCAGTTGCGCTGCGCTCTGCGCTGCGCGCTACGTGTCGAACGTAGGTGCGCTAGTGCAAGGTGCGCCAGCGCTGGAATTAAAGATTCCCCACCATCAGATCAAAAGATCTACTAATAATAAATCATTAATTAATTAGAACTAAAGTTCTGTTATGGAAAGATTTTTCAATCTTATTAAAATAAGAAGATTATCTTGTGTAAAACAGAAGCCTTAGGATCAAAGATTCAACGGTGGGAAATATTCCCAAATCAATCAGAGAAAGATCTCTTAAAACTGATTTAACAAATCATTTGGCCCTATATAAAGGACCCTAGACTTCAAATCTAAAAGAGAGAGAATATAGAGAAGAGAGAATACAGAAAAGAGAGAGAAAGAGAGAAACCCTCTGCAAACTGTGAGAAAAAAGAAGAGCAAGCTCTTAGAAAAAATAAGATTTTTCTTCAACTTCAAGATAAAGAACTATGTTCTTGAATAACAGAGATGAAACTATCTCATGAAAAGAAGAACCATCTTCTAAAAAGATCAGAGATCTAAGAAAAAGAACAAGGTCTTTAATAAAAAGAAAAGATCAAAGATCTAATCATAAAATAATAAAAAAAGAAGTATTTTACTTCATTCACAGATCTTTTGATCTATAAAGGCAGAGCCTTTTATAAAAACAAGAACTTTTGTTCTTGGATCTTGAGGAAAAAGCCTCCTTTGAAGAACATAAATTTGTTCTTTGATCTTAAAATTGATCAGATGCGTCTTGCGCTATTGAAAAGTGCCTTGCACTCATGAATTGCGCCCTTGCGCTCATTGAACCGGCGCTCATTGAACCGGCGCTCAGCGCCAAAATCTGCCACGTGTCAACCAGAGACACAATCTGCGCTTTGCGCTTCTAAAACAGAGCATTGCGCTCATGGGCTGGCGCTCAGCACCAAGCGTGCCACGTATCACTCACTGGTGTGCCAACAGATTAGCGCAAAGCGCTCATAAATTAAAAGCGCAATGCGCTAATAAAACCAGCGTTTAGCGCTAAGCGCGACACGTGTCATCTTCGTGTGCGCTACCTGACAGAAGCGCAATGCGCCACCCGACAGAAGCGCAATGCGCCTTTTAACTGGCGCAAAGCGCCTGACGCGCCACGTGGCACACTGTCAGAACACGTTTTGTTCTGATGAATGCTATGCATTCAATACAAGAAAAAATATGTCAGAGCCCAATGCTTAGCATTATTAAAAGGGCCGAACCCAAATAAAGGCTTAATAGCCAGAACAAAAATAAAATGTTAAACATTTTATTTGGACTTAGCCCAATTCTTGCCATAAGTCCTCAATTTATCTTGAACTGAGCGCATCTGCTCTTTCAACCAACTCACCTTGGTTCAAGGGTACATCTCTTCACTCCTTTGATATTTGTCATTGTAATTCCTCAACGTCTTCAAAGAGGTGACGGGTCCCGATGACCACACATTTCATAGACTATGACGTCTCTAAACATCGGACTGTGGGGTCCTTAAACTCATGGACTATGATGTCCTTAACCTCAACCGTGATGTCTTAAAACTAACATCGGACTGTGAGGTCCTTAAACTCATGGACTATAATGTCCTTAACCTCGACCGTGATGTCTTAAAACTAACAACGGACTGTGGAGTCCTTAAATCCACGGACTACGATGTCCTTAACCTTGACCGCGATGTCTTTAAACTAACAATGGACCGAGATGTCCATAAACTAACAACGGACCGTAATGTCCTTAAACTAATCATCGACCGCAACGTCATAAAACTAAACAATAGAGCCCAATTGCTCTTTTGTTGGATCTCAACGGTCCCGTTAAGTTGATCTTAGTTTAAAATTAGACTAACGTATCCTTAACAAACGTTTAAGTTGATCTTAGTCTCAAATGAGACTAACGTATCCTTAAACCCAAACCCCCCAAACCCAAATCTAAGAAGGATACGGATTTGGACTAGTCCACGCCCTACGGGCTACGACATAACTTAATCTCCGTATACAATCCACGGGAAACCACAAACAAAACAAACACCCACGATACGAAGTGACCATCTGGGGAAGGAGAAAGTTGTTCCGTGATGCGGTAGCGTAATTAACTACAGGGGCTTGCGCCTGTAGGGAAGAGCGTCTTCACAATCAAAAACCTCTCAAACGAGGTGGAATCTGACGAAGTCTGCTACATCGGCCGCATCCGTTTAAACCTTCGATACATGGTGCCATAAATCAACTTGGCATCTTCGGAGAGGTGGACAGATGGCACCAATTAGCATCTGTCCCGAAATTCAGGCAAGATGTCCGCCGCGTCTCCGCCGCGTCTTTCGAAGGGGAACAGATTCTGGCATGCCCGGTGGGACATTTTCCTCTTTCCACTCCACACTTCGTGTGTCGTGTTCGCGAACGAATCGTGGTTTGCTAATGGTTGCCCTTGGGTTCAAGGTACTAAGATTTGGCGTTTTGCTTGGTGTAGAAAGCGAAGGATCAATGGCGTCCACTTGCGTGAAGTGTTCCAGCTGCAACTGCAATTCACGTTCCGCCTCGTCAGGAGGCATAGCTTACGAGCCCCAAGCGGCTTCCCTATTCACGATGCCGGTGGAACAGGTCACTCAGGACACCACTGGATTGTTCTTCGGGACCATGCTCCCGCCAACGAGCTTCAGCGCTCCTATACCAACACCAGAAGCTTCCAAGAAGTCGGTCTTTGATCGGCTTACAACTACTGCGGCCCCTCTCAATGGGTCGTCCAGCTCCAGCGTCTCGGTCTTTGCCAGATTGGGCCAAAGTTCCGGTGGGCCCATGATGAAGCCTGCAATTCAAGAAAAGGTTATTCCGAAGAGAGTAGCCATCCCTGCTCCCGAAGTCGTCAAGGCGGCTTCTCCTGCCAAATGATCGGTCTTTACAAGACTGACTGTTCCGGCTCCAACTCCGGCCCTCGTTCCTGCTCAAAAGTCTGTCTTTGATAGATTAGACACTACTGCTCAACGAACGTCGGTCTTAAAGAGGCTGGTACCAGCAACGCCTCACCAGAATAGGGGGCACGACAAAGCCATCCCCGTAGCTGAACCAACACTAGCTGCTCGACACGCTCGACGTCGCCACTGGCGCCGAGTAAGGAAAGCTGGGGTCAACTCCCTATTGGGCTAACTCCACCAGCCCCAACGGTGGAAGCCAATGCTGCTGTTCCAACCGGGAACAGCTTTGAACTGTTGAACAAGGTGCACAGGAACTCTCCTACCGCCGTACTGAAAAGATCTCCTCCACCGGTGGAGAATGTTACAGAAATAAAGCCAGGTCAGCCCCCTCAACGGCTGTCCTCCAAAGTTTACAAAGTCTGGCGGCGGATCCGAGAGTCGGTGATTGATCAAGACTATCCGCGTCGACAGAAGAAGCTGAAGGTCCAGCAGGAAGAGAATCGTTCTGGCAAGCCACGAAGAAAAACAACCACCTGGGTGCCCGCTGCAACGGCCCCCTCAACGTCACCCACTCAAAAGAGGAGGCCAAACAAAGCCCCTGTGACTACGGCAGATCACAAAGACGCTGAGCCCAAACGCCCCAAGTCTGGGGGCATAACGGTGCATACTGTTTACATGCCTTCCGGAAAAGAGGAAAGCCGCACTGTAACAGGCCACCGACCACTCACTCGATCTATCACAAGAGCTCAGGAACAACAACAATAGAAGCTTCAAGAGATGCTGACTGCAATGGCCGCACTTACGGGGCCAAAAGAAAGCCCGAAGGCGTCATCGGAACAATGTCACGAACACGAGACTGATGCTGAATTCCTTCGGAGAATGCTCGAAAAGAAGGACAAGGAGGTTGCGGAACAAGCGGACAACATAAAGCAAATGGCCCTTCAATTCCAGGATATGGTGGGCATGATGATCCAGCCAGACCCTCCAGCCGAAGATCCTCCAGTGATAATTGAAGATGATAGAGAAGAAATATCAAACCCTCTGCCGGCTCTATCAACAGCCAAGGAGGAGACAATTTCCAAAGCCACCCTGGACGATTATATCGCTCAGCAGATACGAGTTTACCAGGCGAATGAAGCGGCTGGGCAAATTGTTAGAACTGGGCGACCGTATCCAGGCTGGTATGATCAGATAAAGTACCCGCCGGGCTACACGATCCCGAAATTCCATGTGTACAAGGGGACAGGAAATCCCTATCAACATGTTGCTCAGTTCCGGGCCCTCTGTGGCAATACTGGTGGCGATGATAAGCTCTTGCTTCGCCAATTCGTCGGCAGCTTATCGGAGACGGTGTTCGAGTGGTACTCCGAACTTCCAAATGACTCTGTCAAAACTTTCACGGAAATGTAGTTGTTGTTCACCCAGCGATTCGCAAGTGCTAATGAACGCACCCCAATAACGGCATTGATCAATGCTAGGGTGAAGCCGGGCGAGACATGGGTTCAGTACGCAATCCGATGGCGGAACCTGTGGTCGATGTGCGAACATCGCATCGAAGAAGCACCAGCGGTGGGCATGTTCGTGGGCACCCTAGACCCTCATGCAACTATTTTACTGTTCATGATGTTCTTCAAACCGACCACATTCCAGGCTCTAATCGACAAGCTGGCCCGGATGGACCAGATGGGTCATAGACCATCTCCCCCGAAGCCGGAATCGCGGAACGAAAAAGGTAAAGGGAAGGCGATCTTCATTGCGAACACCCAACAATAGCCCAGTGCCCCAAAGCTAGCGGATCAACTGGAAGAGAGACGACGCTATTATAATGAGAAGATGAAGCATCCTTACTCATTCCCACGGGATAAAACGAAGAGACTATTCGAGCTGGCGATGCGCAACAGGCTTATCAATTTGCCGAATCCAAGGCGACCATCGCAACCCGGCGAAGTGAATAATCCCAATTATTACACTTACAACCAAACGGTAAGCCATCCAATCGAAGATTGCTTCGTCTTTAAGGGATGGATCGAGGATCGGTACCAACAAGGCAAGTTTGCGCTGTCTGAGAAGTGGAAAGTAAACCCACCACAACCGCACACTCCTAAAAAGACGGACACACCGGGGGCAACGTGCTCTTTTGTTGAAGAAGCTCCATGGGAGGTGGCTCTTTCGGCCAAAACCAAAAGGATGCTGAATGATCTCCAGATATGCCCAACAATCAGGTGGAAGAACCCGTTGGAACCAGAAATCATTGAAGGGATGCTGAAGCCGCCTCCAACTCCAAAGGTTGGTGGTGATAACCAAAGTGTTCGTATCCAGCCGTCGAAATCTTCGAAAAAGAAGAAGAAATCCAGAAAGCCCGTGAAGCCTGGCGATAAGCGCATGGACCTACAAAAACAGATCAACGCGCTGGAAGAGTACAACCAGAACGCGCGGACTCCAATCACGCTCCAAGAATTCCTCGGCCACGTCCTTGAAGACGAAGATGATGGAGAAGACTCGTCGGATGGATCTGAGGATTACGTAACAAGTTGCCATGTGATCTCTCACTCGTCCACAGACGATGAAGAATCTCCTTGCACCGAAAGAATAGGGGCAGAGCCTGAACCGGAACTCCCAGGGTCATCAGACGAAATGATCGACACATTCCTAAACGAAGCTCTTCTGAAAAGTAAAGCTGATCGGGAGCGTGAGGTAGCCATATTTGAAAAGGCCAAATGCCGGCGACTGGACGAAAGAGTCGAGACACTCCCGCCGAATCAAAGGACATCCGTCGTGAATACAAACAAGTTCAAGACGAGGAAAAGGTTTGCCAAAGCCATATCAATAGGGATGAAGCTGCCATCCTCCGAAGCGAACACTCTTGGTGAAGGAGAAACACATCCTAGCTACTGTCTATATCATCGAAAGATTTCGCACCCTACCGAAGAGTGCAACGCTTTTACAAGATGGTGGCAGGGATATGTTGCTCACCGGCAGCATTTTAAGCGGATGAAACGCAAAACTCGTCCGGAGCAAAGAAATACGATCGAGGAGCTCGGAAGAATTACCGGAAACTGTCGCACGGTCGGCGCCGGGGGATCACAGGTTCTCACCTTCGGATGTGACTCCGATGAAGAAATGACTCTTGGCCCTCTCTTCAAAGAATCCACTTTGGGAAAAGAGGAAGAACCGAAAGCTTGCGAAAATATCCAGCTCCGTAATCGCACACTTCCAGAAAAGAATCTCGGACCCGCGAACAGAAAAGATAAAGGAAAAGAGAAGGTCTCTGAAGATATCGCCCTAGATGACCAAGTCATGAAAGAACTGACCGCCAAGGACCCGCCAAGGAAAAGTAAGGTGGACTACAACATTCTGGCACACTTGAGGAAGTTACCCTCGCAGCTCAGCATTCTCGACGCTCTTTTACTATCAAAAGAAGCAAGGGACTCATTGATCAAGGCGCTACAAGAGCCAGAGCAATTCCAAGCTTTTCTCGCCGAAGAAAAGATGAAGGATGAGCTGGATGAAGTACACACAGCTGATATTACCTTCGGCGATGAAGACCTCCTCCTTGGGACGTGCGAGCACAACCGTCCCCTCTATGTCTCAGGATACTGCCATGATATAAAGATAGGCAAAATCCTGGTCGACAATGGGTCCTCCGTCAATCTCCTTAACGTGAGGGTGTTAAAGGAAATCTGCATGAGCGTTCAACACCTCGCTCGTGATAAAATCACCATCTCTAGTTTTGACTCCCAGTCATCACGGACTCTCGGGTCTATGATACTGACACTACGCTTCAGGTTACTTGTCACAAATATTAAATTTCATGTTATCGACGCCAAGACATGTTACAATGCTTTGCTCGGCCGGCCCTGGCTACACGAGTACAACATCATCCCTTCTACACAACACCAGTGTATGAAATACTTCAAGGATGGTCTCGAGTATACTGTGACGGGTGAGTTGAACCCATTCTCCATGAACGAAGTCCGAAAGTACGAAGATGCAAAATACTTCTTACCAGATTTTGAGCACACAGAAAGATGTCACAAACCGGAGAACAAAGCCATCACCACCATTCCGGTCTTCGGGAGTGATACCGAGGAAGAGGAAGAGATAGTTTATTCAGGTCCACCCCAGTACAATAAGCCAGGACCGTCTGCTCCTATGTTCATCTTTGGCAGCGACTCGGAAGATGAGGTCCATGGTATATTCTCTACTTGGCCTTCAATACAAACATTCGCTGATGAAGAGCAAAGTTTGCAAGTTGCCATGGTTCCGCCCAAACATCATAAAGAACTAGACACGCTTGATACCTATAGTGTGGAAGAGCTGCAGACGTTCTATGTCCCTCCGAGACGAGAAGGTGAAAAGGCGATCCTATTCTACCGATCCGGGGAAACTAAAGTGGAGAGGGAAATCTGGCACGGCGTAGATTCCACACTCGATAGGCTCCAGCCCATCCGTTTGTCCAGATATTACACGAGCGGACTAAAAAGGCTGTTAAGGGCCCAAGGCGTACCTTTCAAACAGACCGCTCGAAAAGCTAAGTTCTATGACAGGATCTGGAACTTTCCCGGAACTCAGCGCAAGTTGCCCAATAGGAGAATGGAAACGATCAGACTTGGATATGTTCGGTCCAAGAAACGGGAGCAATCCCGCGACTGCTACGTCATACATGACTTTGATGAAGAAGGAAATGCTCTGTAGGAAGATGCTAATCCTGAACCAGAAAGAACTTCCACCATGAAAATGCCCAGTCCGTCGTTCGAAGAACAAATGGACAAGCTTATAGGGGAAGCAGGTCAAAAGGTTCGAGACGACCATAATCGCGAAATGGCCATCTACGAGAAAGCCAGGACGCAACGCCTTCTTCGACAGGCTGCGAAAGATGAAAATGCTCCTCCCTGTCAACCCGTTGTACAAAAGGCACGACGCAGAGGAAGAAACAAACCAAAGAACGGGAAAGGTGTTCGACAGTGACAAAGCGGGTCCAAGAAGCCACGCGATCGGGAAGTGAGCAATTCGGATTCATCCCTTAAAAAGAAGATGAATCGAGCATACTCTTTTCCTCAGAATAAAACACAAAAGATACTTGATCTCGCTATAAAACATCAACTGATCATACTCCCGGAGTCCAAGCACTCCGAGCAAGCCAACGAGGCCTCTCACCCAGACTATTGCTCTTATCACCGAGCAATAGGACATCCTCTTGAAGACTGCTTCACCTTCAAGAACTGGGTCGAAGATCAATATCAGCAAGGCAGGTTCGCTTTATCCAACAGCTGGAAGGTAACCCCGACACAGAAGCATGAACCCAAATCCACGAGGGTAGGACCAGATCAACATTAGTCTTGGAAGCGAGCTCGTACCTGTTACGTGATAACGCTTCCAGAAGAAGACCCCGACGGTATGGATAATCTTCCCTGGTGCTTCGAAAACCATGATGATGAGGTGATCTCAGAGTTTTCGCCAGCACCGAAAGAGCTGGAAGATGGAATACATACCACTGCAGATGAGCTCAAGAAAATTGATTTGGGGACGGCAAGTGACCCTCGGCGACATTCGTCAGCGAATTGCTGTCTAAAGAAAGGGTAGCTACACTAAAAGACGTGCTCATGCGGCATAAAGATTGCTTCGCATGGAATTATTCCGAGATGCCAGGACTGGATCCAGAGATTGCTGTATACAAATTGGCGATATCCCCAGACGTCAAGCCAATCAAACAAGCATCGAGAAGGATGCGGCTCGAGCTCGAGAAGAGCATCAACGCCGAGGTCAAGAAGCTAATCGACTCTGGTTTCATCCAAGAGGTTCAATATCCAGATTGGATCGCCAACATCGTCCTGGTGATGAAGAAAAATGGGACCGTGCGCATATGTGTGGACTTTCGAGATCTCAATAAAGCCTGCCCGAAAGACGACTTCCCAGTACCGGTCACCGAGCTGATGATAGACAATACGTCCACTCACGAAGTTTTCTCCTTCATGGACGGATCGTCAGGATACAATCAGATAAAGATGCATCTCGAGGACCAGAAGCACACCGATTTCCGGACCCCTTTGGGTATATTTTGCTACAAGGTGATGCCCTTCGGTCTAAAGAAGGACGATGCCACCTATCAGAGGGCCATGACGAAGATCTTCGATGACCTCATACATGAAATCGTCGAATGCTATATCGATGACCTCGTGGTGAAAAGAAAATCATACGAGGAACATCTAGAACACCTGAGGATCGTATTTCAGCGCCTCCGGCAATACAACTTGAAGATGAACCCTCTCAAATGCGCGTTTGGAGTCTCCTCGGGCAAATTCCTAGGATTTATCGTCTGACACCGAGGCATCGAGATAGATCTATCGAAGATCAAGGCAATTATGGAGATGCCCCCGCCGAGGACTCTCAAACAATTGCGGTCTCTCCAAGGGAAGCTCACGTATATTTGGCGATTTATAGCCAATCTCTCAGGCAAGTGTCGTCCTTACAGCCACCTGATGGAGAAGGGAACCCCTTTCATCTGGGATCACAAATGCCAAAGCACGCTGGACGAAATCAAGCAATATTTGCAGAATCCGCCAGTATTGGCCGCTCCGGTCAAGGGAAAACCTCTTATTCTTTATACAACAGCCCTCGAAGGTTCCTTAGGCGCATTGTGGGCACAAGAGAACAACCAAGGGAAGGAGAGAGCCCTCTACTATTTGAGTCGAGTTCTGCTGGGGGCAGAAAGCAATTACTCTCCCATCGAAAAACACTGCTTGGCATTGATCTTCGCGATAACGAAGCTCAGGCACTATGCGTTAGCACATGAAGTCCGCCTCATATCGAAGGTGGATCCTCTCAAGTACTTGATGTCAAAGGCCATATTGACGGGGCGACTCGCTAAATGGGCCTTGCTCTTGATGGAGTTCTCAATAACTTATTAGCCTCTTAAGGCAGTGAAAGGCCAGGCCATCGCCGACTTCCTCGCTGAGCATCCAATACCTGCCGATTCTCCCTTGAATTGCGAACTGCCAGACGAACATGCGTTTGACACGATCGACGGTAGTGGCACCCGGTGGGAACTTTATTTTGATGGAGCATCCTTCATGAAGAAGCGCAAACAAAGCACCCCTATAATCAAATTAGGGGTAGGCCTCATCTTTGTAACTCCACAAGGAGGGATAATGCGCTTTGCCTTCTCCTTAACAGAGCCGAGGACAAACAATGAAGCCGAGTATGAAGCTTTGATAGCAGGTCTCGAGATCGCCATCGACATGGAAATTGAAGACCTTCTCATATACGGAGACTCCCAACTGGTTGTTAGTTAAGTAAACGGCGACTATCAAACATGCAAACCAAAACTGGTGAAGTACGGCGAGAGGGTACAACAACTGCTAACCCAAATACCTTCCTACACCTTGGAAAGCATACCGCGTGCGGAAAATAGCAAAGCGGATGCATTAGCCAAGCTTGCTAAAGAATTGGCCGATGAGAACCTCGATGATGTAAGAATCGTGGTGCAAAGCCGTCGGGTTCTTGCGCCGGCAGAAATATCGCCGGAGTCGTCCGAGGAAAAGGGAGTGATCAAGCCAGCGGCTCTACAAGTAAAAGACCAAGAAACGGTTGAGGACTGGAGAGAAGTCTTTATAGACTACTTCAAATCCCGTTGAACGCCCGATGATGCGTCCTCAAAACATCAGCTTATGAAGCGAGCCTTATCCTTTGCCTTCGTCAATGATACTCTGTATAAGAGGTCATTTGATTCTTTATGGCTGAGATGCTTGGGACCCGAAGAAGCAAGAAGAGTCGTCCAAGAAACTCATGACGGACTCTGCGGTTCTTACCAAGCCGGGCCAAAGATGAAGTTGAAGATCAAATGGATGGGTTATTATTGGCCCACGATGATCCAGGACTGCCTTGAGTATGCGAAGCAATGCCACTCATGCCAGATCCATAGGGACTTCATCCATCAGCATCCAAATCCACTACACCCAACGGTGGCTAGCTGGCCGTTCGAAATGTGGGAAACTGACATAATCGGCCCCATCGAACCAGCATCGTCCAGAGGACATCGGTTCATTTTGGCGACAACTGATTACTTCTCCAAGTGGGAAGAAGCAGTACCGCTAAGGGAAGTGAAGACGGAGAATATCCTCCACTTCTTCAAGACACACGTCATTTATCGGTTTGGCACTCCGTGACGGATTATCTCCGATAACGGACCAGCCTACAGAAGCCACAAGATCAGCCGCTTCGCACAACAGCATAACATAGACTGTAGATACTCCTCAGTCTATAATCCTTGAGCTAACGGTCTGGCTGAGGCTTTTAACAAGACATTGACGAAGATTGTAAAGAAGACGGTGTCTCGAAATAAAAAGGACTGGCACGAGAGACTGCACGAAGCTCTCTGGGCGTATTGAATTACATTCAAAACGGCCATGAACACAACACCGTACGCATTGGTATTTGGTGCAGAAGCGGTACTTGTCACGACCCGAAAGTACGGAACGTGACTGGCACTTAGATTACGAGACGTCTAAAGGCGTACCGTAACCTAAGTCAGCCAAAGCCCAGAAAAATCTAAACCAAAATCAAAAGAGAGTGAAGGAAAACCTTAAATGAAAACGGTTTTTAAATCAATTAAGTTGCATAGAATCCCAAAAAAAACATCGAAAATTCCCGAAAATTTCGGCAGAGTCTCCCCTGTATTTTCTATCCCCCAAAATGGGTACAACAAGATAATAAACCTGTAATCATAAAAATGGCATCCCCAAGCGGGAGCTAGCTCTTCGCCCAAGGCGGATCACAACCACATGCAATATAATAGTAATATCAAGAAAAGAGCATAAAGAAACGCAAAATATCAGAAAACACAACGCCGGCTCAAGTGAGCTCGACCCAAAAGAAACCATATATATACAATCTCTCAGTCTCATCACTAGGTTGCATATACAATATAAAGTGGTAGATGGAGAATACTAGATACAATGATAAAGCAAAAGAAATAAAGTGTGCTCGCAACCCACCTACGGGCGATGTCGCGAGTCTGAGCAAAAGGAGCTGATGATAAGATAGCCCGCCGCTATAAGGGTGACGGGTCCGACCTGCAAGACACTGTGGCACAACGGGGGTGAGTTGCCAGCTCGTGAGTAGAATATAACATCTAGTAAGGCAATCGTAAGAATGCACGCAATGCGTCACAACATGTATGTCCATATGTGATATAATAGCTCTAGTATGCATGCACATGTATGCAATGTCATTTCTAACTCTTTAAGTGTTTTAAATACTAAGGGTACTGCGTTCTTAACTTTAGAAAATGCATATCTGTATAATAGCTAAGTACCATCAAGAAATCATCTGAAAACCCGTGTCAAGCATCGACACTAAATAGGAATCATATCTGTCTCAATATCGGGCTCCGTCAGTCCGGATCGGCCCATATCATAAATCTCACGACAACGGTCGGTATCCTCCGGATATCCGCCTTGCCAGACATCACCGGTAGGTAGTCTTCCCCTGCCAGGCTCATCGTCTACAACTCGATCTTCTTGCCCCGGGGTACCATACCGGGCCCACCATGTACCCGAGACGGTTTATCCACTCCTCGAATCGGGTCTCGAAATCCAACAGAAAACATGAAAACTCATGGTGGACGACACATACATCATGAGAAAACCGCAACTTTGTTTTTAGAAATGATAAATATAAGCTTTTGTTAAATTCTTGCGGTTTTCCCCAAAAATCCAGAAATCGCAGCAATACTGAAATCCTTAAGAAAATCATAATGTTCACATGTTATATATGATAAATGTCTATGATATCAATGTATACGATGTGAGTTTTGGCTAGAGATATATGTAAATATGATGATGATGCGAGATATATGCATGCGATGCAATTTCATATATCAAGTATGAATGCAGGTGACGATATTAAGATAAACAGGTTCTATAGTGCATGTGGCATGGCAATTACCAAAGGCGTGTGTGTCACATGAATAGTGCGCGTGCAACAGATTCCAATGGTAAGGTGGTCGTGTCCTACGAAATGATATCGCATAAGTATAGATGAATGTCCATGCAATCTAATATACTGTTCGCTATAAAGGTATGCAGTGTACATGAATGGATAAGCTAGCTAACAATATAAATCTTGCAAAAAGTAGGGTAATTCTAACTAGGGGGCGCATCGCACCATCCAGACGATTCCCCCATAGATGAATACATCTACTCACCTGAAATCCCCGCTAATCCGATCCGACCACCGCCTTGCCTTTATGCGCCGTGTCCGATGTTTCCCCGACCGATCCTATATTTGCACAACACCAAGCATAAGATTACAAAACCTAAAACGATACAAGTCACAATATACAATTATCGACGCTCTCGAATTAGACATAGCATGCACTCGGTGCGCGGGAAAACGCACGAAAATCGCTAATCTTTAACTAGAATCGACATTTCGGGGAAATCGACAAAACTACAACCCGACTAGACGAAACCCCGCGTTCGCGCACTCTAATAGTCCTATACGAAGCTAATTATATCACTAACATAACGTAATTTGATCGCATTCTAATTTTTGTAAAAATCTAGTAAGTAAATTTCAAACCGATTCGATGCAAACGTCGAAATTTAACGATTTAGCGAGCGTAACCTTACGCAATTAACCACTCTAATCAAATAGGTAACCAAAGCCCTAACTTAACTCTAACAACCATGCTTCAAACCCTAGTTCAACACCAAATCCCATTCTTGATTTTCATGAACAAGAATTTACAACTAAATTAATACTTCAAAATTGAATTTTAGCACATATAACTACAAGTTAACAAACTAGTTTAGGATTTTACCTCACAAGTGGAACCCTAGCATGATCAAGCCACCAAAGAAGCCTCCTTTCATCTAGTTTTGAACTAAATTTGGTTGAGGAGAGAGTGGATTAGGGTTTAGCTTTGAATTGGAGAAGTAATTTGTGAATTTTTAATGAATTTTGCTATGAATTTGAAGCAAGAATGAAGTGAGAAGATGAGGGATTTCAGCAAGGAGGCTCGGCCAGCAGGTAGAAGGGAGGTTGTGGGATTTTTTTGAAGAAGTTTCTAGGTCAAAAAGATCCCTCAAATCTCATTTAATGCATTTCACATCAACTTTTTACAAAAAAAACCCTTTTTACTTCATTTTTTCACAAATTTGCAACCATAAAACTAAAATCTTATCAAGTCATGATACAATTTTATTAATACCATATTTTAGCTTATAAAGATTCCTAATTATGAAATTTACCTAATTAAATTTGTATTTATCACTAATTTAATGTATTTTAAAAAGCTTAAAATAATAAAAAAAATAATTAATTACGAATTTTTTTTTATTGAACTAGAAAATTATAAGTGACATTTTAGTGACAAAATTATAGTAATATCTTATCTAAATTTTGTATAATTAGGTCTACAATGAAAAATATCTATTTTGACTTTTTACGGAAAAAGCCGAAAAATTTTGCCGATTACCGAAAAACTGCCTAAACGATTTTCGAAGGGTTACAATCTCCCCCCCTTAAAGAAATTCGGTCCCCGAATTTAGAATTTAACTACGCGTACCTTCAAAAAGATGGGGATATCTCTTCCTCATCTCGACCTCGGTCTCCCAGGTGACCTCCTCGCTATTCGGGCCACGCCAAAGGACCTTGACGGACGGTATAACCTTCGACCTCAATTTCTTCACCTGCCGATCCAAAATGACCACCGGTTCCTCGGTGAAAGAAAGATCACGCTCTAGCTGGATCGTCTGGTGCTGAATCGCCTGGGAAGGATCATGAAGGTACTTGCGGAGCATCGAGACATGGAATACGGGGTGAACATCGGGGAAGCCGGGCGGAAGAGCTAACCGATAAGCGACCGGACCAACACGCTCTAGGATCTCGAAAGGACCAACATATCTAGCACTCAGTTTCCCTTTCCGCGCAAATCTCATCACACCTTTCATCGGAGAGACCTTCAGGAAAACATGATCGCCAACAGCGAACTCCAGTCGGCGACGGCGCCTGTCAGCATATGATTTCTGCCTGCTCTGTGCCGCTCTCATCCTGTCTCGAATCAGCTGTATCTTCTTGGTCGTCTCCTGTACGATCTGCGGCCCCAAAACACTGCTCTCCCTGAGCTCTGTCCAACATACAGGCGATCGTCATCTCCTCCCATATAAAGCCTCAAAATGTGCCATCCGAATCGTCTCCTGGAAGCTATTATTGTAAGAAAACTCGATCAAAGGCAAATGACGATCCCAGCTACCACCGAAATCTAAAACACAAGCTCTGAGCATGTCCTCAAGAGTCTAAATAGTACGCTCCGACTGACCGTCAGTCTGCGGATGAAAGGCTGTGCTAAAACTCAATCGGGTGCCCAAAGCTTCCTGTACTTTCTGTCACAATCGGCTGGTAAACTGGGTGCCACGGTCGGACACGATGCAAGTCGGAACACCATGCAGTCGCACGATCTCATCAATATAGACCTGGGCGTACTGAGAAAATCCAAAAGTGGTCTTCACTGGCAGGAAGTGATCCGCTTTCGTCAGTCGATCCACAATCACCCAAATAGAGTCATACCCTCGACTGGTCCTGGGTAGACCCACAATGAAGTCCATGGAGACCTGCTCCCACTTCCACTCAGGGATGGGCAAAGGCTGTAACTCGCCGGTTGGCCTCTGGTGCTCGGCCTTGACTTGCTGACAAGTTAGGCATCTCGACACAAAGTCTATAATATCCTTCTTCATCCCGTCCCACCAGTAAACCTCTCTCAAATCACGGTACATCTTGGTGGAACCTGGATGCACACTGTATACTGATCTATGTGCCTCCTCGAGAATATCACGCCTCAGTCCCTCAGAATCTGGTACGCACAGTCGAGTCCCAAATCGAAGTATCCCCTGATCATCAATCACGAACTCAGAAACTCTGCCCTGCCAAATCTGCTCAATAATCTCTAAGATACGGGCATCGCCGGACTGTGCCTCGCGGATACGGTCAAGTAACTGTGGGCGTGCTCTGAAATGGGCCAGCTGTCCCCTTGTAGGAGTTAACTCGAACTGCACTCTGCTATCACATAACACCTGCCAATCCGCCGTCGACTGCATCTGTACTGCGCTCAAACAAGATAAGCTGCCTCCGGGCCTTCTACTCAAAGCATCTGCCACCACATTCGCCTTGCCCGGATGGTATAAAATCTCGCAGTCATAATCCTTCACCAACTCCATCCAACGGCGCTGTCTCAGATTCAGATCTCGCTGCTGGAAAATATACTTCAAACTCTTGTGGTTAGTGAATATCTGACACGACTCACCGTATAGGTAATGTCTCCAGATCTTAAGTGCAAATACCACTGCAGCCATCTCTAAATCATGGGTGGGGTAGTTCTGTTCGTGTTTCCTCAGCTGCCGAGAAGCATACGCGATAACTCTGTCGTGCTGCATCAATACACAGCCCAGCCCCACTCGAGAAGCATCACAATATACCACGAACCCACCTGATCCTGAAGGCAATGCTAACACTGGTGCAGTAGTCAGATGAGTCTTCAATTGCTGGAAACTATCCTCACATGCCTGGGTCCAATCAAAAGGAACCCCCTTCCGGGTCAACCCGGTCAAAGGTGCAGCAATGCGGGAGAAATCCTGGACAAAACGTCGATAATAGCCGGCCAAACCTAGAAAACTGCGAACCTCTGTAACTGATACTGGTCTAGGCCAACACTGAACTGCCTCGATCTTCTTCGGGTCCACACAAATACCGTCTCTCGTCACCACATGACCCAAGAAGTCGACACTGTCTAGCCAGAATGCGCACTTGGAGAATTTGGCGAACAGCTGATGCTCCCTCAAAGTCTGCAATGTGATACGTAAGTGCTGCTCATGCTCCTCCCGGCTTCGAGAATAAACCAAGATGTCGTCAATGAACACAATAATAAACTGATCGAGATACGGCCTGAATACAGGGTTCATCAAATCCATAAATGCCGCCGGGGCATTGGTGAGCCCGAACGACATCACCAAGAACTCATAATGACCATATCGAGTACGGAAGGCGGTCTTCGGAATATCCTCCTTCCGAACCCGCAACTGGTGATAGCCTGACCGTAAATCAACCTTCGAGAAAAACCCTGCACCCTGGAGCTGATCGAATAAGTCATCAATGCGGGGTAGGGGATACCTGTTCCGCACAGTAACCCAGTTCAGATGACGATAATCAATGCATAAGCGGATACTTCCGTCCTTCTTCTTAACAAACAAGACGGGAGCACCCCAAGGTGACACACTCGGTCGGATAAGCCCTTTGTCCAGCAAGTCCTGTAACTGATCCTTTAGCTCTCTCAGCTCCGCCGGGGCCATCCGATAAGGCGGTATAGAGATAGGCCCCGTGCCGGGGATCAAGTCAATACAGAACTCAATCTCACGCTCTGGTGGCAGACCAGGCAGCTCGTCAGGGAATACATCAGGAAACTCTCTCACAACAGGGACCTGGTCCAACGGAACCTCTGTGGAGCTAGTATCACAAACATAAGCTAAGAATCCCTGACACCCTTTCCTTAAGAGCTGTCCAGCGCGAAGAGATGAAATCAAGCTGGGAAGGGTAGCGCTACGATCTCCCTGAATAACAAGAACCGGCTCACCAGGAAAATTGAATCTGACTGCTTTTTCACGGTAGTCCACGGATGCATAACAGGTGGCTAACCAGTCCATACCAAGAAGAACGTCAAAGTCTAGCATATCGAGGAGAATCAAATCTACTGAAGAATCTCTCTCCCCGATACGAACGGAACACGATCGGTACACAAAACGGGCAACAAAAGACTCGCCTACCGGGGTAATAACGACAAGCGGCTGATCTAGCGGAGAAGACTCTCGGCCCAACCTCGGTGCAAAGTACGTGGATACATAGGAATGTGTGGAGCCTGGATCAAATAATACCCGTGCATCAAAAGAACATACTGGCAGAGTACCTGTCACGACGGCATTGGATGCCTGTGCATCCTGAGGAGTCAACGCGAACACTCGGGCCTGTCCACCACTAATAGCTGGCTGTCCTCTGCCTCTACCTCGGCCTCGGCCTCTGCCTCTGTCGCCTCGTCCTCTCTGAACCGGACCGCCACGCCCACGGCCTCTAGAAGCATCTGGCTGGCGTGGAGCATCATCAGGAGTAGGAAGTAGAGCTCTCTGAGAAGGTGGTGAGGGTGGTAAAGTCACATGCGGGACTGTCGCCGCGCCCGAACGCCCCATGGTACAGTCTCTGATACGGTGGTACTGACTCCCGCACCGAAAACATCCTGGAGACGACTGCTGGGTCTGTGGATATGAACCAAATAACTGACCTCGTCTTAATCCTCTGCCTCCACCATCTCCCGGAAATAATCTATCACAATGTCTTCCCATCTGCCACTGAGCTGGCGTATCAGTGCGGATCCTCTTCGGCCCAGAAACGACCGGAGTCTCAGAAATACGCTCCTCCAAAAGTAAGGCTGCATCCATCGCGGCTGCGTATGTATCAAAGTGCTGGGTGCCGATGGCAAGGAATAGCTGTGCATCAAGCCCTCGCACAAACCTCTTTATTCTCTTCTCTTCTGTGTCTACTAGGTACGGAGCATATCGAGACAACTGGCTAAACTGTATATCATACTCCGACACCGTCATCCCAGGAGTCTTGCGCAAAGACTCAAAACTACAAGCTCGAGCATCTCGGACACTCTCCGGAAGAAAACGGGCAAGAAATGCAGATGTAAACTCATCCCAGGTCATAGAAGGTAGACCTGCAGCTCGGCCTCTCTCTACTGAATCGTACCATGTCTGGGCAAGACCCTCCAGACGAAAACTCGCAAACTCCACCAATCTATCATCAGAACACCTCAACGAACGGCAAATCCGAGCCATCCTATCAAGAAAAGCCTGTGGGTCCTCTGTCGCATCTGTACCGGTAAAAGCTGGAGCTCTCAATCTCATGAACTCCTGTAGTGAAACAGGGATAGTCTCCGTAGTAGCAGGAGCGACCATCTGTGCAGCAGGTACAATCGTGGTCTGTGCGGTGGCAGGAACGTCCTCGGATCTCTGTGCCCGGCTGGACTCAACTAAAGATCCCATCATCTGCCGCAACTCTTGCATGCCGGCCTCTAATCTGGCAATACGGTCTGGATAAGGCGGATCAGTATGACCCTGAGGGGTAGGCGTATCCTCCCGCTCGATCCTCACCTCAGACGAGCCCGCTCGAATCTCATCCCTAGCGGCAACCCGCTGAGCTCTCGTAGTCTTTGGCGGCATCGAAGCTAGAATAAGAAACATGATCGATAAGAACATTGCAATTGAATCAAGGAATGCAAGGAATCAAGAAAGGAAATACAAGCAATTATGTCCTAAGGTTACTTAGGCGGAGTACCGTATCGTAAGTATGCCGCGGATCATACCCACGCTACGCCACTCTTCTTAAGTCACCTACTCCATCTACCAAGGTCGTCCTACACTCAGAAAGGTAAAACCTACGCTCTGATACCAACTTTGTCACGACCCGAAAGTACGGAACGTAACTGGCACTTAGATTACGAGACGTCTAAAGGCGTACCGTAACCTAAGTCAGCCAAAGCCCAGAAAAATCTAAACCAAAATCAAAAGAGAGTGAAGGAAAACCTTAAATGAAAACGGTTTTTAAATCAATTAAGTTGCATAGAATCCCAAAAAAAAAACATCGAAAATTCCCGAAAATTTCGGCAGAGTCTCCCCTGTATTTTCTATCCCCCAAAATGGGTACAACAAGATAATAAACCTGTAATCATAAAAATGGCATCCCCAAGCGGGAGCTAGCTCTTCGTCCAAGGAGGATCACAACCACATCCAATATAATAGTAATATCAAGAAAAGAGCATAAAGAAACGCAAAATATCAGAAAACACAACGCCGGCTCAAGTGAGCTCGACCCAAAAGAAACCATATATATACAATCTCTCGGTTTCATCACTAGGTCGCATATACAATATAAAGTGGTAGATGGAGAATACTAGATACAATGATAAAGCAAAAGAAATAAGGTGTGCTCGCAACCCACCTACGGGCGATGTCGCGAGTCTGAGCAAAAGGAGCTGATGATAAGATAGCCCGCCGCTACAAGGGTGACGGGTCCGACCTGCAAGACACTGTGGCACAACGGGGGTGAGTTGCCAGCTCGTGAGTAGAATATAACATCTAGTAAGGCAATCGTAAGAATGCACGCAATGCGTCACAACATGTATGTCCATATGTGATATAATAGCTCTTGTATGCATGCACATGTATGCAATGTCATTTCTAACTCTTTAAGTGTTTTAAATACTAAGGGTGCTGCGTTCTTAACTTTAGAAAATGCATATCTGTATAATAGCTAAGTACCATCAAGAAATCATCTGAAAACCCGTGTCAAGCATCGACACCAAATAGGAATCATATCTGTCTCAATATCGGGCTCCGTCAGTCCGGATCGGCCCATATCATAAATCTCACGACAACGGTCGGTATCCTCCGGATATCCGCCGCGCCAGACATCACCGGTAGGTAGTCTTCCCCTGCCAGGCTCATCGTCTACAACTCGATCTTCTTGCCCCGGGGTACCATACCGGGCCCACCATGTACCCGAGACGGTTCATCCACTCCTCGAATCGGGTCTCGAAATCCAACAGAAAACATGAAAACTCATGGTGGACGACACATACGTCATGAGAAAACCGCAACTTTGTTTTTAGAAATGATAAATATAAGCTTTTGTTAAATTCTTGCGGTTTTCCCCAAAAATCCAGAAATCGCAGCAATACTGAAATCCTCAAGAAAATCATAATGTTCACATGTTATATATGATAAATATCTATGATATCAATGTATACGATGTGAGTTTTGGCTAGAGATCTATGTAAATATGATGATGATGCGAGATATATGCATGCGATGCAATTTCATATATCAAGTATGAATGCAGGTGACGATATTAAGATAAACAGGTTCTATAGTGCACGTGGCATGGCAATTACCAAAGGCGTGTGTGTCACATGAATAGTGCGCGTGCAACAGATGCCAATGGTAAGGTGGTCGTGTCCTACGAAATGATATCGCATAAGTATAGATGAATGTCCATGCAATCTAATATACTGTTCGCTATAAAGGTATGCAGTGTACATGAATGGATAAGCTAGCTAACAATATAAATCTTGCAAAAAGTAGGGTAATTCTAACTAGGGGGCGCATCACGCCATCCAGACGATTCCCCCATAGATGAATACATCTACTCACCTGAAATCCCCGCTAATCCAATCCGACCACCGCCTTGCCTTTACGCGCCGTGTCCGATGTTTCCCCGACCGATCCTATATTTGCACAACACCAAGCATAAGATTACAAAACCTAAAACGATGCAAGTCACAATATACAATTATCGACGCTCTCGAATGAGACATAGCATGCACTCGGTGCGCGGGAAAACGCACGAAAATCGCTAATCTTTAACTAGAATCGACATTTCGGGGAAATCGACAAAACTACAACCCGACTAGACGAAACCCTGCATTCGCGCACTCTAATAGTCCTATACGAAGCTAATTATATCGCTAACATAACGCAATTTGATTGCATTCTAATTTTTGTAAAAATCTAGTAAGCAAATTTCAAACCGATTCGATGCAAACGTCGAAATTTAACGATTTAGCGAGCGTAACCTTACGCAATTAACCACTCTAATCAAATAGGTAACCAAAGCCCTAACTTAACTCTAACAACCATGCTTCAAACCCTAGTTCAACACCAAATCCCATTCTTGATTTTCATGAACAAGAATTTACAACTAAATTAATACTTCAAAATTGAATTTTAGCACATATAACTATAAGTTAACAAACTAGTTTAGGATTTTACCTCACAAGTGGAACCCTAGCATGATCAAGCCACCAAAGAAGCCTCCTTTCATCTAGTTTTGAACTAAATTTGGTTGAGGAGAGAGTGGATTAGGGTTTAGCTTTGAATTGGAGAAGTAATTTGTGAATTTTTAATGAATTTTGCTATGAATTTGAAGCAAGAATGAAGTGAGAAGATGAGGGATTTCAGCAAGGAGGCTCAGCCAGCAGGTAGAAGGGAGGTTGTGGGATTTTTTTGAAGAAGTTTCTAGATCAAAAAGATCCCTCAAATCTCATTTAATGCATTTCACATCAACTTTTTACAAAAAAACCCCTTTTTACTTCATTTTTTCACAAATTTCCAACCATAAAACTAAAATCTTATCAAGTCATGATACAATTTTATTAACACCATATTTTAGCTTATAAAGATTCCTAATTATGAAATTTACCTAATTAAATTTTTATTTATCACTAATTTAATGTATTTTAAAAAGCTTAAAATAATAAAAAAAATAATTAATTACGATTTTTTTTTATTTAACTAGAAAATTATAAGTGACATTTTAGTGACAAAATTATAGTAATATCTTATCTAAATTTTGTATAATTAGGTTTACAATGAAAAATATCTATTTTGACTTTTTACGGAAAAAGCCGAAAATTTTTGCCGATTACCGAAAAAACTGCCTAAACGATTTTCGAAGGGTTACAGTACTCCCCCTCGAGATAGAGCTACCCTCCTTACGAGTGGCAGTTCACTACGAGCTAACGGACAAAGAAAATGCTCACCTTCGGCTTGAAGAGCTCGACGCCCTTGATGAAACCCGGCTCATAGCGCAACAAAATCTGGAGGATTATAAAGCAAAGATGACGCGCTCATACGAGAGATTGACTAGGCCGAGAACATTCCGCCAAGGCGAACTCGTGCTAGTGGTTAAAAGACCTATGATCCCCAATCGTGCTAAACGAGGGAAATTCGAGCCGAATAATGGAGGCCCATATATCATAGACAAGTTCTACCAGGGTTGAGCCTATCTGCTCAGGGACATGCATGGCGTAAGGCCCTTCAGACCAATAAATGGTCTCTTCCTGAAGAAATACTACGCTTGACGAGTCATGGCCTAGGTCATCGATAGATGACGACGACTATGTCCGCTCGCTATCTTCCTAAGCCCAAACTCTATAAGTAGTAGCCGACATATTGGACCGAAACGTCCTTAAACTAATGATGGACCGAAACGTTCTTAAACTAACAATGGACCGAAACGTCCTTAAACTAATGACGGACCGAAACGTCCATAAACTAACAACGGACCGAAACGTCCTTAAACTAACGACGGACCGAAACGTCCCTTAAAACTAACAAAGGACCACTATGTCCTAAAAGCTAGCTGTTGACCGAGATGTCGATAAACTACGGTGGATTGCAGCATCCCAAAACTGATACAAAAAAAGGAGAATAAAAAGAATAAAAAAAAAACCAAAAAAAACGGTATGTCCATAAGTAAAAGGGCACGGATGAAAACCCGGAAGGGCTCCGTAAGTAAAAACAGCAGGGCTACCAACGAGTTTTGTGAAAACCCGAAAGGGCGCAATCTCATTAAAAAAAGAGAGAAAAAGAAAAACGGTATGTCCATAAGCAAAATGGGCACGGATGAAAACCCGAAAGGGCTCCATGAGTAAAAACGGCAGGGCTACCGGCGAGTTTTGTGGAAACCCGAAAGGGCGCAATCTCGTTAAAAGACAATTGCAAGATCCTCTCGACTTTGTAAGGAGAAACCACCTACGTGAGATCCTTACGACTCACAAGGGAGCAACACACTTGGGGATCCCCACAATCCCTAGGGAGAAATTATACTTGCGAGATCCTCACGACTCGTAAGGAGAATTCCCCTTTGAGACCCTCACGGCTCACAGGGTTCAAAAGCCTTAAGCTACAGGGATCTAAACCTGTTCTTAAGCAGCCCCCACAACCTCCAATACTGCCCTACAAGCAGCTCAGTGCTGACCCTTGTATACAATCCACGGGCGCGAATAAACATTTCCCTAACGAAGTCCTATCCGTGACTAGGGATACGTCTATACAGTGAACAACCCTTGTAAGTCCTCTCGACTTAGAAGGAGAAAACACTTTTGTAAGATCCTTACGACTTATAAGAGATCATACACTTAGGAGTCCTCACGATTCCTAAGGAGAAAACACGCCTACGAGATCCTCACGACTTGCAGGGAGGAATACCTTTATGAGACCCTTACGGCTCATGAAGTCAAAAGCCTTAGTCGACAAGATCCTAACCATGTTTACTAAGTCACCTTTGTTCGGCATCGACAGAGGCAAATGATGATTCGCTCCTGGCAATATCCCAGTAGTAGCGGTGCTGATGCCGAAATCGGTGTCAAATTCCGAGCTTGCAGCGAAAAGCCAGCAAGCCACACATGCATACGAGATAGCCGAAATGATGGGGCAACTTGCAGACAAAATCAGCAAGTAAAAATATATGCATGCAAAATAGCCAAAATGATTAGGCAACTCGCAATAAAAAGCAGCAAGTAAAAATAAAGCAAATAGCCGAAATGATTGGGCACCGCGAAAAATAGCCGAAATGATTGGGTAATCGCGACCTTCGCGATATAAAAGTTGAAATGATAGAGCATCGCGGAAAGAAATAAAAAAATGAATGAAATTTATGCCCTACAGGTGATATCATGTCAATCCCTGTATACAATCCAGGGGCGCAAACAAAGGGAGAATCACACCCTTCCTCCCCAAGTTTCATCAGAAGGAGAGGCCAAATCTCAATGGTTCGTAGATAGCCTAGAGATCATCTCAACATTCGTCTCATTACGGCAGACACAATATCAAACAAAGCGGAACAGCGGCAACTCCCAGTTCCATTACTCGACAGTGTACAGATGACCGAGAGTCAAACTCCGACTCCGTGAAATGCGGATAAAGTCAACCCTTCCTGGTCACGTGGAACGTGGATAATGTCAACTCTGACCCCGTGTGAAGCATCCAGAGCGGAGCCTGGTCCTCGCCGAACACGGCAATGAACCCGTGGGAAGCATCCAGAGCAAAAATTCCTGGCTACGTGGAACGCGGATTATGTCACTCCTGACCCCATGGGAAACGTCCAGAGCAGATCCTGGTCCTCGCGTAGCATGGTAGTGAACCCGTGTGAAGCATCCAGAGCGGAGCCTGGTCCTCGCCGAACACGGCAGTGAACCCGTGGGAAGCATTCAGAGCAAAAATTCCTGGCTACGTGAAACGCGGATTATGTCACTCCTGACCCCATGGGAAACGTCCAGAGCGGATCCTGGTTCTCGCAGAGCACGGCAGTGAACCCGTGTGAAGCATCCAGAGCGGAGCCTGGTCCTCGCCGAACACGGCAGTGAACCTGTGGGAAGCATCCAGAGCAAAATTCCTGGCTACGTGAAACACGGATTATGTCACTCCTGACCCCGTGGGAAACTTCCAGAGCGGATCCTGGTCCTCGCAGAGCATGGAAATGACCCCATGTGAAGCATCCAGAGCGGAGCCTGGTCCTCGCCGAACACGGCAGTGAACCCATGGGAAGCATCCAGAGCAAAAATTTGGGCCATGAGGTCCTTAAACTCACGGACTATGATGTCCTTAACCTCGACCGTGATGTCTTAAAACTAACATTGGACTGTGAGGTCCTTAAACTCATGGACTATGATGTCCTTAACCTCGACCGTGATGTCTTTAAACTAACATCGGACTGTGAGGTCCTTACACTCATGGACTATGATGTCCTTAACCTCGACCGTGATGTCTTTAAACTAACATCGGACTGTGAGGTCCTTAAACTCATGGACTATGATGTCCTTAATCTCGACCGCAATGTCTTTAAACTAACAATGAACTGTGAGGTCTTTAAACTCACGGACTATGATGTCCTTAACCTCGACCGTGATGTCTTAAAACTAACAACGGACTATGGAGTCCTTAAATCCACGGACTATGATGTCATTAACCTCGACCGTGATGTCTTTAAACTACGGTATCCTGGAAAACATCCAGGGCGGATTGTGGTCCTCGCAGAACACGGCAGTGAACCCGTGGGAAGCATCTAGAGCAACCCCTGACTCCGTTAAATGCGGATAAGGACAACTTCGCCCATCACTTGCGGGTCCTCACGACTCGTAAGGGAGTAAATTCTCTTGTAAGATCCTTACGACTTTCAAGAGAAAACACACTTAGGAATCCTCACGATTCTTAAGGAGAAATTACACCTACAGGATCCTCTCGACCGGTAGGGAGAAAATTCTTTATGAGACCCTCACGGCTCATAGAGTTGAAAAGTCTTAGGTGACAGATCCTAACCCTGTTTTCTAAGCCATCACTACCCTACGAAAAGCACAAGATTGACAGCTATATACTATCTACAGACCGACTCGCTAAAGTCACATGGCAAACAACACAGCACAGAGAAGAAAGCGACAGAAAGAACATCTGATTTGCATTTGATTAAGCGTTCGAGACATACCTATCCATGCATGTGCAAAAGATTTAGTACATAAAATAAGACAAGTTGAAATGAGAAATTTGCCATTCATACTTCAAAAAAGGGGGGGCTCTTACAATTATGAAAGCAACAAACGAAGACATCATCAAGATGATTACAACGGCAAAACCTCGGATCCAGGGCATGGATTGAGGAATTCGAAAGTAAGGCCATCTAGAGTCTTTCTGGCCTTTCTGATCCTTCTCGTACGCATCCTCTCGCGCTCAAGCGTGTCAAGATCTTCGGCAATGCCCCCCACCCTTTGATAAGAAGCGATTATCGTCGTCTGTTGAAAAATTTGATGTAGAATATCGATGAGGCTATCTCGCCGTTTCTTCGAGATCAGCTCCGACAGGTATACTGAATGCACCTTGTCTTCGGCATCATCCAGCGTATTAAGCGGCATGGCCTCATGAAACCCCGTAAGCGCTCTCCAAATTGCTCCTAATACGACTTTCAAGAGAGCAGAACGGCGAGGAAGCAACCAACCAACGCGTGCATACAGACGACCCATAATCTCCGCACACTGAGCATCTGTAAACTCTTGGTTTTGGTGACGGCGCTGTACGCGGATATCATCATAAGTAATGAACTCATTCGGGCCGTATAAATGAACAGCCATAGTGCCTGAAAGAAACATCATTAGGAAATTAGCAATGAGGAGTAACAGACACGGGGAGTTAAACTCCTCGAGAGCAATGCTCTGCAGACAGGAGTGACATCTGTCAAAATCAATTATTAGGGGAATTTAAAAGAAATTCCCCGAGAGCTCTGAGGAGATGATGTAATCCATCAAAAATAAAATTCCACGTTTAATCTTCAAGATCCATAAAAAAAACTCTTAAGAGTTCTTCATCAAAAGATCTACATATTATCAAAAGAGCAGAGCTCTGATGCATGGGATAAGAAACCCTAAGAAAACATCTGTTTAGATCCATGGATTCTTGAGAGCAAGGCTCTGTTTATAAAATCCTAAAGGGGTTTTCTTTAGATCAAGGATCTATGAAGAGCAAGGCTCTGTTAATAGGTAAAAACCCTAATTTATTAAAATTAATTTAATTTTACCTAGGTTTGGTAGAGTTCTAACTCTTGAAAGTTCTTGAACAGAATAGCAAGGCTCTGAATAAAAATTCTTAAGAAGAAAATGATAATCATCTGAGAACCAAAGGTCCTATTTATAGGCACTAAACCGCCTCTTCAACTTCTGAGTTGATTCAAGGGCTCAGATGTTGCCACCGCTGCACTCACGTGTGCGCCACGTGAGCGCAATGGTGGGGGGGCATTTGTTTCCCCCAATCAGAGCAAATCTCTGTTTTGAATTTCAAAATTCAAAAATTGAAACAACGCTTCAGATTCTGCGCGCTGCATGTCAAAAGCAGACACGCCAGCGCCAGGAGCGCTGCACCCTAGGCAGCGCACCCCCAATCAGAGCAAAGCTCTGCTTCAAAATTCAAAATTTAAGTTGAAGCAACGCTTCAGATCCAGTGCTCTGCGTTGCGCGCCACGTGTCAAACACGGGTGCGCTAGCGCAGTTGCGCTGCACGCCACGTGTCAAACGTAGGTGCACTAGCGCAAGGTGCGCCAACGCTGGAATTAAAGATTCCCCACCGTCAGATCAAAAGATCTACTAATAATAAATCATTAATTAATTAGAACTAAAGTTATGTTATGGAAAGATTTTTCAATCTTATTAAAATAAGAAAATCATCTTCTGTAAAACAGAAGCCTTAGGATCAAAGATCCAACGGTGGGAAATATTCCCAAATCAATCAGAGAAAGATATCTTAAAACTGATTTAACAAATCATTTGGCCCTATATAAAGGACCCTAGACTTCAAGTCTAAAAGAGAGAATATAGAGAAGAGAGAATACAGAGAAGAGAGAGAGAGAGAGAAACCCTCTGCAAACTGTGAGAAAAAAGAAGATTTTTCTTCATCTTCAAGGTAAAGAACTATGTTCTTGAATAACAGAGATGAAACTATCTCATGAAAAGAAGAACCATCTTCTAAAAAGATCAGAGATCTAAGAAAAAGAACAAGGTCTTTAATAAAAAGAAAAGATCAAAGATCTAATCATAAAATAATAAAAAAGAAGTATTACCATTTGGATCGAAAAAAATCCATTAACTCGCCGGCTATTTTACTTCATTCACAGATCTTTTGATCTATAAAGGCAGAGCTTTTTATAAAAACAAGAACTTTTGTTCTTGGATCTTGAGGAAAAAGCCTTCTTTGAAGAACATAAATTTGTTCTTTAATCTTAAAATTGATCAGATACGCCTTGCGCTATTGAAAAGTGCCTTGCACTCATGAATTGTACCCTTGCGCTCATTGGACCGGCGCTCAGCGCCAAAACCTGCCACGTGTCAACCAGAGATACAATCTGCGCTTTGCGCTTCTAAAACAGAGCATTGCGCTCATAGGCTGGCGCTCAGTGCCAGGCACGCCACGTGTTACTCACTGGTGCGCCAACAGACTAGCGCAAAGCGCTCATAAATTAAAAGCACAATACGCTAATAAAACCAGAGCTAAGCGCGACACGTGTGATCTTCGTGTGCGCTACCCGACAGAAGCGCAATGTACCTTTTAACTGGTGCAAAGCGCCTGACGCGCCACGTGGCACACTGTCAGAACACGTTTTGTTCTGATGAATGCTATGCATTCAATATAAGAAAAAATATGTCAAAGCCCAATGCTTAGCATTATTAAAAGTGCCGAGCCCAAATAAAGGCTTAATAGTCAGAGCAAAAATAAAATGTTAAACATTTTATTTGGACTTAGCCCAATTCTGGCCATAAGTCCTCAACTTATCTTGAACTGAGCACATCTGCTCTTTCAACCAACTCACCTTGGTTCAAGGGTACATCTCTTCACTCCTTTGATATTTGTCATTGTAATTCCTCAACGTCTTCAAAGAGGTGACGTGTTCCGACGACCACACATTTCATAGACTATGACGTCTCTAAACATCGGACTGTGGGGTTCTTAAACTCATGGACTATGATGTCCTTAACCTCGACCGTGATGTCTTAAAACTAACATCGGACTGTGAGGTCCTTAAACTCATGGACTATGATGTCCTTAACCTCGACCGTGATGTCTTAAAACTAACAACGGACTGTGGAGTCCTTAAATCCACGGACTATGATGTCCTTAACCTTGACCACGATGTCTTTAAACTAACAATGGACCGAGATGTCCTTAAACTAATAATGGACCGTAATGTCCTTAAACTAATCATCGACCGCAACGTCATTAAACTAAACAATAGAGCCCAATTTCTCTTTTGTTGGATCTCAACGGTCTCGTTAAGTTGATCTTAGTTTAAAATTAGACTAACGTATTCTTAACAAACGTTTAAGTTGATCTTAGTCTCAAATGAGACTAACGTATCCTTAAACCTAAACCCCCCAAACCCAAATCTAAGAAGGATACGGATTTGGACTAGTCCACGCCCTACGGGCGACGACATAACTTAGTCTCCGTATACAATCCACGGGCAACCACAAACAAAACAAACACCCACGACACGAAGTGACCATCTGGAGAAGGAGAAAGTTGTTACCGCGATGCGGTAGCGTAATTAACTGCAAGGGCTTGCGCCTGCAGGGAAGAGCGTCCCCACAATAAAAAACCCCTCAAACGAGGGAGAATCTGGTGAAGTCTGCTACATCGGCCGCATCCGTTTAAACCTTCGATACATGGTGCCATAAATCAACTTGGCATCTTCGGAGAGGTGGACGGATGGCACCAATTAGCATCTGCCCCGAAATTCAGGCAAGACGTCCGCCGCGTCTTTCGGAAGGGAACATCATGGTCTTACAATAAACATATATATAAATATATATATAGGTATACGTATTCGTATACAAAGCTACGAAACCGCGGGGGTGCTACACGCCATCCACCCGACTTTCCTCGTAGATATATATCTACTCACCTTGATCTTCGCTTGCCGATGCCGATGTCGCCATGCGCTTGTTTGTCGTCTCGAAGTCCTCGTAAGGGTACCTACATATCATAACACATCGTATCGCATTAAAATCCAATTTGAAATCGAAACGACACACGAATCACTCATAGGTTAAAACCTATGGTCTTCTCACGCAAATCAACCAAATAATGCTCGATATAGACGTACAAACGTCAAATGATCGATATCAAACCCAATATAAAAACTTAAATTCATAAATATCAAGGAATTCAAAGCAGCAACCCAATAAAATGGTCCCAGATTTTGGTTCAGGTGAAAACAAGGTGCACAAACAGTACTGGGGTGATGTATAGGGGACCTATGAACTACACAAGCAACCTAGGCACCCATTTCCTCCATGTGGCCGTCCACAAGCCACAAAATTCCGTCCTGCTCGGTTCACTGGGCTTGGTTGGGGTTCGTATTTGCAGGGTGGTCTCATAGTGTCTTAAATAGATCCCTGGTGTTGTTTGGTTTTCTCAAAAACGTCCTAGGTCATCCCAGATTCCCTGTAGGCATGCTAAATATCATAAAACTGACACGGATGAATCTCTATGTCCGTATTCCAGGTTCTAAACTCAGTTCCAGGTCTAGAATTTGATCTCTAGGGTCTTGTACTGCCACTGCACATCACTCATTCCCCACAATTTCCCAAACCCTTCTCTAGAATTTCTAAACACCTCTAAACTACACAATATCACCTTTAAACCAACATGGATGCTAAAGTGAATGTAATACTATGCTAGGGGTGAAGGAAATACCTCATTTGGTAACTCAAGAAATTTCTTGAGTTGCCCCAAGTCTTCAAAATCCGAAGTGCTTGTAGTGAGCTTGTGCATCTTTTTTGTGAAAGGGAGATGGAGTTTTTGTGTGTTGTTTTGGGTGTGTTTGTGAGGATGAAGTAGAGAGGGGGGTGTGAGGCAGCCATGGGAGATAGGGAGAAGAAAAGATGAAGAGAATGAGGAGGGAAGAGAATGGCTAAGTCAAAGGAAACCCTTCTCACTCTCTCTCTCTCTCTTGCCCATACCTCTCACCTTGCCAAATTCTATATTCATTTTCCTTTTTCCTTTTCTTTTTCTTTTCTTTTCTTTTCTTTTCTTTTGAATTACCCAAAACCAAATAAACCATAGACAAAAGAATCATGGTTGGAAAAATATAGCAAGTGTGAAAAATGATATGGTGCATGTCATGTGCACAAAACCGGATTAATGCAAGATTAGCGATATTTAATCGTGATAAGCATTAAAATGGAATATAATTAATCATAAAAATTTTATAATTTGCTTAAATCATATAAAACGCCCTCATTTCAGAAATTCCTATAATTTTTCAAATATTTCCCAATTTATCGGTATTTAATTATTCCACCATATTAAAATATTCATAATAATTATTATTTAATTATAAAAATTCCTAAAATAATATTTTTTTTTCTGAAATGTTACAAAAATCCCTGATATTTTGTCCAGATCCTATATGGAGAAACACCTTATGACAACCACAGTATAACCGATCGTTATATAGGAACTTCACTTCCTATCAAGGAGCACGTCATCCAAATACCAGGACATCACTCCCTACTACCTTCTTATCAGGTCCATTTATTTTTCTGATGAAGTCAAACTCTATGACTTTCACATCAAAATAGATGATCTATCTCCGCTATTCTTGCTTTAGTTTATAAATAAACATAAGCTACTGGCCCACCACTCTTCCGCTGCTCTCACTGATTTCAACAACCCTCTGGAAGAGTCATATATACGTGCACTTCTAAAACTAATTTAGAACAACGTTATAGTTATCCACCTGCCAGATCTCATGATCTAGGACAACAGTAGTGGAAAACTTGGGTCATCAAAACCTCCATGTCACCGTCTTTGAGGAGACCGAAGTATCTCTCGGGTGGATAAGGTTACCCACTGTTTCGCCCAATCAGAGCAAAGCTCTGTTTGAATTCAAAATTTAAATTTTTGAAGCAACGCTTCAAGTCTCAGGCGCAACGCGCCGCGTGTCTGGCGCTAATACATCAGCGCAGCGCCCAAGAAAGCGCACCCAATCAGAGCAAAGCTCTGTTTAAAGGAAGCAACGCTTCAGATCCTTTGCGCTGCGCGCGACGCGCCACGTGTCCAGCGCAGATACATTAGCGCAGCGCACCCAATCAGAGCAAAGCTCTGTTTAAAGGAAGCAACGCTTCAGATCCTTTGCGCTGCGCGCGACGCGCCACGTGTCCAGCGCAGATACATTAGCGC
This sequence comes from Agapanthus africanus, assembly GCA_030015575.1. Taxonomy (NCBI): domain Eukaryota; kingdom Viridiplantae; phylum Streptophyta; class Magnoliopsida; order Asparagales; family Amaryllidaceae; genus Agapanthus; species Agapanthus africanus. Next base: position 470,585,550 of record JASDDO010000016.1, on the reverse strand, counting down.
AGCGCACCCAATCAGAGAAAAGCTCTGTTTAAAGGAAGCAACGCTTCAGATCCTTTGCGCTGCGCGCGACGCGCCACGTGTCCAGCGCAGATACATTAGCGCAGCGCGCCCAATTAGAGCAAGGCTCTGTTAAAGGAAGCGCCGCGCTGCGCTCTGCGCTGTGCGACACGTGGCAACACAGTTGCGCTGCGCGACACGTGTCAGCGCAGATGCGCTAGCGCAGAAAAAGAGGCTAAGTGCCAAAGACAATTTAGCCATGCAAAATTACATGCACTTGATAACAACAAATTAAAATACGATGCACAAGCACAACAAAGAGCTCAAATAAAAAGAACACTCAACAGATAATAAAATACTTAATCAAAACATTTATTTATTATTAAATTTAAAAAAGATCACCGAATACGGGATCAGAGAGACAAGGGTTCACAAAAAGAAAAAGAAGAGTATTCAGCTCCCTCTCCGTTTTCTCCACCACGTCGAAGCGACGATCTTCCCGAGGGGTAGCCATCCAACGGTCGACGCCGCACTCCTGGGAAAAAGTGGCGATGACAACCCGACGAGCCCGTATCTGGCTCAGCAAGTGGAAAGAGCAGTCCCTCAAGGGTTTGGTGATCAAGTGCGCTTCGAGAAAGCACTCAATCTTATCTTCGGCGGCATCCAGCATTGCCGAGGACATCTCTGCTGGAGGAGGGGGAATGTCGGCGAGCACCGAGGCAAGGATCATCCGAAGCCAAATGGAATTCGGAGGGAGAGGAGACCCCACACGAGTCAAAAGCTCGTGCATTGCAGCGTCGCATTGCTCGTCCGAGAGAGAAGGGTCCACCAAACGTGCAGCAAAACGGGGAACAATGTCCCGAATCGGCACCTCCCATGGTTGTCGGCGGGCATGAGGGCGGTTGCAAGCCATGATCGAAGAAGTTCTCTGAAAATGAGAGAAGAAAAGGCTCAGCCTTGAGTTATATATATAGACCCAAGCACAGAAAATTCTGTGTACAATGAAATCATTGCCAAGGCCCGGGAAATCAGAATTTTGGGAATACAAGTTTGACTTGAAAAGAGGAGATGAAGCGGCGCTTCTGATTCTCCAAAATTTAATAAATGAAGCAACGCTTCAGATCCTCTGCGCTGAGCGCAACGCGCCACGTGTCAGGCGCAGATGTATCAGCGCTGCGCCCAAGAAGACGCGCCCAATCAGAGCAAAGCTCTGTTTAAAGGAAGCAACGCTTCAGATCCTTTGCGCTAGCGCTCTGCGCTCTGCGCTGCGCGACACGTGTCAGCGCAGTTGCGCTGCGCTCCGCGCTGCGTGACACGTGTCACGCGCTGGTGTTCATAACAGAATACTGCATTTTATACCGCCCATTCTTACGCTCGTGTGTTTATAGGTAGGTGCTTTTTATCCGTGTTTATCACATATTTGCAGAATACAGGTTCTCGGTTCTAAAACGGTGAAATTCATGGAAAACACGACAATATCCGGGTTCCTGCCAACCACTGATAAAACACGGTCTCCGCTCTCTATCCGTGTGTTGCCAGATATCAGTTTAAGAGACAAAATGTCAAATCAATGTCGTTTTCAGGCACAAAGCTCAATGGTAGCACAAAATCCAAGAGATCTACGCGGAGCTCGAGGCAATCATGACAAAAGATATCCACAAAAAGTCCACCTTTCCTCAACAGAAATTCTGGAAGAATTGTAAAAGTATTTTCAGAAACTACATGTACCAGACAACAGGGGACACAAAACCAGGAAAACACCAGAAAACCTACAGCCCAACTCCACCAAACGGCCGCGGAAGCGCGGCCAAATGGGGGTTTTGGCCGCCCTTCCGCGGCCATGTGGGGCCCACTTGCCGACGGTTTTTAGGGGTATTCTTGGGACTTCATCTCTGATCTGCTGGTTGCCCTAGAACCCCATTTCCCTGCCTATAAATACAGCAGAACTTGCCAAAGCCAAGGGTCATTCTTTGCATTCTTTTGTTCCTCTTTCTTTTGTAGTTTTAGTTCTTTTTCTTCTTCTTCTTCATTCCTCTTCCATGAATTGTAGTGAGAGCTTTTTATGGATGTGAATAAAGATGAGGGTTTTGTATCATTCTCTTGTGCTTCTTCCCCTTTGAGATTTTTGCTTTCTCTTGCTCATTCAACCTCTTCATTGAGCTTGAATGGTTAAGGGTTAGTTATTGATCTCAAAGGTCGTATTTTCTCCCGGGACTAGTTCTTCACTTCACATGCGTTCTCTACCCTTCCCTTGATCTTGCAACCTCTTCATTGAGCTTGCAAGTTTAAGGGTTGGCTATTGAGCACATGCTTGGCTTGGGTTCTACTTCCGTGTTCTTTTTATCGCTTATTTATTACTTGCATTTATTACCTTGTCTTTTATTACTTGCAATTTTATTCATGCAATTTTATTACTTGTATCTTTTCTTTTCTTTGTTCTTTTCTTTTTGTTCTCTTTTGTTCATATTGTGAATGTTGTAATTATTGTTATTGTTAAGAATTAATACGGTTTTATAAGTTAACATTTCTTTGCCAATTCCTTTTCCCGTTATTTTCCATTTGAACTTCGCCCAAACCATACGCAAGCGCTCCGTTAGGCACCGTACCCTGACAAGGTAACGGTGATTCCTAACCACGACCGGTTGCGTTCGGTTTGGCCGGAGGCGAAGGAAAGAGACAAGAACGGAAGGACAAGGGTAAATAAGCCGGATTCCACGAATACCGCGCTTAAATCCCCTAATCCACGTTGTTGCCGATTGCTTAGCTTCAATTGGTCAAGACTCGGCTCAAAGGTTTTGAGTACGGATTTCTTTAGCTTATAATTTCGTATCTTTTCTTAACAACTTTATACTTGCAGATAAACACATAGGTTAGAACAAACTCATACAGATTCTTTATTGACTCGTCTAAGACAAGAAGGTAAGATACCACCATCTCCCTGTGGACCGACCCGTGCTCACCGGCTAGCTGCAAAGCGACACCGTCCTGATCGCGGTTACACATTAATTCTTTGAACATCCGACACGCCAAAAGCGTGCGTGCAGCTGGGGAATCTGCGCCAAACTAAATTAAGATTTTTAAGAAATCTTTTCTGTTCTTGTTGAAACAAGAAGATTTTCTTCTGCAAAGCAGAAGCCCTTGGATCAAAGATCCAACGGTGGGGAAAATTCCCCAAATCACTCAGAGGATGATCTCTTTAACAAATTTAACTAATTTGTGAGCACTATAAAAAGGACCTTAGGCCTCAATTCAAAGGCATCGAGATTTTTCTTGAGAATTCAAGAACTTTAAACAGAAAGAACTCCGAGAAAATTTCAAGAAAAAGGTAAAGAACCTTCATGGATTAGAAGAAATTCCTTCTAAAAGACCATTAGTCTAAAAAAATATAAGATCAATGATCTTTATATAAAAAAAAACAGTGCTTTGCACTTCTTGTAAACCTTCGGTTCTTTAAAAACGATAAAAAAAAAAATAAAAGAATAGTGCTTTGCACTTTTACGAACCTCTGGTTCTTCGAATAAAGAAGAAATTTATTTTTCTTTGATCTAATTTAGATCAAGAACTTAAACAGTGCTTTGCACTTCCCTTCTGGAATCTAAAAAGATTCTTAGTGCTTTGCACTTCCAAGTTGCGCCGCTGCGCTCTTAAGAGAGCGCCACGTGTCGGCCATAAAACCACTTGCGCTAAGCGCCCTTAAGATAGAGCTTTGCTCTCTGGAATTGGCGCAACTCGCTGAGAGCGCGCCACGTGTCAGCAGCGCAACAGCGCATTGCACTGTGCTAGTGCGCTTGCGCTCATCAGAGCACGACACGTGTCACCACCATATGGACTTGCGCTCATTACTTAGCGCAAAGCGCAGATGCATTAAAAAGGGCCAAGCCCAATTAAGAGAAGGCCTAACAGGCTCAATAAAGCGCAGATGCATTAAAAAGGGCCAAGCCCGATTAAGAGAAGGCCTAATAGGCTCAACAAAGCGCAAATGCATTATTTTAAGGTGCAGAGCCCAAACAAGAACAGATGCTTTGCATCATTTATAAATAGGCAGAGCCCAAACAAAACAAAGTAGATACTTTGCAAATGGGCAGAGCCCAAAAGAAACTGATACTCTATATCTTTCGTAGGTAGAGCCTAAATAAAAAATGCAATGCAAATAAAATGTTGGACATTTCAACTGGACTTAGCCCAATTTTGGCCATAAGTCCTTAAATTAAATTGACTGAGCAAAATGGCTCTTTTAAATCAATTTACATCCGGTTCGAGGGTACATCTCCGAACTCCTTTGACATCCGTCGTTGTAATTCCTCAACGACGTCAAAGAGGTGACGGGTCCCAACGACCACACATCGATATGGACTGCGGGGTCCTTAAACTCGTGGACCGAAATGTCCATAAACTAATGTTGGACCGAAACGTCCTTAAATTAATAATGGACCGAAATGTCCATAAACTAATGTTGGACCGAAACGTCCTTAAACTAATAATGGACCGAAATGTCCATAAACTAATGTTGGACCGAAACGTCCCTAAACTAATAATGGACCGAAACGTCCCTAAACTAATATCGGACCACTACGTCCTTAAACTGGCGATGGACCACTACGTCCGCCCGGTGGGACCCTAAACTAATAATGGACCACCACGTCCTTAAACTGGCGCAATCGAGCCCGAACGCTCTTTTGCCGGACCTAAACGGTCCCGTCTAAGTTGATCTTAGCCCCAAATGTGGTTAATGTGTCCTTAGATATTTAAATAAGCAATAAAACTCCAAATCAACTTTGGTTCAAGGGTACATCTCTGAACTCCTCTGACGCTTGTCGTTGTAATCCCTCAACGACGTCAGAGAGGTGACGAGTCCCGACGGCCAGACAATTAAATCAATCACTACGTCAAGTCGATCTTAGTCCAAAACAGGACTAACGTATCCTTGACGAACGTTTAAGTTGATCTTAGCCGCAACGCGACTAATGTATCCTTAAACCAAAAAACACCAAACCCAAATCTAAGTAAATACGGATTTGGACTAATCCACGTCCTACGGGCGACGACATTACTCAGTCTCCGTATACAATCCACGGGCAACCACAAACAAAACAAACACACACGACACGAAGTGAAATTCTGGAGAAGGAGAAAGTTGTTACCGCGATGCGGTAGCGTAATTAACTGCAGGGGCTTGCGCCTGCAGGGAAGAGCGTCCCCACAATCAAAAACCCCTCATCCTGAGGGGGAATTTGACGAAGTCTGCTACATCGGCCGCATCCGTCTAAACCTCCGATACACGGTGCCATAAATCAACTTGGCATCTTCGGAGAGATAAACGGATAAAACCAAATAGCATCTGCCCCGAACCTCAGTCACGGACGCGAAGTCCGGGCCGCCTTTCGGAGGGGAACAGATTCTGGCACGCCCGGTGGGACCTCTTCCTCTTTCCACTCCACACTTCGTGTGTCGTCTTCGCGAACCAATCGCGGTTTGTTAAATGGTTGTCTTCGGATTTCAAGATACTAAGATTTGGTCTTTTACCTGGCGCAGAACTCAAGCATCCATGGATTCCCACTGCACCAAATGCGCGAAGCACCACTGCAACGGACGCTCCACCTCACCGAGAGGTGTAACATATGGGCCCCAAGCGGCCTCTTTCCTTACTCTGCCGGTAGAGCAGGTGACCCAGGCCACCACCGGCCTATTTTTCGGGACCATGGTCCCCCCTGCAAGCTTCTCTATGTCGATATCCGCACCAGAAGCGAACAAGAAGTCGGTATTTGACCGGCTCACTGCTACCACGACCCCTGTCAACGGGTCGCCTGCTACTAAACCGACAGCCTCCGTTTTCACCAGGCTAGGTCAGAACTATAAAGTGGCCGTCCCAAAGAGGGCAACGGCCGCTGCTTTGGAAGTCGTTAAAGCGGCTTCTCCCATCAGAGAGTCGGTCTTCACAAGACTGACGGTTCCCACTCCTCCCCCAGTTGGTCAAAAAGCATCAGTCTTCGATAGGCTGACATCAGCAGTTACCCCACACTCAAACAGGGGGCAACAAGAAACTATCTCGGTTTCCGAGCCAATCCCAACGGCTCGTCGTGCGCGACGTCGCCATTGGCAACGGGTAAGGAAAGCAGGGGGCAACTCCCCCTCAGGGCTAACCCCACCTGCTCCAGTGGTGGAGGTCAATGTTGCTGTTCCAACTGGGAACAGCTTCGAATTGCTGAGGAAGGTGAGAAAGAACTCTCCGGTTGCAACATTGAAAAGGTCTCCTCCGCCCATGGAAAAAGTTCCGGAGACGAAGCAGGAACAGCCCCCTCAACGGCTGTCGTCAAAAATTTATAAAGTTTGGCGGAGGGTTCAAGACTCCGTGATTGACTCAGACCACTTCCGTCGCCAGAAAGGGGCGAAGGTGGAAAAAGACAAGAACCGCCCCATTAAACAGCAGGGGGCAACAAATGTTAGAATGCCCGCTTCAACGGCTCCTTCAACCTCAAAGGTCCATAAAAGGAAGAGGCCAGAAAAAGCTCCCATGACACTGACAAAGTTTGAAAGCGGTGAACCTAAACGCCCCAAGTCAGGGGGCATAATTGTTCATACGGTTTATATGGCTTCTGGAAAAGAAGAAAGCCGTACATCTACGGGTCACCGACCGCTCACCCGATCAGTGACCAAAGCTCAGGAGCAGCAACAAAAGCTCCAGGAGATGATGACCACAATGGCGGCACTCACTGGGCCGAAAGAAACCCCGGAAACATCCTCAGAAGAACGTCAAGAACAAGAAACGGACGCCGAATTCCTTCGGCGCGTGCTAGAGAAGAAAGATAAAGAGGCTGCGGAACAGGCAGCCAACATAAAGAAAATGGCCCTCCTGTTCCAGGATATGGTGGGTATGATGATTCAACCAGATCCACCTGCTGGGGATCCCCCGATCATTCTTGAAGATGATAGGGGAGAAACATCGAATCCTCCACCGGCTCTATCCGCCGCTAAAGAGGATACCATATCAAAAGCTGATTTGGATGAATATATTGCCCAACAAATACGGGTGCATCAGGCGACTGAAGCAGCCGGTCAGATCGTGAAAACGGGGCGGCCATATCCGGGCTGGTATGACCAAATCAAGTACCCGCCGGGTTACACGATTCCCAAGTTTCATGTTTACAAAGGGACCGGCAATCCCCATCAACATGTGGCCCAGTTCAGGGCGCTTTGCGGTAATACCGGCGGCGACGACAAGCTTTTGCTTCGCCAGTTTGTTGGAAGTTTATCTGATACGGCGTTTGAATGGTATTCTGAGCTTCCCAACGACTCTATAAAGACCTTTGCGGAGATGGAGCTACTCTTCACCCAACGCTTTGCAAGTGCCAGTGAGCGTACCCCGATGACGGCACTGATCAATGCCAGGGTAAAACCCGGCGAGACATGGGTTCAATACGCTATACTATGGCGTAATCTATGGTCTAAGTGTGAACAGCGCATAGAAGAAGCCCCTGCGGTAGGAATGTTTGTTGGAACCCTTGATCCACAAGCAACCATTTCGCAGTTCATGATGTTCTTTAAGCCGACCTCCTTCCAGGCTTTGATCGACAAATTGGCGCAGATGGACCAGATGGGTCACAAACCCCCTCTCCCGAAGCCGGACTCCCGAAACGATAAAGGAAAGGGAAAAGCGATCATCGTCGCTAATGCCCAACAACAACCGAGCGACTCGAAGCCGGTCGCTCGTCCAAACAATACACGCCCATACGTACCCCTTGAGGACCGGATGGGACGCCCTTACTCTTTCCCCCGCGATAAAACAAGGAGGCTATTCGAGCTGGCGTTGCGCAACAGACTCATAAATCTGCCAGATCCAAAACGTCCGTCACAACCGAGTGACGTCAACGAGCCCAATTACTGCCCTTATCATCGAGTGCTTGGCCATCCAATTGAGGATTGCTACGTTTTCAAGAATTGGCTTGAGAACCAGTACCGTCAGGGCAAATTTGCGCTATCTGACAAATGGAAGGTGAATCCTCCGCAGCCCCACACCTCTAAGGGGACGAATACGCCGGGGGCAACATGCTCCGTTATTGAAGAAACTCCCTGGGAGGTTGTATTATCAGCCAAAACGAGGAGAATGCTTAATGATCTTCAGACCTGTCCAGCGGTCAAGTGGAAGAACCCCTTTGAACCGCAAGTTATTGAGGGGATGTTGAAGCCACGACCGATTCCGAAGACCGATGGTGGTAGTTCAAGCGCTCATAGTCAGCCGTCAAAATCTTCGAAAAAGAAGAAGAAGAAATCTAAGAAACCCGCGAAGCCTGATGACAAGCGCACGGACTTACAAAAGAAAATCGACGCGCTGGATGAATATAACCAAAAGGCGCGAACTCCCATTACGCTCCAAGATTTCCTTGATCACGTCTTCCAAAAAGAAGATGAAGGAGAAAGTTCATCGGATGAATCCGACGAATATGTGGCAAGCTGTCTTATGATCTCCCATTCGACCCCGAACGATGAAGGAACTTCTGGCACCGAAACGCTAGGGGCAAATGCCGAATCAGGAACCCCAGGGTTACCGGTTGAAATGATTAGCGCGTTTCTTAATGAAGCTCGGTTGAAAAGTAAAGCTGATCAAGAACGCGAGACGGCTATATTCGAAAGAGCCAAGCGCCAGCGACTTGAGGAAAGAGCTGAGGTGATCCCGCTGGAGCAAAATGCCTCCACCGCTGACAAAGGCCAGTTCAAGATAAAAAAGAGGTTTGCTAAGGCCATATCGATGGGCATGAAGCTACCACCCTCTGAAGAAAAAGTTACTGACGTGGTAGAAATGCACCCCTCTTATTGCTTATACCATCAGAAGGTCTCGCATTCCACCCAAGATTGCAAAGCTTTCAATGGATGGTGGCAAGGATACGTCGCTAATCGACAACGCTTTAAACGGGAAAAGCGTAAAATTCGTAGGGAGCAAAGAAACACGACCAAAAATCTTGAAAGAACTGCCGGCAATTGTCACATGGTTAACACTACCGAGTCACAAGTGCTTACATTCGGGTGCGACTCTGATGAGGAGCTGGAGCTTGGCCCCCTCTTCAAAGAATCCACTTCGGGAAAAGAAGAAGAACCGAAGTCTTGCGAAAACATACAGCTGCGCAATCGAACATTACCCGAAAAGAACCTCGGACCCTTGAACAGAAAAGACAAAGGGAAAGAGAAGGTCTCTGAAGACATCGCTTTGGATGACCAAGTTGCGGAACAGTTAACCGCCAAGAATCCCCCAAAAAGGAATAAAGTAGATTACAATGTCTTGGCGCATCTGAGAAAGCTACCCTCACAACTCAGCATTCTCGATGCCCTATTGCTATCAAAAGAGGCGAGGGATTCTTTGATTAAGGCCCTACAAGATCCGGACCAGTTCCAAGCCCTCCTAGCCGAACAAAAGATGAAGGATGAATTGGAAGAGGTGCACACAGCCGACGTTGCTTTTGGTGATGAAGACCTTCTCCTCGGGACGTGTGAACACAATCGCCCCCTTTATGTCTCAGGATACTGCCATGACATAAAGATAGGAAAAATCTTGGTCGATAACGGATCGTCTGTCAATTTACTCAATGTGCGAGTGTTAAAGGAGGTTTGCATGAGTGTCCAACACCTCGCCCGGGACAAAATCACCATCTCCGGTTTCGACTCTCAATCCTCAAAGACTCTTGGATCTGTGATATTGACGCTACGCTTCGGGTTGCTCGTCACAGACATCAAATTCCATGTTATAGACGCCAAGACATGCTACAATGCTCTGCTCGGCCGACCATGGCTACACGAGTACAATATCATCCCTTCTACACAGCATCAGTGCATGAAGTATTCTAGGGATGGCCTCGAGTACACAGTGGCAGGAGAGTTGAATCCGTTTTCCGTAAACGAAGTTCGCAAATATGAAGATGCCAAATACTTCTTACCGAGTTTCAAAGACACGGAAAGGTGTCACAAACCGGAGAACAAAACTAACGCAACCATCCCTGTCTTCGGCAGTGACACCGAGGAGGAGGAGGATATAATTTATTCAGGTTCACCCCAATCCACCAGGCCAAGACCATCCGTTCCTTCACTAATCTTCGGCAGTGATTCAGAGGATGAAGTTCATGCTGTATTCCCTGCTCGGCCTGCAATACGGGTTTCCGCTGATGAAGAGCGAAGTCTGCAGATAACCATGGTGCCCCTTAAACATTACAAAGAACTGGATGCACTCGACGCCAACAGCGTAGAAGAATTGCACACATTCCATATTCCTCCTGGACGAAAAGGCGAGAAGGCAATCCTATTCTACCGTTCTGAAGAAAACAAGGTGGAAAAAGAAATTTGGCATGGCGCGGATCCTACGCTCGACAGGCTTCAGCCTATCCGTCTTCCCAGATATTATACGGAAGGTTTGAAGAAGCTCCTGAAACGCCAGGGGATATCCTTCAAACAAACCGTTAGAAAGGCCAAATTCTATGACAGGGTCTGGAACGTCCCCGGGACTCAACGCAAACTGCCTAACAGGAGAATGGAAGCAAGAGGGCTTGGATACATCCGGCCAAAGAAACGGGAGCTAGTAAACAGCTGTTATGCCATGTATGACTTCGATGAAGAGGCGGACGCTCAATGGGAGGACGCTAATCCTGAATCAGCAAAAGTTCCTGACACAAAACCGCCCAGTCCATCGTCTGAAGACCAGATGAGCAAACTTATAAAGGATGCGAGTCAAAAAGCCCCAGATGATCACGATCGTGAAATGGCAATCTACGAGAAAGCCAAGACACAACGTCTCCTTCGACAGGCAGTAGAGAACGGAGATGTTGCCCCACGTCAGCCTGCTACAAAAAAGGTTCGACGCGAAAGCAAAAACAAGTCGAAAGGCCGAAAAAGTGCTCGACAACCACAGAACAGAGCTAAGAAGCTGCGCATCCGAGAGTCGAGCGTTATTGACCTAGCCCTCATGAAGAAAATGGGTCGAGCATACTCATTTCCTCGGAACAAAACAAGGAAAATACTTGATCTTGCTCTAAAACATCAAATGCTTACACTGCCAAAGTCTAAACACCCTGAGCAAGCAGGCGAAGTCTCCAACCCAAATTATTGCTGATACCATCGAGTAGTAGGGCATCCGCTTGAAGATTGTTTTACCTTTAAGAATTGGGTTGAGGACCAATATCAGCTTGGCAAATTTGCGTTGTCTGACAGTTGGAGGGTAGCGCCGCCGCAAAAGCACGAACCCGAAAACACAAGGATAGAACCAACTCCGCATTGGGATTGGCAGAAAATTCTCACCTGCCATATGATAACAATATTAAAAGAAAGGTCCGAGGACATGAACAACCTCCCTTGGTGCTTTGAAAGCGGCAGCGATGAGGTAATCTCAGAATTTCCCCCAGCTTCGAAAGAACTGGAGGATGGAATCCATACCACTGCAGATAATCTCAAGAAAATTGAGTTGGGGACGGCAAATGACCCGCGACCGACATTCATCAGCGAGCTGCTATCTGAAGAAAAGGTGGCTGCATTAAAGGATGTGCTTTTACAGCACAAAGATTGCTTTGCGTGGAACTATTCCGAAATGCCGGGACTAGATCCAGAAATTGCTGTACACAAATTGGCGATATCCCCGGACATCAAGCCGGTCAAACAAGCGCCGAGAAGAATGCGACTCGAGCTTGAGATGAGCATCAACGCCGAAGTCAAAAAGCTGATAGACTCTGGCTTCATCCAGGAAGTTCAATACCCTGAATGGATTGCCAACATCGTCCCAGTGATGAAGAAAAATGGGACGGTGCGTATATGCGTGGATTTTCGGGATCTTAATAAAGCCTGCCCGAAAGATGATTTCCCAGTGCCAGTCACTGAACTTATGATAGACAATACATCCACTCATGAGGTTTTCTCCTTCATGGACGGCTCGTCGGGGTATAACCAGATAAAAATGCATCCCGAAGACCAGAAGCACACAGCCTTCAGGACTCCTCTTGGTATATTTTGTTATAAAGTGATGCCCTTCGGTTTGAAGAACGCCGGTGCTACTTATCAGAGGGCCATGACAAAGATCTTCGACGACCTTATACACGAAATCGTTGAATGCTATATCGACGATCTCGTGGTTAAAAGCAAATCATACGAAGAACATCTCGAGCATTTGAAGACCGTATTTCAACGCCTTCGGCAATACAATTTGAAGATGAATCCTCTTAAATGTGCGTTCGGGGTTTCCTCGGGCAAGTTCCTGGGTTTCATCGTCCGACACCGAGGTATTGAGATAGATCCGTCTAAAATCAAGGCGATCATGGAAATGCCTCCGCCGAGAACTCTTAAACAGCTGCGGTCTCTCCAAGGAAAGCTCGCATACATTCGGCGGTTTATCGCTAATCTTTCAGGAAAGTGCCGTCCTTACAGTCACCTGATGAAGAAGGGAACCCCATTCGTTTGGGATCAAAAATGCCAAGGCGCACTAGACGAGATCAAGCAATACCTGCAGAACCCGCCGGTGTTGGCTGCCCCGGTTAAGGGGAAGCCTCTCATTCTTTATACGACCGCCCTCGAAGGTTCCTTAGGCGCATTATGGGCGCAAGAGAACGATCAAGGGAAAGAAAGAGCACTCTATTACTTGAGTCGAGTTCTGCTGGGGGCAGAAAGCAACTACTCTCCCATCGAAAAACACTGCCTGGCGTTGATCTTCGCAATAACAAAGCTTAGACATTACGCATTGGCGCATGAGGCCCGTCTCATTTCAAAGGTGGACCCCCTTAAATACTTAATGTCAAAGGCCATATTGACGGGACGACTCGCTAAATGGGCCCTACTCTTGATGGAGTTTTCGATCACGTATCAACCTCTCAAAGCAGTGAAAGGCCAGGCCATCGCCGACTTCCTCGCTGAACATCCCATACCCGCCGATTCTCCATTAAATTGCGATCTTCCAGACGAACATGCGTTTGATGCAATCGACGGTGGTGATACCCGATGGGAATTCTATTTTGATGGTGCATCTTCCATGAAGAAACGCAAACAAAACACCCCTATAATCAAGTCGGGGGTAGGCCTCATCTTTGTAACTCCACAAGGAGGGATAATGCGCTTCGCATTCTCCTTAACAGAGTCGAGGACAAACAATGAAGCTGAATATGAAGCCTTGATAGCAGGTCTTGAGATTGCCATCGACATGGGAATTGAAAATCTCCTCATATACGGGGATTCTCAACTGGTCGTTAGTCAAGTAAACGGCGACTACCAGACGTGCAAGCCGGAGTTGGTGAAGTACGGCGAAAAGGTGCAACAATTGTTGACCCAAATTCCTTCCTACACTTTGGAAAACATACCGCGCGCGGAAAATAGCAAGGCAGACGCATTGGCCAAACTTGCTAAAGAACTGGCTGACGAGGATCTCGATAACGTCAGAATCATGGTACAAAGCCGTCGGGTGCTTGCCCCAGCAGAAATATCTCGGGAATCATCCGAAGAAAAAGGAGCAAACGAGCAGACTACCCTGCAAGTAAAAGATTGGGAAAATACTGAGGATTGGAGAGAAGTCTTCATAGATTACTTCAAGTCCCACCGACTGCCTGAAGAAGCGTCAACAAGACATCAGCTCATGAAACGAGCTCTGTCCTTCGCCTTCGTCAATGATACTATGTACAAAAGGTCATTCGATTCTCTGTGGCTGAGATGCCTAGGACCTGACGAAGCGAGAAGGGTCGTCCAAGAGGTTCACGACGGACTCTGCGGTTCCCACCAAGCAGGCCCTAAGATGAAGTTGAAGATAAAACGAATGGGCTACTACTGGCCCACGATGATTCAAGATTGTCTCGAATATGCGAGGCAATGTCACTCATGCCAAATTCATGGGGACTTCATCCATCAGCACCCAAATCCATTACATCCAACGGTGGCCAGCTGGCCATTCGAAATGTGGGGAACTGACATAGTCGGTCCTATCGAACCAGCATCGTCCAAGGGACATCGTTTCATCTTGGCGACGACTGATTACTTCTCCAAATGGGCAGAGGCGGTACCGTTGAGGGAAGTGAAGACGGAGAATATTCTCCATTTCTTCAAAACGCATGTCATATACCGGTTCGGAACCCCAAGAAGGATCATCTCTGATAATGGGCCAGCCTACCGAAATCATAAAATTAGCCGCTTCGCACAGCAGCACAATATAGACTGGAGATACTCCTCAGTTTATAATCCGCGAGCCAATGGATTAGCTGAGGCCTTCAACAAGACACTGACGAAAATCATAAAGAAAACAGTGTCCCGAAATAAGAAAGACTGGCACGAGAGACTGCAAGAAGCTCTTTGGGCGTATCGGACCACGTTCAAGACAGCCACAAACACAACGCCATACGCGTTGGTGTTTGGGACAGAAGCAGTACTCCCTCTTGAAATAGAATTACCCTCTCTACGAGTGGCAGTCCACTACGAGCTGACAGATGAAGAAAATGCTCATCTTCGATTTGAAGAGCTTGACGCTCTTGATGAAATCCGGCTTCTAGCACAACAAAATCTGGAAGCTTATAAAGCAAAGATGACGCGCTCATACGAAAGACTAACCCGACCGAGGACATTTCGTCAAGGCGAACTCGTGCTAGTGGTCAAAAGGCCTATGATCCCCAATCGCGCCAAACGAGAAAAATTCGAGCCAAACTATGAAGGCCCGTACATCATTGATAAGGTCTACCAGGGTGGGGCCTATCTACTCATGGACATGCACGGTGAAAGGCCTTTCAGACCAATAAACGGTCGCTTCCTAAAGAAATACTACGCTTAATGAGCCACAGCCTAGGTCAATGGTAGATGACGACGACTATGTCCGCTCGCTATCTTCCTAAGCTCAAGCTTTATAAGCAGTAACCAGCCCTCTCAATGCTGGACCGAAATGTCCTTAAACTAATAGCAGACCGAAACGTCTTTAAACTACTACCGCAGCATCCTTAGGCTGACGGTAAAAAAAAAAAAAAAACGGTATGTCCATAAGCAAAAAGGGCACGGATGAAAACCTGAAAGGGCTCCGTGAGTAAAAACAGCAGGGCTACCGGCGAGTGTTCGTGAAAACCCGAAAGGGCGCAACCTCGTTAAAAGACACTTATAGGGTCTTCTCGACCTTATAAGGAGAAACCACCTGCGTGAGATCCTTACGACTCACAAAGGAGCAACACACTTAGGGATCCCCACGATTCCTAAGGAGAAAACACACTTGCGAGATCCTCACGACTCGTAAGGAGAACTCTCTTATGGGACCCTCACGGCTCATAGGATTTGAAAGTCTTAAGTCACAGAGACCTAAACCTGTGCTTAAGCAAACCCCCACAAACTTTCAATATTGCCCTACAAGTGGTTCAATATTGACCCTTGTATACAATCCACGGGCGCGAATAAACATTTCCCTAGCCAAATTTCATCCGTAATTGGGAATACGTTCGCATGGTGAATAACCCTTATAAATCCCCTCGATTTATGAGGAGAAAACCCTCCTGTAGGATCCTTACGACTTACAGAGGAACAAAACACATAGGAACCCTCACGATTCCTAAGGAGAAAATACACCTACAAGATCCTCACGAATTGTAGGGAGAAAAACCTTCACGAGACCCTTACGGCTCATGAAGTCAAAAGCCTTAGCCGACAGGACCCTAACCCTGGTCGCTAAGCCTCCTTTGTTCGACAACGACAGAGGCAAATGATGATTCGCTCCTGGTAATATCCCAGTTGTAGCGGCGCTGATGCCGAAATCGGTGTCCAATTTCAGGTTTACAGCGAGAAGCCAGTAGGCCGCACATGCATACGAAATAGCCGAAATGATGGGGCGACTTGCAATAAAAAAAAGCAGCAAGTAAAATATATGCATGCAAAACAGCTGAAATGATTGGGCAACTCGTAATAAAAAGCAACGAGTAAAAATAAAATAAATAGCCGAAATGATTGGGCACCGCGAAAAATAGCCGAAATGATTGGGCAATCGCGACCTTCGCGATATAAAAGCTGAAATGATAGAGCATCGCGGAAATAAAATAAAATAAAAAAAGAAATGATAAAACTTTGGCCCTGCAGTTAAGATCACATCGATCCCTGTATACAATCCAAGGGCGTAAACAAAGAAGGAACCATACTTCCCCAGCGGATTCCGTCAAACGACGAAGCCAAACCTCAACGGTTCATTTCAACCGAAGAAGCCAATAACTTCAACAAAAACTCCTCAACTCACGGATACAAACACTCCTTGACGAGAGCCTTCTGATCCGCGTCGACTTGCAGAGCCACCAGCGCCTCCGTGGGAACCATCGACTCGTTTCAAACCCCAAGGACACAAATAATCCTTGGTGCTTGGGAAACAAATAATCCCTCGCAAAACCTCTCAACTCACGGATACAAACACTCCTTGACGAGAGCCTTCTGATCCACGTCGACTCGCAGAGCCACCAGCGCCTCCGTGAGAGCCATCGACTCGTTTTAAACCCCAAGGACACAAATAATCCTTGGCGCTTGGGAAACAAATAATCCCTCGCAAAACTCCTCAACTCACGGATAAAACACTCCTTGACGAGAGCCTTCTGATCCGCGTCGACTTGCAGAGCCACCAGCGCCTCCATGGGAACCATCGAATCGTTTCAAACCCCAAGGACACAAATAATCCTTGGTGCTTGGGAAACAAATAATCCCTCGCAAAACCTCTCAACTCACGGATACAAACACTCCTTGACGAGAGCCTTCTGATCCGCGTCGACTCGCAGAGCCACCAGCGCCTCCGTGAGAGCCATCGACTCGTTTAAACCCCAAGGACACAAATAATCCTTGGCGCTTGGGAAACAAATAATCCCTCGCAAAACTTCTCAACTCACGGATACAAACACTCCTTGACGAGAGTCTTCTGATCCGCGTCGACTTGCAGAGCTACCAGCGCCTCCGTGGGAACCATCGACTCGTTTCAAACCCCAAGGACACAAATAATCCTTGGCGCTTGGGAAACAAATAATCCCTCGCAAAACTTCTCAACTCACGGATACAAACACTCCGTGACGAGAGCTTCTTTGACTCACATCTCGGGCAGTAAGGATTCAAAAACTTGCTTCCTGAACAATGGGATCTTGCAAGTTAATCCTAGATGGTCTCTTGCATACTATTCACGGGTCTCACTCTCTGAAGTCGATTCTCGACAAAGAGGGAAACAACCGCTTGCGAGCCCTCTCGACTCGTAAGAGGGAAAAACTCTCTTGTAGGATCCTTACGACTTATAAGAGAAAACCACACTTAGGAATCCTCACGATTCCTAAGGAGAAAACCCACCTACGAGATCCTCTCGATCCGTAGGGAGAAAATTCTCTATGAGACCCTCACGGCTTATGTAGTTGAAAAGTCTTAGGCAGCAGATCTGAACCTGCGACCTAAGCCATCGCTGATTATTAGGAAAGTCAAGATGCGTGCCCTACTAGCCGTCAACCATGTTCGCTAAGATGATGTGCTGATAATAAAAGAAAGAAAAGACGGAGAAATGACACAAGGCATTACAAAAATATGCATCCTTCATTCATAAAATTTGATTGAGTTTAGGATACATCGTACCAAAGGATACAAGATATACATATATGTTACAAATACCAACGATACAAGGAAAATTACTGAGAAGGAAGCGTCTTGCACAGATCCAGCAATTGCTCACACACTTCCTTCCATGCCTTTTCCCGATTGGCCACCACTGCCAACTCCGCCTCCACTTGGGCCCGTTGCTGTGCGACGGAGGCAAGCTGGTCCCTGATGGCCTGATGAGCAGCCTCACGTCCTGCGATGTCACGCTCGGCAATATCGAGTGCCCGCTTCAGTCTCAGCCCATTTGAGATGCGCTCCAGAAGGCCCTCGAAGACGGCCTTTACCTCAGCGGCGTTCGTCTCAACTTCAGCTCGCAGGCGAGCAGCGTTGCTTGAAGATTCTTGGCACTCCTTCAGCCTCAAAACCACTTCTTGTTCCAGATGACGGAAATGAGAAGCGCTTTGCTCGAGCCACGCTCCCCGTTGAGTGCTCGAGGCCAAAGTCTCAGGGGACAGGCGCATTGACTCTAGCTGATGAAGGCAAGCCTCGATTTCCCGACAATAGTTAACCCAAGAGGCGACAGCACCCTCGTCATGGAAGGTAGCAAATATCGCCAACATCGGGTTAACCGTCGTGGCGAAATCCTCAGCAGACACCGGAGCCTCGATGTCGAATTCCTCGATGTAGTCGCTCAGCATGCGCAAACTATTTGCGGCACCTTTCGAAGACGGACGTCGCTGGGAAGGGCCGCCCGGTATTGTAATACGAGACTCAAAAGGCACTGAGACTGAAACGACAGCTGAAAAAGACAAAATATGATTAGATGATGATCCAATAGATATGGAGAAAATCATTGACAAGATAATTACTATACCGGTGGGAGTAGGTGGCAAGGACGGAAGGGCCGGTAGCGCAACCGATCTGTCTTCTCCCCCTTCGATTTGTAATACTGCAGTCAAGACAAGAGAGAGTTAGAAATAATTCTACCACTGGAAAAACAAAGATATCAATCAGGAACAGTACTCACCGGGGCCACCAGAGGGAGAGGCGAGTTCAGATGAAAAGGAGAAGTGTGGGACCAACACTTGATACAAATGGTCAAAAAGAACTCCTGAAAGACACAACAATGTGAATATAGTATATGGATTATACGTTGGAAAGATGGGTTTAGTAAGTTGCAAACTCATACCTTCCAACATCTTTGACGGTGTAAGAGAGGGCTGAGGGGTAGCCATCGCCAAGGCAGTCGTGGAAGGAGCTCCCTCAAGTAGTGGGGCATCAACACTAGCTGCACCTGCATTACGAAAAATGAACTTGTCAGAAAAGATTGTAAAGCAAATAAAAACAAAAACAACAACTTAAGGTGTACCTGAGGAGCTCCCGGCGGAAACAGAGACGACTCCCTCCTCTATCGACATGAGACCACCGCCTGTGGCCTCATCGCCCGATTCAACGGGGACCGTCGTCGTGCTCGCAAGACCGGGAGACGGCGGAGGACCGTAGACGGGAAGAGCTATGACTGGAGTATTGCCAGATTCCAGAGAAGGGGCGGTTGGCTCGTCTTCAGGAATCGTGGCCACCTCGCCCACTACCATCTCAGGCTCAATAATGGCGGTTGTATCGTCCACCATCGCCGGGGGATCACCGGTCTCGAGCGCCTCATTCGCCGCCACTCTGGGCTCAGTTATAATGATCACATCATCTGCCACCACTTCGGGTTCGGCATCCATGACCTTATCGGCTGCAGGCCCCTCAACCTCTACCCCAAGCTCCAAAGCCACAACGACGTTGCCCACCGTCGGCTCGAGTTCGGCAGGTACTTCCCCCTCTGTCCCTTCGAGATTGACGGTTTCCGCCTCCCCCTCGATCGGACTTGGTCCTGCAAGATGAGAGATGTAAGGACAAACGACATTAAGATACTTATAACAAAAACTCCAAGAGAAACGTTACCTGAGGCGGATTTACCATTCGCGCTCCGAGCTGCACGTGCCACCTCTCTGCGGGCAATGGACAGGGAAACAGGGGCCTCTTCAGAGGGAGTATCAGCTCGAGGAACGGTGCTAGGGCCCGCTCCCATAGCCAAGGCAGCCCTGCGCGCCTTCGCCTCACGCCTCAACCGTTTCCTCTCCTCCCGAGCGGTCATGAGGGACCTCCATGATGCCTCCTTCAAGGCATCATCGTCTTCATTCAGGGCGCCTCCAGAGCCTTTAAGGCATCTCTCATCGGCTCTCCGAGATGAGCCTCCTGCGGTGTCCCAGAGGAAACAGGAACATCGGCCGCTGGTAGAACATCCGCGTCGCTAGGAGGGAGCGGCATTGAGGTCCCTGCAATTAAAATGGAAAGGTTAGATCGACCATAACGCAAGGAAAATGAAAAATTCGATGAGTCGAAACTTACTAAGGCCCACAGATGCCCTGGCATGTTCCTCCTCCTGAAAGGTCTTCAGAGAAGCGGCAATGGCTTCTTCATCGGTGATGCCTGTTGAAAGAAAAGAAAGAAAAGCGTTAGTCAAAAATAATGAAATAACGAAGAAAATACGTTGCAATAAAGAAAAAGTGACTAGTAGTTACCTGATTGCGCAAGCTTAGCCAGCCACGCGTCACGCTTCACCAGCCATGCCGAAGCTCTGAGAGCAGCCTCCAAGTCTGTATCGTCCGGCGGCGGCATCACCAACCCGGCGTTAGTCCCATATTCGAGCAGACCCTCGGAATAGGGAGCATGAGGTTCCTGGCCGAACGCAACGTCCGCAGCAAAGAGTGACTTCTTTTTCTTTTGCCCTCCAACCCTAGGCTCGCGGGGGATCGACTTCCGTTTAGCAGCCGCTTTGGGGCGACGAGTCCCGATGTCCGCACCCACGCCAGACTCTGGCGAGGGTACAACCACTGCCTCCACTGAAGCACGGGGTGCGGTAGGTGCGTCTGTGATATCAGGGAGCGGCAGCTCACGTGGAGGACTTTGCGCACGTAATGGTCTGCCCCCAGCATCTTTTAGAGGAGGGACCACCAGGATCCTTGGTGCCAAGGGAGCGTTACGATTGGTACCGGGGGGTACTTCTTTACGGTCAATCAACACTCGCCTCTCTTCCTTTATAACAACCCCCGTCGCATGATTGTACCAGTCTTTATATACATTAAGAAGTCGTGGAGCACAGACCGGCGGGCTAATGAAAAAACGAGAACCCGTGTTCAGGCGCATGAAGTGGTGTAACGCGTTCTCCATCCCTTCTTCATTTACAGCAGGTTCCAATAAGAAAGCCTCTAAGGGTACCCCTTGATCGTAACCCAGTTGTCGGGCAAAACGATGCGGGTTATATCTCATAAAGACTGCTGCACCGCCCTGCCTGAAGACTAGGAAACCCGGTCTAATAGAATACAAATGGAGGATCTCCCGGGCCGTCAACACTGAAGCTCCATCCTTGAAGGAGTCCTGTAATGGTCGCACCGCAGTGGTGGATGCCTTCCCAATGGTTAATACCTTATCAATAAAGGACATCCCGACTCCAACGGTGTGAGGGCGAAGCAGTAAACCCCTGGCGTCCCGTGGTGAAGGGGTCACGATTGATGAGCCAATCAGATGTAAAACGCGAGGGAAACCACACTTGTCAAAGAATGAAAGCCTTTTATGCATACCAAAGACACCCGCCGTGTGTAACTCGAGCCACGATGCAAAGTAGTGCATCGGGAAGACCACGTGCAGTGCCCCGGGCTCATTGGCATCCGCTGCTCGGCTGAGACCATGATATAGGTGCGCCAGGCCGGCAATCCCCACGGCCACTTTTACCCCAATGACCATGCGGTGGGCTGGATAAAAGACAGAGGGCCGCATGCGATGAGAATGCATTGGGATCGCGAACCAACTCAGCCACAGCCCGAGAAATCCTAAGAAAAACGCCTCCTCATCCATCCCAGGGACTGCAATCTCCGCGAAAGATATGGTAGAAAAGTCTGGGAGGAAGAAAGCCTTTTGGTCTATTTCCTTCGTCGGCAAGTTAGCCAAACCTAGACCAAAAGGATCATCCAGAATAGCAGATTTGACGGCTCCTGGCGAAATGACGCGAGGACGGAGGAAGCGAGCAATGAAGTCCTCAAAATTAACTCCTCGGCTCCCGTGTTCGATGAAAAGGGACTCGTAGATGTTCAACACCTTGATCAAGCTTGGGAATTGGTGTTGAACGGCATTTTCCGACGTAATCCCCCTTACCATCGGCTTAGCACCGAAGACGTATTCATCTGTCGGGAGCAGCTCTTCATAGTGTTCCCCCATGACTGGTAGGCCGGATACCTCCGCGAATTCCTCCAAGGAAATGGACACTTCCCGATCCATGGCAAGGAAAGTGTGGGTGGGAATATTCCATTGCTCCAAGAAAGCCTTAAACCACCAAGTGGGGAGCGTAGGATATTGAAAAAGAGAGACGTAGACCGCGGTATACAGTCCTAGTCTTATCAACTGCGACTTCCTCGTCGACAGGATGTACCGGGCCCACGGCAGATATCCAATTGGGTGGCGGGGAATCAAACCAAGGTTATATGATTGCCCCCAGGGTCGTGCTTCTCCCTGACAAATACGGCGTCCTAGGATATCCAAAACCATAGGACGCTGAACCGGGACCGCATCCATAGCGGGATAAAGAAAGCTGTTCGCAGTCCAGTCTATCATCTCCACGGCATACTGCACTGGAGGTGGGTTAGCATAATGAATTGCCGTGATAGGTTCTGACGGCACCGCGCAAGTGAAGCTGCGTCGACCCATAATAATCTGGTTATACCAAGACCCCCAAAGGTGGAGTTTCTTGTACTCCGGGTCATATGCCTTGATCATGGCCAGAACCTCACGGTCCAAAGGCGCCTCTGGAAATCCCTCCTCCGAGCGGACAAACGGGAATGAAGTGTCTTCAGACATGATCGCTGCAAAAAGAGCAATGTAGCCGTCAGTGTTGTAATCCCAACGTTTGACATTGAAAGAAGAAAATGCATTAATTAAATTAAAATCAAAATTAATTAATTATACCGCACCACAGTGCAGTGAGTAGGGGACCAAAGAGGGACCCACAAAATCTAAATGACAATACGTCAATTAAGAAGACAAACTCATCATTGGATGAGATTGTCAGTTGGTCCTTGGGGGGAACATTCCCATAATAAAAAAGGGGGGAAAGAATCCCTAGAGACAAGGAGAAAATCTCCTCTTTCAGAGCAAGGCTCTGTCACAGAATGACACTTGTCAAATTCTGGTCTCAAAAGAATTAAAATTCCTTAAGAAAGAGCTTAGCTCTATAATATTCCATCAAAAAGAAAGTTTTTGAAAAGAAATTTAAAATTAAAATTTCTGGAATCCTAAAAAAAAAAAAAAGATCCATGAAAGCTTATAGAAAAATTCTTCATTTGTTTCAGATCTAAAAGATCTACATTTGATTCAAAGAGCAAAGCTCTGTTCATGAGTTAGAACCCCTGAATAAGATCTCTGTAGATCTATAGATTTGTGAGAGCAAAGCTCTGTTAATGAAACCCCAAAAGGAATTTCTTCAGATCAAAAGATCCATGAGAGCAAAGCTCTGTTGGTTAAAATTAACTTAACTTAATTTTAAAATTAATTATTACCTAAAGTTTTCTAAACTTTGGGAAATAAGAGCAAAGCTCTAGAGTTCTGAAAACAAGAGCAAAGCTCTGAAATTCTTAAGCAAAGAGCAGAGCTCTGAAAATCTAAATCTAAGAAAATGGTAAGATTTTCTAAGGGTTAGAAGGCCCTATTTATAAGGCGCTTGCGCCTCTTGGAATTCCCCCTCAATCCAACGGTCAGGAGGGGTTGCCACCGTTGCACTCACGTGTGCGCCACGTGAGCGCAACGGTGGGGGGGCATTTGTTTCGCCCAATCAGAGCAAAGCTCTGTTTGAATTCAAAATTTAAATTTTTGAAGCAACGCTTCAAGTCTCAGGCGCAACGCGCCGCGTGTCTGGCGCTAATACATCAGCGGATCGCCCAAGAAAGCGCACCCAATCAGAGCAAAGCTCTGTTTAAAGGAAGCAACGCTTCAGATCCTTTGCGCTGCGCGCGACGCGCCACGTGTCCAGCGCAGATACATTAGCGCAGCGCACCCAATCAGAGCAAAGCTCTGTTTAAAGGAAGCAACGCTTCAGATCCTTTGCGCTGCGCGCGACGCGCCACGTGTCCAGCGCAGATACATTAGCGCAGCGCACCCAATCAGAGCAAAGCTCTGTTTAAAGGAAGCAACGCTTCAGATCCTTTGCGCTGCGCGCGACGCGCCACGTGTCCAGCGCAGATACATTAGCGCAGCGCGCCCAATTAGAGCAAGGCTCTGTTAAAGGAAGCACCGAGCTGCGCTCTGCGCTGTGCGACACGTGGCAACACAGTTGCGCTGCGCGACACGTGTCAGCGCAGATGCGCTAGCGCAGAAAAAGAGGCTAAGTGCCAAAGACAATTTAGCCATGCAAAATTACATGCACTTGATAACAACAAATTAAAATACGATGCACAAGCACAACAAAGAGCTCAAATAAAAAGAACACTCAACAGATAATAAAATACTTAATCAAAACATTTATTTATTATTAAATTTAAAAAAGATCACCGAATACGGGATCAGAGAGACAAGGGTTCACAAAAAGAAAAAGAAGAGTATTCAGCTCCCTCTCCGTTTTCTCCACCACGTCGAAGCGACGATCTTCCCGAGGGGTAGCCATCCAACGGTCGACGCCGCACTCCTGGGAAAAAGTGGCGATGACAACCCGACGAGCCCGTATCTGGCTCAGCAAGTGGAAAGAGCAGTCCCTCAAGGGTTTGGTGATCAAGTGCGCTTCGAGAAAGCACTCAATCTTATCTTCGGTGGCATCCAGCATTGCCGAGGACTTCTCTGCTGGAGGAGGGGGAATGTCGGCGAGCACCGAGGCAAGGATCATCCGAAGCCAAATGGAATTCGGAGGGAGAGGAGACCCCACACGAATCAAAAGCTCGTGCATTGCAGCGTCGCATTGCTCGTCCGAGAGAGAAGGGTCCACCAAACGTGCAGCAAAACGGGGAACAATGTCCCGAATCGGCACCTTCCATGGTTGTCGGCGGGCATGAGGGCGGTTGCAAGCCATGATCGAAGAAGTTCTCTGAAAATGAGAGAAGAAAAGGCTCAGCCTTGAGTTATATATATATACCCAAGCACAGAAAATTCTGTGCACAATGAAATCATTGCCAAGGCCCGGGAAATCAGAATTTTGGGAATACAAGTTTGACTTGAAAAGAGGAGATGAAGCGGCGCTTCTGATTCTCCAAAATTTAATAAATGAAGCAACGCTTCAGATCCTCTGCGCTGAGCGCAACGCGCCACGTGTCAGGCGCAGATGTATCAGCGCTGCGCCCAAGAAGACGCGCCCAATCAGAGCAAAGCTCTGTTTAAAGGAAGCAACGCTTCAGATCCTTTGCGCTAGCGCTCTGCGCTCTGCGCTGCGCGACACGTGTCAGCGCAGATGCGCTAGCGCAGTTGCGCTGCGCTCCGCGCTGCGTGACATGTGTCACGCGCTGGGGAATCTGCGCCAAACTAAATTAAGATTTTTAAGAAATCTTTTCTGTTCTTGTTGAAACAAGAAGATTTTCTTCTGCAAAGCAGAAGCCCTTGGATCAAAGATCCAACGGTGGGGAAAATTCCCCAAATCACTCAGAGGATGATCTCTTTAACAAATTTAACTAATTTGTGAGCACTATAAAAAGGACCTTAGGCCTCAATTCAAAGGCATCGAGATTTTTCTTGAGAATTCAAGAACTTTAAACAGAAAGAACTCCGAGAAAATTTCAAGAAAAAGGTAAAGAACCTTCATGGATTAGAAGAAATTCCTTCTAAAAGACCATTAGTCTAAAAAAATATAAGATCAATGATCTTTATATAAAAAAAACAGTGCTTTGCACTTCTTGTGAACCTTCGGTTCTTTAAAAACGATAAAAAAAAAATAAAAGAATAGTGCTTTGCACTTTACGAACCTCTGGTTCTTCGAATAAAGAAGAAATTTATTTTTCTTTGATCTAATTTAGATCAAGAACTTAAACAGTGCTTTGCACTTCCCTTCTGGAATCTAAAAAGATTCTTAGTGCTTTGCACTTCCAAGTTGCGCCGCTGCGCTCTTAAGAGAGCGCCACGTGTCGGCCATAAAACCACTTGCGCTAAGCGCCCTTAAGATAGAGCTTTGCTCTCTGGAATTGGCGCAACTCGCTGAGAGCGCGCCACGTGTCAGCAGCGCAACAGCGCATTGCACTGCGCTAGTGCGCTTGCGCTCATCAGAGCACGACACGTGTCACCACCATATGGACTTGCGCTCATTACTTAGCGCAAAGCGTAGATGCATTAAAAAGGGCCAAGCCCAATTAAGAGAGGGCCTAACAGGCTCAATAAAGCGCAGATGCATTAAAAAGGGCCAAGCCCGATTAAGAGAAGGCCTAACAGGCTCAGCAAAGCGCAAATGCATTATTTTAAGGTGCAGAGCCCAAACAAGAACAGATGCTTTGCATCATTTATAAATAGGCAGAGCCCAAACAAAACAAAGTAGATACTTTGCAAATGGGCAGAGCCCAAAAGAAACTGATACTCTATATCTTTCGTGGGTAGAGCCTAAATAAAAAATGCAATGCAAATAAAATGTTGGACATTTCAACTGGACTTAGCCCAATTTTGGCCATAAGTCCTTAAATTAAATTGACTGAGCAAAATGGCTCTTTTAAATCAATTTACATCCGGTTCGAGGGTACATCTCCGAACTCCTTTGACATCCGTCGTTGTAATTCCTCAACGACGTCAAAGAGGTGACGGGTCCCAACGACCACACATCGATATGGACTGCGGGGTCCTTAAACTCGTGGACCGAAATGTCCATAAACTAATGTTGGACCGAAACTTCCTTAAACTAATAATGGACCGAAATGTCCATAAACTAATGTTGGACCGAAACGTCCTTAAACTAATAATGGACCGAAATGTCCATAAACTAATGTTGGACCGAAACGTCCCTAAACTAATAATGGACCGAAACGTCCCTAAACTAATATCGGACCACTACGTCCTTAAACTGGCGATGGACCACTACGTCCGCCCGGTGGGACCCTAAACTAATAATGGACCACCACGTCCTTAAACTGGCGCAATCGAGCCCGAACGCTCTTTTGCCGGATCTAAACGGTCCCGTCTAAGTTGATCTTAGCCCCAAATGTGGTTAATGTGTCCTTAGATATTTAAATAAATTCCTGGCTACGTGAGCAAAAATTCCTGGCTACGTGAAACGCGGATTATGTCACTCCTGACCCCATGGGAAACGTCCAGAGCGGATCCTGGTTCTCGCAGAGCACGGCAGTGAACCCGTGTGAAGCATCCAGAGCGGAGCCTGGTCCTCGCCGAACACGGCAGTGAACCTGTGGGAAGCATCCAGAGCAAAATTCCTGGCTACGTGAAACACGGATTATGTCACTCCTGACCCCGTGGGAAACGTCCAGAGCGGATCCTGGTCCTCGCAGAGCATGGAAATGACCCCATGTGAAGCATCCAGAGCGGAGCCTGGTCCTCGCCGAACACGGCAGTGAACCCGTGGGAAGCATCCAGAGCAAAAATTTGGGCCATGAGGTCCTTAAACTCACGGACTATGATGTCCTTAACCTCGACCGTGATGTCTTAAAACTAACATTGGACTGTGAGGTCCTTAAACTCATGGACTATGATGTCCTTAACCTCGACCGTGATGTCTTTAAACTAACATCGGACTGTGAGGTCCTTACACTCATGGACTATGATGTCCTTAACCTCGACCGTGATGTCTTTAAACTAACATCGGACTGTAAGGTCCTTAAACTCATGGACTATGATGTCCTTAATCTCGACCGCAATGTCTTTAAACTAACATTGAACTGTGAGGTCTTTAAACTCACGGACTATGATGTCCTTAACCTCGACCGTGATGTCTTAAAACTAACAACGGACTATGGAGTCCTTAAATCCACGGACTATGATGTCATTAACCTCGACCGTGATGTCTTTAAACTACGGTATCCTGGAAAACATCCAGAGCGGATTGTGGTCCTCGCAGAACACGGCAGTGAACCCGTGGGAAGCATCCAGAGCAACCCCTGACTCCGTTAAATGCGGATAAGGACAACTTCGCCCATCACTTGCGGGTCCTCACGACTCGTAAGAGAGTAAATTCTCTTGTAAGATCCTTACGACTTTCAAGAGAAAACACACTTAGGAATCCTCACGATTCTTAAGGAGAAATTACACCTACAGGATCCTCTCGACCGGTAGGGAGAAAATTCTTTATGAGACCCTCACGGCTCATAGAGTTGAAAAGTCTTAGGTGACAGATCCTAACCCTGTTTTCTAAGCCATCACTACCCTACGAAAAGCACAAGATTGACAGCTATATACTATCTACAGACCGACTCGCTAAAGTCACATGGCAAACAACACAGCACAGAGAAGAAAGCGACAAAAAGAACATCTGATTTGCATTTGATTAAGCGTTCGAGACATACCTATCCATGCATGTGCAAAAGATTTAGTACATAAAATAAGACAAGTTGAAATGAGAAATTTGCCATTCATACTTCAAAAAAGGGGGGGCTCTTACAATTATGAAAGCAACAAACGAAGACATCATCAAGATGATTACAACGGCAAAACCTCGGATCCAGGGCATGGATTGAGGAATTCGAAAGTAAGGCCATCTAGAGTCTTTCTGGCCTTTCTGATCCTTCTCGTACGCATCCTCTCGCGCTCACGCGTGTCAAGATCTTCGGCAATGCCCCCCACCCTTTGATAAGAAGCGATTATCGTCGTCTGTTGAAAAATTTTATGTAGAATATCGATGAGGCTATCTCGCCGTTTCTTCGAGATCAGCTCCGACAGGTATACTGAATGCACCTTGTCTTCGGCATCATCCAGCGTATTAAGCGGCATGGCCTCGTGAAACCCCGGAAGCGCTCTCCAAATTGCTCCTAATACGACTTTCAAGAGAGCAGAACGGCGAGGAAGCAACCAACCAACGCGTGCATACAGACGACCCATAATCTCCGCACACTGAGCATCTGTAAACTCTTGGTTTTGGTGACGGCCCTGTACGCGGATATCATCATAAGTAATGAACTCATTCGGGCCGTATAAATGAACAGCCATAGTGCCTGAAAGAAACATCATTAGGAAATTAGCAATGAGGAGTAACAGACACGGGGAGTTAAACTCCTCGAGAGCAATGCTCTGCAGACAGGAGTGACATCTGTCAAAATCAATTATTAGGGGAATTTAAAAGAAATTCCCCGAGAGCGCTTAGAGCCTTGCTCTGAGGAGATGATGTAATCCATCAAAAATAAAATTCCACGTTTAATCTTCAAGATCCATAAAAAAAACTCTTAAGAGTTCTTCATCAAAAGATCTACATATTATCAAAAGAGCAGAGCTCTGATGCATGGGATAAGAAACCCTAAGAAAACATCTGTTTAGATCCATGGATTCTTGAGAGCAAGGCTCTGTTTATAAAATCCTAAAGGGGTTTTCTTTAGATCAAGGATCTATGAAGAGCAAGGCTCTGTTAATAGGTAAAAACCCTAATTTATTAAAATTAATTTAATTTTACCTAGGTTTGGTAGAGTTCTAACTCTTGAAAGTTCTTGAACAGAACAGCAAGGCTCTGAATAAAAATTCTTAAGAAGAAAATGATAATCATCTGAGGACCAAAGGTCCTATTTATAGGCACTAAACCGCCTCTTCAACTTCTGAGTTGATTCAAGGGCTCAGATGTTGCCACCGCTGCACTCACGTGTGCGCCACGTGAGCGCAATGGTGGGGGGGGCATTTGTTTCCCCCAATCAGAGCAAACCTCTGTTTTGAATTTCAAAATTCAAAAATTGAAACAACGCTTCAGATTCTGCGCGCTGCATGTCAAAAGCAGACACGCCAGCGCCAGGAGCGCTGCACCCTAGGCAGCACACCCCCAATCAGAGCAAAGCTCTGCTTCAAAATTCAAAATTTAAGTTGAAGCAACGCTTCAGATCCAGTGCTCTGCGTTGCGCGCCACGTGTCAAACACGGGTGCGCTAGCGCAGTTGCGCTGCACGCCACGTATCAAACGTAGGTGCACTAGCGCAAGGTGCGCCAACGCTGGAATTAAAGATTCCCCACCGTCAGATCAAAAGATCTACTAATAATAAATCATTAATTAATTAGAACTAAAGTTCTGTTATGGAAAGATTTTTCAATCTTATTAAAATAAGAAAATTATCTTCTGTAAAACAGAAGCTTTAGGATCAAAGATCCAACGGTGGGAAATATTCCCAAATCAATCAGAGAAAGATATCTTAAAACTGATTTAACAAATCATTTGGCCCTATATAAAGGACCCTAGACTTCAAGTCTAAAAGAGAGAGAATATAGAGAAGAGAGAATACAGAAAAGAGAGAGAGAGAGAGAAACCCTCTGCAAACTGTGAGAAAAAAGAAGATTTTTCTTCATCTTCAAGGTAAAGAACTATGTTCTTGAATAACAGAGATGAAACAATCTCATGAAAAGAAGAACCATCTTCTAAAAAGATCAGAGATCTAAGAAAAAGAACAAGGTCTTTAATAAAAAGAAAAGATCAAAGATCTAATCATAAAATAATAAAAAAGAAGTATTACCATTTGGATCGAAAAAAATCCATTAACTCGCCGGCTATTTTACTTCATTCACAGATCTTTTGATCTATAAAGGCAGAGCTTTTTATAAAAACAAGAACTTTTGTTCTTGGATCTTGAGGAAAAAGCCTTCTTTGAAGAACATAAATTTGTTCTTTAATCTTAAAATTGATCAGATACGCCTTGCGCTATTGAAAAGTGCCTTGCACTCATGAATTGCACCCTTGCGCTCATTGGACCGGCGCTCAGCGCCAAAACCTGCCACGTGTCAACCAGAGATACAATCTGCGCTTTGCTCTTCTAAAACAGAGCATTGCGCTCATAGGCTGGCGCTCAGTGCCAGGCACGCCACGTGTTACTCACTGGTGCGCCAACAGACTAGCGCAAAGCGCTCATAAATTAAAAGCACAATACGCTAATAAAACCAGAGCTAAGCGCGACACGTGTGATCTTCGTGTGCGCTACCCGACAGAAGCGCAATGTACCTTTTAACTGGTGCAAAGCACCTGACGCGCCACGTGGCACACTGTCAGAACACGTTTTGTTCTGATGAATGCTATGCATTCAATATAAGAAAAAATATGTCAAAGCCCAATGCTTAGCATTATTAAAAGGGCCCAGCCCAAATAAAGGCTTAATAGCCAGAGCAAAAATAAAATGTTAAACATTTTATTTGGACTTAGCCCAATTCTGGCCATAAGTCCTCAACTTATCTTGAACTGAGCACATCTGCTCTTTCAACCAACTCACCTTGGTTCAAGGGTACATCTCTTCACTCCTTTGATATTTGTCATTGTAATTCCTCAACGTCTTCAAAGAGGTGACGTGTTCCGACGACCACACATTTCATAGACTATGACGTCTCTAAACATCGGACTGTGGGGTCCTTAAACTCATGGACTATGATGTCCTTAACCTCGACCGTGATGTCTTAAAACTAACATCGGACTGTGAGGTCCTTAAACTCATGGACTATGATGTCCTTAACCTCGACCGTGATGTCTTAAAACTAACAACGGACTGTGGAGTCCTTAAATCCACGGACTATGATGTCCTTAACCTTGACCACGATGTCTTTAAACTAACAATGGACCGAGATGTCCTTAAACTAATAATGGACCGTAATGTCCTTAAACTAATCATCGACCGCAACGTCATTAAACTAAACAATAGAGCCCAATTTCTCTTTTGTTGGATCTCAACGGTCTCGTTAAGTTGATCTTAGTTTAAAATTAGACTAACGTATTCTTAACAAACGTTTAAGTTGATCTTAGTCTCAAATGAGACTAACGTATCCTTAAACCCAAACCCCCCAAACCCAAATCTAAGAAGGATACGGATTTGGACTAGTCCACGCCCTACGGGCGACGACATAACTTAGTCTCCGTATACAATCCATGGGCAACCACAAACAAAACAAACACCCACGACACGAAGTGACCATCTGGAGAAGGAGAAAGTTGTTACCGCGATACGGTAGCGTAATTAACTGCAAGGGCTTGCGCCTGCAGGGAAGAGCGTCCCCACAATCAAAAACCCCTCAAACGAGGGAGAATCTGGTGAAGTCTGCTACATCGGCCGCATCCGTTTAAACCTTCGATACATGGTGCCATAAATCAACTTGGCATCTTCGGAGAGGTGGACGGATGGCACCAATTAGCATCTGCCCCGAAATTCAGGCAAGACGTCCGCCGCGTCTTTCGGAAGGGAACATCATGGTCTTACAATAAACATATATATAAATATATATATAGGTATACGTATTCGTATACAAAGCTACGAAACCGCGGGGGTGCTACACGCCATCCACCCGACTTTCCTCGTAGATATATATCTACTCACCTTGATCTTCGCTTGCCGATGCCGATGTCGCCATGCGCTTGTTTGTCGTCTCGAAGTCCTCGTAAGGGTACCTACATATCATAACACATCGTATCGCATTAAAATCCAATTTGAAATCGAAACGACACACGAATCACTCATAGGTTAAAACCTATGGTCTTCTCACGCAAATCAACCAAATAATGCTCGATATAGACGCACAAACGTCAAATGATCGATATCAAACCCAATATAAAAACTTAAATTCATAAATATCAAGGAATTCAAAGCAGCAACCCAATAAAATGGTCCCAGATTTTGGTTCAGGTGAAAACAAGGTGCACAAACAGTACTGGGGTGATGTATAGGGGACCTATGAACTACACAAGCAACCTAGGCACCCATTTCCTCCATGTGGCCGTCCACAAGCCACAAAATTCCGGCCTGCTCGGTTCACTGGGCTTGGTTGGGGTTCGTATTTGCAGGGTGGTCTCATAGTGTCTTAAATAGATCCCTGGTGTTGTTTGGTTTTCTCAAAAACGTCCTAGGTCATCCCAGATTCCCTGTAGGCATGCTAAATATCATAAAACTGACACGGATGAATCTCTATGTCCATATTCCAGGTTCTAAACTCAGTTCCAGGTCTAGAATTTGATCTCTAGGGTCTTGTACAGCCACTGCACATCACTCATTCCCCACAATTTCCCAAACCCTTCTCTAGAAATTTCTAAACACCTCTAAACTACACAATATCACCTTTAAACCAACATGGATGCTAAAGTGAATGTAATACTATGCTAGGGGTGAAGGAAATACCTCATTTGGTAACTCAAGAAATTTCTTGAGTTGCCCCAAGTCTTCAAAATCCGAAGTGCTTGTAGTGAGCTTGTGCATCTTTTTTGTGAAAGGGAGATGGAGTTTTTGTGTGTTGTTTTGGGTGTGTTTGTGAGGATGAAGTAGAGAGGGGGGTGTGAGGCAGCCATGGGAGATAGGGAGAAGAAAAGATGAAGAGAATGAGGAGGGAAGAGAATGGCTAAGTCAAAGGAAACCCTTCTCACTCTCTCTCTCTCTCTTGCCCATACCTCTCACCTTGCCAAATTCTATATTCATTTTCCTTTTTCCTTTTCTTTTTCTTTTCTTTTCTTTTCTTTTCTTTTGAATTACCCAAAACCAAATAAACCATAGACAAAAGAATCATGGTAGGAAAAATATAGCAAGTGTGAAAAATGATATGGTGCATGTCATGTGCACAAAACCGGATTAATGCAAGATTAGCGATATTTAATCGTGATAAGTATTAAAATGGAATATAATTAATCATAAAAATTTTATAATTTGCTTAAATCATATAAAACGCCCTCATTTCAGAAATTCCTATAATTTTTCAAATATTTCCCAATTTATCGGTATTTAATTATTCCACCATATTAAAATATTCATAATAATTATTATTTAATTATAAAAATTCCTAAAATAATATTTTTTTTCTGAAATGTTACAAAAATCCCTGATATTTTGTCCAGATCCTATATGGAGAAACACCTTATGACAACCACAGTATAACCGATCGTTATATAGGAACTTCACTTCCTATCAAGGAGCACGTCATCCAAATACCAGGACATCACTCCCTACTACCTTCTTATCAGGTCCATTTATTTTTCTGATGAAGTCAAACTCTATGACTGTCACATCAAAATAGATGATCTATCTCCGCTATTCTTGCTTTAGTTTATAAATAAACATAAGCTACTGGCCCACCACTCTTCCGCTGCTCTCACTGATTTCAACAACCCTCTGGAAGAGTCATATACACGTGCACTTCTAAAACTAATTTAGAACAACGTTATAGTTATCCACCTGCCAGATCTCATGATCTAGGACAACAGTAGTGGAAAACTTGGGTCATCAAAACCTCCATGTCACCGTCTTTGAGGAGACCGAAGTATCTCTCGGGTGGATAAGGTTACCCACTGTTTCGCCCAATCAGAGCAAAGCTCTGTTTGAATTCAAAATTTAAATTTTTGAAGCAACGCTTCAAGTCTCAGGCGCAACACGCCGCGTGTCTGGCGCTAATACATCAGCGCAGCGCCCAAGAAAGCGCACCCAATCAGAGCAAAGCTCTGTTTAAAGGAAGCAACGCTTCAGATCCTTTGCGCTGCGCGCGACGCGCCACGTGTCCAGCGCAGATACATTAGCGCAGCGCACCCAATCAGAGCAAAG
This sequence comes from Agapanthus africanus, assembly GCA_030015575.1. Classification (NCBI taxonomy): domain Eukaryota; kingdom Viridiplantae; phylum Streptophyta; class Magnoliopsida; order Asparagales; family Amaryllidaceae; genus Agapanthus; species Agapanthus africanus. The sequence continues at coordinate 470,551,349 of JASDDO010000016.1, read as the reverse complement.
CTCTGTTTAAAGGAAGCAATGCTTCAGATCCTTTGCGCTGCGCGCGACGCGCCACGTGTCCAGCGCAGATACATTAGCGCAGCGCACCCAATCAGAGCAAAGCTCTGTTTAAAGGAAGCAACGCTTCAGATCCTTTGCGCTGCGCGCGACGCGCCACGTGTCCAGCGCAGATACATTAGCGCAGCGCGCCCAATTAGAGCAAGGCTCTGTTAAAGGAAGCGCCGCGCTGCGCTCTGCGCTGTGCGACACGTGGCAACACAGTTGCGCTGCACGACACGTGTCAGCGCAGATGCGCTAGCGCAGAAAAAGAGGCTAAGTGCCAAAGACAATTTAGCCATGCAAAATTACATGCACTTGATAACAACAAATTAAAATACGATGCACAAGCACAACAAAGAGCTCAAATAAAAAGAACACTCAACAGATAATAAAATACTTAATCAAAACATTTATTTATTATTAAATTTAAAAAAGATCACCGAATACGGGATCAGAAAGACAAGGGTTCACAAAAAGAAAAAGAAGAGTATTCAGCTCCCTCTCCGTTTTCTCCACCACGTCGAAGCGACGATCTTCCCGAGGGGTAGCCATCCAACGGTCGACGCCGCACTCCTGGGAAAAAGTGGCGATGACAACCCGACGAGCCCGTATCTGGCTCAGCAAGTGGAAAAAGCAGTCCCTCAAGGGTTTGGTGATCAAGTGCGCTTCGAGAAAGCACTCAATCTTATCTTCGGCGGCATCCAGCATTGCCGAGGACATCTCTGCTGGAGGAGGGGGAATGTCGGCGAGCACCGAGGCAAGGATCATCCGAAGCCAAATGGAATTCGGAGGGAGAGGAGACCCCACACGAGTCAAAAGCTCGTGCATTGCAGCGTCGCATTGCTCGTCCGAGAGAGAAGGGTCCACCAAACGTGCAGCAAAACGGGGAACAATGTCCCGAATCGGCACCTCCCATGGTTGTCGGCGGGCATGAGGGCGGTTGCAAGCCATGATCGAAGAAGTTCTCTGAAAATGAGAGAAGAAAAGGCTCAGCCTTGAGTTATATATATAGACCCAAGCACAGAAAATTCTGTGCACAATGAAATCATTGCCAAGGCCCGGGAAATCAGAATTTTGGGAATACAAGTTTGACTTGAAAAGAGGAGATGAAGCGGCGCTTCTGATTCTCCAAAATTTAATAAATGAAGCAACGCTTCAGATCCTCTGCGCTGAGCGCAACACGCCACGTGTCAGGCGCAGATGTATCAGCGCTGCGCCCAAGAAGACGCGCCCAATCAGAGCAAAGCTCTGTTTAAAGGAAGCAACGCTTCAGATCCTTTGCGCTAGCGCTCTGCGCTCTGCGCTGCGCGACACGTGTCAGCGCAGATGCGCTAGCGCAGTTGCGCTGCGCTCCGCGCTGCGTGACACGTGTCACGCGCTGGGGAATCTGCGCCAAACTAAATTAAGATTTTTAAGAAATCTTTTCTGTTCTTGTTGAAACAAGAAGATTTTCTTCTGCAAAGCAGAAGCCCTTGGATCAAAGATCCAACGGTGGGGAAAATTCCCCAAATCACTCAGAGGATGATCTCTTTAACAAATTTAACTAATTGTTGAGCACTATAAAAAAGACCTTAGGCCTCAATTCAAAGGCATCGAGATTTTTCTTGAGAATTCAAGAACTTTAAACAGAAAGAACTCCGAGAAAATTTCAAGAAAAAGGTAAAGAACCTTCATGGATTAGAAGAAATTCCTTCTAAAAGACCATTAGTCTAAAAAAATATAAGATCAATGATCTTTATATAAAAAAAAACAGTGCTTTGCACTTCTTGTGAACCTTCGGTTCTTTAAAAACGATAAAAAAAAAATAAAAGAATAATGCTTTGCACTTTTACGAACCTCTGGTTCTTCGAATAAAGAAGAAATTTATTTTTCTTTGATCTAATTTAGATCAAGAACTTAAACAGTGCTTTGCACTTCCCTTCTGGAATCTAAAAAGATTCTTAGTGCTTTGCACTTCCAAGTTGCGCCGCTGCGCTCTTAAGAGAGCGCCACGTGTCGGCCATAAAACCACTTACGCTAAGCGCCCTTAAGATAGAGCTTTGCTCTCTGGAATTGGCGCAACTCGCTGAGAGCGCGCCACGTGTCAGCAGCGCAACAGCGCATTGCACTGCGCTAGTGCGCTTGCGCTCATCAGAGCACAACACGTGTCACCACCATATGGACTTGCGCTCATTACTTAGCGCAAAGCGCAGATGCATTAAAAAGGGCCAAGCCCAATTAAGAGAAGGCCTAACAGGCTCAATAAAGCGCAGATGCATTAAAAAGGGCCAAGCCCGATTAAGAGAAGGCCTAACAGGCTCAACAAAGCGCAAATGCATTATTTTAAGGTGCAGAGCCCAAACAAGAACAGATGCTTTGCATCATTTATAAATAGGCAGAGCCCAAACAAAACAAAGTAGATACTTTGCAAATGGGCAGAGCCCAAAAGAAACCGATACTCTATATCTTTCGTGGGTAGAGCCTAAATAAAAAATGCAATGCAAATAAAATGTTGGACATTTCAACTGGACTTAGCCCAATTTTGGCCATAAGTCCTTAAATTAAATTGACTGATCAAAATGGCTCTTTTAAATCAATTTACATCCGGTTCGAGGGTACATCTCCGAACTCCTTTGACATCCGTCGTTGTAATTCCTCAACGACGTCAAAGAGGTGACGGGTCCCAACGACCACACATCGATATGGACTGCGGGGTCCTTAAACTCGTGGACCGAAATGTCCATAAACTAATGTTGGACCGAAACGTCCTTAAACTAATAATGGACCGAAATGTCCATAAACTAATGTTGGACCGAAACGTCCTTAAACTAATAATGGACCGAAATGTCCATAAACTAATGTTGGACCGAAACGTCCCTAAACTAATAATGGACCGAAACGTCCCTAAACTAATATCGGACCACTACGTCCTTAAACTGGCGATGGACCACTACGTCCGCCCGGTGGGACCCTAAACTAATAATGGACCACCACGTCCTTAAACTGGCGCAATCGAGCCCGAACGCTCTTTTGCCGGATCTAAACGGTCCCGTCTAAGTTGATCTTAGCCCCAAATATGGTTAATGTGTCCTTAGATATTTAAATAAACAATAAAACTCCAAATAAACTTTGGTTCAAGGGTACATCTCTGAACTCCTCTGACGCTTGTCGTTGTAATCCCTCAACGACGTCAGAGAGGTGACGAGTCCCGACGGCCAGACAATTAAATCAATCACTACGTCAAGTCGATCTTAGTCCAAAACAGGACTAACGTATCCTTGACGAACGTTTAAGTTGATCTTAGCCGCAACGCGACTAATGTATCCTTAAACCAAAAAACACCAAACCCAAATCTAAGTAAATACGGATTTGGACTAATCCACGTCCTACGGGCGACGGCATTACTCAGTCTCCGTATACAATCCACGGGCAACCACAAACAAAACAAACACACACGACACGAAGTGAAATTCTGGAGAAGGAGAAAGTTGTTACCGCGATGCGGTAGCGTAATTAACTGCAGGGGCTTGCGCCTGCAGGGAAGAGCGTCCCCACAATCAAAAACCCCTCATCCTGAGGGGGAATCTGACGAAGTCTGCTACATCGGCCGCATCCGTCTAAACCTCCGATACACGGTGCCATAAATCAACTTGGCATCTTCGGAGAGATAAACGGATAAAACCAAATAGCATCTGCCCCGAACCTCAGTCACGGACGCGAAGTCCGGGCCGCCTTTCGGAGGGGAACACCCACCAAATCTGTGGAGTGGCTAATAGATTGTCGAATCCAATTGAATTCTTAGGTTCTACTAAATTTTCAGTAACCGTTTGTGGTTCTGGAATCGCTTCCAATTATACTATACTCCGACTAATGTTTTCTGAAAAGAATTCATTTTACTAAAATGGGTGGCGAGTCAAGAACAATATAACTATTGATCCTCCGAATGGTAGAATGTTAACCCTCGTCAAAGCCTGGGATAACCCACAAACTGCCATTACTGAAACGTGCCTTGAGTTTATCCAGATTCTGATTTTAAGCATAAACCGGACAACTCTATATACCTTAATATGGTTAAGATATGAATTCATTCTATATCCAATATAGAAATAAAGACGCTAATTTAATTTGAACCAGATTAAAAAAAACATGCGGTTGTTTCCAGTGCATCTTGACTAAATGGAAGAAAGCCAAGCAGCATTACTCATGAAGGAGCGCACCCACAGATGAGTAACCTGAGAGAGAAGTAAGTTCTCAAGTATATTACTTTAAACAGAATACCTAGCATAAGTATCCACATTTTCGATCACTTTGAAGAATCCTGATACTTGCAACGTATAGTTCTCTACTTTATTCTTATGTCTATAACTTCTCAAAATTTGGACCTTGTATTTCAACAAAATACGTGTCTAAAACCAGAAAAGTCGTAAGTAAACGGAATATAGTATGAGTACTAACCCCTTGTCCTAATGGACATCGGACAATATACAATAATTTGTATAAGTCATCTAAGTTTAATAACTCAAACCTTATGCGTCGTAGGTTGAAAACTGTGTTATGGTTAAGAAGAATTACACCGTTGTTAATGCACCTTACCTAACCATCAACTAATATAGATAAATGTTATAAATATAATTTCAAAAAGTTATATCTCACTTTATAAAATAAACGTACAGATATATCATTTTGAATTGGTACATAACAACAGATATTCAAAACCAACTTTGTCATTAGGCAAAACCCATGTAACTTCCTCAAATATCACCAATTATAAAGAATTCTGATATTGAGGATCTTATCACCCAATTCCTAATATTCTAATCCTACTCAATATCTGTAACGCCATACAAATATGAGAATCAAGTCTGCTAAATACATACCCTGGAGTCAGAATCTAATTGGGAAAGCAGTTTTCAATTAACACCGCACAAATCTGAAACATGAAAATGTTTCGAGGGGGTGGTCGGGTATTCCTAGTAATGCATTTTCCACTATTCGGATTCATGACAGTAGTCACAATTTTTCTTTCCCTTATTCCAATACCTTTATATGCCTTTACTTCTTATCTTCTGTACACCATACTTAGGCTAATTGATTTTCTTCTTCCCTGCCTTTCGACATATGCCTAAGATTTGGAAGAAGACTATCCAATAAAGCTAATAGATGTACTCTCCTAATACTAGGAGCCCTCGCAACCTGAGAGAAAGTAAAGTTAAAAGACAACTGAATAATCCTATTCAATTTCTCCAAAACCGGAATCCATCCACAAACAGAAACAAGTTTCTTCGAATTCATATATAACTATACGATGGAATACCCAAGCAATATGGATCTTCGTAGTGATACGGAATGTTATGAAAAAATGAAAAGGGGATGTAGGAGTGTCGAGGATATATGCGGCTTTCTCGTGAATCATGACAATCCAAAACCAAAGTTTGTAAGAAGATTCGGTTAACTTGGTTCATGAGTTTTAGTTTAAGGTCAGGTCATGGTCGCTACCAAAAAGAGAGAGAGAAAAGAAGCACTCGGCGTGCACTCTAACCTAGATTAGATTGGTTAATCACTTCATCTATTCAGGATGGCTCCTACTGTTTCCACGAATTCTTCTTCAAACCTTAAAAGGAGAATTAGTTGGGATCATCTGAAAATCACCCGAGAAGTAACACCTACTCATCAGTGGGAATCGGGACCCAACTATCATCACGCGATAACTTGATGGAATCCACTCAAGTCATCACACTCCAGAAGGTATGTGCATGCCTGGCAAGTTTCCTTTATATTTGAAACTCCCGATATGGTTTTTGCCTCAAGCGGCTCATGACCTTGATGGAGGACCATAAATCATAAGTCACAAGTCAAGTTCTACTTGTCATTATCCTGATTAATTTAGACCCACCCGTACTCGCCCTTGAAGGAGGCCAACAAGGCTGTACGACTTTCTTAAATTAATGCATCTTTATAATGTAGAAAAGTAACACATACCTACTGTACACTATGCCTTGACGGAGGCCAATAAACATAGCACAAATACTAAGTGCTACGCGTCTGAAATGACAGAGGGCTACAGTTGGTTTTTGGAGAAAAACCTTAAACATAATGAACTTGATATCGTTGAAGGAACTCAAGCAGTTTTGAAAATGAGTGGTTTAGGCTCCACATTTTTAAACAAGTGGTTTTGTAGAAAACCGATGGTTTTGAAGAAAATTGAGTAGTTTATAGTGTAAACTTTTGCCAAAGAGGTTACTCACTGTGAAGGGATCTAGACTCTTTTCTTATTGAATGAGGTGCAGGATATTCCTAACTGAATACCTCGACACAAAGCAAAAAGAAACGCCTATAGTTTTCAACGTATAGGTTTGTTTTCCTTACATTAATCAGAATTAATGCAGTCCCATCAATTAAACATATAATGCCAAAAAGAAACGAAAATAGGCACGCGCATATATGCCATCCGCATTCGCCACAGGGTCTAAGGTCTTAACCATAAGGTTACTTAAAATACGGCAGGGCGGGGACAGGACTAGCGCAGATGCAAAGCATATATAGCATCGACTAGATATGTATGTAATATATATCAACATTTGTCCCACGCATGATACAAGTAATATTACAGAAGCATCACAGCAGATGCGAACACAGTATGGAAATGCGGATAATCAAGGAAAAGTACATTTTAGTGGAGCCAAATATGAAATGCAATTTTCCTGGTCGTGTGGATATCCCGTAGTATCGGATCCTAAACCCCGTACGAGTGCGGCAAGCCAACTGCCAATCCGAGAAGAGAGACAACCCCAATCAACAAAGTGAGTGGGCTTTCCAGCACTTCCGAAATCCGGTGACTTGAGCAGCCCTCCGTGGGTCAATCATATACTCTCTACGAGTGCGGCGAATAGCCCGTCAATTCTAGAGTAAGTTACCCCGGTCTCAACTCCATGAGATGGATGCTCGTTGCCCTCTAGAATCAGGCTACTCAAGCACTCCGCCATGGGGTAATCCTAGTGCATGTAATGAAAACCTGAATATACAAAAGGTGACTACGTCCGCAACCTGGACGCGCCCCAAAGAATAATACAAGCCATGATGACGACAGTCCACATGTCGAACGCTCGCCACTCAATATGAATATAAATTACATCACAGAGAACTACATCAAATACTACATATACTAGGCTATCCATCGCGACAAATCCAACATAACCATAATCAGAAGCAATATCCATCATAGAACATGCAAACTTGTGAGTATCAATTCTGTAACCCCATCTAATTGATACATATATCAATTAGATGAAGTTTTACCAAACGTTATGATACACACAACTATCACTAAGCTTACGACAATCAAATACCGCACACAAATACCTGACACTTCAATTTTCCCAAACACCGAAAATCAAGTGTGCTAAAAACCGACAAGAAATTCGATGCTAAAACCCACTCCGGGAGTCCGAAATGATCTCGGATTGAGTCAAAACATTACGGAGGACCCTGGCAAAAAATTAACTTCGACCCGGAGGCACCTAGGGGGGTACCCACCTATTAAGCCACCCTAAGGTGGCCCAAGGGGTAAGCAGACCTGAAACAGCCTTCAGAGGCAGTTTTGGGTCCCCAGCCCCCTAAGGCCACCATTTGGGTAGGCTTTGGGGTGTGGGCCCTCCCTAGGTCCTCCCGAGACATCTTCAGGGTCCCCGTGCATCTCCCCGTGGCTTCTCGGTCCAAACCGAGAGCCCACGGGGAGTCAAAACATCAATATAGCATCTAATTCCTCACTGTTTTTTCGGCAGTTTTTGCGTGGCAAAAACAGCAGGATTCGGGAGTCGTAACTATCTAATTTAGGGTGTTTGGGTGGATCTTATACCATTGTTGGTTCCCAGTGCCTTCACCGGTAACCCGCGGCCAAAGCGGAATTCAAAAACAAAAATTTCGTTGCACTAAAAACTAAAACTCAAGAATCGAACCAAACACCTAAACTAGAATCATAACAAGATAGAAATCACAACATTTATAGCGTCTTCATTTTCTCCAATTAGGTTGGACTCTAGCATGCTCTCAAGAGCTCCGGGTAGCATTTGCAAGTCGGTCCTCTTTCGCCGAAGTAGATCCACCAGAGAGAACCGATCCAAACTCTGGCTTCACCTAGTAAAGCAATCGACGCTCCAAGCTCGCTAGGAATGGAGAGTGGGGATGTAAGAATTTTCCACTACATTTTCCTCTCAAATCTTTGCTCAAGAGAGCAAACAAAGAAGGAGGAGGAGGTGAGGAAAAATAACCATGAGCAACTCTTGAAGGCATGAGAGAATGAATGAAGAAGAATCGAAAAGAGAATGGCTTAACAATTTTTACAACCATACAAATAAAAATCATAACACATTTGTTAATAAAATAATGTAGCCCGTTTCTCTCTACATGTCTTCAACCATACTCAATACCACCTCACCCTCCACCTCATTTTATGAATATTCACAAATAAGGTGTCCATCTTCTAGAACAAATTCCGTATAAATACGGAATACAACCCGGTATACGTATCGAAATATATATACGCGTATTCGTATAAAAATGCGAATAGCCAAGAGAGAAAATGAATAGTGAACAATAATACTAGAATACATATATTGAAAATATATATAAAAATTATTAAATCGAAACTTGATTTAATAATCCGGCTTAATCCTAAACCGCTAGTATTATCAACCGTCCGATTAAAGTTCGTATAGCCTGTACACATATTTAATCAGACACATGTATGTACCAACATACGTCATCTATATCATATCGCCTGAACCGAGAAAACCCTCTGTGTGGGACTCTAAAGACTCGTCAATACGCTAGCAGTGAGGTTAACCACAAGTATATCAGCGGCACTAGCTGTACGTAACGGCTATCCATGTATTGAGCAATAGGAAGGCTGATGAGCAAAATAGTCCGTACCCCTACTGGGCCCATCTGTGACAATCTTCGAACAGTCTGGTCTGTTCATTTAAGAGTATCACATATCAAGTCTAGAGAGTGGATAAAGTCAGACCCTTGATAACGTGATATTTCGTGTCGGTGTGAAGCCCATCACTCATTGAGAAACTACTGATCCAAATCAGTAATTCTCGTCCACCTTGGCCAAGGATTTCTGATGATGGCCACCTGTTCATAGTGCGACATCTATCCCAAATACCGGGAGAGACGAATCCCTGACGATCCGCTCATTGCCTCCATGTAGCTCGGGACTGTACCCAACTAAAATCTGTTTGCACGACTCCTTTGAGCCGTGGTAGGGCAGTAATCAAAACATGGTGGGAACTCACACGAGACAAATGACGGTCTCAGGTCGACAGACTAACCTTTACTCATGTCACCTGAGAACTGCTATCTGACAATAAGTATAATAGCATCTAGCATGTTCCCGACGAGTCCGTCTAGTGTAACTCATAACCCAATGAGCACATGTGTACTATCTTAGGTGACTAACTGAAACCAATGGCTTGTGAGACCCTCCACTGCCCCTCGTTGGGGTCTCAAAATATATACACTAGTCTACTCCGGAGTATTGATGCCCAGTCTCGATACTCCCTCGACTAGAGACATTTAAGGATGTGCTTATAGACCATCCAGCTCCACGTATATGATCGCTATCATAATGCTGGTAGTCAAGTAAGAATCCTATGGGCTCTATCAACATGTAATAGTGATCTGTAATACTACATAATATATGTACATGATGATAGAGATGAACCAGATAGTATACTATCATCTCGAGTAAGATTGTTCTACCCGTATAGGTTCTCCCTCAATCATCATAATCGACTGCCTGCTATTATAATAATTGCCTTGAGAACGCTATATCCAACAATCCCGTTACCCATTTTAATAATTTAAAACTTAAGCAATTAAACAGAGAACAGAAAAACCCTTCACCTATCTCATTTACACCCTTTTTAATTCATTTTTTAATTCTCTTCTTAACACACCCTAACCCCTACTCCTCTATTTTTCTCTATAAATATCCAACCACACCTTGCCTTCTTCCCCTAAGCGTATCACTCCCAAAACTCTCTCTCAAATCCTAACTCTCAAGTTCTCTCCAAGAAGATCAAGCTCGTATTCCTACTTTTCCTTCAAGCTCGATCTCGTTCTTGACCTTTCTCTAGCTACGCGGATTCTACAGGTTGCCAAGAGAAAGCTGGAAGCTCAAGCTTGTCATCCACCGTTCATCGTCGGTCTCGGTCCTTCAAATCGAGGCTTTTCACTTTATTTTTCTTATACGAGTATGAGTGGTATGGATAAGTCTCCACTCCCCCTCTTTCTTCTCACATTGAATCCAACTCTTGTCATCAAACTACGTAAATAGATTCTAACTCTTTTCCTTTCCCTCATCGCCAATTGAAATCAAGATTTAACTTGTATAAATTTCTAAAAATCGTTATAACTACATTATCATGACATAGTACCACATAACTCTCCATTCTATGACATTGCTAAATATTGTTAAATAGAATTTCAATACATGTTAATAAAAACCTCTTTAATCATTTTATGCCAATTTGCGTTTTAATACCATGCTAGTAGATATAATTCATTCTTGTAACATGATAAATTAGTATGGAGTAATGACCTACCACACATAAATACACCTTTGATCATAGCACGATATCAAATTTTGCAAAGCCAAAGAATCGAATTACATTAAAATATCTTTAAATTAAAATACGGCTTTATTGATATTCTTTTATCCTTTGCAAATATGCCTCTATAACTCTCGTTACGTGAATCCGTTATGGTCGTTAGGCGAATTCGTTATGGATAGTACATATTATCGCACATATTGGGGATAGTAAAGTAAGATGCAGAACTTCTGACGGAGAATTCGGTCTCGAAAGAAATAAAATACGGTTTTAAAGAAAATACGAAATATTAAAACAAAGCTGAACAAATCGAAAATAACTTAAATCATATATTCGTAATTTCAAAGAAAAACAAATTTATGAAAATTATAGTTCATAAATACTCGAAAAATGAAAAGATAAAAGTTTTCAAAAAAATACCCTCAAGTTTCCAAAAGATAGACTTTTTCATTAAAATACCATAAACTTTAAAACTAAAATACAAATCAATTTAAAATATATTTTTATTAAAATCTCGACTTTCAAAATTAACATATTTTTTTTACTAAAAACACTCTCGAGGTTATTTTGAAAATAAATTTTTTTACATAAAACCCCCTTGAGTTTTCAAATAAGATATTTACACAAATTTACCAAAATATCTAAAATACATTTCTAAGGTATTTAGATAAATGGGTTTAAGCGGTATCATTTCTCTTGAGTATCGGGGAGTCAGAGAAAATGAGTGGATGAATATCAAGTTTAGATAAAGCAAACAAAAGGTATTATCGTTGGCAATCGTTCTTGAAAAGGTTACAAATGTTGCCGGCCATTTGCAGTGGTTTCCATATCAAATCACATCGAACTCAAACACGAACCTTAACTTGAACTTGACTTAAACCAAAACCTGAACTTAAATTAAACTCAAATTTGATTTGAAACTGCGTTATCTACTTGGAACTTGACATGAATACACAAACTCAACAAGTGTACCTGAAACCAACTTGACTTAAACCATGAATACAAATGACATGACTTGCACTTGACATGACTGCATGAATTCAATCTTGATATTACATCACCTTTTGTATTCATGGACTCGATCAAGTCTTGTAACATTAATCATAGATTAAATGTACATGGGATGTTGGGGTGGTTTAAGTGTGAATCCAACGAAATCTCAGGAGTCCCCCGAGATTATGAATCCATGTATACTAACACAACCAATCTATCATGAGGTCCCGTATTTCCTTACTCCTGAATTATAACCTGTTGAGTTTAGAATACTTCAACACTAAATTGAACTCCCGCTACTAACACTTGATTCGGACCCATGGTTTGTTGCCCCTGAATTACAACCTTTTGGGTTCGAGAACACTCTTGAGATTGGTTGACATTCATACTTGAGTTGACGTTAGGTTAGATTACCTTTGTAAAGACCTCTTAGGACACTTGCATTCACTTCATGTTCACTATACATGCACTACACAACCATGCTACATTTGGTTGCTGCTCACGTTATATTACCATGCTTATATAGTTTCATTTACATCGTCATGTTATATTAGAACTGGCATGCTATATTAATTATTATGCTTAATCATCATATCATTTTATCTATCTTTCTATTTTGTCATTATACCTCCCACCTTTCTTTAGGGACTTACCGGGCGCAAATTCACTAATAGGCATCCACGCATCTCTTTCTTTCTTTTGGATGTTCGTCAGGTGATCTAGAGACTGAGGAGATAAAAGAGACTGCTGAGGATTACAACCAGTTTGCATCACAAACCGATTTTTAGTTTCTTTCAGCTTTTACTTTCAGTAGGCCACTTGTTTAGGAATTTTTACTGCACCTTTGTTTTATGTTATTTTGTATCTGTCCAAACTATGTGGAAATGTTGAATGTAAATAAAGTTGTCGAAATTTTTATATCACTTGTTAATTTCCTGTTATGTTATATTGCTTAATTATGCTTAGCATATTTGTTTTGAGAAATGGTATTCTCGGAATAAATATATCGCGGGCCGCGTCACGTACCTACTCCCGTCTTTTGGAAAGCGGGGCGTGACACATTCTCTGTAGCTTGGAAATGTTTTTTCTGCCTACAATTTTCAAAATCATGTTGCATCTTACAGTTCATCTTGTAAGAGAAGGACGTTTAGGTGGACCCGCTAATTATCGGTGGATATATCCATTCGAGAGGTAAGTAATGGTTACGTATTTAATAGTTGAATTTAACTTTTGAATAATATTTATCAATTTCATCAATTAAAATTACCAAAATAAAATTCACAGGTTTATGTTTAAGATAAAATGATATATTCGTAATAAAGCTAGACCCGAGGGGTCGATTGCCGAAGGGTTTCTCGTCAAGAAATGCATGACATTTTGTTCTATGTACCTTGAGAAGAATGAGACTACATCCAATAGGTCGTGCCGTAATGAAGACTTCATGGGTAACGAGGGACAAGGATTAATAACTGTCTTCCATGGTGGCGGGAATATAATAAGTGTCATGAAACATGTCGCACTTTGTATTCAGAAGCTAGACACATTACATAGATATGTATTATTTAGCTCTGACGAGATCGACATGTTTCAAGAGTATGTATATAGCCTGATACTTTTCTCAACATATAAATATGAAATTACCCAACTGCATTTTTTCATACTTAGATTATGAATAGCTCGGTACATACTACCGAGAGGTCAATCGCTACTGAGGCATATCGATAATACTCGAAATCGAGAGTTTGCATCATGGTTTAACCAATTTGTAAGTTTAACACTAAAATATATTCAACTATATAATTCATGTTTCATCTCTTAAACTAAATGCGATTTTTTGAAATCTTATCGTGCCTTATTAGGTTTATATAGCCGTAGATGCCAATATAACAGAAGATATAAGAATACTTGCCTTCGAACCAGATCCAGTAGTTGAGCGTCTTACTAGTTATTTCATTAATAGATATAAATTTCATACACAAGATAGAGATGCATGTAAAAAGTTCCAAAACTACGGTGTTTTATTGACATCAACCACAAGAGATTACGCATCTTCTAGAGATATTAATCCAACCACGGGACAGCTTGATTACTACGGTGTGCTGCAAGATATAGTGGACGTACGTTATTGTGCATGCACGGTTATCATATTCAAGTGTCTATGGTATGATATCAAGACAGAAGGATGAGGGTATAAAGTAGAAAACGGGCTACTCCTACTAAATTCTTCAAAACTCGCAATCACAAATGAACCTTACATATTAGCGAGTCAAGCACGTCAGTTTTTTATGTCGAGGACCCTAAGGATGCTATTTGGCATGTCTCTATCCGCAAAAATCCGCAAGACTATTTTAACATAAGAAATCCTGATGAAAATCTTGTAATTAGCTACCCAAGCACGCCAGTCATACCATTACAAGACCTAACTATGGATATCGACGACGTTAGACTTTCAAGGGCTGACATCGATGCGGAGATTGTTGTAGAAGACAGATCATACAAATAAGCTGCCCGTAGACAATAACAAACGCGTGAACTGGACCAATTCATCGATGAGTCGGAGCAAAATTCAGTGAGTGAGAGTAGTGCCACAGAAGATGATGATTAACACTAAATTTTACCTGTCTGCACTATCCATAATCTTTTATACAATTAAACATTTTAATTTATCGCATTTTTCTTCTTTGTCTCCTTTATATACATGCGGCTTTTAGATATGCAGAAATTAAATTATGTATTGAATATCTTGACTGTGATAAATTTAATTTTATCTACAACCATGTAATTTTGTTTAACTGTTTCTTGAAATAGTTATTGTATATGTATGTTGCATTAGTTATTTTTTCAGGATATACCATCCAGTTCGCGACATGGTCTTGTACGGACTAAGTAGGACGTAGCATCCAGCTCCACGGGCCATGGCCAGGGTCAGGGTTCTGGGAAAAGGGACCCCACACAAAAAAATTCGATATGAGCTTGCGATCAAGACGGCCCGAAGAGCGATGTGCATAGGTTGGCAACTAGGGATTTCGTTGATCCTGAGGCAAAAGAGCTAAAGAAATTTTGTGCCTCGATCTGCAATAATAAGAAACGCAAGCTACATGTCGTGAAAGACGGTTCTAGTTACGTGGCGGTGGACTGGACGTCGAGATCTTTAGAGACCAAGAAAAAAACGGTCTTAATGAGATTTTGGTAAGCATATTTAATTAAGCATTCATTTATTACTTTCACATATATATGTTTGAGGCTAATACTTTTCGGTATTTCTTTGTATGCATGTTTTTTCATAGTTTGGTGAATTGACAGCTCTCTCGTACCTCTGCACATCGTCCGGGGCCGACTGTTTATATACATAACAGGGAGTTGGCGTGATCAGAACACACGGTCTATAAGAAATGGAGGACGGCCGCCACCGATGAGGAGAAATCGGCGGAGAAGCCCGCGAATTGGCTGCCACTGACGAGTATTGGGCCGCCATGATTGATCACTTCAAATCGCCTGAATTTAGGATATTTATATCGCAGAGAACTATAATAGTATTAGACGTTAATCATTTATTAGTAGAACCTATATTATATCATATCTAAATAGTAGGTTAGGATCCAGCGGGGATCAGCGGCGCAGAGTCGCAACACTGATCATTGGTTGGGCAGAGAGATGAACTTCTCCCAATATGGAGTTGCTCATGTAAGAACAAATCAAAATATTCTAAATTTTTCAACTTCCTAAACTTGATCTAAATCAAATTTTTGTCTAAATAGCAGGAGAGACAGACGGGAGAAATGCCCAGTCACATGGATCTTTACGGTATAGTGTTTGCGCGTGACTTCAGCTGCCCTAGCTCACAAGAGACGACTGAGCATTATGTAAGTATGCTCCTGCATGATTTCTTATAGTTATTTAAATTACTTAATATCTTTTTCAATAATTGACTTGACTTAGTTCAAACTGTAATTTCTTGCAGCAACGGATGAACAATGAGATTGAGCAGCGGGCGATTGCGTTTGTTGAGGAGCATGGATGAGATCCTACAAATGTGGAGCTTCATGTGACCAACGAGGACGTCATCTAGCTGCACAATCTGGACCAGCATGGGGGAGTTCACATGAGTGGCCAAGGCATTTCGCCTATGGTATATCACGCCCATCACGGTCACATCCTCCTCGCGTACGCTAAGGGATATTCATTCAGGAGCCCGTCACAAACGATGCTCACAGGTACTCCATGTAATCTCACAATCTCCTGCATGTACCGTTCTGCTAACGCTTCCGTCGATTGACCAACTCGAAACGGAATGAAATGAGCTTCCTTGGTCAATCGATCAACAATTACCCAAACTGCATTATTGCCTTTTGGACTCCGCGGTAAAGCTGTCACAAAATCCATGGTTATATGTTCCCACTTCCATTGAGAAATCGGAAGTGGTTGCAATAAACCGGCCACCCTTTGATGTTCAGCCTTAACTTGCTGACATACCAAACACTTTGCTACAAAGCGGGCGATCTCCCTTTTCATGCCTTCCCACCAGAAATGCGGTCGTAGATCACTGTACATTGATGCACGAACGGCACCCATACAGTAAATATCACATATTTACTGTATCGTGCATCTCATGTTACAGTTTTACAGTTTTGATACCCGTTCGCATCCGGATTATTTATTACATATCTAATCGGATGCAAGTTTATCTTGCTACATGCTATGCTAATACATCTATATTCCTATGAATAAAATATCACATGTTTACTGCATCGTGCATCCCATGTTACAGTTTTACGGTTTGATACCCGTTCGCATCCGGATTATTTATTACATATCTAGTCGCATGCAAGTTTACCTTACTACATGCTATGATACATATTTTACATCCATATTAATAATAATATTACATGTTCATTACATTATGCATCCATATTGCAGTTTACCGCTTTACAACACCCGGTCATATCCGTGCTGTATATTACATATTTAATTGCATGCCTAAACCTGATTGCTTCATGTTACTGCTAGATTCATATACCATACTTGCTACAGTTGATTACGATTACCTATTTGTTACTTGTGCATTACCTGACTTGACCTGATACCCTATTTGACATGACTTGATACATGTGCACCACCTGACATGACCTGATATATTACTACTTGACTTGATACCTGATCCTGTTACTAATGCCGACAACCTTGACATGTTGTCCCTACGGACATTTCCTGTTGTCTATTCAGACAAACCTGTACCTGCTTGATCCTGTGTTGGCATTAGCTCCAGATTTATCAATACCTGACTTGAACACATAACTTGGGGGTATGGGGAAATCAAAAATGTAGCTGAACGTAACTTAAAGGGCTATTATATATTGTACCGTGGTCCCGTGGGGAATGAACGGGACATAGACTCACAGTCTATTATATTGTACCGTGGTCCCGTGGGGAATGAACGGGGCATAGACCGATGGGTTACGATGAGGATTACATTAATTGATTTCGAATAACTTTAGAGTAGATAACCCTATAGCACAGTTTAGACTACTCACTGCACTTCACCTGTTTATATCCTGTTCACTGATCTATATTCATGTTACTGATGACTTGTTACTGTTCATACTTCATGCCTACATATTTCATTACATCCTGCTTGCTTAGGAATTATTGATATTATGACGCACTGACGTCTGGGTTTTGCATGGCCCAGATCCCTTATCTTTATCGCAGGCTGTTCAGGAGTATTTTGATCAACAGGCCGAGCAGTGAGGACCTGTTATTAGTTTAGTCAGTTTTCCTTTCAGCATTTTATTCCTGATGTGAGCCCGCATTATGGGACGGACTTTCCTGATCTTATTGTACTTGGATCTTTTGCTTCCGCACATTATTTCATGACTCTTTCATTCTGGCTTATGGACATGTGTTAGATAGTTTATTACTGTTCTTGATATCTCTACAGCCGTAATGTGACTGTGGAGGGATATTTCCTAGCCACAGGTAGCATGGTTGGCTCTGTCACGTGCCGATCTTAGCGCACTCTGGAAAGCGGGGCGTGACACCGTGCCCCCTGCGGCACCCATGCCCTATGCTTCCCCAGCTCCTTCTTTGTTTGCTCCGATACACTATCCAGACGGCTCTCCTCATACTCTCGCGAGTGATCGAGCATACGTCTTCTGGTCTCTTTCTACATCTGAACCCACGTTGGTTTCGGGTTCACAGAGGAGTTTAACTAGAGCAGAAGCCCTCACCGATATTGAGGTGAGGAAACTCATGAACTAGAGGCTAATGTTTCAAGGAAGGGAAATACCGGATGTAAGTTTAATTGATAATCCTTCTTTTCAACATAACTTTCATATAATTATCGTGAATATCTTTTTCTAATACTTGTCTATTGATAACACTGTAGTGGCTAAGGAATTTTCTTTTAGAGATACCTTTGTAGCCTAAGCCTATGCCACTGATTGTCATCAGTGAGGCTGCTAGATCGGTAGCCCATAATAAAGTTTATAATAGAAAATCTAGACATCTAAGCCTAAGACATGGTTATATCCGATAATTACTCAATGATGAGAGAATAATTGGAATTAACTATATTCGTACAAATTGGAATCTTTCCAACCCTTTAACTAAAGGATTGTCAAGAGATTTGATACAGAAATTATCATTGGGGATAGGGTTAAAACCTTATTAATAGATCAACTATCATTGAAATCTTACTTGATGGTTGTGCTCCAAGTACCGTGAGTTCAAAGGAAGAGTAGATGATACGATTGATTGTATAAGCATGGAAACTTGTACTTAACCTTGAAATGACCATGTTTGGATCTTGTAGGAAAAGAAATAGAATGAATTATATTCTTCATGGGTGATATCATAATGTGTGATACAACAAGACACACTACATTACCTACCTATATGAATGTGGCTGTGCAGCCGCCTTCTATGAGATTGAAAGGTTTTCTTAGAAACATTCATGAATCCAGGACATGCACATGGCCATAATAGTGCAGACTTATGAATAACTTGATCTTTGAAATATACGTATGTGCTTAATATCCGGTACTTTTGCAAGCGGGTCCTCGATTAAAAACTTCGATTACCATTCATCTTGACTGAACTTTGATGTAAATACATTAAGTGAAGATTCAAATCCCCAAGACATCTTCATGGCATGTATGTACATTTAGTATCAACTTTTGTTTGTTTTTGGAATTTTTTGAAATTGGTGGGGTTATATTATTTGTATAATACAAGTAATTTCAATGAATTAAAATTTCTATTTTGGTTTTATAGTTGACCGTGGTTATGGGAGTTATACACGGTCAACTACAAGTAATACAAGTAATACAAGTAATTTCAATAAATTAAAATTTGAATTCAAATCTTCCTCCCATTTAGTTATAGGAGTTATAAGTAGTTATGGGAGTTATAGGTAGTTATGTAAATTTAAATTTTGAATTCAAATGGTAAAAGGATTCCATTCGTATCTTTTCAACTCTTATTTATACCAACTTGGTTTCTTTGCTTCATTGAGACAATAACAATTATTTTCTTCTATTATCTTTTTTAGGGTTTTTGGTACTCATAAGATCAAGTTTTCGGAGCAATTATTTGCGAGTGCAACGTGAAGGATTGAAACACAAGATTGGGTTGTTGTATCCTGGAAGCAATTCTCACAAACCCTTGTTGCAATGTAGGGAGCGAAAATTGCTTTAAAGATAGCGATTATGTACCTCAACTCAATTTATTGTGTTTTTTAGCCATTATATTCAACCCGTGCAACAACATTCACGATTATTTATTATATCATAATAAACATTTTCAAATAGTTCATCGATTAACAAAGTTATGTTTGAAGATACCCAAATTCTGTCACAAAAAATTTGGGAAGGATCAGTAAAACGCAGAAGGGAAAGAAGGTGACAACGGGGATTATAACATTGTCTCGAAAAGAATTAAAGAGGAACTTAGCTATAAAATTGGCTCCTGAATATGAAGATTATAAGGAACCGCGAGAAAATGCTTATAGCTTAGGAGTTGGATTCTTCTTCTAAGAAAGATAATGATGATATTAACGGTTTATATTGGATGTCGAGAGTAACGGCTATCAGGGGTAAAGCTTCTATCGCATTAAGAATGTATAACTCACACACCCTCTGCTCTTGTGTTTTCATTCGATTCGAGAAAATTTCGGCAGCACCTCCGCGCTGCTCTCCGAGTATACTACAATAGAAGACATACAAATCTCAATGCTATTAGTATTGAAATGATCATCTCAGTTATATTTGTACACGGAGAACCAGCGGAAAGGTACTGATGAAACTCATCTCGAAACGAATGAAAGCATAAGCATGCATGGAAGTGTATACGTTATACATTCTTAACTTGTCCAAAACGGGACAAATCTATCGGTTATAGCGCGACTAGTCTTCTCGTCGCATAAATTACAAGATGGTTGTCAACGAAGAACGATTAACTTTTGAGGTTGACAACTCACGCGTAGTTTTATGTCACGAAGATAATTATAAACATATAACTGATAGACGGGTTCTAAGGTGCTGTCAATGCGAGATACTCGATGAAGATATGTATTGGTTTACTTTTTGTCATCATCGAGTATTATTCACTTAATTAGATTAGTTTTGATGGTTATCGTTTCTATATCGCCGTTTATTGAAGTATTTAGTTTAGGGTTTTGGAATTTTCAGTTTGAATGGTAAATTGGTCAAACAATTGATATTAATAACGAAACATTTGGATTTATTGAAATAAACACGCGTCCATACAACAAACATTACATAAATATATGTCTCACAAATCATCTAGATTAGGATTAAATGGTCAATTGGTTAATTGATTATTAACTATGTTGTTTAGGACAACATGGTTTTCGGTTTAATTAATATTTAATTGGTGACTTAATCTAGGTATGATAATTTAATCTAAGTTTAGTAGTTAAGAATTAAAAGGGGTAGAGTGGTATACTGGAGACTGATATATATATATATATATATATATATATATATATATATATATATAATGCGAAGAAAGAGCGAGCAATCACGCCGACGTCAACCCTGCAACCACATAAATTTTTTAATTACAATTTTTTTAAAACCTAGGACATACCTTTTTTAAAGAAAAATAATAATTCTAACCCTAACATACATCATTCATGTTGAGCCAAACCCTAATCCAAATATCTCACAAATCTTCCATTATAACGAAATTAACTAAAATTAACAAATAACCATTGAAAATTGAAAGTTCAAAAAATTTATTCACCTAATTCGTCGCCAATTTCACGTCGAAGTAAATTGGTGGAGAAAGGGCTCGGTGGAGGAGGGATGATCGGTGAAGAGGAGGGGCTTAGGTTGACGCGAAGGACGAGACAAGGAGGTTGAGGCGGGGGCTCGGTGGAAGCGAAGGAGCGGTGGAGGCGGGGGCTGATACCAGGGGCTCGGTGGAGGTGGAGGTAGGGGGCTCGTTGGAGGCGGGGGCTTGGTGGGGGAGGAGGTGTAAGGGAGGGGCTCGAAGGCGGGGAATCGGTGGAAGAGGAAGGGCTCAGAGGAGGGGTCAGTGGAGGTGGATGCGAGGGCTTGGTGGAGGAGGAGGGGTTCGGGGAGGGGCTCGATGTCAGAGGAGGGGCTCTGTAGAATTGGGGAATTGGGGAAAAATAAAAGGGGAAAGTAATTTGGGAGGGGAATGGACTCATAACGGGGGTAGGGTTGTTGACCAAAATCAACAAATTTTCAAAAATGGACACCCTATTTCAACGGGAGACTCGCGTCGAAGTAAGTCCTAGTTTCTTGTAGTGTCATATTCATACAGTCTGAAAATATTGATGGCTTAATTCCAAAAAATTACTAAATATTTTGGCCAGATTATGAGAAACTACTAAATTCTTGTTAAATACATAAGGAACCACCGCAAAATTTTTAAAAACTAATAAATAAGGTGTCATGTCAACAGTAATTGCAAGAAACTACCACAAAACCTTCGAATTGTGGGTTTCTCGTAATTTTGAAAGATCTGAGACAAAAAATTTGGTAGTTTTTTGGGGCAAAAAAATACTCTTTTCCCTATAACACAACATGAAAATTTTAAAATATTTAGGGAATAGTATTGAATTTTTTTTTATCGAAGGTAATTATATTTAGAGTAATAAGGTGAAAATCAAAACCCAAACCTACAGTCTCTCGATCTCTTATAACTATATGTGTGCAAATTAGAGGTCATTAATCGGGATTAACTATTGTTGAACAAGATTACGGCTTTTATTATTAATTATTATTATTTTTTATTTTGGAATGGCCCATAAGCCTCATCTAATTACACACCACACCTATGTACCGAGGAGACCCATGAATTTGCCCAAAATCCATTAATTTGTGGGTTCGAATTTTGCACTTAACCAGAAGAAGAAGAAGTGACATACCCACTGAGTTATAGCTCACTAATAAGGATCCGGATCCTTCACGCTGGCCCTTTCTTTGCTTATTTCTGCTTGTCGATCCAACAGCTGATTTTATTCAAGAGCACTCTGCTGTTTAAAATCAAGGAGCAGAGGGTCCTAATCCCACCGGCAATTAATAAGGTCTATTAATTAGTGTGGAAATTACTGTCAAATCAACAAGCAGCTAGATCGGACGGGCCTGTTCTCTCTCACCGGTCCTGATTATATTTTCTCTCTCCCTCTCTACACATGACATTGAATAAAGAATCTAATCCGTACATTTTCAGGGGCTGACGGAAAACGATTGTGCGTCGTCCATGCATTATGTTGCAGTTAGAAGAGCACCATCATCACTTTGAGACCCCCGTTATAGCAACTGAGAAAGAATTCTCCTTTGGCTTGGTTGAGAACATGACTTTCTTTTTTCTTTTTCTTTTTCAAATTCTATTAGGTTGTGGCATGCAAGCTTGAGTTATGTTAAGGGTAAGAATTTGTGGTGTTTTAATGGGCTAGTTCCCCATCAAAATCGATCATCACGGACGATTTGGACGCTCGAGCCAAAGGATTACCTTCGACTGCTTATTTGTTTGAAGGAAGAGTCATAGAAAAGTAACCGATTAAACCAACAATTTTTTATTGACAAAATGGTTTTCCATTTATTTGTTATCATTAAAAACATCAACTTCAAATAGAGGGGAAAAAAAAGAGCTGTCGCATAAGAAGAACGAGGAAATGGTTTTCATTGCCAAGAGCCCTAAGAAGCTTCGAGAATTCTTACAAGGTTAAAAAATAACGATAGTTGTCTATTGATAAAAAAATAAATTACTTGTAATTATTAGTGACAAGTACCCAAGACAGAAGTAAACGTCTGAAGAAGGCGTTGCAGACGTCTGCCAAAATAACAGAGCGGGGGCAGACGTCTGACCAAGACGTGGCAGACGTCTGCACAAGTTAGCCCAAACAACAGAGCGGAGCCAGACATCTGAAGATGGTCCAGATGTCTGATCATGAGTCTTCAGCAAAAACAGAGTGCGGGAAGACGTCTGAAGAATACTTGTCAGACATCTGCCCAACATGAGTGCAGCTGTCGCAGATCTAACTTAAGTGAATCAAATCTTACCAAATTGGTTATAAAAATATTCTATTTTGATTTTATTTTCCATCATGTATTTGTATACGGCTACTACAAGTTTCAATACAATATTCACCAAGTTGAAACCCTAAAAACTATCTTTTCCAAGATTTGATATGGTATAAGAGCCCTGCGATTAAAAACTCAATTTTGATTCATGGCTTCCTCTCAAAACTCAATTCCCATCATCTTCAAATTCTCTTTT
This sequence comes from Agapanthus africanus, assembly GCA_030015575.1. Lineage (NCBI taxonomy): Eukaryota > Viridiplantae > Streptophyta > Magnoliopsida > Asparagales > Amaryllidaceae > Agapanthus > Agapanthus africanus. The sequence goes on along the minus strand of JASDDO010000016.1, from coordinate 470,527,953 downwards.
CCAACAAAACTTTTCTACACAAACTTTATTATGTGAAGATCCCAAATTCAATCGCCTTAATCGGCCACGATCTCCTTGGTCACATCGATGGCTCCAAATCTCCTCCTCCAAGGACCATCACTAACGTCAACGACAACACTAAGCGTGTTGAAAATTCAGACTTCCATCGATGGTACCGTCAGGATCAACTCATTCTCAACACTATCCTCGGCAGTTGTGTCGAGACGATCCAGCCCTATAACTCCTCTGTTTTCTTATCCAAGGAAGTATGGAATCATCTTGTTATTCTCATTGCGAACAAATCTCGCTCACGAGTTATGTCGCTTAAGAATTGCTTCATCAATAATCAACGCGGCTCATGATCTATAACCGGGTACTTACAAGAGATGCGTTCTATCTCCGATAAGCTTGCTCTCGTCGATCACCCTCTTCCCGAAGATGCCCTTGTTCTCCACATTCTCGCTGGCCTCAAACATGAATTCAAAGAAATTGCAGCTGCTATCCCAGTCCATAATAATGTCATCACTTTCGACGAGCTCTATGACAAACTCATAGACTATGAACGCCATCTAAAGGAGGAAGACACAGGTGCGTCTAACAGTTTAAACGGCTGTGACTGTTCAGACAACCTTTGAATTTGAAATTCAAAATGTCAAACTCTGTTATTAAGTCAGCCCAAGATGGCCCAAGTGCCCAAGTGCCTTATCAAAGACAATAATAAATAAATGTTATAAGCCTGCTAGAAATCAGGCTCACTTGGCTCATAACCCACTTTATTCAAGATATTACTTAAATATTAAGAATTATTATAAAGACATGGGTATTCGTCCCTCCATATGATGTGGGACTATTTCTCACATACAAATGCTACCAATAGATTCAAACTACCAACAATCCCCCACTAGTTTGTATATATTGATTGCAACCACATCTCTCTCGTGACAAATATTATACATAAAGAAAGGTATCTCTTGATTTAAACCTTCAATTAGTGTATATATATCAATCGTCTAAAAAATTTATTGGTGTCCGCAGATTAAACCAAAACTTTTAGTATTAGCAGTTGAAATTCAACACACACAATATTCATCTTATTTTCTAAAAGGTTTATAACTGCTTTAGCACTATTATGGCCGTGTGCTACTCTCGGTATTCATAAGCATTTACAAGAGAACACTTCATATCTCTTGTTGAAGTGGCACCACTTCAATGCTAATATAGGTGGAGTTTCCTCTATTATATCCATGTTACTGTGAATATTTAAAAATTAAATAACTCTATTGAGAGTTTTCGCTCATCCTCTTTATCGTAACAGACACCACTAGATACTTCTTTATATAAGAATGAGACGTCTAGTGCAATACATGCACATGACAGTAACTTGCTATTACCCATTGAACTATTAAAATTGGTTTTTACTAATTAAAGTTGGGTTACCATTACTGGTGCTAAATTGTAAATGTTTAAGTCCCATTCCGATTGAAGTATTCTTTACCAAATCTCTAAATAATTCCTTGGTAAAGAGATCTGCTAAATTCTTTGCAGATCTCACATAAACTATAGTAATTATTCCATTAGTAATTAAATCTCGAACATATTCATGCCTTAAACTAATGTGTCTAGATTTACCATTATAAACATTATTATAAGCTCTAGACATAGTCGCCTCACTATCGCAATGCAAGGAAATAGATGGCATTGGTTGTGGCCACAACTCTATATCCAATAATAAATTTCTCAGCCATTCTGCTTTCTTGCCGGCAACAATCAAAGCGACAAATTCAGATTCCATTGTTGAATGTGTGATGCAGGTTTGTTTCTTAGAGGCCCAGCTAATGGCACCGCCTCCAATTGTAAATACCCAAGCTGTTATGGATTTATTATCACTTGCACTTGTGATCCAACTTGCATCCGAATAATCTTCTATTACTGCAGGATAATTGGAATAAAATTGATCGAACTCTTTTGTTCTTTTTAGATACCCAAGAACTCTACTGATGGCCTTCTAATGATTAGTACTGGGTTTACTGGTGTATCGTGACAATTTGCATACTGCAAAAGCTTTATCAGGCCTTGTACAATACATCGCATACATAAGGTTTCCAATAGCGCTAGCATATTCTAATTGTGCAATTACATTGTCACAATTCTCATTTAATTTCATACTCGGATCATACGGAGTAACACTTTATTTAATATTAAGATGTTGGAATTTATTTAATAGTTTCTCAATATAATGAGATTGATTTAGCATAAACCCTTCACTATGTTTTTTCACCTTTATTCCTAAAATAGTATCTACTTCATTCAAATCTTTCATTTTAAATACTGAAGTTAAATACTTTTTTGTTTTATTTATTCCAATCATGTTTGTACCAAATATCAACATGTCGTCTACATAGAGACATATGATTACCCCATAATTCTGATTGAATTTGGAATATATACATTTATCCGCACTATTATGCTTAAAACCATTTGATATTATTGCTTTATCAAATTTCTCATGTCATTGTTTAGGTGCCTGTTTTAAAGTATATAGCGACTTAGTTAATTTATAAACTTTGTTTTTATTTCCAGAAAGTATGAAACCTTCGGGTTGTTCCATGTATACTTCCTCATTTAATTCGTCATTTAAAAAGGCTGTTTTTACATCCATTTGATGCATATATAAATTATATATTGAAGCCAAAACTATAAGAACTCTAATGGATGTTATTCTAGCCACAGGTGCATAAATATCAAAATAATCTATGCCCTCCTTTTGTGTGAATCTTTTAGCCACTAATCTTGCCTTGAAAGTTTGTATAGAGCCATCGGTATTTTTTTTTCTTTTAAATATCCATTTACACTTTATAGGCTTAGATCCTTGAAGCAAGTCAACCAATATCCAAGTATTGTTAGACATTATTGAGTCCATTTCGTCATCAATAACCTCTTTCCAAAATGCAGTATTCTTAATGACATTGCTTCACTTTTTAGGATCATCTTCTATATTAAGTAGAATAGGTACTTTGTTAAGCATTTTGGTTCTATCTCCTTCAAAGAGAAAGACTATTGAACGCGAATCAATAAAATCAGGATCAGAAGATTTTTTTTCCCGATTCTTTGACTTTTTCTTGGTTCAATATTTTCATTATTTTCTCTTCTTTTCTCATTGGTAATTTTCTTAGAAGTTGCTGCATTTTCTTTATTATACAAATTAGAATCAATATTGTCATCATAAATTTATTTTCAAAAAATTCAACATGTATCGATTCAATTATGACATTTGATTCTAAATCTAGAAGTCGATATGCTTTAGAATTCTGTGCATATCCAACAAATATATTTCTAATGCCTCTCGGCCTTAATTTAGATTTATATGGATCAGTCACTTTATAATATGTTATGCACCCCCACACTTTAATATAGTTTAAATTGGGTTTTCTACTATTCCAAATTTCATATGGTGAAACATGAGTTTTCTTGAATGGTATTCTATTATGAGTATAACATGCTGTTAAAAGTGCCTCACCCCAAAGATTAAAATATAATTTAGCATTTAAAAGCATAGCATTTACCATTTCAACTAAAATCCTATTTTTCCTTTCGGCTAATCCATTGTGTTGAGGCGTATAAGGTGCAGTTTTTTGATGAATAATACCATGCATTTCGCAGAATTGAGAAAAAGAATCAGAAAAATATTCTCCCCCTTTATCACTTCTAAGGATTTTAATCCTTTTATCTTTCTGATTTTCTACAACTGATTTATACTCTTTAAATTTCTCAAATGTTTCATCGTTTGTTCTTAATAAATATACATATATAAAACGAGAATGATCATCAGTAAAAGTTATAAAATATCTTTTTCCTCCTCTAGTTAATTGACCATTTAATTCACAAATATCAGAATGAACAAGTTCTAATAAATTAGTATCTCTTTCGATTTTAGGGAAATGTTTTCTAGTCATTTTTGTTTCTACGCAAATCTCACGTTTATCATTATGATCATTCTGACATGCAATGTAACCATGTTTAGATATATACTTTAAAGAGCGAAAATTTAAATGACATAATCTAGCATACCACAAAGAAAAAGAATACTCAATAACATAAGCAAACACACAATTTATTTCATTAATACTGAGTTTGAACATGCCATCACAGGAATATCCTTTTCCTACAAATATACCATTATTCGATATTCCAACTTTGTCAGACTCTAGAATAATTTTAAATCCTTTCTTGCACAACAGATTTGCAGATACAAGATTTTTCCTCAAATCAGGAACATGAAATATATTAAGCAGAGTAAGTTTCTGTCCAAAAGTAAATTTCAATTCAACACTTCCTTTACCGAGCACTTTGGCCGAAACATGGTTTCCCATCAACACCACTTCAGGTTCTTTCTAATCCGTGTAGGTTTTGAACATTGCTTTGTTATTGCATACATGGATGGTTGTGCCAGAATCCAGCCACCAATCTGCAGTTCTAGTTACCGCAGCCATATGCAATTCCGTAATCATGCCTATCTGCATGTCAGAAACCATAGCAACAAGTTCTTTGACTTCATTTTCTATTAGATTTGCCTTGTTGCTATTTTCTGATCCGAAACCAAGTTTTTTTCGGTATTTATGAATTTGCAATTTTTAATAAAGTGGCATTTCTTTCCACAGTTATAACAAGGCCATTTCTTCTTTGCAACATTAGATTTCTTAAAATCATTTCCCTTCTTTTGGACTTTGAAATTGTTCTGAAATTTTCTATGACCATTTTCACTGACATGATTCACTTTAGAGTTAGATTTAGAACTAAGAAAAATCATGTCACGTGCAAGGTTCTCTGCCTCAATCTGTACATGAGTCTGAAATTGCTCTATGGTAAAATTTTCAGGAGAGTGCAGAATTTTCTTTCTGTATTCATTCCAAGTAGGAGGAAGTTTAGATAGAATCTCTCTAACTTGAAACGAATCAGGGACTTTAATCTCATTTTCGCTCAGTTTAGAGAAGAGAATTTGTAATTCATGCACTTGATCCATGATTGGCATGTCATCAGTCATCTTAAATTCAAAATATTTAAGCGCTAGAAATTTATCCGTACCTCCTTCTTATTTTTGTACTTTTTTTCAAGGGCGCTCCAAATTTCCTTTGGTGTCTTCATATTTCTGTAAAGATCATCAAACGATCGGTGAGGGAATTGAGAATTTACCCACGACAAACTAATTCATCTTCTTCACGTTTGTTTTTCTCTATTCTGGCACTCTCGGCATCATTCGAAGTTGAGGCTGAATCTGGAATTGGCGGCAAGTTCGGATCGAGCACGTAAAATATCTTCAATGCGGTCAACAAGAACACCATCTTGTCTTTCCATCTAGTGTAATTGCTCCCATCGAATCGATCTAGTTTGATAACATCTTGGTTCTTGAAATGAATCTTGAAACTTGAATTTAATTCTGTCTCCATCAATATCACCTTTCGATTGTTGAGTTTTAGTTTGGTTAAGATAGAATTAAAAGTTTTGAGGCGTGTATGATACACTTTCCGAAAGGTGATATTGCCCTCTACTATGGGAGTACAGCAGAAGACAATCACCCTCAAGATACAACAAAGCCCTTGAAACTCTCTTAGAAGATAATGAGAAGAAAATACCAAAACTGTGAAGAAAAAGACTTAATTTATAGAGTTGAACAGACACAACCGTTTGAACGGTTGTGACTGTTCAGAGTTGAATAGACACAACCGTTTAATCGGTTGTGACTGTTCAGACAACCTTTGAATTTGAAATTCAAAATATCAAACTCTGTTATTAAGTCAACCCAAGAAATCTTATTAAGTCAACCCAAGTGCCCAAGTGCCTCATCAAAAACAATAATAAATAAATGTTATAAGCCTGCTAGAAATCAGGCTTACTTGGCTCATAACCCACTTTATTCAAGATATTACTTAAATATTGGGAATTATTATAAAGAATTGGGCATTCGTCTCTCCATCCGATGTTGGACTATTTCTCACATACAAATGCTACCAATAGATTCAAACTACCAACAATTATGTCAACCAACCCAATGGCTCCTCCTATCGTCCTCCGCAACAACGTGGAAGCGCCTCCTGCAATCGAAGCAGCAACAACAACTTCGCTCACAACAACAACATCAACCAGTACTCCGCCGCACGCAACAACAACTCTTCCCGCTCCAACTCCTACTGCAATTTATGCAAGCTTCCCAGTCACAACACTAAATACTGTCGTCAACTTGCTCATTTCCTTTGTGAGAACGCAGTGCAAACCAATCCACCGTAACATCCATCGCAAACGTGCTCTCAATCTGTGGTAAACAACACAAATAATAATCAACTCGCTCTCTCCTCTTGGATATTGAACACTGGTGCTTCTCATCACGCACTGGTAGAAACTATGCATATTAGGGACGGTTCATTAGCGACTGTTTACTTTTAAACGGCCGCTCATGAAGTATCAGCGCCCGTTTAAAACATACAGACGTTAATATCCGGTTGCTAATGTATTAGCGACCATATGATTTTCATTAGCGACCGTATGCAACGGTCGCTAATGTTTCCTGCAATTTTAGCTCGCGACAACGCGTCTCCTCTTCCATTCTTCCCTAATTTCTCTCTATCAACAACGCAAAAAATTCCCCAAGGTGAATTTTTTCCCTAATTCTTATCTAGATACATGCTCAAATTTTGAATTCTGATCCAATATTTTTTTTAAGTTGTTTCTTGTACAATTTTTTTTCAAAGTATAGAGACGAATACCTAAGCCTGAGCACAAATTATAAATTTAAATTGCTTTTGAACAGCAAGAATCAACTTGTAACTCATTGGTAAATCCTTGCACTGCTATGACGTAGCCCTTGTAATCGAATCCCCCCAGCCATATATATTTTTATTGATTTTCTTTTAAACGTTTAGAAGCTCAAAAGTTTACATATGCAAAACACGTAAAATGAAAAATCACAAAGTAAACAAACATGTGAAAAATAATATACTAACAGACATGGATATGTGGCAGAGATCCAAACCCATCCCATCAGATTGGCCTGGCGAGATCATCCCAAGGGCCAGCGCCGCCGGGCCCCCCCATGACTAATGCCCCATTTTTTCTTTGCCCTAGTCTTTTGGCTTTCCCCCTTAACTCCCACCATGTTTGTTTACTCTGCAATTATCAGAGAATTAAAAATCACCATTAAACCAAATTTTAATACATTTTTAATTCTCCATTCATCATCCTAAACACTAATTCTATCCTATAAATACCCCTACACCATAGTCATCTCCATTCTGAAAATTATCACAAAAACTCTCTAAAATTTCCAAGTCAAAAGTTGTACAAGTGGGGTTACCTCAAGGCAAAGTTCCGGCGACGTTTCGGGAAGAATCCGGCGACGAAACGACTCTCCGACGATCCAAAATCTCCCCTACCTCTTCTCTCTAATTCCAACCTGTAGGTCCCCTCTCCCCTTCTCAATCTCTAGTCTAAAACTTACACTTTTCAAAACTGATCGGAAGCGGAGTTATTCCGACTTCCGATTCGCTTTTCTTTAAAAACACAAATTTTTCTTAAACAACAAATTACCATCTCTTCTTATATTGTTTAAAAAATATAAAACAACATTCACAACAAGTTTCAATTCAAAATAATATGTATTGCAACTTCTATTTCAGTTTTACGGTAAAATACCATCATGTTTACATATGACATTGCTTATTCATTTTGACCATACTACCTTTAGAAAACTCACGAGGTAATGACCTACCTCATCGCACCACACATTCTTGATATAGCACGATAACTTTTGGAACACTTGTTTGTGGGATAAATATGAGTTTACATTTAAATGCCCTAAACATTCAAAAATCGTTTTCTTTAAAAGTGTATTATTTAATTCCTTACAAATGCGTCTCTACAACCCATTTTGGGGAACCCCGATCGGGATGGTGCGAGTTACCGCACATTCTCGGACCTGGTAGAGCGAGATGCAGACCTCCTCACGGAGTATCCGATCTCGATGGAATTTTTAATGCAATTTTTAAGAAAAATGTGATTTCTATTTAATAAAGAAGTTCTATTATATATATATATATATATATATATATATATATATATATTATCAAAATAGCAATTTTAAGTATACAATATATATATTCCATATTTTCTAAACCAAGGAATCACAAATTTCATGAAACTATCATTACAAATTAATACAATTCCAATATTACACTAAAATACCATATACAATGAAATATAGGTTGTATCCACTAGAATATTTCACTTTATAAAAATCACAACTATGAAAACCCTAAAGGCGATAATTAAATACTTGAGGTGTATTTTAAAAATATATCAAAACCATTTTTCATAAAACCCCTTCAAGTTATATTAATTTACAATAAGGACCCTAGTAAATATAGGTTTAAGCGGGACCAGTTCTCTTGAGCCTCAGGGAGCCGGAGAATATGGGTGGTTGCCTATCTAAGGTAGACAACCTAAAAACGGGGTTATCAATACGGTAATTGTCTTGGAAAAAGACATAAATCCTGACGTCCATGTGCAGCAGTTACCGATAACTCCAAAGCATGAATCAGGAATTCAATTCCGTTTAAAAGTCTGACTCAATTCGAGTTACGGTCAAATCTGAAAATAATTTGACTTGAATTCAATTCAAGTATAACTACAATACAACATGAATCCATGAATGCCAGAATACAATTTATATCAACTTGACTCGACTTAACCGACCATGGATATACTCTGTTTGCATGACTATCCATTTATATCCATTCCGTTTATATGATATCATGGTTTCGGCAAGTCGTATACAACCATTCATTACAAAAATACAAATCAATACAACATACATTACGGGGTATTTAATGGATAGACTAGTACGAAACATGTTTACGGTGGCACGAGGTGGTCACTAAAAGACATAACTATACATCCATGCCGTTGTTCCGTGGTTTTATTAACGGAGCCTTGTACTACGGGTTACCAAAGTCTACGGTGTAAGTTGGACTCCTCTCGTATACACTGGCATCTTTTGTATTAAGCTACAAACAACTGCGTTAACATTATAATCAAACATTACTACTTATACTCTCTTATCTTTCTACTCTATTTCTATCTCTCTTTGAGACTTACTGAGCGATTGTTCGCTGACGACATTCCTTCTCTTCTTCTTTGGAATGTTGTTAGAAAGACCCGACTCCGAGGAGTTCGAGACCAGCCAGGAGCACTTGGAGCAGACCACTGAGCAGCACGACCATTATACTTTACTTGTACTTACTTTTCTTTCAGTTCATGCCATTGTTTAGGCATTGCTTTCCATTCTTGTATTTACATTTTCAGTTGTATTGTAAAGAAATGTTTAATAAATAAAAATTACTGTTCATTTACATCTCTTGTCATTCTTCTTATGTACATTTATTATATTGCTTAGTTACGTAAAGCGTGTTTATTTTTGAGTAAATACGTAGCGGGCCACGTCGCATCTCCTTTCCCGCATACCGTGAACCGGGGTGTGACAGATTTTGTTGGCGGCCCATACAGGTCAGTTTTGCATGGACATGCAGGCCAATTCTGCATGAAATCCTAAGCAATATAACACAAGAATCGGCAACTAAAAACATTCTTTACATTTCATATTTCTTGAATCTTACAATTTCATATAATTTGAATCTACCCTAACCCTATTTTTCTTTCAAGGTTATGGATTCTCCAAACAATACCAGCACCAACTTCAACAACACACCACCACCTCTACCGCTTACGCTTACCGTTGCTGCTCCGATCAATGAGCAGACGGTACTGCTTGAGGCAATCTGAAACCTCCTGGAATGATAGCAACAACAGACTTCTATCTTACTGAACCGCCCAGAAGCGGAAGCGCCCATAGTAAAGCAATTCTGGGTATTGCACCCAAAGCAATTTTCAGGAAAAGAGAGCCCTCCGGAAGCTGAAGAATGGGCTCAGAGTATTGAGGATGATCTTGCAGCAGCACAAGTGCCAGATATCGCTTGGGTATGAGTTACGAAGTTGCAACTCACCGACAACGCCTGAGTTTGGTGGAAGGCGAAAGAAATCCGTCTTGACCAGTCGATCGAATGGAAAACTTCTCGCGACATGTTCAACGCGAAGTACTTTCCAGAAACTGCTCGATTTGACATGGAGCAGCAATTCATCCACCTACAACAGGGTTTGATGTGGACCGAATCTGTGGATGAGTATGATGCTGAGTTTACCATGCTCAGTATGTAAGATTTGTCTCAATATTCGATTTTCAAATATCACATACTATACAGCTAACACAAGACCTTAACAGGTTTGCGGCACAGTTGATACCGACTGCTGAGATCAGGTCCAGACGATTTCAGCAAGGGTTAGATCCGAAGATCCAAGCTGCCTTAGTTACAGTGGATTTCCCAACCCACGACCTGGCTGTAAAAGCTACCCTTCGATATGAGGTAGTAGTGAAGAAGAAGGGAAGATCTCAATCTGCCAGTGTGAAGCGTCCTGCTACCTAGATGGCAGGAGGAGCCTCTTCAATACCAACTCATGAAACCAGGAGATCGGAAGTAACCAATAACCGTCTATGTCTAGATTTTTGCTTCTACTGCAAGAGGGATGGACACCTGTGGAAGGAATGTAGGCGCGCAAAAGTCCTGTTCTTAGTTTGTGGCGGATCCAATCATAGAATTGAAACATGTTCTTATAGACGCAACCCAGCTCCAACACACACCAACTATCCACAACGGCCAGCTATCCAAGCTCATGCACCTCGTCTTGCTCTCCCAGCTCCACCTCCACGAGGACCTCCTGCATAGCCTAATCGCCAATTCCATCAGGCACTGAGGAACATGCCTCGAGGGCAGAGAAACATGCCCCAAGAACAGAGAAATGTGCTTCCAGCTAGGAGGAATGTACCCCGGCGTCAAGCGTTCACTTTAGCGGCCGTAGAAGTCGAGACTGTAGACAAAGGTAACCATGACAATTCCCTCACATCTTTTTTATCTTTCCAAAACCTTTGCAATATTTCGTTCTTCCAAATATTTTTCATACACTATCAATAGTTCTATCACCATCACTATCACCAAATTGTTTTGAATCTGTTACACTTTCCTTCTACAAATTTCGAGAACGAAATTTTTATAAGGGGGTAGAATGTAACAACCGTAAACTTTCTGTACTTTTTCAAAGTACAGAGAGGAATACCTAAGCCTGAGCACAAGTTATAAATTAAAATTGCTTTTGAACAGCAAGAATAAACTTGTAGCTCATTGGTAAAGCCTTGCACTGCTGTGACGTAGCCCCTGTGATCGAATCCCCCCAGCCACATATATTTTTATTGATTTTTTTTAAACTTTTAGAAGCTCAAAAGTTTATACGTGAAAAACATGTAAAATGAAAAGTCATAAAGTAAACAAACATGTGGAAAATGATATACTAACAGATATGGACACGTGGCAGTGATCCACACCCCATCCCACCATATTGGACTGGCGAGATCATCCTAGGGGACAACGCCCCTGGGACCCCGTGCCTAATGCTGATTGAATACGATTTTCGATTGTGTATGTTGGAAATTGTACAGAAATCACAACCAAAAATTATTTGACCGCAATCAATAACGGTGTCGAATGTAGCGCGTTAGTAAGTGCGGATCGTCCACAGGGAAAGTGTAATCGCTCGTCTTTTGAATTAGATGAATTGAAACTTTAAAGAAAAGAAAACAAACAATTCATGATTTAAAGAATTGAAGTTCAAGAATTAGAAAAATCTAGATCTAATAACAAGAAAAAGATAGAATCAAGAATTGAGAGTTTGATGATTTTTCCAACCAAATATCAAGAATCGAAATGAGGCTCGTAGGAATCGATCGGATCTATAGATGTGATGTAATCTTACATTGACGTATTCTTATCCTTCGATGAATTGATACTAGATCGATGATGATCGACAAGAATTAGGGATTTCTAGTGAAACTAGGGTTTCATCTTATCCCCTGTTCTTTCATCGATATCATTCACATTCTAGCCTCTAGTAAATTCAAGAAACGATCGTAGATCCCTAATTTCGAGCGATAACAATCAAGAAAGCATCGCAACGAAACTAGGTCATCGATTCTTGAACTTGCTAGGGTTTACAAAACTCGTAGGACTTAAGAATCGTTTTAAGATTTGTTACATCATCATTCTATTGATCGTCTCGACTCCATGACGAGCGGAGTTTTACTCAAATATCACAACAAGAACTACAATTACAAATTGAGATCGAATCATGTTGCAAGAATTTAAAGAAAAAAAGATTAAAGAATTTCACCTTTTATTTATATCGACAATTTCATTACATTCGCTCAAGAACTACAAGAGGAAGAACTCGATCGTCGATTTGGCTTCGCTCGGCTCCGTGAGTCGTGGATCGGCTTGGATCACTTACTCGGTTGGAGATCGGCTCCGCTCCTAAAAGGTTGAAGGGCTTCTCGCTTGATTGGTACTCGGGATCTTGAATTTGGATTGGAATTAGGGTTAGGGTTTCGCACAAGTCTTGTCACTAGACTTGTGGAAGAAGATGAAGAAATTGAAGAAGACTAAAGATTAGCTAAGGATTAACAAAGATTAGCCTTTAACCCTAGGTCTAGGCTTCTATTTATAGACTTCCCCAAACCCTAGATCTAGGATTAGAATTTGAATTTCCCTCCAAAAGTTAGTTAGAAGAGATTTGAATTTCCCTCCAAAAGTTTGTTGAGGAGAAGCTTCTAGATGTGATTAGTTAGGAGCTTAATCAAGATTAACATGCTTAATGATCTTTTGCTGATCTGGCAGAAGACTCTGGAGAATTCTGGAATTTGCCGTGTCAAAATGAGGTGTACCCACTGAGATAGGAATTATGCCCTGAAAATTAGGTGATTACGTGGCAGAACCGCCGCGGAACCGCGGCTCAAGCCGGCTCCTGCCGCTGTTCCGCGGCGTTTTGGAGGCTTTAGGGCTTGGTCTCTCTGCTGTTGCTTTGGGCTGATGTATGGAGCTTTTTAGGATATGTTGAATATTGTAATTCCTTCTGTATTGCTACCAGATCTGCATCTTTTGAGTTGGCGTAATTTTGATCAGCTCTTTGGCTTTGCTCCTGCAATTTCCTGCACAAATCTCGAAACAAGTGTTGCACAATATAGGGATGATGCGATGCCATAAAATACAGTCAATTTCCCTTAAAGTGCCGGTTTAAAAGTCTAACACATGCAATCTGATATTTAACGACTGTTTTGCTAATATGTGAAATATGAATACCGAACACCTCTAGATGAGTGCAAAAGATAGGGAAATTGCCGGTTAAAAGATGCAATATTTTCGACTGATCAAATTCCCCCAAACTTATTTTCGATCGTCTCGAGCGAACTGTTTTATTAAAAAGAGAAGGAGAAAATAAAGAAAGAGAAAAACTAACTAGCACACTTTCGTAGGCAACCCGATTGCACTGAGCACGTGCAACAATTCTTTAAACCTCTAGGTGTTCCTAGTAGGAGGAGTGTTGTCTCCTGAGGGTTTTCAGCGGATTGCACCCATAAAATCCAATAATAAAAGAAAGATCATGAATATTACATTTAAAGACAAGAATTGTAAAAGAAAAGTCTTGAAAATTAGGGTTTCCAACTAAGCTAGCTTTTCGGTTGTCATGAGCCCTATCTTAATGATCATGAAAAGATGTCAGAAATCACGTCCTCCCTCAATAAAACAACGTCTTATTCTTCATTCCTATATTTCTTCCAAACATCGATCATATCACCCTGCGTGTGTGTAAAGGACATACCTACACCCGGAGAATTCAATTCAAGCTATCATACTCTTGCCCATCAGGCTCAGTACTTTTTAATTAATGAATATTAGGATTGCTCACACACTTTCATGCGACCGTTAATACTTCTTGAGGTACTAACCGACCGATTACTCATGTGCTTGCTTATTTGGTGTATTTTCCTCGTCTTGCACCACCTTAGGCATAGCAGTGACTCCCAGACCAGTTGGCCTTAGGGCACTAGGTGAAGAGGCACCCTCGCTAAATTTTTTTATTGCCCTTGGTGATAACAAAACCAGTGTCCATTTTTCTCACCACTTTATATTTTCTTATTCACTTTTTTTTATTTCCTTCATACATCGGTTTTAAGACAAGAGCATTTCAAGGTATCCTCTACTATCCCAGGCTTCAAGACGTGTGTAAGTGCGAATAGCAGGGTATCAACGTTCAAAATGTTTGGCTTCCAGAATAGAAACTATTTTTCAGACTTATTTTTATCCTCAGATTAGTGACTTCCTTTATCTTACTAACCCTTGGGACAACGGCTCATAACTACTTATTACTAGTTCGTATAAGAAAACTTCTAATTTTCTTAGTTTTCTTAAATTTTTCTAATCTCATGGATGTAATTGTTCACTATCTAAACTTTTATTGTCTTATTTATGTACAAAAATATTTTTATAGTTTTGAAATTTTTTAAATTTTTATAGGTTTTCAAAAATGTTTTGTGCTTATGCAAATGATATGCAAATGATGCGAAACTAAGCACAAACCTCCCCCAAACTTGTTTTCAATAGTGTCTTCACTGTTGCCATCTGTTAAATCTCGAAAAACCTGTAAGCCTGGGAGGAATTTATTAGTGGGGGCAAAATATTTAAGTGAAGAACCTCCCCCAAACTTATTCTTGGCTCATAATTTTGTAAAAATTTTCTTTTCAAGAGCCCGATTATACCCCCCCAAACTTAAACAATGTTAATCTTTGAAACTCACATGAGGGGGTCAAAAATCAGTGGTCGATGCCAAGCTTTGCAAATACCGAAAGTTAATACCAACCATTCAAAAATTTTATCAATGCAGTGCTCTGGTTGGTGGAAGAAAAAGTGGGAAAAGGGTAAGGGGTGGAATAGAACGTGTGTGCGTCTCATATTGGAGAGACGATGCAGTGAATGTGATGGATTACTCGCATTCTTTTTACAGTCCAGAAGAAGGGGTGGAGGTTCAATTTCAATGATTGGGAGATGATTCATCTCAACACCCGTGTCATTCAAAAATACGAGTTCATCAGCGAAGATCTCCTCAAAAGTTCCATCAATACCCCGATGAATAATGTCATCACAAAGCGCGGGGTGATCTTCAGACTCTAAAAACAGTTCATAATCAGTGTTAATTGTTGACCCGGACATCTCGGTGGAAGAGTCCGTATGTGTATGATACATAGTTGGGTCAAACAACAACGTATGAAAAGAGTCAAGATCAGTATCAGGAGGATCATCAAATTCGCTGCTGTCGACATCCATTAAGTTGACAGAACAGACCTGAGCAGTAGGTTCGGAGGGTACACTTCCCAGCTTGTAAATGTTCAGCTCTATTGACCTATTCCCGAAAGATAGGGTCATAGAACCATTACGACAGTTGATTATTGCATTGGAAGTGGCCAAAAAGGGCGACCTAAAATCACCGGAATTTGATTCCGTGGGTTTGCTACAGGCTGTGTATCAATTACAATAAAGTCCACAGGGAATATGAATTCCCCGATTTTTATTAACACATCCTCCAGTTCACCCCTAGGTTTGGTGATCGATCGATCAGCCATCTGGAGAGTTATGCTCGAGGGCTTTAACACTCCGATACCTAGTTGCTCATAGACTGAATATGGAAGCAAGTTAACACTAGCGCCGAGGTCTAGTAGAGCACGGATGATGTGTTTTTCCCTAATAGAAATGGAAATAGTAGGATATCCAGGATCCTTACGTTTCCTTGGTAATTGTTGGGGGAAAGCTGTGTCTACAGTCTTTGCCATAAAAATCTTCTTGGGCACTTGTTTCTTCCTCTTCCTAGTGCACAAGTTCTTAAGAATTTTCGCATAGGACGGAACTTGTTGGATGGCATCTAGGAGAGGGATGTTGATGTTAACTTGCTTAAAAATGTTCATAATCTTCTCCATATGTGGACTCGAGTTGTTAGCCCTTAACCGATTAGGATAAGGTGCTTTAGCAATAAGCGCTGGGTCCATCATAGGAGAAGGAAGTGTGTGTGGAACCGATCCCAGAATAGAAGTGGGGATCATCCATGAAGGGGTAGAAGAAATGGGCTGAAGTGGCGAGCCTTTTGGGAAACGAAGAATAGGCTCGGAAGAAGGTGGTGGGGTAGAAGAACTGGGGTCAGAATTAGAAGTGTGTGTGGAAGGAAAGGTCTCAGCCGGGGTATCATTGATAGATTTTTCAGTGTCATCAATCTCTTCCCCAACGTGATTGTCAAGCACTCTTCCAGATCTCAACGTGATTGCATCCACATGATGTGAATAGCCAGGTTGGGTAAGGGTTGAGCTGGAAGTTTCCCTCTCTCTCTCTTGCACTCATTTCAGCTTTTAAACGTGCAATTTCTTCTTCCATCAGTTTAATAGTCTCACTTTGGGACGCAGAGTTTCTCTTTATGTCATCGACGGAAGTTTTTATTGTCAAAAGCAAGTTCATGAATGAAGAGGATTCATCTGAACCGATCAACTGCAACGGATTGGATGGTGCAGGTGTGTTGACCGGATTTTGGAAGTTTTGTGCGTGAAAGGGGTGCTGACTCAATTGTGGTTGCTGTTGTGGTGGAGAGACCCTATGGAAATTGTTTTGGGTTGGAACCGTATTTTGATTTTGTGATTGGTTCCAAGAAAAGTTAGGGTGATTCCTCCAACCCTGATTATAAGTGGAAGAAGATAGATCGTTTCTAGGTCTTTGAAAGGCAGAATTGATATGACCTTGAAACGGAGAATTTTGTGGACATTCTTCCGTCAAATGAGAAGGATCAGAACTGCATCCACATACAGTTTTGGAGAGTGACATTTGATTTAGGGTGGCGGCTAAAAATTTGTTTTCCATAGTCTCGAGTTTCTTGTGTATAGCTGCAATGTCAGCTCTAACTCCTATGGAAATATCATTGCCATCCCTAGACGATTGACTCACACCCTCCCACTGTAAAGATTTTTCAGCGAAATCTTCTAGAAAGTTCCATGCTTCCCCATCATCTTTGGTCATAAAGTTGCCTTGACACATGGATTCAAGGGTCTGTCTTGTGTTAGGATTAATGCCCTCATAAATGATTCAGCACAGTTCCCATCTCGGGATGCCGTGATGTGGACATTGGACTAACAGATCCTTGAAACGTTCAAGACACTTTAAAAATGTTTCATTCGGAAGCTGGGTGAATTGATAGATTTCGCTACGGACTCGAGCTGTTTTGTGATGTGGGTAAAATTTCTTAAGGAATGCTTTGACGAATTCGTCCCAATTTGAAATGGAATGTGCGGTAGTATTATATAGCCACTTCTCGGCTAAATCGCAAAAGGTAAATGGGAGAAGACGTAGACGTAAAGCATCCACAGAAAGCTGTGAAGTACCCATCATTGCACATACATTTTCAAATTTGGTGATAAATGCATATGCGTCTTCAGACTCGAGACCGTGAAATTTTGGTAGAAGGTTGATGTATTGGTGTTTTATTTGAAAATTTTCCCCGTTGGCTGGTGGAATGGAAAGACAAGTGGAAAGGGGACCTCGTGTAGGATAGCATCTCTCTTGGAGAGTGATGCGAGGTGGATTCTGCGGACCAACGGACGGCGGCAGATTAGTGGAAAAGAAGTTCGATGGAGGTGGATCCATCGATATGGGTGTGGTGGTGGGTAAAGAAAGGGTAAATGTAGAAATACCGACTTTAGGGTCGATCAAGGAAACGCGGACTTAACGGGCACTAGAATCCCGTGTCCAGCCTATCTTGCACTAAAAAGGGTTAGTACAAGTGGCAGCGTGAATTTATAATTAGGGGAATGATGAATGTTGGTGTTTGTTTTGAAAAGATATGGATTTTTGAAAAAAAAATGATGCAACACAACAAATACAACACACAAAACCCTAATTCTAGGGGTCACCTAGGTCAGGCTCTAGACCGCTCCTAACTGCTAAAAGACAAGTCGCAGGATCAATCCTCCACTGCCTCTTTGTCCCCCTGTGGCCAGGTAAGTGCCAGGTAAGTGGGAAGGTACTCCACTACGTAAGTAGTGGGCCTAATTAATAACCACCAGCCTTCGACACACTTGCCTTAGACACCACAAGAAAACGCAGATAAGCAATGAATTACCCACGGCCTTCTTCTGTCCTAAGTGAGCGCGACGGTTCTTAGAGTCATCTCTAGATTTCTTTTAATTAATGAGGGTAAATGCGGATGCAAGTTTGTGATTTTCGGGGCTTAGGAAGGGTAATGAACTCCCCACCTAATCTGGATTTGGTCTTTGCCTCTTAATGTCCGTATTAATTATGCAAACAACCAAGAAACAAAAACACGCACAATTTTAATTTGCTTTTTGCGCGCTGCGATTTTTGCAAAGAAGCCTGCAGAAATTTGTTAGTTGGAGCTAAAAAGAGGAGAGTGGAAAAAGTAAGGAGTTACCTGAAGAAGTTTGGTGCAGCAACTCCTTGAGGAGACCGCGGTTCCGCCGCAGATGGTAGGTCAGGACCGCGGAAACGCGGCTGTTTGAAGGGAACACCGCACAAAATTTTATCAGAGAGTTTCTGTAGACTCCCTCAGCTCTCTGGTATTTTCAGAAAAATTTTATCCAGCTCCAATGATTCCATATTTTCTCGTCGCACAGATCACAACAACTCGTATTAGTGTTTGCGCGAATTTTGATCTAAAAATTATAATGGAATAAATCTTTCAACTCAAATTTCAAAATACGAACAATTAGCGCACAATCCCCGGCAACGGCGCCATTTGATTGAATACGATTTCCGATTGTGTATGTTGGAAATTGTACAGAAATCACAACCAAAAATTATTTGACCGCAATCAATAACGGTGTCGAATATAGCGCGTTAGTAAGTGCGGATCGTCCACAGGGAAAGTGTAATCGTTCGTCTTTTGAATTAGATGAATTGAAACTTTAAAGAAAAGAAAATAAACAATTCATGATTTAAAGAATTGAAGTTCAAGAATTAGAAAAATCTAGATCTAATAACAAGAAAAAGATAGAATCAAGAATTGAGAGTTTGATGATTTTTCCAACCAAATATCAAGAATCGAAATGAGGCTCGTAGGAATCGATCGGATCCATAGATGTGATGTAATCTTACATTGACGTATACTTATCCTTCGATGAATTGATACTAGATCGATGATGATCGACAAGAATTAGGGATTTCTAGTGAAACTAGGGTTTCATCTTATCCCTTGTTCTTTCATCGATATCATTCACATTCTAGCCTCTAGTAAATTCAAGAAACGATATTTCGAGCGATAACAATCAAGAAAGCATCGCAACGAAACTAGGTCATCGATTCTTAAACTTGCTAGGGTTTACAAAACTCGTAGGACTTAAGAATCGTTTTAAGATTTGTTACATCATCATTCTATTGATCGTTTCGACTCCTTGACGAGCGGAGTTTTACTCAAACATCACAACAAGAACTAAAATTACAAATTGAGATCGAATCATGATGCAAGAATTTAAAGAAAACAAGATTAAAGAATTTCACCTTTTATTTATATCGACAATTTCATTACATTCGTTCATGAACTACAAGAGGAAGAACTCGATCGTCGATTTGGCTTCGCTCGGCTCCGTGAGTCGCGGATCGGCTTGGATCACTTGCTCGGTTGGAGATCGGCTCCGCTCCTAAAAGGTTGAAGGGCTTCTCGCTTGATTGGTACTCGGGATCTTGAATTTAGATTGGAATTAGGGTTAGGGTTTCGCACAAGTCTTGTCACTAGACTTGTGGAAGAAGATGAAGAAATTGAAGAAGACTAAAGATTAGCTAAGGATCAACAAAGATTAGCCTTTAACCCTAGGTCTAGGCTTCTATTTATAGACTTCCCCAAACCCTAGATCTAGGATTAGAATTTGAATTTCCCTCCAAAAGTTAGTTAGAAGAGATTTGAATTTCCCTCCAAAAGTTTGTTGAGGAGAAGCTTCTAGATGTGATTAGATAGGAGCTTAATCAAGATTAACATGCTTAATGATCTTTTGCTGATCTGGCAGAAGACTCTGGAGAATTCTGGAATTTTCCGTGTCAAAATGAGGTGTACCCACTAAGATAGGAATTATGCCCTGAAAATTAGGTGATTACGTGGCAGAACCGCCGCGGAACCGCGGCTCAAGCCGGCTCCTGCCGCGGTTCCGCGGCGCTTTGGAAGCTTTAAGGCTTGGTCTCTCTGCTGTTGCTTTGGGCTGATGTATGGAGCTTTTTAGGATATGTTGAATATTGTAATTCCTTCTGTATTGCTACCAGATCTGCATCTTTTGAGTTGGCGTAATTTTGATCAGCTCTTTCGCTTTGCTCCGGCAATTTCCTGCACAAATCTCGAAACAAGTGTTGCGCAATATAGGGATGATGCGATGCCATAAAATACAGTCAATTTCCCTTAAAGTGCCGGTTTAAAAGTCTAACACATGCAATCTGATATTTAACGACTGTTTTGCTAATATGTGAAATATGAATACCGAACACTTCTAGATGAGTGCAAAAGATAGGGAAATTGCCGGTTAAAAGATGCAATATTTTCGACTGATCAAATGCCCCATTTTTTCTTTGCCCTAGTCTCTTTGTCTCCCCCCTTAACTCTCATTATGTTTGTTTATTCTGCAATTATCCAGAGAATTAAAAATCACCATTAAACCAAATTTTAATGCATTTTTAATTTTCAGTTCATCACCCTAAACCCTAATTCTATCCTATAAATACACCCTACACCATAGTCATCTCCATTCCGAAAATTATCATAAAAACTCTCTAAAATTTCCAAGTCAAAAGTTGTACAAGTGGAATTAGCTCAAGGCAAAGTTTCGATAACGTTTCGGGAAGAATCCGGTGATAAAACGACTCCCCGACGATCCAAAAATCTCCCCCTACCTCTCCTCTATAATTCCAACCTGTAAGTACCCTCCCCCTTCTCAATTTCTAGTCTAAAATTTCCACTTTTCAAAACTCGTCGGAAGCGGAGTTATTCCGACTTCCGATTCTCTTTTCTTTAAAAACTCAAATTTTTCTTAAATAACAAATTACCATCTCTTCTTATATTTTTTAACAAACATAAAAAATATTCACAACAAGTTTCAAATCAAAATAATATGTATTGTAACTTCTATTTCAGTTTTACGGTAAAATACTATCATGTTTACATATGACATTGCTTATTCATTTTGACCATATTACTTTTAGAAAACTCATGAGGTAATGACCTATCTCATCACAACACACATTCTTGATATAGTACGACGACTTTTGGAACACTAGTTTGTGGGATAAATACGAGTTTCCATTTAAATACCCTAAACATTCAAAAACCGTCTTCTTTAAAAGTGTATTATTTAATTCCTTGCAAATGCGCCTCTACAACCTATTTTGGGGAACCCTGATCGGGATGTTGTAGGTTATCGCACATCCTCGGTCCTAGTAGAGCGAGATGCAGACCTCCTCACGGAGCATCCGACCTCGATGGAATTTTTAATGCAATTTTTTTTAAAAATTATTTCTATTTAATAAATAACTTCTATTTTATATATATATATATATTATCAAAATATCTATTTTAAGTATACAATATATATATTCTATGTTTTCTAAACCAAGAAATCATAAATTTCATGAAACTATCATTACAAATCAATACAATTCCAATATTAAACTAAAATACTATATGTCAAAACTATTTTTCATAAAACCCTCTCAAGTTATATTAATTTACAATAAGGACTCTAGTAAATATAGGTTTAAGCGGGACCAGTTCTCTTAAGACTCAGAGAGCCGGAGAATATGGGTGCTTGCCTATCTAAGATTGACAACCTAAAAACGAGGTTATCAATACGGTAATTGTCTTAGAAAAATACACAAATCTTGTCGTACATATGCAGCAGTTACCGATAACTCCAAAGCATAAATCAGAACTTCAATCCCGTTTAAAAGTCTGAATCAGTTCGAGTCACGGTCAAATCTGAAAATAATCTGATTTGAATTCAATTCAAGTATAACTACAAGACAACATGAATCCATGAATGTCAGAATACAATCTATATCAACTTGACTCGACTGAACCGAACCATGGATATACTCTGTTTACATGACTATCCATTTATATCCATTCTGTTTACATGATATCATGGTTTCGGCAAGTCATATACAATCATTCATTACAACAATACAAATCAAAACAACATACATTTGGGGTATTTAAGGGGTAGACTGGTACGGAACATGCTAAAAGTAGCACGAGGTGGTCACTAAAAGACGTAACTATGCATCCATGCCATTGTTCCGTGGTTTTATCGACGGAGGCTTGTACTATAGGTTACCAAAATTCACGGTGTAAGTTGGACTCCTCTCGTATACACTGGCATCTTCTGTACCAAGCTACAAACAACCGCGTTAACATTATAATCAAACATTAGTAGTTATACTCTCCTATCTGTCTACTATATTTCTATCTCTCTTTGGGACTTACCGAGCGATTATTCGCTGATGACATTCCTTCCCTTCTTCTTTGGAATGTTGTCAGGAGGATCCAACTCCGAGGAGTTCGAGACCAGCCAGTAGCACTTGGAGCAAGACCATTGAGCAGCACGACCATTAGACTTTACTTGTACTTACTTTTCTTTCAATTCATGCCATTGTTTAGGCATTGCTTTCCATTCTTGTATTTACATTTTCAGTTGTTTTGTAAAGAAATGTTTAATAAATAAAAGTTGATGTTTATTTACATCTCTTGTCATTTTTCTTGTGTACATTTATTATATTACTTAGTTATGCTTAGTGTGTTTACTTCTGAGTAAATACGTAGCGGGACCCGTCGCGTCTCCTTACCCGTACACTGGGAAGCGGGGCGTGACAATCTAACTACAGAAGCAATGATTGCTAGACATGTCTCATATAGGTGGATGTATACAGTAGAAAGGTAATATATTTTTTTATTCAATTGTGTATTTAATTCATTATAATATTCATATTTGTCTAAGATATTCATTAACGAATACTTGTATTTTTGAAACAGAAAGTACGCAATTGAGCTCGACAGAAAGGGTCAAAAGCCGAGAGTTATTGCGCCAACGAATGCCTCAACTTCACTTCTCATTACTTGCGTGGAGTTGAAACAAAATTAAACCGTCCTTCTTGAATTAACAATGACCAGCTATCCCATCCACAAGGGGATGATCGATCCTACCGAAGGGAGTAGCTCGATCAAGCGCATTCGTATATTCTTAATAAGCTTAAAATTACTGCCGATCATAGAAGATATATAAATTAAAACTTTTAACCGCGTCAATATTTTGAGTGTCTATATCTAGATATGCCTAAATAATTAATATTGGTATTCTTTTAGCCGGCATATTGAAGAACTTACGAATGCGATTTCCAGAAGGATGCTAATTGAAGATTAATCAAGAACATAAGAAACACTTTTCACCGTGGTTCCGTAAACAAGTACGTATGTCTTGTATATTTCACGTTTCACATCATATATCACATATAACTTATAAATTTTATGTGTAAATATATTGTAGATTGAAGATGATATAGCAAATGGGATGCAAGTCTCGGATGTAATCGTGCGACCATCTAAAGGTTCTAGTGCAAAAGTGAATCGATATAGTTTATATTGCATTAATAATCTAAAATTTCTTACAACCGAGAAATTGACTATAAAAAATAATGGGATTTATTGTCCATTTGAACAAGTGTGCTTCTCAAGTTCCCGTGATCAAAGACTGTAGGGAGTAAAATAAGAATATTACGGTCAGCCGGAAGACATAATAGAGTTATTTTACGGGAGTAATGAGTAAGAAAGATTTGTTATGTTCAAAGTTCGTTGGTGTGCTTGCATCTAGATAAATGGGTACGGTTTTCAGTTTGTCAATCTCAATAAAGAAATTTATCGAGATGATAAGTTCATGTTAGCTTCATAAGCTGAGCAGTGTTTCTTTGTCAAAGATCATAATCATGAAGAAACTTGATTGCATTGCTGACACCTCCTAAATCCTTGTTCGATAGTTCTTCCGACGAGATTGACCTTGACGAAGCTGATCAGGTTGATATATGAAAAATTTTGCGATTGTAATAATATATATATATATATATAGTATAAAATTTGCAGTTGTAAACACTTGTAATCAATTGATATATGTTATAAACTTTGCACTTGTAAAAACTTCTAATCACTTTCATGTAAATGATATATGAAAAACTCTGCAGTTATAATCACTTGCAATGTATTGATTTGTTAGTTTAATGATTTATGCATATTATATATTTTGTATCGTCATTACTCTTGCATGAAACAGATGGGATGAAAAGGCATATTCAAAAAAATTTCCTAAATATTTTCTTCAAAGAAAAGAGATCGAGATATTTCCTCTTTGACATTGCCTGATCCTTAGAGTAGAAGTATATATTGCGAGTTTTAAATAATCGTCGACCATATTATTTTATTCAAATAATTATTGCATTGATTATAATAAATTAAAATGTGTTGGTATATCTGATCAGGAGGATGCAGGTCCATCAGTGCAGCATGATCCGTATGCACACCTAGACGAGAAGTGCACAGACTTGAGTAGAGAACCTAGAGCGTTCTCGGATCCCGTCACCGATGAGTGGATTCATGCATTGCCTCTTCCTTGCAATTTACAAAATGAAAACCGTATTGATATTGGGACAATACGAAGGCACTGGCGCGGTGGGCTGCTGCTCGACCTCAAATCGATATGATGATAGAGACAGCAGACATGAGTATTGATGAGGCATGGGCTGCGGGGGATAATCTGGCCCAGTTTGAACATCATGGTAGAGGTGTTGAAAAAGAAATTATGAAATACGATATAAGTGGAAAAAGGGCAATTCTGTAATGGGTAGGTGCGAAGCCCGTAGGTCCGGATATGTGGGCTACACATTTCCATGATTATATCGGTATTCTCGTCCGCAACACTGACTTCTGGAACGTGGGCTTCACATTTGCAGATAACCCTTGTGAAGCATACGTATGGACTTGGCGTTCACTCTTGGTAATACATAACTCAACTATATTTCAACATTGCATGCACACCTGTTTTATATTATAAATTTATTAAATAATATATTTAATAATCTGTATTACAGAAACATTTCATCTTAGAAGACGATATAGACGGACATTGGACCCATGTCCGGTATGAGATGTCACAAATATTCAAGAGATGATGTCAAATTGAAGAAAAATTCAAACAATCGAAGAAATTTATGAATGATTTGAAATGTTTTGCCGCTTTTCCCTCCAACATCCCTAAAGATCAGTTTGCGTTTCTCCTATTGCGTTGGGATACACCAAACGCAAAGGTAATTAAAAATATACTTAAATGATTTGAATACCAAATTTAGATTAAATTACATTTAGATATATTATAATTTGAATAAGCAGGAAGTATCAAAAAGGAATAAGCAGAATCGAGGGAAAGACACAGATGACTATTATGGTGGATCAATTCCTGCTAATCAGTATAGGGCTACTTTGGTTAGCTTATATTTAATTACATAAATGTTCGATTTTTCAATTTCATCATTAAATATCTTCACGTATAAATAAATCAAATATCCGTTATAGAAGAAGACTGGGAAAAAGCCAAGCCTCCCTGAGGCTTGGGAGGCATTACACATGAGAGAGAGCATGTCAGAAGAAATGATGGATATAGCCACTCAATATGTGGTTAGCTTGCATTTTTCAATTTTTTAAGTAAATTAATTACACTTGTTAATTTCGTAAAGAAAATTAATTATTGTTTTATTTATTGAAGGAGGAATTCAAGGAAGCGAAGAGGAGCTATCGAGAATCAAATCCTGAATATACGGACAATGATCCTCTTCTTATGGAGGCTGAGGTATCTATTATAGAGCAGCTTTTCCCTCAGTCGAGGGACACCGTCGTATTCCCCTATACGGTGGTCCCATTAGTCTTTCGCGGTCCGGTTCCAGAAGAACAACTTTAAGTTCGTCGACCGTTCTCTCTAACCAACAATCAGCTAAAGCACAATGGATCAATAAGTTAGAAGAGCAGCTCAGGAGGAGAGATGAAGCAGATAAGAAGAGGGCGGAAAATGAAGTGTCTTGGAGAGCTCAAATAGAAGCGCGGTGGGAACAATTATCGCAACAATACGTTCCACCTCCGCAACCATGGTCAACACAGGGTCTATTGCCACCGTAGCTGGCATATCACCCTCCTCCGACACAGCGACCGTATTACCTTCCGCCATCATAAGGAACGCCGTACTACGCTTATCCTCTGCCTCCACAATCACAAGGAGGGTACAACCCTCGGCCTCCGCCTCCGCCACAAGATCCTTATTACCCTCACCCTCCGCCATAGGAATCATATAACCTTGATTAGTCGACCCCATGGGGAGGGTTATTAGGTAACTTTTTTCGTAGGAGGATTTCGACGATGTGAATCGACACTATTAAAAGCAAGGTTCTGGTGACGATGGCAGCGGTGGGAGTTAGTGAGATACGTATAGTTATTATTTACAGAAATTTGAGTATGCAATTAAACTGTGTTGGGTTTTGATGTTTCAAATTCATGTTGTATAGTTGTAGTGTTCTTATAAGTTAACGACGAAAGGATTATGTTTTGGCTATGGAAGTAGCGGGAGTTAATGAGGTACACATATATATGTGTTAGTATAGCTAACGTTGTTTCAAAGATTATGATTTGAGTTCATATATTTATTTATTTGATTCGATTCACGAGGTTGAGAGAGCTGCGATTGCGCGTGATTTAGAGATTTTTTCGTATTGTTGGACATATAAATAGCGTATGTATTGTGTTGTTCGTATTTAAAACAATTTAGTTTATGTAGGCTTGTTTATTAAGAATTTAGTTCATATGTGTTTGATTGAGTTGTTGATATTAGTTGATATATCGTGGATAATGTTTATATGTTGGTTTGTATGCGTATGTGTTCGTTTGAGTTGTTGATATAGTTGGATATATTGTGGATTATGCATATATATTGATTTGTATGCGAAACACTATTGTGGTGTAATATATTGTGATTTTGTGTATTATTGTATTGAATATAGAATTTTTCTGTAAAAAAATTTCAGGAAAAATAGATATTAGTGACCGTATTAGCTACAAGAACAGTCGTTAATACCTTATCAGCGACCGTTTGGTGATATTAGGAAACAGTTAAATTCGTTGGGATGTCCACGTGTCTCCTTATTAGTGACCGGAACAAACGGTCCCTGATATATATTAGCGACCGTTCATATTGGTCAAAGGTATTAATAAGGTAAGCATATTTAAATGGGCCAAATGTTACATGGATATTATATGCTTACTTTTTCCTACAAAATGTTATTTATAATATATAAACATATGAAAATAGTATTTTTACAGATAAACCCGCATATGTACCATATATTATAATAAACACCTTTTATTATATAATAATAGTAGGGAAAATGTCATATTAAATGTGCAGTTTTATCAACTGAACAAATACCCCCAAACTTATTTTTGATCGTCCCGAGCAAACTAGTTTATTCAAGAGAAGGAGAAAAAAAAAGGAGAAAGCTAAGCACACTTTCGTAGGCAACACGATTGCACTGAGCACGTGCAACAAGCCGTTAAACCTCTAGGTGTCCCTAGTAGGAGGAGTGTTGTCTCCTGAAGGTTTTCAGCGGATTACACCCACAAAATCCAATAACAAAAGAGAGATGGTGAAATTTATATATAAAGATAAGAACCATAAAAGAAAGACTTTGAAAATAAGAGTTTCCAACTATATTAGCTTTTCAGTTGTCATGAGCCCAATCTTAATAGTCATGAAAAAATGTTAGAAATCACATCATCCCTTAATAGAACATCATCTTTATTCTTCATTCCTACCTTTCATCCAAACATCGATCATATACCCCTACGTGTGTGAAATGGACATCCCTACACTCGGAGAATTCAATTCAAGCTATCATACTCTTGTCCATCCACCTCAGTACTTTTTAACTTGATGAATATTTAGATTTGCTCACACATTTTCATGCGACCGTTAATACTTCTTGAGATACTAACCGACCGATTACTCATGTGCTTGCTGATTAGGTGATAGTATTTTCCTCGTCTTGCACCACCTAAGGCTTAGCAGTGACTCCCAAACCAGTTGGTCTAAGGCACTAGGTGATGAAGCACCCTCGCTATATTTTTTTATTGCTGCCTTGGCTATAACAAAACCAGTGTTCATTTTTCTTTTCACCATTTTTATATTTTCTTCATTTTTTTTTCATTTCCTTCATACTTTGGCTTTTAGACAAGAGCATTTCAAGGTATCCTCTACTATCCCAAGTTTCAAGACGTGTGTAAGTGCATGTAGTAGGGTATCAACATTCAAATGTTTGGCTTCCAGAATAGAAACTATTTTTCAGACTTATTTTTATCCTCAGATTAGTGACTTCCTCCATCTTACTAACCCTTGGGACAACAGCTCATAACTACTTATTACTAGTTCGTTTAAGAAAACTTTTAATTTTCTTGGTTTTCTTAAACTATTCCTATCTTTTGGATGTAATTTTTCACTTTCTACACTTTTGTTATAAAAAATTTTTTTTAAAATTTTTGAAAATGTTGTGCTTATGCAAAGTATGATGCAAATTGATGTGTAAATAAGCACAAACCTCCCCCAAACCTGTTTTACAGCAGTGTCCTCACTGATGTCATCCGTTAAGCTAAAAAACCTGTAGACTTGGGAGGAAATTATTAATGGGGGCAAGAATATATGAAAGTGAAAATCCTCCCCCAAACTTATTTTAGGCTCACAATTTTGTAAAAATCATTTTCTTTCAAGATCCCAAAATATACCCCCCCAAACTTAAACAATTTTAATCTTTTAAAATCACACGAGGGGGTCAAGGTTATTGGTTAATGCCAAGCTTTGCAAAGACCGAAGGTCAACACCAACCATTCAAAAATTTTATCAATGAAGTACCAAGGTTGGTGGAAGAACATGTCACCTTTCGACAAGAAGAAGTGGGGAGGTGATAAGAGGTGTAATGGAAAAGGATTGCGTCTCAATTTGGAGAGACGACACAGTGATAGTAATGATGGATTACTCGCATTATCATGATTGTCCAAAAGAAGGGGTGGGTGTCCAATTTCTTCATCTTGGAGTTGATTCATCTCAACACCCGTGTCTTGTAAAATTGCGAGTTTATCAGCGAAAATTTCCTCAAAGCTTTCGTCGATACCCCGAAGAATAATATCATCAGAAAAAATGGGGTGATCGTGAGACTCTATAAAAAGTTCCTCATCAGCGTTAGATGTTGACCCGGATAACTCGGTGGAAGAGTACATGGTTGGGTCAAACAACATATGAAAAGAGTCAGTATCATAAGGTTGATCAAATTCGCTGTTGTCGACATCCATTAATTCGACAGAACACACATGAGCATAGGGTTCGGAGGGTTCACTTCCCAACTTGTAAATGTTAAGCTCAATTGACTTCTTTCCAAAGGATAGGGTCATAGAGCCGTTTCTACAATTGATTACTGCGTTGGAAGTGGCCAAAAAGGGTCGACCGAGTATCACCGGGATTTGATTGCGTGGGTTTGCCACAGGTTGTGTATCTATAACGATAAAGTCTACAGGGAATATAAATTCCCCGACTTTGATTAACACATCCTCTAGCTCACCCTTAGGTTGGGTGATAGATCGATCGGCCATCTGAAGAGTGCAATGCGCAGGTTTTAACTCTCCGATCCCTAATTGCTCATAAACAGAATACGGAAGCAAGTTAACACTAGCATCTAAATCGAGTAGAGCACGATTGATATTTTTACCCCCAATAGAAATTGAAATTGTAGGACTTCCGGGGTCCTTTCGTTTCTTGGGTAGTTGTTGTGTAAAAGCTGTGCTCACATTACTCGCAAGGAAAACTTTTTTAGGTACTTGAACTTTTCTCTTCCTAGTGCACAAGTCCTTTAAGATTTTTGCATATGACGGAACTTGTTGAATAGCATCTAGGAGAGGAATGTTTATGTTAACTTGCTTAAAAATTTCCACAATCTTCTCCATTTGTGGACTTGGTCTGTTGCCCCTTAACCTGTTTGGATAAGGTGCTTGATCAATAAGTTTTGGGTCCAACATTTGTGGAGAAGACTGTGGGGATGGATTCGATCCCAAAACTGGAGTGGGAATCAACTTAGATAGATTGGACGAAATGGGCGAAGGGTTCGAGCCTTGGGGAAAACGGAGAATAGGCTCGGGTGAAGGTGGGAGATTAGACGAATTAGGGGAAGAAGAAGAAGAAGCTGGGGTATCAAATGTGTCACTAACATCAAACTGCTCACCCACTCGGTTATTCAGCTCCCTCCCCGATCTCAACGTAGTAATGGCATTCACATTATGATTTTGTGAATGGCCAGGATTCGGTAGGGGTTGAGATGGGAGTTTTCCTTTCTCTCTCGCACTCATTGCGGCGTTTAACTGTGCGATTTAGTTTTCTAATGATTTAATACTCTCACCTTGGGAGGCGGAGTTTTTCGTTATGGTATCAATAGAAGACCTCATCTCAGCCGAAATTTGCATGGATTGTTTCATGAACATATCCAAAGTTTGTGCAAGTGAGTTGTCAGTACCGGCCACTTGTGGTGTAGAAATGTTGGCCGGATTTTGGAAATTCTGTGACTGAAAGGGGTGCTGATTCTGTGGTTGTGGTTGCTGTGGAGGAGGTCTTTGATAATTGCTTTGTTGGTTTTGATTCCAAGCAAAGTTAGGATGATTCCTCCATCCTTGATTGTACGTGGAAGAATAAGGGTCGTTTCTAGGTCTCTGCTGAAAAGCAGCATTAGCTTGAAACGATGCATTCATAGGACATTCTTCCGTTAAGTGTGAAGGATCCGAACAGCAACCACAAACGGTCTTAGGAAGCGTGACCTGATTTAGGGAGAATGTTGAGAACTTGTTTTCAATAGCATCGAGTTTCTTCTGAATCGCTTCCATTTCGGCTTTTACTGCGATAGAAACATCGAGCTGGTGAATACCTCCCTTAGTTGAAGGTGGTCTTACGCTTTCCCACTGCAACGTGTGTTCAGCAAGGTCTTCCAGATATTTCCAAGCTTCACCGTCATCTTTAGACATGAAATTGCATTGACACATTGTTTCAAGCATCTGCTTTGTCGCTGGATTAATGCCCTCATATATAATCCGACATAAATCCCATCTTTGTATTCCGTGATGGGGGCATTGAACAAGCAGATCTTTGAAACGTTCAAAGTACTTCCAAAATGGTTCATTGGGAAGCTGGGTGAACTGGTTGATCTCGCTCCTAACACGTGCAGTCTTATGGTTTGGGTAAAACTTCTTAAGAAATGCTATGACGAATTCATCCCAATTAGTAATAGAGTGTGCGACAGTATTGTAAAGCCATTTTTCTGCCAAGTCGCACAGTGTGAATGGGAAAAGACGTAAGCGCATAGCATCTAAAGTCAATTGTGAAGTACCCATCATTGCGCATACGTTTTCAAATTTGGTGATGAAAACGTACGCGTCTTCCGACTCAAGCCCGTGAAATTTGGGCAGCAGATTGATGTAGTGGGGTTTGATTTCGAAATTATCCCCGTTAGGTGGTGGAAGAGATAGACAAGTAGGAAGGGGACCACGAATAGGATAGCATCTCTCTTGGAGAGAGATGCGCGGTGGATTCTGCTCACCTACGGGTGGCAGCAGCGTGGTGTTATAATTAGATGGAGTGCCGTCCATCACGGTTGATGTGGTGTGTGGTGGGAAAAAAGAAGATGAAGAAGAACCGACTTCGGTGTCGATAGCAGGAACACGGACAAGACGGGCACTAGGATCCCGTGTCCAGCCGAGCATGCACTAAGCGGGTTTAGTGCAAGTGGCAGCGTGTGTGTGACTTTAAAATTGGCTTGTTTTTGAAAAAGTGGGACTCAAGACAAATCACCCTAAGATGCACAAGCAACCCTAGAACTAAGGTCACCTAGGTCCAGTCTCTAGACCGCTCCTAGACTTCCAAAGGACAAGCCGCAGGATAAATCCTCTACCGCCTCCGTACTACCCTTGTAGCCAGGTAAGTGCCAGGTAAGTGGGAAGGAACCACGTCGTGGGCCTAATTAAAAACCACTAGCCTTCGACACACTTGCCTAGGCACTACAAAAGTAATGCGGATAAACGATAGATTACCCACGACCTTCCTCTGTCCTTATTGAGCGCGACAGTCCTTAGAGTCTGGTCTAGATATTTTTTAAATTAATGAAGGGTTGATCTATATGCTCAGTTTGTGATTTGTGGGGCTTAGGAAGGGTGATGAAATCCCCACCTGATCTTGATTTGGTCTTTGCCCCTTAAAGTTCGTATTAAAATATGCAAAACAAAACCAATCACAAAACTTTTGCAAAAAGATTTTTGAGCGGCGCTATTTTGCAAAGAATCCCGCAGAAGATAGATTTTATTGGATTTGAGAGGAGAGAGAAGGAGTTGAAAAAGATACCAGAGAGTTCTGTAGCCCTAATCCCTCTAACCTGCCGCGATTCCGCCGCCCCAAGGGTAGTTTTGCCGCGGTTCCGCCGCGTGGTAGAAGGAACAGTTGATGAAAATTATTCTCAAGCCCTCTGTGCTCCTCTGGATCTTGATGAATGTCTCTGTCTTCTGTTTTCGTCAATTCTGTGACTCCAGATTTCCTCGCAAAATTCACGCACAATTCGTTAAATATGCAATTTGCAGTTTTGTGTTAATAATGATATGGATCTTCTAAGAATTCAACACAAATAGTAAAAATAAAAAAATTACGCACGTATCCCCGGCAACGGCGCCATTTGATTGATACGAAAAAGTGTATGTTTGTAGTTAACCGCAATCAGAACGGTGTCGCGCGTAGCTAGACCGAGGTGAGTACGGGTCGTCCTCAGGGAAACGTGAAATCTTTTACTTTTACTTTAGATGTGTTGAGAAAGAGAGGAGGGATAAAGAATTTTATTGAATGGTTTCTAGATCTACGTTAAACAAGAATGTAAAATATAGATCTAGATTATTTTAGAGACTTAGATAATATAATAAGAAGGCTTGTAGGGTTCGTTAGGATTTAGTAGTTATGAACGATTAATTAAAAGTTACCTTTTTTATCCATTAATAGATTTAGAACTAGAACGACGGTGATGCGTGTAGATTAGGGTTTCTGGAGGGAAAAGGAATCCCACTCTTAACCCTTATCTCGATACGGAACTCCGTTCATTATCTAGCCTTTACCAAAACAATTATTAATCTAATCTCTAATCGCGGTCGGAACTAGCAAAGAATTGTTAGCGCGCCCGATTAGGATGTTAATGATTTTTTTGATAAAGTTCCTAAACTTTATAGGACTTAAAAATGGTTTAATTATTTTCATCATCCATTAGCCTACCCTAATCCTACGAACCCTAACAAGCGGGGAATTACTCGCGCATGTTGGGAGAAGAAGATGAAAAGACAGAGAGGGAAAACATAATGCAAAAGAATTAAATAAAATAACTACCTTTATTAATCAACTTGAACAATCTATACTTTATTCCGTAGAAAATGATTACAAAACTAGTTGCTTCTCGATCTTTCCTAAGGAGGTAGACGAACAGTTGATGATCAGCCTGGATGCGTGAGCGTCTGGGGTTTCGTGATCTCTTCGGCTTGATGATTTTTCCAAGAGGCTCTCGGTCCTTATTTATAATTACAGAGCCAGAACCCTAGTTTCCTAATATGGAAACTAATTGTTAGGATCCTAACCACCACAATCCCATATCTCAACTCTTCAAATCCGCGGCGGAACCGCAGCCATTGGATAGGTTTGGCCGCGGATCCACCCCCCTTTTGGTGAGATCATGGCCTCTAATTTTTGTAGCTTCATATCTGTAACACTTGGTAATCTTTTGAGTATCTAGACTTTGAAAATCTTTTCTACATTTCTACCAGAATTAGTTTCTTGAATATCTTTGGTAGATTTGATTTGCCAACTTTGATTTCCTTGATTTTAGCCCTGCAAATTCTGCACAATATCTCAACAAATAATATTTAGTAGAGTTTGTTATATTGAGATATTAACTTAACCATTAAGAATTGGTCAAAGGTATTAATAAGGTAAGCATATTTAAATGGGCCAAATGTTACATGGATATTATATGCTTATTTTTTCCTACAAAATGTTATTTATAATATATAAACATATGAAAATAGTATTTTTACAGATAAACCCGCATATGTATCATATATTATAATAAACACATTTTATTATATAATAATAGTAGGAAAAATGTCATATTAAATATGCAGTTTTATCAACTGAACAAGACCATTAATGAATGGTCGCTAATATATGTATCAGCAACCACCAAATCAGCGACCGTGTTTTAGAGACCGTTTAAAATTTTAACGGTCGTTAATATACATTAACGACCGTTTATGGTTTTTTTGAGACCGTTCCAAACGGTCTCAAATATTGATTGTATGTAGTGACGTTACGTTCAATATTGAGACTCTTCACAGCTACACCGATTACGGTGGTCCCGATGAGATCAACATAGGTGATGGTTCAGATTTGAAAATTTCTCATATCAGGAAAACAACACTGCAGTATCCCCAAAAATCATTTCTTTAGATAATATTTTATGTGTACCATCTATTACCCAAAACTTAATTTTTGTTGCCAAATTTTGCAAATCAAACACGGTTTTACTTGAGTTTTTTCCCTCTCATTTTTTGGTGAAGGATATTCGCACAGTGGCACCTCTTCTTCGCGGCGATAGCCATAGTGATGTCTACTACCTCTCATGCTCCATCCAACCTTAAATTCACGCTACCTTCAAATCAGAAATAAGTGAGTGGCACTGTCGTCTTAGCCATCCTTCCAGTCGAATTCTTCAGTTAGTCGTTTAGAGAAATAAATTATTGCCTGATATCTCGGTAGTTAATAATTTTCAATGTAACTCTTGTGATTACAATAAAAGTCGTAAACTTCCCTTTTTCTAAAAATTCACTTCGTACTTCTAAATTTCTGTAATTAATCTACACTGATGTTTGGGGACCCACCGAATTGTCGTATGATGGCTTTAGTTATTTTGTAATCTTTGTTGACCATTACACAAAAATACGTCTGGCTGTACCTTATGAAATGTAAATCTGATGTTGTAACCATCTTCCCCCAATTTAAAAAACTTGTCGAAATATATTTTCAATTACCGCCCATATCAATATACTCTGATAATGGTGGTGAATACACATCTCTTACCTCCATTCTCACCTCCTATAGTGTCTCTTATCTCACCACTCCTCCACACACTCCTGAACACAATGGCACATCAGAACGTCACCATCGTCATGTTGTCGAAACCGGTTTTACACTCTTACATACGACCTCTCTTCCCACTAAGTATTGAAGTTATGCCTTTCAAACAGCTATTTATCTCATAAATCGTCTTTCTATACCGGTTTTTAATTTCTAGTTCCTATTTGAAAAACTCTTTCAACATCCACCTAACTATATACATCTCAAAATCTTTGGATGTCTTTGTTATCCCTGGTTAATTCTGTACACCTTCTACAAACTTCAACCTAGATCCACTCCCTGCATTTTTCTAGATTATTCAACTTCTCAATCTGCGTATAAATGTCTAGATCCCGTCACTCATAAAATTTACATTTCTCGTTATGTAAAATTTTTCAAAACCAATTTTCCCATGCAGGTATCTAGCAGATATCAAGAGGCTCTTCCGCAAGATTTTGACTCCCCTGGCACAACATCCCAACCAATCACGTCCACCCAACTTACAAAACTTCACATCCTCCCCACCTTACTAAACAAAACCCCCACCGAACCCCAATCATTAACATCTCATACCCTTGACCTCTCCCCCTCCACTAACTCTTCATAATCCTCATCCTCCAATCTCGAGAACACCGCCAACCTCTTCATCTCTACCTCTCTACTCTCTTTCATAATTGCTCAACCACATTTACCCTCTCCATAACTGATCTCTACTCCCCTATCCCCAAATCACCGAAATAAAAATGAACAAAAACCGAACCCTAAATACTACAACTCCCAATATATAAATCATACCACCATTCACCCAATAACCCAAACTCTTGAACCAACCCGTGTTCCTCAAGCTGTGAAAGATTATAACTGGCATGCTGTAATGTCCGAAGAATTTGATACACTTATGAAGAACGGAACATGGGATCTTGTCCCTAAATCAAATCTAAATCTTGATGGCTGCAAATGGGTTTTTCGAATCAAGCGAAACTCTGATGGCACCATTGCTCGATACAAAGCTCACCTTATGGCTAAAGGCTTCTACCAACAGCCTGGCCTGGACTACTCCGCCAGTTTCAGCCCGGTTATCAAACCGAAAATACTGTGTGTAGTCTTATACCTCTCACTCTCCCATAGATGCCCTCTTCGTCAACTCGATATTTACAATGCTTTCCTCAACGGTACTCTCTATGAAGATGTGTATATGACTCAATCACCCGGCTTCCTTCACTCCTCCCTACCCAACCATGTCTACAAACTACGTAAAGCTCTCCATGGTCTCAAGCAAGAGCCTAGGGCATAGTACCAAGAGCTCAAAGGTTATCTCCTCCAAACTGGCTTTGCAAACTCCGTGGCGGATTCGTCTCTTTTCGTCTACTCCAAAAATCCAGCATCGCCTATTTCTTGGCGTATGTTGATTACATCATTCTCACCGGTAACAACATTTGATAGATTATAGATTTTTATTATCCATTCTTTTTTTATGATAGCTTAAACATGAATAGTTGTTTGGTGTCTTATACTTTATCTTGTTTATCTTATCGACACCAAACTCATATAAGCTTGATATTTAGCTTGCATATTCCATATCTTGTGTATACCGAGTAATATATCAATATCTCTTACTATACTTGTGTTATATTCTTGATATCGATATATTATTCTCATCATTGTTTTGGTAATTCACAATATAAATTTGTATATACATGTGATCTATATCTTGCTTCTCTTATACCATGTATATATATTTAGTATATCAATATCTCATGCTTTGAGTTTGAATTATATCTTGAAATTGATATACTATTCACGATTGTGATATCAAAACAATGAATGTTTCATATACATTTGTTTTATTTATTGTTCATCTCATAACACTATATATGATATGCTTGATCGTATTTGAGATTGGTTTTTAGGATATTTTCATGGCACAAGCACGCAAAGGAGGATGGGGGAATTAAGCTTAAACGATATATCTAATGGAGGTTGGAGGAATACGAACGGGTGCTTCTCAATTTGCCAAATTCAAACTAAGGATAGCTATAGAAGCCGAAGTCAAATTCTTCCAGAAGCGAATGCTTTGGAATATTCCATTCTTGTAGCAGCCACCGCTTCAAATCCTGCTCCTCCGAGATTGAAGCGTCGAAGTCCGAGAAGTTCAAGTTTGAAGATCAAATATCGAATTCTAGATGCTAGTAAGTGGAATGGCATGTTCAAGATGAATGGAAGTCAATTTGAAGATCAATTGAGGATCGAGTGAAGCACCGAGTTTCAAGAGTTCAAGGATTCAAGATTTGAAGACGTGAAAAACCGACATAGAAATCCTTGTAAGTATTTTATAAATTATGGTTATACCAATTAGAGCTCTTGAACACTCACACACATTAGCACAAACGTTTTACAAATATTGGGTTTTCAGTGTAAAGATTTGTTTTAATGATCAACTCCATTATCTTTAAGTAAAGATATTTTTTGTGAAATTTGGCATATGTCAGACGTCTGATGGTCATCGAGGCAAACGTCTGAAGGTCAAAAACTGTAAAAAAAAAAATATAGCCATTTATATCCATTGGGACTTTCTGTCTTTAGCTGCAAACGTCTGCCCCTTATAACTTCAGACGTCTACCCTTAGTGTTTTCTACTGATTTTGATCCATAACGGCTAGTTTTTCTTTGGGGATATAAATTGGTTTTATGTTTATATTTTCTGTTCCAATCACTTGACAATATTATCTAGCTTATTCCAAAGTTAACAAGAGCCAAAAATCTTATCTCTTGTGAGAGTTTTCAAAAGGGTTTTCAATTTAATTGTCCATTCACTCTCACACACAAAAATCAAGAGGTTCAATTGATTATTAATACTTTTTAGAGTATTAGTAGTAAGCTTGAGAGAAACTCTATCAAGAGTATTGTGCTTCATGGTAAACCCTTTTTCTTTTCTTTGTGTGAGAATATCTTGAGTGCAAGAGAGTTTTTTGTAAGAGAGAAGAGTGAAAGAAGTTTTCATTTTCTTTGTATAAGGATTCTTGAGTGCAAGGATGCCTTTGTAAGATAGGAGAGTCTGTAAAGTGAAGAGTTGCTCGTATATCGAGCAACGTGTAGTCTCGGTGGAGACGTGTGGTTATCTCGGTGGAGACTTGAATTAGTGGAACGGGCTCGTGCGTCTAAAGAAAGTGGACTAGCGGATCTCCTGAACCACTATAAATCTCTCATGTTTGAGTTTGTATTTTCTATCTTTCTTGCTTTAATTCCATAATTAGAAATTGAATGTGTGTTTCCTTTTTGCTCTATATGCACATTCTTGCTTGATTGTGATCCTTATTTCTTGCTATATGTTATAGATCACAATTGTAGTTTGCTTAGTATTATATCATCTTGTCTCATATTACCTAAGCTTGGCAATTATGGTTTTTGATTAGCAAGTGTATTGGTTAAATTTTTTAATGTGGGTATATTGATAACATTGACCTATTCACCCTCCCTAGGATTATTTCACGTAGGCTTTTGCATTCTTTCAATTAGTATCAGATCTTGGTACTCATTTCTTGTAGGCTTTACATTCTAGAGTGATCATTATGGCATCTTCTTTACAAAACCACTCTTCCATCGAAAGTAGTTCCATTTATGACCCTCCTTGCTTCGATGGAAATAATTTTTATT
Source organism: Agapanthus africanus (assembly GCA_030015575.1). Taxonomy (NCBI): domain Eukaryota; kingdom Viridiplantae; phylum Streptophyta; class Magnoliopsida; order Asparagales; family Amaryllidaceae; genus Agapanthus; species Agapanthus africanus. The sequence continues at coordinate 470,488,989 of JASDDO010000016.1, read as the reverse complement.
TTTGGAAAATTAAGATGCAATTCTTTCTAAAGTCTATTAGTAGATATTTGCGGAAAATTGTTGATAGCGATTACTCTATTTCTTCAATTGATAAATCTAATTGGAGTAGTCGTCATAGAGATTTATTTACTTTAAACATCAAAGCTAAACAATTTTTTCAATGTGCTTTTAGATGTTAATATTTATAACGATTTTTCTATCTTGCAAGACGGCTCATTTCATATGGAGCTCATTGGAGCAAATTTATGGAGAGCAAGTCGTTTGCATGAAAGGGGAGAAAGTTAAGAGTGCGACTCCATTAGCGTCTTTGGATGCGTCTAAACTAAAGCAAAATCAAGATGCAACATCCAACTCTATGGAGAGTGCAAAGGGGTGCGTTGATCATAAGGTTGTAATTATTTCATCTATCGATGTTCATAAACTTACACATGATCAATTACTTGATGCATATCATGATCTTAGTGAAAATTTTAATGCGATAGCATCTAGAAATGAATTTCTCGAAAAATGTTTTTACGATTTTAATATTGAGCGAGAGGAATTGATTACTTGTTGTGAATCTTATGAAGTTTATAATAAGACGATGATTGCCAAATATAATACTTTATCTTGTGCTCGTGATTCTCAGAATGCTTTAGTTGATGAATTAATTTTTGAGAAAATGAGTTGTTCTCAAAGCTAAATTTATATCATGCTACTATCGATACTTTAAAACTAGAAAATGATAATTTGGTTTTATCTTGTGAGATTTTGAGAAAGGAAAATGATGAGGCACTACTACAAATATGTCCGGTAGTAATGGTCATTTCGTTACGGTTATAACCGTGACCATATTATGATCACGGTTATGAAAAATTTGGTCACGATTCTAACCGCAACTATTAAAAAATGGTGAGCCCCACAACGCACTGAAGATAAAACCCTAAATCTCATCCTAATTTTCCCCCGATCATTTTTCACGCCAAATTTTTTCGCCAAGAGCCAAAAATTGTCGCCGTTGAATCATCCGCCGCCGGAGCTGCCTATCGTCGCTGCTGTGGCTGTCCCCTTCGAAGCCCTCGCCTCACTGGTCAAGCTCGTCGTTGTAGGCCTATACCCGATCAAGCTCGTCGTCGAAGCTCGTCATCGCCGCCGTCGAAGCTAGGTCGTCGTCGAAGCTCGCCGTCATCGTCGAAGCTCGCCGTCATCGTCTAGAGGTAAGTAAAATTGATTAGGATTAGATTAATTTTAAAATTTTTTGTTTAATTTTAATTTTAATTTTAATTCTACCCTAGGCCGCCGTCAAATATGATCGAAGCCCTAGGTCGTCGCCATTGTTGTCAAAGATCTTCGTGGTCATTAAGAGGTAAATTTTAAATTTTTTGGGTTTAATTTTTTATTTTTGCAGAATATACCAAATTTTTGGTTTTTATTTTGCTGCTGTTATTGTTGCCGATGTTGTTGTTGCTGTTATTGTTGATGATGTTATTGTTGGTGTTGTTGTAGTTGTTGATATTGGTAGTGATGTTGTTGGTGTTCGGGTAGAGTTAGGGTTTGGGTTGGGTTAAGGATTAGGGATAGAGATAGGGTTAGTGTTAGGGTTAGAGAATGAGTTAGGGTTGGGGTTGGGGTTAGGGTTAGTGTAAGGGGATAAGGTTAAGAATAGTTTATGATTTATGGTTAGAGTTAGTGTTAGGGTAATTTAGCGAATTTTTGTAGGTAATTTAGTGAAAAGCAATAATAGTTAAGGGTATTTTAGTGTAAATAAGTAACATTGAGCAGATGGGGGTTTTTTATTAAAAAATTTAATGATACTTCAGTGAAAACAACAAACGTTAAGGGTATTTTACTGAAATTTATAGTAATTTAGTTAATTTTCTAAGATGAATCATTTAGTTGAATTTTTAAGGTAGTTTAGTGAAAAACAACAATAGTTAAGGGTATTTTAGTGAAATCCTTAGTGATTTAGTTAATTTAAGGTAGTCTAGTGAAAAACCAAGAATGGTTAAGGGTATTTTAGTGTAATTTAGTAAAATAGAAGAAACATGTTGTTTAGGGATGTGCGTGTATGTGTGTGCGTGTGTGCGCACACACACACATACACACTAACATGCACACACACAAGCGCGCATACCCACACACACATATACACGCACCCCCTAACCCCAAACCTAAATCCAAAATCTTAAACTCGATTAATAAAATCCTTAATTTTAAAAAACTGTACTCTAAACCAAAAACTTCGAAATCTTAAAATTGATACGTAAACGTAAAACCAATCCAAATTAAATCTTAAATTAAGTGTCTGAAACTCGATGATAATATGAAGTTTTCATATTCTCATCAATAATCATATGCGAAAATCAAAACGCGAATTAGTTCTTATCTATCGGTCAACATACGCGCGATGTTCTTTGTGACATAAAATTACACGAAGGTTGTTAAATATCGGACGGTATCGTTCAATTTCTAACAACCATCATGTACTCTATATGACAAGAATTAATATTCAATCGTATGATAACCGAGAGATTTTTCCCGTGTGGACAAATTACGAATGTATAAAGCAGACACCTACATTCACTTGTGTTTTTCATTCGTTTCGAGATATTTCGTCAATACCTTTCTGCTGGTTCTCCATATACAACGATATATTAGATGCTCCTTTCAATGTTGTTTGAAAGTATTGAAACGATCATTTTTTCTATTACATTATACTCGGAGAACAGCGGGGAGTTGCTGCCGAAATTTTCTTGAAAGAGATGAAATCACAAGTGAATGGGTGTATACTTTATACATTCTTAATGAGATAGATGCCTTACCCCGACAACCGCTACTCTCGACATTCAATATAGAACATTTAATATCATCATCATCTTTACTGAAAGAAGAATCTAACTCCCTACTTATGAGCATTTGCTCTCGGTCCTTGATAAACTTTATAGCTAAATCGTCAATTGAAACTTAAATTAACCAAGCCGTCAAATAAACCTGGCACTAACACTTCTTAGTATCCCGTCTATCGCGTATGTGTCAAGAAATTTTAATCTGATGCGTCTTGTCTATAGGATCTTTGCTTCATCCGGGCTGTATAGTCACGGTTACTTGCTATAGCAGGTATCCTATATTATGTTTTAACCTTTTGGTCACGGTTTAAACTGTGACCATATATCTCCTATGATCATGGTTTAAACCATGGCCATAAATTGGTCACGGTTATAACTAAGACCATATATGTGGACCCCATACAGATTTCATTTAGTTGTTTGAATCGTTTTTTATAACTCCACGTATATGGTCACGGTCTTAACCATGACTAAAAAAACATATGTTCACGGTTAAGGATGTGACTAGGGTTCTCGTGATGGGGTTTTAGGCGACGATTGTGTCACGGTTTTAACCGTGACCAAACGTATATGTGGTCATGGTTAAAGCCATGACCAAATCCATACTCTGTAGTAGTGATATGATTTCAAGTTTTAAAAATGAGATAGTTTCATCTTGCAATAACTTGAGAAAGGAAAACTTTCATATGATTTCTAGCTTTAAATCCGAAATTGATTTGTTGAAATCTTCTTGTGTTTCTCAAGATTCTCTCATTTTCGAAAAAGCTTCTCTCATAAAAGAAAATGAGTTTTTGAAAGCTTCTCTGGCTAAGATTTTTATTCAAAAAGAAAATCTTGTTTCCCTACTTAGCAAGCAAAAAGAATTTTTAAAACGCAGAGGTATTGTTCTTAAATCTTCAATTTGCAAAAAAACTCTTCGTCTAGATTTGTCAAACGTGCTTTGAATTTTACTAAATCACATATTCATGCATATCTTTATAGATTTAGTACGAAACAATATTTCAAGAAGTATGTGCATCATAAACTTGCTATATCTCATGCTATTGACATTTCTTGATTCATGCATGCACATACACACACTTGTCACTTTTGTGGTGCATATGGACACTTGGCATATACTTGCACTTTAAAGAAAAATATTTCTTTGCATGCCAATTTGAGATGGGTTCCAAAATCTAACCCATACGGATCCAATAAATTTTGGATACCGAAATCCACTCGCATGCCTTGTTTTATAGACAACTTGAAGAAGTAAAGGATTCAGGATCATGATGAGTAAGGGCAACTCAAATGAAATATTTGCTTGACTCATCACATTGCAGGGTAAATCTTTCATAGATATTCCCTTTTAAGATATTAGTTATTAACTTGTGCTTATTTCGGATATTTTAGAAGGGGATAATCTTTTTATGCCCCATTTGATCCATAGTTTTTGATGAGTTTTTTCTTGTACCCTTACTTCACTATTGATATCGTATTATGGGTAGCTTGCACATATGCTTATACTTTTCATTATCCTGTTGTGCTTTTTCATATATGAGATACTTTCCATAGGTTATTTCAATTGTTATTTACGATTGGTTTCATTCTTATGCTCATATATGATTGTGTGTGCTCAATTTGCTTTAAAATTGCGATTTTTTTAAAACTTGAGCACAATATGATTTGAAAACTTAATTTAGATTTTTTCCCTTGTGTTTTCTTGCAAAAAATACTTTCACTTGCTTATACTGTGTTTTTAATCCTATAAGTGAGAGTTTGTATCCAAATAACTCTAAATAGTTTAGATCTTTTTCGTATGGATACTTTTTGCACACGTTTTATCTTAGAACCAATTTCGTTTGGTATCTTTTTGTTGTGCCTTGTTTAGGGTATGCTTATTCTTATTTTTTTCTATTTGTTGCACACACCTTTTTGCATGAGTTGATTTTTTTTTTTGAAATTGACTTTCCTCTCATCTTGCTAAAATGGCCTGTGCAACCTTCTATAGGGAACCCAATTATGGTTTTATTATTTATAACATATCTTAGGGTGTAGCGGAGTATGTTTAGGGCCTTCATGGGTTTGTCGATACTAAAAGATAAGAAAATCCTAGTTTGCTTATCCTTATAACTCATGTTTGCCATTATATGATATTTAGACTTGAATATATCTTGCATAAAATATTTGGTTTATACCTTGCATGGATTTTCGTTCAAAACTGGTTTTCGTTTCAAAGGCAAATATTTCAGAATTTTTATATAGCAGAAGTCTGCCTCCAGTGTACTTCATACCTCTGGCCACTGTAGCTTTTCAAATGTCATAAATATATCAGATATCCAGACATCTGAAGGCTAAACAGAGCAGACATCTGAAGGCTTTTTATTATTGCTTGGTTTTGAACATCAGACGTTTGCCGGTTGAACTTCAGACGTCTGGAGTGCGCTTTGTCCTTTTGAGATCCCTTTCCATACTTCTGCAGTTGATCGTAGTAGACGTCTGAAGCTTTATTTTGGTGAAAATTTTTATTATTCATACGTTTGCCTTTTTTTAGATTTAGACGTCTAGGTATATTGTTTTGTGGATCCTTGCATGTTTTTTGAGTTTGGTATCTTTTTTATGAGTTTCTTGCCTTCACATGCTAGTATAACTTGTTTATCTTTTTTCTTGTGATTGATTTTGATTTATTCATGAGTTAGATAATTAAATTTCTATCACATGTATTCCATTAAATATTACTTTTGAGCTCTAATGGTTTGGTATTCAAATGATTGTGAGATAAAACTCATAAATCGATCGTTTGGGCTTGCTTCTCGCACTTGGGTGATTCAATCGTTTAGGGGGGGGTAAATCTCACGCTTATGAGATTAATTATTCGTGTTTACTTCTCAATTCTTATATTGTGCACATTTTTAAATTCCATACTTTTAAAGAAACGCGCACACAGTTTGTACATGCGTAATACAATTATGTTTGTCATTTGATATCCTATTGTTCCTATTACAACATGTATTCTAACTCATAATTTTCAAAACCTGTTTTTTTTTTACTTTTTATGAGTTAGCGCATTTTTTTAAGCTTTTCATTGTATATTGTTTTCAAAATATGTTTTTGTATATGAGTTGAGTTCCGCTTTCAAAATTGTTCAATTTCAATTAGTGTTAACTCATACTTGCCTCCACATACCATTAGAACCTGCTAATCTTTCTTTCATGTGGTTGTTGTGCATGTATACTTGCTTTTCTTTGCATATCACTTATATGCATGTATTTGGATACGAGTTGAGTTTCATTTTCAAAATTTTCATTTTGCTTGTGCTCGTATCTATTTCCTGTTGGATATATGTATGCCCTAGAGGCCATTATTAGATAGTGGATGCATTTATACATGTATATATATTCAGAGGACATTCTTGCTCGACATGATAGTATGCTATCTGGTTACTCTTTATCAGACATGTTCACTTGATCATGCTTTTATTCATTTGTATATGTTGATAAAGCCCTGAGGATATTTTCTTTACTACTGTGATTATGATGTAGATCATACTAGTAGGACATGTATAGTTTATAAGCATATCCTGAAATGTCTCTAGTCATGGGTGTATCAAGACGGGGCATCGATATTCCAGAGTAAACTAGCGTATATGATTCTAGACCCATGTGATGGGCGATGGATGTTCCCACATCCATTGATGTTTGACATCGAGATCGTATACGGATGCTCAGTGGAGACTGGGTACACTGGACGGACTCGCCGAGAACTCCTATATGGTATTATATCTATCGTCGGATAGCAGTTCTCAGGTGACAATGGTACAGGTTAGTCTGTAGAACCGAGATCGTCATAGAGTCCACGGCTCTACCGAGTCATACAAACAGGTGGATTTTAGGTACAGACCCGAGACACATGGAGGCGATGAGCCATAGGAGGGGTTTTGTCTCTTCCAGTATTGGGGGTTGATGTTGCGCTGTGCTCGATTGGCTATATCAGCAAGTCCCTGGCCAGGGCTGACGAGATTTACTGATAAGTGTTGTCAGTAGTTTCTCGAATTGATTATAGGCCATACATCGGCATGACTTATTGAGTGATTGGGGTCGACGATACCATCCCTAAACTAGATATGCAGCATATCTGACGAAAAGATCGGACTGTACAGTAGTGTTACCAGTTGGTTCGACGGGAGTTTTGACAGGTTCGCTTGTTTTCTTCTGATCGCTCAATACCCAGGTGGCTGTTGCGTTTAGCTGACCTCTTACGGCTTGGGGGTGTTTGGTATGATCATCACCCACTGCCGGCGTATTGACGAGTCTTAGAGTCCCACAAAGGAGTTTCCTGGCCCAGGCGAAACGATGTGGTGTGCATATGTGATATGCGCGGGGACCCGATTAAATGCGCATACGTGATACCGTATATTAAACGCGCGATTTAGTATTGTTCGGGTCGTATGTGATATGACCGGTTTGTTAAATTAAGTGTTGATTTAACATTGACTTTATTGCTCATTTAGTTTAAACCCTTTTCTTTATTGTATGCATGCATGTATGCATATGTTTATGTTGATGCACATGTTGATGTGCATGCACATATACATGCATACACTTGTGTGTATCATGGTTGTTGATACACTAGTAGTGGCAATGCAAGACTCACATGGAAGTATTTATCTAAATATTTATTTTTGAGTTAATGAAAATAGAATTAATTCATGGTTTATATTTATCATTCATTCTCTACACTTAACCTTGCATTAACCATGAGTTAATTTTCTATAGCTCTTATTGCTCAATTGTAAATATATAGATATTTATTAACCCATGATTTAAAGTGAGAAGGATTTAATATATATATATATATATATATATATATATATATATATATTATTTCATTCTCATTTTTTTCGTGCTTATCACAACCTTTGAGCTCTTGAGTTGCCACCATCTTCTTCCTCCTCTTTCTTGCTCTCTTGACTTTGCTAGTGAGTGAGATAGTGATAAAGATAGGGTTTTGAAGTGAGAAAACAAAGCACATCATCATTCTACACTAGTCTAGCCAATTAGTTTAGAGTGTTAGTTTCATTTTCATCTTTTGATCAAGTGGAGCTTGGAGCTTGGACAAAGAAGACTCCGGGTGGATCATCGTGAACTTGGAAGATCATGAGAAAGCCCGTTCAAACTCTCAAGTAGCTAAGGAGTCAAGCAAAGAGAACTACAAAAGTTGTATTCTCTTTACTTAGTGTTTCATTACTTGTAGTATGTGATAATACTTCATATGTTATTTTAAATTTCTAGTTTGATCCTAGGTTAGTTTACTTAGCACCCTAAAAAATTATATTGTAGCATGTTTGATGCATTACAAACCCTTGTGAGGTGCTAGGTAAACCCAACAGTGGTATCAGAGCCAATCTAGAGTATTAGAGTAACCTAGACGACGTTAAAACACTTCGCACGAATATCGATTGCCCCAAAAAACCCTTCTCTGGAAATTTTTCAAAATGTTGGAATTTTTCACATTAAAAATATTCAGAAAATTATGTAGGTAATTCTATGGGCCCTCTAGAAGATCGATACCCTAACTCGATTAAACGACCGCGGAACCGCAGCAGAAACCTGGTTTTGGCGGCGGTTCCGAGGCGCCGTTTGTGAGGCTCGGGTCGGCCCTTCTACGGTTGGTCCATAGGTACTGTGGCATGCTTCTGGGTAATTTTAATACTGCTCAGGTGTTGAGCTTCTCTGTGGATTTTTTGGTCATTGATTGACCGATCAAATGGTTTAACATCGCCTAGTTTATTTGCATATATTGACATGAGATGTTATATGTTTCTGTGAAATGATGTATAGGATCGTCATGATGAATGGCCGGCGGTTTTATATGAGATGAGAGTTTTCTTTTCATTCATGTAAAATTCAAATGTATGTAATATTCTTTTATTGGGGCACATCCGGATTGAGGATGATGTTTCCTTCGATGTATATTATTTACTTTTCCGTGTTAGGATAGACCCAAGGTGGGGAGCACAAGTGACCGGGTTCTAGAGTCCAGTGGGAAGCCATCTCGAGGAGTCAAGACCGGGTCTCCTAACTCTAGAATTGGTAGGGTCGCTTGCCGCTCTCGTAGGGGTCTAGGGTGTGGGATTGTCTATTCATCACGACCGTGGAACCCGTAATTTCTATCGTTGGCTAAATACAAAATACGGAATTCCTAATATATCCTATATTTTCATATATGTGCTTCTGCTGTTTATATTCTGTGATCTGATCGCTTGATATATCTGAGACGAATGCAATATTATATATGAGATATATAGTAGACGTTGCTTATGTTTTGCACCCGCGCTAGTCCCGTCCCGGTATGCCGTTAGTTAAGTAACCTAACGGTGCATAACGGAATATTGTGGCGAATGCGGATGGCATAAGCGTACATTGTATTTTCGTTTCTTTTCTGTGTTTGGCTTAAGGACTTAAATGATGGGACTACATTAATATGATTAATGTAAGGAAAAATAAACCTAAAAAGATGTTGTAGAATCAAATTTAAAAACCACTTGGCTTTTTGTGAAAAAGCTACATTTCAAAATTGCGGAGAATAAGCCACTCCTTTTTCGAAAAACTGTTTGATTCTACAACGATATCAAGTTCAAAGCGTTAAAGGTTTTCTTAAAAACCATCCGCAACCCTCCATCATTTTAGGAAGTAGAATACTTAGTATTCGTGCTACGTTTGTTGACCTTAGCCAAGGCGTAGTATACGGTAGCTAAGTGATGTCTTTCTACACAGGATATGATTTGATTAATTAGGACAGGCATGGACTTTGTTGACCTTAGCCAAGGGTCATGTGAATGGGTCTAATTAATTAAGAAATGACGGGTTGAACCTGACTAGTGCTTATGATTTGTTGACCATAGCCAAGGTCATGAGTGCTAGGGGTAAAAACCATATCGAGAGTTTCAAGCGTTGAAATTTGCAATGGGATTGCATACCTTCCATATGATGGTTGGATCCCGATCCTACTGTGAGCAAGAGTTGCTCCAAGAAGAGTTTTGCACTTTACAATTAGCTAACCCATTAGGTGTCTAGAAAGGTGTTAAAGGGGCTACGCCTCTAGGAAGACGAGTTTTATATTAATTAGGTCCGTGCAAAAGCACGAGAAACCTCCCTTAAGTACCGACACTGGCTTGGCTGAACGGTTAGCAAAGTTGTAGAATGTAATTAATCCAGCCTAGTTTTCATTTTAAGGTTTGAAGGGAAATTTGATAAAAGCAGTGGGAGACATCGATTAGATAAGATAATAACCAATCTGATCTTTGCAAGAGCTTTCGCTGAGTGTATTCTTTTCTCTCTCTTAATGGCAGATACCAATGACAGGACTCAAGCTTCTACTAGATAAAAATAAACTGAATGGGAGCAATTATAAAGACTGGCTGAGAAACATCAACATTGCCTTGACTTATGATAAGGTATCATATGTCCTCATGACTCCAGCCCCGCCCGTCCCAGGTCCTAAATCTTCAGTTGCGGATAGGAAAGTCTGCAAGACATGGGACGCTTACTGTGCCATGACCAAATGCCTCGCGCTTGCATCGATGGATAACACACATCAAAAGCAACACGAGCAGATGGATGTACAATCCATTTTTCTCCATACAAAAGAGTTGTATGGGGAGCAATCTCGTGTCCTACTATACGAAGCATCTAGAAAGCTGTTTCAGATGCTGATGGCTCCTGGTACACCAGTAGGTGACCATGTTCTGAAGATGATAACTCTTATAGAAGAGATTGAGGACCTCAGATGGTCAATGGACAACGAACAATATACTGATATTATTCTGCAGTCTCTCCCCCTACCTTTACTCAATTTGTTGTAAACTTCAACATGCACAACATGGAGAAGTCACAACCTGAACTCCTCAATATGTTGAGGAGTGCAGAGAGCACGCTAAAGTCAGTGAAGTCTCCTGCTTTGATTGTTGGGCCATCTTCCTCCTCTCACCCGAAAGCCAAGGCCAAAGAAAAGATGAAGAAGAAACCCGCCAAACCTAGAGGAGGAGTTAAAAAGGTTAAGGGGAAAGACAAGTCCACGGCTGGGGAATCGGGGAAAGGGGAATGTTATCACCTCCACAAATCGGGACACTGGAAGCGCAACTGCACTGAGTACTTGGATCTCAAAAGGAAGAAGCATGGTGATGCTTCCGCTTCAGGTGTGTTTATGACAGAAAACTATTTTTCTATAAACTCTGCTTCCTGGGTATTAGATACCGGATTAGGTTCTCACATTTGCATTTCCATGCAGGGGCTGAGAAATAGCAAAGTTTTGAAGACAGGTGACCATACTCTCCGGGTTGGAAATGGTTCCAATGTACATGCGGTTTCAGTGGGAGAGTATCACCCGGGGCTGCCGTCAGGGCGTATATTGGTTTTGAACCCATGTTATTATGTACCTAGTATGCTTTGTAATATAATATCTGTTTCTTTGTTAGACAATGAAGGATATCATTTTGTATTGCAGAATAATGTTATGAACATTAACCTGAATCAAATGTTGGTTGGGTATGGTACACTTAATAACGGGATATACGTCCTAAATCAATACACAGTTTTCAGCGTACAACACACTAATAAAAGAAAACTTTCAGAAATAAATGAAGCTTTTCTTTGGCACTGTAGACTTGGTCATATTAACGAAACAAGACTAAACAAGCTACATAAAGATGGATATTTAAACCCTTTTGAATATAAATCTTATGCGACTTGCCAGTCTTGTATCAAGGGTAAAATGACCAAATCTCCATTTATAGGACACGGAGAAAGAGCTACTCAGCTCTTAGCCCTCATACATAGTGATGTATGCGGGCCAATGTCTACACAGGTTAGAGGCGGTTTTTCTTACTTCATAACTTTTACTGATGATTTCTCAAGGTTCGGTCATGTGTCTTTACTAAAGCATAAGTCTGAAACTTTCGAGAAGTTCACTGAGTACAAACTTGAAGTATAAAAACAAACCGGATTGAGTATCAAGATGCTTCGATCAGATCGAGGTGGGGAGTTTCTTAGTACAGAATTTGCAGGAATGGGATTCTCTCTCAGCCCACTCCTCCTTACACACCACAGCACAATGGTGTGTCAGAACAATGGAATCGAACCCTATTAGATATGGTTCGTTCCATGATGAGTGATGCTGAGTTACCTGTCTTATTTTGGGGGCATGCATTAGAGACTGCTTCGTTTCTATTAAACAGGGTTCCAACCAAAACCGTGTCTACTACGCCATATGAGATATGGCATGGGAAGAGACCATCTCATAAACGAGTTAAGATTTGGGGTTGTCCGGCCTATGTCAAAAAGCAAAATCCGGACAAACTCAAGACACGGTCAATCATGTGTAATTTTGTAGGGTATCCAAAGAATTCCTATGGATATCTATTCTACCACAAGGAGGAACAAAATATTTTTGTTTCTCAGCACGCCACATTTTTAGAAAAAGAATTTTTTACAAATGATACAGATGGCGGTGTGGTAGACCTAGAAGAAGTTCTAGAAACACAAATTACAAATGACGCCTTAGTTCAACCGGCTGTTGCAACAGAGACATATGAACCTCAACCACTCCGTAGATCTGATAGGACTTCTCGCCCACCGGAGAGATACTACGGTTTTCTCATTGATGGTGATAGAGAAGATTGCATCATGGAGGATGATGATCCTACCAGTTTTCAGCAAGCTATCACGAGTGGAGACTCTGTGAAGTGGCTGGATGCCATGAGATCTAAAATGGAGTCTATTTACACCAACAAAGTATGGACTTTGGACATTGTACCCCCTGGGGTAAAACCCGTAGGGTGCAAATGGATCTTTAAAAGAAAGATTGGTGTAGATGGGCAGGTGGTGACCTATAAGGCAAGACTTGTGGCGAAAGGATTTCGTCAAAGACCAGGTCTGGACTATGATGAAACCTTTTCTCCTGTGGCCATGCTTAAATCCATTCAGATCCTACTTGCTATTGCTGCTCACTACGACTATGAAATCTGGCAGATGGACGTTAAAACTGCATTCCTAAATGGTGATTTAGAAGAATGCGTTTATATGGATCAGCCAGAGGGCTTCGTTGACAGTGGGAGCAGCAGGAAAGTATGTAGATTGCTTAAATCCATTTATGGATTAAAGCAGGCATCACGGAGTTGGAACATCTGTTTTGATGATGTTATCAAAGAGTTTGATTTCATCAAAAATCCAGATGAACCTTGTGTTTATAAGAAGGCTGTAGGGAGAGCTGTCACATTCCTCGTATTGTATGTGGATGACATTCTTCTGATAGGAAATGACATTCCTATGCTGCAGTCGGTCAAATCATCCTTATCACAAAGGTTCTCCATGAAGGACCTGGGTGATGCCACGTATATATTGGGCATTCGGATCTATAGGGATAGATCCAAAAGGTTATTGGGATTGTCCCAAACCAGGTACATCAACACCATCCTAAAGAGCTTTGGTATGGAAGACTCCAAGTGGGGTGCCTTACCCGCTTTCTATGGAGCCACTCTCTCCAAGGACTTTTGCCCAAAGTCCGATGAAGAGAGAGCTCGCATGAACATTATTCCCTACGCTTCTGCCGTAGGATCTATAATGTATGCGATGTTGTGTACACACCCTGATGTAGCTTATGCACTGAGTGTAGTAAGCAGGTATCGGTCAAACCCAGGGGAGAAGCACTGGACTGCTGTGAAGAACATTCTTAAGTACTTGCAAAGGACTAAAGAATTGTTCTTGGTGTATGGTAACGGAGATCTCCAAATGGAGGCCTTTACCGATTCGATCTTCCAGAGTGATAAGGACGACAGAAAATTTATCTCTGGGTTTGTATTCACCCTCAATGGAGGGGCGGTGAGTTGGAAGAGTTCCAAACAGGATACCGTTGCAGACTCTACGATGGAAGCTGAGTACATTGCTGCAAATGATGCCGCCAAGGAAGCCGTCTGGATGAGGAAGTTCGTCTCGGTGCTAGGAGTAGTTCCAACCATTATTGATCCAATACCATTGTATTGTGATAATAATGGGGCTATGCCGTTAGCCAAGGAGCCCAGGTTCCATCAGCGGTCCAGACACATCCTGAGGCATTTTCATCTGATATGGGAGATAGTTGATCACCACGAGATCGAGATTAGGAGAGTAGACATAAAGAATAACACCGCAGATCCACTCACCAAGGCCCTCCCTCAGCCGCAGCATGAGTGACTTTTTGAGATATTGGGTAAGAGATACGCCAATAACTGGCCTTAGTGCAAGTGAGAGATCGTTGGATATATGTATGCCCTAGAGGCCATTATTAGATAGTGGATGTATTTATACATGTATATATATTCTACGGACATTCTTGCTCGACATGATAGTATGCTAGCTGGTTACTCTTTATATGACATGTTCACTTGATCATGCTTTTATTCATTTGTATATGTTGATAAAGCCCTGAGGATATTTTATTTACTACTGTGATTATGATATAGATCATACTAGTGGAACATGTGTAGTTTATAAGCATATCTTGAAATGTCTCTAGTCGTGGGTGTATCGAGACGGGGCATCGATATTCCAGAGTAGACTAGCGTATATGATTCTAGACCCATGTGATGGGTGATGGATGTTCCCACATCCATTGATGTTTGACATCGAGATCGTATACGGGTGCTCAATGGAGACTGGGTATACTGGACGGACTCGCCGAGAACTCCTATATGGTATTATATCTATTGTCGGATAGCAGTTCTCAGGTGACACTGGTACAGGTTAGTCAGTAGACCCGAGATCGTCATAAAGTCTTGTGTGTTCTCCCACTGTACTTTGATTACCACCCTACCATGGCTCTACTATGTCGTGCAAATAGGTGGCTTTTGAGTACAGTCCCGAGACACATGGAGGCAATGAGCGATAGGAGCGGTTTCGTCTCTCCCGATATTGGGGGTTGATGTTGCTCTGTGCTCGATTGGCTATATCAGCAAGTCTCTGGTCAGGGCTGATGAGATTTACTGATAAGTGTTGTCAGTAGTTTCTCGAACTGATTATAGGCCATACATCAGCATGACTTATTGAGTTATTGGGGTCGACGATGCCATCCCTAGACTTGATATGCAACATATCTGTCGAAGTGACCGGACTGTACGGAGGTGTTACCAGTTGGCTCGACGAGAGTTTTGACAGATTCGCTTGTTTTCTTTTGATCGCTCAATACCCGGGTGGCCGTTACGTTTAGTTGACCTCTTGCGGCTTGGAGGTGCTTGATATGATCATCACCCACTGTCGGCGTATTGACGAGTCTTAGAGTCCCACAAAGGAGTTTCCTGGCCCAGGTGAAACGATGTGGTGTGCATATTTGATATGCGGGGGGACCCGATTAAATGCACGTATGTGATACCGTATATTAATCGGACGATATACTATTGGTCGGGTCGTATGTGATATGGCCGGTTTGTTAAATCAAGTGTTGATTTAACATTAACTTTATTGCTCACTTTGTTTAAACCCTTTTCTTTATTGTATGCATGCCTGTATGCATGTGTTTATGTTGATGCACATGTTGATGTGCATGCACACATACATGCATACACTTGTGTGTATCATGGTTGTTGATACACTAGTGGTGGCAATGCAAGACTCACATGGAAGTATTTATCGAAATATTTATTTTTGAGTTAATGAAAATAGAATTAATTCATGGTTGATATTTATCATTCATTCTCTACACTTAACCTTGCATTATGTAAGTTGATGTACGACACCCCACGATTTGCGGGGAGGCCGAAAAATGAAAAACAATCTTGTTCTTTAGATTAACATCGACTAACCGAAGAATCTTTGCTAAACTATAACTAACATATACATAGGAGTTGTTAACTACTATGAAAAGAGATTATACCTAGTGAACCAAGTCCTTCGTCTTTTCGTTATCCATCTCCTCCTCGGCCTCCTCTATGTAATAGACGATCCACCCGAGAGCTTCTATTCCAAGCTTCACCTCTAATCTTGAGGTAACTAGGTTTCTTTAGTTACTAATCAAAGGCACCTAGGTGATATAGAGTGAGGTTATGGATTAAATAGTCTAGCTAATCCTTGATCTCAACACATGAGAGGGTAGGATTAGGGTTTGAAGATAGAGAGCTTGAGGAGAGAGAAGGTGAGCAAGAATTATCATATGAAAATGTTTCTCACTTCTAATATATCATGAAGCATAAAGAAAATCAAATAAATAAATCTAAATGATTTATCATCATGCTTCATTTAATATATGCAATGAATCATCAAGTGAGTCATTAAGCAATAAATGCTTCATTAACTCACTTGAATGATTAATCTAATGAGTCATAAATGCATTTAATGTACATGCCACCTAAACCCTCAAGTCACCATACTTCTAGCAGCATCCCGCCAAATTACGAGAACGCCCCTCCTATCCGTGAAAACACGGAAAAACTTTAGACTGTATAAATCCAAAAATCCGACACTAGAATCTGGCTTAAACCAAAACCGGCTAGTAAAAACTGTCCGAACATCGTACGTGCGTTTAAACACGTATGCGTCCGAACCCTTGTCGTAAAACCATACGACCTCTATATCGTTTTGCCTGGAGCAGAGAAACTCTCTGTGTGGGACTCTAAAGACTCGACTACTACGCTGGCAGTGGGTTTAACCACAGACCGCAAGCGGAACTAGCTGTACGTAACGGTCCCCAGGTAGATGTCGATAAGAAGGCCGATGAGGAAACCCATCCGAACTCCTACTGAGCCTGATGTGATAATCTCCATACAGTCCGGTCTGTTCGTCTAGGACTATCGCATATCGGGCCTAGGGGGCGGCAAGCGTCAGTCCCCTAAAAGCGGTATAAGTCGTGTCGGAGTGAAGCCAATTACACCTTGAGTAACTAATGGAATCTACCAGTAAATCTCGCTTGCCCTGGCCAGGGACTTTGCGTAATGGCTCTCCGACACAGCGCGATATCAACTCCTAATACCGGGAGAGACGAATCCTGTCTAACCGCCACTGCCTCCAAGTGCTCGGGACTGCACCCAACTGCTACCTGTTTGCACGACTCCTTTGAGCCGTGGTAGGGTAGAAATCTAAGAACAGTGGGACACACTCGAGGCGAAGTAGTAGTGTCAAGTCTGCGGACTATGCTGTACTCATGTCACCTGGGAACTGTTAACTGACGACGGGTATAATACCAACCAACAGTTCCCCGCGAGTCATGTCCGGTGTACCCGTAACCCAACGAGCACCTGTATACTATCTCCAGTACGACGTACTGATGGTTGTGGGACAGACCATCTCCCCAACTGGGATGAGAAGCATACAGACTAGTCTACTCCGGAGTATCGATGCCCTGTCTCGATAATCCTACGACTAGGGACCTGAAAAAGGATGTGCTTGTAGACTACCCAGCCCCCACTAGTGTGACTGCTATCACGACGTTGGTAGTCAGCAAGATCCTAACGGCTCTATCAATATGTACACACATATTAAGATAGATAAAACCAAGTAGCATACTACCATGTTTAGCAAGACTGTTATATAACTGTGAATATCCCAAGCTTCCATTAAGTAATATACAAGCTAGTATGATACAATAATGGCCCCTAGGGCATATACACTAACAATCTCCTACTTGCACTAGGGCCATGTACTGGCATATCGAAGACCGATGATCTCGAGTAGCCTCTCGAACTGAATCTGAGGTAAGGCCTTTGTGAATGGATCAGCAATTTTCTCCTCTGTAGCAACTCTCCGGACCTCGATCTCCCGGCGATCTATGATCTCCCTGATTAGGTGATACCGCCTTAAGATGTGTCTGGACTTCTGATGGGACATGGGTTCCTTCGCTAAATCTATAGCTCCGTTGTTGTCGCAATACAGAGGTATTGGATCAACAATGGTAGGAACCACCTGAAGTTCTGTTAGGAACTTCTTCATCCAGACTGCTTCTTTTGCGGCATCACAAGCAGAAATATACTCCGCTTCCATCGTCGAGTCAACAACGGTGTCCTGCTTGGAACTCTTCCAGCACACCGCCCCTCCATTGAGGGTAAAGACATAACCTGACATGGACTTGGAGTCATCCTTTTCACTCTGGAAGCCGGAATCAGCAAAGGCCTCGATCTTGAGGTCTTTTCTGCCGTAAACCAAGAACATCTCCTTAGTCCTTCTCGGGTACTTGAGAATGTTCTTTACTGCTATCCGGTGCTTCTCCCCTGGGTCTGACTAATACCTGCTTACCACGCTCAGTGCGTAAGCTACATCTGTTCTGGTGCACAACATAGCATACATTACAGAGCCTACCGCAGAAGCGTAGGGTATAATAGACATGCGATCCCTTTCCAAATCAGTCTTGGGAGACATCTCTTTGGATAGGGTGATTCCGTGACAAGCCGGTAGATTACAGCGCTTAGAATCATCCATACTGAATCTTTTCAGTATAGTGTTGATATACCTGGACTGCGAAAGTCCCAACATCCTCTTGGATCTATCACGATAGATCCGGATCCCCAGAATGTAAAAGGCATCACCCAGGTCTTTCATGGAGAACTTGTGTGACAAGAATCATTTGACAGATTGTAGTATAGGAATGTCATTTCCTATCAATAGAATGTCATCTACGTACAAGACGAGGAATACGACAGTTCGTGCTATAATTTTACTATATATACATGGTTCATCTGGATTTTTGATAAAGTCATATTCTTTGACCGTTTCATCAAAACAGATGTTCCAACTCCGCGATGCCTGCTTTAGTCCATAAATGGACTTAAGCAGCTTGCATACTTTCCCGCTGCTCCCACTCTGATTGAAGTCTTCCGGCTGATCCATATAGACGCATTCTTCCAAATTACCATTTAGAAAAGCCGTCTTTACGTCCATCTGCCAGATCTCATAATCATGGAAGGCGGAAATAGCAAGAAGGACCCGAATGGATTTGAGCATAGCCACTGGAGAAAAAGTTTCGTCATAGTCCAAATCAGGTCTTTGACGAAAACCCTTTGCAACAAGTCTAGCCTTATAGGTTTCCACCTGTCCATCTACACCAATCTTTTTCTTAAAGATCCATTTGCATCCTATGGGTTTTACCCCATCTGGAGCAAAGTCCAAAGTCCATACTTTTTTGGTGTACATGGACTCCATCTCGGTCCGCATTGCATCTAGCCATCGTACCGAGTCGCCGCTCTGAATGGCCTGCTGGAAGCTAGTAGGTTCATCATCATCAATGATGCAATTCTCTCTATCCCCATCTATGAGAAAACCGTAGTATTTCTCAGGCGGATGAGACGGCCTACTACTCCTGCGGAGGGGTGCGGGAATGTCCTGTTCTTCTTGAACTACTGGTTCTACCAAACTTTCAGTAGTAGTTTGTGGTTCTGGAATTTCTTCTAGTTCTATTTCGCTCCCACTTATTTCCTTTTCTAAAAACTGATATTCTAGAAAATGGGCATTACGAGAAACAAAAACCTTTTGTTCCTCTGCGTAATAGAATAGATACCCCATGGAGTTATTTGGATATCCCACAAACTTATACTGTACTGATCGTGCCTCGAGCTTGTCCGCATGCTGCTTTTTAACAAAAGATGGACATCCCCAAATCTTCAGATACTGAAGATAGGGTTTCTTCCCACTCCATATGGTGTGGTAGGCACAGTCTTGGTAGGAACCATGTTCAAAAGACATGCCGCTGATTCTAGCGCATAACCCCAGAAAGATCACGGTAACTCAGCATTACTCATCATGGAACGTACCATATCCAATAGGGTTCGATTCCGTCTCTCCGATACACCGTTATGCTATGGATTGTATGGAGGAGTAAGCTGAGAGAGAATTCCTTTCTCTTTTAGGTAACCTAGGAACTCAGCACTTAAGTATTCACCACCTCGATCAGATCTTAGTGTCTTGATACTTTTGCCGGTTTGGTTTTCTACTTCATTCTTATACTCTTGGAATTTCTTAAAAGCCTCGGATTTATGTTTCATTAAGAAAATGAATCCGTACCTAGAGTAATCATCCGTAAAAGTAATGAAATAGGAAAAACCACCTCTTGCATGTGTAGACATTGGACCACATACATCGCTGTGTATGAGTCCTAAGAGCTCGCTCGCTCTTACTCCATGTCCAGTGAATGGAGTCTTTGTCATCTTTCCTTTGAGACATGATTGACAAGTGGCATAAAATTGATATTCGAATGAATCCAAATATCCTTCTCTATGTAACTTAGTTAACCTTATCTCATTGATGTGACCTAGTCTACAATGCCATAAGAAAGCTATATTTAAATATGGAGACTTTCTTTTTAGTGTGTTCTGGACATTGAAAATCTGTAATTGGTTTAAGACATATATACCGTTATCCAGTGTACCGGACCCAATCAAACTATGATTAAGGTGGATGTTAACAACATCGCTTACAAACGTGAAATCATAACCTTTATTTGATAACAAGGAAACTGATATGATATTACACGTTAAACTAGGTACACAAAAACAGTTATGCAAAACCAAAATATGCCCACTCGTCAATCCCAGGTGATAATCCCCTACGGACACAGCTCCCACGCTAGCTCCGTTAGCAACCATCAGGGTCATATCACCAACCTTCAGCACTCTACGGTTTCTCAGTGCCTGCAATGAATTGCATATATGAGATCCTGATCCGGTATCCAATACCCAGGAAGTAGAGTTGATTGACAGACAATTCTTAATTACAAACACACCTGAAGTCGAAGCAACAGCTTGCTTCGGTTCCTGGTTCTTGGCGTTCCACGCCTTGCAATCTTTCTTTCAGTGCCCTTTCCTATGACAATGGAAGCACTCATCATGGGCCACTACTGGTACCGCAATCTTTTTCTTTCCCTTCGCTCCCACCTTACTAACACCTCCTCTAGGTTTGGTGGCGGCCTTATTCTTCCTTCCTTTGGCCTTAGCCTTGGACCTGGAAGAAGAAGCACCGCAAACAAACATAGTGTGTATTTCCCTTGCCTTCTGCAAGGTGCCCTCTGCACTCCTCAACATGTTAAGGAGTTCTGAAAGTTCAACTTCTTTTCTTTGAATGTTGAAATTCAGAATAAACTGGGCGTAGGTGGAAGGGAGGGACTGGAGAATAAGGTATGTATAGAGCTCATTATCCAAAGTCGTCCCAAGGTCTGCGAGCTCTTCAATATAGCCAATCATCTTTAGGACATGTTCTCCTACCGATGATCCGACGGCCAACCTCGCCTGAAACAAGTTCTTTGAGGTCTCGTATCTTGCTATACGAGATTGCTCTCCATAAAGTTCCTTTGTATGGAGAAATATGGCATATAGATCCATATCCTCGTGCCTCCTCTGATGTTCATTATTCATCGAGGCAAGCACGATGCACTTGGCCTTCGCGCAATCTAACTCCCAGGTTTTGCGGATTTCCTTATCCGCATTACTGGATTTGGGACCTGGGACTGCAGGTGCCTTAGTGGTGAGGACATACCCAATCTGTCATAGGTCAAATCCATTTTGACATTCCGCAGCCAATCTTCATAGTTTGGCCCTGTCAATATATTTTTCTCTAATAGTAACTTAAGGCCAGTCATGTTTTGAGTCGCTGCAATGAGAGAGAGAGGGAACACTTTAGCATGATGCTCTTGCAAGTTTAGAGTGGTTTTTAGTTTATCTAAACTGGATGGCTCCCACTGTTTCTCAAATCCCTCCTCAAACCAAAAAGGAAGAACTAACCAGGACTATTCTCACTGTACAATACTTACTTAACCGTTCAGCCAGGTCAGTGTCGGTACTTCGAGGGAGGTTTTCCAACGCTTTCGCGAAGTTCCTTAATTAAATAACCTCTTTTCTCTGGGGGCGTAGCCCCGCTGACACCTTTCTTGGCACCTACTTGGTTTATAGCATTGATCGTTAAGTGACGAATCTCCTGATGAGTAGAATATATTCATAGTAGGATCGGGATCCAAATATCATCGTATGATAATACTGAAGGAATCCTACCAACATTCATCAAACTCCAAATGGTATGCATCTCTTTGAATTTCAGTTTCTTTAGAAATTCCCGATATAAATTTTTTCCCCTTGCTCTTATGACCATGGCGTTGGTCAAAAATGTCATAAATCACATGTCAAGTTCTACCCATCATTATCTTGTTAATTTGAACCCATCCGTACATATCCTTGACATTGGCCAAAATGATAATACGACTGTCCCAAACTAACTCATCTATCTATGCAACAAATGAATACCCAGCAGCTACCAAACACTATGCCTTGCCGTTGGTCAAAATACATAGCTTGAATACTACTGAATACCCAAATGAAATGACGGAGGGCTATGAACGGTTTTGGCGAAACCGTGAACGTAGTGAACTTGATATGATCGAAGAAACCTGATAGCTTTTAAAAGGAGTGGTTAAAGCTCCGCAATTAAAAATATCCTCTGTTTTAAAATAACCGAGTGGTTTCTTTTAAACTGTTCCAACGATTCAACTTTGGTTTATTTTCTTTGCATTAATATAATGCGTCCCATCATTAACCTATCATTGCTGAAAACAACGAAAATATAACGTTCTCTTATGCCATCCGCATTCGCCACTGGGTCCCGTCATCACCCGTTAGGTTACTTAACTAACGACAGAGCGGGGGCTGGGTTAGAGCGGGTGTAAAACATAAGTGACGTCTAAATAGCTATCATATATAGATATTGTACATTCGTCAGACGCAATAATAGGCATTCCAGATCACAGATGAACATTATTGGATATACAAGCAATCCGTGTTTCCTTTGAGCCTGCAACGAAAGACGGATTACACAGTTGTGATGAATAGCCATTACCCCACCCTAGACCCCTACGGGTACGGCAAACTACCCGCCAAGTACCCGAAGTGAAGCAGTCTCCCTCAACAACGTGAGTAGGCAACTAAACACGTCAAAGTACCCGGTAGTTTGTGCACCCCACCTTGGGTCTATCCTAGGAGCAAAAACAGTAAAATGAAATAATACAACGGTGGCTACAACCGCAACCTGGATGCGCCCCGCAAAATAATATTACAACATATTACAATTACATCAAATGAATGAATATAATAACCCATCTCAAACTCCGGCTAATCATCACAAGAATCCAATACAGTTCATAATCACAAACAGTAAAATCATTACAGAAATGTGCAACCCCCTGCCAACCGACATACTAGCAGTTAGGGGAGGTTTACGAACACATTATACAGTTCACAGATATAATATAATTAGCAAACATCGTATAATTTCGATCGAGCAAACACTTTAGATTCTACTCCAAAACTTCTCTGTGCACCTGAGACTTGAGCAGAAAATAAACATTCCAGAAAAGACAAAATATTCACATAAGAGTTACTGGGGAAAATTGGGCTGAATCGGTTTCAACTCGGCCGTGGATCCACGGCGGATCGGTGGGATCGGCCGCGGTTCCGCGGCTGTTTGGCCGATTCATGCACCCAATTTTTTCCAGTATTCTTATATTTCCCTGCTTGTATTTTTAGAGGTCCCTGAAAAATTTTTAGACCTCGATTTAAATTCGACAGAAACTTGGTGAATACGATATTTTTTCCGGTTCGTTTTGCGTTCGAAATTGTAACGACTTTGCTAATAAGTTAATTATTGTTTAGCGAGGCTCTGATACCACTGTAAGTCGGTGTACTACACCCCACGATTTGCGGGGAGGCGGAAAAATGAAAAACAATCTTGTTCTTTGGATTAACATCGACTAACCGAAGAATCTTTGCTAAACTATAACTAACATATACATAGGAGTTGTTAACTACTATGAAAAGAGATTATACCTAGTGAACCAAGTCCTTCGTCTTTTCGTTATCCACCTCCTCCTCGGCCTCCTCTATGTAATAGACGATCCACCCGAGAGCTTCTATTCCAAGCTTCACCTCTAATCTTGAGGTAACTAGGTTTCTTTAGTTTCTAATCAAAGGCACCTAGGTGATATAGAGTGAGGTTATGGATTAAATAGTCTAGCTGATCCTTGATCTCAATACATGAGAGGGTAGGATTAGCGTTTGAAGAGAGAGAGCTTGAGGAGAGAGAAGGTGAGCAAGAATTATCATATGAAAATGTTTCTCACTTCTAATATATCATGAAGCATAAAGAAAATCAAATAAATAAATCTAAATGATTTATCATCATGCTTCATTTAATATACGCAATGAATCATCAAGTGAGTCATTAAGCAATAAATGCTTCTTTAACTCACTTGAATGATTCATCTAATGAGTCACAAATGCATTTAATGTAAATGCCACCTAAACCCTCAAGTCACCATACTTCTAGAAGCTTCCCGCCAAATTACGAGAATGCCCCTCCTATCCGTGAAAACACGGAAAAACTTTAGACTGTATAAATCCAATAATCCGATACTAGAATCTGGCTTAAACCAAAGCCGGCTAGTAAAAACTGTCCGAACGTCGTACGTGCGTAAACACACGAATGCGTCCGAACCCTTGTCGTAAAACCATACGACCTCTATATCGTTTCGCCTGGAGCAGGGAAACTCTCTGTGTGGGACTCTAAAGACTCGACTACTACGCTGGCAGTGGGTTTAACCACAGACCGCAAGCGGCACTAGCTGTACGTAACGGTCCCCAGGTAGATTTCGATAAGAAGGCCGATGAGGAAACCCATCCAAACTCCTACTGAGCCTGATGTGACAATCTCCATACAGTCCGGTCTGTTCGTCTAGGACTATCGCATATCGGGCCTAGAGGGCCGGCAAGCGTCAGTCCCCTAAAAGCGGTATAAGTCGTGTTGGAGTGAAGCCCATTACAACTTGAGAAACTACTGGAACTTACCAGTAAATCTCGCTTGTCCTGGACAGGGACTTTGCGTAATGGCTCTCTGACACAGCGCGATATCAACTCCCAATACCGGGAGAGACGAATCTTGTCTAACCGCCACTGCCTCCAAGTTCTCGGGACTGCACCCAACTGCTACCTGTTTGCACGACTCCTTTGAGCCGTGGTAGGGTAGCAATCTAAGAACAGTGGGACACACTCGAGGCGAAGTAGCAGTGTCAAGTCTGCGGACTATGCCGTACTCATGTCACCTGGGAACTGTTAACTGACGACTGGTATAATACCAACCAACAGTTCCCCGCGAGTCCCTTCCGGTGTACCCGTAACCCAACGAGCACCTGTATACTATCTCCAGTACGACGTACTGATGGTTGTGGGACAGACCATCTCCCTAACTGGGATGAGAAGCGCATACACTAGTCTACTCTGGAGTATCGATACCCTGTCTCGATAATCCTACGACCAGGGACCTGAAAAAGGATGTGCTTGTAGACTACCTAGGCCCCACTGGTGTGACTGCCATCTTAACGCTGGTAGTCAAGCAA
Source organism: Agapanthus africanus (assembly GCA_030015575.1). NCBI lineage: Eukaryota > Viridiplantae > Streptophyta > Magnoliopsida > Asparagales > Amaryllidaceae > Agapanthus > Agapanthus africanus. The sequence continues at coordinate 470,463,802 of JASDDO010000016.1, read as the reverse complement.
GATCCTAAGGGATCTATCAATACATACACACATATTAAGATAGATAAAACCAAGTAGCATACTACCATGCTTAGCAAGACTGTTATATAACTGTGAATATCCTAAGCTTCCATTAAGTAATATACAAGCTAGTATGATACAATAATGGCCCCTAGGGCATATACACTAACACATTAGCCATGAGTTAATTTTCTATGGCTATTATTTCTCAATGATAAATATCTAGATATTTATTAACCCATGGTCTAAAGTGAGAAGGATTTAATATATATATATTATTTCATTCTCATTTTTTTTCATGCTTATCACAACCTTTGAGCTCTTGAGTTGACATCATCTTCATCCTCCTCTCTCTTGCTCTCTTGACTTTACTAGTGAGTGAGATAGTGATAAAGATAGGGTTTTGAAGTGAGAAAACAAACCACATCATCAGTCTACACTAGTCTAGCCAATTAGTTTAGAGTGTTAGCTTCATCTTCATCTTTCGGTCAAGTGGAGCTTGGAGCTTGGACAAAGAGAACTCCGGGTGGATCATCGTGGATTCGGAAGATCACGAGCAAGCCCGTTCAAACTCTCAAGTAGCCAAGGAGTCAAGCAAAGAGAACTACAAAGGTTGTATTCTTTTTACTTAGTGTTTCATTACTTGTAGTATGTGATAATACTTCATATGTTACTTTAAATTTTTAGTTTGATCCTATGTTAGTTTACTTAGCACCCTAAAAAATCGTAACACCCGAGCCCAATGCTACTATTTTCAGTTACTGTTTGAGCATAATGTGGTACTCATTTCATTTAACTTGCTTGTTTGTTGCTTACTGTAAAATTTACCCGGCAAAGTCATTTCTACATATAACAAATTTTGGCATCTAAAATAAAATTGAAAATATTCATCTTAGCCTACTTGACACCCCTAGCCTCGTGGTAGCGTCCGTGCATTGTGTTCTCGTGCCGTTCGGTGAAACGGGCGAGTTTGGATGGCTACGTGCACGTACGTGTGTCCGTTTTGGGGGTATGCTTTTGAATCATAAAACACTTAATTTTAAAATTTGGATCCCGCTTAAAATCCTATTATTTCAATTTCAAATTTTTGAACTCGACCCGGGCGCGATTTGGAAATGTTTTATTTGGCGCCAAAATCCCAAATTTTAATATTATTAAAACCATCGCATATATTTTTCTAACTAACCTGATATCTTATTGTTCATTACCTATCTTTTAAATTTTTAAGTTAACCATATAATATTTTTACAATCTTTTATATCCTTCTCAATTTATTCTCTCAGCCAATCGCAACCTCCCCTTTAACCCCGTGGGCCCCACTTTCTCTCTCTCCACTTTTTTTCTCTCTCTCTCCCCCTCATATATTCTCTCGTACTTCTCTTTATCATTTTTTTAACTGTTCTTTTGTTGCCGGAATTCTGTCGTGCCGGTGACGCTTCTCGACGTTCCAGCGAGGTACCCCGACCCGTGTGGTTCCTTTGTTCGTCGTTTGGGTTCATTCAGTGAACCGTGCACCGTCGCGAGTTTTCCCCGCCGACGGTTAACGTTCCGTTTTCCCGATTCGTGACCCATCGAGGCAAGTTAATCTTGCTACATGCTATATAATTCATTTTATACCTATTTAAATAAATACCATACCTATAGTTTAAATCTAGTGCCCCATGTTTAATTTTATAACGTTTCGATGTTCCGTTTGCATCCGTTTATATCATATTAAATCTAGATCATGAAAACTTATCTTGTGACATACTAAATTACATTATACTGCATCCATATCAATTAAAATTTACATCGTCGTAATATTTCTTCTTATTATTATCTTTAATTAGTTTATAATCTGCATTTTATGATATTATATATTTAAAATATTATAGTTTACACATGAAACGTCGTTGAAAAAGCGGATACGACAAATCTGAAATTTACTGTACACCTCACCGTACAAAATTCATTATAAATCATAGAAAAATCATTAGTATACGTTCTTTAGTTCGTTACGAAGCTAACTCAGAATACTATAACCCTATGAAATATTTACTTGCAAAATAAATTGGTTAAATAATATAAAATGCAAATGAAAATGTCTCCAAACTGCTGTCCAGGGAAATTCCAGCAGCAAACTTTCAACTTTGAATGTTCATAACTTTTTTTAGGGACAACCTGAGATGCTTATACTTATAAAACTGAAAACTTTATTGAATTATCTTTGTTTTGGTATAAGACACGTCCCTTTTGGAGAACGTTTGTTATTTTTAAGCTATTTTACAAATTAGGATGACGCTGAATTTCTGAACGGAACTTTCTTGTGCATGGTTAATCAATACCACTTTTATAGTTATTAATCGCTTTGAATATGCTATCCATATTAATATTATTATATCAATATTTATATCACATATTGCTTAGTTGTACATCCCACATTACCATTTTATAGTTTTATAACTTTTCGGATACCCGTTTGCATCCATCGTATTTAAGATACATATAATTGCATCCATAGATCACATTACTACATAATAATATGATATTAACACTCCATGTTTATTAAATTGCATCCTAATTAATATTGAAACTATAAATGTAACCCTAATCGATAACTGTACATCCATATCCTTGAAATTATATCTATTTGCATATCATATTACATGTTCCAGTTTATTGTTCAGATAGTACTCATGCTTGTTTATTTATACACATGCTTATGTTAGTTTGATTATGAGCACCCACATGACATCTTGTGCTTCCTGACATGACCTGTTACACTTCCTACTTGACATGACATGGTACCGTACACTCTTGACATGACATGACACCTTTATACATTACCTGGCTTGACCTGATGTACCATGGCTTTACCTGTTACCTGATCTTGTGTCTAATGCCAACAAATATAACATATAGTCCTCATGGACCGTTCCTGTTGTCTATCCAGACAAACCTGCTTTTACCTGATCCTGTGTTGGCATTAGTTCTTGATTACTGAATACCTGACTCGACATACATAACTTGGGGGTATGGGGAAATCAAAGGTGAAACTTGACTTGTAACTCAACAGTTCGATACCTGTTCTGATCAGTCTTACGGGCTAGGCCAGCCCCGGAGTGATGATGCTGACATCACTCGCCCATCCTGCTACCTGTTACTGCCTAGCGGCACGTCTCGGATTCAGCCCCGAGGGTCTTGACCGTGGTCCCGGGCATGCACAGGATACTATTGAGTTACATCGATGATTCATCAATTGATTTCAAAGACTTTAGAATAGAAAACCTGATAGAACAGTTTAGTTTACCCACTGCACGCTACCCTGTACTGGTATGATTCATATTATTGTTATTCTTGCTGTATTCATGTTTATATTACATTGCCTGCTACACTGTTCATATTATATTACTTGATGATATGACGCGTTGACGTCTGGGTTTTGCATGGCCCAGATTCCGTACCGCTGTTGCAGTCCGAGCAGGAGTACTTCAGCCAGCAGGCTGAGCTGTGAGTTCAGTAGTAGTTAGTTTTATTTCCTACATTTATTTTCTGATGTGAGCCCGCATTATGGGACACACTTTTCAGTTATTTGTATTGGATCATTTGCTTCCGCGTTTATTTATTATTGACTCCTGTTATCCTGAATTATGGACATGTTTTAGATAGTTTTATTTTATTCTTGATATCTCTACAGCCGTAATGTGACTGTGGATGGATACTTCCTACCCACAGGTAGCATGGTTGGCTATGTCACGTGCCCAATCTAGCGTACTCTGGGAAGCGGGGCGTGACAAAAATTATATTGTAGCATGTTTGATGTATTACAAACCCTTGTGAGGTGCTAGGTAAACCCAACATTTCCTAGTGTTCTCCTATGAATACATTTAGGAGGAGTGATCCAAACGTTTGATTCGCTTTAGATGTACGCATATGTTTAGAGGTAGTGTTCAAACGTTCTAAATTCCCTAAATACCCTTTTTCATTATGTCAAAAGGGGGGAGAATAATAGGAATTTTAATATATCGATATCGGATATTTGGTTTTATTTGATATAGATATAATATTTCACATTCATGTTTTGCCATCATCAAAAAGAGGAGATTGATAGCTTATGGATTTTCATTATCCATTCTTGTTTTGATGATACCTTAAACATGAATAGTTGTTTGGTGTCTCATGCTTTATCTTGTATATCTTATCAACACCAAACTCGTATAAACTTGTGTTTAGCTTCCATATCTTATATCTTGTGTATACAGAGTAATATATCAATATCTCTTGCTATATTTGTGTTATATTCTTGATATCGATATATTACTCTCATTCATTATTTTGGTAATTCACAATATGAATTTATATATACCTATTATCTATATCTTACTTCTCTTATTCTATGTATATATATTTAGTATACCAATATCTCATGCTTTGAGATTGAATTATATCTTGAAATTGATATACTATTCATGATTGTGATATCAAGACAATGAATGTTTCATATACATCTGTTTTATTTATTGTTTATTTCATAACACTGTATATAATATACTTGATCATGTTTGAGATTGGTTTTCAGGATATTTTCATGACACAATCATATAAAGGAGGATGGAGGAAATTGAGTTTAAACGGTATATCTAATGGAGGTTGGAGGAATACGAACGAGTGCTTCTCAATTTGCCAAGTTCAAGCTAAGGATAGCTATAGAAGCCAAAGTCCGAGATTGAAGCATCGAAATCCGAGAAGTTCAATTTTGAAGATCAAATATCAACTTCTAAATGCTAGTGAGTGGAATGGCATGTTCAAAGATCAATGGAAGTCAATTTGAAGATCAATTGAGGATCGAGTGAAGCGCCGAGTTTCAAGAGTTCAAGGATTCAAGATTTTAAGATGTAAGAAACCGACATAGGAATCCTTATAAGTAATCTATAAATTATGGTTATATCAATTAGAGCTTTTGAACACTCACACACACTAGCACAAACGTTTTACAAATATCGGGTTTTCAGTTTAAAGATTTGTTTTAATGATCAATCCCATTATCTTTAAGTAAAGATATTTTTGTGAACTTTGACATAGGTCAGACGTCTGATGGTCATCAAGACAGACGTCTGAAGATCAAAAATATAGTCGTTTATAGTCATTGGGACTTTTGGTCTTTAGCTGCAGACGTCTGCCCTTTATAACTTCAGACGTTTGCTCTTGGTGTTTTCAGTTGATTTTCACCCATAACGGCTAGTTTTTATTTGGGGATATAAATTGGTTTTATGTTTATATTTTCTATTCCAATCTTTTGACAATATTATCTTGCTTATTCCAAAGTGATCAAGAGCCAAAAATCCCATCCCTTGGGAGAGTTTACAAACGAGTTTTCAATTTGATTATCCATTCACTCTCACACACAAAAAACAAGAGCTTCAATTGATTATCCATACATTATAGAGTATTAGTAGTGAGCATGAGAGAAACTCTATCAAGAGTATTGTGCTTCATTGTAAACCCTCTTCTTTTCTTTGTGTGAGGATATCTTGAGTGCAAGAGAGTCCTTTGTAAGAGAGAAGAGTGAGAGAAATTTTCCTTTCTTTGTGTTAGGATTCTTGAGTGAAATGATGACTTTGTAATAGAGGGAAGCTTGCAAAGTGAAGAGTTGCTCATATATAGAGCAACGTGTAGTCTCAGTGGAGACGTGTGATTGTCTCGGTGAAGACTTGAATTAGTGGAACGAGCAGTACACCTAAAGAAAGTGGGCTAAGGGATCTCCCGAACCACTATAAATCTCTCGGGCTTGAGTTTGCATTTCTATTTTCTTGCTTTAATTTCATAGTTAAAAATTGCATGCTTGTTCTCTATTTGCTCTATATGCTCATTCTTGCTTGATTGTGATCTTTATCTCTTGTTATATGTTATAGATCACAATCGTAGTTTACTTAGTATTATATCATCTTGTGTCATATTGTCTAAGCTTTACAGTTGCGGTTTTTAATTAGCATGTGTATTGGTTAGAATTTTTAATTTGGGCATATTGATTAATTTAAAATATTCCACATTTGAATGAACATTTTCCCTACTATTGTTAAGTGCTAAAAGGTGTTAATTGTAAATAAAGAACATATGTGGGTTTATTTGTAAAAAGATAATTATCATATGTTTCTACATTTGTAATTAATATAATTAGGGAAAATATATGCATATAATATTTAAATGAAATATTAGTAATTAAAATATGCATATCATAACAAATATTCCTCATCGATATTCTTAAGATTTAATATCATATAAATGGTTGGAATAATATCTCAAAAATACCAAATGCTACTAACAATTTAATTTGAGATATTTTGCAGGTCTGAGCTCAGGTCTGAAATCCAAGAAAGAGATCCAAGTCAAATCGGGATATCGAAACCGAATCTGCCAAATATTAGAAACAAATCGAAAAATTTAGCAACGGCAGAGACTCAGAGAAATATTTTCAGAATTTATATATCAAAAGGATCTCCAAATAACAACACAAAAGGCCAGAAAAAATCTCGAGGCCCAATTCCACTAGGATGCAGCAGAACCGTGGCCAAACGTGGCATTATGTGGTGGTTCTGTGGTCATATCAAGGCCGTTGGATATGAGATTTTAGGATCATGATCTTAACTGCATTTATTCACATATGGCATCTAGGCTTTCTGGTTTCAGGGACTATATAAAGGACCGAGAGCTGTGCATTCAAAATTATCCATGTGATCACATAATCATCTATTCATCTACCTCCATAAAGAGAGAGATCTAAAGTAAAACTAAGGTTCTTGTAATCTACTTTCTAAAGAGAAAAGTTGTAATGCAATAGTTGATTAATAAAGATTGTTTTTGTTTTAATTCTTTTTGCATTTAATTTCCGCATTACTTTTCTGCATCTTTATTATGGTTTCATTCATCTTCAACCTTTTTTCTAAATCACCGCTAACCATAAGCGAGTAATTCCTTGCTTGCTAGAGTTTGTAGGATAGGGTAGAATAATGGATGAAAAATCTTTTAATTTCTTTTGAAAATTTTAAAGTTTATAAATTTTAGCAAAATAAATGGTAACCTCCTTATCAGGCGCTCTATCAATTTATTGATAGTCACGACCACGATTTGAGAATGGTTAAACACTTTTTTGGGTAAGGGTTTGACATGAATAGAGATCAATGGACGAACAAAGGTCGGTAGTGGGAAACCCTAATTCCCTCCAAGAACCCTAATCCACATTCATCGCTATCTCTCTAGTTTTAAACTATTAAAAGATAAAAAGAGTCATTTTTAATATTCATCCATTAACTACTAAGTCCTATGAACCTTACAATCCTTTTTATTATAAATTTTATATCCGTCTTAAAATAGAACGACAACAAACCATCCTATCTTTTATCAACTCGTCTAAAACAAGAAAAGAGTTCACGTTTCCCTGCGGACGACCCGTACTTATCACGGCTAGCTACTTGCGACGCGTTTTGATTGCGGTTATTTAGAAAAACACTTTCACACAATCAATCAAATGGCGCCGTTGCCGGGAATCGAACCCGGGTCACCCGCGTGACAGGCAGGAATACTCACCACAATAAACAAAAAGAAGTTTGTGCTTATTCATGTATTATTTTACAGTATACTAAATAAAAGCACTAAAATTCTTTTGTGAATAAAAGTTAGAAAGTTAAAAATACATATGAAAGATGGAAAACGATTTAAGAAATGCAAAAAAAAATTAGATGTTTTTAAAACGAAGCTAGTAATAGGTAGTCATGAGCTGTTGTCCCAAAAGTTAGTAAAATGAAAGGAATCACTAATCTGATGATAGAAATAAGTCTGAAAAATAGTCCATATTCTTAAGAACAAACATCTGAACGTTGATACCCTACTATACGCACTTGCACACATCTTGAAACTTGGATTAGTAGAGAATACCTTGAAATACTCTTGTCTAAAACCCTTAGTATGAAGAAAAAAATATATAAACAAAAATATAAATGACACATAAAAAATAAATAGTGAAGAAAAATGAAAACTGGTTTTGTAATTATTTAAAGCAACATAAAAAAATATAGCGAGGGTGCCTTATCAGCTAGTGCCTTAAACCAACTGGTTTGGGAGTCACTGCTAAGCCTTATGTGTTGCAAGACTAGGATATTATTAATTACGCCTTAATGAGTGAGCACATTTTGTAATCGTTTGGTTAGTACCTCAAGAAGTATTAACGATCGCTTGAAGAATGTGTGAGCAATTCCATATAAAATATTCACTGACTAAAATGTACTAAGGAAGATGGACAAGAGTATGATAGCTTGAATTGAATTCTCTAAGTGTAGGGATATCTTTTACACACACGTAGGGGTATATGATCGATGTTTGGAAGAAAGGTAGGGAGGAAGACTAAATACAATGTTTTTATGAGGGATGATGTGATTTCTGATATCTTTTCATGACTATTAAGATAGGGCTCATAACAACTAAAAAGCTAGTATAGTTTGAAACACTTATTTTCAAGTTCTTTCTTTTATATGTTCTTATCTTTATATGTAACTTTCATCTTCTTTCCTTTATTATGGGATTTTGTGGGTGTAATCCGCTGAAAACCCTCAGGAGACAACACTCCTCCTCCTACCACCTAGAGGTTTAAAGGCTTGTTGCACATGCTAAGAGCAATCGTGTTGCCTATGAAACTGTGCTAGTTAGGTTTTTCTTTTTCTTTTTAATAAATAGTTTGCTCGGGACGATCAAAGATAAGTTTGGAGGTATTTAATTAGTCTAAAATATTGCACATTTGAATGAACATTTTCCCTACTATTGTTAAGTGCTAAAAGGTGTTAATTGTAAATAAAGAACATATATGGGTTTATTTGTAGAAAGATTATTATCATATGTTTCTACATTTGTAATTAATATAATTAGGGAAAATATATGCATATAATATTTAAATGAAATATTAGTAATTAAAATATGCATATCATATCAAATATTCGTAATCAATATTCTTAAGATTTAATATCATATAAATGGTTGGAATAATATCTCAAAAATACCAAATGCTATTAACAATTTGATTTGAGATATTGTGCAGGTCTTAGCTCAGGCCTAAAATCCAAGTAAGAGATCTAAGTCAAATCAGGATATCGAAACTGAATCTACCAAATTTTAGAAGCAAATCGAGGAATCTAGCAACGACAGAGACTCAGAGAAATATTTTCAGAATTTATACATCAAAAGAATCTCCAAATATCAACACAAAAAGCCAGAAAAAATCTCGAGACCTAATTCCACTAGGATGCGGCAGAACCGTGACAAAACGTGGCATTATGCGGCGGTTCCGCGGTCAAATCAGGGCCGTTGGATGTGAGATTTTGGGATCATGATCTTAACTGCATCTATTCACATATAGCATCTAGGGTTTCTGGTTTCAGTGAATATATAAAGGACCGAGAGCTGTGCATTCAAAATTATCCAAGTGATCACATAATCATCTATTCATCTACCTCCATAAAGAGAGAGATCTAGAGCAAAACCAGGGTTCTTATAATCTACTTTCTAAGGAGAAAGTTGTAATACAATAGTTGATTAATAAATGTAGTTTTTGTTTTAATTCTTTTTGTATTTAATTTCCGCATTTACTTTACGCATTACTTTTCTGCATCTTTATTATGGTTTCACTCATTTTCAACATTTCTTCTAAATCACCACTAACCATGAGCGAGTAATTCCTTACTTGCTAGGGTTTGTAGGATAGGGTAGAATAATGGATGAAAAATCTTTTAACTTCTTTTGAACATTTTAAAGTTTATAAATTTTAGCAATATAAATGTTAACCTCCTTATCGAGCACGCTATCAATTTATTGATAGTCATGACCATGATTTGAGAATGGTTAAACATTTATTTTGTTAAGGGCTTGACATGAATAGAGATCAATGGACGGACAAGGAGCGGTAGTGGGAAACTCTAATTCCTTCCAAGAACCTTAATCCACATTCATCGCTATCTCTCTAGCTTTAAACTATTAAAAGATAAAAGAGTCATTTTTAACATTCATCTATTAACTACTAAGTCCTATGAACCCTACAAGCCTTTTTATTATAAATTTTATATCTGTCTTAAAATAGAACGACAACAAACTATCTTATCTTTTATCAAATTGTCTAAAGCAAAAAAAGAGTTCATGTTTCCCTGTGGATGACCCATACTAATCGTGGCTAGCTACTTGCGACACCGTTTTGATTTCGGTTATTTACAAAAACATTTTCACACTATCAATCACATATTGATAGCATAGTGCTATTCAACCCCTCCTCTATAACTATTTCAAGTAGGCATCCACATTCTTTCAACATTTAGTTCATTCGATCCTTTGTTCATCAATCGGGACAACGTTTTTCTTTAAAGGATCTCGGTGACTTTCATCATTTTCTTGGTGTAGAAGTTATTCTTATATCATAATGTCTATTCTTATCCCCGTTTACTGCCGAAGACCAGACTGAGACGTTGGCGACGTCTAGCCTGAATTTGGGGGAAGATGCTATTTGGACATATCCATCCATCTCTCTGAAGATACCAAGTTGATTTATGGTACCGTATATCGGAGGTTTGGATAGATGCGATAATTGTAGCAGACTTTATCAGATTCCCCTTCATTTGTGAGGTTTTATTTATTTATTTTGGGGACGCTCTTCCCTGCAGGCGCAAGCCCCTGCAGTTAATTACGTTATCGCGTTGCGATAACCACTTTCTCCTACTGCACTAGTTCACTTCGTGTCATGTGTTATTTTATTTGTTAAAGTTGCCCATGGATTGTATACAGAGACTAGTTTATGTCGTCGCCCGTAGGGCGCGGATTAGTCCAAATCTTTATATTTTATATTTGGGTTTGAACTCTAAGTTGTATGTTCCTTTAGTTCAAAAATATTTTTATTTTATTTAAGAACCGTTAATCTAGTTTGAGATTAAGATCAACTTAAATATATGAGCATTTGGGCTCAATTTATTTTAACTAAGAATATGTTAGTCTTATTTGAGACTATGATCAACTTAGAAATATTTTAAAGATCATCAAATTTTTATTTAAGATCCAACAATAAAGCATTTAGGCTCAGTTGCAATTAACTCCAGAGAGACTTTTAGCCAATTTGGGATTGGTCTACTCGGTCTTTTTTCTTTTATTCTTTTTTTAATTCAAAAGTGTTAAGCACTTATTTGTGATTTGTTTGCTCATCCCTTTTCCTTTATGCAGAAATGCTAACCACTTATTTGTGGCTCTGGCGCTAACGTGTGTATCATGTGAAGCACTCAGTCAGGGGCGCTGCCCAATCAGTGCTAAGCACTTCAGTCATTTTGACTGAATATATAGTGCTAAGCACTTTTGTATGGCGCTCACGTATGTATCACATGAGGCGCTGCCAAACCAGTGCTAAGCACTTAGTCATTTTGACTGAATATATAGTGCTAAGTACTTTTGTATGGCGCTCACGTGTGTATCACGTGAGGCGCTGAGATATGGGCGCTGCTCAACCAGTGCTAAGCACTTAGTCATTTTGACTGAATATGGTGTGCTAAGCACTTGGTATGGTGCTCACGTGAGGAGCACGTGCGGCGCTGGGACGTGGGCATTGTCTAACCAGTGCTAAGCACTCAGTCATTTTAACTGAATATGGAGTGATAAGCACTTAGTATGGTGCTCACGTGAGGAGCAAGTGCGGCGCTAGGACGTGGGCGTTGCCTAATCAATGCTAAGCACTCAGTCATTTTGACTGAATATGAAGTACTAAACATTTTTACTCAGCGCTCACATGTATTTCTCGTAAGACGCTGGCCTTTAGTTTTGAGATTCCACGTGGGAAGTATGTAAGGCGCTGAGTCCTTTGTTATGGGCGCCCACATGGAAAACACGTGAGGCGCTGAATCCTTTGTTTTGGGCATCCACGTGGGAAGCACGTGAGGCACTGAATTCCTTTTCTTTTCAGAGATTAAATCTCTGTTAACGGCATTTTGACCATTAATGATCACCAAGATCTTTGTTTTTTTTTGAAGATCTGGGATCTTTACTTTTTACTTTTTTTTTATTGGAGAACTAAGTTTCTTTTTATACTAAGTTCTTTTATATAGGGTTAAACCCTACTTGCGGATGAATTAAATTCCTAGAACCATAAGTTCTCTTCTCTCTTTTTCTTTAAATCTAGTTCTTTCCTCTAAATTTTGAGTTTGAAGAACAAAATCTCTCCGATGAGAATTAAATTCTCAACTTGTTGGGAGATTTACTTTGGAAATCTCAGATCAGAAGAAGAACAAAGTTATTTTTATGAAGGGATGAACCCTTATTTTCTTTTTATTAGGAAAAAGAGATACATTTTATCTCTACTTTTTCTTTACCTAATGTTTGAAAGAACATGTAGATCTTTTTTGAAAGAGAATTCAATTCTCTGTTGCAGCTTCTATTTTTTTTGTTTGCAGAACCTTATGGGGGGTTCCTCCTTTTTGCCTCCCTATGAGACTTGAAATCTCAGGTCCTTTATATAGGCAAGGCAAATTATTGATCAGTTTTGAGAAAATCTCTTATTGGGAGATTTCAATTGATTTAATTGGTCTCAAAAATTATTTGAGGAATTTTATCCACCATTGGATTTTTGAACCACAGATTTCTGTTTTACAGACTATATTTTCTTGTTTTTAACAAGATTGGGAAAATGTTTTCCCATATATAGAATTTTATTTTATTAAATGGTGATTTTTAATTACCATTGGATTTTTGATCCAGGGGATCTCTGTTTCACAGAGCATATTTTTCTTATTTAGAAAGATTAGGGAAATATATTCCCAAAAATAAAATTTAATTCTGTTATTGGATCTTTGATCAATCAGCTCTCTACTTAACAGAGAATATCTTTTTCATTTAGAAAGATCAGGGAGATATTTTCCCCTAATAAAATTTAATTCTACCATTTGATGATTTATCATCACCATTGGATCTTTGATCCAACGACTCTGTTTAACAGAGAATATCCTAAGTTTTAGGGAAATAATTTTCATGTAGAATTTAATTCTATCTGTTCTTAATTTGGGCGCTGGCGCTCACCTGTTATGAATGTAGACGTAATAGGCACTTCTATGCTTTGCATATTGGCGCTCATATGAACTTCACGTGCGGCGCCACTATAGAATTTAATCCTATAAGAGGTCGGCGCTGACGCTCACGTGGGGAGCACATGAGGCGTTGCCTTACTGGAATTAATAGAGCTTAGCTCTTATTATTGTATTTAATTATTAGTGGAACAAATGCTCCCCACCGTTGATCTCATGTGGCTTACACATGAGTGCAACGGTGTCACTTTTACCACCGTTGGATCACCTAGGAAGTTGAACCGTTACCCTCACTTCTTATAAATAGGGTCTTTGTCCCTTGAGATGACTGTTGTCTCATCATTTTCTTTCTTGAGCCTTAATTTTCTTTTGAGAATTTAATTCTCGTTCCATAGATTAGATCTCTGTCCTCAAGAACTCCTTTGAACAGAGTAGACTCTGCCAAATTTCTTGGTGAGAATTATGAACAGAGTTTAGCTCTTAACCTCTTTTGAGCATATATATTTTTTTTAGTTTTGGATTTTAAATCCATTATCAGATTCGACAGAGCTTAGCTCTTTTTTTTTGAAGAGATCTCTTGGAGATCTTAAAAAAACTTTTTTTCTTTTTTTTATATAGATCGTGGATCTTGATGTCCATATCCAAGACTTGAGTCAATGAATATTCTTGAGAATTTTTAATTCTTCTCTTTAGGGTTTTACCCTACTGTCAATCTTGACATTTTTCTGAAACTTGATTCCATCACTTAACCCATGAATTTTCTAACGTGGGGATCTCTGGGATTTAATCCCACTATTTGGGGGAATTTAATTCCAATTTTTTTTGCAGAGTTTAGGTCTAATTTGAATCTTAAGACCTTTGGGAATTTTATTCCCTTTACCGTTCTTGGATGTTTTTACCTTTTCTAGAATTTTTGGGGTTTTAATCCTTTCTCTTTTTTTCACAGATTTGAATCTGTTGTTTATTTTAAAGAGCCCTCCTTTCGGGGAATCTTGGGAGTTTTTAACTCCACTGTTTTTTTATTGAGCACTATTCATTTAATGAGAATCTTTTTGAATTCTCACAATAGACACATGTCTCATCATTGATGAGCCACCACCTTGATTTTGTGGGGCCCACTGTTTTTTTAGACTTAGTGATTTTAGTATTTTAATTAATAATCCTCCACTGGGTTTATTTTCACGTACCATGGCTTCTGGTTCCTTTTTTCCCTATGTTCGCTTAGAGAGTGCTTTTGCTAACGCTCCTACTGATCGTGAAGTCCTTGCTTTAATTCGGGACTACTATCCAGAACGAAAATCTCTTCATCTATGGGGAGCGTGGTACAGCTACATTATCCGGGGTCAGCGCAACTTTACTTGTAAGGCGCCATTAGAACCGATCATCTCGATTCAGTATGTTGACCCTCTGCCGGTTTCTTATGCTGTAGAAGAGATCAATTAGACTGCAGAGGGTTGCCTTCAACCTTCTATGGCATCGATACCAGTCCAACCACCGATAACCCTAAATATTTTGGGGCGTTGTATATGTCAAGGAGAGGCGCGTCCTTGGGGTTATATTTATACAATAGGAGTGACCCCTTAACATCTGGCTGGTTATCTCATTTGGGCTCACTACATCTTATCAGCCAAGAAATTGTTGCTGCTGAAATTTGGGTTATACCCAGCGGTCTATGTATCTCTCTTTTATTACCATACTCCTCATGTGTGGTAGGTTAAGTCTTTCTTGGAACATTGGAATATCCCGACCCATACGCTTCTACTATCGGACTGGGAAGTATCGATTTCGCTGGAGGAATTCGCAAATATTTCTGGATTACCCGTCAGAGGGGAGCATTATGAGGAGATACTTCCTTCTAACGAGTATATCTTTTCCAATGAATCGGTCATCTTGGGCCTCACTCCGGAAAATACTATCCAACCCAAGTTCCCAAGTAAGATCAAAGTGTTGAATATTTATGAAAGCTTGATTTTGGAGTCTGAGGGGCATGGTGTTAGATTTACGGATTTTGTCTCTCGTTTCCTTCGTCCGGAAGTTTTATCGAAGAAGGCTGCGAAGTTTGACAAGCTTGATGATCTATTCGGGTTTGGCTTGGACAAGTTGCCGACTGCTGATGCGGATTTGAACCAGTTCTTTATTCTGGACACCCCCATCATCCCTTTTGCAGAAATTGCTGCTCCGGACATTGATGAGGAAACATTTTTCATGGACTTCATTGGCTTGTGGCTGAGCTGGTTTGCACTCCAAATGCATCCTCGCTACATGAGACCATCCGTTTTCTATCCGTCTCATCGTGTTGCGGCGGGAACGTGTATGGCCACTGGAGTTGCAGGATTGGCTCATTTGTATAATGGCCTAAGTATAGCAGCCGACACCACCCAGCCGGGTTTGAAACCCGTAAATCTCCCTCTACACTATTTCACATTATGAATAGAGATGCATATGTTAGGTTCCTTTGGTGTGCATAAGAGACCCAAATTTTATGAAGGGTATAATTTCCTCCGGGTCATGCAATCGGTCGATCCTTCTTCTCCAGATCCAACACAACGAGTGGCTCGGCGATTACTTCTGCGTCCGCGCATGGTTGGGGATAGCATGACCTTTGTTGATAGGATCCTAACTATTAGTAAAGAACCCTCCAAAGTGGTCCAGCCGCTTCATGACATATTCAAGGATGGGGTTTCTGCTTTGAAGGCCAAGGAGATTCTACATTTGTACTCCATCAGGCCGGGTTTTTTAGTATTCAGGAAAAATGCCTCTATGTTATTCATGAGGTACAACCCTCATCATTTTGCTTAATAGTCCGGCTATGACTAAGGCGTTCCCCTCGAAGCATTTCTTGTTGATCCGGTTGCTTCAGAGGAGAGCGTTCGCCATGTGGTGCACCGTTTTATGCGATTGAATACAAGGTCTCATTTTCTGATTGCTAAGCCTAGTCGTATTCCGAATGCCTTGAATGCCCACATAGCCTGGTATCAGCATGCGACAGGTGCCGTTATCAAAGAAGAGATGTGGATACTTCTTGATCATAAGAATTCTGTCCTGTCCAGTAACCCTGCGGTCCTGTTGAAACGACGAGCAGTCATCTGCCCTTCCTTGAGAGGGAGCGATGCGGTTGTATCTCCACGTGCTTTTCCAATGGTGTCGACGGCAAAGCCATGACCGAATTTGAGTGCTCCTAGCGGCGTGATGATTGCACCTGAGTCGGATATTGGCTCTGAAATCGGGACACGCCATCCTAAGAGGCCTGTAAATCGAAAGCTCTTATCGTCAGGTGTTGCTGCCAGCTCTCAGAAGAAGAAGAAGAAATCCATGTTTTCAGCAGACGTTGTATTTGGTCAAGAACCTCATGCTCCTTATAGCGAAGGCTTGTCTGAATATGGCACCAACGACAATCTTTTTGAAGCTTCTACTGATGAGAACGCAACAACTAATTTTCAAGCCGCTATTGAAGCTTCTGAACTATTAGCCCGGGAGCAAGCAGCGCTTGCTGCTCTTGCGGCGTCAGGTACATCTCATTTATACTCTTTTGTATATTTTAGAGTTTATTGCACTTTATTAACACTCCTTTCTTAATAGGCATCTCTACTGAAGAGGCTCTTCTGCCGTCCATCAAAATGTACGAGGAAGAAGAGAGACTTCGTGCTTCTATGGGCTTTGGTATGATTTATTTTGTGACCCTTTTAAAATATTTAGCTCATTTTGCCTATACCCTAATTCATTTCTCTTCATTACAAGAACTACCGCAGCTAGTGCTATTCCGAGTGCGGTGCTATCTTTCGGTAGTAATGTAGAGGATCTTCCTCTCCCGATGGCCCCTAAGGAATCTTTAGAGCTACCGACTACCATTCAGGCCACCTCAAGGCCACTACAGGAAGCATCACTAAACCAGCTGATGACGGGCATTGTAGCAGATCCAAAGGCTGTGTCTGATTCAGATGAAGATGTTCCTCTGTAGGTGGTTTTGGAGAAATCTTTTCGTACAGCTAAAGCCGAGAAGAAGCGCCAGAAGCATGCAGCGAGGGAGCGTCAGGCTAGCTTGGCCATGAGCTCAGGATCGAGTGAAACATGAACCCGTGATGCTCCTATGGAGGACCCTGCCTTGTCAACCACTCATAGGCAAATCGTGCGTGCGGCTCGTGAAGAGGCTGAACGTTTACTTCAAGGTGAGACAATGCACGATACTTTAACGAAACCTGGTAGGACTTATTTACTTTTCCAATTTTCTTTCCATAGCAGTTTATTGGAATTATAACACATTTTTCCTTGAATGATACATAGGGAAAAGTTTAGGTGCCAGCACTGCGGGCGAGGTGCCAGCATATGGAGATTCTGGGGCGAAAGGCCTTCATTTTGAGTCTGACACTGCTCTAGCTGCCACTCCTTCTCCTGGTGGATCCCCAGTATCCGCGGGTGATGCTAGCAGAATGATAGCCCTTATTGATTCGGGGGATGAGGGTGCAGATGTTGAATCCGTCTTCCTAATGGTGACGAAAGTTGAAGAGGCTGTCGCAACTAGTGACGCTCCAGATACAACCATGGTTTCCGCACCATCGGTTCTCATGAAACCCAAAGGTATCTTCTGTGCTATTACTTTTGGATCCTTAATTCTGCTAGACACATTTAATAACATTTTCTTTATTTCTGATATAGGCACGGTAAACCCTGGCGATCTGCTAATTGAAGAACCCTCGTCAGCTATCACCATGATTGTTGTTGTTCCACCCATCTCTTTTGCACCTCCCTGAGTTTTCTCGGGCTCAGCGACGGAAGGCAATTTTCCTTCAAATTTTTTTTATTTCTTCATTTCAGTATTGATGTTACTCCTTAGATTAATTTCTTAACGTATATTGTTGCAATCTTGTAGGAGTGCTTTTCAACCATCTGTGCCAAATGTTAGTCTCGCACTTCTCCTTCCAATCAGGATATGTCCCTCCTTCTGGCGTTGGTTAGTATATCTTTTATTTCTTATTTCATCTTCCTACGAGTAATCCTTCTCTAATAAGCTTTTTCCCGTACTGACTACAGTCTTACGGCTCGAAGGAGAAGACAAAGAAATAGTCGAGTCCTCTATGCTCCTCGATTTGCCGCTTTCAACTATTGGTTGGTTAGATCTTATTCATTTTTTTTATTTTAGATTGAAATCTGACCCTTCTTTGTACATGTCTTATTTTGTATCAGCTTCATTGGCTTTGGTTTCTTTTGAGTCCCGTATTTCTATGCCCGCAGGGCCCTTCGCTAAATGCCAATCTTCGAGAGGCGCAACAAATAGTAAG
This sequence comes from Agapanthus africanus, assembly GCA_030015575.1. Taxonomy (NCBI): domain Eukaryota; kingdom Viridiplantae; phylum Streptophyta; class Magnoliopsida; order Asparagales; family Amaryllidaceae; genus Agapanthus; species Agapanthus africanus. The sequence continues at coordinate 470,445,459 of JASDDO010000016.1, read as the reverse complement.
CGCATGCTAAGCGAATTATCGAAGACCTTAATGTCGAGGCTCTCACTTCTGCTGCAGACTTTACGGAAGAAGTCAACCCCATGCTGGCGACTCTTGTGACTTTCCATAATGAAGATTTCATCCACATCTGGGTTAATTATTGTAATCAAATCGATGCTTGCCTCCATGAGATCAAGTGCAAACATCTTACGCGTGAGGCATTATCCTCAAAGGCTCAATTGATCGCATAGATCGACCAAAGTGCCTCTTCCATTCAATATTACGAGCAGAACCTCGTACTGAAGCAGAAGGAGCATGAAACGACTTTTAGGGAGTCAAGCCAATTACGTGTCCAGGTAAATGTGAATGCAGGGAGGCTCTAAATTATCTTTGAAAATCTTCAACAATGCATTTATGAAGGAATGGCGCTGAGGCGGGACCTTGACTCTACTAAGTGAGGAATGCAGGACTCTGAAGCTGCTAAGCAGGAAATTTCTAAGAAGCTTTCTTCGTGCTTGCAACAACTAATTCAAGTCGAAGAAATGCTAGCCGCAATAGTGGAGCGTGAGAATGAGCTACGATAAGAGAATGAAAGGTTCACCGCTTTATTAAAAGCCCAACCCTCTTAGAGGCTAGAATTGTATCCCCCTTTTTTTTACAAACTGTATCTTTCAAACATTTTAGTTCATGAATAAAGAACATAAGTTTTTTTTATCCACATGCACTTTTCTGTTTCTTGACGTCTTGATCTGGCGCGAAGTAGTTTATGTACTCATTTCAGATTTTATAGTTTATCCACTCATTTTGAAGTCTCTAGTTTATTTACTCATTTTGGAGTTTCTAGTTTATATACTCATTTCGGAGACTCTACTTTCTGTACTCATTTCGGTGTGTTTTTTATTTTACCTCCCTCGGGTTTACAGGAAAACTTGTCCTAACGTTGTATGTAGATAACCTCCATTCTTTTATGACAGAGGTCCGTTAGGTTTGTGGTACTTAGGTTTTAGTCCGTGGTACCGTCGCGTTGGCTGATGTATTTCTCGATATACAGTCTTTAAGCCGCTGTTTGAGTAGCCCTGCGACTGTCGTATCTCTGATCCCTTCTATGGCTGGACAAAACGTCTTCAAGTAATCTATTTATGTTGGAGTATTTATATTACCGTCGGAAGGACAAGCGTTAGGCATTTGACGTAGCACTTTTTACTTGAGATTAGGCTCGATTTATAGTCCCGATGAGTAATAACCGCACCCTTCTGGGGTGGGATGATCTCCAATGGTCTTTAGGCTTTATATGTATTGCCGTCAAGACCCGAAGTTAAGAATATGTCGTCACTTCGTTTTTGCTTTGACGATGTCACACCAATTCTTTACTGAAGTAGGATAGACATCTGTAGGATCTCTATACTGTATGTGTTGCAATTGATGTCCGGAGGTAGGAATATATCATTGCTCCAATTTCATTTGATAGTTGCATCCGCATCCTGCTGAAATGAGGGGGAATGCCGGGATAGTCTCTAGGTTGTATATGTACCGTCAAGATTTGGAGCTATGATTTTGCTATTACTCCGTTTTTTATTTGACCCTTGGGTCTTTTTTTTATGATGACGTTGTGTCTGCATATTGCTGGAATGAGAAGGAACGCCGGGATTGTCTCTAGCTTGTATATGAACTGTTAAGACTTGGAGCTCCTTTTGATGAAGCGTGGTGGGAAAATACGGTTCTCTTTCTTTCATTTGTGCCCATGAATCATATACAAGAGAAAATATAGACCTACTTGCAGGGTAGAAAAGTTTCATTTTCATCATTTTTTTATTTCTTTCCATGAGGCTCTATCTTTTCAGCTTTTATGTCGTGAAAGTCGTAATTGCCCAATCATTTCGGATGTTTTTATTTTTATTCGCTGCTTTTTATTGCGAGTTTTCCTACCATTTCGACTTTTTTAGGATTTGAAATCTGATTCCAATCTTGGCATCAGCATCGCTACCACTGGAATATTTCCAGAAGCGAATTATCATTTGCCGTTAGAGAACTTGAAATTTGATACTTATTTAGGTATCAGTATCGCTACAGATGGGATATTTCCAGGAGCGGATAATCATTTGCCTTTGTTAGTTTGGACAAAGGTGGCTTAGCAAACAGGGTTAGGATCCTGCCGACTAAGACTTTCTGGCTTTATGAGCCGTAAGGGTTTCATAAAGGTATTTCTCTCTACGAGTTGAGAGGATCTTGTAAGTGTGTTTTCTCCTTAGGAGACATAAGGATTCCTAAGTGTATTTTTCTCTTATAAATCGTACGAATCTTACAAGAGTATTTTCTCCTTGTAAATCGAGAGGGCTTACAAGTGTCACTCACCCTATGGGGAGATTTCTCGCCATTGGCCGAACTTGGTGGGAGAATATTTATTTATGCCCGTAGATTGTATATAAAGGTCAATATTGGATCACCTGTAGGGCAAAAAAGTTTTGTGGGGTTTTGAAGGCTTAAGAACTGGTTTAGATCTCTGTAACTTAAGGCTTTTGAATCCAATGAGCCGTAAGGGTCTCATAGGGGGCATTCTCCTTACGAGTCGTGAGGATCTCGTAAGTGCATTTTCTCCTTAGGAATCGAATGGATTACCAAGTGTGTTACTCCTTTGCGAGTCGTAAGATTCTCACACAGGTGCTTTCTCCTTACAAAGTCGTGAGGGCTTTATAAGTGCTTTTTTACGAGTTCACGCCCTCTCGGGTTTTCACTAGCTCGCTGGCAGTCCTGCTGTTTTTACTTACGACGACCTTTCGGGTTTTCATCCGTGTCCATTTTGTATATGGACATACTACATTTTTTACATGGCCTGTAAGGTAATGCGCCATTAGCTGTAAGCCCTATTTTTTAAGGACTACATCATGTGGGACCTGAGAGAGATATGAATCGTTTATGCCTATGGATAGTATACGGTAATTGATATGGGGATTAACCGTAGGGCTAAACGTGTGAGGACATGACGATCCTTTATTGCCGTATTTTGGGGCAGAATGCTAGTTTAAGGACGTTTCGGTCCAACATTCCCATATTTAGGACGAATATTAGTTTAAGGACGTTTCGGTCCAACATTCCCATATTTGGGACGAATATTAGTTTAAGGACGTTTCGGTCCATTATTAATTTAAGAACGTTTCGGTCCACATTCCCATATTTGGGACGAATTTTAGTTTAAGGACTTCTCGGTCTATTATCACCATTTTTTAGGTAACGGGGCTTTTTGGATACTACTCTCAAAGTTCTGACTTAGGAAGATAGCGAGCGGACACAAGCGTTGTCATCTATCATTGATCTATGTCATGACTCGTTAGGCATAGTACTTTTTGAGGAATCGGCCGTTTATAGGCTGGAAGGGTCTTTCGCCAAGCATATCCATGAGCAGGTAGGCTCCGCCCTGATAGACATTGTCTATGATGTACGGGCCTTCATAGTTTGGCTCGAACTTCCCCCATTTTGCACGATTAGGGATCATAGGTCTTTTGACGACTAGCACGAGTTCTCCTTGGCGGAATGTTCTCAGCCTGATCAGTTTTTTGTATGACCGTGTCATCCTTACCTTTTAAGCCTCCAGATTTTGCTATGCTATAAGGCAAGTTTCGTCAAAGGCGTCGAGCTCCTCAAGCCTATGCTGAACATTTTTTTCATCTGTCAGCTCGTATCGAACTGCTACTCGTAGAGAGGGGAGTTCTATTTCCAATAGGAGCACTGCTTCCATGCCAGACACCAATGTGTATGGTGTTGTATTCATAGCCGTCTTCAACGTTATTCAGTACGTCCAAAGGGCCTCATATAGCCTTTCGTGCCTGTCCTTTTTTTTTCTGGACACCATCTTTTTTATAATCTTTGTCAAGGTCTTGTTGAAAGCTTCAGCTAGACCATTGGACTAAGGATTATAGACTGAAGAGTATCTCCAATTTATTTTATGCTGTTATATGAAGCGGCTTATTTGATGGCTTCTGTAAGTTGGCCCATTATCCGAGATTATCTGTCGTGGAGTTCCAAACTGGTATATGACATGGGTCATGAAGAAATGGAGGATATTCTCCGACATCACTTCCTTTAGTGGTACTGCTTCTGCCCACTTAGAGAAGTAGTCAGTTGTTGCTAGTATGAACTGATGTCCTTTGGATGATGCCGGTTCGATAAAGCCAATTATATCGGTTACCCATATTTTGTACCCATATTTTGAACGGCCAGCTAGCTACTGTCGGGCGTAGCGAATTTGGATGTTAATGTATGAAGTTCCCATGAATTCGGCACGAGTGACACTGCTTCGCATATTCGAGACAGTCATGAATCATCGTGAGCCAATAGTAACCCATTCTTTTTATTTTCAGCTTCATCTTTGGCCCAGCTTGATGAGAATCGCAAAGTCCGTTATAAGTTTCTTGTATGACTTTCTTTGCTTCCTTTGGTCCCAGGTATCTTAGCTATAGACAGTCGAACGATCTCTTATATAAAGTATCATTGACGAAGATGAAAGACAAAGCTCGTTTCATGAGCTGATGTCTAAAAGACGCATTTTCGGGCGTTCGTTGGGATTTAAAGTAGTCTATGAAGACTTCCTTCCAGTCCTTCACCTTTTCTTTGTCCTCTATTTGAAGGGCTGCTTGTTCGGTCGATTATTTTCCTTCGGATGGCTCTATCAGGTCTTCCGAAAATATATATATTGGCATGAAAACCCTGCAATTTTGCACAATGATCCTTATGTCATCGAGGTATTCATCGGCCAATTCCTTAACCAATTTGGCCAATGCATCTTCCTTCTTGTTTTCCGCACGCGGTATGCTTTCCAGCGTATAGGAAGAGATTTGTGTCAGCAGTTGCATCACTCTTTTGCCATACTTTATCAGCTCTGATTTGCATGTCTGATAGTCGCCATTTACTTGGCTAATGATCAGCTGGGAGTATCCATATATAAGGAGGTCTTTGATTCCTATGTCGATTTCGATCTCAAGACCTGCTATCAAACCTTCGTATTCAGCTTCGTTGTTAGTCATTGGCTCTGTTAAGGAGAGGGCGTAATGCAATATCCCTCCTTACGGGTTCACGAAGATAAGGCACACCCCAGTTTTGATTATGGGGTCGTTTTGCTTTCGTCTCTTCATGGAAGATGCTCCAACGAAGTAGATTTCCCATTGGGAATCATTTTCTTCTTCGATTGTGTTGAACACATGTTCATCTGGCAACTCGCAATTTAAGAGGGAGTCGGCTGGTATCGGATGCTCCGGGAGAAAGTCGCCAACGGCCTGACCTTTCACTGCTTTGAGGGGTCGATACATTATCGAGAACTCCATCAGGATGAGGGCCCATTTGGCAAGCCTTCCTGTCAGTATAGACTTTGAAATTAGATATTTGAGAGGATCCACCTTCGATATGAGATGGACCTCATGTGCCAAGGCACAATATCTGAGCTTTGATATTATGAAGATTAGCTCCAGGAAATGCTTTTCGATGGGTGAATAGTTGTTTTCTGTCCCGAGGAGAACTAGACTTAAATAGTAGAGAGCTCTTTTCTTTCTCTGATCGTTCTCTTGTGCCCATAATGCACCTAGAGAACCCTCAAGGGCCATTGTATATAGGATAAGAGGTTTTCTCTTAACCGGAGCGGTCAATACCGACGGATTTTGCAGGTATTGCTTGATTTCTTCCAATGTGTTTTGGCACTTTTGATCCCAGACAAACGGGGTCCCCTTCAACATCAAATGACTGTAGGGATGGAATTTTCCGAAGAGGTTGGCTATGAACCGCCGAATATACGCGAGATTTCCTTAGAGATACCACGGTTGTTTGAGGGTTCTTAGCGTGGGCATTTCTATAATCGCCATGATCTTTGAAGGATCGATTTCGATACCCTGGTGACATATGATGAATCCTAGAAATTTTCCTGAGGAAACTCCAAATGCGCAGTTTAGAGAGTTCATCTTCAGATTATATTTCCGAAGACATTGGAACACTATTTTTTGATGTTCCCAATGTTCCTTATGAGATTTGCTCTTCACTATAAGGTCGGTGATGTAGCATTTGATAATCTTGTGCATGAGGTCATCGAAAATCTTAGTCATGGCCCTCTGGTAGGCAGCGCCAGTGTTCTTCAAACCGAAGGGCATCACCTTATAACAGAATATGCCCAGTGGGGTTCGGAAGGCGGTATACTTATGGTCTTCAGGATGCATTTTTATTTGGTTGTATCCTGAAGATCCATCCATGAAGGAGAAGACCTCATGGGTAGACGTTTTATCGATCATCAGCTCGGTAACGGGTATTGGGAAGTCATCCTACAGGCAAGGTTTATTGAGGTCCCGAAAGTCCACGCAGATGCCGTCCCATTTTCTTCATCACTAGAATGATGTTAGCGATCCAGTCGGGATATTGAACTTCTTGGATGAAGACGGAGTCAATTAGTTTCTTGACTTCAGCGTTGATACTCATCTCAAGTTCGAGTCGAATCCTTCTTAGCGCCTGTTTGATTGGCTTTATACCTGGCGATATAGCCAGTGTATGTACGGCCACTTTTCTATCTAGACTCGGCATTTCAGAGTAGTTCCAGGAGAAGCGATCTTTATACTGCATGAGCACGTCTTTTAACATGGCCACCTGTTTTTCAGATAGTAGCTCACTGACGAACGTTGGCCTCGGATCGTTTTTCGGCCCTAGGTCAATTTTTCTTAGGTTGTACGCCATAGTGTGTATCCCATCTTCCAACTCTTTTGGTGCTAGTGGAAACTCTGAGATCACCTCGTCCTCATCCTCATTTGCGAAGCACTTGTAGATGTCATTCATAGTCTTGTGCCTTCCCTCTTTTGAGAGCGTTATCATATGGCAGGTACGAGTTCGCTTCCATTCACGATAATGAGCTGGTCCTATCCTAACGATATAGGCCTTCTTTGGCTCATGCTTTTGTGGCGGGGTTACCCTTTAACTGTCGGATAATGTAAACCTGCCTTGTCGATATTGGTCTTCTACCCAGTCTTTGAAGGTGAAGCAGTTTTCAAGGGGGTGACCTATTACTCGGTGATAGGAGCAATAATCTGGATGATGGATCTCATGTATTTGTTCGGGGTGCCAAGACTTCGGAAGCGTCATCATTTGGTACTTCATGACAAGGTTAAATATTTTCCTAATCTTGTTTTGAGGGAAAGAGTATTCCTGACCCATCTTCTTTATAAAGGATGGGCTCCGATCGAGTTTTTCTCGATTGCATGGCGTCTTGGATCCGCTTTGTTGTCTTCGAACATTGTTTGCGTTCTTGGCCCTGTTTTTGTCTCCATTTTGGGGTTTTCCCCTTTTGCGAGAACATATAGCGGGCCGGGGATGAAGAGCATTACGGTCTACTTTTTCCGCAGATTGCTTACTGAGACGCTGCGTCCTGGCCTTTTCATAAATGGCCATTTTGCTACTGTGGTTGTCCCGGCTCATTTGACAAGGTTCTTTTATTAACTTGTCAATTTCTTCTTCCAGCGACGGACTTAACGTTTTTAGAGCGGGATCTCGCTCTGATTTGATGTCACGACTATTTGGAAGAGCGTTTTCCACTTCACTTGAGCTGTTTATGACGCGGGAACTGTAGATCTACTCCCGTTTCTTGGACCGAACATATCCGAGCCCGGTTGTCGCCATCTTCCCATTGGGCATTTTTCGCTGAGTCCCGGGAATATCCCAAATCTTTTTTTAGAATTGGGCTTGTCGAACAGTTTGTTCTGTTAGTGATATATGCCCTAGAGGATATTATTGTATCATAATGGATTGTATATTACATTTTGGAAGCTTAGGATATTCATAGTTATAATAACAGTCTTGCTCAAAATGGTAGTATGCCACTTGGTTTGATTCTACCTGAATATGTGCATGTGTTTCTTTTAGCATATCGCTTACACATATTGGTAGAGCCCAAAGGATCTTTGCTTGACTACCAGCGTTGTGATGGCAGTCACACTAGTGGGGGCTGGATAGTCTATAAGCACATCCTTATACAGGTCCTTAGTTATAGGATTATCGAGATGGGGCATCGATACTCCAGAGTAGACTAGTGTATATGCTTCTCATCCCAGCAGGGGAGATGGTCTTTCTGTAGGGTTACTTAGCACAACAGCAAGGTTTCGGAGGGCATCGTCCATGCCATTTTCAAATTTTTGCCATTCTACTTAACCCTAACCCTAGAATCTTAACAAAAGATTTAGACAATACGATATGTAAACAGCTTTACAACTAAGGGAATGCAGAATACAACCTTTGTAGACCGGCCCTTCACTTAAAATGCTCCAAGTAGTGGTCCCGTCACTGCGATCAAAGAACTCCCAGACTCTTGAGAGACTCCACAAGGTGAATGATGCATGCTTGCTAGAAGTCATCAAAATCCAAGATGATCTACGTCGAGGAAACACAGACTCAAGCTATCTCTTCACTAATATGGAACTGGTGAAGCTAACACACTAAACTATATAGCTAGTATAGAAGAGGATGATGAAGTAGGAATTTTGCTCACTTTAGAATTTAATTTCTCACTATTTTTCTTCACCTGCTAAAAACTAGAGAGCTCTCACTTGAGCTTGAAGAAGATGAAGCAAAGAAAAATAAGAGAGAGTGAGCTTAGAAATGCAACTATGGTGAGTATATGTCATGGCTAACCCTTTAAGAGAATAAATCATGGTAAGAGATAATAGTTAGGTTTATAAATATCTAAAGCAAAACAAAAATGGCGGACTAAGTCAATGGTTATCCACAAGTTTGCAACCATGACAATTTCCACACATTTTTGAATTACTTAAATAAATAAAAACCTTAATATTATCTTTTATATGGTGTAAGTCTCATACACCCATGTTGCATATATAACCTAGCATGTCACAATAATATATATCACATATATATTATTTATGTAACAAAAGAAAACAATACAATAAACATATATCACATATATATTAAATGTATCCAAAGTGAGAAATAGAAATACTTAATTGAGCATATATTAGTTAATGTAATTTAATATATCAAATATATAATTATACATTAAATTATTAAATCAACACTTGATTGAATAATCCGGCTATATCACATATAACCGAATAATATAATATGTATCATTTTACCGAATCAACACTTGATCCGATAACCCGACTATATCACATATAACCGGCCGATATCACATATCGCCAGAATAGAATACGGTATCACATAAGCGTATTATTCTCGGTCCCGCACATATCACATATGTGCTCCTACTTCATTTCGCCTGAACTAGGAAACCTCTGTGTAGGACTCTAAAGACTCGTCAATACTCCGGCAGTGGGCGGTGATCATATCAGTCGCCCACAAGCCGTCGGCGGTCAGATAAACATAACGGCCACCCGGGAATTGAGCGATCAGAAGATCAATAAGCAAGTATGCTAATACTCCTGTAAAACCTGTCGGTAACACTACCGTACAGTCCGGTCTCTTCGTCTGATATGTCGCATATCTAGTTTAGGGGTGATAAACGTCAGACCCCAGTAACCGATAAGTCGTGCTGATGTGAGGCTCATAACGGGTCGAGAAACTATTGATAACACTTACCAGTAGACCTCCATATCAGCCCTGGCCAAGGACTTCCAGTTATAGCCAATTGAGCACAGCGCAACATCAACCCCCAACTCCGGGAGAGACGAAACCCCTCCTATCGCTCATTGCCTCGACTGTACCCAAAAGCCACCATTTTTCATGTCCTCTTAAACGTGGTAAGGTGGAAATCAAAGCACAGTGGGAATCACAGAAGACTCTATGACGATCTTGGGTCTACAGACTAACTTGTACCAGTGTCATCAGAGAACTGCTATCTGACGATAGGTATAATACCAACTAGGAATTCTCGGCGATTCCGTTCAATGTACCCAGTCTCCACTGAGCACCCACATACCTCCTTTGATGTCTAACACCAATGGATGTGGGATCATCTATCGCCTATCATATGGGTCAAGAAGCGTATACGCTAGTCTACTCTGGAGTATCGATGCCCTGTTTCGATACACCCTCGACTAGGAACAATTATAGAATGTACTTGTGGACTACCTTGGCCCCACCAGTATGATCTCCATCATAGTCCTAGTAGTCAAGTACAAATCCTAAGGGCTTTATCAACATGTGAGAGCAAGACAGTATCACAATACAAGCCAATATGTTAAGACAAAGAGCAACCAGATAGCATACTATCATATCGAGTAAGAAAGTCCTCTCTATATATGTCCAAGCATCCACTATAATATACATCTTATGTACAATAATGGCCTATAGGGCATACGCATAACTAATAATCTCCCACTTGCACTAAGGCCAGTTGTTGTAGTATCTCATACCCATCATCCCGAAGAGTCTCTCAAATTGTATCTGGGGTATGGCCTTTGTGAATGGATCCGCTGTGTTGTTCTTCGTGTCAACTCTCCTGACCTTGATCTCCTAGCGATCAACTATCTCCCGGATCAGGTGATACCGCCTTAGAATATTCCTGGATCTCTGATAGGACCTGGGTTCCTTGGCCAAAGCAACAGCTCCATTGTAGCACAATACAAAGATATTGGATGCTCGATGGACGGAACCACACCAACTTCATTTATGAACTTTTTCATCCAGACAGCCTCTTTGGCAATATCGTTGCCAGTGATGTATTCAGCCTCCATCATCGAGTCTGCCACGGTTTCCTGTTTGGAACTCTTCCAACAAACCGTCCCTCCATTGAGGGTAAAGACAAATCCCGAGTGCAACTTAGAGTCGTCCTTATCACTCTGGAAGCTCGAATCGGTAAAGAACTCTACTTGGAGTTGACCGTTACCATACACCATGAACATCTCTTTAGTCCTTCTCAAGTACTTGAGAATGTTCTTCACAGCTGTCCAGTGACTCTCTCCTGGATCTGCTTGATATCTACTCACTATACTTAGTGAGTATGCTACATCGGGTCTGGTACATAGCATCGCGTACATGATAAAGCCAACTGCCGAAGTATAGGGTATCCCTTGCATGCGAACTCTTTCAAAATTAGTCTTGGGAGACATCTCTTTAGAGAGAGTGAGTCCATAGATCGTGGGTAAATTCCCATGCTTGGATTCTTCCATACTAAACCTCTTTAGTATGGTTTCAATGTACTTGGATTGGGACAATCGCAGTATCCGTTTAGATCTATCTCTATAGATCATAATTCCCAAGATGTAGAAGGCATCACCCAGATCTTTCATTAAGAATCTTTGTGATAAGAAGAGCTTGACCGAGTGCAGCATAGGAACATCATTTCCTATCAAGAGTATGTCATTCACGTACAATACGAGGAAGATAACCTTACTCTCTGCCACCTTCTTGTATATACAAGGTTCATCTACATTTTTGGTGAAGTCAAACTCTTTGACTACCACATCAAAACAGATGTTTCAACTCCGCGATAACTGCTTTAACCCGTAGATGGATTTAAGTAGCTTGCACACCTTTCCGCTTCTCCCACTGTCTACGAAGCCCTCTGGCTGAGTCATGTACACGCACTCTTCTAAATCACCATTTAGAAAGGCGGTCTTAACAACCATTTGCCAGATTTTGTAGTCATGGTATGCAACAATGGCAAGTAGGATCCGGATGGACTTAAGTATAGCCACTGGAGAAAAGGTTTCATCATAATCCACACCTGGTCTTTGACGAAAAACTTTTGCAACAAGTCTAGCTTTGAAAGTCTCAACTTTTCCATCTACACTAAGTTTCTTCTTAAAGATCCATTTGCTCACAATGGGTTTTACCCCTTCAGGAGCAACTTCCAAAGTCCATACTTTGTTGGTGTACATGGATTCCATCTCAGATCGCATTGCATCCATCCATTTCACAGAGTCCCCACTCGTGATGGCTTGCTCGAAACTAGTTAGGTCATCATCTTCCATGATGCAATCCTTACTCCCACCATCAATAAGAAAACCGTAGTATCTCTCAGGTAGATGAGGAACCCTACTAGATCGGCGGAGAGGCTGAGGTTCATTAGAAACTATCGAATCCTCTGGTTCCACTAAATCTTCAATTGTAATTTGTGCTCCTGGAACTTCTTCTAGGTCTACCTCTTCGCCACTAATTTTTTTACAAGAAATTCCTTTTCTAAAAAGGTGGAGTATTAAGAAACAAACACCTTTTGTTCCTCAGCGTAGTAGAAAATATATCCTTGTGAATTTTTCGGATATCCCACAAACTTGCATAGAACTGATCGTGCCTCGAGTTTGTCCGGATTTTGCCTTTTGACATAGGCCGGACAACCCCATATCTTAACACGTTTAAGATATGGTCTCTTCCCACTCCATATCTCATATGGTGTGGTAGGTACAGATTTAGATGGAACTTGATTCAATAGGTATGCTGCTGTCTCAAGCACATAACCCCAAAAAGAAATAGGCAACTCAGTAGTACTCATCATAGAGCACACCATATCTAATAGGGTGAGATTCCTCCATTCCTATACACCGTTGTGCTGTGGTGTATACGGAGGAGTAAGCTGAGAGAGAATCCCATTCTCTTTCAGATAGTCACAGAATTCCGTGCTCAATTATTCTCCTTCCCGATCAGATCGGAGGATTTTAATACTTCTACCCGTTTAGTTCTCTACTTCGTGCTTATATTCTTTGAATTTCTCAAAAACTTCAGACTTGTGTTTCAACAGGAACACATCTCCGTATCTTGAGAGATCGTCAGTGAATATAATGAAGTATGAGGAACCATTCCTGGCATGTGTAGACATAGGACCACATATATCACTATGTATTAGTCCCAAGAGTTCCGTAACTCTTTCTCCGTGTCCACTAAACGGAGTTTCGGTCATCTTGCCTTTGAGACATAACCGGAAAGTGTCATAAGATAAAAATTCGAACGGATTCAAATATCCATCCTTATGTAACTTAGCTAGTCGTGTCGCATTGATATGACCTAGTCTACAATACCACAAGAAAGATTCGTTCATTTCTGAACTCTTCCTCTTGTGTGTGTTTTGTACATTAAGAACTGTGGTTTGATTTAGAACGTATATGCCATTATTTAACAAGCCTGATCCAATTAACTTTTGATTTAGCAAGATGTTCATATCATTATCCTGTACTATAAAATTATATCCTTCTTTACTTAATAAAGAAACTGATATAAGATTGCATATCAGGGTCGGAATGTAATAGTATTCATTCATAATCAATGTATTACCATTTAGTAACACAAGGTGATATTCGCCAACTGCTTTAGCTGCAACATTTGCACCATTCTCTACTCTTACGGAATGATCACCCATTCCCAGTTCCCTACCTTTCCTTAGCCCATGTAGCATATTACATATGTGGGATCCCGATCCGGTATCTAATACCCAGGACGTAGAGTGAACCGAGAAACAATTTTCGATAACTAACACACCCGAAGAAGATACATCAACATGCTTATTCTTCGTTTGGGAGGCGTGAGAATCCGGATATTTCCCTATTCCCTACTCAGTCTTATAACAATTATAAGAAAGAACGGAACCAACGTTCCCCTGCTCAGTATAACAAGCGGGTTCGGTCAATACATCTATATTATTATCTTGATTAAGGGCTGACATGGTCGCTACTTGGAGAGTGAAAGAAGAAAACAATTTAGCATATGCTCTTGCAAGATTAGATTGGTTATTATCTTATCTAATCAGGATGGCTCCTACTGTTTTTATCAAATCTTCTTTCAAACCCTAAAAGATAAGACTAGCCGAGATTAATTAAGCCTTACAAGTTTGCCAATCTTTCAGCCAGGCCAGTGTTGGTACTTTGAGAGAGGTTCCCCGTGCTTTCGCACGGACCTAATTAAAATAAACCTCGTTTTCCCAGGGGCATAACCCAGTTAACACCTTTATAGACACCTACTTGATCGGCTAATTTTCATGTGTAAAACTCTCCTAGGAGTAACTCTTACTCGCAGTGGGTATCGGGATCCAACTATCTCATAGAAGGTATGCAATCTCATTGCAAATTTCAACACTTGAAATTCCCGATAATATTTTGCCCCTAGCAACTTATGACCTTAACATAGTCAACAAATCATAAGCGCTAGCCAAGTTCAACCCGTCATTTCCTGATTGAATTAAACCCACCCGCACGACCCTTAACATAGTCAACAAAGTCATATGACTACCCTAATCCAATCGCATCTCATGCTTTAGCAGATAAACACTAATTAGCTACCGCACACTACGCCTTAACATAGTCAACAAATGTAGCACAAATACTAAGTAGTACTTATCTGAAATGAAGGAGGGCTACGTCAGGTTTTTAAGAAAACATTTTCCGTAATGAACTTGATATCGTTGTAGAAACAAATTATTTTTGAAAATGAGTGTTTTTGAGGCTTTTACTAGTTTCGCTAAAGAGCTCACTCCCGGTGAAGGGATCTCGGCTTTTTCCTTATCGAATAAGGTGCAGGATATTTCACAAATATCACTATGTAAAGCAAGAACTATAGAAGCAATCAAAAACTAAACTGAGTGAGTTGTAGCGTCTGCTAGTTCCGCTAAAGAGGTCACTCCCGGTGAAGGGATCTCGGCTCTTTCCTTATCGAATAAGGTGATGGATATTCTACAAGGAATACCGCTATGCAAAGCAAAAACTAGAGCTACCCTTTTTGAAAATTTGATTCTACAACATCTTTTAGGTTTCTTTTCTTTCATTAATCTCATTAATGAAGTCCCATCATTTATGCTTCTTAAGCATCACAGAAGAAACGAAAATACAACATACGCTTATATCATCCGCATTCGCCACAGAGTCCCGTTATGCACCGTTAGGTTACTTAACTAACGGCATAGTGGGGAGGGACTAGCGCGGGTGCAAAACATAAGCAACGTTTATTATATATTATATATATAATAAAGCATTCGTCTTAAACATATAAAGTGATCACATCACAGAATATCAGCAGCAGAAAAAAACATATGAAATATTGGATATACTAGGAGGTCCGTATTTTGTATTTAACCAACAATAGAAAATACAGATTCCATAGTCGCGATGAAAAGCCAAACCCATATTCCTAGACCCCTACGAGAGCGGCAAGCAACCCTGCCAATTCTAGAGTTAGGAGACCCGTACTCGACTCCTCGAGATGGTCTCCCACTGGACTCTAGAACCCGGTTACTAGTGCTCTCCACCTTGGGTCTATCCTAATGCGGAAAAGTAAATAATATACAACAATGGTGATATCATCCTCAACCCGGAAGTGCCCCAATAAAAGAATATTACATACAATGAATTTTACATGAATGAAAATAAAAACTCTCATCTCACATAAAATCCCCGGCTATTCTGAACACGACGATCTAATATAACATATCACAGCAACATATAATATCACATGTCATCAACGTAAGTAAATATGCGTATCCCAATTGTCGTTGACGTATAGCGAAACCAGCGATACACCACATATTACACTTACGGTCGCAGAAAAGAAAATGTCAAACTACAACATTTGGAATCCATAATCACCTTAGACATCATAAACCCGAAATATCACATACTTCGGATTTCATGCCTAACTATATGAATTCCACATATTGTATCACATTCCACAAATAGCTATACGATGTTAAACATTCCGATCAAATTAAAAAACACCCAAAATTTCCCAAAAAGTTCAACACTTGAGCGTAGTTTAAAAGTACCCATCACATGCCACAATACCTATGGACCAACCGTAGAAGGGTCAACCTTTGCCTCACCTATGGCGCCGCAGAAGTACCGCAAGCCCTAGGGTTTAGCGGTGATTCTTACGGTCACAGAATCGAGTTAAGGTTTCGTTCTTCTAGAGGGTATATCGCATTACTTGCATGATCTTTGAATGTTCTTAAACTTGGAAAAAATCCAACTCTTGAAAAAATTTCCAGTGAGGGTTAAAATGGGTATTTGATATCCGTTCGAACTTTTTAACACCGTCTAAATAACCCGAAATACTGTTAGAATTACGACTATGAAACACACCGAATTTCCTTTGCAGAAAATTAACATCACATGCAAATTTAGCAAAAACTAGCAACACCTGAAATACCAAAACCAGAGACTGGAACACACTACAAAATTCAACCTTGGACACCATAAAAAACCAAGCAGGCCGGTTTTCTAAGATCCGTGGCCGGCCAAACTTCGGCGAGGTGGGATGAATTTTGTACTGTGTTCATATTGCATCTCATACAACATTCTGCAGTTGTTAAAAAAAATTTTAGAGCCCTTTAAAAATTCGACAGAAACTAGGTCATGATGTTTCATGTTACGGATTAGTTTCGGTTTCGTAATCTAACAAACATCGTATAAATCTCTAGCCTGTCTCTGATACTACTGTAGGGTTACTTAGCACAACAACAAGGTTTCAGAGGGTATCGTCCATACCATTTTCAAATTTTTGCCATGCTACTTAACCCTAACCCTAGAATCATAACTAAAGATTTAGACAATATAATATGTAAACATCTTTACAACTAAGAGAATGCAGAATACAACCTTTGTAGAACGGACCTTCACTTCAAATTCTCCGAGTAATGGTCCCGTCGCTGCAATCAAAAAACTCCCGGACTTTTGAGAGGCTCCACAAGGTGAATGATGCATGCTTGCTAGAAGTCTTCAAAATCCAAGATGACCTACGTTGAGGAAACACAGACTCAAGCTATCTCTTCACTAATATGGAACTGGTGAAGCTAACACCCTAAACTATATGGCTGGTATAGAATAGGATGATGAAGTAGGAATTTTGCTCACATTAGAATTTAATTTCTCACTATTTTTCTTCACTTGCTAAAAACTAGAGAGCTCTCACTTGAGCTTGAAGAAGATGAAGCAAAGAAAAATAAAAGAGAGTGAGGTTAGAAATGCAACCATGGTGAGTATATGTCATGGCTAACCCTTGTAGAGAATAAACCATGGTAAGAGATAATGGTTAGGTATATAAATATCTAAAACAAAACAAAAATGGTGGACAATGGTTATCCACAAGTTTGCAACCATGACAAGTTCCACACATTTTTGAATTACTTAAATAAATAAAAACCTTAATATTATCTTTTATATGGTGTAAGTCTCATACACCCATATTGCATATATAACCTAGTATGTCACAATAATATATATTACATATATATTATTTATGTAACAAAAGAAAACAATGCAATAAACATATATCACATATATGTTAAATGTATCAAAAGTGAGAAATAGAAATACTTAAGTGAGCATATATTAGTTAATGTAATTTAATATATAAAATATATATAATCATACATTAAATTATTAAATCAACACTTGATTTAATAATCCGGCTATATCACATATAACCGACTAATATAATATGTATCATTTTATCGAATCAACACATGATCCGATAACCCGACTATATCACATATAACCAGCCGATATCACATATCGCGAGAATAGAATACGGTATCACATACGCGCATTATTTTCGGTCCCGCACATATCACATATGTGCTCCTACTCCGTTTCTCCTAAGCCAGGAAAACTTTGTGTAGAACTCTAAAGACTCGTCAATACTCCGGCAGTGGGCGGTGATCATATCAGTCGCCCACAAGTCGTCAGCGGTCAGCTAAATGTAACGGCCACCCAGGTACTGAGCGATCAGAAGATCAACAAGTAAGTCTTCTCATATTCCTGCAAAGCCTGTCAGTAACACTACCATACAGTCCGGTCTCTTCATCTGATATGTCGCATATCTAGTCTAGGGGTGGTAAACGTCAAACCCCAGTAACCGATAAGTCGTGCCGATGTGAGGCTCATAACGGGTCGAGAAACTACTGATAGCACTTACCAGAAGATCTCCATATCAGCCCTGGTCAGGGACTTCCAGTTATAGCCAATCGAGCACAGCGCAACATCAACCCCTAATACCGGGAGAGATGAAACCCCTCCTATCGCTCATTGCCTCCATATGATTCGGGAATATACCCAAAAGCCAGCGTTTTTCACGTCCTCTTGAACGTGGTAAGGTGGAAATCAAAGCACAGTGGGAATCACATAAGACTCTATGATGATCTCAGGTCTACAGACTAACCTGTACCAGTGTCACCTGAGAACTGCAATCTGACGATAGGTATACTACCAACTAGGAGTTCTCGGCGAGTCCGTTCTGTACCCAGTCTCCACTGAGCACCCGCATACCTCCTTTGATGTCTAACACCAATGGATGTGGGATCATCCATCGCCCATCATATGGGTCAAGAGGCGTATACGCTATTCTACTCTAGAGTATCGATGCCCTGTCTCGATACACTCTCAACTAGGAACAATTATAGGATGTACTTGTGGACTACCCTGGCCCCACTAGTATGATCTCCATCATAGTCCTAGTAGTCAAGTACACATCCTAAGTGCTTTATCAACATGTGAGAGCAAGACAGTATCACAATACAATCCAACATGTTGAGACAAAGAGCAACCAGATAGTATACTATCATGTCGAGCAAGAAAGTCCTCTCTATATATGTCCAAGCATCCACTATAATATACATCATATGTACAATAATGCCTCTAAGGCATACACATAACTAACACTTTCCCACAGCCATTGGTACATCATACCGGAGATAGTATATAGGTGCTCATTGGGTTATGAGTTACACTGGACGGACTCATTAGGAATTGCTGGTTGGCATTATACCTATCACCAGGTAGCAGTTCTCAGGAGGCATGAGTACATGTTAGTCCATTGGCTTGACATCACTATTCGTCTCGAGTGCGTTCCCACTGTACTTAGATTACTACCCTACCATAGCTCAAAGGATTCGTGCAAACATGCAGTAGTTGGGTGCAGTCCCAAAGCACTTGGAGGCAATTGCGGTTAAATAGGATTCATCTCTCCCGGTATTGGGAGTTGATATCGCACTGTGTTCGGAAAGCCATTACACAAAGTCTTTGGCCAGGGCAAGCGAGATTTACTGATAGGTACTCCTGTAGTTTCTCAGGTTGTATTGGGCTCTACCCCGGCATGAATTATTGCGCTATTAGGGGTCTAACGGTTACCATCCCTCAGGCCCGATATGCGAGTATCTTAGACAAACAAATCGGACTGTACGGAGATTGTCACAGATAGGCTCAGTAGGAGTTCAGATGAGTTTGCTCATCGACCTTTTTATCGATAGATACATGGGTAGCCATTACATGCAGCTAGTACCGGTGACAGACTTTTGGTTAAACCCACTGCCATCGTACTGTCGAGTCTTTAGAGTCCCACACAGAGGGTTTCCCTGTTTCAGGTGAAACGATGTAGAGGCCATATGGTTATACGAAAACATTCCGATCACATACTTGTACTGGCTGCACGGATGTTGTTCGGGCGGATAATACTAGTGGGCTTAGGTTTAAGCCGATCCTAATATTATATTATTGGATTGTTATCATCTTATTGTATTCGTATTTTTCGGAATACGAATACGGTTATGTATATACGGTAAGGGCATTCTTGTAATTTCACAAGAGATGCTTCTAGAAGGGGACACCTCATTACTTGGATTAACTATTTTGGAAAATAGATTAATGAGGTGTAAATGGAGATATTTGTGGCATGGAGTTAAGCATGGCTCATGACATTTTTTATTTGATTTGGAATCGCTATTCAAGCATGGTTGATTATTTTCCATAGAAAATAATCCGTGCTTGAGGTGAGGAAAAGAGATGAGCAATTTTTCACTTATCCATGACTTGCTCATTTGCTCTTTTCTTTTCTCTCTCCATTTTTCCTCCTTCTTCCTCAATAACCCTAACCTTCACATGTGTTGTGAGCCATAGGGTTATATGAGATAAAACACTCCATTAGACACTCTACATCTTATAGGCTACCTAGTTAGTAAACTAGGTACCTTGGTTATCTCAGTTTAGAGAGTAGAGCTTGAAGTACATACTCTCGGGTGGATCTTCTTCGAAACGAGGAGGCCGACGTTTCAAGCGCGATCTGATCTTCGAGGAGCTCAAGAAGAGGAGGAGAATAAGAAGACCCGAAAGACTTATGAACAAGGAGGTATAAAACTCTTACCGAGTAGTTAAACCTTCAAGTAGAATAGCTAGTTAAGGTTTCCGTAAAGATCCTGGAGTTAAAATCGGTGTTGCATAGTATGAAAAATCGTTTTTTGTAAATTCCGCCTCCCCACAAGTGCATGGGGTGTGCGACATCGACTTACATGTTCGAGGGGTACACCTTGGTATATTAACAGCTTTTTTAATCCTTCCACGTAATATCTTGGTAGACGGATGGGTTGAAACCTATCGAGCGGAAAATCGGCACCGTGCCAAATTTCATTCATTATTTTAGTCTCCGTAGATTGGTAGAAGAGGATCGCATTTTCACCTCTTCGCCTGGGAGGTACGTAGAAAGTTTGCAGTTCTTATACACTGTATGTTTTGAGCGCATCAAGTTCCTTATAATGCCGAGGCAGAGCCATTGTAATTTGTAGACTTTGATCTGCTCTGGCAACAGTCTGCATTGACGGGCGGACGGAGAACACCATATTGGCCTCGTCCTCTGAGTTGCTGCCAAATACCAAAAGAGGGGAAGATGGTATGGGCTTATTGTTCTCTTTTTGGGGTTACCCCGAGTAGACTATTTCTTCATCTTCTTCGGTATCTCTCCTAAGGATTGGGATAGTGCGACGGATTTCTGTTTATTCTCTGACTTGTGGCACCTTTCAGTATCCTCGAAGTCTGGTAGGAAGTATTTTGCATCTTCATATTTCCGGACTTCATTTATGAAGAACGGATTTAGCTCTTCCGCGACGGTATACTCCGAGCTATCCTTGAAATACTCCATACACTGATATTGTGTAGAAGGAGTGATGTTGTACTCGTGTAACCAAGGCCTACAGAGTAAAGCGTTATAGCAAGTCTTGGCGTCTATGACATGAAATTTGATATCAGTGATGAGCAGCCCGAAGCGTAGCGTCAATATTATGGACCCAAGCGTTCGTGACGACTGTGAGTCGAATCCAGAGATGGTAATTTTATCTCGGGAAAGGTGCTGAACATTCATGCAAATTTCCTTCAGCACTCTCACATTGAGAACGGTAACGGAGGATCCGTTGTCGATAAGGATTTTCCCTATCTTGATGTCGTGGAAGTACCCAGTAACGTATAACGGGCGATTATGTTCGCACGTACCGAAAAGTAGATCTTCATCGCTGAATATAATATTAGCTATATGGACCTCTGCCAGTTCATTTTTGATCTTCTCTTCCGCGAGGAAAGCTTGGAACCGATCGGGCACTTGTAATTTCTTGATCAGAGAATCCCGTGTCTCTTTGGACAGGAGGAGAGCATCCAATATACTTAGTTGTGAGGGTAGTTTCCTCAGATGTGCAAGGATGTTGTAATCCACCTTTTTTTAGGCGGATCTTCCGTGGTGAGCTCTTTTACCCCTCTGTCGTCGAGGGCAATTTCCTCAGGGATTTTCCCTTTCCCTTTGTTTTTTTTTTCGAACCTTTGTTTGTAGTTATGAGGTTCTTCTCAGGAAGCGTGCGTTACACAACTGAATATTCTCGCAGTTCTTCTCCTCCTCTTCTTTTTCGGAGGCGGAGTCTTTGAAAAGAGGGTTGAGGGGTGTTTCATCCTCAGAATCGTTCCCGAATGTAAGAACTAGAGGTTTTCCTCCATCTGAACTGGTACCAACCATATGACAGTTGCCAGTCATTTCTTCATGCACATTCATCCCACTATTTTGATGTTGATGAACGCGAGCTTCACACTTCATCCTCCTGAAGTGTTTTTGATGGGCAACGTATCCTTGCCACCACTTCTTGAAGGCACTGCATTCTTCGATGGGGTGGATGACCCTCCGATGATATAGGAAGTAGTTTTAATGTGATTCTTCTCAATCGAAGCAAGTGATCCTGAGGGTGTTCTTTATGAGAGGTGGCAGCTTTATCCCCATTGACAAGGCTTTGGCGAACCGCTTCTCTATTTTGATCCTGCTCTTATTTATTGCAGGCGTGCTTTGGTTTGGTTGGAGCACTTTACGACTCGTCCTTACCGTATCTTCTTTATAGCTGTCTCACGTTCTAGGTCAATTTTACTTTTTTTAAAGGCTTCGTTTAGCAGCCTCTCAATCGGGTCTTCTTCTGGCAGTTCCGAGGATTTTAGCGCCGATTCTTCCCTCGGTTCCTCTACGTTGTTTTTTTTATGCTGAGGGAGCCTTTTCGTCATATAACGACGAATGGGAGACCATGTGGAAACTTGCTACACGGTCTTCGGTGTCTTCTGATGAGCCATTTCTCTCATTATTGTCACTCTCTTCGCCCTCAAGAATATGCTTGAGGAATTCTTTGAGCATGACCGGTGTCTGCTCCTTCTGGTTATACTCCTCCAATATGTCTATATATTTTTTTAGATCTGTGCGCTTGTCGTCATACTCGGCAGGCTGCACATGCTTCTTAGTCTACTTCTTTTTCTTCGAAGACTTCGAAGGCTTGACTTGGGGATTTTTCCGCTCGTCAACAATTTTTGGTGCGGGACGAGATTTTAGCATCCGTTCGATTATTTCGGGTTCAAGTGGGATTTTCCACCCGACTGCCAAACATGCTTGTAGATCCTTCAGCATTCTTTTGGCTTTCGCTGAAAGAACAACTTCCCATGGTGTTTTTTCCACGAGTGAGCATGATACCCTCTGCGCATCCACCTTTTTGGGAGTGTGCTTCTGGGGTGGGTTTACCTTCCGGTTATCAGACAACGCGAATTTCCCCTATTGATACTGATCCTCGACCCAGTTTTTAAAGACGTAGCAATTTTCAATTGGGTGGCTCACCATTCTGTGATAGGAACAGTAATTAGGCTTGTTGACGTTGCCAGACTGTGCTGGACGCCGCGGGTCTGGAAATGTGATGAGTTTATTACGCATTGCCAATTCGAACAGTCTCCTTGTCTTGTCAAGCGGAAACGAGTAAGCGGGTCCTAGTCTTTCCTCCAAGGACGGGCGCGGACGCGTATTGTTTTGGCGAGCAGCTGGTTTTGGGACACTCGGCTGTTGTTGTGTGTTAGCAATGAAGGCCGCCTTTCCTTTACCCTTAGTATTTTGAGGCTCCTTATTTGAGGATGAAGGCCCATGGCCCATTTAGTCCATCTGGGCCAGTTTGTCTATCAGAGCCTGAAAGGTTGTAGGCTTGAAGAACGTTATGAACTAGGACATAATCGTTTGAGGATTAAGGGTCCCGATGAACATGCCCACGGCAGGAGATTCTTCAATGTGTTGTTTACACTTAGACCACAGATTCCGCCACTGGATCGCGTATTGGACACAGGTTTATCCTGGCTTTACCCTGGCATTGATTAATGACGTGATCGGAGTGCTGGCTTTGTTAAAGGAGAGAGGAATTCGCTCACGCTAGCGAAATGTTATTGTGAACAATAGTTCCATTTATGTAAAGGTTTTCACGGAGTCATTTGGGAGCTCCAAGAACCATTCGAAGGCTGTTTCTGACAAGCTGACGATGAACTAGCGAAGCAACAGTTTGTTGTCGCCTCCAGTGTTGCTGCACAGAGTTCTGAATTACGCGACGTATGGGTAAGGGTTACTTGTTCCGTTGTAGACATGGAACTTGGGGATCGTTTATCCCGGCGGGTATTTGATTTGGTCATACCAGCTTGAATATGGTCGTCCGGTTCTAACAATTTGATCGACGACTTCATTATCCTGATGAGCTCTTAATTTTTGAGCAATGTATTCATCAAGGGCGGCCTTGGAGATCGTTTCCTCCTTGGCCACTGATAAGGCTGGAGGAGGGTTTGATGTTTCCCCTCTATCATCCACAATGACTATTTTCCGATTTTCGGCTTGGGGTTCTGGTTGTATCATCGTTCCCACTATATCTTAGAATAAGAGAGCCATCTACTTTATGTTAGCAGCTTGCTCAGCAGCTTCTTTGTCATTCTTCTCTAGCACACTTCGCAAAAATCTGTATCGGTCTCTTACTCTTGGCACTGTTCAGCCTCTTAGTCAGGACTTTCTTTTTGTCCGGTGAGTGCCGTCATTTTGTTCAGCATTTCTAGAAGCTTTTGTTGTTGCTCCTGAGCCTTTGTCAGTGACCGAGTTTGCGGTCGGTGACTCACCGAAGCACTGCTCTCTTCTTTCCTATTGGTCATATAGACCATATGTATGATTATACCCCTAGACTTAGAGCGTTTAGATCCATCGGTTTTGGAATTTTCCGCGAGCGATAGAGTTTTCTCCGGTCTCGTCCTTTTATGTGAGATTGGAGTTGAAGGAGCAGTTGTGATAGTCACCTGTCTATGAAAAGTCCCCCGTTGTATGGTGGAGGAGTGGTCTTTTTCTGGTCAGACCTTCGATTTCTTTGGTCGATGAGAGTGGTTTTTGTCAATCACAGAGTCTTGGAATTTTCGCCAGACCCTATGAATTTGCGAGGAGAGCCGCTGATAAGGCCTCTTCGGCTTTGCGTGCACTGTAACTTTTGCAGGTGGGGGAGATTTCTTTAGCACCGTCATTGGGGAGTTTTTACGCACCCTCCTAAGCGGTTCAAAACTGTGTCGACCTCTACCATAAGAGCTAGTAGGGTGAGTCCAGAGGGAGATTTCCCCTAGCTTGTCTTATTCGGCGCCAGTAGCGACGTCGAGCGTGCCTCGCCGAGGTGACCACCTCAGTTTTGGAAGCGGCTTCATCATGCCCCCGGGTTTGCTGAGAGGTTTCAATCAGCGTCAGCCTGTTGAAGACCGACGTCCTTGATAGAGTTTGAAGGGAGCCGACCAACCTTTCAAAGACTAACCGTCTGATGGGGGAAGCTCCTTTGCCGGGTTCTCCTGTAGCTAGAGTCGGGAGGGCTAGCTGTTTTGGGGTAGCTCCTTCTGAAATCACAGGCTTATTTACGAGCCCGTTTGAGTTCTTTCTTATCCTGTTGAAGACCGAGACACTAGAATTTGACGGTTTGCTGATGGGGGACGTCGTGGTTGCCAGTCGATCGAAGGCCGACCTTCTAGGAGCTTCTTCTTACGGTGTTGAGACACCGAAACTCACAGGTGGGAGCATGGTCCTGAAGAACAGTTCGGTAGTGGCTTGTATGACCTGGCCCACTGGCATTGAGAAAATAGAGGCCGCGTTGGACCCATAGGTCACTCCTCCAGTTGGGGTGGAGCGGGAGTTGCTGTTGCATGAGGTGCAGTTGAAAGCCATTGATTTTCGGCACAGGAGTATGACACCGAGTTTTAGTACCTCGAATCCAAGGGCAACCATAGTGAACCATGATTTTGTTTGCGAAATACGACATACGAAATGTGGAGTGGAAAGAGGAAAAGGTCCCATCGGGCATGCCAGAATCTGTTTATCGCCGATGACCAGACTGAGACGTTGGCAACGTCTAGCCTGAATTTGGGGGCAGATCCTATTTGGACATATCCATCTACCTCTCCAAAGATACCAAGTTGATTTATGGCACCGTATATCGGAGGTTTGGATAGATACGACCGTTGTAGCAGATTTTATCAGATTTCTCCTCATTTGTGAGGAGTTTTTTTTATTGTGGAACCGCTCTTCCCTGCAGGCGTAAGCCCCAGCTGTTAATTAAGTTATCGCGTTGCGATAACCACTTTCTCCTGCTCCAGTAGTTCACTTTGTGTCGTGTGTTATTTTATTTTTTAAAATTGCCCGTGGATTGTATACAGAGACTAGTTTATGTCGGCTCCCTTAGGGTGCAGATTAGTCCAAATCCATATGTTTTAGATTTTGGTTTGAACTTTAAGTTGTATGTTCCTTTAGTTCAAAAATATTTTTATTTTATTTAAGGACCGTTAATTTAGTTTGAAATTAAGATCAACTTATATATATGAGCATTTGGGCTCAATTTATATTAACTAAGGATACGTTAGTCTTATTTGAGACTAAAATCAACTTAGCAATATTTTAAGGATCATCAAATTTTTATTTAAAATTCAACAGTAGTGCATTTGGGCTCAGTTGCAATTGACTCTAGAGAGACTTTTAGCCAATTTAGGCTTGGTCTGCTAAGTCTTTTTTTCTTTTTTTCTTTTTCTTATTCAAAAGTGCTAAGCACTTATTTGTGATTTATTTGCTCAGTCCTTTTTCCTTTATGCAGAAGTGCAAAGCACTTATTTGTGTCTCTGGCGCTCACATGTATATCATGTGAAGCACTCAGTCAGGGGCGCTACCCAATCAGTGCTAAGCACTTTAGTCATTTTAACTGAATATATAGTGATAAGCACTTTTATATGCCGCTCACGTGTGTATCACGTAAGGCGCTGCCCAACCAGTGCTAAATACTTAGTCATTTTGACTGAATATATAGTGCTAAGCACTGTTGTATGGCGCTCACGTGTATATCATATGAGGAGCTGAGATATGGGTGCTGCCCAATCAATGCTAAGCTCTTAGTCATTTTGACTGAATATGGAGTGCTAAGCACTTGGTATTGTGCTCACGTGAGGAGCACATACAGCGCTGGGATGTGGGCGCTGCCCAACCAGTGCTAAGCACTCAGTCATTTTGACTGAATATGGAGTGCTAAGCACATAGTATAGCACTCACGTGAGGAATACGTATGGTGCTGGGACGTGGGCGTTGCCCAGTCAGTGCTAAGCACTCAGTCATTTTGACTGAATATGAATTGCTAAGCATTTTTACCCAGCGCTCACATGTATTTCACGTGAGGCGCCGGCCTTCTGTTTTGAGCGCCCACGTAGGAAGCATGTGAGGCGCTGAGTCCTTTGTTTTGGACGCCCACGTAGGAAGCACGTGAAGCGTTGAATTCTTTGTTTTTGGTGCCACCGTGGGAAGCACGTGAGGCGCTGAATTCCTTTTCTTTTTCAGAGATTGAATCTCTGTTAACGGCATTTTGGCCATTAATGATCGCCAAAATATTTGTTTTTTTTAAGATCTAAGATCTTTTCTTTTTTCTTTTTTCTATTGGAGAACTAAGTTTCTTTTTATACTAAGTTCTTTTATATAGGGTTAAATCCTACTTGCGGAGGAATTAAATTCTTAAAACCATAACTTCTCTTCTCTCTTTTCCTTTTAATCTAGTTCTTTCCCCTAAATTTTGAGTTTGAAGAACAAAATCTTCCCGATGAGAATTAAATTCTCAACTTGTGGGGAGATTTTCTTTGCAAATCTCATATCAGAGGGAAAACTAAGTTCCTTTTATGAAGGGATGAACCCTTATTTTCTTTTTGCTAGGCAAAAGAGATACATTTTATCTCTACTTTTTCTTTACCTAGGGTTTGAAAGAACAGGTAGATCTTCTTTGAAAGAGAATTCAATTCTCAGTTGCAGCTTCTATCTTTTTGTTTGCAGAAACTTATGGGGGGTTCCTCCTTTTTGCCTCCCTATGAGACTTGAAGTCTCAGGTCCTTTATATATGCAAGGTAAATTGTTGATCGGTTTTGAGAAAATCTCTCATTGAGAGATTCCAATTGATTCAATTTGTCTCAAAAATTATTTAGGAAATTTTATCCACCATTGGATTTTTGATCCAGTGACTTCTATTTTACAGACTATATTTTCTTTTTTTAACAAGATTGGGGAAATATTTCCCCATATATAGAATTTTATTCTATTAAACGGTGATTTTTAATCACCATTGGAATTTTTATCCAAGTGCTCTCTGTTTCACAGAGTATATCTTTCTTATTAGAATGATTGGGGAAATATATTCCCAAAATAGAATTTAATTATGTTATTGGATTTTTGATCCAACAGCTCTCTGTTTAACCGAGAATATCTTTTTCATTTAGAAATATCAGGAAGATATTTTCCCCTAATAGAATTTAATTCTATCATTTGATAATTTATCATCACCATTGGATCTTTGATCCAACGGCTCTGTTTAACAGAAAATATCCCAAGTTTTAGGAAAATAATTTCCATGCAGAATTTAATTCAATCTGCTCTTAATTTGGGCGTTGGCGCTCACGTGTTATGCACATAGACACCACTTAAGAATTAAATTCTAATACATAACAGGCGCTTCTGTGCTTTGCATATTGGCGCATGCATGAACTTCACATGCGGCGCCACTATAAGATTTAATCCTATAAGAGGCCGGCGCTAGCGCTCACGTGGGGAGCACGTGGGGAGTTGCCTTATTGGAATTAACAGAGCTTAGCTCTTATTATTGTGTTTAATTATTAATGGAACAGTCCCAACATCGCCACATCGCTGATCTACTGAATAAGTTCACCATGACCGACACTAAAGAAACCACTACACCTATGTATAATACCACTCCTCTCCTCCTCCAAGACGGGTCTTCCTCTGTCGACCCCACACCATATCATCAACTAGTTGGTGCTCTTCAATACCTCTCCCTCACTTGGCCAGAAGTCTTCTTTACTTCAATCATCTATCCCAATTTATGCACTCTCCCACAAAACTTCACTGGACGGCACTCTAACGTGTTCTTCATTATCTCAAAGGTACAATCCATTATAGCCTTTCCCTTCGCAGAGGGTCTCTTTTAACTCTTCAAGCCTTCAGTGATTCTGACTGGGACGGCAGTCGTGATGATGGTCGCTCCACCATGGCTTACATACTCTACCTAAGCTTGAATCCAATATCATGAAAATTGGCTCATCAAAAGACTCTTTCTTGATTCTCCTTTGAAGCTGAATATAAAGCCCTTACGAATACCACAGACGAGATACTATGAGTAAAAAAATCTTCTCCATGAACTCAAGATAGTTCTCAGAATACCACCATCTTTATACTGTGATAATATCGGGGCTACCTATCTCAATACGAACCCAGTTTTCCACTCTCGAATGAAGCACATTTCTCTTGACTACCACTTCGCGGGAGTGCGTCGAGTATGGCACCATTCGTGTACACTAAATTATCACTCAGGATCAACTTGCGGATATCCTCACAAAGGCACTTGGACGCATACACTTTCTTAGACTTCGCTCCAAGATCGGAGTCTCCTATGGAGTCTCAATCTTGTGGGGGCGTATTAGTGACAAGTGCCTAAGAAAGAAGTAAACGTCTGAAGAAAGCATTGCAGACGTGTGCCAGAATAATAGAGCGGAGGCAGACGTTTGATCAAAGCGTGGCAGATGTTCAGTTGAAAATATTGCATATTTGATATAACATTTTCCTTACTTTTCTTAAATACTTAAAGGTGTTTATTATAAATATGAAACATATGAGGGTTTATCAGTATAATATCTATTGTAATATGTTTATATATTATAATTAATATTATGAAGGAAAATATATGCATATTATATTATATGATATTTTGGTAATTAAAATATTCATATCATATCAAATATTCTAATCAAGATTCTTAAAAAACTATAATATCATACAAATGGTTAGAATAATATCTCTAATTTAACAAATATTACTAATATTATTCATGGAGATATTGTGCAGATTTATTTCAGGTCAGGAGATCGAGATATTCGAGATGTCGGGAATCAAAAATCTGCCGATAAAGTTTAATTAAATCATAAAATCAATACTGCCAAAGACTCAGAGAGGATTTGAAGAATCAAGACATCACATAAATCTCCACGTGTCAACATGAAGAAGCACTAGAAATCACAAGCCCTAATTCCTCCAATCCTCCGCCCAACCGCGTCCAAACTCTACATATTGCAGCGGATCCGCGGCCGTTATGTGGATTTGGAATTCAAGATTTGGGGGGTAGGATCAAAATAGGAAATCACCATATTAGGTAACTAGAGTTTCTGCTTCTAGTGCTATGTAAAGGAACGAGAGCTTTATATGAAAAGGCATCAAACCGAAAAGATCACGAGGTCCAAGTCGATCCACGCATCCAGGTTGATCATCAGCTGTTCATCTACCTCTTTCAAGAGAGATCGAGAAGCAAACTAGAGTTATATATTCTACTTTCTAAAGGAACAAAAAGTGTAATTGATCTAGTTGATTATAAAGGTAGTTGCTTTATTCTTATCGCATTTTAATTTCTGCATTTTACAATAAGATCTCCTTCTCTATCATTTCTTCTTCTTCTCAAAACATATGCGAGTAATTCTCCGCTTGTTAGAGTTCATAGGATTAGGGTAAATTAATGTATAATGAAAATTCTTAACTCATTTTATGTCTTATAAAGTTTATAAATTTTACCAAAAGAATTGTTAACATCCTTATCGGGTGTGCTACCAAATTATTGATAGTATCGACCGCGATTTGAGATTAGAGTAACAATTGTTTTGGTAAAGGCTAGACATGAATAGAGGTCAATGAAAAGATAAGGGTTAAGAGTGGGAACCCTATTCTCTCCAAAAACCATAATCTTCATTCATCGCTATCGATCTAGTTTTAAATCTATTAAAAGATAAAAGGAGTAATCTTTTATATTAATCCTTGACTACTAAATCAGATGAACCCAACAAGCCTTTTTCCCTATAAATTCTACATCCGTGTTTAATATAGATCTAGAAACTATTCTCCTTCTTTTCATTCAACTCGTCTAAGGCAAGATTAAAATTTCCACGCATCCCTGCGGACGACCCGTATTCACCACAGCTAGCTACACAGCGACGTCGTGTTGATTGCGGTTAACCACAAACACTTTTTAAAGATCAATCAAATGACGCCATTGCCGGAGATATGTGCATAATTTTTTTCTTGCTATTCGGGTTGAATTCTTATTCGATCCTTATCATAAAAATAAAAATCAAAACCGCAAGTTGCATATTTAACGATTATTGTGCGAATTTTGCAAGGCTATCTGGAGTCACTGGAATGAGGAATTTGAGATTCAGAGACTTTCAGAGAGGACCAAAGGAGAAAAGGAGGTCACTGTAGAAAAATTGTCAAAAGATCCCTCAATTTCACGGCGGAACCGTAGCAGAAAGGTGGTTTTGGCGGCGGAACTGCAGCAGCGTGGGAGAATTGGAGTGCCAAACTCCTCTGGTATTTTCTTCATATCTTTCTCTCCTTTAAGATCCAATAATTTGATTTTTCTGCAGGATTCTTTGCAAAATATCGCCGCTCAAAAATCTTTTTGCGTGTTTTGAAATTGGTTTGTTTGAGCATATTTTAATACGGACAAGGGGCAAATCCAAAATTCAGATTATGTGGGGATTTCATCGCCCTACCTAGGCCCCGTAAATCAAAAAACGAGCATCCGCATAACCCTACATTAATTAAAAAATATCTAGACCAAGACTCTAAGAACCATCGCACTTATTTAGGACAGAGGAGGGTCGTGGGTAATCTATCGCTTATCCGCATCTCTCTTGTGGTTTCTAAGGCAAGTGTGACTAAGGAAAGTGGTTACTTAATTAGACCCGCTATTTCGGTGATTCGTATAGCGGATACCTCCCACTTACCTGGCACTTACCTGGCTACAAGAGTGATAAAGAGGTGGTAGAGGATTGATCCTGTGTCTTATCGTTTGGAAATCTAGGAGCGGTCTAGTGACTTGATCTAGGTGACCTTAGTTCTAGGGTTGTTTTTGCATTTTTTGTGTGATTTGCCTCAAGTCCGACACTTTTTCAAAAACAAACCTTTTTAAATAGTTCTCACGCACGCTGTCCCTTGCGCTAAACCCGCTTAGTGCATGCTCGGTTGGACACGGGATTCTAGTGCCTGTCTTGTCCGCGTTTCTGCTATTAACTCCGAAGTCGGTACTTCTTCATCTTATTTTCCCCTCAACCCTCCACATCAACCGAGATGGACGATTCTTCATCAAATTTTAATAACACCACCATGCTACCACCCGTAGGTGTGCAGAATCCACCGCGCATCTCTCTCCAAGAGAGATGTTATCCGATACGCGGTCCTCTTCCTACTTGTCTATCTCTTCCACTAGTCAAAGGAGATAATTTTGAAATTAAACCCCACTTCATCAACCTTTTGCCTAAATTTCACTAACTTGAGTCTGAAGACGGATACGTTTTTATCACCAAATTCGAAAACGTATGTGCAATGATGGGCACTTTACAACTTTCAGTGGATGCTATGAGATTATGTCTTCTTTCTTTTACTTTGTGCGATCTAGCAGAAAAATGGCTTTATAACACTGCCGCATACTCTATTTCCAATTGGGATGAATTCGTTATAGCATTCATTAAGAAATTTTATCCCAATCATAAGATCGCCCATGTTCGGAGAGAGATGAACCAGTTTACCCAGCTTCACAACGAACCATTTTGGAAATATTTTGAACGGTTTAAAAATCTGCTTGTCCAATTTCTTCATCATGGAATCAATAGATGGGATCTGTGCCGAATTATATATGAGGGTGTTAATCCAGCGACAAAACAGATGCTTGAAACCATTTGTCAATGCCATTTTATGTCTAAAAACGATGGTTAAGCTTGGCAATTTCTAGAAGATCTCGCTGAACAAACTTTGCAGTGGGAAAGCGTTAGACCATCATCGTCTAGGGGAGGTATTTATCAGATCGATATTTCCATCGCAATAAAAGCCGAAATGGCAACGATGCAAAAGAAACTTGACGCTATAGAGAATAAATTCTCATCAGCCTCCCTAAACCAAGTTACGCTCCCCAAAACCGTGTGTGGTTGCTGTTCCGGCCCATCACATCTGACGGAAGAATGTCCTTTGAGTCCTCTGTTTCAAGATCAAGAACACACTAATGCTGCTTTTCAGCAGCGACCTAAAAATGATCCTTATTCTTCCACATACAATCAGGGATGGAGGAATCATCCTAATTTTCGCTTGGAACCAAAAACCAAACTCAAACTCAAACTCACAATATGTTTCCAAGCCAAAATAACTATCAAAGACATCCTCCACAGCAACAGCATCCACCACCACAAAGTCAGCACCCCTTTCAATCGCAACATTTGCAAAAGACGGCTAATTTAAAGTCTTCTATCCAAACGTTAATGCAGAACACCACCTCCTACGGTGAAAGTATAAAATCGATAGAAGCACAACTTGTACAGTTAAATGACGCAATGAGTGGGAGAGAGAATGGGAAACTTATATCTCAACCCCTACCGAATCCTAGCCACTCACAAAGTCATAATTTGATTTTCGTTACTACGTTGAGATTGGGGAAAGTGTTGAACAATCAAGTCGGTGAACAGGTTGATGATGAGGAATCAATTGAAACCCCGGCTTCCACTTCTAACCCTATTTCGTCTAGTCCACCTTCTTCTGAGCCTATTCTCCATTTTCCACCAGGCTCGAACTCCCCGCCCACTTCCTTGAGTCAACCTAAACCGATCCTAACTCAAATTCTGGGATCGATTCCATCCCCACAAACTTCTCCACCAATATTGGATCCAACACTTATTGATAAAGCTCATTTTCTAAACAGGTTGAGGGCCAACAAACCTAATACACAAATGGAAAAAATTGTAGAAATGTTTAAGCAAGTTAACATAAATATTCCTCTCCTAAATGCTATTCAACAAATTCCGTCTTATGCGAAAGTTCTTAAGGACTTGTGCACTAGGAAAAGGAAAACTCAAGTGCCAAAAAGGGTGTTCTTAACAAGTAATGTGAGCACAGCTTTTACCTAAAAATTGCCTAAGAAACGTAAGGACCCCGGTTATCCTGCAATATCTATTACTATCGGGGGTAAAAGCATAAATCGTACTCTACTTAACTTAGGCGCTAGTGTTAACTTGCTCCCGTATTTTATTTATGAGCAGCTGGGTATTGGAGAGTTGAAACCTGCACACTGCACTCTCCAAATGGCTGATCGATCTATCACCCAACCTAGAGGTGAGCTAGAGGATGTGTTAATCAAAGTCGGGAAATTTATATTTCCTATGGACTTTATTGTTTTAGATACACAGCCTATGGCGAACCCACGAAACCAAATCCCGGTGATACTAGGTCGGCCTTTTCTAGCAACTTTCAATGCTGTAATTAATTGTCGTAACAGTTCTCTGAAATTATCCTTCGGGAAGATGAAAATTGAGCTTAATATTTACAAGCTAGGAAGTCAACCATCTGAACCTTCTGCTCATCTAATCGATATCTGTTCTGTCAACGAGATAGCTCCCGACAGCTGCGAAGTTGAGGAACTTTGGTATAATGATCTCGACGACACTAATGCATCATTATTTGATCCAGCAAATTATTATAGTGAAGACACCTTTGACAAGCCCACCCCCGAGTTAAAATTCTTTGACTCGTCACAAAAGTCAGTTGATCTTTCCGAGTCAATATCCTACGCAAGTTACGAACCTCTTAAGGAATCCGAGTTTCATTCCACTACCCCTCCATCTATCGTCTCTCTGTCGACGCTAGATCTCAAGCCACTACATTCTCATATTAAATATTCATATTTCGATAAGAATGATTCTTTACCCATGATTATATTCTCTCGCTTCAGAGAAAGAAAACGCACTTTTGTCGATCTTGAGATCGAATCGGCAAGCTTTTGGTTGGGTAATGGCGGACATCAAAGGGATTAGTCCCTTAATTGTTGAACATTATATACATTTGATGGATGAAGCCAAACCAATCCGAGACCCACAAAGACGGTTAAATCCCGTCATAAAGGAGACGGTAAAGAAGGAAATCGTCAAATGACTAGACAGCGGTATAATTTACCCAATATCTGATAGCTAACGAGTAAATCCTATTCATGTGGTCTCTAAAAAGTCTAGCATCACGATCATAACTAATGAGGCTAATGAGTTGATTCAAACACGCACCCAAACTGGATGGCGTGTATGTATTGATTATAGGAAACTCAATACCGCAACGGGGAAAGATCACTTCCCTCTACCTTTCATTGACCAGATGTTGGAACGATTAGCTGGACATGAATGCTATTGTTTCTTGGAAGGATACTCTGGCTATAACCAGGTCCCCATCGCCGAAAAGGATCAAAATAAAACAACATTTACTTGTCAATTCGGTACTTTTGCTTATAGACACATGCCCTTTGGGTTATGCAACGCTCCCGCTACATTTCAGCGGTGTATGATGGGGATATTCTCAGATATGGTCAAGAATTTTCTGGAGATATTTATGGAAGATTTCTCTATATTTGGGGACTCCTTTGAGGATTGCCTATGTCATCTTGACGCGGTTCTTACCCGCTGTAAGGATAAAAACTTAACTCTAAATTAGGAAAAATGTCATTTCATGGTCCAAGATAGTATTGTCCTTGGACATATCATTTCACGAAAAGGTATTGAGGTAGACAGAGCTAAAATTGATGTCATCCATAACCTTTCTCATCCCAAATGAGTCAAAGATATACAATCATTTCTTGGTCATGCAAGATTTTATAGGAGATTCATTAAGGAATTTAGAAAAATTGCTAGACCCTTAACCCTTCTCTTGACTAAGAATACAACATTTCACTTCGATTCGGATTGCGAGGCTGCTTTTAAATCGCTTAAAAGTTCTCTCACTACAGCCCTCGTTCTATCATCTCCGGATTGAAACCATCCGTTCGAGCTTAAGTGTGATTCATCAGATTTTGCTATTGGTGCAGTCTTAGAACAGCACATTGATAAGATGCCACATGTAATTTATTATGCAAGTAGGACCTTGAACGATGCCCAAATTAATTACACAACTACCGAGAAAGAACTCTTGGCAGTTGTATTTGCATTATAAAAATTCAGGGCCTACTTGATTGGCTCGCCAATAGTGGTTTACACCGATCAATCCGCCCTAAAACACCTTTTATCGAAGAAGGGTGCTAAGGCCAGGTTAATAAATTGGATCCTGTTGTTACAAGAATTTTATCTTGTCATACGAGACAAGAGTGGATGTGAAAACGTCATAGCCAACCATCTTTCACGCATCAATTCTTCACCAACGTTGACCTTGCCAATAAATGACTCTTTCCCCGACGAACAGCCCTTGACCGTATCCTGCGAACCTTGGTTCGTGGATATTGTGAATTATCTAGCGATGGGACTTATTCCCAGCAATTAGTCGAAACAAGACAATCATTGATTTCTATCCTAAGTAAAATACTTTTACTGGGATGAATCTTATTTGTTTAAGTATTGTCCCGATCAAATCATTCGCAGATGTGTCCCTAATGATGAATTCAAGAGTGTATTTTCCTTTTGTCATGATCAGGCATGTGGCAGTCACTTTGGTCCACGTAAAACGGCGGAGAAAGTTTTGCAATGTGGCTTTTATTGGCCAACATTATTTAAAAATGCATATGATCATTGCAAAACTTGCCCACGGTGTCCACACATGGGTTGGATTTCACGAAGAAATGAGATGCTGCTCCAACCTATCTTGGTTGTGGAGATATTCAATATTTGGGGTATTGATTTTATGGGACCTTTTCCCAACACTTTTGGGAATTTATATATCTTGTTAACGGTTGATCATGACTCAAAATGGGTGGAATATATACCGTGTCGTACTAATGACAACAAGATTGTTATTAAGTTCCTTAAAGAAAATATTTTTTCGCGATTCGGACACCCTCGCACTATAATTAGATACAACGGGACGCATTTCTATAATCGGTCTTTCGAGACTTTGATGCGGAAATATTCAATCAATCACAAACTTTCTATGCTCTATCATCCCTAAACGAGCAGGCAAGTTAAGATTTCTAATAGACAGATCAAACAAATTTTGGAGAAGACGGTTTCTAAAATCCGTAAAGATTGGTCAACCAAACTGACGGATGCTCTTTGGGCATTTCGTACCTCTTATAAGACGGATCTTGGTATGTCTCCATACCGCCTTGTGTTTGGGAAGGCATGCCACCTTCCTGTAGAGATCGAATATAAAGCAATGTGGGCTATTAAAGAGCTTAACTTCGATTTTGATCATGCCAACAGCTATCGGAAGCTGCAATTAAATGAGCTAAGCGAACTCCGCGATGAAGCTTACGATAATGCGGTTATAGTATAGAACTGGACTAAACTGTTCCATGATAAAAACCTTATTAGAAAAACCTTCACACCGGGACAACAAGTCCTTCTTTACGATTCCCGTCTCCATCTTCATCCAGGTAAGCTAAAATCTCGTTGGAAATGACCTTTTGTGGTGTGGTATGTGTACCCGCATGGGGCAGTAGAAGTTGAAAATATTAAAAGCGGTTCTATTTTTATAGTAAATGGGCATAGATTAAAACCGTATTTTTCCGCTGACTCAGCGGAGGAGCTCCTGTTTTTACAAGAGCCGCTTTATCATAACTAAATTTCCTCCGCCTCACCTCCATATTTCGGTAACATTGTCCCATCTTAAGAATGGAGGTGAGTGAAAAAGGACTTAATTGAATATCCGTGCGTGCCAAACTACAAGTTTGGGGGTAGTTTTCTTTTAACAATTATTTTACCCATATTATTTTCTCTCCCCAAGTCTACAGGTCTATGCGCTCAAAGAACAATATCAGTGAGGACACTGCTGAAAACAAGTTTGGGGGAGGTTTGTATTTACTGAATTATCATTTGGCACTAGGCACTATAGAAAGTTAGATGTTTTGATAATGAAAAAAAAATTGATAATGAAAGTTCGAAAGTGAAAAATTACATATGAAAGACAGGAAGAGTTTAAGAAAAGCAAGAAAGTTATATGTTTTCTTAAACGAAACTAATAATACATAGTCATGAGCTGTTATCCCAAGAGTTAGTAAGATGAAAGAAATTACTAATCTGAGGATAAAAATAAGTCTGAAAAAAGTCTCTATTCTGGAGGCCAAACATTTGAATGTTGATACCCTACTATACGCACTTACATACATCTTGAAACTTGGGATAGTAAAGGATACCTTAAAATGGTCTTGTCTAAAAGCCTTAGTATGAAGAAAAAAATATATCAACAAAATATAAATGACGCATAGAATGAAAATGGTGAATAAAAATGAAAACTGGTTTTCTAATTACTTAAGGCGGCATAAAAAAATATAGAGAGGGTGCTTTATCACCTAGTATCTTAGACCAACTGGTTTGGGAGCCACTGCTAAGCCTTGGGTGTTGCAAGACTAGAATATTGCTAATTACGTATAATAACTGAGCATATTTAGTAATCGGTCGGTTAGTACCTCAAGAAGTATTAACGGTCGCAAGAAGAATGTGTGAGCAATTCCATCTATAATATTCACTGACTAAAAAGTACTAAGGCAGATGGACAAGAGTATCATAGTTTGAATTGAATTCTTTAAGTATAAGAATGTCTTTTACACACACGTAGGGGTATATGATCGATGATTGGATGAAATATAGGGAGAAAGACTAGAGGTGATGTTTTATTGAGGGATGATGTGATTTCTGTTGGGTTACGGCAGCGCCCCGTCCATCAACCCGTGACCAAATACGGAACAAAAATTTATAAAACTTGGCGCTACCACAACCAATTACCAGGATCTACCCATAAGCCCTAGATAACCAAACATGCAAAGGAGTTAGAATGGTTATACCGAATAGATCCGTGTCCTTCGGTCTTCAACCATCATCCCAAGCTTCTAGGGGCTTCCTTGATCAAGCTTGATCTCCGGTCTCCCTCCATCGAAGACGATCAACCCGAGAGTCTATGCAACGAGCTCCAACCTTATATCTGAGGCAACTAGGGCATCTAGATCGCTACTCTAGATATCGTAGATGAAGTAGAGAGTGATGAAGGATTAATTTGTCTCAAGACACCCAAGGATTCTCAATTCATGAGAGGGTTTGGGTGTAGCTAGAGGAAGAAGAAGATGTCATGAGAATGAGGTGTTGAGAGCAACTCAAGTAAGAGAGAGAGAGAGAGAAAATGAATAATAGCTTCTTCTTTTTTGTTGTGTGAGTGTGATAAGAAATAATGGAGCCATCACATAAATGTCCATGTCTCCAAAATATCTTAATCAACAAAAAATATCTCAACTCAACAAAATCTCACAACAAACAAAAATCCTAAACATGCTAGAATAGTAACCATGGGTCACTAATTAGCCATGCCACAAAAATGCAATAAACACCTCGTTCTACATCTCAATAACCTTTTAATCCAAAAAGGTCTAAGCCATGATGAGGTGTAATCTTCTAAAAGTAATCTTGTAATAAATTACAAGAATACCCCTAAACCGTATATACATACCCGCATCCGTATTCCGAAGAATATGAAAACAAAGAGACGAAAATAATCCAATAAATATAATACTAGGATCCGGCTTAAACTAAAGCCCACTAGTATTATCCGTCAGAACATCATCCGTGCACAAGTACACGTATGTGATCGAACCCTGTCATAAAACCATACGGCCTCTACATCGTTTCGCTCGAAACAGGGAAACCCTCTGTGTGAGACTCTAAAGAATCGTCAATACAGTTTAACCACAAGCACGTCAGCGGCACTAGCTGTACGTAACGGCTACCCAGGCATTGAGCGAAAGGGAGGCCGACGAGCAAACTCATCCTAAAACCCCTACTAAGTCTGATAGTTACAATATCCGTACAGTCCGGTCCGTTCGTCTATGAGTATCGCATATTGAGTTTAGGGGGTGGATAAAGTCAGATCCCTAATAATACGACATTTAGTATCGGTATGAAGCCCATCACCATATAAGAAACTATCGATCCTAAATCAGTAATTCTCGACTAACTTGGCTAAGGATTTCTGGTGATGGCCACCCGTGCACAACCGCGACATCAACCCCCAATACCGGGAGAGACGAATCCCCCGACTATCCTCTCACTGCCTCCATATGGCTCGGGATTGACCCAACCAAAACCTGTTTGCACGACTCCTTTGAGCCGTGGTAGGGTAGTAACCAAAGCACAGTGAGAACTCACACGAGACAAATGACGATCTCAGGTCGATAGACTAACCTATACACATGTCACCTGGGAACTGCTATCTAACAATAGGTATAATACCAACTAGCATGTTCCCGGCGAGTCCGTTCAGTGTACTCATAACCCAATGAGCACCTTTATACATCTTAGGTGAATAAACTAACACCAATGGCTTGTGAGACAGGCTACCGCCTCTCGTCAGGGTCTCCATCAGTATACACTAGTATACTTTGGAGTATCGATGCCCAGTATCGAAACTCCCATGACCAGGGACATTTAAGGATGTGCCTATAGACTACCCAGCTCCCACGTATATGATCGCCATCATACTACTGGCAGTCAAGCAAGATCCTATAAGCTTTATCAACATGTAATAATGATCTGTAATGCCACTTAATGCTGTACATGATGATAAAGACAAACCAGATAGCATACTATCATCTCGAGTAAGACTGTTCTACCTGTATAGGTCCTCCCTCAATCATCATAATCAGCTGCCTGCAACTATGATAATTTCCTTGAGGGCACTATAGCCAAAAATTTCTGACATCTTTTCATGACCATTAAGATAGGGTTCATGGCAACTGAAAATCTAGTGTAGCTGGAAACTCTTCATTTCAAGTTATTTCTTTTATATATTCTTATCTTTGTATATAACTTTCATTTTTTTTCTTTTATTATGGGATTTTGTGGGTGTAATCCGCTGAAAACCCTAAGGAGACAACACTCCTCCTACTAGGGACGTCTAGAGGTTTAACGATTTGTTGCACGTGCTCAGTGCAATCGTGGTTACCTACGAAAGTGTGCTACTTAGGTTTTTCTTTTTCTTTTTTTCTCCCTCTCTTGAATAACTAGTTTGCTCAGGACGATCAAAATTAAGTTTGGGGGTATTTGTTCAGTTGAAAATATTGCACTTTTGATATAACATTTTCTTTACTTTTATTAAATATTTAAAGGTGTTTATTATAAATATGAAACATATGAGGGTTTATCTATAAAACATCTATTGTCATATCTTTATATATTATAATAAACATTATGAAGGAAAATATATGCATATTATATTTATATGATATTTTGGAAATAAAAATATGCATATCATATCAAATATTCTAATCAAGATTCTTAAAAAAAATATAATAGCATACAAATGGTTAGAATAATATCTCTAATTTAACAAATATTACTAATATTATTCATGGAGATATTGTGCAGATTTAGCTCAGGTCAGGAGATCGAGATATTCGAGATGTCGGGAATCAAAAATCTGCCGATGAAGTTTAATTAAATCATAAAATCAATACTAGCAGAGACTTAGATAGGATTTGAAGAATCAAGACATCATTTAAATCTCCACATGTCAATATGAGGAAGCACCAGAAATCACAA
Source organism: Agapanthus africanus (assembly GCA_030015575.1). Classification (NCBI taxonomy): domain Eukaryota; kingdom Viridiplantae; phylum Streptophyta; class Magnoliopsida; order Asparagales; family Amaryllidaceae; genus Agapanthus; species Agapanthus africanus. The sequence goes on along the minus strand of JASDDO010000016.1, from coordinate 470,404,411 downwards.
ACCCTAATTCCTCTAATCTGCCGCCCAACCGCGGCCAAACTCTACATATTGCGGCGAATCTGCGGCCGTTATGTGGATTTGGAATTCAAGATTTGGTGGGCAGGATCTAAACCATATTATGTAACTAGGGTTTCTGCTTCTAGTGCTATATAAAGGACCAGTAGCATTATATGAAAAGGCATCAAATCGAAGAGATCACGAGGTCCAAGACGATCCACGCATCCAGGTTGATCATCAGCTGTTCATCTACCTCCTTCAAGAGACATTGAGAGGCAAACTAGAGTTGTGTATTCTACTTTCTAAAGGAACAAAAAGTGTAATTGATTTAGTATAAAGGTAGTTGCTTTATTCTTATCGCATTTTAATTTCTGCATTTTACAATATGATCTCCTTTTCTATCCTTTTTCTTCTTCTTCTCAAAACATGCGCGAGTAATTCTCCGCTTGTTAGGGTTCATAGGATTAGAGTGGATTAATGGATGATGAAAATTGTTAACTCCTTTTACGTATTATAAAGTTTATAAATTTTACTAAAAGAATTGTTAATATCCTTATCGGGCGCGCTACCAAATTATTGATAGTATCAACCACGATTTGATATTAGAGTAACAATTGTTTTGGTAAAGGCTAGACATGAATATAGGTCAATGAAAAGATAAGGGTTAAGAGTGGTAACTCTATTCCTTCCAAAAACCCTAATCATCATTCATCGCTATCGATCTAGTTTTAAATCTATTAAAAGATAAAATGAGTAATCTTTTATATTCATCCATGACTACTAAATCCGATGAACCCTACAAGCCTTTTTTCCTATAAATTCTACATCCGTTTTTAGCATAGATCTAGAAACTATTCTCCTTCTTTTCATTCAACTCGTCTAAGGCAAGATTAAAAGTTCTACGCATCCCTACGGACGACCCGTATTCACTACAGCTAGCTACACAGCGACGCCGTGTTGATTGCGGTTAACTACAAACACTTTTTAACGATCAATCAGCAGACGTCTGCATAAGTCTACCCAAAAAAGAGAGCGGAGCCAGACGTCTGATGAAGAAGATTCAGATGTCTGGTCATGAGTCTTCAACAAAAACAGAGAGTCGTTAGATGCCTGAAGGATACTCGTCAGACGCCTGCCTATCACGAGTGCAGCTGTCACGGATCTAAAACAAGAAAATCAAATCTTACCAAATTGGTTATAGAAAGATTCTATTTTGATTATTTTCTATCATGTAATTGTATACATATAATGTAATTGTATACATATACTGCAAGTTTCAATACAATATTCACCAAGTTGAAACCTCTAAAAACTATCTTCTCCAAGATTTGATAGTAATAAAGTGACCTTTTTCCATAAACATCTATATCCTTTATTCCCATATTATAACAAAGACATATTAATGCGGTTCACAATTAACCTGTAAAGTTAGAAAGAAAGGAACAACGAAGCCAAGATAATGATCAGGTTGTTCAGGTGTCATTTATCGAAGGCCGGCCAACATATGAGACTGCACACCCATAACACAACAAAGCTAATAAATGCGGTTGCCGTCACATGACCGGTCTCAGGGTTGATCGTATGCCAACTTAACATATGATGTCTCACTCTGTTTTTCTTCTTGCAAGCGCAGCAAATGCCGCTGCGGTTGACTGCCCACAGCCCATGTAGCTCATTTATATTTTTAGCAGTTTGCCGATTAATTTAGTTTCTCTCATAGTTCTATGAGAATTGAGAGGCCCTAAAGTACGAAGACATTTTAATTAGTGATGCTTATGGAGCATCAATGGTTCCATATTGCATGTGAGAGGAAGCTGGTACATAGGTCGATATTTATTTAATAAAAAAGAGAATATATCTGATGGAGCTTCGGATCTCCTTCAGATGCTGTCCTCCGTCGATCCTACGATGGCTGTCTTGGACGGCTGTGATTTGGTTTTGGAGTTTTTGGGTGTGGATCTCACTGGGTAGGTGTTGGGCGCCGAGCTACCTGCAAAGAAGTCCCGGGGTGGGTGACCACCGTAGGATCCTCCGACGATCAAGTTAGAGCCGAGGAATAGGAGCAGAGTAGCGGCATATTGATATAATTTGAGTTACCTGAGTTATCTGAGAGAGGGGTTTATATAGGGGTCGCGTGGAGCGAGCGGATGCAAGATAACCGCCGTCAGTTATGCCCCCATGTTATCTTCGCCTTGAATGGCGGGATGCACCTATTAATGGAGGGATGTTCTAGCGTGGGACGCAGATCGTGTGGAGGCGGATATCTCTCCTTAGTGATATACGCGGAGCCATTGCGGGGCGTATGGGATCTACGCTCCCGGTAGATCGGGGGAGGCCAAGGAAGCTCGGCACGTCGAAGGCTCAGAGACGAGCCTGTAGGCCGAGGAAGCTCGGCATGCCGGAGGCTCGGAGACGAGCCTGGAGGCCGAGGAAGCTCGGCACGTCGGATGCTCGGAGATGAGCAAAGAGATTGAGATAGCTCGGATGCGAGCTGTTGGTAGATTCCTAGGTGAAGGCGGAATGCATTCAGGGAGGTCTCCTGAAAGGTCGGATATATTCCCCGAGATGAAGTCCCGAGGAATCCTCACAATGCAACTCGTTTATAGCACCTCCTTAGCCTTCAGGACACGTCATCCGCCTCGTATTGTAATACGAAGAGACTCCACTTGTGAGCGTCATCATTATCCCCTACTCTCATTTCGACCTATCCAATGATCGGGTCGAGAGTGGTCTGCTCGATCATTCTTCTGCTCAATTTGGCGCCAAGGAATCGTAATGCGGATCGCCAAGGAACGGCATGGCGTTTGGCGGTCGCATCGTTTCGATCTTTTGTGGCCACGTGTCACCTCGTCACGTGCCTGAATCTTCGCATGTATCCCCGATGGCGTCAGCGGATCAAATGAAATGATCGCTCTTTAAAATGGGGGAACCGTTTCAGTCGGTCGCCTGTTGGGATACGGGCCATGTGTCGGGCGTTGGTTGGCAAACGCGACAGGCTGTTACTTGTCACTTGGAACCGAAGGGACATCCCCAATGGCCGATCGACACGTGGATCTCTGACGGCTGGAAGGAATGACTTTTCGTTTTGGTAGGAGTTGATCTGGGCCGTCGGATGCTTTCTTTGGGGTGTATAAATAGAAGGGGAACCCTCTAAATCCAACACTTCCGCCCTAATTTGCTTTCATTGTCGAAGATTGCTCGGCGCTCCTTCCTTTTAGATCGGATCACCCATGATTTTTCCTCGGCGAGCTCATTCCTTTGAATCAGGTTAGATATCTTCATCTGACGATTCTGTAGAGATAGTTAGGGTTGAGTCGGACAATGAGGCTCCAGTTGTTGGAGACGAGTCCAGCGGGTCTTCCTCCTCCTTAGCTTCAGATAGCCGAGAGGTTCTTCTGCCGCGTCGTCTGTGTCAGACTCGCCCCATAAAGCTAGGGCTGCCCGTGTCGTTTGCCTTCGGGTGGCGACATGGGCGCCTAAGGCACACGTCGGGAACGCCCGCGATGCACCCTCTGTTTTGAGGAATATGGATGAGCTTATCGAGATTCGGTCTCGATTCCATATTCCCTCCAACTATTCGCTTAGCTTAGCTAGAGAGAGTGGGTGGGCGGACCAGGTGCAAGGCAAGGAGATTGCCCAGTATTTAGAAGCATTCCGGGCCGGAATGCGTCTTCCCTTCTCAGTCGAGGTATATGGGATGCTTCGCTGCTTCCATCTTGCCCCGGGCCAGCTAGCGCCAAACTCGTGGAGAATCCTCCTCAAGTTTCTGGCCGGTTAAAACTTGAAAATATCTCTTTCGGTTTGACCCTCCTCATTTCCTTCCTCTGTTATATGAATCACCCTGGCACTAGCAAGGATAAGCCGAGCTAGGTGTACTTTTCTTTCAAAAATCATAGGGGCGGGGTGGTCGGGTCAGGTGCGGTAGCCATCCCTTCTTCCATCCATGAATGGAAGGAGAAGTTCATTTTCATTAGGCCATCCGAGGGCGAAGATTGGCCGGTGCCTACACAGTGGTACAGGACCGACTGCCTGAGGGCAAAATAGTCATCTTCACCCGAGGAAAGGGTGTTGTTGTTGTGGCAGCCGATCCAGTAGACCGACATCCTGCTTTCTGAGAAGGCCCTGAGCTAGGCTGGGCTCAGTCCTGCACGCTTTCTGGATAAGTTAGGGCCGTAGACAATCTATTTAGAGTTTGATGAATTTTCTTTGCCCTTTTCAGTGTTACTAACTCTCTTTGTGTATTCCCCCCTTTTTGCAAAGCAAATGGACCGATCCAAGTTCTTAGCTGCAATGGCCGCGACGGCCCAAAAGAAGACCGGGGGAGGAAGCCCATCCCCACCGAGTCCGAGCTCAACCCTGAGGCCTGCCCCGCCGAGCAAGTCTTCAGTTGCGTCACCCCGAGTCCCCGAAGTGCGTCATGGGGGGGCTAGAAGCATGCGTAGGATCCGGCGACCCGGGCGTGGGGGGAGGAGGAGGAAGAGGTCAAGCCCACCGACACCCCCCTAAAAAGGCACAAAAGGATAGTTTCTCGGGCGCCTCCTTCTACCGGGATCCCAATGCAGAAGGGGGACTTCTGCTTCGAGGTGTCCTCGGGGCTTTCCATTGCCGACAGCTTGCTCTTCGACATGGAGCCAGCAGTTGGGGGAAAGATTCCTGAGGGGACCCTGAAGGCCCAAGTGGCTGCCATCGCTCAGGAGGCAGTTTAGATCGGTATCTGTTTTCCTTTAAGAATCTTTTTAAGCATATTTTTTTTCAGTTTGAACGTTTCTAACTCCTTTTGCTGCTTTTCCTCAGGTCCTCCACCACTGCGCTCTCACTGTAAATATGGAATCCGAGGAGATAGCCCCGGCCAAGAAGAAGGCGACCGAATCATCCTCGCGAGAGGAAGATCTGTGCCTTCGACTTCAACAAGCGGAGGAGACGATAACCGCCCTCGAAGCCCGGGTGGTCACTGAGGAGCTGACGAACTCCAAGTATAAGGAATCTCACTGACTTCTGAGTGAATCCAACCGGTCTATCCAGACTAAGTTGGATGAGGTTGGTAACCTCTATAACACAATGAAGAAGTCGAGGGACATCAGCATGAAGGATGCCCGGGTGGCGCTCGAGGCCGTGAAGCTTGCCAAGGTCCGGGTGGTGAAGTCTGTGGAAAGGTATAAAGCGTCGGACTAGTTCTACGCCGATCTCGCCGATGCCTCGGCCATCATTTGGCACCAGGCTCTCGATGTCGTCAAAGCATTGATGCCAGAGTTCGTCAACAGTGAGCTCCGGGTCCAGTACCCTCTCTCCGAGGATGCACTGCAGGTGGAAGTTGTCGGGGCAGCCGCCGGAGGTGTGTCTGCTGGGGAGGCTGCTAGGGGTGAGGCTGTCGTTGGAAGCGCCAACCCAGAGGTCGCCGTTTTGATCCTCGACGCTGGTGTCGAGCAGGGCGAGATCCTCCCCTAGCCTACGGCCTGAGCTTTCCTGCCTAAGGGATTTTTTCCTTTCTTTTTTTTCAAAGTTTTATAAGCCTCAAGGCGTTTTTGTAAGGCTGAGGAGCCCAAAATACCTTGTATTTATTTTCGAGTCATAAATAAAGTGGACCTTTTTCTTCATTGTCCAAATGTTTAGCTCGCATACTTTTTTTTTATCTTCATTCTGCAAGTATATTTAGCTCGTCAATGGCTTCATCGGGTGAGTGTTAGGTCATGGGTTGATGTCCGGCCTTTGTATGTGACGATCATGCGTCGAGTGTAAGTCGAGCAATAGAAGGTCGGTACCCTCCCGTTCCCCGGAGTCAAGGTGGCGATCGTTCATTTAGCATGAATCGAAAAATAGCTATGTTAGAATAGGTCGGTATTGACCGATCCTTCCTTGACGAGGGCGTTGGATCTATCTTTTCTGAAGGCGGGAACCTACCCCACACGGATGAGCTAAACAGGAGTATGTTCGGTGGTCTCTTGGTGAGGGCTTTAGATCCTTAACGTTGATGGGTAGGAAGCTACCAGCTAGGGATGGACCAGGCAGGAAGTTGTTCGGTGGCCTCATTAAGAGGGCTTTAATTCCTTACCGTTATTGGGTAGGAAACTACACGGTAGGGATGGACCGGACGGGGAAGCTGCTTGGTGGCCTCGTTAAGAGGGCTTCAGATCTTTAGCGTAGATGGGTAGGAAGCTACCCGCTAGGGATGGACCGGGCAGGAAGCTGCTCGGTGGCCTCGTTAAGAGGGCTTCAGATCCTTAGCATAGATGAGTAGGAAGCTAGCCGCTAGAGATGGACCGGGCAGGAAGCTGCTCGGTGGCCTCGCATTGAGGGCTTCAGATCCTTAGAGTAAATAGATAGGAAGCTACCTGTTCTCTGCCGAAAAGACGCGACCGGGACGTTGGGACGTCTGGCCTGAACTTCGAGGGCAGATGCTATTTGGTGCTATCCATCCACCTCTCCGAAGATGCAAAGTTGATTTATGACACCATGTATCGAAGGTTTAAACGGATGCGGCCGATGTAGCAGACTTCGTCAGATTTCCCTTCGTTGAGGGGTTTTTGATTATGGGGACGCTCTTCCCTGCAGGCGCAATCCCCTGCAGTTAATTACGCTACCGCATCGCGGTAACCACTTTCTCCTTCTCCAGATGGTCACTTCATGTCGTGGGTGTTTTTTTTTTCTTTTGGTTGCCCGTGGATTCTATACGGAGACTAATTTATGTTGTCGCCCGTAGGACGTGGATTAGTCCAAATCCATATTTTCTTAGATTTGGGTTTGGGGTTGGGTTTAAGGATGCGTTATTCTCATTTGAAACTAAGATCGACTTAAACGCTTGTTAAGGATACGTTGGTCTAATTTTAGACTAAGATCAACTTAACGATTTGTTAAGAATATGTTAGTCTAATTTTAGACTAAGATCAACTTAACAGGATCATTTAGATCCAACAAAAGAGCATTTGGGCTCTATTGTTTAGTTTAGGGACATTACGGTCCATAATTAGTTTAAGGACATTACGGTCCAAGGTTAAGAACATCATAGTCCATGGGCTTAAGGACCTCACAGTCCAAGGTTAAGGACATCATAGTCCATGGGTTTAAGGACCCCATAATCCAAGGTTAAGGACATCATAGTCCATGGGTTTAAGGACCCCACAGTCCATAAAATGTCTGGTTGTCGGGACCCGTCACCTCTCTGAAAACGTTGAAAGATTACAACGACACATATCAGAGGAGTGCAGAGATGTACCCTTGAACCAATTTTGGTTGGGAGATCTATAGTCCAATTGGGACTAAGATCTGAGATTTATGAGCATATGGGTTCAATTAATCTGAATGAGGATTTTATGGCCAACTTGGGCTCGGCCCACTCAGTTAAAATGTTAAACATTTGACAATGATGAGCATTGATTTGGGTTCTGACAGCCTTTCTGTCTTTTATTGAATGCTGAGCATTCATCATAGATCTAGGGTTTTATTTAAAGAACAGTTTATGTTTTATCAGCGCACGCGTGAGAAACACGTGGCGCGCTTGGCGCTAGCGCCAGTTAATGAGCGCAAAGCGCTTCTGTGATATAGCGCACACGTAAGGAGCACGTGGCGCGCTTGGCGCTAGCGCCAGTCTATGAGCGCAAAGCGCCGGTTTATGAGCGTAAAGCGCTATTTATCCAGTGGCGCATACGTGAGGAGCACGTGGGGCGCTTGGCGCTGAGCGCCAGTCCATGAGCGCAAAACGCTATTTGTTAAGTGGCGCACACGTGAGGAGCATGTGGTGTGCTTGGCGCTGAGCGCCAGTCCAAGAGCGCAGAAGCACTTCTGATCAGTTTTATGATCTGAGAAATAAATTCTCGTTTATAAGAAACTTTGTCTCTAGGTTCTAAGAACAAAGTTCTTATTTTATAGGAGATATTTCAATCTCTTATTTTGGTGAAAGGCATTGCCTTTATGGATCTGTGATCCTAAGATAATTGAATTATTCTCCCCACTTTTTATAATGAGATGTTCATGATCTCTTTTTATAAAAAAAAAAACCTTAGTCTTATAGATCTATGATCTGTGAGAAGAATTATGTTATTCTTCTTTAATGAGATTTTTCTTATCTCTTTTTTTTACCTTGAAGAAAAGTTCTTCTTCTACCGAGAGGTTGCTCTTCTTTCTGAGATTTCTCAAAGTTTATAGGGGGGTTCCTCTATATCAGACTTGAAGTCTTGGGGCCTTTATATAGTGAAGGCTGATTTGTTCAATCGGTTAAGGAGATCTTTTCTCCAATTGATTTGGGGATGTTTCCCCCGTTGGATCTTTGATCCAAGGGCTTCTGATTTACAGAAGGTAATCCTCTTGTTTTTAACAAGATTGGGAAATTTTCCCCATACAGAATTTATTCTGTATTTTGGTGATTTTTAATCACCATTGGATCATTGATCCAACGGTGCTCTGATTTACTGAGCACAATCTTTTTGTTTGGAAAGATTTTAAGGAATCTTTCCTTAACAGAATTTCATTCTGGTCGATTGATGATTTATCATCTTTATTTGATCTTTGATCTGACGGTGGGAAACATTTAGTTCCAGCGCTAGCGCACTCGTGCTTTGCACGTGAGCGCTGCTTCAGAGCGCTGGCGCTCTTTGCGCAAGCGCACTCGTGCTTTGCACGTGTGCGCTGCTTCAGAGCGCTAGCACTCTTTGCGCGAGCGCACTCGTGCTTTGCACGTGAGCGCTGCCTCAGAGCGCTGGCACTCTTATGAAGTGCTGCTCGTTTTAAATTTTGAAAACTTGAACAGAGCTTTGCTCTGATTGGGGGAAACAAATGCCCCCCCCCACCGTTGCGCTCACGTGACTCACACGTGAGTGCAGCGATGACAGCATCTCCACCATTAGATCAACTTTGAAGTTGAAACGGCTCTCAGTGCCTATAAATAAGGCCTTTGGCCCTTAAGATGACTCCTGTTCATCTTCTTTCTTGTTTTCTGAGAATCAATTTCTCCTTTAGAGCATAACTCTCTGTTTTAAGAACTCTCTTAAAGACAGAACTCTGTCAAATTTTTAGGTAAAAGATCAAATCTTTAAAGAGATTAGTCAATAAACTAGGGTTTCACCCATTAACAGAGCATTTGCTCTTCTTAGATCATAGATCTTCAAGAAAACCTTTTTAGGGTTTCTCAACAAAACTTTGCTCTTGTTAGATCTTAGATCTTTCTTAGGGTTTCCTAACCCATAACAGAGCTTTGCTCTTTTCAAATCATATAGATTTGTTAATATTTCAAAAAGAACTCTCAATAGTTTGTTCATGGATTATTAAAAGCTCTGCTTTTAGGGTTCTTGATGGATTATTCCATCTTCTTCGCAGATCATGACTCTTAGAATTCAGAGGAGATTTTATTTATTCCCCTCATAATTGATTTTGACAGGTGTCACTCCTGTCTGCAGAGCATTGCTCTCGAAGAGTTTAACTCCCTGGCCCGAGGAGCCTCTCATTAAATGAGAAATCCTTTTAGGATTCCCTCCTTAATTGTACAAAATTAAATTCGTTGGGTGTTTTAATCAGTACTTGTTTTCTTCGTGAGGACATCAAGAGTTGTTTAAATCACCGTGTTTGTTTCAATAAGCTTTTTCAGTCTGTCCACTAACTCTCACTGATTTTCTTTTTTCAGACGTTATGGCCGCTCATCTGTATGATCTTGATGAGATTATTTCTTGCGGGGACATCCGCTCACTAGGTCACTGCCAGAACCAGGAGTTCACAAACGCTCAGTGCGCTGAAATTATGGGTCGCTTTGATGCGTACAATGGTCGACTGCTTTCTCGTCGTTCCGCTCTTTTGAAGCTCATTGTGGGAGTGATCTGGGAATCACTTCCTGTATTTTATCAAGGTATGCCGCTTAAGGCATTGGATGACGCCGAAGATAAAGTGCACTCGGTATATCTGATGGGACTGATCTCAAAGAAAAGGTGGGACAACCTTGTTGATATCCTGCATCAAGCTTTTCAACAGGCGATGATACTCGATGCTTATCGGAGGGCGGAGGACATCAGTGGGGATCCTGATGCTTGTGATCGTGAAAGGATGCACACGAAGATGGTCCGAGAGGCCCGAAAATTTTTGGATGGCCTTACTTTTGAATTTCTTAATCCATGTCATAGATTTGATGTCTAACCATTGTAAACATTTTAATGTTGCTTTTGTATACTGTTTTCATCAATGTAAGAATCTTCTGAAGTATGAATGGAAAATTTTGCGTTTCCATTCTTTTATTTCCTGCATTAAACATTTTCATATATTCATGAATGGGCGCGCTCTGAAGGCTTAATTGAATGCGAATCGAACGTTCTCTTTACTGTCTAGTATGGTATGTGGTTGATGCCTGTAGGTTATGCCTTTTGTTTTGATTTGGCGCGAAGCAGCTCACGTGTTCTTGAGTGGCGCCTCTATATCTCTGGCATGTAATTTTGGCAAATGTGGTCTGTAGATAATAAGTAGCAGTCCATCTTGGACTCTTTGCAGGGTGGTGATGGCTTAGGAAACAGGGTTAAGATCTGCCACCTAAGACTTTTCGACTTTATGAGCTGTGAGGGTCTCACAAAGACTTTTTTCCCTACGAGTCGAGTGGATCTCGTAGGTGTATTTTCTCCTCAGGAATCGTGAGGATTCCTAAGTGTGCTTTTCCCTTGAGAGTCGTAAGGATCTCACGAGAGAATTTTCTTCCTTACAATTCGAGAGGACTCATAAGTGTTTAATGAATCGACTTGCTCCCGGGTCAAAGCATTACTTCAACGGGGAGGTTGAGGGTTTGCTCTGGATGTTTCCCACGGGGTCAGGATTGACTTTAGCCGTGTTCTACGGGGCTAGGAGGGGTTGACTTTGGCTATACGGTGTCAGGATTGACTTTAACCGTATAGGGTCAGGGCTTGCTCTGGCCGTTTCCCACGAGGTCAAGATTGACTTTAGCCGTGTTCAACGGGACCAGGATTTGCTTTGGTCGTTTCCCACAAGGTCAAGATTGACTTTAGCCGTGTTCTACGGGACCAGGATTTGCTCAGGCCGTTTCCCACAGGGTCAGGATTGAGTTTGGCCGTGTTCTACGTGACCAGGATTTGCTCTGGCCGTTTCCTACGGGGTCAGGATTGATTTTGGCCGCATTCTACGTGACCAGGATTTGCTCTGGCCATTTCCCACAGGATTAGGATTGACTTTAGCCGTGTTCTACGTGACCAGGATTTGCTCTGGCCGTTTCCCACAGGGTCAGGATTGACTTTTTAGCTGTGTTCTACTTGACCAGGATTTGCTCTGGCTGTTTCATCGTGAGCTACGGGACCATTCACTCGAGCAAGAAACCCACGGAGTCAGGATTGACTTTAGCCATGTTCTACAGGACCAGGATTTGTTCTGGCCATTTCCCATGGTGACAGGATTAACTTTATCCGTGTTCTACGTGACCAGGATTTGCTCTGGCTGTTTCCCACGGGGTCAGGATTAACTTTAGTCGTGTTCTACATGACCAGGATTTGCTCTGGCTGTTTCCCACGGGGTCAGGATTGACTTTAGCCGTGTTCTACGTGACCAGGATTTGCTTTCTCGGTTGTCTGTGAACCGTCGAGGTTTGGAACAGGGACTTTGCCATGGCTCCAAGGTTGATTGTCGCGTCTGGATCCTGTTGGAATGAGGAGGAACGCTGTTGGTGATCTCAGGTTGTTTGTGAACCGTCAAGATTTGGAACAGGGACTTTTCCATGTCTCCAAGGTTGATTGTCGCGTCTGCATCCTGTTGGAATGAGGTGGAACGCTGTTGTTGATCTCTAAGCTGTAGAAGTCGCCGTTGAAATCTAGAACTAGGGACTTTGTCATGGCTCCATTTGGTGGATGTCGCGTCTGTATCATGCTGGAATGCGGAGAAACGCCGTTGATGATCTCTAGGCTGTAGATGTCGCCGTTGAGATTTGACCCTTTATTTGAAAGAGCTTGGTGGGATGATATGATTCCCTCTTTGTTTGTGCCCCTGAATTGTATACAGGGATCGATGTAATCTTATCTGTTGGGCAAAAAGTTTCATTTCATTTTTTATTTCTTTTCGCTATACTGTATCATTTCAGATTTTTGTAACATGAAAGTCGCGATTGCCCAATCATTTCGTCTATTTTTTCGCGGTGCCCAATCATTTCGGCTATTTTGTATGCATATATTTTTACTTGCTGATTTTGTTGCAAGTTGCTCCATCATTTCGGCTGTTTCATATGCATTTTTGGCTCGCTGATTTTTTATCATGCATATTGAGTTTGAAATCTGATGCCAATCTCAGCATCAGCATCGCTACGACTGGAATATTGCCAGGAGCGAATCATCATTTGCCGTGAAAGGACTTAGAATTTGATACCGATGTAGGAATCAGCATCGCTACAACTGGGATATTGCCAGAAATAAATCATCATTTGCCGTTGTCGATTTAAACAAAGATGGCTTAGCAAACAGGGTTAGGATCCTGTCGACTAAGGCTTTTGACTTCATGAGCCGTAAGGGTCTCATAAAATTATTTCTCCCTACGAGTCGTGAGGATTTTGTATGTGCATTTTCTCCTTAGGAATCGTGAGGATTCCTAAGTGTGTGTTCTCTTATAAGTCGTAAGGATCTTACAAGAGTATTTTCTCCTTATAAGTCGAGAGGACTTACAAGGGTCGTTCACCGTGTGAGCATATCCCTAGTCACTGGTGGGACTTTGTTAAGGAAGTGTTTATTCATGCCCGTGGATTGTATACAAGGGTCAATATTGATACGCTTGTAGGGCAGCATTGGAGATTGTGATGGCTTAAGAACAGGTTCAGATCCCTATAGTTTAAGGCTTTTGAATCCTATGAGCCATGAGGGTCTCATAGGGGAATTCTCCTTACGAGTCGTGAGGATCTCGTAAGTGTAACTTCTTCTTAGGAATGTGGGGATCTCTAAGTGTGTTGCTCCCTTATGAGTCGTAAGGATCTCACGCAGGTATTTTCTCCTCACCGGGTCGAGAGGACCTTGAAAGTGTCTTTTAACGAAATTGCGCCCTTTCGGGTTTTCACAAAACTCGCCGGTAGCCCTGCTGTTTTTACTCACGAAGCCCTTTCGGGTTTTCATCCCTGCCCATCTCTCTTATGGACATACCGTTTTCTTTCTTTCTTTTTATTATTATTATTATTATTTTAATTTTTTTTTGTCAGCCTTGGGATGCTGCGGTTTGTAGTAGTTTATAGACGTTTCGGTCAGTAGTTAGTTTCGGGACATTGCGGTCCGTTGTTAGTTTAGGGACGTTTCGGTCCATCATTAGTTTAGGTACGTTTCGGTCCGTTGTTAGTTTTAGGACATCTCGGTTCGTTGTTGCAACCGTTTCCTTGGCTTCCAATTATAAAGTTTGGGCTTGGGAAGATAGCGAGTGTACATAGGCGTCGTTATCTATCATTAACCCAGGCCGTAACTCGTCAGGCATAGTATTTCTTTAGGAACCAGCCGTTTATTGGCCTGAAGGGTCTTTCGCCATGCATATCCATGAGCAGGTAAGCCCCACTTTGGTAGACTTTGTCTATGATGTACGGGCCCTCGTAGTTCGGCTCGAATTTCCCCTGTTTGGCACGATTGGGGATCATAGGTCTCTTGACCACTAGCATGAGTTCTCCTTGGCGGAATGTTCTTGGCCTAGTCAATCTCTCGTATGAGAGCGTCATTTTTTCTTTGTAAGCCTCCAGATTTTGTTGTGCCATGAGCCGGGTTTCATCAAGGGCGTCGAGCTCCTCAAGCCGAAGGTGAGCATTTTCTTCGTCGGTTAGCTCATAGTGAACCGCCACTCGTAGAGAGGGTAACTCTATCTCGAGGGGGAGTACCGCTTCTGTGCCGAATACCAATGCATACGGCGTTGTGTTTGTGGCCGTTTTGAACGTAGTTCGATACGCCTAAAGAGCTTCATGCAGTCTCTCGTGCTAGTCCTTCTTATTTTTGGACACCGTCTTTTTCACGATCTTCGTCAAGGTCTTGTTGAAAGTCTCAGCTAGACCGTTAGGTCGGGGATTATAGACCGAAGAGTATCTCCAGTATATATTATGATGTTGTGCGAAGCGGCTGATCTTGTGGCTTCTGTAGGCTGTCCCGTTATCGAAGATAATCCGTCGCGGAGTGCCGAACCGATAAATGATGTATGTCTTGAAGAAATGGAAGATAATCTCCGTCTTCACTTCTCTTAGCGGTATTACTTCCGCCCACTTAGAGAAATAATCAGTTGTCGCCAATATGAACCAATGTCCTATGGATGATGCCGGTTCGATGGGCCCGATTATGTCAGTTCCCCACATTTCGAATGGCCAGCTAGCCACCGTTGGATGTAGCAGATTTGGATGCTGGTGGATAAAGTCCCCATGAATCTGGCACGAGTGGCACTACTTCGCGTATTCGAGGCAGTCTTGGATCATCGTGGGCCAATAGTAGCCCATCCTTTTGATCTTCGGCTTCATCTTCGACCCGGCTTGATGAGAACCGTAGAATCCGTCGTGAGTTTCTTGGACGACTCTCTTTGCCTCTTCAGGTCCCAAGCATCATAGCCATAGAGAATCAAATGATCTATTATATAAAGTGTCATTGATGAAGACGAAGGATAGTGCTCGATTCATGAGCTGATGTCTTGAGGACGCATCTTCATGTGTTTGACGGAATTTGAAGTAGTCTATAAAGACTTCTCTCCGATCCTCAGCCTTTTCCTGGTCTTTTATTTGTAAGGCTGTCTCTTTGGTCGCTTCTTTCTCTTCAGACGACTCTGGAGATATTTCTGCCGGAGCAAGAACCCGACGGCTTTGCACAACGATCCTCACATCATCGAGGTTTTTGTCAGCCAGTTCTTTAGCGAGTTTGGCTAACGCATCCGCCTTGCTATTCTCCGCTCGTGGTTTGCTTTCCAGGGCGTAGGAAGGGATTTGGGTCAGCAGTTGCTGCACTCTCTCACCGTACTTTACCAACTCCGGTTTCCACGTTTGATAGCACGTTTGATAGTAGCCATTTACTTGACTAACGACCAGCTGGGAATCTCCGTATATGAAGAGGTATGCAATTCTCATGTCGACAGCGATCTCAAGACCTTCTATCAAAGCTTCATATTCGGCTTCATTATTTGTCCTCGGCTCTGTTAAGGAGAAGGCAAAGCACATTATCCCTCCTTGTGGAGTCACGAAGATAAGGCCTACCCCAGACTTGATTATGGGGGAGATGTGCTTTCGCTTCTTCCTGGAAGATGCCCCGTCGAAGTAAAGTTCCCATCGGCTATCACTCCCTCCTTTCTCCCCGTCGATCGTGTCAAAAGCGTGCTCGTCTGGCAATTCGCAGTTCAAGGGAGAGTCGGCAGGTATAGGATGCTCGGCGAGGAAGTCGGCGATGGACCGGCCTTTCACTGCCTTGAGAGGTCGATAAGTTATCGAGAATTCCATTAAGACTAGGGCCCATTTAGCGAGCCGTCCCGTTAATATGGCTCATGACATCAAATACTTGAGAGGATCCACTTTCGATACGAGATGGACCTCATGCGCCAACGCATAATGCCTGAGCTTCGTTATCGCGAATATTAACGCCAGGCAGTGTTTTTCAATGGGGGAGTAATTGTTTTCTTCCCCCAGAAGAACTCGACTCAAATAGTAGAGGGCTCTCTCCTTCCCTTGGTCGTTTTCTTGTGCCCATAATGCGCCTAGAGAACCCTCAAGGGCGGCTGTATACAGAATGAGAGGCTTTCCTTTGACTGGAGCGGTCAGCACCGGAGGATTCTGTAGGTATTGCTTGATTTCTTCCAGCGCGCTTTGGCATTTGCGATTCCAAACGAACGGGGTTCCCTTCTTCATCAAGTGACTGTAGGGACGACATTTGCCAGAGAGGTTGATTATGAACCGCCGGATATATGCGAGCTTCCCTTGGAGAGACCGCAGTTGCTTGAGTGTTCTTGGCGGGGGCATTTCCATGATCACCTTGATCTTCGACAGGTCTATCTCGATGCCTCGATGTCGTATGATGAATCCGAGGAATTTTCCCGAAGAGACTCCGAACGCGCATTTCAGAGGGTTCATCTTCAAGTTGTATTTCCGAAGACGTTAGAACACTATTTTTAGATGCTCCCAATGCTCTTCATGCGATTTGCTTTTCACCACAAGGTCGTCAATATAGCATTCGACGACCTCATGTATGAGGTCGTCGAAAATCTTCGTCATAGCCCTCTGATAGGTAGCGCTGGCGTTCTTCAAACCGAAAGGCATCACTTTATAACAGAATATGCCTAGAGGAGTCCGGAAAGCGGTATGCTTTTGGTCCTTAGGATGCATCTTTATTTGATTATACCCTGACGAGCCGTCCATGAAGGAGAAGACTTCGTGAGTGGACGTGTTGTCTATCATCAACTCGGTGACTGGTACGGGAAAATCGTCTTTCGGACAGGCTTTGTTGAGATCCCGAAAGTCCACGCAGACGCGCGCTGTCCCATTTTTCTTCATCATCGGGACAATGTTGGCAATCCAGTCAAGGTACTGAACCTCTTGGATGAAGCCGGAGTCGATTAGTTTCTTGACTTCGGCGTTGATGCTCATTTCAAGTTCTAGCCGCATTCTTCTTGGTTCTTTCTTGACTGGCTTGACGTCCGGAGATATCGCCAATTTGTGCATAGCAATCTCTGGATCTAGTCTCGGCATCTCTGAATAGTTCCATACGAAGCAGTCTTTATACTGCATGAGCACGTCTTTTAGCGTGGCCATCTTTTCTTCAGACAACAGCTCACTGACGAACGTCATCCGTGGGTCACTTGCCGTCCCCAAGTCGATTTTCTTGAGCTCATCTGCAGTAGTATGTATCCCATCTTCCAATTCTTTTGGTGCTGGTGGAAACTCTGAGATCACCTCGTCATCATCATTTTTGAAGCACCTGGGGAGGTCGTCCATATCTTCGTGTACTATTTCTCCTGACAGCGTTATCGCGTGACAGGTACGAGATCGCTTCCAAGACCGATGTTGATCCAGCTCTTGGTGGGCAATTTCCGCTGAGTTCCGGGAACATTCCAGATCCTGTCGTAGAACTGAGCTTGTCGCGCAGTCCGCTTCAAAGGTATGCCTTGGCGCCTCAACAGCCTTTTTAATCCTTCTGTGTAGTATCTGGGAAGACGGATGGGCTGGAGCCTGTCAAGCGTAGAATCGGCGCCATACCAGATTTCTTTCTCCACATTGGTTTCCTTGGATCGATAAAAGAGGATCGCCTTTTCATCTTTTCGCCTGAGAGGGACGTAGAATATCTGTAGTTCTTGCACACTGTAGGTATTAAGTGCGTCGAGCTCTTTATAATGTTCTTGCAGAACCATGGCAATTTGCAAACTCCGATCATCGCCTGTGAAGGCTTGTATTGATGGCCGAACAGAAAATACTGCATAGACCTCATCTTCCGAGTCGCTGTCGAAGACCAGCATAGGGGTAGACGGTCCCGGCTTGTTGCATTGGGGTGGCCCTGAATAAATTATTTCTTCTTCCTCCTCAGTATCACTTCTGAAGACCGGAATAGTGGTGATAGCCTTGTTCTTCGGTTTATGGAATCTTTCTGTATCTTCAAAATCTGGTAAGAAATATTTCACATCTTCGTACTTTCGGACTTCATTCATGGAGAATGGGTTCAACCACCTGTCACGGTATACTCAAGACAATCCTTGAAATACTTCATACACTGATGCTGTATAGAAGGGAAGATATTGTACTCGTGTAACCAAGGCCTGCCGAGCAAAGCATTGTAACATGTCTTAGCATCAATGACGTGAAATTTGATGTCCGTGACGAGTAGCCCAAAGTGTAACGTCGGTATCACAAACCCGAGCGTCCGTGATGACTGGGAGTCAAACCCGGAGATAGTGATTTTATCACGAGCGAGATGTTGAATGCTCATGCAGATTTCCTTCAACACTCTTACATTGAGGAGGTTGACGGAGGACCCACTGTCAACAAGGATTTTGCCTATCTTGATATCAAGACAGTATCCGGAGACATAAAGGGGACGGTTATGCTCATACGTCCTGAGGAGGAGGTCTTCATCGCCGAAGGTGATATCGGCCGTATGTACTTCTTCCATCTCATCCTTCATCTTTTCTTCGGCTAGGAAAGCTTGAAATTGGTCAGGCTCTTGTAATGCCTTGATCAAAGAATCTCTCGCCTTCTTAGATAGCAGAAGGGCGTCGAGAATGCTTAGCTGTGAGGGGATCTTCCTCAGGTGTTCTAGAACGTTGTAATCTACCCTTTTTTTCTTGGGCGGGTCCTTGGCTGCCAGCTCTTCGACGACTTGATCATCGAGGGCAATATCCTCAGGGACCTTTTCTTTCCCCTTATCCTTTTTGTTCGATCCCTTGTTTGTGGGTCCGAGATTCTTTTCAGGTAGCGTGAGATTGCGCAGCTGAATGTTCTCGCAGCTTTTCGGTTATTTCTCTTTTCCTGGGGTGGATTCTTTGAAGAGAGGGCCGAGAGTCATTTCTTCTTCAGAATCGCTCCCGAAAGTGAGAACATGCGATCCCCTGTTATCAACCATGTGACAGTTGCCGGCAGCTCTTCCTTGTTCGTCTGCCGCATTTTTCCGCTGTCGACGAGCTTCACACTTCATCCTCTTGAAGTGTTGCCTATGAGCGACATTCCATTGCCACCAATTTTTAAAAGCATTGCACTCTTCGGTGGGGTACGCAATCCTTCGATGATACAAATAGTAATTAGGATGCACATCCTCTTCATAAAGGTGTATCTCATCAGAAGTGTTTCCTTCGGAGGGTGGCAGCTTTATTCCCATCGATATGGCTTTAGCGAACTTTTCCTTGTCTTGAACCTGCTTTTGTTGGCGGTCGAAGTGCTCCTATCTGGTTGGGGTGCTTCAATCTTTACGTTCAGTCGTCGGCGTTTGGCTTTTCCAAATATGACCATTTCACACTCTCGAACGGCCTTCTTTTCAGAAAAAGCTTCGTTCAGGAATGCATCAATCATCTCGTCTGACGGTCCTAGGAGCTTCGATTCGGGATCTGCCCCCAATTTCTCTGCGTCAGGAGCTTCTTCACCGTCTATCGACGAGTGAGAGATCACATGGAATCTCACCACATAATTCTCAGGTTCATCCGACGAGTCTTCTCCTTCATCATTTCCGTCCTCAAGGATGTGGTTGAGAAACTCTTGGAGTGTGACTGGGTTCCGTGCTTTTTGGTTATATTCTTTCAGCACGTCAATATGTTTCTGCAGGTCCGTGTGCTTGTCACCAAGCTTCATGGGCTTTTTGGTCTTTTTGTTCTTCTTCGAAGACTTTGACGGCTGGGTATGGGCGTTTTGACCATCCCCACAATTTTTTGGCGTCGGGTGGCTTCAGCATTCCCTTGATGACTTCGGGTTCCAGCGGACTTTTCCATTTGATCGCCGGGAATGTTTGGAGATCCTTCAGCAATCTTTTCGTTTTGGCTGAAATAATGACCTCCCATGGAGCTTCTTCTACAAAAGAGCATGATGCACCCGGTGTGTCCGCCTTTTTGAGAGCGTGCGGCTGGGGAGGGTTTATTTTCCAATTCTCGAATAGTGCGAATTTGCCCTGTTGGTATTGGTTCTCAATCCACCCTTTGAAGACGAAGCAATCTTCGATTGGATGGCCTATCGCTTGGTGATAGGGGCAATAATTAGGATTATTAGCCTCACCGGGTTGCAATGGGCGTTTTGGATCCGGCACGTTGATGAGCCTGTTGCGCACTGCCAGCTCGAACAATCTCCTCGTTTTGTCCCGGGGAAACGAATAAGGGCGCTTCATTTTCTCGCTAAAGAATCGCCGTCTCTCGTCTTGGCGATCAATTAGTTTTGGACTACTGGGCTGCTGTTGAGCATTGGCGACGAAGGTTGCTTTTCCTTTCCCCTTATCATTTCGAGATTCCAGCTTCAAAGGAGATGGTTTGTGACCCATCTGATCCATTTGAGCCAGCTTGTCAATCAAGGCCTGGAAAGTAGTTGGCTTGAAGAACATCATGAATTGCGAAATGGTCGCATGCAGATCAAGAGTACCCATGAACATGCCAACCGCAGGCGCTTCTTCAATGCACTGCTCGCACTTCGACCATAGATTTCGCCACCGTATCGCGTATTGCACCCATGTTTCGCCTGGCTTTACTCTGGCGTTAATTAATGCGGTGATTGGGGTGCGTTCGCTAGTGCTTGCAAAACGCTATGTGAACAGCAATTCCATATCTGTAAAAATTTTGACGGAGTCATTGGGAAGCTCTGAGTACCATTCGAACACCGTCTCCGCCAAGCTGCCGACGAATTGGCGAAGCAGTAACTTATCATCCCCTCCAGTGTTGCCGCAGAGAGCCCTGAACTGAGTGACATGTTGATGGGGATTGCCTGTCCCCTTAAATACATAGAATTTAGGAATTGTGTATCCTGGTGGGTACTTTATCTGATCGTACCAACCCGGATAGGGTCGTCCAGTTCTGACAACTTGGCCAGTTGCTTCATTCACTTGATGAGCTCGTATTTGCTGAGCTATATAATCATCGAGCATGGTTTTGGAGATGGTCTCCTCCTTGGCTGCTGACAGAGCCGCCAGAGAATTTGATGTCCTCCTCTATCATCTTCAATTATTACTAGAGGATCTTCGGCTGGAGGGTCCGGCTGGATGATCAGGCCCACCATATCTAGGAATAAAAGGGCCATTTTTTTTATATTGGTCGCTTGTTCCGCAGCCTCTTTGTCCTTCTTTTCAAGCATTCTCCGAAGGAAGTTGGGATCTGTTTCCTGCTCATGACGATGCTCCGAAGATTTCTCTGGGCTTGCTTTTGGTCCCGTGAGTGCGGCCATGGCTGTTAGCATCTCTTGGAGCTTTTGTTGTTATTTCTCCTGAGCCTTAGTCACTGATCGCGTAAGCGGTCGATGAATTATGGAGATATGGTTGTCCTCTTTTCCGGATGGCATATATATGGTATGCACCACCATGCCTCCAGACTTAGGGCGTTTAGGCTCAATTCCCTTGACATTTGTTGCAGACATGGGAATTTTCTTCGGCCTTCTCCTCTTGTGGGCAGTCAAAGTTTAGGGAACCTTTGCAGCGGGCACCCAGGTAGTCGATACCTTCTGTGGTATGACAGTGTGGTCCTTCTATCGCCGAACTTTCATCTTTTTCTGTCGGCGGGGGTAGTCTTGATCAATCACGGAGTCTTGGACCTGTCGCCAGACCTTGTAAATTTTGGAGGACAGCCGCTGAGGGGGCTGCTCCGGCTTCACCTTTGTAGCGTTCTCCATAGGTGGACGAGATCTTTTCAGCACAGCCGTCAGAGAGTTCTTTTGGACCCTCTTTAGTGGTTCAAAGCTGTTCTAAGTTGGAACAACAGTATCGACTTCCACCGTTGGAGCCGGTGGAGTCAATCTAGAAGGGGAATTGCCCCCAGCTTTCCTCACTCGGCGCCAGTGGCAACGTCGAGCATGTCGTGCGGACGGGATCACCTCCGCTGTTGGATGAGCTTCTTATTGCCCCTTACTTTGAAGATAGGCTGTTATTGGCGCTAGCCTATCGAAGGCAGACGTACGCTGAGAGGGAATGGTCAACCTGTTGAAAGCTGACCTTCGAGTAGGGAGACCATCTTGGATGACCTCAACTGCAGTAGGGGTTGGAGTGTCCTTCTCTGATATTGCGAGCCACTTTGTGGGCCTACTTGAGCTTTGACCCAGCCTGTCGAAGACTGAGGCATTGGAGTTGGACGACCCGCTGAGAGGGGTCATGGTGGTTGCAAGTCGATCAAAGACCGACTTCTTCGCAGCTTCCTATGACGGCATCTAAACGCTGAAGCTCGTTGGTGGGATCATGGTCCCAAAGAATATCCCAGTAGTGGCTTGGGTCACTTGTTCCACCGGCATTGTGAAAAGGGAGGCCGCTTGGGGCCCATAGGTCACTCCTCCGGCCGGGACGGAGTGAGAGTTGTTGCAGTTGTTGCAATTTGTCCAGTTGAAAACCATTGATCTTCTGTTTTCTACACGGAGCAAGACACCAAATCTTAGTACATCGAATACAGAGGCAACCATAGCAAACCGCGATTCGTTCGTGAAACACGACATGCGAAGTGTGGAGCGGAAAGAGGAAAAGGTCCCACCGGGCGTGCCAAAATCTGCTTTCCGCCGAAAAGACGCGATCGAGACGTTGGGACGTCTTGCCTGAATTTCGAGGGTAGATGCTATTTGGTGCTATTCGTTCACCTCTCCGAAGATGCCAAGTTGATTATGACACCATGTATCGAAGGTTTAAACGGATGCGGCCGATGTAGCAGACTTCATCAGTTCCCCCACGTTGAGGGATTTTTGATTATGGGGACGCTCTTCCCTGCAGGCGCAAGCCCCTGCAGTTAATTACGCTACCGCATCGCGGTAACTGCTTTATCCTTCTCCAGATGGTCACTTCATGTCGTGGGTGTTTGTTTTGTTTTTGGTTGCCCGTGGATTATATACGGAGACTAATTTATGTTGTCGCCCGTAGGGCGTGGATTAGTCCAAATCCGTATTTTCTTAGATTTGGGTTTGGGGTTGGGTTTAAGGATGCGTTAGTCTCATTTGAAACTATGATCGACTTAAACACTTGTTAAGGATACGTTAGTCTAATTTTAGACTAAGATCAACTTAACGATTTGTTAAGGATACGTTAGTCTAATTTTAGACTAAGATCAACTTAACAGGATCATTTAGATCCAACAAAAGAGCATTTGGGCTCTATTATTTAGTTTAGGGACATTGCGGTCCATAATTAGTTTAAGAACATTACGGTCCAAGGTTAAGGACATCATAGTCCATGGGCTTAAGAACCCCACAGTCCAAGGTTAAGAACATCATAGTCCATGGGTTTAAAGACCCCATGGTACAAGGTTAAGGACATAATAGTCCATGGGTTTAAGGACCCCACAGTCCATGAAATGTCTGATTGTCGGGATCCATCACCTCTCTGAAGACGTTGAAGGATTACAATGACACATATCAGAGGAGTGCAGAGATGTACCCTTGAACCAATTTTGGTTGGGAGATCTGTAGTCCAATTGGGACTAAGATCTGAGACTTATGAGCATATGGGATCAATTAATCTGAATGAGGGGTTAATGGCCAACTTAGGCTCGGCCTACTCAGTTAAAATGTTAAACATTTGACAATGCTGAGCACTGATTTGGGTTCTGACAGCCTTTCTGTCTTTTATTGAATGCTGAGCATTCATCATAGCTCTAGGGCTTTATTTAAACAACAGTTTATGTTCTATCAGCGCACGCGTAAGGAACACGTGGCACGCTTGGCGCTAGCGCCAGTTAATGAGCGCAATGCGCTTCTGTGATATAGCGCTCACGTGAGGAGCACGTGGTGCGCTTGGCGCTAGCGCCAGTCTATGAGCGCAAAGCGCCGGTTTATTTGCACAAAGCGATATTTATCCAATGGCGCACACGTGAGGAGCATGTGGGGCGCTTGGCGCTGAGCGCTGGTCCATAAGCGCAAAGCGCTATTTGTTAAGTGGCGCACACGTGAGGACTACGTGGTGCGCTTGGCGCTGAGCGCCACTCCAAGAGCACAGAAGCGCTTCTGATCAGTTTTATGATCTGAGAAATAAATTCTCGTTTATAAGAGACTTTGTCTCAAGGTTCTAAGAACAAAGATCTTATTTTATAGTAGATGTTTCAATTTCTTATTTTGGTGAAAGGCTTTGCCTTTATGGATCTGGGATCCTAAGAGAATTGAATTATTCTCCCCCTTTTTATAATGAGATGTTCATGATCTCTTTTTGTAAAAAGACCTTAGTCTTATAGATCTATGATCTGTGAGAAGAATTATGTTCTTCTTTAATGAGATTTTTCTTATCTCTTTTTTTTTACCTTGAAGAAAAGTTCTTCTTCTACCGAGAGCGTGCTCTTCTTTCTGAGATTTCTCTAAGTTTATAGGGGGGTTCCTCTATATCAGACTTGAAGTATCGGGGCCTTTATATAGTGAAGGCTGATTTGTTCAATCGGTTAAGGAGATCTTTTCTCCAATTGATTTGGGGATGTTTCCCCCGTTGGATCTTTGATCCAAGCGCTTCTGATTTACAGAAGGTAATCCTCTTGTTTTTAACAATATTGGGAATTTTTTTCCATACAGAATTTATTCTGTATTTTGGTGATTTTTAATCACCATTGGATCATTGATCCAACGGTGCTCTGATTTACAGAGCACAATCTTTTTGTTTGGAAAGATTTTGAGGAATCTTTCCTTAACAGAATTTCATTCTGATGGATTGATGATTTATAATCTTTATTGGAACTTTAATCTAACGGTGGGGAACATTTAGTTCCAGCGCTAGCGCACTCGTGCTTTGCACGTGTGCGCTGCTTCAGAGCGCTGGCGCTCTTTGCGCCAGCGCACTAATGCTTTGCACGTGAGCACTGCCTCAGAGCGCTGGCGCTCTTATGAAGCGCTGCACGTTTCAAATTTTGAAAACTTGAACAGAGCTTTGCTCTGGTTGGGAGAACACCTGAAGGTCGCGTCTTTTTTGCACAGAACGTTCGATTCGCATTTAGTTAAGCCTTCAGAGCGCATTATAGGACGTGTCTGCAGGTGTTCGACGGAATTTGAAGTAGTCTATAAAAACTTCTCTCCAATCCTCTGCCTTTTCCTGGTCTTTTATTTGTAGGGCTGTCTCTTTGGTCGCTTCTTTCTCTTCAGACGACTCTGGAGATATTTCTGCCGGTGCAAGAACCCGGCGGCTTTGCACAACGATCCTCACATCATCGAGGTTTTCGTCATCCAGTTCTTTAGCGAGTTTGGCTAACGCATCCGCTTTGCTATTCTCCGCTCCCGGTATGCTTTCCAGTGCGTAGGAAGAGATTTGGGTCAGCAGTTCCTGCACTCTCTCACCGTACTTTACCAACTCCGATTTGCATGTTTGATAGTCGCCATTTACTTGACTAACGACCAGCTGGGAATCTCCGTATATGAGGAGGTATTCAATTCTCATGTCGACAATGATCTTAAGACTTGCTATCAAAGCTTCATATTCGGCTTCGTTGTTTATCCCGGGCTCTGTTAAAGAGAAGGCAAAGCACATTTCCCTCCTTGTGGAGTCACGAAGATGAGGCCTACCCCAGACTTGATTATGGGGGAGCTGTGCTTTCGCTTCTTGATGGAAGATGCCCCGTCGAAATAAAGTTCCCATCGGCTATCACTCTTTCCTTTCTCCCAGTTGATTGTGTCAAACGCGTGCTCGTCTGGAATTTCGCAGTTCAAGGGAGAGTCGACAGGTATAGGATGCTCGGGGAGGAAGTCGGCGATGGCCTGGCCTTTCACCGCCTTAAGAGGTCGATAAGTTATCGTGAATTCCATTAAGAGTAGGGCCTATTTAGCGAGTCGTCCCGTTAATATGGCCATTGACATCAAATACTTGAGAGGATCCACTTTCAATACGATATAGACCTCATGCGCCAACACATAGTGTCTGAGCCTCGTTATCGCGAAGATTAACGCCAAGCAGTGTTTTTCAATGGGGGAGTAATTGTTTTCATCCCCCAGAAGAACTCGACTCAAATAGTAGAGGGCTCTCAACTTCCCTTGGTCGTTTTCTTGTGCCCATAATGCGCCTAGAGAACCCTCAAGGGCGGTTGTATACAGAATGAGGGGCTTTCCCTTGACTGGAGCGGTCAGCACCGGAGGATTCTGTAGGTATTGCTTGATTTCGTCCAGCGCGCTTTGGCATTTGCGATCCCAAACGAACGAGTTCCCTTCTTCATCAAGTGACTGTAGGGATGACATTTGCCGGAGAGGTTAGCTATGAACCGCCGGATATACGCGAGCTTCCCTTGGAGAGACCGCAGTTGCTTGAGTGTTCTTGACGGGGGCATTTCCATGATCGCCTTGATCTTCGACGGGTCTATCTCGATGCCTCGATATCGTATGATGAATCCTAGGAATTAGCCCGAAAAGACTCCGAACGCGCATTTCAGAGGGTTCATCTTCAAGTTGTATTTCCGAAGACGTTGAAACACTATTTTTAGATGCTCCTAATGCTCTTCGTGCGATTTGCTTTTCACCACAAGGTCGTCAATATAGCATTTGACGACTTCATGTATGAGGTCGTCGAAAATCTTCGTCATAGCCTTCTGATAGGTAGCGCCGGCGTTCTTCAGACCGAAAGGCATCACTTTGTAGCAGAATATGCCTAGAGGAGTCCGGAAAGCGGTATGCTTTTGGTCCTCAGGATACATCTTTATTTGATTATACCCTGATGAGCCGTCCATGAAGGAGAAGACTTCGTGAGTGGATGTGTTGTCTATCATCAACTCGATGACTGGTACGGAAAAATTGTCTTTCGGACAGGCTTTGTTGAGATCTCGAAAGTCCACGCAGACATGCACTGTCCCATTTTTCTTCATCACTGGGACAATGTTGGCAATCCAGTCAGGGTACTGAATCTTTTGGACGAAGCCGGAGTCGATTAGTTTCTTGACTTCGACGTTGATGCTCATTTCAAGTTCTAGCCGCATTCTTTTTGGTGCTTGCTTGACTGGCTTGACGTCCGAAGATATCGCCAATTTGTACACAGCAATCTCTGGATCTTGTCTCGGCATCTCTGAATAGTTCTATGCGAAGCATTCTTTATACTGCATGAGCATGTCTTTTAGCGTAGCCACCCTTTCTTCAGACAACAGCTCACTGACGAACGTCGGTCGTAGGTCACTTGCCGTCCCCAAGTCGATTTTCTTGAGGTTATCTGCAGTAGTATGTATCCCATCTTCCAATTCTTTTGGTGCTCGTGGAAACTCTGAGATCACCTCGTCATCATCGTTTTCAAAGTACCAGGGGAGGTCGTCCATATCCTCGCGTACTCTTTCTCCTGACAGCGTTATCGCGTGACAGGTACGAGATCGCTTCCAAGACCGATGTTGATCCAGCTTTTCTTTTGCTGCATATGTGGCTTTCGGTTCATGCTTCTGTGGCGGGGTTACCCTCCACCTGCTGCATAAAGCGAACCTGCCTTGCTGATATTGGTCTTCTACCCAGCCTTTGAATGTGAAGCAGTCTTCGAGAGGATGTCCTATCGCTTGTTGATAGGAGCAATAATCCGGGTGATGGACCTCGCCAACTTGCTCAGGATGTTTGGATTCCGGGAGTGTCATTATCTGATGTTTTATGACAAGATCGAATATCTTCCTTGTCTTGTCTTGGGAAAAAGAATATGCTCGACCCATCTTCTTTACAAGAGACGAATCCAGGCTGCCCAATTCTCGATCGCGTGGTTTCTTGGACCCGCTTTGCTGCTGTCGAACTTTTTTTCCGTTCTTTAAGTTGTTTCTACCTTTGCGTCAGGTCTTTTATATGACGGGTTGACGACAAGGATCATTGTCATTCTCCGCAGCCTGCTGACGGAGGCACTGCATCCTGGCTTTCTCGTAAATGGCCATTTCTCGGCTATGGTCATTCCGGACCTTTTGATCCACTTCCCTTATTAGCTTGTCCATCTGTTCTTTGAACAACGAACTTGGCATTTTCATGGCGGGACCTCGTTTTGGTTCAGGGTTAGCGTCTTTTAACAGAACATCTCCTTCTTCATCGAAGTCATGTATGACGTAGCAGCCATGGACTCGCTCCCGTTTCTTGGATCGAATGTATCCAAGCCCGATCGTTTCCATTCTCCCGGTGGGCAATTTCTTCTGAGTTCCGAGGACGTTCCATATCCTATCGTAGAACTGCGCTTGTCGCACGGTCTGCTTCAAAGGTACGCCTTGACGCCTTAACAGCCTTTTTAATCCTTCTGTGTAGTATCTGGGAAGACGGATGGGCTGGAGCCTGTCAAGCATAGAATCGGCGCCATACCAAATTTCTTTCTCCACTTTGGTTTCCATGGATCAATAAAAAAGGATCGCCTTTTCATCTTTTCGCCTGGGAGGGACGTAGAACGTCTGCAGTTCTTGCACACTGTAGGTATTGAGTGCGTCGAGCTCTTTATAATGTTCTTGCGGAACCATGGTGATTTTCAAACTCCGATCATCGCCAGCGAAAGCTTGTATTGATGGCCGAACAGAAAATACTGTATTGACCTTATCTTCCGAGTCGCTTCCGAAGACCAGCATAGGGGTAGACGGTCCCGGCTTGTTGCATTGGGGCGGCCCTGAATAAATATTTCTTCTTCCTCCTCAATATCACTTCCGAAGACCGGAATTGTGGTGATAGCCTTGTTTTTCGGTTTATGGCATCTTTCTATGTCTTCGAAATCTCATAAGAAATATTTCGCATCTTCGTACTTTTGGACTTCATTCATGGAGAATGGGTTCAACTCCCATGTCACGGTATACTCGAAACCATCCTTGAAATACTTCATACACTGATGCTGTGTATAAGGGATGATGTTGTACTCGTGCAACCAAGACCTGCCGAGCAAAGCATTATAACATGTCTTGGCGTCAATGACGTGAAATTTGATGTCCGTGACGTGTAGCCCAAAGCATAACGTCTGTATCACAGACCCGAGCGTCCGTGATGACTGGGAGTCAAACCCGGAGATGGTTATTTTATTACGAGCAAGATGCTGAACGCTCATGCAGATTTCATTCAACACTCTTACATTGAGGAGGTTGACGGAGGACCCATTGTCAACCAGGATTTTACCTATCTTGATATCATGACAGTATCTGGAGACATAAAGGGGACGGTTATGCTCGCACGTCCTGAAGAGGAGGTCTTCATCGCCGAAGGTGATATCGGCCGTGTGCACTTCTTCCAGCTCATCTTTCATATTTTCTTCGGCTAGGAAAGCTTGAAATTGGTTAGGCCCTTGTAATGCCTTGATCAAAGAATCTCTCACCTCCTTAGATAGCCGAAGGGCATCGAGAATGCTTAGCTGTGAGGGGATCTTCCTCAGGTGTGCCAGAACGTTGTAATCCACCTTGTTTTTCTTGGGCGGGTCCTTGGCTGCCAGCTCTTCGACGACTCGATCATCGAGGGCGATATCCTCAGGGACCTTTTCTTTCCTCTTATCCTTTTTGTTCGATCCCTTATTTGCGGGTCCGAGATTCTTTTCATGTAGCGTGCTATTGCGCCGCTGAAAGTTCTCGCAGCTTTTCGGTTCTTCCTCTTTTCCTGGGGTGGATTCTTTGAAGAGAGGGCCGAGAGTCATTTCTTCTTCAGAATTGCTCCCGAAGGTGAGAACTTGCGATCCCCTGTTATCAACCATGTGACAATTGCCGGCAGCTCTTCCTCGTTCTTCTGTCGTATTTTTCCGCTATCAACGAGCTTCACGCTTCATCCTCTTGACGTGTTGCCTATGAGCGACATACCCTTGCCACCAATTTTTAAAGGCGTTGCACTCTTCGGTGGGGTGCGCAATCCTTCGATAATATAAACAATAATTAGGATTCACATCCTCTTCATTAAGGTGTATCTCATCAGAAGCGTTTCCTTCGGAGGGTGGCAGCTTCATTCCCATCGATATGGCTTTAACGAACCTTTTTCCTTGTCTTGAACTTGCTTTTGCTGGCAGCCGAAGTGCTCCTATCTGGTTAGGGTGCTTCAATCTTTCCGTTCAGTCGCCGGCGTTTGGCTTTTCCAAATAAGACCGTTTCGCGCTCTCGATCAGCTTTGCTTTTTAGAAGAGCATCGTTCAGGAATGCATCAATCATCTCGTCTGACGGTCCTAGGAGCTCCGATTCGGGATCTACCCCCAATTTCTCTGCGTCGGGAGCTTCTTCACCGTCTATCGACGAGTGAGAGATCATATGGCATCTTGCCACATAATCCTCAGGTTCATCCGACGAGTCTTATCCTTCACATTTCCGTCCTCAAGGATGTGGTTAAGAAACTCTTGGAGTGTGACTGGGGTCCGTGCTTTCTGGTTATATTCTCTAGTGCATCAATATGTTTCTACAGGTCCGTGCGTTTGTTACCAAGCTTCACGGGCTTTCTGTTCTTCTTCTTCTTCTTTGAAGACTTTGACGGCTGGGTATGGGCATTTTGACCATCCCCACCAATTTTTGGCGTCGGGCGCAGCTTCAGCATTCCCTTGATGACTTCGGGTTCCAGCGGACTTTTCCATTTGATCTCCGGGCATGTTTGGAGATCCTTCAGCATTCTTTTCATTTTGGCTGAAAGAACGACCTCCCATGGAGCTTCTTCTACAAAAGAGCATGATGCTCCCGGTGTGTCCGCCTTTTTGAGAGTGTGCGGCTGGGGCGGGTTTACTTTCCAATTCTTGGACAGTGTGAATTTGCCCTGTTGGTATTGGTTCTCAATCCACCCTTTGAAGAAGAAGCAATTTTCGATTGGATGGCCTATCGCTTGGTGATAGGGGCAATAATTGGGATTATTATCCTCACCGGGTTACAATGGACGTTTTGGATCTGGAAAGTCGATGAGCCTGTTGCGCACCGCCAGCTTGAACAATCTCCTCGTTTTGTCCCGGGGAAACGAATAAGGGCGCTTCATTTTCTCGCTAAAGAATCACTGTCTCTCGTCTTGGCGATCAAGTAGTTTTGGACTACTGGGCTGCTATTGAGCATTGGCGACGAAGGTTGCTTTTCCTTTCCCCTTTTCATTTCGAGATTCCAGCTTCGAAGGAGATGGTCTGTGACCCATCTGATCCATTTGGGCCAACTTGTCAATCAAGGCCTGGAAAGTAGTTGGCTTGAAGAACATCATGAATTGCGAAATGGTCACCTGCAGATCAAGAGTACCCACGAACATGCCTAACGCAGGCGCTTCTTCGATGCGCTGCTCACACTTCGACCATAGATTCCGCCACCTTATCGCACATTACACCCATGTTTCACCTGGCTTTACTCTGGCGTTAATTAATACGGTGATTGGGGTGCGTTCGCTAGCGCTTGTGAAACGCTGGGTGAACATCAATTCCATCGCTGTAAAAGTTTTGACGGAGTCGTTAGGAAGCTCTAAGTACCATTCGAACGCCGCCTCCGCCAAGCTGCCGACGAATTGGCGAAGCAGTAACTTATCATCCCCTCCAGTGTTGCCGCAGAGAGCCCTGAACTGAGCTACATGTTGATGGGGATTGCATGTCCCCTTATATACATGGAATTTAGGAATTGTGTATCCTAGCGGGTAATTTATCTGATCGTACCAACCCGGATAGGGTCGTCCAGTTCTGACGACTTAGCCAGTTGCTTCATTCGCTTGATGAGCTTGTATTTGCTGAGCTATATAATCATCGAGCATGGCTTTGGAGATGGTCTCCTCCTTGGCTGCTGACAGAGCCGGCAAAGGATTTTATGTCTCTCCTCTATCATCTTCAATTATTACTGGAGGATCTTCGGCTGGAGGGTCCGGCTGGAAAATCAGGCCCACCATATCTTGGAATAAAAGGGCCATTTGTTTTATGTTGGCTGCATATTCTGCAGCCTCTATGTCCTTCTTTTCAAGCATTCTCCGAAAGAATTCGGCTTATCTGAACTTCGACCCAGTCTGTTGAAAACCGATGCAGTGGACTTGGACGACCCATTGAGAGGGGTCGCAGTAGTTGTGAGCCGATCAAAGACCGACTTCTTCTTAGCTTCTTTTGATGGCAGTGGTATGTTGAAGCTTCTGGGTGGGAGCATGGTCCCAAAGAATAGCCCTGTGGTGGCTTGTGTCACCTGGTCTACCGGCATTGTAAAAGCGGAGGACGCCTGAGGCCCGTAGGTCACTCCTCCCGCGGGGACGGAGTGAGAGTTATTGCCGTTGTTGCAGCTTGTGCAGTTGAAAGCCATTTGATCTTCTTTTTTTTTTTTTGCACGGAGCAAGATACCAAATCTTAGTACTTCACATCCAAAGACAACCATATCAAACCTCAACTTGTTCACGAAACACGACACACGAAGTGTGGAGTGGAAAGAGGAAAAGGTCCCACCGGGCGTGCCAGAATATGTTCTCCGTCGAAAAGATGCGACCGGGACGTTGGGATGTCTGGCCTGAATTTCAAGGGCAGATGCTATTTGGTGCTATCCATCCACCTCTCCGAAGATGCCAAGTAAATTTATGACACCATGTATCGAAGGTTTAAATGGATGCGGACCATATAGCAGACTTCGTCAGATTCTCCCTCGTTGAGGGGTTTTTGATTGTGGGGATGCTCTTCCCAACGTCAGATTCTCCTTCGTCAGATTCTCCGAAGATGCTAAGATCAACTTAACGATTTGTTAAGGATACATTAATCTAATTTTAGACTAAGATCAACTTAACAGGATCATTTAGATCCAACAAAAGAGTATTTGGGCTCTATTGTTTAGTTTAGGGACATTGCGGTCCATAATTAGTTTAAGAACATTACGGTCCAAGGTTAAGGACATCATAGTCCATGGGCTTAAGAACCCCACTGTCCAAGATTAAGGAAATCATAGTCCATGGGTTTAAGGACCCCATAGTCCAAGGTTAAGGACATCATAGTCCATGGGTTTAAGGACCCCACAGTCCATGAAATGTCTGGTTGTCGGGACCCGTCACCTCTCTGAAGACGTTGAAGGATTACGACAAACATCATAGGAGTGCATAGATGTACTCTTGAACCAATTTTGGTTGGGAGATCTGTAGTCCAATTGGGACTAAGATCTGAGATTTATGAGCATATGGGCTCAATCAATCTGAATGAGTGGTTTATGGCCAACTTGGGCTCGGCCCACTCAGTTAAAATGTTAAATATTTGACAATGCTGAGCATTGATTTGGGTTCTGACAGCCTTTCTGCCTTTTATTGAATGCTGAGCATTCATCATAGCTCTAGAGCTTTATTTAAAGAACAATTTATTTTCTATCAGCGCACGCATGAGGAACACGTGGCGTGCTTAGCGCTAGAGCCAGTTAATGGGCGCAAAGCGCTTCTGTGATATAGCGCACACGTGAGGAGCACAATCTTTTTGTTTGGAAAGATTTTGAGGAATCTTTCCTTAACAGAATTTCATTCTGGTCAATTGATGATTTATCATCTTTATTGGATCTTTGATCTGACGTTGGGGAATATTTAGTTCTAGCGCTTGCGCACTCGTGCTTTGCATATGAGCGCTGCTTCAGAACGCTGGCGCTCTTTGCGCCAGCGCACTCGTGCTTTGCACGTAAGCGCTGGCGCTCTTATGAAGCGCTGCTCGTTTCAAATTTTGAAAACTTGAACAGAGCTTTGCTCTGATTGGAGAAAACAAATGCCCCCACCGTTGCACTCACGTGGCTCACACATGAGTGCAGCGGTGGCATCATCTCCACCAATAGATCAACATTGAAGTTGAAACGGCTCTCGGTGCCTATAAATAGGGCCTTTGGCCCTTAAGATGACTCATGTTCATCTTCTTTCTTGTTTTCTGAGAATCAATTTCTCCTATAGAGCATAGCTCTCTGTTTTAAGAACTCTGTCAAATTTTTTGGTAAAAGATCAAATCTTTAAAGTGACTAGTCAATAAAGTAGGGTGTCACCCATTAACGGAGATTTTGCTCTTCTTAGATCATAGATCTTCAAGAAAATATTTTTAGGGTTTCTCAATAATGATTTGCTCTTGTTAGATCTTAGATCTTTCTTAGAGTTTCCTAACCCATAACAGAGCTTTTTTCTTTTCAAATCATATAGATTTTTTAATCTTTCATAAAGAACTCTTAAGAGTTTGTTCATGGATCATTAAAAGCTCTGCTTTTAGGGTTCTTGATGGATTATTCCATCTTCTTCGCAGATCATGACTCTTAGAATTCCTGGGGGATTTTTTTTATTCCCCTCATAATTAATTTTGATAGGTGTCACTCCTGTCTGCAGAGCATTGCTCTCGAGGAGTTTAACTCCCTGGCCCGAAGAGCCTCTCATTAAATGAGAAATCCTTTTAGGATTCCCTCCTTAATTGTACAAAATTAAATTCGTTGGGTGTTTTAATCTGTACTTGTTTTCTTCGTGGGAATATCAAGAATTGTTTAAATCCCCGAGTTTGTTTCAATAAGCTTTTTCAGTCTGTCCACTAACTCTCACTGATTTTCTTTTTCAGAAGTTATGGCCGCTCATATGTATAATCTTGATGAGATTATTTCTTACGGGGACATCCGCTCATTAGGCCGCTGCCAGAACCTGGATTTCACAAATTCTCAGTGCTCTGAAATTATGGGACGCTTTGATGCATACAATGGTCGACTGCTTCCTCGTCGTTCCGCTCTTTTGAAGCTCATCGTGAGAGCGATCTAGGAATCGCTTTATTTATTTTATCAAGGAATGCCGCTTAAGGGACTGGATGACGCCGAAGATAAGGTGCACTCGGTATATCTGATTGGCCTGATCTCAAAGAAAAGGCGGGACAACCTTGTTGATATCCTGCATCAAGCTTTTCAACAGGCGATGATACTCGCTGCTTATCGGAGGGAGGAGAACATCAGTGGGGATCCTGACGCTTATGATCGTGAAAGGATGCAAACGAAAATGGTCCGAGAGGCCCGAAAAATTTTGGATGGCCTTACTTTTGAATTTCTTAATCCATGTCCTGGATTTGATGTCTTACCATTGTAAACATTTTAATGATGCTTTAATTTACTGTTTTCATCAATGTAAGAATCTCCTGAAGTGTGAATGGCAAATTTTACGTTTCCGTTCTTTTATTTCCTGCGTTAAACATTTTCATATATTCATGAATGGGCGCACTCTGAAGGCTTAACTGAATGCGAATCGAACGTTCTCTTTACTGTCTAGCATGGTATGTTGTTGATGCCTGTAGGTTGTGCCTTTTGTTTTGATTTGGCGTGAAGCAGCTCACGCGTTGTTGAGTGGCCCTCTATTTCTCTGGCATGTAATTTTGGCAAATGTGATCTGTAAATAATAAGTTGCTGTCCATCTTGGACTGTTCCAATTTTATGAGCCATGAGGGTCTTACAAAGACTTTTTTCCCTACGAGTCGAGAGGATCTCATAAGTGTATTTTCTCCTTAGGAATCTTGAGGATTCCTAAGTATGCTTTTCCCTTGAGAGTCGTAAGTATCTCACGAGATAATTTTCTTCCTTACAAATTGAAAGGACTCGTAAGTGTTTGATGAATCGACTTGCTCCCGGGTCAAAGCATTGCTTCGACGGGGAGGTCGAGGGTTTGCGTTGTCTATTTCCCACGGGGTCAGGATTGACTTTAGCCGTGCTCTACGGGGCCATGAGGGGTTGACTTTGGCCATACGGGGTCAGGATTGACTTTAGCCATACGGGGTCAGGGGTTGCTCTGGCCGTTTCCCACGGGGTCAAGATTGATTTTAGCCGCGTTCTACGGGACTAGGATTTGCTCTGGCTGTTTCCTACGGGGTCAGGATTGACTTTAGCCATGTTCTACGGGACCAGGATTTCTCTGGCTATTTCCTACGAGGTCAGGATTGACTTTAGCCGTGTTCTACGTGACCAGGATTTGCTCTGGCTGTTTCCCACGGGGTCAGGATTGACTTTAGCCGTGTTCTACGGGACCGGGATTTGCTCTCGCTGTTTCCCACGGGGTCAGGATTGACTTAAGCCGTGTTCTACGTGACCAGAATTTGCTCTGGCCGTTTCCCACGGGGTCAGGATTGACTTTGGCGGTGTTCTACGTGACCAGGATTTGTTCTACGTGACCAGGATTTGCTCTGGCCATTTCCCACGGGGTCAGGATTGACTTTGGTCGTGTTCTACGTGACCAGGATTTGCTCTGGCCGTTTCCTACGGGGTCAGGATTGACTTTGGCCGTGTTCTATGTGACCAGGATTTGCTCTGGCCGTTTCCCACGGGGTCAGGATTGACTTTAGCCATGTTCTACGTGACCAGGATTTTCTCTGGCTGTTTCCCACGGGGGCAGGATTGACTTTAGCCATGTTCTACAGGACCATGATTTTCTCTGGCAGTTTCCCACGGGGTCAGGATTGACTTTAGTCGTGTTCTACGTGACCAGGATTTGCTATGGCTGTTTCCCACGGGGTCAGGATTGACTTTAGCCGTGTTCTACATGACCAGGATTTGCTCTGGCTGTTTCCCACGGGGTCAGGATTGACTTTAGCCGTGTTCTACGTGACCAGGATTTGCTCTCTCAGTTGTCTGTGAACCGTCAAGGTTTGGAACAGGGACTTTGTCATGGCTCCAAGGTTAATTGTCGCGTCTAGATCCTGTTGGAATGAGGAAGAACGCTGTTGGTGATCTCTCGGCTATTTATGAACCGTCAAGATTTGGAACAGGGACTTTGCCATGGCTCCAAGGTTGATTGTCGCGTCTGGATCCTGTTGGAATGAGGAGGAACGTTGTTGGTGATCTCTAGGCTGTAGAAGTCGCCGTTGAAATCTGGAACTAGGGACTTTGCCATGGCTCCGTTTGGTGGCTGTCGCATCCTTATCCTGCTGGAATGAGGAGGAACGCTGTTGTTGATCTCTAGGCTACAGAAGTCGCCGTTGAAATCTGGAACTAGGGACTTTGTCATGGCTTGTTTGGTGGATGTCGCATCCGTATCCTGCTGGAATGAGGAGAAACGCCGTTGATGATCTCTAGGCTGTTGATGTCGCCGTTGAGATTCGACCCTTTATTTGAAAGAGCTTGGTGGGATGATATAATTCCCTCTTTGTTTGTGCCCCTAGATTGTATACAGAGATCGATGTGATCTTATCTGTAGGGCAAAAAGTTTCATTTCATTTCATTTTTTTTATTTCCGCGATACTCTATCATTTCAACTTTTTGTATCGCGAAAGTCGCCATTACCCAATTATTTCGGCTATTTTTTCGCGGTGCCCAATCATTTCAGCTATTTTGTATGCATATATTTTTACTTACTGATTTTGTTGTAAGTTGTCCCATCATTTCGGCTGTTTCATATGCATTTTGGCTCGCTGATTTTTTATCATGAGTATTGAGTTTGAAATCTGATGCCAATCTCAGCATCAGCATCGCTACGACTGGAATATTGCCAGGAGCGAATCATCATTTGCCGTGGAAGGACTTAGAATTTGATACTGATGTAGACATCAACATCGCTACAACTGGGATATTTCCAGGAGAGAATCATCATTTGCCGGTTTTGATTTAAACAAAGATGGCTTAGCAAACAGGGTTAGGATCCTGTCGACTAAGGCTTTTGACTTCATAAGCCGTAAAGGTCTCATAAAAGTATTTCTCCCTACGAGTCGTGAGGATCTCGTAGGTGCGTTTTCTCCTTAGGAATCGCGAGGATTCCAAAGCGTGTGTTCTCTTATAAGTCGTAAGAATTTTACAAGAGTGTTTTCTCCTTATAAGTCGAGAGGACTTACAAGGGTCGTTCATCGTGTGAGCATATCCCTAGTCGCTGGTGGGACTTTATAAAGGAAATGTTTATTCGTGCCTATGGATTGTATACAAGGGTCAATATTGAACGGGCCCTCGCAATCCATGAGCAGGTAAGCCCTACTTTGGTAGACTTTGTCTATGATGTACGGGCCCTCGTAATTCGGCTCGAATTTCCTTCATTTGGCACGATTGGGGATTATAGGTCTCTTGACCACTAGCACGAGTTCGACTTGGCGGAATGTTCTCGGCCTAGTCAATCTCTCGTATGAGCGCATCATTTTTTCTTTGTAAGACTCCAGGTTTTGTTGCGCCATGAGCCGGGTTTCATCAAGGGCGTCGAGCTCCTCAAGCCGAAGGTGAGCATTTTCTTCGTCGGTTAGCTCATAGTGAACCGCCACTCGTCGAGAAGGTAACTCTATCTCGAGGTGGAGTACCGCTTCTGTGCCGAATACCAATGCATACGGCGTTGTGTTTGTGGCTGTTTTGAACGTAGTTCGATACGCCCAGAGAGCTTCATGCAAACTCTCGTGCCAGTCTTTCTTATTTTTGGACACCGTCTTTTTCACGATCTTCGTCAAGGTCTTGTTGAGAGCCTCAGCTAGACCGTTAGCTCTGGGATTATAGACCGAAGAGTATCTCCAGTCTATATTATGTTGTTGTGCGAAGCGGCTGATCTTGTGGCTTCTGTAGGCTGACCCGTTATCGGAGATAATCCGTCGCGGAGTGCCGAACCGATAAATGACGTGTGTCTTGAAGAAATGGAGGATATTCTCCGTCTTCACTTCTCTTAGCGATAATGCTTCCGCCCACTATGAGAAATAATCAGTTGTCGCTAATATGGACCGATGTCCTCTGGATGATGTCGGTTAGATGGGACCGATTATGTCAGTTCCCCACATTTCGAATGGCCAGCTAACCACCGTTGGATGTAGCGGATTTGGATGCTGGTGGATAAAGTCCCCGTGAATCTGGCACGAGTGGCACTGCTTCGCGTATTCGAGGCAGTCTTGGATCATCGCGGGCCAATAGTAGCCCATCCTTTTGATTTTCAGCTTCATCTTTGGTCCGGCTTGATGAGAACCGCAGAATCCGTCGTGAGTTTCTTGGACAACTCTCTTTGCCTCTTCAGGTCCCACGCATCTTAGCCATAGAGAATCAAATGATCTCTTATATAAAGTGTCATTGATGATGGCGAAGGATGGAGCTCGTTTCATGAGCTGATGTCTTGAGAACGCATCTTCAGGTGTTCGACGGAATTTGAAACAGTCTATAAAGACTTCTCTCCAATCCTCTGCCTTTTCCTGGTATTTTATTTGTATGGATGTCTCTTTGGTCGCTTCTTTCTCTTCAGACGACTCCGGAGATATTTCTGCCGGTGCAAGTATCCGACGGCTTTGCACAATGATCCTCACATCACCGAGGTTTTCGTCAGGCAGTTCTTTAGCGAGTTTGGCTAACGCATCCGCCTTTCTATTCTCCGCTCGCGGTATACTTTCCAGGGCGTAGGAAGGGATTTGGGTCAGCAGTTGCTGCACTCTCTCACCGTACTTTACCAACTCCGGTTTGCACGTTTGATAGTCCCCATTTACTTGACTAACGACCAGCTGGGAATCTCCGTATATGAGGAGGTATTCAATTCCCATGTCGACAGCGATCTCAAGACCTGCTATCAAAGCATCATATTCGGCTTCATTGTTTGTCCTCGGCTCTGTTAAGGAGAAGGCAAAGCGCATTATCCTTCCTTGTGGAGTTACGAATATGAGGCATACCCCAGAATTGATTATGGGGGAGCTGTGCTTTCGCTTCTTCATAGAAGATGCCCCGTTGATGTAAAGTTCCCATCGGGTGTCACTCTCTCCTTTCTCCCCATCGATCGTGTCAAATGCGTGCTCGTCTGGGAATTCGCAATTTAGGGGTGAATCGGCAGGTATAGGATGCTCAGCGAGAATGTCGGCGATAGCCTGGCCTTTCACTACTTTGAGAGGTCGGTATATCACCGAGAATTCCATTAAGAGTAGGGCCCATTTAGCTAGTCGTCCCGTTAGAATGGCTTTTGACATCAAATACTTGAGAGGATCCACTTGATATGAGATGGACCTCATGTGCTAAAGCGTAGTGCCTGAGCTTCGTTATTGCGAAGATCAACGCCAGGCAGTGTTTTTCAATGGGTGAGTAATTGTTTTCTGCCCCGAGAAGAACTCGACTCAAATAGTAGAGGGCTCTCTCCTTCCCTTGGTCGTTTTCTTGTGCCCATAATGCGCCTAGAGAACCCTCAAGGGCGGTTGTATACAGAATGAAAGGCTTTCCCTTGACCGGAGCGGTTAGTACCGGCGGGTTCTGCAGGTATTGCTTAATTTCGTCGAGTGCACTTTGGCATTTGCGATCCCAGATGAACGGGGTTCCCTTCTTTATCAAATGACTGTAGGGACGGCATTTGCTGGAAAGATTGGCTATAAACCACCGAATATACGCGAGCTTCCCTTGGAGAGACCGCAGTTGCTTGAGAGTTCTTGGCGGGG
Organism: Agapanthus africanus; assembly: GCA_030015575.1. Lineage (NCBI taxonomy): Eukaryota > Viridiplantae > Streptophyta > Magnoliopsida > Asparagales > Amaryllidaceae > Agapanthus > Agapanthus africanus. The sequence continues at coordinate 470,364,731 of JASDDO010000016.1, read as the reverse complement.
GCATTTCCATAATCATCTTGATCTTCGACGGGTCTATTTCGATGCCTCGATGTCGTACGATGAATCCCAGGAACTTGCCTGAGGAAACTCCGAATGCGCATTTGAGAGGGTTCATCTTCAGATTGTATTTCCGAAGGCGTTGGAATACTATTTTTAGATGCTCCCAATGCTCTTCGTGCGATTTACTTTTTACCATGAGGCCGTCGATATAACATTCGACAATCTCGTGTATAAGGTCATCAGAAATCTTCGTCATGACCTTCTGATAGGTGGCCCCGGCGTTCTTCAGACCGAAAGGCATCACTTTGTAGAAGAATATGCCCAGAGGAGTCTGGAAAGCGGTATGCTTTTGATCTTCGGGATGCATCTTTATTTGATTGTACCCTGATGAGCCGTCCATGAAGAAGAAGACTTCGTGAGTGGACGTGTTGTCTATCATCAGCTCGGTAACCGGTACGGGAAAGTCATCTTTCGGACATGCTTTGTTGAGGTCCCGAAAGTCTACGCAGATGCGTACTGTCCTATTTTTCTTCATCACTGGGACGATATTGGCGATCCAGTTAGGATACTGAACCTCTTGGATGAAGCTGGAGACGATTAACTTCTTGACCTCAGCATTGATGCTCATCTCAAGCTAGAGCCGCATTCTTCTTGGTGCTTGTTTGACTAGGTTGATGTCAGGAGATATCGCCAATCTGTGCACAGCAATCTCTGGATCTAGTGCCGGCATCTCTGAATAGTTCCATGCGAAGCAGTCTTTATACTGCATGAGCACGTCTTTTAGCGCAGCCGCCCTTTCTTCAGACAACAGCTCACTGACGAACGTCGGCCGTGGGTCACTTGCCATCCCCAAGTCGATTTTCTTGAGGTTATCTGCAGTAGTATGTATCCCATCTTCTAATTCTTTTGGTGCTAGTGGAAACTCTGAGATCACCTCGTCATCATCGTTTTCGAAGCACCAGGGGAGGTCAGCCATATCTTCGTGTACTCTTTCTCTTGACAGAGTTATCATGTGACAGGTACGAGATTGCTTCCAAGACCGATGTTGATCCAGCTCTTCTCTTGCTGCATATGTGGCTTTCGGTTCATGCTTTTGTGGCGGGGTTACCCCCTACCTGCTGGATAAAGCGAACCTGCCTTGCTGATACTGGTCTTCTACCCAGCCTTTGAATGTGAAGCAGTCTTCGAGAGGATGTCCTATCTCTTGGTGATAGGAGAAATAATCCGGGTGATGGACCTCGCCTGCTTGCTCGGGATGTTTGGATTCCGGGAGTGTCATTATCTGATGTTTTATGACAAGATCGAATATCTTCCTTGCTTGTCTTGGGGAAAAGAATATGCTCGACCCATCTTCTTTACAAGAGACGAATCCAGGCTGCCCAATTCTTGATCGCGTGGCTTCTTAGACCCGCTTGACCGCTATCGGACATTTTTTTCGTTCTTCAGTTTATTTTTGCCTCCGCGTCGAGTCTTCCGTATGACGGGCTGTCGACAAAGGGCATCGTCATCTTTCGTAGCCTGCTGAAGGAGGCGCTGCATCCTAGCTTTCTCGTAAATGGCCATTTCACGGCTATTGTCATCTGGGACCTTTTGACCCGCTTCCCTTATCAGCTTGTCCATCTGTTCTTCGAACGACGGACTTGGCATTTTCACGGCGGGACCTCGTCTTGGTTCAGGGGTAGCGTCATCTACTAGAGCATCTCCTTCTTCATCAAAATCATGTATGACGTAGCAGCCATGGAATCGCCCCCGTTTCTTGGATAGAATGTATCCAAGCCCGATCGTTTCCATTCTCCCGGTGTGCAATTTCTGCTGAGTTCCGGGGACGTTCCAGATCCTGTCGTAGAACTGAGCTTGTCACGCGGACTGCTTCAAAGGTACGCCTTAGCACCTCAACAGCCTTTTTAATCTTTCTGTGTAGTATCTGGGCAGACGGATGGGCTGGAGCCTGTCAAGCGTAGAATCAGCACCATACCATATTTCTTTCTCCACTTTGGTTTCCGTGGATCGATAAAAGAGGGTTTCCTTTTTATCTTTTCGCCTGGGAGGGACGTAGAACGTCTGTAGTTCTTGCACACTGTAGGTATTAAGTGCGTCGAGCTCTTTATAATGTTCTTGAGGAACCATGCACATTCGGTTCTTCCTCTTTTCCTGTGGTGGATTCTTTGAAGAGAGGGCCGAGAGTCATTTCTTCTTCAGAATCGCTCCCGAAGGTGAGAACTTGCGATCCCCTCTTATCAACCATGGGACAATTGCCGGCAGCTCTTCCGCATTCGTCTGTCGCATTTTTCCGCTGTCGACGAGCTTCACGCTTCATTCTCTTGAAGTTTTGTCTGTGAGCGACATACCCTTACCACCAATTTTTAAAGGCGTTGCACTCTTCGGTGGGGTTCGCAATCCTTCGATGATATAAACAGTAATTAGGATGCACATCCTCTTCATTAAGGTGTATCTCATGAGAAGTGTTTCTTTCGGAGGGTGGCAGCTTCATTCCCATCGATATGTCTTTAGCGAACCTTTTCCTTGTCTTGAACCTACTTTTGCCGGCGGCCGAAGTGCTCCTATCTATTTGGGGTGCTTCAATCTTTCCGTTCAGTCGCTGGCGTTTGGCTTTTCCAAATATGACCGTTTCGCGCTCTCGATCAGCCTTGCTTTTCAGAAGAGCTTCGTTCAGGAATGCATCAATCAACTCGTCGACGGTCATAGGAGCTCCGATTTGGGATCTGCCCCCAGTTTCTCTGCGTCAGGAGGTTCTTCACCATCTATTGACAAGTGAGAGATCACATAGCAGCTTGCCACATAATTCTCAGGTTCATCCGACGAGTCTTCTCTTTCATCATTTCCGTCCTCAAGGATGTGGTTGAGAAACTCTTGGAGTGTGACTGGGGTCCGTGCTTTCTGGTTATATTCTTCCAGCGCGTCAATATGTTTCTGCAGGTCCGTGCGCTTGTCACCAAGCTTCATGGGCTTTCTGGTCTTCTTCTTCTTCTTCGAAGATTTTGACGGCTGGGTATCGGCGTTTTGACCATCCCCACCAATTTTTAGCGTCGGGCGCGGCTTCAGCATTCCCTTGATGACTTCGGGTTCCAGCATACTTTTCTATTTGATCTCCGGGCATATTTGGAGATCCTTCATCATTTTTTTCGTTTTGGCTGAAAGAACGACCTCCCATGGAGCTTCTTCTATAAAAGAGCATGATGCCCCCGATGTGTCCACCTTTTTGAGAGCGTGCAGTTGGGGCGGGTCTAATTCTCGGATAGTGCGAATTTACCCTGTTGGTATTGGTTCTCAATCCATCCTTTTAAGACGAAGCAATCTTCGATTGGATGGCCTATCGCTTGGTGATAGGGGCAATAATTGGGATTATTAGCCTCACCGGGTTGCAATGGGCGTTTTGGATCCGGCAAGTTGATGAGTCTGTTGCGCACCGCCAGCTCGAACAGTCTCCTCGTTTTATCCCGGGGAAACGAATAAGGGTGCTTCAGTTTCTCATTGAAGAATCGTCGTCTTTCATCTTGGCGATCAGTTAGCTTTGGACCACTGGGCTGCTGCTGAGAATTGGCGATGAAGGTCGCTTTCCCTTTCCCTTTTTCATTTCGAGATTCCAGCTTCGAAGGAAATGGCCTATGATCCATCTAATTCATTTGGGCCAGTTTATCAATCAAGGCCTGAAAGTAGTTAGCGTGAAGAACATCATGAATTGCGAAATGGTCGCCTGTGGATCAAGATTACCCACGAACATGCCTACCGCAGGTCCTTCCTCAATGCGCTGCTCGCACTTTGACCATAGATTCCGCCATCGTATCGCGTATTGCACCCATGTTTCGCCTGGCTTCACTCTGGCATTAATTAACACGGTGATTGGAGTGCGTTCACTAGCGCTTGAGAAACGTTGGGTGAACAACAATTCCATCTCCGTAAAAGTTTTGACGGAGTCATTGGGAAGCTTTGAATACTATTCAAACGTCGTTTCCGCCAAGCTGCCGACGAACTGGCGAAGCAGTAACTTATCATCCCCTCCAGTGTTGCCACAGAGAGCCCTGAACTGAGTAACATGTTGATGGGGATTGCATGTCCCCTTGTACACATGGAATTTAGGAATTATGTATCCTGGTGGGTACTTTATTTGTTCGTACCAACCCGGATAGGGTCGTCCAGTCTTAAAAATCTGCCCGGCCGCTTCGCTCGCTTGATGAGCTTATATCTGTTGTGCGATATAGTCATCCAGAGCGGCTTTAGAAATGGTCTCTTCCTTAGCTGCTGAACAAGCCGGAAGAGGGTTTGACGTCTCCGCTCGGTCATCTTCAAGGATAATCGGAGGATCTTCAGCTGGAGGATCCGGCTGTAACATCATCCCGACCATGTCTTGGAATAAGAACGCCATTCGTTTTATATTGGCAGCTTATTCCGCTGCCTCTTTTTCCTTCTTTTCGAGGATTCTGTGGAGGAACTCAGCATCAGTTTCTTGTTCTTGACATTGCTCCGACGACGCTTCCGGGCTTTCTTTTGGTCCCGTGAGTGCGGCCATAGCTGTTAGCATCTCTTGGAGCTTTTGTTGTTGCTGCTCCTGAGCCTTAATCACTAATCGCGTAAGCGTTGGATGTCCTGTGGAGATACGGCTATCCTATTTTTCGGATGCCATATAGACGGTATGCACCACCATGCCCCCAGACTTAGGGCGTTTAGGCTCAGTGCCCTTGACATTTGTCCCAGACACGGGAATTTTCTCCGGCCTTCTCCTCTTGTGGGCGGTCGAAGTTGAGGGAGCCGTTGCAGCGGGCACCCAGGTAGACGATACCTTCTGTGGTACGACTGAGTGGTCCTTCTCTCGCCGAACTTTTATCTTTTTCTGTCGGTGGGGGTAGTCTTGATCAATCACGGAGTCTTGGACCTGTCGCCAGACCTTGTAAATTTTGGAGGACAGCCGCTGAGGGGGCTGCTCCGGCTTCACCTTTGTAGCGTTCTCCATAGGTGGAGGAGATCTTTTCAGCACAGCCATCGGAGAGTTCTTACGGACCCTCCTTAGTGGTTCAAAGCCGTTCCCAGTTGTAACAGCAGCATCGACTTTCACCGTTGGAGCCGGCGCAGTCAATCCAGAAGGGGAATTGCCCCCAGCTTTCCTCACTCGGCGCCAGTGGCGACGTCGAGCAAGTCGTGCGGCCGGGATCACCTCCGCTGTTGGATGAGCTTATTCTAGCCCCTTACTTTGAGGAGAGGCTACTATTGGCGCTATCCTGTTGAAAACTGACGTCCGTTGAGAAGGGATAGTCAGTCTTGCGAATTCCGACTTTCGAACAGGGAAACAACCTTCATGACTTCACGTGGAGTGGGGGTTGGAACGGTCAGTCTCGCAAAGACTGACACCTTAGCAGGGGAAGCTGCTCTGACGACTTCAGGGACACGAATGGCTATCCGCTTTGGGATAACCTCTTCAGGAATTGGGGGCTTCTTCATGGGACCATCTAAGCTTCAGCCCAGTCTGTTGAAAACCGAGGCAGTGGACTTGGACGACCCGTTGAGAGGGGCCGCAGTAGTTGTGAGCCGATCAAAGACCGACTTCTTCTTAGCTTCTTGTGATGGCAGTGGTGTGTTGAAGCTTATGGGTGGAAGCATGGTCCCAAAGAATAGCCCTATGGTGGCTTGTGTCACCTGGTCCACCGGCATTGTAAAAACGGAGGCCGCCTAAGGCCCGTAGGTCACTCCTCCCGCGGGGATGGAGTGAGAGTTATTTCCATTGTTGCAGCTTGTGCAGGTGAAAGCCATTTGATCTTCTGTTTTTCTGGACAGAGCAAGATACCAAATCTTAGTACTTCAAATCCAAAGGCAACCATGTCAAACCGCGACTTGCTCGCGAGACACCACACACGGAGTGTGGAGTGGAAAGAGGAAGAGGTCCCACCGGGCGTGCCAGAATCTGTTCTCCGCCGAAAAGACGCGACCGGGACGTTGGGACGTCTGGCCTGAATTTCGAGGGCAGATGCTATTTGGTGCTATCCATCCACCTCTCCGAAGATTCCAAGTTGATTTATGACACCATGTATCGAAGGTTTAAACGGATGCGGCCGATGTAGCAGACTTCGTCAGATTCCCCCTCGTTGAGGGAGTTTTGATTGTGGGGACGCTCTTCCCTGCAGGCGCAAGCCCCTGCAGTTAATTACGCTACCGCATCGCGGTAACCACTTTCTCCTTCTCCAGATGGTCACTTCGTGTCGTGGGTGTTTGTTTTGTTTTTGGTTGCCCGTGGATTGTATACGGAGACTAATTTATGTTGTCGCCCGTAGGGCGTGGATTAGTCCAAATCCGTATTTTCTTAGATTTGGGTTAGGGTTGGAATTAAGGATACGTTTGTCTCATTTGAAACTAAGATCGACTTAAACGCTTGTTAAGTATACGTTAGTCTAATTTTAGATTAAGATCAACTTAACGATTTGTTAAGGATACGTTAGTCTAATTTTAGACTAAGATCAACTTAACAGGAACATTTAGATCGAACAAAAGAGCATTTGGGCTCTATTGTTTAGTTTAGGGACATTGCGGTCCATAATTAGTTTAAGGACATTACGGTCCAAGGTTAAGGACATCATAGTCCATAGGCTTAAGGACCCCACAGTTTAAGGTTAAGGACATCATAGTCCATGGGTTTAAGGACCCCACAGTCTAAGGTTAAGGACATCATAGTCCATGGGTTTAAGGACCCCACAGTCCATGAAATGTCTGGTTGTCGGGATCCGTCACCTCCCTGAAGACGTTGAAGGATTACAACGACACATATCAGAGGAGTGCAGAGATGTACCCTTGAACCAATTTTAGTTGGGAGATCTGTAGTCCAATTTGGACTAAGATCTGAGATTTATGAGCATATGGGCTCAATTAATCTGAATGAGGGGTTTATGCCCAACTTGGGCTCGGCCCACTCAGTTAAAATGTTAAACATTTGACAATGCTGAGCAATGATTTAGATTCTGACAGCCTTTCTTTCTTTTATTGAATGTTGAGCATTCATGATAGCTCTAGGGCTTTATTTAAAGAACAGTTTATGTTCTATCAGCGCACGCGTGAGGAAACTGTGGCGCTCTTGGCACTAGAGCCAGTTAATGAGCGCAAAGTACATCTGTGATATAGCGCACACGTGAGGAGCAAGTGGCGTGCTTGGCGCTAGCGCAAAGCGCCGGTTTATGAGCGCAAAGTGCTATTTGTATTGTGGCGCACACGTGAGGAGCACATGGGGCGCTTGGCGCTGAGCGCCAGTCCATGAGCGCAAAGCGCTATTTGTTATATGGCGCACACATGAGGAGCACGTGGTGCGCTTGGCGCTGAGAGCCAGTCCAAGAGCACAGAAGCGCTTCTGATCAGTTTTATGATCTGAGAAATAAATTCTCGTTTATAACAGACGTTGTCTCAAGGTTCTAAGAACAAAGTTCTTATTTTATAGGAGATGTTTCAATCTCTTATTTTGGTGAAAGGCTTTACCTTTATGGATATGTGATCCTAAGAGAATTGAATTATTCATCCCCTTTTTATAATGAGATGTTCATGATCTCTTTTTGTAAAATGACCTTAGTCTTATAGATCTATGATCTGTGAGAAGAATTATGTTCTTCTTCTTTAATGAGATTTTTCTTATCTCTTTTTTTACCTTGAAGAAAAGTTCTTCTTCTACCGAGAGCTTGCTCTTCTTTCTGAGATTTCACAAATTTTATAAGGGGGTTCCTCTATATCAGACTTGAAGTCTCGGGGCCTTTATATAGTGAAGGATGATTTGTTCAATCGGTTAAGGAAATCTTTTCTCCAATTGATTTGGGGATGTTTCCCCTATTGGATCTTTGATCCAAGTGCTTCTGATTTACATAAGGTAATTCTCTTGTTTTTAACAAAATTGGGAAATTTTCCCCATACTGAATTTATTCTGTATTTTGGTGATTTTTAATCACCATTGGATCATTGATCCAACGGTGCTCTGATTTACAGAGCACAATCTTTTTGTTTGGAAAGATTTTGAGGAATCTTTCCTTAACAGAATTTCATTCTAGTCAATTGATAATTTATCATCTTTATTGGATCTTTGATCTGACGGTGGGGAACATTTAGTTCCAGCGCTAGCGCACTCGTTCTTTGCACGTGAGCGCTGCTTCAGAGCGCTGGCGCTCTTTGCGCAGGCGCTCTTTGCGTTAGCGCACTCGTGCTTTGCACGTGTGCGCTGCTTCAGAGCGCTGGCGCTCTTTGCGCTAGCACGCTCGTACTTTGCACGTGAGCGCTACCACAGAGCGCTGGCGCTCTTATGAAGCGCTGTTTGTTTCAAATTTTGAAAACTTGAACAGAGCTTTGCTCTGATTGGGGAAAACACTACCCGCTAGGGATGGACCGGGCAGAAAGCTGCTCGATGGCCTCGCAATGAGAGCTTCAGATCCTTAACGTAGATGGGTAGGAAACGACCCGCTAGAGATGGACTGGGCAGGGAGCTGCTCGGTGGCCTCGTTAAGAGGGCTTCAGATCTTTAGCGTAGATGAGTAGGAAGCTACCCGCTAGGGATGGACCAGGCAGGAAGCTTCTCGGTGGCCTCGTAATGAGGGCTTCAGATCTTTAGCGTAGATGGGTAAGAAACTACCCGCTAGGGATGGACCGGGCAGGGACCTGCTCGGTGGTCTCGTTAAGAGGGCTTCAGATCCTTAGCGTAGATGGGTAGGAAGCTATCCGCTAGGGATGGACCGGGCAAGAAGCCGCTCGATGGCCTCGCAATGAGGGCTTCAGATACTTAGCGTAGATGGGTAGGAGGCTACCCGCTAGTGATGGACCAGGAAGGAAGCAGCTTGGCGTCCTGTTGGCGAGGAATTTGGATCCATTGCGTTATTGGGCAGGAAGCTACCCGAAGCGGATGCGCTGAGCAGGAAGCTACCCGGCAGCCTCGCGAGGAGGGCTTTCAAGTTTCCCCTGGGCCCTCGCAGTGTGTCGTTCAAACATCCACAAGCTGCATTGGCGAAAGTGAGGGCGTCGTTCAACCTTCCGTGGGCTGCATGGCCACCCTTGAAGACAGGCATGGCCGATACGTGGCTGTTCCCTATCGGGAAAGTGAGACGCCCTGCAATTCGCATCGCTGTGCGAGTAATCTTTCGGCCGTTGGAAGATTTTGTTGTGGCTATAAATAGCGAAGATATGTTGGCTTATTTATAGCCTGGTGTTTCTGAAGATGGCCGGGCGTCCGTGTGTGCTCATCAGAGAGATCATTTCTCATAACGATGTGTATCTTTATAGCCTCGATCGCTCCGAACAGATGTACGAGGCAGTGATAGGCCGTGTGGAGGGACACATTGGATGCCTTCTTTCCCGGCGATTTCGTCTCCTCCAACTGCTCATTTATGCAATCTGGAGGATGTCCCCGGGTCTGCACAATGCCCTTTCTCCGCGGCTGAGGGACAAGGCGATCGAAAAGTTGCACTCGCTCTACCACATCGGCCTAATCTCGCAGAGGAGGCGGGAGCGGTCGGTGGGTCTTCTCCTGGAATGTTTCCAGAAAAGGCAGAACGTTGCTTCTTACCTGTCGGATCGGGCCCCCGATGCTTCCGTGGCATTTCGGGTCCACGGGCACCATCAGAGGGAGCGGGCGGAGGAAGCTCAGGCTCGGATGCACGAGATCTGCTCGGAGTACCATCAACAGTGCTTTATTGATCCCCACCCCCTCTATTGTAATTATCGTAAGGCTGGGGAGCCTATAATACCCTTTAACCAATAAAGTTTGTGTTTGGTGGTAGGGTGTTGTCTCCTTTTTTCTCTTCTCATACAATTATCAAACTATAAATAAATGCCAACAGGAACAACTTTATTTATTTCAGAAAGAGCATACAGATACATTTTTTTCATTTGTACAACTTGAGCTTTTCAGCGTTGTAAGGTGTTCATTCGATAATATCGCACGTTTGATATAATATTTTCCTTACTTTTCTTAAATATTTAAAGCTGTTTATTATAAATATGAAACATCTGAGGGTTTATCTGTAAAATATCTATTGTCATATTTTATATATTATAATTAACATTATGAAGGAAAATATATGCATATAATATTTATATAATATTTTAGTAATTTAAATATGCATGTTTCCTTATTTAAAATCAGGAAAGCCTACGGAAGAGGCTTCAGGAAAGGGTCACGTGCTCACACGTGACCAGGGTCACGTGTTGGAACGTGACATTTAAAAGCGGCTTCAAAGGCACATCAGTTTCCTGATCAAATCAAAGAAAAGGTTTCAGAAGAGGTCACGTGCTCACACGTGACCAGGGGTCACGTGTTGGCACGTGACATTTAAAAGCAGCAAACTCATTCTCCGGTTAAATCAAGAAAAAGGCTCCAGACGAGGGTCACGAGCTCACACGTGACCAGGGGTCACGTGGTGGCACGTGACGGCTAAGCAGCGGAAGAAGGCAGAGCGCAAAAAGAAGAAGAGGGCTCATTCCAAGGGGGTCACGTGCCCACACATGACCAAGGGTCACATGGCCACACGTGACCGGCTTTCAAAGCCTATCTGTTAACAGAATTAAATTCTGAGAAAAGACCTCTCAAATCTTTCCAAAGGAACCGATTGAATTAAAAGGTGATTAAATATCACCTATCTATGGAAAAATCTTGAATTTGGAAAGATTTCCCCTTAAAATCTAACCAAAATAACAAAAGAAAATCTCTGGACTTAAATTCCAATGGTGAATAAAATTCACCTAACAATCCAAAGGTCCAAACGAATGGTGAATACAAATCAGATCCCTTAATGAATGATTCATCGAAACTAATTGATTCTGCTCCTTCTCCTATAAATAGGAGCCAAGAGACACACAGAGGATAGAGAGGCAGAGGGATCGATAACATAGAGAGAGGAGAGAGCCTTGATACTTTGGAGGAATTTGGATCTTCTGCAAAAAGAAAAGCTTAGGTAAGAAAGGGAAGGCCTCAAAAGAGAATTTAATTCTCAACAGAGTTTAACTCTGATATTAAACAGAAGAACATAGTTCTCTCTTTAGTGGAGGATCTGTAAAGTGCACATCTCCCCTTAAATTGAGAATTTAATTCTCATTGGGTTGAGATCCTGCCATGTAGATCCAAAGCATTGAGAGGGAATGAAAGCTTGAGAATTTAATTCTCACAGAACTATAGGAATTTAATTCCTTTAAAATAAAATTAGGGTTTAACCCTATGTTATGGGAATTTAATTCCTTCAGAATGAACAGAATCAGGGTTTAACCCTAATTAAGAACTTAGTTCTGTTAAAATAACAGGAATTTAATTCCCTTAAGAAAGAAGAAATTAGGGTTTCACCCTATGACAGAATCTCATTCCTCAGAATAATTCTCTAAAAGAGAGTGGGAACTTAATTCCTTAAAGCTGTTATTAGGGTTTAACCCTATGATAGAATGCATTTCTTCACATATATGAGTATTTAATTCCTACAGAAAATTCAGAGTTCAACTCTATCCCAGAATATAAATCTTCAGAAGGAAATAGGAATTTAATTCCTCAAAAAAATTATTGTTAGGGTTCAACCCTGCGAAGAATTTAATTCTTAAAGGGATTAACAGATCTTCCAAAAAACATACAAAGAGGCAGGATCATGTGCTACCACATGACCCCCGAAAAGATCCACAGAAAAGGCCCTTTGAGGCAGTCCTCACGTGACCCACATGACCCTTGGCGGAAGCTTTAACATACAAGCACCAAGATGCCCATCACGTGACAGCACGTGATGCTCCAAAGTATTCAATGCTTTTGACAGAATAAAATAAAGGGAGGGTGCCCTCACGTGTTACCACGTGACCCCTCTTGCCTTAGTGTTTAACACTAAATTGGAACCCCTGAGCCCAGTGTTAAACACTGTTTTGCCTTAGTGTTCAACACTAATTAAAGAGCTTCCTTGCAGTGTTTAACACTGAATTTCTTAGTGTTTAACACTAAATTAAATCTCTGTTGACAGAGTTTAACATTAATTTTCTTAGTGTTCGACACCAAATTAAAGTCTTTGCCGCCAGTGTTTAGCACTGATTATCTTAGTGTTTAACACTAATTTGAGATCCCTGTTGCTAGTGTCTAACACTGACTTGCCCTAGTGTTTGACACTAATTTCAGCCCAATTGGCTAAATATCCAGAGGCAAAGCCTCTCCTCTAATGGACCGACAGAGTGCCAATATCCTAAACATGATTGGACTTAGACCAAGCTGGCCATAAGTCCTCAATTCAAATTCAGCTGAGCCAACGGGCTCATAATATAATTAATTGGTCTTGGTTCCAAATTGGGCCAAAGATTATTTAATCTACCTCAGTTTAAGGGTACATCTCTTCACTCCTTTGATACGTGGCGTTGTAATTCCTCAACGTCTTCAAAGAGGTGACGGGTCCCGATGACTACATATTGATACGGATTGTGGAGTCCCTAAATCCACGGACTATAAGGTCCTTAACCTTGACCGTGATGTCTTAAAACTAACATCGGACTGTGGAGTCCCTAAATCCACGGACTATAAGGTCCTTAACCTTGACCGTGATGTCTTAAAACTAACATCGGACTGTGGAGTCCCTAAATCCACGGACTATGATGTCCTTAACCTTGACCGTGATGTCTTAAAACTAACATTGGATTGTGGAGTCCTTAAACCCATGGACCGCAATGTCCTTAAACTACCCACGGACCGCAATGTCCTTAAACTACCCATGGACCGCAATGTCCTTAAACTACCCATGGACCGCAACGTCCTTAAACTACCTACTGACCGTAATGTCACTAAACTAAACAACAGAGCCCCTCCTTTTATTGCTCTCTTGTTGGATCAAAACGATCCCGTTAGGTTGATCTTAGTCTAAAAACTAGACTAACGTATCCTTAACAGACGTTTAAGTCGATCTTAGTCTCAAATGAGGCTAACGTATCCTTAAACCCAAACCCCCAAACCCAAATCTAAGATAATACGGATTTGGACTAGTCCACGTCCTACGGGCGACGACATAACTCGGTCTCCGTATACAATCCACGGGCAACTAAACATAAAATAAACACACACGACACGAAGTGACCATCTGGAGAAGGAGAAAGTGGTTACCGCGATGCGGTAGCGTAATTAACTGCAGGGGCTTGCGCCTGCAGGGAAGAGCGTCCCCACAATCAAAAAACCCCTCAAGCTAGGGGGAATCTGGCGAAGTCTGCTACATCGGACGCATCTGTTAAAACCTTCGATATACGGTGTCATAAATCAACTTGGCATCTTCGGAGAGGTAGACGGATAACACCAATTAGCATCTGCCCCGAGCCTCAGGCGAGATGACCACGCGTCGCGCCGTCGTTCGGAGGGGAACAAATTCTGGCACGCCCGGTGGGACATTTTCCTCTTTCCACTCCACACTTCGTGTGTCGTGATTCGCGAACCAATCGCGGTTCGCTAATGGTTGCCCTTGGGTTTCAAGGTACTAAGACTTGGCGTCTTGCTTATTGCAGAAAGCAAAGAATCGATGGCTTCTACTTGTGAGAAATGCTCCAACTGCTCGGACTGCAATTGCAACCAACGCTCTGCCTCGCCAGGAGGTATAGCCTACGGACCCCAAGCTGCTTCGCTATTCATAATGCCCGTAGAACAGGTCACTCGAGCCACCACAAGATTGTTTTTTGGGACCATGCTCCCGCCGACAAGCTTCACCGCTCCGGTGCTGACAAAGAAAACTCCCAAGAAGTCGGTCTTTGATCGTCTTACCCCTGCTGCGGCCCCTCTCAACAGGTCGCCCAACATCAGCACCTCGGTCTTCTCTAGATTGGGCCAGAACTCCTGTGGACCCGCAATGGGGCCTAGAATCCCAGAGAAGGCTGCTCCTAAGAAAGTAACCAGTCCTGCTCCTGAAGTAATCAAGGCGGCTTCCCCTGCCAAAAAGTCGGTCTTTACAAGATTGACGACTCCGGCTCCCGCTCCTGCTACCCAAAGGACATCGGTCTTTGACAGGCTGACACCAGAAGCGACCCCCTACCTATACAGGGGGCAAGACGAGGTTATCGCCCTCACCAAGCCGGTTCCATCAGCATGACGCGCTCGACGTCGTTACTGGCGCCGAATGAGGAAGGCTGGGAGCAATTCCCCTTCTGGACTAACTCCTCCAGCCCCGATGGCAGAAGTTAATGCTGCTGTTCCAACTAGGAACAGCTTTGAGATGTTAAATAAGGTGCGTAGGAATTCTCCTACCGCGGCGCTAAAGAAGTCTCCCCATCCGCTGAAAAGGGCTATAGAAGTAAAGCCAGAACAGCCCCAATCTCCTCAACGGCTGTCCTCTCGAATCTATAAAGTCTGGAGGCAGGCCCGAGACTCGATGATCGATCTGAATTTCTCCCGCCAGCACAAGAAGCTGAAAATCCAACAGGAAGCCAGTCGCCAGGTTAAGCCACGAAAAGCTGTCTGGGTGCCCACTTCAACGACCCCCTCAACTTCCACTGCTCATAAAAAGAAGAGGCCAGAGAGGACCCCCGGGCCTACAATGAAAGCTAAAAGCGCTGAGCCCGGACGCCCTAAGACTGGGGGCAGGATGGTCCACACTGTATACATGGCGTCGGGGAAGGAAGACAGCCGTGCGTCTACAGGCCATAGACCGCTTACACGGTCAGTAACCAAAGCTCAGGAGCAACAGCAAAAACTCCAGGAAATGATGATTGCAATGGCCGCGCTTACTGGGCCGAAAGAAAGCCCCGAGGCGTCCTCGGATCAGCAACAAGAACAGGAAACCGACGCCGAGTTCCTCCGGAGGATGTTGGAAAAGAAGGATAAAGAGACTGCGGAACAAGCAGCCAATATAAAGCAGATAGCCCACTTATTCCAAGACATGGTGGGAATGATGATCCAACAAGACCCACCTGCTGAGGATCCTTCGATCGTCCTTGAAGACGACAAGGGAGAAACGTCGAACCCTCCGCCGGCCCTCTCAACAGCCAAGGAGGAGACAATCTCTAAGGCTGACTTGGACGACTATATAGCCCAGCAAATCCGGGTTCTTCATGCGACTGAGGCAGCTGGTCAAGTCGTAAAAACGGGGCGGCCGTATCCAAGCTGGTACGACCAAATCAAATATCCGCCGGGTTATACGATACCAAAATTCCACGTGTATAAAGGGACCGGCAATCCCCATCAACATGTTGCCCAGTTCAGGGCCCTTTGCGGTAACACCGGGGGTGACGATAAACTGTTGCTTCGCCAGTTCGTGGGCAGCTTATCAGAGACAGCGTTCGAATGGTATTCGAAACTCCCGAACGATTCTATCAAGACGTTCGCTGAAATGGAGTTGCTATTCACTCAGCGATTCGTGAGCGCCAGCGAACGCACTCCAATAACGGCATTGATTAATGCCAGGGTGAAACCAGGCGAAACGTGGGTCCAGTACGCTATACGCTGGCGAAATTTATGGTCGAAATGCGAGCAACGCATTGAGGAAGCGCCCGCGGTGGGCATGTTCGTGGGAACCCTAAACCCTCACGCAACTATCTCCCAGTTTATGATGTTCTTTAAGCCAACCACATTCCAGGCTCTAATCGACAAGTTGGCCCAGATGGACCAAATGGGTCATAGACCGTCTCCCCCGAAGCCCGAGCCTCGGAGTGACAAGGGTAAAGGAAAGGCAACCTTCGTCACGAATGCCCAGCAGCAACCCAATGCCCCAAAGCTGGCGGATCAATTGGAAGAAAGACGCCGGTATTATAATGAGAAGATGAAGCGTCCCTACTCGTTCCCACGGGACAAGACGAAACGGTTATTCGAGCTGGCAGTACGCAACAGACTTATAAACCTGCCAAATCCAAGGCGACCGCCACAACCCACTGAGGTGAATAACCCTAACTATTGCCCTTACCATCAAATGGTAAGTCATCCGATTGAGGATTGCTTCGTCTTCAAAGGATGGATTGAAGATCAATACCTCCAGGGGAAGTTTGCGCTGTCCGAAAAGTGGAAGGTGAACCCACCACAGCCGCATACTCCTAAGAAAGCAGATACACCGGGGGCAACCTATTCCTTTATTGAGGAAGCTCCATGGGAGGTCGTGCTGTCAACTAAAACCAAAAGAATGCTGAAGGACCTTCATGCGTGCCCGGCAGTCGAATGGAAGGACCCGCTGGAACCTTAGATCATTGAAGGAATGCTGAGGCCGCGCCCAACTACAAAAAGCGGTGGTGATGGCCCAAGTACTCATGCCCTACCGTCAAAATCTTCGAAGAAAAAGAAGAAGAAATCTAAGAAGCCCGCGAAGCCTGAAGATAAGCGCACGAACTTGCAGAAGCAAATCGACGCGCTGGAAGAGTACAATCAAAAGGCACGAACTCCTGTCACGCTGCAAGAGTTCCTCAACCACATCTTTCAAGAGGAAGATGATGGAGAGAGTTCGTCGGATGAATCCGAGGGATATGTGGCGAGTTGTAACGTAATCTCCCACTCGTTTACCGATGATGAAAAAACTCCTAGCACTGAGAAACCGAGGGCAGAGCCTAAACCAGAGCTTGTGTGGCCAACAGATGAAATGATCGACGCCTTTCTAGACGAGATTCGTCTGAAGAGTAAAGCGGATCAAGAGCGTGAGATGGCCGCATCGGAAGAAGCCAAACACAGGCGACCAAAAGAAAGAGTTGAAGTACTCCCGCCAGATCGAAAGGCATCCGAGGCAGACAAAAAGATATTCAAGACGAGGAAAAGTTTTGCCAAAGCCATGTCAATGGGAATGAAGCTACCACCCTCGGAAGAAAACCCGCTCAATGGGGCGGAGAAGCACCCTAATTATTGCGCATATCATCGGAAAATTTCACACCCTACGGAGGAGTGCGACGCCTTTAGGATATGGTGGCAGGGATATGTTGCTCATCGGCAACATTTTAAGCGCATGAAACGCAAGACTCGTCGGGAACGGAGAAGTACTGCCGACGGGCACAACAGAACTACTGGCAACTGTTACATGGTCGACGCCGGAGGATCACAAGTTCTCACCTTTGGGAGCGACTCTGATGAGGAAATGGCTCTGGGCCCTCTCTTTAAAGAATCCGTTTTAGGGAAAGTGGAAGAACCAGAGGCCTGCGAAAACATTCAGCTGCGCAATCGCACGCTCCCGGAAAAGAATTTCGGGCTCGCAAATAGAAAAGATAAGGGAAAGGAGAAGGTCACTGGGGATATCGCCTTAGATGACCAAGTCATGAAAGAGCTGACTGCCAAGGACCCTCCCAGGAAGGGTAAGGTGGACTACAACATCCTAGCGCACCTAAGGAAGCTAACTTCTCAGCTCAGCATTCTCGATGCCCTCCTATTATCCAAAGAAGCGCGAGACTCATTAATTAAGGCGTTACAAGAGCCCGAGCAATTCCAAGCCTTCCTCGCCGCGGAAAGGATGAAGGATGAGCTGGAAGAAGTGCACACGGCCGACATCACTTTCGGTGACGAAGACCTTCTCCTCGGGACGAGCGACCACAACCGTCCCCTATATATCTCTGGATACTGCCATGATATCAAGATAGGCAAGATCCTGGTGGATAATGGATCCTCCGTCAATCTTCTTAATGTTCGGGTGTTGAAGGAAATCTGCATGAGCGTACAGCATCTCGCCCGTGACAAAATTACCATCTCTGGTTTCGACTCCCAGTCATCACGGACTCTCGGATCTGTAATACTAACATTACGCTTCGGACTGCTCATCACGGACATCAAGTTCCACGTCATTGACGCCAAGACCTGCTACAACGCCTTGCTCGGTCGTCCTTGGTTACACGAGTACAACATCATCCCTTCTACACAGCATCAGTGTATGAAGTACTTTAAGGACGGTTTCGAGTATACCGTAACCGGTGAGCTGAACCCATTCTCCGTGAACGAAGTCCGTAAGTACGAATATGCAAAGTACTTTTTGCCAGACTTCGAGAATACAGAAAAGTGTCGCAAGCCGGAGAACAAATTCGTCGCCACCATCCCTGTTTTCGGGAGCGATACCGAAGAAGGAGAAGAGATAGTTTATGCTGGGCCGTCTCGACGCAACAACCCGGGAACGTCCGCCCCCATGTTGATCTTCGGAAGTGACTCGGAAGATGAAGTTAATGTCGTGTTCTCCAGTCGGCCGTCAATACAGGCATCCCCTAGTGATGATCAGAGTTTGCGAATCACCATGGTGCCGCGGAAACACTACAAGGATCTTGACGCACTTCAAGCTCACAATGTGCAGGACCTGTAGACGTTTTACGTCCCTCCCAGGAGAAAGGGTGAAAAGGTGATCCTATTCTACCAATCCGCAGAGACGAGAGTGGAGAAAGAGATATGGCATGGCGCGGACGCTACCCTCGACAGGCTCCAACCAATCCGTTTACCCCGATATTACACAAATGGACTAAAGAGGCTATTGAAGCGCCAAGGAGTACCCTTAAAACAGACTGTTCGGCAAGCTCAGTTCTACAACAAGATTTGGAATGTCCCTGGGACTCAGCGCAAATTGCCCAACGGGAGAATGGAAACGCTTGGGCTTGGATATGTGAGATCCGAGAAACGGGAGCGAGCCCACGGCAGCTACGCCATATATAACTTCGATGAGGAGGAAAATGTCCTATCCACCAATGCCAACCCTTCATCAAAACTAGATCCCGCAATCGAAGTGCCGAGTCCGTCATCTGAAGAACAAGTGGACAAGCTTATCAGGAAAGCAGGTCAAAAGGCTCGGGAAGACCACAACCGCGAGATGGCCATCTACGAGAAGGCCAGGACGCAACGTCTGTTTCAACAGGTTGCAAAAGACAAAGATGCTCCTCCCTGTCAACCCGTCGTACAAAAGGCCCGACGCAGAGGCAGAAATAAATCAAGAAGCGGAAAGAAGAGCCGACAACAATGACGCAGGATTAGAGAGTTACGTAATCGAGTATTGCGCGGCCCGGATTTGTCCCTCATGAAGAAGATGAGTCGAGTGTATTCCTTCCCCCGAGACAAGACGAAGAAGTTACTCGAGCTCGCTATAAAACATCAAATGACCGCACTTCCGGAGTCTAAGCACCCTGAGCAAGTTAACGAAGTTTCTTATCCGGGCTATTGCTCTTATCACCGAGCCATAGGACACCCTATCGAAGACTGCTTCACCTTCAAGAACTGGGTCGAAGACCAGTACCAACAAGGCAGATTTGCTTTATCCAACAGCTGGAAGGTAACGCCGCCACAAAAGCACGAACCTAAAGCCGCAAGAGCATAACCGGATCCACCTCAATCTTGGAAGCGGATTCGCACCTGTTACATGATTACGATATTAAAAGAAGAGCCCGAAGACATAGATGAGCTCCCTTGGTGCTTCGAAAACAATGACAATGAGGTAATCTCAGAATTTCCACCGGCTCCGAAAGAACTGGAAGATGGCATACATACTACTGCAGATAACCTCAAGAAGATTGAGTTGGGATCGGCAGATGATCCGCGACCGACATTCGTCAGTGAGCGGCTATCTGAAGAAAGGGTGGCTGCATTAAAGGACGTGCTTCTACAGCATAAAGATTGCTTCGCGTGGAACTATTCGGAGATGCCGGGATTAGATCCGGAGATTGCTGTGCATAAATTAGCAATATCCCCAAATATCAAGCCAGTCAAGCAGGCGCCGAGAAGGATGCGGCTCGAGCTTGAGATGAGCATCAACGCTGAATTCAAGAAGCTGATCGATTCTGGATTTATCCAAGAAGTCCAATATCCTGACTGGATTGCCAACATTGTCCCGGTAATGAAGAAAAATGGGACAGTGCGCATATGCGTGGATTTCAGGGATCTCAATAAAGCCTGCCCGAAGGACGATTTCCCAGTACCGGTAACCAAGCTAATGATCGATAACACGTCCACTCACGAGGTTTTCTCCTTTATGGACGGTTCATCAGGGTACAATCAGATAAAGATGCATCCCGAAGACCAGAAGCACACTGCTTTCCGGACCCCTTTGGGTATATTCTGCTACAAGGTTATGCCCTTTGGTCTCAAGAACGCCGGTGCTACCTATCAAAGGGCCATGACAAAGATCTTCGATGATCTCATGCATGACATCGTCGAGTGCTATATTGATGACCTCGTAGTGAAGAGCATGTCATACGAAGAGCATTTAGAGCATCTGAAGACTGTATTTCAACGTCTTCGGTAATATAATTTGAAGATGAATCCACTCAAATGCGCGTTCGGAGTCTCCTCGGGTAAATTCCTGGGATTCATCATCCGACACCGAGGTATCGAAATAGATCCGTCTAAGATCAAGATGATCATGGAAATGCCTCCGCCAAGAACCCTCAAACAGTTGCGGTCTCTCCAAGGGAAGCTCGCATACATCCGGCGGTTTATCGCCAATCTTTCAGGCAAGTGTCGTCCTTACAGCCACCTGATGAAGAAGGGAACTCCATTCGTTTGGGATCATAAATGCCAAGGCGCACTGGACGAGATCAAGCAGTACCTGCAGAACCCTCCAGTCTTGGCTGCGCCGGTCAAGGGAAAGCCTCTCATTCTTTATACAACTGCCCTAGAAGGTTCTTTAGGCGCATTATGGGCGCAAGAGAATGACCAAGGAAAAGAAAGGGCACTCTACTACTTAAGTCGAGTTCTGCTGGGGGCAGAAAGCAATTACTCTCCCACTGAAAAACACTGCCTGGCGTTGATCTTTGCGATAACAAAGCTCAGGCATTATGCATTGGCGCACAAAATCCGTCTCATCTCGAAGGTGGACCCTCTTAAATATTTGATGTCAAAGGCTATATTGACGGGTCGACTCGCTAAATGGGCTCTACTCTTGATGGAGTTCTCGATAACGTATCGACCTCTCAATGCAGTGAAAGGCCAGGCCATTGCCGACTTCCTTGCTGAGCATCCAGTACCTGCCGGTTCTCCTCTGAACTGCGATTTGCCGGACGAACATGCATTTGATGCGATCGGCGGCAGTGATACCTGATGGGAACTCTATTTTGATGGGGCATCTTCCATTAAGAAGCGCAAACAATGTACCCCCATAATCAAATCGGGGGTAGGCATCATCTTCGTAACTCCACAAGGAGGGATAATGCGCTTTGCTTTCTCCTTAACAGAACCGAGGACGAACAATGAAGCCGAATACGAAGCTTTGATAGCAGGCCTTGAGATCGCCATTGACATGGGAATTGAAAACCTCCTCATATACGGGGATTCTCAACTGGTCGTTAGTCAAGTAGACGGCGACTACCAAACGTGCAAACCAGAGTTGGTGAAGTACGGTGAAAAGGTGCAACAACTGTTGACCCAAATTCCCTCCTATACTTTGGAAAGTATACCACGCGCGGAAAATAGCAAAGCAGACGCGTTAGCTAAGCTCGCTAAAGAACTGGCTGACGAGAACCTCGATGACGTCAGAATCGTGGTACAAAGCCGTCGAGCGCTCGCCCCAGCAGAAATATCCCTAGAATCATACGAAGAAAAGGGAGCAACTGAGCAGACAACCCTATAAATAAAAGACCGTGAGAAGGCTGAGGACTGGAGGGAAGTCTTCATAGACTACTTTAAGTCCCACCGAATCCCCGAAGAAGCGTCCTCAAGACATCAGCTCATGAAACGAGCTCTGTCTTTCGCTTTCGTCAATGATACTCTGTATAAGAGGTCGTTTGATTCTCTGTGGCTGAGATGTTTAAGACCTGACGAAGCAGAAAGAGTCGTTCAAGAGGTTCATGACGGATTCTGTGGTTCTCATCAAGCAGGCCCGAAGATGAAGTTAAAAATTAAACGGATGGGTTACTACTGGCCCACGATGATCCAAGACTGCCTCGAATATGCGAAGCAATGCCACTCATGCCAAATCCACGGGGATTTCATCCACCAGCATCCGAATCCACTACATCCGACGGTGGCTAGCTGGCCATTCGAAATGTGGGGGACTGACATAGTCGGCCCCATCGAACCAGCATCGTTCCGGGGACATCGTTTCATCCTGGCGACAACTGATTACTTCCCCAAATGGGCAGAAGCAGTACCGTTGAGGGAAGTTAGGACGGAAAATATCCTCCACTTTTTCAAGACGCACGTCATTTATCGGTTTGGAACTCCACGGCGGATTATCTCCGATAACGGGCCAGCCTACAGAAGCTATAAGATTAGCCGCTTCGCGCAGCAGCACAATATAGACTGGAGATATTCTTCAATTTACAATCCACGAGCTAACGGTCTGGCCGAGGCCTTCAATAAGACCTTAACAAAGATCATAAAAAAGACGGTGTCCCGAAATAAGAAAGACTGGCACGAGAGGCTGCAAGAGGCCCTTTGGGCCTATAGAACTACGTTCAAGACGGCCACGAACACAACGCCGTACGCGTTGGTATTTGGGACGGAAACAGTGCTCCCCCTCGAGATAGAGTTACCCTCTCTACGAGTGGCAGTCCACTACGAGCTGACGGACGAAGAAAATGCTCACCTTCGGCTTGAGGAGCTTGGTGCCCTCGATGAAACCCGGCTCATAGCGCAACAAAATCTAGAGGCCTACAAAGTAAAGATGACGCGCTCGTACGAAAGATTGACCAGGCCGAGGACATTCCGCCAAGGCGAACTCGTACTAGTGGTCAAAAGACCTATGATCCCCAATCGTGCCGAGCGGGGAAAATTTGAGCCGAACTATGAAGGCCCGTATATCATAGACAAAGTCTACCAGGGTGGAGCCTATCTACTCATAGACATGCACGGTGAAAGGCCCTTCAGGCCAATAAACGGCCGCTTCCTAAAGAAATACTACGCTTAATGAGCCACAGCCTAGGTCAATGATAGATGACGACGACTATGTCCGCTCGCTATCTTCCTAAGCTCAGACTTTATAAGCAGTAGCCGGCCTTCCCCAGAACGGACCGAAACGTCCTTAAACTAACGACGGACCGAAACGTCCTTAAACTAACGACGGACCGAAACGTCCTTAAAACTAACGACGGACCGAAACGTCCTTAAACTACTACCGCAGCATCCTTAGGCTGACGAGATGGATAAAAAAAAAGAGAAAGAAAAAATATATAAATAAAAAAAATAAAATAAAATAAAAAACGGTATGTTCATAAGCAAAATAGGCACGGATGAAAACCCGAAAGGGCTCCGTGAGTAAAAACAGCAGGGCTACCGGCAAGTGTTCGTGAAAACCCGAAAGGGCGCGACCTTGTAAAAAAAAGAGAAAAAGAATAAAAAACACAGTATGTCCATAAGCAAAAGGGGAACGGATGAAAACCCGAAAGGGCTCCGTGAGTAAAAACAGCAGAAGTACCGGCGAGTGTTTGTGAAAACCCGAAAGGGCGCAACCTCGTTAAAAGACACTTACGAGATCCTCTCGACCTTGTAAGGAGAAACCACCCACGTGGGATCCTTACGACTAACAAGGGAACGACACACTTAGGGATCCCCACGATTCCTAAGGAGAAAATACACTTGCGAGATCCCCACGACTCGCAAGGAGAACTCTCTTATGGGACCCTCATGGCTCATAAGGCTTGAAAGTCTTAAGTTACAGAGACCTAAACCTGTGCTTAAGCAAAATTCCCCCATGAACTTCGACACTGCCCTACAAGCGGCTCATACTGACCCTTGTATACAATCCACGGGCGCGAATAAGCATTTCCCCAGCAAAGTCCCACCCGTGACTAGGGGTATGTCCCCATGGTGAACAACCCTTATGAGTCCTCTCGACTTATAAGGAGAAAGCCCTCTTGTAGGATCCTTACGACTTACAGAGAAACATGCACTTAGGAATCCTCACGATTCCTAGGGAGAGAATACACCTACGAGATCCTCACGACTTGTAGGGAGAAATACCTTTGTGAGACCCTTACGGCTCATGAAGTCAAAGGCCTTAGTCGACAGGACCCTAACCCTGTTTGCTAAGCCACCTTTGTTCAACGTCGACAGAGGCAATGATGATTCGCTCCTGGCAATATCCCAGTGGTAGCGATGCTGATGCCGAAAGAGGCGTCTAAAACCCAAGCTTGCAGCGAAAAGGATAGCAAGCCACACATACCTACAAAATAGCCAAAATGATGGGGCGACTCGCAATAAAAAGCAGCGAGTAGAAAATAAATAAATAACCGAAATGATGGGGCAATTGCGACCTCCGCGATATAAAAGCTGAAATAATAGAGCATCGCGGAAAAAGAAATAAAATTTAAAAAAAAGTTTTAATTTATGCTCTACAGGTGATGTTCCATCACACCCTGTATACAATCCAAGGGCGTAAACAAAAAGGGGATCATACTTCTCCTCCAAGTTTCATCATAAGAAGAAGCAAAATCTCGACGGGCCGCGAATGACTTAGAGATCATCTCAGCACTCGTCTCGTAACAACGGACATAACTCTAAGCTAAGCGGGACAGCGGCAACTCCCAGTTCCATGGCTCGGTGATATACATATCGCCAACAGTCAAACCTCCATCCCGTGAAATGCGGATACAATCAGCAAAATTCCTGGTTACGTGGAACGCGGATAACGTCACTCTTCGACCCCGTGGAAAACGTCCAGAGCGGATCCTGGTCCTCGCGGAGCACGGCAGTGAACCCGTGTGAAGCATCCAGAACGGAGCCTAGTCCTCGCCGAGCACGGCAGTGAACCCGTGTGAAGCATCTAGTGCAAAATTCCTGGTTACGTGGAACGCAGATAACGTCACTCTTTGACCCCGTGGAAAACGTCCAGAGCGGAGCCTATTCCTCGCCGAGCACGGCAGTGAACCCGTGTGAAGCATCTAGTGCAAAATTCCTGGTTACGTGGAACGCGGATAACGTCACTCTTTGACCCCGTGGAAAACGTCCAGAGCGGATCCTGGTCCTCGCGGAGCACGGCAGTGAACCCGTGTGAAGCATCCAGAGCGGAGCCTAGTCCTCGCCGAGCACGGCAGTGAACCCGTGTGGAGCATCTAGTGCAAAATTCCTGGTTACGTGGAACGCGGATAACATCTCTTTGACCCTGTGGAAAACATCCAGAGCGGATCCTGGTCCTCGCAGAGCACAGCAGTGAACCCGTGTGAAGCATCCAGAGCGGAGCCTAGTCCTCGCCGAGCACGGCAGTGAACCCGTGTGAAGCATCTAGTGCAAAATTCCTGGTTACGTGGAACGCGGATAACGTCACTCTTTGACCCCGCGGAAAACACCCAGAGCGGAGCCTGGTCCTCGCCAAGCACGGCAGTGAACCCGTGTGAAGCATCCAGAGCAAACACCGGACTGTGGAGTCCCTAAAATCCACGGACTATGATATCCTTAACCTCGACCGTAATGTCTTAAAACTAACAATCAACCACCCCGATTCCCTACGGATTCTGCCTTGGTTTAAGGGTACATCTCTTCACTCCTTTGATACCTGGCGTTGTAATTCCTCAACGTCTTCAAAAAGGTGACGGGTCCCTGCAACCAAACATCGGACTGTGGAGTCCTTAAATCCACAGACTATGAGGTCCTTAACCTTGACCGTGATGTCTTAAAACTAACATCGGACTGTGGAGTCCCTAAATCCACAGACTATGAGGTCCTTAACCTTGACCGTGATGTCTTAAAACTAACATCGGACTATGGAGTCCTTAAATCCACGGACTATGAGGTCCTTAACCTTGACCGTGATGTCTTAAAACTAACATCGGACTGTGGAGTCCCTAAATCCACGGACTATGAGGTCCTTAACCTTGACCGTGATGTCTTAAAACTAACATCGGACTGTGGAGTCCCTAAATCCACGGACTATGAGGTCCTTAACCTTGACCGTGATGTCTTAAAACTAACATCGGACTGTGGAGTCCCTAAATCCACGGACTATGAGGTCCTTAACCTTGACCGTGATGTCTTAAAACTAACATCGGACTGTGGAGTCCTTAAATCCACGGACTATGAGGTCCTTAACCTTGACCGTGATGTCTTAAAACTAACATCGGACTGTGGAGTCCTTAAATCCGCGGACTATGAGGTCCTTAACCTTGACCGTAATGTCTTAAAATTAACATCGGACTGTGGAGTCCTTAAATCCATGGACTACGAGGTCCTTAACCTTGACCGCGACGTCTTTAAACTACGATGCCTCGAGAAACCCCTGACTCCGTGAAACACGAATAAGGGTGACCACATCCAGCACTTGCAGGTCCTCACGACCTGTAAGGAAGAAAAACTCTCTTGTGAGATCCTTACGACTCTCAAGGGACAACCCACTTAAGAATCCTCACGATTCTTAAGAAGAACTTACACCTATAGGGTCCTCTCGACCCATGGGGAGAAAAAACTCTTTATGAGACCCTCGTGGCTCATAAAGTGCAAAAGTCTTAGGAAGCAGATCTTAACCCTGAATCCTAAGCTATCGCTGCCTTGCAAGGAGAGCAAGATAAATTGTCCGCAAAACACATTCAACAAAAGGAGACGCATCATTGAGAAGAAGAATGTATCTTTTATTCATAAACCAAAATGGATACAAAGTACATTTCATGAAAAAAAACAAAAGAAAATACTCTCATCTATGAGTATATACAGGAAGGCAGGGAAAGATACAAATGTTTCAAGCCGGCGGGCGATTTAGCAGCTTGGTCAGCTCATCCTGCTTTTGTCGGGCCACGGCCTCATGATTTAAGATTGCCAAAAGACGGGCCTCCGCCTGAGCTTGCTGGGCCTGATATGAAGCAAGCCGGCCTTCAAGCTCTTTCTCGGTGGCCTTATGAGTCTCGACCCTCTCGCGAGTGAACGTAGCATCTTTATCAAGAGTCACCACCTCCCTGATAGACTCTTGAAACACCCGCCAGAGTTCATACGCTTTGTTGGCCTTGGCAGTAAGACTCGCTTGAAGCTCGCTCAGCGCCTTAGAAGCCAGCTCCCTCTCCGAGAATTCACGGCCGAGCCCCTTTTCTCGCGCAACAATATGTTCGCCACGTGTCGCCCTGTCAGGCCACTTAAGTTCACTTTCGCGACCTCAACTTTGGAAACGGGACATACACGCTCAAGACCGTATAAGTGAGATCCCAGTCGACAGCAATGATCAATTTAAAACGCGCTCACATTACCTGGTATGAAAAGCGACGAGAAAATTTCCGACGTTTATCCTAGCGAGCATGTGTTCGCGATTGTATGGACATCCAGAAAAGAAATAATATTCGAAACTTTAATATGCCAGCGACATGATGATAGTGTTGATAATTAAAGAAAGGCTCTTATAAGAAGAACACAAAGTTTATTTATGCAAGTGAAAACATACATACGAGTACCGAGCCTACATGGAAGTTCAGCATAAAGCATACAAAAAGGACTAATTTAAAAATGCTACGCTAACGGGAAAAGGTCACCAAACACGGGATCAATGGAACAAGGGTTAACAAAACAAAGAACAAGGTTCTTCATCTCTCTCTCGGCTCTCTCCAACATATCAAAGCGACGGTTCTTGCGAGGAGTCGCTCCCCATCGATTGGTGCCATGTTCATCTGCAAAAGCAGACATAACAGCCCGTCAGGCTCTTATTTTGCTCAAAAGATAAATTGAGCGATCTTTCAGAGCCCGAGTAATCATGCAGGCCTCGTGAAAACCTTCGAGCTTCTCTTCAGCCGCATCCAGCATCGCTAGGGTCATCTCCGCCGGGTGAGGAGGGACGTCGGCAAGCACGGCAGCAACAATCATCCGGAGCCAGAGGGAACCCATTGGGAGGGGAGACCCTCTGCGGACCGAGAGCTCATATGTCGCTGAGTCGCATTCGTCGTCGGTAAGGAGAGGGTCCACCAATCGTGCAGCAAAACGAGGGATCATCTCCTCGATAGGCACTTCCCATGGCTGTCGACGAGCGTGTGGACGGTTGCAGGCCATGGCACTCAGCTACTTCTCAGATTAAATCACGTCAATATGCGAATAAATTTCTCTGTGAAGAGGAAATAGGCTATGGCCTCAAGACTATAAAGAGGAGCATTAAATGCTGCGCGCGAAAGAAAATTGCATGATGGAACCCTTCCAAGGCCCAAAAAAGGGAAGACATTGGAAATCAGGAAAAGGAGCGATTTCCAAGGCGCCTTCTCTGCATCCAATGCCATGCACAGAAATATGGCATGAAAAATTGAATAACCCAATAAAAGGCCCCTCACGTGTGGAGCACGTAAGCACCATGCTCGGTGCGTACTAAAAAGTGAAACAATGCCTTGCACGCTAAACACATCAGCAGCAACAATAAAAAAATGAATGACAAAATTCCAAAAAAGGGGGGGCACGCAAACACAAAAGGACACGATAAGTTTATCATTCATGCTTTAAAAAGGTTCATACAAAATGAAAAGAAAACGATTACAACGGCAAGACCTCAGGCGCGGGGCACGGATTGAGAAACTCAAGCTTGACCTTGTCCAAGATCCTCCAAGCATTTCGAACCGCCTGAGTATGTTTTCTCTCCCGATCACAAGCGTCGGGGTCCTCGCGGATGTCCTCCACCCTCCGATAGGCGGAAAGTATGGCCGACTGCTGAAACACCTGGTGCAAAAGATCAATGAGGTTGTCACGCCTTCTCTTCGAGATTAGACTCATCAGATACACCGAATGTATCTTATCCTCGGCAACGTCCAATGCCCTGAGTGGCACACTGGCGCAGAAGAGAGGAAGCGCCTCCCAAATCGCCAGCACGATGAGCCTCAGAAGAGAAGAGCGACGGGGGAGTAGCCGATGGTTATACTCATCAATGCGGCTCATAATCTCAGCACACTGAGCGTTGGTGAACTCCTGATTCTGACTACGGCCCAGGGCACGGATATTCCCGTAGGAAATGATTTCGTTAAGATTATACAAATGAGCGTCCATGATACCTGAAATAAAAATCAGGACAATTTATTACAAACCCTCTTCATCTTCACTAATCACAGAAGGACAACCCAAGACAAAGAGACCATAAGAAACCTCCATGTGAAGAAACTGAGTTCTTCATAGGAATTAAATTCCTTATTAAGAGAAGGGAATTAAATTCCCAAAAACATTTTTGGATGGAATTAAATTCCATGGAGTTGAACCGCCATCATCATCTCCCTAAGGATCATCTGACCCTAAGAAATCTACTGTTGGAGGTTAAGTGGTCTCATATTTTGGTTAAAGAACTTGAAGAAAAATGGGTTCTTTGTGAAACCCTTGGTATGGATTTAAAATCCAGAGAGTTTTGTCAAAATGAAGGTGCTTCGATCATCATTACCTAAGGAAGAAGGGTCACTTGAACAGAGTTAAACTCTGAGGGTGGGTTCAAGGAAGAGAACTGAGCTCTGGAAAAAGAGAATAAAATTCTCAAAAGAAGAAAGTTTGCAAGGAGGAAGATAAGCAAAGTGGAGGCGTCTCTGAAATGACCCCAATATTTATAGGAGGTGACGGAAACGTTTCATCTCCCCAAATCCCTAGAGGAATCCAACGGTCACAAAAGGTGACAGCGTTGCACTCATGTGCAGACACGTGAGAACAACGCTGTGGGGGAATTTGTTTCCTGATTTAAAATCAGGAAAGCCTACGGAAGAGGCTTCAGGAAAGGGTCACGTGCTCACACGTGACCAAGGTCACGTGTTGGCACGTGACATTTAAAAGCGGCTTCAAAGGCACATCAGTTCCCTGATCAAATCAAGGAAAAGGCTTCAGAAGAGGTCACGTGCTCACACGTGACTAGGGGTCACGTGTTGGCACGTGACATTTAAAAGCAGCAGACTCATTCTCCGGTTAAATCAAGAAAAAGGCTCCAGACGAGGGTCACGTGCTCACACGTGACCAGAGGTCACGTGGTGGCACGTGACGGCTAAGCAGCGGAAGAAGGCAGAGCGCAAAAAGAAGAAGAGGGCTCATTCCAAGGGGGTCACGTGCCCACACGTGACCAAGGGTCACGTGGCCACACGTGACTGGCTTTCAAAGCCTATCTGTTAACAGAATTAAATTCTGAGAAAAGACCTCTCAAATCTTTCCAAAGGAACCGATTGAATTAAAAGGTGATTAAATATCACCTATCTATGGAAAAATCTTGAATTTGGAAAGATTTCCCCTTAAAATCTAACCGAAATAACAAAGGAAAATCTCTGGACTTAAAATCCAATGGTGAATAAAATTCACCTAACAATCCAAAGGTCCAAACGAATGGTGAATACAAATCAGATCCCTTAATGAATTATTCATCGAAACTAATTGATTCTGCTCCTTCTCCTATAAATAGGAGCCAAGAGACACACAGAGGATAGAGAGGCAGAGGGATCGATAACATAGAGAGAGGAGAGAGCCTTGATACTTTGGAGGAATTTGGATCTTCTGCAAAAAGAAAAGCTTAGGTAAGAAAGGGAAGGCCTCAAAAGAGAATTTGATTCTCAACAGAGTTTAACTCTGATATTAAACAGAAGAACATAGTTCTCTCTTTAGTGGAGGATCTGTAAAGTGCACATCTCCCCTTGAATTGAGAATTTAATTCTCATTGGGTTGAGATCCTGCCATGCAGATCCAAAGCATAGAGAGGGAATGAAAGCTTGAGAATTTAATTCTCACAGAACTATAGGAATTTAATTCCTTTAAAATAAAATTAGGGTTTAACCCTATGTTATGGGAATTTAATTCCTTCAGAATGAACAGAATCAGGGTTTAACCCTAGTTAAGAACTTAGTTCTGTTAAAATAACAGGAATTTAATTCCCTTAAGAAAGAAGAAATTAGGGTTTCACCCTATGTCAGAATCTCATTCCTCAGAATAATTCTCTAAAAGAGAGTGGGAACTTAATTCCTTAAAGCTGTTATTAGGGTTTAACCATATGATAGAATGCAGTTCTTCACATATATGAGGAATTTAATTCCTACAGAAAATTCAGAGTTCAACTCTATCCCAGAATATAAATCTTCAGAAGGAAATAGGAATTTAATTCCTCAAAAAAATTATTGTTAGGGTTCAACCCTGCGAAGAATTTAATTCTTAAAGGGATTAACAGATCTTCCAAAAAACATACAAAGAGGCAGGGTCACGTGCTACCACGTGACCCCCG
This sequence comes from Agapanthus africanus, assembly GCA_030015575.1. Classification (NCBI taxonomy): domain Eukaryota; kingdom Viridiplantae; phylum Streptophyta; class Magnoliopsida; order Asparagales; family Amaryllidaceae; genus Agapanthus; species Agapanthus africanus. Next base: position 470,333,796 of record JASDDO010000016.1, on the reverse strand, counting down.
AAAAGATCCACAGAAAAGGCCCTTTGAGGCAGTGCCTCACGTGACCTACGTGACCCTTGGCGGAAGCTTTAACATACAAGCACCAAGATGCCCATCACGTGACAGCACGTGATGCTCCAAAGTATTCAATGCTTTTGACAGAATAAAATAAAGGGAGGGTGCCCTCACGTGTTACCACGTGACCCCTCTTGCCTTAGTGTTTAACACTAAATTGGAACCCCTGAGCCCAGTGTTAAACACTGTTTTGCCTTAGTGTTCAACACTAATTAAAGAGCTTCCTTGCAGTGTTTAACACTGAATTTCTTAGTGTTTAACACTAAATTAAATCTCTGTTGACAGAGTTTAACATTAATTTTCTTAGTGTTCGACACCAAATTAAAGTCTCTGCCACCAGTGTTTAGCACTGATTATCTTAGTGTTTAACACTAATTTGAGATCCCTGTTGCTAGTGTCTAACACTGACTTGCCCTAGTGTTTGACACTAATTTCAGCCCAATTGGCTAAATATCCAGAGGCAAAGCCTCTCCTCTAATGGACCGACAGAGTGCCAATATCCTAAACATGATTGGACTTAGCCCAAGCTGGCCATAAGTCCTCAATTCAAATTCAGCTGAGCCAACGGGCTCATAATATAATTAATTGGTCTTGGTTCCAAATTGGGCCAAAGATTATTTAATCTACCTCGGTTCAAGGGTACATCTCTTCACTCCTTTGATACGTGGCGTTGTAATTCCTCAACGTCTTCAAAGAGGTGACGGGTCCCGATGACCACATATTGATACGGACTGTGGAGTCCCTAAATCCACGGACTATGAGGTCCTTAACCTTGACCGTGATGTCTTAAAACTAACATCGGACTGTGGAGTCCCTAAATCCACGGACTATGAGGTCCTTAACCTTGACCGTGATGTCTTAAAACTAGCATGGGACTTTGGAGTCCCTAAATCCACGGACTATGACGTACTTAACCTTGACCGTGATGTCTTAAAACTAACATTGGATTGTGGAGTCCTTAAACCCATGGACCGTAATATCCTTAAACTACCCACGGACCGCAATGTCCTTAAACTACCCATGGACCGCAACGTCCTTAAACTACCTACCGACCGTAATGTCACTAAACTAAACAACAGAGCCCCTCCTTTTATTGCTCTCTTGTTGGATCAAAACAATCCCGTTAGGTTGATCTTAGTCTAAAAACTAGACTAACGTATCCTTAACAGACGTTTAAGTCGATCTTAGTCTCAAATGAGGCTAACGTATCCTTAAACCCAAACCCCCAAACCCAAATCTAAGATAATACGGATTTGGACTAGTCCACGTCCTACGGGCGACGACATAACTCGGTCTCCGTATACAATCCACGGGCAACTAAACATAAAATAAACACACACGACACGAAGTGACCATTTGGAGAAGGAGAAAGTGGTTACCGCGATGCGGTAGCGTAATTAACTGCAGGGGCTTGCGCCTGCAGGGAAGAGCGTCCCCACAATCAAAAAACCCCTCAAGCGAGGGGCAATCTGACGAAGTCTGCTACATCGGACGCATCTGTTTAAACCTTCGATATACGGTGCCATAAATCAACTTGGCATCTTCGGAGAGGTAGACGGATAGCACCAATTAGCATCTGCCCCGAGCCTCAGGAGAGATGACCCCGCGTCGTGCCGTCGTTCGGAGGGGAACAATGCATATCATATCAAATATCCCTAATCAATATTCTTAAACTGTAATATCAAATATAATGGTTAGGATAATATCTCAAAAAAAACACCAAATATTACTAACACTTTGATTTGAGATATTGTGTAGATATTAGCTCAGGTCTGGAATCAAGGAGATCGGGGTTAAATCAAGATGTCAGAATCGAATCTGCCAAAATATTGAAGCAAATCACGAGATCTACCAACGGCAGAGATCCAGAGCATTATTTTCAGAATCTCGACATCTAGGGGATCCCCAAATATCAACAAAAAAATACCAGAAAAAATCCTAAACCCTAACTCCACCAAACCGCGGTGGAAGGACGGCCAAATAGTGGTAAACGCGACGGATCCGCGGCGCTTTGGTGGCCGTACGATGTAAGATTTCAGGATTATGATCTTAGCAGCATATGTTAACCAATGGAATCTAGGGTTTCTGGTTTTGGGACTATATAAAGGACCAAAAGCCTCACTTGGAAAAGCATCAAACCGAAGAGATCACGAATTCCAAGTCGACTCACGCATCCAGGTTGATCAATCAGCTGTTCATCCACCTCCTTCAAGATAGATCGAGAAGAAAACAAGGGTTTTGTATTCCACTTTCTAAGGGAACAAAAAGTGTAATTGATCAAGTTGATTAATAAAGGTAGTTGTTTTATTATTATCGCATTTATTTTCTAAATTTACATTATGATATCTATCTTTTCTTCTTCTATCTCCATCATGCGCGAGTAATTCTCCGCTTGATAGTGTCAGTGCACGGCAGCGCCCCGGCCGTCTGAACGAGGCCAAAATGCGGAAACGATACTTTTACAAAACTTGTAAACCGGCGCTACCGCGTACTAAAAACCCAGATCCGGCCATTAACCTACTCCTAGCTAACAAAAGAAGGGGTAGAGAGATATACCGAGCGATCCGTGTCCTTCGGTCTTCTCGTCGTCGTCCCGATCTCCCCGCGGAATCTCCGGTCTTCATCTCCTCGTCGGAAGGGCACCACAACGCCGGGTTCTTTTACGGGCTCCCACCTCTGGACCGAGGCAACTCGGGCACGAAGTTGACGAGCCGACGTGCCCAAAAAATGTTGTAGGCTAGTGTAGAGTGGTTTGTCTCTATTGGGGTTGAAGTTGTCATGTATTGGTGGAGGAATTGTGAACTTTGGAAAGAGGTGAGGAATATGTAGCATGCAAAGAAATGAGATCCACATTTTTCCTCTCAAAAAAAATGAATTCCCCTCACCCCTCAAGAATGTGACCGGCCTCAAGTCTTGGAATGAGAGGAGAGAGTGAGTGGATCAAAAATAATGCAAGAAGAATAATGAGTGATGATAAGAGAATAATATGATCACAATAAAAGTCCACACTCATAAACAACCATCTCACATCTCATCACAAAAGTCAAGCAATGATGATGCACAATCATGAAGCAACCATGTGCCACTAAAAGTCTTCCCCATGCACAATTGCAAATAACCCCCTCCACCAAAAATTCAGCCAAAGAATGAAACAAAGGAAATTGGCCGAAACGGAATGCAAACTGGCAACTTCAAAAAACTGATCCTGTAATAAATTACAGGAAAACCCCGCGACTGTATATACATACCCGCATTTGTATTGCGACCGAATACAAATGCAATGAGACAAAATCTACACTGTACAATACTAGGATCCGGCTTAAACCAAAGCCGGCTAGTATTATCCGTCCGATCATGATCCGTGCAATACCGCACGTATATGATCGAACCCTGCCATATCTCCATACGGCCTCTACAGCGTTTCGCCCGAAACTTGAGAAACGGTCTGTGGGGGACTCTAAAGACTCGTCAATACTTTGGTTGTGGATTTAACCACTAGCACGTCAGAGGTATTAGCCATACGTAACGGGCTACCAGGTATTGACCAAAAGGGACGTCGATGAGCGAACTCATACTGACACCCTACTGAGCCTGTCAGTGACAATATCCGTACAGTCCGGTCCGTTCGTCTATGAGCATCGCATGGCGGGCCTAGTGGGTTGGTAAAAGTCAGACCCCCAAAAGCGGTACAAGTCGTGTCGGAGTGTAGCCCAGAACACCGTGAGATACTACTGGAATACCAACCAGTAAATCTCCTGCCTTGGCCAAGGACTTCGTGTAATGGCTCTCCTAGACACAGCGCGGCCTCACCCCCAATACCGGGAGAGACGAACCCCTGTAGATCCGCTCACTGCCTCCATGTGGCTCGGGACTGTACCCAACTAAAACTTGTTTACACGACTCCTTTGAGCCGTGGTAGGGTAGTAATCAAAGTACAGTGGGAACTCATACGAGACAAATGACGATCTCAGGTCGATGAACTAACTTGTACACATGTCACCAGGGAACTGCTATCTGACGTCAGGTATAAGACCAACTAGTATGTTCCCGGCGAGTCCTGTCCGGTGTGCTCATAACCCAATGAGCAGCTGTATACATCTTAGGTGAACCAACTGACACCAGTGGCTTGTGAGACCGGCCACCGCCCCTTGTCGGGGTCTCGACTGTAAACACTAGTCTACTCTGGAGTATCGATGCCCTGTCTCGAAACTCCCACGGCTAGGGACCTTTTAAGGATGTGCTTATAGACCCCAGCTCCCACCTATATGATCGCCATCATACTGCTGGCCGTCAAGAAAGAATCCTAAGGGCTTTATAAACGCGCAATGGTGACCTGTAATATCACCTAAAGCAGTACACGGTGATAAAGATAAACCAGATAGCATACTATCATCTTGAGTAAGACTGTCCTACCGGCATAGGTCCTCCCTCAATCATTGCAATCACGTGTCTGTGATCTAATAATTGACTCTGAGGGCACTATATCCTACAATCTCCCACTAGCACTCAAGGCTAATTATTGCGATGTCACATACTCACAGCCCGTATGATACCGAACACCCAACTCCTCTACTAATCAGTCTCACAAAACCCGTTTGCGAAACTATTGCGTTCGAGGAATAGCCTCAGTGAGTGGATCCGCCCTAATATTTCTTTCTATGTCTCTCATAATCTCAAGTTCGCGGAGAAAACCATCTCCCGAAATGAGCAATACCTGTCTTAGAATATGTCTGGATGTCTGATGGGACCTAGTTCGCAAATGAACTCCAAATCCAAACTTCTTAGACTGTATCGTCAACTGAAACCAATCAGTATACTGCGCCATGCCTCCCTCAGTATCCCCTTGGACCACCTGTTTAAAATACTGCCCCTCGTCAGAGGGAAAACTATAACTCTGACAGCCACTCTGTCATCCAGGTCACCTTGGAAGCCCGGAATGATAACTATCTCCCGAAGGAGGATGTTGTTATCATATCCCTAGAACATCCACTTATGTTCTAAAACTGCTTCCGATCGTTTCTCCAGGATTGGATTAATATCAACATATTGCATCTAATGCAAAAACATCTGGTGTGGTACTTGACATCTCATGATTGACTCAATTGCCTAAGCAAGTGATCTGCCAATCATGCACATCCCTCTCCCCTTTAGTCTGTAAGACACCTTTAGAGAGGGTGACTCCATCACCTGTAGGTAGACTACCATGCCAGGAGTTGTCCATTCTAAAACACCTTTAGAATGCTGTCTAAGTACCCAGATTGCGACACTACCCAAATCTAGATCTAAAACCATAGATCTAGTAACCAGAATGTGTAATATTATATCCAAGCCCTATGTGGAGAAACCACTGTGTGACAACCAAAGTATAACCGATCGTAGTATAGGAATATCACTTCCTACTCTGTGTATGTCATCCATATACCAGGACATCACACCCTACTACCTTCTTAACAGATCCATCCCTATTCTGATGAAGTCAAACCTATGACTGTCACATCAGAAATAGATGATCTATCTCCGCTATATCTGCTTTAGTCCATAAATAAACATAAGCTGTATGTTCACTATGCTTCCGCTGCTCCCACTGACTATGACAACCCTCTGGCAGAGTCATATACTTGTACGCTTCTAAAGCCAGTTCAGAACGACGCTATACTCATCCTCCTACCGGGTCTCATAGTCTGGAACAACAGCAATGGCAAGTCTGGGTAAACAAGAACCTCCCTGTCACCGTCCTTGAGGCTACCGGAGTACCTCTCGGGTGCCTGAGGTTACCCACCATATCTGCGGAGTGGCTAAAAGAATGTCAAATCAGATTGAATCTTTAGGTTCTTATAAAATTTTCAGTAATCGTTTGCGGTTCTGGAATCACTTCCAGTTCTACCATACTCCCACTACTGTTTTTCTGAAAAAATCCATTTTTATTAAAACTGTGGCGAGTCTAGAACAATATCACTATTGATCTTCCAGATGGTAGAAAGTCAACCATCGTCATAGCCTGGGTCAACCCACAAACAGCCATTACAGAAACGTGCCTTGAGTTATCCAGAATCTGGTTTTAAGCATAAACCGGACAACTCCCCGTACCTTAACATCGTTAAGATAGGAACCGTTCTATATCTAATATAGAAACAGAGGCACTGATTTAATTGAACCAGATTCAAATCATGCAGCTGTCTCCAGTGCATGTCAAGTAAATGGAAGGAGGCCTATCAGCGTTACTCAACTTAGGAATGCTTCCAATTATGAGTGACCTGAAAGAGAAACAAGTTTCTCAAAATCATTACTATCAACCGAATACCATACACAAGTATCTATATCTTCGATCACCTTGAAGAATCCTGATACTTGCAATACCTGGTTCTCTACTTTATTCATATGCCTATAACTTCTCAAAACTTGGACCTTGTGTTTCTACGAAACACATGTCTAAGAACTAGAGAAGTCACAAGTAAACAGAATATAGTACGAGTACCAACTCCTCTGTCCTGATGGAAACTGGACAACATACAATACTCTGTATAAGTCCCTTGAGTCTAATAACTCAATCCCTGTTTGTCGTAGGTTGAAAACTGTATTTATGGTTAAGAAGAATTACACCGTTGTTTAATGCTCCTTACCTAACCATCCACTGATATAGGTAAATGTCATGGACATAATTTCAAAAAGTTATATCTCACTCTATAAAAATAGACGTACAGATATATCAATTTGAAATTGGTGCATAGCAACGGATATTCAAAACCAAATATTTGCCGTCCGGCAAACAACCCAGGTGATTTCCCCAAATATCACCAATTACAACGAATTCCGATATAATGAGGATAATCACCTAATTCCCAACAACTTGCTCCCACTCATCATCTGTAAAACCATACGGATGTGAGAATCATGCCTGGTAAATACATACCCTGGAGCTAGTGTCTAATCAGGAAATCAGTTTTCTATTAACAATGCACAGTAAAACTGAAACATTGAAATGTTTCATAGGGGTATCCGGGTATTCCTAGTAGTGCCTCTTCCATTATCCAGATTCATAACTGTAACCGTATATTTCGTTGCCATCTCTCCAAATCCCTTCATATGTCTTTAGTCATTACCTTCTGTACACCCTCTTAGGCTAAATGGTTTTCTTCCTTCCCTACCGTTCGACACCAGCCTATGGTTTGGAAGAAGACTTATCCAATAAGCGTAATGGGAGTACTGTCCAAATCCTAGGAGCACTCGCAACGCGAGAGAAGGTGAAGATAAAAGACACCTGAATAAACATTATTCCTATTTCTCCTGAACCATAATCCATCCCCGAACTGGAACAAGTTCCTTTCGAGTTCGTATATAATCATACGATGGAGTATCCAATAAACTGTGGATCTTCGTAGTGATACGGAGTGTCCTGGAGAAATACAAAGGTGAAGTGGGAGTGGTAATGAAATACTTGGTTTGGTCGTGAATATCAGTCGCAATTTACTTTGCCCTCCTTCTAATCCCTTTATTTGTCTTTACATAATACCTTCTGTACACCATCGTTAGGCTAATTGGTTTTCTTCATTCCCTACCGGTCGGCTCCTGCCTATGGTTTGGAAGAATACTATCCAATTTGCGTAATAGGTGTACTATCCTAATCCAAGGAGCACTCACAACCTGAGGGAAGGTAAAAGGAAAAGACAACTGAATAGTCCTATTCGTTTTCTCCAGAACCGGAAACCATCCTCGAATAAATTCCTTTGAGTTCGTATATAACCATACGATGGTTTTATCCAATGGAAGTGTACATTCGTAGTAATACGGGGTGTCCTGGAGAAAAGGGTAAAAGTAGGAGTGCAATGAGGTATGCAACTCTGACAATCCAAAAGCCAGTGTTTACGAAGGTTCAGTTAACTTGGTCACTGAGTCATAGTCAAGGGTCGGGTCATGGTCGCTGCCAAAGAGAGAGAGAAAAGAAACACTCTGCATGCACTCTAACCTAGATCAGAATGGTTATCACTTTATCTAATCAGGAAACCTCCCACTGTAACGTCAAATTCTTCTCCAAACCTGAAAGAAGAATTAGTCGGGAACACCCGAGGAGTAAACCAACTCATCAGTGGGAATCGGGATCCAACTATCATCGCATGATAACGTGATGGAATCCAATCACGTTATCACACTCCAGAAGCTATGCGCATATCTGGCAAGTTTCAGTTTCTTTAGAAACTCCTGATGTGATTTTTACCCCATGCTCTTATGACTTTGACGAAGGTCAACAAATCATAAGTCACATGTCAAGTTCTACCCGTCATTATCCAGGTTAATTTGAACCCACCCGCATAAGCCCTTGACGAAGGTCAACAAGGCTATACGACTGTCCCAAACCAACGCATCTATCTATGCAGCAGAAAGGTAACAAGCAGCTACCATTCACTATGCCTTGACGAAGGTCAACAAACATAGCATGAATACTACGTGCTACCCGTCTGAAACGACGGAGGGCTACGAATGGTTTTTGGCGAAAAACCTTTAACGTAATGAACTTGATATCGTTGAAGGAACCGGATAGCTTTTTATAAAAATATAGTGACGAAAACCTTTGCTAAAGAGGTCACTCCCGGTGAAGGGATCTCGGCTCTTTCCCCGTAGAATGGGGTGCAGGATATTCCAACTGAATACCATGATGCAAAGCAAAAGTAATCGACTATAGTGAAGTTATTGCCCTGACGCAAACTTCTGTCCAAGGGGTCAGTCCCGGTGAAAGGATCTCGGCCCTTGCCTCGTCGACTGAGGTGCAGGATATTCCAACTGAATACCACTGTGCAAAACAAAAGAGAACGCTCTTGCAATAACAGCTTTTTGAAAAATGTTCCAACAACATCAGAATAGGTTTGTTTATCTTGCATTGATCCGAATCAATGCAGTCCCATCAAGTGATCACACCAATAAAGAACGAAAATAATGATGTACGTATATGTCATCCGCATTCGCCACTGGGTCCCGTCATCACCCGTTAGGTTACTTAACTAACGACAGAGCGGGGACTGGACTAGCGCGGATGCAAAACATATACAACATCTACTAGTATATATATCAATATATAATATTCGCTCAAGGCGTGATAAAATGCAACATCACAGAAATGTAATAAGTTTCACAGAACAATACAGATATCTGGGATCCCCGGGTTTCATAGAGCCGCTACTGAAACCCGACGTTCCCCTAGTCGTGTGGATAGCCTGTGCAATGAAATCCTAGACCCCTACGGGCGCGGCAAGTCATCCGCCAAAACCTGAAGCGAGGCAGCCCCCTTCAGCAACGTGAATGGACCACCCAGCACTACACGGAATCCGGTAACTTGGGCACCCCTTCTTGGGTCAACCTGTACCCCTTACGAGTGCGGCGAATAGCCCGCCAATTCTAGAGTGAAGCCCCCTCCGTCTCAACGCCATGAGATGCGGGCTTGTTGCCCTCTAGAACCCGGCTATCCGTGCACCCCTCCTTGGGGTAATCCTAGTACAGAAAGTAAAATATACATACAACGGGTGCATCGACCTCAGCCCGGTCGTGCCCCAAAAGAATAATATACAAACAGGCAGTGATGGCAGTCCACATGTCGGACGCTCGCCCCGCAATATCAAATGTACATATACAACCAAATTGTACTAATATTGCATCCAGGCTATCCCCCACGATAAATCCGCAACATCACAGCACAACACAGAACATCAACGTGAATGTCACGTTCGCAAATCCGTCTAAAAGGGCTATAGCAGTTAGATAGGATTTACCGATCAAATGACATTCACGGTCGCAGATATAATGTAAATACTGTGAACTAGCATGTTTAAAATTTTCGATCGACTAAATTTTCCCGAAGCGGGCCCCAAGCACAACTGTAGCACTCAAAAAACATCTGGGCCCAAAAAGAAAATACCAGAAACCCTATTTCCATGTCAGAGAGCCACTGTAAAAATTTGATGCAGTGAAGCTAAATTTCGGCGGCGGATCCGCGGCCAAAACGTGGTTTTGACAGCTGATCCGCCGCGCTACAGTAACTTCAGCCTACCAAATTTTCACAGAATGCATAAGAAACCTTGCACGTATTTTTACAATATACCAAATATTTTTTTGACCACTGCAAAAATTCGACAGATACTGATGCTTGAAAATACGGTTTTTGGAAAATACGATCGATCGAACTTGTAAACACGTTAGAGCAAGCTAGACTATGTTAATGGCGTGGCTCTGATACCAGTGTAAGTGCACGGCAGCGTCCCGGCCGTCTGAACGAGGCCAAAATGCGGAAAAGATACTTTTACAAAACTTGTAAACCGGCGCTACCGCATACTAAAAACCCGGATCGGGCCATTAACCTACTCCTAGCTAACAAGAGAAGGGGTAGAGAGATATACCGAGCGATCTGTGTCCTTCGGTCTTCTCGTCGTCGTCCCGATCTCCCCGCGGAATCTCCGGTCTTCATCTCCTCGTCGGAAGGGCAACACAACGCCGGGTTCTTTTACGGGCTCCCACCTCTGGACCGAGACAACTCGGGCACGAAGTTGGCGAGCCGACGTGTCCAAGAAATATTGTAGGCTAGTGTAGAGTGGTTTGTCTCTATTGGGGTTGAAGTTGCCATGTATTGGTGGAGGAATTTTGAATTTTGGAGAGAGGTGAGGAATATGTAGCATGCAAAGAAATGAGATCCACATTTTTCCTCTCAACAAAAATGAATTCCCCTCACCCCTCAAGAATGTAGTCGGCCTCAAGTCTTGGAATGAGAGGAGAGAGTGAGTGGATCAAAAATAATGCAAGAAGAATAATGAGTGATGATAAGAGAATAATATGATCACAACAAAAGTCCGCACTCATAAACAACCATCTCACATCTCATCACAAAAGTCAAGCAATGATGATGCACAATCATGAACCAACCATGTGCCACTAAAAGTCTTCCCAATGCACAATTGCAAATAACCCCCTCCACCAAAAATTCAGCCAAAGAAAGAAACAAAGGAAAATGACCGAAACGGAATGCAAACTGGCAACTTCAAAAAACTGATCCCGTAATAAATTACAGGAAAACCCCGCGACTGTATATACATACCCGCATTTGTATTGCGACCGAATACAAATGCAATGAGACAGAATCTACACTGTACAATACTAAGATCCGGCTTAAACCAAAGCCCGCTAGTATTATCCGTCCGATCATGATCCGTGCAATACTGCACGTATATGATCGAACCCTGCCATATCTCCATACGGCCTCTACAGCGTTTCGCCCGAAACTTGAGAAACAGTCTGTGGAGGACTCTAAAGACTCGTCAATACTTTGGTTGTGGATTTAACCACTAGCACGTCAGAGGTATTAGCCATACGTAACGGGCTACCTGGTATTGACTAAAAGGGACGTCGATGAGAGAACTCATCCTGACACCCTACTAAGGCTGTCAGTGACAATATCCGTACAGTCCGGTTCGTTCGTCTATGAGCATCGCATGGCGGGCCTAGGGGGTTGGTAAAAGTCAGACCCCCAAAAGCGGTACAAGTCGTGTCGGAGTGTAGCCCAGAACACCCTGAGAAACTACTGGAATACCAACCAGTAAATCTCCTGCCTTGGCCAAGCACTTCGTGTAATGGCCCTCCTAGACACAGCGCGACCTCACCCCCAATACCGGGAGAGACGAACCCCTGTAGGTCTGCTCACTGCCTCCATGTGGCTCGGGACTGTACCTAACTAAAACCTGTTTGCACGACTCCTTTGAGCCGTGGTAGGGTAGTAATCAAAGTACAGTGGGAACTCACACGAGACAAATGACGATCTCAGGTCGATGAACTAACCTGTACACATGTCACCAGGGAACTGCTATCTGACGCCAGGTATAAGACCAACTAGCATATTCCCGGCGAGTCCTGTCCGGTGTACTCATAACCCAATGAGCACCTGTATACATCTAAACCAACTGACACCAGTGGCTTGTGAGACCGGCCACCGCCCCTCGTCGGGGTCTCGACTGTATACACTAGTCTACTCTGGAGTATCGATGCCCTGTCTCAAAACACCCATGACTAGGGACCTTTTAAGGATGTGCTTATAGACCCCAGCTCCCACGTATATGATCGCCATCATACTGCTGGCCGTCAAGCAAGAATCCTAAGGGCTCTATCAACACGCAATGGTGACCTGTAATGTCACCTAAAGCAGTACACGATGATAAAGATAAACCAGATAGCATACTATCATCTTGAGTAAGACTGTCCTACCGGCATAGGTCCTCCCTCAATCATTGCAATCACGTGCCTGTGATCCAATAATTGACTATGAGGGCACTATATCCAACAGATAAGATTCGTAGGATTTGGGTAGGACAATGGATGGAAAAATATTTTAACTTCTTTTAAGTCTTATGAAATTTATAAACTTTAGCTAAAGAATCTTTAACATCCTAATCGGGCGCGCTACTAATTTATTGCTAGTCTCGACCGCGATTTGAGATCAGATTAACAATTGTTTTGTTAAGGGCTAGATATGAATAGAGATCAATGAAGGGACAAGGATCAATAGTGGGGAAACCCTAGTTTCTTACAAGAACCCTAATTTTCATTCATCACTATCAATCTAATTTTAAATCTATCAAAAGATAAAAGGAGAAATATTTATTAGGCATCCATGACTACTAAATCCTAACGAACCCTACAAGCCTCTTCTTTATTCTACATCCGTATTTAAACCAGATCTTAAAACTATATATATTCTACATCCGTGTTTAATATAGATCTAGAATCTATGCTCCCTATTCTTCTAATCAACTCGTCTAAAGCAAGATTAAAAGTTCCACGCATCCCTGTGGACGACCCGTACTCATCTTGGCTAGCTACACGTGACACCGTTATTGATTGAGGTTACTACACACTCTTTCACACAAATTAATCAAATAGCGTCGTTGCCGGGGATACGTGCGTAATTTTTTTTCTTACTATTCGTGTTGAATTCTTATTCGATCCATATCATAAAAATAAAATAAAACAGCAAATTATTTATTTAACGATTAGTGTGCGATTTTTGCGAGGGAATCTGGAGTCACTTGAACGAGAAAATTAAAATTCAGAGACCTTCAAAGAGGACCAGAGGAGCAAAGGAGGCCACATTAAAAAAATTGTCAAGTGAACCCTCTTTTCTGCGGTGGAACCACCGCAATATTACGCATTTAGCCGCAGAAGCGCGGCCACTTGGTGGACTTGGAGTGCCAAACTCCTCTGGATCTTCCTTACATCCTTCTCTCTACTCTGGAAATCCAATAATATATTTTTCTGCAGGATTCTTTGCAAAATATCTCCGCTCACAAATCTTTTTGCGTGTTTTGTAATTGGTTAGTTTTTGCATATTTTAATACGGACTTTAAGGGGCAAGACCAAAATTCAGATTAGGTGGGGATTTTATCACCCTTCCTAGGCCCCACAAATCACAAAACGAGCATCCTCATCACCCTGTATTAATTAAAAAAATATATCTAGACCAAGAAGATAAGGAACATCGCGCTCAATTAGGATAGAGGAAGGTCGTGGGTCATCTATCGCTTATCCGCATTTCTTTTGTGGTGTCTAGGAAAGTGTGTCTAGGCAGGTGGTTACTTAATTAGGCCCACTATTTTCGGTGATTCGTATAGCGGATGCCTTCCACTTACCTGGAACTTACCTGGCCACAAGAGTAATAAAGATGTAGTAGAGGATTCATCCTGCGACTTGTCCTGGAAGTCTAGGAGTGGTCTAGTGACTTGACCGAGGTAACCTTAGTTCTAGGGTTATTTGTGCATTTTTTGTGTGATTTGTCTCACGTCCGACTTTTTCAAAACAAACCATTTTAAATAGTTCTCACACACGTTGCCACTTGCACTAAACCCTCTTAGTGCATGCTCGGCTGGACATGGGATTCTAGTGCCCGTCTTGTCCGCGTTTCTGCTATCGACTCCAAAGTCGGTATTTCTTCATCTTCTTTTCCCCTCCACCCACCACATTGACCAAGATGGATGGTTCTCGATCAGATTATAACACCACCCTGCCACCACCCGTAGGTGCGCAGAATCCACCGTGCATCTCTCTCCAAGAGAGATGCTACTCCGTGCGCGGACCCCTTCCTACTTGTCTATCTCTTCCATCAGTCAATGGGGATAATTTTGAAATTAAACCCCACTTCATCAAACTGTTACCTAAATTTCTCGGCCTTGAATCCGAAGACGCATACGTTTTTATAAACAAATTCAAAAACGTATGCGCAATGATGGGTATTTCACAACTTTCAGTGGATGCTTTGAGACTACGTCTTCTCCTATTTACCTTGTGTGATCTAGCAGAAAAATAGCTTTATAACACTGCCGCACATTCTATTGCCAAATAGGATGAATTCGATGTAGCATTCCTTAAGAAATTTTATCCAAATCATAAGACCGTCCGCGTTCGAAGCGAGATCAACCAGTTTACCCAACTTCCGAATGAACCATTCTGGAAATGCTTTGAACGGTTTAAGGATCTTCTTCTATAATGCCCTCATCACGGATCAATAAATGGGACCTTTGCCGTATTATATATAAGGGTATTAATCCTGCAACAAAACAGATGCTTGAAACCATTTGTCAATGTCATTTCCTGTCTAAAGACAATGGTGAAGCTTAGCAATTTCTGGAAGATCTCGCCGAACAAACTTTACAGTGGGAAAGCGTTAGACCATCATCTTCATCTAGGGCAGACATCCATCAACTCGATGTTTCCATCGCAATGAAAGACGAAATGGCAGCGATGCAGAAAAAACTCGAAGCTATGGAAAACAAATTTTCATCAGCCTCCCTAAACCAGGTTATGCTCCACAAAACCGTTTGTGCTTGTTGTTCCGACCAATCACATCTGACGGAAGAATGTCCTTTGAGTCCACCGTTTCAAATTCAAGAACAAATTAATGCTACTGTTCAGCAACGAGCTAGAAACGATCCTTATTCTTCCACATACAATCAGGGATGGAGGAATCATCCTAATTTTGCTTGGAACCAAAACCAACCTCAAAATCAAAACCAGTTCATAAGAAACTATCAAAGCCCTCCCCCACAGCAACAGCAACCATCACCACAGAGTCAGCACCCCTTTCAATCGCAAACTTTTCAAAATCCAGCCAACAATTCTGCACCGATTAATGATTCTTTCCAAACGGCTGGTACCGAAAAATTCTCCACACTCGAACGAAGCGTGAATATGTTTATTAAACATTCCATGCAAACGATGGATGATTTAAAATCCTCTATCCAAACATTAACGCAGAACACCACCTCCCACAGTGAAAGTATAAAATCGATAGAAGCGCAACTTGCACAGTTAAATGCTGTAATGAGTGCGAGAGAGAAAGGAAAACTTCCGTCTCAACCCCTACCGAATCCTGGCCACTTACAAAGTTATAATGTGAGTGTCGTTACCACGTTGAGATCAGGAAGAGTGCTGAATAACCAAGTCAGTGAACGGGTTGATGATGAGGAATCAATTGAAACCCCGGCTTCTACTTCTAACCCTATTTCATCTAGTCCTCCTTTTTCCGAGCCTATTCTCCGTGTTCTCCTATGCTCGAACCCTCCGCCCACTTCCTCGAGTCAACCTAAAATGATCCCAACTCCAATTCTGGGATCCATTCCATTCCCATAATTTTCTCCAATGTTGGACCCAATCCTTATTGATAAAGCTCCTTATCCATATAGGTTAAGAGGCAACAGACCAAGTCCACAAATGGAGAAGATTGTGGAAATTTTTAAAAAGTTAACATAAATATTCCTCTCCTAGATACTATTCAACAAGTTCCGTCTTATACGAAAATTCTAAAGGACTTGTGCACTAGAAAGAAAAAAAAATTCAAGTACCTAAAAAAGTTTTCTTAGCGAGTAATGTGAGCACTGCGTTTACCCAACAATTACCCAAGAAACGAACGGACCTCGGAAGTCCTACCATATCTATTTCTATTGGGGGTAAAACTATCAATCGTGCTCTACTCGATTTAGGTGCTAGTGTTAACTTGCTTCTGTATTCTGTGTATGAACAATTAGGGATCGGAGAGTTAAAACCAGCGCACTGCACTCTCCAGATGGCAGATCAATCTATCACCCAACCTAGGGGTGAGCTAGAGGATGTGTTAATAAAAGTCGGGGAATTTATATTCCATGTGGACTTTATCGTTAAAGATACACAGCCTATAGCAAACCCCCGAAACAAAATCCCGGTGATTCTAAGTCGACCTTTTCTTGCGACTTCCAACACAATAATCAATTGTCGAAACGGCTCTATGACCCTATCCTTCGAGAAGATGTCAATTAAGCTTAACATTTATAAGTTGGGAAGTGAACCCTACGAACCTTATGCTCAAGTATTTTCTGTCGAAACAATAGATTCCGACAGCAGCGAATTTGAACAGCTTCACGATTCTGATCTTGACTCCACTAGTACGTTGTTGTTTGACCCTGCTATTTGTTATACACATACGGACCCTTCTATCGAGCTGTCCGGGTCAACATCTAACGCTAAATATGAACCTTTTATGGAGTCCGAGTATCATCCCGTTCTTTCCGATGAGATTATTATTCGGGATATCGATGAAAATTTTGAAGAAATCTTCGCTGAAAAACTCGCATTCGTAGAAAACATGGGAGTTGTGATGAATAAACCCCAACACAAAGAAGTTGAACCACCACCCCTTCTTCTTATCAATAACGAGAATGCGAGTAATTCACCATCATTGTTTCGTCTCTATAAACCGAGATGTAAACCCGTTCTATTCCACCTCTTATCCCCTCCACACTTCTTCACGTCGATAGGTGACATGATCTTTTACCAACCAGTACGCTACATTGATAAAAATTTTGAATGGTTGGTGTTGACTTTTGGTTTTTGTAAAGCTTTATATTGACCAATAAATTTAACCCCCCCCCTTTATAATTTTAAATGTTTAATACTATTTTACTCAAGTTTGGGGGGGGAGAAAATATATTTTGGCTCTTGAAAGAAAATATTTTTTTACAAAACTATGACACAAAAATAAATTTGGGGGAAAATTTCACTTTCATTATTTCTTGTCCCCTTTGATAACTTTTCCTTTCAAGTCTATAGTTTTTTAAGCTTAACAGATGATATCAGTGAGGACACTGCTGCAAACAGGTTTGGGGGCGGTTTGTGCTTACTTACGCATTATTTGGCATTATACTATATATAAGCACAAAAAAAATTTGATAATGAAAGTTTGAAAGTAAAAAAAATATATATGAAAGATAGGAATAGTTTAAGAAAAGCAAGAAAGTTAGATATTTTCTTAAACGAAGCTAGTAATAAGTAGTCATGAGCCGTTTTCCTAAGGGTTAGTAAGATAAAGGAAATTACTAATCTGAGGATAAAAATAAGTCTGAAAAAGAGTCCCTATTCTTGAGGCCAAACAATTGAACGTTGATACCCTACTATACGCACTTACACACATCTTGAAACTTGAGATAGTAGAGGATACCTTGAAATGCTCTTGTCTAAAAGCCTTAGTATGGAAAATAAAATAAAATAATAAATAAGTGGTGAAGAAAAAAATGAACACTGGTTTTGTAATTGCTTAAGGCAGCATAAAAAAAATATAGCGAGGGTACTTTATCACCTAGTGCCTTAGACCAACTGGTTTAGGAGCCACTGTTAAGCCTTAGGTGTTGCAAGACAATGATATTACGCCTAAATGGGCGAGCACATTTTGTAATCGGTCGGTTAGTACCTCAGGAAGTATTAACGGTCGCATGAAGGATGTGTGGGCAATTCTATCTAAAATATTCACCAGCTAAAATGTACTAAGAAAGATGGACAAGAGTATGATAGCTTGAATTGAATTCTCTAAGTGGAGGGATGTCTTTTACACACACGTAGGGGTATATGATCGATGTTTGGAAGAAAGATAGGGAGGAAGACTAAAGGCAATGTTTTATTGAGGGACGATTTGATTTCTAACATCTTTTCATGACCATTAAGATAGGGCTCATGGCAACTGAAAAACTGGTGTAGTTGGAAACTCTTATTTTCAAGTTTTTTCTTTTATAGTTCTTATTTTTGTACTTAACTTTCATCTTCTTTCTTTTATTATAGGATATTTTAGGTGTAATCCGCTGAAAACTCTCAGGAGATAACACTCCTCCTACTAGAAACACCTAGAGGTTTAACGGCATGTTGCACGTGCTCGGTGCAATCGTGTTGCCTACGAAAGTGTGCTACTTAGGTTTTTCTTTTTCTTTTTCTCCCTCTCTTGAATAACTAGTTTGCTTGGGACGATCAAAGTTAAGTTTGGGGGTATTTGTTCAGTCGAAAATATCACACATCTGATATAATATTTTCCTTACTTTTCTTAAATATTTAAAGGTGTTTATTATAAATATGAAACATATGAGGGTTTATCTGTAAAATATCTATTGTCATATGTTTATATATTATAATTAAAATTATGAAGGAAAATATATATTCATATAATATTTATATAATATTTTAGTAATTTAAATATGCATATCATATCAAATATCCCTAATCAATATTCTTAAAATATAATATCATATAAAATGGTTAGAATAATATCTCAAAAAACACAAAATATTACTAACACTTTGATTTGAGATATTGTGTAGATATTAGCTCAGGTCTGGAATCAAGAAGATCCGGGTTAAATCAAGATGTCGGAATCGAATCTGCCAAAATATTGAAGCAAATCACGAGATCTAGCAACGGCAGAGATTATTTTCAGAATCTAGACATCTAGGGGATCTTCAAATATTAACACAAAATACCAGAAAAAATCCCAAACCCTAACTCCACCAAACCACGGCAGAAGGGCGGCCAAATAGGGCTAAACGCGGCGGAACCGCGGCTCTTTAGCGGCCGTACGATGTGCGATTTCAGGATCATGATCTTAAAAACATATCTAAACCTATGGAATATAGGGTTTTTGGTTTTGGGACTATATAAAGGACCAAGAGCCTCACTTGGAAAAGCATCAAACCGAAAAGATCATGAAGTCCAAGTCGACTCACGCATCCAGGTTGATCAATCAGCTGTTCATCTACCTCCTTCAAGATAGATCGAGAAGTAAACTAGGGTTTTGTATTCCACTTTCTAAAGGAACAAAAAGTGTAATTAATCAAGTTGATTAATAAAGGTAGTTGTTTTATTCTTATCGCATTTATTTTCTATATTTACATTATGATCTCTATCCGTTCTTCTTCTATCTCTATCATGCGCGATTAATTCTCCGCTTGATAGGGTTCGTAGGATTAGGTTAGAATAATGGATGAGAAAATATTTTAACTTCTTTCAAGTCTTATGAAGTTTATAAACTTTAGTAAAAGAATCGTTAACATCCTAATCGGGCGCGCTACCAATTTATTGCTAGTCTCGACCGCGAATTGAGATCAGATTAACAATTGTTTTGTTAAGGGCTAGACATGAATAGAGATCAATGAAGGGACAAGGGTCAATAGTGCGGAAATCCTAGTTTCTTCCAAGAACCTTAATCCTCATTCATCACTATCAATCTAGTTTTAAATCTATTAAAAGATAAAAGGAGTAATCTTTATTAGTCATCCATGACTACTAAATCCTAACGAAGCCTACAAGCCTCTTCTTTATTCTACATCCGTATTTAATACAGATCTTAAAACTATATATATTCTGCATCCGTGTTTAATATAGATCTAGAATTTATTCTCCCTATTCTTCTAATCAACTCGTCTAAAGCAAGATTAAAAGTTCCACGCATCCTTACGGACAACCCATACCCATCTCGGCTAGCTACACGCGACACCGTTATTGATTGCGGTTACTACACACTCTTTCACACATATCAATTATAATGACGGGGAAAATTATAGCCCCGGGTGTCCTGCAAGCGGTATGCTCCGCCGGGCAACGCCTCTTTCACGAGGAAAGGTCCATCCCACTTCGGGGAGAACTTATGCAGCCTGCTCGGGTCTGCGAACTCGTTTCTTCGTAAGACCGGATCTCCTGCCTTGAAAGCCCAATGTTTAACCCGGGTGTTGTATTAGCGAGCGGTTTGCTGTTGATAGGCAGCCACTCTGATTTGTGCTCGGTCCCGCTTCTCCACTAAGGCGTCCAAGTTGTTTCGGAGCACCAAGGTGCTTCGTCGTCGAAATGTTCGACCCTATAACTGGGCAGTCCGATCTCCGCCGGGACCATTGCCTCGGTACCATAGCAGAGACTAAACGGGGTTTCTCCCGTAGGTGTTTTCTTCGACGTTCATAATTCCCACAGGACCCGAGGCAGTACCTCGACCCAGCCGCTTTGTATTCCTTCTAAATAGGCTCGGAGACCACGGATGACGCCTTGGTTTGCTACCTCTGCTTGCCCGTTGCATTGAGGATGGGCAACCACGGCAAACTTCATCAATATGTAGTACTCGCTGCAAAACTCTCTAACTTTGTCATTTTCGAAGTTAGTCCCGTGGTCGGTGACCATGCATCTCAGGATCCCAAATCGGGTGATTATATTGTTCTGCTGGAACTTTATCATAGAGATGGCGTTTGGTCTCCTGATTGGTACGGCCTCTATCGACTTTATGAAATAGTCCATAGCGACGAGAATGTACTTATGCCCGCCCATGCCGGTGGGCAGTTGGCCTACCATATCCATCCTCCATTATGCAAATGGCCATGGGGAATTGAGTGGAGTAAGCTCGGTGGCGGGAAGATGAAGAATGTTGCCGAAGAGTTGACAGTTCTTGCATCTTCTAACCAGCCTCTCGGCGTCCTGGTGCAGCATAGGCCAATAGTACCCCTGTAGTAGTGCCTTTTGGACCAAGGTTCGGGCCCCTTGATGTGCTCCGCTGACCCCTTCATGTATTTCTCGAAGAAAGTAGTCAGCCTCTTGAGGGTCGATGCATCGGAGCAGGGGCTGAGTGTATGATTTCTTATATAGGTATCCGTTGCTCCAGACGAAATGTTGTGCTTTGGCCCGTATCCGACGAGCTTCTCCTTAGTCTTTGAGAAGTGCACCGTCCCTTAGGAACTCCACGAGGGGCTTTCTCCAATCCCGGCCTTCTTCCTGAGTTGTGTAGATCTGGAGTGTTACCTCCCCGTCTTCCACGCTGGGCCATGGCAGGACTTCGAAGAAGATATTCTTCTTATGGTTGGCCGAATAGGAAGAAGCGAGCTTGCTTATAGCGTCGGCTCGGGTGTTTAAGTTCCTGGGGATTTGCTCTACCTGGACTTCGTCGAAATTTTTGCGGAGTCTTTTTACCTCGGCCAGATATTTGATCATGAGTGGTTCCCGGGCCTCGAATCACCCAGTTACTTGGCCGACGACCAATGCGGAGTCGCTGCGAATTCGGATCATCTTCAGCCCTACCCCGGAGGCGATTCGCAATCCGGCTAACAAAGCCTCGTATTCCGCGGCATTGTTCGAAGCTTTGAACCGTAGCTTCAAATAGTATTCCATCACCACCTCGTCCGGGCCTCGGATGATCAGGCCAGCCCCGCTCCCTTCCTCGGTAGAGGATCCTTCCACGTAGAGCACCCAGTCGGGGACTGAGTCGGGTACTTCATCGGCCGAGGGTCGTGGTTCGGGGCCTCGAGCTGCCGCTTCTTCTTTAGAGGGAATAGTGCATTCGACCACAAATTCTGCTAGGACCTATGCTTTGATGGCCTTCCTGGGCGGTACTTGATGTCGAATTAGGATAATTCCTACCTCTATTTCTCCAGTCGTCCTGATGATTCAGGGAAAGCGAGAATAGTCCCTATAGGTCGCTCGGTGAGGACAAGGATAGTGTGCGCCTGGAAGTAGTGCCGTAGTTTTCTTGAGGCGACAACTAGTGCCAAGACTATCTTTTCTATGGCTGGGTATCATGTTTCCGCGTCCCTGAAAATGTGGCTTACGTAGTAAACCGGCTTCTATACACGAATTCCCTGACGAGCACTGAGCCTACAGCCTGATCGGAGACCGTGAGGTATAATAATAGCTCGTCGCCTTCGACTGGTCGAGTGAGCATCGGGGGAGTTGATAGGTGTGCCTTAAGCTTTTCGAAAGTGCTCTGACACTCTTTCGACCATTCGAACTTAGGAATTTTTCTCAAGGTTTTGAAGAACGGGAGTCACTTCTCCCCGGATCTTGACATAAAGCGACTCGGAGCGGCCAATCTCCCTATGAGCCGCATGATCTCTACATTTCTCTTCGGTGTGGCCATGTTGAGAATGGCGCTGATCTTTTCTGGGTTCGCTTCGATTCCTTGATGGGTGACCATGAACCCGAGGAATTTCCCGCTGGTGACTCCGAACGCACACTTAGCTTGGTTCAGCTTCATTTTGTATTTGCACAGGACGTCGAATGTCTCCCCAAGATCTTCGGAGTGCCCGTCTGATGTGGTTGATTTTACGAGTATATCGTCGACGTAGACTTCCATGTTCCTCCCGATCTGCAATTTGAAAAGTTTGTTGATGAGGCGCTGATACGTGGCCCCGGCGTTCTTAAGTCCGAAGGGCATCACCTTGTAGAAGTATACCCCCCTCCCGGTCAGTGGTGATGGCGGTCAGTTTTTTGTCGACCGGGTTCATCCTGATCTGATTGTAACCCGAGAAGGCATCCATGAAGCTCAATAGTTCATGGCCTGCCGATCTGTCTACAAGCTGGTCTATCCGAGGGAGGGGATAGTTATCTTTAGGGCAGGCCTTGTTTAAGTCCGTGAAATCAACGCACATGCGCCATTTCCCGTTAGCCTTCTTGACCATGACTACATTTTCCAGCCAATTAGAGTAATCCAGATTCCTGATAAATTTAGCGGCGAGCAGTCGATCCACTTCGTCTTCTGTCACCTTTTTCTTGGCCGGCGCAAAGCTTCTTTTCTTTTGTCAGATGGGCTTTGCTTTCGGATCGACCTCGAGTTTGTGGGAGATCACTCGAGGGTCAATTCCAGGCATGTCCGCTGGCATCCAAGCAAAAATGTCTGAATTATCTCGAAAGAAGGGGATCAGTTCTTCGCAGCGATCCCCAGTCAGGAGAGAGCCGATCTGGACTGTTCGGTCGTTGACCCGTTCTTCGAGTGGTACTTTCGTTAATGCTTCTACCGGGGTGCCTCTGACTTCCATTTGGTCGTCGGGCGTATCTAAAGACCCCTGGAAGTCAGGTATGTCCTCAAAATCGTCACTTTGATCTCCAGCAGTGAACGTCGAGGTGAGGCAAATCCTAGCGGTTTGCTGGTCTTCGTGGGCCCAGCCTATTCCCCCTTGATCTAAAGGAAACTTGATCGCAAGGTGATAAGTTGAGATCTGGGCTCAGAGAGCATTTAAGGTCGAACGTCCTAGGAGAATATTGTAGGACGAAGGGACTTTAGCGACGAGGAAATCCACAGGTACGGTCTATGTATGTCCCGCTTCCCCAATGTTGAATAGGAGTATGACCAATCCCTCGGCAGGGTCGGAGTGATTGGTAAACCCCGATAGTACATTGGAAGTAGGTCGAAGGTCGGATGGTCCTAGTCTCATACGCTGGAAGCAGTCGTGGAACAGGATATCCGCCAAGCTCCCTGAGTCGACCAAAATCCTCTGGACCTCGTAACAGTGGACTCTGGCCGTTATTATGTGTGGGTCGTTGTGAGGCAAGGATATACCGTGGAGGTCTTCATCGGTGAAGATGATGGACTCATCTTTCCTGCCCTTCTTCTGGGGTGGAGCACCTACATTCTCGATCGGGAGGAGGCAGTGGTTTCCGCCAGCTTCCCGAGCAGGATCCGAGGTAACGACCATGATTTGGCCGATCGTTAACTCCCCGGGAGGGGCTGCTTCTCTTGCTCCTTCCCTGCCTGCCGCTTGTCCCGCAAGTACTTCGTCAGGTGGCCGGAGCAGATCAACTCCTCGATGTAGTCATGGAGTTGTTTGCTGTTTTTGGTCGGGTGGCCCTGCGATCTGTGGAAGGCGCAGTACGGGCCTCGAAGAAGCTTGCCCGCCTTTTGGGTCACGGACGGGAGTTTGAAGAACCTCTCGCCCTTTGCCTCCTCCAGCAGCTCGGTCTGGGAGATGTTTAGGGGAGTGTACTCCTGAAACCTCAGTGAGTAAGGCTTCGGACGGTCGACCTTCTTCTTCTCCTATCTGCCTCATTTCTTTTGGTCGGTTTGGTCGCCTCTAGGCAGATTTGAGTTCACCTCGGACTCGAGTTGGATCTCTCGTTCAGTCCAGCCTTTTACTTCGGCCATGGTCTTAGGTTGCACTAATGCAAAAGAGCGGAGCCACTCTTTATGCCTAAGACCCGACCTAAGCACGGTGATGACCGTTTCATCGCGGTGCTCGAGGACCTCGAGGAGTGCGTTATAGAAGCGGGTGACATATCCGTTGAAGGATTCTTTGTCTCCGCTCTTGGTGGTGAACAGATAGTCGATCGTCCTCTTCTCCCGTCGATTCCCGATGAAGTGACCGAGGAATTGGGAGGCCAGCTCATCGAAAGTCGAGATGGAGTGTGGCGTAAGTCCTCGGAACTAGTCCCATCCAGCCCGAATGAGTGTGGTAGGGAAGGCTTGGCATTGGGCCACGTCGGAGTTATCCTGGAAGCTCATGCCCGCCGTAAACACGTCCAGATGGTCCTTCGGGTCGGATTTCCCATCGAAGAGGGCCACCTTGGGTGGCTTGTTCTTGGATGAGACATGTTCGACCAGCAATTCCTCGGTGAAGGGCTTCGTGATAGAATCCGTGGAATATCTAGCCCCTTCGTCGGACGGATGGCCGTCTCGTCTTATGCTCTCGATCTTCTTTTCGAGGGCCTTGAGTCGGTGGTAGTAACCCAAGGATTCCGCACAGTCGGAGTAGTGGCTATCCCCACTCCGTGTCTGCACCAGGGTGCGGCTTCGATTCCGCTCTATTAGGCGTCTCAGATCCCCGGGCGAGGCCCTTCTTGAGTGGTCCCTAAGCTCGTCGTTCGCGCGATCCCGGAAAGAGTGGGGGTTTCGGTCATGCCTGGAAGCAGGCGAGCTGACTGACACCTCCTCAAGAGGAGAGAACGCGCGACGGGCATTGGGGCGACGGCCCAGTCTTTCCTGGGACCATGGCGTGGAGCTGTCCGGCGCCCAACGGGTCATAGGATCAGTCGCCGTGTATAGGTTCAAGTGGCCAGAGTCAGCCCACCGGCACACAATGGCGCTGTGACGAGGTGAGGTAGATCGGGCGCTTGAGTGTGCATGTCTGTCCTTCGGCGAACGTCGTTATCTCGGGAAGGCAGAGCCGCTCTCTGGTAGTTAGGGCCTGCCGCTTGAATGCGGACGAAGGCATCTACCAGCGTCGTGATCCGGTCTATCCGTACGGACAAGGCATGGATGGCATTAAGAAGGGTAGGCGAGCAGCTCCTGCCTCCGTTGTGGTGGCTCGTGTTTGGATTGTTGCGGTAGTCGCTCGCCATTGGATTGAGGGCGGAAGATCAATTTTTTTGGTGGAAAAAAATAAGTATTTCATTCCCACAGAAGGCACCAACTGATGGAGCTTCGAATCTCCTTCAGATGCTATCCTCCATTGATCTTGCGATGGCTGTCTTAGACGGATGTGATTTGGTTTTAGAGTTGTTGGGTGTGGATCTTAATGGGTAGGTGTTGGGCGCCGAGCTACCTGCAAAGAAGTCCCGGGGTGGATGACCACCGTAGGACCCTCCAACGATCAAGTTAGAGCCGAGGAATAGGAGCAGAATAGCAGTGTATTGAGATAATTCGAGTTACCTGAGTCGTCTGAGAGAGGGGTTTATATAGGGGTCACGTGGAGCGAGCGGGCACGAGATCACCGTCATCAGTTACGCCCCCGCATTATCCTCACCTTGAATGGCGGGACACGCCCATCAATGGAGGGATGTGCTTGCGTAGGACGCAGATCGTGGGGAGTCGGATATCTCGCCCTGGCGATTATGCGGAGCCGTTTCGGGGCGCATGGTATCTACGCTCCCGGTAGATCGTGGAGGACGAGGAAGCTCGGCACGTCGGAGGCTTGAAGATGAGCCTGGAAGTCGAGGATGCTCGGTACGCCGGAGGCTCGGAGACGAGCCTGGAGGCCAAGGAAGCTCGGCACGTCGGATGCTCGGAGATGAGAAAGAAGACTGAGATAGCTCAGAGGAGAGTTGTTGGTATATTCCCAGGTGATGGCAGAATGCATTCAGTGAGGACTCCTGGAAGTTCGGACATATTCCCCGAGATGAAGTCACGAGGAATCCTCACAATGCATTTGTTTATCCCACCTCCGTAGCCTTCGGGACACGTCATCCGCCACATGTCGTAATCCGAGGAGACACCACTTGTGAGCATCATCAAATCCTGCCCAAAAAAGATAGAAAAGGAGAGTATTGAAAATCAACATGGTAGCACAAGAGAGAAAGGGATGGGATCACGTGATTGGCAGCCCTTTCTCTTCAAAAAAAAGCATGAATGTGACCACTTAATAATTAAATGTTAACATGACCCTTCTCTTGCATAAGAAAAATTATCCCTGGGCATATACGTGGACAAGTTACAGGGTGAAGAAATAGAAATACGGGCTCTACATGTTGTCTAACGCTGTCTGAAACTCTCTTTTCTCTTACCCGGATGTATCACAACCTGCATAGAAAATAATTTCTCGTACTGCACAGCACCCGGCGAAGGTGTGTGGGGACCATAGGCCCGCTGCGAGACCCACACACGCGCTAGGTGTGCAACGCGTGAGTAGCGTCACTTTTCTCTTAAAAATAAAGCAAATTAGTTCAAGAGCGGAAATAATGATACATGCACCTCCCCTTGTACTCTATTTACCATGGGCATGGGTCTGTATGTCAACTTAGCACGGAGTGAAGATAGGCCTGGCAAATGAGGCATAACCGTGACTTGTCTCGTGTCGCCTCCCTCGTTGTCGACACGGATGAGTCGACATGTTGACTCGTCTCGCCGTGACGAGTTGGACGATGCGGATCGATTTCGAAATTACCCGATATTGTCTCGCTCGAGTTCGCCTTCTCTAACTCGTGAATCATCTCACATCGCCTTGTCGATTTGCGAGTTGACTCGTCCAAAATCGCCACGAATCAACGACTCACCTCGACTCGCTTCAAATCGTTCGCTGACTCGCCTCGAAACCCGTATCCAATGGTCGGCAACGGTTGGATGCTCGGCAAATTGCCTCGCATCGCGTCGCCTCGTCTCGAATCTTTCGTTCAACGATTGAAGTTTGCCTCGCCTTGTCTTGGGATCCGCATCAAACGGCCGAGAGTGTATGGATCTAGGTGAGGCGAATTTCCTCGCCTCGGTTCGTAACATGCAGAAATTTCAAAAAAAAATTAAAACCCTATAAACACCCCCACCCCCATTTCTTCTCATTTCAAATCCTTCTCTCTCTTAAATAGAAAAAATTACCATCTCTAACTAAAAAAAATACCATCTCTCAAAAAAAAATCATCTCTAACTTCCAAGTTTTTGTAGAATTGAAGCTCCGATCCTCCGACTATGAGTTTTCGAAGCTCGATTCTCCGACCGACTCATTCTACTCTACTGCTATTCTGAAATTCTGCTTTCTTTCTTATTTCTTATTTTTATTTTATTAGCTCTCTTTTGTGGTTAAATTGGTATTTCCGGTTTTGTTATATTTAGTATTTAATTTTTTAATTAGTTAAAAAAATAAATATGGAAGGTTCATCCGATATGCATCAAACCCAAGTTCCTCATCTCTAAGTAGAACCACAAGTAGAATGATCCACACCTATATCTAAAGAACCTAAAAACGTGCGACTAGTAATAATGTTTGGATCATTATACAGCTGAATTTAAGAAAGGTGTTAAATACTCACTTTGCAAATATTATGGCAGTGCATATAAACATAAGGAAAATACTGGTACCGGTACCTTGCATAAATATGTAAAAAGACACTTAGATGCTCCGGTCGGTTTCTCTTCTACACAATCATAAATTGGTTTCGCCAGTCAAGCTCTTTTTCAATATAATCATGATTTTGTTGGATATAGGTGCTCTCAAGGCAATTATTGTAATTGAATGAGGACCTATACGAAAGAACAATCTTACTCGAAATGATAGTATGCTATCTGATTTGTATTTATCTGTCATATGAATACGTTTTACTAGTTATCACGTATCGCCTATACATGAGATAAAACCCTTAGGATTTTGCTTGACTACCAGGAAGATAATGCAGATCATACTAGTAGGGCATGAGTAGTCGATAAGCACATCTTTAAAGGTCCATAGTCGTAGGAGTATCGAGACTGGGTATCGGTACTCCAGTTTAGACTAGTGTATATGTTTCTTGACCCGGTTGGAAGATGATAGCTGATCCAATAGTCATTGGTGTTTGACACCAAGTTGTATACAAGTGCTCAATGGATGAGTTACACTGGACGGACTCACCGAGAACTCCTAGTTGGCAATATACTGATGTCATATAGTAGTTCTCTGGTAACATGAGTACAGAGTAGTCCCTAGGACCTGAGATCGCTACAGTGTCTCATGTGTGTTTCTACTATACTTGTACTTATACCCTACCACGGCTCAAAGGAGTCATGCAAATAGGTTTTTGTTGGGTATAGTACCGAAGCACGTGGAGGCAGTGAGTGGTCGAGGGGATTCGTCTCTCCCGGTATAGGGGTTGATGCCGCACTGTGCAGGACATAACCACAACCACAAGTCGGTGGCCACCATAGTGAAGATAAACTGATAAGTGTTATCAGATATCTCTCTGGTTGGTTATGAGTCCTCTGTCGCACGACTTATCGAGTTATTGGGGTCTGAAAGATTCCAAACCCTAGACCCGATATGCGATACTCATAGACGAAGAGACCGGACTGTATGGTGAATGTCACTCATACACTTTGTAGGGTCCAGTTGAGTATGCTCGTGACTTGCTTTTATCTTGATCAACCTGGGTAGCCGTTACATAAAGCTAATGCCACTGAAGTACTTATGGGTTACCCCGTCAGGGGATTGGATCCGAAAGGGTTTCGGATTCAATCGGATATGATCCTATATAATCTACTGCCAGCGTATTGACAAGGTCTTTAGAGTTCCGCAACGAAAGTGCCAGACCGGGCAAAATGTTGATGTGACGTGCGTATTGGATACGTGTGGGAGTTCGATTAAATGTATGATTTAATCAAATATCCGAAAAATACTAGCCGGTTTAAAAGCCGGAATATTAAGTCAAGTGTTGACTTAATGACCGTATTTTAATTTGATTTCTAGTATTGTGTATTTGGATATACACACTCTCTCTATTTTATAGTATGTGATACTGATATATTATTGCGTATGCGATACGTATAATGGAAATATATTTGATTCATGTTTTCTTTTCTTGATATATATATATAATAAAGAGAAATGATTTATGTTATGAATAAACATAAAGAGAAATGAAAAGAAATGAAATGAAAATAAAATAAAAT
This sequence comes from Agapanthus africanus, assembly GCA_030015575.1. Lineage (NCBI taxonomy): Eukaryota > Viridiplantae > Streptophyta > Magnoliopsida > Asparagales > Amaryllidaceae > Agapanthus > Agapanthus africanus. Next base: position 470,304,341 of record JASDDO010000016.1, on the reverse strand, counting down.
AAATGCATTGAAGAGTGGACTTCTTCTAACCTCTTCTATCTTCTTTTTTTGTTTTATTCGTTCTTCTCTTCTATTCTTCTCTTTTCTTTTTATGTTAATTCTTTAACATCTTTTTCCATGGCTCATCTTCTTCGTCTCTCTATAAAAATGGTGAGAGTATGAAATGAGGTTAGAATTCAAAAAGAGATTGTTTTTCTTGATCACAACGCCTCACGCATTAACCTACCTAGTTCAATATGTGAGTTTCTTCACTTGAGAAGTGAAAATGAAGCTTTGGGTTTAGGACCTTCAGGCGGATCATCTACAGTGAGGCGGTCGATGTCCTAGACTCTCCGGGAGCTCACTGGGTCTAGCCGGAGTTCAAGTTCTTCATTGGACCATATGAAGATTCTACAAAAGTTGTAACATCCCTCACTTGTTATCTTTTTCTTTTTCTATTGCAAGAATTTGATGATCTTGGTTTTGTTCCGGTTCTATGTTTGACAAACTATTGTTTTCTATTTCTGCCGTGGTCCGTGAATGTCACAGCCCTGGAACCAAAACCCTAACATGGTATCAGAGCCATATCAAATTTATTTGCAATAGTTTGTGACCAATTATGTTTCCGAAACCAACATCCAAACCAATTTTAAAATTGTTTTTCCCTTGGTGTTAAATCGATTCATTTCGGAGTTTTTCTCATTCTCGGGGACGTTCGAGGGTCGAGTGGGATAGGAATTGCACATGTAATGGTTCGGGAAGGTCACCCCTACCCAGGATCACGACAAAGTGCTCCGGGGAGGGGTGGGGATCCGAGAGTACCCCAAAGGTGCTCTCGACCACCTGCTGACCAGAGACCACTTTCGTGGTGGTCTCTGGTCCGTATACCCCCTGACCCCTCCACAACAATTTGTTGTCCCCCTCGGATCCCTTATCGATGCTCGGGCGAAGTTTTAAGTCAATCGAACTTCATTTGTTACCGAAATGAATTGGTTTTTTGAGTTGGATACAAAATTAAATTTCAGTTTTTTCGAAATTTAATTTTATGATCCATTGGTTTTTTAAATGGTTGGACATGGGTTTTGTATTGACATTATTAAAGCATTTAATCACGTTAATACAATGTCGCATACTTTTTGATATGTGATGGGCAACATCGACGAATTGATAAGTGATCAATTCGACGAGGTTGCTTTAGTTTGTCTGAGATGTTCAATGAGCTTGATATATGTTGATATTTTGTATTGTAGGAATATATTGGATTGTCGCGAAATGAATAATCTCGTGCGGAATTGTGATGTGATAAGTTTCATATTCTTTTCAATTCAAGCCTAAGAATATACTTTAGTTCAGGACGAGCTCCAACTTATGGTCGCCGTTTCCGCTATGTGTATATTCTTTTTCAGGGTAAACGACCGACATGTGGTCGTCGTTACCGCGATATATTATTATTTGTCGAGACACGATCAGGTTGCGATCGTTGTCACCATTGTATTAATACAGGTTTACGATTACCCCACGGAGAAGCGCACGGGCGGCCGGGTTCTAGATTGCAGCGGGTGGCCATCTCAAGGAGTTGAGATCGGGTCACTCAAGTCTAGAATTGGCGGGTTGCTTTCCGCGCTTGGAGGAGGTATAGGATAGACTAACGGAGGAGTGCACAAGTCACCAGATTCGAGAAAGTATTGGGTGGCCCCCTCATGATGATGATGTTGGGTTGCTTCATTTCTTGGATTGCCTGGTAACTTGCTGCACTCGTAGGGGTCTGATTTTGGCTGCGCACATGCTATTCACGTGACCGGGGAAGTCACGTTTTGTTTGATGGCTCAAACGAAACGCGGGATTCCTAGATAATTCGACCATTCCATCTCTGTATTTTCATTACTTGGTTATGATGTGTTTACCTGTATGTGATGATATTTATCGCTTATCTGTAATGCTAATTATCTGCCTGCGATGATATATATAGTGATATATATGATATATACGTTTTGCACCTGCGCTAGCCCTGCCCCCGCCCTACCGTAAGTTAAGTAACCTTACGGTGAATACCCGGGGCCCGTGACGAATGCGGATGACGTATATGTGCATTCTATTTTCTTTTCATGCTTTTCTGTGATTGTATGAGAAGATGTTAGGTAATGTGATTATCTATTTGATAGGATTGCATTGATTCGGAATAATGCAAAGATAATAAACCTAAAACACATTGTAGAAACCGAATATTAGACATTAGTGTTATAGTCGATTCTATTGCTTTGCATAGAGGTATTCAGTTAGTAATATCCTACATCTCATTCGACGGGGAATGAGCCTAGATCCCTTCACAGGGAGTGGCCTCTTTGGAAAAAGATTATATTACTATAAGTTTTCCAATTGAATAGCCGTATCGTATTATTTTGCACAGAGGTATTCAGTTAGGAATATCATGCACCTCATTCGATGAGTTAAGAGCTCCGATCCCTTCATGGGGAATTCGCACTTAAGCAATAGATTACATAACTGTAAATATGCAAAACCACTCGGTTTCTACGATGAGATCAAGTTCATTATGTTAAAGGTTTTTTTCAAAACCATGCGTAGCCTTCTGTCATTTCAGGAACTAGAGTACTTAGTATTCGTACTACGTTTGTCGATCTTCGTCAAGACGTAGTGTACGGTAGCAAAGTGATGCGATTAGCCGGGACAGTCGCACGACTTTGTTGGCCTTCGTCAAGGGCTTGTGCGGGTGGGTTTGAGTTAATCATGAAATGACAAGTTGAACTTGACTAACGGCCTATGGTTTGTTGGCCTTCATCAAGGTCATAGGTCGGTATGTGTAAAAACCGATATCATGAGTTTCAAGTATTGGAACTTGCAATGAGATTGCATTCCTTCTATGGAGTGGGGTGGCTTGTTGGCCTTCGTCAAGAATACCACACCATGATAGTTTGGATTCTGATTCCTACTGTGAGTAATTATTACTCCCGGGAGATTTTAAGATGACCCCAACTAATTCTCCTTTTAGGGTTTGAAGGAGGATTCGACGAAACAGTGGGAGGCCTGATTGGATAAATTAATTAACCGATCTAATTTAGGATAGAGTGCACGATGAGTGTTTCTTCTCTCTCTCTCTCTCTCTCTCTCTCTCTCTCTCTCTCTCTCTCTCTGGCGGCGACCTAAGACTGACCTTAAACTAAAACTCGTAAACCTAGCTAGCCGAACATTTTTACAATCAACGGCTTTTGAATACCAAGATTGCCCTATTTCATGACATAATCGCATATTTCCTCACCCCTCCCACTTCCCCTTTTACTTCCTCTAGAACACTCGCATCTGATACAGAATCTATATTGCATGGAAGGCCATCTCGTATAATTACATACGAACTCAGAGAAAGTGTTTCAGTAAAGAACGACCGCTGGTTCTGGAGAAAGTGAATTGTATATAATACAATTCATTTGTCTCTCCTCTCCACCTTATCTTAAGTTTGAGAGCTCCTTAAATAAGAAGAATATACCAGTTACGCTTGTTGGATGATCTTGTTCCAATCTCGATACTGGAGGTGAAAGGAAAGGAAAAAAGAAACCAACTAGCATAAGTCTGGTATACATATGGTAAGAAAGAGAGATATCCAAAAGTGGTCGAAGTGAGCAGAAAGGAAAATACAACTACTGTTATGATTCTGGGCAGTGAAAGAGGCATTACTTGGAATACCTGGCCACCCCTTGAAACATTTTGATATTTCATGTTTTCTATGTGATTGTAATCGAAAACTGTTTTCTAATTAATTCTGACTGCTGAGTATATAGATATGAGATTAACATCCCACCTCTGTAAGCTGTTACAGATGCTGAGAAGAATTAGATAATTATAAATGTGATTTGATCCTCAATATCGGATATTGGAGCAACTGTTACTATTGGGAAATCACCTGGTTTTGCTTTTCAGCAAACTTTTGGTTTTGAATATCTGTTATTATGCACTAACTTTTAAAACCGATATATTCGTCTCTTTATTTGATAAAGAGTGATATAAATTTAAAAAATTTATATTATGAACATTTGCCTTTATCATTTGATAATCGGGTAAGGTGTATTGAATAACGGGATATACATTCTTAACCAAAATACAGTTTTCAAATTATAACACACAGGGTATGAGTTGGTGAACTCATAAGACTTATACATACTAATGTATGTTGTCTGGTGTTCGCACGGACCAAGGATTGGTACTTATACTTCGTTTCATTTTCCTATGAGTTCTCTGGTTTTAGACACGCATTCTTGTTGAAATGCAAAGTCCAAAGATTTTGAGAAGTTCATGGGACATAAGAATAAAGTACAGAACCAAATGTTAGAAGTATCAAGATTCTTCGAAGATATGGATACTTATGATAGGTATTCCGTAATAAAATAATCGAGAATTTGATTCTCTCTCAGATTGCTCATCCACGGGTGCACTCCAGGATGAGTAATGATGAATCGCCTTCTTCAATTAAGAGATGCACTAGAAATATATACATTTCAATTGATACCGGTTCCACCTAAATTTGTACCTCAAATTCTATATGTGATATAGAATGGATTATCATCTCAAAATTGTTGAGATGTTGAGTTGTCTAGTTTATACTTAAAACTAGAATCTGGATAAACTTAAGGCATATTTTAGTAATGGCAGTTTGTGGGTTATCCCAAACATTGACGATGGATTAACTTTTTTCCATTTTCAAGAGCAAAAGTTTTTTTGCTCTCAACACGCCACCTATTTAGAAAATGAATTTCTTGCATGAGAAATTAGTGGGAGTATTGTATAACTAGAATTAATTCCAGAAGCACAAACGGTTACTGAAGATTTAGTTGAACCTGGAGATCCAATTGACTCTGACAAATCTTAGCCTACTCCACAGATTTAGTAGGTGATCTCAGCCACCTGAGAGATACTTCTATTCCCTCGTAAATGGTGACAGAGAGGCTTGCATCATGTGATGATGACCCTACTAGTAATGTAATGACCCTAAAAGTCCTATACAATTTTATTGATCCAATGATAATAAAAGAGTTTATTTCTGTTCTGGTTTCGAGTTATAAGTTATTATTGATAACTTATGTACAATAAACTTTTTATAGCTCACTGGTTAAGACTCTCCACTACTGTCCCATAGCCTACAAGTTTGAATCCCATCAGTCCTAATTGTTTTAATATTTTTCTTTTTAACTTTTCCGAAGCCCAAGAATTGCACGTGCATTACACGGAGAAACGAAGAGTTGCAAATAAATCAAACAATATAAATGATACATAAATACCCAGATGAATGCACTGCACGAACCCCAAGGCAATTGCCTCTTTTTGGACCGCCAGAAAACCGCCACCGGCGGCCTGCTTAGCTCCAAAATTCTCCATCCTTTGCACGTGCATCCCTTCAGCTCCCAACTACTCATTTTTCCTATTTGATTTTCCTGAATTTAACCATAGAACTGTCAGACCCTTCATCTCTATAATTAATCCTTTTTAATTCTTGTTAATTATTTTTAATTATCCATACATCTATCCCTCACTCACTATAAATACCTAGATCAGTCCTAACTCTCCCCCTAGGTATACCACTCTCTCAAATCTATATTTTCTTTCAAAATTCTCAAGCACTTAAGTTCCTTCAAGGAGTCGAGCAGTTTCTTCTCTCTTACGTCTTCGTTCCCTCAAGATCCTTCATCTCTCTCTGTTGCTCCATAACTCGCTCAAGTGACGTCAGTAGATCGAGCTCGCTCCCTAATCGCATTCACGGTCTCAGTTCTACAAACAGAGGCATGTACTTCTCCTTCTCGTTCATACAAGTACGAACATGCAACATTAAGTCCTCTTATCCTCTCTATTTCCCCTCTTGTATGCTCTCCCCGTTTTTTATGACCATGTCGCCACCCCTCGTCACTAGTAACTACGTAAGTCCCAAATTCTATTTCCTTTCATTTTTATCACCTTCTTTTGAATCAAATGATAACATACTAATTTCTAAATCATAATTAACTCCAAATGTATATAAATAAATACGATTATCGTTAGTATAAAATTTATGACCCATGAATTACTTTTAAATAAAAATTACGAGTTATTTATATAGAGTTTCATGACATGTTGACAAAACACTATAAATTGATAGATACCAATTTACGAATAAATAGCATAATTTTTGTTCTATCAATGCTTGTCCTCGTGTTATGTTAATTTAGAATTCACGGGGTAATGACCTATCCCATCACATACACTATAGCTTCATAGCACGACAAGCTAGGTTACAAGTTTAGCCAAAATGAAACAATTACATTAAAATACCTTTGCTTTTATAAATAAGCATTTTTATCGATATTTTTAAATCCTTTACAATTACTCATCTATAACCCTTTTAGGGGAACCCATTTACGGATGGTGTGGGTTATCGCATGTCCTTGAGATAGTAGAGCGGGATTATCACGACTCTGAAATCTTTGTACGGAAATTTTTCTGTTAATATACAAGAAATGAGTTTTACAGTCTAAGTTTGAGTTATAAGTTACTTTTGTTAAATAAAAGCAAGAAGCAACTTGTAGCTCACTGGTAAAACCCTTGCAATGCTGTGACGTAGCCCCTGTGTTCGATTCCCATCAGACACAATTATTTTTTCTGATTTTTCTTTTTAACGTTTTGGAAGCCCAAAAGATTGCACATGCAACACACGGGAAAATGAAAAGTTCAAAAAAATCAAACATGTGGAAAATGTAATAAAATGAGATTTAATCAGATGGCATGAATCTCGAGGCAAATGCCTCAAGATCGACCGGCCAATCTTGCCCATAGGCCGGTGCCGACGGTTCAGTTGGGGCCAAATTGCCCCATGCTTTACACACACATCTCTTCAACTCCCCTTAACCCCTCTGCACTGTTTGATTTCTCTGCAATCAAACAGATACCCTTCAATTCACCAATTAACACAATTTTAATACTTTTAATTCACATTTTTAATTCCCAAACCCTAATTCTCCACTATAAATACCACCTTCTACCTTGACTCAGCACCATTCTGAAAATTCTAGCCAAAACTCTCTAAAAAGTTCTAAAGTGCAAGTGGAGTAAAGTGGAGTTAGCAAGAAAGTTAGTTCCGGGGAAGATCGAAGCCAATTCCGGAGCTCCCGTGACACCCCGAAGTATCCATCTTCTTCCTAACGCTTCCTTTCACGTATTCAAACCGTATGCCCCTCCCAATTCTCCTCATTTTCATTGATACTCATTTAAAATCAAATATCGGAAAAATGGAGTTATTACCGATATCATCTTTTCTAAAACCTATAACTCCATTTTCTTTTATCATTTGGTCAAACCAATTTTACCACTTCACTTATAATCTTAATACCAATGTTTAGAATCAAGTTTAACCAAGAATCTTATGTGAAACAACCATGATTGAACTTTTATATTAAAATACCTTGAACTTTGTTATCACACCTTTTCGACTAATCGTTTAAACAATACCTTTAGAAAAACTTCACGAGATAACGACCTACCCCACACGCACACTTGGTTTCATGGCACGATGCCGAATTGTATGTATTTTTGGTTCGAAGATAGTATTTACAATAAAATACCACATAATTTAAAACCGGGTTTCTTTTAAAACGGTATTTCATACCCCTTTACAATTATGCATCTACAACCTTCTTTAAGGGACTTGCTAATGGATGATGCGGATTATCGCACATGCTGAAGATAGTAGAGCGAGATACAGACCTCCTTATGGAGCATTCAATCTCTAAAGGATATAAATACGGTTTTTAAGAAAAACTAATTTCTAAATAAAACTAATTTTTAAATTATATAAAATTATAAATCCTTATTTTCAAAATATAATGAAACTATATTTTTATAAAAATGAAAGATTAAAAAATGTCAATAAAATTCCATCAAGTTACTAAAAAGACTAGTTTTTAATAAAATACCATAAACTTTCAAAAGCTAGGTCTTCATCATTAAAATAGCTCATTACTTAAAACACATACTCATGAAAACCTTAAGTAATATAAAAACCCCTTGAAGTTTTATTTTTAATCTATATTAATATATTTTTTCATAAAACCCCCTCAAGATATATAAAATACTATATTAAGGACTTTAATAAATATAGGTTTAAGCGGGATCAATTCTCTTAAGCCCCGGGGAGCCGAAGAAAGTGAGTGCTTGCCTATTCAGGTTAGAAAACTTAACAGGAGTTATCAATGGCAATTTTCTTTGAAAAAGACACAAATCCTGTCGTCTATATGTAGCAGTTGTCGATAACTCCCGAACCTAAGAAATTCAAAAGTTAAATCAGTTTACAAATGTCTGACTCAATCTGTGTCTAACCTCAAACCTGAATCCAAACTCAAACACGAATACTTAATCATGAATATGAATACTCGAATTCAAACATCAATAGCAAACGTGTATACTTGACTTGACTTGACCGAACCATGGTTATAACTTGACTTGAACTTGACATGACTACTTGAATACAAGACTACATTCTGAACATGAATACTTGAACATTTTGTATCCATGGTTTCAGCCAAGACTTGTAAATATATCTATACAATACATTACGCGGGGATAATGGGGTAGATTGGTACGGAACGTATATCGTGGCACGAGAGGTCACTTAAAAGACACCTACATGAATTCTCGTGCCGTTGTCCCATGGGTTATGGCGGGGCCTTGTACTACATGTTACCATAGTCCACGGGGTAAGATGGACTCCTCTCGTATACATGAATATCTTCTTTACCCAATTACAAACAACTATATTATAATAACTATCATATACCGGTAATCAGTCATATACAACTTTACCTGTTTATTTCACTTTATATACTATCTTCTCTTTTTTCTTTTGGTACTTACCGAGTGTTAGTTCGCTGACGACATTTCTTTCTGTTTCTTTCTTTGGAATGTTCGTCAGGAGAACTGGACACTGAAGAGATTGAGCCAAGGCAGGAGGATTTGGACCAGCTTGCGGCACAACCTGACTACTAGTTCCTTAATACTTACTTTCAGTATGCCACTATTTAGGCATTTGCTTTATATCATTGTATCTTTTGTTTCAAATGGTTGTATATAAAGTTGAATGTAAATAAAATTTGATGTTCATTTTATTAATTTTGTCATTCTTGTTCAGTTATATATTGCTTAATTACACTTAACATATTTATTTCATAGTAAATACGTTGCGGGCTGCCATGTCACCGTTTTCTTCTACTGGGAAGCGGGGCGTGACAGGGATACAGAACTTCTTACAAAGCATTTAGTCTCAAAAGGAATAAAAATACGATTTTTAAAGAATACGATATTTTAACAAATTAAATAATTTGAAAATTCTCATAAATCATAAATCCGTATTTTTCTGTTAAAACTACTTTTTGAAGAAAAAATATATTATTAAAATGAAATTAAAATTACAGAAAAATACCACCAAGTTTCCAAAAATATAGTTTTCATAAAAATACCATAAACTTTTAAAATCTAGGTTTCATCACTAAAATACCATTAAAACTAAAATACATTTTCATAAAAACTCTTAATATTCTAAATCACTCTCGAGGTTTATTTTTACAATATTAAAACATTTTTCATAAAATCCCTTGAGAAATGCAAACAATGTAAACACAACTGAAACAACAAAATTAAATTTTTAAGGACACTAGATAAACATAAGTTTAAGCGGTATCGATCATTTCTCTTGAGCCCCAAAGGGCCGGAGAAAGTGAGTGCTTACCTATTCAGATTAGACAACACTGCAACTTAACAGAATTATCAATGGCAATTGTTTTGGAAAAAGACATAAATCATGCCGTCCATGTGCAGCAGTTGTCCGATTACTCCCGAACTTAAGAATTTCAACGGTAAAATCCATTCACAAGAAATGACTATAACCGGAATACAAGCTTGAACATGACTTAGATGCGAATTTAAACTTGAACTCAAACCTAAACTGGATACTTGATGTTAACATGAGTACCTGAACTCAATGTGTACTCTTGAACTGACTTGACTCGAACCATAAATACAACTTGACATGAATACATGAACACTTGACACGAATACTTGATCTTGACATGAACTCAATATTTCAACTTGATATATTCATGGATTCGAGCAAGGCTGGTAATTTTAACTATAATTTAGAATATACGGGGTATTGGGGTAGTTCAAATGTTAATCCAACGAAATCTCAGGAGTCCCCTAGATCATGAATCCATGTCTACTAACATAAGCAATCTATCATGAGGACACGTATTTCCTTACTCCTGGATTATAGCCTGTGTGGTTTGGAATACTTCAACACTAGATTGAAGTTCCGTTACTAACACTTGATTCAGGCCCGTGATTCCTTACCCGTGGATTACAGCCTGTTGGGTTCGAGAACACTCTTGAGATTAGTTGACATTCACCCTTTAATTTATGTTAAATTAGCTTACCCATGTAGAGACCTTTTAGGACACTTACATGCACTTCATGTTCACTATAACTACACTACACGGCCATGCTATACTATTTTTCTATACTCATGTTACCTTGCCATACTTATAAACATATTGTCATACTCATGATACCTTGCCAATAGAATTGCATGTTACATAGAATTGCCATGCTTATATTAAATGACATGTTTAAATACCATATCTCTTAATCCATTGCTTCATGATATCCATTTTCCAACTTGTCGTTATACTTTTATACTTCACTCATTTCCTTGGGGACTTACCGAGCAAAAATTCGCTGACGAGCATCCATCCATCTCTTTCTTTTTGGATGTTCGTCAGGTGGTCTAGAAACTGAGAAGATAGAAGCGACTGCAGGGGATTATGACCAGACCACTACTCAAGCTTAGCTTAACTCATCTTTTCTTTCAGTTTATGTATACCACCTGTTTAGTCAATTATTTTCTTGTATTTCCTTTCTCAGTTGAACTCATGTATTGTAAATGTATTAATTTTGAATTTAAATAAATTTGTTGAAATTTAACATGTTAATTTCTTATCATTTTATATTGCTTATTTACGCTTAGCGTATTTATTCCGGGAAATGACCTTCTCGAAATAAATACGTCGCAAGTCTCGTCGCGTACCTGCTTCCGTCTTTTAGGAAGCAGGGTGTGACAAGTAATCAATTGGCTATGGGAAGTGGTGACTTCTAATTGATGGCTGGATGCCGAGTTATCCTACTTGGACTCCATGCACTGCAACAAAGTGTGGACTTTGTTGGGTGCTCCTAAAGGGGTAAAACCCACTAGGAGCAAGTAGATCTTACGAGATCAGTGCAAATGGAAAGGTACTAATCTAATAAGGTTAGACTTGTAGTAAAAGTTTTTCATCAAATACCCGATGTGGATTGTAATGAAACTATTGCTTCAGTGTCTGTGCTAAAGTCCATACGGATATAACTTATCATTGTTGTCTTTCATGACTATGATATCTGGCATGTGGATGACTATAATGTCTTTCTAAATTGGATTTAGAAGTGTACATTTATATGACTCTACCAGAGGGTTATCTTAATCAGTGGGAGCGGCGAAAAGCGTGCAAATTTCTTAAGTCTATTTTTAGACTAAAGCAAACATAACAGAAAAGGATCATCGGTTTTTTATGATACGGTCAAAGTGTTAGACTTCATCAAAATGAGAGATGAACCTGATATTTGTAAGAAGGTAGTAGGGAGTGTTGTTAGATTTCTCATATGGTATGTGGATGACATACTCATAATAGGAAGTGATGTTCCTATACTGCAAATCAGTAAAACAGTAGTGGTCATATGTGTTTCCCCATATAGGATATGGATATCAGTCCAATCCTGGAGAAACATAGGACAGTAGTGAAGAGCATTTGATGTTCTTAGTATATAATAATAGCAACCTCCTGAAGGAGGTTGTTACCGATTCTAGTTTTTCAGGTAACATGAAAGACGGAGCGTCTGTCACGAGTTATAAGTTTTTCAGGTAACATGAAAGAATTCCAAGTGGGATATTAAGGTAGTCATGGCCCTAAATGCTGATTGTGAATCAGCAAAGGATAACGCCTTAGAATTCGCTGGATATAATTGTTCGTTTATGAACATAATCCCATCATCTGTACAGGCAAATACTAAGACAGGTATCGATCAGTTCGGAAGATATTTGATCTCCATGAAATTGAGATTCAGAGAGAAAAAGAGAGATGCACTGTGCCGAGTCCACTCATTGAGGCTAATTCTCGAACACAGATTGCGAAACGGTTAGTACAGAAGTTAGTCATGAAATACCGCAATAATTGGCTTTAAGTGCAAGTGGGGGATTGTTGGATATAGGTGCCCTCAAGGCAATTATTGTAATTGAAGGAGGACCTATACGAGAGAACGATCTTACTCGAGATAATAGTATGCTATCTGGTTTGTCTTTATCTGTCATGTGAATACGTTTTACTAGTTATCACATATCGCCTATACATGAGATAAAGCCGTTAGAATTTTGCTTGGTTACCAGGATGATGATGCAGATCATACTAGTGGGGCATGTATAGTCAATAAGTACATCCTTAAAGGTCTATAGCCGTAGGAGAATCGAGACTGGGTATCGGTACTCCAGCTTAGACTAGTGTATACGTTTCCTGACCCGGTTGGAGAGCGATAGCTGATCCCATAGCTATTGGTTTTTGACATCGAGAATTGTATACAGGTGCTCATTGGATGAGTTATACTGGATGAACTCACCGAGAACTCCTGGTTGGTAATATACCAATGTTAGATAGCAATTCTCTGGTGACATGAGTATAGGGTAGTCCCTAGGACCTACAATCGCCACAATGTCTCATGTGTGTTCCCACTATACTTAGACTTATACCCTACCACTTCTCAAAGAAGTCATACAAACAGGTTTTTGTTGGGTATAATCCTGAAGCACGTAGAGGCAATAAGCGGTCGAGGGGATTCGTCTCTCCTAGTATAAGGAAGTGATATCGAACTGTGCAGGACATGACCACAACCACAAGTAGGTGGCCATCGCAGTGAAGATAAACTGATAAGTGTTATGGTTGTATCTCTGGTTGGTTATGAGTTCTCTGTCGCACGACTTATCGAGTTATTGGGGTCTGACAGATTCTAAACCCTAGACCCGATATGCGATACCCATAGACGAAGAGACTGGACTTTACGGTGACTGTCACTTATAGACATTGTAGGGTCCAGATGAGTTTGCTCGTCGACCTTCTTTTATCTTGATCATACCTAGGTAGCCATTACGTACGACTAGTGCTATTGACGTTCTTGTGGGTTACCCTGTCAGGGGATTGGATCCGAAAGGGATTCAGATTCAATCGGATGTAATCTTATATAACCTACTGGCAGCGTATTGACAGGTCTTTAGAGTCCCGCAACGAAAGTTCCATCCTGGGCAAAATGTTGAAGTGATGTGCGTATTCGATATGTGCGGGAGTTCGATTAAATGTATGATTTAATCAAATGTCCGAAAAATACTAGATGGTTTAAAAGCCGGAATATTAAATCAAGCGTTAACTTAATGACCGTATTTTGATATGGTTTCTAGTATTGTGTATTTGGATACACACACACACTCTATATATATATATATATATATATATATATATATATATATATATATATATATATATATATATATATATATATATATTATAGTATGCGATGCTGATATATTATTGTGTATGCGATACGTATAATGGAAATGTATTTGATACATATTTTCTTCTCTTTATATATATATATATATATATATATATATATATATATATATATATATATAAAATAAAGAGAAATGATTTATGTTATGAATAAACATAAAGAGAAATGAAATGAAATGAAAAGAAAAGAAAAGAAAAGAATAGAAGAGTGGACTTCTTCTATCTTCTTTTTTTTGTTTTATTCATTCTTCTCTTCTATTCATCTCTTTTCTTTTTATTTTAATTCTTTAACATCTTTTTCAATGGCTCATCTTCTTCCTCTCTCTACAAAAATGGTGAGAGTATGAAATAAGCTTAGAATTCAAAAAAAAGGGCATTTTTCTTAATCACATCACCTCACACATTAACCTAGCTAGTTCAATATATGAGTTTCTTTACTTGAGAAGTGAAGATGAAGTTTTGGATTTGGGACCTTCATGCGGATCATCTACGGTGAGACGATCTGCGTCCTAGACTTTCCGGGAGCTCGCTAGGTCTAGCCGGAGTTCAAATTCTTCATTGGAGCATATGAAGATACTATAAAGGTTGTAACATCCCTCACTTGTTCTCTATTTCTTTTTCTATTGAAAGAATTTAATGATCTTGATTTGGTTTCGATTCTATGTTTGACAAACTATTGTTTTCTATTTCCTCCGTGATCCATGAATGTCACGACCCTAGAACCGAAACCCTAAAAGATTTAAATGCTGAAGAAATGTTAAGATTTGTTATGGCAGATGAACAGATTCTCGGATTTGGAGAAAGACATATTTTTGAGCTGTACGTTCAAAGGGTATTGCAACCGACATACAAAAGGGTTCCGAGGAGTACGCTAAAATGTCGCTGTTTTAGCCTTTTTAACGAAGGTAAACATGTATTAATTACTACTATTACTTCTTAAGATACCGGTATTTTATTAACTTCTGATATTTGAACTGATAGAAGGGAACTATCCTGAATTTGTGTTATTGCACATTGGATAGATTCTGACTGGTATTTGCAAAAAAGAATTATTGTTTTTAGACAATTTCAATTCTCACATAGTGTTTTTAATATAACTTCTGAAATTAGATTTATTTTAAAAGAATATCATTGTATGAATAAAAAAAATTCTATTTCTTTTGATAATGCTAACAACAATAATAATGTTGTTGTTGAACTCATTAGAATATGCAAACCAATTTGTAGTGGTCGTTTTTTTCATATTCGTTGTGTATGTCATATTCTTAATCTTGTTGTATATGATACATATATTGTATGTAGTTTAAATATTCAAACAATTAAAGATGCATTTAATTTTTTAAAAGTTCTGGAAAAAAATCTGAATATAAATCTAGATGACAGGCTAAAGGACTAAGGCTGACTCTTAGAAAAGATGTGGCCATTAGGTGGAATAGTACATGTGATATACTTCGTATTGCATCAAAGACGGTCAGAATTATTAGTAACATGTGCAATGAATAAATGCCTGTAGAAAACCACTTAACAGAGGATCATCGGGCGGCTGCAGAACTTTCTAAAGATTTTCTTATGAGTTTTAAAATAGTAACCGAACGATTTTATGAAACTTATACCCCCTACATCTCATATTCTTGTCTCTGAATTGTATGATATAGCTCAATGTTTTTCTACTCACTCTGATAATCCAATTCTTCGGCCAGTTATACTTGCCATGCTAACAAAGATTTCAATATTTCTCTGAAATTCTAATTGTTTACTGTTTGTATTCGGTAATGGACCCTGGAATTAAATTAGAAGGTTTGGAGGTTCTTTTAAATGGGTTCCATGGATGCATGGGGCATAATATAGATATTGATGTTTATGTTAGTACCATAAAATGTAAATTAGATGAAGTGTTTGATTTCATGACTGGACAATCGACGACAGAAGCTATTCATTTGCTTCGTCAACTTGTCAAGCATCTTCGAGAGAGGAGAAAAGATTTGCATATGATATTTATTGATTTAGAGAAAGCGTACGACAAGGTACCTAGAGAGTTATTATGGAGGACAATGATGAAGAAGGGGGTCCCCGTCAAATACATTGACATATATAATCAAGGATATGTACGATGGAGTAGTAGTAAATGTCATAACTTGCGGTGGCCTAACGAATGATTTTTCAATTAAAATTGGTTTACATCAAAGATCGGCATTAAGTCCATTCATGTTTACCATCATGATGGATGAGCTTACTAGAACTATCCAAGATGAGGTACCTTGGTGTATGTATTCGCTGATGATATTGTTCTAGTAAATGAGAAGAAAACAGGGGTTAATGCCAAATTGGAGTTATGGAGGCAATCGTTGGAATCTCGGGAGTTCAGATTGAGCAGGTCTAAGATAGCATATATACATTGCAAATTTAGCAAACAGAGAAGTCAATACCACATTGGTATAACACTAGAAGTACAAGAGATATCACCGAGCGATCAGTTTAGATATCTAGGCTCCATCATCCAAAAGGATGGGGAGATCGATAATGATGTTAATCAAAAGATCCAAGCTGGTTGGTTGAAATAGAGGAGTGTAACAGGGATATTGTGCAATCGTAACTTTCCGTTAAGGTTAAAAAGGAAGTTTTATCGGAGCGCTATCCGGCATGCCTTATTATATGGTACAGAATGCTGGGCTCCTAAGAAACATCATACACAGAAGATGCACGTAGAGGAGATGCGTATACTTCGTTGGATGTGTGGTAACACTAGAAAAGATAAGGTGCGAAATGAGAATATTCGTGCAAAAGTTGGTGTAGTACCTGTAGAGAACAAGATACGGAAAAACTGGTTAAGATGGCTTGGTCATTGTTTCCCCAATAAAAGAGCAAAGCTTTGTTCAAAATTTGAAAGATAGCGCGCCAGAATCAAATCTCTTTGTTAAACAGAGTCGTTGGATCAAAGATCCAACGGAGATGATAAATCGTCATAATACAGAATTAAATTCTGTTGAGAAAATATTCCTCAAATATTTCTGAACAAGAAATATTACTCTCTGTAAAACAGAGCACCGTTGGATTAAAAATCCAATGGTAATTAAAAATCTCCAAGCTACAGAATAAGCTCTGTATGGGAAAATATTTCCCAATTTTGTTAAAAACGAGAAAAATATCTTCTGTAAACAGAAGTTCTTGGATCAAAGATCCAACGGTGGATAAAATCCCCAAATCAATTAAAGATCTCTCAACGAGATATTTCTTTAACTAAATCAACAAATCTGTCTCTACTATATAAAGGACCCAAGACTTCAAGTCTTGTAGAGAGGTGACCCCCTGTAAGCTTTGAGAAACAAAAGAAAAAGAGAAAAAGAGAATTCAATTCTCCAAAAAAAAAAAGATCACTCTTTTAGAAAAAGAAACCCTAGATAAGAAAGAAAACATAGAAATTATTTTATCTCTTTTTCGCCACTCCAAGAGTTTAACTCTTTTAAAAAGAACTTAGTCATTCCTCTGGTTGAGCTCTGAAGAAGCAAATCTCCCCATAAATTGAGAATTTAATTCTCATCGGGGAGATTCTGTAATGCACATTCAAAATTTAGGAGAAAGAACTAAGTTCAAAGAATTTAATTCTTACAAAAAGATATAGGAATTTAATTTCTCTGATAAAATTAGGGTTTAACCCTATAAATGAATTTAATTTTTATAAAAATAAGAGACCTGAAATTCTTAAAACTCAGATCAAGATCTCCATGCATATTAGCGTTCAACGCTATAACGACAGATCACGTGTTCCCACGTGAGCACCTCTAATGAACAAAAAAAGAACGACTGAGATCGAGTCACGTGATCTCACGTTACCCCCTAATAGTGCTTAGCACTTATAAAAGAAAGAGGGAATAAATCAAAGATGGTTCCTATTGTTAGGACGCCTCACGTGATCCGACATAACCTCCAATAGTGCTTAGCACTTATAAATGAACAAGAGAATAAACGCAAAGAAACAGTGCCCAATTCTCAGGCGCCTCACGTGCCACACGTGAGCGCTCCAAATTTCAGTGTTTAACACTTCTTTAGAGCCTCACGTGGAAGCACGTGAGCGCCGAGCAGATATTAGTGTTTAACACTATGAGAGGCCGAGCTCAACCTAAATTAGCCAAGTCTCCCGAAACCAAAACCCTTTTGATCACCAGTCAACCGAGACCTCCTATGCTCAGGTCTTCCCAAATCGATCTTAGTTCCAAAGATAACTAATGATCTCCTAACAGATGGTGGCTAAATTGATGTTCATTCCACCATGATCTCTCCCTTCAATCTGGAATTCGGTTCAATGGTACATCTCTCCACACCTCTGATACATGTCGTTGTAATTCTTCAACGTCTTCAGAGAGGTGGGGGTCCCGACAACCAACAACTCTTTGGTGCATTCCCAGACTGATGAGCACACCCCAATACGGACCACAACATCCTAAAACTACAATGGACCGTAATGTCCTTAAACTAGTTGTGGACCGTAAAGTCCTTAAACTAAACCCTCACCCCAAAAATGGTGATCAACGTACTGTAACGTTCTTAAACTAAAGCAATAGAGCCCAAATACTCTTTTGTTGGATCAAAATGATCCTAAACTCCCGTTAAGTAGATCTTAGTCTAAGATCGGACTAACGTATCCTTAACAAATATTTAAGTTGATCTTAATCTCAAACGAGATTAACGATCCTTAAATAAAGACCCAAATCTAAAATATGCGGATTTGGACTAATCCACGCCCTACGGGGTACAACATAAATTACTCTCCGTATACAATCTACGGGCAACCGAAAATAAACAAACACACATGGCACGAAGTGACTTTCTGGAGCAGGATAAAGTGGTTACCGCAATGCGATAACGTAATTAACTGCAGGGGCTTGCGCCTGCAGGGAAAAGCGTCCCCACAATCAAAAACCCCTCAGAAATGAAGGGGAATCTGACGAAATCTGCTACAACGGCCGCATCCGTCCAAACCTCCGATACACGGTGCCATAAATCAACTTGGTATTTTCGGATAGGTGGACGGATAAACCCAAATAGCATCTGCCCCCAAATTCAAGCAAGACGTTTGTCTTCCCAGTTTTCGGCAGTAAACAGTCATGTGGAACGTTGACTTATGGAAGCACCGGTTCGACGAATGGATACTATCGATATAGACAATGTCAAAAGGACGAAAGGGAGACCGAAGAAAATATGGATGGAGGCGATACGAAAAGATATGGTTGCCAAAGGCCTCAATGAAAGTATATTGTTCGATAAGAGTGAGTGGAGGCGGAGGATTCATGTGCTGGACCCGGCGTGATTCTCATGTTGGTTCATATAGCCTACCCCATATGCTTGGGATAAAAGACTCAGTTGTAGTAGTAGTGGTGGTAGTAGATGAAATGTTTGTTTTGTATGTTGCACGATCTTCTGCTGGTAGAACTACTAGACCACCGGCCGCAATCAGTTCACGTACTTCGAATCAGGTTTTTGCACTTATTCAACAGAAGAAAAAGGCATGAAACCCCGTGGCCTTATCATCGTCATTTTTAAATGAATTAACAATATATTTACAAACCAATTTAGATGTAGATTATATTATAGATGAGTTTGATGTTTTAGCCTGGTGGAAAAGCCATGGACATTTGTATCCGGTGCTTTCCACTGTTGCTTTTGACTTACTAATCATTCCAGTATCCACAGTAGCGTCGAAAAGTGCTTTTAATACAGATGGAAGGATATTAAGTGAGAAGAGATGCAGTTTGGCGTATGACACAATGAAATGCATGATTTGTTCGTAAGAGCAGCTGTTAGAAAGCAAATGCAATCACTGAACTCGAATTATCTACTTGAAGAGCTTATAGGATCGGACGAGACCAACACCGAAGAAGGAAGCACAACCGGCGCCGACGAGTGATGAATAGGATCTATAATAGTAAAATAGGAATTACGTAAACCCGATTCTCTCTCATTGAGCTCAATAATTGGGAAGGATTTGTATGCAGGCCGAGTGGGTTCGGTTTATAATGTAAAAAAATAAATTGTATTATGTAATTGTAATTTAATTTATTTTAATAAAAAATTCAGTTCATTTTTTCATTTATTATTAATTTTTAAGCTTTTTTTAAAATTTAAAATAAAATGATACCCAAGTCTCGCCTCACAATTCGTCTAAGCGACGAGATGAACAGGATCATGGCCCGTTACTGTTGAACTCGTCTCGCCTCGCCAAGCGGGCTAGACGAGTCCAACTCATCTCGTTGGGCTCAATGAGTCCAACAATTCGCCTTTGTTAATTTGCCTGGCCTAAGTGAAGATGGTGGCTTAGGTACACGTGAGCTTGAAACAAATTGCCATTTGTGTGGGAGACATGTCCATGCCACTTCAAGCAAAAAAAAAATGCAGTGTACTTATATAACAATGCTTAATTGGTAGCCCCCTCACTCTCATGGAGTACTTCAGTATATCACATGCAATTAAGGATAGGGTTTTCATCCTTACAGTCATATAGTACCTTCTTTTTGCCTAAACAGAATTGGACAACTTTGGCTCCCTTTTGTCAATCCCAATCATATATATCATGCATGTTCCCTTGGCAAACAGTAGTTAAATTTAGAGGGTGCACTGGTCGCATGAAAAAGCTAGTTTTGTAGGATCATGCATGCTGTAGTATTATGAAAAATACAATGCAACAAAAAAAAAATTTAAAAACAATCTACTATGGAGAGTTTGAGATCCTGGAGCATCTTATATAGCCTGCTGGAGATGGTTCGAGTTTCGACAAGTTTCCTTTATATAAATTTTATGATATATGGTCAAGTTAATTAACTAGCACGGCTTGATAGATATCAGAACTGTATAAATATATAATAGATGATATGAAATTTTAAATGAAGTCTGTTGTTTAAGGGAACATTTTTGTATGTGGCTTATTTTCCATTGAACATTAATTTGAATGATTTATTTCCTATGGTAAATGATATCGCAAGTTTTGTTACTTCAGTTGTAATGAAAGAAAGTTGGGCGCCAAGGCCCATGACCATGAATAAGGACATAAATAAATGTGCAAGCTCCATGTGCAAAGAGCATAATAATAATGCATGGTCAGGGTATCAATGATGTCTTCTTTCTTCCATTTCTCCAACAACTATAGATGGCATCCATATATACGACACCCTAGCACCCTAAAATCAGACACGAGCAGAAATTTAATGCTTTATGCGGACCTTTCTAGAAATTAAAAACATAGGACCTAGGTCCTAACTATTGATTATGCATCCCATGGTAATTACATGCACCGTTTAATTCTGATGGGGAAAAAACCTACATGTGCAACTATTTTTTTGAGTTAAAACGAGTCGGAAACTCTCACGTTTCTTTAAAGGAGTTTAACGAAATCCCCGTGATACATATGCAACTATATATGATTTCTCATTAATTACCAATACAGCCTTGTTGAGATGTGTGAATTAAAATAGGCCCTTGTTGGAAAAAGTATGAATTACCAATACAGCCTTGTTGAGATGTGTGGATTAAAATAGGCCTATGTTGGAAAAAGTATGAATTACCAATACAGTCTACGTTGGAAAAAGTATGAGAAATGCATGGGAATAAAACATAGTTAGATGAAGATCGTCTATGATAAAAGTCCATGTACACTCATATAAATATAAATATATAAGTCCCGGTTCCATCTTATGTTTTATACCCATGCATTTCTCATATTTTTTTCAATATTGGACTATTTTAATCCACACATCTCAACAAGCCTAATAGTAATTAAAGTCTCTTGCAGTGAGTGAGAGGTCTTGGGTTCAAACTCTACTTGCATCAGGATGCGGCCGCCTATCTGTTTCTCTTGATTATGAAGGTTTATGCAGGGATTAACCATTTGCTAGTCGTAGGTACTCTAATCCTAGCTAGGATGCATACATCAAGACATTGAATAAGTTAATGGAGATTATATATATAATGGTCTAAAATGATTAATGAGCTAGCTAAACCATGCATATTAGAGCCACAAAAAAATAATTTTGAGGAGGAGAGAGCCTATAATTTGAGCTGTGGACAAACTAATGGAAGAAGAAAACAAGATAGGGTTCGGTGCTAGTAGAAATGGAGGCATGTGGGTTTGGCCCCAACATGTTTGGGAGCCATGAGTGCCACTTATTTTGTAATTAAACTAAACTTCTTTAAATTTTGTTCCAAAATGCCAGAGATTTCGTTGGAAGCTAGTATTCAATTTTTATAGATAAACTTTATAGATAATGAATCGATCGGACATGAGGGGATTTTTGTGCACACATATGCAGGAATCATGGAGCAGTATCTTATTTGTATCTAAATAAATAATGGCATGCAGGGTTAGTTTGGGGGTATTATATAGGGAAAAGAAACATGATATATTGAGATGAAAAAATAATAACCCTGCTCATTGAATATTCCATTTTTAACAGTGCTTCACAAAATAATATATCTTGATTACAAAGCCATAACATACATCGAGAGATCACATGTTTATACATGCTACGGTACTTTATTGTCTCTTACAGTTTTTTCGATTATAACATATTTGGTTGAAGCCGAACATTAACTCTATCTAAAATCATGACTTGGTTATTGCAATTCGGTATTCATATTTAAACGATATTTTGGATTTTTTGACAATTAAAAAACTTGTTCAGTTTCAACATAAACATGGAGTTAATTTTCGATAGACAATTCTGAACATATGACTAGCGTATTTGTGCTTCGGAAGCAAATTGCACAACCATGCACATGCGTCTGTTATGCTTGAGAGTGGCCGATGCATCATCAACTCTATATATGCTTGACTCTCTGATACTCGTAAGTGGAAACTCCCCAAATCTTGACACGTAGCGGATGACATGTCATCCACGTAAGCCCATTAGATTCCTGAGGGCTACGGAGCTAGAATAAATATGATCCATTGGGAACATTTCTTGACGCCTCGCCTCCAAGGTTGCGCCCGACCTATTAGAAAAAATCCCCGGAATACGTTCCCCCTTCGGCTGACCGCTGGCCAATAGCTCGTCTCCGAGCTATCCTATAACTGAGACTCCTAAGCTCACTTACTCGTCTCCGAGCTATCCTATATCTGAAATTTCTCAGCGTCCCTGTTTGGCTGGGAGCACGGAACCCGAGCGCTCCCATAACGGTTCCGTGTATCTCGCCACGACGAGATCTCCGTCGCTCTACATCCCGCATCCCACGCTAGCGTACCTCGCTATTAATGGGTGTATCCCGCCATCAACGCGAACGTGACGCAGAGGCATAACGGAGGACGAAAATCTCGTATCAGTTCGCTCCATGCGACCACTATATAAACCCCTCTTCAAAACGACTTAGGTACGTACGCCTCTACTCTTCACTAATATCCCTCGATACTTACTTGATCGTCGGAAGGTCCTACAGTGGTTACCCACCCCGGAACTTCCCTTGTATGTACCTCGGCGTTAACAACAACCAACAACCCATTGAGATCCGCACGCTCAACCCTCATCTCAAATCTCAACCGTTCAGCACTGCTGGTAACAAGATCGACGGAGGGCAACAACTGAGAGAGATTCCGACCTCTATCAGTTGGCACCGTCTGTGGGAAAGTGGCTTTTCTATCTAAGAAAGTTGATCTTCCGCCTTCGATTCAATGGCCAGCGATAATCGCAACAATCCCAGCATGAGCCACCCCGTCCTCCACAACGGAGGCGGGGGCGGTTTTACTCTACCTCCCTACATCGTCGACGCCTTATCTGCGCGGATCGACAGTCTCACGGCGATGGTGGACGCGCTCGCTTGTGTTCAAACGGCCGGTCGTGCCCGCCAAACCGCTGTCCCCACTTCCCGAAATGATGGGGTGCGTGGGGTGACGGAGGGGCACATTCAAGCTTTTGACCTCGCTCATGCCCATCTCAATGTTACGGAACAACGGCGTGCCGATTCCTGCAGTCATGACCCCCATACGAGGAATGATTCCATGACTCGTTGGGCGCCGAAAAGTTCGACACCGAGATCTCAGGAGAGACCAGACTATCGCTTCAACGCTCGCTGCGCTCTCTCGCCCCATGAAGAGACATCGGTCAGGTCACCTGATTCCAGGAAAGACCGACGTCACCGCACTCATCGAGACTGTGCACATAGAGAACGTCGGGGCTAGCCACGAAGGGTCCATCCCGAGGATCTGAGGAACGTGATAGAACGAAACCGAAACCGCTTCATCGCGCAAGCCCGGAATAGAGATAGCAAGCACTCGGACTATGGAGAATCCTTGGAGTACCAACAGCGAATCGAGGTCCTCGAGAAGAAGATTGAGGACATACGGCTCGCCACCCGTTCGTCCGGAGGGTCGGTGAAATACTCCACGGATTCTCTCACGAAACCCTACACAGAGCAGTTACTACGTGAGCACGTCTCGTCTCGAAACAAGCCGTCCAAGGTGGCCCTCTTCGACGGGAAGTCCGAACAAAATGACCACTTAGACGTGTTCACGGCGGGCACGAGCTTCCGGGACAACTCAGACGTGGCTCAATACCGAGCCTTTCCCACCACTCTTATCCGGGCCGGACGAGATTGGTTCCGTAGCCTTGCTACTAATAATTTGATTTGAGATATTGTACAAGTTTAAAATAACAAATCTGTTCAAGACAGCAAAGAGAATTGCGGAGATCAAATCGAATCAAATTAGCAAACTAAATCTGCGGTAGTTAAGAGCAAATTGAAGAATCTCGCAACTGCAGAGAGAGAGATATTTTTAAAATATTTTTATCAAAAAAATCTCCTAACATCACGAGAAGATAACACAAGAAATCTGAGGACGAGATCACACCAAAAGGCGGCAGATCCGCGGTGGAATGGGGTATATGGCGGCGGAAGCGCGGTCATCTAGTGGTCATTGGATGTGAATTTTCAGGAGCTTGATCGTCTTTTCACATACTTTAAGATGGGGTCAAGGCTTTCAAGTTCTAGAGCCTATTTAAATGACCAAGATTAATCTATCATCGATCATCTACCGATCGATCAATCTAGATCTATCGAGCAAGCTAGAGTTTTTTTAGTTCTTTTAAGTTTTTTTCAGCAATCAAATTCTGTAATGCAAAAGTTTCAATAAAAGATAGTTTTTTTAATCTCGTCTCATTACTTTCCACATTTATTTTCTGCATTTACTTTCCGCACTTTTATTTTTTGTTATTTCTTATGGATTCATTAATCTTCTATTTTTCCTTGTTTACTTCGTTTATCCTAATGAGCGAGTAAATTCTCACTTGTTAGGGTTTGTACGAAAGGGTAGTATAATGGATGAAGAAAAAATCCCTTATCTTTTTAAGTTTTAATTTTTATAAATTTTAGCAAAGAGAGTCTTAACTCTCTTATTCGGACATGCAATCAATTCATGATGGTTACGACCACGATTTGAGATTCGTTAATACTTGCTTTGTTGAGGGCTTGAGATAAATAAGGATCAATGGAAGGACAAGGGTCAGTAGAGAGAAACCCTAATCGCTCCAAGAACCCTAATCCACATTCATCGCTATTTCTCTAGTATTAAATAATTAAAAGATAAAAAAATTATTTTTAAAACTCCATCGTTTAACTACTCAATCCGAAAAACCTTACAAGTCTTTCTCTTATAAAATTTTTAAATCTCTTTAGTATGAAACGATAAAATCCCATGTTTCTTTATTAACTCGTCTAAAATAAGAAAGATAGTTCATCAATTTCCTGTGGACAACCCGTACTTACTATCGGCTAGCTATTGCGACACCGTTATTGATTGCGGTAATTAAGACATATAAAGACACAGTTTTTCAAACCAATCAAATGGCGTCGTTGCCGGGAAAACGGTCATAATATTTTTCTTTTTATTCGGGTTGAATTCTAATAAAAAAAACCAGAAAAATAAAAAGAGAACCAAAAAACCGCATTTTATGTTTTTAACGATTCTTGTGCGAGTTTTGCAAGAAATATGAAGCAATTGGAGCGAACCAACAGAGATTCAAAGACTGTCAAATAGGACCAGAGGAGTATTGGAGTGCTGTGAAAAAGTTTGGAGAAGAGACTCCATCAGACGGCGGCGAAACCGCAGCCATAGAGGGCATTGGGCAGCGGAAGCGCGCGACCATCTTGGGGAGTTAAGCCCCCAAATCTTTCCGGTATTATCCTATCGTCTTCCTCTCTCCTCTAAAGCTTCAATAAACTTATTTTACCTGCAGTATTCTTTGCAAACAGCGCCGCTAAAAAAATCTTTTTACGTGTTTTAGATTTTGGTTTGTTTTGCATATTTAAAACGGACATTAAGGGGCAAGAAACCCAAATTCAGATTAGGTGAGAATTTCATCACCCTTCCTAGACCCCACAAATCACAAACGAGTATACGCATCATCCTACATTAATAAAAAATATCTAAATTAAGCCTCTAAGGACAATCGCGCTCAAATAGGACAAAAGAGGGTCGTGGGTAATTTATTACTTATCCGGATTTCTCTTGTAGTGTCTAAGGCAAGTGTGATTAAAGAAAGTTGTTTACTTAATTAGGCCCGCAATTTTGGTAATTCGTATAGCGGATACCTCCCACTTACCTGGCACTAACCTGGAAGGTGATAGAGGATTGATCATACGTCTTGTCTTTTGGAAGTCTAGGAGCGGTCTAGTGATTTGACCTAGGTGACCCTAGATCTACGGACTGATTGTGCATTTTGTGATTGGTTGAGTCAAGTCTCGCGTCCGTCACTTTTGTCAAGCAAAGCCTTCTTAAAATCGTTCTCACACGTTATCACATGCTTCCATGTGCACTAACCCGCTTATTGTATGATCGGCTGGACACGGGATTTTAGCGCCCGTTTAGTCCGCATTTTCGCAGTCGGCTCCGAGGTCGATACTTCTTCACCTTCTTTTTCTCCTCTACCTACCACGTCTCCCGAGATGGACGGACCTCAACCGGGTTTTAACAACACCACGTTGCCACCATCTCTAGGTGCACAAACTCAAAATCCACCACGCATCGCTCTCCAAGACCGATGCTACCCACACGCGGATCCCTTCCTACGTGTCTGTCTCTCCCATCAGCCAATAGGGATAACTTCGAAATTAAACCCCACTTCATCAACTTGTTTCCCAAATTTCATGTGATTGAATCTGAGGATGCCTATGTTTTTATAACCAAATTTCAAAACGTATGTGCAATGATAAGCACCACCCAACTTTCAGGGGATGCTATGCTATTACGTATTCTCCCTTTTACCTTGTACGATCTCGCAGAGAAGTGGTTTTATACCACATCCTCACATTCTATCACCAATTGGGATGAATTTGTTAAAACATTCTTTAAGAAATTTTATCCTAATCATAAAACTGCCCGCATGAGGAGCAAGATTAACCAATTTGCTCAACTTCCCAACGAACCCTTTTAGAAATGCTTTGAAAGGTTCCAAGATCTCCTTGTCCAATGCCCTCATCACGGATTCAAAAAATGACAACTTTGCCAAATTATGTATGAGGGTGTTAATCCAGCGACAAAACAAATGCTAGAAACTATTTGTCAACGTCATTTCATGTCAAAATCCGACGAGGAGGCGTGGAAATTTCTTGAAGATATCACCGAACGAACTCTACAGTGGGAGAGCACAAGACCAACGACATCATTTTCGTCTTCATCTAGGGTAGGTATCCATCATCTTGACGCTTCCATCGCAATGAAAGATGAAATGGCTGCGATGCAAAAGAAACTCGTAGCTATTGAAAGTAAATTCTCTTCAGCCTCCCTAAACCAAGTTACGCTCCCTAAAACTGTGTGTGGTTGCTTTTTTGATTCGTCCCATTTAACTGAAGAATGTCCTTTAAATTCTCCGTCTCAAGGTCAAGAACAAACTAATACTGCTTTTCAGCAATGACCTAGAAACGATCCTTATTCATCCACATATAACCAGGGATGGAGGAATCATCCTAATTTTGCTTGGAACCAAAACCAAACGCAAAATCAAAATCAGTTACAAAGTCAAAATAACTACCAATCGCTTCCTCCACAGCAACAACAACCACCACAACAAACTCAGCAGCCCTTTCAACCGCAATCATTCCAAAATCCGGCTAACAATTTTGCCCCTTATAAAAAATCTTTCCATCCACAAAAAAAGGTTCCTCCTTCCGGTACCGACAAAATCTCTGCACTCGAAAGAAGCTTAGAAGCTTTTATTAAACAATCCGCGCAAACGTCGGCTAATTTAACTTCTTCTATCCAAACTTAGTGCAACACACTGCTTCCCACGATGAAAGCATCAAATCTATTGAAGCATAAATCGCACAGTTAAACGCCGCAATGAGTGAAAGAGAGAAAGGGAAACTTCAATCTCAATCTCTACCAAATCCCGGCCACCCACAAAACGCTAACACTGTCCTTAACCAAAAAAATCATAATGTGAGTGCTGTAACTACGTTGAGATCGGGAAGAATGCTGAACAACCATGTTGGAGAACAAGTTGATGATTTCGACGACATCCCGGTTACTACTTCTACTTCTACTTCTTCTAATCAAATATCTTCTTCCGAGCCCATTCTCCGTTCTCTACTCGGCTCGAACTCTCAGTCCACTTCTTTGAATGGATCACCCTCTCCGACCATCCCAACTCCAGTTTTGGGATCCATTCCATCACCACAAACTGCTCCTTTTCCAAACCGGTTGAGGCCCAATAAACCAAGTCCACAGATGGAGAAGGTTGTGGAAATGTTTAAGCAAATTAATATTAATATTCCTCTCTCATATGCTATCCAACAAGTTCCATCCTATGCAAAAATTCTTTAGGACTTATGCACTAAGAAAAGAAAAACTCAAGTACCTACAAAACTTTTCTTAGAGAGAAATGTGAGTGATACTCTTACCCAAAATTTGCCCAAGAAACATAAGGACCCCGATTGTCCTACAATTTCTATAACTATTGGGGGTAAAAATATCAATCTTTCTCTACTCGATCTAGGTGCTAGTGTTAACTTGCTCCCCTATTCTGTTTATGAGCAATTAGGCATAGGTGAGTTGAAACCTACGCACTGCACTCTTCAGATAACCGATCGATTTATCACCCACCCTAGGGGTGAGCTAGAAGACGTGTTGATTAAAATAGGGGAATTCATATTCCTTGTGAATTTTATAGTTTTAGATACACAGCCTGTGGCGAACCCACGGAACCAAATTCCGGTGATTCTGGGTGGACCATTTCTCGCAACCTCAAATACAGTAATCAATTATTGTAACGGTTCTATAAACCTATCCTTTGGGAAGATAACAATTGAACTTAATATTTTCAGGGTAGAAAGTCAACCCTCTGAACCTTCTGCTCATATGATAGATATATGTTCCGTCAATGAGATAGCTTCCGACAGTTGCGAATTTAGGGAGTTTTCGTTCTACGACAATGATCTCGACGTCACTAATGCGTTATTGTTTGATCCATCCACTCCTTACACGAATAGGGAATACGAAGGGTTCACTTGCCTTGATGATCTTAATTCACGGGACCCTTCTGTCGACAAGTCAACCCCCGAGTTTGAATCCTTTGACTTTTCGAACAAGTCAATTAAGCTATCCGAGTCAATCTCTTACCCTAGCTATGAACCTCTCATGGAGTCCGAGTATCATTCCCTTACCCTACCTTCTATCGTCTCTCCGCCGACACTTGATCTCAAGCCGCTGCCATCTCATCTTAAATATGCATATTTATATGAAAATGAGTCTTTACCCGTTATCATATCAACTTCTCTAGCCTTAGAGCAAGAGAGATCTCTTCTGTCTGTCTTGAGATCGAATCGGCGAGTTTTTGGTTGGAAAATAGCGGACATCAAAGGGATTAGCCCCTTGATTATTGAACATCATGTACATTCAATGGATGAGGCCAAACCAGCCCATGACTCACAAAGACGGTTGAATCCCGTCATGAAAGAGACGGTGATGAAGGAAATCGTCAAATGCTCAGATAATGGTATAATTTACCCAATATCTGATAGCTAATGGGTATGTCCTATTCATGTTGTCCCTAAAAAGTCTGGCATCACGGTTATAACTAATGAGGCAAATGAGTTGATTCAAACTCACACCCAAACCGGGTGGCGGGTATGTATTGATTATAAAAAACTCAATGCTGCAACGAGGAAAGATCACTTCCCTCTACCCTTCATTAACCAGATGTTGAAACACTTAGCTAAGCATAAGTTCTACTGTTTCTTGGATGATTACTCAGGCTACAACCAGATTCCCATCGCTGAAAAGGATCAAGATAAGACAACTTTTACTTGTCCTTTCGGTACTTTCTCTTATAGACGCATGCCCTTTGGGTTATGCAATGCTCCCGATGCGTTTCAACGGTGTATGATGAGGATATTCTCTAACATGGTCGAGAATTTTCTGGAGATATTTATAAAAGATTTCTCTATATTTGGGGATTCCTTTGAGGAATGCTTACGTCATCTTGATGCTGTTCTTACCCACTGTAAGGATAAGAATCTAACTTTGAAATGGAAAAAATGGCATTTCATGGTTCAAGAAGGTATTGTCTTAGGGAATATCATTTCACGAAATGGCATTGAGATAGACAAAACTAAAATAGATGTCATTTCCAACCTTCATCCTTCTAAATGTTTCAAAGATATACGATCCTTTCTTGGCCATGCCGGGTTTTATAGACGATTCATTAAGGACTTTAGCAAGATTGCTAGACCTTTAACTCTTCTCTTGGCCAAGAATACAACATTTCATTTCTACTCGGATTGCTTGGCTGCTTTTGAATCGCATAAACGTTCCCTTAGTACAGCCCTCATTCTATCATCTCCAGACTGGAATCACCCTTTTGAGTTTATGTGTGATACATCCGATTTTGCTATTGGTGCAGTTTTGGGATGACACATCGATAAGATGCCACATATGATTTATTATACGAGTAGGACCTTGAATGATACCCAAATGAACTATACAACTACTGAGAAAGAACTCTTGGCGGTTGTCTTTGCATTAGAAAAATCCAGGCCCTACCTAATTGGCTCTCCGGTCGTAGTTTACACCGATCATTCCGCCTTAAGGTATCTTTTATCAAGAAAGAATGCTAAATCCAGGCTAATACATTGGATCCTCTTGTTGCAAGAATTTGACATTGTCATAAGAGACAAAAGTGGATGTGAAAATGCCGTAGCCGACCATCTTTCACGACTTCCTTCGTCGGCAACGTTGACCTTGCCAATAAATGACTCCTTTCCGGATGAACATCTCTTGACCCTATCTTGCGAACCTTGGTTCGCTGATATTGTGAATTATTTAGCAACGGGACTTCTACCAAGCGAATGGTCAAATCAAGACAATCACAGATTTTTATCCCA
Organism: Agapanthus africanus; assembly: GCA_030015575.1. Classification (NCBI taxonomy): domain Eukaryota; kingdom Viridiplantae; phylum Streptophyta; class Magnoliopsida; order Asparagales; family Amaryllidaceae; genus Agapanthus; species Agapanthus africanus. The sequence goes on along the minus strand of JASDDO010000016.1, from coordinate 470,273,340 downwards.
GTTAAAACACTTTTACTGGAATGAACCTTATTTGTTCCAGTATTGTCCCGATCAGATCATTCGCCGATGTGTCCCTAATAATAAGTTCAAGAGTGTATTGTCTTTCTGCCATGATCAAGCATGTGGCGGTCATTTTGGTCTAAGAAAAACTGTGGAAATTTTTTTTCAATGTGGCTTTTATTGGCCAACGTTATTCAAAGATGCATATGATTATTGCAAAACTTGTTCACAATGTCAGCACATGGGTCTGATTTCATGGAGAAACAAGATGCCGCTCCAACCAATCTTGGTTGTTGAGATATTTGATGTATGGGGAATTGATTTCATGGGCCCATTTCCCAATTCTTTTGGGAACTTATACATTCTTTAGCGATTGATTGTGTTACTAACAGGTTGAAGGAATATCGTGCCATACTAATGACAACAAGATTGTCGTTAAGTTCCTTAAAAAAAAGTATTTTCTCGGTTCGGGCACCTTCGTGCTATCATTAGCGACAATGGGACACATTTCTGCAATTGGTCTTTCGAGACTTTGATGAGGAAATATTCAATCAACCACAAACTTTCTACGCCCTATCATCCCCAAACGAGCGGGCAGGCTGAGATCTCTAATAGACAGATCAAGCATATTTTGGAGAAAACGGTTTCTAAGAACCGTAAAGATTGGTCCTCTAAACTGACTGATGCTTTTTGGGCATTTCGTACTACATATAAGACCGATCTTGGCATGTCTCCTTATCGGCTGGTGTTTGGAAAGGCTTGTCATCTCCCTGTCGAGATCGAACATAAGGCAATGTGGGCAATTAAAAAGCTTAACCTCGATTTTGACCAAGCAGGCAGCTATCGGAAGCTGCAATTAAATGAGCTGAGCAAGCTTCGTGATAAAGCCTATGATAACATGGTTATAGTAAAGAACCGGACAATGGTGTTTCATGAAAAACACCTTTTGAGAAAAACATTCACACCGGGACAACAAGTCCTTCTTTACGATTCCCGTCTCCATCTTCATCTGGGTAAGTTGAGATCTCGTTGGATATGACCTTTTGTAGTGCGGTATGTATACCTGCACGGTGCAGTGGATGTAGAAAATACTAAAAACGGTTCCATTTTCAAAGTAAATGGGCATAAATTAAAACTGTACTTTTTCGCTGACCCATCGGAGGAGCTCATATTCTTGCAGGAGCCGATTTATCACGACTAACTTTCCTCCGCCTCACCTCCATATTTCGGTTTTCCATCCATAAACAGTGGTAACACTGTTTCATCTAAGAATGGAGGTGTATATATTAGTAGATCCAATAATAAAAAAAATATATGTGTGTGCTAAAGAACAAGTTTGGGGTGGCTTTCCATTTGACTATCTTTTGACTCTATTATTCTCCACCCAAGTCTACAGGTTTTTGCACTCGAACAACAACATCAGTGAGGACACTGCTGCAAACAAGTTTGGGGGAGAGATTTGTGTTTATTCACGTATAATTTGGCACTATAAAAAAATTGAAAAATAAAAATTAGAAAGTGAAAAATACATATGAAAGAAAGGAAGAGATTTAAGAAATGCAAGATAATTAGATATTTTAAAATGAAGCTAGTAATACGTGGTCATGAGCTGTTGTCCCAAGGGTTAATAAGATGAAGAAATTACTAGTCCGCGGATAGAAATAAGTCTACAAAATAGTCCATATTCTTGAGTCCAAACCTCTGAATATTGATACCCTACAATACGCACTTGCACACATCTTAAAACTTCGGATAGTAAAGAATACCTTGAAATACTCTTGCCTAAAAACCTCAGTATGAAAAAAAATCAATAAAATATAAATGGTGCATAAAATAAAATTTAAAAGAAAAATGAACACTGGTTTTGTAATTACTTAAAGCAGCATAAAAAAAATATATAAAGCGAGGGTGCCTTATCACCTAGTGCCTTAGACCAACTAGTTTGGGAGTCACTTCTAAGCCTTAGGTGTTGCAAGATTAGGATATTACTAAGTACGCCTTAATAAGTGAGCACATTCGGTAATCGATTGGTTAGTATCTTAAGAAGTATTAACAGTCGTATAAAAAATATGTGAGCAAATCCATCTAAAACGTCACCGATTAAAAAGTACTAAGGAATATGGATAGAGGGTATGATAGCTTGAATTGAATTCTCCAAGTGTAAGGATGACTTTTACACACACGTAGAGGTATATGATCAATATTTGGAGGAGAGGTAGGGAGGAAGACTAAAGACGATGTTTTATTGAGAGATGATGTGATTTCTAATATCTTTTCAAGACTATTAAGATAGGGCTCATGACAACTAAAAAGCTAGTGTAGTTTGAAACTCTTATTTTCAAGTTTCTCTTTTATATGTTCCTTATCTTTGCATGTAATTTTTGTCTTCTTTCTTTTATTTTGGGATTTTGTGGGTGTAATCCGCTGAAAACCCTCAAGAGACAACACTCCTCCTACTAGGGACACCCATAGGTTTAATGACTTATTGCACGAGCTAAGTGCAATCGTGTTTCCTACGAAAGTGTGCTAGGTTTTTCTTTTTCCTTTTAAAATAAAACAGTTTGCTCGAGACGATCAAAGATAAGTTTGGGGATATTTGATCAGTCATATTTATTGCACATTTGTACGGTCTTTTTCCATATTATTATTAATTACTAAATGGTGTTATTTATAATTTAAAAACATATGTAGGTTTATTTGTAAAAAGATTTTGTCATATGTTTCTTAATATATAATTAATATAATTGGAGGAATGTATGCATATAATATTTAAATAAAATATCCATAAGATTCTTAATATGCATATCATGTCATATCAAATATTCTTAACCAATATTATTAAGATATCATATCATATCCATAATTTAATTGGTTGGAATATTATCTCAAATAAGACAAATGTTACTAATAATTTGATTTAAGATATTGTGCAGATTTAAAATAACAAATCAGTTCAAGACTGCAAAGAGGATTGAGGAGATCAAATCAAATCGAATTAGCAAACCAAATCTGTGGTGGTTAGGAGCAAATTGAAGAATCTCGCAACCGCGGAGAGAAAGAGATATTTTTAAAATATTTTTATCAGAAAAATCTCCTAACATCACAAGATGATAACACAAGAAATCTGGGGGCGGGATCACACCAAAGGGCGGCGGCTTCACGGTGGAATGGGGTATATGGTGGCGGAAGTGCAGTCATCTAGTGGTTGTTGGATGTGAATTGTCAAGGGCTTGATCATCTTTTCACATACATTAAGATGGCGTCTAGGGTTTCAAGTTCCAGAGCCTATTTAAAGAACCGAGATCAATCTATCATCGATCATCGATCATCTACCGATCGATCGATCTAGATCTATCGAGCAAACTAGATTTTTTTAGTCCTTTTAGGTTTTATTCAGCAATCAAATTCTGTAATGCAAAAGTTTCAATAAAAGGTAGTTTTTTTAATCTCGTCTCATTACTTTCCGCATTTATTTTTTGCATTTATTTTCCGCACTTTTATTTTTTGTTATTTCTTATGGGTTCATTAATCTTCCATCTTTCCTTGTTTACTTCGTTTATCCCAATGAGCGAGTAAATTCTTGTTTGTTAGGGTTTGTAGGAAAGAGTAGTATAATAGATGAAGAAAAAATCCCTTATCTTTTAAGTTTTAATTTTTATAAATTTTAGCAGAGGGAGTCTTAACCCTCTTATTCGGACGTGCTATCAATTCATGATAGTTATAACCACGATTTGAGATTCGTTAATACTTTCTTTGTTGAAGGCTTGAGATAAATAAGGATCAATGGAAGGACAAGGGTCAGTAGAGGGAAACCCTAATCCCTCCAAGAACCCCAATCCACATTCATAATTGTTTCTCTAGTATTAAATAATTAAAAGATAAAAAAAAATTTAAAACTCCATCCTTTAACTACTCAATCCGAAAAACCGTATAAGCCCTTCTCTTATAAAATTTTCAAATCTTTTTAGTATAAAACGATAAAAAAAATCCCACTTTTCTTTATTAACTCGTCTAAAATAAGAAAGTTATTCAACATTTCTCTGTGGACAACCCGTACTCACTATCGGCTGGCTATTGTGACACCATTATTGATTGCGATAATTAAGACACATAAAGACACAGTTTTTCAAACCAATCAACAGTCGACTACATGTTCACCATCAAGAGCGAGAACCGGGAATCTTTCAAAGGTTACATCACATAATTCTATAATGCCCTTCTGGAAGTGCCCAAGCACCGTGAAGAAACGGTCATCACCGTGTTGAGATCGGATCTTAGGCACAAAGAGTGGTTCCACTCTTTTGCATTAGCGCAACCTAAGACCATGGCCGAGATAAAAGTCTAGACCGAACGGGAGATCTAACTTGAGTCTGAAGTGAATGCCAACCTACCCTATGGGGACCGGAAGGACTGAAAGAAATGGGACCGGGAGGAGAAGAAAAAGATCGATCGACCGAAACCGTATTCCCCGAGGTTTCATGAGTATACCCCCCTCAAGGTCTCTCAGGCCGAGCTGCTAGAGGAGGAAAGAAGCGAGAGATTCTTCAAACTCCCGCCAATTATACAAAGGACGGGTAAGCGACTCCACGGCCCATATTGCACATTTCATCAGTCGCAGGGACACCCGACCGAGAACTGCAAACAACACCGCGACTATATTGAGGTGTTGATCCGGTCCGGTCACCTAGTAAAGTACATGCGAGACAAACGTCAAGCAGATCATGAGCAAACAAACCAGCCTCCACCCGGAGAATTGACGGTCAGACAGATCATGGTCGTCTCTGTTGACTCGGCTCCGAGCAACGAGGACACCCGTCGTATCCGGCCGGTCATGACCTTAGATGATCCCCCTCCAAGAAATACAAAAAGGTTGCTCCCATCACCTTCACCAATGAAGAACTTCATGGCATATCCCTCCCGCACAATGATACCATGGTGATCATGGCTCGGGTAAATCAGTACGAAGTCCGGAGAATTCTAGTTAACTCGGGAAGCTCGGCGGACATCCTATTCTACGACTGTTTCCAGCGTGTGGGATTAAACCCGTCCGATCTCTAACCGACCTCGCATGTCCTCTCTGGGTTTACAAACCACTCCGTCCGAGCCAAGAGAACAATCACTCTCCCTTTTAACATCGGGGAGGCCGGAAGAAGCCGAACCATGTCGGTGAGTTTCCTCGTCGCCCGGGTTCCATCGTCTTATAACATCCTTTTGGGTCACCCCACTTTAAACGCCCTCCAGGCCCAGATCTTGACCTACCACATTTCCCTCAAGTTCTATCTGGACGATGGGGGATAGGCCAGGCCTATGGAGATCAGCAACCAACCAGTGTTTGTCTCGCCTCGACGCTTCTCGAGGACAAAGAAGTTGATGTTTCCGAGGGATCGTGCGATCCTCGGGAATCTCTGGATGTACGTGATGACAAGAAAGAGATCCGGGGCTCCTCGGTGGAGGCCTTATCCGAGGTTCCACTCAAGGAGGGAAACAACAGTCGAACTGTTAAAATCGACTCCCTCTTGACCGGGGAAACTCGGGACAACCTCATCCTGTTTCTCCGAAGCAACTCTGACATGTTTGCTTGGACTCCTGAGGACATGCCGGAGATCGACCCCAGGGTGATCTCCTACAAGCTCGATGTTGACTCGGAGGCCCGGCTGGTCCGACAAAAGAAAAGAAGTTTCGCGCTTGTCAAATAAACGGCGATCGATGAGGAAATGGACCGACTACTCGCGGCTGGCTACATCAGGAACCTAGACTATTCAACTTGGCTAAACAATGTAGTCATGGTCAAGAAGACAAACGGGAGGTGGCGCATATGCGTAGATTTTACCGACTTGAACAAGGCCTGCCCTAAGGACAACCACCCGCTCTCACGGATAGACCAGTAAGTTGATAGTTCGGTCGATCATGAGCTTCTAAGCTCTATTGATGCATTCTCCGGTAATGATCAAATCCGGATGAACTCGGCAGACAATGAGCTCACTGCCTTTACCACCGATCGAGGAGTCTACTGCTACAAGGCAATACCCTTCGGCCTCAAAAACGCTGTGGAAACATACCAGCGGCTGGTCAACAAGCTGTTCAAACCACAAATCAGGAGAAATATGGAATTCTACGTCGATGACATGCTCGTGAAATCCACCCTATCGGCCGGGCATACTATGGATCTCAGCAAGACCTTTGAGGTCCTGTGAAAGTATAAAGTGAAGCTGAATCCAACCAAGTGTGCTTTCGGTGTCACGGGCGGAAAGTTCCTCGGATTCATGGTCACACATCGAGGAATCGAGGCAAACCCAAAGAAGATCAGGGCCATCATTGACATGGCATCGCCTAAGATCAATGTTGAAATCATACGACTCACAGGCAGGGTGGCCGCTTTGAGTCGGTTCATGTCCAGGTCTGGTGAAAAGTGACTGCCTTACTTCAGAGCCTTCAAAAAAAACCCCAGGTTCGAGTGGTCCGAAGAATGTTAGGTAGCCTTCGAGCAGCTCAAGACACATCTTGCGACGCCACCGCTTCTCACCCGACCAGTTGCAGGAGATGAGCTACTACTGTATCTGTTTACCGCCGAAAACCGGGAAGACAAACGTCTTGCCTGAATTTAGGGGCAGATGCTATTTAGGTTTATCCGTCCACCTCTCCGAAGATGCCGAGTTGATTTATGGAACCGCGTATCAGAGGTTTGGATGGATGCGGCCATTGTAGCTGACTTCGTCAGATTCCCTCTCATTTGCGAGGGGTTTTTGATTGTGGGGACTCTCTTCCCTGCAGGCGCAAGCCCCTACAGTTAATTACGTTACCGCATAGCGATAACCACTTTCTCCTGCTCCAGATGTTCACTTCGTGTCGTGTGTATTTGTTTTATTTTTGGTTGCTCATGGATTGTATACGGAGACTAATTTATGTTGTCTCCCGTAAAGCGTGGATTAGTCCAAATCCTTATATTCTTAGATTTGGGTTTGGGTTGATTTAAGGATCGTTAATCTCGTTCGAGATTATGATCAACTTAAATGTTTGTTAAGGATGCATTAGTCTAAGTTTAGACTAAGATTTACTTAACGGAGTTTAGGATCATTTTTTATCCAACAAAAAGCATTTGGGCTCTATCGTTTTAGTTTAAGGACGTTACGGTCCATAGATCGCCATTTTTTGGATGAAGGTTTAGTTTAAGGATGTTGCGGTCCACCGCTTAGTTTAAGGACGTTGCGGTCCATAGCCTAGTTTAAGAATGTTGCGGTCCATAGTTAGATGTGCGCATCGGTTTGGGAATGCAGCAAAAGTTGTTGGTTATCGAGACCCATCACCTCTCTGAAGACGCTGAAGAGTTACAACGACATGTATCAGAAGTGTTAGGAGATGTACCCTTGAACCAATGTCCGTCGGAAGATCGGTAGTCATGTCTGGGACTAAGACCAATTTTGGAAAATAGTGAGCACATGGGCTCGGTTGATCTGAATTAGGGATTTTTGGTCAAATTGGACTCAGCCCACTCAGTCTTTGAATAAAGTGTTAAACACTTTCTTGGGCTCGATTCCTTTTCTGTGCAAACAATGTTGGGCATTGATATGGGTTCTGACGCTCACCCTTTACTTCACCCCCTCTTTTTTTTGGTTTTTTTATGGAGTGTTACACACTCTTTATGGCGCCCACGTGTGGAGCACGTGAGGAGCTTGGCGCTGGGTGCCAACCGCTGAGTGCTAGGCACTCCTTATTGAGTAGTGCCCACGTGAGGGACACGTGAGGCACTTGGCGCTGAGCGCCAACCACTGAGTGCTAGGCACTCCTTATTGAGCAGCGCCCACGTGAGGGACACGTGAGGCGCTTGGCGCTAGGTTTTCTTTGTATGTTTTGTTCTGAAGAGATCAATTCTGTGTTCTTTTCTGGATCTTTGATCCCCAAGAACAAATTCATCCCCATGAGAATTAAATTCTCATTTGTGGGAGACTTGTCTTATAGATGCCAGATCCAGGGAAAGAACTATGTTCTTTTATGAAGGTTAAACCCTTGGATATACAGATGAGATGTTCTGATCTCTATTTTTTTTTTACCTCGAAGAAAGGTATTCTTCATTCTTTCTTCTTAAAGCTTTCTTCTTTGTTTTTCTCGAAGTTTATGGGGGGTCTCTCTGTACAAGACTTGAAGTCTTGGGTCTTTTATATAGTGGAGGCAAATTTGTTGATTTAGTTAAAGAAATCTCTCATTGAGAGATCTCTAATTGATTTGGGGATTTTATCCACCGTTGGATCTTTGATCCAAGGACTTCTGTTTTACAGAAGATATCTTTCTTATTTTTACAAGATTAGGGATATATTTCCCCATACAAAATCTTTCTGTATATAAGTGATTTTTAATCACCATTGGATTCTTTAATCCAACGGTGCTCTGTTTTACAGAGAGTAATCTGTCTTGTTTAGAAAGATTTGAGGAATATTTTCTCAACAGAATTTAATTCTGTATTTTGATGATTTATCATCTCCGTTAGATCTTTGAACCAATGACTCTTTTTAACAGAGAGATTTGGTTCTAGCGCTGGCGCCCTCGTGCGAGGCACGTGAGGCGCTGCCTCAGAGTTTTTAACTCTTGGCGCTGGCGCCTTCGTGCAAGGCACATGAGGCGCTGCCTCAAAGTTTTTTAACTCTTGGCGCTGCCTTTCAAATTTTGAATAGCGCTTTGCTCTTTTATTGGGGAAACAAATACCCCCCCACCGTTGCGCTCACGTGGCTCATACGTGAGTGCAGCGGTGGCCGTCTTTCCACCGTTGGATTTTCTTGGAAGTTGGATCGACTTCCTATGCCTATAAGTAGGGCCTTTGGCCCTTGAGATGACTGTTGTTCATCTTCTCTCATTCTTCTTCTTTCTGAGAATTTAATTCTCCTTTCAGAGCTTAGATCTCTGCCCAAAGAAATCCCTTCTAGAGTTAGAACTCTGCCCAAAAATTTGGTAAGGATCATAATCGAACCCCTTAATCAGAGCTTTTCTCTTCTTAGATCGCAGATCTTAAGATGTATTTTAGGGTTTCTTAACCCATTAATTAGAGCTTTGCTCATTTTCCATGAAGAACTCTTAGAGTTTGTTTTGCAAATCTTAAAAATCTTGGGGATGTACCCCGTTAAAAAGCTTTGATTTTGAGGGTTCTGTTAGATCATCCCATTGTTTTTTACAGAGCATAGCTCTTAGAAATTTTTGGGGGAATTTTATTCCCCTCTTAATTAAAATTGACAGATGTGAAATCTGTTTGCCGAGCACAGCTCTCGAGGGGAGTTTAACTCCTTAGCCAAATGAGATTTCTCATTAAATGAGAATCCTCTTAGGATTTCATTCTTAATGAGTGACTGCCCTATCAATGATGGGACGTCATCTTGATTTTGTGGGCCTTCCTTTTGTCCCTTCATTCTGCATTGCAGTGCGATACAATTTTTAAGTACCAAGTGTCAGAGTTAATAACTGACCCTCACCTCCCTTTGTGTAGGTATTATGGCTTCCGACTCTTCTTTCCCTTTTGTATGTTCCGAGAGCGCCTTTGCCAACACGCCCGTGAATCGAGAAGTCTTCACGCTTATTAAAGATCATGACCCGGAGCAGAAATCTCTTCACCTATGGGGATCATGGTACAATCAGATTATCCAGGGTCAGCGTAGTTTTTTCTTGTGCAGTACCCTCAGAGTCCATTTCAGCAATGCACTACGCCGACTCGCCTCAAGTGAATTATGCAGTAGAGGAGGTCAACTGGACCTCGGAGGGTCGCCTTCAACCTTCTATGGCATCAATACCCGTACATCCGCCGATGGCTTTAGATATTTTGGGGCGACTCATATGTCAAGGCGAGTCGCGCCCTTGGGGATAAGTCTATATGATAGGGTTAACTCCTCTCCAATCTGCCGGCTACCTGCAGTGGGCCCGGTATATCTTGTCGACCAAGAAGTCGCTGCTGCTAAAGCATGGGCTATATCCTGCCATATATGCTTCCCTCTTCCAATATCCCGCGCCTCACGTGTGGTGGGTTAAGGCTTTTCTGGAACAGTGGAACATCCCCACCTACACATTTCTTCTGTCGGACCGGAAAGTCTCTATTTTCTTGGAGGAGTTTGCGGAAATTTCAGGCCTACCCGTCAGAGGGGAACATTACAAGGAAATACTTCCCCCTGATAAGTACATATTTGCTACCAAATTGGTGGCAATGGGCCTCATTCCGGAGAATGCCATTCAACACCGGTTTCCGAGCCTAATCAAAGTGTTAAACAATTATGAGAGTCTGTTTTAGAGTCTGGAGGGCACGGGGTCGGCTTCGCAGATTTCATTGCCCGCTTTCTTCGTCCTGAAGTCTTGTCAAACAAGCCGCAAAACTCGCCAAGCTTGATGACCCATTTGGTTTTGGTTTGGATAACTAGCCCACGGCGGAGGCGAACCAAAAAAATTTCTTTATTCCAGACACTCCGGTCGTCCCTTTTGCAGAACTTGCTGCTTAAGACGTCGATGAAGAGGCATTCTTTCTAGGGTTCATCGGCCTGTGGTTGAGCTGGTTTGTGCTTCCGATGCACCTCGCTACATGAGGCCATCTGTCTTTTATCCTACCCACCGCATGGTTGCAGGGATGCGCGTGGCCGTTGGGATAGCGGGGCTGGCTCATCTATATCACGGCCTGAGCCTAGCGGCAGATACTACTCAGCCAGAGGTAAGACCTGTACATCTTCCGTTGCACTACTTCACGTCCTGGGTCGAGATGCACGTGCTGGGTGCTTTCGGAGTCCACAAGCGACCCCACTTCTACGACAGCTACAACTTTCCCCGGGTCATGTTCCTAGTTGACGCTTCTGCATTAGATCCGTTGCAGCGAGAAGCTCGACGTTTGGTCCTTCGCCCGCGTATGGTCGGGGATAGTATGACTTTTGTCGATAGAGTCTTAACTATCGGTAAGGAATTTACCAAGGCAGTGCAACCGTTGTGTGATACTTTCAAAGACGGGGCTCCTACGTTGAAGACTCGGGAGATCCTGCACTTGTATTCAATTAGGCCAGGGTTTTTAGTGTTCAGGCAAAATGCATCGGCACTGTTCATGAGGTATAACCCGCACCGTTTTGCTCAACATTAGGGTTACAATCAAGGTGTTCCCCTTGAGGCATTCTTAGCCGAGCTGGCCGCTACAGAAGAGGGTATTCGCAGCGTACTACACCACTTTATGCGACTAAATACGGGGTCCAACTTTCTCATCAGCGAGCCGAGCTATATGCCGAAAGCTTCAAACGCTTACGTGGCGTGGTATCAGCATGCGGCGGGTGCTATTATCCGGGAAGAGCGGTGGCTATTACTTGATCATAAGGATGTTGTCCCAGCTGGTAATCCAGCAGTTCTTTTGAAGCGACGGACCGCCATTCGTCCCTCCTTAAGAGAAGTCGCTATGGTTGTGGTCCCGCGCGCCTTCCCTAAAAAGCCTCCACCCAGTGTTTCCGTAACTGCGGTAGCCGTGGCGTCCTCAGAACCTGGTGCTGATACGGAAATCGGGACCCGCCGTCCAAAAATGCCTGTCAAGCGCAAAATCTTGTCATCGGCCGCCGGTGTCGGCTCGCAGAAAAAGAAGAAGTCGCTATTTTCTGCCGATGTCATATTTGGCCAGGAGACAACTGCTCCTTACAATGAGGGTTTGTGCAAATACGGGACCAATGAGGGTTTATTCGACGCGCCTGTGGATGATACTGATCTACAGGCTGCCCTCGTGGCTTCCGAGCGACTGGCTCGCGAGTAAGTGGCGCTGATCACTATCGCTAAGTCAGGTATACTTCAATTGTATTCTTCCGCAGCTGCCTCTTTTCTCATTAGTATGCTTCTATTGACGCTTTCTTCTTCAACAGGTATTTCCGCCGAAGAGGCTCTCGCGGCTTCCCTCAAGACATTCGAGGAGGAAGAGAGGATCCGCGCTTCTTTGGGTCTTGGTATAAGTTGCTTCATTACACCTTTATTCTTTTTATTCATGCTCTGACTCTCTCTTTTACTTTATTGCAGGGACTACCTCGACTCGGGTTATTCCAAGTGCAGTGCTGACCCCGAGTGGCGATGCGGCAAGACTTCTAGAGCCAGCTACTGTGGCCCCGGCTCTCCCAAAGTCACCGCAGGAAGCTTTGCTGAAGCAGCCGATGATGGACGCCGTAGCGGCTCCGGAGGCAGAGATGGGTTCGAACGACGACGTCCCCTTGTCAGAAGTCTTGAGGAGGTCATCTCTCACTGCCCAGACCGAAAGAAAGCCCAGGAAGCACGCGGCGAGGGAACGCGGTGCCGTTTTGGCCGTAGGTGCAGACTCAAGCAATATTCCGCTTGCTGAGACTCCTTCGGTGGATGTTCCTTCTGCTCTGTCTACTGCCCGTAGACAGGTTGCACGCGCAGCTCGAGAAGAAATTGAAAAGCTGCTCCAAGGTAACGTAATGCCCAGTATTTTATTAGAACTTGATCTTAGAATTCTGACATACTCATTTTCCTTTACGCAGGGCCGGGTCCTGGCGACGGTATGGTAGGTGGAACGTTGACGATTATAGAGCCCGAAGTAGCTACTCTTTCTCAGGAATCTGGGATTGTCCAGACCGCTGCTCTTTCACCCTGCGGCTCCTTGATATCGGCGGGCGTCGCAAGTGTTACGACGGCCCTTATCGAATCGGGGGATGAAGCTATGGGCGCGGAATCTATTCCCCCGAGAGAGAGTGAAGAAGCCGTTATACCTGGTGACACCTCCGTCGCGGTTTTGGTCGATGATCCATCAGGTAATCCTTGGGTTATTGTTTTCAAGTTTTTCAATCATGTTCAGCCCTTCTGATGATATTTCGTTTGTCTTGAGCATAGGCGCGGTGAACCCTGAGGCTATGCCATCTAAAGAAGTGTCGCTGGTCGCTGCTTTGACGGTCGTTGTCCCCTCGCCTTCTTCTACGCCCCCTCAAATCTTGGAAGGTATGGGTTTCTCACTTATCTGTTTCATTATGGATACAATTCTCCTTATATTGATTGTATATTGTCGCAACTCTGCAGGAGTCCTTTTCGACTATTTATATCAGGTGTTAAACCCGCATTTTTCCTTTCGGTCGGAAATCATTCCACCTTCTGGTATTGGTTAGTATATTCTTCAACTAATGTTCCCCCCTTCTTTTACGAATAGATGTATTGTTGCTAAGTTTTCTTCATATTGATCATAGTGTCACGGGTCAGAAGAGGAGACGAAAGAATAGCCGTGCCACCGGTACTCCCCATCCTGCCGCATGTCCCAGCCGGTATAATAGACTCCATCCCTCGTGTATTTTCTTTATCTCCCAAGTCGACATTTGACCATAATTCATTTTGCAGCAATTGCACCGGCTCCGGCTCCTTTTGAGTCTCGCATTCCAATGCTCGCAGGGCCTTTCGCTAAACGCATATCTTCCAGAGGCGCCGTAAATAGCCGGCGAATGTTGAGCGAATTTATCGAAGATCTCGATGACGAGGCCCTCAGTTCTGCTACGGATTTTACCGTTGAAGTCAATCCAATGCTGGCGACACTCGTGAACTTCCACGATGAAGATCTTATCGGCTCTTGGGTTGATTACTGCAGAAAGATCGAGGCTTGCCTGCACAAGATTGAGCTCAAGCGTTTCGCTCCTGAGGTGTTGGCTTCGAACTCCCAAAGGGCTGCATGGGTTGAACATAGTGTTCCTTTCATTCACCATTTTGAAAAAGAGGCGACCCTGAGACGAAAGGAACATGATGTGGCTTCCAACGAATCTGTCCGATTGCGCGCCTAGGTTGAAGCGAATGCTGCGCAGCTAAAATCTATTTTCGATAACCTCCAGCGATGTATCTCGGATAGATTGACGCTGAAGCGGACGCTTGACTTCACTGAGCGAGTCATGCACGACTACGAAGCTGCCATGCTAGACACCGATGAAAATCTTTTGTCCTGTTTGCGGCAACGGACTCAAGTTAAAGCGGAGTTGGCCGTGGTGGCTGACCACGAGAAAGGATTGAGAGGAGCGCGCGAGCGGCTTACTGGTTTGCTGAAGACGCATCCTCCTTAATAACCGTCTTTGTACCCTTTTTTTATACCGACAGTAAACTTATGATTCATGAATAACATGTATTCATTTTGATTCTTTTATGAAATGTATCTTGTATTCACTTGAATTCATGAATAAAAAACAGATTTTATTTCATATTAGCACGTAACTCTGGCGAATGTGGTCCGTAGATAGTCTATCTTGACTTCCTTGTAGGGCGGCGATGGCTTAGGAAACAGGTTCAAATCTGCCGCCTAAGACTTTTCAACTTTATGAGCCGTGAGGGTCTCATAAAGACTTTTCTCCTTATGAGTCGAAAGGATCCTGTAGGTGTATCTTCTCCTTAGGAGTCATGAGGACTCCTAAGTACGTTTTCTCTTGAGAGCCGTAAGGATCTCACAAGAGAATTTTCCCCCTTTACAAATCGAGATGACTCGTAAGTGGTTTTTTCCTTCCTTGTTGATATTCGACTTTGGAGAGTGTGGCCCATGGATAGTACACAATAGTTCGTCTTAGACTTAATTGTAGGGCCCCAGTGCTTAGGAAACAGGTTGATATCCCCGTTGCCTAAGGCTTTTTCCCTACGAGTCGAAACGAGTCGAGAAGTTCTCGCAGGAACATTATTTTCCCTACGAGTCGAGACGAATCAAGAAGTTCTCGCAAGAATGTCCTAACGTCACAGTTAACCTCTGCTGGTAGAAGTCCGTTAGGATCTGTGGTACTAGGGTTTTTTTCTGTCGTACCGTCGCGTTGGCCGATGTATTCCCCGATATGCAATCTTGCTATTCGTGTGGCCTCCATGACTGTCGTATCTCTGATCCCTTCGGGGGCTGGACAAGACGTCTTCATGTAATCTCCCAGGTCATATTACCGTCGGAAGAGAAAGCGTTAGGGATTTTTCATGCCACTTTTTAGCTGAGGTTAGGCTCAATTTGGGAGCCCCGATGAGTCATGACCACTTCGCGCTGATGTGGGATGATCTCTGATAGTCTTTCAGGTTTTATTTGAGTTGTCGTCAAGACCCTGAAGCTAGGGATCTTCCTTTGCTTCGTTTTTTGACATTGTGTCTACAATATTGCGACGAATGTCGAGATTGTCTCTAGGTTGTCAGTGAACCGTTGAGGCTTGGAACTAGGGACTTTGCCATGGCTCCATTGTTTTGAACCTGGGGTCGGTTGTTGACGTTGCGTCTGCATCCTGCTGGAGTGAGAAGGAACGCCATGGTGATCTTTTGGCTGTAGATGTTGCCATCGAAACCCTGAAGCTAGGGATCTTCCTTTGCTTCGTTTGTTGACATCGTGTCTGCAATATTGCGACGAATGTCGAGATTGTCTCTAGGTTGTCTGTGAACTGTCGAGATTTGGAACTAGGGACTTTGCCATGGCTCCGTTGTTTTGACCCTGGGGTCGGTTGTTGACGTTGCGTCTGCATCCTGCTGGAGTGAGAACGAACGACGTTGTTGATCTCTAGGTTGTAGATGTTTCCGTCGAGACCTGGCTCTCTTTCTGATGGAGCCTGGTGGGAAAATGTGGTTCCCTTTTTAGTTTGTGCCCATGGATTGTATACAGGGGTCGATATGGACTCACCTGCAGGGCAGAAGTTTCTTTTTTTTGTTTCCGCGATGCTCTATCATTTCAGCTTTTTATATCGCGAAAGTCATGATTGCCCAATCATTTCGGCTATTTTTCGCGGTGCCCAATCATTTCGGCTGTTTTTTTTTCTTTTTACTCGTTGCTTTTTATTACGAGTTGCCCAAACATTTCGGCTGTTTTTATATGCATATATTTTGCTCGCTGATTTTTATTGCGAGTTGCCCCATCATTTCGGCTATTTCATATGCATTCTTTTTTCTGATTTTTTATTGCGAGTATGGGACTCGAGATCTAATACCAATCTTAGCATCAGCATCGCTGCGACTGGAATATTTCTAGGAGTGATTCATCATTTGCCATGAAAGGACTTAGAATTTGATACCGATTTAGGCATCAGTATCGCTACAACTGGGATATTGCCAGGAGCGAATCATCATTTGCCTTTATCGATTTGAACAAAGGTAGCTTCGCAAACAGGGTTAGGATCCTATTGACTAAGGCTTTTTGACTTTACGAGCAGTAAGGGTCTCATAAAGGTATTTCTCCCTATGAGTCGTAAGGATCTCGTAGGTGTATTTTCTCCTTAGGAATCGTGGGGATCCCCAAGTATGTGTTCTTTTATAAGTCATAAGGATCTCATAAGAGTATTTTCTCCTTATAAGTCAAAAGGAATTACAAGTGCCGTTCACTATACGAGGACATTCCTCGCGATTGGTGGAACTTGGTGAGGGGACGTTTGTTTATGCCCGTGGATTGTATACAAGGGTCACTATTGGACCGCTTGTAAGGCAACTTGGGGAATGTGATGGCTTAAGAACAGATTCAGGTCCCTATATCTTAAGGCTTTTGAATCTTATGAGCCGTGAGGGTCTCATAAGGGGGAATTCTCCCTACGAGTCATAAGGATCTCGTAAATGTAATTTCTCCTTAGGAATCGTGGTGATCCCTAAGTGTGTTACTCCCTTGTGAGTCGTAAGGATCTCACGCAGATGTTTTCTCCTTACAAGGTCGAGAGGACCCTGCAGGTGTTTTTATTTTAACGAGATTGTATCCTTTCAGGTTTTCACAAACTCGCCGGTAGCCCTGTTGTTTTTACTCACGGCGCCCTTTCGGGTTTTCATCCGTGCCCATTTCGCTTGTGGACGTACTGCTTTTATTTTTAGCCTTCGTCGTGGAAGCTTTGATTGCAACACAGATCTAAGGAAAATATATCGCCATGTTTGGGGCAGAGAGTACTAGTTTTAGGGACATTTCGGTCCATTGTTAGTTTAGGGACATCTCGGTCCACGGCTAGTTTAAGGACGTTGCGGTCCTTGGGGATTTTGAGGCGAATTTTTGCCGGATACTACTTATAGAGTTTGGACTCAGGAAGACAGCGAGCGGACACGAGCGTCGTCATCCATCATTAACCTGAGCCGTGAGTTGTCAAGCGTAGTATTTCTTAAGCAACCGGCCGTTTATTGGCCGGAAGGGTCTTTCGCCATGCACATCCATGAGCAAGTAGGCCCCACTTTGGTAAACCTTGTCTATGATATACGAACCTTCATAGTTTGGCTCGAATTTCCCCCGTTTAGCATGGTTAGGGATCATAGGTCTTTTTTACGACTAACACAAGTTCGTCTTGGTGGAACGTTCTCGGCCTGGTTAGTCCTTCGTATGAGCGCGTCATCCTTGCTTTGTAAGCTTCCAGGTTTTGTTGCACCATGAGACGAGTTTCATCGAGGGCATCGAGCTCCTCAAGCCGAAGATGGGCTTTTTCTTCATCTGTCAGCTCATATCGGGCTGCCAATCGTAGAGAGGGTAGTTCTATTTCCAAGGGAAGTACCGCTTCTGTGCCGAATACCAACTCGAATGGAGCTGTATTCATGGCCGTTTTGAACATGGTTCGATACGCCCAGAGAGCTTCGTGCGGTCTCTTGTGCCAGTCCCTTTTATTTTTGGACACCATTTTCTTTATGATCTTCGTCAAGGTCTTGTTGAAAGCCTCAGCTAGACCGTTAGCTCGGGGATTATAGACTGAAGAATATCTCCAATCTATATTATGCTGTTGTCCGAAGCGGCTGATCTTATGGCTCCTGTAGGCTGGCCCATTATCCGAGATGATTCGTCGCGGAGTGCCGAAACGGTAGATGACCTGTGTCCTGACGAAATAGAGTATGTTCTCCGTCTTCACATCCCTTAGCCGTACTGCTTCTACCTATTTAGAGAAGTAAGTGGTCGTTGCCAATATGAACCGATGTCCCATGGACGATTCTAGCTCGATGGGCCCGATTATATCGGTTCCCCACATTTCGAACGGCCAACTGGCTATCATTGGATGTAGTGGATTTGGATGCTGGTGGATGAAGTCCCATGAATTTGGCACGAGTGATACTGCTTAGCATATTCGAAGCAATCCTAAATCATTGTCGGTCAATAGTAGCCTATTCTCTTGATCTTCAGCTTCATCTTGGGCCCGGCTTGATGGGAACCGCAGAGTCCGTCGTAAGTTTCTTAGACGACCCTCCTTGCTTCTTCTGGTCCCAGGCATCTCAGCCACAGAGAGTCGAATGATCTTTTATAAAGAGTATCATTGACGAAGGCGAAGGATAGAGATCGTTTCATGAGCTGATGTCTTAATGACGCATCTTTGGGCGTTTGATGAGATTTGAAGTAGTCTATGAAGACTTCTCTCCAATCCGTTGCCTTTTCTTCATCTTCTATTTGGCAGGCTGTTTGTTTGGCCGCTTCCGTTTCTTCAGACGACTCCGGAGATATTTCTGCCAGCGCGAGAATCCGGCGGCTTTGCACAATGATCCTTACGTCATCGAAGTTTTCGTCGGCCGGTTCTTTAGCGAGATTAGCTAACGCATCCGCTTTGCTATTTTCCGCACGCTGTATGCTTTCCAGGATGAAAGAAAGGATTTGCTTCAGCAGTTGTTGCACTCTTTCACCATACCTGATCAGTTCTGGCTTGCACGTCTGATAGTCGCCATTTACTTGGCTAACGACCAGCTGGGAGTCTCCATATATGAGGAGGTTTTCGATTTCCATGTCAATAGAGATCTCAAGACCCACTATCAAAGCTTCATATTCTGCTTCTTTGTTTGTCCTTGGCTCTGTTAAGGAAAGGACAAAACGCATTATCCCTCCTTGCTGCGTTACAAAGATAAGACCTACCCCGGCTTTGATTATGGGGGTGTTGTGTTTTCGCTTCTTCATGGAAGATGCTCTGTCGAAGTGTAGTTCCCATTGGATATTATTTTCCTCCGTCTTCCCTTCGATTGTGTCGAACACGTGTTCGTCTGGAAATTCACAATTTAAGGGAGAGTCGGCTGGTATGGGATGCTCAGCAAGAAAATCAGCGACGGCCTGGCCTTTTATTGCCTTGAGGGGTCGATATACTATCGAGAACTCCATCAAGAAGAAGGCCCATTTAGCAAGTCTTACCGTTAGTATGGCTCTTGATATCAAATACTTGAGAGGATCCACCTTTGATATGAGATGAACCTCATGTGCCAAGGCATAATGTCGAAGCTTCGTTATCGCAAAGATCAGTGCCAGGCAATGCTTTTCGATGAGGGAGTAGTTGTTTTCTGCCCCCAGGAGAACTCGACTCAAATAGTAGAGAGCTCTCTCCTTTCCTTGATCGTTTTCCTGTGCCCATAGCGCGCCTAAAGAACCTTCAAGGGCTGTTGTATAAAGGATGAGGGGCTTTCCCTTGACCGAAGCGGTCAGTACTGGCGAGTTCTGCAGGTATTGCTTGATTTCGTCCAGTGCACTTTGGCATTTACGATCCCAAATGAACGGGGTCCCGTTCTTCATTAGATGGTTGTAGGGGCGACATTTGCCGGAGAGGTTAGCTATGAACCGTCGAATATACGCGAGCTTCCCTTGGAGAGACCGCAGTTGCCTGAGAGTTCTTGGCGCGGGCATTTCCATAATCACCTTGATATTTGATGGGTCTATTTCTATACCTCGATGTCATATAATGAATCCTAGGAATTTACCTGAGGAGATTCCGAACGCACATTTCAAAGCGTTCATCTTCAGGTTATATTTCCGAAGATGCTGGAACACTATCTTCAAATGCTCCCGGTGTTCCTCATACAATTTGCTTTTCACCATGAGGTCGTCGATATAACATTCGAAAATCTCATGTATGAGGTCATCAAAGATCTTTGTCATGGCCCACTGGTAGGTAGTGTCTGCGTTCTTCAAACCGAAGGGCATCACCTTATAGCAGAATATACCTAGCAGAGTCTGGAAGGCAGTATGCTTTCGGTCTTCGAGATGCATCTTTATTTGATTATACCCTGAAGATCTATCCATGAAGGAGAAGACCTCATGGGTGGACGTGTTATCGATCATCAGCTCGGTAACAGGCACTGGGAAGTCATCCTTCGGACAAGCTTTATTAAGGTCCCGGAAGTCCACGCAAATGTGTACTGTCCTATTTTTCTTCATCACTGGGACAATGTTGGCGATCCAGTCGGGATATTGAACTTCTTGGATGAAGCCGGAGTCGATTAGTATCTTGAATTCGGCATTGATGCTCATCTCGAGTTCGAGCCGCATTTTTCTTGGCGCCTGTTTGACTGGCTTAACAACCGGTGATATAGCCAATTTATGCACCGCTATTTCTGGATCTAGTCCAGGCATCTCAGAATAGCTCTACACAAAGCAGTATTTATACTGCATAAGTACGTCTTTTAGTGTAGCCATCTGCTCTTTAGTCTGCAGCTCACTAACGAACGTGGGCCTCGGATCGTTTGTCGTCCCCAAGTCGATTTTCTTCAGATTGTCTGCTGTGGTGTGTATCCCATCTTCCAGCTCTTTTGACGCCGATGGAAATTCTGAGATCATCTCGTCCTCATCTTCATTTGCGAAGCACTGGGAGAGGTTGTCCACATTCTTATACTCTACCTCCTTTGAGAATGTTATCATGTGGCAGGTACGAGCTCGTTTCCAAGCTCGATGTTGCTCTGGACTTACCCTCGCAGTGTAGGTTGCTTTTGGCTCATGCTTTCATGGTGGGGATACCCTCCAATTGTCGGATAGAGCGAACCAGCCTTGCTGATACTGGTCTTCGACCCAGTCTTTGAAGGTGAAGCAATCTTCAAGAGGATGTCCTATTGCTTAGTGGTAAGAGCAATAAGCCAGATGATAGATCTCGTTTATTTTCCCAGGGTGCCGAGACTCTAGAAGTGTCATCATTTGATACTTCATGACAAGGTTGAATATTTTCCTTATCTTGTCTTGCGGGAAAGAGTATTCCCGACCCATCTTCTTCATAAAAGACGGGTTCCAGCTAACTTTTTCTCGATCGCATGGCTTCTTGAATCCGCTTCGCTTTTGAACGTCATTCCCGTTCTTCACCTTATTGTTGCTTCTACGTCGGGCTTTCTTCTTGCCACAAGAGCGCACAGCGGGCTGAGGGTGAAGGGCATCGTCATCCTCCGTAGCCTGCTGAATGATACGTTGCGTCCTGGCTTTCTCGTAAATGGCCATTTCGCGGCTGTGGTCATCCCGAATCTTTTGACCCGCTTTCGTTATTAGCTTATCAATTTGTTCTTCGAACGACGGGCTTGATATTCTCATGGTGGGATCTCGCTCTGGTTCGCTATCAGCGCTATCTGGAAATGCATTCACTTCTCCACCGGGGTTATTTATGACATGGAAACCATGAAATCGCTTCCGTTTGTTGTACCGAAAGTATCCAAGCCCAGTCGTCCCCATCCTCCCATTTGGCATCTTTCACTGAGTCCCGAGAACGTCCCAAATCTTGTTGTAGAACTGGGCTTATCGAGCAGTTTGTTTGAAGGGCATGTCTTGACATCTTAACAGCCTTTTCAATCCCTCTGCGTAATATCTGGGCAGACGGATCGGTTGAAGCCTATCGAGTGCAGAATCAGCACCATACCAGACTTCTTTTTCCACTTTAGTCTCCGTAGATTGGTAGAAGAGAATCGCCTTTCACCTCTTCGCCTAGGAGGAACATAGAAGGTCTGCAGCTCTTGCACACCGTATGCATCGAGCGCATCAAGCTCCCTGTAATGCTACTGCAAAACCATGGTGATTTTCAAACTCTGATCAGCTTTAGCGAAAGTCTGCATTGATGGACGAACAAAGAATACTGCGTTGATCTCGTCTTCAGAGTCGCTGCCGAAGACCAAAATAGGAGTAGATGGTCCTGGCCTGCTGCCTTGGGGTTGCCCCAAGAAGACTATCTCTTCATCCTCCTCCGTATTGCTCCCAAAGATCAGGATGGTGGCGACGGCTTTTTGTTTATTCTCTGGTTTACGACATCTTTCCGTGTCCTCAAAGTCTGGTAGGAAGTAGTTGGCATCTTCATATTTGCGGACTTCATTTACGGAGAATGGGTTTAGCTCCCATGTAACTGTGTACTCGAGGTCTTCTTTGAAGTACTTCATACACTGATATTGTGTAGAAGGGATGATTTTGTACTCGTGTAACCAAGGCCGGCCAAGCAGAGCATTATAGCAAGTCTTGGCCTCGATGACATGAAACTTGATGTCAGTGACGAGAATCCCGAAGCGTAATATCAGTATCACGGACCCAAGCATCCGTGATGATTGCGAGTCGAACCCGGATATAGTAATTTTATCCCAAGCCAGGTATTGAACGTTCATGCAAATCTCCTTCAACACTCTCACAATGAGAAGGTTGACGGAGGACCCGTTGTCAAGCAGGATCTTCCCTATCTTAATATAGTGGAGGTACCTAGTGACATACAGAGGACGGTTTTGCTCGCACGTTCCGAGGAGGAGATCTTCTTCGCCGAACATGATGTCAGCTGTGTGAACTTCCAGCTCATCCTTCATCTTTTCTTCTGCAAGGAAGGCTTGAAACTGATCGGGCTCCTATAATACCTTGATCAGAGAATCTCATGCCTCTTTGGACAGGAGGAGAGCATCCAGTATGCTCAGTTATGAAGGTATCTTCCTCAGCTGTGCTAGGAAATTGTAATCTACCTTGTTTTTCTTAGGCTGGTCCTTAGCTGTGAGCTCTTCGGCAATTCTATCATCGAGGGTAATTTCCTCAGGGACCTTTTTCTTCCCCTTATCTCTCTTATCCGAACCTTTGTTTGAGGGTCCGAGATTCTTTTCAGGCAACGTACGATTGCGCAGCTGAATGTTCTCGTATTTCTTCACCTCTTCTTCTTTTCCAGAGGTGGATTCCTTGAAGAAAGGGCCGAGAGCCATTTCTTCGTCCGAATCACTCCCGAAGGTAAGAACTTGAGATTTCCCTTTTGTTGGGATGGCATCAACCATATGACAGTTACTGGTTGTTCCTTTATGCTCATCCGTCGTGCTTCTCTGTTCCCGACGGGCTTTGCGCTTCATTCGCTTGAAGTGTTGTCGGTGGGCCACGTATCCCTGCCACCACTTCTTGAAGGCATTGCACTCTTCGGTAGGTTGTATGACCCTCCGATGGTATAAGCAGTATTTCGGATGTATATCCTCTTCGTCAAGGTACGTACTCCCGGGAGTATTTTCTTCGAAAGGCGGCAGCTTCATTCCCATTGACAGAGCTTTGGCGAACCGTTTCACCATATTAAACTTGCCTTTGTCTGCTGTGAGTGTGCTTCGATCCAGTTGAAGTACTTTGTAACTCTTCCTTGCCGCAGCTTCCTCATCCTGACGCTGACGCTTGGATTTTTTGTATATGGCCGTTTCACGCTCTCGGTCATCTTTTCTCTTTTGATGGGCTTCGTTCAGCAGTTTATCGATCAGGTCGTCTGATGGTTCCCAGGATTTTGAAGCCGGTCCTGCCCCCAGCTTCTCTACGTTGCTTTCTAACGCTGAGGGAGCTTCTTTTCCATTCATTGACGAATGAGAGATCATGTGGCAACTCTCCACATAATCCTCTGGTTCTTCTGACGAGCTGTCTCCCTCGTCATTGCCACCGTCTCCGTTCTCAAGAATATGCTTGAGGAACTCTTCAAGTGTGACTGGAGTCCGCGCCTTCTGGTTGTACTCTTCCAGCGCGTCAATGTAGTTCTGCAGGTCCGTGCGCTTGTCATCAGGTTGCGCAGGCTTCTTGGTCTTCTTCTTTCCCTTCGAAGACTTTGAAGACTTGACCTGGGTGTTTTCCCATTGTTATCGGCATTCGGTGCTGAGCATGGTTTAAACATCCCCTCAATGATCTCGGGCTCTAGCGAGCTTTTCCACCTGATCGCTGGGCATGCTTGAAGATCCTTCAGTATTCTTTAGTTTTAGCCGAAAGGACAATTTCCCACGGAGCTTCTTCTACAAATGAGCATGATGCCCCCGGCGTGTCCACCTTTTTTGGAGCGTGCTGCTGAGGCGGGTTTACCTTCCAGTTTTCGGACGGCGCGAATTTGCCTAGTTGGTACTGGTTCTCAACCCATTTTTTGAAGACGTAGCAATCTTCAATTGGGTGGCCCATTATTCTATAGTAGGGGCAGTAGTTAGGACTATTGAGGTCACCTGGCTGCAGTGGGCGTCTCGGATCCGACAGGGTGATGAGCCTGTTGCACACCGCCAGTTCGAACAGTCTTCTCGTTTTATCCTGGGGAAATGAGTAAGGACATCTCAACTTCTCTTCGAGGGATCGGCTTGTGTTGATTTGACGAGCAACCGGTTTCGGGTCACTCGGTTGTTGTTGAGCGTTGGCAACGAAAGTCGCTTTCCCTTTGCCCTTTTCATTCCGGAGATCCGTTTTTGAAGAGGACGGCCTGTGGCCCATCTGGTCCATTTGGACGAGCTTGTCAATCAAGGCCTGGAAGGTGGTCGTCTTGAAGAACATCATGAACTGGGATATAGTCGTCTGAGGATCAAGGGTCCCTACGAACATGCCCACGGCAGGGGCTTCTTCTATGCGTTGTTCGTATTTTGACCATAGGTTCCGTCATCGAATTGCGTATTGAACCCAGGTTTCTCCCGGCTTCACCCTGGCGTTGTTTAATGTGGTGATCGGGGTGCGCTCTCTTGCGCTTGCGAAACGTTGCGTGAACATTAGCTCCATTTCTGTAAATGTTTTGATGGAGTCATTCGGAAGCTCCGAGTACCATTCAAATGATGTTTCCGCCAAGCTGCCGACAAACTGGTGAAGCAGCAGTTTGTCGTCGCCTCCAGTATTGCCGCATAGAGCTCTGAACTGAGCGACGTGCTGATGGGGATTGCATGTCCCCTTATACATGTGGAATTTAGGGATCATATATCCCAGCGGATACTTGATTTGATCGTACCATTCTGGATAAGGGCGCCCAGTTCTGACGACTTGGCCAGCCGCTTCGCTTGCCTGATGAGCTCGTATTTGTTGATCTATGTAGTCGTCAAGGGTAGCCTTGGAGATCATTTGTTCCTTGGCTGCTGAGAAATTCAGTGGAGGATTTGACGTTTCCCCTCTGTCATCTTCGATGATTATCGGAGGGTCTTCGGCTGGAGGTTCCGGCTGGATCATCATCCCAACCATGTCTTGGAATTGAAGCGTCATCTTCTTTATATTAGCAGCCTGTTCCACGGCCTCCTTATCCTTCCTTTCTAGCACCCTGCATAGGAACTCGGTGTCGGTCTCCTGATCTTGGCGCTGTTCGAACAATGCTTCTGGGCTTTCTTTCTGCCCAGTGAGTGCGGACATCCTCATTAGCATCTCTTGAAGCTTCTGCTGCTGCTCTTGAGCTTTTGTCACAGACCGGATGAGTAGCCGATAACCCGTGGAAGTACGGCTTTCCTCTTTCCCGGAAGCCATGTATACCGTGTGTACCACCATGCCCCCCGACTTGGGGTGTTTGGGTCCACTGCCTTTGATATTTTCCACCGGTGGTGGGAGATTCTCAGGCCTTCTCTTTTTGTGGGAGGCCGAAGTTGAAGGAGTTATTACAACAGGTGCCCAAGAATTTCCTCGCTGCACGCTAGAGAGACGACTTCCCTCTTGTCGAACCTTCATTTTCTCCGGTCGACGAGAATAGTCTTTGTTGATCACAGAATCCTGAACTTTCCGCCAGACTCTATGGATTCAGGAGGACAGCCGCTGAGGGGGCTGTTCCGGCTTCTCCTGCACCGTGTTTTCAACATGTAGAGGCGACTTCTTCAATACAGTAGTTGGAGAGTTCTTTCATACCCTCTTGAGCGGATCGAAACTGTTCCCAGTTGGAACATCAACAGCAATTTCCACCATTGGAGCTGGTGGGGTAAGTCCAGAGGGGGAACTGCCCCCATCTTTCATCACTCGACACCAGTGGTGACGTCGAGCATTTCGTGCAGACGGGACTACCTCTGTCTTTGGAGCGACTTCGTCATGCCCTCTGCTCTGATGGGGTGCTTTTGGTGTCAGCCTGTCAAAGACCGACATCTGCTGAGAGGGAACGGTCAATCTTGCTAAGGCCGATCTTTTGATAGGGGAAGCAGCCTTGGTGACTTTGCCCGAAGCGGGAGTTGGAACGGCCAGTCTTATGAAGACCGATCCTTTAATAGGAGAAGCACCTTTGACGACTTCATCTGCCGGAACTGGAATGGCTATCCATTTCGGGATAACCCCTTCAGGTATCGCGAACCTTTTTATGGGGCCACTTGAGCTACAGCTCAGCCTATTAAAGACTGAGGCGTTAGAATAAGACGACCCGTCGAGAGGGGACGTGGTGGTTGCAAGTCGATCAAAGACCGACTTCTTTGGAGCTTCCTGTGGTAGCATCGGGGCGCTGAAGCTTGATGGCGGGATCATGGTCCTAAAGAACAATCCAGTGGTGGCCTGAATCACCTGTTCTACTGGCATTGCAAAGATGGAGGCCGCTTGGGGCCCGTAAGTCACTCCTCCAGTCGGGGCGGAGCGAGAGTTGCTGTTGCAGTTAGTGCAACTGGAGGCCATCGATGTTATCTCCTTTTATGCATGGAGCAAGACACTAAATCTTAGTACCTCGAATCCAAGGGCAACCATATTAAACCATGATTCGTTCGCAAACACGACACACGAAGTGTGGAGTGGAAAGAGGAAGAGGTCTCACCGGGAGTGCCAGAATCTGTTTACCGCCGAAAACCGGGAAGACAAACGTCTTGCCTGAATTTGGGGGCAAATGCTATTTGGTTTTATTCGTCCACCTCTCCGAAGATACCAAGTTGATTTATGGCACCGCGTATCGGAGGTTTGGATGGATGCGGCTGTTGTAGCAGACTTCGTCAGATTCCCCCTCATTTGCGAGGGGTTTTTGATTGTGGGGACGCTCTTCCTTGCAAGTGCAAGCCCCTGCAGTTAATTATGTTACCGCGTAGCGATAACCACTTTCTCCTGCTCTAGATGTTCACTTCGTGTCATGTGTGTTTGTTTTATTTTTGTTTGCCCATGGATTGTATACGGAGACTAATTTATGTTGTCGCCCGTAGGGTGTGGATTAGTCCAAATCTGTATATTCTTAGATTTGGGTTTGGGTTGATTTAAGGATCGTTAATCTCGTTCGAGATTATGATCAACTTAAATGTTTGTTAAGGATACGTTAGTCTAAGTTTAGACTAAGATCTACTTAACGGGGTTTAGGATCATTTTTGATCCAACAAAGAGTATTTGGGCTCTATCGTTTTAGTTTAAGGAAGTTACGGTCCGTAGATTGCCATTTTTTGGATGAAGGTTTAGTTTAATGACGTTACGGTCCATAGCTTAGTTTAAGGACGTTGCGGTCCACAGCTTAGTTTAAGAATGTTGCGGTCCATAGCCTAGTTTAAGGACGTTGCGGTCCATAGTTAGATGTGCGCATCGGTTTGGGAATGCACCAAAAGTTGTTGGTTATCGGGACCCATCACCTCTTTGAAGATACTGAAGAGTTACAACGACATGTATCAGAGGTGTGAGGAGATGTACCCTTGAACCAATGTCCGTCGGAAGATCAGTAGTCATGTCTGGGACTAAGACCAATTTTGGAAAATGGTGAGCACGTGGGCTCGGTTGATCTGAATTAGGGATTTTTTGTCAAATTGGACTCAGGCCACTCAGTCTTTGAATAAAGTGTTAAACACTTTCTTGGGCTCAATTCCTTTTCTGTGCAAACAATGCTGGGCATTGATATGGGTTCTGATGCTCACCCTTTATTTCACCCCCTCTTTTTTAGGGTTTTTATAGAGTGTTACACACTCTTTATGGCACCCACGTGCAGAGCACATGAGGCGCTTGGCGCTGGGAGCCAACCACTGAGTGCTAGGCACTCCTTATTAAGCAGCGCCCACGTGAGGGACACGTGAGGCGCTTGGCGCTGAGCGCTAACCACTGAGTGCTAGGCACTCCCTATTGAGCAGCGCCCACATGAGGGACACATGAGGTGATTGGCGTTGAGCGCCCACCATTGAGTGCTAAGCACTCTTTATTGAGCAGCGCCCACGTGAGGGACACGTGAGGCGCTTGGCGCTAGGTTTTTCTTTGTATGTTTTGTTCTGAAGAGTTCAATTCTGTGTTCTTTTCTGGATCTTTGATCCCCAAGAACAAATTCATCCCCATGAGAATTAAATTCTCATTTATGGGAGACTTGTCTCATGGATGCCAGATCCAGGGAAAGAACTATGTTCTTTTATGAGGGTTAAACCCTTGGATATGCAGATGAGATGTTCTGATCTCTATTTTTTTACCTCGAAGAAAGGTGTTCTTCTTTCTTTCTTTTTAAAGCTTTCTTCTTTGTTTTTCTCGAAGCTTATGGGGGGTCTCTCTGTACAAGACTTGAAGTCTTGGGGCCTTTATATAGTGGAGGCAAGTTTGTTGATTTAGTTAAAGAAATCTCTCATTGAGAGATCTCTAATTGATTTGGGGATTTTATCCACCGTTGGATCTTTGATCCAAGGACTTCTGTTTTACAGAAGATATCTTTCTTGTTTTTAATAAGATTAGGGAAATATTTCCCCATACAGAATCTTTCTGTATACAGGTGATTTTTAATCACCATTGGATTCTTTAATCCAACGGTACTCTGTTTTACATAGAGTAATTTTTCTTGTTTAGAAAGATTTGAGGAATATTTCCTCAACAGAATTTAATTCTGTATTTTGATGATTTATCAACTCCATTGGATCTTTGATCCAATGGCTCTGTTTAATAGAGAGAATTGGTTCTGGCGCTGGCACCCTCGTGCGAGGCACGTGAGGCGTTGCCTCAGAGTTTTTAACTCTTGGCGCTGGCGCCCTCGTGCAAGGCACGTGAGGCACTGCCTCAGAGTTTTTAACTCTTAGCGCTGCCTTTCAAATTTTGAATAGAGCTTTTCTCTTTTATTGGGGAAACATACCTAGCCATCTTCGACCGAGCTTCCAGCTCCGTACTCATCAGAGAATCCAAGGGGATACAAAGACCAGTATACTATGTCAGCCACGTTTTCAAAGACGCGGAGACCAAGTACCTAGCCATTGAAAAGATAGTCCTGGCGCTCATCATCACTTCCCGGAAACTTCAACATTATTTCCAGTCTCACACCATCGTCGTCCTCACCAACCAACCACTGGGGAACATCCTTGGTTCCCCCGAGTTGTCGGGCCACTTGGAGAAGTGCCGATTTCATGGTTGAGTGCACCATCCCCAACAAAGAGGAAGCACCGGCATGAGATCCCAACCCGCAACACTCAATCGAAGAAAAGCTCGGTCCGATTCCGGACTGAGTACTCTATGTAGAAGGTTCCTCCATAGAGGAAGGAAGTGGGTCCGGGCTGGTCATCCGCGGCCCCGACAAAGCCGAGATAGAATAATCTCTGCGGCTTGACTTCAAAACCTCTAACGCCGAGGCTAATGTTTTGGCCCTTCGAAGCAATTTGAACATTCTACTGGAGAAGAAAGACCGGGCGCAAATAAGGATAGCCGCATATCAGCAACAGACCACACGATATTACAATGCCCACGTCAAACACCGATCAATCAAAACAGGAGACTTAGTCCTATAACAAAATGAGTTCGAGGACCAGGGAAGGCTGCACAAATTCTCCCCGAAGTGGGACGGTCCCTTCCTCGTGACCAAAGCATTGCCCGGAGGAGCCAACCGCCTCCAAGATTCCTTGGGTCACAACTTCCCACGGCCATATAACGCAGAAAAGCTAAAATTGTATAGATGAACCTGTACCTTCTCGAATAATAAGATTCCTATTTTTAAGTCAATAAAATTTATTTTCCGAGCTAAGCCCTTATGCGAGTAGATTCCTGCTCGGTTTCGAGGAGCGGCGGACAACCCCTTGTTCTACAGCCATCTCTCGAGCCTACGAGCTAAGAGATGGAAGGTACCCTCGGCCAGCCTCTTGCCTAGGCGGACGAAAACCCAGGTGCAACTATAGGAAGCCGACGCAAGCTTCGCTCCACCAATCTTACCTCGGCACCGGGGTGAGGAACGTGAGGAGCGAGTTCATAAAACAATGCAAAGTTTATTAGTGGACAAAAACAAAAAAAAGACGAAAATTTCCTTAAGAAAATGAAAGATTTTTATTGATAAGGGGTATTCTCGGCTTCTCAGCCTTACAAAAATGCCCGGGGGCTCGCAA
The DNA here is from genome assembly GCA_030015575.1 of Agapanthus africanus. Lineage (NCBI taxonomy): Eukaryota > Viridiplantae > Streptophyta > Magnoliopsida > Asparagales > Amaryllidaceae > Agapanthus > Agapanthus africanus. The sequence continues at coordinate 470,243,286 of JASDDO010000016.1, read as the reverse complement.
AATAAAAACTATTACAGCAAAGGGGGAAGGGGGTCCAGAAAGTATTTATTCTGATATTCAACGCAAAGATCCTCCAACCGAACCCAGGCAGCATTCCATCACTCCCTCTGTCGATGCCCGTGGACCCAAGCAGCTACGGTTCCGTCAGGTACTCCCGCCGACGCACATGAAGCTATGATCAGCTTCTGCTGGAAAGCTCGGTGAAGGATATTTATCGAACGGTCCCGCCTGCTCTTCAAGACCAGGCCCAACTCATAGGTCGTACGCATCTTGTCAATAGACTCCTCTAGCACCTGCTGGGACAAATTCCCGAAAAGGTCCGGGGATGACCTCCAGATCGCGTAAATAAGCACCTGTAGAAGGGAGGATCGGCACGGGAGCAAACGCCCGCAATGACTCTCTAGGAGACCTATCACGGCCTCGTATGTCACCTCGGAACCGTCAAAGTCGTAATGATAGATGTCGTTGGATGTCACAATATCCCGGATGTTGTATGTATTACCGGCCATCAGGAAACTACGGACTGGAATACGGTCAAATACTTCATGGTGCCTGAGAAAGGGCCAAACATCCACTATTTTTAGGCTCAACAGAAATCCCCAACGACCGAGATCTTCTTACGCCACGACGCAAATCACGGGACATCGTATCTTCCCGATAAGGCACCACCACGTGGCGTCCGGTTACTGGCTCCCACTTTCATGCAGGTCAGGGAAGATTGACTGACATCTTTAGGAGATTCGCACGTATCTCAAGACTCCCGCCATGCATCGCATAGACCCGAGAATCAAGAAAGCGCGAAATACCGGAGTCATGACAATCCAAGCATCCGTTAATTGGTCTACGTGAATGGATTCCTATCCTAAAGCCCTCATCATGAAGCGGCCAAGCGGCTTCCTGCTCGGCCCATCCGCAGTGGGTAGCTTCCTGCCCGACAACGCTGTGAATCCAAATCTCTCATCATGAGGCGGCCAAGTAGCTTCCTTCTTGGCCAATCCGTAGTGGGTATCTTTCTGCCCGACAACAATATGGATCCAAAGCCCTCATCATGAGACAGCCAAGCATCTTCCTGCTCGGTAAATCCACAGCGGGTAGATTCCTGCCCGACAACGCTGTGGATTCAAAGCCATCATCATGAGGCGGCCAAGCAGCTTCCTACTTGGCCCATCCATAATGGATAGCTTCCTGTCCGACAACGCTGTGGATCTAAAGCTCTCATCATGAGGCGACCAAGCAGCTTCCTGCTCGGTTCATCCGCAGCGGATAGCTTCCTGCCCGACAACGCTGTGGATCCAAAGCCCTCATCATGGGGCGGCCAAGCAGCTTTCTGCTCGGCCCATCCGCAACGGGTAGCTTCCTGCCCGACAACGCTGTGAATTCAAAGCCCTCATCACGAGGCCTACGGGCGACTTCCTGCCTAACCTTAACGCGGAACCTGAGGCCACATGTAACACCCTAGCCCTGTTATACTATATATTTAGGGTATTTCAAATCTTGCGGTAAAAATTCTTTATTATTGTTTCTTTTGGGTTGCGGATAGTGCAATTGGTAGTTGTGGTTATTATCCGACCCGACCCGCATGGTTGAAACCCACCATGGTTCAAGATTATATCAAATATTAGCTAGTACAGAGTATCCATACAAATCTAGATTTTATATACGTATATAATATAATTTAGACTCTAATATCTTTTTAAAATACAAAATCAAATCAAATAATATATTTACTTATCTAACCTTGCATGTCATAGTACCCCATATCATGTGGTTGCACCTATATATCATGTTCATATCCTAAGTGTTACACAGACTAGTATTTGATCGCTATGTATATTTACGTAGATCCGTATTTGGGGGTATATGTTTTTATTTACCGGATATCGCATTATGGTTTAAATTCTTACGTATATTCTCCATATTGAAAATGTAGATTTTTGTGTGGATACAGGTAATATTCGGAGCAATCTGGTATTATCTGTAAAATTCTATAATATATATATATTGTATTATTTTAACTAATAATATATAAAAAAAACGGTTATATATATATATTATAATATAAAAAGTTGTTATATAAAAACCTCACCCTCTCTCCCTCTCGTTCTTCTTCTTTTCCCCCGCGAACGCGAACCGTAACCCATCACCTCGTCACCGCCTTCTCACCGTCACAATCCCCTCTCGTCCTTGTCCTCGCCTCTTCTTCCTCACCTCCATCATCTCATCTCCTCTCCTCTTCTCCTCCCTGACGACCTCACGTCCTAACCCAGAACCCCGGCCTAAGAACCCAACACCCCCATCGTCGGCAACCCCTCGTCGCCGGAAACCTATCACCACCAACCACCTCCATCACCTCCTTGTCTCTCTAGCAACCCCAAAACACCATACACCACCACCACCGACCCCTACTCCTTCACTGATCACCCTCAAAGCTCATGGCCACACCCTCATCCAGACGACCTCACCGCCGACAACCTCATCTCATCACCGTCACCTCGTCACCACCATATTCTCTGTCCTCGACAGAACACCAGTAACCCCAACATCTAGTTCACTTCATCTTCTTCTTTCTTTTCCTTCTCTTTTCTTGATCCCCGGTTATCTCGCCGGAGTTGTGCATGTCGCCGACGATCCAGATGACCCAGCCACCGTCTTCATCTAGCCTAGTCACCACGTCACACAGCTGCTCAGCCAGGTCCAGTCCTGCGCGCGTAAGTTTTGCATCGTGACTTTATTTCAACGTCGGAACGTGACATCCGTATCTCGACGTGAGATCCGATCAGGTAAGTTCTAAACTTGCAACATGCTATGTTATTATATCAATATTTATTCGATAAATTATAGTGCATGTGTTTTAATATCCGGCAGAAATTACCGATTTATAATTTTATACCATCCGTCTGTATCCGTACTGATAATAGTTTATCTAAATGCATGACGGAACATTGCAATATTATCATACTACTATAACTGTTCAATATGTTATCCAAATTGCAATATACATGGTAATGGACGTATAACGGTTATTACAGATAGATACATATGCATCCTGGAATTAATTGTGTTTCGATATTAATTACAGTTTTACATTGGTATCTATTTTGGTTAATATACAGTACATGGCATGTTCACGACACACTACCAGACTTGTTACTTGGATTTTATTGCTACTGCCAATAATCCTGATTGTTGTCCTGATGGATGTAACTTGTTGTCTGCATAGACAAGACCTGTACCTGCTTGATCCTGTGTTGGCATTAGATTTATATTATCAATACCTGACTTGAACACAGACCTTGGGGAAAAAGGGAAAATCGAGAATGTAACTAAAACGTAACTCAAGAGGATATTATTATTGTTTGCCGTGATTCCGGGCGTGACAGAATAATCATTATTTATTGTTTGCCGTGATTCCGGGCGTGACGGAATAATCATTGTTTATTGTTTGCCATGATTCCGGGCATGACGGAATAATCATCGTTTATTGTTTGCCATGATTCTGGGCGTGACAGAATAATCATTATACCATGGTCCCGTGGGGGTTTGAACGGGATATATACTGTTGGGTTACGATGAGAATTATATTAATTAATTTCAAAGACTTCTATAATAGATAATCTATAAGCATGGACTTTAGGATACACATCACATGCGTTTAGCTCATTATTCATATCTGTGTTTATTATTTATTTTCATGCTTAATAATAACATCATATCCTGGTTATTACTATTATTGTGGTATTTATGACGCACTGACGTCTGGATTTTGCATTGCCCAGTTCCTCTACCTTTGTCGCAGGCAAATCAAGAGTAGTTTAGCAATCAAGCTGAGCTATGAGGAGCTAGCTATTTAGTTTAGAGACTCTTAGTTTATTTATTTTCAGCAGTTTTATTTCTATTGATGTGAGCCTATATTGGGACGTGATTCAGATACTATTGTTTATTGGATCTTGATTCGTTTCCGCTACACATATTTCTTGGTTTTATTTATTGTGGCAGATGGACATGTGTTAGCTAGATTATATATTTTACTGTTCTTGATATCCGATTGACAGCCGTAATGTGACTGTGGAGGGATGATTCCTAACCACAGGTAGCATGGTTGGCTCTATCACGTGCTGTGTTTACGTATCTTAGGAAGCGGGGCGTAACAGGGTTTGTTTGGTATCAGAGCCATAGGATTTAGAGTTAGTCGGGTTTGGTTCCTTTGTAGTTGGGCATTGAACCCAATACACTAATCAGGAAACCCGGAATTAGGAACATGTCCTGCCACATTATTTTCTTGTCATTCGAATTCTTGAATCTTATCTTTCCTTTAACTCTTTTATCTTGACAATATGAAAATGACTTTGCATCTCAACTTAGAATCCTCCTGATTCCTTATTGTTTCTCTCTTCTTATTCTTTCGATTCTAATAGTAGGAATTGGGCGATTTGAATGGAATTATGTGATTATAACTATGTACTGCGGCATGGTTATAATGTGGTACTCTATTTTGGTAACCTGGAATCCTATTTCGATTCATTTTCTTGACTTATGTTCATTGTACTACTTTGTTTCTCTCGGTTTCATTGCTTACGAATTTATGCCTTATCGCGAACCTGAATCCAACAACCGCGTTATATCTTTCCCCTTGTTCCATAGTGACATGTCCGTCTGTGTTTCGAAGAACAAGGAGAAACACAGGAGAACATATGATGATTGCAGTAGTTCGAGATTAACCCCAGCGGGAGATGGTACAGATTACTTCAAGGCCGATCAGATGTAAGATATTTGATTAAAAAAGTTCTGACAAACCCGCCTCAGTTTATCAAAGTGGCGCAGCGGAAGTGTGGTTGACTGATAACCCACAAGTCTTAGAACAGACTTGTAAATTCATGATGAAGGGAACTGTTTGTGTGTGTGCCAGGTTCGTGAACAGGTTGCAGATGAAGCACCGATAGTGTTCGGGAATTCATGGAGGTATTCAAGAAAATATTGGGTGTATCTTCTAAACGAAATGTGGAGTTCACGATTGATCTTATTCCTGTAGCAACGCCAATTTCGAAGGCTTATTATCCGATGGCACCGGTGGAACTGGAAGAGGTAAAGAGACAAGTTGTTGAATTACTAGAGAAGGGTTGGATTCGCAGCAATGGTTCACTATAGGAAGCTCTAGTTCTTTAAGAAAGATGGCACACGGAGGATGTGCATCGACTATCGAGAATTAAATCGGGTGACTATTAAGAATAAGTACCCAATCCCTCGTATAGATGAATTATTCGATCAACTCAGTAGCACGAGAGTATTCTCAAAGCTAGAATTGCGATCTGGGTATCATCAAGTTCTGGTGAAATCAGAAGACGTTTGCAAGACGGCGTACTGAACTCGATATGGGCATTACGAGTACTTAGGGATGCCATTTGGAGTTACTAACACACCGGCAATATTTATGGACTTGATGAACCGAATCTTTTCACCGTACCTGGACCAGTTTGTAGTGGTGTTTATTGATGATATTCTGGTCTATTCGAGGAGCAAAGAAGAGCATGAAGAACATTTGAAGATCGCACTGCAAACGTTAAGATGAGAAAAGTTATATGCTAAGATGAGCAAATGCGAGTTTTGGCTCGAAGAAGTGATGTTTTTGGGTCATGTTGTATCCGGGGATAGGATTGCCGTTGACCCTAAAAAGATTGCAGTGGTTCATGATTGGCCAATTCCAAAGAACGTGGGGGAGATCAGAAGTTTTCTTGGGCTTGCTAGATACTATAGAAGGTTTGTGGAGAACTTCGCTCGAATAGCAGAACCACTGACCAAGCTAACACGAAAGGAGGTACCGTTCATATGGACCGAGAAGTGTGCGTCATCTTTTGAAGCATTGAAGCAAATATTGACCACCGCTCCTATTCTGAAAATGCCAGCCAGTTCCGGAAGGCTGGTTATTCACAGCGACGCATCTGGGAAAAGCTTGGGATGTGTTCTAATGCAGCATAGGAATGTCATACCTTATGCGTCAAGACAATTGAAAACTTATGAGAAGAACTACCCAACTCATGATCTGGAGTTAGCAGCAGTGATTTTTGATCTGAAGATTTAGAGAAACTACTTATTGGGCGAAAGGGTAGAAATATTTATCGATCACAATAGCCTAAACTATGTGTTCACACAGAAATAGCTCAAAATCAGGCAGCGTAGATGGTTAGAGCTGATGGCTGACTATGATCTTGATCTAAAATACCATCCGGGAAAAGTTAATGTAGTGTCGGATGCTCTAAGTCGGTTGCCAGCGATACGGATGTTGACTGCACAAAAGGATATTATAGCCGATCTTTAGAGATTCGAATTAGAGATTGTACTACCAGATTTTTCGGGACAGTTGATGCAGTTGTAAGTACAGTCATCCTTGATCGATAACATTAAAGCAGCACAGATTCGTATGATCCAAGATTACAAAAGTTTCGAGAACAAGTAGAAGCGGGACTTCAAACAGATTTGTTGATTCATGAAAATGGTTCGTTACGATATGGGGGCCATTTATCTGGGCCTAAGGGATATGTTCGTAAAGAAGTCATGAAAGAGGCTCATAGTTCCGTGTATTCAGGGCATCCGGGAGGCACAAAGATGTACAGAGATCTACGACAAAATTTCTGATGGGAAGGCATAAAAATGGAGATTGCTCACTACGTATCGAAGTGCTTGGTGTGTCAGCAAGTCAAGGCTGAACATCAAAGGGTAGCTGGTTTGTTGCAACCACTTCCGATTGCTCAATGGAAGTGGGAATATATAACCATGGATTTCGTGATAACTTTACCACGGAGTCTAAAAGGCAATAATGCAGTTTGGGTCATTGTCGATCGATTGACCAAAGCAGCTCATTTTATACCGTTTCGAGTTGGTCAGTCGATGGAAGTTTTAGCAGAGCGGTACATGCAGGAGATTGTGAGATTGCATGGAGTACCCGTAAGCATCATTTCGAATCGTGATACTCGATTCCTATACCACTTTTGGAGGAGTCTATAGGAAAGTTTGGGAACTCGCTTGAAATTTAGCACCGCCTATCATCCTCAGACAAATGGCCAGTCTGAAAGAACGATCCAAACTCTTGAAGATATGTTGATAGCATGCATGTTAGACTTTAAGGGTTCATGGGAGAATCAGTTACACTTGGTGGAGTTTTCTTATAATAACAGTTTCCAGGCGACTACACAGATGGCTCCATTCGAAGTATTATATGGTCGTAGGTGTCGCTCGCCGGTATGTTGGGACGATATTGGAGAAAGAAGATTATTGGGACCGGATAGTATTGTGCAAACGGTGGAGAAAGTTAACATGATCCGAAATCATATGAAGGTGGCACAAGATCGACAGAAAAGTTGGGCTGATATTAGACGATGACCTCTGGAGTTCGCAGTTGGTGATCTTGTATTCTTAAAGATATCACCGACCAGAGGAGTGATCTGATTTGATAGTCGAGGCAATCTTAGTCCTCGATTCGTGAGGCCTTTCAGTATTATCGAGCATGTTGGAGAGGTAGCTTATCGATTGGCTTTACCACCATCCTTGGTAGGTGTTCATAACGTGTTTCATGTATCTCAACTCCTCAAGAATGTTAAAGATGAGACGCACGTCCTAGATCACTCGGAACTAAGGGAAGATTTGACATTTGAAGAGCGTCCAATGGCGATTGTGGATCGACGGGAGAAAGTCCTCAAGAATAAAGTTATCCCCTAGTACTTGTTTCAGGGGGAAATCGTTTGCACGGAGAATCTAGTTGGGAACTTGAAGACGAGATCCGACAGAAGTTTCCACACCTCTTTTTTTAGATCCGTGTTTTCATGTCTTTTCTTGTTCCGTGAATTTCGAGGACGAAATTCTTTTGTAGTTGGGTATAATGTAACACCCTAGCACTGTTATTTATATATTTGGGGTATTTCAAATATTGCGATAAAATTCTTTATTATTGTTGCTTTTGGGTTGCGGATAGTGCAATTGGTAGTTGTGGTTATTATCCGACCCGACCCGCATGGTTGAAACCCATCATGGTTTAAGATTACATCAAATATTTGCTAGTACAGAGTATCCATGCAAATCTAGATTGTATATACGTATATAATATAATTTAGACTCTAAATATCTTTTTAAAATACAAATAAAATCAAATAATATATTTCCTTATCTAGCCTTGCATGTCATAGTACCCCATATCATGTGGCTGCACCTATATATCATGTTCATATTCTAAGTGTTACACAGACTAGTATTTGATCGCTACATATATTTACGTAGATCCATATTTGGGGGTATATGCTTTTATTTACCGGATATCGCATTATGATTTAAATTCTTACGTATATTCTCCATATTGAAAAACTATATTTTTGTTTGGATACGGGTAATATTCGGAGCAATCTGGTATTATCGGTAAAATCCTATAATATATATATTATATTATTTTAACTAATAATATTAAAAAACTGTTATATATATATATATAAAGTTATTATATAAAGACCTCACCCTCTCTCTCCCTCGTTCTTCTTCTTTTCCCCCACGAACGCGAACCCTAACCCATTACCTCGTCACCGCCCTCTCACTGTCGCTATCCTCTCTCGTCCTCGTCCTGGCCTCCTCCTCCTCACCTCTATCACCCCATCTCCTCTCCTCTTTTCCTCCCCGACGACCCCACGTCCTGACCCAGAACCCCAACCCAAGAACCTAACACCCCCATTGCAGGCAATCCCTCGTAGCCGGAAACCCATCACCACCGACCACCTCCATCACCTCCTTGTCTCTCCAGCAACCCCAGAACATCATACACCACCACCACCGACCCCTGCTCCTTCACTGATCACCCTCTAAGCTTACGGCCACACCCTCATCCAGACGACCTCGCCGACGACGACCTCATCTGGTCGCCGTCACCTCATCGCCACCATCTCCTCTGTCCTCGACAGAACATCATTAACCCCAACAGCTAGTTCACTTCTTCTTCTTCTTCTTTCTTTTCCTTCTCTTTTCTTGATCCCCGATCGTCTCACCGGAGTTGCACACGTCACCGACGATCCAGACGACCCAGCCACCGTCATCATCTAGCCCGGTCACCACGTCATACAGCTGCTCAGCCAGGTCCAGTCCTGCGCGCGTAAGTTTTGCATCATGACTTTATTTCGACATCGGATCGTGACATCCTTATCTTGACGTAAGATCTGATCAGGCAAGTTCTAAACTTGCAACATGCTATGTTATTATATGAATATTTATTCGATAAATTGTAGTGCATGTGTTTTACTATCCAGCAGAAATTACCGATTTACAGTTTTATAGCATCCGTCTGTATCTGTACTGATAATAGTTTATCTAGTTGCATGCCGGTACATCGCAATATTATCATACTACTATAACAGTTCAATATGTTATCCAGATTGCAATATACATGGTAATGGACGTATAACAATTATTACAGATAGATACATATGCATCATGGCATTAATTGTGTTTCGATATTGATTACAGTTTTACATTGGTATTTGTTTTGGTTAATATACAGCACATGGTATGTTCACGACACACTACCAGATTTATTACTTAGATCTTATTGCTAATACCAACAATCTTGATTATTGTCCTGATGGACGTAATTTGTTGTCTGCATAGATAAGACATGTACCTGCTTGATCCTGTGTTGGCATTAGATTTATATCGTCGATACTTGACTTGAACACAGAACCTTGAGGGAAAAGGGAAAATCAAGAACGTAACCGAAACATAACTCAAGAGAATATTATTATTTTTTGCCGTGATTCTGGACGTGACGGAATAATCATTGTTTATTATTTTCTGTGATTCCGGGCATGATGGAATAATCATCGTTTATTGTTTGCCGTGATTCCGGACGTGAAGGAATGATCATCGTTTATTGTTTGCCGTGATTCCAGGTGTGACGGAATAATCATCGTTTATTGTTTGCCGTGATTCCGGGGGTGACGGAATAATCATTGTGTCATGGTCCCGTAGGGGTTTGAACGGGATATATAATGTTGGGTTACGATGAGAATTACATTAATTGATTTCAAAGACTTCTAGAATAGATAACCTAGAAACACAGACTTTAGGATACACATCATATACATATAGCTCACTATTCATATCTGTGTTTATTATTTATATTCATGTTTAATAATAGCATCATATCCTGGTTATTACTATTATTGTGGTATTTATGACGCACTGACGTCTGGGTTTTGCATGGCCCAGTTTCTCTATATTTATCGCAGGCAGATCAAGAATGCTTTAGCAATCAAGCCGAGCTATGAGGAGCTAGGTATTTAGTTTAGAGACTCTTAGTTTATTTATTTTTAGCAGTTTTATTTCTATTGATGTGAGCCCAAATTGGGACATAATTCGGATACTATTGTTTATTGGATCTTGATTCGTTTCCGCTACACCTATTTCTTGATTTTATTTATTGTGGCAGATGGACATGTGTTAGCTAGATTATATATTTTACTATTCTTGATATCCGATTGACAGCCGTAATATAACTGTGGAGGGATAATTCCTAGCCACAGGTAGCATGGTTGGCTCTGTCACGTGTCGTGTTTACGTATCTTGGGAAGCGGGGCATGACACCACACGTCAAAGTCGGTAAGCTGACCATACCCGGGCACGAAGTAGATAAGCTCACCCAAGAAGATAAAGCTCAGATTCAGTCGATAACCGACGCAACTCCAACCCCACCCGAATCCGAGGGAGCGACCGTGCTAAGCTCTATTAAAGCCTATTTCTACTTGATATCCATGTTTGGTGTTCGCTCGGTCTACGTCACCTCGACTCCAGGGCGAAGAGGAACACCGGCCTATTTCTACTTGGTATCCGTGTTTGGTGTTCGTTCGGTCTACATCGCCTCAACTCCGGAGCGAAGAGGGACACCGGCCTATTTCCACTTGGTATCCGTGTTTGGTGTTTGTCACCTCGACTCCAGGGCGAGGAGGGAAACCGGCCTATTTCTACTTGTTATCCGTATTAGGTGTTCGTCGCCTTGACTCCGGGTCGAGGAGGGATACCGGCCTATTTCTACTTGGTATCCGTGTTTGGTGTTCGCTCGATCTATGTCACCTCGACTCCCGGGCGAGGAGGGACACCGGTCTATCCATACTTGTGAAATAAACAAGGGGAAAACATTACGGCCATTATGGACGAGCTAAAAATACTTTATTGACGTTCCAAATTATGTACAAGGTATTATAAGCTCATCAGCTTTACAAAATGCCCGAAAGCCTACAAAAATAATGGAAGAAAATGGGGGATAGGAAGCAGCAAGGACGGCGGCTTCAAACCGCCTTCTAAGCCGGGGCTTCCACGCCGTCCGCCTACTCAGCCAATCCGCCAGGGTCCTCGACCGCAATCGCCTGCTCGGCACCTCCGATCACAGCTTCGCCTCCACCCGCCGGCTCGGTGTTACCGCCGAGGGGTCCTTCCTCCATAAGGGGATACCTTGCTCGAAGCTCCCAGTCGTCAAAACTGGGGATTGCTTCCTTAACGGCGTCGAGGGCATTGTGCCACCCGATGGCTGCGGAATCGGCAAGGTCGGCATAAAATTGGTCGGACGCCTTGTAGTCTTCCACGGCCTTTTCCGTCCTACCCTCGGCCTGCTTCGCCACCTCGTGGGCCGTTCTGGCATCTTTCTTAAATGAGTCACACTACCTCTTCATGGCGTAATAGAGCTCGTTAACTTCACCGACCCGGGCGTGAAGAGCCCGGTTAGACTCGGTCAAGGCCCGGTAAGATTCCTTCATCCTCGCGACCGTCAGGCCCTCCGCGACCAGCCTCGAGTCCAGGGAGGCCACATTGTCCTTCGCCTCCTTCAGTTAGGCGAGAAGCACTTCCTCGCGCGAGGATGACTCTCCGTCCTTTTTCATCGCCGGGGCCACCTCCTCAGCCTCCATGGCGACAAGGAGAGCACAATGCTGAAGGACCTGCCCAAACACATGAACATTTTTCGTCAGAAGCTAAATAGAGGAAAAAGTACTTAGAAATTTTTTAGAAGATTACCAACCTGGGATGCCTCCTGGGCTATTGCCGCCACCTGGGCCTTCATGGTGCCCCGGGAAATTTTAGCCTCCGCTGCCTTCTCCATATCTGCCAGCAAGCTGTCGGTCACAGAAAACCCCAACGGCACCTCAATGCAGAAGTCTCCCTCCTGCACTTGTATCCCGGCTGAGAGTGGCCGGAAAACCACTTTCTTGAGTCTTTTAGCCAAAGACTCAGCGGAGGACGGTGTCTCCGTCCTGGTCCGGGGAGACAGATCCCAGGCGTGCTTCTGCCCTCCACTCCGGCGTTCCTCCGAGACGGGAGGAGCAACAGCAACCCTAGCGGGAGGAGCTTGCCAGGGGACCGCGTCGAGTGCGGGCTTAGACGAACCAGCGCCGCCGCCCTTCCTTCCCAGCGTATTGGCAGCCATGGCAGCCATGATTTTCGATCGATCCATTGGCTCTGCCGAAGGAAACAAAGGAAAAAGTCAGCAGCAGGAATGAAAAAATTATGCTAAGCCTAAATTAATCAGCAAAGTCCTAATTTATCCCTGAAGCACGCAGGACTGAGTCCCGCCTAGATCAAGGACTGCTCAGAAAGCAGAATATCGGCCCACTGGATCGGATCCTACTGAGACACCACCCCCGCCTGAGGGGCGTTTGACTGCTTGACCCTTGGGCAATCCGCCCTATGCTATTCGGTGGACACTGGCCAATCCTCTCCCTCCGGAGGACCGACGAAAACAAAGTTCTCCTTCCACTCATGGATGGAAGAAGGGACGACCACTATCCCTAACCCGGTTGTCCTACCCTTAGTTTTTTAAAAAGAAAGGTAAACCCAGCTCGGCTCATCCTTTCAAGTGCCAGGGTGATTTTTGTAGCAAAGGAAGGAAAGAAGGAGACTCAAGTCAAAGGGGATCTGATCAATTTTCAACCAGACCAGGAACCCGAGGAGAATTCTCCACGAGTTCGAAGCTAGCTGGCCCGGGGCAAGCCGGAAGCAAAAGAGAATAGCACAAATCTCAGATGAGAAGGGCAGACGCATCCCCGCTCAGAACGCTTCCAGGTACAAAGCAATCTCATTGCCCTGTACTTCCCGTTCACCCTCCCTGACCAGACGAAGCGAATAGCCAGTGGGGATATGGAAATGAACACGGATATTGGAAAGCTCATCCAATCGATTCAACATCGAAGGCGCATCACGGGTATTTTCGATGCGCACCTTAGGGGCCCTCTTTGCTACCCGACGATGAAGGACAAGGGCGTCGCTATCCCTTAGGGGCGAGCCCGACGCCGAAGAAGAAGACGAAGAATAAGAGGAACTCTCTCAGCTATCGGAAGCCGAGGAAGAAGAAGATAACCCTCTGGACTCGGCTTCAGAAGCAGAAATCTCATTGCCCGACTCAACACTAACTATATCAACGAAAATTTCAGAAGAAGACATCTAACCTGATTCAAGAAAAGATCGGCTGAAGATGGATTTTGGCTGAAGATCCGACCTAGGTAACAAAGTGTCGAGCAATCTTCAGACAAGGGAGGCAACTAAAGTAAAAGTGTTTCCTAAGGAAAGGCCTCTCTTATTTATATGCCCAGGAAAATCCATCCGACGGTCCAAATCCACTCCCACAGAAACGAAGCGTCGCACCCCACGGCCCCGATGACTCCACATAGCAACTAATTATTGGATTTTTTCCCCTCCCATGGATCTGACTAGCAACGTCTCATAGTCAACCACCCAATGGTGGCCACCTGGCACGAAGATCAACTGACTGAACGAACGAAGCGACGTCTCCTTTATGGCGCAATCATTTCGCTGATCTGCTGACGTCATCAAGGATACGCGCGGAAACCTAGGTGTGCCGTGAATCACCGCGTGGATCCAGAGATCGAAGAGACACGGTCGCCAAACGCCACATCTTGCCCAAATAATCCACCGCGAAGATTCCTCGGCACCAAACCGAAAGAAGAAAACCGAACAAACCACTCTCGACCCAACCTATAAAATAGGTCAGAATGAGAGTGGTGGGATTATGATGATACTCGTAAGTGGGAACTCCCCAGATCTTGACACATAGTGGATAATGTGTCATCCATGTAAGCCCACTAGATTCCTGGAGGCTACGGAGCTAGAATAAATATGATTCATTGGGGACATTGCTCGGCGCCTCGCCTCCGAGGTTGCGCCCAACCTTTTGGAAGATCTCCTCGGAGTACGTCCCCCCTTCAGCTGACCGCCAGCCAATAGCTCATCTCCGAGCTGTCCTATAGATGAGACTCCTCGGCTCACTTGCTCATCTTCGAGCTATTGTATATCTAAGATTTCTCAGCGTCCCTGTTTGGCCAGGAGCACGGAGCCCGAGTGCCTCCGTAACGGCTCCGTGTATCTCGCCATGATGAGATCTCCGTTGCTCCACGTCCCGCATCCCACGCTAGCGTATCTCGCCATTAATGGACGTATCCCGCCATCAACGCGAATGTGTCACAGGGGCGTAACGGACGGCGAGAATCTCGCATCGACTCGCTCCATGCCACCACTATATAAACCCCTCTTCCAGATGACTCAGGTACGTTGAACTCATTCCAATACGCCGCTACTCTGCCCTAATATTCCTTGATACTTACTTGATCGTCAAAGGGTCCTACGGTGGTTACCCATCCTGGGACTTCCCTTGCAGGTAGCTCAGCGTCAGCAACAACCAACAACCCATTGAGATCCATACACTCAATTCTCATCTTAAATCTCAACCGTTCAGCACCGCTGGTAAGAAGATCGATGGAGGACAACATCTGAGGGAAATTCCGACCTCCATCACTCTCCAACACATAAAATTAAATTTAAGGTTCCTAGCTAACCATTTAACCACCCACTCCGTATCGTCCTCATCTATTGGCTTAATTATCATGATGAATACTACTAGCTAGAAATCCTTCGACTTCAGTAAGAATCGGATTAGAAAATGAATGTTTAAATAATGCACGGTACATATAATACATGTTGTTGGGAATCCTAAATTAATTGTTAGATAATTTTAATTTTAATTTTTTTAATGCTTTGAGATGTATTCTAGGAATACTATCTTTAAGGTATTATTGCTCTCCCTATAGAAGAACAAGACACCTCCAGATTACAACAAAGCACTAAACTCGCTAAGGAAACTATTTTAGATTCTTGGATTATGGATTAGAGGGCTAGAGATTAGAATCTTCAAGTTGCCTTTTCTCTTTGCCAAGGTTATCTATTTATATTGTGATTCGTGACTTTTAATGAATAATTGTGACTATTAGTTAACAACTAATAATGTTCAAAAGTCATGATTCAAGTTCAGGAGTTACAACCACAAATAGACACATTTATACAGTTTGAAAAAACAAACTAGTTAGATTGAAAATATTCAATCTATCCTTTCATTCCCCTACTAGATTGAACTATTTTCCAATCTATACCTTCAATTCAATTATCCCCCACTAGATTTAAAATTTGAACCTCATCCGTTATAACCAAGTCCATGAATACAAGAATGGTGTCTTAAAAAAGACTTAAGCCTTCAATTAGTGTAAGTATCCAGGATATTAACAAAGTTAATGGTGCCCATAAATTAAACCTCAACTCCTTGTGTTAACATTCGAGATACCACACACATGGATTCGTTCAAATTTTCCTTAGTGGCTTTAAACCGCTTTTAGCACCGTTATGACCATGCGTTATCCTGTTTTCTATGAATACTTACAAGAATCAAAACTCATAAAGATCTTTGCTGAAGCGGCACCACTTCTTATTCATATAGGTGGAGTTTTCTTCTGTCCATATTGCTTCAGACTTGAAACTCCATTAAGAACTTGATCAACCTCTCCGCGTAACAGTCAAGTAATTTTCCTTTTATTTATTTATTTATTTCTAATGGGATACTTGTTTGAATTGCTTCTGCAGACACATAACAGTAATTTGTTGTTACACATTAAACTTCTAGAATTACTTTTGGTAGTCTGAAGTTGGGTTCTCATTACCGGTGTCAATTGAGTTTATATTTAAGTCGCATTTCCGAGGTTGTTTTAATCACCATGTCTCTTGATAATGGCTTTGTTAGAGGATCCGCTAAGTTATCACACGACTTTACAAATATTATAGTAATAACTCCGGACTCAACTAATTCTCTAATATATCTATATCTCAAGCTTATGTGTCTAGACTTTCTGTTATATATGTTGCTAAAAGCCTTGGACATCGTCGCCTGATTATCGCAGTTTATAAAAACGGCTGACATAGGTTATGGACACAACTTTATTTCTAGTAACATATTTCTCAGTCATTCCGCTTCTTTTTGTAAGTGAACGGAGGCTAAGGTCGCGACGCTCATGACCGCGGCGGAATTGCACACAAAAACTAGTAGCAAGAATAGCCCCAATCCAAACAATAATCCATCGAAATAATAATGCAATTGACTAAAGATCTAAATGTCACGACCCGGAATTTAGTTCGTGACCGGCACTTAAATTACGCAACATCTAAAGGCATGGCGTAAATCAAGTAAGCCGAAGCCCAGAAAATCTAAACCCTTTTTTTGTGGAGTGCAGTTTTGAAATAAGGTATAATAATTATGTTTTGTCTTTTCAAAATTCGGACAGCACCTCCCTTGTATATTTTGATCCAAAACCTAATATACAATAATATATAGGTGTCTTCAAGCGGAAGCTAGCTCTACGCCAACTGGCGGAAACACAACCACGCAAGTAATACATATACGACGCCCAACAGCGAAGATCAACCCAGAAAGAACAAATAAGGAAGCAAGACATCAAAACTCAAGAAAAGCGAGCATAACACCCTGGTGAAAGGTTAGCCTAGCACCTCATGAAGGGTTTGGAAGCATCACATGAACCAAAGAATGAATTTTTATGGTGCTAAGTAAACTTACAAAGGATCTATCCTAGAAAAATTAGGGTTTCAAATTTTTCATATCATCATATGAAAGGAAAGCTAGGGTTTAGAGAGTACAACCTTTGTAGCTCCCTACGCTAGACTCCTCGGCTACTTGGGGTTTGAAAGAACTCCGCTTGAACGCCTCTCGGTCACCGATGATCCACCCGGAGTCCGCTTTGTCCAAGCTTGCAACTTTATCCGATCAAATGAACGAAATGAAGCTAACACTCTAAACAAGTGGGCTAGACTTGTCTAGAATGGTGTTGTGGTTCTTATTCTCACTTCAAAATCCAATCTTGTTATGTAATTTGCTCACTACAAAAGTCTAGAGAGCAATTGAAGAAGGAGGAAGAAGATGATGGCTATTTTTGAAGAAGATAAGAATAACTCTTAAAAGAAAAATAGAAATATATCAATATATATTTCTTATCTCTCATCTCAAACCATGGTTGAATCATTATTGAACTTGAGTTAAAACCCAAAAGGAAAAGTAATCCATGGTTAAATGGTGGGTGAGCATGGTTAGGTCAAGAAGAGTGTAGAAAGCTTCCATGAATTATCCTTTCCTTTATCCATTTTGTTTTAACTAAAAATCAAATAATAATCCAAATAAAAACCCATGGTGTGAGTCTTATATTGCCACCATTTCCTTGTATAATCAACCATGATAGAATGATGTATGTATGCATGTGTGCATACACATCCATATGTGCATGAAACTAGAAAGGAAGAAAAACATGCATGCATACATCCATCCATCACAAGAAAGGATTTCTAGTGAGAAACTAATGGTTAAATGATAAATCAACACTTGATTCATCAATCCGGTCATATCACATATGACCCAAACCAAAAGCAAGCCGCCCGATCAATATACGGTATCCTATACACGTATTTTAATCGGGTCCATGCGCATATCGCATACGCGCACCACAACGTTTCGCCTGGACTAGGAAACTCCATTGTAGGACTCTGAGACTCGTCAATACGCCGGCAGTGGGTGATGATCATATCAAGCACCCCCAAACCGCAAGCGATCAGCTAAACGTAACGGCCACCCGGGTATTGAGCGATCAGAAGAGAACAAGCGAACCTGCTACAACTCCCGTCGAGCCAACCGGCAACACTTCCCGTACAGTCCGGTCTCCTCGTCTGATATGTCGCATATCAAGTCTAGGGGTGGTAAACGTCAGACCCCAATAACCGATAAATCGTGCCGATGTGAGGTTCATAACGGGTCGAGAAACTACTGGTAACACTTACCAGCAAATCTCTGATCAGCCCTGGCCAGGGACTTCCCTGTTACGGCCAATCGAGCACAGCGCAACATCAACCCCCAATACTGGGAGAGACGAAACCCCTCCTATCGCTCATTGCCTCCATGTGACTCAGGACTGTACCCAAAAACCACCGTTTTGCACGCCCTCATGGACGTGGTAAGGTGGAGATCAAAGCACAGTGGGAATCACACAAGACTCTATGACGATCTCGGGTCTACAGACTAACCTGCACAAGTGTCACCTGAGAACTCCCATCTGACGTGAGGTATAATACCATCTGGGAGTTCTCGGCGAGTCCGTCCAGTGTACCCAGTCTCCACTGAGCACCCGTATACCATCTCTGATGTCAAACACGAATGGATATGGGATCATCCATCGCCCATCTCATGGGTCGAGAAGCGTATACGCTAGTCTACACTGGTATATCGATGCCCCGTCTCGATACACCTACGACTAGGGACCTTGAAGGATGTACTTATGGACTACCATGTCCCCATTAGTATGATCTGCATCATAGTCCAGGTAGTCAAGTACACATCCTAAGGGCTTTACCAACATGTAACCATAAGACAGTATAAAGAGACTAGTATACATGTTAAGATAAAGAGCAACCAGATAGCATACTATCATATCGAGCAAGAAAGTCATCTCTATATATGTCCAAGCATCCAATATAATATACATCATCTGTACAATACTGGCCTCTAGGGCATACATACAATTAACACCTGGATGAAACTGTGTGCCAGCAATACCGCAACTGATCCCAAGCGGTCAACCTGCAAGAACTGTGGCACAACGGGGGTGAGTTGCCAACTCGTGAGTAGAAAACATCAACAAGTAGAAATCGAATAAAATAACGATTTCCTAAGTCACTATATCTAAGGTAATACTATGATATCTAGGGTGACCACAAATGCATATATGTCCACAATCAAGTCAATGCCCATAGCATATATAAATAAACATCCGACATCATATGCCTGTATATGAGTGGATAACATCCACGTGTCAATCAATGACACAACTCAATATCATGGAACATGAATGTCCAACATCGACACTCGAAACATCATGAAAATATTGTATATGTGTATGTATGTATGAGAATATCAACCACCTATGTCTATCAACGACACATCAAAATCATGGAACCTGAGTGTCTAACACCGACACTCGAAATATCATGAAAACCCGTGTCCAGCATCGACACGTAAATCCTCATACCTCAGGCACCGCATCCTCAGATCGGCCCTCATATACGTATCTCATCTCAGTAGCCGCATACTCAGATCGGCCCTCATATCCATCTCACGACTCCGGTCGGTATCCTCCAGATATCCGCCGAGTTCTATACAATCACTGGTAGGTAGTGTTCCCTCTGCCAGGCTCATCGGCTACACCCCGACAATCATTTCTTGCCCTAGGGGTACCATACCGGGTCCACCATGTACCCGCAAACGGATCATCCATCTCCTCGAATCAGGTCTCGAAAACCAATCTCAGAACCGAGAAAACTCATGGTGGACACAACGAAATATCATATCATGAGAAACCGGGTTTTTAAAACAATAAATCATTTCCTTCGAAATATAACCACGGTTCTCAAATCCCGAAATCTCATGAAAACTGCATCTCAATGCATATAACCATAAAATACGACGTATGCAACATAGAGTAATAATATGAGCATATCGGTATATCATGCAAGCATATAACCATAAGGTATGATGTATGCAACATAGAGTAGTAATATAAGTATAACAGTTATATCAGCAAGCATGTCAAATGATGGTACAAAACAATGAATATACTACACAGTCACGAATCATATCATGATGTGGCAGTTCTACAGTGTAAGCGACATAGCAATTACCGATAAAGAATGTGTGTGAGCCGGCAAATCTGTGTAAGTGTAACATGCGCATAAACGGTAATGGTGCAGGTGTACTAACAAATGATATCATATAACATTTCATACTAGAACAAGGTGTATACATCACTAAGGGTAATATCCTACCTGATATGAACAATCAATGGGGATATCTAACTACTTATGAACTATACGGTCACTTAAGGATACGAATCGTAGTTTGAAAGTGGGGGCTACGGTGTTTAGGAAAAGGACCTCATTTGAAAATCCGTAACGCCCCTTGAGGTTTCCATTAAAAGATGCATATCATTCGTCGGTTTGGAATAAGGTCTGGTTCAGGTATTATCTTCTACATTGGAGATCACGCCTCATAACATCCGATATGGTAATAATCCTCTATCAATATTCTCAAATCATAAGCACGGATCAATCATCCGGAAAAACACATCTCGTACGGCAATCCATCGTACGGTGATATTAACAGAATAGGGAAATCTATCATCCTATACAATATATCTCGTACGGTAATTCATCGTACGGTAACAACAAACGGGATAGGGAATCTATCATCCTATACGATCTAGAGGGTACGGATCTAAAGTCTCGTACGTCACATCACTCATTCGTCTCATCAATATAGATATATCGTACACCTATCTCTCAGTTCATGTTTGTATCAACCTCGTAATGATATCGTTCATAGACGTCATATCTTTAAAATCTCGAGTCGTATCGATTTCGAACTCATATTAAGCCACTATCAACTCACACTCGTTCTCTTTCGATTCATACTTATCATGATTCACTTTATTATATCAATCATCATTGGCTATCCTATCCGTGAATCCTATATAAGTTTTCTACAACCCTAATATATATATATATATCGGTTTTCATTTATGATTTGCGAGGGTGCTATACGCCATCCACCCGACTTCCCCCGTAGATATAAATCTACTCGCCGCAATTCTCCTCGCTTAGCCGAAGTTGATGTGCTTCATCGTCTCGGAAGTCCACGCGAAGTACCTACAATCAATACACAATCAAAACATAACACAATTAATATCCGAAAACCGATACGGCACACGTTTCATTCATATGTGAAAACCTATAGCTTCACATGCAAAATCAACCAAATAACCCTCATCCGTTGACGTACAAACGTCCAACGGCGTAATCCAAATCCAATCTAAAAACCAAGATTTCACAATTCGCATAACACGAAATCACATATCACATGACTCTAAACTAGCAAGTAAGGAAATCACTCCTAGATTTTGACTCAGGTCAATTGGGACTAAACAAGCAAGTATAGGGAATAGTTTATAGGGTAAGGGAGATACAGGCAAAGACTCATCACCAACACCCAAAGGAAGTCTGGCGACAATACCCTAGGATCCGAGCTCGCCGGCCAAAAGAGGAGGAAACGTTCTCGTATTTCTGTGGTGGTCTTCTAGTGGTCATCTAGGTTAATGGTCTTGTTTGATTTTCTTGGAAAAATCCCAGAAAGCTCCAGATACCCTGTAGGCTTTAAGGTTTCACAAATCGTATAACGCGAATTCAAATATCTCAAAACATAACCAGCAACTAAGGATGATGGTCCCAGATTTTGGTTCAGATAAAATCAGGCCAAACTAGCAATACAGTGGGGTAGTATAGGGGGTAAGTAAGCTACAGAACCAAACCACATCACCATTGCTCATGGGAAAACCGGCGACATAGCCCTCAAATCCGGTCTCGCCATCCCTCTGAGCCCCAAACATGGTCGTACTTCTACAGTGGGTTCCTAGTAGTTTATATATGTCACTGGACTTGTTTGTTTAACTCCTAAATAGCCCAGGTCATCCCAGATCCCCTGTAGGCTAAAAGGTCACACAAAACCGACACGGAAAATTCAAACTTCGTATTTTGGATTCTAAACTTATTTGCAAGCCATGAAATCAATCTCTAAAGTCTTGTAAACACTAACTACACCTCAAATGGCCACTAGACAGCAACTTTCAATTTTCTAAAATCAAAAACCTAATTAACTCAATTTCTAACTAAAAATACGATATTTAACAAAATTTCTAAACTAAAGTGTATGGATTACCTCATTGGCAGCCTAGGAAAGTTCTTGAGTTGCCCAAGTCTTCAAAATCCAAATTTGGATGATTCCAAGGGCTTAGAATGGCTTGGTGCATGTTTTATGTGAAGGGTGCATGGGAATTTAGCAAAGAATTGGGAGTGATGCGTGGATGTAGTGAAGTGATGAAATGGAGATGAAGAAATGGTGAAGGAGCAAAGGAGAATGAGGAATGAGGCAGCCAAGTGCTAGCTTCTCTCTCTTATGCTCACTCTCTTCTCACAATTAAACACCCCCCCATACACTCACTCTCTAAACAAAATATCTCCTTTTGTCCAAGGCATCAATTAATATTCCATTCACACTCTTCTCATTTCCTTTTCTTTGTTTTCCTTTGCTTTTCATTCTTTTCTTTTCATTTCCTTTTCTCTTTCTCACTAACTCACAAACACACACATGCATATGACATGTGCACAAGTCGCGAAAAAATGTAAAAACACAGATTTTATCAAAAAATCCGATAAATATCATTAAAATAAATAAATTATTTTAATCTCCGATTAATTTCCAAATATTGGTATATCCTTATACCATTTTACGAAAAATCCCTATTCGCAAATCGAATAGTTTTCATGAAATATATTATTTTAATATTAAATTTTCAAAAAATAATATTTTATATTTTCTGAAATGTTACACTAAACTAGAGAACTAAGGAGAAGAGACTACAGCCTTTGTAGCGCATTAGCCACCTCTTCTTGGACTCCGGCTAGTCTTTACGAACCCCGGAACAATCTTTCTTAGTGATCTCCTTACCGAAGATGATTCACCTTGAGATAACTCCAACACAAACTTTAGCTTCAAATTGTTCTCATCAAAATGAAGCAACCCACTAATTGAACTTGCTAAGGATAATTAGTAGGAGATGTAGAATAATTAGCTCACTAATTCTTCTCTTTTTTTCCCTTTCTTACTTAAGCAAAAACTCAAGAGAGAGAGAGAGAGGAAGTGATAAGCATGGCTATGGATTCTCAAGATGAGAACTAATATATTATAGCTTATTTAAATTAATAAATGAAAATGATTCATCTATTTTCTACAACATTCTACCAAATGACTCATTGATTTATTTATTTAAATGAGCAAATATGTTTAATCCTTATCTTTGAATTCTATGTGATTCTTATATACACATCTAATGTGTATTTATAGCAATGCCAAATGATATATATATTATTTATATCATATATAAATAATATATAAAAATAAAGAAAAATAAAGTGAATATGATATTAGTTAACATATAAATATATCAATATATAAATATACATTTAATTATTAAATCAACACTTAATTTAATAATCTGGTTATATCATATATATACCGGCTAATATCATTAAACACCTGATTAAAATATGTGCACATATTTAATCGAACTCCTGCACGTATCACTATACGTGCCCGACATCATTTTGCCTATGCTGGAAAACCTCTGTGTGGGACTTTAATAACTCGACAATACGCTGGCAGTAGATTAGGATCATATCCATAGCCCATAAACACGTCAGTGGTACTAGCTACACGTAACGGCTATGTCACGACCCAAATATGGCACGTGACCGACACTAAAAACACGTGACATCAAAAGACATCGACGTAATCTAAGTAAGCCGAAACCCGGAATCTAAACCCTTTTTGAAAATATTGGAGGTGAGGTTTAAATAATCAACCGATAAATCAAGTTAAAATAACATCTAAATTTAACTAAGTATGTTGAAAAGCATTCATGACGTTGAAACTTGACATCACCTCCTTTGCTCTTTTATATAAAAAAACCGATACAACATAATAAAATAGCATCCCAACGGAAGCTAGTCTCCACGTCCAAACGATGGAGCAACCAATCAATCTAAAGCAGAAGTCGACTCCAAAGAGTGCGACAACTTATGACACAACTCTAATCCTCGCTTCTAAGTCCATAATATATCATTTCTAAGTTGATGGAGTTTCCGCTAGGTACAAGAATATACGAATAATCAAGAGTGAGTAGGATACAATAAAAACTCACTTACCCATCAATCCCCAAAAGAATATGTGCCCAACCCGCTGATAATCAAAGCAGTAAAACCTGCAAGAAACTGTGGCACAACGGGGATGAGTTGCCAACTCAGTGAATAAAAGTACATCTAAACGTAGAAATTGAAATGCATGACGATACCTAGGTCATAAGTACAGTACTATCATAACCTGTATCGATATACTATATGATATGGAAAGGTGCAATACTAACTATCATGCAATCACAAGTATAATATCTCAATGTCATATGAATCAAAATCATGAATCTATTATCCGTATTGGAATTCCCTTTTGTCTATGAATGTCTGTACAAATATATGCAGGTACTGTCCCCCGGATCAGTCCTGGTGGAATCCAATAATTACATATCTAACTGTGTATCTCATGATAATGATCACGTCAATATACATATAGATGTCCAGCATCGACATCGAAATCCGCAATCTCTCGTGTCCAGCATCGACACGTAAATACAGATACCGTCGACACCATCTCAACAGATGATCGCCACCCGATATTCTGGCTACGATCAGTATCCCATGGATATCCGCCATGCCCAATCGAACCCCGGCCAGTATCCTCTGGATATCTGCTATGCTCGTTTCTATATACGGTCAGTATCCCCTGGATATCTGCCATGTAAATTTTTATCTCCGGAATCGAGTCACCTCGTTAGGCTCCCCCGCCTCAAATGCGGCCATCCTGTCCTTCGGTCTCGACCGGGTCCACCAGGTATCCAACAGTATCCCCACCGACTCAGTCTGGATAAAATTGTAAATCCGTAACCGTATACCCACCGACTCGGTCCGGATATCCAAATCAAAAAACACAAATCTCCTGGTGGGCATTTACTCATCATATAAAAATATCAAGTGAGGAATAAGAAACTTGCATAAGTTGTATTGATGATATAATATATATGTATATATATAACAGTGTCCCATACCACCGCTATATATATATCATCAGGAGTAAAAATACTCAGAAATCCCAAGAAATCAAATACAGCATCTATAGTACTACAGCATGAATAGGAAACGACTACGTAATCATATCACATAACATAATGGTTTCAATTCTAATGTGTCATGGCACTACTAATGATGTGTAGTGTAGCATATGCGTCTGTGCTCGTGCAACATGGAAATCATTAGTATTTGTGCAAGTGTTCTACGGTGTAACAATTTATATATTAACACATATATATCAGAACGATTCTATAGTGACATGGCTGTACCAATGAGGTGTAGTGTAACATATATTTACGTGCTTGTGCAGCATAGTACTCATTGGTATTTGTGCAGTGTTCTATCAGAGTGTGCGTAACGCAGAAACATAAATTATAGATAATGTAATCTAAACGTACTTATTGTAATTACTTGTTATGAGCTATACCATTATCTTTAGAAATGATCGGAACGTTAAGTTTGAAATAAGGAAGCTGCCTTAGATTTAAAAAAGATGTTTGTTTTAGAAACCGGCATGCATCCTGGTAGTTTATTTAAAATGCAACGAACCGTGGTTTTTAAAATAATATAACTCATACCAGTATTATCTCCTAAAACAGAACATAATCTATCTCTAGGAGTTAAAGAATAAATTGGCCGTTATTCGGCATACATAGTTCATCATTTCCGATACGTATAAATCCTTGTACTATAGCTCATCATATTGCTATATCCATATTATCTTAAGTACGGCATGATCCCTCATACAAACCCATCAAATCATACCCCTATCATACAGATCAATATCACGTACATCTCATTTAAAACTTCATAGAAAACTTTATGCAAATGGAGGGTATACAAGATGCAATACCATAATGATGCTATAATGAAAAGTTAAACTTAAGTAGATATCATAATAATAGTTATAAGGTTACGGGGGTGCTATACGCCATCCACCCGACTTCCCCAGTAGATGTAAATCTACTCACCGAAAATACGTCGTATCTACTCAGGAATCGCCAATCATTTTCCTTTCCTTGCGGCCTCCGAAGTTCCCGTATTTGAATCTAACACTGCAATAACTTGTATAAGGAAACGGCTATTCCGATACGGCGAATATGAAAACACAAGTTCTTTCGTACTAGTTATATTGTATACGACTATTTCAAACTATCCAGCACTTAATCTCACTGGAAATTAGCCCAACGCTGCATCGCGACTGAAAACAGAACGCGCTACGTTTTAACCGTGTCGTATTTTGGATTTTTGATACCTTTTTCCGATATTAGTTCCCAGATTTTATATACAGTTAAACTAACTAAATTAAACAATACCAAATGATCCAAACTTCTACACAGAGACCTACCCAACAACCCAATTCACCAACTCCCCTTACAAATCCGGCGACGCCGGAATTTCCCTGTTGGTCGCCGGCCCAAAACCGATCCCTTTGGTTCGTGTTCCTATAGGTTGTTCTAGGTCTAACATACATCATTTTGGCACTGTTTTGTTAAGTTAAAACTTATCTAAACTACAGCAGATTACTACAGAGTCCATTTTTGCTTAAAATACGACATTATGGACACTTTGATTTCAAACTTGAACTAGTTACAGAATTAAATCCCTACTGTGATTAAGGATTTTACCTTCAAGTAATTTGCTGGAAGAACACCCTCCAAGATGCACAAGCTTCTTGCCCTAGCTTGATGATGAACTCCTTACCTAGTTCCTCTTCTCTTCTCTTCTCTTGTTCTTCTTTATTTTGTTTTGTTTTTCTTTTCTTTCTTTTGAATTTTCAGAAGTTTTAACTTGATTAATTGATCTGAACACCTTATATAAATGGTGAAGGAAAGGGTGAGGTGTAGGAGGAGGTGTCACCAAGCAAGAAGTGGTGGTTTCATGCAAGGAGGAGGTGTGGGGATAGGGTTGTGCATGAGAGGGGGTGGTGGCAAAACATTATCTCTTCCAAATTAATTCAATTTTTAATTAAATTCTGAACTAAACATTTTCTACCCATTTTCCCCTTACACCCTCACAAATCCAAATTTGCATAATTTTCCTAAATTTTGTATAAAAACCCTTCACAACTTACGTTATAATAAAACACTCTTTTTATTAAAATGAAGCTAAAATTCACATTTAAACCCTTATAATTTATTTATGTTGCATACTAAAATTTTAATTTAATTTGTTTTACATACCTCTCATGAAATTGTCTTATTTGGTTTTAATAACTTTTTAATTTAATCTTTTATTATTTAATTAATTAATTTTATTTATTTCTAAAATTTCAGAATGTTACAATATTCCCTCTTTAAGAAAATTCGGTCCCCGAATTTAAAAATTAACTAGACATACCATCAAAAAGATGTGAAAAACACATTCGCATCGCATCCTCACGTTCATCGGAGACACACGAGGAACACATAGTCTCCCACATCAAACTTGAGTTTACGACATTGTCAATCTGCATATGATTTCTGTCTGCACAGGGCCGCTCTCATTATGTCTCGTATCAGTTGAATCTTTTCTGTAGTCTCCTGTACCACCCGCGGTCCTAAAATGCTACCCTCGCTTAGTTTCGTCCAGCAAACAAATGATCGACATTTTCTTCCATACAAAGCTTCAAAGGTTGCCATCTGGATCGTCTCCTGAAAACGATTGTTGTACGAGAATTCTATCAAAGGTAGGTGACGATCCCAACTACCACCGAAATCAAGGCTGCAAGCTCGAAACATATCTTCTAAAGTCTGAATGGTTCGCTCTGACTGACCATCCGTCTATGGGTGAAAAGCTGTACAAAAATTCCATCGTGTACCAAGAGCTTCTTGAAGTTTCTGCCATAGCATGTTAGTAAACTGGGTACCCCTTTCTGACACTATCATGCAATCGTATCATCTCGTCGATATAAATCTGAGCATACTGTGTAACCCATACGTCGTCTTCACCGGAAGAAAGTGAGCTGCCTTTATCAATCCATCTACAATCACTCAAATGGAATCATACCCTCTGCTAGTCCTGGATAGACCCACAAGGAAATCCATGGAAATTTGTTCCCACTTCCACTCCGGAATGGTTAAGGGCTGCAATTTCCAGCCGGCCTCTGGTGCTCTGCCTTGACTTGCTGATAAATCAAGCATCTTGAAACAAACTCCATAACATCCCTCTTTAATTCCTTCCCACCAATAAACATCCCTCAAGTCATGCTACATCTTGGTGGAACCGGGATGAATACTGTATGCTGATCTAAGGGCCTCCCCTAAGATCTCACGTCTCAGTCCATCCGAATCTGGCACACAAAGACGGGTCCCAAAACGTAATACTCCACGGTCATCTATCACAAACTCCGACTCTCTGCCTTGCCTAATCTGATCCATAATCTCTGACATACGAGCCTCTGCGGCTGTGTCTCCAGAATACGATCCAATAACTGAGGACGGTGCGAACATGTGCTAACTGTCCTCCTGTCAATGTGAACTCGAACTGTACACGACCATCATATAAAATATGCCAGTCTGTAGAAGACTGCATCTGTAAGGTGCCCAGATGAGATAGCTACCTCCAGGCCTCCGACTCAAGGCATCTGCTACAACATTTGCTTTGCCTGGATGATACAAGATCTCACAATCGTAATCTTTCACGAGTTCCATTCACCTACGCTGCCTTAGGTTCAGATCCCTCTGCTGAAAAATATACTTTAAGCTCTTATGATCTGTGAAGATTTGACAAGACTCACTATACCAGTAATGCCTCCAAATCTTCAGTGTGAATACTACAGCAGCCATCTCCAATTCATGAGGGGGTAGTTCTGCTCGTGTCTTTTCAACTGCCGAGAAGTATAAGCTACTACCTTGCCGTGCTTCATCAATACACAGCCTAAACCCACTCGAGAGGCATCACAATATACCACAAACCCACCTGACCCGAAAGGTAACGATAAGACAGGTGCCGTCGTCAATCGAGTCTCTAACTGCTGGAAACTCTGTTCACATGCATCTGTCCAAAGAAATAGAATTCCTTCCTAGTCAATCCGGTCAACAGTGCAGCGATCCGAGAAAATCCTGCACAAAACGTCTGTAATAACCGGCCAGACCCAAGAAACTTCGAACCTCTATGACTGACACAGGTCTGGACCAGTGCTGTACTGCTTCTATCTTCTTTGGGTCTATACGTATCCCATCTCTTGCAACTACGTGACCCAAGAAATCTACACTATCCAGCCAGAAAGCACATTTGGAGAATTTAGTGAATCCGTTACTTCTGATACCCTGTAGAGAAGTCTGGTTAATCTCACCTTCGAAGACTCGTCCCAATTTGCCGGAGGAAAGCTAGCTACACAATCTCCTCCTTGAACTACTTGCACCTGGTCTGAACAAACTCCATCGGAAAATACATCAATTTCACCGATCTCGTATCAAAGCGCCACTACGGATTAAAATCCTAACCATCTCACAGCTGAACGGTTATGAATCCTGTCGATCCATCTATACTGGTAACGTCGTCAGCCATTTAACTTCATGGATTCGGGAAGCAACATCTCGATAACCTCAGCAATGATTGTTACCATTTTCTAAACAGTACGTGATACCATGATTTCCAGAGAAAAGAAAAACATCACGTCTTAAGCCTGTCTGATCTCTAACAATGACTCTACCATCCGGTGCGGATCCCGAAGAACTTGCCCCACCATTGATCTTGATCATATATGCATAAACGACGTGTCTCTATATCATCGAAAAGTCACCCCAGTCAGTCCTTGTCCCAGACAAGTCTGCTCTGACCGGAACTCTAAATGTAGCCCTCTCGGCCCTCGTAACATGGTGATCGAACAACCAATCATGCACTGACAAAGATAGATCAACGGAAAGAATAGAAGAAAGATCTCAAGATATGAATCCTAAGGTATCTTAGGCGGAGTATCATATCGTAAATATGCCGCGGAACATATGTACGGTACGTCACTCTACTTAGTACCTACTCCATCAACAAAGGTCATCCTATATAACGAAAGTTCGGGTATAAGACCCCAAAGTTAAGTCTAAGTCCTATAAGGTCAAGCCCAGGTAACGAAATATATGCCCATACTACATATAGTCAACCTAGACTCAAACAAAGGTTAAACCAAACGCTCTGATACCAACTTTGTCATGACCCAAATATGGCACGTGACCGGCACTTAAAACACGTGACATCAAAAGACATCGACGTAATCTAAGTAAGCCGAAACCCGGAATCTAAACCCTTTTTGAAAATATTGGAGGTGAGGTTTAAATAATCAACCGATAAATCAAGTTAAAATAACATCTAAATTTAACTAAGTATGTTGAAAAGCATTCATGACGTTGAAACTTGACATCACCTCCTTTGCTCTTTTATATAAAAAAAAACCGATACAACATAATAAAATAATGTCCCAACGGAAGCTAGTCTCCACGTCCAAACGATGGAGCAACCAATCAATCTAAAGCAGAAGTCGACTCCAAAAAGTGCGACAACTCTAATCCTCGCGTCTAAGTCCACAATATATCATTTCTAAGCTGATGGAGTTTCCGCTAGGTACAAGAATATACGAATAATCAAGAGTGAGTAGGATACAATAAAAACTCACTTACCCATCAATCCCCAAAAGAATATATGCCCAACCCGCAGATAATCCAAGCGGTAAAACCTGCAAGAAACTGTGGCACAATGGGGATGAGTTGCCAACTCAGTGAATAAAAGTACATCTAAACGTAGAAATCGAAATGCATGACGATACCTAGGTCATAAGTATAGTACTATCATGACCTGTATCGATATACTATATGATATGCAAAGGTGCAATACTAACTATCATGCAATCACAAGTACAATATCTCAATGTCATATGAATCAAAATCATGAATCTATTATCCGTATTGGAATTCCCTTTTGTCAATGAATGTCTGTATAAATATATGCAGGTACTGTCCCCCGGATTAGTCCTGGTGGAATCCAATAAATACATATCTAACTGTGTACCTCATGATAATGATCACGTCAATATACATATAGATGTCCAGCATCGACATCGAAATCCGCAATCTCTCGTGTCCAGCATCGACACGTAAATACAGATACCGTCGACACCATCTCAACAGATGATCACCACCCGATATCCTGGCTACGATCAGTATCCCCTGGATATCCGCCATGCCCAATCGAACCCCGGCCAGTATCCTCTGGATATCTGTCGTGCTCGTTTCTATCTACGGTCAGTATCCCCTGGATATCTGCTGTGTAAATTTTTATCTCCGGAATCGAGTCAGCTCGTTAGGCTCCCCCGCCTCAAATGCGGCTATCCTGCCCTTCGGTCTCAACCGGGTCCACCAGGTATCCAACTGTATCCCGACCGACTCAGTCTGGATAAAATTGTAAATCCGTAACCGTATACCCACCGACTCAGTCCGGATATCCAAATCCGAAAACACAAATCTCCTGGTGGACATTTACTCATCATATAAAAATATCAAGTAAGGAATAAGAAACTTGCATAAGTTGTATTGATGATATAATATATATGTATATATATAACAGTGTCACATACAACCGCTATATATATATATCATCAGGAGTAAAAATACTCAGAAATCCCAAGAAATCAAATACAGCATCTATAGTACTACAGCATGAATAGGAAACGACTACGTAATTATATCACATAATATAATGGTTTCAATTCTAATGTGTCATAGAACTACTAATGATGTGTAGTGTAGCATATGCGTCTGTGCTCGTGCAACATGAAAATCATTAGTATTTGTACAAGTGTTCTACGGTGTAACAATTTATATATTAACACATATATATCATAACGATTCTATAGTGACATGGCTGTACCAATGAGGTGTAGTGTAACATATATTTACGTGCTTGTGCAGCATAGTACTTATTAGTATTTGTGCGGTGTTCTATCAGAGTGTGCGTAACGCAGAAACATATATTATAGATAATATAATCTAAACGTACTTATTGTAATTACTTGTTATGAGCTATACCATTATCTTTAGAAATGATCGGAACGTTAAGTTTGAAATAAGGAAGCTGCCTTAGATTTAAAAAAGATGTTTGTTTTAGAAACTGGCACGCATCCTGGTAGTTTATTTAAAATGCAACGAACCGTGGTTTTTAAAATAATATAGCTCATGCCAGTATTATCTCCTAAAACAGAACATAATCTATCTCTACGAGTCAAAGAATAAATTGGCCGTTATTCGGCATAAATAGTTCATCATTTCCGATACGTATAAATCCTTGTATTATAGCTCATCATATTGCTATATCCATATTATCTTAAGTACGGCATGATCTCTCGTACAAACTCATCAAATCATACCCCTATCATACAGATCAATATCACGTACATCTCATTTAAAACTTCATATAAAACTTTATGCAAATAGAGGGTATACAAGATGCAATACTATAATGATGTTGTGATGAAAAGTTAAACTTAAGTAGATATCATAATAATAGTTATAAGGTTAAGGGGGTGCTATACGCCATCCACCCGACTTCCCCAGTAGATGTAAATCTACTCGCCGAAAATACGTCGTATCTACTCAGGAATCGCCAATCCTTTTCCTTTCCTTGCGGCCTCCGAAGTTCCCGTATTTGAATCTAACACTGCAATAACTTGTATAAGGAAATGGCTATTCCGATTCGGCGAATATGAAAACACAAGTTCTTTCATACTAGTTATATTGCATACGACTATTTCAAACTATCCAGCACTTAATCTCACTGGAAATTAACCCAACGCTGCATCGCGACTGAAAACAGAACGCGCTACGTTAACCGTGTTGTATTTTGGATTTTTGATACATTTTTCCGATATTAGCTCCCAAATTTTATATACAGTTAAACTAACTAAATTAAACAATACCAAATGATCCAAACTTCTACACAGAGACCTACCCAACAACCCAATTCACCAACTCCCCTTACAAATCCGGCGACGCCGGAATTTCCCTGTTGGTCGCCGGCCCAAAACCGATCCCTTTGGTTCGTGTTCCTATAGGTTGTTCTAGGTCTAACATACATCATTTTGGCACTGTTTTGTTAAGTTAAAACTTATCTAAACTACAGCAGATTACTACAGAGTCCATTTTTGCTTAAAATACGACATTATGGACACTTTGATTTCAAACTTGAACTAGTTACAGAATTAAATCCCTACTGTGATTAAGGATTTTACCTTCAAGTAATTTGCTGGAAGAACACCCTCTAAGATGCACAAGCTTCTTGCCCTAGCTTGATGATGAACACTTTACCTAGTTCCTCTTCTCTTCTCTTCTCTTGTTCTTCTTTATTTTGTTTTGTTTTTCTTTTCTTTCTTTTGAATTTTCAGATGTTTTAACTTGATTAATTGATCTGAATACCTTATATAAATGGTGAAGGGAAGGGTGAGGTATAGGAGGAGGTGTCACCAAGTAAGATGTGGTGGTTTCATGCAAGGAGGAGGTGTGGGGATGGGGTTGTGCATGAGAGGGGTGGTGGCAAAACATTATCTCTTCCAAATTAATTCAATTTGTAATTAAATTCTGAACTAAACATTTTCTACCCATTTTCCCCTTACACCCTCACAAATCCAAATTTGCATAATTTCCCTAAATTTTGTATAAAAACCCTTCACAACTTATGTTATAATAAAACACTCTTTTTATTAAAATGAAGCTAAAATTCACATTTAAACCCTTATAATTTATTTATGTTGCATACTAAAATTTTAATTTAATTTGTTTTACATACCTCTCATGAAATTGTCTTATTTGGTTTTAATAACTTTTTACTTTAATCTTTTATTATTTAATTAATTAATTTTATTTATTTCTAAAATTTCAGAATGTTACAATATTCCCCCTTTAAGAAAATTCGGTCCCCGAATTTAAAAATTAACTAGACATACCATCAAAAAGATGTGAAAAACTCTTTTGCATCGCATCCTCACGTTCATCGGAGACACACGAGGAACACATGGTCTCCCACATCAAACTTGAGTTACGACGTTGTCGATCTGCATATGATTTCTGTCTGCACTAGGCCGCTCTCATTCTGTCTCGTATCAGTTGAATCTTTTTCATAGTCTCCTGTACTACCTGCGGTCCTAAAATTCTACTCTCGTTTAGTTCCGTCCAGCAAACAAATGATCGACATTTCCTTTCATATAAAGCTTCAAAGGTTGCCATCTGGATCGTCTCCTGAAAACGATTGTTGTACGAGAATTCTATCAAAGGTAGGTGACGATCCCAACTACCACCGAAATCAAGGCTGCAAGCTCGAAGCATATCCTCTAAAGTCTGAATGGTCTGCTCTGACTGACCATCCGTCTATGGGTGAAAAGCTGTACAAAAATTCCATCGTGTACCAAGAGCTTCTTGAAGTTTCTGCCATAGCCTGTTAGTAAACTGGGTACCCCTATCTGACACTATGCTCAATAGAACTCCATGCAATTGTATCATCTCGTCGATATAAATCTGAGCATACAGTGTAACCCATACGTCATCTTCACCGGAAGAAAGTGAGCTGCCTTTATCAATCCATCTACAATCACCCAAAAGGAATCATACCCTCTGCTAGTCCTGGATAGACCCACAAGGAAATCCATGGAAATTTGTTCCCACTTCCACTCCGGAATGGTTAAGGGCTGCAATTTTCCAGCCGGCCTCTGGTGCTCTGCCTTGATTTGCTGATAAATCAAGTATCTTGAAACAAACTCCACAACATCCCTCTTTAATTCCTTCCCACCAATAAACATCCCTTAAGTCATGCTACATCTTGGTGGAACCGGGATGAATACTGTATGCTGATCTAAGGGCCTCCCCTAAGATCTCACGTCTCAGTCCATCCGAATCTGGCACACAAAGACGAGTCCCAAAACGTAATACTCCACGGTCATCTATCACAAACTCCGACTCTCTGCCTTGCCTAATCTGATCCATAATCTCTGACATACGAGCTTCTGCGGCTGTGTCTCCAGAATACGATCCAATAACTGAGGACGGTGCGAACATGTGCTAACTGTCCTCCTGTCGATGTGAACTCGAACTGTACACGACCATCACATAAAATCCGCCAGTCTGTAGAAGACTACCTCTGTAAGGTGCGCAGATGAGATACGCTACCTCCAGGCCTCCGACTCAAGGCATCTGCTACAACATTTGCTTTGCCTGGATGATACAAGATCTCACAATCGTATTCCTTCAAGAGTTCCATTCACCTACGCTGCCTTAGATTCAAATCCATCTGCTGAAAAATATACTTTAAGCTCTTATGATCTATGAAGATTTGACACGACTCACCGTACCAGTAATGCCTCCAAATCTTCAGTGTGAATACTACAGCAACCATCTCCAATTCATGAGGGGGTAGTTCTACTCGTGTCTCTTCAACTACCGAGAAGCATAAGCTACTACCCTGCCGTGCTTCATCAATACACAGCCTAAACCCACTCGAGAGGCATCACAA
Source organism: Agapanthus africanus (assembly GCA_030015575.1). NCBI lineage: Eukaryota > Viridiplantae > Streptophyta > Magnoliopsida > Asparagales > Amaryllidaceae > Agapanthus > Agapanthus africanus. The sequence continues at coordinate 470,207,628 of JASDDO010000016.1, read as the reverse complement.
TATACCACAAATCCACCTGACCCGGAAGGTAACGATAAGACAGGTGCCGTCGTCAATCGAGTCTCTAACTGCTGGAAGCTCTGTTCACATGCATCTGTCCAAAGAAATGGAATTTCCTTCCTAGTCATCCGGTCAACGGTGCAGCGATCCGAGAAAATCCTGCACAAAACGTCTGTAATAACCGGCCAGACCCAAGAAACTTCGAACCTCTATAACTGACACAGGTCTGGACCAGTGCTGTACTGCTTCTATCTTCTTTGGGTCTATACGTATCCCATCTCTTGCAACTACATGACCCAAGAAATCTACACTATCCAGCCAGAAAGCACACTTGGAGAATTTAGCGAATCCGTTACTTCTGATACCCTGTAGAGAAGTCTGGTTAATCTCACCTTCGAAGACTCGTCCCAATTTGTCGGAGGAAAGCTAGCTACACAATCTCCTCCTTGAACTACTTGCACCTGGTCTGAACAAACTCCATCGGAAAATACATCAATTTCACCAATCTCGTATCAAAGCGCCACCACGGATTAAAATCCTAACCATCTCACAGCTGAACGGTTATGAATCCTGTCGATCCATCTATACCGGTAACGTCGTCAGCCATTTAACTTCATGGATTCGGGAAGCAACATCTCGATAACCTCAGCAATGATTGTTACCATTTCTAAACAGTACGTGATACCATGATTTTCAGAGAAAAGAAAAACATCACGTCTTAAGCCTGTCTGATCTCTAACAATGACTCTACCATCCGGTGCGGATCCCGAAGAACTTGCCCCACCATTGAGCTCGATCATATATGCATAAACGACGTGTCTCTATATCATCGAAAAGTCACCCCAGTCAGTCCTTGTCCCAGACAAGTCTGCTCTGACCGGAACTCTAAATGTAGCCCTCTCGGCCCTCGTAACATGGTGATCGAACAACCAATCATGCACTGACGAAGATAGATCAACGGAAAGAATAGAAGGAAGATCTCAATATATAAATCCTAAGGTATCTTAGGCGGAGTATCATATCGTAAATATGCCGCGGAACATATGTACGGTACGTCACTCTACTTAGTACCTACTCTATCAACAAAGGTCATCCTATATAACGAAAGTTCGGGTATAAGACCCCCAAAGTTAAGTCTAAGTCCTATAAGGTCAAGCCCAGGTAACGAAATATATGCCCAGACTACATATAGTCAACCTAGACTCAAACAAAGGTTAAACCAAACGTTCTGATACCAACTTTGTCACGACCCAAATATGGCACGTGACCGGCACTTAAAACACGTGACATCAAAAGACATCGACGTGATCTAAGTAAGCCGAAACCCGGAATCTAAACCCTTTTTGAAAATATTGGAGGTGAGGTTTAAATAATCAACCGATAAATCAAGTTAAAATAACATCTAAATTTAACTAAGTATGTTGAAAAGCATTCATGACGTTGAAACTTGACATCAGCTCCTTTGCTCTTTTATATAAAAATAAACCGATACAACATAATAAAATAGCATCCCAACGGAAGCTAGTCTCCACGTCCAAACGATGGAGCAACCAATCAATCTAAAGCAGAAGTTGACTCCAAAGAGTGCGACAACTTATGACACAGCTCTAATCCTCGCTTCTAAGTCCATAATATATCATTCTTAAGTTGATGGAGTTTCCGCTGGGTACAAGAATATACGAATAATCAAGAGTGAGTAGGATACAATAAAAACTCACTTACCCATCAATCCCCAAAAGAATATATGCCCAACCCGCTGATAATCCAAGCGGTAAAACCTGCAAGAAACTGTGGCACAACGGGGATGGGTTGCCAACTCCGTAAATAAAAGTAAATCTAAACGTAGAAATCGAAATGCATGACGATACCTAGGTCATAAGTATAGTACTATCATAACCTGTATCAATATACTATATGATATGCAAAGGTACAATACTAACTATCATGCAATCACAAGTATAATATCTCAATGTCATATGAATCAAAATCATGAATCTATTATCCGTATTGGAATTCCCTTTTGTCTATGAATGTCTGTACAAATATATGCAGGTACTGTCCTCCGGATCAGTCCTGGTGGAATCCAATAAATGCATATCTAACTGTGTACCTCATGATAATGATCACGTCAATATACATATAGATGTCCAGCATCGACATCAAAATCCGCAATCTCTCGTATCCAGCATCGACACGTAAATACAGATACCGTCGACACCATCTCAACAGATGATCGCCACCCGATATCCTGGCTTCGATCAGTATCCCCTGGATATCCGCCATGCCCAATCGAACCCCGGCCAGTATCCTCTGGATATCTGTCGTGCTCGTTTCTATCTACGGTCAGTATCCCCTGGATATCTGCCGTGTAAATTTTTATCTCCGGAATCGAGTCACCTCGTTAGGCTCCCCCGCCTCAAATGCGGCTATTCTGCCCTTCGATCTCGGCCGGGTCCACCAGGTATCCAACTGTATCCCCACCGACTCAGTCTGGATAAAATTGTAAATCCGTAACCGTATACCCACCGACTCGGTCCGGATATCCAAATCAGAAAACACAAATCTCCTGGTGGAAATTTACTCATCGTATAAAAATATCAAGTGAGGAATAAGAAACTTGCATAAGTTTTATTGATGATATAATATATATGTATATATATAACAGTGTCACATACCACCGCTATATATATATCATCAGGAGTAAAAATACTCATAAATCCCAAGAAATCAAATACAGCATCTATAGTGTAGGGTTCCTAGGCACTCTCAAGGGGTCTCACAAGGCATCAACCATGCCCGTTTCAAATTTTACGGTGCCGAGAAACCCTAGACTACGGATCGTTAGCTAGATGTCTAGGCGAAAGATGCAACTAGTAAACTACTTTACTAAGAGAACGGAAATACAACCTTTGTAGATCCGGTCCTCCACCTCCACGGCTCCGTGATGAAGTCCTCTCCGCTGTCCAAATCAAATCCCGGGCTCTACCGTCGGCTTCATCGGAGAAAAAGCGGGCTAGGTCATCGACGACGTGCCGAAGATGATCTACGTCGAGGCATCACTAGATCAAGCTCTCACTTCACCAAGTCATGAAATCTTGTGAAGGAAACACACTCTACTACTTGGCAAGAGGTAGAGGATGAAGAAATAGGAAGTGGGTTCACTTTAGAATTGGATTTCTCACTCATTTTCACATTCCACCATTGTTGGTAGAAAGTTTTCTTCAATGAAGATGAAGAAGAAGAAGAAGATAATGAATATGATAAGTTATTCAAAAAGAATAATAAAAAGAATACTTATCATCACAATAACCATGGTAAAGTGTATAGAATTAACTTAGGTTAAATGAATGGTTAGGGTTTAGGAGATGAATACAAAAGAGTCACTTTGGTCAAAGCTTCATGAAGCTTCAACAAGCTTCATGTTGAAAGCAACCCTTTTGTTTTTCTTTTCTCATTTCTTTTAATCCAAATTAAAAGATAAATGAAAGAATAAATATATAAAAACCCTAACCATTTACTTAACTAAGGTTTAACTCTTTACACAATCATGTATCATCAAACATGATACAATCAAGTGCACAAAAAATATATCACATATACAATGTGCACAAGCGAGTGAGAAAATCCATCTTAAGTGAACCGATACTAGTTAATGCAAAGTAATATATCAAATATATAATTATACAATAAATCATTAAATCAACACTTGATTTAACGATCCGGTCATATCGCATATAACCGACTAGTATTCAATGTATCGGCTTATCGAATCAACCATTGATTCGATAACTAGGTTATATCGCATATAACCATTCGATACATTCATCGCGAGAATGGAATACGGTATCACATACACGCATTATTCTCGGTCCCGCACATATCTCATATGCGCTCCTATTTCGTTTCTCTTGAGCCAGCAAACCTCTGTGTAGGACTCTAAAGACTCGTCAATACGCCGGCAGCAGATGATGATCATATCAAACACCCACAAGCCGCAAGCGGTCTGCTAAACGTAACGGCCACCCGGGTATTGAGCGATCAGAAGATCGACGGCAAGCCCGCTCACACTCCAGTGAATCCAACCAGTAACACTACCGTACAGTCCGGTCTGATCGTCTGATATGTCGCATATCTCGCCTAGGGGTGGTAAACGTCAGACCCCAATAGCTCGATAAGTCGTGTCGATATGAGGTCTATAACAATTCGAGAAACTACTGGTAACACTTACCAGTAAATCTCAGCAACCCTGGCCAGGGATTTCCTGTTATAGCCAATCGAACACAGCGCAACATCAACCCCCTATACCGGGAGAGACGAATCCCCTCCTATCGCTCATTGCCTCCATGTGACTCGGGACTGTACCCAAAAACCACCATTTTGCACGCCCTCTTGGACGTGGTAAGGTGGAAATCAAAGCACAGTGGGAATCACACAAGACTCTATGACGATCTCGGGTCAACAGACTACTCTGTACCAGTGTCACCAGAGAACTGCCATCTGACGTAAGGTATAATACCATCTGGGAGTTCTCGGCGAGTCCGTCCAGTGTACCCAGTCTCTACTGAGCACCCGTATATCTCCTCTGATGTCAAACACCAATGGATATGGGATCATCCATCGCCCATCTGTATGGGTCGAGAAGGTATACGCTAGTCTACTCTGGTATATCGATGCCCCGTCTCGATACACCCACGACTAGGGACTTTGAAGGATGCACTTATGGACTATCATGTCCCCACTAGTATGATCCGCATCATAGTCCAGATAGTCAAGTACACATCCTGAGGGCTTTACCAACATGTAACAGAGAGACAAGCAGTATACACGTTAAGGTAAAGTTCAACCGGATAGCATACTATCATGTCGAGCAAGAAAGTCCTCCCTATATATGTCCAAGCATCCACTACAATATACATCCTATGTATAGTAATGGCCTCTAGGGCACACATATAACTAACAATCTCCTACTTGCACTAAGGCCATCTGATAGCAGTGGTTGTAGTATCTGTAAGTGCACGGCGGCGCCCCGGCCGTCAATCCGACGGCCAAATGCGGAAGCGGTGATAAACTTTAATTTTTGCGGACTTTGCAAACCGGCACCACCGCGCACTAAACTCCGGATCGTAACCATTAACAAGTCTAAGCTAACTAGAATACGGGTTAGAGATGTATACCGACGATCCAAGTCCTCCGGTCTTCATCTCCACTCCGATCTCCTCGCGGGATCTCCGTCCGTCTCCTCCTCGTCGGAAAGGGCACCACATCGCCTGTAGCTTTTACGGGCTCCCACCTCAATACCGAGGCAACTCGGGCGCGAAGCTGGCGAATCGACGCGTCCAAGATTTGCTGTAGGAAGTGTAGTGTAGAGGCTACTTGTCTCTTTGGGGTTTGTTGCCTTTGGATGGAGGAATGAAGATTGAACTTTGGAGGGAAAAGAAGCTACCAATTTTGCAAGCCAAATGAGATGATCAAAATGAAGCACAAAATGAATCTCTCATTTTTCCTCTCCTCATCATGAAGTGGCCGGCCATTCTAAGTGGGAATGGTGGAGGGAAAAGAATGGATATGTATGATGAAGGGAGGTGAGTGTAGGAGTGAAGAGGGGTGACCACATCAAGGGACATAGAAACAAACAAGCATGCTTCACATTAAACCCACCCATACCTTCATCAAATCAACATTAAAAGCAAGCATGGTGCAAAGATAAGAAAGCTATCATAATCAATCCATTATGCAAGAAAACCCCTCCACAAAAGTAATTTGCAAAACTGCAAATTACCCCCTCCAACGGAAAAGTCCGGCCGGGAAAGAACAAAGGAAAACCGGCCGGAACGGAATGCAAACTGGCAACTCCAGAAAACTGGTCCCGTAATAAATTACAGGAAAAACCCCGACACTGTGCATACACACCCGCATCTGTATTCCGTCCGGATACAAATGCAAAGAGACAAAATCTACACTGTACTAAACTAGGACCGGCTTAAACCAAAGCCGGCTAGTAATATCTGTTCGATCCTGATCCGTGCAATACCGCACGTATCTGATCGAACCCTGCCATATACCTATACGGCTACTAGTACATACCGTCCGATCCTGATCCGTGCAATACCGCACGTATCTGATCGGACCCTGCCATATCTCCATACGGCCTCTACAGCGTTTCGCCCGAAAACTGAGTAACTGAAAGTGTGGTAGACTCTAAAGACTCGTCAATACTATGGCTGTGGATTTAACCACTAGCACGTCAGAGGTATAAGCCAATACGTAACGGGCCACCAGCTATTGACTAAAAGGGACGTCGATGAGCGAACTCATCCTGATACCCTACTGAGCCTGTCAGTGACAATATCCGTGCAGTCCGGTCCGTTCGTCTATGAGTATCGCATGGCGGGCCTAGGGGGTTGGTAAAAGTCAGACCCCCAAAAGCGGTACAAGTCGTGTCGGAGTGTAGCCCAGAACACCCTGAGATACTACTGGAATACCTACCAGTAAATCTCCTTGCCTTGGCCAAGGACTTTGTGTAATGGCTCTCCTAGACACAGCACGACCTCACCCCCAATACCGGGAGAGACGAACCCCTGAAGATACGCTCACTGCCTCCATGTGGCTCGGGACTGTACCCAACTAAAACCTGTTTGCACGACTCCTTTGAGCCGTGGTAGGGTAGTAATCAAAGTACAGTGGGAACTCACACGAGACAAATGACGATCCCCAGGTCGATGAACTAACCTGCACACATGTCACCAGGGAACTGCCATCTGACGTCTGGTATATGACCAACTAGCATGTTCCCGGCGAGTCCTGTCCGGTGTACTCATAACCCAATGAGCACCTGTATACATCTTAGGTGATCCAACTGACACCAGTGGCTTGTGAGACCGGCCACCGCCCCTCGTTGGGGCCTCGACTGTATACACTAGTCTACTAATGGAGTATCGATGCCCGGTCTCGAAACTCCCACGACTAGGGACCTTTTAAGGATATGCTTGTAGACCCCCAGCTCCCACTTATATGATCGCCCTCATACTGCTGGTGGTCAAGCAAGAATCCTAGGGGCTCTATCAACGTGTAATAGCGACGTGTCAGGTCACCTAAAACAGTACACGATGATAAAGGTAAACCAGATAGCATACTATCATCTCGAGTAAGACTGTCCTACCGGGATAGGTCCTCCCTCAATCATTACAATCACGTACCTGTGACCTAATAATTGACTCTGAGGGCACTATCTCCAACAATCTCCCACTTGCACTCAAGGCTAATTATTGCGATGTCGCATACTCACAGCCCGTGTGATACCGAACATCCAACTCCTCTACTAGTCAGTCTCACAAAGCTCGTTTGCGGAACTATTGCGTTCGAGGAATAGCCTCAGTGAGTGGATCCGCTTTGTTGTTTCTTTCCATGTCTCTCTATATCTCATGTTCGCGGAGAAACCCATCTCCCGAAATGAGCAATACCTGTCTTAGAATGTGTCTGGATGTCTGATGGGACATAGCTCATAAATGAACTCCAAATCCAAACTTCTTAGACTGTATCGTCAACTGAACTTAATCAGTATCCTGCGCGCCATGCCTCCCTCAGTATTGCCTTGGATCACCTGTCCAAAATACTGTCCCTCGTCAGAGGGAAAACTATAACTCTGACAACCTCCTTGTCGTCCATGTCACCTTGGAAGCCTGGAATGATAACCGTCTCCTGAATGAGGCTGTCGTTATCATATCCCTAGAACATCCACTTATGTTCTAAAACTGCTTCCGACTGTTTCTCCAGGATTGGATTAATGTCAACTTATTGCATCTAGTGCAAGAACAACATCTGGTGTGGTACTTGACATCTCATGATTGACTCAATTGCCTAAGCAAGTGATCTGCCAATCATGCACGTCCCTCTCCCCTTTAGTCTGTAAGACACCTTTGGAGAGGGTGACTCCATTACCTGCAGGTACACTACCGTGCCAGGAGTCGTCCATCCTAAATACTCTTAGAATGCTGTCAAGTACCCTGATTGGGAAACCACCCAAATCTAGATCTAAAACCATAGATCTAGTAACCAGTATGTCTGATATAATACCCAATTCCTATGTGGAGAAACAACTGTGTGACGACCAAAATACAACCGATTGTAGTATAGGAGTTTCTTTTCCTATTCTGTGTATATCATCCAAATACCAGGATATCACACCCTACTACCTTCTCAACTGATCCATCCCCTATTCTGATAAAGTCAAACCCATGACTGTCATATCAGAAATTGATGATCTATCTCCGCTACATCTGCTCTAGTCTATAAATAGACATAAGCAACCTGTCCACCAATGCTTTCGCTGCTCCCACTGACTACGACAACCCTCTGGCAGAGTCATATAGACGTACACTTCTAAAACTGGTTTAGAACGACGCTATACTCATCCTCCCGCCGGGTCTCGTAACCTGGAACAACAGCAATGGCAATTGTGGGTAAACAAGAACTTCCCTGTCACCGTCCTTGAGGCTACCGTAGTGCCTCTCGGGTGCCTGAAGTTACCCACCTTATCTGCGGAGTGGCCAATGGAATGTCAAACCGGATTGAATCTTTAGGTTCCTTATCAAATCTTCAGTAATCGTTTGTGGTTCTGGAATCACTTCCAGTTCTACCATACTCCCACTACTGTTTTCTGAAAAAATCCATTTTTAATAAAACTGTGGCGAGTCTAGAACAATATCGCTATTGTTCATCCAGATGGTAGAAAATCAACCCTCGTCATAGCCTGGGTCAACCCACAAACAGCCATTACAGAAACGTGCCTTGAGTTGTCCAGTGTCTGGTTTTAATCATAAACCGGACAACTCCCCGTACCTTAACATCGTTAAGATATGAACTGTTTTATATCCAATATAGAAACAGAGGCACTGATTTAATTGAACCAGATTCAAATCATGCAGCTGTCCCCAGCGTATGTCAACTAAATGGAAGGAGGCCGATCAGCGTTACTCAACTTAGGAATACTTCCAATTATGAGTAACCTGAAAGAGAAGCAAGATCTCTTTATCATTACTATCAACTGAATACCATACACAAGTATCTACATCTTCGATCTCTTTGAAGAATCCCGATACTTGCTATACCTGGTTCTCTACTCTATTCAAATACCAATAACTTCTCCAAATTCGGACCCTGTGTTTCCACGAAACACCTGTCTAAAAACTAGAGAAGTCATAAGTAAACCGAATATAGTACGAGGACCAACCCCTCTGTCCTGATGGACCCTGGACAACATACAATACTCTGTACAAGTCCCTTGAGTCTGATAACTCATTCACTGTGTGTCGTAGGTTGAAAACTGTACTTATGGTTAAGAAGAATTACACCGCTGTTTAATGCTCCTTACCTAACCATCCACTGATATAGGTAAATGTCGTAGACATAATTTCAGAAAGGTATATCTCACTCTATGAAAATAGACGTACAGATATATCAATTTGAAATTGGTGCATAACAGCGGATATTCAAAACCAAATATTTGCCGACCGGCAAACAGCCCAGATGATTTCCTCAAATGTAACGAATCCCGATATAATGAGGATGATCACCCAATTCCCAATAACTTACTCCCACTCATCATCTGTAAAACTATACAGATGTGAGAATCAAACTTGGTAAATACATACCCTGGAGCAAGTGTCCAATCGGGAAATCAGTTTTCTTTTAACAGTACACAGTTGAACCTGAAACATTGAAATGTTTCGATGGGGTATCCTGGTATTCCTAGTAATGCCTCTATCATTATCCCGATTCACAACTATAACCGTATAATTCTTTGCCACCTCTCCAAATCCCTTCATATGTCTTTAGTCATTACCTTCTGTACACCCCTTTGGGCCAAATGGTTTTCTTCCTTCCCTACCGTTCGGCACCAGCCTATGGTTTGGAAGAAGACTATCCAATAAGCATAATGGGTGTACTGTCCTAGTCCTAGGAGCACTCGCAATGCGAGAGAAGGTGAAGATAAAAGACACATGAATGTACTTTATTCCTATTTCTCCTGAACCAGGATCCATCCCCGAACTGGAACAAGTTCCTTTCGAGTTCGTATATAACCATACGATGGATTATCCAATAAAATGGGATCTTCGTAGTGATACGGAGTGTCCTGGAGAAATACAAAGGTGATTTAGGATTGGCGAAGAAATACTTGGTTTGGTCGTGAATAGCAGTCGCAATTTACTTTGCCCTCTTACTAATCCCTTGCTTTGTCTGAACTTAATACCTTCTGTACACCGTTTAGGCTAACTGGTTTTCTTCATTCCCTACCGGTCGGCACCAGCCTATAGTTTGGAAGAAGACTATCCAATTTGCGTAATAGGTGTACTACTCCTAAACCAAGGAGTACTCGCAACCTGAGAGAAGGTGAAAAGAAAAGACAACTGAATTATCCTATCCGTTTTCTCCAGAACCGGAAACCATCCTCGAATCCCTTCGAGTTCGTATCTAACCATACGATGGTTTTGTCCAATGGAAGTGGACGTTCGTAGTAATACGGGGTGTCCTGGAGAAAAGGGTAAAAGTAGGAGTGGCAATGAGGTCTGCAACTCTGACAATCCAAAAGCCAGTGTTTAAGAAGGTTCGGTCAACTTGGTCACTGAGTCATAGTCTTAGGGTCGGGTCAATGGTCGCTGCCAAAGAGAGAGAGAAAAGAAACACTCAGCGTGCACTCTAACCTAGATCAGAATGGTTACCAATTTATCTAATCTGGAAACCTCCCACTGTACCTCAAATTCTTCTCCAAACCTGAAAGAAGAATTAGTCGGGGTCACCCGAGGAGTAAACCAACTCATCAGTGGGAATCGGGATCCAACTATCATCGCATGATAACGTGACGGAATCCGCTCACGGTATAACACTCCAGAAGGTATGCGCATATCTGGCAAGTTTCAGTTCTTTTGAAACTCCCGATGTGATTTCTGCCCCATGCTCTTATGACCTTGGCGTGAGGTCAAAATATCATAAGTCACATGTCAAGTTCTGCCCGTCATTATCCAGGTTAATTTGAACCCACCCGTACATACCCTTGACGTAGGCCAAAATAGTAGTACGACTGTCCCAAACCAACGCATCTATCTATGCAACAGATAAATACCCGGCAGCTACCAATCACTATGCCTTGGCGTGAGGTCAAAATACATAGCTTGAATACTACCGAATATTTAACTGAAATGACGGAGGGCTACGAATGGTTTCTGGCGAAAACCTTTAACGTAATGAACTTGATATCGTTGAAGGAACGGATAGCTTTTTAGAAAATATAGTGACGAAAACCTTTACTAAAGAGGTCACTCCCGGTGAAGGGATCTCGGCTCTTTCCCCGTAGAATGGGGTGCAGGATATTCCAACTGAATACCACGGTGCAAAGCAAAAGTAATCGGCTATAGTGAAGTTAATGCCCTGACGCAAACTTCTGTCCAAGGGGTCACTCCCGGTGAAGGGATCTCGGCCCTTGCCTCGTCGACTGAGGAGCAGGATATTCCAAATGAATACCACGATGCAAAACAGAAATGAACGTCCTTGCAATAACAGCTTTTTGAAAAGTGTTCCAACAACATCAGAATAGGTTTGTTTAACTTGCATTGATCCGAATCAATGCAGTCCCATCAATTGATCACACCAAAAAGAACGAAAATATACTGATGTACGTATATGCCATCCGCATTCGCCACTGGGTCCCGTCATTACCCGTTAGGTTAGCTAACTAACGGCAGAGCGGGGACTGGACTAGCGCGGATGAAAAACATATACAACATCTACTAATATATATACCAATATATAGTATTCGCTCAAGGCGTGAATGAAATGCAACATCACAGATAAGTAACAGCATCACAGAAACAATACAGATATCTGGGATCCCCGGGTTTCACAGAGCCACTGCTGAAACCCGACGTTCCCCTGGTCGTGTGGATAGCCTATGCAATGAAATCCTAGACCCCTACGGGCGCGGCAAGTTACCCGCCAAAACCTGAAGCGAGGCAGCCCCCTTCAGTGCCGTGAATGGACCACCCAGCACTTCACGGAATCCGGCAACTTGGGCACCCCTCCTGGGTCAACCTGTACCCCCTACGAGTGCGGCGAATACCCCGCCAATCCTAGAGTGAAGCCCCCTCCGTCTCAATGCCATGAGATGCGGGCTTGTTGCCCTCCAGAACCCGGCTATCCGTGCACCCCTCCGCGGGGTAATCCTAGTACAGAAAGTAAAATATACATACACCGGGTACATCGACCGCAACCAGGTCGTGCCCCAAAATAATAATACAGTCAGGCAGTGACGGCAGTCCACATGTCGGACGCTCGCCCCGCAATATCAAATGTACATAATACAACAAAACTGTACTAGCATTGCATCCAGGCTATCCCCCACGACCGATCCGCAACATCACAGCAAATACATAGAACATCAACGTGAAAGTCACGTTCGCAAATCCGTCTAACCGGGCTATAGCAGTTAGACCGGATTTACCGATCGAGTGACATTCACGGTCGCAGATATAATGTAAATACTGTGAAAAATGTGTTTAAAAAATTTCCGATTGATCAAACAATTAACAAGTGGGCCCCAAAGAAAACTGTAGCACTCACAGAAACAATTGGCCCAACTTTAATATTCCAAAGCCCATATTTTAAGCCCAGAAGGCCTCTGTAAAAAAATGGTGAAGTGATGTGAATAGTGCGCGGCGGAAGGGCCGCACAAAGGGGGTTTTCGCGGCGGTTCCGCGCTCCAACTGTGGAATCACTTCATCGAATTTTTACAGAGCTCTTAGATTTTCCAGTACATCAATATTTTACAACCTGAAAATTTTTTCGAGACCAAAATATTTCAACAGAAACTGATGCAAACTAAAATGCAGTTTTGGAACTTTTTGATCGATCGGAAATGCAAACACATTACACAAAGCTAGACTAAGTTAATGGCGAGGCTCTGATACCACTGTAAGTGCACGGCGGCGCCCCGGCCGTCAATCCGACGGCCAAATGCGGAAGCGGTGATAAACTTTAATTTTTGCGGACTTTGCAAACCGGCACCACCGCGCACTAAACTCCGGATCGTAACCATTAACAAGTCTAAGCTAACTAGAATACGGGTTAGAGATGTATACCGACGATCCAAGTCCTCCGGTCTTCATCTCCACTCCGATCTCCTCGCGGGATCTCCGTCCGTCTCCTCCTCGTCGGAAAGGGCACCACATCGCCTGTAGCTTTTACGGGCTCCCACCTCAATACCGAGGCAACTCGGGCGCGAAGCTGGCGAATCGACGCGTCCAAGATTTGCTGTAGGAAGTGTAGTGTAGAGGCTACTTGTCTCTTTGGGGTTTGTTGCCTTTGGATGGAGGAATGAAGATTGAACTTTGGAGGGAAAAGAAGCTACCAATTTTGCAAGCCAAATGAGATGATCAAAATGAAGCACAAAATGAATCTCTCATTTTTCCTCTCCTCATCATGAAGTGGCCGGCCATTCTAAGTGGGAATGGTGGAGGGAAAAGAATGGATATGTATGATGAAGGGAGGTGAGTGTAGGAGTGAAGAGGGGTGACCACATCAAGGGACATAGAAACAAACAAGCATGCTTCACATTAAACCCACCCATACCTTCATCAAATCAACATTAAAAGCAAGCATGGTGCAAAGATAAGAAAGCTATCATAATCAATCCATTATGCAAGAAAACCCCTCCACAAAAGTAATTTGCAAAACTGCAAATTACCCCCTCCAACGGAAAAGTCCGGCCGGGAAAGAACAAAGGAAAACCGGCCGGAACGGAATGCAAACTGGCAACTCCAGAAAACTGGTCCCGTAATAAATTACAGGAAAAACCCCGACACTGTGCATACACACCCGCATCTGTATTCCGTCCGGATACAAATGCAAAGAGACAAAATCTACACTGTACTAAACTAGGACCGGCTTAAACCAAAGCCGGCTAGTAATATCCGTTCGATCCTGATCCGTGCAATACCGCACGTATCTGATCGAACCCTGCCATATACCTATACGGCTACTAGTACATACCGTCCGATCCTGATCCGTGCAATACCGCACGTATCTGATCGGACCCTGCCATATCTCCATACGGCCTCTACAGCGTTTCGCCCGAAAACTGAGTAACTGAAAGTGTGGTAGACTCTAAAGACTCGTCAATACTATGGCTGTGGATTTAACCACTAGCACGTCAGAGGTATAAGCCAATACGTAACGGGCCACCAGCTATTGACTAAAAGGGACGTCGATGAGCGAACTCATCCTGATACCCTACTGAGCCTGTCAGTGACAATATCCGTGCAGTCCGGTCCGTTCGTCTATGAGTATCGCATGGCGGGCCTAGGGGGTTGGTAAAAGTCAGACCCCCAAAAGCGGTACAAGTCGTGTCGGAGTGTAGCCCAGAACACCCTGAGATACTACTGGAATACCTACCAGTAAATCTCCTTGCCTTGGCCAAGGACTTTGTGTAATGGCTCTCCTAGACACAGCACGACCTCACCCCCAATACCGGGAGAGACGAACCCCTGAAGATACGCTCACTGCCTCCATGTGGCTCGGGACTGTACCCAACTAAAACCTGTTTGCACGACTCCTTTGAGCCGTGGTAGGGTAGTAATCAAAGTACAGTGGGAACTCACACGAGACAAATGACGATCCCCAGGTCGATGAACTAACCTGCACACATGTCACCAGGGAACTGCCATCTGACGTCTGGTATATGACCAACTAGCATGTTCCCGGCGAGTCCTGTCCGGTGTACTCATAACCCAATGAGCACCTGTATACATCTTAGGTGATCCAACTGACACCAGTGGCTTGTGAGACCGGCCACCGCCCCTCGTTGGGGCCTCGACTGTATACACTAGTCTACTAATGGAGTATCGATGCCCGGTCTCGAAACTCCCACGACTAGGGACCTTTTAAGGATATGCTTGTAGACCCCCAGCTCCCACTTATATGATCGCCCTCATACTGCTGGTGGTCAAGCAAGAATCCTAGGGGCTCTATCAACGTGTAATAGCGACGTGTCAGGTCACCTAAAACAGTACACGATGATAAAGGTAAACCAGATAGCATACTATCATCTCGAGTAAGACTGTCCTACCGGGATAGGTCCTCCCTCAATCATTACAATCACGTACCTGTGACCTAATAATTGACTCTGAGGGCACTATCTCCAACAGTATCTCATACTCAACCATCCCATAAAAATCTCTCTCTGGGAACAGGCCTTTGTGAGTGGATCCGCTTTGTTTGTCCTCTGAGTCTACTCTCCTAACCTCGATCACCCTGGAGATCAACCATCTCCATGATCAGGTGACACTACCTTAGAATATGTCTGGATCACTGATGGGACCGGCGTTCCTCGGCATAAGCCACAACTCCATTGTCTCACAATGGTAGGAACGTAGTTCATCGCATGAACCAATATACACCGAAACAGCCTCTTTGGTAGCATCTTTAGTAGCGATGTATCCTGCCTTTATCGTCTAGTATGCCACGGTATCTAGCTTGGAACTCTTCCAACATACCGTCCCTTTACTGAGGGTAAAGACAATGCCTGCGACTGACATTCAGTCGTCTTTATCACCCTGGAACCCTTCCAGTGATTCTCCCCAGGATCGGTTGATACCGTCTCACTACAACTAGTGAGAATCCTAACATCCATTTAGATCTATCTCATAGATCCAAAAACCCAGGATTTAGGAGGTATCACTTTGTCCTATGTGGAGAATCATTGTGATAAGCGGAGATCGACCGAGCGTAGCATAGGAAACTCCTTCCCTATCAAGAGTATGTCATCCACGTACTCTACGAGGATCACCACCATACTCCCTACTACCTTTTTGTTTATACAAGGTTCATCTACCATTTTGATGATGTCAAACTCTTTTACTACCACATCAAAACAGATGTTCCAACTCCGCGATACCTGCTTTATCTTATAAAGCATCTTGTACACGTTTCCGCTGCTCCTACTGTCTACGAAGCCCTCTGGCTGTGTACTTACAGACGCACTCTTTTAAATCAATATTTAGAAAAGCAGTCATGACACCCAACCGCCAGATATGGTAGTCATGGTATGTAGCCATGGCAAGTAGTATCTGGATGGACTTAAGCATAGGTACTGGAAAAGGTTTCATCATTATCCACGCCTGGTTGATGACGAAAACCTTCAACAAGTCTAGCTTTGAAAGTCTCAACTTTTCTATCTACACCAAGTAATCTTCTCAAGATATACTTGCTCCTGATGGGGATTTAACCCTTCAGATATAGCAGCCTAAGTCCATACTTTGTTGGTGTATAAGGATTCCATCTCAGATCGATAAGCATCCAGCCATTCTTACAGAGTCACACTCCTGATGGCCAGCTCGAAACTAGTTGGGTCATCATCTCATGATGCAATCCTCGCTCCCACTGTCATAGAGAAACCGAAGTATCTCTCAGGTGGGTGAGGAACCCTACTAGATCGGCGGAGAGGCTGAGGTTCGTTGGTTTCTACTGAATCCTTTGGTTCTATCAAATCATCAGCTGTAGTTTGTATAGCTGGAACCTTTCCAGTTCTACATTACAGACTTTGCCTCGAGCTTGTCCGGATTTTGCTTTTAGACATTAGCCGGACAACCCCAAATCTTAACTAGCTTAAGAGATGGGCTCTTCCCTTTCCATATCACATATGAAGTGGTAGGCTACTGATTTGATCTGAACCCTATTCAATAGGTATGCAGCTTCTCAAGTGCATAACTCCCAAAAGGAAATAGGAAACTCAGTAGTACTCATCATAGAGCACACCATATCTCATAGGGTGCTATTGCTCCGCCCCGATATACCATCTGCTATGGTGTATACGGAGGAGTAATGCTGAGAGAGAATCTCATTCTCCTTTAAAATAGTCCAGGATTTCCGTGCTCAAGTATTCTCCTCCTTGATCACATCAAAGGACATAATACTTATACCCATATTTTGGTTCTCTACTTCTAACTTATATTCTGTGAATATCTCAAAAGGTTCGGACTTGTGTTTCAACAGGAACATAGGTCTGAATCTCGAAAGATCATCAGAGAATGTAATGAAGTACAAAAGAACCAGTCCTGGCATGTGTAGACTGGGGACCTACATACATCAACATGTATCATCCCAAGAGTTCACTAACTCTTTCTCTGTTTCCAATAAACAGGGCTGTGGTCATCTTATCTTTGTGACATGACTGGCGAGTTTCACAAGATGTAAATTCAAACTGATTTGAATATGCATCTACATGTAACTCCAGCTAGTCGGGTCGCATTGATATGACTTAGTCTACAATACCTCAAGAAGAATTCGTTCATTTCTGAACTCTTCCTCTTGTGTGTGTTCTGTATACTAAGAACTGTAGTTTGATTTAGAACATTAATGCTTTTAGATAACGTGCCTGAACCGATCAACTTTTGATATAGGAAATGTTCAAAACATTATCCAACAATACAAAATTTTATCATTTCTTTACTAATAAAGAGAGTGATATGATTTTGTATATCAGGTTCGGTATCTAATAACATTCGTTCAGAATCAATGTATTCAGGTAATACAGGGTGACAGTGACCGACAGACTTGGCTGCAACTCTTGCCCCGTTTTCTGCCTCATGAAACTTATCACCCGTTCTCAGTTTTTCTACCTTTTTGTAGCTCTATGTAACAGATTACATATCTGGGATCCTGATCTGGTATCATATACCCAGGATTCGGAGGATACTGAGAAACAGTTCTTTGTAATGAACACACCCGAAGATGATGCATCAGCATGCACTCTCTTCGTTTGGGCGGCACGGGAATTCTGGTAATCCCCAATTTCCTGCTCTGTCTTACAACAATTATAAGGTGGAGCGGGACCAACGTTCCCCAGCTCAGTATAACAAGCGGGTTCGGTCAATATTCCGTATTATTATCTTGATTAAGGCGTGATATGGTCGCTACCTGGAGAGAGAGAGAAGAAAACACTCAGCGTGCGCTCTTGCAAGAATAGATTGGTTATTATTTTATCTAATCAGGATGGCTCCCACTGCTTTTTATCAAATCTTCCTTCAAACCCTAAAAGGAAAGACTAGCCGGGATTAATTACACACTACAAGTTCTCCAATCTTTCAACCAGGCCAGTGTCGGTACTTTGAGGGAGGTCCCCCGTGCTTTCGCACGAACCTAATTAATGTAAACCTCGTTTTCCCAGAGGCGTAACCTCGTTAACACCTTTCTAGACACCTACTTGATCGGCTAATTGTAATGTATAAAACTCTCCCAGGAGTAAAAATTACTCGCAGCGGGTATCGGGATCCAACTATCTCATAGAAGGTATGCAATCTCATTGCAAATTTCAACACTTGAAATTCCCGATAATATTTTGCCCCTAACGTGCTATGACCTTGACGAAAGCCAACAAACCATAGCCCGCTAGTCAATTTCAACCCGTACATTTCTTGATTGAATTAAACCCACCCGCACGACCCTTGACGAAAGCCAAAAAAGCCGCACGACTACCATAATCCAATCGCATCGTATGCAGCAGATAAGCAGCATATAGCTACCGCACACTGCACCTTGACGAAAGCCAACAAATGCAGCACGAATACTATATACAACTTATCTGAAATGACGGAGGGCTACGACAGGTTTTTCTGAAAACCTATTGCGTAATGAACTTGATATCGTTGTAGAATCAAATGATTTTAAAATGGAGTGTTTTTTAGGCTTTTCTAGTTTTGCTAAAGGAGTCACTCCCGGTAAAGGGATCGTCGGTCCTTTCCTCGTCGAATGAGGTGCGGGATATATCATATATATCACTGTGCAAAGCAAAAACACTTAAAAGCAATCAAAAGACAAACCGAGTGTGTAGCATCTGCCAGTTATTGCTAAAGGAGTCACTCCCGGTGAAGGGATCTCGGTCCTTTCCTTATCGAATAAGGTGCAGGATATATCATATATACCGCTGTGCAAAGCAAGAACTGTAGCTACCTGTTTTATTTTGAAATTCGATTCTACAACATCTTAGGTTTCTTTTAATTTCATTAATCTCATTAATGAAGTCCCATCATTTAAATACCTAAACATCACAGATAAATACGACATACACTTATGCCATCCGCATTCGCCTCGATGTCCCCTCGTGCACCGTTAGGTTAGGTAACTAACGGCAGAGCAGGGCAGGGCTAGCGCGGGTGTAAAACATAAGTAACGTCTATATAATATATCATATATACTATATACTGTATCTATCACAGAACATCACATGATCACATCACAGATATCGCAGCAGAAGAATCATATGAAATATTGGATATACTAGGACGTCCGTGTTTTCAATACGAGCCAGTATAAAACACGGATTCCACGGTCGTGATGAATAGCCAAACCCACACCCCTAGACCCCTACGAGAGCGGCAAGCAACCCTACCAATTCTAGAGTTAGGAGACCCGGACTCGACTCCTCGAGTTGGTCTCCCACTGGACTCCAGAACCCGGTTACTTGTGCCCTCCTCCTTGGGTCTATCCTAGTGCGGAAAAGTAAATAATATACAAAGGGTGACATCTTCCGCAACCTGGAAGTGCCCCAATAAAAGAATATTACAGACAAGTTTTTACATGAATGAAAATGAAAAACACTCATCTCACATAAAAAACCCCGGCTATTCAAACACGACGATCCAATATAACATATCCAGCAACACATAACATCACATGTCATCAACGTAAGTAAACATGCGTATCCCAATTGTCGTTGACATATAGCAACGAAACCGGCGATATCACATATTACACTTACGGTCACAGAAAAGAAAGTGTAAAACTACAACAGTTGGAATCCGTAATCTGCATAGACATCGCATGCCTAATCAAATGAATTACTTAGACATCACATGCCTAACAATTATAAACCCCGCATTTTAGTCTCAAAAACGAAAACACTTTTCAATATCAAGTCGGGCAATTCAACAAGATTCCCGACATTCTGATCGAATGCTCGTCGCAAACTTTAGTAGGCGGCTGCACCCCCGATGCCGTCGACGAAGTGCACCAAGGCGGAACACCGCTGCCGCGAGCACCGGAACGGATGCTTTCGGCGACGGGGTTCTCCTACAGTCACTTGGTCGGGGCTATGGGGTGAGGCTGTCTATTAAGTTTACCCGGCGAGTATCCGCGTACGCTACGTGATTGCGACGGACTTTTGATCGCATCAAAATTCCGTGGCAACCGATCAAGTGAGACTAAAGCGCTATGTTTATAACATTCATTCAGTTATCTCATAACTACTTGTGAATTCCAATTATTGTATCCCATTCCAGATAAATAGAAAATGTTAAACTTTTCGATCGAACAGTCAAACACCCAAGTTTTCCCGATACAGATCAACACATGAAATAAGTCTAAAAACATTCAGTTCGTGCCTCAGTACCAACGGTCCAGCCATAGAAGGGTCAAGCCAACGCCTCACATGTGGCACGCCGTACTGCCCCAAACCCGAAGGTTCAAAGGGCAGTTCAAGACGGTCACATAATCGAGTTAAGGTTTGTTGTCTTCTAGAGGGACCATCGCATTACTTGCACTACTTTGAACATCTTTAAACCACGGAAAAATCCAACACTTGGAAATTTCCCGGCAGGGGAAAATTTGGGTATTTATATCCGGTCGAACTTTTTAACATATTCTAAAATTTATCCGGAAAGCCACACAGACAAAATCTGATACTCCGATCGAAACACCGAATCCCCAAAACAACCCCAGAAAATTCAACTCTTGAATAAATTTTAAAAATTCCCAGAAAATCCAGCATAATTAAATAGGAATTACTGTGCAACAATTACAGTGAGATACGACCGTACGGCCGCGGAACCGCCGCATGAGCCATGCTCATGCCGCGGAACCGCGGCGGTTTAGATGAATTAGGATGTCATTTTTCACCATAACTCTTAGATCTTCCTGCTGAATTTTTTACGAATTTTTAATCTGGAAAAATCCCAGTTTTTAGAAAAAGTCCAGAGAGCTATTTTGGGTTCTAGTTTTCGGTTCGATCGGACTTCAAACTCCGTCTAGACTTCGCCTAAGGCTCTGGCTAGTCTCTGATACCACTGTAGGGTTCCTAGGCACTCTCAAGGGGTCTCACAAAGTAAAAAGAATACTTATCATCACAATAACCATGGTAAAGTGTAGAGAATTAACTTAGGTTAAATGAATGGTTAGGGTTTAGGAGATGAAGACAAAAGAGTCACTTTGGTCAAAGCTTCATGAAGCTTCAACAAGCTTCATGTTGAAAGCAACCCTTTTGTTTTTCTTTTCTCATTTCTTTTAATCCAAATTAAAAGATAAATGAAAGAATAAATATATAAAAACCCTAACCATTTACTTAACTAAGGTTTAACTCTTTACACAATCATGTATCATCAAACATGATACAATCAAGTGCACAAAAAATATATCACATATACAATGTGCACAAGCGAGTGAGAAAATCCATCTTAAGTGAACCGATACTAGTTAATGCAAAGTAATATATCAAATATATAATTATACAATAAATCATTAAATCAACACTTGATTTAACGATCCGGTCATATCGCATATAACCGGCTAGTATCCAATGTATCGGCTTATCGAATCGATCCTTGATTCGATAACTAGGTTATATCGCATATAACTAATCGATACATTCATCGCGAGAATGGAATACGGTATCACATACACGCATTATTCTCGGTCCCGCGCATATCTCATATGCGCTCCTATTTCGTTTCGCTTGAGCCAGGAAACCTCTGTGTAGGACTCTAAAGACTCGTCAATACGCCGGCAGCAGATGATGATCATATCAAACACCCACAAGCCGCAAGCGGTCTGCTAAACGTAACGGCCACCCGGGTATTGAGCGATCAGAAGATCGACGAGCAAGCCCGCTCACACTCCAGTGAATCCAACCAGTAACACTACCGTACAGTCCGGTCTGATCGTCTGATATGTCGCATATCTCGCCTAGGGGTGGTAAACGTCAGACCCCAATAGCTCGATAAGTCGTGTCGATATGAGGTCTATAACAATTCGAGAAACTACTGGTAACACTTACCAGTAAATCTCAGCAACCCTGGCCAGGGATTTCCTGTTATAGCCAATCGAACACAGCGCAACATCAACCCCCTATACCGGGAGAGACGAATCCCCTCCTATCGCTCATTGCCTCTATATGACTCGGGACTGTACCCAAAAACCACCATTTTGCACGCCCTCTTGGACTTGGTAAGGTGGAAATCAAAGCACAGTGGGAATCACACAAGACTCTATGACGATCTCGGGTCAACAGACTACTCTGTACCAGTGTCACCAGAGAACTGCCATCTGACGTAAGGTATAATACCATCTGGGAGTTCTCGGCGAGTCCGTCCAGTGTACCCAGTCTCTACTGAGCACCCGTATATCTCCTCTGATGTCAAACACCAATGGATATGGGATCATCCATCGCCCATCTGTATGGGTCGAGAAGGTATACGCTAGTATACTCTGGTATATCGATGCCCCGTCTCGATACACCCATGACTAGGGACTTTGAAGGATGCACTTATGGACTATCATGTCCCCACTAGTATGATCCGCATCATAGTCCAGATAGTCAAGTACACATCCTAAGGGCTTTACCAACATGTAACAGAGAGACAAGCAGTATACACGTTAAGGTAAAGATCAACCGGATAGCATACTATCATGTCGAGCAAGAAAGTCCTCCCTATATATGTCCAAGCATCCACTACAATATACATCCTATGTATAGTAATGGCCTCTAGGGCACACATATAACTAACATATAGTACTACAGCATGAATAGGAAACGACTACGTAATCATATCACATAACATAATGGTTTCAATTCTAATGTGTCATGGCACTACTAATGATGTGTAGTGTAGCATATGCGTCTGTGCTCGTGCAACATGAAAATCATTAGTATTTGTGCAAATGTTCTACGGTGTAACAAATTATATATTAACACATATATATCAGAATGATTCTATAGTGACATGGCAGTACCAATAAGGTGTAGTGTAACATATATTTACGTGCTTGTGCAGCATAGTACTCATTGGTATTTGTGCGGTGTTCTATCAGAGTGTGCGTAACGCAGAAACATATATTATAGATAATATAATCTAAACGTACTTATTGTAATTACTTGTTATGAGCTATACCATTATTTTTAGAATTGATCGGAACGTTAAGTTTGAAATAAGGAAGCTGCCTTAGATTTAAAAAATTGTTTGTTTTAGAAACTGGCACGCATCCTGGTAGTTTATTTAAAATGCAACGAACCGTGGTTTTTAAAATAATATAGCTCATGCCAGTATTATCTCCTAAAACAGAACATAATCTATCTCTACGAGTCAAAGAATAAATTGGCCGTTATTCGGCATACATAGTTCATCATTTCCGATACGTATAAATCCTTATATTATAGCTCATCATATTGCTATATCCATATTATCTTAAGTACGGCATGATCTCTTGTACAAACCCATCAAATCATACCCCTATCATACAGATCAATATCACGTACATCTCATTTAAAACTTCATATAAAACTTTATGCAAATGGAGGGTATACAAGATGCAATACCATAATGATGCTGTAATGAAAAGTTAAACTTAAGTAGATATCATAATAATAGTTATAAGGTTACGGGGGTGCTATACGCCATCCATCCGACTTTCTCAGTAGATGTAAATCTACTCACCGAAAATACGTCGTATCTACTCAGGAATCGCCAATCCTTTTCCTTTCCTTGCGGCCTCCGAAGTTCCCGTATTTGAATATAACACTGTAATAACTTGTATAAGGAAACGGATATTCCGATACGGCGAATATGAAAACACAAGTTCTTTCGTACTAGTTATATTGCATACGACTATTTCAAACTATCCAGCACTTAATCTCACTGGAAATTATCCCAACGCTGCATCGCGACTGAAAACAGAACGCGCTACGTTTTAACCATGTCGTATTTTGGATTTTTGATACCTTTTTCCGATATTAGCTCCCAGATTTTATATACAGTTAAACTAACTAAATTAAACAATACCAAATGATCCAAACTTCTACACAGAGACCTACCCAACAACCCAATTCACCAACTCCCCTTACAAATCCGGCGACGCCGGAATTTCCCTGTTGGTCGCCGGCCCAAAACCGATCCCTTTGGTTCGTGTTCCTATAGGTTGTTTTAGGTCTAACATACATCATTTTGGCACTGTTTTGTTAAGTTAAAACTTATCTAAACTACAGCAGATTACTACAGAGTCCATTTTTGCTTAAAATACGATATTATGGACACTTTGATTTCAAACTTGAACTAGTTACAGAATTAAATCCCTACTGTGATTAAGGATTTTACCTTCAAGTAATTTGCTGGAAGAACACCCTCCAAGATGCACAAGCTTCTTGCCCTAGCTTGATGATGAACTCCTTACCTAGTTCCTCTTCTCTTCTCTTCTCTTGTTCTTCTTTATTTTGTTTTGTTTTTCTTTTCTTTCTTTTGAATTTTTAGAAGTTTTAACTTAATTGATCTGAACACCTTATATAATGGTGAAGAAAAGGGTGAGGTGTAGGAGGAGGTGTTACCAAGTAAGATGTGGTGGTTTCATGCAAGGAAGAGGAGTGGGGATGGGGTTGTGCATGAGAGGGGTTGGTGGCAAAACATTATCTCTTCCAAATTGATTCAATTTGTAATTAAATTCTGAGCTAAACATTTTCTACCCATTTTCCCCTTACACCCTCACAAATCCAAATTTGCATAATTTTCCTAAATTTTGTATAAAAACCCTTCACAACTTATGTTATAATAAAACACTATTTTTATTAAAATGAAGCTAAAATTCATATTTAAACCCTTATAATTTATTTATGTTGCATACTAAAATTTTAATTTAATTTGTTTTACATACCTCTCATGAAATTGTCTTATTTGGTTTTAATAACTTTTTAATTTAATCTTTTATTATTTAATTAATTAATTTTATTTATTTCTAAAATTTCAGAATGTTACAGGCTACCCATGTATTGATCGAAAGAAGGTCAATGAGCAAGCTCATCTGAACCCTGCAAAGTCTATCAGGGACATCACCATACAGTCCGGTCTTTTCATCTAAGAGTATCGCATATTGGGTCTAGGGTTTGGAATCTGTCAGACCCCAATAACTCGATAAGTCGTGCGACAGAGAACTCATAACCATCTAAAGATACAACTGATAACACTTACCAGTTTATCTTCACTGCGGTGGACACCGACTTGTGATTGTAGTCGTGTCCTGTATAGTGTGACATCAACTCCCTATACTGGGAGAGATGAATCCCTTCGTGCTTCGGGACTATACCCAACAAAAACCTGTTTGCACGACTCCTTTGAGCCGTAGTAGAATAGATGTCTAAGTATAATGGGAACACACATGAGACACTATGACGATC
Organism: Agapanthus africanus; assembly: GCA_030015575.1. Classification (NCBI taxonomy): domain Eukaryota; kingdom Viridiplantae; phylum Streptophyta; class Magnoliopsida; order Asparagales; family Amaryllidaceae; genus Agapanthus; species Agapanthus africanus. The sequence continues at coordinate 470,182,151 of JASDDO010000016.1, read as the reverse complement.
TCAGATCCTAGGGACTATCCTGTACTCATGTCACCAAATAATTGCTACCTGACATTGGTTACCAACTTAGAGTTCTTGGTGAATCCATCTAGTGTAACTCATCCATTGAGCACATGTATACAATCCTCGATGTCAAGCACCAATAGCTGCAGGATCAACTATCACCCTCAAATCGGGTCAGGAAACGTACACACTAGTTTAAACTGGGGGACTGATACCTAGTCACGATACTCCTATAACTAGGGACATTTAAGGATGTGCTTATCGACTACCCAGGACCCACTAGTATGTTCTCCATCATCGTCAAGATAGTCAAGCAAAATTCTAAGGGCTTTATTTTATATCTAAACGATACGTGATAATGAATAAACGCATCACATGAAAAATAAAGACAAATCAGATAGCATACTATCATCTCGAGTAAGATTGTTCTCTCGTATAGGTCCTTCTTCAATTACAATAATTGTCTTGAGGGCACCTATATCCAACACTTTTCCTGCAACAGCTAATGCAATAAACTCAGATTCCATTGTTGAATGTGTGATGCAAGTTTGTTTCTTAGATGCCCAACTAATCGCACCGCCACCAAGTGTGAAAATCCATCCAGATGTAGATTTATTATCATGTGTACTGGTTATCCAACTTGCATCAGTAAATCCTTCAAGTACACTTGGATAATCCGAATAAATCAATTTCAAGTTCTTAGTCCTCTTATGATACCCAAGAACTCTTCCAATAACCTTCCAATGTTCTTTACTAGGTTTGCTTGTATACCTAGAAAGTTTTCCACCAGTAAGGGCAAATATCTGGTCTTGTGCAACTCATGGCATAGATAAGACTACCAATAGCACTTGCATATTCAAGTTGTGCAATAGGTCTTTCACTATTTTCTGTAAGTTTGATACTAGAATCATATGGAGTATTCATTTCTTTGATATCAAGATGTTGGAACTTACTAATAACCTTTTCAATGTAGTGAGATTGAATAAGAGAAAATCCATTGTCATGTATCTCTTGTTGGAGATAGTGCCCTCAGAGTCAATTATTAGGTCACAGGTATGTGATTGCAATGATTGATGGAGGACCTATCCCGGTAGGACAGTCTTACTCGAGATGATAGTGTGCTATCTGGTTTACCTTTATCATCGTGTACTGTTTTAGGTGACCTGACAAGTTGCTATTACACGTTGATAGAGCCCCTAGGATTCTTGCTTGACCACCAGCAGTATGAGGGCGATCATATAAGTGGGAGCTGGGGTCTATAAGCATATCCTTAAATGGTCCCTAGTCGTGTGAGTTTCGAGACAGGGCATCGATACTCCAAAGTAGACTAGTGTATACAGTCGAGACCCCGACGAGGGGCGGTGGCCGGTCTCACAAGTCACTGGTGTCAGTTGGATCACCTAAGATATATACAGGTGCTCATTGGGTTATGAGTACACCGGACAGGACTCGCCGGGAACATGCTAGTTGGTCATATACCAGACGTCAGATGGCAGTTCCCTGGTGACATGTGTGCAGGTTAGTTCATCGACCTGGGGATCGTCATTTGTCTCGTGTGAGTTCCCACTGTACTTTGATTACTACCCTACCACGGCTCAAAGGAGTCGTGCAAACAGGTTTTAGTTGGGTACAGTCCCGAGCCACATGGAGGCAGTGAGCGTATCTTCAGGGGTTCGTCTCTCCCGGTATTGGGGGTGAGGTCGTGCTGTGTCTAGGAGAGCCATTACACGAAGCCCTCGGCCGAGGCAAGGAGATTTACTGGTAGGTATTCCAGTAGTATCTCAGGGTGTTCTGGGCTACACTCCGACATGACTTGTACCGCTTTTGGGGGTCTGACTTTTACCAACCCCCTAGGCCCGCCATGCGATGCTCATAGACGAACGGACCGGACTGTACGGATATTGTCACTGACAGGCTCAGTAGGGTGTCAGGCTGAGTTCGCTCACAGACGTCCCTTTTAGTCAATACCTGGTAGCCCGTTACGTATTGGCTTATACCTCTGACGTGCTAGTGGTTAAATCCACAACCAAGGTGTTGACGAGTCTTTAGAGTCCCCCACATTCAGTTACTCAGCTTTCGGGAAAAAAGTTGTAGAGGCCGTATGGAGATATGGCATGGTCCGATCAGATACGTGCGGTATTGCACGGATCAGGATCGGACAGAATGTACTAGAAGCCGTATGGGTATATGGCAGAGTTCGATCAGATACGTGCGGTATTGCACGGATCAGGATCGAACGGTTATTACTGGCCGGTTTTGGTTTAAGCCGGATCCTAGTATAGTACAGTGTAGACTTTGTCTCGTAGCATTTGTATTTCGGTCGGAATACAAATGCGGGTGTGTATGCACAGTATCGGGGTTTTCCTGTAATTTATTATGGGACCAGTTTTCTGGAGTTGCCAGTTTGCTTTCCGTTTCGGCCGATTTCCTTTGTATCGTTCATTGGCCGAAGATTGGTGGAGGAGGGCTTATTTGCATTGTTGCAAATAAGTATTTGGAAGGGGGTCCTTTGTATATTATTTGTATCATGATGGTTTTCATGATGTGCACCATCCCTTGACTTTCTATGCTCATGATGGCTTGACCTTTTTGGAGCCATCATGCATGAGATGATGGTAGTGTGGAGTGTTGGCATAGTTTTGTGATCATGGTTGTTTATGATAGCCATTCCTCTCTCTCTTGCATGACATGAGTTTGGCCTCTCCCATTTTTTACAACCTCCTCATTTCTCACTCTCCCTCACATGCTTGGCCGGCCACTTCCCTAAAGGGGGCTGTCCTAAATTTTTGGTGGGGTTTTTTGGCTCATTTCATGTTGCAAAAATCCCACAAGATCATTCTCAAAAGCTCCAAGTTCAATCCCTCCACCAAAGGCAATTCTACAACCCCAAAATGAGACATAGTAATCCACACTACATTCTACAGCACATCTTGGGCACGTCGACTAGCCAGCTTCGTGCCCGAGTTGCCTCGGCATTGAGGTGGGAGCCCGTAAAAGAAGTAGGCGATGTGGTGCACTTCCGGCGACGAGGTGGAGACCGGAGCTTCCGCAGGAGATCGGGACGACGACGAGAAGACCGGAGGACTCGGATCTGTCGGTATATCTCTCTTCCCCATCTTGTAGTTATCTAGGACTAATTAATGGTTCGATCTGGGTATTAGTGCGCGGCGGTTTGCCAGTTCAAGAAAAATTAAAGTTTATCACCGCTTCCGCTTTTGGCCGTCGGATTGACGGCCGGGGCGCCGCCGTGCACTTACAGTGGTATCAGAGCCTCGCCATTAACTTAGTCTAGCTTGGTTTAATGTGTTTTGCATTTCCGATCGACCAAAATTCCAAAATCTTCATTTTTGCTAGCGACAGTTTTCTGTTGAAATTTTTTGGTCTCCAAAAATTTTTCAGGTTGTATAAAATTGATGTACTGGAGACCACTAGGCTACTGTAGAAATTCGACAGGGTGAATCGACAGTGGAGGCGCGGAACCGCGGCCAAAACCCCCTTTGGGCCGCATTTCCGCCGCGCACTGTGGAGATCCCTGCACCAAATTTCTACAGTGTCTTTGTGGGCTTAAAATTGGGGTTTTGGAATATTAAAATTGGGCCCAGAATTTCTTGATGTGCTACAGTAGTACTTGGGGGCCCACTTGTTAAAGTTTGATCGATCGGATATTTTAAACACATTATTTCACAGTATTTACATTATATCTGCGACCGTGAATGTCACTCGATCGGTAAATCCGGTCTAACTGCTATAGCCCGGTTAGACGGATTTGCGAACGTGACTTTCACGTTGATGTTCTGTTTTTGCTGTGATGTTGCGGATCGGTCGTGGGGATAGCCTGGATGCAATGCTAGTACAGTTGTGGTTGTATTATGTACATTTGATATTGCGGGGCGAGCGTCCGACATGTGGACTGCTGTCACTGCCTGTTTGTATTATTATTTTGGGGCTCGGCCAGGTTGCGGTCGATGTACCCGTTGTATGTATATTTTACTTTCTGTACTAGGGTTACCCCGCGGAGGGGTGCTCGGATAGCCGGGTTCTAGAGGGCAACAAGCCCGCATCTCATGGCATTGAGACGGAGGGGGCTTTACTCTAGAATTGACGGGTTATTCGCCGCACTCGTAGGGGGTACAGGTTGACCCAGGAGGGGTGCCCGAGTTACCGGATTCCGTGAAGTGCTGGGTGGTCCATTTACGGTGCTGAAGGGGCTGCCTCGCTTCAGGTTTTGGCGGGTAACTTGCCGCGCCCGTAGGGGTCTAGGATTTCATTGCACAGGCTATCCACACGACCAGGGGAACGTCGGGTTTCAGTAGTGGCTCTATGAAACCCGGGGATCCCAGATATCTGTATTGTTTCTGTGATGCTGTACATTTTCTGTGATGTTGCATTTTATCACGCCTTGAGCGAATATAATATATTGGTATATATATTAGTAGATGTTGTATATGTTTTGCATCCGCGCTAGTCCAGTCCCCGCTCTGTCGTTAGTTAGCTAACCTAACGGGTAATGACGGGACCCAGTGGCGAATGCGGATGGCATATACGTACATCAGTATATTTTCGTTCTTTTTGGTGTGATCAATTGATGGGACTGCATTGATTCGAATCAATGCAAGTTAAAAACAAACCTAATCTGATGTTGTTGGAACACTTTTCAAAAAGCTGTTATTGCAAGGACGTTCACTTTTGTTTTGCATCGTGGTATTCAGTTGGAATATCCTGCTCCTCAGTCGATGAGGCAAGGGCCGAGATCCCTTCACCGGGAGTGACCCCTTGGACAAAAAGTTTGCGTCAGGGCAATGACTTCACTATAGCCGATTGCTTTTGCTTTGCACCGTGGTATTCAGTTAGAATATCCTGCACCTCATTCTACGGGGAAAGAGCCGAGATCCCTTCACCAGGAGTGACCTCTTTAGCAACGGTTTTCGTCACTATATTTTTAAAAAAGCTATCCGTTCCTTCAACGATATCAAGTTCATTACGTTAAAGGTTTTCGCCAGAAACCATTCGTAGCCCTCCGTCATTTCAGTTAAATATTCGGTAGTATTCAAGCTATGTATTTTGACCTCACGCCAAGGCATAGTGATTGGTAGCTGCCGGGTATTTATCTGTTGCATAGATAGATGCGTTGGTTTGGGACAGTCGTACTACTATTTTGGCCTACGTCAAGGGTATGTACGGGTGGATTCAAATTAACCTGGATAATGACGGGTAGAACTTGACATGTGACTTATGATATTTTGACCTCACGCCAAGGTCATAAGAGCATGGGGCAGAAATCACATCGGGAGTTTCAAAAGAACTGAAACTTTCCAGATATGCGCATACCTTCTGGAGTGTGATGACGTGAGCGGATTCCGTCACGTTATCATGCGATGAGAGTTGGATCCCGATTCCTACTGATGAGTTAGTTTACTCCTCGGGTGTTCCCGACTAATTCTTCTTTCAGGTTTGGAGGAGAATTTGAGGTACAGTGGGAGGATTCCAGATTAGATAAATTGGTAACCATTCTGATCTAGGTTAGAGTGCACGCTGAGTGTTTCTTTTCTCTCTCTCTTTGGCAGCGACCATTGACCCGACCTTAAGACTATGACTCAGTGACCAAGTTGACCAAACCTTCTTAAACACTGGATTTTGGATTGTCAGAGTTGCAAACCTCATTGCCACTCCTACTTTTACCCTTTTCTCCAGGACACCCCGTATTACTACGAACGTCCACTTCCATTGGACAAAATCATCGTATGGTTAGATACGAACTCGAAGGAATTTATTCGAGGATGGTTTCCGGTTCTGGAGGAAACGAATAGGACTATTCAGTTGTCTTTTCCTTTTACCTTCTCTCAAGTTGTGAGTACTCCTTGGTTTAGGGGTAGTACACCTATTACGCAAATTGGATTGTCTTCTTCCAAACCTTAGGCTGGTGCCGACCGGTAGGGAATGAAGAAAACCAATTAGCATAACGATGGTGTGCAGAAGGTATTAAGTTAAGACAAAGCAAGGGATTAGTAAGAGGGCAAAGTAAATTGCAACAGATATTCATGACCAAACCAGGTATTTCTTCGCCAATCCTAAAATCACCTTTGAATTTCTCCTGGACACTCCGTATCACTACGAAGATCCACAGTTTATTGGATACTCCATCGTATGGTTATATACGAACTCGAAAGGAACTTGTTCCAGTTCGGGGATGGATTATGGTTCAGGAGAAATAGGAATTAAGTTCATTCGGTTGTCTTTTATCCTCACCTTCTCTCGCATTGCGAGTGTTCCTAGGATTAGGACAGTACACCCATTATGCTTATTGGATAGTCTTCTTCCAAACCATAGGCTGGTGCCGAACGGTAGGGAATGAAGAAAACCAATTAGCCTAACGATGGTGTACAGAAGGTATTATGTAAAGACAAAGCAAGGGATTAGTAAGAGGGAAAAGTAAATTGCAACTGATATTCACGACCAAACCAAGTATTCCTTCGCCAATCCTAAATCACCTTTGTATTTCTCCAGGACACTCCGTATCACTACGAAGATCCACAGTTTATTGGATACTCCATCGTATGGTTATATACGAACTCGAAAGGAACTTGTTCCAGTTCGGGGATGGATTCTGGTTCAGGAGAAATAGGAATAAGGTTTATTCAGTTGTCTTTTATCCTCACCTCCTCTCGCATTGCGAGTGTTCCTAGGATTAGGACAGTACACCCATTATGCTTATTGGATAGTCTTCTTCCAAACCATAGGCTGGTGCCGAAAGGTAGGGAAGTAAGAAAACCATTTGGCCTAAAGGGGTGTGCAGAAGGTAATGACTAAAGACATATGAAGGGATTTGGAGAGGTGGCAAAGAGATATACAGTTACAGTCGTGAATCTGGAAGAGGCATTACTAGGAATACCGGGATACCCCATCGAAACATTTCAATGTTTCAGTTTCACTGTGTACTGTTAAAGGAAAACTGATTTCCCAATTAGTCCTTACTCCAGGGTATGTATTTACCAGGTATAATTCTCACATCTGTATGGTTTTACAGATGATGAGTGGGAGTAAGTTATTGGGAATTGGGTGATCATCCTCATTATATCGGGATTCGTTGTAATCGGTGATATTTGAGGAAGTCACCTAGGTCGTTTGCCGGTCGGCAAATATTTGGTTTTGAATATCCGCAGTTATGCACCAATTTCAAATTGATATATCTGTACGTCTATTTTCATAGAGTGAGATATACCTTTTTGAAATTATTTCTGTGACATTTACCTATATCAGTGGATGGTTAGGTAAGGAGCATTAAACAGCGGTGTAATTCTTCTTAACCATAAGTACAGTTTTCAACCTACGACACACAGTGAATGAGTTATCAGACTCAAGGGACTTATACAGAGTATTGTATGTTGTCCAGGGTCCATCAGGACAAAGGGGTTGGTCCCCGTACTATATTCGGTTTACTTATGACTTCTCTAGTTTTTAGACAAGTGTTTCGTGGAAACACAGGGTCCGAATTTGGAGAAGTTATAGGTATTTGAATAGAGTAGAGAACCAGGTATAGCAAGTATCGGGATTCTTCAAAGAGATCGAAGATGTAGATACTTGTGTATGGTATTCAGTTGATAGTAGTGATTAAGAGAAATTGCTTCTATTTCAGGTTACTCATAATTGGAAGCATTCCTAAGTTGAGTAACGCTGATCGGCCTCCTTCCATTTAGTTGACATGCACTGGAGACAGCTGCATGATTTGAATCTGGTTCAATTAAATCAGTGCCTCTGGTTCTATATTGGATATAGAACAGTTCATATCTTAACGATGTTTAAGGTACGGGGAGTTGTCCGGTTTATGATTAAAACCAGACACTGGACAACTCAAGGCACGTTTCTGTAATGGCTGTTTGTGGGTTGACCCAGGCTATGATGAGAGTTGACTTTCTACCATCTGGATGAACAATAGCAATATTGTTCTAGACTCGCCACAGTTTTATTAAAAATGGATTTTTTTAGAAAACAGTAGTGGGAGTATGGTAGAACTGGAAGTGATTCCAGAACCACAAACGATTACTGAAAATTTGACAAGGAACCTAAAGATTCAATCTGGATTGACATTCCATTGGCCACTCCGCAGATGAGATGGGTAACTTCAAGCACCCGAGAGGTACTCCGGTAGCCTCAAGGACGGTGACAGGGAAGTTCTTGTTTACCCACACTTGCCATTGCTGTTGTTCCAGACTGTGAGACCCGGCGGGAGGATGAGTATAGCGTCGTTCTGAACTGGCTTCAGAAGTGTACGTGTATATGACTCTGCCAGAGGGTTGTCGTAGTCAGTGGGAGCAGCGGAAGCATTGGTGGACAGGTAGCTTATGTCTATTTATAGACTAAAGCAGATGTAGCGGAGATAGATCATCTATTTCTGACGTGACAGTCATAGGTTTGACTTCATCAGAATAGGGGATGGATCTGTTGAGAAGGTAGTAGGGTGTGATGTCCTGGTATTTGGATGACATACACAGAGTAGGAAGTGATATTCCTATACTACGATCGGTTATACTTTGGTCGTCACACAATGGTTTCTCCACAAAGGAAATGGATTTTATAACAGACATACTGGTTACTAGATCTATGGTTTTAGATCTAGATTTGGGTGGTTTCCCAATCTGGGTACTTAGACAGCATTCTAAGGGTATTTAGAATGGTTGACTCCTGGCACGGTAGTATACCTGCGGGTAATGGAGTCACCCTCTCTAAAGGTGTCTTACAGACTAAAGTAGAGAGGGACGTGCATGATTGGCAGATCACTTGCTCAGGCAATTGAGTCAATCATGAGATGTCAAGTACCACACCAGATGTTGTTCTTGCATTAGATGCAATAAGTTGACATTAATCCAATCCTGGAGAAACAGTCGGAAGCAGTTTTAGAATATAAGTGGATGTTCTAGGGTTATGATAACGACAGCCTCATTCGGGAGACAGTTATCATTCCAGGCTTCCAAGGTGACATGGACGACAAGGAGGTTGTCAGAGTTATAGTTCTCCTTCTGACGAAGGGCAGTATTTTGGACAGGTGGTCCAAGGCAATACTGAGGGTGGCATGGCGCAGGATACTGATTAAGTTCAGTTGACGATACAGTCTAAGAAGTTTGGATTTGGAGTTCATTTATGAGCTATGTCCCATCAGACATCCAGACACGTTCTAAGACAGGTATTGCTCTTTTCGGGAGATGGCTTTCTCCGCGAACTTGAGATATAGAGGGACATAGAAAGAAACAACTAAGTGGATCCACTCACTGGGGCTATTCCTCGAACGCAATAGTTTCGCAAACGAGCTTTGTGAGACTGACTAGTAGAGGAGTTGGGTGTTCGGTATCACACGGGCTGTGAGTATGCGACATCGCAATAATTAGCCTTGAGTGCAAGTGGGAGATTGTTGGAGATAGTGCCCTCAGAGTCAATTATTAGGTCACAGGTACGTGAGTGCAATGATTGATGGAGGACCTATCCCGGTAGGACAGTCTTACTCGAGATGATAGTATGATATCTGGTTTACCTTTATCATCGTGTACTGTTTTAGGTGACCTGACAAGTTGCTATTACACGTTGATAGAGCCCCTAGGATTCTTGCTTGACCACCAGCAGTATGAGGGCGATCATATAAGTGGGAGCTGGGGTCTATAAGCATATCCTTAAATGGTCCCTAGTCGTGTGAGTTTCGAGACAGGGCATCGATACTCCAGAGTAGACTAGTGTATACAGTCGAGACCCCGACGAGGGGCGGTGGCCGGTCTCACAAGCCACTGGTGTCAGTTGGATCACCTAAGATGTATACAGGTGCTCATTGGGTTATGAGTACACCGGACAGGACTCGCCGGGAACATGCTAGTTGGTCATATACCAGACGTCAGATGGCAGTTCCCTGGTGACATGTGTGCAGGTTAGTTCATCGACCTGGGGATCGTCATTTGTCTCGTGTGAGTTCCCACTGTACTTTGATTACTACCCTACCACGGCTCAAAGGAGTCGTGCAAACAGGTTTTAGTTGGGTACAGTCCCGAGCCACATGGAGGCAGTGAGCGTATCTTCAGGGGTTCATCTCTCCCGGTATTGGGGGTGAGGTCGTGCTGTGTCTAGGAGAGCCATTACACGAAGCCCTCGGCCGAGGCAAGGAGATTTACTGGTAGGTATTCCAGTAGTATCTCAGGGTGTTCTGGGCTACACTCCGACACGACTTGTACCGCTTTTGAGGGTCTGACTTTTACCAACCCCCTAGGCCCGCCATGCGATGCTCATAGACGAACGGACCGGACTGTACGGATATTGTCACTGACAGGCTCAGTAGGGTGTCAGGCTGAGTTCGCTCACAGACGTCCCTTTTAGTCAATACCTGGTAGCCTGTTACGTATTGGCTTATACCTCTGACGTGCTAGTGGTTAAATCCACAACTAAGGTGTTGACGAGTCTTTAGAGTCCCCCACATTCAGTTACTCAGCTTTCGGGCGAAAAGTTGTAGAGGCCGTATGGAGATATGGCATGGTCCGATCAGATACGTGCGGTATTGCACAGATCAGGATCGGACAGAATGTACTAGAAGCCGTATGGGTATATGGCAGAGTTCGATCAGATACGTGCGGTATTGCACGGATCAGGATCGAACGGTTATTACTGGCCGGTTTTGGTTTAAGCCGGATCCTAGTATAGTACAGTGTAGACTTTGTCTCGTAGCATTTGTATTTCGGTCGGAATACAAATGCGGGTGTGTATGCACAGTATCGGGGTTTTCCTGTAATTTATTATGGGACCAACTTTCTGGAGTTGCCAGTTTTGCTTTCCGTTTCGGCCGATTTCCTTTGTATCGTTCATTGGCCGAAGATTGGTGGAGGAGGGCTTATTTGCATTGTTGCAAATAAGTATTTGGAAGGGGGTCCTTTGTATATTATTTGTATCATGATGGTTTTCATGATGTGCACCATCCCTTGACTTTCTATGCTCATGATGGCTTGACCTTTTTGGAGCCATCATGCATGAGATGATGGTAGTGTGGAGTGTTGGCATAGTTTTGTGATCATGGTTGTTTATGATAGCCATTCCTCTCTCTCTTGCATGACATGAGTTTGGCCTCTCCCATTTTTTACAACCTCCTAATTTCTCACTCTCCCTCACATGCATGGCCGGCCACTTCCCTAAAGGGGGCTGTCCCAAATTTTTGGTGGGGTTTTTTGGCTCATTTCATGTTGCAAAAATCCCACAAGATCATTCTCAAAAGCTCCAAGTTCAATCCCTCCACCAAAGGCAATTCTATAACCCCAAAATGAGACATAGTAATCCACACTACATTCTACAGCACATCTTGGGCACGTCGACTAGCCAGCTTCGTGCCCGAGTTGCCTCGGCATTGAGGTGGGAGCCCGTAAAAGAAGTAGGCGATGTGGTGCACTTCCGGCGACGAGGTGGAGACCGGAGCTTCCGCAGGAGATCGGGACGACGACGAGAAGACCGGAGGACTCGGATCTGTCGGTATATCTCTCTTCCCCATCTTGTAGTTAGCTAGGACTAATTAATGGTTCGATCCGGGTATTAGTGCGCGGCGGTTTGCTAGTTCAAGAAAAATTAAAGTTTATCACCGCTTCCGCTTTTGGCCGTCGGATTGACGGCCGGGGGCGCCGCCGTGCACTTACATCTCTATCTTGATACCCAAAATAATATCTACTTCATTTAAGTTCTTCATTTTAAAGACCGAAGTTAGATATTTTTTGGTAACATTTATTCCAGCTATGTTAGTACCAAATATGAGCATGTCATCCACATATAAACAAATAATAATTCCATATTCACTTGTAAATTTAGAATAAATGCATTTATCAGCATTATTATGTCTAAATCCAAAAAACAAGATAGCCTTATCAAACTTCTCGTGCCATTGCTTAGGGGCTTGTTTCAAACCATAAAGGGATTTCACTAATTTGCAAACTTTTATTACGTTTCCAGGAAGTATAAACCGTTCGGGTTGTTTCATATAAACTTCCTATTTCAAGTCCCAACTTAGAAATACCATCTTTACATCCATTTGATGTATATGCAACTTATATATTGATGCCAATGCTATCAATATTCTAATGGATGTAATTCGGGCTACCAGAGCATATGTATCAAAATAATCGATACCTTCTTTTTGAGTAAATCCCTTTGCAACTAATCTTGCTTTAAAGATTTGGATAGAACCATCCATGTTATACTTCTTTCAGAATACCCACTTACAATCAATCGGTTTTGATTCTGAAAGTAAATAAACCAAGACCTATGTGTCATTAGACATTATTGAGTCCATCTCAATATTTATTGCATCTTTCCTAAAGGCGTAATCTCTTGAAGTCATTACTTCTGAGAATGTCTTAGGGACTTCTTCCATATTTAATAAGATGGGTATTTTCTTTATAACACTTGTTCTAGCACCTTCAACGAGAAACACGGTCGCTAAGGAATTAATGAACCCTGGATCAAGCACTTTTTCTTTCTTTGCTTATTGACTCTTTCTTATTTCGGAAATTTGTTCAATTTCTTTCCTTTTCTCATTTGATTGAGAATTCAAAATTGAAACATTTTGTTGATTATTCACATTTTCAGAAATAGCAAAAGTATTCTCAAAGAATTCAACATGAGTAAATTCAACTATCACATTTGATCCTAAGTTCAATAATCTGTATGCCTTAGAATTGTGTGCATAACCAACAAAAATACTCTAAATATCTCTTGGTCCCCGTTTGGAACTGTGAGGCTCAAAGGTTTTATAATAAGCAATACACCCACACACTCTAAAATATGTCAAGTTTGGCTTTCTACCATTCCAAATTTCATAAGCAGACACCATGGTTACTTTAGAAGGAATTCTATTATGAATATGATATGCATTTAACAAAGTTTCTCTCCACAAGTTAAATTGTAATTTAGCATTCAAAAGCATAGCATTAACCATGCTAACCAAAGTTCTATTTTTCCTTTCCGCTAATCCATTTTGTTGAGATGTATAAGGAGCCGTTTTTTTATGAGTTATTCCGTGCTCTTCATAAAAAGAGTCAAACTCATTTGAGAAGTGCTCCCCTCCTCTATCACTCCTCAAAATTTTAATCTTCTTATCCTTTTGATTTTCTACTAAGGATTTATATTTTTTAAATCTTTCAAAGGCTTCACTCTTTGTTTTAAGAAGATATACAAAAGTGAATCTAGATGCATTATCAATAAAGTTATAAAAAACATTTTTCCTCCTCTAGTTAATTGTCCATTTAATTCACATATGTCTGAATGAATTAAATCAAGAACTTGAGTTCCTCTTTCTATTCTAGGAAAAGGTCTTTTTGTCATTTTTGCTTCTACACATATTTCACATTTATCACAAATTTCATGTGGTCATTCTCAGACATATAATTTAAAGACTTATAAATCAAATGTCCTAATCTAGTTTGTCAAAGAAAAGGAGACTCAACACTATAAAAAGAAACATTAACTTTATTAATATTGAGATTAAACATTTTGTTACAAGCATATCCCTTACCGACAAAGCCTCCATTTTTTGATATTATAACTTTTTTGGATTCTAGTATAATTTTGAAACCTCTCTTACATAGAAAACTAGCTGATACAAGGTTTTTTCCGATGTCTAAAACATGGAATACATTCACCAATGTCAATTTTTGTCCCGAGGTAAACATTATCTCAATTGTCTATTTTCCATACACTTTGGCGGAGTTATAATTTCCTATAAGCACCTCTTCCGGTTTCTTTAGGTCTCCATATTTCTTGAACAATTCTTTGTTGTTGCAAACATGAATCGTTGCTCCTGAATCAATAAACTATTCGGTAGTCTTGTTTGCTACGACCATGTTGGGTTCGGTTACCATGTTTATTTTCATTTCGGAAACCATCGCAACCAATTCTTTTGCATCATTCTCAATCATATTTGCATTTGCTTCTCCATTAGGATTGAATTTTCCCGAGTTTCTATGACGGCAATCTCTAATGAAACAGCATTTCTTTCCACAATGAAAACAAGGCCCTCTCTTGCTTCCTTTCTTGAGGATCTTTCCTTTCTTTTGAACTTTGAGATTGTATCGGCTCTTTGCATTATTCTTGTCATTAACTAAGTGAACTCTTTGTATCTTTGAGTCAACATTCAATGCATCCCTAGCATAAGTTTCGGTTTCAATTTGGAGATACATTTGAAGTTTCTCCATAGTAAAAGTTTCAGAACTATGCAAAATTTTCTTTCGGTATTCATTTCAAGGAGGTAATTTAGATAAAATAGCCCCCAATTGAATAACATCCAGAATTTTAGTTTCAAGATCACTTAATTTACTAACAAGAATTTGCAACTCATAAATTTAATCTATGAGTAGTTTGTCATCGGATATCTTGAGTTCGAAATAATTCAATGGCAAAAATTTATCCATACCTCTTTTTTCGTTCTTGTATTTGATTTCCAATTCTTCCCATATTTTCTTTGGCGACTTCATGTTGAGTAGAAATTATAGAGTCTATCCGTCAATGGGTTGAGTATATACTCTCTGCAAACCAATTCATCCTCCTTGTTTCTTCCGTTGGGTTTTTATTTCTTCTGAATCATCTGCTTTTGGTTCTGGTATTGGAGAAGTATCAGGATGTAAAATGTAGATCATCTTGAGGGTTGTCAAAAGAAGACCATCTTGTCTTTCCACCTTGTGATGTTTGTTTCATCAAAAAGATCAAGTTTGATTGCATCTTGATGATTCAATACTTTCACACGAGAACTTGCTTCCCATTCTTTTGAGCAATAATACCTTAAAATTGTTAGATAATTTTAATTTCTTTAATGCTTTGAGGCGTATTCTAGGAATACTATCTTTAAGGTATTATTGCTCTCCCTATAGAAGAACAAGACACCTCCAGAATACAATAAAGCACTAAACTCGCTAAGGAAACTATTTGAGATTCTTGGATTGTGAATCAGAGGACTAGAAATTAGAATCTTCAAGTTGCCTTTTCTCTTTGTTAAGGTTATCTATTTATATTGTGATTCATGACTTTTAATGAATCATTGTGACAATTAGTTAACAACTAATAATGTCCAAAAATCATGATTCAAGTTCAAGAGTCACAACCACAATAGATATCTTTACACAGTTTGAAAAAACAAACTAATTAAATTGAAAATATTCAATCTATCCTTTCAACTAGCATAGTCGAACAAGAGGAGTCGTAAGATGTTGAGGCACGTCAATGTTGAACTTCACATGTGGAAAATTAGACGAGATCTGTACTAATCCAATTGTTGGAGGAGGAGAAGAAGATAAAAAAAAAAGGGTTGAGTATGTACCACGTACAACTCGTATGATTTTAAAAAATCTCAAAATTTTCTTTTGTTTATTCGATTTTTCAATATTTTGCTTTTATAGCATACGAGAATTATGAAATATACAAACATACTAAAGTATTTTTCTTTTCTTTAAATTTTCAATATTTTGCACATGAATATGATGAAATTTTAAGAATCTCAAAAAAAAATGTTCGATTTTCCAATATTTTGCTTGTCATATATATAACACATGAAAATCATGAATTTTTTAAAACTAAAATATTTTTTCTTCATTTTAAAAATATTTTTCATAATATAGCATACGAAAATCACAATTTTTTTTGTTTTCATTCTTTTTCAAAACTTTACATGTTTTATAGCACTCGGAAATCATGAAATTTCCAAAAATCACTGTTAATTTTATTTTTTACAATTTTTTTATTATTGTATAAGTTATAACACATGACAATCGCGAAAATTTACAAAAATTCCAAAATTATTTATTTTCTTCAAATTTACAATATTTTATACGCTATCACACTAAAATTGTGTAATTTTCAAAAATCCGAAACTTTTATATTATCTTTCGTTTTCAATATTTTGCTTGCTATAGTAACAAAAATTGTGAAATTCTCAAAAATCTAAAGAAAATTCGGTTTTCTACAATTTTCAATAGTTTGTATACTATATAGCACACGAAAAATCGTAAATCTATTGAAAATTCAAAATTTTCTATTTTTTTTTAATTTTTAATATTTTGCATGCTAATACGAAAATCAAGAAATTTCAAAAAATTCAATATTTTCTCTTGTATTAGGTTTACAATATTTTGTTTTGTATAGCACACAAAAATCGTGAATTTTTCAAAAATATTAAAATTTATGGGTTTTTTTCCGTTTTTCAATATTTTGCTTCTTATATCAAACGGAAATCGTTAGATTTTAAATAATCTCAAAAAAATTATTTTCTTCGGTGTCATGATTTTTCACACGAAAATCATAAAATTTTTAAAAATCTCAAAACTTTCCGTATTCAGTTTTTAATTATTTTGCTCTTCGGATTTTTTTTATTTTACCCGCTTTATAGAGTATAAAAATTGTAATATTTTCAAAAACTCCCCAAATATCTGTTTTTCCGGTTTTCAAAATTTTGCATGCTAATATTTTTTGTTTTATTCCTTTTTTAATATTTTACATGATAAAGCATATGAAAATTTCAAAATTTTCAAAAACCCTATTTTCTACTTTTTTCTCAATATTTTGCATGTTATATAGCACAAGAAAATCATGAAATTTCAAAAATCTCAGAATTCATGTTTTCGCTCTTACAACATTTTACTTGCTTATATTTTTGAAAAAAATTCTGAATATTAAGAAAACAAAAAACTATGTGATATAAAGAAAGAAAAAATCACCGATTGCCGATTAGAATCTAACAGAACCAAAAGATCCAGTCTGAGTGATAAAGATTCCAGATGATTAGGAATCTTTGGTATCACACAAAAATCATGAATTTTTTAAAAACTCCAACTTTTTGTTCTCTTCAAATTTTCAATATTTTGCATGTTTCAGCACACGAAAACTGCGAAAATTTTAAAAGTCTTGAAATTTTCTGCTTTCTTCTCATTTCAATATTTTGCTTATTATAACATATGAAAATCGCAAAATTTTCAAAAAACTTAAGAAGTTTCTGTAATTTCTTCCGGTTTTTAAATATTTCTGTTAGCACACAAGAAACGCGAAATCTTATAAATTCACAATATATTTTATTTTCTCCTACTTTTTATATTTTACTTGTTATAGTATAAGAAAATCAAAAAATTTAAAAAATCTCAAATTTTTTATTTTCTTCTATTTTCAATATTATACAAGCAATATAGCACAAAAAATAGGGAAATTTTCAACAAAAAAAAATTATTTTACATGTTATAGCACATTACAATATCAAAAATTATTTAAAATGTCAAAAAAAACTTATTTTTTTCAGTTTATCTAAAAAAAAATTGGCAATAGAAAAAGAAAATCACTAAATTTTTAACAATAAACAAATTCTATTCACTTTTTAGATTTTTCAATGATTTCCATACTGCACATAAAAATCATGAAATTTTTAAAATTATGCCAGTAAAACCTAAGTATTGGGAGAAAAAAAAAGGAATATAATAGAAGGAGTGATTAGAATTTTTTTCACCATATAAACTTATTTGTGTCAGATAAAAGAGTGATAATTATTTAGTAGGGAGCCAATAAAAAATTTTCCATGACCCAGATATAGTAATGGAACTAAATAGGGGTTTGATAACAATTTTTCTACTAAAATCCGATAATGAAATTTTTTAAGAAATGTTCTTTTATATAACTTTATATATATTATATAGCTTGACAGATGCATGCAAAACTGGAAAAAAGAAGTTTACTTAGAAAATGGTTAGTGATTTGAAACCAAATTTAATGAACATGAAGGCGCTAGCCCAAAACCTCTAAAACCTATATAAAACAAAAAATCATCATTGTGCATCCCAGAAATGTTGCACAGATTTTAACATTTTTCTCAAAAAAAAAACACAGAAAAACTCAGCCACGTTGGAAAACAAATAGAGTTAGAATTCAAAACATTCTAACGGGAAAAAATAATGCATACACAGTGGTAAAAAGGAAAAAATAAGTTACAACAAGCACCACCGACATCAAAAGCCATCCTTCAGAATTGTTTTGTCATGCTTCTTATTCATGTCATGTAGCATTCATGTTTGTTCGGTAATTTCTATTCGACGAGCCTCTCCATCAAAGAGTATTTGTGTCTGTCAATATTTTTATCTTTTTTTCTCGATCGAGTTTATTTTTTGCCGGTTTAGACTCCGAGTCTTCGGAAGCTAGTAAGTTAGAATATTTACCTAGTACCTACCTTATTTAACAACCTTATTTTGTTTATTAATTTGTCTTTGATTTTGAAACAACACATTGTGTTGGTTGGTTTCCTCCCAGCCTTACACTTGCAAAATAGGTAGAAACTAAGAAATGATTTGATTTTGTCCAATTCAAAGCCCACTCCAAAATGCATATGGCTCCAATCAAAACTTTGGATTCAGCATTGCCTCTGCATGCTGTTTGCATTGGGTTGGTCCCAATTGAAACCTTGTGTGGGCTTATCAAACGAAACAAAATTCCCTGGGCTATCTTTTATCAAAGATTTGAATGTACCATTGGTAGCAGACTAATGGGCTCATAGGTGCAAGACCTCTTTAAAACTAAAGAGATGATTTTAGCCAGCATTGGTGAATTCATTCTTAAAATCGCTCTATAATGTAAAGAATCTTCTGTTTCAAAAAACATATAATTTAGTCCCTTTCTCACCAAATGTTTGTTATAAAGCCCCTAACATATTCCTACTCTCCGAATTAAGGTCTCTATCCTATGTTTGTTTGTAACTCGCATGTATTATTCCCATTTTTCCGAGTCAACGACATTTAAAAGAATATGCGAGCGTGTTTAATTTGGGTTATATCTGGTTTCTTACTATACGTTGTCCCCTCATTTTAGGATCATATTACTCCTTTTATTCACCGAAGAAAGAATTTTAAAGGGACGGTCTAACATGTAGGGTCTTGTGGATCTTTTTATATTTTATCTTCTCGTCCATTTTGAGTCAAATCTTTATTAGCGAAACGTCTACATAACGTTTACTATTACAACTCAAACACACGGAAACCTAACAAATAAAATATCTTTTTAAAAGTAATGCAGAAAATGTAGAATGTTCATCACTGGATTGCGGAACCAAGGATCTATTTTTATTACAGCAGAAATACACTAGATGTGAAAAGAATTGCATGGCATGTGCGAAAATCTAGCTAGCGTATTCCGAGGTTGTCGGCTTGTGAACAATGCCACCTTTAATTAATAAAAGAAAAGGGAAAGTAAATAAAAGTAGACAGCAAAATTTAAAATATGTTTTCATTACGCCATAAGTTGACACATAGCTTGTCGTGTTTCGACAACCTTTTATATTTTTCTTGATCAAGAAACAAATGATCACAAAGATGTTGGTCCTCTCCATTCCATTCAATCAAATCCATTATGCAAAACAGATGAAAGGATTGAATATGGTTTATTCCCAACCTTGCACTTGCAAATATGCAAGGAATAATAAAGGATTTGGTTTATCTACAGCCTGAGCCTATTTTGGATCATGTCATAGATTTGGATTCAGCAATGGATCTAGTTTTGTCCATTTGAATTTGTCATGCATGCTGCTTGTTTTGCATTAGGATGTTCCCAATGTAGAAACTAGAAACCCCTATATACCTAGCTCATTTTTTCAATATATGGCTGCCTATTCTATTAGATTCCACATGTAACCATCATATAATCTATTAGCTAGGTTTAAAAGATTATAACCACATTCATCCATTCAACAAATAATATATTCTAATCTAATTAAGATCTTTTGACGAATTATTCTAAATTACTTTTAGTTCAACTGATAGAGCCCTGTATATATGAGGTAATATGAGCATGGTTTCAGAATCAAAGTAGTATATAAAAGAAAAGAAAAAAAGGACATGTCCTCTTATTTTTATTTTACTTTTTTTAGGATCAAACCAATTGCCTTTCATTTTAAAGAAAAAAGGTTTTACCGGAAACTATTTTCCCATCTTGTCTTGCATATGAAAAGCAACATACATATGTATATGGATGGAGACTGTGTATGAAAACATTAAGTTTTGTCTTTCTTGGGATTGGGAAAAAAGCAGCATATGATTGGAGAAAATTTGTCATCCAGAAATGGATTATCTTCAAAAACCAATAACATGAAATTTATTCTAAAATTTCAATAGCTCTCATTCAATAAGCTAATTGTAGGATTCAGTTTACAGCAGAGGGACAACTATAATACCCAGTTTCCCTATAAATATGTTCCGTATTTTTAAATAAGTGTTTTTCCCCAAAATTTTTCTATTTAAAATTCTACAATTAGTATTTCCTATGTTTTTCTAAATAAGTGTTTTATTTTCCTGACCTAAACCTTAAACCCTAGCCCCTTTTTATATTTTTCCTAACCTAAACTCCAGCCCCAAGCCCAGCCCACGAACCCACTTCCCTCTTTCCCAAACCCTTTCCTACCCGACACGACACCGAACCCGACCCGACCCGACCCGAACTCCCTTCTTCTTCTCCCTCTTCTTCTTTCCCGCCTCTTTCCCCTCCTCCCCCCCACCCATTCCTTCTCACCCCACGTCCTCTCCCCACTCCTCCCCTTCCTCGCGCCTGCGCCGCGACGACCACGCCCACTGCGCCGACATCCCCGCGAGATCTCCCCCGAATCCTCACTCGCATCGCCGACGTCCCTCATGACTCGTACAAACCCACGACCCCTTCTTCTTCGCCAACAACCGCTCCACGATCCCTTCGCCTGCCATCCTTCTTCGCCGCAACCGTCCCGATTCTCATGCCCAACCCCGTGATCTCCTCGCCAGCTCCCCATCACCCTCAACAACCGAGCCCTCAACCCTCCATGAGCCTTCTTCCACCATCGTCACCTCCCCCGACCCCTCATCTCCTCGCCAAGCCCCAACCAACCGAGCTTCCCTGCAATCTCCTAGTCCCCTTCTCACCACCAAACTCCCCTCCTCCCGAGCACCTCCACCAACCACAACGACTACCCAACTGCTGCCCCACTCCTCCTTCTCTTTCTCCTCCTCCATCGACCAAGCTTCGCCTTCGCCGTCGCCTGCCTCCACGAGCACCAACGACCACCTTACGAACGTCGCCGCCCTCTCTATCTCCGGGCCCAGAGCCACCTTCTTTGAACCCTCCCTGCAGCCTCTTCTCCTCTCAAGCCCGCACCCACCACCGCGCCCATCGCCTTGACCCACGGCCGTGCCCCTCCTCCGTCGACTCCATAACCGAGCCCTCAACCGTCGACTTCACGATCGCCATCGCCTTCGCCGCCTCCAACGCGAGCTCCTTGCCACTACTTCACCTCCCCAGCCCACTCCACCATCCAAACACCCCCACGAACCCCCTGCACCGACCCAACCGTCTGCTACCCTCGCTTGCAAGCCATCGCCGGAGCCCCTCAGCCACCGCCAATACCAACGAAGACCTCTACATCACCAGAGCCATCCTCTTTCACTTCTCCAAGCCGAGCCCCTCTCCCAGCTGCCGAGCTTCGCCACCCACCTACAACGACTGTCGTTGCCTCTCACCGCCGACAGCACCGCTGCGACCACCGTAGTTGTCATCTAGTTAAGCCAAGCCTCGTAGTTGCTGAGCCCAAGCTCCACTTCAAGCCCAAGCACCCCATCTCACTGAGCTCACCGTGTTGTTGTTGCTACGGCCGTGCCGTTGCCGGTGTCATGTTGTTGCTGGTGCCTCATTGTCGCCGTGCCTAGCTCGTGTTTGTCCATGGCGCGCACATCGTCGTCAGGCAAGTTTCAAAACCTGCTTATCATGCTATAATTACTATCACAATTAATTAGAAACGTAATTGAATCGTGATTCGAACCCAATAGCGAACGTTTGTGTTAATTGTGCTAATGAAGTCCGACTAGGACTTATGACCATGTTGATATCACGTAGAAATTTTAGGGATAATAACTAGTTTCGATTAAGTAAGGAAAACATGTGTTTTATTTGATACCGAATGTTTAACCTAGGTGTTCGATATGAATCCTAAGAAAAAACCTACTCTAATATGGCAGAACTCATGATCGATGAAACCCTTCGTTGTTAACGAACACCGTATATAAATTTAGTTGTAAAATAAAGTTGGTTACACCCTTAAAACGACAACACAATAACTCTTGTGAAACCCGGATTTTCTCAGACAAGCTGAACGGTTAAAATCATAATAAACTATCTATATATCGGATCTCAGAGTTCTATGGCTCATATCGAGGACAACAGATAAATCTGCAGCACCCCATAGTTCATCTTTGCATTTTATTAATTTATAACAACGAATACTGAGGCGATTCATGTCTCTGAACTGCAGTTCGGGGCAAGAATCTCCGCCTCTGCTTGTTTTAGAACGCATATACCTTACCGTTTAAATGTAAAAGTGTGCATAACCATACATAGAAGCGTATAGAATTGAATTATCTTTCCATAGTTACTGGTCTAATTGCATTCCGGTGTCGTTTGATAGTTATAACCCCTTTTAAACCGTCGATGTGTTCTGCAGTTTCGTGCAGAAACATAATGTATACCTTAATCTTAGATAGTGCATATCTCCCTACGTACAGCGGATATTATTGATCCGTCTGATGTGTTAGAAACATAAAAGATAAATCTAAATATTATCCAACTGTAGCATCACCTAATTATGCTCTCAACAGTGAGTAAAACGTGTTACGAAACGGACTTCCAGTTCAGAAATTGAATTTACAGCAGTAAACACTTAAAATGAAATGACCATTACTAGCAAATCTGAAACCCAATTAACACGAAACCAATTTTTATGGACAGATAATTAAATATATTGCTTACCCCTTTTATATTGTTTTGCTTTATTATGCACGTGTGATTTATAGTAAATTTTGCAAGTGGTATGACACGAGCTGCTATATTTTTATTTGTATCATAATTAATTGCATTCTCATCATATCATGTAGCGGTTATACTCTCATTAAATAGTGGTCATATACATTGATAATCCAGTGGCCGTGTTACATTACCAAGTGATAAATGTTAGCGATTAGATTGTGGTAAGTACGTTAGTGTAAAAGCGTGAATGAATAAGTGAAGTGACATGTACTTGTACACAATCAGCGGAACCAGTTAATTATTGTATTGTCGACGCCTATGGGGCATATATAAGTGTAACTATAACCGGTATAGGACGGTTATGGAAGCACTTATATTAGTGTCATAGGTAAGACATTGAGCACTTTCCATTTATCTTGGATACCAGTCGAGACATGCTGGATGGAGATCCTGTCTCCAATTCTCGCGTAGACTTGTCATGGAGCGACTAGTATTTGGATTCACGGTCGGTGTTTGATGTAGATCGCAGGGTGTATTTGAGTGTGGGTTCGATCAACGGAATCTCAGAAGCCCCACTGCCGGCATATGTAGTGATTTCGGGAGTCGTATGGATGGTGTTCTGATTATTAGCAAGCGTGATTCGGGTCCGTGTTCCCTTGCCCCTGAGGCCTACCCTTGGGTTGGGATACTCCTGCGGTGGTTGATACTCACACTCGGACTGACGATAGGTTTAGTGACTTGGACATTGAGACTTAGAGACTGATAGCTTTGGTGACATGGATATTGCATTGATTACTGATCTGATACAATTGCTTTATCGTTTCATGTACCGGTTATTCATGCTCACATCGTTATTCTATGTTACCGCTTCATGTTTATCATCATTGCATATATTACATATTCATATATATTGTTATTGTGTCGCTCTGATGACCTGAGTATGCATGCTCAGAGTGAGGAGTGGATTTAGCTTGGATCAGGACCTGTCTTACCTCGAGAATATTGCGGACATCTAAATCAGCGACGTCGGCGCTATCACGTTCTTTGACTCTATCTGGTTAGTTTTACATCTGTTTTGATAAAATTAGTGACTGTATTTCTTATTACATGTGCATTGATTACTGATTACCACGTAATGTTAGAACCCGAAGTGTGACTACGACAGGATATTTTCTCGACCGTAGGAGCATGGCTGACCTTATCACCCCTCGAATTACGTATTTTGGAAAACGGGATGTGACAACAACCCTTTGAGATCGGATCTTCATTAGATCAAATTTGGTCATGCACAAGTCTGAGGCCTTTCATCAAAATGGCTTGGCCCAAATTCTGATACGTTAGAATCAACCAATTTTAAGGCTAAATGCAGGAAACCCTCACTTATGGCCCAAAAGCAAGAAACAAATTTGCACTTTTCTCATCTAGCTTAACTGCCGTGAATATTTCTGTCAAAAAATTCAACGTGTCTTCAATGCGAACTATTTTTGGACCAAAATATCCTTGAAAAAGTAGCGAGAAAAAAAAGAGAAAAAATTCATGTTCTTTTTTCCAACACAATCCGGCGAACTTCTCCTACTCCGTGGAATCCCCAGCCACTTTTGTTACCCACCGTGATTCCTATCCAAGTTCGAATCCAACCCCAAAATGATTTTGAGAAATTCCCTAACTTGATCCTTATCCTAACACTAAATCTAATGGTATAAACATTAATCCAAATCCTAGATAAAAAAATCTCTGTCCAATCACTCCCCAACCTAAACCCGAATCCCAATTGAAATTCTAAATCCAAATCCAATTTTTTATTGAGAAAAAAGTTGGATTGGAGATCGCCGGAGAGGGTGGCTTTGAGTCGTTGTAGGTTGCTCGAGTGGCTCAGGGATCGCCAGAGTGGTTAGAGCTTCGCCGGAAAAGAGGTGGAGAGATGATTTATTTTCACCGGAAATTGTTTTCTGACCTGATTTGAAGATATGGCTAATTTTTAAATCCACATATTTTTAATTGTGAAAAAAATTCAATACTTACAAAATATGGATGTTTCAAGTCCAAAATAAGTTTTGTATATTATACTTTAGGATGTTTTGGTAAAAAATCCATATTTGCCCTCATCGTTTTAATCACACATATATGATTATTCTCTAAAAATAATTATTCCTAAGATTTCCTCACACGATTATTATGGTTCGCTCCTTCTTTCTCGATACTTCACTCCCAGTTCCCTGTTTTTTCCTTCCAAATCTATATCTTTATTTTCAAATCTCTCATCTTCAATATAATTTTTCCGATTTCCAATTTATGCATCCCATCTTTCAAATCCCTAATCTTCCATCCAATTCCTCTATCTCCATTCCCAAGTCATCAATCTCCTCTCCCATTTCTGACATTTTCCATCTGCGCTTTCATAACGATTGAATTTATGGCAATCTATAATAAAGAGAGATGATAAAGATGTCGGAAAATTAGGGCCAACAACCAGCAACAATAAAGAAGATGTGTTCCCAAAGAAAATGGGTTTATAGAATAAATTAGGGCAAGTAATGATAAAGAGATAATAATAAAGAAGTCATGGAAAACTATAGATACAAGATATAAAAAAATCTCATGTTCTAATGTTTTGGGAAATCCAAAAAATCTCAAGTTCTAGTATCTTAATAAATATTAAAATGATATTATAGGTAATGCATATATAAATACTTATACAAATTAGTATTTAGGTTCAAAATAATGTAAAAGTATATTTTTGGGTTTTTTCATAATTTTAAAACTTTGTGTGTTTAAGAATAAGCCATCTCTCACAACCGGACGGGTTAGGAAACAATTTTCCCTTATTTTTATATTTCTTTTTCTCTTTCTTTTTAAAGAGTATTTTGGTCTACTCCCTTGTTTTGGATGAAAAAGATGACGGATAAATCTAACATAATTAACTTGATAACTAATAACCTTGGTTATTTAGGGTTTTAAGTGAGGGATTTATGAGGCCTGCTCAAGACAAAAAAACTTTAGAAGCCCATCAACAAACCCAAACGGGCCAAACCATGCATATTATTTATCAATTATATATCTTATCTGTTACTGTTAGGGGTCCGCTAAGGTGGATGAGTATTTTATCGATATTATACCTAGTCCGCCTTTTAACCCAAAACCCGCTCAAACCTGTTAGGTTTACAATGTTATGAACCTGAAACTTATTCGACGGACCGGGAGGGCTTTAACGGATCTATCGGGTTTCACTAATATAAAAATAAAAGAATTAACAATTAAAATAAAAAATATAATTTGAAAAATTAGTTAGAATGGTTTTGTAAAGTGATCGAGTCATATTCACTAAAATTATTATAATTCTTTTCATAAATTTTCTCAAAAATAGTTTTGACAACTTTTGCACTGATCTTTCTGAAACACTGGACATTGACCCCACGCGTAACGCGGGGGATCAATACGATCGAATATGTTTATAGATGAATTTTATTTTTAGCTATGTTTTGAAATAAAAGATAAATAGATACTACCTATAGGTCATTATCAATGCACTTTTAATAGGTGTACACAATAAAATAAAAAAAAGAGGACGGAGGTAGTATATTTTAATTATGTTTGAAAAAAGATATATGATGATGTTGGTCATTTTTTTGTTATTTTGATACAAATATTATTTTTATAGACTAGTTCTTAAATTACACAGAGTTATTACAACTTAATGCGTAAACAATATAAGATAAAAAGAAGTATATATAAGAAATATTATATAACTTAGATTTTAATTTAAGACAGCACAAAAGCTTTTTGTGTTTTCTAAACATATATACCGTACACTTTGCGACTTGTAAATAGATATCAAGAATAATCATGATAGCTATATAAATACGACGTTTTGGTATTTTTCGATTTAAAATTCATAATACAAACGTCAAATTTGTATTATGAATTGTAGACCAATGCAAATAACAAATCATTTTTTAGATAAAAAATTAGTTGTCTATGAATTCATTACCCAGTAAAGTTTTAAATAACAATAGTTATTTGAATCGTGAAATTTTAGTATCAACTTTAAAAGAAGTATAGTTTGCATAAAAAAACGTAAAACAACTATAGTTACTTGAAACATTCTTGTTTATATTATGTTTGGAGAAAAAGATATAGCATGTTGTTGGTTATTTTTAATAAAAATTGAAAAAATAAAACCCAAGGGCTGTAGGATAAAACTTGAAAACCAAATAATTTTTAAAAAAAAATTATCATTGAAAATAAAACATGGGTTAATGAGATTTGTAAAATAGCCGAGGGAAAAATAGGGAAGGTCCAAAATCATATTTTGACTTATAAAATATTCCTTGATCAACCCAACTTTGTATTAGAATAACTGAACTTTGACCTTACACGTAACGCGTGGGATCAAAGACGATTCAATATATTCATTGATGCATTAATACGATACAGAAATTAAGCTGTTATAATTTGATATGTAAGCAACACATGATAAAAGAAAGTACATAACCATTTTCTACCAACTAAAAATAATCGTCATTAATCGGATTCTTTATAGATTGTGATATTTCTTCATAAATAATATAGTTCTTACACAAATAAACATAGTTGACATTTATTTTTAATTTTGTATGAATTATAAGTACGTAATACATTATTAGTTGTAATGGAACTATAATTATTGAATGTAATTTATTAAAAAAGATAATTATATACTTTATATCATGCATGATAGATAATCTAATTATTGAATATAATTTTACTAATTTTCTAAATAATCTGTCTCTTTATTTGATTATCAAGATAGTATTTGATTTCTTTTTCTAAACGAAATATCATATAACAACTTAGATCTTAGTTTAATATTTCAAGACTGTATAAAGGCTAAATTTCGCTTAAATTCCAAAACCTTTTGATAGTTTTTTTAATATAAATACCATATATTTTGTGACTTGTGAGTAAATACCAAAAATAATCATCATCTATAATAAATACTATGTTTTGGTGTTTTCAATTTACAATTTACAATTTATAAATACGAACGTTTTATGTTATTTAATGTGGCTGTAAACCAATGTAAATAATAAATTATGTCAGTATTTCAGCTAAAAAATTTATTTTTCAATAAATTAATTACCTAGTAAATTTTTAAACAGCGATAGTTATCTGCGTCGTGAAATTTTAGCGTAAGCTATAAACCAATTATAGCTTCTATAAATAAATTGTTTCACCATATGTGAAAAAAAAATTAGGATATTTTTTGTGACTATTTCCATACAAATATTATCTTTCTCTCTTTTTAAAATTTTTGTAAATCCCTATCAAATATGATGAACTATAAAAGCCAAGGAGAATTAAAAAAAAACTCCATTGTCATCATACTATAGAGATGAGACCCATAAATTGTACCAAGGAAAGAAATGCCATGTTAGACAATGACTAAGATTTTCTTAAAAATTTTGCATATCCTTTACATGAACAACATAACAACATGGGAATCATTAAGATTTTTTCCTCCAAATAAACCCTTTCTAAGCAAAAAATCCTATATTGCTTTCCTAAGAATTTTGCAAATCCTTTACAAAAAATTTGTCTCATCAAGAATTTGTATTTTCAAAAATACTCTTGTTCATCGGAGACCAAGGATTGTTACATTCAAATTTATGAAGGCATTTTGGGAAATAATTGCCAAAAATAGTGTTTTGAAAAAGAATAGCATCCTATGCAAAAGATTCCTTTTCCGGACTTTATATCAGTTAAATGATGATAGTCTTCCTTAAAAATAACATGGCAATCTAACAGATCCTTCCTTTTCTGTAGCTTAAACAGCCCCCCCCCCCCCCCCCCCCCTCTCTCTCTTTTGGCTTTTAAAATTTTGCATTTTCCTTTTTCCCACCACTTTTTCTTGTGTCGCATACCATGTGCTTGTTCAAACAAATTCTCAGCATCATCTATAAATCTATCTAGTCATTCTACTTGCGTTTACATTCAAAATTATATATATATATATATATATATATATATATATATTCTAGCATGGTTTGGATAAATTTGATCAATAATTAAAGATGAAGCATACATGAACAAATACGTGCGTAACTTCTAAAGAAAAAAGACGTTGGGAGATGACGACAACAAGATGGAATAAGGAAAGTGCTTGGAAAAACAAATAGCAGGGATGATGATGGGAGATGCTGGGAAGAAAGAATTTTAATGGCAGCTTTAAGATTTCGAGGTGGACATGACAATTAACAAATTCAGAAAACAATCACCAACTAGTTTAAAACAGATCAAAAATAATAATGCCAGAAAGTAATTTAGTGAAACAAAGTGAAAATAATAAAAGCACGGCAACAAAAAAATAACATGGTAATAGATGATCAGAGGATGATATCAAGATGAGCTAAGAACACGTCTAGGCAAAATTCATTCGAACCTAACAGTCAATAATTTTGATTTTGAGTTGTCCCAACTCTGTTTTGATTTTCAAAGTAAAAAATTCTGGTTTGGAAACAACTCAACAAGTTGAAAACTAAATGCAATCAGAGAAAACTTTTTTTCTTCTCTCTTTAAATGAAGTCAAAACCATAGTTGTTAATATCAAACGATTTACGATTCAAGTCCTATGATTCTATTCGATATAAAGGGATTTTAATACATATCAGGTCATATTCGATATAAAGGGATTTTGATACATATCAGGTCAAAACCATAGCCGTTAATATCATATCGGGATTTTGATAACAAACTTGGCAATTGCGAGTAGATTTTTTAGCTTGAATTACTCTATGCAATAGCTATTGACAAATTTGTTTCCAACCTATTTGTTTCACCGGCACAAAAATATACTTAAGCCTTCTTTTTTGACTTCATTACAAGCATGTACAAGCTCCTTTCACTACTACAAATAGGTGTTGCCCCTACGGATAAATCCGTAGGCGCAAACCTCTGCCCCTACGGCTATATTCGTAGGGGCACAAAAATACGCCGTAGGTGCACACGCCGCAGGTGTAAATCTTAACCTTAAACATGCCCCTACGGTGAAATATTTGCCCTTACGGCTTAATGCGTAGATCTACCGGTCCCTACGGATTTCACCGTAGGGACAAAATATTTATTTAATTTATCGGTTTATAAAATAAAATAGTTGCCCCTCCGGATAAATCCGTAGGGACAAATATATACCCCTACGGCTTAAGGCGTAGGTACAGATGTGTAGGGGCAAAATATCAAATATCCTGATATTTTGTCCCTACGAGTAAATTTGTAGGGGTAAAGCTAAGCCCCTACAGATTAGTCCGTAGGGACAAGCCTAACCCCTGTTACTGAGTCCATAGGGTCAAAATATCAGGTATCCTGATATATTGTCCCTACGGATAAATGTGTACGGGCAAATTTGGACCATACAGATTAAACGGTAGGTGCAACATGTGTACCTACGGATTAATCCGTATGGACATATTATCAGGTTTTTTTTAAAAAAAGGGCTGCGTGTTTTTTCCTTGTCCTGTGCATAATAATATATACATCATATATGAAAGTAATCAACAAGCAGAACATATACAGCAGTATTCATATTCAATATCTCACGCATAATATATAAAAGAAAACAAGCAAAATACGATATCAATCTAAATCAATATGAACACCACCAATATCGTCCAAAATATATACAATATGTATCATATAAGTAAATAAATGTTTAAAATATAAAAATAAAAAAGCTACCCTAGCTCGGTCCAGCTCCACCTCTGATAATCGCCGTATTCTGGAGCATCTGCTCCTCGGATAAACCCTGAGTCAACAACTCGAGCAATGCGGACTGTGCGGGAGTCTGAGCGGGTTGTGGAGCTGGTCTACGTAACCGCAGCCGAGATAGTGGCTTGCGAAGCCGCAACTGCGGGAGTCTGAGCGAGCTGTGGAGCTGTAGGAGCCGAAGGAGATGCACGTGGAGCCTCAGCCGAAGTACCCTGTCGCGTCTGTTCAGTTTTGCGTGTAATAAACGAGTAAGAACTGTGTATTAGTCGAATTCGTATCATTATCAGGTTATTGCGAAACCCAAATCTATGAATACTTAGGAACATAGGCCTCGTTTGGATATCTAGTTTGGAAAACCGTAGTTTATTTTAATTAGACAGTTCTATATATGTATGATTAATTAAAGCTAAGTCTACAACCAAATAAGATCAGGCTACGTACTAATATTGGATATGTTGCTATCTATAATATGACATAATATTTTACTATTAAGTAGTATACATACTATCATCTCCTTCAACTCCTGGACGGTGGCCTTCAAGGTGTCAAGTTCTTGCTCTAAACGTCGCTCACGCGAGATAGAGGAAGTAACTGCCGGAGTGGAGTCCAACCTCATATAGGCCCTGCTAGGACCCAGTCCCCGGCCTCTCTCCTAACCTTCATGGTGCCTTCCGTGTGCGGTGTCTAGGACTGGAGTCAGCAGCATCGAATCGTTCTGTCCAGTAAAATTGATCCCCAATGCCTCGGCATGCTCAACCACCCGCTCCTACACCCACATTAACCAGTAAAATATAAGTATATCATTTAAATTTTAACTTTTCAAAACAAAAATTTCAAATAGGAGTTGAATAAATATTAACACTTACGCAATACTCCTGGGTAGCGGTGTCGGGGTATCGAACCTTGCCCGTGGCGGGATCTGTCGAGATTCCGTGGACGGCAAGATACGCGGACAGCACGCTCGGTGTACCACCCTGCGCCAGGGTCTGAGCTCTCTGCAATTCGCCAAAAATTTATATTTATTATAAAATAACTCTTAAGTTCACATTATATTAAAATAGATCTATTGTAATTTATCGATGCCTCCATGGCACGAGTAATATTTCTTGAGCCACCTGTATAAGTAGGGCGACCCGTCTTCGCCGACTTCCTATTCTCTTTATTTTGATCCGTTTGTTTCTGCACAACACATTCAGATTTAGTTTTCTAATTAAGCAACACAAAAAATAAATTATATATTAAATAATCAATTACATTAAAAATACATACCTGTTTGGGCTGAGAGTCGAAATATTGGCACAATAGAGCTTATGTATCTACGTCGACTCTCGCAAAGGCCGGAGTATATAGGAGGGCCGCTCTCTCTGCCTCGGGGATCGCCATCCACAGGGAATAGCAGTCGATCTTCAGCTCCTTCCTATTGTATCGGACCTTCGATTGCATGTTCTTCATCAGGCAATAGTACAGAGCGTGAAGATCGAGCACCCTCCCAGGGTGATCAGGGTCGGGTACAGGCTGAAAATCGTAATCCAACTGCAAATAAAAAAAACAATGTTATTAAATTGCAAGTGTTATAATAAATATATTGGATAAATCATATGAAAATATATATTAATAGCCGAGCCTGATCCCAGAAGAGGGCGAATGAGCGCCGGTGCTGGTCGTCCCACTCAACGTGAAGTGGATACTTCTTCACGAGGCGGCTCTCATCCCCCATGTACTGGCCGAACCTCTCGGCATAATCACCGGTATAGCGATAATCAGGGGTAAAGAAAAGGGGGAATGCTGCCTTCCCCCTGGCTCTGTCGGGCCTCAGCCTGTGAGACTGATTCGGGCCTCGAGTCCCTCTTTCGAGATGGGGATGCCCTGTGTCTACAAGAAATATCAAGAAAATCAATATTAAGACAAAGTGGTATTAAGAAATCAAGGTTTAACGAAAATTGAAGTGTGATATATACCTCCGGCGACAGAAGCATGAGCCTGGGCCCGGGCAGCAGCACGAGCGGGGCGATAGTTCCTACGGTGAGAAACAGCCGGTGACCCGGACGTGGACGCATCCCCTCCAACTAGAAAATAAATATCGATAAAATTATATGAATATTTAAACGATATGTAAAATGAATAAATATTTTATATTTATTCATACAAACCATCGGACTGAGCGGAGGGTATGGAAGTGACGGGAGTGGCCCCTGCACCGAGAGTGCCTCCTGCACCAGACGTGGACGTACCACCTATAATTAGACAAACATTGACTATATAAGTAATTGCAAAAAGAATGCGTATATCAATAATATAACATTCTAAATAAACATATATACACTATAGGATATATAAACATACCCGCGGGTGCGGTGGTGGGCTCTGCTCCTGATGTAAGTACGTAAGAGCAAAAAGAATGTATGTATATTTATGATATAGTATTCTAAATCAATATACATGCACTATATGATATATAAACATACCTGGAGGTGCGGGGGTGGCCTCTGTCCCTGATATGGATGCACCAACAGCTAGACAATCAAACATTGACTATATAAGTAATTTTGACATGAATATGCATGTATATCTATAATATTACATTCAAAATGAATAAGGGTGTAACATACCTGGAGGTGTGGGAATGGCCTCTGTCCCTGATGTAGACGCACCACCAACAACTAGACAATCAAACATTGACTATGTAAGTA
Organism: Agapanthus africanus; assembly: GCA_030015575.1. Classification (NCBI taxonomy): domain Eukaryota; kingdom Viridiplantae; phylum Streptophyta; class Magnoliopsida; order Asparagales; family Amaryllidaceae; genus Agapanthus; species Agapanthus africanus. Next base: position 470,148,936 of record JASDDO010000016.1, on the reverse strand, counting down.
ATTTTGACATGAATATGCATGTATATCTATAATAGATATTACATTCAAAATGAATATGCATGGAATATACCTGGAGGTGTGGCAAATTCCACACGGAAGGAGGCATCCGAAGGGGTCTCCGATCGGGGTGCAAGTCCGGCCCTCTGAAGCTCCCTACGCAGCTCTCCGGGAGGCAAAACCACTTTGCCTCTGCCGGTGTCGCGGCTGGAGCTCCTACTTCCCCTCGCTGCTCTCGTCGTCGTCATCAAATCTAGATAAAACGGTTAATGTACGCATTAGACAATCATTACATATGCATGCTATATATGTATAGATCGTAAAATATGAAGTAATAATATAATATTACTGACAACCTTTTTCGTTTCATGGACGCATTAGACATATCTACCTAGATTTCATCATCGATGTCATTTCTAACCCACGTAACTTCATGATCAGCCGAAGACAACCCGTCTTTCGAAACAGATGGTCGGAGCACTCTAAGTCTTCTCTCTTCTTCATCCTCATAGCTGTTCTCGAATTCTGGGACATCGTAAACATCTCTGGGTTTCCAACGGCATACGGTGCTCCATCCCGGATGCTTCAAACACTGTGAGTAGTATACTTGGAACGCTTGGTTCGGAAAGATAAACGGATCTTCCTGACCGTAAAATCGAAATGTGTTCACACTGGTCAATCCATATTTATTTTTCCAAGTCCCAAGATTGCTTCTCCACTTATCCGTATCGGTTTGTGTATCGTACCAAGTACACTGAAATATATAAAAGGGTTCTGATCGTCCGGGATATTGGATGCCGAGTATACAATTTAAGTATGCATAATAAATCACACCATCCGATCCTACCGTCGCAATCCCACTATTCTGAGTGGTTCTAGATGTTTCTATGTCCTTAACTTCGAATTTGTATCCAAAGACACCGAATCCTTTATAATATGCAACCTCCATACTAGGAAACTGAGCTAAACATTTTGAATCACTCTCTAATGATGCAAACAAGTTCGGATCGTGGATCTAACAAAACAAATTATACAACAAATACATAACGATATAAGTTTAGATTAAAACCGATAGCAATAACATGTTATTCGAATAACTTACATAATCTGCAACCCAATCGCAAAAATTATCCTAATGATATTTTTCCAATCGTTCATCGTTCTAATCAGGATGCCCCTCACGTACCTCGTTAAAATGAATTCTGTTCTCGACAATAAATTATGACATTAATATTATATCATTTCATACACACAAACACAAATATAACAATTAATACAAAAAAACATACTCTCTAATTTTTTCAAGACATGCGCTATTGAGGAGGATAAACCGGTATATCTTTTTGATAAACATAGTATCTACCCTCTTATAACCGGTTTTACCATATGGCTCATCCTGAATTCTTTGAGGCCGGTTAAGTCTCGTCTCAATGTTCTCATCCAGATAGCGGGAAAAAATATGGTTTCTTCGTCTAGAAGATAACCTTGCATGATAGAACCCTCTGGTCGATTTCTATTGCGTATATACTTTTTAAGAGTGTAGAAGTATCTAAAGAAAAATATGTTAAATAAATAAATACGGGCATACAAGACAACAATAATTTTACAAATTGCACGAAACGAAAAATTTCACGTACCTCTCGACGGGATACATCCATCGATATTGTACCGGTCCGGCCAACTTAGCCTCAGTTGCAAGATGAACCGCCAGGTGTATTATGATATCGAAGAATGACGGTGGGAAAATACGCTCAAATTTGCAAAGTATCAACGCAATAGAATTTTCTAGTTTCTCCAGCGTCACAACATCCAGTATTTTAGCGCATAATTCTCTGAAAAAACAACACAGGTCATTGATTACTAGACTAACCGATTCGGGGGGGGAAGTCCTGAGGGCTAATGGGAGATGGTGCTCCATAATAACATGGTGATCATGACTTTTCAGCCCATCGATCTTGCCTTTCACAATTTTTATCTTCTTGCTGAATGATCCTGAGAAACCTGTGGAAACTTTCAAATCATGCAACACCATCAGGAATCTTTTCTTCTCCGGTTGTGACATATGATAAGCGGTATTGGAAACTATAAATTTGCCCGATTTACCCGCTACCAGTTTAGGATGCAATTCACTTCTAATTCCCTAGTCCTGTAGATCCATCCGAGTATTGAGGTTGTCTTTCGATTTCCCGTATTTACAAAGAAGAAAGTTGAGTACGTGCTCGGATACTCCCTTATCTATGTGCATAACGTCCAGAAAATGACGCACTAAATTTATTGACCAGTACGGAAGCTCGAAGAAAATGCTTAACTTGTTCCAGAATGGTGGTTTGACCTGTTTTGTCGGATCCATCCCGAAGGTCACATTATTGTAACCATCCCATTGAGCAGTCACGTTCTCTCCGGACAATGGGGATGGAGGTCCACGAAACTCCTGATGACCATCAAAGTGAACATCGTCTAACCTTTAGGGGTGGTCTAAAGGCAGGAAACGTCGATGGCCACAATAACAAATCTTCCTGCTAAAATTCAAGAATTTCGATATTGTATGTTGATGGCAATGAGGACATGCTTTGTGACCATGTACGGACCAACCTGATAGCATTCCATACGCAGGAAAATCATTAATTGTCCATATTAAAACCGCACGCAGTATGAAGGTTGTATTTTTGTTTGCATCGTAAGTCTCTACACCATCAATGAACAAAGATTTTAATTCCTCGATCAGAGGTCGGAGATAGACGTCGATATTGTTTTCCGGTGAGTTTGGTCCGTCGATAAGAAGAGGCATCATAAAGTATGATTGGTCCATAGCAAACCAAGGCAACAGATTATAAATTATCATTACAACGGGCCATGTGCTGTGGCTTCTAGCCATATAGTTGAATGGGCAGAAGCGATCACTAGCCAGTCCGAGCCTGACATTGAGAGGATCGCTACTGAATATTGAGTGCCTCCTATCGAAATCCTTCCATGCCGGTGAATCTCTTGGATGAATCATTTTTCCATCTTCACTTGGAGGAGCACTGTGATGCCAAATTATTGCCTCGGCTGTTTTCTTGGACCTGAATAGCCTCTACAGGCTCTGTATTATAGGAAAGTATCGTGCTATCTTGACAGGTATATCGGGCTTCTTATCAGAATCTTTCGGCTTATACCTGGCCTCTCCGCATGTTGGACACTCTTTCAAATCTGAATTCTCTTTCCGGTACAACACGCATTTTAGGACATGCTTGAATCTTCTCACACTTCAGACCCAAATCAGACATCATCTTCTGGGCTCCGTACCAGCTGTCAGGCACGTTATTTCCCGGGGGCATAGAATCTTTCAAGAACGAAAGAAGTATTGTGAATGACTTGTTGCTCCATCCATTTAGGCACTTAATCTGGAAAATTTGGACGAACCATGAGAGAGTGAAATACTTTGCATTCTCATAAATTAATTTTCTAGCATTATTCATGAAATTTTCATATTTATCCGCACGCGATTCTTGATCGGAAGGAATGTCATCTTCGGTACAAATAGATTCACCTAGGGCGGCCTCTACCACATCCTTCATTTTTTCAGATGGAAAGAAATTACCATTTTCTTCTTCTGCCGCATTACCGTCTTCTCCTTCTTCTCCTGCCGCATTATCGTCTTCTCCTTCTTCTTCTGCCGCATTACTGTGTTCTTCTCCTCCCCCGTGATATAGCCAAGTTCTATAAAGTCTAGTAAAACCATATTTTACGATATGAAGCTCTGCCAATTCTACCTTCTGCCAGTACTTATTCCCACATCTATCGCACGTGCAGAGAATCTTCTCTATCACGATCATATGCGCGTGCAAATTCAATAAAAGTAGCAACTTCTGCAACAAACTTAGGTTGCATACGTTGTTGCCAATCCACATACATCAAGTCCTTAACTCTGACGTACTTATGTGCCCTGTTAGACTGTATAACATATAAATTATAGGTTATGATGACTATATTGAGAAATCTAAGAACGGGATAGTTACCGACAAAAGAGAAAATCCGTGTATATGCTTTGTGTGTGCGTTTGTCATTGAAAAGAATAAATTATCGATAATCAAAGTTAGATTTGAGGATACCCATGTATGAGTTGTATTCTATATATGTGTGTTTCAATTTATGATTTCGCTTAAATGTAGGGTTGTTAGTGTGTATGTGTTGTGTGTGTGTTTGTTGTGTATTCGTGTTGTATGTGTGTGTTTCGGCTGTCGGGAGTAAGGCTTTTATCCCATTAAGAATGTATAGAGCGGACACCCATTCGCTTGTGCTTTCAACCGTTTCGAATAAATTTCGGCAGCACCTCCCTGCTGTTCTCCGAGTACACTGTAATAGAATAGATACTCATTTTAAAGCTGTGAAACAACTGTTTCCCCAATCAGAGCAAAGCTCTGTTTAAATTTCAAAAAAATTCAAATTTTGAATTTTGAAGCAACGCTTCAAATACCGTGCGCTGCGCGCAACGCGCCACGTGTCAGAAGTTGATACGGCAGCGCAACGCCCAAGGCGGTGCGTCCGATCAGAGCAGGGCTCTTTTAAAAACTAAAAGTAAAAGAAACAACTTTCAGTTGCGCAAGCGCTGCGCTGCGCGACACGTGTCTGCGCAGTTGCGCAAGCGCAGCTGCGCAAGCGCTGCTCTGACACGTGTCTGCGCAGTTGCGCAAGCGCAGCTGCGCAAGCGCTGCGCTGCGCGACACGTGTCACGCGCTAAGGGAGTTGCGCAAAACAGAATAAATCTTTTCTGTTCTTGTTAAAAACAAGAAGATTTCCTTCTGTAAAACAGAGACCTTTGGATCAAAGATCCAACGGTGGGGAAAATTCCCCAAATCACTCAGAGAAAGATCTTTTTAACAAATTTAACTAATTTATGGGCACTATAAAAGGGACCCCAGACCTCAATTCAAAGGCATCAACATTTTCTATAAAAAAAAGAGAAAGAGGACTCTGAAGAACTCCTCAAGAATAAAAAAGGTAAAAAACCTTTGAAAGAAGAGAAAATTCTCTTATGAACAGATCAGTGATCTAAGAACAAGATCATTGATCTTCAATAAATAAATAAATAAAATAAAAATAAAAATAGTGCCTTGCACTTGTTATGAACCTTTGGTTCTCTGAAACAAGGAAAAACTTGTTTAGATCAAGGGATCAAAAAGTGCTTTGCACTTCTGTTTTGAATCTAAAAAGATTCTTAGTGCTTTGCACAAATGCAGTGCATTACTTAAAGGGCCAGGCCCAAGTCAAAAAGACCTAACAGGCCTAAATAAATTGCAAAGCAATAAAAGGGCAGAGCCCCATCTAAATTGATACTCTGTTTGAGCAAAGCCCAAAATAAATAAACAGCCATGTCACAGATCTAATAGACCAACAACAAATAAAAGTGCTTCCAATTGGACTTAGCCCAATCGCGGCCATAAGTCCTTAAATTAAATTGACTGAGCAAAATTGCTCTCCTAAATCAATCTACATCCGGTTCGAGGGTACATCTCCGAAATTCTTTGACATCCATCGTTGTAATTCCTCAACGACGTCAAAGAGATGACGCGTCTCAACGACCACACATCAATATGGACTGCGGGGTCCTTAAACTCGTGGACCGAAATGTCCTTAAACTAATATCGGACCGAAACGTCCTTAAACTAATATCGGACCGAAACGTCCTTAAACTAATGTCGAACCACCACGTCTCTAAACTGGAACATGGACCACTACGTCCCTAAAACTGGAACAATAGAGCCTCCAAATGCTCTTTTGCCGGATCTAAACGATTCCGTTTAAGTTGATCTTATCCCCAAACACGGCTAACGTATCCTTAAACATTCAAACGGACTATAAAACTCCAAATCAACCTTGGTTCAAGGGTACATCTCTGAACTCCTCTGACATCTGCCGTTGTAATCCTTCAACGACGTTAGAGAGATGATGAGTCCCGATGGCCAGATATTAAATGGATTATCACGTTAAGTTGATCTTAGTCTCAAACATGACTATCGTATCCTTAACGAAAGTTTAAGTTGATCTTAGCCGCAACGCAACTAATGCATCCTTAAACTAAAAACACCAAACCCAAATCTAAGTAAATACGGATTTAGACTAATCCACGTCCTACGGGCGACGGCATTACTCAGTCTCCGTATACAATCCACGGGCAACCACAAACAAAATAAACACACACGACACGAAGTGAAATTCTGGAGAAGGAGAAAGTTGTTACCGCGATGCGGTAGCGTAATTAACTGCAGGGGCTTGCGCCTGCAGGGAAGAGCGTCCCCACAATCAAAAACCCCTCAAGCGAGGGGGAATCTGACGAAGTCTGCTACATCGGCCGCATCCGTCTAAACCTCCGATACACGGTGCCATAAATCAACTTGGCATCTTCGGAGAGGTGGACGGATAAAACCAAATAGCATCTGCCCCGAATCTCAGCGACAGGACATCGCAGTCTTGTGCGCCGTCTTTCGGAGGGGAACAGATTCTGGCACGCCCGGTGGGACCTCATCTTCTTTCCACTCCAGACTTCGTGTGTCGTCCTCGCGAACCAATCGTGGTTTTTTTTTAATGGTTGCCTTCGGATTTCAAGTTACTAAGATTTGGTCTTTTGCTTGGCGCAGAACTCAAGATTCAATGGCCTTTAACTGCACCAACTGCTCGAAATGCCACTGCAATGGACGCTCCACCTCACCGGGAGGTGTAGCATATGGGCCCCAAGCGGCTTCCTTCCTCGCTCTGCCAGTAGACCAGGTGACCCAAGCCACCACTGGCCTGTTCTTCGGGACCATGATCCCACCTACAAGCTTTCCTACGCCAATGCCTGCACCGGAAGTGAACAAAAAGTCGGTCTTCGACCGGCTCACTGCTACGACGGCCCCTGTCAGCGGGTCGCCCACTGCCGAACCAGTAGCCTCTGTTTTCACCAGGCTAAATCAGAACTCTAAACTGACTGTCTCAAGGAAGGCAATGACTGCTACTTCAGAAGTCGTCAAGGCGGCTTCCCCTGTCAAAGAGTCAGTCTTTTCAAGGCTGACGATTCCTGCTCCTGTCCCTGCTCGAAGATCTGTCTTCGATAGGTTGGATATCACACCTCAGAAGATAACCTCAGTCTTTAAGAGGTTAACACCGGCGGCGCCTCATTCTGACAGGGGGCAAAAAGAAGATGTCTCAATCTCCGAGCCAGTCCCAACGGATCGTTATGCTCGACGTCGCCATTGGCAACGAGTGAGGAAGGCAGGGGGCAACTCCCCCTCAGGACTAACTCCACCGGCTCCAGTGGTGGAAGTCAACGCTGCTGTTCCAACTGGGAACAGCTTTGAACTGCTGAGGAGGGTACGAAAGAGCTGTCCAACCGCTACACTGAAGAGATCTCCTCCACCTGCGGAGAGAGCTCCAGAAACGAAGCAAGAACAGCCCCCTCAATGGCTGTCCTCAAGAATTTATAAAGTTTGGCGAAGGGTTCGAGACTCCGTGATCGACACGGATCACCCCGTCAACGAAAGAAGATGAAGGTGCAAAAAGAAAAAGACCGTCCAATTAAACAGCAGAGGACAGCAGCTGCTAGGATGCCTACTTCAACGGTTCCTTCAACCTCAATGGCCCACAAAAGAAGGAGACCAGAAAAAACTCCCGTGTCAGCGGCAAAAGTTAAAAATGGTGAACCTAAACGCCCTAAGTCAGGGGGCATAACAGTTCATACGGTTTACATGGCATTGGGAAAAGAAGACAGCCGTGCATCCACGGGTCATAGACCGCTTACACGGTCAGTGACCAAGGCTCAGGAGCAGCAACAGAAGCTCCAGGAGATGATGAACGCTATGGCCGCACTTACAGGGCCAAAAGAAACCCCTGAAACACCCTCGGACGAGCGTCAAGAACAAGAAACGGACGCTGAATTCCTTCATCGCGTACTAGAGAAGAAAGATAAAGAAGCTGCGGAGCAGGCAGCCAACATAAAGAAAATGGCTCTCCTGTTCCAGGATATGGTGGGTATGATGATTCAACAGGATCCACCTACCGAAGAGCCCCCGATCATCCTTGGAGATGATAGGGGAGAGACATCAAATCCTCCGCCAGCTCTGTCGACGGCTAGAGAGGATACAATCTCCAAAGTTGATTTGGACGAGTACATCGCCCAGCAAATACGGGTTCATCATGCGACCGAAGCGGCCGGCCAGGTCGTAAAAACGGGGCGAACTTATCCGGGCTGGTACGACCAGATCAAATACCCGCCGGGTTACACGATACCAAAATTCCATGTGTATAAGGGGACTGGCAATCCCCACCAGCATGTTGCCCAGTTCAGGGCACTCTGCGGCAACACCGGCGGTGACGACAAGCTATTGCTTCGCCAGTTTGTTGGAAGCTTATCAGATACGGCGTTCGAGTGGTACTCTGAGCTCCCGAACGACTTTATTAAAACCTTCGCAGAGATGGAGCTGCTGTTTACTCAACGTTTTGCAAGTGCCAGTGAACGTACCTCGATGACGGCACTGATTAACGCCAGGGTAAAACCCGGCGAGACGTGGGTTCAGTACGCTATACGATGGCGGAATTTATGGTCAAAGTGTGAGCAGCGCATTGAAGAAGCTCCCGCAGTTGGTATGTTTGTGGGAACCCTCGATCCACAAGCAACCATCTCGCAGTTTATGATGTTTTTCAAGCCGATTACCTTCCAGGCCTTGATCGACAAACTAGCACAGATGGATCAGATGGGCCATAAACCTCCTCTTCCAAGGCCGGACTCCCGAAATGACAAAGGGAAGGGAAAAGCGATCGTCGTCGCTAATGCTCAACAACAACCGAGCGACCCGAAGCCAGTGGCTCGTCAAAATAATATGCGCCCGTACGTACCCCTTGAGGATAGAATGGGACGTCCTTATTCCTTTCCCCGCAATAAAACGAGGAGGTTATTCGAGCTGGCGTTGCGCAGCAGACTCATAAATCTGCTGGATCCAAAACGTCCGTTGCAACCGAGTGACGTCAACGAGCCCAACTACTGTCCTTATCATCGAGTACTAGGCCATCCGATCGAAGATTGCTAAGTTTTCAAGAATTGGCTTGAAAACCAGTACCGACAGGGCAAGTTCGCGTTATCTGACAAATGAAAGGTGAATCCCCCGCAGCCCCACACCTCTAAGGGGACGAATACGCAGGGGGCAACATACTCCGTCATTGAAGAAGCTCCTTGGGAGGTTGTATTATCAGCCAAGACAAAGAGGATGCTAAACGATCTTCAGACATGTCCGGCGATCAAGTGGAAGAACCCGTTGGAACCGCAGGTCATTGAAGGGATGTTGAAACTGCGTACAACTCCAAAGACCGATGGTGGTGGCTCAAACACTCGCAGCCAGCCGTCAAAATCTTCGAAAAAGAAGAAGAAGAAATCTAAGAAGCCCGTGAAGCCTGGCGACAAGCGCACGGACTTACAAAAGCAAATTGACGCGCTGGATGAATACAACCAAAAGGCACGGACTCCCATTACGCTCCAAGAGTTCTTCAATCACGTCTTTCAAGAAGAAGATGAAGGAGAAAGTTCATCGGATGAATCCGAGGAATATGTAGCGAGCTGTCATATGATCTCCCATTCGATCACGAACGATGAGGAGACTTCTGGCACTAAAACGCTGGGGGCAGATACCGAATCAAAAATTCCGGAGCTATCAGTCGAAATGATTGACGCGTTCCTTAACGAAGCTCGACTGAAAAGTAAAGCTGATCGAGAACGCGAGATGGCTATATTTGAAAAGGCCAAGCGCCAGCGACTTGATGAAAGAGCTGAGACGATCCCGCTGGAGCAAAATACCTTCGCAACCGACAAAAGCCAATTCAAGATAAAGAAAGTTTGCTAAGGCCACATCAATGGGCATGAAGCTACCATCCTCTGAAAGAAAAATTACTGGTGAAATAGAAATGCACCCCTCCTTTTGCTTATATCATCAGAAGGTTTCGCACCCCACTCAAGAATGCAAAGCTTTCGATAAATGGTGGCAAGGATATGTTGCTCGTCGACAACGCTTCAAGCGGGAAAAGCGTAAAACTCGTCGAGAGCAAAGAAATACGACCGAAGGGCTTGAAAGAACTACCGGCGATTGTCGCACGGTTAACACTGGCGGGTCACAAGTGCCTACATTCGGGAGCGATTCTGATGAGGAGCTGGAACTCGCCCCTCTCTTTAAAGAGTTAACTTCGGGAAAAGAAGAAGAGCCAAAGGTTTGCGAAAATATTCAGCTACGCAATCGGACGCTACCTGAAAAGAATCTCGGACCCTTAAACAAGAAAGATAAAGGGAAAGAAAAGGTCTCTGAGGATATTACTCTAGATGACCAAGTTGCGGAAGAGCTAACCGCCAAGAATCCGCCGAAGAGAAATAAGGTGGATTACAATGTCTTGGCGTATCTGAGGAAGCTGCCCTCACAACTCAGCATTCTTGATGCCCAGTTACTATCAAAAGAGGCGATGGATTCTTTGATTAAGGCGCTACAAGATCCGGACCAGTTCCAAGCCTTCCTGGCCGAAGAAAAGATGAAGAATGAGTTGGAAGAGGTGCACACGGCCGACGTTGCTTTTGGCGATGAAGACCTTCTCCTCGGGACGTGCGAACACAATCGTCCCCTTTATGTCTCAGGATACTGCCATGACATAAAGATAAGTAAAATCTTGGTTGATAACGGATCGTCTGTTAATTTACTCAATGTGCGGGTGTTAAAGGAAGTTCGCATGAGTGTCCAACACCTCGCCCGAGACAAGATCACCATCTCCGGGTTCGACTCCCAATCATCAAAAACTCTTGGATCTGTGATATTGACGTTACGCTTCGGGTTGCTCGTCACAGATATTAAATTCCATGTCATAGATGCCAAGACATGCTACAATGCTCTGCTCGGTCGACCATGGTTACACGAGTACAATATCATCCCTTCTATACAGCATCAGTGTATGAAATATTGCAAGGATGGTCTCGAGTACACTGTGGCAGGAGAATTGAATCCGTTTTCCGTGAATGAAGTTCGTAAGTATGAAGATGCCAAATACTTCTTGCCGAGTTTCGAAGACACGGAAAGGTGTCACAAGCCTGAGAACAAAACTAACGCCACCATCCCTGTCTTCGGCAGCGATACCGAGGAGGAAGAGGATATAACTTATTCGGGTCCGCCCCAATACACCAAGCCGGGACCATCCGTTCCTTCATTGATCTTCAGTAGTGATTCGGAGGATGAAGTTCATGCTGTATTCCCTGCTCGGCTTTCAATACGAGCTTCTGCTGATGAAGAGCGAAGTCTGCAGATAGCCATGGTGCCGCTTAGACACCATAAAGAACTGGATGCACTTAATATCTACAGTGTAGAAGAGTTGCGGACATTCTATATCCCTCCCAGGAGAAAGAGAGAGAAAGCAATTCTGCTTTACCGCTCTGAAGAAAATAAAGTGGAGAAAGAAATCTGGTATGGAGCAGATCCAACGCTGGACAGGCTTCAACCCATTCGTCTACCTAGATATTATATAGAAGGCTTGAAACGACTGTTAAAGCGCCAAGGGATACCCTTCGAACAGACTGTTAGGAAGGCCAAATTCTATGACAGGGTTTGGAACGTCCCCGGAACTCAACACAAGCTACCTAATGGGAGGATGGAGACGATCGGGCTCGGATACATCCGATCAAAGAAACGAGAGCTATTAAACAGCTGCTATGTCATGTATGACTTCGATGAAGAAGCGGATGCTCAATGGGAAGACGCTAATCCCGAGACAATGAAAGTGCCAGATGCAAAGGAGCCCAGTCCGTCGTTCGAAGAACAAATGGACAAGCTTATAAGGGAAGCGGGTCAGAAAGTCCGAGACGACCATAACCGCGAAATGGTCATCTACGAGAAAGCCAGAACGCAACGCCTTCTCCAACAAGCCGTGAAAGATGAAAAGGCTGCTCCCTGTCAACCTGTTATAAAGAAGGCTCGGCGCAAAAACGGAAATAAGTCGAAAGGCCAAAAAGGCGCTCAACAACAACAAAGCAGGGCTAAGAAGCCACGCAAATGGGAGTCGAGCGTTATTGATCTATCCCTTATGAAGAAAATGGGTCGAGCGTACTCATTTCCTCGGGATAAGACGAAGAAGATACTTGACCTTGCTCTAAAACATCAAATGCTTACATTGCCGGAGTCTAAACACCCCGGACGAGCGGGCAAAGTCTCACACTCGGACTATTGCTCTTACCATCGAGTAATAGGGCACCCTCTCGAGGACTGCTTCACCTTCAAGAATTGGGTCGAAGATCAGTATCAGCTTGGCAAGTTCGCTCTGTCCGACAACTGGAAGGTAACACCGCCACAAAAGCACGAACCCACAGCCACAAGAACAGAGCCAACTCCACATTGGGATTGGAAGCGGATTCGCACCTGTCACATGATAACAATATTAAAAGAAGAGCCCGAGGACATAGATGAGCTCCCTTGGTGCTTCGAAAACAACAACGATGAGGTGATCTCAGAATTCCCACCAGCGCCGAAAGAACTGGAGGATGGAATACATACCACTGCAGATAACCTCAAGAAAATTGAGTTGGGGACGACAAACGATCCACGACCGACATTCATCAGCGAGCTGCTATCTGAAGAAAGGGTGGCTGCGTTAAAAGATGTGCTTCTACAGCATAAAGATTGCTTCGCATGGAACTATTCCGAAATGCCGGGACTAGATCCAGAAATTGCTGTGCACAGATTGACGATATCCCCGGACATCAAACCAGTCAAACAGGCGCCGAGGAGAATGCGGCTCGAGCTTGAAATGAGTATCAATGCTGAAGTCAAAAAGCTGTTCGACTCCGGCTTCATCCAGGAAGTTCAATACCCTGAATGGATCGCCAACATCGTCCCGGTGATAAAGAAAAATGGGACAGTGCGTATATGCGTGGACTTTTGGGATCTCAATAAAGCTTGCCCGAAGGACGATTTCCCAGTGCCAGTCATCGAACTGATGATAGACAACACGTCCACTCATGAGGTTTTCTCCTTTATGGACGGCTCGTCAGGGTATAACCAGATAAAGATGCATTCAGAAGACCAGAAGCACACAGCCTTCAGGACCCCTTTAGGAATATTCTGTTACAAGGTGATGCCTTTCGGTTTAAAGAACGCCGGTGCCACCTACCAAAGGGCCATGACGAAGATCTTCGACGACCTTATACACGAAATCGTCGAATGCTATATCGACGATCTCGTGGTTAAAAGCAAATCATACGAGGAATATCTCGAGCATCTGAAGACCGTATTTCAACGCCTTCGACAATACAACTTGAAAATGAACCCGTTCAAGTGTGCATTCGGAGTTTCCTCAGGCAAATTCCTGGGATTCATTGTTCGACACCGAGGTATTGAAATAGATCCGTCAAAGATCAAAGCGATCATGGAAATGCCTCCGCCGAGGACTCTCAAACAGTTGCGATCTCTCCAAGGGAAGCTCGCATACATACGGCGATTTATAGCCAATCTTTCAGGCAAGTGCCGTCCTTACAGCCACCTGATGAAGAAGGGGCCCCCGTTCGTCTGGGACCAAAAATGCCAAAGCGCACTAGACGAGATCAAGCAATACCTGCAGAACCCGCCGGTGTTGGCTGCTCCGGTCAAGGGAAATCCCTTCATTCTTTACACAACCACCCTCGAAGGTTCTTTAGGCGCGTTATGGGCACAAGAGAACGATCAAGGGAAGGAAAGGGCACTCTACTACTTAAGTCGAGTCCTGCTGGGGGCAGAAAGCAACTACTCCCCCATTGAAAAACACTGCCTGGCGTTGATCTTTGCGATAACAAAGCTCAGGCACTATGCGTTGGCGCATGAAGTCCGTCTCATTTCAAAGGTGGACCCCCTTAAATATTTGATGTCGAAGGCTATATTGACAGGTCGACTCGCCAAATGGGCTCTGCTCTTGATGGAGTTCTCGATAATATATCAACCTCTCAAGGCAGTGAAAGGCCAGGCCATCGCCGACTTCCTCGCTGAGCATCCGATACCCGCCGATTCTCCTCTGAATTGCGATCTTCCAGACGAACATGCGTTTGATGCGATCGACGATGATAATACCCAATGGGAGCTTTATTTCGACGGAGCATCTTCCGTGAAGAAGCGCAAACAAAGTACCCCTGTAATTAAATCGAGGGTAGGCCTCATCTTCGTGACTCCACAAGGAGGGATAATGCGTTTCGCTTTCTCCTTAACAGAGCCAAGGACAAACAATGAAGCCGAATACGAAGCTCTGATAGCGGGCCTCGAGATCGCCATTGACATGGGAATTGAAAACCTCCTCATATACGGGGATTCTCAACTGGTCGTTAGTCAAGTAAACGGCGACTACCAAACGTGCAAACCGGAATTGGTGAAATACGGTGAAAAGGTGCAACAATTGTTGGCCCAAATCCCCTCTTATACTTTAGAGAACATACCGCGTGCGGAAAACAGCAAAGCAGACGCGTTGGCCAAACTTGCTAAAGAACTGGCTGACGAGAACCTCGATGACATTAGAATCGTGGTACAAAGCCGTCAAGTGCTTGCCCCAGCAGAAATATCTCCGGAATCATCCGAAGAAAAAGGAGCGAACGAGCAGACAACCCTGCAAGTAAAAGACTGGGAAAATACCGAGGATTGGAGAGAAATATTCATAGATTACTTCAAGTCCCACCGAATGCCTGAAGAAGCGTCCATAAGACATCAGCTCATGAAACGAGCCCTGTCATTCGCCTTCGTCAACGATACTCTGTACAAGAGGTCATTTGATTCTCTGTGGCTGAGATGCTTAGGACCTGACGAAGCAAAAAGGGTCGTCCAGGAAGTTCACGACGGACTCTGCGGTTCTCACCAAGCAGGCCCAAAGATGAAATTGAAGATCAAACGGATGGGCTACTACTGGCCCACGATGATCCAGGACTGCCTCGAATATGCGAAGCAATGCCACTCATGCCAAATTCATGGGGACTTCATCCACCAGCATCCAAATCCACTACATCCAACGGTGGCTAGCTGGCCATTCGAAATGTGGGGGACTGATATAGTCGGCCCCATCGAACCAGCATCGTCTAGAGGACATCGTTTCATCCTAGCAACGACTGACTACTTCTCTAAATGGGCAGAAGCGATACCGTTAAGAGAAGTGAAGACGGAAAATATCCTCCACTTCTTCAAGACGCACGTCATATATCGGTTTGGAACTCCGCGACGGATCATCTCCGATAACGGGCCAGCTTACAGAAGCCACAAGATCAGTCGCTTCGCGCAACAGTATAATATAGACTGGAGATATTCTTCAGTTTACAATCCGCGAGCTAATGGTCTAGCTGAAGCCTTCAACAAGACCTTGACAAAGATCATAAAGAAAACGGTGTCCCGAAATAAGAAAGACTGGCACGAGAGACTGCAAGAAACTCTTTGGGCGTATCGAACTACATTTAAAACGGCCACAAACATAACGCCGTACGCTTTGGTATTTGGGACGGCGGTACTCCCCCTCGAGATAGAGTTACCCTCTCTACGAGTGGCAGTCCACTACGAGCTGACAGACGAAGAAAATGCTCACCTTCGGCTTGAGGAGCTTGACGCCCTCGATGAAACCCGGCTCATAGCGCAACAAAGTCTGGAAGCCTATAAAGCAAAGATGACACGCTCATATGAAAGATTGACCCAACCGAGGACATTCCGCCAAGGCGAACTCGTGTTAGTGGTCAAAAGGCCCATGATCCCCAATCGCGCCAAGCGGGGAAAATTCGAGCCAAACTACGAAGACCCGTACATCATAGATAAGGTCTACCAGGGTGGGGCCTATCTGCTTATGGATATGCACGGTGAAAGGCCTTTCAGGCCGATAAACGGTCGCTTCCTAAAGAGATACTACGCTTAATGAGTCACAGCCAAGGTCTAGATGACGACGACTATGTCCGCTCACTATCTTCCTAAGCTCAAGCTCTATAAGCAGTAGCCAGCCTTCTCAATAGCGGACCGAAATGTCCTTAAACTAATAGCAGACCGAAACGTCTTTAAACTACTACCGCAGCATCTTTTAGGCTGACGAGATAAAATAAAAAAAACATATAAAAATAAAATAAAACGGTATGTCCATAAGCAAAAAGGGCACGGATGAAAACCCGAAAGGGCTCTGTGAGTAAAAACAGCAGGGCTATCGGCGAGTGTTCGTGAAAACCCGAAAAGGGCGCGACCTCGTAAAAAAGAGAAGAAGAAAATAAATAAAAAAAATATAAAATAAAAACGGTATGTCCATAAGCAAAATGGGCACGGATGAAAACCCGAAAGGGCTCCGTGAGTAAAAACAGCAGGGCTACCGGCGAGTGTTTGTGAAAACCTGAAAGGGCGCAACCTCGTTAAAAGGACACTTATAGGGTCCTCTCGACCTTGTAAGGAGAAACCACCCGCGTGAGATCCTTACGACTCACATTGGAGCAACACACTCAGGGATCCTCACGATTCCTAGGGAGAAAATACACTCGCGAGATCCTCACGACTCGTGAGGAGAAATCTCTTATGGGACCCTCACGGCTCATAAGATTTGAAAGTCTTAAGTTACAGAGGCCTAAACCTGTGCTTAAGCAACTCCCACAACTTCCGATATTGCCCTACAAGTGGCTCAATATTGACCCTTGTATACAATCCACGGGCGCGAATAAACATTTCCCTAACCAAGTCTCATCCGTGACTGGGGATATGTTCGCATGATAAACAACCCTTGTAAATCCTCTCGATTTATGAGGAGAAGACCCTCCTATAGGATCCTTACGACTTATAGAGGAAACGAACACTTAGGAATCCTCACGATTCCTAAGGAGAAAATACACCTACAAGATCCTCACGACTCGTAGGGAGAAATACCTTTGTGAGACCCTTACGGCTCATGAAGTCAAAAGCCTTAGTCGACAGGACCTTAACCCTGGTCACTAAGCCATCTTTGTTCGACATCGACAGAGGAAAATGATGATTCGCTCCTGGCAATATCCCAGTTGTAGCGGTGCTGATGCCGAAATCAGTGTCTAATTTCAGGCTTACGGCGAAAAGCCAGTAGGCCGCACATGCATATGAAATAGCCGAAATGATGGAGCAACTTGCAACAAAAAGCAGCAAGTAAAAATATGTGCATGCAAAATGGCCGAAATGATTGGGCAACTCGCAATAAAAAGCAGCGAGTGAAAATAAAATAGATAGCCGAAATGATTGGGCACCGCGAAAAATAGCCGAAATGATTGGGCAGTCGCGACCTTCGCGATATAAAAGCTGAAATGATAGAGCATCGCGGAAATAAAATAAAATAAAAAGAAGAAATGATAAAACTTTGGCTCTACAGTTAAGATCACATCGATCCCTGTATACAATCCAAGGGCATAAACAAAGAGGGAACCATACTTTCCCAGCAGGCTCCGCCAGAAGACGAAGCTAAATCTCGACGGTTCAGTCCAACCCCAAGAAACCAGTATCTTCATCAAATTCCTCGACTCACGGATACAAACACTCCTTGACGAGAGCCTCCTGATTCGCATCGACTCGCAGAGCCACCAGCGTCTCCGTGGGAATCCTCGACCCGTTTCAAACCCCAAGGAAACAAATAATCCTTGGAATCCTTGGCGCTTGGGAAACAAATAATCCCTGGCGCTTGGGAAACAAATAATCCCTAGCAAACTCCTCGACTCACGGATGCAAACACTCCTTGACGAGAGCCTCTTGATCCGCGTCGACTCGCAGAGCCACCAGCGTCTCCGTGGGAATCCTCGACTCGTTTCAAACCCCAAGGAAACAAATAATCCTTGGCGCTTGGGAAACAAATAATCCCTAGCAAACTTCTCGACTCACGGATACAAACACTCCTTGACGAGAGCCTCCTGATCCGCGTCGACTCGCAGAGCCACCAGCGTCTCCGTGGGAATCCTCGACTCGTTTCAAACCCCAAGGAAACAAATAATCCTTGGCGCTTGGGAAACAAATAATCCCTAGCAAACTCCTCGACTCACGGATACAAACACTCCTTGACGAGAGCCTCCTGATCCGCGTCGACTCGCAGAGCCACCAGCGTCTCCGTGGGAATCCTCGACTCGTTTCAAACCCCAAGGAAACAAATAATCCTTGGCGCTTGGGAAACAAATAATCCCTAGCAAATTCCTCGACTCACGGATACAAACACTCCTTGACGAGAGCCTCCTGATCCGCGTCGACTCGCAGAGCCACCAGCGTCTCTGTGGGAATTCTCGACTCGTTTCAAACCCCAAGGAAACAAATAATCCTTGGCGCTTGGGAAACAAATAATCCCTAGCAAACTCCTCGACTCACGGATGCAAACACTCCTTGACGAAAGCCTCCCGATTCGCGTCGGCTCGCAGAGAAACTTGTACCTCCACGGGAAATTCCCGATTCGTCTCAACATGCAAATGAAGCCTCAGGCAGCAGGGACTAAAAAACTTGCTTCCTGAACCATGGGACCCTGCAAGTCAATCCAAAATGGTCTCTTGCATACTATTCACGGGTCTCACTCTCCAAAGTCGAATTTCGACGAGGAGGTAAACAACCGCTTGCGGGTCCTCTCGACTCGTAAGAGGGAAAAATTCTCTTATAAGATCCTTACGACTTATAAAAGAAAACCACACTTAGGAATCCTCATGATTCCTAAGGAGAAAAAAAAACACACCTACGGGATCCTCTCGATCCGTAGGGAGGAAAGTCTCTATGAGACCCTCACGGCTTATGGAGTTGAAAAGTCTTAGGCAGCAGATCTGAACCTACGGTCTAAGCCATCGCTGATTCTTAGGAAAGTCAAGATGCGTGCCCTATTATCCGTCAACCATGGTTACTAAGGTGGCATGCTGATAACAAAAGAAAGAAAAGGGCGGAGAAATGACACAAGACGTTACAAAAAAAAATGTGTATCTTTTATTCATAGACTTGATTGAGTACGGGATACATTGTGCTAAAGAGTAAAAAAATAAACACATACATTTTTTTTTATTTACAAGTACAAACGATACAAGGAAAGTTACTGAGAAGGAAGCCTCTTGAATAGCCCTATCAATCGCTCGCGTACTTCCTTCCACGCCTTCTCTTGATCAGCCGCCACCGCCAGTTCGGCCTCTACTTGAGCCCGCTGCTGCATGAAGGAGGCAAGCTGTTCCCCAACGACCTGCTGAGCTGCTTCACGGCCTCGGGCATCACTCTCGGCGGCATCAAGCTTCCACTTCAGTGCTAGCCCATTAGAAATACGCTCCAGAAGGTCTTCAAAGACAGCTTTCACCTCAGCAGCATTCGTCCTAACTTCAGCGCGCAGGCGAGCAGTTGCGCTTGAAGATTCCTGACGTTCCTTCAACCGTAAAGCTGCTTCTTGCTCCAAATGGCGGAAGTAAGAAGTGCTTTGCTCGAGCCAAGCTGTCCCTTGGGTGCTTATGGCCAAAACTTCAGGAGAAGGACGCGTCGACTCCAGCCAATGTAGGCAGGCCTCGATCTCCCTGCAGTGGTTAACCCAAGATTCGACGACGCCTTCGTTATGAAAGTTTACGAGCGCCGCCAACATTGGATTAACCTCCACGGCGAAATCTGCGGCAGAGGGGAAAGCGTCCGCGTTAAGCTCTTCAATATACCCACTCAGCATGCCCAAACTCATCACGGCACCCTTTGAAGATGGACGTTTCAAGAAAGGGCCTGCCGGTGAAAGGACACGAGACTCAAGAGGGACCGGAGCCGGAACGATAGCTGCAAAACAAAACATGGTTAGATGATGGTTCAAGAGATGTTGAAGGGTCATAAAAAAAAGGGGGGAGATTTACTATACCAGCTGCAACGGACGGTAAGGCCGGGAGGGCCGGTGGCATAGCAGGCCTTGCACCCCCTCCTTCGATTTGTGGCACTACAATAAAGAAGAAGAAAAGTTAGAAATAATCCTATTAAAGAAAAAAGGGGAAAAGAAAGACATCGAAATGAAAATATACTCACCGGCGCCACTAGAAGGAGAAGCGAATTCGGATGGGAAGGAGAAGTGTGGGAGCAACACTTGGTATAGATGATCAAAGAGCACTCCTGAAAGGACACAGTGGTATAACGTTAGTACATAAGCTACACGTTTAAAAGACTAACTCATGAGTCGTAAATCCATACCTTCCAGCATCCGCGATGGCACAAGGGAAGGCTGGGAGATGACCACCGTCAGAGCAGTAGTTGACGGTGCTCCTTCGAGCAATGGAGCATCGGCACTGGCCGCGCCTGCGTTAAAAACAAAGACAGAATTGTTAGAAAAGATCGCAAGATGTGTAAAAAAAAGAGAGGGGATGATGGTAACTCGAAGTTTACCCGACGAGCTGCCAGCCGAAACTGAGGCAATTCCCTCCTCCATCGACATGAGGCCACCATCCGTAACCTCATCACCCGACTCGATAGGGACCGTCGTCGTGCTCGCGCGACCAGGAGACGGCAGAAGATCGTAGACGGGAGGGCAATGATTGGAGCGTTGCCGGACTCTTGAAAGGAAGCGGCTGACTCTTCCCCAAGAGTCGTACCCATCTCACCCGCTACTTCCTCAGGCTCCGTTGTCTCCATCGGCTCATCTACTGTCACCACGAGGTCGTCAGCCTCAAATGCCTCGTCCGCCATCACCCCGGACTCAGTTGTAATGATCGTTTCATCTGCCGCCACTTCAGGCTCGGCATCAACGACCTTCTCGGCTATAGGCCCCTCAACCTCCGCACCAGGCTCCATGGCCTCAACGATGTTTCCCACTGTCGGCTCGAGTTCGACAAGAACCGCCTCCTCTGCTCCCCTGGGTTCAACGTTCTCCGCCTCACCCTCGGTCGGACTTGGCCCTGCAAAATAATAGATATAAGAACCGTCGGCATTATAACTCTCGCAATAAAAATTCTAAAAAAAAAATGTTACCTGAAGTGGACTTATCATTTGCACTTCGAACGGCGCGCGCCACTTGTCGGCGAGCAGTGGATAGGGCGACAGGGGCCTCTCCGGAAGGAGTATCTGCCCGAGGACGGTTCTTGGGCCCGCTCCCATAGCCAAAGTAGTCCGGCGCGCCTTCGCCTCGCACCTCAGCCGCTTTCTCTCCTCCTGGGCCGTTGAGACGGACCTCACCAGAGCCTCTCTCATTGAGGCGTCTTCGTCCGTGAGTAGGGATGCCTCCAAATTTTTCAAGGCATCCCTCGTCGTTTTGTCAAGTCGAGGCTCTTGCAGCAGCCCCGACGAGACCGGGACGTCAGTAACAGGCTTGGGAAGGATCCCCGCATCAACTGATATAGCCCCTACAAAGAAACAGAGGAAGAAGGTTAGGTTGACCATCAGAAGAGATAACAAAATTTTTCTTATGAAAGAAAAGGGGGTGGAACGTACCAACGCCTGCTAGAGCACGTTTCTCCTCCTCCTCTTGGAAGGTTTTCAAAGAGGCAGCAATAGCTTCTTCGGTAGAGACACCGGTTGAAAATGGGAAAAGTATTAGTCAAGAAGAATGATAAAAAAAAATGCGATGAAATGATGAGGAAAGCGGCTAATGATCACCTGACTCCATGAGTTTGCTTAACATCGTTTCGAGCCTTGCTGATCGCTCAGAAGCTGCAATAGCGGCCGCCAAATTGGTGTCTGCAGGGTCTACCAAGAAGCCCTTATTGCTGCCATATTCACTTATTCCCTTGGTAAGAGGGGCCTCAGGCTCTAAATTGAGGATCGCGTCGAGAGAAAGGATCGACTTCTTCTTCTTTTGCCCGCCTGCTCTGGATGCACCTGGAATCGATTTGCGCTTGGCAGTCACCTTGGGGCGGCGGGTCCCGATATCCGCTCCTACGCCGAACTCTGGCGATATTACACTAACCGTCTTCGTAGGAACACGGGGCACCTGTGGTGCATTCACCGTAGCAGACAGCGGCAATCCACGCGGGGGGCTCAACACGCGTGGTCGGTCGACTCCGGCATCTTTCAACGGAGGAATGACCGGGATCCTTGGTTGCAAGGGGGCCTTGCGATCACCGCCAGGAGGCGCACCCCTACGGTCAACCAATATACGCTTCTCCGTTAAGATAATTGGGCCCATCGGATGCGCATACCAAGCCACGTACGTGTTAAGCATCTTAGGGACACAGCTGGGTTCACTAATGAAGAAATAGGAGCCCGTGTTAAGCCGTGTGAAATTGTGCATTGCATTCTTCATCCCCTCTCGGCTGACCACAGGCTTTTCCAAGAAAGCTTCCATCGGGATCCCTTGGTTGTAGCTCGATTGCTGAGCAAACCGGTGCGGGTTGTACCTCATGAAAAGTGCGGTCTCATTCTGCCTAAACACTAGATAGCCCGGCCGAATGGAGTAGAGGTGGAGGATTTCCCGAGCCTTCAATACGGAAGCCCCATCCTTAAAATCATCGCGCAGTGGCACTACTGACTTAGTAGTCTTTGAGCCTATGGTTATAACCTTATCCACAAAGGAAATCTTCGCTCCGACCAGATGTGGACGAAGGAGCAGCCCCCTAGACTCCCGTGGGGGTGCAAACACAATTGAAGCGCCGACCAGCCGCATGACTCTCGGGAGTCTGCATTTCTCAAAGAACGGAGGAATTTTATGGACACCGAACACCCCTTGCACGTGCATTTCCATCCAGGAGGTGAAATAGTGCGTCGGGAAGTTAGCGGGCTGCACCCCCGGCTCACTAGCGTCCGCCGCTACGCTAAGTCCTTTATAAAGGTAGGCCAGCCCGGCGATTCCTACCGATAACTGTAAACCAGCCACCATCCGATGCGCTGGGTAAAAGACGGAGGGCCGCATGTGACGCGGGTGCATGGGGAGCGCAAAGCTGCATAGCCACAAACCCAAGAACCCAATAAAAAAGGTCTCCTCATCCATGCCCGAGACGGCGATTTCTGAGAAAGGGACGACGGCAGCGCCGGGGAGATAAAAATCCCTTTGATCATTCTCCGATACAGGTCGGCGGTCTAAGCCGAAACCGAAAAGGTCATCGAGCTGAGCAAACTTCTCACTCCGCTCTGATAGGAGCTCCGGGCGAATGAAGCGGGCAATAAAATCTGCGAAACTGACGCCCCGGTCGCCCAATTCCAGATGGAGTCCTTCGTAGATCTCCAACATCTTCACCAGGCCCGGATATTGATGCTGGACGGCGTTTTCCGGAGTTAGATCAAACACCAGCGGCTTGGTGACAAAAACGTATTCGTCAGGAGGTAGCAACTCCTCGTAATGCTCCCCCCTCATCGGTAAACCCGAGAGCTCGGCAAACTCCTCCAAGGAAATTGAGACCTCCCTATCCGCCATCAAGAAAGTGTGGGTGGGGATATTCCATTGTTCGATGAAGGCCTTGATCCACCACGTTGGAGGAGAGGGATACTCGAAGAGCGAGACGTAGATGGCCGAATACAACCCAATCTTCATTAGATGAGTCCTTTTCGACGATAAGATGTATCGGGCCCACTGCAAGTATCCGGCGGGCGGTCGCGGCACCAATCCAATATTATAGGCCTGTCCCCAAGGGCGTGCTTCACCCTGACAGATTCGCCTTCCTAAAATATCTATTGCCGGCGGCGGCTGCACGGGAATAGCACCAATTGCGGGTTGGAGGAGGTCATCCGAATTCCAATTTTTAACCTCCACGGCATACTTCGCCGGGGGTTCGTCCGCATAGGGGATTGGAGTTATGGGTTCAGACGGCGTGGCAAAACTGAAACTGCGGCGACCCTGGATGATCTGGCTGTACCACCTCCCCCACAGGTGGAGTTTTTTGCACTCGGGGTCATGATCCTTAATAAGAGCGAGCGCCACCCGGTCCACTGGCGAATGAGGGAACCCTCCTTCCGAGCGAACAAAGGGGAAAGACAAGTCGTCAGACATGTTTCCTGTGGAAAGACAAAAATAACCGTTTAGTGTTCTAACACTTGGCATTTTAAAATCCTACTCCACACTGTGATGCAGTGGGTAGGGGACCAAAGAGGGACCCACAAAATCTGGATGACGGTGCATCATTTAATAAGACAATCCCATCATTAGATGAGACTGTCAATTCATGGAAAAAGATCCACAAAGAATATCCTCATTGATGGGAAATCCCTAGAGACAAGGAGAAAATCTCCTCTTTTAGAGCAAAGCTCTGTCACAGAGTGACATTTGTCAAACTCTGGTCTCAGAGGAACAAGATTCCTCAAAAGAGCATAACTCTTTGGTAATAATGGAAAGATCCATCAAAATTTTTTTTAACACACTTAAAAGAATTAAAATTTTGGAATATTGAAAAATCCATGGAAACTTATGAAAAATTCTTCATTTTTCAGATCTAAAAAGATCTACATTTGATCCAAGAGCAAAGCTCTGTTCATGGGTTAAAACCCATGGACAAGATCTCTGTAGATCTGTAAGTTTTTGAGAGCAAGGCTCTGGTGATGAAACTCTAAAGGGGTTTTTCTTTAGATCAAAGATCTATAAGAGTAAGGCTCTGTTAATTAAATTTAATTTAATTTAAATTACCTAGAGTGATTCTAAGTTCTGAACTTTGAAGTTCTTGGGAAAAAAAAAACAAGAGCAAGGCTCTGAGAATCAAAATTCTTAAAAGTTGTAAGAATTTTCTAAGAATCAAGGGTCCTATTTATAGGCGCCTGCGCCCTTTCAACTTATCAGTTGATCCAAAGGCTGAGGTTTTGCCACCGCTGCACTCACGTGCGCGCCACGTGAGCGCAACGGTGGGGGGGCATTTGTTTCCCCAATCAGAGCAAGGCTCTGTTAAAATTTCAAAAAAATTCAAATTTTGAATTTTGAAGCAACGCTTCAAATACCGTGCGCTGCGTGCAACGCGCCACGTGTCAGAAGTTGATACGGCAGCGCAACGCCCAAGGCGGTGCGTCCAATCAGAGCAGGGCTCTTTTAAAAACTAAAAGTAAAAGAAACAACTTTCAGTTGCGCAAGCTCTGCGCGACACGTGTCTGCGCAGCTGCGCAAGCGCTGCGCCGCGCGACACGTGTCTGCGCAGCTGCGCAAGCGCAACTGCGCAAGCGCTGCTCTGACACGTGTCTGCGCCGCTGCGCGACGCTGCACTGCGCGACACGTGTCTGCGCAGCTGCGCAAGCGCAGCTGCTCAAGCGCTGCGCTGCGCGACACGTGTCACGCGCTAAGGGAGTTGCGTAAAACAGAATAAATCTTTTCTGTTCTTGTTAAAAACAAGAAAATTTCCTTCTGTAAAACAGAGACCTTTGGATCAAAGATCCAACGGTGGGGAAAATTCCCCAAATCACTCAGAAAAAGATCTTTTTAACAAATTTAACTAATTTATGGGCACTATAAAAGGGACCCCAGATCTCAATTCAAAGGTATCAACATTTTCTAAAAAAAAAGAGAAAGAGGACTCTGAAGAACTCCTCAAGAATAAAAAAGGTAAAAAACTCTTGAAAGAAGAGAAAATTCTCTTATGAACAGATCAGTGATCTAAGAACAAGATCATTGATCTTCAATAAATAAATAAATAAATAAAATAAAAATAAAAATAGTGCCTTGCACTTGTTATGAACCTTTGGTTCTCTGAAACAAGGAAAAACTTGTTTAGATCAAGGGATCAAAAAGTGCTTTGCACTTCTGTTTTGAATCTAAAAAGATTCTTAGTGCTTTGCACAAATGCAGTGCATTACTTAAAGGGCCAGGCCCAAGTCAAAAAGACCTAACAGGCCTAAATAAATTGCAAAGAAATAAAAGGGCAGAGCCCCATCTAAATTGATACTCTATTTGAGCAAAGCCCAAAATAAATAAACAGCCATGGCACAGATCTAATAGACCAACAACAAATAAAAGTGCTTCCAATTGGACTTAGCCCAATCGCGGCCATAAGTCCTTAAATTAAATTGTCTGAGCAAAATTGCTCTCCTAAATCAATCTACATCCGGTTCGAGGGTACATCTCCGAAATCCTTTGACATCCATCGTTGTAATTCCTCAACGACGTCAAAGAGATGACGGGTCCCAACGACCACATATCAATATGGACTGCGGGGTCCTTAAACTCGTGGACCGAAACGTCCTTAAACTAATATCGGACCGAAACGTCCTTAAACTAATGTTGGACCGAAACGTCCTTAAACTAATATCGGACCGAAACGTCCTTAAACTAATGTCTCTAAACTGGAACATGGACCACTACGTCCCTAAAACTGGAACAATAGAGCCTCCAAATGCTCTTTTGCCGGATCTAAACGATTCCGTTTAAGTTGATCTTAGCCCCAAACACGGCTAACGTATCCTTAAACATTCAAACGGACTATAAAACTCCAAATCAACCTTGGTTCAAGGGTACATCTCTGAACTCCTCTGACATCTGCCGTTGTAATCCTTCAACGACGTTAGAGAGGTGATGAGTCCCGATGGCCAGATATTAAATGGATTATCACGTTAAGTTGATCTTAGTCTCAAACATGACTATCGTATCCTTAACGAAAGTTTAAGTTGATCTTAGCCGCAACGCGACTAATGCATCCTTAAACTAAAAACACCAAACCCAAATCTAAGTAAATACGGATTTAGACTAATCCACGTCCTACGGGCGACGGCATTACTCAGTCTCCGTATACAATCCACGGGCAACCACAAACAAAATAAACACACACGACACGAAGTGAAATTCTGGAGAAGGAGAAAGTTGTTACCGCGATGCGGTAGCGTAATTAACTGCAGGGGCTTGCGCCTGCAGGGAAGAGCGTCCCCACAATCAAAAACCCCTCAAGCGAGGGGGAATGTGACGAAGTCTGCTACATCGGCCGCATCCGTCTAAACCTCCGATACACGGTGCCATAAATCAACTTGGCATCTTCGAAGAGGTGGACGGATAAAACCAAATAGCATCTGCCCCGAATCTCAGCGACAGGACATCGCAGTCTTGTGCGCCGTCTTTCGGAGGGGAACAACAACGTTGAAATGAACATCTAATATATCTTTGTACACGGAGAACCACCGGAAAAGTACCGACGAAATATCTCGAAATGGATGAAAACACAAGTGAATGCAGGTGTTTGCTTTATACATTCCTAACTTATCCACACGGGAAAAATCTATCGGTTATCATACGATTGAATCTTCTCGTCACATAGAATACACGACGGTTGTTAGGTACGAGCTATACCGTCCGATATTTAACAACCTTTGTATAGTTTTATGTCACGACGAACATCGAACGTATGTTAACCGATAGACGGGGACTAAGTAGCGCTCTGAGTTTCATATATGAGTATCGATGAGAATATGAAAGTTTCATATTATCATCGAGTATCATATATTGGTTTTAACTTAAATATCTTGAATCATCTCTAATGATGCGTTTGTTCTGTATTAGTGTTGTATGTGTATGTTTTGGCTATCGGGGGTAAAGTTTCTATCCCATCAAGAATGTGTAGAGCGGAAACACATTCGCTTGTGCTTTCAACCGTTTCGAGTAATTTCGGCAGCACCTCCCTGTTAGTGTATATGCCCTAGGGGCCATTATTGTATCATACTAGCTTGTATATTACTTAATGGAAGCTTGGGATATTCACAGTTATATTAACAGTCTTGCTAAACATGGTAGTATGCTACTTGGTTTTATCTATCTTAATATGTGTGTATGTATTGATAGAGCCCTTAAGATCTTGCTTGACTACCAGCGTTGTGATGATAGTCACACTAGTGGGGGCTGGGTAGTCTACAAGCAGATCCTTTTTCAGGTCCCTAGTCGTAGGATTATCGAGACAGGGCATCGATACTCCGGAGTAGACTAGTGTGTACGCTTCTCATCCCAGTTGGGGAGATGGTCTGTCCCACAGCCATCAGTACGTCGTACTGGAGATAGTATACATGTTCTCGTTGGGTTACGGGTATACCGGACAGGACTCGCGGGGAACTATTGGTTGGTATTATACCCGTCGTCAGTTAATAGTGTAGGGTTCCTAGGCACTCTCAAGAGGTCTCTCAAGGCATCTACCATGCCAATTTCAAATTTAACGGATGCCGAGAAACCCTAACACGGATCGTTGGCTAGATATATAGGCGAAAAGAGCTACTAGTTAACAACTTAACTAAAGTGTAACGAACATACAACCTTTGTAGATCCGGTCCTCCACCTCCACGGCTCCGTGATGAAGTCCTCTCCGCTGTCCAAATGAAATCCCGGGCTTAAGCGTCGGCTTCATCGGAGAAAAGGCGGGCTAGGTCATCGACGACGTGCCGAAGATGATCTACGTCGAGGCATCACAAGATCAAGCTCCAACTTCACCAAGTCATGAAACTTGTGAAGAAAACACACTCTACTACTTGGCAAGAGGTAGAGGATGAAGAAATAGGAAGTGGGTAGACTTTAGAATTGGATTTCTCACTCATTTTCATCAATCACCATTGATGAAGTGGACTTTCTTCATGGAAGAAGAAGATGAAGAAGAAGAAGAAGAAGAAGAAGATATGATAAGTTGTTTTTAAAAATAAAAACAATATGATACTTATCATAATCTCAACCATGGTTTAGTGTAGAGATTTAACTAAGGTTAGATGAGTGGTTAGGGTTAGAGAAGAGACAAGAATGGTGGACTTGTTCAAAGCTTCAAGAAGCTTCAAATAAAACAAAACTAGCAACCATTCTTTTCTCTTTATCTTTTCTAAATGAAATAAATAGATAAATAAATGAGAAAAGGAAATGAAACCCTAACCACTTAAGTAACCATGGTTTAATTCTTTACACAAACCCAAACTAGCATGTATCATCAAACATGATACAATCTTGTGCACAAAAAATATATCATATATACAATGTGCACAAACAAGTGAGAAAATCCATTTAAAGTGAACCAATACTAGTTAATGCAAAGTAATATATCAAATATATAATTATACATTAAATCATTAAATCAACACTTGATTCAATGATCCGGTCATGTCGCACATAACCGACCAGTATTCAATGTATCGGCTTATCGAATCAATACTTGATTCGATAACTAGGTTATATCGTATACAACCAATCGATACATTCATCGCGAGAATAGAATACGGTATCACATACACGCATTATTCTCGGTCCCGCACATATCTCATATGCGCTCCTATTTCGTTTCGCTTGAGCCAGGAAACCTCTGTGTAGGACTCTAAAGACTCGTCAATACGCCGGCAGCAGGTGATGATCATATCAAACACCCACAAGCCGCAAGCGGTCTGCTAAACGTAACGGCCACCCGGGTATTGAG
This sequence comes from Agapanthus africanus, assembly GCA_030015575.1. Lineage (NCBI taxonomy): Eukaryota > Viridiplantae > Streptophyta > Magnoliopsida > Asparagales > Amaryllidaceae > Agapanthus > Agapanthus africanus. Next base: position 470,119,751 of record JASDDO010000016.1, on the reverse strand, counting down.
CGATCAGAAGATCGACGAGCAAGCCCGCTCACACTCCAGTGAATCCAACCAGTAACACTACCGTACAGTCCGGTCTCGTCGTCTGATATGTCGCATATCTTGCCTAGGGGTGGTAAACGTCAGACCCCAATAGCTCGATAAGTCGTGTCGATATGAGGTCTATAACAATTCGAGAAACTACTGGTAACACTTACCAGTAAATCTCAGCAACCCTGGCCAGGGATTTCCTGTTATAGCCAATCGAACACAGCGCAACATCAACTCCCTATACCGGGAGAGACGAATCCCCTCCTATCGCTCATTGCCTCCATGTGACTCGGGACTGTACCCAAAAACCACCGTTTTGCACGCCCTCTTGGACGTGGTAAGGTGGAAATCAAAGCACAGTGGGAACCACACAAGACTCTATGACGATCTCGGGTCAACAGACTACTCTATACCAGTGTCACCAGAGAACTGCCATGTGACGTAAGGTATAATACCATCTGGGAGTTCTCGGCGAGTCCGTCCAGTGTACCCAGTCTCCACTGAGCACCCGTATATCATCTCCGATGTCAAACACCAATGGATATGGGATCATCCATCGCCCATCTGTATGGGTCGAGAAGGTATACGCTAGTCTACTCTGGTATATCGATGCCCCGTCTCGATACACCCACGACTAGGGACCTTGAAGGATGTACTTATGGACTACCATGTCCCCACTAGTATGATCCGCATCATAGTCCAGGTAGTCAAGTACACATCCTAAGGGCTTTACCAACATGTAACAGAGAGACAATCAGTATACATGTTAAGGTAAAGTGCAACCAGATAGTATACTATCATGTTGAGCAAGAAAGTCCTCCCTATTTATGTCCCAGCATCCACTACAATATACATCCTATGTATAGCAATGGCCTCTAGGGCATACATATAACTAACAAATAGTTCCCAGGTGACATGAGTACAGCATAGTACGCAGACTTGACACTGCTACTTCGCCTCGAGTGTGTCCCACTGGTCTTAGATTGCTACCCTACCACGGCTCAAAGGAGTCGTGCAAACAGGTAGCAGTTGGGTGCAATCCCGAGCACTTGGAGGCAGTGGCGGTTAGACAGGATTCGTCTCTCCCGGTATTGGGAGTTGATATCGCGCTGTGTCAGAGAGCCATTACGCAAAGTCCCTGGCCAGGGCAAGCGAGATTTACTGGTAGGTTTTCCAGTAGTTTCTCAAGGTGTAACGGGCTTCGCTCCGACACGACTTATACCGCTTTTAGGGGACTGACGCTTGCCGCCCCCTAGGCCCAATATGCGATAGTCCTAGACGAACAGACCGGACTGTACGGAGATTGTCACATCAGGCTCAGTAGGAGTTCGGATGGGTTTCCTCATCGTCCTTCTTATCGACATCTACCTGGGGACCGTTACGTACAGCTAGTGCCGCTTGCGGTCTGTGGTTAAACCCACTGCCAGCGTAGTAGTCGAGTCTTTAGAGTCCCACACAGAGAGTTTCCCTGCTCCAGGCGAAACGATATAGAGGTCGTATGGTTTTACGACAAGGGTTCGGACGCATACGTGTTTAAACGCACGTACGATGTTCGGACAGTTTTTACTAGCCGGCTTTGGTTTAAGCAGATTCTAGTATCGGATTATTGGATTTATACAGTTTAAAGTTTTTCCGTGTTTTCACGGATAGGAGGGCGTTCTCGTAATTTGGCGGGAAGCTTCTAGAAGTATGGTGACTTGAGGGTTTAGGTGGCATTTACATTAAATGCATTTGTGACTCATTAGATGAATCATTCAAGTGAGTTAATGAAGCATTTATTGCTTAATGACTCACTTGATGATTCATTGTATACATTAAATGAAGCATGATGATAAATCATTTAAATTTTTTTATTTGATTTTCTTTATGCTTCATGATATATTAGAAGTGAGAAACATTTTCATATCATAATCTTGCTCACCTTCTCTCTCCTCAAGCTCTCTTTCTTCAAACCCTAATCCCACCCTCTCATGTGTTGAGATCAAGGATTAGCTAGATTATTTAATCCATAACCATACTCCATATCATCTAGGTGACTTTGATTAGCAACTAAAGAAACCTAGTTACCTCAAGATTAGAGGCAAAGCTTGGAGTAGAAGCTCTCGGGTGGATCGTCTATTACATAGAGGAGGCCGACGAGGAGGTGGATAACGAGAAGAAGAAGGACACGGTTCATTAGGTATAATCTTCTTCCATAGTAGTTAACAACTCCTATGTTAGTGTTCGTTATAGTTTAGCAAAGATCCTTTCGGTTAGTCGATGTTGCTTCAAACAAAATGATTGTCTTTCATATTTCCGCCTCCCCGCAAGTAGTGGGGTGTACAACGTCGACTTACACTCCCCACTGTTCTTCGAGTACAATGTAATAGAATAGATAATCATTTCAAAGCTGTGAAACAACGTTGAAATGAATATCTAATATATCTTTGTACACGGAGAACCAGCGGAAAAGTACCGACGAAATATCTCGAAATGGATGAAAATACAAGTGAATGCAGGTGTTTGCTTTATACATTCCTAAATTGTCCACACGGGAAAAATCAATCGGTTATCATACGATTGAATCTTCTCGTCACATAAACTACACGACGGTTGTTAGTACCGAGCTATACCATCCGATATTTAACAACCTTCGTATAGTTCTATGTCATGACGAATATCGAACGTATGTTAACCGATAGACGGGGACTAAGTGGCGCTCTGAGTTTCATATATGAGTATCGATGAGAATATGAAAGTTTCATATTATTATCGAGTATCATATATTGGTTTTAACTTAAACATCTTGAATCACTCTCTAATGATGCGTTTGTTGTGTATTCGTGTTGTATGTGTATGTTTCGGCTGTCGGGGGTAAGGCTTCTATCCCATTAAGAATGTATAGAGCGGACACCCATTCGCTTGTGCTTTCAACCGTTTCGAGTAATTTCGGCAACACCTCCCCGCTGTTCTCCGAGTACACTGTAATAGAATAGATAATCATTTCAAAGCTGTGAAACAACGTTGAAATGAACATCTAATATATTTTTGTATACGGAGAACCAGCGGAAAAATACTGACGAAATATCTCGAAATGGATGAAAACACAAGTGAATGCAGGTGTTTGCTTTATACATTCCTAACTTGTCCACACGGGAAAAATCTATCGGTTATCATACGATTGAATTTTCTCGTCACATAGACTATACGACGGTTGTTAGTACCGAGCTATACCGTCCGATATTTAACAAGCTTCGTATAGTTCTATATCACGACGAATATCGAACGTATGTTAACCAATAGACGGGGACTAAGCGATGCTTTGAGTTTCATATATGAGTATCGATGAGAATATGAAAGTTTCATATTATCATCGAGTATCATATATTGGTTTTAACTTGAACATTTAACATGAATAGATTTTACGTTTACGTTTCGTTATTAAGAGTTCGAAATTTCAAGTTCGAAATTTCAAGTTTAGGGTAAATTTTTCTTACATTTACGGTAAAATTGTACGTTTACGTTATCATCGAGTATTCTACTGCAATGAACTAGTGCACCCTAAATCCTAACCCTAAATAACCCAAATTAACCTAATTAACCACAATTAACCATAATCGTTACCCTAACACAAATTATCCCTAATTAACCCAAACTTAACCCAATTTACCCAAATTAACCTAATTAGCCCTAATCAATCCAAACTTAACCCAATATACCCAAATTAACCTAATTAACCCTAATCAACACCCTAACCCTTTCAAATTATCATTAATTAACCCAAATTAACCCTAGCCTCTAACCCTAAACCTGAACCAAACCCTAACCGTAACCCTAAGCCCAACTAATTAACCCTAACCCTAACCCCAACCCCAACCGATATCCTAACCCCAACCCCAACCCCAACCGAACCCTAACCCTACCCTAAACTGAACTCGATCGATGCCTAACTCTAACCCTCACCCCTATCCGAACCCTGAACCCTGAAACCTAGCCCTAACATCATCAAAATTATAAATAATTTGAGATTTACTAACCTGTAGCCGGCGATGGAGGAGACAACGGAGGAGATCGGTGGTCAACGACGGAATCGTCGACGAGTCGCAGGCGGTGGCGACGAGGAAGTCGATGAGGAACTTTTGGAAACGATCGAGGAAGGTGACGGGCCGTGGGCGGAGGGCGGTGGCGACGAGGCGCGGGAACGATCGAGAGAGGCACGGGAACGATCGAGGGAGAGAAAGAGAATTTTTGGGAACGGTAAGGGTTTTTCTGTGTCTTTTTTTATTAAATACCCATATTTGCCCCTACGGACTTAACCGTAGGGCATTTGGTTGCGGCTCCGTAGGGCCAAACAACAAATTCTGATTTAATATTTTTCAATTAAAACGCAGGGCGCCGTAGGGACAACCATGGAGACCTACGGATTAATCCGTAGGGGCAATAAAAAATTGACCCTACGAATTCCTGTAGCTGTAGAGGCAACCCTATATTGTAGTAGTGTTTAAAGCTCGTACTATCGATGACACAACCATGCATTTTTAGCTATAAGGAGAAAGGTCATTAGGGTTGTACTGGAGGTGCATGCTCTTTGCCTAGTCAGAGGTGAATGAAGTGTTTTTCGTTGAGAACAACCAGAGAACATATTTGTGTGAGAGAAATTATAGAGAGTTAGAAAAGTTTTGTTTAGAGAGTTGTTCCGCTTTCTTCTCATCTTTTGTTTGTACTGCTCTTTGTTTTGAGTGTTTCTCTTTTGTTGAGTGTTCTCTTCTAGTGAGGCTTGGGTGAGTGAGTATTATTGTAACTCTTTGGTAATCTTCTATTCGATATGAAGGAATCCTGTTGCTGTTGTTTTCGTCCGTGGATTTAGGTCGAATTTGGCCAAACCATATTAAATCGTGTGTGGTCCACTTTGAATTCCGCTATTGATGTGTGCTTTATTTTATGAGCCATTTATTTATGTTGGGAACCTGTTTGACAAAACAAACCAGTATCAAAGCATATTCGAGTGTTGTCATGAATTTATGGATGGTCAAAGCGCGATGGAGGATGAGCCCATCAGGGATTTTGTGGAGAAGACATCAAGGATTCCCATGAGATTTAACGGTTTTCCAGTCAAGTGGAGATTTGTTGAATTTGACTTGAAACCAATGATTTACTTGTACCAACAATGACAGTCTTATCTCTTTGTTTGTTGTCTATGGCTCTGTGCATGGTATTTTTTTTCATATCTACAATGTTGAAAGAAACAAACAGACAATAGTATTTATGTGTGACGTTCAAAAGTCAAAAATTCTTGTTATCATCTCTCTATTTGATGAGTACATAGAGGATGTTGCCAACGTCATTTTGAGAGAGTTTTTTTTTGGCATTGTTTATTTGTGTTGAGAACCTATTTGACATAACAAACTTGGATCAAGGCATATTTGAGCGTTGTCTCGAATTTAAGGATGGACGCATCGTGATGGAAGATGAGCCCGTGAGGTTTTTTGTAGAGAAGACCACAAGAATTCCAAGGAGATTAAGCAGTTTTCAAGAGCAAAAGCACTCAAACACAATTCTATCAATTTGCCTCTACGTAACAGTGCACAAAACAAACCATAAAGAATCTTGATAATTCGAAGAAGAATTACTTATCAATCGTGCTAAAATTCACTATATAGATTATATAATAAATTACCATTTCAAATATGAATTATATTTAAGAATGAATCATATCTCTCTACATTCGCTGCATTAAGCGACAGCTGGTAGACAACATATATTTGGTAGCAGAGTTGTTAAACTAGTACTTGTACAATAAAGACAACCTTTTCTGATTAATGTAGGCATGAGGAAGGATCGTTCTATGCATTGGATCTTGGAGGAACAAACTTCCGTGTTTTGCGAGCACAGTTGGGTGGAAAGGAAAGACGTGTTATAAAACGAGAAGCTATGGAGGTCTCTATTCCACCACATTTGATGGTTGGAGGTTCGGATGTGAGTAAATGTTTTGTTCCTTTTTCTTAAAATTATGTTTTTTGTAATCTTACTTCTTTCATACCAATTTGCATTCAGGAACCATTTGATTTCATCGCAGCAGAATTAGCTAAATTTGTTGCTTCAGAAGGTGAAGAAGAGTTTCACCTTCCTGATGGAAGGCAGAGAGAGATTGGGTTCACATTCTCTTTCCCAGTGAGACAAACTTCAATCACATCAGAAACTCTAATTAAATGGACGAAAGGCTTCAACATTGAAGAAACGGTTAGTTCTGGTCACTTTCTATTAAATAAATTTCATAATTTGTAATGGTAATTTGAAGGAACATATAGGTCTGCATCTTGATGTATATAATTTCCATGGCGCCTATGACTTTTAAAGATGCATCAAATTATACAAGAAGAATAACTTCCTCTTGCAATAGTACAACCAAATTAAGCCCTTCTCTCTTTTATTTTTTGAACTTTAGGTGGTGGTGGTCTTATTTTTTTTTTTTTTTTTTGGGGGGGGGGGGGGGGGGATGGGGGTGGTAGGGGCAACTGTCGCCCAATTTTTATGTCTTGTTCTGTCTATGTCCCTGGACACATACAAAAGCTTACGGTTGCATTCGGATACGGATATCTGGATCCGGATATGAAATTTTGGATCCGTCTGGATACAAATACGGATATATATTTTCGGATATAGTCGGATACGAATACGGATCTTTTTAAATTTTTCAGATACGGATTCGAATGTCCAGATATCTGAATTCAGATACGGATACGGATATCCGCAGACTCATTAAGTTAAATATAGTATTTTAAATTAAATTTCTAATATTTTTATGCTTAATTAATTAATACTTTTATAGAAAAATTAAGATTAAATAATATATTAGTTTGTTTATTTTATATGTATTATAATTATGCATTAAAAATATTATTTTACATATTGTTTAATTATTTTTATTTTAAAGTATACAAAATAGGACAATATATATGTATAATTACTTGTTAATATATTCTGTAACGTGCATATTTATTTGTTTCAAATATTTTAACCACTCATTTTTAATTTTTACTCATTTTTTGCAGTTTCGGTTACATTCGTATTTTCACTTCACATCGTTTTATTTTATATTTTAAATATTTATTTATCAATATTCGATTCGTATCCGTATCCGTCTATCTTATATCCGATCCGTATTCGTATCCAATTTTGTCAAATATGATATGAATATTTTTTACCGAACTATATCCGTATTCGTATCCGTGTTTAAAACCAGAAAGTGAATATGGATACGGTAATGCTCATATCCGATCTGTATAGGCTCCGAATGCAACCCTACAAAAGACGCATATTGATTTTCCTGTATATGGTATCAAACTGTGGGGGATATATTGCACAGCTAAAGATATTGACTACATATTCCCTCATAAGCCATAGATGGTGCTATTTGTAGTATACTAATATGTATATAAACAGCTAAAGATATTGACTGCATATTCCCTCATAAGCCATAGATGGTGCTATTTTGTATCTTAGATATCGAAGTAGGTTTCTTTTTTTCTTTCTCTTTTTTGGTCGCATGTAGAATGCAGGAACTGGAAGCGAGTCTGAGGCTAGGATGCCCCTCAGGCATGCCACTTCTTTTTCCCTAGTCTTTGAGAATGCTTTCTGAAAAAATGTTGTATGTTGTAACTTAATAATAAAGGAGGGATTCATAAGCTTTTTGTAATGGTGAGCCGTGGTTCGGTTCTGTAAATTATTGTAGCATAAAGTTTTACATGTTTTTTACAACACACAGACATTAGTTTACATCCAGATTTTTCTGAAGATCTTGTTGACAGAGAAGCCTAATTTGTTGAAGCATCAGAATGATTTTACTCTCTGCTGTATTAGCAGTATACAGCAATGAATCTACATAAAGATTCTAACAGGGCTTGCATAGATAAATCACCAAACATAATCGTCATCGTCTCCCTCCACCTCCGATGTCCTCTTTCGATGGCTTCCCCGTTTGCTTTTGCTTCTTATAAGCGGAGCCGCATCGTACTCTCCCACCCCTGTTGTCTTAATGAATCCGTTACTAACGGCTTGATCACAACGTTGTAAAACCTGGAGCACCTCTTTCATAGAAGGCCTACTTGCAGCTGATTGCCCTGTGCATATGATGCCTAATCTTAGAACAACCTCAATCTCTTCGGTATAAGCTTGGTCTCTGATCTCCTCATCTATTGCGTCGACAAGATTTCTTCCTTCTTGAAAGTGCTGCCATGCCCAGTCGGCCAAGCAGCTGTGCTCGTCCCCAAAGTTAGCTTCTTTTCCGGTCGTTAGCTCGAGAAGAACCACACCAAAGCTAAAAACATCTACCTTCTCGTTTACTTTTCTCAACCATCCACACTCTGCAATTAAGAAAAGTTATTGGCATCACATTGATAATCGGTCATAAGAGTAAAGGTTGACATTGTGTAATTGATCCGGAAAAGTCTTACCTGGAGCCATATAGCCGAAAGAGCCAGCGACCGCAGATACTGATTCAGGCTCGCCGGCCTTAACCAACATACGAGCTAGCCCGAAATCAGCAATCTTTGCATTAAAATTCGAATCTAACAAAATGTTGCTAGACTTGACATCACGGTGCACAATCGGCGGAGAGCAATCATGGTGCATGTAGCACAATCCCTGTGCCGCTCCTATAGCAATTCCCAACCTCGCTGGCCAATCCAACATAACCGATCGTCCGGACCCGCTTCGAATCAACGGTGGGCCATCCCCTCGACGTTTAGAATGGAGCCACCTGTCGAGACTCCCATTCTCCATGTACTCATACACCAAAAGTTTCGAATCCAAATTGGAGATACAACATAGTAGCTTCACTATATTCGCATGTCGAATCAAGCCTAAGATCTCTACTTCCGCCTCGAACTCCTTTTCCAACTTGGAATCCAACTTTCGACTGTTCCATATCTTTTTAACGGCTAAAATCTCTCCGGCTCTATTGCCAAGATCGATTCTATATACCAATCCTGCACCTCCACTTCCAATCAAGTTCTCCTTAGTGAGCCCTTTCAGAATATTAGACTCATTTAGCTCAATCGTGTGGAAAGATTTAACTTTCCACAATGCAGCATTGTCTCCGTGCTTTCTCCTTCTGCGCTCTTTCAACATGAACAACCCGAGCACAACCGCGGCTAAGAAAAAAACCGCGCCAAGTACTATCAAGAGAACAAGAAGTCCCGTAGAAAAATTACCTGAATTAGAGATTTTCCTAGTGCAAGTTGGGAGATTTATAATAGAATTTGTCGAGCAGAGGTTTGGATTGGAGACAAAGCTCTCATCAAACATTTGGTTCTGTAACGCGACAGGAATCTCACCCGAGAGATCATTCGAAGAGAGATTCAAAAAGTTGAGCTTTAAATTACCCATTTGAGCTGGAACCGAGCCAGTCAATTTGTTTTCTGACAGATCAACTGTAGTGAGCACGGGCAACGATCCAATCGAGCCCGGTATCTCACCAGAGAGACGATTACTACTCAGATTGAGCTGAGTTAGCGCTTTCAGTGAAGATATAGAGCTCGGAATTTCACCAGATAGCTGATTATTCTCAAGAGCTAAAATCTGCAGACTTGAGAATTTCGCAAGATTTGTCATCAAGGCGCCTGAGAACAAATTGTTGCTCGCTTTAAAAACCACAAGATTCTGCGCCGATGAGGGGATATTCCCAGAGAACCTATTGTATTGAATCTCGAGGCGTGTGAGATTCCAGGGTAATATATCAGGTAAAGTGCCGGAAAAAGAATTATGACTCATGATCACAGTTGTCAGATTTATCGCCGTAGACCAAAGAGCAGCAGGCATTGCTCCATCAAGATTGTTACTTTTAACCATGAGAGTATTAAGAGTCGGGCAATCGCCAAGAGACGGAGGTAAGGTACCGGTAAACTCGTTATTGGAGGCTACTAAGCAAATGAAATTTCCTCGCGCGCAAAGAAACCGAGGCAACTCGCCCCAAAGCGAATTATCATTGACTTCAAGATTATAGAGTTTCGAGTGTTGACCGATTTCAGGAGGCAGACCTCCCGTCAAATTGTTGTTGAAGAGCCTTACATCGGTAAGCGCAGGAAGCAGCCCGATCTCTACCGGAATCTCGCCCGACAACCGGTTATAGTACAAGAACAAAACGGTTAGATTCCTCAACGTCCCGAAACCCGCAGGAATCGGTCCTGTGAGGTTGTTCATCGAGACGTCGATCTCCACCAAACTCCGAGCTCCAATCCTGCTACTTATTTCTCCCGACAAATGGTTATGAAACAGATAAACCTTTTCGAGCTTTTCTAGCATCCAAATCCCAGCAGGAATCCTCCCACTCAAAGAATTCAAAGCCAGGTCCAAATGAACAAGGTTCGACAACTTCCCAAACGATTCCGGAATCTCTCCATACAAGTTGGTCTGCGTCATCCACAAATAAGACAGGCTGGCCATGTTCCCGAATTCTTGAGGGATTCTTGCAGGCGCAAACGGGTTGTTAGCAAGCCACAGGTACTCCAAATTTGCCAGACTCGCAAGTTCAACCGGGAAGGTCCCGTTAAACAAGTTGTTGTCCAGCAGCAGCGACCGGAGCGCAGGCAGGTGACCAATGGAAGAAGGGATGTCGCCCGTAAAATTGTTGGCTGATAGGCCGAGGAAGGAGAGCTTTTGAGACAGTGAATTTACGGAAGGAGGGATTGGGCCCACAAACAAGTTCTGGGAGATGTCTAGGTACTTGAGGTTTGAGCAGCCGTACAGTGAGGTGGGAAACGTTCCGGGGATTTTATTGTAGTAGAGATCGAGACGGGAGAGGTTCTTGAGGCTGCATATGGAAGGAGGGATGGGGTTTCGGATGTTGTATTGACGGAGAATGATTGCGGTGACGGAGTTGGTGTTGTTGTTGTTGGTGGTGCATTGGATGCCAGTCCAGTTGCAGTGAGGGGTAGAAGAGTTCCAGGATGAGAGGGAGGGAGGATCGCCCAACTGTTTCTTGATTTGGAGGAGGGTTTGCTGTTCGGTATTGGCCGTGGCTTGGGAGGGGATGAGGAGAGAGACGAGGAGGAGGAGGAGCATGAGGAGGATGGGATTGGGGGTTGACATTGAGCGAGGTCTCAGGTTTTTGGTTGGTTGATTGATGATGAAGAGAGCTTTGTTGTTGGAGTTGTTTTTAAGTAGTATTGTATGTGGTGGGGTTGTTGACTGTGAAGGCCTGTTGACTGGTCAAGATGATTTGGGGGGAGGCCAAGGCTTTGCCATCGGAGTAGTGGAGGATTTAACTAGACTAAGGTTGATTGCTAGCTGACCGAGTGGGACGATCCCAAACAGCCCCTTAGGTGAAAGCAACCAAAGCTGCAGTGTTTTCTAACAGCAGATGTGATGCGAAACGTCTAATGGGTATAGTAAAGTTAACAGATGATGGAAGAAGGGATTCATTCTGGATAGCATGCGCAGAAATTTCAATGGCTGTTATAGGCCTGGTATGCAAGTGACCAATCGTAGGATATTTCTGTGGTTTGTGAAATAATAATTTTAACTCAAAAATGTGTCTAAACACTAAAGTGTGTGGGCCTAAGATGCTTGTTTGCTTATTGACCCAATTAACTTTGGAAGAATATCCTAAGACTATTCAAAATTCTTTACACACATCAACGATCATCTTCTTTTTTGAGTTGAGTGTGCTGCGCACTCACATCTTAAGGAGACTAAGATATATAGGGCTGGCCCCATATGGCGGCGGTCAGCCGCGACGACATCCGGTAGCCCTAATCGATGACGGTAAGGGGATGATATAAGCAATCGGTGATGGCGGTAAACAGTCGGTGACAGCAGTGCACAACGACCGAGGACAAGGACAAGAGGAAAAGAATAGAGGGAGGACAGAATCGGCATTCGACAAGGGATGGCGATGAGGCCGACAGCAGCGAGGACAAAGCATTAACCAGCCGTGGCAGCGATCGTTAAATTTCTCTTTTACTGCACCAATCCTTTGAATTTATGATAAGAGTTTTATTTTATTTTATTTTATTTTGCACTAGCCCGTAAACCCTAACCTAAACATGCAACACACACAACACACACAAGCTCCCAATGACCCACGAATTTTCCCTGAAAGGGTTGATTTGTGGTCACTTCCCCTCTGGGGTTCCTATGGTTTGAAACCCACACTCTCCTCAAGAGGGGAAGTGCCCATACCAACTGAGCTAATGTTCATCGGTGAATTTATGATAATAGTTGAGAGAATATATATTGTACTCTATCTACTTCCGTAGATTGAGAGCTCTTTAGGCCAAAACTTGCACCTTTTAGAATAGGTATATTTTAGAAATCCGCAATTAAACATCGACGTTTGATGAGAAGCAAACCTAGATTGTTCTGGTAGCATGTTAAATATCCTTTTCGCTCCACCAAATTAATTTGAAGCTATGACGAAGGTTGAAAGAGTATATTGTACACTTTATTAGCGATGGAGATGGCAACAAAGTCGGGATAGGGCTATTAAACAAGACAAATGAGCCGAGCTCTAACTTATTCGTGTTTATTCAATTATTTAAACGTGTTTACAAGCTCGGCTCATTTATTTTTCGAATGAGCCTGAATGAGCTCTTGCTGAGCCCGAGCCAAGCTCGAGCTTTTCCGAGAATATTTGAGATCTAGAATAGAAGCATATGAGAAAATCATATTGAGGTTCAATATTATATTTGACAAATTGAGAAACCGAGAAATATAATTGTTATAACCTTCAAATCTTGTTTAGAACATTGTTGATTCTAATTTAAAGATATCAATTACTTGAATTCTTCAATAATATTGTTGCATATCGATATTTGATTTGATAATATTTATTAGGGTAAATTGTTGAAAATCCTCCGGCCAAAAAAAACCTGTCTAAAAGTCATTAGTATTTTCAAAATAGTTGGGAGAGGCCTACTATTTACAAATATTTGTGAGAAACCCCTTGGGCTGTATTTGAATTAGGTCTAGTATTACAAATTAGACGAGATTACCAAATTACCCTTCTTTTCAAATCAACAAATCTCTTTCTGGCTCTCAAAGATCTCTCTCTCACATCCTTCGTTCCCTCCTCGTCGCCGTCATCGCCATCGACGACTCCTTTTGCCGAAGCTTCTTCGCTGCCGAAGCTACTAAAAGGCCGTCGTTGACAACGGCGCCAAGATCGAATCAACTTCATCGCTGCCGAAACCTCCAGAAACTCCTCCGCCGGCAGCGATATCAAGATCGACATCAACTTCTTTGCATCCAAAACCTCTAGAAAATCTTCTGCCAGCATCGATGCTAAGATCGGCATCGACTTCCTCGCTGTCGAAACCCTAAAAAATCTCGCACCTTGCAGCGATCGACTCCAAGATCAGCATCGCTCCTTTTTTTCTTTTTCTTTTTTAAGAATGTAAATGTGATGGGTGATGAAGGAGGAAGGAAAGGAGTTGTGAGTTTGTGATTTTTTGGTAAGTTTTGAGTTGTTCTGTCATGATTCTAATCTCCATTCATTTTCTTTTTCCTCAGGCATGATATACTTTTAGATGATTTTGGAATATTGTGTTTGTAGTTTTTCGAACTGTGTAAAAATTATAACTGTCTAATTTTGCAAGTTTTCTTTTTCTTTACCAAAGTCTAATTTTGCAAGTTCTTAATGAAGATCTAATATGATGAAGACAACTGCTTAGAAGTTACATACAGCTTATTAGAAATTATAGGCAAATTATTAGAAGTTACAGACAATTGATTAGAAATTACATGCAGCTTTTAGAACTTACATGCAACTGCTCAGAAGTTAAATATGAGGAAAAACATACGGAAACAGAGGAATATAGCTAATTGTTTTTGTTCAAATTTTTTCTTTCTAAAGGAATGTAACTGTAATTTATGCCCATGTTAAATTCAATCATGCCATCCGGATGGGTTTGAGATGGGGAGAAAACTATTGATGAGTTGTGTTGGAAAATGATGACGAGGAGGAGAGAAAAATATTTATGGGTTGTGTTGGAATTGTAAGGAGAAAACAAAAAAACAAAAGCATGCAGAACAGATAATGGGAAACTAAAGAAAAGAAGTTTTGAGTTGTAAAGAGAAAGATGAGTTGTGTTGGAATTGTGAGAAGAAAAGAAAAATGAAAAGATTGCAGAACAGATAATGGGAAACTAAAGAGAAGAAGTTTTGAGTTGTAAAGAAAAAGAAGAACTTACATGCAACTGCTTACAAATTACATGCAGCTTATTAGACGTTATAAGTAACTGCTTATAAGTTATATACAACTTATTAGAAGTTGAAGGCAACCGTTTAGAAGTTACATGCAGTTTATTAGAAATTACAGGCAAGTTATTAGAACTTAAATGAAAATGAAGTAAATGAGAGAAACATAATGGAAAAAATGAAAGGGTTAATTATGGCTCAGTTGGCAAATAGGGTTTTTGGAAGGGAAAGTAGTGAATTTGGAAGGAAAATGACTTGGTTGGACGTTACATGCAACCTGATAGAAATTACAGGCAATTACAACATCTGAATTTTTGCCCAAAAATTCCCAACTGTCAACTTATACTTGTGCACATGGGTCTCTAATGGTATTTTTGGGATATACTAAAATATCCACTGTTGTGAGTATGTGATGGAAAAAGTGATGGGTTAACAAGTTCAAAAAGCCTAGGAACTTTTTGATAGTGTTACTTGCGGCGGGGGTTTTTCAACAATTTACCATATTCATTATGATAAGAGTCATGAGTTAACATCTTAATAATTATGAACTTAATTTAAAAATGCATTATTTTATTATTATTATCAAGTCGGATACAAACTATCCATGCCCACACAAGCCTTAAAAGTGCCCGGTTTGAATCCGAGTCGAGCTCGAACCTGCCATATATTTCTGTTCGTTTATTTATTTCATCGAGTTCAGAGGTTTTTTTCCAAAAGTCAACCTTGAGGAATGCAACAGTTAACGGTGGAGAGGGATGAGGCGGCGATAAATGTTGCGAGGGAATGACCGTGGCTGATGGTTGAAACAGCAATGGTAGTCATTGGTGTAGGCATGCCACTAAGCATAGAGCTAAGACAATGAGGATGAATGGTGGCCGTGAGGGAGGTTAACATAGCGAGCATAATTGACTGCATCCATCCTGAAATATATATTAACTCAGGATCTTAGAACTCAATAGATTTTAAGTTGATTTAATCAAGATTGAAATTGACAATCAACATAACTGTTATAGGAAAAATTTTAAAACATAATTTTTGCATACCTCTGTTATAATGCAAATAGAAGGGGTCTCTAATTTTGAAACTGATTTGGAGTTTTAGTTATCTAATTTGCAAAAGAAATTCAATAAAAAAAATATAAAAAATCAAATCTCAAATTGTAATTGCAACTAACCCGATACTTCTCTTCCAATAACTAATCACGCACTTGAAATAACATGCATCGCACCTGCAAAACACTAGTTAAAAGTAGTGTTTTAACACTCCGTTTCAAATAATTATGCTTCCTCTAGCGCCGTCGAGTTCATATATTAGTTATAATGACTTGGAACTGACACTAATATAGGAATTCATGGTATTCGATTTCGGAGGTTTTTAGTAATTTTTTGCCGGAGCTGATCCGTGAGTCATAACCTATGCACAAGATTTTGGAATCGCAGGTGTCTATATGCAACCACAGGTAATCACCCGCAATTGCCGCAGCCATGAAGAGGCAAAAAAGTAGGGCAAGGGTCCCACATTCTTATAATTTGGTAAGACCCACTATTAATGCAGCTATGACGACAATGGCTAAACTAAATGCCGGATTTCACTTGCCTTACAACTTACACCCCCACCATGATATGAGGATGATTTGATTTCTGAGTTCGAGTTTGTAAAACTAATTTACCAACAACGCTGAGTGAAATTGCTAAAGTAGAGTAGGCCAAATTTCAGTATACATTCCAATAGCAAAATTTGGGATTAGGCATTTATTAGAAACTAATTAGAGATTTAGCCTAGTTTTAAAATTATTTAGAAGATTATCACATTTTGGTCAAATCAAGAACACATAGACGCCACGTAGGATTGGCAGTTAGCAACCGGATGCAAGTACGGCTTATACGTGGGTCTCCGAGAGAGCCCAAGTATTAATCTGCATTTTGCAAGTGCGGTTTAGACTTGGGTCTCTCCTAAAGACCAAAGTTTACCATAGGGGATTATTCCGCACTTTCAAAGTGCGGAATAAACCCCCAAACAATCTAGAGACTTGGCACTCAACCAGAGAGCCAAGTCTTGGGTCTCTGGTTGGAGGCCAAGTAATTTTCCGCACTTATAAAGTGCGGAATAGACTCCCCATCCCAACCAGAGACTTGGCTATCAGACTTGGCTCTCTGGTTTAGGGGTCAAGTTTTATTCCGCACTTGCAAAGTGCGGAATAGACCGGCACTCCCTCCATCCAGCAAACCTGAAAGCCTTCGCCTTCTTCTTGGTTACAACGTTCAATTTATAAATTTTTGCAACTCTATCTCCTTAGTTCCAGCAAATCTGAAAGCCTCAAATTTTGCACATTAAACAAAAAACCCACAGTCTAAAAGTTCAAACAAAAAACGGGCAGCATCCCTTTTGTAAATTTTGAATAAATTCATGTACAATATCAATAAAATAAATGCTACCCAACACGGGAGCTAACTCGACGCCAAATACGGTGGAGACACAATCCACGCAAAATATACGACGCCTAACGTGAAGAACAATAAGCGGAATGCAATAAACAATATATATAAATAAATACATACATATCAAGAAATTCGATAAAAACAAATACAAAAGAGAGCATCACATCAAGCACGACAAAGCCCGTGGAATCCTAGATCGGCCGTGGCGGCGCCGAGATGGACCGGGTATATCCTCTGTTGGGATTCCTAACGTCCTAGCCGCTAATCCGCGGCTTTTGCGGAACGAAAAAACTTTGATTTTAAAAAACTGGCGCTAGAAACTACGACCTAGAATATATCCAAATACTAAACTAGTAAACTTGAGAAGTTTTAACTACTTTGTAAGAGAGTTATACCTAGAGATCAGTGTCCTTTGGTCTTCAACCCCCTTCTTTAGCTCCTCAGGGTCTCCTACCGTTCCCTCTTTCTCTCTTCTAAACTCTAAACCCGTAAGTCTCACCTCCCTCTTCTCTATTCTTTTCTAAAATCACTTCTGTCTAAATACCGACGGAATCGGAGTTAATCCGATGTCCGATTCGGTTCTTCCTAAAAATCTCACTCTTTTCTTAAATACAAGCATACTAAACCATTACATGTTGACTATTAAACATTAACAAGTCGTATTGAACAAGTTCCATATCAAAAAGATTTCTATTTCAATTGTTATCGTACTTTTTTACTAAAATACCATGTAGATTAATTCCGACATTTAAAACATCAAAACCTTGCAATACCTTTAAGTAGATCACGAGATAATGACCTACCTCCTCACACACTCATATGCAATATAGCACAATACCTTTCGGAAACATAGAATACGGGAAAACGAATCTTACATATTAATACCCTTAACTATTAAAACATTTTTCTACAAGATACGTATTTAATACAAATCTTTGCAAAGCGCCGCTACAACCCATTTGGGGAAACCGTTCGGGATGGTGCGGATTATCGCACATCCTCGGGCTTAACAGTGCGAGATGCAGACCTCCGCAATGAATATTCGGTCTCGAGAGATTTAAAATACGAATATCTTAAGAAAACGAGATTTCTAGAAATATAATATATATTAAAATTATTTTTATATAAATATATATATGTATTATTAAAATATCTATTTTGTGATAATATAAATATTCCAACTTCTTCTAAAATCACAAGGAACACTTTACATTAAATACCATGAATTCCATACAAGTTCAATATTACAATTAAATACCATGTATTATGAAAAATAGGTTTATTCACTAGAAATGTCACAAATATAAAATCTACAACTATGAAAACTCTAAAGACGATGAATAAATACTTGGGGTGTATTTTGAAAAGTATACAAATTATTTTTACATAAAATCCCCTCAAGTTCTATAAATTACCCTAAGGACCCTAGTAAATATAGGTTTAAGCGGGACCAGTCTCATGAGCCTCAGGCAGCCGGAGATATGGGTGCTTGCCTATCTAAGGTAGACAACTTAACAACGGTGTTATCAACACGGTAATCGTCTTTGGAAAAAACACAAATCCTGCCGCCCATGTGCAGCGGTTACCGATAACATCAAAACAATCAGGACTTCAATTTATTTTCTAATTGTTCTGACTCAGACTGAGTCCCATTATTATAATCTGACTTGTATATGATTCAAGTACAATTTACAATCTACAATCCAACATGAATCCATATATGTATTGACCGAACCGAACTATGGATATACTTCAATTTACATGATTCTCCAGTTACATCCATGATTCTCCAGTTATATCCATTTTACTGATATCATGGTTTCAGTAAGTCATCCAATTACACAATCTTTATTACAAGACAATACAAGTTATATTACAACAATACAAAACAATACTTCGCGGGGTTTAAGGGGTAGATTGGTACGGAAGGTGTTAGAAGTAGCACGAGACTGCAAGATTAAGACACCTAACCTGAATCCAATTGCCGTTGTTCCGGGTTGTAAAACGGAGCCTTGTACTTCTATTTGCCCTAGTCTCTAGCATATAGAGACTCCTCTCGTATACACTGGCATTCTTCTATACCAAGCTACAATCAACGGCGTTAACAATATAATACAACTTTAAAAGTTATACTTTCTCTCTTACTCTCTGTCTATTCTATTTCTCCCTTATCTTTGGGACTTACCGAGCGATTTGTTCGCTGATGACATTCTCTTTCGTCTTCTTTGAATGTCGTCAGGTGATTTGGATCTTCCAGAGATCGAGCTCAGCTGTAACAACCCCAAATTTTCTATACACCTTTTGTACATAAAATTTTCAAAATCCAGAAAGGGGTATTTATTGCCTGAGCACAAGACTTAAGTAATTAATTAGCAATTTAATTACAAGAAGGAGCTTGTAGCTCATTGGTAATACTTTGCATTGCTGAACCAAGCCATCAGAGTTCAAATCTCATGCCCCACATTATTTTTAATATTTATTTTGTTTTAAATTTTTAGAAGCCCAACAGTCAACCCGAGATAACTCCCAAATTTCCCACTACACATGAAAATGTTAATGCACCAGAAGCTACATCAGGCGATCCCCACCTACCCATCGTCCGACTCGGCCCGAGTCGGCCGGCGGATTGGTCGACTCGGGCCGGCGCCGCCAGCCGGACTCGGCCGGACGACCAAGTTCCCTTCTTCAATGTTGTGTCCGGCCAAGTTCTCTTCTTCAATGTTGTTTCTTTTCCTCTCCCCTACCCTCATTGCATACTTTAAATGTTTGGATCGTTTACAGAGAGCCCATTAACTACCATTTACTCCATTTTTTTAATGATTTTCAATACATTTTTACATTTTTTTAAAATTAAAACCCTTCATCTACCCTACCCCTAGCCTAACCCTATAAATACCAACCCTACACACTACCCCCTCACCCTAAACTCTGAGCCAACTTTAAAAAATTTCCAAGAAACCTTGTGTACTTTGAAATCGAGCACGAAACGAAGCTATGACGAATTTCCCGACGAACTTCCGACGATCATTCTAGGAGCTCCCGGCGACGAAGCGACGCACCGGCGACTCTTTCCGATCAATCTCCCTCTTCTTGTTTTCTTAAACCCGTAAATCCCATTTTCTATCTCTCTTTTCTATTCTAAAAAAAATACGGATTTTCAAAACCCGACGGAATCGGAACAAATCCGATTTCCGATTCGGTTCTTTTATAAAACTTCACTTCTCGTTAATACAACTATATTTAAACTCTCTCATGTTGACTACTAAATACTAATCAACCAAATTGATCAAGTTTCATTTCATAAAATGATGGCTATTTCACTTTATCGTATTTTTCATTTAAATACCACATTGTTTCAATTATACATTTAACTTCATTCGACCTACCTCCTCACACACTCATATGCAACATAACACGATACCCTCAAGAACTTAGAATACGGGAAAACAAACATTTTCATTTAAATACCCTTTACTTAATAAAACCATTTCTGAAAGATTTAGTATTGATACATCTTTACAAATAAATAACATTGAGCTAATAAAAAATATCTAGACTCAGCCAATTAAGAACTATCGCACTTATTAGGACAGAGGAAGTAGTGGGCATTCAGTCGTTTATCTAAACCTGACTCTAGACAAGTGAGAAAGGTAACTTTAAAAGGCCCGTCTCACGGTGATTCGTGAGCAAATCCCTTCTTTCTTCACTTGTACTTACAATTGGCGGTGAAGAGGCGATTTGAGGGATAGCTCACAACTTGTCGCTTTGGACCAATTAGGAGCAGTCTAGTTTATTTAGGAGACCCTAGAACATAAAATACGGTAAATCGACATCTTTACAAATAAATACCATAATTAATAAAACCGTTTTTTCTTAATGATTAGTATTTATACAAATCTTTGCAAAGCGCCGCTACAACCCATTTGGGGAACCCGTTCGGGATGGTGCGGATTATCGCACATCCTCGGGCTTAGTAGTACGAGATGCAGACCTCCGCAAGGAGCATTCGGTCTTGAAAGATGTAAAATACGACATCTTAAGAAAACGAGATTTCTAGAATATTATAGATATATACAAAAATTATTTTCATATAAATATATGTATATGTAACATAAACATATCTATTTTTGAAGTATTATAAATATTCCACCTTTTCTACAATATCACAAGAATCAATTTACTTTTCTAATTGTCTAACTCAGAGTGAGTCTCATTATAATCTGACTTGAATATGATTCAAGTAAATTTAAAATCTACAAATTACAATATTACAATTGAACATGAATCCATGAATCCATTATTCTAGATATTCAATCTACAACTTGACTGAACCGAACCATGGATATACATTTCATTTACATGATCATCCAGTTTACATGATTCTCCAGTTATATACATGATTCTACAGTTACATCCATTTACTGATATCATGATTTCAGTCAGTTATCTAATTACACAATCTATACAGTTTACAATACAAGACAATACAATACAACAATACAATCAGGATAACACTACGGGGTTTAAAGGGTAGATTGGTACGGAATATGTTAAAGGTGGCACGAGGTGGTCACTTAAGATGTAATTACATCCATGCCGTTGTTCCGTGGTATTATCGACGGAACCTTATACTACTGTTCCCGCCAAAAATTTCTACGCAAAAGAGCCCAAGATATCAAATGGCAGCGATATACTTTAAAAAAATGCGAACCAGTATCTTCCGTGCTGTATTTTGATAAACTCCTGAATGAGAAACAGCTAAATTCTGATGATATTGGAAGCATCTCGAAAATCCCTTCGATTTGATATATTATGGGCTTCATAATTAATCCGGGATCAAAAGTTATAAGCAAATATGTTATGCACTATTCCCTAATTAAAAAATCAGGAATTACCTCAATGAGGTATCACGTGCTCACACGTGATCAATGGTCACGTATTGACACGTGATAGTTAAAACATGAATAAAAACATACGGCTGAAGAAGGACCCAATTGGGGGTCACGTGCTCACACGTGGCCAACGGTTACGTGTTGACACGTGATAGTTAAAACGGAAATAAAAACAAATGGCTGAAGGAAATGCCTCAATAAGGTATCACGTGCTCACACGTGACCAATGGTCACGTGTTGATACGTGATGGTTAAAACTGAAGTATAAATAAACGCTGAGAAAAGGACTCAATTAGGGGTCACGTGCTCACACGTGACCCAGCACGTGACTGGCTTCGAAAGCCTTACAGTTTAATAGAATTAAATTCTAAAAGCTTCTAAATCTTTCCAAATGGAAAAGGATTATGGGGACCGTTGGATTAAAGATCCGAGGGAGATTAAAAATCACCAATTTATGGAAAAAAATCTTAGACAAGGAAAGATTTCCCCTAAATCTCACCAAAAATAACAAACAGAAAATCTTTTGATTTAAAATCCAACGGTGAATAAAATTCACTGAATGATCTAAAGGATCATATTAATTATGAAAACAAATCAAATCTTTCAATGAAAGATTTAAAAAAACAAATTGATTCTTTTCTTTCTCCTATAAATAGGAGCCAAGAAGAGAAGAGAGCGATCTACTTTTTGGAGAGAAGAACAGAGAGAGGAGAATTTAATTCTCAAGAGAAAAAAAAAGAGGAGAATTTAATTCTCAAGAGAGAAAAGAAAGGAGAATTTAATTCTCAACAAAGAAAACCCTAAGTGAGAAAAGAAAGGGAATCAAAACTTCAAACAGAGAATTTAATTCTCAAAATCTAAGAGTTTAACTCTTCTACAAAAGAACTTAGTTCTTCCTCTAAGTTGAAAATCTGCAGAAGCACATCTCCCCATAGGTTGAGAATTTAATTCTCATCGGGTTGAGATCCTGCCATGCAGATCCAAAACTTAGAGGGGGAATTGAGTTTAGAGAATTTAATTCTCCCAAAACAAAATTAGGGTTTAACCCTTTATGAGAATTTAATTCTCTCAATTTACAGGAATTTAATTCCTCTTAAAATGAAATTAGGGTTTCACCCTATGCCAGAATTTAATTCTTTTACATATATGGGAATTTAATTCCTCTAAAAAGAATGGGGTTTAACCCTACGTAAGAATTTAATTCTTGCACAATAGGAATTTAATTCCTCCAAAATCATAATTAGGGTTTAACCCTACAGAGAATTTAATTCTTAAAATAAAGAGACTTGAAAGATCTCCATGCATATAAGGAACATTGGTCACGTGATGACACGTGACCCCAATCCACAGTGATCAGAAAAGAAGGAATAAAACTAGGACACGTGTCCCCACGTGACCCCTAAAAAGATCCCCAAAAATAAAAAGGCAATGCCTCACGTGCTCCTACGTGACTCCCGAAACACAGAAAGAAAAAGTAAAAGAAATAAAGACCTTGGGCGCTCTCACGTGCTCCCACGTGACCCCTTGGCGGACGCTTTAATGATCAGTGCATAAATCCCCATCACGTGTCAACACGTGATGCTCAAAATAAAAATAATAAAAAGTGTTTAACACTTAATTGCAGAACGAGATAAAAGGGGATCTGGTCCCACCTTTGGGCGTCCTCACGTGCTCCCACGTGACCCCTCTTTCTTTATTGTTTAACACTAATTCGAGAACTTTGTACCCAGTATTTAACACTGGTGTTTTCTAGTGTGTAACACTAATTTGACAACTTCATTTCCAGTGTTTAACACTGTTGTTTGCTAGTGTTTAACACTAATTTGGGGGATTATATTTCCAGTGTTTAACACTGATTATCTTTTAGTGTTTAACACTAATTTGAGAGCTTATCTCCAATGTTCAATACTGAGGTTCTCCAGTGTTAACACTACTTTTATCCAAATTGGCTAATTTTCCAGAGGCAAAGCCTCCCATTCAAAATTGAGTAAAAATCAGAACTATAATGTCTACTGCTCAATCAAAGATAAAAATGTTCTCAGAGCCCTCAAACTCTGATTTAGCATTGCTAAATAATGTGGGCTTGAACCCAGACAAATGTCTAATGGTCCAACCAAAGGGCCAATATTTCAAACTTAAGTGGACTTAGCCCAAATTGGCCATAAGTCCTCAATTCTGACTCAACTGAGCCAATGTGCTCATAACCTAATTAACTGATCTTAGTTCCAAATTGGACTACAGATCACTTAATCCACCTTGGTTCAAAGGTACATCTCTTCACTCCTTTGATATTTGTCGTTGTAATTCCTCAGCGTCTTCAAAGAGGTGACGGGTCTCGATAACCATACATTTCACGGACTGTGGGGTCCTTAAACTCATGGACTATGATGTCCTTAAACTTTATCGACTACGATGTCTGTAACCTGGACTGTGGGGTCCCTTTAAACCCACGGACTACGATGTCCTGAACCTTGACCGGGATGTCTTTAAACTAACAATGGACCACCATGTCCTTAAACTGGTAATCGACCACAATATCCCTAAACTAAACAATAGATCCCAAATGCTCTTTTGTTGGATCTAAACGATCCCGTTAAGTTGATCTTAGTCTGAAATGAGACTAACGTATCCTTAACAAACGGTTAAGTTGATCTTAGTCTGAAATGAGACTAACGTATCCTTAACAAACGTTTAAGTTGATCTTAGTCTCAAATGAGGCTAACGTATCCTTAAACCCAAACCCCCAAATCCAAATCTAAGAAAATATGGATTTGGACTAATCCACGTCCTATGGGCGACGACATAAACTAGTCTCCGTATACAATCCACGGGCAACCAAAAACAAAACAAACACATACGACACGAAGTGACCATCTGGAGAAGGAGAAAGTTGTTACCGTGAAGCGGTAGCGTAATTAACTGTAGGGGCTTGCGCCTGCAGGGAAGAGCGTCCCCACAATCAAAAACCCCTCAAGCGAGGGGGAATCTGACGAAGTCTGCTACATCGGCCGCATCCGTTTATACCTTCGATATACGGTGCCATAAATTAACTTGGCATCTTCGGAGAGGTGGACGAATAGCACCAATTAGCATCTGCCCCAAATCTTAGGCAAGATGTCACGCCCCGCTTCCCAGTGTACGGCGAAGTGGACGTGACGAGGCCCGCTACGTATGTACTCAGAAGTACATACGCTAAGCGTAACTAAGCAATATAAAATAATCACAAGAGACAAATGATATTGAAATAATAGCAACTTTTATTAATATCATTCTTTGTACAATGCATGAAATGAAAATGCAACTGGAATGGAAAAGCAATGCCTAAACAGTGGCATAATAATAAAAGGAAATACTGGAAAGAACAAAGTACAATTATCTAG
This sequence comes from Agapanthus africanus, assembly GCA_030015575.1. Classification (NCBI taxonomy): domain Eukaryota; kingdom Viridiplantae; phylum Streptophyta; class Magnoliopsida; order Asparagales; family Amaryllidaceae; genus Agapanthus; species Agapanthus africanus. The sequence continues at coordinate 470,094,839 of JASDDO010000016.1, read as the reverse complement.
AGCTCTGGGTCTTCTTGGAACTGCTCCAAATCTTCACTTGTGGGCTCGGTCTCAACTTGGTCCAACGCACCTGACGACATTCAAAGAAGAAAGAAATAGAATGTCGTCAGCGAACAGGTCGCTCGGTAAGTCCCAAAGAAAAGAAGAATGAGAATGGCAGAGTAGCAGTATTTTCTAAAGTATTATGTTGTTGAATATTATGGAATATTGTTTAACGCCGTTGTTTGTAGCTTGGTACAAAAGGATGCCAGTGTATACGAGGGGGATCTCTATATGCTAGAGATCAGGGCAAATGGAGAGTACAAGGAACCGTTATGCCACGGTACAACAGCAACAGTATTCATGTTAGGTGTCTTAATCTGACCACCTCGTGTCACCTTTAACACCTTCCGTACCAATCTACCCCTTTAAACCCCGTAGTGTTTTAACAGTGTTGTAGTATTGGAATATGTAAACTGGATGACTGACCAAAACCATGATATCAGTAAACATGTTGTAACTGTATAATCAGGAAAATGGAATATCAGGATAATGGATGAATATCCATGGTTTGATTTAGTCAAAATGAATATATTGTTAACTGGATTCAGGGATTCTTGTATTCAAATTTGTATTGGAATATGATTGAATATAGGTTGACTTGAATTATATTCAAGTCAGAATTAGTCAGACTCCAACCCGAGTCAGACTAAAAGAAAGATAATTTGAAGTTCAATATTAGTTAGGGGCCTTATTGTAATTTGTGAAACTTGAGGGGGTTTTATGTAAAAAGTACTTTTGTATAGTTTTCAAAATATACCTCAAGTATTTAATAATCATCTTTATTATTATAATGAATGTGAATTTTATTTGTGTTATTCTAGTGAATATATCCTAATAGAAGAATTAATTGTTTATTTGAAATTCGTGGTATTTTAATGTAACTTTTAATCTTGAATTTTAGGAAAAAGTGGAAACTTTATATTATAACAAAATAGGTGTTTAAATGATAATTATATATAATTAAACACATAAATAATTTTCTTTTATATGAATATTTTATTTACAAAAAGTCTCACGTTCCTTAAATATCGTATTTTAAACCTTTCGAGACCGAATGCTCCCTGCGGAGGTCTGAATCTCGCACTACTAGCCTGCGGGTGCACGATGAACCGTACTATCCCTAACAGGTTCCCCAAAGATAGGTTGTAGCGGCACTTTGCTTAGGTTTTATAAATACTTTTCATTTAGGAAAACGGTTTTATAAATATAGGGTGTTTATTTGCAAAAGAGTATAGTTTCCGTATTTTAGTTATTAGGGTTTCCTAAGCCAACTAGCCTATTTCTAAGGTCTAAACGATGAGTCATTAGAAGCCTCAAATCGCCTCTTCACCATCAATTGCGGCCAGATAAGTGCCAGGTAAGTGGGAAGGAACCACAGTCGTGGGCCTAATTAAAAACCACTAGCCTTAGACACACTTGCCTAGACCCACAAGACAGTTTAGATAAACGATCGATGTCCATGACCAATCATGCTTTCATTTTATATAAGATTTTATTTAGAAAAGTTTACAATTTAAAGATTTAACTAAAGGTTATAAAGGTTATGGTATTTTAGTGAAAAGTCCTGTAATTTCGTATTCTGTATTTTTGATATTTATCATTTAGGGTTATATTGAGTGTGTGTAAGGGTAGGTCATTACCCCGTGACTTATATTAGGTTTTGGTGAAGTTTAAAGGTGAAATAAGCTATGTTAAACCTAAAGGTATTAAAGTGCAAGAATACGGTATTCGTAAACGTTATCATTTCATGTGTGAAATTTCATTCAAATTGATTGAAACAAGTTTAGTTATCACAATAAACATGTTTAGGAGTGAGGTACTTGATTACATTAAGAAAAATGAACTTCATGGTATTTTAATGAAAGAAATACGGTTTTGTAAAGAACTTATCATTTCATGTGGAAAAGTGTGATTAAATTGGTTTAAGGATGATTAATAGTCAACATGCATATGGGTAGATAATATGTATTAGGTGACAAGTGGAATTTTAAAGAAAAAATCGAATCGGAAATCGGTTTGTCCGATTTCCGTCGGGTTCCAGAAATTCGTATTTTTACATTAAAGAAAAGGAAGGTAGAAGAGGTGGGACTTACAGGTTTAAACTCTTCTAAAGAGTAAAGAGAACTAGGGAGGAAGGCCGAGGGATGATTACGTCGCCGGTTGCTCCAAAACGCGTCGTCGGAATTCCGTCAGAGCTTTGCCGGGAACTCGATTTCGAAGCACACTTCTTGTGGAAACTTTTGAGAGAGTGGCTCAAGATTTTGGGGGATGAGAGGGTAGTATGTAGGGTTGGTATTTATAGGGTTAGGCTAGGGTTAGGGTAGATGAAAAGTTAAAAATAAAAATATGATAAAATGTAATAAAAATGTATTAAAAGTGGAGTAATTGGGGGTTTTAAAGAGCTCTGGAAGTGGTATGAGGCTGAAAATTTGCAGGTGCGTAGGGAATACCAAAATACACAACTTTCATGTTGTGACCCTCGCCGGAATCGGCCGAATCTGGGGTGACTCGGCCGTGACTCGGTCGGATCACTGAGTCGGCAGAGTCAAGGCCGAGTTGGCCGATTCCCGACCGATTCCGATGACCTGGATCTCCCCCGACGGTTCATCTACCCTCTTCAAGTGTTACATCTTTGGGTGTAGTGGGGTTTTTGTGAGATATGCACGTGTAAACTCTTGGTATTCTAAAGGTTTTTAAAAAAATCCATATTAAAAATAATGTGGGGTATGGGATTAGAACTCTGGTGGCTTGGTTCAGCAATGCAAGGTATTACCAATGAGCTACAAGCTCTTCTTGTAATTATTGTAAGGAATTAAATATTTAAGTTGTTTCCAGCAACAACAATACTCCAATTGTACACTATTTTTAAAGCAAATTTTTGCTATACAAAATTGGAGTTGTTACAATCTACCCTCCTTACAAAAATTTCGTCCTCGAAATTTACAACTTTTATTTGAGGACTAGTTTATAAAAAGGTGCGGATATCTTGCACGCATCTCATCTTCCCTCTCCCACGTGGATTCTCCTGGAGTGTCTTTCCTCCACATTACCCGGACCAAATTAACTTCTTTGTTTCGAAGTGTCTTCACTTTCCTGTCCAGGATCTCCACAGGTTGCTGCTCACAAGACAAATCGGGCTGTATCGTGAGCTCTGAATGATCAAGTACATGGCTGGGGTCACTCACATACCTTCTGAATTGAGATATGTGGAACACGTTATGCACTCCTTCCAATGAAGGTGGAAGCGCTAATCGGTATGCCGCTTCACCGACTCGTTCGAGTATATCGAACAGTCCAATGTATCTCGGACTCAACTTTCCCCGTCTCCCAAATCTGATCACTCCGTGGTTCGGAGATATACATGATCTCCTGGCTGGAACTCCAAGTGTCGTCTCTTCGCATCAGCCCAATGTTTCTGTCTATCTTGGGCTATGCGCATTCTTTCTCTGATAGTACGAACCACATCAACGGTCGCTACTATCATCTCTGGTCTAAGGAGTTCCCTATCTCCGATGTCGTCCCAACTTAATGGCGATCGACACTTCCTTCCATATAATGCTGCAAAAGGTGCCATTCCTATGCTTGCTTGGTAACTGTTGTTGTACGCGAACTCCACAAGATGCAAGTGATCTTCCCACGATCCTTTGAAGTCGAGCATACATGCTCTGAGCATATCCTCCAAGATCTGAATAGTTCGTTCCGACTGACCATCTGTTTGTGGATGATAAGCCGTGCTGAAGTTCAGACTTGTTCCCAAGCTAGCTTGCAGACTCTGCCAAAATTGTGATCGGAACCTGGTGTCACGATCGGAGACAATGCAGACCGGTACTCCATGAAGTCTCACAATTTCCTGTATGAGTTCATGGGTATCAGAGATAGTACATTATGAAGAGTTTTTAAATCTAAATTAGATTATTACCTCCATGTACTTCTTTGCTAATGTCTCAGTTGATTGGCCAACTCGAAATGGGATGAAGTGAGCCGACTTTGTGAGTCGATCCACAATGACCCAAATCGCATCGTTACCCTTTGTGCAGCGAGGAAGAGCAGTTACAAAGTCCATCGTGATGTGCTGCCACTTCCATTCTGGGATTGGTAACGGTTGAAGTAGTCCAGCTGTCCTATGATGTTCAGCCTTTACCTGCTGACACACCAAACATTTTGCGACACTCCTGGCTACTTCACGCTTCATTCCATGCCACCAATAATTCTGACGTAGATCTTTGTACATTTTGGTACCTCCAGGATGTACTGAATAGGGAGAGCTGTGAGCTTCTTTCATTAACTCTTCCCGAGCAGGACCTTTTGGTACACACAATCTGCTGCCGTATCTCAAAGATCCGTCTTCATGGATGATGAAATCTGTTCTGAGTCCATTCTCCACTTGTTCTCTGATCTTTTGCAACTTAGCATCGCTGGCTTGAGCTGCTTTGATCTGATTGACAATAGTTGATTGAACTTGTAGATTCATCAAATTTGAAACATCACCTGGCATGACTAGTTCGATCTCCATCTGATGTAGGTCTTGCTGAAGCTTCCACTGTGCGGTGAGATTCATTGCTAATGGTTGGCGACTAAGAGCATCAGGTACTACGTTCACCTTTCCTGGATGATATTGCAAATTGATGTCGAAGTCCGCCATAAGTTCTAACCATCTTCTCTACCGCATATTCAATTCCTTCTGAGTAAACACATACTTCAGACTTTTGTGATCTGTGTAGATGTTCACTCGTTCACCAAGTAAGTAGTGGCGCCAAATCTTGAGAGCAAAAATAACAGCTGCCAACTCTAGATCATGCGTCGGATAATTGCGCTCATGAGTCTTCAGTTGTCTTGAAGCATAAGCCACAACCTTACCGTGCTGATGTAGAACACATCCTAATCCCTTACCGGATGCATCGCAATGCACTTCGAATCCTCCAGATTGATCCGGTATGACGAGAATAGGTGCAGATGTCAGTCTTGACTTGAGTTCTACGAAACCTTGCTCGCATGCTTCTGACCACACAAATTCCTCATCTTTTCGTGTGAGCTTGGTCAGGGGTGTTGCTATCTTCGAAAAGCCTTCAATGAATCTTCTGTAATATCCAGCTAAACCCAAGAAACTCCGAATATCCTTCACTGATTTTGGTGTAGGCCATTCGCTGACTGCTGAAACTTTTGCTGGATCCACAGAAATCCCTTCTCCTGATACGATGTGTCCAAGAAAACCAACTTGTTTTAGCCAAAACTCGCACTTGCTGTACTTGGCATAAAGCTTATGTTGTCGAAGTGTTTCCAGGACAATTCGTAAGTGCTCCGCATGCTCTTTCCGATTCTTAGAATATACCAGGATGTCGTCGATGAAGATGACAACGAACCTGTCTAAATACTCCCGGAAAACTTGGTTCATAAGGTTCATGAAGATTGCTGGTGCATTAGTCACTCCAAATGGCATTACTAGAAATTCGTAATGTCCATAACGAGTTCTGAAAGCTGTTTTGTGAATATCAGCCTCCTTGACCTTCACTTGATGATATCCTGAACGAAGATCTAGTTTAGAGAAGACACAAGATCCACTTAGCTGATCGAATAAATCGTCGATGCGCGGGAGTGGATACTTGTTCTTTATAGTAACTTCGTTCAAGGCCCTATAGTCGATGCACATTCTGTATGAACCTTCCTTCTTCTTCACCAACAGTACAGGTGCTCCCCAACTTGAAATGCTGGGACGAATCCATCCTTTCGCCAGTAATTCGTCCAACTGTGTTCGTACTTCCTTCAATCCTTCCGGACTTAGTCTATAGGGTGCTTTGATTACTGGTTGTGCTCCTGGTACTAAGTCAATACTGAATTCAAGAGCTCGATCAGGAGGCAAACCTGATATATCGTCAGGGAATACATCATCGAACTCTCGAACTACCTCCGGTCTTGTTTCTTCTTCTGCATGAGCTGCTGCAACTACTGCTTCCCTTGGCTTTGCTTTGTAAGTGCTTGGTTCTAGTGTACGATCTCCACTCTTGAAATAGAAGACCGGATGATCTGGAATCTCAAATACTACCCTCCTTTGACGACAGTCGATGGTAGCATAAAAGGTTCCAAGCCAGTCCATTCCTAGAACCACATCGAAGTTTGGTATGTCCAGTACTTTGAAGTCGGCGTAAAACTCTCGACTGCAGACGATGACTGGACACATGCTGTATCCCATAGTTGCCTTTAGAACACCATTTCCAGAACTGACGTTCCAACTGGATACAAGCGGTGAGACTGGAATCGCATGGGTTCGGACAAACCGTTGCGACATAAAGCAGTGGGATGCCCCAGTATCAAACAGTGCAAGTGCAGGTAGTGAAGCTACTAGGATTGTACCTAAGGTATATGGGATAGGTTTTAGGTATAGGGAAAGTGTGTAGGTAAACAAAAATAAAAGATAAATTTGAGAAAGTAGGTTTACCAGTAATGACTTGGCCAGTGGCCTCAGCTTCTTCAACAGACATCATGAACGCCTGGCGCTTCTGCACATTCCTCCTGGCCTGAGGAGCATTCCTCTGAACGTTCCTTTGTGCTTGATGGAACTGTCGAGGAGGTGGTGCATCTTGTGGTCCCCTAGGTGGTGCAGGCAGTGCAAGTCTGGTAGCAGGTGACGGAAGAGCTGGTCGCTGATGATAAGTATTTGCTGGCCGGAATGCAGCAACCGAGTTCTGCCTTTGAGGACAAGATCCAATATCATGAGTGTCTGAACCGCAGATCAAGCAAAGGCGGTTGGCTCGACGGCAATCCTTCATCATATGCCCCTTTCTCTTGCAGTAGGTGCAAAAGGCTGGGCTAGGACGATGAGTTGGTACTCCGGGTCGCCTTGGCACGAAGGGTGGTCTGGACATGGCTCCACCTGCCATCTGGTTGGCAGGGGGCTTGACTCCTACAGAGTGAGGTCTTCCCCTCTCTTTTATCACTGCCTCGTAACTGCGGGCAGCTTCAAGGGCTTCCTCATGAGTCAAAAACTTTCCGGTGGCTAGAGCAGCCTTGATCTCGGTGTCCAAACCTTGCTGAAAACGACGGGCTCTGATCTCGTCCGTCGGTATCAGGTGTGCCGCGAATCGGCTCAACATAGTGAACTCAGCATCATATTCATCTACTGATTTCTCCCACATTGATCCTTGCTGTAGATGAATAAATTGCTGCTCCATAGCGAACCTGGCGGTCACAGGGAAATATTTCGCGTCAAACTTCTCGCGAAATGTTTTCCATTCAATCGGCTGTGCCAGACGGGTTTCTTCCGCCTTCCACCAATTACGAGCGTTATCCGTGAGCTGTAGCTTTGCTACACGGACCCAAGCATTATCTGGCACTTGAGCTGCTGCCAGATCGTCTTCAATACTTTGTGCCTATTCTTCTGCTTCGAGAGGGCTTCCTTTACCCGAGAATTGCTTTGGGTGCAAAGCTCTGAATTGTTTTATTCCCGGTGCATCTGCCTCAGGACGACTCAGAAGTTGTTGCTGTCCCTCTAGCAGACTGCGGATCGCATCGAATAACATGGTTTGCTCAGTGGATGGTGCGGAAACAACTGGAGTGAGAGGTAGTGCTGAAAGGGTATTGTTGGCGTTGGTGCTGGTGTTGTTCGGGGAATTGTTCGGGGAATCCATAACCATGAAGAAAAATTTGGATTAGGACAGATTCAAATACATGAAATGATAAGATTCAAGGAATAAAGACTTGTAAGATTCAAAGAACATGAATTGTAAAGAATGTTTTAGTTGCTGTTTCTTGTGTTATATTGCTTAGGTTGTTCACGCAGACCAGAACTGCATGACAGGGATTCACACAGCTCGGACCTGCATGGGCCACCAACAAAACCTGTCACGCCCCGCTTCCCAGTGTACGGCGAAGTGGACGTGACGAGGCCCGCTACGTATGTACTCAGAAGTACATACGCTAAGCGTAACTAAGCAATATAAAATAATCACAAGAGACAAATGATATTGAAATAACAACAACTTTTATTAATATCATTCTTTGTACAATGCATGAAATGAAAATGCAACTGGAATGGAAAAGCAATGCCTAAACAGTGGCATAATAATAAAAGGAAATACTGGAAAGAACAAAGTACAATTATCTAGAGCTCTGGGTCTTCTTGGAACTGCTCCAAATCTTCACTTGTGGGCTCGGTCTCAACTTGGTCCAACGCACCTGACGACATTCAAAGAAGAAAGAAATAGAATGTCGTCAGCGAACAGGTCGCTCGGTAAGTCCCAAAGAAAAGAAGAATGAGAATGGCAGAGTAGCAGTATTTTCTAAAGTATTATGTTGTTGAATATTATGGAATATTGTTTAACGCCGTTATTTGTAGCTTGGTACAGAAGGATGCCAGTGTATACGAGGGGGATCTCTATATGCTAGAGATCAGGGCAAATGGAGAGTACAAGGAACCGTTATGCCACGGTACAACAGCAACAGTATTCATGTTAGGTGTCTTAATCTGACCACCTCGTGCCACCTTTAACACCTTCCGTACCAATCTACCCCTTTAAACCCCGTAGTGTTTTAACAGTGTTGTAGTATTGGAATATGTAAACTGGATGACTGACCAAAACCATGATATCAGTAAACATGTTGTAACTGTATAATCAGGAAAATGGAATATCAGGATAATGGATGAATATCCATGGTTTGATTCAGTCAAAATGAATATATTGTTAACTGGATTCAGGGATTCTTGTATTCAAATTTGTATTGGAATATGATTGAATATAGGTTGACTTGAATTATATTCAAGTCAGAATTAGTCAGACTCCAACCCGGGTCAGACTAAAAGAAAGATAATTTGAAGTTCAATATTAGTTAGGGGCCTTATTGTAATTTGTGAAACTTGAGGGGGTTTTATGTAAAAAGTACTTTTGTATAGTTTTCAAAATATACCTCAAGTATTTAATAATCATCTTTATTATTATAATGAATGTGAATTTTATTTGTGTTATTCTAGTGAATATATCCTAATAGAAGAATTAATTGTTTATTTGAAATTCGTGGTATTTTAATGTAACTTTTAATCTTGAATTTTAGGAAAAACTGGAAACTTTATATTATAAAAAAATAGGTGTTTAAATGATAATTATATATATTAAACACATAAATAATTTTCTTTTATATGAATATTTTATTTACAAAAAGTCTCACGTTCCTTAAATATCGTATTTTAAACCTTTCGAGACCGAATGCTCCTTGCGGAGGTCTGAATTTCGCACTACTAGCCTGCGGGTGCACGATGAACCGTACTATCCCTAACAGGTTCCCCAAAGATGGGTTGTAGCGGCACTTTGCTTAGGTTTTATAAATACTTTTCATTTAGGAAAACGGTTTTATAAATATAGGGTGTTTATTTGCAAAAGAGTATAGTTTCCGTATTTTAGTTATTAGGATTTCCTAAGCCAACTAGCCTATTTCTAAGGTCTAAACGATGAGTCATTAGAAGCCTCAAATCGCCTCTTCACCGTCAATTGCGGCCAGATAAGTGCCAGGTAAGTGGGAAGGAACCACAGTCGTGGGCCTAATTAAAAACCACTAGCCTTAGACACACTTGCCTAGACCCACAAGACAGTTTAGATAAACGATCGATGTCCATGACCAATCATGCTTTCATTTTATATAAGATTTTATTTAGAAAAGTTTACAATTTAAAGATTTAACTAAAGGTTATAAAGGTTATGGTATTTTAGTGAAAAGTCCTGTAATTTCGTATTCTGTATTTTTGATATTTATCATTTAGGGTTATATTAAGTGTGTGTAAGGGTAGGTCATTACCCCGTGACTTATATTAGGTTTTGGTGAAGTTTAAAGGTGAAATAAGCTATGTTAAACCTAAAGGTATTAAAGTGCAAGAATACGGTATTCGTAAACGTTATCATTTCATGTGTGAAATTTCATTCAAATTGATTGAAACAAGTTTAGTTATCACAATAAACATGTTTAGGAGTGAGGTACTTGATTACATTAAGAAAAATGAACTTCATGGTATTTTAATGAAAGAAATACGGTTTTGTAAAGAACTTATCATTTCATGTGGAAAAGTGTGATTAAATTGGTTTAAGGGTGATTAATAGTCAACATGCATATGGGTAGATAATATGTATTAGGTGACAAGTGGAATTTTAAAGAAAAAATCGAATCGGAAATCGGTTTGTCCGATTTCCGTCGGGTTCCAGAAATTCGTATTTTTACATTAAAGAAAAGGAAGGTAGAAGAGGTGGGACTTACAGGTTTAAACACTTCTAAAGAGTAAAGAGAACTAGGGAGGAAGGCCGAGGGATGATTACGTCGCCGGTTGCTCCAAAACGCGTCGTCGGAATTCCGTCAGAGCTTCGCCGGGAACTCGATTTCGAAGCACACTTCTTGTGGAAACTTTTGAGAGAGTGGCTCAAGATTTTGGGGGATGAGAGGGTAGTGTGTAGGGTTGGTATTTATAGGGTTAGGCTAGGGTTAGGGTAGATGAAAAGTTAAAAATAAAAATATGATAAAATGTAATAAAAATGTATTAAAAGTGGAGTAATTGGGGGTTTTAAAGAGCTCTGGAAGTAGTATGAGGCTGAAAATTTGCAGGTGCGTAGGGAATACCAAAATACACAACTTTCATGTTGTGACCCTCGCCGGAATCGGCCGAATCGGGGGTGACTCGGCCGTGACTCGGTCGGATCACTGAGTCGGCCGAGTCAAGGCCGAGTTGGCCGATTCCCGACCGATTCCGGTGACCTGGATCTCCCCCGACGGTTCATCTACCCTCTGCAAATGTTACATCTTTGGGTGTAGTGGGGTTTTTGTGAGATATGCACGTGTAAACTCTTGGTATTCTAAAGGTTTTTTAAAAATCCATATTAAAAATAATGTGGGGTATGGGATTCGAACTCTGGTGGCTTGGTGCAGCAATGCAATGTATTACCAATGAGCTACAAGCTCTTCTTGTAATTATTGTAAGGAATTAAATATTTAAGTTGTTTCCAGCAACAACAATACTCCAATTGTACACAATTTTTAAAGCAAATTTTTGCTATACAAAATTGGAGTTGTTACACAAGACGTCTATCTTGCGCGTCTTTCGGAGGGGAACAGATTCTGGCACACCCGGTGAGACCTTTTCCTCTTTCCACTCCACACTTCGTATGTCGTGTTCGCGAACGAATCGCGGTTTGTTATGGTTGCATGTGGATTTGAGATACTTAGATTTGGTGCCTTGCTCCGTGCAGAAAAAGCAGAAGATCAATGGCTTCAAACTGCACTAACAGCAATAACTCTCGCTCCGTCCCTGCTGGAAGAGTGACTTACGGGACCCAAGCGGCCTCCCTTTTCAAGATGCCGGTGGAACAGGTGACTCAGGCCACCACTGGACTATTTTTTGGGACCATGCTCCCACCAATGAGATTCAGCACCCCTGTACCAACACTAGAAGCTCCCAAGAAGTCGGTCTTTGATCGGCTTGCTACTACCACGGCCCCTCTCAACGGGTCGTCCAAGTCCAATGCCTCAGTTTTTAGCAAACTGGGCCAAAGCTCAAGTGGGCCCATGAAGAAGCCCGCAATACCTGAAGAGGCCATCCCGAAGCGGATAGCCATTCCTGCTCCTAAAGTCATCAAGGCAGCTTCCCCTGCTAAAGGGTCGATCTTCACAAGACTGGCCGTTTCAGCTACTACTCCACGCGAAGTCACGAAGGCTGCTTCCCCTGTTCGAAAGTTGGCCTTCGCAAGACCGACTATCCCCTCTCAACGGACGTCGGTCTTTGACCGGCTAGCGCCAATAACAGCCTCTCCTCAAAGCAGGGGGCATGAGGAAGCTCATCCAACAGCGGAGGTAATCCCGGCCGCACGACATGCTCGACGTCGCCACTGGCGCCGAGTAAGGAAGGCTGGGGGCAACTCTCCTTCTGGATTGACTCCGCCGGCTCCAACGGTGGAAATTGATGCTGATGTTCCAACTGGGAACAGTTTTGAACCACTTAGGAGGGTACGCAAGAACTCTTCGATGGCCGTTCTAAAAAGATTTCCTCCACTTATGGAGAGCGCTACAGAGGTGAAGCCGGAACAACCCCCTCAACGGCTGCCCTCTAAAATCTACAAGGTCTGGCGTCAAGTCCAAGACTCGGTAATTGATCAAGATTATCCCCGCCGACAGAAAAAGGTGAAAGTTTAGTGGGAAGAGGACCGTCCTGTCAAGCCACAAAAGGCGACAGCTACTTGGGTGCCCACTGCAACGGACCCCTCAACTTCGACCGCTCATAAGAAAAAAAGGCCGGAGAAAATCCCTGAGTCTGCGACGAATTGCAAGACCACTGAACCTAAACGCCCCAAGTTTGGGGGCATGGTGGTGCACACCGTCTATATGGCGTCCGGATAAGAGGACGGCCGTATCTCCACAGGTCATCGACCGCTTACGCGATCAGTGACTAAGTCTCAGGAGCAACAACAACAGAAGCTCCAGGAGATGCTAACAGCTATGGCCGCACTTACCGGGCCAAAAGAAAGCCCGGAGGCGTCATCAGAGCAGCGCCGTGAGCAGGAAACGAATGTCGAGTTTCTTCGGAGAATCCTCGAAAAGAAGGACAGAGAAGCAGCAGAACAAGCTGCCCACATAAAACAAATGGCCCTTCTATTCCAAGATATGGTGGGCATGGTGTTACAGCCGGATCCTTCAGCTGAAGACCCTCCGATCATCATTAAAGACGACATAGGGGAGACATCGAACCCTCCTCCGGTTCTTTCAGCAGCCAAGGAGGAGACTATCTCCAAGGTCACTCTAGATGATTACATCGCTCAGCAAATACGAGCTCACTAGGCGAATGAAGCGGCTGGGCAGATCGTTAAAACGGGACGACCCTATCCGGGCTGGTATGACCAGATAAGGTACCCGCCGGGATATACGATCCCTAAATTTCATGTATATAAAGGGACGGGGAATCCGCATCAGCATGTAGCCCAGTTCAGAGCCTTGTGCGGCAACACCGGGGGTGATGATAAACTGCTACTGCGCCAGTTCGTCGGCAGCTTGTTGGAGACGGCGTTCGAATGGTACTCCGAACTGCCGAACGACTCCGTCAAAACTTTTGCGGAGATGGAGCTATTATTTACCCAGCGTTTCGCGAGTGCTAGTGAACGCACCTCAATAACGGCATTGATCAACGCCAGGGTGAAGCCAGGTGAAACATGGGTGCAATACGCAATACGATGGCGAAACTTATGGTCAAAATGTGAGCAGCGCATCGAAGAAGCGCCGGCAGTGGGCATGTTCGTGGGTACTCTCGACCCTCAAGCGACCATCTCGCAATTCATGATGTTCTTCAAGCCGACCACCTTCCAGGCCTTGATTGACAAGCTGGCCTAAATGGACCAGATGGGCCATAGACCGTCCTCCTCAAAGACGGATCCTCGAAATGAAAGTGGAAAAGGGAAAGTAACTTTCGTCTCCAACGCTCAACAACAGCCAAGCAACTCAAAGCCGGTTGTTCGCCAAAACAACGTGCGTCCACGCCCATCCCTCGAGGAGAGACCGGGACGTCCTTACTCGTTTCCCCGAGATAAAACGAAGAGACTGTTCGAGCTGGCAGTACGCAATAGGCTCATCAATCTACCGGACCCTAAACGTCCGTTGCAGCCAGGCGATGTCAACAATCCTAATTACTGCCCTTACCACCAAGCAGTAAGCCATCCAATCGAAGATTGTTTCATCTTCAAAGGCTGGATGGAGGACCAATACCAACAAGGCAAGTTCGCATTATCCGAAAATTGGAAGGTGAACCCACCACAACCTCACGCCCCTAAAAAGGTGGACATGCCGGGGGCATCGTGCTCATTCATAAGGGAAGCCCCATGGGAGGACGTTCTTTCAGCCAAGACGAAAAGAATGCTGAAGGATCTCCAAACATGCCCGGCGATCAGGTGGAAAAATCCACTGGAACCCGAGATCATCGAGGGAATGCTGAAACCGCGCCCAACTCCAAAAACTGGTGGTGATGGTCAGAGCGCTCACACCCAGCCGTCAAAGTCTTCGAAGAAGAAGAAGAAGACCAAAAAGCCCGTGAAGCCTGGTGACAAGCGCACGGACCTGCAAAAACAGATTGATGCGTTGGAAGAATATAATCAGAAGGCGCGGACCCCAGTCACACTCCAAGAATTTCTCACCCACGTCCTTATGGACAAAGATGATGACAATGGAGAAGACTCGTCGGATGAGTCTGAGGATTATGTGGCAAGCTGTCATGTGATCTCTCACTCGTTAATAAACGGTGAAGAAGCTTTGGATGTAAAAAAAACAGGGGAAAATCCTGAGCCTAAACTTGTAGGACCATCAGACGAAATGATTGATGCATTCCTAAACGAAGCCCGTCAGGAAAGCAAAGCCAATCGAGAGCGTGAACTGGCTATATTTGAAAGTGTCAAATGCCGACGACTGGAGGAAAAGGTCGAGACACCCCGACTGGAGCAAAGCATCCCTATCGCCAGCAAAAGCAAGCTTAAAGTAAGGAATCAATTCGTTAGGGCCCTGGCAATAGGAATGAAGTTACCCTCTCTCAAAGGAAATTCCCCTGGCAATATACGTCTTGATGAAGCGGACATACATCCTAACTTCTGCCTATACCATCATAGAATTGCACACCCCACCGAGGAGTGCATAGCCTTTAAAAACTGGTGGCAGGGATATGTTGCCCATCGACGATACGTTCAACGAGTGAAGCGCAGGCTCGTTGGGAACAGAAAAGCACGACAGATGAGCGCGAAAGAGTTGCTGGCAACTGTCACATAGCCGACACCAAGGGATCGCAAGTTATCACCTTTGGAAGCGACTCTGACGAAGAAATCACCCTCAGCCCTCTCTTCAAGGAATCCACCTCCAGCACAAAACATGCGAAGATTTGCGGCAAAATCTAGCTGCGTAATCGTACGTTGACCTATGACCGAAACGTCGTTAAACTACTACCAACCCGCGGCATCCCCTGGCTGACGTGGTAAAAAAAATAAAAAGAAGCAAAAAAAAGGGGTACGTCCACAAGCAAGAGGGGCACGGATGAAAACCCGAAAGGGCTCCGTAAGTAAAAACAGCAGGACTACCGACGATATTTGTGAAAACCCGAAAGGGCGCAGACTCGTTAAAAAAAATGTATGTCGGGCACGGATAAAAACACGAGAGGGCTCCGTGAGTAAAAACAGCAGGGCTACCGGCTAGTGTTTGTGAAAACCCGAAAGGGCGCAACCTCGTTAAAGGACACTTGCAAGGTCCTCTCGACCTTGTGAGGAGAAACCACCCGCGTGAGATCCTTACGACTCACAAAGGAAGCAACACACTTAGGAATCCCCAGGACTCCTAAGGAGAAATTACAGTTGCGAGATCCTCACGACTCGTAAGGAGAACCCTCTTATGAGACCCTCACGGCTCATAAGATTCAAAAGTCTTAACTTACAGAGACCTGAACCTGTTCTTAAGCGCCCCCCAACCTCCAATACTGCCCTACAAGCGGTTCAATGCTGACCCTTGTATACAATCCACGGGCACGAATGAACATTTCCCTAACAGAGTCCCATCAGCGACTAGGGATATGCTCACACGGTGAACAAACACTTGTAGGTCCTCTCGACTTGCAAGGAGAAAACACTCTCGTAAGATTCTTACGACTTATAAGAGAATATACACTTAAGAATCCTCACAATTTTTAAGGAGAAAACGCACCTACGAGATCCTCATGACTCGTAGGGAGAAATACCTTTATGAGACCCTTACGGCTCATAAATCAAAAGCCTTAGTCGACAGGATCCTAACCCTATTTGCTAAGCCACCTTTGTTCAACATCGATAGAGGCAAATGATGATTCGCTCCTGGTAATATCCCAGTGATAGCGATGCTGATGCCTAAAACAGTATCAAATTCCAAGTCCTTTTACGGCAAATGATGATTCGCTCCTGGCAATATTCCAGTCGCAGCGATGCTGATGCTAAGATTGGTATCAGATCCCAAATCCCCTACTCGCGATAAAAAAATCAACGAGCCAAAAAAAATGCATATGAAATAGCCGAAATGATGGGGCAACTTGCAACAAAATCAGCAAGTAAAAATATATGCATACAAAAACAGCCGAAATGATTGGGCAACTCGAAATAAAAAGCAGCGAGTAAAAAGAAAAATAGCCGAAATGATTGGGCACCGCGAAAAATAGCCGAAATGATGGGACAATCGCGATTTTCGCGATATAAAAAGCTGAAATGATAGAGCATCGCGGAAAGAATAAAAAAATGATGAAAGAATGAAACTTTTTGCCCTACAGGTGAGATCACATCGATCCCTGTATACAATCCAGGGGCACAAACAAAGAGGGAACCATACCTTCCCAACAGGCTCCATCAGAAAGCGAATCCAAATCTCGACGGTTTATAGACAACCTAGAGACAATCTCGACATTTGTCACAATATTGCAGACACAATGTCAACAAACGAAGCAAAGGAAAATCCTTAGCTTCAGGGTCTCGACGTCAACATCGACAACTTAGAGATCACCAACGGCGTTTCTCCTCACTCCAACCAGATGTAGACGTGACGTCAACAACCGACCTCAGAGTCGCAATGAAACGGAGCCATGGCAAAGTCCTTAGTTCCAAATCTCAAAGGCCACATCTATAGCCTAGAGACCAACAACGCCGTTCCTTCGCAGTCCAGCAAGATGCAGATGCAACGTCAACGAAAGACTCCACGGTCGAAACAAAGCGGAGTGACGGCAAAATCCCAGCTCCACCTCAGCATTCGTCTCGTTACAGCAGACGCAATGTCAACAACGGCGTTCCTTCGCAGTCCAGCAGGATGCAGATGTAACGTCAACGAAAGACCCCACGGTCGAAACAAAGCGGAGTGACGGCAAAATCCAAGCTCCACCTCAGCATTCGTCTTGTTACAGCAGACGCAATGTCAACAACAGCGTTCCTTCGCAGTCCAGCAGGATGCAGACGCAACGCCAAAGCAAATGGAGCAAAGGCCAAATTCCTAGCTTCAGGGTCTTGACGGTAACTCATATAAAACCTGAAAGACAATCGGAGATCATCCTACACCAGCGCGGAGTGGTCACCATCTCGACATTCGTCTCAATACAGCAGACGAGATGTCACCACAGCGTCCTTCCTCCAACAGGATTCGGACACGCCAAAGCAAACGAAGCAAAGGCCAAATTCCTAGCTTCAAGGTCTTGACGGTAACTCATATAAAACCTGAAAGACAATCGGAGATCATCCCACACCAGCGCGGAGTGGTCACCATCTCGACATTCGTCTCGATACAGCAGACGAGATGTCACCACAGCGTCCTTCCTCCAATAGGATTCGGACACGCCAAAGCAAACGAAGCAAAAGACAAATTACTAGCTTCAGGGTCTCGACGGTAACTCATATAAAACCTGAAAGACTACCGGAGATCATCCCACATGGAGTGATCACCACCACGACGTTCGTCTCAATACAGCAGACGAGATGTCACCACAGCGTCCTTCCTCCAACAGGATCCGGACACACCAAAGCAAACGAAGTGAAGGCCAAATTCCTAGCTTCAAGGTCTTGACGGTAACTCAAATAAAACCTGAAGGACCACCGGAGATCATCCCACATGGAGTGGTCACCACCTTGATGTTCATCTCGATACAGCAGATGAGATGTCACCACAGCGTTCTCCCTCCAGCAGGATTCAGACGCGAGAATCAAACAACGGAGCCACGGCAAAATCCCTAGTTCCAAACCTCGATGGTTCATCAACAACCTAGAGACAACCGCCACATTTGTCTCGATACAGCAGACGTAATGTCAGCAAACGAAGCCAAGGCCAAATTCCTAGCTTCAGGGTCTTGACGGCAACTCATATAAAACCTGAAAGACTATCGGAGATCATCCCACACCAGCGCGGAGTGGTTATGGCTCATCGAGGCTCTCCAAAATGAGCCTAACCTCAAGTAAAAAGCGGCATGGCAAAATTTCTAACGCTTGCTCTTCCGACGGTCAAACTGCCTAGGAAGATTGCTTGAAGACGTCTTGTCCAGCCCCCGAAGAGATCAGAGACACGACAGTCGTAAGGCTACTCGAACAGCAAGATTGCCTATCGAGGAATACATCAGCCAACACGACGGTATGACGGGAAAAACCCTAGTACCACAGACCCTAACGAACCTCTGTCGTAAAGAGCAAAGGTTAACTGTGACGTTAGGACATTCTTGCGAGAACTTCTCGATTCGTTTCGACTCGTAGGAAAAAGCCTTAGGCAATAGGGATAAGGACCTATTTCCTAAGCACTGGAGCCCTGCAAGTCAGTCCAAAATGGACTCTTGCATACTATTCACGGACCACACTCTCCAAAGTCGAATCTCGACAAGGAGGGAAACAATCACTTATAAGTCCTCTCGACTTGTAAGGAGGAAAATTCTCTTGTGAGATTCTTATGACTCTCAAGAGAAACCGCACTTAGGAATCCTCACGACTCCTAAGGAGAAAAGACACTTACGAGATCCTCACGACTCGTAGGGAGAAAAATCTTTATGAGACCCTCACGGCTCGTAAAGTTGAAAAGTCTTAGGTGGCAGATCTTACCCCTGTCTCTTAAGCCATCACTGCCCAGCAAAGAGGTCAAGATGGACCATCTATGAGCCACACTTGCCAAAGCTACATGCCACTGAAATGGAGAATCACTCACAAGCATATAAACTACTTCACGCTAGAGTAAAACATAAAGAAACAGAAGGGTGTGGATCATGGAGCTGAGAGTTTGGAACTTTATCCCTCAAGAGTCGAGATTTGAGTCAATGATAAATGACAACGCTTGTGTCCGCTCGTTATCTTCTCAGATCAAGATTCTGAAAGTTATATACCAACCCAAAACTGGTCATACGCTATGCATTACTCTGCACTACTTCACCCACGTATATACTTACGTGGGCAAAGTGGTGGGGGGCATTTGTTCCCACCAAAAATTTCTGCGCAAAAGAGCCCAACGTCTCAAATGGCAGCGATACGCTTAAAAAAAATGCGAACCAGTATCTTCCGGGCTGTATTTTGATAAACTCCCGAATGAGAAATAGCTAAATTCTGATGATATTGGAAGCATCTCGAAAATCTTTTCCATTTGATATATTATGGGCTTCATAATTCATCCGGGATCAAAAGTTATGAGCAAATATGCTTTGCACTGTTCCCTGATTAAAAAATCAGGAATTACCTCAATGAGGTATCACGTGCTCACACGTGATCAATGGTCACGTGTTGACACGTGATAGTTAAAACATGAATAAAAACAAACGGCTGAAGAAGGACCCAATTGGGGGTCACGTGCTCACACGTAGCCAATGATCACGTGTTGACACGTGATAGTTAAAACGGAAATAAAAACAAATGGCTGAAGAAAATGCCTCAATGAGGTATCACGTGCTCACACGTGACCAATGGTCACATATTGACACGTGACCAATGGTCACATATTGAAACGTGATGGTTAAAACTGAAGCATAAATAAACGCTGAGAAAAGGACTCAATTGGGGTTCACGTGTCAGCATGTGACTGGCTTCGAAAGCCTTACGGTTTAATAGAATAGAATTCTAAAAGCTTCTAAATCTTTCCAAATGGAAAAGAATTATGGGGACCGTTGGATTAAAGATCCGAGAGTGATTAAAAATCACCAATTTATGGAAAAAATCTTAGACAAGGAAAGATTTCCCCTGAATCTCACCAAAAATAACAAACAGAATATCTTTTGATTTAAAATCCAACGGTGAATAAAATTCACTGAATGATCTAAACGATCATATTAATTATGAAAACAAATTAAATCTTTCAATGAAAGATTTACAAAAAAAATTGATTCTTTTCTTTCTCCTATAAATAGGAGCCAAGAAGAGAAGGGAGGGATCTACTTTTTGGAGAGAAGAACAGAGAGAGGAGAATTTAATTCTCAAGAGAAAAAAAGAGAGGAGAATTTAATTCTCAACAAAGAAAACTCTAGATGAGAAAAGAAAGGAAATCAAAACTTCAAACAGAGAATTTAATTCTCAAAATCTAAGAGTTTAACTCTTCTACAAAAGAACTTAGTTCTTCCTCTAAGTTGAAAATCTGCAGAAGCACATCTCCCCATAGGTTGAGAATTTAATTCTCATCGGGTTGAGATCCTGCCATGCAGATCCAAAACTTAGAGGGGGAATTGAGTTTAGAGAATTTAATTCTCCCAAAACAAAATTAGGGTTTAACCCTTTATGAGAATTTAATTCTCTCAATTTACAGGAATTTAATTCCTCTTAAAATGAAATTAGGGTTTCACCCTATGCCAGAATTTAATTCTTTTACATATATGGGAATTTAATTCCTCTAAAAAGAAATTGGGGTTTAACCCTACTTAAGAATTTAATTCTTGCATAATAGGAATTTAATTCCTCCAAAATCATAATTAGGGTTTAACCCTACAGAGAATTTAATTCTTAAAATAAAAAGACTTGAAAGATCTCCATGCACATAAAGAACATTGGTCACGTGATGACACGTGACCCCAATCCGCAGTGATCAGAAAAGAAGGAATAAAACTAGGTCACGTGACGCCTAAAAAAATCCCCAAAAATAAAAAGGAAACAGTTTTGAGGCAATGCCTCACGTGCTCCCACGTGACTCCCGAAACACAGAAAGAAAAAGTAAAAGAAATAAAGGCCTTGGGCGCTCTCACGTGCTCCCACGTGACCCCTTGGCGGACGCTTTAATGATCAGTGCATAAATCCCCATCATGTATCAACACGTGACGCTCAAAATAAAAATAATAAAAAGTGTTTAACACTTAATTGCAGAACGAGATAAAAGGGGATCTGGTCCCACCTTTGGGCGCCCTCACGTGCTCCCACGTGACCCCTCTTTCTTTATTGTTTAACACTAATTCGAGAACTTTGTACCCAGTGTTTAACACTGGTGTTTTCTAGTGTGTAACACTAATTTGACAACTTCATTTCCAGTGTTTAACACTGTTGTTTGCTAGTGTTTAACACTAATTTGGGGGATTATATTTCCAGTGTTTAACACCGATTATCTTTTAGTGTTTAACACTAATTTGAGAGCTTATCTCCAATGTTCAATACTGAGGTTCTCCAGTGTTAACACTACTTTTAGCCAAATTGGCTAATTTTTCAGAGGCAAAGCCTCCCATTCAAAATTGAGTAAAAATCAGAACTATAATGTCTACTACTCAATCAAAAATAAAAATGTTCTCAGAGCCCTCAAACTCTGATTTAGCATTGCTAAATAATGTGGGCTTGAACCCAAACAAATATCTAATGGTCCAACCAAAGGGCCAATATTTCAAACTTAAGTGGACTTAGCCCAAATTGGCCATAAGTCCTCAATTCAGACTCAACTGAGCCAATGTGCTCATAACCTAATTAACTGATCTTAGTTCCAAATTGGACTACAGATCACTTAATCCACCTTGGTTCAAAGGTACATCTCTTCACTCCTTTGATATTTGTCGTTGTAATTCCTCAGCATCTTCAAAGAGGTGACGGGTCCCGATAACCACACATTTCACGGACTGTGGGGTCCTTAAACTCATGGACTACGATGTCCTTAAACTTTATCGACTACGATGTCTTTAACCTGGACTGTGGGGTCCCTTTAAACCCATGGACTACGATGTCCTTAACCTTGACCGGGATGTCTTTAAACTAACAATGGACCACCATGTCCTTAAACTTGTAATCGACTGCAATGTCCCTAAACTAAACAATAGAGCCCAAATGCTCTTTTGTTGGATCTAAACGATCCCGTTAAGTTGATCTTAGTCTGAAATGAGACTAACGTATCCTTAACAAACGGTTAAGTTGATCTTAGTCTGAAATGAGACTAACGTATCCTTAACAAACGTTTAAGTTGATCTTAGTCTCAAATAAGGCTAACGTATCCTTAAACCCAAACCCCCAAACCCAAATCTAAGAAAATATGGATTTGGACTAATCCACGTCCTACGGGCGACGACATAAATTAGTCTCCGTATACAATTCACGGGCAACCAAAAACAAAACAAACACATACGACACGAAGTGACCATCTGGAGAAAGAGAAAGTTGTTACCGCGATGCGGTAGCATAATTAACTGCAGGGGCTTGCGCCTGCAGGGAAGAGTGTCCACACAATCAAAAACCCCTCAAGCGAGGGGGAATCTGACGAAGTCTGCTACATCGGCCGCATCCGTTTAGACCTTCGATATACGGTGCCATAAATCAACTTGGCATCTTCGGAGAGGTGGACGGATAGCACCAATTAGCATCTGCCCTGAATCTCAGGCAAGATGTCTGTCTTGCGCGTCTTTCGGAGGGGAACAACTACGGGTTACCAAAATCCCCGGTGTAAGTGGGACTCCTCTTGTATACATTGGCATCTTCTGTACCAAGATATAAACAACAGCGTTAACACAATATTATAACAATATAATCCAACTTTAAAAGCTATCTTCTCATTCTGTCTATTCTATTCTTCCTTGTCTTTGGGACTTACCGAGCGATCTGTTCGCTGACAACATTCCCTTTCTTTCTTCTTTGAATGTTGTCAGGTGATCTGGACACGTCAGAGATCGAGCCCACTGCTGAAGACTTGGACCATTTCAGTGAAAACCACGAGCTCTAGTTCATTGTACACTTTCCATTCAGTACTTTTCATTTCTGTTATGCCATTGTTTAGGCATTGTCTTTTATCAGTTGTATTTACTTTTTATGCATTGTACAAAAGAATGTTAATAAATAAAGTTGTTGTTTAGTTTATATCTCTTGTCTCTTGTCCTTTACTTTTATATTGTTTAGATACGCTTACCGTATTTACTTCAGAGTAAATACGTAGCGGATCCGTCGTGTCCCCTTCGCCGTACACCGGGAAGCGGGGCGTGACACCAGCGCTGAAGATTTGGACAAGTTTACTGAAGACCCAGAGCTTTAGTTTTATTGTACACATTTCCTTTCAGTACTTTACATTTCTGTTATGTCGCTATTTAGGCATCGCTTTATTCTATGTATTTACTTTTCCATGTATTGTAAAAAGAATGTGAATAAATAAAATTGCTGTTTTATTATATCTTGTCTCTTGTGCATTTATATTTATATTGCTTAGATACACTTAGCGTATTTACTTCACAGTAAATACGTAGCGGCCTCGTCGCGCCCTCTGCCCGTACACTGGGAAGCGGGGCGTGACAGTTAATACATATCTAGATATTTACTTTGGAGAAAAAAGAGCCATAGAAAATTAACTCATGGTTAATGCAAGGTTAAGTGTAGAAAATGAAGGATAAATATCAACCATGAATTAATTCTATTTACATTAACTCAAAAATAAATATTTAGATAAATACTTCCATATGAGTCTTGCATTGCCGCCATTAGTGTATCAACAACCATGATACACACAAGTGTATGCATGTATGTGTGCATGCACATCAACATGTGCATCAACATAAACATATGCATACATGCATGCATACAATAAAGAAAAGGGTTTAAATAAGGTGAGCAATAAAGTCAATGTTAAATCAACACTTGATTTAACAAACCGGCCATATCACATACGACCCGACCAATAGAAAATCGCCCGATTAATATACGGTATCACATACGCGCATTTAATCGGGTCCCCGCGGATATCACATATGCACACCACATCGTTTTGCCTGGGCTTGGAAACTCCTCTGTGGGACTCTAAGACTCGTCAATACGCCGGCAGTGGGTGATGATCATATCAAGCACCCCCAAGCCGCAAGAGGTCGGCTAAACGTAACGGCCACCCGGGTATTGAGTGATCAGAAGAATACAAGCGAACATGTCAAAACTCCCGTCGAGCCAACTGGTAACACTACCGTACAGTCCGATCTCTTCGTCAGATATGCTGCATATCAAGTCTAGGGATGGCATCGTCGACCCCAATAACTCAATAAGTCATGCCGATGTATGGCCTATAATCAGACCGAGAAACTACTGATAACACTTATCGGTAAATCTCAACAGCCATGGCCAGGGACTTACTGATATAGCCAATCGAGCACAGCGCAACATCAACCCCCAATACCGGGAGAGAAGAAACCCATCCTATCGCTCATTGCCTCCACATGTCTCGGGACTGTACCCAAAAGCCACCTGTTTGCACGACTCAGCAGAGCCGTGGTAGGGTGGAAATCAAAGTACGGTGGGAGAACACATGAGACTCTATGACGATCTCGGGTCTACAGACTAACCTGTACCAGTGTCACCTGAGAACTGCTATCCGACGATAGATATAATACCAAATAGGAGTTCTCGGCGAGTCCGTCCAGTGTACCCAGTCTCCACTGAGCACCCGCATACGATGTTGATATCAAACATCAATGGATATGGGAACATCCATCGCCCATCATATGGGTCCAGTATCATATACGCTAGTCTACTCTGGAATATCGATGCCCCGTCTCGATACACCCACGACTAGGGACATTTCAGGATATGCTTATAAACTACTCATGTCCCACTAGTATGATCTGCATCATAATCACAGTAGTCAAGCAAATATCCTCAGGGCTTTATCAACATGTACAAATGAATAAAAGTATGATCAAGTGAACATGTCAGATAAAGAGTAACCAGATAGCATACTATCATGTCGAGCAAGAAAGTCCTCTGTATATATATACATGTATAAATATATCCACTATCATATAATGGCCTCTAGGGCATACATATACCCAACAGGATGGTCCCATATCCATTGGTGTTTGACATCAGAGATGGTATACGGGTGCTCAGTAGAGACTGGGTACACTGGACGGACTCGCCGAGAACTCTCAGATGGTATTATACCTCACATCAGATGGCAGTTCTCTGGTGACACTAGTACAGATTAGTCTGTAGACCCGAGATCGTCATAGAGTCTTGTATGATTCCCACTGTGCTTTGATTTTCACCTTACCACGTTCAAGAGGACGTGCAAAATGGTGGTTTTTGGGTACAGTCCCGAGTCACATGGAGGCAATTAGCGATAGGAGGGGATTCGTCTCTCCCGGTATAGGGAGTTGATGTTGCGCTGTGCTCGATTGGCTATAACAGGAAGTCCCTGGCCAGGGCTGATTCTGAGATTTACTGGTAAGTGTTATCAGTAGTTTCTCGACCCGTTATGAGCCTCATATCGGCGCGACTTATCGAGTTACTGGGGTCTGGCGTTTACCACCCTTAGACGACGAAGAGACCGGACTGTACGGTAGTGTTACTGATTGGATTCGCAGGAGTATGAGCAGGCTTGCTTGTTGATCTTCTGATCACTCAATACCCGGGTGGCCGTTACGTTTAGAAGACCGCTTACGGCTTGTGGGTATTTGATATGATCATCACCTACTGCCGGCGTATTGACGAGTCTTTAGAGTCCTACACAGAGGTTTCCTGGTTCATGCGAAACGGAGTAGGAGCATATATGTGATATGTGCGGGACCGAGATTGATGCGCGTATGTGATACCGCATTTTATTCTCGCGATTCGTGATATCGGTCGGTTATATGAGATATAGCCGGATTATCGGATCAAGAGTTGATTCGATAAGTTGTTGCATTTGATATTAGTCGGTTATATGTGATATGGCCGGATTATTAAATCAAGTGTTGGTTTAATAATTTAATGTATAATTGTATATTAGATTTACTAGATTACATTAACTAATATTAGCTCACTTATGATTTCTTTTCTCACTTGTGTGCATTAGTGTATACGTGATATATATTAATGTACAACATTTGTGTCATGGTTGTTGATACACACTACATGGGTGTATGAGACTTACACCATACTAATTATAATGTAGGGTTTAAATATTTAAAGTAAATCCAAATTAATGGTTAATTGGTCACATGCATGAAGCTATGAGAAGCTTGTGGATGTATTGACTTGGTCCACTAATTTTGTTTTACTAAAGATATTTATTAACCTAACCATTATAATTTAGCTATGGTTTATTCTCTACATGAGTTAGTGTATGACACTAACTCACCCATGGTTGCTATTCTCACATCATGAGTTCATTCTCTCATCTTCTTTATTTAAGCTTCTTCTTCCTCATGAGAAAAACTTACTAGCTTTTCTCAAGGTGAGAAAATATTGTGAGAAAAATAAATCTAAAGAGAGCCCACTTCCTACTTCATCATCCTCTACTACTTGTCATTTAGTTTAAGGTGTTTGCTTCACTAATTTCACAATTAGTGAAGAGGTAGCATGAGCTTGAGTCTCCTCGACGTAGATCATCTTCGGCCTCGAAGACTTCGAGCAAGCTTGTTCATTTCTCCGGGAGAACCCATACTAGAGTTCGGGAGATCGATACCCGCAGCGAAGGGACTACTACACGGAGCTTTAGAAGTGAAGGACCGGTCTACAAAGGCTGTATTCCTCATTCACTTAGAAGTAAAGTTGTTTACTTGTTGTTTCTTACCCTAATACTCTAGTTAGATCCTACGTTAGGGTTGTTTGGCACACTAAAATTTTAAATACGGCATGTTTGATGCCTTACGAAACCTTGTGGTTGTGCCTAAGAACCCTACAGAGGCAAGGTCAGTTCTGTGGAAGTTTGTTGGATATCCTAAGCATTCGCAAGTGAATATCTTCTACCGCACCAAGGAAAAAAAGGTGTTTTATTTCTCGGCATGACCATCTTTTTAGGAAAAAAAAATTTTTAAGGAAGAAATTTATGGTCATGGGGTAGAACCGGAGGATTCGGTAGAACCGGAGGATTCAATAGCTCCCGACGAACCTCAACCTCTCCTTCGACCTGGTAGGGTTTCTCATCTGCTTGAGAGATACTTCGGTTTTCTCAATGAGAGTGGGAGCGAGAATTGCATCATGAGATGATGACCCAACTAGTTTCGAGCAGGCCATCAAGAGTGGGGACTCTGTAAGAATGGCTGGATGCTATGCGATCTGAGATGGAATCTATGTACACCAACAAAGTATGAACTTTGGTTGCTATATCTGAAGGGTTAAACCCCCATCATGAGCAAGTATATTTTGAGAAGATTACTTGGTGTAGATGGAAAAGTTGAGACTTTCAAAGCTAGACTTGTAGTAAAAGGTTCTCGTCATCGACCAGGTATGGATTATGATGAAACATTTTCTCTAATAGTCATGCTTAAGTCCGTCCGGATCCTACTTGCCATTGCTACATATCATGACTACGATATCTGACGGTTGGGTGTCATGACTGCTTTTCTAAATATTGATTTAGAAGAGAGCGTCTATAAGTACACAGCCAGAGGACTTCGTAGAAAGTGGGAGCAGCGGAAAGGTGTGCAAGTTGCTTTATGCGTTAAAGCAGATATCGCGGAGTTGGAACATCTGTTTTGATGTAATAGTCAAAGCATTTGACTTCATCAAAATGGTAGATGAACCTTGTATATACAAAAAGGTAGTAAAGAGTAAAGTGGTCTTCCTCGTATTGTATGTGGATGCCATACTCTTGATAGGAAAGGAGTTTCCTATGATACACTCGGTCAATCTCCTCTTATCACATTGATTATCCACGTAAGATCCAGGTGATACCTCCTAAATCCCGGTTTTTAGATCTATGAGATAAATTTAAGTGGATGTTAGGATTCTCACTAGGTGTAGTGAGATGGTATCAAATGATCCTGGGGAAAATCACTGGATAGCTTTAGAGAACCTTCTTAAGTACTTATGAAGCACTGAAGAAATGTTCTTGGAGTTTGGTAACAGTGAACTCCAGTGGGAGTCCTTTACCGACTCAAGCTTCCAGAGTGATAAGGTAGACTGTCAGACAGTCGCAGGCTTTGTCTTTACCCCGAAAGAGGGGCGGTATGTTGGAAGAGTTCCAAACTAAATACCGGGGCAAACTAGACGATAAAGGCTGGATACATCGCTATCAAAGATACTACCAAAGAGGCAGTCTGGGTGTATATTTGTTCATGAGATGAACTAGGTTCCTACCATTGTGTGACAATGGAGATGTGGTTTTGGCCTAGAAACCCCGGTCCCATCAGTGACCCAGACATATTCTAACGCAGTGTCACCTGATCATGGAGATGATTGATCTCCACGAGATCGAGGTTAGGAGAGTAGATTCTGAGGTTAACATGGCGGATCCACTCACCAAGGCCTGCTTTCCTAAATATTATTTGAGAGATTTTGGGATGGTTGAGTATAAGATACTACAACTGTCAGCTATGATGTTGGGTATGGATACTACAACAAATGGTCTTAGTGCAAGTGGGAGATTGTTAGTTGTATGTATACCCTAGAGGCCATTATTGTACATGAGATGTATGTTATAGTGGATGCTTGGACATATATAGGGGGGACTTTATTGCTCGACATGATAGTATGCTATCTGGTTGCTCTTTACCTAAACATAGAGATTAGTATATTACTGTCTTGCTCTCATATGTTGGTAAAGCCCTTAGGATGTGTACTTGACTACCAGGATTATGATGCAGATCATACTAGTGGGACCTGGGTAGTCTATGAGTTCATCCTTCAATGTTCCCAGTCGTGGGAGTATCGAGACGGGGCATCGATATTCCAGAGTAGACTAACGTATACGTTTCTCGATCCATATGATGGGCGATGGATGATCCCATATCCATTGGTGTTTGACATCAGAGATCGTATACGGGTGCTCAGTGGAGACTGGGTACACTGAACGGACTCGCTGAGAACTCCTAGATGGTATTATACCTCACGTCAGATAGCAGTTCTCTTGTGACACTTGTACAGGTTAGTCTGTTGACCCGAGATCGTCATAAAGTCTTGTGTGTCTCCCACCGTGCTTTGATTTCCACCCTACCACGGCTCTACTGAGTCGTGCAAACAGGTGGATTTTGGGTACAGTCCCGAGTCATATGGAGGCAATGAGCGATAGGAGGGGATTTTGTCTCTCCCGGTATTGGGGGTTGATTTTGCGCTATGCCCGACTGGCCATAACTGGAAATCCTTGGCCAGGGTAGATGGGATTTACTGGTAAGTGTTATCAGTAGTTTCTCAACCCGTTATGGACCTTATATCGGCATGACTTGTCAAGCTATTAGGGTCTGACGTTTACTACCCCTAAGCGAGATATGCGACATATCAGACGAAGAGACCGGACTGTACGGTAGTGTTACTGATTGGATTCGCAGGAGTATGAGCAGGCTTGCTTGTTGATCTTCTAATCGCTCAATACCCGGATGGCCGTTACGTTTAGCAGGCCTCTTGCGGCTTGTGGGTGTTTAATATGATCATCACCTACTGCCGGCGTATTGACGAGTCTTTAGAGTCTTACACAGAGGTTTTCTGGCTCAAGCGAAATGGGGTAGGAGCACATATGTAATATATGCGGGACCGAGATTAATACGAGTATGTGATACCGTATTCTATTCTCGCAATTTGTGTTATCGGTCGGTTATATGTGATATAGCCGGGTTATCGAATCAAGTGTTGATTCGATAAATTGATACACATGATATTAGTCGGTTATATATGATATAGCCGGATTATTAAATCAAGTGTTGATTCAATAATCTAATGTATAATTATATATTTCATATATTAATTTACATTAACTAGTATTTGCTCACTTAAGATTTTTTTTCTCACTTATGTGTACATTAATATATATGCGATATATATTAGTGTACATTATTTTGTGTCATGCTAGATGATACATGCAACATGGGTGTGTGAGACTCACACCATGATTATGATAATGCTAGGTTTTTATTTATTTAATTAATTCAAAATTGGTGGAAATTTGTCATGCTTGGAAGTTTGGAGAAGCTTGAAGCATTTTTGACAAAGTCCACTTGTTTTGTTTCACTTAAAATATTTATTAACTAAACCATTATAATTAGCCATGGTTAAGTCTCTACAATAGTTAGTATATGATACTAACTCACCCATGGTTGCAATTCTTGACTTGATTTTTATTCTTGAGAGTTTTCTTCATCTCCTTCCTCTAGCTCTCTTGCTTCATGGGAGATGATGGAAATGAGTGAGAAAAACATTTCTAAAGTGAGCAAAATTCCTACTTCATCATCCTCTACTATTAGCCATTTAGTTTAGGGTGTTTTCTTCACAAAGTTTATCACTTAGTGAAGAGGTAGCTTAGGTTTGAGTCTTCTCGACGTAGATCATCTTCGGCCTCGAAGACTTCGAGCAAACTTGTTCATTTCTCCAAGGGAACCCATACTAGAGTTCGGGAGATCACTACTCGCAGCGAAGGGACTACTACACGGAGCTTTTGAAGTGAAGGACCGGTCTACAAAGGTTGTATTCCTTGTTCACTTGTTGTAATGTTTGATTACATGTTCATACTGTCTAGTTACTCTAGCAAAATCCTAGTTTAGGGTTCCTTAGCACTCTTAAATTTTTGAAATTGGCATGCTTGATGCATAGAAAACCCAGTAGGGTGCTAAGGAATCCCAACAGTATGTATACTACTTAATAGTAAAATATTATATCACATTATAGATAGTAACATATGCAATATTAGTAGCCTGAGCTTATTTGGTTGCAGACTTAGTTTTGATTAATCATACTTACATAAAACTATCTAATTAAAATAAACTACGGTTTTCCAAACTAGATACCCAAACGAGGCCTAAGTCCCTAAGTATTCATAGATTGGGATTTCGCATTAACCTGATAATGATACGAATTTGACTAAAATCTAATACACCGTTCTTACTCGTTTATTACACACAAAATTTAACAGATGGGACAGGCTACTTCGGCTGCGGCTCCACATGCATCATTTCGGCTGCAGCTCCGCAAGCCACTACCTCGGCTGCGGTTGCGCAGACCACTCCTGCAGCTCCACAGCCCGCTCAGACTCCCGCACAGTCCCCTCCTTCATTAGTCGAGTTTTTGACGACTCAGGGCTGTACCGAAGAGCAGATGTGCCAGATTACGGCGTTTATCAAAGGTGGAGGAGCTGGACCGAGCTAGGGTAGCTTTTTTTTTTTATATTTTTGAGGATGTATGTACTTATCTGATACATATTGTATATATTTTGGACGATATTGGTGGTTGTTTGCTTGTTCACGATGATTTAGATTAATATCGTATTCCGTTTGTTTATTTCTTTTATATATTATGCGTGTGATGTTGATTATGAATATTTCTGTATTTGGTTATATGATGTATATATTATTGTGCGCAGGACGGGAAAAAAACAGGAAGCCCATATTTGAAAACAAACCCCTGATATTGTCCCTACGGATTAATCTGTAGGGACATCTGTTGTACGTACGGATTAATCCGTAGGTACAATGTTTATCCCTACACAGTTCGCCGTAGAGACAAAATATCAGGATACCTGATATTTTGTCCCTATGGACTCAGTAACAGGAGTAAAACTTGCCCCTACGAATTAATCCGTAGGGGCATTTATCAGGCCCTACGGATAAATCCGTAGGGGTAAGTATCAGGCCCAACGGATAAATCCGTAAGGGCAAGTATTTTATTTTATAAATTAATAAATTAAATAAAGATTATGTCCCTACGGAGTACTCCGTAAGGATAAATGTACTTACGGAGTAAGGCGTAGGGGCAATTATTACTCCGTAAAAGAATGTTCATGGTGAAGACTTGCACCTACGGGGAAATTTTATGTCCCTACGGACATATCCGTAGGGGCAGTGGTTTGCCCCTACGGCTAAATCCGTAGGGGCAACCCATTATTGTAGTAGTGCTAACCCTAACAATAAAATACCCTAACCCAAAACCTACTAAATAAAAAACCCAAAATTACAATAATTTCAAACAAATTATTTTAAATTAAAACTCACTTGTGAGAAAGAGGGGTTCAGCCTTGACGAGAAAGGGATCGACCACAGTAAAAACTTCGAAGGAGAAGGAGGAGAGAGCTGGAGATCAACCCTGAAAGAGAAGGCTGAAGA
Organism: Agapanthus africanus; assembly: GCA_030015575.1. Lineage (NCBI taxonomy): Eukaryota > Viridiplantae > Streptophyta > Magnoliopsida > Asparagales > Amaryllidaceae > Agapanthus > Agapanthus africanus. The sequence goes on along the minus strand of JASDDO010000016.1, from coordinate 470,062,912 downwards.
TCGACCTTGGAGGAGGAGGGCTCAGCTGAATGAGAAGAGAGATCAAGAGAGAGAGAGAGAGAAAGAGTCTGATGTATTGAAGGGAGAAAGGGGTGGGACCAAGTGTGAAACTGTGTGCCAGTATATTCCGCATTTTGCAGGTGCGGAATATACTTGGCCCGCAGAAACTTGGCTCTCTGGAAGTAGGCAAGTCAACTTCCGCACTTGCAAAGTACGGAATAAGACTTGGCCTCTTCTATTGTGTGGCCAAGTTCAATTCCGACCTTTGCAAGTGCGAAATTTGACTTGGCCTAATTTCGCCTAGGTGAAGTCCATATTCCGTACTTGCAAAGTGCGGAATTGGATTTCAACACTTTTCAAACTGCCAATCCTACGTGGTGTCCTTAATTTGATTCAAATGTGCTAATCTTCTAAATAGTTTTAAAACTAGGCTAAATCCCTAATTAGTTTTTAATAAATGTCTAATCCTCAGTTCTGTCCAACTAGCATGCTTACACTCAAAATAATTAATAAATTCAGTCAATAGAAAGACTCATTATCATAATGGCAAATCTTAAGGATATATAGGATTTATATGATGTGTACTAAAACATATAGTAAATGGACTTGAGGAGACTTTCAAATGGGAAAATTAAATAGGAAATGAGGTCAGACGCTACAAAATTTAATAATGTTGAACATAGAATAATAAGTTAGATCTTGATTGATTAAATATATATAGAGTGGCTCTCTTATACAGTTTTATATAATTATAAGTGGGTAGTTACAGTAAATTGATGATTGGGTTGGAGAAATTAGCAATTATAGCTTCAGTGGGTAAGTAAACTTGGAATTATGACTGCAGTGGAATTTTGTTAGCGGTGTGGTCAAATTTGATGATTTTCTGCTGAGGAAAAAAGTTTTTTTTTTCCTTTCTCGTTTTTGATTTCTGGTTAATAACTTACAAATTTGAAACATAAGCCGCCTTCACAATGATATTAATTTCTCACTAGAATTCTCCCTAAAACCATATAAAGAAGGACGAATTGGCGTCAGCCCGCTTAAGATTTAGCCGATCTCAAGCTATAAAACACAATGATCGGGTCCAAGATGCATATCTGATATGTCCTCTTGTTTTAATACTTGGATTGTATATTTTTTAAACATACTGGTGGTAAACCACGCGCGATGCGGCGGATTTTGGAATAATCTGTGAAAATTGTATTTATTTGTGAAAAACAAAATCCATGGAATTTATCCGAAAAAGGTTGAAATTTAATATTATTTATTTATAATGGAGAAAACCATGGTATTTATCTTAGAACGTTGAAATTTATTGATATTTTTTTGTAACAGACAGTCCGTGGTATTTATCTGGAAAACATTGAAAGCTTATAGTATTATTTATAACGGACAAAGTTCATGGTATTTATTTGAAAAAGGGGAAATTCATCGTATTTTAATGAATATCTAATACTATTAACTTATAAAACACCGAAAGTTTATGTTACTTATTTGTAAAAATAGCAAGTCCATGGTATTTATCTGAAAAACGACGAAAGTTGATGTTATTTATTTGCAACGGAAAAAATCCATGATATTTATCTGAAAAACGTTGAAAGTTAATAATATTTATTTGTAACGGACAAAACTTATGGTATTTATCTGAAAACGCTAGATATTTATGGTGTTCTTTTATGGACAAAATTCATGGTGTTTATTTAAAAATAGCGAATGTACCTTGTAATTTAATGGAAATCGAATGGTATTTATGTATAAAATATTGAAAGTTCATGTCATTTTAGAGAAAACCTATTGGGATTTTGAATTGTTGGATGCTTGTAATTATTGAAAAACTTTGAACTAATGACATATTTGTAAATAGTTAGAAATTGAGATGATAATAAAGTTGTAAATAATGAGAAGTTGGCAAAATCTTGTCTTGAACTATCTAAAATACCCTCACCAAAATATTAGAATTTATAAAAATACCAGATTTTTTGCAAACAAATGTAAAGGAATATTCTAATATTAGGGTCATTTCGGGGATATCACCAAATTTCCATTTCTCATATAGCTTTCTATAGTTTTTGACGCATGCCAGGTACGTAAATGGAAAACCAATAAGTTTATGATTGTTTGATAATTCCAAAATTATTTAAAATTTAAAAAAAAAATAAATGGGGTAGAAAATCTATATAGTTCGAATAGTAAGAACTTGTTAAATATTTGAGCAAGTTGATTTGATTCTTCTAAAAATCTATTCCAGAAAAATAGATAAGTAAGAATAAATTTGGAAAAGAATGATGAAGTATAAATAGATAAATTCACTAACATAAATTTTTAATTGATGTATTTTTATAAGGTATGAATGCATACATTAAATAAACACTTAATTTAAAATATGATTATTGGATATATTTTGAATAAAAGATAAATTTAAGATATTGTTATTATTATTGCATTTCTTTTGTTTGACATGAATACCAAGGAAAAAGAAGAAGAATTGTGAAAAAGGTAAATTTATTGTTGTTTTTCTTTGAATGTTTGTAAATAACTATTTTCCATTTATATAGGTTCTTTATTCTAAAGAGAAAAGTGTGGTACTTAAACAATTTCTTTTGGCTAAATTAGGTTTAAGACTCCTAAAGTTTGGGGGTGTATCACATAATCTCATTTCAAAAAACTACAAAGAACCTCTTATATTTTCAGGACCTGTGAAATACCTAAAACTCAACAAAAACCTAGTGAAACAAATTTTATTTTTTTAGTTTGGAAACTTTTTATCCCCCATTACTTCAGTATGTACTTCTTTCATCATTTATTCCTTTTTTTTATCATCCACACTCTACTTTCTAATCTTTTGAAGTCAAGTTTTATCATCAACATTCTTTTTTTTCCCTATGTTTTAACATGATTTGTCAGTTACACCTCTCCAAAAAAAATTCATTCAGAAGTTGTTTTAACAAGTTTTCTCATCAAATTTCTCATTTAAAATTTCTCATTCAGAAGTTGAACTGATAAGAAAATGAAGGAATATCATGAAATTAATAGGTATACAGAAATGACATCACCTTTTTTTATTTTTTTATTTTTTAAGTTGTCATCACTTGTTATTGAGTCATGAACTTCACAATTCTACAGTTATAGTCCTTAATTAACCATCAAGATAAGTTTTTACAACTATATAAAACGTCAACTTAACACCTCTATCTAGATTACTCCTTAAATACATTAGAAACTAATATTACAAATGTCTCCCAATTAACTTATATTCATGCATTAAACCCACACGACAAATTTCCACTACAAGCAAATCATTTAATTTCTGAACATGTTGAAAAAAACACCAATTTACTGTTGACTTGTATAAAAATACCATTCACTCATAGAACATAGCATTCTTCATGGTTTAGTTATAAAAAAAATTAATGCACGCAGGGACGTTTTGCCTTCGTTTTTGATAAAAAAAAAAGAGAAGGAAGAGAATGTGTACTACTTTACAAGAATAATACACATGTGATATTTATCTAAAATCATTATTACAATAAAGAGTTGCCCCTACGGATTTAGCCGTAGGAGCAAATCACTGCCCCTACGAATATATCCGTAGTGATACAAAATTATCCCGTAGGTGTAAAGACCGCAGGTGCAAGTCTTCGCCCTAAACAAGCCCGTACGGAGTAATAATTGCCCCTACGGCTTACGACGTAGAGGCATTTACTCCGTAGGGACATAATCTTTATTTAATTTATTGGTTTATAAAATGAAGTACTTGTCTCTACATATTTATCGGTAGGGCCTAATAGATGTCTTTACGGAGTAATTCGTAGGGGCATCTTTTACCCATGTTACTGAGTCTATATAGGCAAAATATCAGGCATTCTAATATTTTGTCTCTACGGCTAACTGTGTAGGGGCAAACGTTACTTCTACGGATTAATCCGTAGGTACAACAGATGGCCCTACGGATTAATCCGTAGGGACAAAATATCAGGGTTTTTGTTAAAAAAAAAGAGGCTTCATGTTTTTTCCCCGTCCTGTGCACAATAATATATACATCATATAACCAAATACAGAAATATTCATAATCAACATCTGACGCATGATATATAAAAGAAATAAACAAACAGAATACGATATCAATCTAAATCATCATGAACAAGCAAACAATACCAATATCGTCCAAAATATATACAATATGTATCATATAAATACATACATCCTCAAAATATAAAAAAAAAAACTACCCTAACTCGGTCCAGCTCCTCCACCTCTGATAAACACCGTAATCCGGTGCATCTGCTCCTCGGTGCAGTCCTGAGTTGTCAAAAACACGTCTAATGAAGGAACGGACTGTGCAGAAGTCTGAGCGGGCTGTGGAGCTGCAGGAGTGGCCTGCGCAACCGCAGCTGAAGTAGTGGCTTGCGGAGCCGCAGCCGAAAGGGATGCATGTGGAGCCGCAGGCGAAGTAGCCTGTCGCATATGTTAAATTTTGTGTGTAATAAACGAATAAGAACAGCGTATTTGATTTTAGTCGAATTCGTATCATTATCAGATTATTGTGAAACTCCAATCTAAGAATACTTAGGGAATTAGGCCTCATTTGGATATCTAGTTTGGAAAACCGTATTTTTTTTTAATTAGATAGTTTTATGTAAGTATGATTAATCAATGCTTAGCTTACAACCAAATAAGCTCAGGCTACTAATATTACATATGTTACTATCTATAATGTGATATAATATTTTACTATTAAGTAGTATACGTACCAACATCTCCTTCAACTCCTCGACGGTGATCTTCAAGGCGGCAACATCATGCTCTAGACGTCGCTCACGGGATAGAGGAAGTAACCGCCGAAGTGAAGTCTAACCTCATATGAGCCCTGCTAGGAGCCAGTCCTAGCCTCTCTCCCAACCTCCATAGTGCCCTCCGTGTGCAGCGTTTAGGACTGGGGTCAGTAGCATCAGATCGGTCTATCCAGTAAAATCGATCCCCGATGCCTCCGCCGGCTCCACCACTCGCTCCTACACCCACATTAACCATTAAAATATAAGTATATCATTTAAATTTGAACTTTTCAAAACAAAAATTTCAAACCTGTTAGAATAAATATTAAGACATACGCAATACTCCTAGGTAGCGGTGTCAGGGAATCGAAGCTCGTCCGTTGTGGGATCTATCGAGGTGCCGTGGACGGCAAGATACGCGGTCAGCACGCTCGGTGTACCACCCAGCGCCAGAGTCTGAGCTCTCTACAATTCGCCAAAAAATTACATATATTATAAAATAACTCTTAATATTACATTATATCAAAATAGATCTATTGTAATTTACCGATACCTCCATGGCACGAGTAATGTTCCTCGAGCTACCTGTATAAGTGGGACGCCCCTCTTCGCCGACTTCCTATTCTCCTTATTTTGATCGGTTTGTTTCTGCACAACACATTCAGATTTAGTTTTCTAATTAAGCAACAAAAATAAATAAATTATATACTAAATAATGAATTACATTAAAATTACAAACATGTTTGCGCTGAGAGTCGAAATATTGGCACAAGAGAAGCCATGTATCTTCGTCGACTTTCGCAAAGGCCGGAGTATGTAGGAGAGCCGCTCTCTCTGCCTCGGGGGTTGCCATCCATAGGGAATAGAAGTCGATGTTCATCTCGTTACTATTGTATCGGACCTTTGATTGCATGTTCTTCATCAGGCCCTGGTACAGAGCGTGAAGATCGAGCACTCTCTCAGGATGATCAGGATCGGGTATAGGCTGAAAGTCGTAATCCAACTGCAAATACAAAAAAAACAATGCATTTAAATTGCAAGTGTTAAATAATAATAAATATATTGGATAAGTCAAATGAAAATATATATTAATACCCCAGCATGATCTCAGAAAAAGGCAAATGAGCGCTGGTGCTGATCGCCCCACTCAACGTGAAGTAGATACTTATTTAGGATGCGGCTCTCATCCCCCATATACCGGCCGAACCACTCGGCATAATCGCTAGTATAGCGATAATCGGAGGTAAATAAGATGGAGAATGGTGCCTCCCCCTTAGTTCTGTCGGGTATCGGCCTGTGAGACTGATTCGGCCCTCGAGTCCCCCCTCTCGGGATGGGGAGTCTTACATCTATAAGAAATATCAAAACAAGCAATATTAAGATAAAGTGGTATTAAGAAATTAAGGATTAACGAAAATTGAAGTGCGATATATACCTCCAGCGACAGCAGCACAAGCCTGGGCCCGGGCAGCAGCACGAGCGGGATGATAGTTCTTCCGGTGAGGAACAGCCGATGACCCGGACGTGGACGCGTCCCCTCCAACTAGAAAAATAAACATTTACGATAAAATTACATGAAGTACATGTTTATTCTTAGAGAATATGTAAAATGAATAAATATTTTATATTTATTCATACTAACCTGCAGACTGAGCGGAGGGTATGGAAGTGACGGAGTAGCCTCTGCGCCAGATGTGGATGCACCAGCTATAATTAGACAATTAAAAATAGATTATATAAGGAATTGCAAAAAGAATGTGTATATCAATAATATAACATTCTAAATCAATATGCATGTAATATAGGATATATAAATATACCCGTAGGTGTGGCGGTGGCCTCTGCCCGAGATGTGGAGGTACCACCTATAGCTAGACAATCAAAAAATGATTATCTAAGTAAGAACAAAAAGAATATGTGTATATTTATGATATAACATTCTAAATCAATATGCATACACTATAGAATATATAAACATACCTGCAGGTGCGGTGGTTGTCTCTGCCTCTGATGTGGACGCACCACCAACAGCTAGATAATTAAACATTGACTATATAAGTAATTTTGAAATAAATATGCATGTATATATATATATATATATATATATATATATATATATATATATATATATATTACATTCAAAATATATGCGTACAATATACCTGGAGGTGTGGCAAAATCCACACGGAAGAAGCCATCCAAAGGGGATACAGATCGGAGTGCAAGACCGGCCCGATGAAGCTCCCTACGCAGCTCTCCGAGCGGCAAAACCATTCTGCCTCTGCCTCTGCCTCTGTCTTTTCCGCTGCTGCTGTCGCGGCTGGTACTCCTGCAGCCCGTCGCTGCTCCAGTCAACGTCATCACTCCTAGATAAGAGTATAATCATTATATATACAAGCAATATATGTATAAATCGTAGAAATATGAAGTAATAATATAACATTACTGATAACCTTTTTGGTTTCGTGGACGCATTAAATATATTTACTTGGATTTCATCATCGATATCATTTCTAATCCACGTAACTTCACGATCAGCCGAAGACAACTCATCTTTTGAAACAGACGGTCGAAGCACTCTAAGTCTTCTCTCTTCCTCATCCTCATCGCTGTCCTCCATACGATCTTCGAATTCTGGGACATCGTAAACATCCTTGGGTTTTCAACGGCATACGACACTCCATCCCGGATGCTTCAAGCACCGTGAGTAGTATACTTGGAACACTTGGTTTGAAAATATAAATGGATCGTCCTAACCGTAAAATCGAAGTGTGTTCACACTAGTCAATCCATATTCATTTTTCCAAGTCCCGAGATTGTTTCTCCACTTATCTGTATCGGTTCGTGTATTGTACAATGTACATTGAAATATATAAAACGGTTCTGATCGTCCGGAATATTGGATGCTAAGTATGCAATTTAAATATCCATAATAAATCACACCATCCGATCCTACCGTCGCAATCCCGCTATTCTGAGTGATTCGAGATGTTTCTATGTTCTTAACTTCAAATTTGTATCCAAACACACCGAATCCTTTATAATATGCAATCTCCATACTAGGAAACCGAGCTAAATATCTTGAATCTCTCTCTAATGATACAAACAAGTTCGGATCGTGAATCTGACAAAACAAATTTTACAACAAATACATAACGACATAAGTTTAGATTAAGACTGGTAGCAATAACATGTTATTCGAACAATTTACATTATCTGCAACCCAGTCGCAAAAATTATCCTGATGATATTTTTCTAATCTTTCATCATTCCAATCAGGATGCCTCTCACGTACCTCATTAAAATGAATTATATTCTCAACAATAAATTATGACATTAATATTATATCATTTCATACACACACAAACACAAATATAACAATTAATCCAAAAAAACTTACTCTTTAATTTCTTCAAGACACGTTATTAAGGAGGATAAACCGATATATCTTATTGATAAACATAGTGTCTACTCTCTTATAATCAGTTTTACCATATGGACCTTCCTGAATTCTCCGAGGCCAGTTAAGCTTCGTCTCAATGTTCTCGTTCAGATAGCGGGAACAAAATGTGGTTACTTCATTTAGAAGATAACCTTGCATGATAGAACCCCCTGGTCGATTTCTATTGCGTATATATATTTTTAGAGTGTAGAGATACCTAAAGAAAAATATGTTAAATAAATTAATACGGGCATATAAGACAACATTAATTTTACAAATTGTGTGAAACAAAAAATTCCACGTATCTTTCGATGGGATACATCCATCGATATTGTACCGGTCCTGCTAACTTAGCCTCGGTTGAAAGATGAACCGTCAGGTGTATTATGATATCGAAGAACGACGGTGGGAAAACGCTCAAGTTTGCAAAGTATCAATGAAATAGAATTTTATAGATTCTCCAGCGTCACAACATTCAGGGTTTTAGCGCACAATTCTTTTAAAAAAACAATAAAGATCATTGATTACTACTAGACCAACCGATTCGAGAAGGGAGGTCCTGAGGGCTGATGGGAGAAGCTGCTCCATAATAACGGTGATCATGACTTTTCAGCCCATCGATCTTGCTTTTCACAATTTTTATTTTCTTGCTAAATGATGTTGAAAAATCTGTGGGAACTTTCAAATCATGCAACGCCTGTAGGAACCTTTTCTTCTCCAGTTGTGACATATGATACACGGTATTGGGAAGTACAAACTTACCTGGTTTACCCGCTATCGATTTAGAATGCAATTCACTTCTAATTTTCCAGTCCTGAAGATCCATCCGAGCACGAAGGTTGTCTTTCGATTTTCCGTTTTTACAAAGAAGCAAATTAAGTACGTGCTCAGATACTCCCTTCTTAATGTGCATGACGTCGAGACAATGACACACTAAATTTGTTGATCAGTACGGAAGCTCGTAGAAAATTTTTAACTTGTTCCAGTACGGTGGTTTGGCTTGTTCTGCCGGATCTATCCCGAAAGTCACATTATTTTAACCATCCCACTAAGCAGTCACGTGTTCTCCAGAAAATGAGGCTGGAGGCCCAAGAAGCTCCTGATGACCATTAAAGTGAGCAGCGTCTAACCTGTAGGGATAGTCTAGTGGCAGAAAACGCCGATGACCGCAATAACAAACCTTCCTGCTAAAATTCAGGAATTTCGATGTTGTATATTGATGGCAATAAGGGCATGCTTTGTAACCTTGTACGGACCAACCTGATAACATTCCATACACAAGAAAGTCATTAATTGTCCACATTAAAACCGCACGCAGTGTGAAAGTTGTATCTGTGTTGGCATCGTAAGTCTCTACACCATCAATGAATAAAATTTTTAACTCATCGATCAGAGCTCGGAGATAGATGTCGATATTCATTCCCAGTGAGTTTGGTCCGTCAATAAGAAGATGCATCATAAAATAGGATTGATCCATAGCCAACCAAGACGACAGATTATAAACTATCATTATAACGGGCCATGTGCTATGGCTTCCAGCCATATAGTTGAATGGGCAGAAGCTATCACTAGCGAGTCCGAGCATGACATTGCGGGGATCACTATTGAATATTTCATGCCTCCTATCGAAATCCTTCATGCCGGTGAATCTCTTGGATGACTCATTTTTCCATTTTCGCTTGGAGCAGCACGGTGATGCCAAATCATTGTCTCGGCTGTTTCTTGCACCTGAATGCCTCTGCGGCCTCTATGTTATGGGAAAGTATTTTGCTATCTTGACAGGTATATCAGGCTTCTTATCAGATTCTTTTGGATTATATCTGGTCTCTCAGCATGTTGGACACTCTTTCAAATCTGAATTCTCTTTCCGGTACAACACGCAATCTTTAGGACATACATGAATCTTCTCACACTTTAGACCTAAATCAGACATCATCTTCTGGGCTTCGTACCAGCTGTCGGGCACATTATTTCCCGGGGGCATAGAATCTTTCAGGAACTTCAGAAGTATCGTGAATGACTTATTGTTCCATCCATTTAGGAACTTAATCTGAAAAAGTTGGACGAACCATGATAGGGTGGAATACTTTGTATTCTCATAAATTCGTCTTCATTCATCATTCATGAACTTTTCATACTTATCCACATGCGGTCCTTGACGGAAGGAATGTCATTTTCGGTAGGAATACTATCACCTGGGGTAGCCTCTACCATATCCTCCATTTCTTCTCTTGGAAAGAAGTTATCGTCTTCTTCTTCTGCCGTATCACCGTCTTCTTCTGCCGTATTATCGTATTCTTCTGCCGCATTACCGTCTTCTTCTTGTCATTCCCCGTGATATAGCCAGGTTGTATAAAGTCTAGTAAAACCATATTTAACGATGTGAAGCTCTACGATTTCTACTTTCTGCCAAAACTTATTTCCACATCTATCGCACGGGCAGAGAATCTTCTCTAACACGAACTTATTATATGCACGTGCAAATTCAATGAAAGCAGCAACTTCTGTGACAAACTTAGATTGCATGCGTTGTTGCCAATCCACGTACATCTAGTCCTTAACTCTGATGTACTCATGGGCCATGTTAGACTATATAACATATAAATTGTAGGTTATGTGGACTATATTGAGAAATCTAAGAACGAGATGTTTACTGACAAAGAAGAAAATCCGTAGAGGCAAGTTTGTCGTTGAAAAGAATAAATTATCAATAAACAAAATTAGATTTGAAGATACCCAAGTATGAGTTGTATTCTGTGTATGTGTATTTCAATTTATGATTTCACTTAAATGTAAGGTTGTTAGTGTGTATGTGCTTTGTGTGTACATTTGTTGTTTATTCGTGTTGTATGTATGTTTCGGCTGTCGGGGTAAGGCTTCTATTCAATTAAGAATGTATAGAGTAGACACCCATCCGCTTATGCTTTCATCCGTTTCGAATAAATTTCGGCAGCACCTCCCTGTTGTTCTCCGAGTACACTGTAATAGAATAGATAATCATTTCAATACTGTGAAACAACGTTAAAATGAACATCTAATCTATCTTTGTACACGGAGAATCAGCGGAAAAGTACCGACGAAATAACTCACAACGAATGAAAACACAAATGAATGCAGGTGTTTGTTTTATACATTCCTAACTTGTCCACACTGGACAAATCTATCGGTTATCATACGATTGAATTTTATCGTCGAATAGACTACGCGACAATTGTTAGTACCGAACTATACCGTCCGATATTTAACAACCTTCGTATAGTTCTATGACACGACGAATATCGAACGTATGTTAACCGATAGACAGGGACTAAGTCGCGCTTTAATTTTCACATATGAGTACCGATGAGAATATGAATGTTTCATATTATCATTGAGTATCATATATTAGTTTTAAGTAGAATATTTAACTTGAATAGGTTTTACGTTTACGTTTCGTTATTAAGGGTTCGAAGTTTAGTTTACGATAAAAAAAAATTGCGTTTACGGTAAAGTTGTATATTTATGTTATCATCGAGTATCATACTGAAAGAACTAGTGCACCCTAAACTCTAACCCTAATTAACCCAAATTAACCCTAATCATCACCCTAACTCAAATTATCCCTAATTAACCTAAATTAACCTAATTAACCCTAATCATCACCCTAACTAATTATCCCTAATTAACCCAATTAACCCAAATAAAGCCTAATCAACACGCTAACACAAATACATTCTATTTTACCTAATTAACCCAAATTAAATCTAACTCAAACCCTAACCCGAATTAACCTAACCCTAATCATCATCCAAACTCCAACCCAAATTAACTCTAACCCAAACCAAAATTAACCCTAATTAATCTAATTAACCCTAACCCTAATCCAATCATCACCTAAACGCCAACCCAAATTAATTCTAGCCTAAACCAAAATTAACCCTAATTAATCTAATTAACCCTAACCCTAGTCCAATCATCACCTAAACCCCAACCCAAATTAACTTTAGCCCAAACCAAAATTAACCTTAATTAATTTAATTAACCCTAACCCTAATCATCACCAACCCTATTTTACCTAATTAACCCTAACTAACTTTACCTAATTAACCTTGACCCTAACCCTAATCTGAACCCTATTCCGAATCCTAACCCTAAACCGAATCCTAACCCTACCTAATTAACCCTAACCTTAATTAATTCCCAATTAACCCGGCCCTAGCTATTACCCTAACCCTAAAATCAACAATAACACAAAAAAAGCATAATTATAAATTCAAAATTGAAATTAACTCACCTCGGTCGTAGTTTTGCCGGCAGCAAAGAGCTTGACGAGGATTCTACTGTCGACGAGACACAAGTGGCGGAAAAGAGCTGGCGGCGAGACCGTAGGAACGGAGGTTGGGAGACGGTCGACGAGGAAGGATTCTACTCTCGATCGATGGTGACGAGGATTCTACTGTCGACGAGGAAGTCGATCAAGCATGCACGCGGGAGTTAGGAATATTTTGGGGACGGTGGGGAAATTACTTAGCTTTATTTTTTTATAAATAGCCTTTTATTGTCCTTACGGATTAATTCGTAGTGTTTTTTTTTTGCGGCTCCGTAGGACCAAATAAAAGATAATATTTTAATATTTTTTAATTAATCCGTAAGGCTCCGTAGGGGCAAACCGACGCCCCTACGGATTAATCCGTAGGGGCAATAAAAAGTTGTCCCTACGGATTCTTATCTCCGTTGGGGCAATCCCTTATTGTAGCAGTGAATGCTTCAGTGGTATAATTAAAGCCCATGACTATTCTTCGAAAGCACACATGCACATTAAAAAAATATCATCTAAAATACATATTAACTACTGCATAAGAGGGAAAAAAAAGTGCATGGATAAACATTTAAAAATTAGATAATAAAATGGTAGAGGTTCCGCCTATGAAAATTTTAAAATACTTGAAGATAAAAATATCAGAACTAACTAGAATTTATTGGTGAGAGTTGCATCTGGATTTGATTTCCTGATGAGAAAAACAAATGGAAAAAACAATTACATGATAAATGATATTTCATCGAAATTTAGACTTATAACAGAAAACCTAACATTAATTGATCAATGAAGATTACAAAAAGAACATATATAAAAATAAAAAGTAAATATATATAAATATTGAGAACGAAATGATCATGAGTGATTTCGTGTGATAACTCTGAGAAGAAATGAAGAATATATAACATGTATATATAAAGAAATTTGTGAACTCTTCAAAATGCCTTAATTTAAAGAGTATTAAAAACAGTTAATGCAATGTCTAAGAATTTGGACCATCTCTTGAGTTTTATTAGTTGTACACCACATGATTATATAAACTCTGAGATAATTACCGAGATAATTATTCTCCTGATATATAATGGACCTTTAAATATGCATCCCTGTTTATTCTAAAGATATTCTAATTGAATTTGTTGGCATGTGAGAGATTTAAAATTTAAATTCACCTAAAAATAGAGCAGTTCTTAATTTTAGTAATTGAATTATTAGCATATGGCAGTTGCCATTTTATATTTAGTTCTTATATATATAACTTGATTGCCTTTTCTTGAATTTAGAATATTATATTATCATATTTGTTCTTATGTAAACCATTCTGATCAATTTAGCATGATTTAATTTCCTTTTTCGAATTCCACATATCATGTATCGCCTCCTCTTTAGGAATTCTGGAACCTATGCTAGTTAATTCAAAACATGATTTAATTGCCATTTTTCAATTTCTGATTTTTTCATGCCATTAATGCATTTAATTTTCTGTTTAGAATTCCAAAAAAGATGCATGCATTTTTCATTGAACATTTGTAAATGCATAAAATAAATAAATAGTGAATATAATAAATGAAATAATAATGATATTACTACCCACTATATTAATGATGTTACTGCCCACTTATGATTTAAACATACTTATTACTCCTACAAAAATAGTTTTTACAGCCCATTAGATAGAATCTACTAAAAAAAAGGAGTGATGATATAAAAAAACACTACCAAAACTTCCTTCTTATTCTCATTTAGTACAGTACTTTAGATTAGATTTAGATTAAAATAAAATAGATTTAGATAGTGATTGTGTTTAGTAATTCTCACATATATGCTTCTCATATTTATTGGATGAGAACTAGGAAATTAGTAGTTGGAATTTAAGACTTTTCTATATAACTCTATCACTATATTTATTGTTTATTCTTGACTTGAAGTTTAAGTTGTTGCTTGCTTTCGTACCTTTTTAGTTGTAATTACATATTGCCATTGCATAGTTTTTGTAATTTTACAAAATCTGCATTTTGAATTTAAAATTATTTATAAACTCTTGTTCAAATAATAAAATATTTGCTAACTCCCCTGCACACTTCTCAAAAACCCAGCTTGCGCCTGAAACTCATCCGTATCCTAGTGGATGCGGTGGTGTGGATATATATACGTAAGAAGAAGAAGGGGGTTATTCTCCTATGAGAATAATGGAGTAAAAATACCAAAGAAGGGAATTTATTTCTATGACGTCGAAAATATACAATTTCTTACTTTTTTCTACGGTCGGCATCCATCATCTTCATCGTTATCATCTAAGATGTGAGCACACCAAATTTCATGTAATTCTACAACCTTTTCACCGTAGAATTAGTGGGTTCAAAATTAACGGTTTACCGACAATAGAACATTTTACATTGCTAAATCAATAGCGAAAAAGTTGTAGAATCACATGAAATTTGGTGTACCGACATCTTAGATAGCGATGAAGTCGATGGATGCCGATCGTCGGAAAAAATGAGAGAGGGTGTATTTTTTTGACGTCATACGAGGAAATTCAATTCGCACGTATGCCCTCTTTTCTCCATTATCCTCATATAATAGTTGAAAATCTGGCTTTGTAAAACAGATTTGGATTACAAGAGTTCTTCAAAACCCGTCTAATCCGGAATGTGTAGTGCTTTATTAGGGGTTGTAAGGATTTCCTTTACTTGAGATGATTTTTTTTAAAAATTTGGGGTGGGTTTTTTTCTGGTGGGTGGGAACTGCAGCAAGTGCAAAATCCAGATAAAATTTGAAATCCTAGCTTCTTTGTTAGGATTTGAAGCCATTTGAATTTGTACAAAATATGGATTTCAATCTTTAGAGA
The DNA here is from genome assembly GCA_030015575.1 of Agapanthus africanus. NCBI lineage: Eukaryota > Viridiplantae > Streptophyta > Magnoliopsida > Asparagales > Amaryllidaceae > Agapanthus > Agapanthus africanus. The sequence goes on along the minus strand of JASDDO010000016.1, from coordinate 470,047,556 downwards.
TGAATTTTAAGGGATTTGGTACCACATCATCTATTAATCAAATAAAAAAATAGTTATATCTCGATCTCTTTATATAATTCATATATAAATTTAGACCAAATTTCAGGAAATACCATTAACATTAACCCAATAGCTGGTAATACCTCTTAACTTTCTAAAACCGACACTTTGCGCTCCTCAACTTTAACTGATTTCCAAAATGTCCTTTATTTAAATATTAAATCAATTTGTTTTCTCTTTTTCTAGTATGCCCCCATTATTTTTCGATGTTACCCACATCTTCAAAAACTCTTTAAGTTTTTTATGAATACCTCAAACTTATTAAGTGACTGTTTAGTTTATTTTTTCAATTTAATTTATTTATCAAATACCAACTTTATCCTTATCATCGTCGTCCTCCTTGCCTCTTCATCACAACCCTACAAACCCTCATTTTCAATTTTTTTCCTCTTTTCATTACATAGTTCCATTCATTTTAATTATTTCTCTTCCTCTTTCTTCTCCACTTTGTTTTTCTCCCTTATTTACTTCCCCCAAATTAAGAAACCCAATTATAAAAGGATCCAAATCTTAGAAAATTCTGACTCAGATGAAACCAAGTATTATGCAAATACTAACATAAAAAATCCAAATCAATGAACACTTATAAAATAGAATATCTAAATCAATCATATCTTAAATATAAAAAATCCAACTTGATAAATCAATTTTTATTTTGGGAATTTGAGAATATGTAAGGAATAAGAAATGGTTGTGAGGATATTTACAATTTTTTTAATCAATTTGTGTCAAAGTTAACCATCTTTTAATGATGCTGGAGGGGATTTAGGAAAACTTAAAGAATTTTAAGATGTATAGATAATATCCAAGAATAATGTGGGTATATTAAATTCGCATAGAATTTTATGGGGCCAACCAAAAAGCCTTTGATGTAAATATTTTAGTTAAATATTTAAATGAATGGCATTTGGGAATCAATTGAAGTTTGGGGGGAGGTAGGGAGTGCAAGTTTTAAAAAGTTAAGGGTATTTTTTTTTATTAATGGAATAAATGTTAAGAATATTTACTGTCATTTAGTCTTAATTAAATTTAACCCAAACCTAACTAAAGGTAAGTGTATATGTACATATTCATGTGTGAGGCACATAGCCCAGTGGTGAACAAGAGGAGTTTGTAGGGGGAGACCTGGGATCGACCATTTTGTGCCTCGAAGAGGGGCACGCAGTGCCGGTGAGATTTGTTGCGGTCAACATATGATCATTTGTTTCTACACTATTTGCGTCCAAACAAATAATTCGGAGTTTTAAGCGGTCCAAAAATAATCGGACTTGTGATGCAGTCATAGTCCATGTTTCTAATGTTGCAACCATACATGCCCTTAGCAGATCCATATTCTTCTTAGAAAAATAATGTGATTCGATTTGCATCTATTTCCCAATACGAAACGAGTAGGATTCACAAATACAACCATAAGCAAAATTAAATCATTCAAATTGGAAACATTGCTTTATTCTTTCACTCATCCAAATTCCAAAGAATGAACTGCCCTCACAGCGACATGTGATCAAATCCCCCACGCACCCACATGAGCTTAGCCTTAGCGTATGAGGCAACTCTCTCTCAAGTCGTCGGCGGCGGCGGCGGCGGCATTATTGGCATTTTTGTTTTTTGTTTTTTGTTTTTTTATATTTATTCCAAGCCTGCCTTTGTTGACCAACACATGTGGGGGCATCTTTGAAGTCTTGTGGAATGCTCCATCCATGGGGTCATTGTCTCTGTCCCTTCCATTATCTCTTTTCCCCCTTTCAATATTGATCACCCAAAACTTGGCTAATTTTAAATATGGTCCTGATGGATGGAGTTCCGGATCTCCTTCAAATGTTGTCCTCCGTCGATCTTGAGTGTTGATGAACGGCTGAGAGTGGGTTTGAGGGTTGCCTCCTGGAGCGTATGGATCTCAGTGGGATTGATTTGGAATGAAGCCGAGCTATCTGCAAAGAAGTCCCGGAATGGTTGTACCACCGTGGACCCTCCGACGATCAAGTTAGCCGAGATATTTATGATGATTCATGCTCTGAAGCACAGTAATTAAGAACATGAGAAACATGAATCAGATCTTATTCATATTTATAGGAAGAAGCAACAGTAGTAAAAATCTTGATGATAAAAGGTGACAACGGTAACAACAACCGGAAGAAGAAGAAGTAGAGAGAAGAAGTGAGGATAGAAGTGAGGAAGAAGGGGAGCTACCGTTAGTAGTTTGAATCTATAGATAGTATTTGTATGTGGGAAATAGTCCCACATCGGATGGAGAGGCGAATGCTCAATTCTTTATAATAATTCCCAATATTTAAATAATATTTTGAATAAAGTGGATTATGAGCCAAGTGAGCCTGATTTCTACCAGGCTTATAACATTCATCTTGGGTTGATTAATAACAAAGTTTGACATTTTGAATTTCAAATTGTTGTGTCTATTCAACTCTATAAATTATGTACTTCTCTTCACAGTTTTGGCATCTTTTCTCATTATCTTCTAAGGAGTTTCAAAGGGCTTTGTTGTATCTTGGGGGTGATTGCTCTCTGCTGTATTCCCATAGTGGGAGCAATATCATCTTTCGGAAAGTGTATTATACACGTCTCAAAACTTTTAATTTTGTCTTAACTCCCTGACGGCTTGATGTTTGAAAGTTAACCCTGAGGTTCTAGTTAATCTAGTTGGAAGGTTAAGGGCCTAAGGGGTTCATACATAAACAAAATGTTTTAGGGGTCGTATCTACAATTAGCTCCATTGGGTATTTGGAGCTTTCCTGTCCTTCTAAAATGCTCGCGAGATAAATAATTAGTAATTTCGAGTAACTAATTATCGTTCGAGTATTTTTTGACTTTTACGTTGATCTACTCAAGTCCATCATCAGCCTTCCCTGCCTCAAGACAAGATTGATACTTCTAAAATGATAGGAAAACAAATAAAGCCCACGGAATTTATAAATATTAAATAAGAATTTAACACCGTCATTCTATAATCCTAAAATATGACGAGGGAAAAGACCAAAACAGGAAATTAACAAAAATAAAAGAAAGACTGGCATGGAGAGAAAATTTTCTATGGAATAGGCATTTAGCGACCAATTTTTTTAGAATAATTGTCATTGTCAAAAACATTGGGTTTGTTTCGATATGGCAAAAACAGAACCAAATTAAAAGAGCAACAAAATCATAAAATAGCGGAGGTTTTCAAAAAAATTGTCCGCGCTTGTGAAAAGTTAGTCGAGCAGCGGAGAAGTTTTTCTCTTGTTTTTCCTTCTTAAACAGTGACCTAGGCTGACCAGCCTCATCTTATATCTTATATTGTAAGATCATCCGTCCTGTGATTTCAAATAAGCTATCTTCAAAGTTATTGATAAAAAATCTTTTATTTTTTTCCTTAATGGGATTTTTCTTCCCAAAACTTTTATATTTCTAAATGAGACCCTTAAAACTTCATATTTCTAAATAAGACTTTCAAATCCTTTAAGTCGTCTAAAATGGACCCCTATCAGTTAAATAATTATTAATTAGCCTAATTATGCTGTTAAATGCCTAATCTACCCTGAGCAATCTAATCTAAAATCAACCCATCCTTACTTAGAATATTTGGTCCTCTGAAGAAAAAATAATCATTTATAATTCATTAAGATGGGGTCAGAATGGTTTAAGAGAAAAACCACTAGAATCATAATTATAGGTGGAGGAAATTCTAATAGATGATTGGATGTTGGAATTTGAAAAGAAATAAAAATACGGTGTTAATGGAGTATGTAAGAAGAAGATACGGAGAAAATGGTCATTTTAAATGGAATTTGGATGTAAAACTAACCATGAGTCCAATTTAGACAACTTAAAGGATATGGGGTTCTTATTTAGAAATATGAAATTTTGGAGGTCTTATTAGAAATACGAAAAGCTTTGGGGGTTGAAAATAGAAAAAGCCCTTTCTTAATTGGGTTTAAAGCTAAATATTAATATGGATCTGCTTGTGAGTCTGGCCTGGCCCAATTCTCTTGGTCCACTATTGTTCCTTAAATACTACATACCATGAAACATGGATTTGTCCAGTAGAAACATCGAGGCATTTTAAGCTAAAGTAGACTCTGAACCTCCAACTAAGAAGATGCAAATATTATTTTTAATTGATATGTTTTCATTATGTTTGAAAATATATAAGATGTTCCTTATTTTTTGTTATTTTATATAAATATTATTTTCTATAGATGAATCTGTTAATTAAACACAGTTGTAACATATAAACACCGCAGGATAAAAAAATTATATAATTATATTGTTTATAAGAAAATATCTTATGATGACTTAAATCTTAGTTTGACATTTCAAGATTGCACAAAAACTTTTCGTATATTTTTAATATAAATACCATATACTTTATGACTTGAATGGATACCAAGAACAATCATGATAGCCGTAAAAATAATATGTTTTGATGTTTTTGATTTAAAATTCATAAATACAAACGTCGAGCTTGTATTATGCACAATCGTTATGAACCGATGCAAATAACAAACTATGTCAATGCCAAAAAGAAACCATGTCAACATTTTAGATACTAAAATTCTTTGTCCACGGATCCATTACCTAATAAACCTTTAAATGATGATGGTTATATGAACAGTGAAATATTAGCATCAACCATAAACCATAAACCAAATATAGTTTGTATAAGTAAATGTAAAACAATTATTGTTATTTGAAACATTCTTGTTTTCTTCATATTTAGAAAAATGATTTATCATGTTATTAGTTATTTTTGTTAAAAATTGAAAAATAAAAAATCAAGGACAATGGAATAAAAATTGAAAACCAAATAATTTTGTAAAAAAAATCTATCATAATTTTTTTTTATAAAAATGAGCCAATTGGATTTGCATAAAAGCCAACCTAAAAATTTAAAAAAAAACAACTTTAACAAAAATTGCTAAAACCCCATATAGCATTAAAACAATAAATCTTTGCAAGAAACTCAATCATCAACATTTTTCAAAGTTTAGAATAAGAAAATAAGAAAAAAATTTATTTGATTATTTTTAATTGTGGAAAATTATTGGGGCCAGATGAAATAAAATAAATTAAAAACTAAATGATTAAAAAAATAGCCAAAAATAAATATTTCAATGTTTTGGGGCTTCATATTAATAGGCTTTTTGGAAATGAATAATGAAAAATGATATGGAAATAAATATGGATAAAGGGAAAGGCAAAAAAGAAAATGTCAAAAATAACATTTTGATTTGCAAAAGATTTTTTGACCAACACAACTTTGTATTAGAGCAACTAGATTTTAACCCTACACGTAATGCACAGATTTGCAGCATTAAATAATTACTTAATCTAAAACCAAAATCAATAATTTATTCCCGACATCAATGTATAACAATTAATCTGAATTGAAATTTTGATAACTGTGTCAAATAAAAAAAATGGCATTACATATCCATATATGTATGAAAAGCAACATTTAAAATAAGGTATGGAGAAGCATTAACATTAAAAGAAAATGTTTATATTTTATCTTTTCAAATCCCATTGATATTTTCTAATCAAACTCTAATGCAGACATGATTTTCTTATGCATTAATTTTTAATTTTCTTAGTCTATTTTTTATTTAAATATCAAGTCTTATTTTATTTGTTTCTTTATAATAATTATATATTAGAATTAGATCTTAATTTAACATTTCATGATTGTATATATGCTAAATTTCACTTTAATATCAAAATATTATGGTATTTTCTTAGATAAATACCATAATAAGTTGTAAGTTGATAGATGATACTAAGAACAAAAAATAAAGATACCTAAATAGGTATTATGTTTTTGAATTTTTCAATTTAAAATTTATATGCAAACACATAGTTTACATTATGCCATGTGATTATCAACTAATGCAGATAATAAACCATGCCAATGGTGTAGCAGATTTTTTCTGAATGAATATAACGACTCTGAAATCTCTGTACAGAAATTTTCTTGTTAATATAAAAAAAAGAGTATTATAGGCTGTGTAAGAATTAAAAATTATTTCTATTAAATAAAAATAAGAAACAACTTGTTGCTCATTGGTAAAGTCTTGCATTGCTGTGACGTAGCTTATATGTTCGATTTGCATCAAACACAATTTATTTTTCTGATTTTTTCTTTTTAATTTTTGGAAGCCCAAGAGTTGCCCGTGCAATACACGGGAAAAGGAAAAGTGGCCCTCTGCCGGGTCCAGCGAGAGAAGTTCTGGTATGGGTGACCTCCTGAGAAATGACCCCTTGCCGGGTCCAGTTCGCTCCGAAGGGCAAAACCGTGTGGCTTCGTCCAGAGCGGACAATACCGTCTATGTTGTTTATATCAAACTACTCTCGTATACACTCATACTTTGATTATTAAACTACAAACAAATACATTAGATTAGTGACTGATAGTCTAGTGACATATCAACTTGATTGTTGTAGTGATTTATAGGTTATACTGTTTACCTGTACCTGTTACTCTCACACCCATGTCATTACTATATGCCTGCTAGTTCATGCTTGTTGTTATTGTACATTATATATTGCTATATTACATCGTCTTACCGACCTGAGTATGCATGATTAGAGTGAGAAGTGGCCATAGCCCAGATCAGGACCTACCTTGGTTCGAGAATATTGCAAACATCTAGTTCAGTGACGTCATCGCTATCTTTTCCTTATCACTATCTGGTTAGTTATCTTTTTTGCTTGTATCCATTGCACCCTGATTAGTTTAAATATGATAGATTTAACGACTGTATATCTCGTTATCTGTGTTAGATTACTGCTTACCATGTACTGTTAGAACTCGAAGTGTGACCACGGTAGGATCATTCCTTGACCGTATGAGTATGGTTGGTCTAGTCATTTTCGTATTTCCGTATTTTAGGAAGCGAGGCGTGACATGGTTTTGGAAAGTGGGGGTGAGTCGTGACAAAAGAGGAAATTGAAAAATAGTGTTTTGACCAAAAAGATATTTTGACTTAAAAAAGGTTCTCTAAAACACCCTCCTTTGTATTAGAGATATACTAGATTTTAACCCCTTCCCTTTCTGTTGGCTTGATGTATAGTCTATTATTGCCCTGAGAAAACTTCACGAAACCGAAGGTGAAGTTGGAAATTCTTTCCTGAGCTCAACCAACTAAACTAAGGAGGGGCCTCAACCGTTAGAAAGAGTGGTGAAAACGCTTGCTCGAACGGAGGCAAGCACTAGATCTTGCTTTCTCTAACTCTGCTAACGTAAAGCGAGGAGTTGAGCCTGAACTGGCGAACCACCTCTTCCGGCTTCTTTCTTTCTGGAAGCTGAATGAGCTTCGCGGCAAGGAGGCTTTGATTATTATTTCTTCTGCAGGAGCTATGACGTCATTCCTTACGGCAACCACTAGAATATCTTCCTTTTGCCCAGAGGAGCATTCGGGGAGTCTACTAAGGTGAAGTATGCCATTAGTAAGACTCTCTAGAAGCTTTAGGAGCAATGGAGTCTGGTGAGGTAGCTCTTGTCTCTTGGTCAGCTGTTTCCGCTCGAGTGAAAATGCTTTGGCATCAAAAGAAGAGCAGGAAATGGGAATACTGGATAGCGTATACTGGTGAATCACATGGAAGGGGAGCACATCCGTTTTCTTGCTCAAGTCAACTACCTTACGAGTAAACAAGTATGAACTACCTTAGGAAGATTCGACGATAGCGGTTCTGAGAGTAATAGCGACTCTGAACCCCGGTGAGCCCTTTGGGCCCGGTTTTCCCATCGAGCTCGGTGAGCCCCTTGAGCTTGGACAAGAGAGCGATTCTGCTAGTATTTTTTTGCTATTTCGATATCGCTTCCTCGTTGAGACTCCGCGCACTGGGAAAAGGCTTCCGCGTAAGTACAGAAATAAACCGGCCACTAGTTACGAAGTGAACATAAGGTATCGAGAGGTCCTTCACAGGACCCCCCGGGGTCTCCGTGCTCGGTCTTGCGAGTAAAATCGCTTAATATCCCAACGAGGAATTGGTCAACAACTTAGGTCACTGGCAGTAAGCTAGGAATAAGACCACTCCATTGGTGAATGAATTGGGGGAGAATGAAACGAGAGGGAAGACAGTGGTATCTGGTGAGTAATTAGCCGTCACAGTCCAGCAGACTAGATCGAACTCCGGCCTCTTGGGTCTATCTCACTTCGGATTACGAGCGAGATAATTCGAGATATCTGTCGTTCGGGAGGATAGTTTTAACTCAACTCGCTACGCTCGGCCCTGCGGGGCTTTGCGCCTGGATCGGTTCCCAAAAGGATCGTTCGCTTCGCTCTCCATTTCGAAGGAAAGATGAAGCAAGCCAAGCGCGAAATCAGCTTACGGGAAGGTACCAACTTCAAGGGGAAAAGGAGCTGAGATTTGGCTAAATACGGAAGAAACCACTTAGTATCCAATTTCACTAAGTGAGGTCAAACTACGAAGTTGACTAAGGAGGGCCATCAGCCAAACCAACCCTTGGCTCCACTAGGCTCAACCCTCACTGTTCGGGCCCACCGGGCCCACCGTCCGGGCTCACCGAGCTCACCGGGCTCGCCGGACAGGGTTGTTCAACAGAGGGGCACCCCCTCAAGCGCCGGGGGCATTCGGGCTACACCGTTCCGCTGCGCTCCACTCGTTCACTTGCCTGCGTAACGCGTGGGACCATAGATGATCTAAAATATTTATACTTGAATATCTACTGTAATACCTGGTCTTCTTGTATTCGTATTTTTGGTGAATAAATATTTTTCCTTTTTCTTTTCCTATTCTATCCTTGCCCTAACCAACACCCATGCCCAGCCCTGGCCCATCTCTGCACTCCCTTATTTCTTTTCCTTGGGCCAAGCCAACACTCCACACCCAAAACCCATTCCTTTTATTTAAACCAAAACCCAAAATCCAAAATAGTTTTTGAAATTCTATTAATAGTTTTAAATGGTTATTAATCTTCTATAAATTATTATTATTGTGATTTACTTGGGTTGATACTGTCAGGTGTAGGGAAATCCCCTCATGATTTAAAATTGTATTGATGGTGATTAATTTTGTTGTTTTCCTAAATCAAAAAAAAAACCCAATGCTTTCATCTTTCAAATCTCTATCTCTCTCCCTCTCTCTAACCGACTCTCTCTCAAACCCCTCTCCCTTCACCGAGCTCTCCTCGCAGGAGCCACCTCACACTGCTGCAACTTCCTCCGTCAACCACCGAGCCCATCTTCCTCGTCTCCTCTCCACAACCTTCACCTCCGACCACCACCATGAGCTCCTCCGCTTCCTCCTTAACCCACACCCGAGCTCATCTCCCCACTTCTTTCCTCTCTCAAACCCGACCCCTACATCACCACCTCACTTGCACTCAGACCTCGCCGCCGCCGTCCACCACCTCAACTACTGCCGCCGCTGCCTTCTTGCCGTCGACGAGGCCCCCACTACCTCCTCCCTGCATCGCTGCAGCCAAGCCACGCAGCCACCACCGTGCCAAGCCGAGCCTTCAGTTTTTACACCCTCGAGCCTATCTCTGTCGCTCCCACTGCTCATCGCCGTCGTCCTTACTGTTTTTTTCAGGCCAGTGAAGACCCATCACTTGTTTACTCATGCTAAGATATAACACTTAGCTTAAAATTTTTTGCTATAACTATATACACATATATATTTAAATCATAATTATAATCGAATTGTTATAGAGGACCATTGTGTTGATTATACTGAATCGAAACCAACTAAGGTTTATTATCCCATATTGATATCATTTAGAATTCATATGAATCAATTATTGTTTAAAATCAATTTGTTAAAACTGACGTTGATTGGTTTACAAATACATAATCTAAGCCCCCGTTGCATCATTTGATTGAAAATCCTATTCAAAATCCCATACTTTGTGATCAATAGTTTCCTTTACTCGTTAACTAATATCGCATAGAATTTAAACACAAGTTATCAAGCGTTTAGGTCATGAAATGACACCCCCAATTGGCGATGTTAAATCTGGAATTTACCATGCGAGTCGCAGTGTAAGTTAATCAAATATAAATCGAATAGTGGCGTTCTAGGGCTCGTATCGAAACCAATTAAATAATATATAAACCTATATAAGTTGTTACTGGATATTTCCATGTTACGATAATGAAAAGGGGAGAGAAAATACGGCTCTGGACTGCAGTCCAGAGCAATATTTTTTGTCATGGCCTGAATTGAAACATACATATCTTTCTGTACAGATCTGATAATATGCGGAAACTCACATCGTTGCGTATATAATCGAGTTAGCTAACTGTTGGTATTAGTTTCATTAAAATTAATTGTCGTTTGATATTTTAAAAGTATTTTAAACTGTTAGCGTGTTCTGCTATTTTCTGCAGTGACCATTTATATATATTGACATTAAATAAAACACAACTCCCTGTATACAACGGCTATTAATAATCCGTCCGTTGATTTGAAAACTTAACTGATAAAACTAGATATTTGAACTGTAGTGATGCCTAATTCTGTACGTAACTAATGGCAAAATACATGCAAAATTGGACTTCTAGTTCTGAAACTGGAATTCCAGCAGTTAACATCCGTTTTAAAATAATCATATCTCCTAAACCAGTATCCCGATTGAGTTGAAGCCAATCTTACTGTTTAGATTAATGAGTCTACTTCATATGTACCTTATATTGGTTCGCCTGATTCTGCATGTATAAATTATGGTGAATTTTCCAACCTGAATGACACTGATTATTTTTTTGAAGTGTATTTACTTTCTATCATGCCATGTGACTGCTTTATACTCAATGATTAGTTACTATTCACACTGATACCCTAGTAACTATTTTGCATTATCGAGTCATAATAGGTATCGATTGGATTATGACAAGTACGTTAGTGAAAGTGATTAAAAAAGTGATATAAGTGAAAGCGTGATTGAATAATGAAAGTGATACATACTTGTACTCAACCAATCTGATTCTTGAACATATACTATAATCTGGGAAAAATGGGAAAATCGAGGGTGGAATCGAACTAGTATTTAGTGAGGTCTAGCGATTTAGAGGATGATCATTTGATATCAGTTATATATATATATATATATTATATATATATATATATATATATATATATATATTAGGTCGTGTGCTTAGCTGCATGGTTGTAGAGTTATATCCCGGGCAACAGTGCTGATGATGCTTAATATTGACGATCTCCAAGATCAGGACACGTGGCGGATGGCATGTCCCAGAAATCAGAAGGAAGGGCCCATAGAGGCTGACCCGGCCGCCCCTGTACCCGACCTGCAAGCACAAGCTAGCATTCCTCGGGGCTCCTTGATGTTGATTGGCCTCCTCGGCCCCTCAGCTCGCCCTGAGCTGCCATAAGACCAAGGCCCTTCGGCCCTCTCGCTCGTCCCCGAGCCCCCCGGCCGAGGCCGTCTTCCTCTGTCCTCCGACCAGCTCCACCGCTCACAGGCGTAACCACCGCTCCGCGAATCTCGCCATGCACGGATTCTCCGCCAGCAGCATCCCACGTTCCACGCCTCCACGATCCCTATTAATGGACAATCCACTCTCTATGCGGGCGTGACGTCGGGAGCGTAACTGCCGGCAAGATTCTCGCGCCCGCTGCTGCGTGCCGCCACCGCTATATAAACCCCCATTATAGAGGGGTCAAGTAAGCCATTTTTACTCCACCTAGTCGTTATGTTGCTCGGATCTAGTACTAACTTGATCATCGGAGGGTCCTCGGTGGTACCAAACCACCCCGGGACTTCTTTGCAGGTACTCGGCGCTAAACTCCTCCAATCACCAATCTCCTCAAAACCCATTAAGACCCACACATAACAGGGGATCCCCACCAGAATCCACCGAGAGATCGACGGAAGACAACATCTGAAGGAGACCCGAAAAGGACCTCCATCAGTTGGCGCCGTTTGTGGAAAACGAAAACTCCACAAAAACAAAGTTGGCCTTCCGATCTCCTTCCACATGGCAAGTAATCGCCCTGAAAATCCGGGTACCAGCCACCACCTTCCCCTCAGTGGAGGCGCGGGCGAACCTCAACCGAATTTCATCGGCCCCTCCACCGGCCACTGCCTCGCGGACCCCGCCGAAAGAAACCAAGGCCCATTAAGAGCTATGGTCACGACGACAGGGGGCCAATCGGGCTCCTGCGAGGCCCAGTGCCCCACGCCGGCAACAGACACCAGCGGTCGCCCGAGCAAAAAGGCCAGAGGCCACGAGCCCATCACCTTTGGCGACGGGGACCTCCACGGCGTATCCGTACCCCACAACGACCCACTGGTGATCACGGCCCGAATCCACCGGTACGAGGTCCGCCGGATACTCGTTGACTCAGACAGCTTGGCGGACATCCTCTTCCACGACTGCTTTCTACGCATAAGGCTCACCCCAGCAGACTTGAAACCGACCTCTCATATCCTTTCAGGGTTCACCAACCACTCCATCCCGGCGCAAGGGGTGGTCACCCTGTAGTTCAACATCGGGGAGCCCGGCCGCACGCGTACGTTGTTGTGGACTTCATCATAGCAAAAGTCCCATCGGCCTACAACGTCCTCCTCGGCCGTTTGACGCTGAGCTCCCTCCAGGCCTAGATATCGACCTACCACCTGGCGATAAAGTTCCCTCTCGATCAGGGCGGGATAGGTCGGGTCTACGGGAACCAGCGGGTCGTGAAGATATGCCTTACTGAAACGTCTTCGTCCGAGCGGCCAGTCAACGACGCCGAGGTAAGTGACGACATCAAGGGTTCCCTGAACACCCGAGATGAGCGGAAGGAGGTCCGGGGGGCGCCGGTCGAACCCCTGACCGAGGTACCCCTAACAGAAGGGGACCAGGGAAAAACCGTCCAGGTCGGATCACTCCTGACGGAGGCTCAGCGAGATGACCTGGTCAGATTCCTCAGAGATAACTCCGACGTCTTCGCCTGGGCGCCTGCTGACATGCCTGGGATTGATCCTAAAATCATCTCCCACAAGTTCGGAGTTGATCCTGCGGCCCGACCCGTCAGACAGAAGAAGAGGAGCTTTGCCCCGGTCAAACAGAAGGCTATCGAAGAGGAGGTTGATCGGCTTCTCGCCGCCAACTTCATCAGAAATGTACCCGACTCGGAGTGGCTGGCGAACGTAGTTCTGGTCAAGAAGTCAAGCGGGAAGTGGTGCATGTGCGCCGACTTCACCGACCTTAATAAGGCATGCCCCAAGGACAACTATCCACTCCCCCGGATAGACCAGCTCATCGACAGCTCAGCCGGCTACGAGCTGTTGAGCTTCATGGATGCTTTCTCCGGCTATAACCAAATCCATATGAATCCTGAAGATGAAGATCTCACCGCATTCACAATGGACCGGGGGGTATATTGCTACAAGGTGATGCCCTTCGGCCTCAAGAACGCCGGGGCCACGTACCAAAGGTTGGTCAACCGCATGTTCAAGCCATAGATCAGAAGGAATATGGAAGTCTACGTTGACGACATGCTCATCAAATCCGTGTCATCGGCTGACCATGCCAGGGATCTCGACGAGGCCTTCGAAGTGCTCCGCAAGTTCAAGATGAAGCTAAACCCCGCTAAGTGCGCATTCGGAGTCACCGGGGGAAAGTTCCTCGGATTCATGGTCACTCACCGCGGAATCGAAGATAACCCAGAGAAAATCGACGCTATCCTCAACATGGTCGCGCCCAAGAACAACGTCGAGATCATGCGGCTAACAGGACGAGTCGCCGCTCTAAGCCGTTTCATGTCCAGGTCAGGGGAAAATGCCTTCCGTTCTTTAAGGCTCTGAGGAAAATCCCGAGGTTCAAATGGTCGGAGGAGTGCCAAGACGCCTTCGACCAATTGAAGAAGCACCTTGCGACGCCACCACTGCTCTCCCGACCAGTTGAAGGAGACGAGCTGTCGCTGTATCTGGCGGTATCCGACCAAACAGCAGTCTCGGTGCTCGTCCGGGAGGCCGATGGAGCGCAAAAGCCGGTGTACTATGTGAGCCACGTATTTAAGGACGCAGAAAAGAGATACCCTGCCATAGAGAAGATTGTCTTAGCCCTCGTGGTAGCCTCAAGGAAGCTGCGGCACTAATTCCAAGCACACACCATCATCGTCCTCACCGAACGCCCGTTGGGGGCTATCCTAGCATCACCAGAATTCTCGGGCCGCTTAGAAAAGTGCAGGTGGGAGCTGTCTCAGTTTGATATAAAATATTGCCCGAGGCAGGACATCAAAGCGCAGGCCCTGGCCGATTTCATCGTTGAATGCACCATCCCTAGCAAGAAGCCGGAGTCCACGCCGCCCCTCGCAACTCAGTGTCCCATCGCGGAAAGGCCTGGCTCGGTTCCTGAGTGAGTCATCTTCGTCGACGGGTCTTCAACCGAGGAAGACTGCGGTGCCGGCCTCATTATCCGGGGCCCGAACGAAGCAGAGATGGAGTACTCCCTGAAGCTCGGTTTCAAGGCCTCGAACAACGCGGCAGAGTACGAGGCCTTCCTGGCCGGACTACGCATGGCCGCCGGGCTGGGACTGAAGATAATTCGAATCCGCGGCGACTCGACCCTTGTTGTCGGTCAAGTGACCGGCCGCTTTGAAGCTCGGGAGCCTTTGATGATGAAGTACCTGGACGAGGTGAGGAAACTCCGAAGGAACTTTGATGAAGTCCAGGTAGAAAAAATACCCAGGAAGCTGAATGCCCAAGCCGACGCCCTAAGCAAGCCGGCTTCGTCATACTCGGCCAACAATAAGCGGTCTATCCTCTTTGAAACCTTGCCTCAACCCAGCGTGGAAGACGGGGCGACGACACTCCACGTGTATGCGGCGCAGGAGGGCGACAAAGATTGGAGGAAGCCCCTCGTGGAATTCCTGAAGGACGGTACGCTCCCAGAAGACCGGGAATCCTCCCGCCGTCTCCGGGCCAAAGCACGCCACTTCGTCTGGAGCAATGGAAACCTTTATAAGAAGGCTTTCACACAGCCCCTACTCCGGTGTGTTGACCCCCACGAAGCCGACTAAGTCCCTCGGGAAATTCATGAGGGGGTTGTCGGTGCACACCAGGGGGCCCAAACCTTGATCCAAAAGGCGTTGCTCCAGGGGTACTACTGGCCCACTATTCACGAGGACGCCCAGAAGCTAGTCAGGAGATGTAAGAGCTGCCAGCTCCACAGCAGCATCCCCCGCCTCCCCGCTACCGAGCTGACTGCCCTAACATCCCCATCGCCGTTCGCCCAATGGGGATTGGATATGATCGGCCAGTTCCCTACCGGTACAGGCGGGCACAAATACATCCTCGTCGCGGTAGACTACTTCACCAAGTGGATCGAGGCCATCCCCATCAGGAATCCGGACGCCGCCACAACCATCAAGTTCCTGCAAAACAACCTGATACTCCGGTTCGGCATCCCGAGGTGTATCATCACCGACCACGGGACGAAGTTCGAGAACGAGAAAGTGAAGGACTTCTGCAAGGAATACCATATCCTTATGAAGTTCGCCGCGGTCGTGCATCCTCAATGCAACGGGCAGGCCGAAGTCGCTAACCGAGACGTCCTCCGAGGTATCCGGACCCGCCTAGAAGGGTGACAAGGCAATTGGGTCGAAGAACTACCGCGGGTCTTATGTGCCCTGTGCACGTCAAAGAAGACTCCCACCGGGGAGACCCCCTTCAGCCTCTGCTATGGGACCGAAGCGATGGTCCCAGCGGAGATCGGACTACCCAGTCACCGGGTCAAGCACTTCGATGATGAAACAAACACCTCGGTGCTACGTACCAACCTGGACATCTTGTTAAAGAAAAGAGACCGGGCTCAGATCAGAGCTGCCACTTATCAACAACAAACGGCCCGATACTACAACGCTCGAGTTAAGCACCGCTCCTTAAAGACCGGGGATCTGGTCCTGCGGAGAAACGAGTTCATCGACCAAGGCAGGCTTCACAAGTTCTTCCCGAAATGGGATGGTCCCTTCCTCGTCTCTGAAGCGCTCCCCGGCGGAGCCTACCGCCTACAAGATGCGGACGGACGCAAACTCCCGCGGCCTTACAACGTCGAGAATCTCAAGCTATACCAATGAGGTCAAAGCCAGCAAATGTGTAACCCCACTTTTTTCTTCGCAAAGAAGATGTAAAATGTTCTCTAAAAATCTTGTCCATTCGAATAAAGAAACATTGGAACATCTCGAATAGAGTTATGTCTTTACAACCCAAAACCCTCGCCAAGAGGCGGCCGCGCAGCTTCACTGCTCGGTTATCCTTAGTGGGTTTCCTACAGCCCCTCCAACGCAAAGGAACAAAAGTCCTCCTTAGAGACAACCCAGCAGCTGCCCTGCTCAGTTATCCCCGGCGGGCAGCTCCCCTACCGCAATGCCAGGGATCAGAAAGTCCTCCCAAAGGCAACCCAGCAGCTGCCCTGCTCGGTTATCCCTGGCGGGTAGCTTCCCTACCGCAACGCCAGGGATCAGAAAGTCCTCCCAGAGGCAGTCGAGCCCAACCATCGCTCGGCTATCCCTGGCGGATAGCTTCCCTACCGCAACGCCAGGGATCAGAAAGCCCTCCCAGAGGCAGTCGAGCCCGAGGATCCCTCGCTCGGCTGTCCTTCGGACAAAAGCCCTCGCCAAGAGGCACCGGGCAGTAACCCTGCCTGGCCAAGGGTCCTTGGTAGGCTTCTACAGCTCCTCCCGCGCTAAGGACCAAAGTTCTCCCAGAGGCAGTCGAGTCCTTGCTCCGCTATCCTCGGCTGGTAGCATCCTACCACAACCGACAGGGATCAAAGTCCTCGCCAAGAGGCACTGGGCAGTAACCCTGCTCGTTCCCTGTCCTAAAGGATCAAAGCCCTCGCAAGAGGCAACCGGGCAGCTACCCTGCTCGGTCATCTGCAACTGGTAGCTCCCTACATGACGCTTGGGATTGAAGCCCTCGCAAGAGGCATCCGAGCGGCTACCCCGCTCGGTCATCCCAGGCTGGTAGTTGCCTACCCACGGTGCCAGAGATCAAAGCCCTTGCCAAGAGGCAGCTGCGCAGCTCCACTGCCCGGTCACCCCTGCCCAGTTATCCTCGGCGGGTAGCTTCCCTACAGCAACACCTGAGATCAAAGTCCTCGCCAAGAGGCACTGGGTAGTGACCCTGCTCGGTCCCCGTCCTGAAGGATCAAAGCCATCGCAAGAGGCAACCGGGCAGCTACCTGTTGTTGGGGTAAAAATTTACACCCCGGTTGACCAAGTCAAAATCAAAGTCAACCCCAAGCCAAGTGGGCCTAAGCCCAGATCCAGTGGGCCCATGCCCGGGTCGAGCCCGAACATGAAGCGGCCAGCCTCCCCCCATGCCAAGATAAAAATTTTGTAATAAATAATTTTTTTGTATTTCTTTTATTTTTTTTTATGGATAAATGTAAGAAAAATAGGCATAAAGCCAAATTTTTGTAAAGCCCATGGCTTATATGTAAAAAGAAATGGCACATGAGCCATGGGATAGGCAAAATGCCATTTTGCGAAGCCCAAGGGGCTATGTGTAAAGTGTATAGCCTATAAAGGCAAGGATAATGAAAAAATCCCAACAACTTTTCTCTCTCCAAAAAATTTTTATATCTGAGATCTTTTCTCCTTCTTCAAGGTTCCAAAACCTTCTTCTTTCTTTTGAATTAAATCAAGAGTTTTACTCTTCATTCTATAAAACTAAATAGTTTTTCACCACAAAACCAATAAAGGGGAACTCAGATCTTCCACTAGATCTAAAAAAGAAGAGATTTTTAAAATCTCATATCTCTTGATCTTCAAGATCCAGCAACTAAAGGAGAAAGAAGAAGAACCCCTTTCATCAACCCCAAAACATCTTAGGAGTTTAACTCCACCCTAATTTCTCTTTCGAGAATTTCTGGGGCTAAAAGCCTCTTTTTCTCGCCGGCGCCCAAGCGCCAAGCGCCCACGTGCCGATACGTGGCGCGCTAGCACTCGAGCGCAAAGCGCCCACGTGCCGACACGTGGCGCGCTTGCGCTCCAGCGCCCTGCGCTCAAGCGTAAAGCGCCCACGTGCCGACACGTGGCGCGCTTGCGCTCCAGCGCCCAGCGCAAGCGCAAAGCGCCCACGTGCCGACACGTGGCACGCTTGCGCTCCAGCGCTCAAGCGCAAAGCGCCTACGTGCCGACACGTGGCGCGCTTGCGCTCTAGCGCCCTGCGCTCTAGCGCGAAGCGCCCACGTGCCGACACGTGGCGCGCTTGCGCTCAAGCGCCCAGCGCTCAAGCGCAAAGTGCCCATATGCCGACACGTGGCGCGCTAGCGCCTAAGCGCACAGCGCTGACCCCACGCGTCCTTTAGGCGCTTTTTCCCTTTTTTTGTATATATACATGTATATATATGTACAGATACACACACACTCCACAACACTGTCCCTCCCCAAAAAAAATTTGGGCCGGGGCGCTGCCCCGCACCCCGCACCCCGCACCCCGCAAGGGGGCTACTAGCCCCCTTGACCCCCAGCCCACTATCCGGGTAGCGGGACCCCCGTAAAAACTCTGCGTGGCTCCCGATATATCCAAACCCCCCTTCCAAAACAACACACACGTACACTGCACATTGAGTTCGCATGACCAGTTTAACCCGTCAATCGGAGGTTCCCTCGCTCCAAAGGCGAGGGGTAATTAACGGCAGCTTAGTCCGCGGCTGCCGAAGATTCGGAGCCCCACAATCATTAAACCCCGGCCTACCTTAGGCAGAGGGAATCTGTAGTACGCCTGACAAGCGCGCGCGTATCCCCATCTCAATGGGGTGACGAAAAACACCCTACAGATTCTGGCACGCCCGGTGGGACCTTTCTCTCCTCCCATATTTCGGGTTAAACGTTCATGCGAACTCAATCCATATACATATCGATTGTCTATACTGAAATGATGTTTTTTTTCTGTGCAGTAATCAACTTTCGACGGCAATGTCTCCCAAGACGAATCAGCTTCCAACCTGACCTCGATCCCGTACGTGGTCAAGGTCAATGCTCGTGTGGTTCTCCCTGCAAGCCTCAGTCGACAGTGGGAGGAACTGCCCCGCCAGTTTGGTTCCGTCATCATCTACCCTACCGGAAGCACTCATCTGGCAGAAATTCCGGCGAAACAGGCGGCCAAGCCGTTCTTAAGGGCAAGAGGCCGAATGTCGTGATCGCCAAGGCACCACAACCGAAACTTAAGACGGTGTCTAGACAATTCTCTGGTGCTCTAGCGGGGGGCAAGAACTCCGGCACAAAGGGCAACATCAAATGTTGCGGACGAGCTCAGGCGATGACTCCAACAAATGCACAATCGAGCGTATCTCCGAAGCCCTCCATCGCCCGGTCTGCGGCGTCTTCCCAAAGAGCCGAAGTCTGCCAGGTGCTTAGAACAGAAAAGTTAAGGCAGAAGCGACTCAGGTATCGAGCCAACAAGAGGGCCAGGGCTTCGGCCAAGTGGAATCTTGTGAAGTTCCAAGAACAGGGTTACCCTGTGACGACGGTTGAGTCAGCCGTAAAGATCAGCAATTCCTTCGAACCCCTGAAGTGGGTTCAGAAAAATGCCATGACCGCCCGAATCAAGAAGACAGCGGTCCGAACGTCGCTACAAAGAGACGTGTCCCGGCCCCAACAGAAAAAGTATGGCACTGTCTCTTCAAGGGTCTATCAGGCGCTTTGTGCCGCACGAAAGCAGCGGGGCAAACCCAGAAAAGAAGCGCCAGCACCATTCAAGAACCTGGTCAGGCCAGCCGCCGATAATAAAAAGACGGCTGGATATATTATCCATACGGTCTATATGGCGGGCGGGCGCCCCAGCAATAACCTTCACAGCAAAAGCAAGGATGGGGCCACCACATCCCAAGCCTAATCTGGCTTGAATGTGGTTGCCGCTGCCCAAGAACAGCCGCCTCCACTGGATGAAGAAAACCCTCTCGATGAGGATGATAGGCAGAAAGACCCCTCGGTCCATGCAGAGTCAAGCTCAGACAGCGAGGAAGAGCCGACTTTCCGCCCCAGGACTGCGGAGCAAGAGCTGCTTCAAGAGCTTCGAAAACAGCTCAGGAGCAAAGATAAAGAGATGGCCAAGCTCTATTCGAAAATTGACGATCTAACGAATGTTGTGATGCAGCTTACGGCTCAAATTGCTCGAGCGCCTCCTAATCAAGCACAAGTTGCTACTCATCAGCCGGGTGATGACAATCCGAAGCAGCCAATGCCTGTTCCTTTGGGTCCAAGGCTGGTCGAGCCGCACGAAAGCCGGCCACATTCCGCTTCTGGGGACGCCTTGGCCCCAGATAGCACTATCCCACTAACACAAGATCGGATAATGGATTTGGTCACCAGCAAAGTTAAAACATTGGTGGCTGAAGCTGAAGCTCAGAAAGAAATTGGCAGAAGTGGACGGTCATATCCCGCACAGTGCGATCTGATCGAGTTCCCGAGTGGCTACGTCATTCCTAAGTTCGGAAGATTTGACGGAACAGGGAATGCAAATCTACAGTCGCCCACTTCAAAGCATCATGCGGAAATACAGGGGGCAATGACGCGCTCCTTCTTCGTCAGTTTGTCAACAGCCTGACCGGTGTCGCCTTCGACTGGTACGCAAGTATACCAGACGGGTCCGTCATTACCTTTGCCCAAATGGAGTCTCTGTTTCGGCAAAGGTTCATGAGCGTCAGTGATAAAATCTCCATTGCCGACCTTGTGAGGACCAAGACGGGGAAGAATGAAAGCAACACCGACTTTATCGCTCGATGGCGTAATCTCACAGTCAAGTGCGAACCGCCGCTGGAGCAGGACCAGTCCGTCAGCCTTCTCATTGGGAACCTCAGCAATTGGATGGTCCCATTCTTGTGTACAGCGGGCCTCAAGACATTTCAGGAGCTAACCAAGAAAGTCCAAATGCTGGAACGCTCGAAGCAAGAGTCCCCGCCGGACTCTCAGAGAGACAGAACTTGGAAAAGCAAGCGGGACGACAACCGTAGAAGCGGGAGTTCCAGCAGCACCAATATCTTCAATGCGTCCGACAATGAAGAAAAACGAAGGGCGGGCGAATCCAAAACCAACCGGTTTCGAAAGCCATTGCTGGGAGGAGATGGGCCTTCGCTAGAGGAGAAGAAGAACAAGGTTTACTCTTTCAGAAGGGACAAGGTCCGTAAGCTATTTAAAGATGCCTTGAACAATGGTCTACAATTGCCGGAGTCGAAAAGACTCCAAGAAGCAAAAATGACCGACAATCCCCTGTATTGCCCGTACCACCGAGTAGTGAGCCATGCGATCAAGGATTGCTATATCTTCAAGGACTGGGTCGAGAAGCAGTACAAGACTAGAGAGATCGTGCTGTCCAAAAGCGTGCTGGTGAACAATCAAGTTGCAACCGCCAACTTTATACAAACAGAAGTTGAAGCCTTCTGGGAGCAGACAGCCGAACCCGCTGCCCTGAGAAATGAAACGGACTCATCGCAGCCTCCGTAGAGTACGCACATATCTAATAAGACGAAGAAGATGATAAAGCTACTTCGGAAAGAGCCCAGGACGGAATGGGAAGGGCAGAAGAAGCCTACCAGTCCAGCTGCCAATGCGGCTCCATCAGGCACAAAATCCAAGAAGCTCAAGAAGAAGAAAAGTGCAGCTCGGCGCGAAAAAGAGTCTGCAGGGAGATCGACCTTTCAAAATTCCCTCGAAGAATATGAACAGAAGGAAAGAACTCTGATTCAATTGAAGGAGTTCCTCCCTGTATGAGCGGCTGAAATTCTGGAGGAGTTAGAGGAAGACTCCAATGAAGAGATCCCTATAGTGACCTGCTATGCCATCCATCTGGGCAGCGACTTTGAGGGGGAGCTCTGTTTTCCCGAAGAGGGCGAGGAGCTTGCCACAAAGGCCAATCAAATCCAGCTCAGAAGCGGCATGGCTCTACCGCCAAATCAGGGCAACGCCCAAAAGGGAAGGAAAAACAGGTGGCTAATGAGGAAGATGGCAGAGAGCCGGTTGATGAAAACTCAAGTCCTTCCACGGTGGACTATAATGTCTTGGCTCATCTCCGGAAGCTTCCATCTCTCCTGAGCATCTACGATGCCTTGGTCCTATCTAAGGAGCTTAGAGATGTCCTCATTCACGCTGTACAAAACCCTGAGCGGTATCAGGCTCGCTTTGCGAAAATTAATATGAAAGAAGCTCAGTACGCTTTGCAAGCCGCCGCAATCACATTTAAGGATGAAGACTTGCTACTGGGAACAGCTGAGCATAATCGGCCGCTTTACGTGACCGGGTACAGCGACGGAGATCGAATTAATCGCATATTGATTGATCCGGGGTCCTCAGTGAACATCATGAACTTGCGAACACTGAAGAGTTTGTCAATGGACGTCCGACACCTGTCAAGGGAAAGGATTGTCATTCAAGGCTTCAATCAAAACTGCCAGCAAGTTCTGGGGTCTATAGCTTTGCTAATCAAATTCGGGGATCTGCAAACTGAAGCTAAGATATACGCGATCGATGCCGACACGTCTTATAAGATTCTCTTGGGACGGCCGTGGCTCCATGATTACGGCATCGTCCCATCAACTCTCCATCAATGCATGAAGTATACTAAAAATGGCGAAGAAAGACGCATTGACGGAGACATCCAGCCGTTCGGTGTGCATGAAGTCCGATATGAAGATTCTCGGTACTTTATGAACCACCAAAGTGCTAAGCCACAACTGACTGAGGATAGAGCGGCCCCAAGACTCAAAGGAAAATCTGAGCCGGCTGTCACTTTCAAAAGCAAAAACGCCCAAGTGCGCCCGCATTTCGGTAGCGACACTGATGAGTCCGACGCTGAAAGTCCATCCTTCTGTAAAACTCGCCCTCGTTTCGGTAGCGATACGGACGAATCTGTTACTGAAGCCCCATCTAGCAGCAAAGTCCGCCTTCATCTTGGTAGCGACACTGAAGAGTCGGAGGAAGAAGACCTGTCGTGCAACAGCAGTGCAGATTGGACCCCCATGCAACAAGCAAAACTACGAGAGACCTTCGAAATCGCAGAAGGGTCCCTGGCCATCACAAGGGTACCAGAGCAGATGTGCAAAGAGCTCGATGCATTGTCAGTCTCCACCATGGACCAGCTGAAAACTTTCTACGTTCCCGGGAGGAAAAGTGGACAGAAGGGCATCCTGTTTTATGTGTCAAACCCCGTTGTGCACCCGGACGATCTGTCTATCGCGTGCCTTCCATATGAGAGAGGCATAAGGGCCGTCCTCAATCCCAGATACTATGCGTCCGAGATGCGGGAATACTTTAAAAAGTGCGTATGCCGGTTATATCAAACGGAGTCCGAAGCAAAGTTTTACGAAGGGCTATGGCATCCACCTCAGGTCCGAGCACTCATCGATGGACGAATTCCAGATAGGCGGGGCATAGGTTTCATCCAGCCTGATTCTAAGGCATGCTATATGACCCATCTTGGAGAAGTCAGCGAAGAGTCAAATGATGAAGACGAGCTAGCCGAACCAGAGGAAGCTCCTCAAGAGCTCGAAGATGGCGGACAAACAACCTTTGACGAGCTAACCGAGATTGACTTAGGAACGCCCGATGATCCAAGGCCGACCTACATCAGCTCACTCTTGTCGGAGGAAATGAAAGAGCAGATAATTGCTCTGCTACATGAGTTCATCGACTGCTTCGCGTGGACATACAAAGAAATGCCAGGCCTTTCCCCTGAAGTGGCCGTGCATAAACTGGCTATATCTCCTGATGCTAAGCCAGTCAAACAAGCTCCTCGAAGAATGAGAAGGGAACTAGAAGAAAAGGTCATCGAGGAAACCAAGAAGCTCATCGATGCCGGCTTCATCAGGGAAGAGAAATATGCGGACTGGATCGCATGTATAGTCCCAGTGAAGAAGAAAAATAGGCAGATCCGAGTTTGTGTCGATTTCAGAGACCTCAACAAGGTATGTCCTAAAGACGACTTTCCGCTACCGGTCATGGAAATGATGGTCGATGTTCAGTCGATAAAACTGCACATTTGTAGTACATTTTTCCTACCATTTTTATATAAAAAAAGGACTATATTATAATATATTATACATATGAGGGTTTATGTGTAAAAACATTATTTTCCATGTGTTAATATATTTAATTATCATTTGGTAGGAAAATGTATGCAAATAATATTATTGGTCTAATCCTAGTAGAACAAAGTCTACTAAAATCTTATTTGAGTTGTTGTGCAGAATATTTCCAAGTTGTTATGAAGGATTTAACAAACAAATCAATTTGTTGAAGAAAACTTGCCAAATTAAGAAGCAAACTTGGAGACCAAGTCTGGAAGCAACCGAGAGAATATTTCTGAAATATGAAGATGCCTAGGATTGCCAAATGTCACCAGATGAAAGCACAAGAAAAATCATCAATTAATCTTGTCCCTTGAGCGCGGATCCGCGGCCAAACCCACCCTGGGGCCGCGGATCCGCCGCAATCTTATGGAATTGGAGTGCAAGATTTTGGGGCATTATTCTCTGCTGAATTTTACCAACTTCTCAACAAAAAGATTCTGGGTTTTCACTATATAAAGGCACCGAGGGCCTCTTGGAAAAAGCTATCAAGCCGAAGAGATCACGAAGCTCCCGACGCTCACGCATCCAGGCTGATCATCGACTGTTCGACTACCTCCTTAGGAAAGATCAAGAAGCAAATCAAGTTTTGTAATCATTTTCTATGGAATAAAAAGTGTAGTTTGAAGGAGTTGATTAATAAAGGTATTTAGTTTTTTTTACTTGTTAGTTTTCTTTTACATTATGTTTTCCATCTCTTTCTTTTCATCTTCTTCTCCCAACATGCGCGAGTAATTCTCCGCTTGTTAGGGTTCGTAGGATTAGGGTAGGTTAATGGGGGATGAAAATAATTAAACCCTTTTTAAGTCCTATAAAGTTTAGGAACTTTATCAAAATAATCATTAACATCCTAATCGGGCGCGCTAGCAATTCCTTGCTAGTTCCGACCGCGATTAGAGATTAGATTAATGATTGTTTTGGTAAAGGCTAGATATGAACGGAGTTCCGTGTCGAGATAAGGGTTACGAGTGGGATTCCTTTTCCCTCCAGAAACCCTAATCTACACGCATCACCGTCGTTCTAGTTCTAAATCTATTAATGGATAAAAAGGGTAACTTTTAATTAATCTTCCATAACTACTAAATCCTAACGAACCCTACAAGCCCTATTATTATATTATTTAAATCTCCAAAATAATCTAGATCTATATTTAACATTCTTGTTTAAAGTAGATCTAGAAACTTTTCATAAAATTCTTTATTCCTCCTCTCTTTCTCAACACATCTAAAGTAAAAATAAAAGGTTCCACGTTTCCCAGAGGACGACCCGTACTCACCTCGGTCTAGCTACGCGCGACACCGTTCTGATTGCGGTTAACTACAAACACAAATTTTCGAACCAATCAGTCGATGACACCTCAAATTATGAGTTGTTCACCTTTATGGATGGCTCATCTGGATATAATCAGATCAAGATGTCGCCTGAGGATGAGAAACACATAGCATTTCGAACCCCGATCGAAATATATTGCTACAAGGTAATGCCGTTCGGACTGAAGAACGCAGGTGCTACATATCAAAAGGCAATGACTAATATCTTTGATGACCTAATCCATAAAGTCGTCGAATGCTATGTTGATGATCTGGTCGTCAAGACTAAAGCCAAGGCCGATCATATCCAAGATCTTAGGACTGTTCTCACCAGACTGAGGGAATATGATCTGAAAATGAATCCTCTGAAATGCGCTTTTGGCGTGTCATCGGGGAAATTCCTGGGTTTTATAGTCCGACATCGAGGGATCGAAGTTGACCCATCAAACATAAAGGCCATCATGGAGATGCCCCCTCCGAAGAGTCCGACGCAGCTAAGATCTTTTCAAGGCAAGCTTGCTTATATACGGAGGTTTATCTCAAATTTATCGGGAAGGTGTAGGCCCTTCTCAAAGCTCATGAAGAAAGGAGCTCCTTTATCTGAGATGCCGAATGTCAAGCAGCGTTCGAAAGCATCAAATAATACTTGTTGCACCCTCCAGTGCTGGCCGCTCCCATTCCAAATAAACCACTGATTCTCTACACTGCTACGCTAGATGAGTCACTCGGTGCGCTCCTTGACCAGAACAACGAGGAGGGAAAAGAGAATGCCCTCTACTACCTCAGTCGAACTTTAGTCGGGGCGGAACACAACTACTCCCCGATCGAAAAGCAATGCTTGGCTCTGATGTTTGCTGTGAAGAAGCTGAGGCACTATCTGCTCGCTCACCGGGTTATGCTGATCTCCAAGGTCGACCCACTCAAACACTTGATGACCAAAGCAAGCCTAGCCGACAGAATGGCAAGATGGGCTGTCATGCTACTTGAGTTTGACATAGTATATACTCCTCAGAAAGCAGTAAAAGGGCAAGCTCTTGCAGACTTTTTCGCTGCTCATCCCATACCAGAAGGGTCACCACTCAATTGCGAGTTACCCGACGAACAA
Organism: Agapanthus africanus; assembly: GCA_030015575.1. Taxonomy (NCBI): domain Eukaryota; kingdom Viridiplantae; phylum Streptophyta; class Magnoliopsida; order Asparagales; family Amaryllidaceae; genus Agapanthus; species Agapanthus africanus. Next base: position 470,021,049 of record JASDDO010000016.1, on the reverse strand, counting down.
GTGCCACACCTAGAGAATGACGAGCCATGTTGGGAGCTCTACTTCGATAGGGCCTCATCGATAAGGACCTCCAGTAAATCAAGTGTCCCAGAGATAAAAGCAGAGATAGGATTGGTATTCATCACGCCATCAATGGGAACCCTACGGCGTTCTTTTGCTCTCACTGAGCCTCGCACAAACAATGAGGCCGAGTATGAAGCTCTGATAGCTGGTTTGGAGCTCTCCATAGAAATGGAAATCCTTCGGCTACGGGTTTACGGTGACTCCCAGCTTGTCGTCAACCAAGTAAGCGGCGATTATAAGATATACAAACCTGAATTAGCTCGTATAGAGGCCGAGTGGTGGAACTCATGAAGCGATTCACTCATATTGAACTAACGAGAGTCCTCAGAGCGTTGAACGGAAAAGCCGACATACTCGCTCGCCTAGCCAAGGAGCTGGCTGATCCTGACATGGACGAAATTCTGATCACAGTCAGGAGCCAGCAAATTCTACCCCTAGTCTCTCTACGAGAAGTGGAAAGCGCGGAATAGAAGAGCAGTCCTACCGAAGAAGCTTCGATCATCCAAGACGAGCCCGATTGGAGGGAACCCTTCATAGAATACTTCCGATACGACAAGCTGCCCGAAGAAAAATCTGCGAGGATTCAGCTGAAGAAAAGAGCTCTTCGATATGTGTTTGTAAATGACACGTTATACCGCAGGTCATATGACCAACTCTGGCTCAGGTGTCTGTCATTGGCCGAAGCCCAAAAGGTCATGAAAGATGTTCACTCGGGCGTTTGCGGTGCTCACCAATCTAGCCCCAAGATGCGACTTCAAATCAAACGGCTTGGGTATTATTGGCCTACCATGATACGGGATTGCGGAGAGCATGCAAAGAAATGTCAGATCTGCCAAATCCATGGTGATTTCATTCACAAGCATCCCAATCCGTTGCATCCTACGGTCGAGTCGTGGCCCTTCGAAGTCTGGGGCACCGACATTGTTGGCCCAATTGATCCTCCGTCATCCAAAGGCCACCAGTTCATACTAGCCGTGACAGACTACTTCTTCAGATGGGCTGAAGCTGTCCCGCTAAAAGAAGTCAAGACAAAAGATATTCTGACATTCTTCCAGCATAATATTCTATACCGCTTCGGTACACCAAGAAGAATCATTTCTGACAACGGGCCTTCTTTTAAGAGCTTCAATGTCTCAAGGTTCGCTACTCAGCACAAGATGGACTGAAGATATTCCTCCATCTATAATCCAAGAGCCAATGGGCTAGCTGAAGCCTTCAATAAGACTCTATACAAGCTCCTGAGAAAAAATACTTCAGCCAATAAGAGAGACTGGAATCTCAAACTTCACGAGGCGTTGTGGGCATATCGTACCACGCACCGTACTCTAACTCAGTCCACTCCATACTCATTGCTCTTCGGAGTGGAGGCGGTCCTCCCCCTCGAAGTCGAAGTTCCAAGCTTAAGAATGGCCGTTCAGCATGAGTTGACGGAGGAGGAAAATGTGCTCCTTCGACTTGAAGAGCTCGATGCCCTCGAAGAAAAGAGGCCCGCGGTGCAGCAAAATCTGGAGCTATATCGAGCCCAAATATCTCGGGCTTATGACAAAATAACCCGTCTCCACGCTTTCAAGAAATGTGAATTGGTGTTGGTCCTCAAAAGACCGATCATTCCCAATCGACATGCCAAGGGAAAATTCGAGCCAAACTGGGAAGGACCATACGTCATCGAGAAAGTGTTCGACGGAGGATCCTACCAACTAATAAGTGCCGAGGGAGAAAAGCCTATGCCACCCATCAATGGCCGATATCTCAAGAAATACTACACGTGAATGCTCCAAGTCGCAGGCGAATTGAGCACACCAGCCCTACGGTCTGGATCATACATCCTGCAAAACCGTATACAATCCACGGGCGTAAATGACCCCCATCTCTCCCAAATCCTGCCGGTGAGACTACTTTTAAAGTCCCACCAGCGGCAAAAAAAAAGAAAGAAAAAAAAAGAAAAAAAAGAAAAAAGAAGAAAAAAAGGTATGTCCACAAGCAAAACAGGCACGGATGAAAACCCGAAAGGGCTTCGTGAGTAAAAACAGCAGGACTACCGGCGAGTTTGTGAAAACCCGAAAGGGTGCAAACTCGTGAAAAAAGATGAAATACACTCGCAAAGTCCTCTCGACCTTATGAGGAGAAAACCCCTGCGTGAGATCCTTACGACTCACAAAGGAGCAACACACTTAGGAATCCTCACGATTCCTAAGGAGAACATACACCTGCGAGATCCTCTCGACTCGTAGGGAGAAAATGCTTTTATGGGACCCTCACGGCTCATAAAATTGAAAAGCCTTAGGTGATAGGGACCCAAACCTGTCTCCTAAGCCATCGTTCCCCAACGGGAAACGGCAAATGATGAGTCGCTCCTGGCATTTCGCTTCAGTGTTAGCGGTGTTGATGCCGGCCAAAAACCCAAATCCCAAGTCCTCGCAAGGCAAATGATGAGTTGCTCCTGGCATTATTCCAGTGCAGCAATGCTGATGCCAAACAAGACCCAAATTCCAAGTCCCCAAACGGCGAATGATGAGTTGCTCCTGGTACCATATTCCAGTGTAGCGATGTAGACGCAAACCAAAATCCAATTTCTCAAAATTCTCCAGCCCTAGGGCCAGTCCCTAAATTGACTGCCGTATACAATCTACGGGCTCAAATAATTCTTGTCATACCCATGCCCCACCACAATCACCAGTTACGCGGCTGGTCTCCGCCTTTGGAATTATGCTTCATTGAGAAGACCCACTCATGTGTCCTCACGATACATGAGGAGAACAAACCTTTGTGGGATCCTTACGACTCATAAAGGAAAAACACCCTTAGGAGTCCTCACGACTCCTAAGGAGAAAATACACCTGCGGGATCCTTACGATTCGTAGGGAGAAAATGCTTTTATGGGACCCTCACGGCCTATAAAATTGAAAAGCCTTAGGTGATAGGGACTTAAACCTGTCTCCTAAGCCATCGCTCCCCCAACAGGAATAGGCAAATGATGAATTGCTCCTGGCACGTGTGCTTCAGTGTTAGCAACGCTGATGCCTACCCTAACCCCAAAATCCCAAACTCCAATCCAATAGACTCCTAAGTCTTTAAACTGGGAACATATGACCTCTAAGTCGTTAAACTGGGAACAGATGACCCCTAAGTCATTAAACTGGGAATGGGGGAAATTTCTTCACGGCAAATGATGATTCATTCCTGGTACCATATTCCAGTGTAGCGATGCTGATGCCAAACCAAAACCAAAATCCCCAAATCCTGTCATGACAAATGATGATTCGCTCCTGGTACCATATTCCAGCATAGCGATGCTGATGTCAACCCAAATCACATCAAATCAGCAAAACAACCAATGACCTCCCTGGCAGAATCAAATTCCACCTCGGAAACAAGTCAACTTCATCCCTGATGCCGCAAGAAGCGGGGCAAGTCAAATCCAGAACCGACTGTCCACGTCGCTAAAATGGCAGCACCGACCGTCCACGTCGCTAAAATGGAAGCATCGACCGTCCAAGTCGCAAAAAGGGCAGAAACGACCGTCCAAGTCGCAAAAAGGGCAGAACCGACCGTCCACGTCGCTAAAATGGCAGAACCGGCCGTCCACATCGCTAAAAGGGCAGAACCGACCGTCCAAGTCGCAAAAAGGGCAGAACCGACCGTCCAAGTCGCAAAAAGGGCAGAACCGACCGTCCACGTCGCTAAAATGGCAGCACCGACCGTCCACGCCGCTAAAAGGGCAACACCGACCGTCCAAGTCGCAAAAAGGGCAGAATCGACCGTCCACGTCGCAAAAAGGGCAGCACCGACCGTCCAAGTCGCAAAAAGGGCAGCACCGACCGTCCAAGTCGCAAAAAGGGCAGCACCGACCGTCTACGTCGCTAAAAGGGCAGTATCGACCGTCCACGTCGCTAAAATGGCAGCACTGACTGTCCACGTCGCTAAAAGGGCAGCACCGACCGTCCAAGTCGCAAAAAGGGCAGAATGGACCGTCCAGTCGCTAAAATGGCAGCATCGACCGTCCAAGTCGCAAAAAGGGCAGCACCGACCGTCCAAGTCGCAAAAAGGGCAGTACCGACCGTCTACGTCGCTAAAAGGGCAGCATCGACCGTCCACGTCGCTAAAAGGGCAGCAACGACCGTCCAAGTCGCAAAAAGGGCAGAAACGACCGTCCAAGTCGCAAAAAGGGCAGCATCGACCGTCCATGTCGTAAAAAGGGCAGTGCCATCTTCCCGAAAGCGGGAACCAAATCAAGTCGCCTCCACGTGAAAGAAGATCCATCAATTTCATGCACACGACCCACATGTGTGGCGTGCATTTATTGATGGGGGCAATTTGTTGGGGTAAAAATTTACACCCTGGTTGACCAAGTCAAAATCAAAGTCAACCCCAAGCCAAGTGGGCCCAAGCCCAGATCCAGTGGGCCCATGCCCGGGTCGAGCCCGAACATGAAGCGGCCGGCCTCCCCTCATGCCAAGATAAAAATTTTGTAATAAATAATTTTGTTGTATTTCTTTTATTTTATTTTATGGATAAATGTAAGAAAAATAGGCATAAAGCCAAATTTTTGTAAAGCCCATAGTTTATGTGTAAAAAGAAATAGCACATGAGCCATGGGATAGGCAAAATGCCATTTTGCGAAGCCCAAGGAGCTATGTGTAAAGTGTATAGCCTATAAAGGTAAGGATAATGAAAAAATCCCAACAACTTTTTCTCTCTCCAGAAGAATTTTTAGATCTGAGATCTTTTCTCCTTCTTCAAGATTCCAAAACCTTCTTCTTTCTTTTGAATTAAATTAAGAGTTTTACTCTTCATTCTATAAAACTAAATAGTTTTTCACCAAAAAACCCATAAAGGGGAACTCAGATCTTCCACTAGATCTCAAAAAGAAGAGATTTTTAAAATCTCATATCTCTTGATCTTCAAGATCCAGCAACCAGAGGAGAAAGAAGAAGAACCCCTTTCATCAACCCCAAAATATCTTAGGAGTTTAACTCCACCCTAATTTCTCTTTCGAGAATTTCTGGGGCTAAAAGCCTCTTTTTCTCGCCGGCGCCCAAGCGCTCAAGCGCCAACGTGCCGATACGTGGCGTGCTAGCGCTCGAGCGCAAAACGCCCACGTGCCGACACGTGGCGCGCTGGCGCTCCAGCGCCCTGCGCTCAAGCGCAAAGCGCCCATGTGCCGACACGTGGTGCGCTTGCGCTCCAGCGCCCAGCGCTCAAGCGCAAAGCGCCCACGTGCCGACACGTGGCGCGCTTGCGCTCAAGCGCAAAACGCCCACATGCCGACACGTGGCGCGCTAGCGCCTAAGCGCACAGCACCTAAGCGCACAACGCTCAAGGCGCTGACCCCACGCGTCCTTTGGACGCTTTTTCCCTTTTTTTTATATATATACATGTATATATATGTACAGATATACACACACTCCACAACACTGTCCCCCCCAAAAAAATTTGGGCCGGGGTGCTGCCCTGCACCTCGCAAGGGGGCTGCTAGCCCCCTTGACCCCCAGCCCGCTATCCGGGTAGCGGGACCCCCGTAAAAACTCTGCGTGGCTCCTGATATATCCAAACCCCCCTTCCAAAACAACACACACGTACACTGCACATTGAGTTCGCATGACCAGTTTAACCCGTCAATCGGAGGTTCCCTCGCTCCAAAGGCGAGGGGTAATTAACGGCAGTTTAGTCTGCGGCTGCAGGAGATTCGGAGCCCCACAATTATTAAACCCCGGCCTACCCTAGGCAGGGGGAATCTGTGGTACACTTGACAAGAGCGCGCGTATCCCCATCTCAATGGGGTGACGAAAAACACCCTACACCTGTTCCCTTCCGAACACAGAGACGCGACCGCATTGGTTCGTCTTGCCTGAAATTCGGGGCAGATGCTAATTGGTGCTATCCGTCCACCTCTCCAAAGATGCCAAGTTTATTTATGACACCATATATCGAAGGTTTAAACGGATGCGACCGATGTAGCAGACTTCGTCAGATTCTCCCTCGTTTGAGGAGTTTTTGATTGTGGGGACGCTCTTCCCTGCAGGCGCAAGCCCCTGCAGTTAATTACGCTACCGCATCGCGGTAACAACTTTCTCCTTCTCCAGATGGTCACTTCGTGTCGTGGGTGTTTGTTTTGTGTTTGGTTGCCCGTGGATTGTATACGGAGACTAATTTATGTTGTCGTCCGTAGGGCGTGGACTAGTCCAAATTCGTATCTTTCTTAGATTTGGGTTTGGGGGTTTGGGTTTATAGATACGTTACCCTCATTTGAGACTAAGATCAACTTAAACGTTTGTTAATGATATGTTAATCTAATTTTAGACTAAGATCAACTTAATGGGATCGTTTAGATCCAACAAGAGAGCAATTGGGCTCTATTGTTTAGTTTAGTGACATTGCGGTTGATTAATTTAAGGACATTACGGTCCAATGTTAGTTTAAGGACATCTCGGTCCATTGTAAGTTTAAAGACATCGCGGACGAGGTAAAGGACATCATAGTCCGTGAGTTTAAGGACCCTACAGTCTAATGTTAGTTTAAAGACATCACGGTCGAGGTTAAGGACATCATAATCCATGAGTTTAAGGACCCCACAGTCCAATGTTAGTTTAAAGACATCATGGTCGAGGTTAAGGACATCATAGTCCATGAGTTTAAGGACCCCACAGTCCATAGTTTAGAGACGTCATAGTCTGTGAAATGTGTGGTTGTCGGGACCCGTCACCTCTTTGAAAACGTTGAGGGATTACAACGACAAATATCAAAGGAGTGAAGAGATGTACCCTTGAACCGAGGTTGATTGGGGATCTGTAGTCCAATTTGGAACTAAGATCAATTAATTAGATTATGAGCTCATTGGCTCAGTTAAATCTGGATTGAGGACTTATGGCCAACTTGGGCTAAGTCCAATTAGATTTGAAATGTTGGCCCTTTATTGGACCATTAGACATTTGTCTGGGTTCAGCCCCTCGTCACTTGGCAATGCTAAACAAGAGTTTGAGGGCTCTGATATCATTTTTGTCTTTGACTGAGCATTAAACATTATAGCTCTGAGTTTTACTTAATTTTGAGATTTAGTTAAAGGAGAGGTTTTGTGCCTCTGAAAACTTAGCCAATTCGGCTAAAAATAGTGTTAAACACTAAAGGACAACAATGTTAAATACTGGAAATGAAATGCTCAAAGTAGTGTTAAACACTAGAAGACAACAGTGTTAAACGCTGGGAATAAAACTCTCAAATTAGTGTTAAACACTAGAGAGGAAGAGGTCACGTGGGGGCACCCAAAGGTGGGGCCAGATCTCCTTTGTTTTATTCTCAAATCTGCGAATAAGTGTTAAACACTTTTAATTTCCTGGCCATCACATGTGGGCACGTGATAGGCACTCATACACTGATTTGTTAAGGCTTTTATTAGGGGTCACGTGAGGACACGTGAGGGCGCCCAAATGCGGGGCCAGATCTCTTTTGTTTTATTCTCAAATCTGCGAATAAGTGTTAAACTCTTTTAATTTCCTGGCCATCACGTGTGGGCACGTGATAGGTACTCATGCACTGATTTGTTAAGGCTTTTATTAGGGGTCACGTGAGGACACGTGAGGGCGCCCAAATTAGAATCTGCCTTTGCTTTAATTCTTGTTGTTTTGGAGGTCACGTAAGAGCACGTGAGGCATTGCCTCTAAGCTGTTTCCTTCTTATTTTTGGAGGATCTTTTCAGGAGTCACGTGGGGACACGTGACCTAATTCTTTATATGCATGGAGATCTTTCAAGTCTCTTTATTTTTTTAAGAATTAAATTCTTTGTAGGGTTAAACCCTAATTATGATTTAGAGGAATTAAATTCCCATGTATGTCAAAGAATTAAATTCTTATGTAGGGTTAAACCCTAGTTCTGTATTGGAGGAATTAAATTCCTATGAATTTGGGAGAATTGAATTCTCATATAGGGTTAAACCCTAATTTTATCTTGGAGGAATTAAATTCCTATAAATTAGGAGAATTAAATTCTCATATAGGGTTAAACCCTAGTTTATCTTGGAGGAATTAAATTCCTATGAATTGGGAGAATTAAATTCTCTAAACTCAATTCTCCCTCTAAGTCTTGGATCTGCATGGCAGAATCTAAACCCGATGAGAATTAAATTCTCAACCTATGGGGAGATTTGCTTCTGCAGATCTTCAACCAGAGGAAGAACTAAGTTCTTATTCAGAAGAGTTAAACTCTTAAATTGAGAATTAAATTCTCTTTGTTTTATGGAACTTAGATCTCTTTCCCTTTTCTCACCTAAGGTTTCTTTTCTCTGAAGAGATCTTTTATTTTCTCTTGAGAATTAAATTCTCCTCTCTTTTTTCTCTCTGTTGTTGTTATCTCCCAAAAAAGTAGATCTCCTTCTCTTCTCTTCTCTTCTTGGCTTCTATTTATAGGAGAAAGAAAAGAATCAATTTGTTTTGTCAATCTTTCATTGAAAATTTTTAATTGATTTTGTAACCAACATGATCTTTTAGATCACTCAGTGAATTTTATTCACCATTGGATTTTTAATCCAAAAGATCTTTTATCTGTTATTCAAATTTCAGGGAAATTTTTCATTGTATAGAATCTTTCTATAAATTGGTGATTTTTAATCACCATTGGATTTTTAATCCAACGGTGCTCCACTTTACAGAGCACAATCTTTTTGTTTGGAAAGATTTAAAGAAATATTTTTCCAGTTAGTGTTTTTGATTCCCACTTAATTAGAATTTAATTCTATCAATTAAAGAGTTTAGGAACTTGTCACGTGTTGGCACGTGACTCTCTTAATTAAACATTTTATTCAGAATTTAATTATGCCTTTTAACAGAGCTAAAGAATCATCACGTGTTAGCACGTGACCCTTGGTCACGTGTGAGCACGTGATGCCCCATTGGGGTTTTTCCTTAATGTTTTATTATATTTTTAATTCTTTTCAGTAGGTTTAAAGGCCCATCACGTGTTGGCACGTGATCCCACTGATTAATTATTTACAATTATTTATTTTATTCAGTGCCTACAGGCTTTGCTTGTAAATGGTCACGTGTCTGCACGTGATGCCCGGTCACGTGTGGGCACGTGATGCCCGGTCACGTGTGAGCACGTGATGCCTCATAACTTTTGATCCTGGATGAATTATGAGGCCCATAATATATCAAATTGAAGGATTTTTCGAGAAACTTTCGATACTATCAGAATTTAGCTGTTTCTCATTCGGAAATTTGTCAAAATGCAGCCCGGAAAATACTGATTCGCATTTTCTTCCTTAGATTACACGTGCATAGTATATTTGCTCATAACTTTTGATCCCGGATGAATTATGAAGTATATAATATATCAAATCGAAGGATTTTTCGAGACGCTTTTGATACCATCAGAATTTAGCTATTTCGCATTCAGCAGTTTTTCAAAATACAGCCTGGAAAATACTGGTTCACATTTTCTTAAACGTATCGCTGCCATTTGATACCTTGGGCTCTTTTGCACAGAATTTTTTTTGGCGGGAACAAATGCCCCCCACTACTTTGCCCACGTAAGTATATACGTGAGTAAAGTAGTGCAGAGTAATTCATAGCGTATGACCAGTTTTGGATTGGTATATAATCTTCAGGATCTTGATCTGAGAAGATAACGAGCGGACACAAGCGTCGTCATTTATCATTGACTCAAATTTCGACTCTTAAGAGATATAGTTCCAAACCCTGAGATCCATGAGCCGCACCCTTCTATTTCTTTATGTCTTACTCTGGCATGAAGTAGTTTATATGCTTCATGAGTAACTTCTCTATTTCAGTGGCATGTAGCTTTGGCAAGTGTGGCCCATAAATGGTAAATAACAGTTCATCTTGAACTCTTTGTAAGGTAGCGATGGATTAGGAAACAGGGTTAGGATCTGTTGCCTAAGACTTTCCAACTTTATGAGCCGTGAGGGTCTCAAAAGGCTTTTCTCCCTACGAGTCGTGAGGATTTCGTAGGTGTTTTTTCTCCTTAGGAGTCCTCAAGTGCGTTTTCTCCTGAGAATCGTAAGGAGCCCACAAGAGAATTTTCTTTATGCTTAGGGACGCTAATTTCCCTGCAAGTTGAGACGAATCGAGAGATTCTCGCAAAGACACTGATTTTATTGCTGGTCGAAACGAATCGAGAGGTTCTCGCCAAGGACGCTGATTTCCCTGAATCGAGATAAGAAGCGATGGCTTAGGAAACAGGTTCAGATCTGTCGCCTAAGACTTTTCAACTATATGAGCCGTGAGGGTCTCATAAAGATTTTCTCCCTGCGAGTCGAGAGGATCTCATAGGTGTATTTTCTCCTTAGGAATCGTGAGGATTCCTAAGTGTGTTTTCTCTTGAGAGTGGTAAGGATCTCATAAGAGAATTTTCTTTATGCGTAGGGACACTAATTTCCTCGCAAGTCGAGACGAATCGAGAGATTCTCGCAAAGACACTGATTTCCTTGCGGGTCGAAACGAATCGAGGTGTTCTCATCAAGGACGCTGATTTCCCTGAATCGAGATAAGAAGCGATGGCTTAGGAAACAGGTTCAGATTTGCCGCCTAAGACTTTTCAACTTTATGAGCCGTGAGGGTCTCATAAAGATTTTCTCCCTACGAGTCGAGAGGATCTCATAGGTGTATTTTCTCCTTAGGAATCGTGAGGATTCCTAAGTGTGTTTTCTCTTGAGAGTCGTAAGGATCTCACAAGAGAATTTTCTTCCTTACAAGTCGAGAGGACTCGTAAGTGATTGATGAGTTGACCTACTCCCGAGTCAAAGCATTGCTTCAACAGGGAGGTCAAGGGTTGACTTTGGTTTGTCTGTGCACCGCCGAGTCATGGAACTGGGAACTTTGCCGTGGCTCCGCTTTGCTGACGTCGTATATTCCTGTAGAGACACTGATTTCTCTGCGGGTCGGCGCGAATCGAGATATTCTAGTCAAGGACGCTGTTTTCCCTGGATCGAGCTTTTGCCCACACTGATTTCCTCGGAGTCGAGACGGATCGAGGTATTCCTGCAAAGACACTGATTTCTCTGTGGGTCAACGCGAATCAAGGTGCTCTTGTCAAGGATGCCGATTTCCCTGAATCGAGGTTTTTGCCAAGGACACTGATTTCCTCGGAGTTGAGACGAATCGAGGTACTCCTGCAAAGACGCTGATTTCTCTGTGGGTCGACGCGAATCGAGATGCTCTCGTCAAGAACACTGATTTCCCTGAATCGAGGAGGTTGCCAAGGACACTGATTTCCTCGGAGTTGAAACGAATCGAGGTATTCCTGCAAAGACGCTGATTTCTATGCGGGTCAATGCGAATCGAGGTGCTCTCGTCAAGGACGCTGATTTCCCTGAATCGAGGAGGTTGCCAAGGACACTAATTTCCCTGGGGTTAAGACGAATCGAGCTATTCCTGCAAAGACGCTGATTTCCCTGCGGGTCGACGCGAATCAAGGTTTTGCCAAGGACACTGATTTCCCTGGGGTTGAGACGAATCGAGGTATTCCTACAAAGACGCTGATTTCTCTACGGGTCGACGCGAATCGAGATGCTCTCATCAAGGACGCTGATTTCCCTGAATCGAGGAGGTTTCCAAGGACACTGATTTTCCTGGGGTTGAGACGAATCGAGGTATTCCTGAAAAGACGTTGATTTCTCTGCGGGTCGACGCGAATCAAGGTGCTCTCGTCAAGGACGCTGATTTCCCTAAATCGAGGTTTTTGCCAAGGACACTGATTTCCCTGGAGGTCGGTTAACTTATTTGCGAGACGGAGCGTTGATCTGGCGGGGAGGTCATTTGTTGACTCTAGGTTGTCTGTGGACCGTAGAGTCTTGAAACTAGGGACTTTGCCATGGCTCCGCTGTTTTGACCCTGGGGTCGTTTGTTGATGTCGCATCTGCATCCTGCTGGAGTAAGGAGAAACACCGTTGGTGATCTCTAGGCTGTCTGTGAACCGTCGAGATTTGGAACTAGGGGACTTTGCCACGGTTCCGGGGTAGTCTCTAGGCTGTCTGTGAACCGTCGAGATTTGGAACTAGGGGACTTTGCCGTGGCTCCGTTTGTTGATGTTGCGTCTGCAATATTGCGACGAATGTCGAAATTGTCTCTAGGTTGTTTATGAACCATCGAGATTTGGCTTCGCTTCGACGAAGCCTGGTGGGACAATATGGTTCCCTTCTTGTTTGTGCCCATGAATTGTATACAGGGGTCAATGTGACCTCACCTGCAGGGCAAAAAGTTTCATTCTTTCATTTTTTTCTTTCCGCGATGCTCTATCATTTTAGCTTTTTATATCGCGAAAATCGTGATTGCCCAATCATTTCGGCTATTTTTCGCAGTGCCCAATCATTTCGGCTGTTTTTCTTTTTACTCGCTGCTTTTTATTGCGAGTTGCCCAATCATTTCGGGTATTTTGTATGCATATATTTTTACTTGCTGATTTTGTTGCAAGTTGCCCCATCATTTCGGCTATTTCATATGCATTTTTGGCTCGCTGATTTTTATCGTGAGTGTGGAACTTGGAATCTGGTGTCAATCTTAGCATCAGTATCGCTACGACTGGAATATTGCCAGGAGCGAATCATCATTTGCCATGAAAGGACTTGGAATTTGATACCGATTTAGGCATCAGTATCGCTCCAACTGGGATATTGGCAGGAACGAATCATCATTTGCCTCTGTCGATGTCGAACAAAGGTGGCTTAGCAAACAGGGTTAGGATCCCATCGACTAAGGCTTTAGACTTCATGGCCGTAAGGGTCTCATAAAGGTGTTTCTCTCTACGAGTCGTGAGGATCTCGTAGGTGCTTTTTGTCTTTAGGAATCGTAAGGATTCCTAAGTGTGTATTCTCTTATAAGTCGTAAGGATCTTACTAGAGTGTTTTCTCCTTGCAAGTCGAGAGGACCTACAAGTGTTTGTTCACCGTGTGAGCATATCCCTAGTCGCTGGTAGGACTCTGTTAGGGAAATGTTCATTCATGCCCGTGGATTGTATAAAAGGGTCAATATTGAACCGCTTGTAGGGCAGCATTGGAGGTTGTGATGGCTTAAGAACAAGTTCAGATCCCTGTAGCTTAAGGTTTTTGAACCCTATGAGCCGTGAGGGTCTCAAAGGGGAATTCTCCTTACGAGTCGTGATGATCTCGTAAGCGTAGTTTCTCCTTAAGAATCGTGAGGATTCCTAAGTGTATTTCTCCTTTGTGAGTCGTAAGGATCTCACGCAGGTGGTTTCTCCTTACAGGGTCGAGAGGACCTTGCAAGTGTCTTTTAACGAGATTGCGCCTTTTCGGGTTTTCACAAAACTCGCCGGTAGTCCTGCTGTTTTTACTCACGGCGCCCTTTCGGGTTTTCATCCGTGCCCATTTTGCTTGTGGACATACCGTTTTTTTTGTTTTTGTTTTTATTTTTATTTTTTATTTTTTACGAGTCTGCGCCCTTTCGGATTTTCACAAACATCGCCGGTAGTCCTGCTGCTTTTACTCATGGCGCCCTTTCGGGTTTTCATCCGTGCCCATTTTGCTTGTGGACATACCCTTTTTTTACCACGTCAGCCTTGGGATGCTGCGGTCCGTAGTAGTTTATAGACGTCTCGGTCAGTTGCAAGTTTTAGGACATTGCGGTCCATCGTTAGTTTAGGGACGTTTCGGTCCGCTGTAGCTTTGAGGCAAAGTTTCGCTGGATGCTTTATGAACAAATAGGTTTCTCCTTGATAGACCTTGTCACATAATCCAAGGGTTTTGGCACTGCTCCTGCCCCCAGCTCCTCTACGTTATCTCCTAACGCCGAGTGAGCTGCTTTGTTACTTAACGATAAATGAGCGATCATGTGGCAACTTGCCACATAATCTTCGGATTCTTCTGACAAGTCGTCTCCCTCATCATTGTCGTTATCTTCACTCTCAAGGATGTGACTGAGTAACTCTTGAAGCGTGACTGGGGTTCGCGCCCTCTGGTTGTATTCTTTCAGTGCGTCAATATGCTTTTGCAGATTCGTGCGCTTGTCGTTAGACAGTGCGGGCTTTTTGGTCTTATTCTTTTTCTTCGAAGACTGTGATAGCTGTTCCTGGGTGCTTTGCCCATTGCTATTAATTCCCGATGTTGGGCGTGGTTTCAGCATCCCATCGATGATCTCCGGCTCTTGCGGGCTTTTCCACCTGATCGCCGGACATATTTGAAGATCTTTCAGCATTTTTTTAGTTTTTTTTTTGAAAGAACAATTTCCCATGGAGCTTCCTCTATGAATGAGCATGATGTCCCCAGTATGTCCATTTTTTTCGGAGCATGCGGTTGTGGCGGGTTCACCTTCCAATTTTCAGACAACGCGAATTTGCCTTGCTGGTATTGGTCTTCAACCCAATTTTTGAAGACGTAGCAATCTTTGAGTGGATGGTCCAGTACTCGGTGGTAGGGGCAGTAATTGGGATTGTTGACGTTGTTCGGTTGCGGTGGGTGTCTCGACTCCGGTAGAGTAATGAGCCCATTGCGTACTGCCAGTTCAAACAGTTTCCTTGTTTTATCTCGGGGAAACGAGTAAGGACGTCTCAATTTCTCATCGAGGGATTGCCGCTTGTTGCTTTGGCGAACAACCGGTCTCGAGCCACTCGTTTGTTGTTGAGCGTTAACGACGAAGGTTGCTTTCCCCTTGCCCTTTTCATTCCAAGACTCCGTCTTTAAAGAGGAAGGCCTATGGCTCATCTGGTCCATTTGAGCCAGCTTGTTAATCAAGGCCTGGAAGGTGGTCGGCTTGAAGAATATCATGAATTGGGATATGGTCGCCTGCGGATCGAGGGTTCCCACAAACATGCTTACTGCAGGAGCCTTTTCTATGCGTTGTTCGCATTTCGACCATAGGTTCCGCCACCGTATCGTGTACTGAACCCATGTTTCTCCAGGCTTCACCCTGGCATTGATCAATGCCGTGATTGAGATGCGTCCACTAGTACTCGTGAAATGCTGGGTGAATAGCAACTTCATCTCTGCGAATGTCTTGACAGAGTTATTTGGGAGTTCGGAATACCACTCAAATGCCGTCTCCGACAAGCTACCAACAAACTGGCGGAGCAGTAGGTTATCGTCACCTCCAGTGTTGCCGCACAAGGCTCTGAATTGAGCGACATGCTGATGCGGATTTTCCGTCCCCTTATATACGAGGAATTTAGGGATTATGTATCCTGGCGGGTACTTTATTTGGTCATACCAACCCGGATAGGGTCGTCCAGTCTTAACAATCTGACCGGCCGCTTCATTCGCCTGGTGAGCTCGTATTTGCTGAGCAATGTAGTCATCCAGAGCGGCCTTGGAGATGGTTTCCTCTTTGGCTGCTGAAAGAGCCGGAGGAGGGTTCGATGTCTCCCCTCTGTCATCTTCAATGATGATCGGGGGGTCTTCAGCTGGAGGTTCCGGCTGTAACATCATCCCAGCCATGTCTTGGAACAAAAGAGCCATTCGTTTTATATTGGCTGCCTGCTCCGCGGCCTCTTTTTCTTTCCTCTCGAGCATTCTTCGGAGGAACTCAGTATCAGTTTCCTGCTCACGGCGCTGCTCCGAGGATGTCTCCGGGCTTGCTTTTGGTCCCGTAAGTGTGGCCATGGCTGTTAGCATCTCTTGGAGCTTTTGTTGTTGTTGCTCCTGAGCCTTAGTCACTGATCGCGTAAGCGGTCGATGACATGTGGAGATACGGCTATCCTCTTTTCCGGATGCCATATAGACGGTATGCACCACCATGCCCCCAGACTTAAGACGTTTAGGCTCAGTGCCCTTGCGGTTCGCCGCGGTCACAGGGGCTTTCTCTGGCCTCCTTCTCTTGTGAGCAGTTGAAGTCGAGAGGGCCGTTGCAGCGGGCACCCAGGTAGCTGTCGCCTTTTGTGGCTTGACAGGATGTTCTTTTTCTTGCCGAACTTTTGCCTTTTTCTGTCGGCGAGAGTAATCTTGATCAATTACTGAGTTCTGAACCTGTCGCCAAACTTTGTAAATTTGGGAAGAAAGCCGCTGAGGAGGTTGTTCCGGCTTTGCCTTCGGTGCATTCTCCATGGGTAAAGGAGATCCCTTCAGCACTGCAGTAGGAGAGTTCCTGCGCACTTTGTTAAGCAGTTTAAAGCTGTTCCCAGTTGGAACAGCAACATCGATCTCCACCGTTGGAGCTGGTGGAGTAAATCCAGACGGAGAGCTGCCCCCAGCCTTCCTTACTCGGCGCCAGTGACGACGGAGAGCATGTCGCGCAGATGGTGTCGGTTCAGCTATGGGGATGGTTATGTCATGCCCCCTGTTCTGGTTAGGCGCTGCCGGTACCGGCCTCTTGAAGACCGACGTCCGTTGAGCAGCAGTATCTAATCTGTTAAAGACAGACCTTTGAGCAGGAATGGGAGCCAGAGTGGCCAGCATCGTAAAGACTGATCCTTTGATGGGAGAAGCTTCTTTAGTGACCTCGAGAGCAAGAATGGCTATCCGTTTTGGGATGGCCGCTTCAAGTATCGTGGGCTTCTTGACAGTGGTGGCCTGAGTGACCTGTTCCACTGGCATAGTGAAGATGGGGGCCACTTGAGGCCCGTAAGTCACACCTCCAGACGGGACGGAGTGAGAGTTGCAGTTGGTGCAGCTTAAAACCATTGATCTTCTGTTTTCTGCACGGAGCAAGACACCAAATCTTAGTACCTCGAATACATAGGAAACCATAGCAAACCGCGATTCGTTCACGAACACGACACACGAAGTGTGGAGTGGAAAGAGGAAGAGGTCCCACCGGGCGTGCCAGAATCTGTTCCCCTCCGAACATAGAGACACGACCGCGTAGGTTCGTCTTGCCTGAAATTCGGGGCAGATGCTAATTGGTGCTATCCGTCCACCTCTCTGAAGATGCCAAGTTTATTTATGACACCATATATTGAAGGTTTAAACGGATGTGACCGATGTAGCAGACTTCGTCAGATTCCCTTTCGTTTGAGGGGTTTTTGATTGTGGGGACGCTCTTCCCTGCAGGCACAAGCCCCTACAGTTAATTACACTACCACATTGCGGTAACAACTTTCTCCTTCTCCGGATGGTCACTTCGTGTCGTGGGTGTTTGTTTTGTGTTTGGTTGCCCGTGGATTGTATACGGAGACTAATTTATGTTGTCGCCCGTAGGGCGTGGACTAGTCCAAATCCGTATCTTTCTTAGATTTGGGTTTGGGGGTTTGGGTTTATGGATACGTTACCCTCATTTGAGACTAAGATCAACTTAAACGTTTGTTAATGATATGTTAGTCTAATTTTAGACTAAGATCAACTTAACGGGATCGTTTAGATCCAACAAGAGAGCATATGGGCTCTATTGTTTAGTTTAGTGACATTGCGGTCGATTAGTTTAAGGACATTACGGTCCAATGTTAGTTTAAGGACATCTCGGTCCATTGTTAGCTTAAAGACATCGCGGTCGAGGTTAAGGACATCATAGTCCGTGAGTTTAAGGACCCCACAGTCCAATGTTAGTTTAAAGACATTACGATCGAGGTTAAGGACATCATAGTCCGTGAGTTTAAGGACCCCACAGTCCAATGTTAGTTTAAAGACATCACGGTCAAGGTTAAGGACATCATAGTCCATGAGTTTAAGGACCACACAGTCCATAGTTTAGAGACGTCATAGTCTGTGAAATGTGTGGTTGTCGGGACCTGTCACCTCTTTGAAAATGTTGAGGGATTACAACGACAAATATCAAAGGAGTGAAGAGATGTATCCTTGAACCGAGGTTGATTAGGGATCTGTAGTCCAATTTGGAACTAAGATCAATTAATTAGATTATGAGCTTATTCGCTCAGTTAAATCTTGATTGAGGACTTATGGCCAATTTGGGCTAAATCCAATCAGATTTGAAATGTTGGCCCTTTATTGGACCATTAGACATTTGTCTGGGTTCAGCCCCTCGTCACTTAGCAATGCTAAACAAGAGTTTGAGGGCTCTGATATCATTTTTGTCTTTGACTGAGCATTAAACATTATAGCTCTGAGTTTTACTCAATTTTGAGATTTAGTTAAAGGAGAGGTTTTTGCCTCTGGAAACTTAGTCAATTTGGCTAAAAATAGTGTTAAATACTAAAGGACAACAGTGTTAAATACTGGAAATGAAATGCTCAGAGTAGTGTTAAACACTAGAAGACAACAGTGTTAAACGCTGGGAATAAAACTCTCAAATTAGTGTTAAACACTAGAGAGGAAGAGGTCACGCGGGAACACGTGAGGCACCCAAAGGTGGGGCCAGATCTCATTTGTTTTATTCTCAAATCTACGAATAAGTGTTAAACACTTTTAATTTCCTGGCCATCACGTGTGGGCACGTGATAGGCACTCATGCACTGATTTGTTAAGGCTTTTATTAGGGGTCACGTGAGGACACATGAGGGCGCCCAAATGTGGGGCCAAATCTCCTTTGTTTTATCCTCAAATCTGCGAATAAGTGTTAAATACTTTTAATTTCCTGGCCATCACGTGTGGGCACGTGATAGGTACTCATGCACTGATTTGTTAAGGCTTTTATTAGGGGTCACGTGAGGACACGTGAGGGCGCCCAAATTACACTACTACAAACAAGGGTTGCCCCTACGGATTTAACCGTAGGGGCAAACCACTGCTCCTATGGATATGTCCGTAAGGGCGAAAAAATAATCTGTAGGTGCAAACGCCGTAGGTGCAAGTTGAAGCCCTGAACTTGCCCTTACGGGCAAAAACTTGCCCCTACGGAGTTCTGTGTAGGTCCATTTTCACCTACGGATTAAGAAGTAGGGGAAAAAAAGTTATTTTATTTACGGTTATTTTAATTATATTAACTGTACCTACGGATTTATCCGTAGGGCCAAGTACTATCCCCTACGGATATATGCGTAGGTACCTATCCGTAGGGGCAAAATATCAGAAATCCTGATATTTTGCCCCTACGGATATATCCGTAAGGGTCTTTGTTTGCCCCTACAGATATATCCGTAAGGGCAAGCCCAACCCCCTGATACTGAGATCAGGGGGGACATATCAGTTAATGCTGATATTTTGCCTTTACGGTTTAAACCGTAGGGGCAACATGTGTACCTACGGATTAATCCGTAGGTACACATTATCTGTTTTTTTTAAAAAAGGGCTGCCTGATTTTTTTCTCGCCCTGTGCACAATAATATATATATCAATAAAATATAAAATTAATCATCACACAATATATATCCCAGTATTCATAATCACATCTCACGCATATAATATACAAAAGAAACCCAAATACTGAATATGATATAAAAAAACCCCAATATCAATATCAATATCGTTTCAAAATGTAGTGCATTATGTATGATATAAATAAATACATGTTTCAAAAAATAAGAATCAAAAAGCTACCCTAGCTCGGTCCAGCTCCACCTCTGATAAACGATAGAATAAGGTGCGCCTGCTCCTCGGTCAATAAACCATGCAATTCGGCGCGAGCAGGAGTCTGAGCGTCCTGTGGAGCTGGCGATGTGGTCTGCGCAGCCGCCGTCGAGGGAGTCGCTTGCGGAGCCGCGGCTGCGGGAGTCTGAGTGGACGGTGGAGCTATAGGAGCTGTCTGCGGAATCGCAGCCGATGTAGTGGCTTGCGGAGCCGCAGCCGAAGGAGATGCATGCCATGTACCCTGTCGCGTCTGAACCTAACGTGTGTAAGAAGCGTGTAAGAACTGTGTATTATTCGAATTCGTATCATTATCAAGTTATTTGGATATCTAGTTTGGAAAATCGTTGTTTATTTTAATTACATATGTATGTATGATTAATCAAACCTAAGTCTAAAACCAAATAAGCTCAAGCTACGTACTAATTATGGATATGTTGATATCTATAATATGACATGATATTTTACTATAAAATAGTATACATACCAGCATCTCCTTCAACTCCTGAACGGTGGCCCTCAAGCTCTCCAGTTCCTGCTGGACACGTCGCTCACTGGAGATGGAAGAAGTAACCGCCGGGGTAGAGTCCAACCTCATATGGGCCCTGCTAGGGCCCAGTCCCCGGCCTCTCTCCCAACCTCCGTGGTGCCCTCCGTGTGCGGCGTCCAGAACTGGGGTCAGCAGCCTCGGATCGCTCTGTCCGGTAAAATCGATCCCCGAGGCCCCGACCTGCTCAACCACCCGCTCCTACACCCACATTAAGCAGTAAAGTATACGTATAAAATTTAAACTTGAACCTTCCAAAACTAAAATTTCAAATATGGGTAGAATAAATATTAACACTTACGCAATACTCCTGGGTAGCGACGTCGGGATATCGAAGCTCGCCCGTGGCGGGATCTGTCGAGGTGCCGTGGACGACAAGATATACGGACAGCACGCTCGGTGTACAACCTTGCGCCACGGTCTGAGCTGTCTGCAATATTAGAAAATAACTCTTAATATTAGAAATATTAGAAAATAACTCTTAATATTGCAGAATATCACAAAGGTCGGTCTATTGTAATTTACCGATAACTCCATGGCTCGAGTAATATTCCTCGAGCCACCTGTGTAAGTGGGGCGACCCTTCTTCGCCGACTTCCTGTTCTCTGTATTCTGAGCGGCCTGTTTCTGCACAACGCATTAACATTTAGTTTTCTAATTAAGGAACACAAAAAAATAAATTATATCCTAAACAATGAATTACATTTAAAATACATACCTGTTTGCGTTGGGAGTCGAAATATTCGCACAATAGAGGCCATGTCTCTACGTCGACTCTCGCAAACGCCGGAGTAGATAGGAGGGCCGCTCTCTCTGCCTCGGGGGTCGCCATCCACAAGGAGTAGCTGTCGGCCTTCAGCTCATTCCTGTTGTATCGGACCTTGGTCTGCATGTTCTTCATCAGGCCATTGTACAGAGCATGAAGGTCGAGCACCCTCCCAGGGTGATCAGGGTCGGGTACAGGCTGAAAATCGTAATCCGACTGAAAATACAAAAAAAACATTGTTATTAGATTGCAAGTGTTAATAATAAATATATTGGATAAATCAAATGAAAATATATATTAATACGTACCCGAGCCTGATCAAAGAAGAGGGCGAATGAGCGCCGGTGCTGCTCGCTCCACTCAACGTGAAGTGGATAGTTCTTCACGAGCCGGCTCTCGTCCTCCATATACCGTCCGAACCTCTCGGCATGAGGACTGGTATAGCGATAGTCAAGGGTAAAAAAGAGGGGGAATACTGCCTCCCCCCAGCTCTGTCAGGCCTCAGCCTATGGGACTGATTCGGGCCTCGAGTCCCCCTCTGGGGATGGAGAGGCCCTGCGTCTGCAAGAAATATCAAGACAATCAATATTAAGACAAAGTTGTATCAAGAAATCAAGCTTAAACGAAAATTGAAGTGTGATATATACCTCTGGTGATTATCGCACGAGCATGGGCCCGGGCAGCAGCACGAGCGGGACGATAGTTCCTCCGGTGAGGAACAACCGGGGTCCCGGATGCGGACGCATCCCCTCCAACTAGAAAATAAATATTGACGCTAAATTTCCATGAAGTTCATATTTATTCTATAGAGCATATGTAAAATGAATAAATATTTTATATTTATTCATACTAACCTGCAGACGATGCGGATGGTATGGAAGCGGCAGGAGTGGCCCCTGCGGAAGATGTGGACGCACCACCTTTAATTAGACAATTAAAAATAGATTATATAAGTAATTGTAAAAAGAATGTGTAGATCAATAATATAAGGTTCTAAATCAATATGCATGCACTATAGGATATATAAACATACCCGCAGGTGCGGTGGTGTCACCATCTACAGCTAGACAATAATAAAAATTGCTAAGTAAGAGCAAAAGGAATGTGTGTATATTTATGATATAGCATTCTAAATCAATATACATGCACTATATGATATATAAACATACCTGGAGGAGCGGGAGTGGCCTCTGTCCCAGATGTGGACGCATCACTAACAACTAGACAATCAAATATTGACAATATAAGTAATTTTGACATAAACAGGCATGAATATCTGTAATATTACATTCAAAATGGATTTGCATGCAGTATACCTGGAGGTGTGGCAAAATCCACACGGAAGGAGGCATCCGAAGGGGTCTCCGATCTGGGTGCAAGACCGGCCCTCTGAAGCTCCCTACGAAGCTCTCCGGACGGCAGAACCGCTCTGCCTCTGCCTCTGCCTCTGCCGCGGCTGGAGCTCCTGTCGCCCCTCGCTGCTCCCGACATCGTCATCAAATCTAGATAAACGGTTCGAGGATGCATTAGACAATCATTAAAAGTATTGACTATATATGTATAGAGCGTAAAATGTGAAGTAATAATATAACATTACTGATAACCTTTTTCGTTTCGTGGGCGCATTATACATATCTACTTGGATTTCATCGTCGATGTCATTTCTAACCCACGTAACTTCATGATCGGTCGAAGACAATCCGTCCTTCGAAACAGACGGTCGGAGCACTTTAAGCCTTCTTTCTTCTTCGTCCTCATCGCTGTCCTCGAATTCTGGGATATCGTAGACATCTCTGGGTTTCCATCGGCATACAACACTCCATCTCGGATGCTTCAAACACTGTGAGTAGTATACTTGGAACGCTTGGTTCGGAAAGATAAACGGATCTTCCTGACCGTAAAATCGAAGTGTGTTCACACTGGTCAATCCATATTCATCTTTCCAAGTCCCAAGATTGCTTCTCCACTTGTCCGTATCGGTTCGCGTATCGTACCAAGTATACTGGAATATATAAAAGGGTTCTGATCGTCCGGGATAGTGGATGCCGAGTATACAATTTAAGTACCCATAATAAATCACACCGTCCGATCTTACCGTCGCAATCCCACTATTCTGAGTGGTTCTAGATGTTTCTATGTCCTTAACTTCGAATTTGTATCCAAGGACACCAAATCCTTTGTAATATGCAACCTCCGTACTAGGAAATTGAGCTAAACATATTGAATCACTCTCAAATGATGCAGACAAGTTTGGATCGTGGATCTAACAAAACAAATTTTACGAAAAATACATAACGATACAAGTTTAGATTAAAACTGCTAGCAATAAAATGTTATTCAAATAACTTACATGATCTGTGACCCAATCACAAAAATTATCCTGATGAAAATTTTCCAATTGTTCTTCGTTCCAATCAGGATGCCCCTCACGTACCTTGTTAAAATGAATTCTGTTTTTGACAAATAATGGTGACATTAATATTATATCATTTCATACACACACAAACACAGATATAATAATTAATCCAAATAAACTTACTCTCTAATTTGTTCAAGACATGCGCAATTAAGCAAGATAAACCGATATATCTTGTTGATAAATATAGCGTCTGCCCTCTTATACTCGGCTTTACCATATGGCCCATCTTGAATTCTTCGTGGCCGGTTAAGCCTTGTCTCAATGTTCTCGTCCAGATAGCGGGAAAAAAATGTGGTTGCTTCATCAAGAAGATAACCTTGCATGATAGAACCCTCTGGTCGATTTTTATTGCGTATATACTTCTTAAGAGTGTAGTGGTACCTAATGAAAATATGTTGAATAAATAAATACGGGCATACAGGACAACAATAAATTTATAAATTGCGCGAAACGAAAAATTACACGTACCTCTCGACGGGATACATCCATCGATATTGTACCGGTCCGGCTAACTTCGTCTCAGTTGCAAGATGAACCGTCAAGTGTATTATGATATCGAAGAATGACGGTGGGAAAATACGCTCAAATTTGCAAAGTATCAACGCAATAGAATTTTCTAGTTTATCCAGCGTCATAACCTCCAGTGTTTTAGCACACAACTCCCTGAAAAAACAACATAAGTCGTTGATTACTAGACCAACCAATTCGGGGAGATAAGTCCTGAAGGCTAATGGAAGAAGGTGCTCCACGATAATATGGTGATCATGACTTTTCAGCCCATCGATCTTGCCCTTCACAATTTTTATTTTCTTGCTGAATGATCCTGAAAAACCTGTGGGAACTTTCAAATCATGCAACACCTGCAGAAATCTTTTCTTCTCCGGTTGTGACATATGATAAGCGGCATTGGGAAGTACAAACTTGTCCGGTTTACCCGCTACCGGTCTAGGGTGCAATTCACTTCTTATTCCCCACTCTTGTAGATCCATCCGAGCATTCAGGTTATCTTTCGATTTCCCGTCTTTACAAAGAAGCAAGTTAAGAATGTGCTCTGATACTCCCTTCTCTATATGCATGACGTCCAGATAATGATGCACTGAATTTGTAGACCAGTACGGAAGCTCGAAGAAAATGATTAACTTGTTCCAAAATGGTGGTTTGACCTGTTTCGTCGGATCCATCCCGAAAGTCACATTATTGTAACCATCCCATTTAGCAGTCACGTCCTCTCCGGACAATGGGGATGGAGGTCCAAGAAACTCTTGATGACCATCAAAGTGAACCGTGTCTAACCTATAAGGGTGGTCTGGAGGCAGGAAACGTCGATGGACGCAATAACAAACCTTCCTGCTAAAATTCAAGAATTTCGATATTGTGTGTTCATGGCAATGAGGATATGCTTTGTGACCATGTACGGACCAACCTGATAGCATTCCATACGCAGGAAAGTCATTAATTGTCCACATTAGAGCCGCATGCAGTATGAAGGTTGTATTTGTGTTTGCATCATATGTCTCTATACCATCAATGAACAAAGATTTCAACTCCTTGATCAGAGGTCGGAGATAGACGTCAATATTGTTCCCCGGTGAGTTTGGTCCGTCGATAAGAAGAGGCATCATAAAGTATGATTGGTCCATAGCCAACCAAGGCGACAGATTATAAATTATCATTACAACGGGCCATGTGCTGTGACTTCCAGCCATATAGTTGAATGGGCAGAAGCCATCAGTAGCCAGTCCGAGCCGGACATTGCGAGGATCGCTACTGAATATTGTGTGCCCCCTATCGAAATCCTTCCATGCCGGTGAATCTCTTGGATGGCTCATTTTTCCATCTTCACTTGGAGGAGCACGGTGATGCCAAATCATTGCCTCAGCTGTTTTCTTGCACCTGAATAGCCTCTGTAGCCTCTGTGTTATGGGAAAGTATCGTGCTATCTTGACAGGTATATCGGGCTTCTTATCAGAATCTTTCGGCTTATACCTGGCCTCTCCGCATGTCGGACACTCTTTCAAATCTGAATTCTCTTTCCGGTACAACACGCAATTTTTAGGACATGCTTGAATTTTCTCGCACTTTAGACCCAAATCAGACATTATCTTCTGGGCTCCGTACCAGCTGTCGGGCACGTTATTTCCCGGAGGCATAGAATCTTTCAAGAATGAAAGAAGTATTGTGAATGACTTGTTGCTCCATCCATTTAGGCAATTAATCTGGAAAAGTTGGACGAACCATGAGAGGGTGGAATACTTCGCATTCTCATAAATTGGTTTCCTGGCATCATTCATGAAATTTTCATATTTATCTGTACGCGGTCCTTGACCGGAAGGAATGTCATCTTCGGTACGAATAGATTCACCTACGGCAGCCTCTACCATATCCTCCATTTCTTCTGATGGAAATAAATTACCGTCTTCTCCTTCTGCCGCATTACCGAATTCTTCTTCTTCTCCAGCTGCATTATCGTGTTCTTCTTCTTCTGCCGCAGTACTGCATTCTTCTCCTTCCCCGTGATATTTCCAAGTTGTATAAAGTCTAGTAAACCCATATTTTATAATATGAAGCTCTGCCAATTCTACCTTCTGCCAGTACTTATTGCCACATCTATCGCACGGACAGAGAATCTTCTCTATTATGATCTTATTATGTGCGCGTGCAAATTCAATAAAAGCAGCAACTCCCGCGAAAAACTTACGTTGCATACGTTGTTGCCAATCCACATACATCCAGTCCTGAACTCTGACGTACTCATGGGCCATGTTAGACTGTATAACATATAAATTATAGGTTATGGTGACTATATTGAGAAATATAAGAACGGGATAGTTACTGATAAAGGAGAAAATCCGTGTATATGCTTTGTGTGTGCGTTTGTCATTGAAAAGAATAAATTATCGCACGTATGTTAACCGATAGATGGGGACTAAGTGGCGCTTTTAGTTTCATATATGAGTATCGATGGGAATATGAAGGTTTCATATTATCATCGAGTATCATATATTGGTTTTAACCTGAACATCTCGAATCGCTCTCTAATTATGCGTTTGTTGTGTATTCTTGTTGTATGTGTGTGTTCCGGCTGTCGGGGGTAGGCGTCTATCCTATTAAGAATGTATAGAGCGAACACCCATCACTTGTGCTTTCAACCGTTTCGAGTAAATTTCGGCAGCACCTCCCCGCTGTTCTCCGAGTACACTGTAATAGAATAGATAATCATTTCAAAGCTGTGAAACAAGGTTGAAATGAACATCTAATCTATCTTTGTACACGGAGAACCAGCGGAAAGGTACCGACGAAATATCTCAAAACGGATGAAAACACAAGTGAATGAAGGCGTTAGCTTTATACATTCTTAACTTGTCCACACGGGACAAATCTATGGGTTACCATACGATTGAATTTTCTCGTCGCGTAGACTATACGATGGTTGTTAGTATCGAGCTATACCATCCGATATTTAACAACCTTCGTATAGTTCTATGTCACGACGAACATCGCACGTATGTTAACCGATAAACGGGGACTAAGTGGCGCTTTTAGTTTCATATATGAGTATCGATGGAAATACGAAGGTTTCATATTATCATCGAGTATCATATATTGGTTTTAACCTGAACATCTCGAATCGCTCTCTAATTATGCGTTTGTTGTGTATTCTTGTTGTATGTGTGTGTTCCGGCTGTCGGGGGTAGGCTTCTATCCCATTAAGAATGTATAGAGCGAACACCCATCACTTGTGCTTTCAACCGTTTCGAGTAAATTTCGGCAGCACCTCCCCGCTGTTCTCCGAATACACTGTAATATAATAGATAATCATTTCAAAGCTGTGAAACAACGTTGAAATGAACATCTAATCTATCTTTGTACACGGAGAACCAGCGGAAAGGTACCGACGAAATATCTCGAAACGGATGAAAATACAAGTGAATGAAGGCGTTAGCTTTATACATTCTTAACTTGTCCACACAGGACAAATCTATGGGTTACCGTACGATTGAATTTTCTCGTCGCGTAGACTATACGACGGTTGTTAGTATCGAGCTATACCGTACGATATTTAACAACCTTCGTATAGTTCTATGTCACGACGAACATCGCACGTATGTTAACCGATAGACGGGGACTAAGTGGCGCTTTTAGTTTCATATATGAGTATCGATGGGAATACGAAGGTTTCATATTATCATCGAGTATCATATATTGGTTTTAACCTGAACATCTCGAATCGCTCTCTAATTATGCGTTTGTTGTGCATTCGTGTTGTATGTGTAACATGATTTTAAACCATTGAGATCAAGATTTGAGAAATTTTATAAGTGGCCGTTAACATGATAACAATCATCTCTTCTTATCAGTCCATATCTGAATTCTAAAGGGCAGTATATTTGCTATTAAAAGATCATGTTCAACTCTAAAGCAAGAGAAAAACAGAGGAATATAGATCTATTAAAGTCAAGCCATAAAGCTAATTACATATTTACAACATTGCAAATACATTAACGCAAAACATAGTTATGATGCTTCAAAAGAATCAATTATCAAGGATGAAGAGAGCTTGTGATAAAGCAATCAAATTTAGCTTTTGCATTAAAATGGTTTATGATAAAACTTTTGAGATCCTTCAAGAAAGTTATGGCACTGTGAGGTTCCACAACTTATCATAACCAATTGCAAATTTTCATGGTTCTTTACTGGTATAAGACTTGTACTTCTATGAGGCGGAGTAAATAAATTTGTCGAGAGCTCGTGATGCATGTGTAATGATAGAATCCAACAAAAATTATTCTCATGTACTAATAATAGCATCCCAATTGCAACTTTTTTATTCAATAAGATAACACATTTGCAAGAGTGCATCATTTACATTATGTTTTACTCCCTCCAGGGCCACCAAAATATACGGTATCTATAGGATGGCTATTGTCAATGGAGTAACAGTCGGGTCTAACTTGGCCAATTTGAAAATCATTATCTCGTTGTTTATATAGATTACCGCTATTGTTTGTAAATCGTATATTGCTTATATATGCTAAGCCTCCCGCTGCAAAACGGCCGCTCTCCATTGGCGGACTCAGTTCACCATTGTTAAAGCTCACTACTCCAATATTGATACGGGTTAATCTCTTGAAGAGAGTTTTTGGCCAATATCCCTAACCCTAACCGAACCCTACCCCCAGCCCCAGCCCCAGCCCCAGTCCAACCGAGCCCCAGCCCCAGCCCAGCCCCAGCCCCAGCCCAACCGAGCCCCAGCCCCAGCCCCAGCCCAGCCCCAACCCCAACCAAACCCTAGCCCCAGCCCCAGCCCAGCCCCAGCCCCAGCCCCAGCCCCAACCCCAACCCCAACCGAACCCCACAACCTAACCCTAACCTTAACCGAACCCGATCGATGCCGACGCCGACGCCGACGCCGATGCCCTCACCCCTACCCGAACCTGGCCTGAACCCTAGAGTACAACGTCAAAATTAAAAATATTTCAGATTTACTTACAACCGTGCGCGCGGTGGAGGAGACGGTAGAAACTGGTGGTCGCCGACGATCGGCGAAGGTGGCGATGAGGCGCGGGAAGTCGACGAAGGTGTAGGGAAGACCGACGAAGCTGGCGCAGGCTCGCGAGCGCGGTGGCGACGAAGCTCGGGAACGGGCGACGAGAGGCGCGGGAGTGAGAGAGAGAAATTTGGGAACGATGAATATAATTTTTCTGTGCTTTTTTTATATTAATAACCTATGTTGATGCTCCTACGGACATAACCGTAGGTCCCCGGTTTGCGGCTCCGTAGGGCCAAAGAAAAAATTAGAACGTAGGGCACCGTAGGGACAACGAGTTGTCCCTACGGATAAATCCGTAGGGGCAAGAAATATTTGCCCCTACGGATTTCTGAGTCCGTAGGGGCAACCCCATATTGTAGTAGTGTTAGAATCTACCTTTGCTTTAATTCTTGTTGTTTTGGAGGTCACATGGGAGTACGTGAGGTATTGCCTCTAAGCTGTTTCCTTCTTATTTTTGGAGGATCTTTTCAGGAGTCACGTGGGGACACGTGACCTAATTCTTTATATGCATGGAGATCTTTCAAGTCTCTTTATTTTTTTAAGAATTAAATTCTTTGTAGGGTTAAACCCTAATTATGTTTTAGAGGAATTAAATTCCCATGTATGTGAAAGAATTAAATTCTTATGTAGGGTTAAACCCTAGTTCTGTCTTGGAGGAATTAAATTCCTATGAATTTGGGAGAATTGAATTCTCATATATGGTTAAACCCTAGTTTTATCTTAGAAGAATTAAATTCCTATAAATTGGGAGAATTAAATTCTCATATAGGGTTAAACCCTAGTTTTATCTTGGAGGAATTAACTTCCTATGAATTGGGAGAATTAAATTCTCTAAACTCAATTCTCCCTCTAAGTCTTGGATCTGTATGGTAGAATCTCAATCCGATAAGAATTAAATTCTCAACCTATGATGAGATTTGCTTCTGCAGATCTTCAACCAGAGGAAGAACTAAGTTCTTATTCAGAAGAGTTAAACTCTTAAATTGAGAATTGAATTCTCTTTGTTTTATGAAACTTAGATCTCTTTCCCCTTTCTCACCTAGGGTTTCTTTTCTCTGAAGAGATCTTTTTTTCTCTTGAGAATTAAATTCTCCTATCTTTTTTCTCTCTGTTATTGTTATCTCCCAAAAAAGTAGATCTCCTTCTCTTCTCTTCTTGGCTCCTATTTATAGGAGAAAGAAAAGAATCAATTTGTTTTGTCAATCTTTCATTGAAAGATTTTAATTGATTTTATAACCAACATGATCTTTTAGATCACTCAGTGAATTTTATTCACTATTGGATTTTTAATCCAAAAGATCTTTTATCTGTTATTCAAATTTCAGGGAAATCTTTCCTTATAGAATCTTTCTATAAATTGGTGATTTTTAATCACCATTGGATTTTTAATCCAACGGTGCTCCACTTTACAGAGCACAATCTTTTTGTTTGGAAATATTTAAAGAAATATTTTTCCAGTTAGGGTTTTTGATTCCCTCTTAATTAGAATTTAATTCTATCAATTAAAGAGTTTAGGAACTTGTCACGTGTTTGCATGTGACCCTTCTGATTAAACATTTTATTCAGAATTTAATTATGCATTTTAACAGAGCTAAGGAATTATCACGTGTCAGCACGTGACCCTTGGTCACGTATGAGCACGTGATGCCCCATTGGGGTTTTTCCTTAATGTTTTATTATACATTAGATTCTTTTCAGTGGGTTTAAAGACCCATCACGTGTTGGCACGTGACCCCACTGATTAATTATTTACAATTATTTATTTTATTCAGTGTCTACAGGCTTTGCCTGTAAATGGTCACGTGTCTGCACGTGATGCCCGGTCACGTGTGGGCACGTGATGCCTCATAACTTTTGATCCCGGATGAATTATGAGGCCCATAATATATCAAATTGAAGGATTTTTTGAGATGCATTCGATACCATCAAAATTTAGCTGTTTCTCATTCGGGATTTTATCAAAATGCAGCTCGGAAAATACTGATTCACATTTTCTTCCTTAGATTACACGTGCATAGCATATTTGCTCATAACTTTTGATCCCGGATAAATTATGAAGCCCATAATATATCAAATCGAAGGATTTTTCGATATGCTTTCGATACCATCAGAATTTAGCTGTTTCGCAGTTAGTAGTTTGTCAAAATACAGCCCGGAAGATACAGGTTCACATTTTCTTAAACGTATCGTTGCCATTTGATATCTTGGGCTCTTTTGCGCAGAAATTTTTTTGGCGGGAACACTACCCTGCTCGGTCATCTTCGGTTGGTAGCTTCCTACGCATGATGCCAGGGATCGAAGTCCTCGCAAGAGGCATCCGAGCGGCTACCCCACTCGGTCATCCCAAGATGGTAGTTGCCTACCCACGACGCCAGAAATCAGAAGCCCTCGCCAAAGGGCAACGGAGCAGCCTCCATCCATTCTCGGCATAAATAAGGCGAACAGTCCTCTGCCCATCACATGCAGAGGATCTGGGTCACCAACAAGGGGCATCGGGTCTTTCCAAGTCTCGAGCGATCCTCCCTCAACTTCGGGGCCATGGAGACGCCTCCTTCTCGGCGGCGCTTGGCACGCTTGGTAAGTGATCGAAATCAACTCGACGAACGATCGCTAGACAGATGGCCGACCTGACATGAAAGCCCAACAGCGCAAGCAGAGATATTTTATAAGTATTCTTCACAAACAGAAGATAAAGTGCGGACCCATGAAAACAAAAAAGAAGTTTTATTATCAAGCGCGCAGTCTTTACAAAGGGTACTTCGGGCTCCCCGCCTTACAAACTGCCCGGAGGTTTACAAAAGAGAGACGAGGAAATATAAAAAAGGCCTAAGTCGCAAACCCCCTCCCTAATCACTGGGGGCTTCACCACCGGAGGTTTTGCCACCAGGGGCACACCTCATTTCCCCCATCGTTGTCAGCCGGAGGCCTTGCCACCGGGAGCGGAACCCGAGCACGGAGCTCGCCATCGGCGAACTCGGGAAGCTGCTCCTTCACGGGATCCAGATCCTTATTCCACGCGACGGCAGAATACTCATCAAGTTCGGCGTAAAACTGCTCTGACACCTTATAATCGGCCACGGCTTTCCTGGCCCGGACCTCGGCAGCCTGAGCCGCCAGGAGCACCGCCTCGGCATCCCTCCTGCTGGCATCTCTCTCGTTCTCTATGGCCGCGAAGCGATCGGCCAGGTCCGCCAGCTTCCTTTCGGCGACCCGGTGAGATGTACTCAGGCGACGGCGGACGCCCTGATTCGCTGAATTGGCGAGCTCTGCAGCCTCCGCACGGGCTGCTAGGACATCGGCCCTAGCCTTCTCCAAACGCAGGTCATGCCGCAGGACCCCGACTTCCGAAGGAAATGCTTCTACTGGCCTCGGTGCATGGAACGCCCCCTCGGCCTCCATACGAGCGGCGATGGCGCAGTGTTGAAGGACCTGACGGGAAGCGGATGAGAAACCGGGAGTCGCTTGGGCCAAAGAAAGGAAGGCCAAAACAACACGTGAAGGGGTTCGTACCTGGACCGCCCCCTGGGCTATGGCCTCCATTTATGCCCTCAGGGTGCCGCATGGAAGTCTTCCTCCTACCGACTCTTCCATCCCGGCGAGCAAGCCGGCTGCAACGGAAAGCCCAGACAGAACCGTGAAGTCGGCATCGCCTTCCTGCACGGGGATCCCTTCAGGGACTATTGACGGCGGCGAACGAGAAATTGTCCTATTCCTCTTAAGGGAGACCCCGTCCTCGCCCTCCCCTCCGTCTGCCGTCTAGGGCTCGGATGACTGCGGGCGCCTATGACTGTTGGATATATGTATGCCCTAGAGGCCATTATGTGATAGTGGATGTATCTGTACATATATATATATATTCAGTTTGCATTCTTGCTCGACATGATAGTATGCTATCTGGTTATTCTTTATCTGACATGTTGATTTGATCATGCTTTTATTCATTCATACATGCTGATAAAGCCCCAAGGATATCTGCTTGACTACTCTGATTATGATGGAGATCATACTAGTGGGACATCTGTAGTCTATAAGCACATCCTGAAATGTCCCTAGTCGTAGGTGTATCGAGACGGGGTATCGATATACCAGAGTAGACTAGCGTATATGATACTAGACCCATGTGATGGGCGATGGATGTTCCCACATTCGTCGATGTTTGACATCAAGATCATATACGGGTGCTCAGTGGTGACTGGGTACACTGGACGGACTCGCCGAGAACTCCTATATGGAATTATATCTATCGTCGGATAGCAGTTCTCAGGTGACACTGGTACAGGTTAGTCTGTAGACCCGAGATCGTCATAGAGCCTTGTGTGTTCTCCCACTGTACTTTGATTGCCACCCTACCACGGCTCTACTGAGTCGTGTAAACAGGTGGCCGTTGGGTACAGTCCGAGACACACGAAGGCAATGAGAGATAGGAGGGGTTTCGTCTCTCCCGGTATTGGGAGTTGATGCTGTGCAGTGTTCGACTGGTTATAACAGCAAGTCCCTGGCCAGGGCTGCTGAGATTTGCTGATAAGTGTTATCAGTAGTTTCTCGATCTGTTATAGACCATTCACCGACACGACTTATTGAGTTATTGGGGTCGACGTGACCATCCCTAGGCTCGATATGCAGCATATCTGACGAAGAGACCGGACTGTACGGTAGTGTTACCGGATGGCTCGACGGGAGTTGTAGCAGGTTCGCTTGTTGTCTTCTGATCGCTCAATACCCGGGTGGCCGTTACGTTTAGCTGACCGCTTGCGGCTTGAGGGCACTTGATATGATCATTACCCTCTGCCGGCGTATTGACGAGTCTTAGAGTCCCACAAAGGAGTTACCCAGTCCAGACGAAACGTTGTGGTGCGCATATGCGATATGCGCATGCACCCGATTGAAATATGTGTATATGATACCGAACATTGATCGGGTGAATTCCTTTTGGTGGGGTCATATGAGATATGACCGGATTGATAAATCAAGTGTTGATTTATCATCTAACCATAAGTTATCTCACTTGAAACCTTTCTAGGGTTTGATGGATGTATGCATGCATGCATGTGTTTCTTTCTTCTTTTCTAGTTTTATGCACATGTAGATGTTCATACATGTACACATACATACATCAAACCATCATGGTTGATTATATATGTAAATGGTGGCAATATAAGCCTCACACCATAGATTATACAATGGATAATTATTTAATTTTGGTTTTAAAAAGAAAATGAAAAGGAAAGGATAATTATGCTAGTTTCTACATGCTTCTTTTAACTTAACCATTCTCACCCACCACTAAACCATGGTTATCTTTTCCTTTATCATTCTAAACCCAAGTAAAATTAATCATCTATCATTTAATCATGGTTGGAGTCAAGAAGGAATAAATATATATAGTGATATTTATTTTCTTTTGTAAGCTTAACCTTGTGGTGATCATTTTATCTCTTGAAAGAAAAAGCCACCATTTTCATCCTCCTTCATCTTCTCCTCTCTAGTTCTTTTCTAGTGAGTGAAATATAACAAAAGAAAGGTTTTTGAAGTGAGATCCAAAGCCACAACACCATTCTACTCAAGTCTAGCCAACTTGATTAGAGTGTTTACTTCGAGTTTACAAAGTAGCGAGCTTGGACGGAGATCTCCGCGGTGGATCATCGTGGACACAAGGGGAGTTCAAGAGGACCTCGTTTCAACACCAAAGAGCCTAAGGAGCGAAGCAAAAACGGGAGCTACAAAGGTTGTAGCCTTCAAACCCTAACTTTTGTTAGCTTTAAGTTTAGTAAACCCTAATTTTCTAGGATCTATCCTTTGCATGTTAGTTTAGCACCTTAAAAATTAAAACTTTGGGTCATGTGATGCTTCAAAACTCTTCATAGGGTGCTATACTAACCTTACATTGGTATCAGAGCCGACCTAGAACGTTAGGCGCCCTTTTTGCGAAGTGAAAAGTCCGATCGAACCAAAATACGGATTTATGGGATGCTCTCTGGAAATTTTTTAAAAACTGACCATTTTCAGAATTAAAAATTCTCAAAAAATAGAGCAGGTAAAAATTAGACAATCTGGAAAATTCGTGGCCATGAACAGTAACTTTGGCCGCGGAAGCGCGGCATAAGCAAGCTTAGGCCGCGCATCCGCGGCCATATAAGGGGCTCTTTAACAATTTTTTGCACAGTAATTTTCTTTACCTGCTACAGTATATTTTGAGTGTATTTAATCTGAATCTGCTGTTGAAAATTCTGGAGATGGTTTTGAACTCGTCGTTTCGATCGGAATTTTCATTTCGTATTTCTTTTCCGGGTAAACTAGAAAGTATTGAAGTGTTTGAACGAATATCATTTACTCAATATTCACGGGGTTTAAATAGTTTGGAGATGTGTGCAAGTCTTTTTGCGGTGGTCCCTCTAGAAGACAACAAACCTTAACTCGATTATGTGACCGTCTCGAACTGCCCTTTGAACCCTAGGGTTTGGGGCAGTACGGCGTGTCACATGTGAGGCGTTGGCTTGACCCTTCTACGGCTGGACCGCCGCTACTGTGTCACACTCCGGATTTTTGAACCCTGCTCAAGTGTTGAGCTTTAGTGAATCTTGGGTGCTTGATAGTTCGTTCGAAAACTTTAATACTGTCTGTTTATCTGGAATGTGATACAATATGTGGAATTCATATAGTGTAGACATGAAACACGAAATATGTGATATTTCGCATTTATGATGTCTAAAGAGAATCTGGATTCCAAATATTGTAGTTTTACACTTTATTTTCTGCGACCGTAAGTGTAGTATGTTAGATATCGCCGGTTTCGTTGCTATACATCAACGACAATCGGGGTACGCATACTTACTTACGTTGATGATATGTGATATTATGTGTTGCTGAGATATGATGTGCAGGATTGTCGCGATCGAATAGCCGGGGGTTTTTGTGAGATGAGAGTTTTATATTTTCATTCATGTAAATTCAAATGTAATATAATATTCTTTTATTTGGGGCACTTCCAGGTTGCGGTTGTGTCACCAGTGTTGTATATTATTTACTTTTCTGCATTAGGATGGACCCAAGGAGGAGAGCACAGGTGACCGGGTTCTGGGGTTCAGTGGGAGGCCATCTCGAGGAGTCGAGACCGGGTCTCCTAAACTCCAGGATTGGTAGGGTCACTTGCCGCTCTTGTAGGGGTCTAGGGTGTGGGCTTGGCTATTCATCGCGACTGTGGAATCCGTATTTTCTATTCTGGCTAAATACTAAATACGGACGTCCTAGTATATCCCACGTTATATCTATATTTCTGCTGCCTGTGTTCTGTGATATCTGAGACGAATGACTTATTATATATATGATATATAGTAGACGTTGCTTATGTTTTACACCCGCGCTAGTCCCGTCCCGGTATGCCGTTAGTTAAGTAACCTAACGGTGCATAACGGAACATTGCGGCGAATGCGGATGGCATAAGCGTACGTGTTATTTTCGTTTCTTTTCTGTGATTGGCTTAAGGACTTAAATGATGGGATTACATTAATGTGATTAATGTAAAGAAAATAAACCTAAAAGATGTTGTAGAATCGGATTTAATAACTACTCGGCTATTTATGAAAAAGCTACATTTCAAAACTGCGGAGCTTAAGCCACTCCTTTTGAAAACTGTTTGATTCTGCAACGATATCAAGTTCAAAGCGTTAAAGATTTTTTTAAAAATCATTCGCAACCCTCCATCATTTTAGGAAGTAGAGTACTTAGTATTCGTGCTACGTTTGTTGACTTTAGTTAAGGCGTAGTGTACGGTAGCTAAGTGATGTCTTCCTACACTGCATATGATGCAGATTAATTAGGACATTCATGCGACTTTGTTGACCATAGTTAAGGGTCATATGGGTGGGTCTAATTGATCAAGAAATGACGGGTAGAACTTGACTGGTACTTATGATTTGTTGACCATAGTTAAGGTCATAAGTACTAGGGGTAAAAATTACATCGGGAATTTCAAGTGTTGAAATTTGCAATGAGATTGCATACCTTCCATGTGATGGTTGGATCCCGATCCCACTGTGGGCAATAGTTGCTCCTAGGAGAGTTTTACAGTTTACAATTAGCTAACTCATTAGGTGTCTAGAAAGGTGTTAACGGGGCTCCGCCTCTGGGAAAACGAGGTTTACTCTAATTAGGTCCGTGCGAAAGCACGGGGAACCTCCCTCAAAGTACCGACACTGGCCTGGCTGAACGGTTAGCGAAGTTGTAGACTGTAATTAATCCTGGCTAGTTTTTCTTTTTAAGGTTTGAAAGAAAAACTTGATAAAAAGCAGTGGGAAACATCGATTAGACAAGATAATAAACCAATCTAATCTATGCAAGAGCTTTCGCTGAGTGTATTCTTTTCTCTCTCTTAATGGCAGATACCAATGACTGGACTTAAGCTTCTACTAGATAAAAACAAACTGAATGGGACCAACTATAAAGACTGGCTAAGGAATCTGAAGATCGCCTTGACTTATGATAAAGTATCATATGTCCTCACGGCTTCAGCCCCGCCCGTCCCAGGCCCAAAATCCTCAGTTGCGGACATTGAAGTCCGCAAGACATGGGACGCTGACTGTGCCACGGCAAAATGCCTCGCGCTTGCATCGATGGACAACACACATCAAAAGCAGCACGAGGACATGGACATTCACGGGATACTGCTCCATACAAAGGAGTTGTATGGGGAACAGTCCCGCGTATTACGATACGAAGCATCGAGGAAACTGTTTCACATGCGAATGGCCCCTGGCACACCAGTAGGAGACCATGTGTTGAAGATGATAGCTCTTATAGAAGAGCTTGAGGACCTTGGATGGACAATGGACAATGAACAATATATAGATATTATTCTGCAGTCCCTCCCCTCCACCTTTGCTCAGTTCATAGTGAACTTCAACATGCACGGCATGGAGAAGGACCTCCCTGAACTCCTTAATATGTTAAGGAGTGCAGAGAGCACTATGAAGTCAGCAAAGACTCCCGTTATGACCATTGGACAGTCTTCTTCTTCTCGCCCAAAAGCTAAGGCCAAGGGAAAGAAAAAGAAGAAACCCACTAATCCTAAGGGCGGAGTCAAAAAGGTGAAGGGAAAGGGAAAGTCCACGGCTGGAGACCCAGGGAAAGGCGAGTGTTTTCATTGCCACAAGACAGGACATTGGAAGCGCAACTGCACGGAGTACCTAAGTCTCAAGAAGAAGCATGGTGATGCTTCTGCTTCAGGTGCGTTTGTGACTGAAAACTATTTTTCTATAAACTCTGCTTCCTGGGTATTGGATACCGGTTCAGGTTCTCACATTTGCAATTCTATGCAGGGACTGAGAAATAGCAAGGTTTTGAGGACAGGTGACCATACTCTCCGCGTTGGAAATGGTTCCAATGTACATACAGTCGCAGTGGGAGAGTATCACTTGGGGTTGCCATCTGGATGTATTTTGATTTTGAATCCATGTTATTTTGTACCAACTATGCTATGTAATATAATATCCGTTTCTTTGTTGGACAATGAAGGGTATAATTTTGTATTGCAGAATAATGTTATGAACATTCACCTAAATCAAATGTTGGTTGGGTATGGTACACTTAACAACGGAATATATGTCCTAAATCAACACACAGTTTTCAGTATACAACACACTAATAAAAGAAAACTTTCAGAATTAAATGAAGCTTTTCTTTGGCACTGTAGACTTGGTCATATTAACGAAACAAGACTAAACAAGTTACACAAAGATGGATATTTAAACCCTTTTGAATATAAATCTTATGCGACTTGCCAGTCTTGTATCAAGGGTAAAATGACCAAAACTCCGTTTACCGGACACGGAGAAAGAGCCACTCAGCTCCTTGGCCTCATACATAGTGATGTATGTGGGCCGATGTCTACACAGGCTAGAGGCGGTTTTTCATACTTCATTACATTCACCGACGATTTCTCAAGATTCGGTCATGTATTTTTATTAAAACACAAGTCCGAAGCTTTCGAGAAATTCATTGAATATAAACAAGAAGTAGAAAAACAAACCGGCTTGAGTATTAAGATGCTTCGATCAGATCGAGGTGGTGAGTATCTCAGTACAGAATTTGCAAACTTCCTAAAAGAGAATGGGATTCTCTCTCAGCTCACTCCTCCTTACACACCACAGCACAACGGTGTGTCAGAACGACGGAATAGGACCCTATTAGATATGGTCCGGTCCATGATGAGTGACGCTGAGTTACTAGTCTCGTTTTGGGGGCATGCATTGGAGACTGCGGCGTTTCTGCTAAACAGGGTTCCAACCAAAGCCGTGTCTACCACGCCATATGAGATATGGAATAGGAAGAGACCATCTCTTAAAAGAATTAAGATTTGGGGTTGCCCGGCCTATGTTAAAAAGCAGAATCCGGACAAACTCGAGACACGGTCAGTCATGTGTAACTTTGTGGGATATCCAAAGAATTCTTATGGATATCTGTTCTACCACAAAGAGGAACAAAAGGTGTTTGTTTCTCAGTATGCCACATTCTTGGAAAAAGAGTTTTTCACGGATAGAGATGATGGCAAGGTGGTAGATCTAGAAGAGGTTCTGGAGACACAAACTACAAATGACGATTTGGTTGAACCGGCTGTTGCAACAGAAACTGATGAACCTCGGCCACTCCGTAGGTCTGGTAGGACTTCTCGCCCACCGGAGAGGTACTACGGTTTTCTCATTGATGGTGACAGAGAAGACTGTATCATGGAAGATGATGATCCTACCAGTTTTCAGCAAGCTATCACGAGTGGTGACTCTGTGAAGTGGCTGGATGCCATGAGATCCGAAATGGAGTCTATGTACACCAACAAAGTATGGACTTTGGACGTTGTACCCCCTGGGGTAAAACCTGTAGGGTGCAAATGGATCTTTAAAAGAAAGATTGGTGTGGATGGGCAGGTAGAGACCTATAAGGCAAGACTTGTGGCGAAAGATTTTCGTCAAAGACCAGGTTTGGACTATGACGAAACTTTTTCGCCCGTAGCCATGCTTAAATCTATTCGGATCCTACTTGCTATTGCTGCTCACTACGACTATGAAATCTGGCAGATGGACGTTAAAACAGCATTTCTAAATGGAGATTTAGAAGAATGTGTTTATATGGATCAGCCAGAGGGCTTCATTGACAGTGGGAGCAGTGAGAAAGCTTGTAGATTGCTTAAATCCATATATGGGTTAAAGCAGGCATCTCGGAGTTGGAACATCTGTTTCGATGATGTTATCAAAGAGTTTGATTTCATCAAAAATCCAGATGAACCTTGTGTTTATAGGAAGGCTGTAGGAAGAGCTGTCACATTCCTCGTATTGTACGTGGATGACATTCTTCTGATAGGAAATGATATTCCTATGCTACAGTCGGTCAAATCATTCTTATCACTGAGGTTCTCCATGAAGGACCTGGGTGATGCCACATACATCCTGGGCATAAGGATCTATAGGGATAGATCCAAAAAGTTATTGGGATTGTCCCAAACCAGGTACATCAACACCATCCTAAAGAGGTTTAGTATGGAAGACTCCAAGCGGGGTGCCTTACCCGCTTGCCATGGAGTCACTCTCTCCAAGGATTCTTGTCCAAAGACCGATGAAGAGAGAGCTCGCATGAGCATTATACCTTATGCTTCGGCAGTAGGGTCTATAATGTATGCGATGTTATGTACACGCCCAGATGTAGCTTATGCACTTAGTGTTGTAAGCAGGTATCAATCCAACCCAGGGGAGAACCACTGGACAGCTGTGAAGAACATTCTTAAGTACTTACGAAGGACTAAAGAATTGTTCTTGGTGTATGGTAATAAAGATCTCCAAATGGAGGCCTTTACCGATTCGAGCTTCCAGAGCGATAAGGATGACAGCAAATCTATCTCAGGGTTTGTATTTACCCTCAATGGAGGGGCGGTAAGTTGGAAGAGTTCCAAACAGGATACCGTTGCAGACTCTACGATGGAAGCTGAGTACATTGCTGCAAATGATGCCGCCAAGGAAGCCGTCTGGATGAAGAAGTTCGTCTCGGAGCTAGGTGTAGTTCCAACCATTATTGATCCAATACCTTTGTATTGTGACAATAATGGGGCGATGGCGTTAGCCAAGGAGCCCAGATCCCATCAGCGGTCCAGACATATCCTGAGGCGCTTTCATTTGATCCGGGAGATTGTAGATCGCCGCGAGATCGAGATTAAGAGAGTAGACACAAAGAACAACGCCGCGGATCCATTCACCAAGGCTCTCCCTCAGCCGCAGCATGAGCGACTTTTTGAGATGTTGGGTATGAGATACGCCAATAACTGGCCTTAGTGCAAGTGGGAGATTGTTGGATATATGTATGCCCTAGAGGCCATTATGTGATAGTGGATGTATCTGTACATATATATAAATATTCAGTTTGCATTCTTGCTCGACATGATAGTATGCTATCTGGTTATTCTTTATCTGACATGTTGATTTGATCATGCTTTTATTCATTCATACATGCTGATAAAGCCCCAAGGATATCTGCTTGACTACTCTGATTATGATGGAGATCATACTAGTGGGACATCTGTAGTCTATAAGCACATCCTGAAATGTCCCTAGTCGTAGGTGTATCGAGACGGGGTATCGATATACCAGAGTAGACTAGCGTATATGATACTAGACCCATGTGATGGGCGATGGATGTTCCCACATTCGTCGATGTTTGACATCAAGATCATATACGGGTGCTCAGTGGTGACTGGGTACACTGGACGGACTCGCCGAGAACTCCTATATGGAATTATATCTATCGTCGGATAGCAGTTCTCAGGTGACACTGGTACAGGTTAGTCTGTAGACCCGAGATCGTCATAGAGCCTTGTGTGTTCTCCCACTGTACTTTGATTGCCACCCTACCACGGCTCTACTGAGTCGTGCAAACAGGTGGCCGTTGGGTACAGTCCCGAGACACACGAAGGCAATGAGCGATAGGAGGGGTTTCGTCTCTCCCGGTATTGGGAGTTGATGCTGTGCAGTGTTCGACTGGTTATAACAGCAAGTCCCTGGCCAGGGCTGCTGAGATTTGCTGATAAGTGTTATCAGTAGTTTCTCGATCTGTTATAGACCATTCACCGACACGACTTATTGAGTTATTGGGGTCGACGTGACCATCCCTAGGCTCGATATGCAGCATATCTGACGAAGAGACCGGACTGTACGGTAGTGTTACCGGATGGCTCGACGGGAGTTGTAGCAGGTTCGCTTGTTGTCTTCTGATCGCTCAATACTCGGGTGGCCGTTACGTTTAGCTGACCGCTTGCGGCTTGAGGGCACTTGATATGATCATTACCCTCTGCCGGCGTATTGACGAGTCTTAGAGTCCCACAAAGGAGTTACCCAGTCCAGGCGAAACGTTGTGGTGCGCATATGCGATATGCGCATGCACCCGATTGAAATATGTGTATATGATACCGAACATTGATCGGGTGAATTCATTTTGGTGGGGTCATATGAGATATGACCGGATTGATAAATCAAGTGTTGATTTATCATCTAACCATAAGTTATCTCACTTGAAACCTTTCTAGGGTTTGATGGATGTATGCATGCATGCATGTGTTTCTTTCTTCTTTTCTAGTTTTATGCACATGTAGATGTGCATACATGTACACATACATACATCAAACCATCATGGTTGATTATATATGTAAATGGTGGCAATATAAGCCTCACACCATAGATTATACAATGGATAATTATTTAATTTTGGTTTTAAAAAGAAAATGAAAAGGAAAGGATAATTATGCTAGTTTCTACATGCTTCTTTTAACTTAACCATTCTCACCCACCACTAAACCATGGTTATCTTTTCCTTTATCATTCTAAACCCAAGTTAAATTAATCATCTATCATTTAATCATGGTTGGAGTCAAGAAGGAATAAATATATATAGTGATATTTATTTTCTTTTGTAAGCTTAACCTTGTGGTGATCATTTTATCTCTTGAAAGAAAAAGCCACCATTTTCATCCTCCTTCATCTTCTCCTCTCTAGTTCTTTTCTAGTGAGTGAAATATAACAAAAGAAAGGTTTTTGAAGTGAGATCCAAAGCCACAACACCATTCTACTCAAGTCTAGCCAACTTGATTAGAGTGTTTACTTCGATTTTACAAAGTAGCGAGCTTGGACGGAGATCTCCGCGGTGGATCATCGTGGACACAAGGGGAGTTCAAGAGGACCTCGTTTCAACACCAAAGAGCCTAAGGAGCGAAGCAAAAATGGGAGCTACAAAGGTTGTAGCCTTCAAACCCTAACTTTTGTTAGCTTTAAGTTTAGCAAACCCTAATTTTCTAGGATCTATCCTTTGCATGTTAGTTTAGCACCTTAAAAATTAAAACTTTGGGTCATGTGATGCTTCAAAACTCTTCATAGGATGCTATACTAACCTTAAATGACCGCTGCTGGAAAAATCCCCAGGAGCCGCCAACGAGGCGGACGACCCTGTCGCCGGCAGAACGTTCGACGCAGGACATGGGCCAGCCAGGGGCACGGCCGAGTTGCGGGCCTCCCTCTGGAACGAGTGACCCAAAGAGTGGGAACGAACCATGTGTCCCAAGGAAGAAGAGCGCTGAGCAGCCACAACTTAGAAGAAAGGTAGTTCGAAGGAGTAGGGGCCCTGGAACGGGCCCCACCCCTATTTTATCACCACAAGCAACCTCATCCAATGGCGCCCTTCGTCTCCCGCCAAAACGCATCATCGCGTCCAACGGCTCCGATTGCTCCACTTGTCGTTCCCATACTGGACCGCACCCTTTCAGGCGTCGCAGGTCTGCACACGTCCCGTCAGCCAACCGACGCGTGACACGTGGACCGTCGCTTTAATGGCCGATGCACGAACCGGCGCACCTTCCTTAAATGCAGGGATCTTGTCCTGATTCGCTAGCAGAAAAGACAGCTCACAGCCCAGGGACGCGTCCCGACGAAACCTTAGGAGGGAGCTCACCTCGGACGGCCCGGCAGTCCACTCCTGACCCGACCCGCTAGCTGGTCGGGACAAGAGTGGGGGGATAATGATGATGCTCAATATTGGCGATCCCCAAGATTAGGACATGTGGCGGATGGCATGTCTCAGAAATCAGAAGGAAGGGCCCACAGAGGCTGCCCCGGCCGCCCCTGTACCCGACCTGCAAGCATAAGCTAGCCTTCCTCGGGGCTCCCTGATGTTGATTGGCCTCTTCGGCCCCTCAGCTCGCCCTGAGCTGCCACAAGACCAAGGCCCCTCGGCCCTCTCGCTTGTCCCCAAGCCCCCCGGCCGAGGCCGTCTTCCTCGGTCTTCCGACTAGCTCCACCGCTCACAGGCGTAACCGCCGCTCTGTGAATCTCGCCATGCGCGGATTCTCCGCCAGCAGCATCCCACGTTCCACGCCTCCACGATCCCCATTAATGGGCGATCCGCTCTCTATGCGGGCATGACGTCGGGAGCATAACCGCCGGCGAGATTCTCGCGCCTGCTGCGTGCTGCCACCGCTATATAAACCCCCATCACAGAGGGGTCAAGTAAGCTATTTTTACTCCACTTTGCCATTACACTGCTTGGATCTAGTACTAATTTGATCATCAGAGGGTTCTCGGTGGTACCAAACCACCCCGGGACTTCTTTGCAGGTACTCGGTGCTA
Source organism: Agapanthus africanus (assembly GCA_030015575.1). Lineage (NCBI taxonomy): Eukaryota > Viridiplantae > Streptophyta > Magnoliopsida > Asparagales > Amaryllidaceae > Agapanthus > Agapanthus africanus. The sequence continues at coordinate 469,976,704 of JASDDO010000016.1, read as the reverse complement.
AACTCCTCCAATCACCAATCTCCTCAAAACCTATTGAGACCCACACATAACAGGGGATCCCCACCAGAATCCACCGGGAGATCGACGGAAGACAACATCTGAAAGAGACCCGAAAATGACCTCCATCAAGTGCACTGTAGTCTCGGGCACGCACGAGTCCCTTGTTAAACACGAAAACTCTTTTCCACCGATCAATTTCAATTGACTTAGAGACTGATAGGTTTAGTGATGTCACGTCCCTCTTCCCAGTATACGGGCAGAGGACGCAACGAGGCCGCTACGTATTTACTCTGAAATAAACGCGCTGAGTGTATTTAAGCAATATAAGTAAAATGCACAAGAGACAGAGTCAAAAGATATAATTGAACATCAACTTTATTTATTAACATTCTTTTTACAATACATCTGAAAAGTAAATACATGGAATGAAAAGCAATGCCTAAACAGTGAAATAACAGAAATGGAAAGTACTGAAATGAAATGTAAAAGTATCTAGAGCTCCGGGTCGAAGGCTAGCTGATCCAAGTCCTCGCTGGTGGGCTCGATCTCCTGAAGGTTCGAATCACCTGACAACATTCCCAAGAAGAAAGAGAGGGAATGTCGTCAGCGAACAATCGCTCGGTAAGTCCCATAGAAAAGGGAGAAGTAGAATAGACAGAGAGAGTGTGTAACTTTTAAAGTTGTATTATATTGTTATAATATTGTATTTAGTGTTAACGCTGTTGTTTGTAGCTTGGTATAGAAGAGGCCAGTGTATACGAGAGGAGTCTCGTTAGACCAGAAACTACGGTGGACGGAATACAAAGAACCGTTCAGCCACGGTACAATGGCAATTGAATTCAGGTTAGGTGTCTTAATGGTTGCAGTCTCGTGCCACTTCTAACACCTTCCGTACCAATCTACCTCTTAAACCCCGCAATATCTTGATTGTATTGTTTGTATTGTATTGTCTTATAATTTGAATTGTATAGATGGATGACTTGCTGAAACCATGATATCAGTAAATGGATGTAACTAGAGAATCATGTAGATGGATGTATATCCATGGTTCGGTTCAGTCAAGTTGTATAGATTGATAGATTGAACATATTGAATATATGGATTCATATTGAATTGTTATTTATACTTGAATCTCATTCAAGTTAGATTGATTATATTGAGACTCAGTCTAAGTCGGACAATTAGAAAAGAAATTGAATCCTGAATTAGGTTTTGGTGTTATTGGTAACCGCTACACATGGACGGCAGGATTTGTGTCTTTTTCAAAGACGATAACCGTGTTGATAACATCGTTTATTAAGTTGTCTACCTTAAATAGGTAAGCACCCATATCTCCGGCTCCCCGAGGCTTAAGAGACTGGTCCCGCTTAAACCTATGTTTACTAGGGTCCTTATTGTAATTTAGTATAACTTGAGGGGGTTTTATGTAAAATTAATTTTGTATAATTTTCAAAATACACTTCAAGTTTTTTATTATCGTCTTTAGATTTTTCATTGATTTATATTTTATCATTGTGACATTTCTAGTGAATAAACCTATTTTTCATAATTTATGGTATTTATTTGTAATATTGGAATTGTATGGTATTTTCTTGTAAATGAGATATTTTTCTTGAATTTTGGAATTGTGGAATATTATAAATATTAAAAATAGATATTTTGATATTAATTACATATATATTTATTTATTAAAAATATAAGTTTTATTTATAATAGAAATCACATTTTCTAAAGAAAATTGTATTTTTAAATTTTTCGAGGCCGTATGCTCCTTGCGGAGGTCTGCATCTCGCACTACTAAGCCTGAGGATGTGCGATAATCCGCACCATCCCGAACGGGTTCTCCGAAATGGGTTGTAGCAGTGTATTGCAAAGATTTGTTAAAAATACACATCTTATAGAAAAAGGTTTTTTATAAGCCGGAGGTAGTTTTATGTAAAATCGTATTTTCCCAAATCTATATTTACAAATGTCATCGTGCTATGTTACATATGTATTTTGTGAGGAGATAGGCCATTACCTCGTGAACTATCTAAAAGTATAACAAGGGGTAATGATGTTTTATGTCGAAACTAAACTATATGGTATTTTTCTGTAAAATTGCGATAATAAGTAAAATAGGAATTCTTTCGATATGAAACTTGTCAATATATTTTGTTAATGTTTAATGATTATGATGTGATGGTTTGGTATTTTTTTTGTAAGAAAAATATGATTTTTAAGGAAAAACCGAATCGGAAGTCGGATTAACTCTGCTTCCGTCGGGTTTTAGTTTTGAATATTGTTTAGAATATAGAAGAGAAGAGACATAGGGACTTACTGGATTGTAGTGGAGAGGAGAGGAAAAGGAAGAAGTGGAAGGTTCCGGTGCATCGTTTCGTCGCCGGAATCTGCTCGGATCGTCGTCGGAAGTTCGCCGGAGCTTCGCTCTTTGCTAACTCCACTTGCACACAAAAAGTCTACGGAATTTTCTTAAGAGTTTGGACAGAGATTTGGAAGTGAGGAGGGGTGAGTTTAGGTATGGTATTTATAGGAAAAATTAGGGTTTAGGGTAAATAAAAGGGTGTGATAAAAATTGTATTAAAATATGGTTTAAATGGGGTTTTAAATTGCTCTGTAAATGTGTAGGGAAAATGAATAGTACAGGGGTTATGGGGAGTTAAATAGTCGCAAAAGAAACAAAAAAATTTAGGGTTTCGGCCGAGTTGACCCGGGGCGCCGGCCGAGTCAGCCGCCCCGCTGGCCCGATCCGGCTGAGTCAGGCCGAGTCTCGCCGCCACGTGTCCCCTGTCTCTTGGTGTACCTCCTGAACTCATTTGTTTTATATGTGACTCTTGGTTTTACGGGTTATGCACGTGTAAACTCTTAGGCTTCTAAAAAACTAAAAGAAAACTAATTAAAAAAATAATGTTGCTGATGGGATTTGAACTCTGGTTCTTTGGTTCAGCAGTGCAAGGTCTTACCAATGAGCTACAAGCTCTTTCTTGCTGTTCAAAATTGAATCAAATACTTATAGTACTCACAGGAAATGTAAATACCTTAAGTATACCTTAACTTTAAATCAATTTTATGTACACAAGAATTGGAATTGTTACAGTCTACCCTCCTTACAAAAATTTCGTCCTCGAAATTTACAATTTATTTTAAGAACTAGTTTATAAATAGGTAAGGATATCTTGCACGCATCTCATCTTCCCTTTCCCATGTCGATTCTCCTGGAGTGTCTTTTCTCCACATCACTCGAACCAAGTTGACTTCCTTGTTCCTAAGTGACTTCACTTTCCTGTTCAGGATCTCAACAGGTTGTTACTTACAAGATAAGTCGAGTTGTACAGTGAACTCAAAATGATCGAGAATATGGATGGGGTCACTCACATACCTTCTGAGTTGGGATATGTGGAATACATTATGCACTCCTTCCAATGAAGGTGGAAGTGCCAAGCGGTATGCCACTTCACCGACTCGTTCGAGTATGTCGAACGGTCCAATGTACCTTGGATTTAGCTTACCCCGTCTTCCAAAACGAATTACTCCGCAGTTCGGAGATATCTTCAGAAATACGTGATCTCCCGGCTGAAACTCCAAATGACGGCGCTTTGCATCAGCCCAGTTCTTCTGTCGATCTTGGGCTATGCGCATCTTTTCTTTGATAGTACGAACTACGTCAACCGTTGCTACTATCATCTCAAGTTCAAAGAGTTCTCTATCTCCGACGTCGTCCCAACTTAATGGCGATCGACACTTTCTTCCATAAAGTGCTGTAAAAGGTGACATTCCTATATTTGCTTGGTAGCTGTTGTTGTATGAAAACTCCACAAGATGTTGGTAACTTCACACGATCCTCCGAAGTCTAACATACATGCTCTGAGCATATCTTCCAAGATCTGAATAGTTCGCTCAGACTGACCATTTGTTTGTGGATGATAAGCTGTGCTGAAGTTCAGACTTGTTCCCAAGCTTGCTTGCAGACTCTGCCAAAATTGCGATAGGAACCTGGTGTCACGATCGGAGACAATGCAGAATGGTACTCCATGAAGTCTCACGATTTCCTGTATGAGTTCATGGGTATCAGAGATGGTACATATTTGAAGAGTTTAAATCTTAAGTAGATTCTTACCTCCATGTACTTCTTTGCTAATGTCTCAGTAGATTGGCCAAGTCGAAATGGGATGAAATGAGCTGACTTCGTGAGTCGATCCATAATGACCCATACCGCATCGTTACCCTTTGTGCTGCGAGAAAGTGCAGTCATAAAATCCATTGTGATGTGTTGCCACTTCCATTCTAGGATAGGTAACGGTTGAAGTAATCCCGTCCTGTGATGTTCAGCCTTTACTTGCTGACACACCAAGTATTTAGCGACGTTTCTGGCTACTTCACGCTTCATTCCATACCACCAGTAATTTTGACGCAGATCCTTGTTCATCTTTGTACCTTCAGGGTGTACTGAGTAGGGAGAGCTGTGAATTTCTTTCATTAACTCTTCCCGAACAGAACCTTTTGGTACACATAATCTGTTGCCGTATCTCAAAGATCCGTCTTCATGGATGATGAAGTCTGTTCTGAGTCCATTCTCTACTTGTTCTCTGATCTTTTATAACTTAGCATCACTTGCTTGAGCTGCTTTGATCTGATTGACAATGGTAGATTGAACTTGTAAATTCATCAAACTTGAGGCGTTACCTGGCATGACTACTTCTATTTCCATCTAATGCAAGTCTTATTGAACCTTCCACTGAGCGGTGAGATTCATCGATAATGGTTGGCGACTAAGGGCATCAGGTACCACATTCACCTTCCCTGGGTGATATTGCAGGTTGATGTCGAAGTCCGCCATGAGTTCTAACCATCGTCTCTATCGCATATTCAACTCCTTTTGAGTAAACACATATTTCAGACTCTTATGATCTGTGTATATGTTCACTCGTTCACCAAGAAGATAATGGCGCCAAATCTTAAGAGCAAATATAACGGCTGCCAACTCCAAATCATGCGTCGGATAATTGAGCCCGTGAATCTTCAGCTGTCTTGAAGCATAAGCCATAACTTTACCGTGCTAATGTAGAACACATCCTAATCTCTTACCGGATGCATCACAATACACTTCAAAACCTCCAGATTAGTCCGATATAACGAGAATAGGCGCTGATGTCAACCTTGACTTGAGTTCTACGAAAGCTTGTTCGCATACTTCTAACCACACAAAGTCTTCATTTTTACGTGTGAGCTTGGTCAGGGGTGTTGCTATCTTAGAAAATCCTTTAATGAACCTTCGGTAATATCCAGCTAGACCTAAGAAACTTCGTATGTCCTTCACTGACTTTGGCGTCGGCCATTCGCTTACTGCTGAAACTTTCGCTGGATCCACAGAGATTCCTTCGCCTGATACAATATGTCCGAGGAAACCAACTTGATCTAGCCAAAACTCGCACTTGCTGTACTTGTCATAGAGTTGATGTTGTCGTAGAGATTCCAGGACAATTCGTAGGTGCTCGGCATACTCTTTCCGACTCTCAGAATACACCAGGATGTCGTCGATGAAGATGACAATGAACCTGTCTAAGTACTTCCGGAAAACTTGATTCATCAGGTTCATGAATATTGCTGGTGCGTTGGTCACTCCAAATGGCATCACAAGAAATTCGTAATGTCCATAACGAGTTCTGACTGCCGTTTTATGGATATCAGATTTCTTGACCTTCACCTGATGATAACCTGAACGAAGATCTAACTTAGAGAAAACAAAAGATCCACTTAACAGATTGAATAATTCGTCGATGCGCGGGAGTGGATACTTGTTCTTTATTGTTACTTCGTTCAAGGCTCTATAATCGATACACATTCTGTATGAACCTTCCTTCTTCTTCACAAGTAGAACTGGAGATCCCCAATTTGAAGTGCTGGGACGAATCCATCCTTTCACCAATAATTCGTCCAACTGAGTTCGGACTTCCTTCAAACCTTCCGGACTTAGTTGATAAGGTGCTTTGATCATCGGTTGTGCTCCTGGTACTAAATCAATGCTGAATTCAAGAGCTCGATCGGGAGGCAAACCTGATATATCGTCAGGAAACACATCGTCGAACTTTCGAACCACTTCTGGCTTTGATCCTTCCTCCATTTGAATTGCTGCAATCACTGCCTTCTTTGGTTTTGCCTTGTAAGTACTTGGCTCCAGGGTACGGTCTCCACTTTTGAAATAGAAAATCGGATGCTCTGGAATCTTGAATACTACGCTCCTTTGACGACAATCAATGGTAGCATAAAATGTTCCGAGCCAATCCATACCTAGAACCACATCGAAGTTCGGTATGTCCAACACCTTGAAGTTAGCATAGAATTCTCTGCTGCAGACGACTACTGGACACAAGCTGTATCCCATTGTTGCCTTTAGAACGCCATTTCCTGAACTGACATTCCAACTGGATACAAGCGATGTGACTGGAATCGCATGAGTTTGGACGAACCGTTGCGACATAAAGTAATGAGATGCTATAGTATCGAAGAGTGCTAGTGCAGGAAGTGAGGTTATTAAGATTTTACCTAAGGTATGTGGGATATGTTTTAGGTATAGGAAAAATATGTAGGTAGGTGTTAAGACTGAAAGAAAAACTTGAGAAGAAAGGGTTACCAGTGATGACTTAGCCAGTGGCCTCAGCTTCTTCTACGGTCATCGTGAAAGCCTGTCGCCGTGGTACATTCCTCCTGGCCGGAGGACATTCCTCGGAACATTCCGTTGAGCTTGATGGAACTGACGAGGAGGAGGTGCAGTCGGTGGTCCTCTAGGTGGTGGAACAGGAAGAGCGAGTCTTGGAGCAGGTGCCTGAAGGGCTGGTCTCTGCTGGTAAGTGATTGCTGGCCTGAGTGCAGCAATTGGGTTGTGTCTTCGGGGACAAGACCCAATATCATGAGTAGCTAAGCCGCAGAATAAGCAAAGACGGTTGGCTCGCCGGCAGTCCTTCATCAGATGCCCATCTCTCTTGCAGTAGGTACAAAAGGCCGGGCCGGGCCGGTTGGTTGGTACTCCTGGTCTCCTTGACACAAAAGATGGACTTGATGAGGCTCCTCCTGCCATCTGGTTGGCAGGGCGCTTAACTTCAGTAGATTGAGATCTGCTTCTCATCTTTACCACTGCCTCATAATGGCGGGCAGCTTTCAGAGCCGATTCATGGGTCGGAAAATCTCCTGTGGCTAATGCAGCCTGGATCTTCGGGTCTAACCCTTGTTGAAATCGACGGGCTCTGATCTCATCCGTCGGTATCAGGTATGCCGCAAATCTGTTAAAGTATTATGTTAGCTGTGTAGTATGTGATTTACTGAAAAATCGAATTATTGAGACATATCTTACCGACTGAGCATGGTGAACTCAACGTCATATTCATCCACTGATTTGGTCCATATCGAACCCTGTTGTAAGTTAATGAACTGCTGTTATATGTCGAACCTGGCAGTCTCAGGGAAGTACTTTGCGTCGAACATGTCGCGGAAAGTCTTCTATTCGATGGGTTGATCAAGACGGATTTCTTCCGCCTTCCACCAAACCTGTGCATTGTCCGTGAGCTATAATTTCGCAACACGAACCTAAGCTATCTCTGGCACTTGTGCCGCTGCCAGACCATCTTCGATACTCTGAGCCCATTCCTCAGCTTCTAGAGGGCTCTTTTTTCCCGCAGACTGTTTGGGGTGTAAAGCCCTGAATTGCTTCACCCCAGGTGCTTCTGCCTCCGGTCGGTTCATCAGGATAGCAGTCTGCTGCTGCTGTCCTTCCAGGAGGCTGCAGATTGTCTCAAGTAGAACTGTCTGCTCGTTGATCGGAGCAGCGACGACATGTGTAATCGGTAGTGGAGGTGGAGTGTTGTTGAAATTGGTGCTGGTGTTGTTTGGGGAATCCATAAGCTTGAAAGAAAATTTTGGGTTAGGACAGATTCAAAGTATATGAAATGTTAAGATTCAAGGAATGTGAATTGTAAAGAATGTTTTCAGTTACTGGTTCTTGTGTTATATTGCTTAGGTTTTCCACGCAGAACTGAACTGCATGGTAGGGTTCCATACAGCTCTGACCTGCATGGGTCACCAACAAAACCTGTCACGCCCCGCTTCCCAGTAAATGGGCAGAGGACGCGATGAGGCCGCTACGTATTTACTCTAAAGTAAACACGCTGAGCGTATCTAAGAAATATAAGTAAAACGCATAAGAGACAAAGACAAAAGATATAATTGAACAACAACTTTATTTATTAACATTCTTTTTACAATACATCTGAAAAGTAAATACATGGAATGAAAAGCAATGCCTAAACAGTGGCATAACAAAAATGGAAAGTACTGAAATGAAATGTACAAGTATCTAGAGCTCCGGGTCGAAGGCTAGCTAATCCAAGTTCTCGCTGGTGGGTTCGATCTCCTGAAGGTTCGAATGACCTGACAACATTCCCAAGAAGAAAGAGAGGGAATGTCGTCAGCGAACAATCGCTCGGTAAGTTCCAAAGATAAGGGAGAAGTAGAATAGACAGAGAGAGACAGTGTGTGTAACTTTTAAAGTGGTATTATATTGTTATAATGTTGTATTTAGTGTTAACGCTGTTGTTTGTAGCTTGGTATAGAAGAGGCCAGTGTATACGAGAGGAGTCTCGTTAGACCAGAGACTACGATGGACGGAATACAAGGAACCGTTCAGCCACGGTACAACGGCAATTGAATTCTGGTTAGGTGTCTTAATGGTTGCAGTCTCGTGCCACTTTTAACACCTTCCGTACCAATCTACCGCTTAAACCCCGCGATATCTTGATTGTATTGTTTGTATTATATTGTCTTGTAATTTGAATTGTATAGATGGATTACTTGCTGAAACCATGATATCAGTAAATGGATATAACTGGAGAATCATGTAGATGGATGTATATCTATGGTTCAGTTCAGTCAAGTTGTATACATTGATAGATTGAACAGATTGAATATATGGATTCATATTGAATTGTTATATATACTTGAATCTCATTCAATTCAGATTGATTATATTAAGACTCGGTCTGAGTCGGACAACTAGAAAAAAAATTGAATCCTGAATTAGATTTTGGTGTTATCGGTAACCGCTGCACATGGACGGCAGGATTTGTGTCTTTTTCAAAGACGATTACCGTGTTGATAACACCGTTTGTTAAGTTGTCTACTTTAAATAGGCAAGAACCCATATCTTCGGCTCCCCGAGGCTCAAGAGACTGGTCCCGTTTAAACATTTGTTTATTAGGGTCCTTATTGTAATTTAGTATAACTTGAGAGGGTTTTATGTAAAAATAATTTTGTATAATTTTCAAAATACACTTCAAGTATTTTATTATCGTCTTTAGAGTTTTCATTGATATATATTTTATCATTGTGATATTTCTAGTGAATAAAACCTATTTTTCATAATATATGGTATTTATTTGTAATATTGGAATTGTATGGTATTTTCTTGTAAATGAGATGTTTTTCTTAAATTTTGGAATTGTGGAATATTATAAATATTAAAAATAGATATTTTGATATTAATTACATATATATTTATTTATTAAAAATATAAGTTTTATTTATAATAGAAATCACATTTTCTAAAGAAAATTGTATTTTTAAATCTTTCGAGACCGTATGCTCCTTGCAGAGGTCTGCATCTCGCACTACTAAGCCCGAGGATGTGCGATAATTCGCATCATCCCGAATGGATTCCACGAAATGGGTTGTAGCGGCGCATTGCAAAGATTTGTTAAAAATACCCATCTTATAGAAAAAGGTTTTTTGTTAGTCGGAGGTAGTTTTGTGTAAAATCGTATTTTACCAAATCTATATTCACAAATGTCATCGTGCTATGTTACATATGTGTGTTGTGAGGAGATAGATCATTATCTCATGAACTATCTAAAGGTATAGTAAGGGGTAATGATATTTTATGTCGAAACTAAACTATATGGTATTTTTCTGTAAAATTGCGATAAAATGTAAAATAGGAATTCTTTTGATATGAAACTTGTCAATATATTTTGTTAATGTTTAATGATCATGATGTGATGGTTTGGTATTATTGTTTGTAAGAAAAATAGGATTTTTAAGGAAAAACCGAATCGGAAGTCGGATTAACTCCGCTTCCGTCGGGTTTTAATTTTGAATATTGTTTAGAATATAGAAGAGAAGAGAAATAGGTTACTTGATTGTAGCTGAGAGGAGAGGAAAAGGAAGAAGTGGAAGGTTCCGGTGTATCGTTTCATCGCCAGAATCTCCTCAGATCGTCGTCGGAAGTTCGCCGGAGCTTCGCTCTTTACTAACTCCACTTGCACACAAAATGTCTAGGGAATTTTCTTGAGAGTTTGGATAGAGATTTGGAAGTGAGGAGGGGTGAGTTTAGGTGTGGTATTTATAGGAAAAATTAGGGTTTAGGGTAGATGAAAGGGCGTGATAAAAATTGTATTAAAATATGGTTTAAATGGGGTTTTAAATTGCTCTGTAAATGTGCAGGGAAAATGAATAGTACAGAGGTTATGAGGAGTTAAAGATTCGCAGAAGAAACAAAAAAATTTAGGGTTTCGGCCGAGTTGACCCGGCGGCACCGGCCGAGTCAGCCGCGTCGCCGGCCCGATCCGGCCGAGTCTGACCGAGTCTCGCCGCCACGTATCCCTTGTCTTTTGGTCTACCTCCTGAACTCGTTTGTTTTATATGTGACTCTTGGTTTTACGGGTTATGCACGTGTAGACTCTTGGGCTTCTAAAAAACTAAAAGAAAACTAATTAAAAAAATAATGTGGCTGATGGGATTTGAGCTCTAGTGCTTTGGTTCAGCAGTGCAAGGTCTTATCAATGAGCTACAAATTCCTTCTTACTGTTCAAAGTTGAATCAAATAGTTATAGTACTCACAAGAAATGTAAATATCCCAAGTATACATTAACTTTAAATCTATATTATGTACACAAGAATTGGAGTTGTTACAAGTGATATGGACATTACATTAATTACTGATATGACATATATGCTATACTGTTTACCTGTGCTTACTATTCCACACTCACTTGTCATTATTTCCATGCATGCTATGTCACGTTTATTATTATTGCACATATTATACATTACTATATTGTGTCATCCTGACGACCCGAGTATGCATGCTCAGAGGACGAAGTGGACCCAGTTCAAGAACAGGACTTGCCTTACGAGATCGCGGAGATTTAGACAGCGACATCAGTATTATTGTCTCCCGCTTTAGACCTTGCTATTTTGGTTAGTAATTTATCTTGTTAATAAACTCTTTGTATCCGTTGAACTCATTTGGTTAAATATAATAAAGTAGTGATTACGATTTTCTTTACTTTATACTGTGTTTACTGATTATCATGTAATACTAGAAACCGAAATGCGACTACGGCATGATTATTCCTTGACCGTAGGAGCATGGCTGGCCCACTCACCCTCGTATTCCGTATTTTGGGAAGCGGAGCGTGACATCTACATTACATATAATCGCTACAACTTAACATGTAAGAAATATGGGATTAAAAAATGCATATATCCAGATTTTTTTAGCTCAAAATAATATCCAAGAATTAAAGTTTATATGGATTTTGATATTTGTTCATAAACACCGTAGCTTTGGAAAAACTAATAAAGTTATCATTTATATTTAGCTTTGTATATATTATAAGTATATTATTAGTTTTTGATGAAAAAATTAATTATTGAATTGTAATTTTTTAAAAAATAATTACATACCTAAATACTATGTATTTTAAATAATCTAATATGATTTAATATAAAACATTTTAAAATGTTTGTGAATATCTAGGTAATAAACTTTTAGTAAATCTTCTTAAATGATTAACCTTTTTTTATTATCATTTTATAGATATGGGCAATAGTATATTAATAAATAGAAAGTCAACATCAAAGAAAATATATGTAATTTTCTAAATGATATTGATAATTTTCAAATTTTACTCTAATTTAAACATTAATTTCTTCTTCATTAATTTTTAAGTTTCTAAATAGTTTGTTTCTTTAGTTGAATATCTTTCTTTATAAGAAATATCATTGGACAATAGAGATTTTAGTTTAACATTTCAAAATTGCGCAAAGGTTTAATTTCACTTAATTACCAAAAGCTTTTGGTATTTTTAAAATATAAATACTATATACTTTATGATTTGTAAGTAAATTCCATAAAAAATCATGATGCATAAATTAAATACCATGTTTTGATATTTTTCGATTTATAATTTATAAATACAAATATATAGTCATATCATGCATTGTTGTGCTTATGAACCAATACAAAGAATAAATTAGGTCAATATTTTAGCTGAAAATTTTCTTTATACCCGTTAATTTCTTAAATAAAGATAGTTATTTGAACAGTGAAATTTTAGTATAATCTTAAAAGCAAGCATAGTTTTTATAACCAAATATAAAAAAAACATATGTTATTTTAAATATTAATTCATGATTTCATATGTTTGAAAAAAAGATATATGATATTGGTTATTTTCTTAGTTAGATACAAATATTATTTATTCTCCTTTTTTAAATTCCAAATAACTATCAATTATCGTTAGCTAAAGGATCCTAGCATAGATTAAAGGGAACATGGATAAATCCAAAGGTGAAAGTGGAATGATCAAAAATAGTGCTTTGACTTGTAAAAGATTTTTTGACCAACCCAATTTTGTATTAGAATAACTAGACTTCGACCTCACACATAATGTGTGGGACCAAAAATGATCAAAAATGTTAATAGTGAATCTATACATTACAATAGTCGTTACAACTTAACATGTAAGCAATATAGGATAAAAAAATATATGGATATGGTTTCTTCTAGCTCAAAATAATGTTCATGAATAAAGATTTTTATGGAATGTAGCATTTCTTTGTAGATTTGGAAAAATAATAAAGTCAGTATTTATTTTTAATTTTGTATGAATTATAAGTACATTATTTGTTTTTTATGGAAAAATATTATTGAATGTACTTAAAAATGAATAATTATATACTTTATACTATACATTATAAGAAATTTAATATGATTTAAACTAAAACTATTAAAAATATTTAGGGATATCCATATAATAAACTTTTAGTGAATCTTCATTCAACTTTTTACCATTTTATGGAAATGAATAATTGTCTACCAACAATTTATAATTAATGATTAACAACATATTAGCACATATACTAACTATAATAACTAAAAGCATTTTAGCATATAACTATTTGTAATAACTGATAAAAAACCTTAATAGGCCAACTAAACATTCATTTTTTTGGTCTTTTCATAATGGGTCATTAGCAAAGAATATGTAAGAAATATGGATAAAGAGAAGGGAAAAATAGAAAAAGCCAAAATTAGTAATTTGACTTGTAAAAGATTTCTTGACCAACCCAACTTTGTATTAAAATAATTAAACTTTGACCCCACGCATAACGCGTGGAATCAAAGATAATCGAATATATTAATGGAACAATATTATTTTTTGCAATGTTTAATAAAATACAAATATTATTTTGTATTGATTTGTTTTCATTCTGTTTGAAAAATAGATATACAATGTTAGTTATTTTTTGTTATTAGATACTCATTGTTTTTTGTAGACGAATTTATAAATTACATACGGTTGTAACATGTAAATATGGCCGAATAAAAAGAAGCACATAATTATATTGTTTATAAAAAATATTTTATGATAACTTAAATTTTAGTTTGGTATTTCATGATTGCACAAAAGCATTTGGTACTTTTTTTTAATATAAATACTATATACTTTATGACTTGTAAATAGATATCAAGAACAATCTTGATTGCTATATAAATAATATGTTTTGGTGTTTTTCGATTAAAAATCCACAAATACAAATGTCAAGCTTGTATTATGCACTATGAACCAATACAAATAACAAACAATGTCAATATTTTAGGTACAAAATTTTTTTTGTCCATGAATCCATTGCCTAATAAATATTTAAACAACGATAATTATTTGAACCCCGTGAAATTTTAGCCTTAAGTTTAAAGCAAGTAGAGTTTGTATATGCAAATGTAAAGCAATTATTATTATTTAAAATATTCTTGTTTTCATCATATTTAGAAAAATGAAATATCAAATTGTTAGCTATTTTTGTTAAAAATTGAGAAAGTAAAACTAAAGGCAATGGGATAAAAATTGAAAACAAAATAATTAAAAATTACTATGAGCCAATGAGATTTTCCAAGAAAAAGCCATCCTAAAAAAATAATAACTTTTACAAAATTGCTAAAATTCCATATAGCAGTGATATATCATCCCAAAGATAGATCTTTGCAAGAAACTCAATCATAAATATTATTCAATGATTAAAATAAAAAATAAGGAAAAATTTTCTTGATTATTTTTAATTGTGGGAATTTTTTTTTGAAATCTATGGGAAATTCTTAGGAAATAATTTTTTAGCTAAGAAATAAAATAAAAATCATATTATTATAAAAAAATAGCCACATAGAAATATTTCAATGCTCCTGGTCTTCATATTTAATGGGCTTTTTGAAAATGAATAAATGAAAATGATATGGAAATAAATATGTAAAAAGGGAAGGGTAAAAGGGAAAATGCCAAAATTAGTACTTTCACTTGCAAAAGATTTCTTGACCAACCTAACTTTGTATTAAATTAGAAGATTACAGTAAACCCTTCAGCTTTAGGTCAATTTTTTTTTTATGATTTATTTTTCTCAGTTGTTATTTCCCTAATATTTTTGAATAAATCCGTTTTTAAGAGAAAATTAGAATAAATGTATGTTTCGTATAAATAACTTGTCTCCTAATGTCCTATGGTAGATACAAATAGAGTGCCAAAGAAAATGGCAAATTACACTCAATTGTTTTGCTCAACTATGATCAAAACCACCTGTAGCTAATATATCACCACAATAATATCGAGTTAAGGCTTCATTTTTGCCAAAATCAATATGAACAGTAGCTCGGGTGTTCTATATAATAACCAATATAATGCTTTGACATATAAATTGTAGCTCCAATTCAGCCTTGCATCCAGCCCAATCGCAGGGCCCAACCAACAAAGCCATCACAAAAATTTCATGGTCCGATTTATAATTTTAGTTTATTTTTACGGAAAATTGTTGAAAAGCCCCCGATCCAAGAAAAAGGGTCCAAAAGTTCCCGGTATTTTGAAATCGGGAGAAAGGGCATACTGTTCAAAAACTTGGTCAAAAAACCCCTGACCCAAGGCTTGAGTATTATAATTTGGTGGAGGGACGAAATACCCACCATTAAAAAATCTCTCTCCCTCACTCGAGGTCATAGTCGCTCGAGCTCCTTAGAGAACCCACGCTCTCGTCACCGTCGTCACCCTCTCGTTGAAAACCCTAGATCCCCCCGTCCTCTTGTCGAAAACCCTAGAGCCCCCGCCTGTCGTTGCCTCTAGTCGTCGTCGCCTTTTATCGAAAACCCTAGTACTCCCTGCAGAATGGTGCATAAATCAAATGATAAGGTATTGAAATTGGCGAAAGAGGCGTCGGCTAAATCAGTGGCTCTAGAATTGGAGTTGACGACGTCGACACTGGCCGAAATACAAATTAGGTAAAATTCATACCCATTTTGTTAATTTTATATTGCAATTCGAAATTGTTTCTTTTCAAAAAAATTATGAACATCTATAATGTTTCCTGTAACATCTATAATGCTGTCTGTAATATCTACCAAAATTGCCTGCAACATGTACCAAAGGTGCCTATCAGAAGTTACAGTCAACTGCTTACAAGTTATAGGTAACTACATAGATGTTACAGCTAAGTGCTTATTTTCATTTGTTTTTGGCAAGATATTACGGGCAAATTTTTTGCCTGTAATATGTAAATAATTGCCTGTAATTTCTATAAAAGTTGCCTGTAACATCTATAATGTTGCCTGTAACTTAAAAGCAGTTGCCTGTAATATGTACCAAAGTTTCTTATCAGAAGTTACATGTAACTACTTACAAGTTATAGGAAACTCATAGATGTCACATGCATATTTTGAACTGGAGACGTCTAGTTACAATTACCAGACGTCTCCAGTTCAAAATATGCCTGTGACATCTATGAAGTTGCCTGTAACTTATAAGCAGCTGCCTATAAAAGTTCTCTGTAACTTATAAGCAGTTGCCTATAAAAGTTTCTTGTAACATCTATAATGTTGCATGTAACCTGTAAGCAGTTGCCTGTAATTTTTAAGTAGTTGTCTGTAATTTATAAGAACTTGCATATAACCTGTAAGCAGCTTCATGTAACTTCTAAGCAGTTGCCTATAATTTTCAGTTTAAAAAATTGATAGTTATGATTTAATATTTAAATTTGGTTTTCCGCTGAAGAAAGTATGGAGCCAATCCCGCCATCCGGATGTATGTCGACGTCTCCCGCCACAACAGCTTCATTGAGAGGTTGGAGCTACACGTTCACCTTCAGCATAGACGGAGACTAAGTAGAACTCCGTTCCGCCATTACATGAAACTGCCAACATTGGGTCAAGATAGGCCTACATTGATTCGGCTTATCTCTTGCTACGATCAAGACACCGAAAAATTATTTTTTGGAGTCGCCTCGCATAAATTTACTTTGGATTGTGTTAGTGAGTACACCGGCTTGCCGAATGCCGGCAAAGACATGAAGACCAACTGTGATATCACTCAGCTTCGAAAATAGTATTTTAACGCAGAGAAGGGTAAAAGGACGTACATCACAATATCGGAAGCTGCTTAGGAGCGGACCGTCGAGGATAGAACTCCAGAAGTGATAGACGATTTCATGTCTTTGCTGATTCTTTATCGGCTTTCATTATTTTAGATACCCGTCATGTTCTCGATTGTCCCTAGAGCTGCATTTCCATGCGTCGAGCTATCGGTAGTACCGAGTGTGAACTGGGCCAAAGCGGTGCATGAAATGATAATGGACAGTGTTGTGACCAAGCTTAGCTCGAAGGCTACCTTTGCACTGTTGCCCGGGTGTCAGATCTTTCTCGCTGTAAGTATATACAAACTATTATAGAGACTATACTATATTTGTACGCAAAATATAAACTACATAAATAAATATTGTTGTTAGATGTGTTTTGATCATTTAATATTAATAATGTGAATACGATGTAAGTTTTTTTTTGCAGCTATGCTTTTATACCATCACGGGTTTGAGGCAACCGACACATATAGACGCAAAAAAACCGGCCTTGTGTGGGTGGAAATTTAGTGCATCTTTGAAGATGTCGGGATTGGAGAAAGCAATGAAGAGAAAGAGCTTCTCTTGTGTGCCGAAGAGGGACGTGCTTGTGTCAAAACATTCTGCTGACACTTCGCCTCTATATTACAAGAGAAGAGCGGTACAAGAGAAGAGCAGTGAATACGATAATGCAACAACTGCACCAGTTGTATATTATCTATTTACTTTAAAAAAGTATCTTGTGTATGTATATGTATTTGCCCGTAACTTCTAAGCAATTGTCTATAACTTGTAAGCAGTTGATTGGCGTATTTTAATGCATATTTATATAACCATATTTATCTTAATTTTGCCTATTTTATACTGTTCTGGGTATGTTTTACCAAATATTGCAGATTACAAGGGAAAAAGTGTGCAAAATACGTATTATGTGCGTTGGATGTGGACTTACTAAATCTTAAACAGAGACAAGGGAGTAAATTATCAAAAGTAACACGTGGAACAAAATTCACAAAGTGGAGACAAATCTAATGAAAAAATCTGGAGGCCAAATCTTACCAAAAACCGGCCGAAACGAAAATTCTCATGGATTTGGGCCAGTTTTCCAGAGAGTCAGAGGTCGAAATTTTTTACCTTCTGTTCAGAATTTTATCCTCTATTTGGAACCACTCTTAGATTGTTGTAGATTGTCATATCTTCTGTAAACCACAATTAGAATTTCCCAAAATCCTATATATTCTGCTGTATTTCACATTAAGTTTTCATATCTCCATGAGTTAATTTTTTTAGTTTTTGGGAGAGATAAAGATATTTTATAAGTTATTTTTGATATGAAGTTATCTAATTTTATTATGTTTTCTTCTATCTTGTGTTGCTAATTTAATTGCTAAGGTTTTTGAATTATACTTGGTATGATTGGTATTTGAATTCTTCTCTCTATTCTAATCTATTTGGTTTTCATGATGAATTTTTTTGATAAAAGTTAATTCTTTTTTATTCTATATTAATAAACTAAATAAATATGTTTATCGTTGAAAATTGGTAAGACGAGCGTCTTGCCTGAATTTGGGGGCAGATTCTATATGGAACATATCCATCTCCGAAAATACTAAGTTGATTAATGCCACTGTTTATCGGAGGTTTGATAGATGCTACCGTTTTAGCAGACTTATAAGATTCCCACTCATTTGTAAGGGAATTTTTTTTTATTGTTGGGACATTTTTTCCTGCAGGCACAATTCTCTATAGTTAATTACGTTATCGTAAAGCGATAATAACTTTCTCCTTCTCTATATGCATCAATTCGTGTCGTTGTAGAGTGCTTTTCGTTACCCTATTGAGATAGAAATGCGCGTTTGTCAGGCGTATACAGATTCCTCTTGCCTGGGGCAGGCTGGGGTTTGATAATTGTAGGGATCCAGATCTCCGGCAGCCGCAGACTAAGCTGCCGTTAATTAACCCTCTTCTTTGGAGCGAGAGAACCTCCGATTAACAGGTTAAATATATCATGCAAACTCAATATGCGGTATGCGATATGTGTGTATTTTTGAAAAAAAAAACAATGCAAAAAGGCATGTTCATTTCATTTTCTTTTTTATTCTATTTGTGATAAGATTTTTTTATTTCAAAGAAAACATTTTTTAAATTTTTTTTAAGAACAAGTGTGGAGGTGAAGCGTAAGTGCGCAGCGCATGTGCGGCGGAGGCGCAGACGCGGGCACGGGCCAGGGAAGCATGGACCAGAATTGGAGTTAAACTCCTAAAAGATTTTATTTGGAGTTAAACTTCCAAAAGATTTTATATTGAGTTAAACTTCCAAAAGATTTTTTTGAAAAGAAAACCAAAAAGGGTCTCTTGAAGTTTCAAGATATATGTCTTGGATGATGGGAGGGGACCCATTTCTTTTCTTTGAGCCTTGAATCTACCCCAAAGTGAGATTTTAAGGGATGGATACCCTTCTTCCTCCTCTTTTTTTGGATCTTGGAGAAGAGGGGTGGTGAGATATAAAATCTCTCATTTTAGGGATTTGATGGGATATTTGGACCCCCTTCAATGGTTTTATGGTGGAATTTTTTTTTGTTGAGAAAATAAGAGTTAAAACTCTTGATTTAATTCAAAAAAGAAGGAAGAATAATGTTTTGAACCTTGAAGAAGAAGGATGCATAAAAATCTTTCCTTTTTGGATTTGATGTGAGAGTTAAACTCTCTTTCAATGGGTTTATGGAGAAATTTTATTTAGTTTTGAGAAAAAAAGAACTAAATTATTGATTTAATTGGAAAATGAAGAGAAAAAAGAAGAACTTGAGAGAGAGAAGATGGAGGCACAAACCCTAATAAGTTCGAGAGAATAGAAGTTGTTCTTGATTTCTTATCAAGTTTGCCTTTTATAGGCTATAAATTTTTACATATAGCCCCTTAGGCTTTACAAAATGGTATTTTGTCCATCTTATACCCATGTGCTTATTTCTTTTTACACATAAGCCATGTGCTTTAAAAAAAATGGGTTTTTCCCATTTATTTTACATTTATTCATGAAATCACATCAAACCTATTTATTACTTGATAATTATTCCTTTGGCATTGGGGGCCGGCCTCTTCATGCTCGGGCTCGACTTGGGCATAAGCCCACTTTCTTGGACTTGGGTTTGGGTTTGGACCCAGTTGACTTGGATTAGTTCTTGGGCTCGGGCTTAGGCTCATTTTTCGGGCCTTGACTTTGACTTGTTGATCTCGACCGTGGGGTGTAATTTTTGACCTCAACAAAGTGCCCCCATAAATGAATGCACACTGCGTACATGGGCCGTGTGCATGAAATTGATTGATCTTCTTCCGTGGGGAGTTTGATTTCGAGGTGAAACATCATTCCGGGGACAAAGCATTATTCCGGGAGCATAATTCCAGGATTCGAAGCATCATTCCGAGGTGCGGAGCATAATTTCGGTGGTCGAAGCATCATTCCAAGGTGCGGAGCATAATTCTGGGGGTCGGAGCATCATTCCGTGATGCAAAGCATAATTCTGACACAGGACATGTATATTCTGAGACGAAACATAATTCTGACACAGGCTTCCGGGACGAAGCATAATTCGGACACGGGACAGGTATATTCTAAGAAGAAACATGATTCCAACGTAGGGTTCCAGGACGAAGCATAATTTTGACACGGGACATGTATATTCTGAGACAAAACATGATTCTGACGTAGGGTTCCTGGACGAAGCATAATTCCGACACAGGACATGTATATTCTGAGACGAAATTTAATTCCGATGAAGGGTTCCGGAACGAAACATAATTCTGACACGGGACATATATATTCTGAGACGAAATATAGTTCCGATGCAGGGATCCGGAACGAAGAATACTTTCTACACGGGACAGGTGTATCCTGAGATGAAGCGTAATTCCGGCGCATGGTCGACATTTCGAACAAAGTATAGTTCTAATTCAGAGGTTGATTTCAAGGTGAAGCATAATTCCGACAATGAATATAGATACTCCGAGACGAAACATAATTCCGACATGGGTCACATATTCTGAGACGAAGTATGGTTCCGACGCAGAGGTAGACATTCTGAACGAAGTATAGTTCCAATGCAAAGGTTGTTGGTTGACTTGCTATTTTAATTTGATTTGATTTGATTTGGGAGTTTCTTATCCGTCCAGCGGGGATTTTGTGCCCGGGACTTGGAATTTGGGTTTTTGTTTATCATCAGCATCGCTACACTGGAATATGGCATCAGGAGCGAATCATCATTTACCATGAAAGGATTTGGGGATTTTGGTTTAGGATCGGCATCGCTATACTGGAATATAGTACCAGGAGAGAATCATCATTTATCTTTGCCTGTTGGATAGCGATGGCTAAGGAGACATGTTTAGGTCCTTGTCACCTAAGACTTTTAATTTTATGAGCCGTATGGGTCTCATAAAAGTATTTTCTCTCTACAAGTCGAAAGGATCTCGTAAGTGTATTTTCTCCTTAGGAGTTGTGATGACTTCTAAGTGTGTTTTTCCCTTATGAGTTGTAAGGATCCCACGAATGCGTTTTTTCTTACGAGTCGAGAGAACCTCATAAGTTTTGTTCTCCTTTTGCGTCGTGAGGACACATGAATGAGTCTTCCCAAATGGAGCATAATTTCAAGGGCGGAGACCGGCTGTGGGGCTGGTGATTGCGGTAGGGCATGGGCGTGATTTATCTTATTTGTGCCTATGGATTGTATATGGTGGTCAGTTTAGGGACCGGCAGTAGGGCTGGGAGAATTTGGGGGATTTGGATTTTTTTGGCGTCTTCATCGTTAACACTAGAATGGTACAAAGAGCAACTCATCATTCGCCGTTGGGATATTCAGGAATTTAAAATTTTGTTGGCGTCTGCATCGCTGACACTGAAATAAGGTTTCAGGAGCGAGTCATCATTCTCGTTTGGAGGGATTTGAAATATTTATTTATATACATATTTTTGTATCGTGATTGCTCCATCATTTCAGCTTTTCTTATCGTGAAGATCGGGATTTCCCCATCATTTCGTCTATTTATTCGCGGTTGCTACATCATTTTGGCTTTATTTTCATTTTTTTACTCGCTGATTTTTATTGTGAGTTGCCCCATCATTTCGGTTTTTTGTTTATTTATTTATACATTTCCCCTTTTTATTTTATTTTTTATTAATTTATTATTATTTTTACACTCCCAGTTTAACGACGTAGAGGTCAATTGTTCCCAGTTTAACGATGTAGAGGTCATCTATGTTTGCTTATCCGAGCTTCTTGAACTCTGATCTTGGCAGAGCTGAGTTGATGACTGTAACTTTATATCTTGCTGATGCATCCGAGTACGGTAAGGTTTTTCCAACTTTGTATTGGTTATCCACCCAATCTTTGAAAACATAGCAGTCTTCGATGGTATGACTCACCATCCTATGATATGGGCAGTATATGGGATTGTCGGTCATATTCATTTCATGTGGCCTTTTTGGAATAGGCAGTTGCAGACCGTTATTCAAGGCGTCCTCGAATATTTTGCGAATTTCTTCCCTCCTGAAGGAGTATACTTTCTTCCTTCTCTCCATTAGAGTCAGTGCCTTTCCTGATACTGGTTCTCGAAGCCGATCGGTCTTTGGTTTTCCCGATGTCCGCTTACCACGTTCAGTGTATGTATCGGAGGGACTGGAGGATGACTGTGGCCGTTTTTCGCAAAGGTGTTCCGCTCTTGGGCTGGAGGGAATATTGGTTAGCTGTTTCCAGATATCAATCCCTGGCTTATGAACCAAATTTTTATTTTGCTGTAATTGCAATCGGGCGACTTGGGTCATGAGATCTGCCACGACGTTTGCCAGCTCGTCGAATTTGAAATGGACTTTGGCCAACTTCTCATCCTTGTCATGAAGCTGCTTTTGAAGCCATTAGAATAATGCTTGTTCTATGGCTCCGGGTATGATAACCAGATTATCCTTACTGCCTGAGCTCGATTCTACAGGGACAACGGGCTCCTTTTACTTAATGGCCTGAGCGGTCTCTTCATCATCTGGACTAAGCCGGTGTTGGGTAGCAGCAACCACATCATTGTCATGGCTATAAGGCGTAGGAGGACTTGTTCCTCTGGGCTCCACCATGTAGATCGTATGGATTGTGTACCTATTTGCTTTCCTCTTATCGGTAATATTGCTCGTTAGGTTTTTTGCTTGTTGCCTTGGTCCGCTCCTTTCAGAGAAGGGCAGACGTCTAAGAGCAGCAGAATCCCGAAGGGTTTCGGTCTCTGTTTCTATGAAATTGGCGGTCACAGCTTGATTGTTTGCTAACATGCCTTTAGACAGTTTTATCTCTCCCGCCTTGTATTGTTTTTTGACCCAATCTTTAAAGACAAAGAAGTTCTCAATAGCATGACCTATCACTCTGTGATAGGGGAAATATTTGGGGTCGTCGGTCATATTTGCTTCTTGCGGTCTTTTTGATTCTGGCAATTGTAGACCGTTTCTTAGGACGCCCTTAAATATCTTGTGGATATTATCTCTTCTGAAGGATTAGACCTTATCCAGCTTCTCTTTTAGGGGCGATTCTCCTCCCCCTCCCAACACTGGTCCAAACTTGGTAGACATTGGGCCCGCTTTCCCTTGCCTATTTCGGTCAGCCGAAGTGTTAAAATATTCAGTATCGTCGGAATTTCCGCCTTTGCGATTATCGTCATTTCGGTTCTTCCAAGATTTATTGTTAATTTGGGGGTCCGAAGTAGACTTTTGCCTTGAGCATTCCAACATTTAGAGCTTCTTTGTCAGCTCTTGGAATGTTTTGATACCCGCGGTGCATAAAAATGGGGCCATCCAAATGTTGAGATTCCCAATGAGGAGGCTGACAGATTAGTCCTGCTCTATCGGCGGTTCGCATTTAACGGTGAGGTTGCGGCTATGAAGTCTGTGTTGCTTTCATTTTTCTTTGGCCCGGTCCTCACAAGGTCAGCAATAGAGATTTTGTCGCTGACACACTTAAATGTTTGCTGAAACAGAGACACCATTTGGGCGAAAGTAGCGACGGAACCGTCTGGTATGCTTGCGTACCAATCGAAAGCGACACCGGTTAGGCTGTTCACAAACTGATGGAGAAGGAGCGCATCGTTGCCCCCTGTATTTCTGCATCATACTTTAAAGTGGGCAACATGCTGATTCGTATTTCCCATTCCGTCGAATCTTCCGAATTTAGGAATGACGTAATCGCTGGGAAACTCGATGAGGTCATACTGTGCGGGATACGGTCTCCCACTACTGTCAACATCTTTCTGAGCCTCGGCTTCAGCTACCAATGTTTTAAATTTGTTGGTGACTAAATCCATGATCCGTTCTTGTGTTAGTGGAATACTGCCATCAGGGGTCAAGGCATCCCTAGAAGTGGAATGCGGTCGGCTTTCGTGTAGCTCGCCCATATTTGGACCTATATGGATAGGCATTAGCTGCCTTGGGTCGTTATCACCCGGCTCATGAGTAGAGACTTGCGCTTGATTGAAGGGTACCCTAGCAACTTGAGCCATAAGTTACATCACACCATTCGTGAAGTCGTCAATTTTAGAGTAAGGCATGGCCATCTTCTTGTCTTTACTTCTGAGCTGTTTTCAGAGTTCTTGAAGTAGCACATGTTCTGCGGTCCTAGGGCGGAAAGTCGGCTCCTCCTCGCTGTCCGAACTAGATTCCACGTGGACAGAGGGGTCTTTTTTTCTTATCAGCCTCATCAAGGGGGTTTTCATCATCCTGCGGAGGAGGCTGATCTTGAGAAGGGGCAGCCACATTCAAGCCAGATTGGGCTTGGGATGTGATTGTCCCATCCTTGCTTTTGCTGTGAAGGTGGTCACTGGGACGCGTGCCCTACATGTAAACCGTGTGGATAACATATTTGGCCATCTTTTCATCACTGGCAGCTAATTTTGCGGACCGTTGCCATGGCTTTTCCGCTTCGGGAAAGGACAATCGACTAAAGACGGTCTTCCTGGCCGGGTTCTCGGGTGGTGCCGGTATAACTTTTCTGGCTTTGCCTCGCCGTTTTCGTAGGAAACAAAGTGCTTCGTAGACTTCTGAATAGAGGGTATCATGCCTTTTGTGCTGGGGCTTGGACACGTCTGTTCGTAGCACAGTTCGAATTGCGGTCCTCTTGATTTTGGCAGACATTACATTCTTTTGAACCCACTTTAAGGGTTTGAAAGAATTGCGGGTTTTCATGGTTGACCCAGTTGTGGTCACGAGGCAGTCCGGGGTTTGAAACTTCATAAAATTTAACTTGGCCGGAGCCCTGGCCCTTTTGTTGGCTCTATATCTGTAACGACTCTGAAATTCCTGTACATAGACTATGGGTTCTAACCTATAGGCGATCCGTGTGCCGTATTGGTTTTCCGGACTTGATTTTAATAGCATTTGCGATTGTGTATTTATTGTAGGTACCTCCGCGTGGATTCCGGGACGACGAAGCACATCGACTACGGCTGAACAAGGAGTTCCGCAGGTGAGTAGATTTATATCTACGGGGGAAATCGGATGGATGGCGTATAGCACCCCCGCAAACTTTGATGGAAACCGATATATAGAATATAGTTAAGGAAACCTATATTAGAAAACTATGCATATGGTTAAAAAGGTAGTTAGAGATGATATGAATGATTGATATATAAGGATGTGAATCACGATATATAGATATAGGTAGTTGCAAGAGAATACATGATGATGTGATTCGAGATGTCAATATGATGGGATAAGATGATACGAGTGGATACAATTGATATAAGATTTATAGTGGCATGTTATGAGAACGCTATATATATATTTATAAGAATGATGAGTGATATGTCGTACGAGACTTGAGATCCGTACCCTCATTATTATATAGGTCGATAGAATCCCTATTTTTGTTTTAAGTCACCATACGAAGGATTACCGTACGCGATATGAGTTACAGGATGGATGATCCGCGCTCATGTTTTGAGGATGTTATTCGAGGGTATCGCCGTATCAGATACTATGAGACTGGATAGCTGACGTAAATGTGTTACCCGAACCATACATATTTCTAAAACTGACGAATCGTATGCATCTCTTAAATGAATATCTTGAGGGACGTTACGGAGTTTGAAATGGTGTCTGTTTACCGCCAAAAGCCGGGAAGACAGACGCCTTGCCTGAATTTGGGGGCAGATAATATTTGGATTTATCCGTCCACCTCTCCGAAGATACCAAGTTGATTTATGGCACCGTGTATCGGAGGTTTAGACGGATGCGGCCGATGTAGCAGACTTCGTCATATTCTACCTTATTGTGAGGGGTTTTTTGATTGTGGGGATGCTCTTCTCTGCAGGCGCAAGCCCCTGCAGTTAATTACGCTACCGCATCCTGTTAACCACTTTCTCCTTTTTCAGATGTTCACTTCGTCTCGTGTGTGTTTATTTTGTTTTTGGTTGCCCGTGGATTGTATACGGAGACTAATTTATGTTGTCGCCCGTAGGGCGTGGATTAGTCCAAATCCGTATTTTCTTAGATTTGGGTTTGGGTTGGTTTAAGGATCGTTAATCTCATTTTGAGATTAAGATCAACTTAAACATTTGTTAAGGATGCGTTAGTCTAATTTTAGACTAAGATCTACTTAACAGGGTTTTGGGATCATTTAGATCCAACAAAAGAACATTTGGACTCTAATGTTTTAGTTTAGGGACGTTACAGTCCATAAAGTTTAAGAACATCATAGTCCGTGAGTTTATGGACCTCACAGTCCGTAAAGTTTAAGGACATCATAGTCCATGAGTTTAAGGACCTTATAGTCCGTAAAGTTTAAGGACATCATAGTCCATGAGTTTAAGGACCTCATAGTCCAGTTTAAAGACATCATAGTCTGTAGGGTTTTGGTTTAACAGTTGGGGAAGCACCAAAAGTTATTGGTTATTGGGACCCTCCACCTCTCTGAAGACATTGAAGAATTACAATGATATGTATCAGAGGTATGAAGAGATGTACCATCAAGCCTTTGTTGGTTGGGAGATCTATAGTCAAATTTGGGACTAAGACCAATTAAAAATATTGTGAGCACATGGGCTCAGTTAATCTGAATTAGGGACTTGCTGCCAACTTGGGCTCAGCCCACTCAGTTTTGAATAAAATGTTGAACATTTATTTGGGCTTAGTCCCTTTTTAACAATGCTGAGCATTGATCTGGGTTCTGACACTCTTTTTCTTTTTGTCTTTTATTGAGTGTTGAACACTCTTTATGGCGCCGGGCCTTATTTGAAGAACACTTTGTGTTCGCTCAGTGCACACGTGAAGAGCACATGGAGCGCTTGGCGCTGAGCGCCGGACTTGGAGCGCTAGGGCGTTTCTTATGAAATAGCGTACACGTGAGGAACACTTGGCGCTGAGCGCCAGACATTGAGCGCCGAGGCACTTCTTATAAAATAGCGCGCACATGAGGAGCACGTGGTTCGCTTGGCGCTGAGCGCCAGACTTGGAGCGCTGAAGCGCTTCTTATGAAATAGCACACACGTGAGGAGCACGTGGTGCGCTTGGTGCTGAGCTCCACACTTAGAGCGCTGAAGCGCTTCTTTGACAGTTCTGGTCAGTTTTGTGCTCTGAGAATTAAATTCTCGTTTATAAGAGACTTTGTCTCACAGATCTAAGTTCTTCTTTATGAGGAGATACTATGATCTCTTTTATTTTTCTTTACGAGAGACTTTGTCTCATGGATCTAAGAACCAAGTTCTTTTTTTTATTAAGAGATACTATGATCTCTTCTGTTTTTGTGAAAGACTTTGTCTTATAGATCTGTGATCTAGAAAAAGAACTAAGTTCTTCTGAGAGTTAAACTCTCAAATATGGAGGAGATGTTATGATCTCTCATTTTTATTTACCTTGAAGAAGGTTCTTTTTCTTAGAGCTTGCTCTCGTTTTTGAAGTTTTTTTTGAAGTTTAGGGGGGGTTCTTCTATCTGTCTGTGTGTCTCTAAGACTTGAAGTCTTGGGTCCTTTATATAGGGGACGCTGATTTGTTAAATCAGTTTAGGAAATCTTTTCTCTGATTGATTTGGGGATTTTCCCACCGTTGGATCTTTGATCCTAGGGCTTCTGCTTTATAGAAGACATATTTCTTGTTATTAACAAGATTGAGAAAATATTTTCCCATACAGAGATTGCTCTGTATCTTGGTGATTTTTAATCACCATTGGATCTTTGATCCAACGGTGCTCTGATTTACAGAGCACAATCTTTCTTATTTGGAAAGATTTGAGGAGTCTTTCGTCAACAAAATTTAATTCTGTAATTTGATGATTTATTCATCTTCGTTGGATCTTTGATCCAAGGGTGGAGAACGTTTAGTTCTAGCGTTGGCGCTTTCGTGTTTTGCACGTGAGGCGCTGCCTCAGCGTTGGTGCTCTTAGCGCTAGCGTTCTCATGGTTTGCACGTGAGGCGCTGCCTCAATTCAAAATTCAAAATTTGAAAAGAACTTTGCTCTGATTGGGGGAAACAAATGCCCCCCACCGTTGCGCTCACGTGGTTTACACGTGAGTGCAGCGGTGGCAGCTTTCCACCGTTGGATCAACTCAGAAGTTGAATCGACTTTCCCTTCCTATAAATAGGGCCTTTGGCCCTTTTGAGATGACCTCTGTTCATCTTCTTGTTTTCTTGTTTCTTGAGAATTTTATTCTCCTTAGAGCCAAGCTCTCTGCCTTAAGAAAATCTTTTCAGAGTCAAGACTCTGCCCAAATTTGGTAAGAATTGAACTTATTAACAGAGCTTTGCTCTTCTTAGATCGTAGATCTTAAAAAATATTTTAGGGTTTTACCCATTAACAGAGCCATGCTCATCTTTAGATCATAAATCTTCAAGATAAAATCTTTTTAGGGTGATTTTTAACATCTTTCATGAGCAACTTTTAGAGTTTGTTCACAGATCTTGAAGATCTTGGAGTTCCTATTCTGCAAAAGTTTTGCCTTTTTTTAGGGTTTTGATGACGTTTCCATCGTCTTCACAGAGCATAGCTCTAAAAATTCTTAGGGAATTTTATTCCTCTCATGATTAGAGTTGACAGATGTCACTCTGTTGCAGAGCACTACTCTCAAGGGAGTTCTACTCCTTGGCCCGAGGGGCCTCTCATTGAATGAGAATCCTTTTAGGATTTCTTATTTAATGAGTGACTGTCTCATCAATGATGAGCCGTCATCTTGATTTTGTGGGTCCCTTTTGGTCCCTTTTCACTGCATTGCAGCGTGGTACCAATTTAAAGTACCAAGTGTCGGAATTTTGACTATAGAGTTGACAGCTAACCCTTGTTCTTTTTCGTGCAGGTACTATATCTTTTGACACTTCTTTTCCATTTGTTCGTCCGGAGAGCGCATTCCTTGACGCGCCAGTAGACCGGGAAGTCTTCGCATTGATCAAAGATCACGACCCAGAGTGGAAATCTCTTCATCTATAGGGGATGTGGTACAATCAAATCATCAGGGGCCGATGCAGCTTTTCTTGTGCGGCACCTTCGGAGGTGATCTCCGCCATTCACTACGCCGATTCACCTCCAGTGAACTACACCTAGAGGAGGTTAACTGGACCTCAGAAGGTTGCCTTCAGCCCTCTATGGCCGCGATACCCATACAGCCGCCGATGGCTTTGGATATCTTGGGGCGACGTATATGCCAAGGTGAGTCGCGCCCTTGGGGACAGCCATACATGATAGGCTTAACTCCCCGCCATTCAGCTGGATATCTGCAGTGGGCTCGATACATCTTATCGGCCAAGAAATCGCAGCTACTGAAGCTCGGGTTGTATCCCGCAATTTATGCTTCTCTCTTCCAGTATTCCACGCCCCCCGTATGGTGGGTCAAAGCTTTTTTGGAACAATGGAACATTCCAACTCACACCTTCCTTCTATTAGATCGGGAATTTTCAGTTTCTTTGGAGGAGTTAGCGGAGATCTCCGGCTTACCTGTCAGGGGAGAACATTATGAGGAGCTACTTCCTCCTGACGAGTACATTTTCGCCACCCGATCAGTAGTGATCGGTCTGACCCCAGAGAATGCCATTCAGCATCGATTCCCAAGCTTGATCAATGTGTTAAACATTTATGAAAGTCTGTTCCTCGAATCTGGAAGCCACGGGGTCAGCTTTACGGATTTCATCGCCTGCTTTCTTCGCCCGGAAGTCTTGTCGAAACAAGGTGCGAAGTTTTCCAAGCTCGACGATCCTTTCGGTTTTGGTTTGGATAGCCAGCCGACAACGGAAGTGGATCAAAAGAATTTCTTCCTTCCAAATGCCGCGGTCGTCCCCTTCGCGGAACTTGCAGCCCCATACATTGACGAAGAGGCATTCTTTTTGGGATTTCGCGGCTTATAGTTGAGCCGGTTTGCGCTCCCCATGCACCCTCGCTACATGAGGCCGTCCGTTTTCTACCCGGCTCACCGAATGGTTGAAGGGATGCAGGTTGCCATTCGGATTGCTGGGTTGGCTCATTTATACCATGGCTTGAGCTTGGAGGCAGACACCACTCAACCGGGGGTGCAGTCCGTAAACCTCCCGATGCATTATTTCACTTCATGGCTCGAGCTGCATGTGCTCGGCGCCTTTGGAGTACACAAGCGGCCCCGTTTCTATGAAAGTTTTAACTTTCCTCGGGTTATGCGGCTGGTTGACGCTTCCACTTTGGAACCGACTCAGCGAGAGGCTCGGGGTCTGATTCTTCGCCCGCGTACGATCGGGGATGGAATGACCTTCGTCGATAAGGTTTTAATTATCGGCAAGGAATCCTCTAAGACGGTGCAGCCGCTGCGGGACACTGCGGGACACCTTCAAAGACGGGGCCTCTACCTTGAAAGCTCGGGAGATTCTTCACTTATATTTAATATGGCCGGGCTTTTTAGTGTTTAGACAGAACGATTCGGCGTTGTTCATGAGATACAACCCACACCGTTTTGCTCAACAATCAAGCTACAATCAGAGTGTCCCGCTTGAAACCTTTTTAGCTGAGCCTGCTCCTACAGAGGAAGGTATCCGTAGTGCGCTGCACCATTTCATACGGCTAAACACCGGGTCTAACTTCTTTATCAGCGAGCCGAGCTGCGTCCCAAAAGCCTTGAATGTATATATGGCATGGTACCAGCACGCGATGGGTGCTGTTATCAGGGAAGAAAATCGATTATTGCTTGATTGCAAGGGTGTTGTCCCGGCGGGTAATCCAACCATTCCCTTGAAGCGACGGACCGCCGTCCGTCCTCCCCTAAGAGAAACTGCTGCAGTTGTGGTCCCGCGCATTTTTCCTGATAAGCCTCTACCTCGTGCGCCTGTAGAAGCAGTGGCTGCAGCGTCTCCCGATTCCGGCGTGGGTACAGAGATCGGGACTCGTCGCCCAAAGTTGCCCGCCAAGCGCAAGCTCCTACTGCCGGCTGCCGGCGGTCGCTCGCAAAAGAAGAAAAAGTCGTTGTTTTCTGCTGACGTCGCATTCGGCCAGGACCCACATGCTCCTTACAGCGAGGGCTTGAGCGAATACGGGACCAATGAGGGTCTATCCATTGCGCCGGATGGTACCAATCTAGAGGCTGCCATCGTGGTTTCCGAGCAACTAGCTCGCGATGAAGCAACACTGATCACCATCGCCCAGTCAGGCAGACTTCAGTCGTATATTTCCGCGGTTATATATATATTTTTATTATGCTTTGATTGACTCTTTCTTCTTCAACAGGTATCTCCGCCGAAAAGGCTCTCGCGGCTTCCCTTAAGACTTTTGAAGAGGAAGAGAGGCTCCGTGCTTCTTTGGGCCTTGGTACGCTTCGACTCGTTGTGTCTTCATTCCCTTTTTTTTCTTTATTCGTGGTTTTGACCTTCTCTTTCATCTTATTGCAGGGATCACCTTGACTCCGGTCGTCCTGAGTGCGGTGCCGATCCCGAGTGGCGAGGCTTCCCGAGCCGGTTATTGTGGCCCCAGCTCCTCTATCAGTATTGCAAGAGGCTTCACTTAAACAGCCGATGACGGACGCCGCAGCGGCTTCAGAGGCAGAACTTTGTTCGGACGATGACGTCCCTTTGACGGAGGTCTTGCAGAGATCGCTTCTCACTGCTGAGGCCGACAAGAAGCGTAGAAAGCGTGCAGCGAGGGAACGCGATGCCATCTTGGCTGTGGGTGCAGGCTCAAGCACCACCCCATCTGTCGCTATTCCTCCAGTGGATGCTCTAGCTGCCCTTTCTACTGCTCATAGACAGGTCGTGCGCGCGACTCGGGAGGCAACTGAGAATCCATTGCCAGGTAATGTAATGCCCGTTTTTTTATTTTTCCTCGATCCGCAAATTCTGATATACCATATTTTGCAGGGCCTAGTATTGGCGATGAAGTGGCAGGTGAGAAGATGGCGACCACAGAGCCCGAAGCGGCTACTCTCTCTCGGGAGTCCGGGGCCGTCCAAACCATCGCTCTTTCTCCCTGTGGCTCCCTGCTATCGGCAGGCGTCGCAAGTGTCACGACGGCCCTTGTTGAATCAGGGGACGAGGCCACGGGCGCAGAAACTATTCCAGTGGAGGAGAGCGAAGAAGTTGTTGCGCCTAGCGATGCTCTCGTTGCGGTTTCGGTCGGCGACCTATCAGGTAGATCTTGGGTTACTATTTTATTTTTATTTATTATTTTTTTTATCTTTCGATCCCGTTCATCTCTATCTGATGACATTTTGTTCGTTTTGAGAGTAGGTGCAGCGAATGCGAAGATTGCGCCACCTGAAGCGCCTCTGGTCGCCGCCGTGATGGCTGTTGTTCCGTCGCTTTCTCCCATGTCGTCTGGAGTGCTGGAAGGTATATGTTTGCGACTTATCCATTTTATTGTGGATAATATACTCCTTGTACTAACATCGTATTGTTACAACCTTGCAGGAGTCCTTTTTGACCATCTGTATCAGGTGCTGGATCCATATTTCTCCTTCCAGTCAGAAGTCGTCCTGCCTGCCAGTGTCGGTGAGTATAGTCTTTAATCGGCATCCTTTCCTTTCTTTTATGGGCCACCATGTCGTTGCTAATTCTTCTTTGAATTGATTGCAGCGTTACAAATTGGAGGAGAGGATGAGGGAACAGCCGCGCCTCCGGTACTCCCAACCTTGCCACCTGTCGCAGCCGGTATAGTAGATTCCATCGCTTGTGCATTTTCTTTATCTCTTGAGTCAACATCTGACCATGATTTATTTTTGCAGCAATCGCACCGACTCCAGCTCCCTTCGAGTCTCGAATCCCAATGCCGGTAGGGCTCTTTGCTAAACGCCCATCTTCCAGGGGTGCCGCGAATAGCCTGCGGATGTTGAGCGAGTTCATCGAGGATCTTGACGCTGAGGCCTTCGCATCTGCTGCAGACTTCGCCGTTGAGGTTAATCTCATGTTGGCAATGCTTGTGAACTTCCACAGCGAGGGCGTCGTCGAGTCTTAGGTTAACTACTGTAGGAAGATCGAGGCCTGTCTGCATGAGATTGAGCTCAGGCGTCCCGCTCTGGAAGTGTTGGCTTTGAACTCCCAGCGGGCTGCATGGGTTGAGCAGAGCGCTCCCTTCCTCCGCCATTTCGAACAAGAGGCGACCTTGAGGTGGAAGGAACGTGAGAAGGCTTCAGGCGAATCTGCCCGGCTGCACGCCCAGGTTGAAGCGAATGCTACGCAGCTGAAAGCTATCTTTGAGGGCCTCCTTTGATGTATTTTTGACGGGCTAATGCTGAGGCAAAAGCTCGACCTCACTGAGCGGGATGTGCAGAGTCGTGAGGTAGCTCAGTGGGAAATCGATGAGAAACTTTCATCCTGTTTGTAGCAGCGGGCCCGAGTCGAAGCGGAGCTGACCGTGGTGGATGATCATGCAAAGGAGCTGAGAGGAGTGCGCGAGCGGCTTGCTGATTTGTTAAAATCGCCTCCTTCTCAATAGTTGTCTTTGTACTGATTGTAATTCATGAATAACATGTATTCATTTCATTCATCATTCATTTTTATTTTATTTTATATGATGTATCTCGTATTCAATTGAATTCATGAATAAAGGACACACAATTTTTATCTCCGACTATCGCTTTCTTTTCTCTGCTGTGTTGTTAGCATGTGATTTTAGCAAATGTGGCCTGTAGATAGTAGATAACCGTTAATCTTGAACTCTTTATAGGGTAGCGATGGCTTAGGACATAGGTTCAGGTCTGTTGCCTAAGACTTTTCAACTTTATGAGCCGTGAGGGTCTCATAAAGACTTTTCTCTCTACGAGTCGAGAGGATCCCGCAGGTGTATTTTCTCCTTAGGGGTTGTGAGGACTACTAAGTGTGTTTTCTCTTGAGAGTCATAAGGATTTCACAAGAGAATTTTCTTTTCACGCGCAGGGACACTAATTTCCCTAGAGTTGAGACGAATCTAGAGATTCCTACAAAGACATTGATTTCCTTGCGGGCTGACGCGAATCGAGAGGTTCTCGTCGAGGATGCCGATTTCCCTGAATTGAGATATTTTGCCAAGGATACTGATTTCCCTAGGGTTGAAACGAATCGGGAGATTCCTGCAAAGACACTGATTTCCTTGCGGGCCGACGCGAATCGAGAGGTTCTCGTTAAGACACTGATTTCCCTGAATCGAGATATTTTGCTAAGGACACTGATTTCCCTGGGGTTGAAATGAATCGGGAGATTCCTGCAAAGACACTGATTTCCTTGTGGGCCGACACGAATCGAGAGGTTCTCGTCAAAGACATTGATTTCCCTGAATCGAGATATTTTGCCAAGGCCATTGATTTCCCTGGGGTTGAAACGAATCGGGAGATTCCTGCAAAGACACTGATTTCCTTGCGGGCCAACACGAATTGAGAGGCTCTCGTCAAGGACACTGATTTCCCTGAATCGAGATATTTTGCCAAGGACACTGATTTCCCTGGGTTTGAAACGAATTGGGAGATTCCTGCAAAGACACTGATTTCCTTGCGGGCCGACGCGAATCGAGAGGTTCTCGTCAAGGACACTAATTTTCCCGAATCGAGATATTTTGCCAAGGACACTGATTTCCCTGGGGTTGAGACGAATCGAGAGATTCTTGCAAAGATGCTGATTTCCCTGCGGGTCGAAACGAATCAAGAGGTTCTCGTCAAGAATGCTGATTTTCCTGAGCTGAGAGATTTGAGTTGACTTGATTCCGAGACGGAAGTCATTGGCTGACGTGCTTCCGAGACGGGGTCATTAATTAAGTATTTCCGAGACGGGGTCATTGCATGACGTATTTTCGAATCGAAGCATTGCTCCGAAGGGAAGGCCACTGGTTGACTTGCTCCGCTTTCTATGGTGTCAGGGTTGACTTGCTCCACTTGCTGCGGTGACAGGGTTGACTTGCTCCTCTTGCTGCGGTGTCAGGTTGACTCTAAGTTGTCTGTGAAACGTAGAGTCTTGGGACCAGAGACTTTGCCGTGGCCCCGATTGGTGGTGTCGCATTCGTATCCTGCTGGAATGAGGAGGAACGCCGTTACTGATCTCTAGGCTGTAGATGTTGCTGTTGAGATCTGGCTTCCCTTTAAGAGAGTCTGCTGGGAAATGTGGTTTCCTTTTCGTTTATGCCCATGGATTGTATACAGGGGTCAATATGGACTTACCTGCAGGTCAAAAGTTTCATTCTTTCATTTTTTATTTTTTTCCGCAATGCTCTATAATTTCAGCTTTTTATATCGCGAAAGTCGCGATTGCCCAATCATTTCGGCTATTTTTCGCGGTGCCCAATCATTTCGGCCATTTCTCTTTTTACTCGCTGCTTTTTATTGTGAGTTGCCCAATCATTTCGGCTGTTTTTTTACTCGCTGCTTTTATTGCGAGTTGCCCAATTATTTCGGCTATTTTTGTATGCATATATTTTACTTGCTGATTTTGTTGCAAGTTGCCCTATCATTTCGGCTATTTCATATGCATTTGTGGCCCGCTGATTTTTATCGGGAGTATGGACTTGGAATTTGATACTGATTTAGGCATCAGCGTCGCTACTACTGGAACGTTGCTAGGAGCGAATCATCATTTGCCTTTGTCGGTTCGAACAAAGGTGGCTTAGCAAACAGGGTTAAGAGCCTGTCGACTAAGGCTTTTGACTTCATGAGCCATAAGGATCTCATAAAGGTGTTTCTCCCTACGAGTCGTGAGGATCTCGTAAGTACGTTCTCTCCTCAAGAATCGTGAGGATTCTTAAGTGTATGGTCTGTTATAAGTCATAAGGATCTTACAAAAATGCTTTCTCCTTATAAGTCGAGAGGACTTACAAGTGTCATTCATCACGTGAGAACATTTTGCGCCATTGGCGGAACTTGGCGGGGGAGACGTTTATTTATGCCCGTGGATTGTATACAGGGGTCAATATTGAAACGCTTGTAGGGTAATCTGGGGAATGTGATGGCTTAAGAACAGGTTCAGATCCCTGTAACTTAAGGCTTTTGAATCCTATGAGCCGTGAGGGTCTCATAAGAGGGTTCTCCTTACGAGTCATGACGATCTCGTAAGTCTAATTTCTCCTTAGAAATCGTGGAGATCCCTAAGTGTGTCGCTCCTTTGTGAGTCATAAGGATATCACGCAGGTATTTTCTCCTTACAAGGTCGAGAGGACCTTACAAGTGTCTTTTAACGAGATTGCACCCTTTCGGGTTTACACAAACTCGCCGGTAGCCCTTCTGTTTTTACTCACGGAGCCCTTTCGGGTTTTCATCCATGCCCATCTCGCTTATGGACGTACCCAGCCCTAGGATGCTGCGGTTCGTAGTAGTTTAGGGACGTTTCGGTCCGTAGTTAGTTTTAGGACATTTCGGTCCGATATTAGTTTTAGGACATCTCGGTCTGATGTTAGTTTAGGGACATTTCGGTCCATTGTTAGTTTAGGGACATTTTGGTTCGTAGTTCATCCTGTATGCACGTGTATCTGTTACGTGATGGGATACATGACGATAAAGTGGGATACACCCATTTAGGGGTGATTTGACTTGGTTGGGGTGTTTTGTGATCCATCCCTACCGCGACTTCTTCAGCCTGATGCCGACGCATGGCCTTTTTGAATATGGCCATTTCACGTTCTTGATCAGCCTTGCTCTTTTGGCGGGCTTCGTTCAATAGCATGTCGATCATCTCGTCTTACGGTCTCAAGGATTTTGGCACCGATTCTGCCCCCAGTTCCTTTACGCTATCTTCTAGCGCTGAGTGAGCTACTTCATCATTTAGTGACGAATGAGAGATCACGCGACAACTTGTCACGTAATTATTGGGTTCTTCTGACGAGTCGTCTCTCTCGTCATTGTCATCATCTCCGCTCTCAAGGATATGATTGAGAAACTCATGGAGTGTGACTGGGGTCCGCGCCTTCTGGTTGTATTCCTCCAGTGCGTCAATATGCTTTTGTAGGTCCGTGCACTTGTCATCAGGCTGCGCGGGCCTCTTGGTCTTCTTCTTTTTCTTCGAAGACTTTAACGGCTGGACCTGGGTATTTTGCCCATTGCTACCAGCTCTCGGTGTCGGGCGCGGTTCAGCATTCCCTCAATGGTCTTGGGCTCTAGCGGGCTTTTCCATCTGATTGCGGGGCATGCTTGAAGATCCTTCAGCATTCTTTTCGTTTTTGCCGAAATAACTACTTTCCATGGAGCTTCCTTTATGAATAAGCATGATGCCCCGGCATGTCTACTCTTTTAGGAGTGTGCTGTTGTGGTGGATTTACCTTCCAGTTTTCAGACAGTGCAAACTTACCTTGTTGGTACTGGTCTTCAACCCATTTTTTGAAGACATAGCAATCTTCGATTGGGTGACCCACTACTCTATGGTAGGGACAATAGTTAGGACGGTTAACATTACCAGGTTGCGGTGGGTGCCTCGGATCCGGCAGAGTGATGAGCCCATTGCGCACTGCCAGTTCGAACAGTCTCCTTATTTTATCCCAAGGAAATGAATAAGGACGTCTTAACTTCTCATCGAGGGATCGCAGATTATTGCTTTGGCGAACAATCGGTCTCGGGTTACTCGGTTGTTGTTGAGTGATGGCGACGAAGGTCGCTTTCCCTTTGCCCTTTTCATTTCGAAGCTCCTTCTTTGAAGAGGAAGACATATGTCCCATCTGGTCCATTTGGGCCAGCTTGTCGATCAGGGCCTGGAAGGTGGTAGGCTTAAAGAACATCATAAATTGAGATATGGTCGCCCGAGGGACTGTTAGTTATATGTATGCCCTAGAGGCCATTACTATACATAGGATGTATATTGTAGTGGATGCTGGGACATATATAGGGAAGACTTTCTTGCTCGACATGATAGTATGCTATCTGGTTACACTTTACCTTAACGTGTACACTAAATGTCTCTCTGTTACATGTTGGTAAAGCCCTTAGGATGTGTACTTGACTACCTGGACTATGATGCGGATCATACTAGTGGGGACATGGTAGTCCATAAGTACATCCTTCAAAGTCCCTAGTCGTGAGTGTATCGAGACGGGGTATCGATATACCAGAGTAGACTAGCGTGTACCTTCTCGATCCATACAGATGGGCGATGGATGATCCCATATCCATTGGTGTTTGACATCAGAGATGATATACGGGTGCTCAGTAGAGACTGGGTACACTGGACGGACTCGCCGAGAACTCCCAGATGGTAATATACCTTACGTCAGATGTAGGGTTCCTAGGCATCCTAATGAGGTCTCACAAGGAATCGAACATGCCAATTTCAAAAAATCTAGGTGCCGAGAAACCCGACTACGGATCGTTTGCTAGAAATCTAGGCGAATATATAAACTAACTAGTTAACACTTAACTAAGGGATACGGATATACAACCTTTGTAGATCCGTTTGTCCACCTCCATAGCTCCATGAAGAAGTCATCTCCGCTGTACAAATCCGAAATCCGGGCTCTTGCGTCGGCTTCATCGGAGAAGAAGCGGGCTAGGTCATCGACGACGTGCCGAAGATGATCTACGTCGAGGCATCGCTAAATCAAGCTCCGACTTCACCAAGTCCAAAAACTTATGAAGAGAACACACTCTACTACTTGGCAAGAGGTAGAGGATGAAGAAATAGGAAGTGGGTAGACTTTAGAATTGGATTTCTCACTCTTAATCATCAATCACCATTGATGGACCTTAGGTTTTCTTCTTGAGTTGAAGGAAGAAGAAGAAGAATATTATGATAAGAATTATTTTTTTTATAAGAAAAGAAAAACCATCCTTATCATAACAGTAACCATGGTTTAATGTAGAGAATTGATCATGGTTAGTGAATGGTTAGGTTTTCACAAGATGACAAAATGGTTGCAATGGTCAAAGTTCATGAAGCTTCAAAGAATACAAACAAAATAGCAACCATTTTCTCATTTCCTTTTTCATTTTTCCAAAAAGAAAAAGATTAATAAATGAATAAGGAAATCAAAACCCTAATTATCCACTTAAAACATGGTTTAATTCTTTACATTTAACCAAAATGCATGTATCATTAAACATGATACAATCTAGTGCACAAAAATCATATCGCATATGTAATGCGCACATCCGAGTGAGAAAATCCATTATAAAGTGAACCGATACTAGTTGATGCAAAGTAATATATCAAATATATAATTATGCATTAAATCATTAAATCAACACTTGATTTAACGATCCGGTCATATCGCATATAACCGGCTAGTATCATTAGTAACAACTTATCGAATCAACACTTGATCCGATAACCCGGCTATATCACATATAACCGATCAATGTCACATCGCGAGAATAGAATACGGTATCACATACACGCATTATTCTCGGTCCCGCACATATCTCATATGCGCTCCTATTTCGTTTCGCTTGAGCCAGGAAACCTCTGTGTAGGACTCTAAAGACTCGTCAATACGCCGGCAGCAGATGATGATCATATCAAACACCCACAAGCCGCAAGCGGTCTGCTAAACGTAACGGCCACTCGGGTATTGAGCGATCTGAAGATCGACGAGCAAGCCCGCTTACACTCCAGTGAATCCAACCAGTAACACTACCGTACAGTCCGGTCTGATCGTCTGATATGTCGCATATCTCGCCTAGGGGTGGTAAACGTCAGACCCCAATAGCTCGATAAGTCGTGTCGATATGAGGTCTATAACAATTTGAGAAACTACTGGTAACACTTACCAGTAAATCTCAGCAACCCTGGCCAGGGATTTCCTGTTATAGCCAATCGAACACAGCGCCACATCAACTCCCTATACCGGGAGAGACGAATCCCCTCCTATCGCTCATTGCCTCCATGTGACTCGGGACTGTACCCAAAAACCACCGTTTTGCACGCCCTCTTGGACGTGGTAAGATGGAAATCAAAGCACAGTGGGAACCACACAAGACTCTATGACGATCTCGGGTCAACAGACTACTCTGTACAAGTGTCACCAGAGAACTGCCATCTGACGTGAGGTATAATACCATCTGGGAGTTCTCGGCGAGTCCGTCCAGTGTACCCAGTATCCACTGAGCACCCGTATAACATCTCTGATGTCAAACACCAATGGATATGGGATCATCCATTGCCCATCTGTATGGGTCGAGAAGGTACACGCTATTCTACTCTGGTATATCGATGCCCCGTCTCGATACACCCTCGACTAGGGACTTTGAAGGATGTACTTATGGACTACCATGTCCCCACTAGTATGATCCGCATCATAGTCCAGGTAGTCAAGTACAGATCCTAAGGGCTTTACCAACATGTAACAGAGAGACAATCAGCATACACGTTAAGGTAAAGATCAACCAGATAGCATACTATCATGTCGAGCAAGAAAGTCCTTCCTATATATGTCCCAGCATCCACTACAATATACATCCTATGTACAGTAATGGCCTCTAGGGCATACATATAACTAACAATCTCCCACTTGCACTAGGTCCATCTGTAGCAGTGGTTGTAGTATCTCATACTCAACCATCCCATAAAAGTCTCTCTCTGGGAACAGGCCTTTGTGAGTGGATCCGCTGTGTTGTCCTCTGAGTCTACTCTCCTAACCTCGATCCCTTAGAGATCAACCATCTCCATGATCAAGTGATACTGCCTTAGAATATGTCTGGATCACTGATGGGACCTGCGTTCCTTGGCATAAGCCACAACTCCATTGTCACACAATGGAAGGAACATAGTTCATCTCATGAACCAATATACACCCAAACAGCCTCTTTGGTAGCATCTTAAGTAGCGATGTATCCTGCCTTTATCGTCTAGTTTGTCACGGTATCTAGCTTGGAACTCTTCCAACATACCGTCCCTTTACTGAGGGTAAAGACAATACCTGCGACTGACATTCAGTCGTCTTTATCACCCTGGAACCCTTCCAGTGATTCTCCCCAGGATCATGTGATACCATCTCACTTCGACAAGTGAGAATCCTAACATCCATTTAGATCTATCTCATAGATCCAAAATCCAGGAGTTAGTAGGTATCATTATGATCCTATATGGAGAATCATTATGATAAACGGAGATTGACCGAGCGTAGCATAGGAAACTCCTTCCCCATCAAGAGTATGTCATCCACGTACTGTACGAGAATCGCCACCATACTCCCTACTACCTTTTTGTTTATACAAGGTTCATCTACCATTTTGATGATGTCAAACTCTTTGACTTATCCATCAAAACAGATGTTCCAACTCCGCGATGCCTGCTTTATCCTATAAAACATCTTGTACACGTTTCTGCTGCTCCCACTGTCTACGAAGCCCTCTGGCTGTGTACTTATAGACGCTTTCTTCCAAATCATCATTTAGAAAAGCAGTCATGACACCCAACCACCAGATATCGTAGTCATGGTATGTAGCCGTGGTAAGTAGGATCTGGATGGACTTAAGCATAGCTACTTAGAAAAGGTTTCATCATCATCCACGCCTGGTCGATGACGAAAACCCTTAATAAGTCTAGCTTTGAAAGTCTCAACTTTTTCATGTACACCAAGTAATCTTCTCAAGATATACTTGCTCCTGATGGGGATTTAACCCTTCAGATATAGCAACCAAAGTCCATACTTTGTTGGTGTATATGGATTCCATCTCAGATCGCTAAGCATCCAGCCATTCTTACAGAGTCTTACTCCTGATGGCCAGCTCGAAACTAGTTGGGTCATCATCTCATGATGCAATCCTCGCTCCCACTGTCATAGAGAAACCGAAGTATCTCTCAGGTGGGTGAGGAACCCTACTAGATCGGCGGAGAGGCTGAGGTTCATTGGTAACTATTGAAT
The DNA here is from genome assembly GCA_030015575.1 of Agapanthus africanus. Lineage (NCBI taxonomy): Eukaryota > Viridiplantae > Streptophyta > Magnoliopsida > Asparagales > Amaryllidaceae > Agapanthus > Agapanthus africanus. The sequence continues at coordinate 469,934,811 of JASDDO010000016.1, read as the reverse complement.
CCTTTGGTTCTTTCAAATCATCAGCTGCAATTTGTATAGCTGGAACATTTCCAGTTCTACATAACAGTCCTTGCCTCGAGCTTGTCCGGATTTTGCTTTTAGACATAGCCCGGACAACCCCAAATCTTAACCAACTTAAGATATGGGCTCTTCCCTTTCCATATCACATATGAAGCGGTAGGCAACTGATTTGATTTGAACCTTATTCAATAGGTATGCATCTTCTCAAGTGCACAACTCCCAAAAGGAAATAGGTAACTCAGTAGTACTCATCATAGAGCACACCATATCAAATAGGGTGTATCTGCTCCGCCCCGACATACCATCGTGCTATGGTGTATACAGAGGAGTAATGCTGAGAGAGAATCTCATTCTCCTTTAGAATAGTCCAGGAATTCCATGCACAAGTATTCTCCTCCCTGATCTCATCATAGGACATAATACTTATACCCATATTTTAGTTCTCTACTTCTCGCTTATATTTTGTGAATATCTTAAAAGGTTCGGACTCATATTTCAACAGGAACATATGTCTGAATCTTGAGAGATTATCAGAGAATGTAATGAAGTACAAAGAACCGGTCTTGGCATGTGTAGACAGGGGACCTACATACATCAACATGTATCATCCCAAGAGTTTTCTAACTCTTTCTCTGTTTCCAATAAACAGAGCTGGTGTCATTATATCTTTGTGACATGACTCGCGAGTTTCACAAGATGTAAATTCAAACTGATTTAAATATGCATCTATATGTAACTCTAGCTAGTCGGGTCGCATTGATATGACCTAGTCTACAATGCCTCAAGAAGAATTCGTTCATTTCTGAACTCATCCTCTTGTGTGTGTTCCGTATACTAAAGAACTGTAGTTTGATTTAGAACATCAATGCTTTTAGATAACGTGCCTGATCCGATCAACTTTTGATATAGGAAATGTCCAAAACATTATCCAACAATACAAAATTTTATCATTTCTTTACTAATAAAGAGATAGATATGATTTTGCATAACAGGTTCGGTATCTAATAACATTCGTTCAGGATCAATGTATTTATAATACAGGGTGACAGTGACCAACAGACTTGGCTGCAACACTTGCCCCGTTTTCTGCCTCATGAAACTTATCACCCGTTCTCAGTTCTCTACCTTTCTGTAGCCCTATGTAACAGATTACATATCTGGGATCCTGATCTGGTATCACATACCCAGGACGTAAAGGATTCTGAGAAACAGTTCTTTGTAACGAACACACCCGAAGATGATGCATCATTATGCACTCTCTTCGTTTGGGTGGCACGGGAATTCTGGTATTCCCCAATTTCCTGCTCTGTCTTATAACAATTATAAGTTGGAGCGGGACCAACGTTCCCCAGCTCAGTATAACAAGCGGGTTCGGTCAAATATCCGTATTATTATCTTGATTAAGGCGTGATATGGTCGCTACCTGGAGAGAGAGAGAAGAAAACACTCAGCGTGCGCTCTGTCAAGAATAGATTGGTTATTATTTTATCTAATCAGGATGGCTCCCACTGCTTTTTATCAAATCTTCCTTCAAACCCTAAAGGGAAAGACTAGCCGGGATTAATTACACACTACAAGTTCGCCAATCTTTCAGCCAGGCCAGTGTCGGTACTTTGAGGGAGGTCCCCCGTGCTTTCGCACGAACCTAATTAATGTAAACCTCGTTTTCCCAGAGGCGTAACCCCGTTGACACCGTTCTAGACACCTACTTGATCGGCTAATTGTAATGTATAAAACTCTCCCAGGAGTAACACTTACTCGCAGCGGGTATCGGGATCCAACTATCTCATAGAAGGTATGCAATCTCATTGCAAATTTCAACACTTGAAATTCCCGATAATATTTTGCCCCTAACCTCCTATGACCTTGACAAAGGCCAACAAACCATAGGATGCTAGTCAAGTTCAACCCGTCATTTCCTGATTGAATTAAACCCACCCGCACGGCCCTTGACAAAGGCCAACAAGGTCGCATGACTACCCTAACTCAATCTGCATCATATGCATTAGCAGATAAGCACCAGTTAGCTACCGCACACTGCGCCTTGACAAAGGCCAACAAACGCAGCACGAATACTAACTACTACTTATCTGAAATGACGGAGGGCTACGACAGGTTTTTCTGAAAACCTATTGCGTAATGAACTTGATATCGTTGTAGAATCAAACGATTTTAAAATGGAGTGCTTTTGAGGCTTTTCTAGTTTTGCTAAAGGAGTCACTCCCGGTGAAGGGATCGTCGGTCCTTTCCTCGTCGAATGAGGTGCGGGATATATCACATATATCACTGTGCAAAGCAAAAACTCTTAAAAGCAATCAAAAGACAAACCGAGTGTGTAGCATCTGCCAGTTATTGCTAAAGGAGTCACTCCCGGTGAAGGGATCTCGGTCCTTTCCTCATCGAATAAGGTGCAGGATATATCACATATACCTCTGTGCAAAGCAAGAACTGTAGCTACCTGTTTTATTTTGAAATTCGATTCTACAACATCTTAGGTTTCTTTTATTTCATTAATCACATTAATGAAGTCCCATCATTTAAGTACCTAAACATCACAGATAAATACGACGTACACTTATACCATCCGCATTCGCCTCGATGTCCCCTCGTGCACCGTTAGGTTAGGTAACTAACGGCAGAGCAGGGCAGGGCTAGCGCGGGTGTAAAACATAAGTAACGTCTATATAATATATCATATATACTATATACTGTATCTATTACAGAACATCACATGATCACATCACAGATATCGCAGCAGAAGAAACATATGAAATATTGGATATACTAGGACGTCCGTGTTTTCAATACGAGCCAGTATAAAACACGGATTCCACGGTCGCGATGAATAGCCAAACCCACACCCCTAGACCCTTACGAGAGCGGCAAGCAACCCTACCAATTCTAGAGTTAGGAGACCCGGACTCGACTCCTCGAGTTGGTCTCCCACTGGACTCCAGAACCCGGTTACTTGTGCCCTCCTCCTTGGGTCTATCCTAGTGCGGAAAAGTAAATAACATACAAACGGTGACAACTTCCGCAACCTGGAAGCGCCCCAATAAAAGAATATTACATACAAGTTTTTACATGAATGAAAATGAAAAACACTCATCTCACATAAAAACCCCCGGCTATTCAAACACGACGATCCAATATAACATATCCAGCAACACATAACATCACATGTCATCAACGTAAGTAAATATGCGCATCCCAATTGTCGTTGACATATATCAACGAAACCGGAGATATCACATATTACACTTACGGTCACAGAAAAGAAAGTGTAAAACTACAACAGTTGGAATCCGCAACCACCTCAGACATCGCATGCCTGACCAAATGAATTCCCTAGACATCGCATGCCTAACAATTATAAACCCCGCATTTCTCAAAATCGAAAACTCTTTTCAATATCAAGTCGGGCAATTCAACAAGATTCCCGACATCCTGATCGAATGCTCGTCGCAAACTTCAGTAGATGGCTGCACCCCCGATACCGTCAACGAAGTGCACCAAGGCGGAACACCGCTACCGCGAGCACCCGGACGGTTGCTTTCGGCGACGGGGTTCTCCTACAGTCACTTGGTCGGGGCTATGAGGTAAGGCTGTCTATTAAGTTTACCCGGCGAGTATCCGCGTACGCTACGTGATTGCGACAGACTTTTGATCACATCAAAATTCCGTGGCAACCGATCAAGTGAGACTAAACTGCTATGTTTATAATATTCATTTAGTTATCTCATAACTATTGTGAATTCCAATTATTGTATCCCATTCCAGATAAACAGAAAATGTTAAACTTTCCGATCGAACAATCGAACACCCAAGTTTTCCCGATACAGATCAACATATGAAACAAGTCTAACAACATTCCGTTCGTGCCTCAGTACCAACGGTCCAGCCGTAGAAGGGTCAAGCCAACGCCTCACATGTGGCGTGAAAGGTTCCTAGGCACCCTAGTGAGGTCTCACAAGGCATCGAACATGCCAATTAAAAATTTTTGGTGCCGAGAAACCCTAGACTACGGATCTTAAACTAGATGTTTAGGCGAAACGGAAAACTAGTTAACTATTTAACTAAAGTTGAGATGCTACAACCTTTGTAGATCCGGATTTCCGCCTCCTTAGCTCCACGTGGTCATGCCCTCGCTGTCCATCATGAATCCTCGACTCGATCATCGGCTTCATCGGGAAAGCAAGCGGAATAGGTCGTCGGCTTTGTGTCAAAGACGATCTACGTCGAGGTTGCACAAACTCAAGCTCCGACTTCACAAACTTGTGAAACTTGTGAAGTAAACACCCAAAACAACTTGGCAAGAGGTAGAGGGTGAAGAAATAGGAGGTGGGCTCACTTTGGAATTGGATTTATCTCACTAGATCTCAAGTTGCCATTGTTGTAGCAAGCTTGAAGAAGAAGAAGAAGATGAGCTCAAGAAAAGAATATGATAAGTCTTGTGATAAAAATAAATTTAAATCAAATACTTATCATAACTTGAACTAGGGTTAAGTATAGAGAATTAACCATGGTCACTTGGATGGGTTAGGGTTAAGCATGAAGATAAGGATGGTTAGCAAAGTCAAAGCTTCATGAAGCTTCAATATAAAACAAATAAAGCCACCATTCTTATCTTAATCCATTTCAAATAAATAAATAAACAAAGAAATAAATAAATGAATATGCAAAACCCTAATTATCAAATTAACCATGGACTAATTCTATAAACTTAACTATATGATCAAGTATCATCAAACATGATACAAAGTAGTGCACTAAAGTATATCACATATACAATGTGCATCAAGTGAGAAAAATCCGTTTAAAGTGAACCAATACTAGTTAATGCAATGCAATATATCAAATATATAATTATGCATTAAATCATTAAATCAACATTTGATTCAATGATCCGGTCATGTCGCACACAACCGACTAGTATTCAATGTATCGATTTATCGAATCAATGATTCGATAACTAGGTCATATCGAATATAACCAATCGAAACATTTATCGCGAGAATGAAATGCGGTATCACATACACGCATCATTCTCGGTCCTGCACATATCTCATATGCGCTCCTATTTCGTTTCGCTTGAGCCAGGAAACCTCTGTGTAGGACTCTAAAGACTCGTCAATACGCCGGTAGCAGATGATGATCATATCAAGCACCCACAAGCCGCAAGCGGTCTGCTAAACGTAACGGCCACCCGGGTATTGAGCGATCAGAAGATCGACGAGCTAGCCCGCTCACACTCCTGCGAATCCGACCAGTAACACTTACCATACAGTCCGGTCTCTTCGTCTGATATGTCGCATATTAAGTCTAGGGGTGGTATACGTCAGACCCCAATAACCCGATAAGTCGTGCTGATGTGAGGCTCATAACGGGTCGAGAAACTACTGGTAACACTTACCAGCAAATCTCTAATCAGCCCTGGCCAGGGACTTCCCTGTTACGGCCAATCGAGCACTGCGCAACATCAACTCCCAATACCGGGAGAGACGAAACCCCTCCTATCGCTCATTGCCTCCATGTGATTCGGGACTGTACCCAAAGACCACCGTTTTGCACGCCCTCATGGACGTGGTAAGGTGGAGATCAAAGCACAGTGGGAATCACACAAGACTCTATGACGATCTCGGGTCTACAGACTAATCTGTACAAGTGTCACCTGAGAACTGCCATCTGACGTGAGGTATAATACCATCTGGGAGTTCTCGGCGAGTCCGTCCAGTGTACTCAGTCTCCACTGAGCACCCGTACACCATCTCTGATGTCAAACACCAATGGATATGGGATCATCCATCGCCCATCACATGGGTCGAGAAGCGTATACGCTAGTCTACTCTGGTATATCGATGCCCCGTCTCGATACACCTACGACTAGGGACCTTGAAGGATGTACTTATAGACTACCATGTCCCCACTAGTATGATCTGCATCATAGTCTAGGTAGTCAAGTACAAATCCTAAGGGCTTTACCAACATGTAACTATAAGACAGTATAAAGAGACTAGTGTACATGTTAAGATAAATAGCAACCAGATAGCATACTATCATATCGAGCAAGAAAGTCATCTCTATATATGTCCAAGCATCCAATATAATATACATAATCTGTACAATAATGGCCTCTAGGGCATACATACAACTAACAATCTCCCACTTGCACTAGGGCCAGCTGCTGTAGTATCTCATACCGAGCATCCCGAAGAGTCTCTCAAACTGTATCTGGGGAATGGCCTTCGTGAGTGGATCCGCCGTGTTGTTCTTCGTGTCAACCCTCCTGACCTCGATCTCCCGACGATCAACTATCTCCCGGATCAGGTGATACCGCCTCAGAATATGCCTGGATCGCTGATGGGACCTGGGTTCCTTGGCCAAAGCCACCGCTCCATTGTTATCGCAATACAAAGGTATTGGATGCTCAATGGATGGAACCACTCCAAGTTCAGTACTGAACTTCTTGACCCAGACAGCTTCTTTAGCAGCATCGTTGGCAGCGATGTATTCAGCCTCCATCGTCGAGTCTGCCACGGTTTCCTGCTTGGAACTCTTCCAGCTAACCGCCCCTCCGTAAAGGGTAAAGACAAAACCCGACTGCGACTTAGAGTCGTCCTTATCACTCTGGAAGCTGGAATCGGTAAAGGACTCCACTTGGAGTTCTCCGTTACCATACACCAAGAACATATCTCTAGTCCTTCGTAAGTACTTGAGAATGCTCTTCACAGCTGTCCTGTGACTCTCTCCAGGATCAGCTTGATACCTGCTCACTACACTTAGTGAGTATGCTACATCGGGTCTGGTACATAGCATCGCATATATGATAGAGCCTACTGCCGAAGCATAGGGTATCCCTTGCATGCGAGCTCTCTCCAAATCAGTCTTGGGAGACATCTCTTTGGAGAGAGTGACTCCAGAGATCGTGGGCATGTTCCCACGCTTGGACTCTTCCATACTAAACCTTTTTAGTATGGTGTCAATGTACCTGGATTGGGACAATCCCAAAATCCGTTTGGATCTATCTCTATAGATCCTGATCCCCAATATGCAGGAGGCATCACCAAGATCTTTCATTGAGAATCTTTGTGATAAGAAGAGCTTGACCGATTGCAGCATAGGAATATCATTTCCTATCAAGAGTATGTCGTCCACGTACAATACGAGGAAGACAACCTTACTCTCTGCCACCTTCTTGTAGATACATGGTTCATCTGGATTTTTGACGAAATCAAACTCTTTGATAACGACGTCAAAGCAGATGTTCCAACTCCGCGATGCTTGCTTTAATCCATAAATGGATTTAAGCAGCTTGTACACCTTCCCGCTGCTCCCACTGTCTACGAAGCCCTCTGGCTGAGTCATATACACGCACTCTTCTAAATCACCATTTAGAAAGGCGGTCTTAACATCCATTTGCCAGATTTTGTAGTCATGAAAGGCAGCAATGGCAAGCATGATTCGGATGGATTTAAGCATAGCCACTGGAGAAAAGGTTTCGTCATAGTCTACACCTGGTCTTTGACGAAAACCCTTTGCTACAAGTCTAGCTTTGAAAGTCTTCACTTTCCCATCTGCACCAAATTTCTTCTTGAAGATCCATTTGCTCCCAATGGGTTTTATCCCTTCAGGAGCAACTTCCAAAGTCCATACTTTGTTGGTGTACATGGAATCCATCTCGGACCGCATAGCATCCAGCCATTTCACTGAGTCCCCACTCGTGATGGCCTGCTCGAAGCTAGTTGGGTCATCATCCTCCATGATGCAATCCTCACTACCACCATCAATGAGAAAACCATAGTATCTCTCAGGTGGACGAGAAACCCTACTAGATCGGCGGAGAGGCTGGGGTACGTCGGGCACCACTGAATCCTCTGGTTCTTCTAAATTGTCAGTTGCAGTTTGTGGTGCTGGAACCTCTTCCAGCTCTACCTCTTTGCCATTAATTTCTTTTGCAAGAAATTCCCTTTCCAAAAAGGTGGCATGTTGAGCAACAAACACTCTTTGTTCCTCAGCTTGGTAGAAAAAATATCCTTGAGAATTCTTAGGATATCCCACAAACTTGCAAAGGACTGATCGTGCCTCGAGTTTGTCCGGATTTTGCTTTTTGACATAGGCCGGACAACCCCATATCTTAATTCGCTTAAAATATGGTCTCTTCCCACTCCATATCTCATACGGTGTGGTAGGTACAGATTTAGACGGAACCAGATTCAATAGGTATATGGCTGTCTCAAGCGCATACCCCCAAAAGGAAATAGGTAACTCAGCATTACTCATCATTGAATGCACCATATCTAATAGGGTGCAATTCCTTCGTTCCGATACACCGTTGTGCTGTGGTGTATAAGGAGGAGTAAGCTGAGAGAGAATCCCATTCTCTTTTAGATAATCCAGGAATTCACTGCTTAAGTATTCACCTCCTTGATCAGATCGAAGAACCTTAATACTTTTGCCCGTTTGGTTCTCTACCTCGTGCTTATATTCTTTGAATTTCTCAAAAGCTTCAGACTTGTGTTTCAACAGGAACACATGCCCGTATCTAGAGAGATCGTCAGTGAATGTAATGAAGTAGGAAGAACCATTTCTGGCGTGTGTAGACATTGGACCGCATACATCACTATGCACCAGTCCCAAGAGTTCAGTAACTCTTTCTCCGTGTCCTTTAAACGGAGTTTTGGTCATTTTTCCTTTGAGACATGAATGGCAAGTGTCATAAGATGATAATTCGAATGAATTCAAATATCCGTTCTTATGCAACTTAGCTAGTCGTGTCTCATTGATATGGCCAAGTCTACAGTGCCACAAGAAGGATTCGTTCATTTCTGAGCTTTTCCTTTTGTGTGTGTTTTGTATATTGAAGACTGTATTTTGATTGAGAATGAATATGCCATTATGTAGCGAGCCTGATGCAATCAACCTTTGATCTAGGAATATGTTCATAACATTATCCTTTACTACAAAATTATAACCTTCTTTACTTAATAAAGAAACTGATATAATGTTGCACATCATGTTCGGTATATAATAGCACTCATTCAGGACTAGTGTATCACCATTTGGTAATACCAGGTGATATATGCCAACTTCTTTGGCTGCAACATTTGCCCCATTCCCTACATGAACGGAATGTTCACCTTTTCTCAGTTCTCTACCTTTTCGCAGCCCATGTAACATCTTACATATGTGGGATCCTGACCCGGTATCTAATACCCAGGACGTAGGGTGAACTGAGAAACAGTTCTCAATGACAAACACACCCGAAGATGATGCATCAACATGCATGTTCTCCGTTTGGGCGGTGTGAGAATCCAGATATTCTCCTGTTTCCTGTTCAGTCTTATAACATTTATAAGATAGAACGGGTCCAACGTTCCCCTGCACAGTATAACATGCGGGTTCGGTCAATACATCCATATTATTATCTTGATTAAGGCATGAAATGGTCGCTACCTGGAGAGAGAGAGAAGAAAACACTTTAGCGTATGCTCGTGCAAGATCAGATTGGTTATTATCTTATCTAATCAGGATGGCTCCCATTGCTTTTTATCAAATCTTCCTTCAAACCTTAAAAGGAAAGACTAACCGGGATTAATTACACACTACAAGTTCGCTAATCTTTCAGCCAGGCCAGTGTCGGTACTTTGAGGGAGGTCCCCCGTGCTTTCGCACGAACCTAATTAATGTAAACCTCGTTTTCCCAGAGGCGTAACCCCGTTGACACCGTTCTAGACACCTACTTGATCGGCTAATTGTAATGTATAAAACTCTCCCAGGAGTAACACTTACTCGCAGCGGGTATCGGGATCCAACTATCTCATAGAAGGTATGCAATCTCATTGCAAATTTCAACACTTGAAATTCCCGATAATATTTTGCCCCTAACCTCCTATGACCTTGACAAAGGCCAACAAACCATAGGATGCTAGTCAAGTTCAACCCGTCATTTCCTGATTGAATTAAACCCACCCGCACGGCCCTTGACAAAGGCCAACAAGGTCGCATGACTACCCTAACTCAATCTGCATCATATGCATTAGCAGATAAGCACCAGTTAGCTACCGCACACTGCGCCTTGACAAAGGCCAACAAACGCAGCACGAATACTAACTACTACTTATCTGAAATGACGGAGGGCTACGACAGGTTTTTCTGAAAACCTATTGCGTAATGAACTTGATATCGTTGTAGAATCAAACGATTTTAAAATGGAGTGCTTTTGAGGCTTTTCTAGTTTTGCTAAAGGAGTCACTCCCGGTGAAGGGATCGTCGGTCCTTTCCTCGTCGAATGAGGTGCGGGATATATCACATATATCACTGTGCAAAGCAAAAACTCTTAAAAGCAATCAAAAGACAAACCGAGTGTGTAGCATCTGCCAGTTATTGCTAAAGGAGTCACTCCCGGTGAAGGGATCTCGGTCCTTTCCTCATCGAATAAGGTGCAGGATATATCACATATACCTCTGTGCAAAGCAAGAACTGTAGCTACCTGTTTTATTTTGAAATTCGATTCTACAACATCTTAGGTTTCTTTTATTTCATTAATCACATTAATGAAGTCCCATCATTTAAGTACCTAAACATCACAGATAAATACGACGTACACTTATACCATCCGCATTCGCCTCGATGTCCCCTCGTGCACCGTTAGGTTAGGTAACTAACGGCAGAGCAGGGCAGGGCTAGCGCGGGTGTAAAACATAAGTAACGTCTATATAATATATCATATATACTATATACTGTATCTATTACAGAACATCACATGATCACATCACAGATATCGCAGCAGAAGAAACATATGAAATATTGGATATACTAGGACGTCCGTGTTTTCAATACGAGCCAGTATAAAACACGGATTCCACGGTCGCGATGAATAGCCAAACCCACACCCCTAGACCCTTACGAGAGCGGCAAGCAACCCTACCAATTCTAGAGTTAGGAGACCCGGACTCGACTCCTCGAGTTGGTCTCCCACTGGACTCCAGAACCCGGTTACTTGTGCTCCCCTCCTTGGGTCTATCCTAATGCGGAAAAGTAAATAATATACAAAGGGTGACAACTTCCGCTACCTGGAAGTGCCCCAAATAAAAGAATATTACATACAAGTTTTTACATGAATGAAAATGAAAAACACTCATCTCACATAAAAACCCCCGGCTATTCGAATACGACGATCCAATATAACATATCCAGCAACACATAACATCACATGTCATCAACGTAAGTAAGTATGCATACCCCAATTGTCGTTGACATATAGCAACGAAACCGGCGATATCACATATTACACTTACGGTCACAGAAAAGAAAGTGTAAAACTACAACAATTGGAATCCGCAACCTCTTTAGACATCACATGCCTAACAGTTATAAACCCCGCATTTTAGTCCCATCATCGAAAACTCTTTTCGATATCTTGTGAAACTAAACTGCTAGATCTATAACATTCATCCAGTTATCTCATAACTGTTTGTGAATTCCAATTATTGTATCCAATTCCGGATAAATAGAATATATTAAACTTTCCGATCGAACATTCGAACACCCAAGTTTTCCCGACACTGATCAACACATGAAATAGGTTCAAAGACATTCACTTCATGCCTCAGTACCAACGGTCCAGCCGTAGAAGGGTCAAGCCAACGCCTCACATGTGGCACGCCGTACGGCCCCAAACCCGAAGGTTCAAAGGGCAGTTCAAGACGGTCACATAATCGAGTTAAGGTTTGTGTCTTCTAGAGGGACCATCGCGTTACTTGCACTACTTCGAACGTCTTTTAACCACAGAAAAATCCAACACTTGGAATTTTTTTCGGCAGGGGAAAAGTTGGGTATTTGTATCCGGTCAAACTTTTTAACATATTCTACAGTTATCTGGAAAAACACTTAGACAACATTTTGAAATATCCGGTCGAATCATCGAATCCCTAAAACAGCCCCAGAAAATCCAACTTTAGAATAAAATTTAAAAATTCCCATAAAATCCAGCTTCTGAAATTATGAATTACTGTGCAAACCATATAGGACAAATGCATTAATTGACCGCGGAAACGCCGCATAAAGCGTCTTATGCCGCGGTTCCGCGCTAGTAATTACTGTTCATTAGTTCAAATTTGCACCGTAGTTCTTAGATTTTCCTGCTGAATTTTTTAGCAATTTTTAATCTGGAAAAATCCCAGAATTTAGAAAAAGTCCAGAGAGCATATTGCTTTAGGGTTTCGATGCGTATCCGGGTTTCAAAATCCGTCCAGACTTCGCCTAAGGCTCTAGCTAGGCTCTGATACCAGTGAAAGCTCACTAGGCACCCTAGTGAGGTCTCACAAGGCATCGAACATGCCAATTTAAAATTTTTGGTGCCGAGAAACCCTAGACTACGGATCTTAAACTAGATGTTTAGGCGAAACGGAAAACTAGTTAACTATTTAACTAAAGTTGAGATGCTACAACCTTTGTAGATCCGGATTTCCGCCTCCTTAGCTCCACGTGGTCATGCCCTCGCTGTCCATCATGAATCCTCGACTCGATCATCGGCTTCATCGGGAAAGCAAGCGGAATAGGTCGTCGGCTTTGTGTCAAAGACGATCTACGTCGAGGTTGCACAAACTCAAGCTCCGACTTCACAAACTTGTGAAACTTGTGAAGTAAACACCCAAAACAACTTGGCAAGAGGTAGAGGGTGAAGAAATAGGAGGTGGGTTCACTTTGGAATTGGATTTATCTCACTAGATCTCAAGTTGCCATTGTTGTAGCAAGCTTGAAGAAGAAGAAGAAGATGAGCTCAAGAAAAGAATATGATAAGTCTTGTGATAAAAATAAATTTAAATCAAATACTTATCATAACTTGAACTAGGGTTAAGTGTAGAGAATTAACCATGGTCACTTGGATGGGTTAGGGTTAAGCATGAAGATAAGGATGGTTAGCAAAGTCAAAGCTTCATGAAGCTTCAATATAAAACAAATAAAGCCACCATTCTTATCTTAATCCATTTCAAATAAATAAATAAACAAACAAATAAATAAATGAATATGCAAAACCCTAATTATCAAATTAACCATGGATTAATTCTATAAACTTAACTATATGATCAAGTATCATCAAACATGATACAAAGTAGTGCACTAAAGTATATCACATATACAATGTGCATCAAGTGAGAAAAATCCGTTTAAAGTGAACCAATACTAGTTAATGCAATGCAATATATCAAATATATAATTATGCATTAAATCATTAAATCAACATTTGATTCAATGATCCGGTCATGTCACACACAACCGACTAGTATTCAATGTATCGATTTATCGAATCAATGATTCGATAACTAGGTCATATCGAATATAACCAATCGAAACATTTATCGCGAGAATGAAATGCGGTATCACATACACGCATCATTCTCGGTCCTGCACATATCTCATATGCGCTCCTATTTCGTTTCGCTTGAGCCAGGAAACCTCTGTGTAGGACTCTAAAGACTCGTCAATACGCCGGTAGCAGATGATGATCATATCAAGCACCCACAAGCCGCAAGCGGTCTGCTAAACGTAACGGCCACCCGGGTATTGAGCGATCAGAAGATCGACGAGCTAGCCCGCTCACACTCCTGCGAATCCGACCAGTAACACTTACCATACAGTCCGGTCTCTTCGTCTGATATGTCGCATATCAAGTCTAGGGGTGGTATACGTCAGACCCCAATAACCCGATAAGTCGTGCTGATGTGAGGCTCATAACGGGTCGAGAAACTACTGGTAACACTTACCAGCAAATCTCTAATCAGCCCTGGCCAGGGACTTCCCTGTTACGGCCAACCGAGCACTGCGCAACATCAACTCCCAATACCGGGAGAGACGAAACCCCTCCTATCGCTCATTGCCTCCATGTGATTCGGGACTGTACCCAAAGACCACCGTTTTGCACGCCCTCATGGACGTGGTAAGGTGGAGATCAAAGCACAGTGGGAATCACACAAGACTCTATGACGATCTCGGGTCTACAGACTAATCTGTACAAGTGTCACCTGAGAACTGCCATCTGACGTGAGGTATAATACCATCTGGGAGTTCTCGGCGAGTCCGTCCAGTGTACTCAGTCTCCACTGAGCACCCATACACCATCTCTGATGTCAAACACCAATGGATATGGGATCATCCATCGCCCATCACATGGGTCGAGAAGCGTATACGCTAGTCTACTCTGGTATATCGATGCCCCGTCTCGATACACCTACGACTAGGGACCTTGAAGGATGTACTTATGGACTACCATGTCCCCACTAGTATGATCTGCATCATAGTCTAGGTAGTCAAGTACAAATCCTAAGGGCTTTACCAACATGTAACTATAAGACAGTATAAAGAGACTAGTGTACATGTTAAGATAAATAGCAACCAGATAGCATACTATCATGTCGAGCAAGAAAGTCATCTCTATATATGTCCAAGCATCCAATATAATATACATAATCTGTACAATACTGGCCTCTAGGGCATACATACAACTAACATGGCACGCCGTACTGCCCCAAACCCGAAGGTTCAAAGGGCAGTTCAAGACGGTCACATAATCGAGTTAAGGTTTGTTGTCTTCTAGAGGGACCATCGCGTTACTTGCACTACTTAGAACATCGTTAAACTACGGAAAAATCCAACACTTGGAAATTTCCCGACAGGGGAAAAATTGGGTATTTATATCCGGTCGAACTTTTTAACATATTCTAAAAATTTATCCGGAAAGCCAAATAGACAAAATTTGATACCCCGATCGAAACACCGAATCCCCAAAACAACTGCAGAAAATTCAACTCTTGAATAATTTTTAAAAATACCCAGAGAACTCAGCACAGCAAACTAATAATTACTGTGCAAATTTTGGTCAACGATGCAACAGTATTGCCGCGGAATCGCCGCTCCACGTGGGCTAAGGCCGCGGTTCCGCGGCTGTTTGATGGAATTACGACCAAAATTTTTCACCGTAATTCTTAGGAAACCCTGCTTATTTTTCTGCATATTTTTAATTTCGAAAAATCCCAAAATTTGGAAAAAGTCCAGAGAGCTATTTTGGGTTCGTGTTTTCGGTTCGATCGGACTCCAAATTCCGTCTGGACTTCGCCTAAGGCTCTAGCTAGGCTCTGATACCACTGTAGGGTTTCTAGGCATCCTAATGAGGT
Organism: Agapanthus africanus; assembly: GCA_030015575.1. Taxonomy (NCBI): domain Eukaryota; kingdom Viridiplantae; phylum Streptophyta; class Magnoliopsida; order Asparagales; family Amaryllidaceae; genus Agapanthus; species Agapanthus africanus. Next base: position 469,919,617 of record JASDDO010000016.1, on the reverse strand, counting down.
CTCACAAGGCATCGAACATGCCAATTTCAAAAAATCTAGGTGCCGAGAAACCCGACTACGGATCGTTTGCTAGAAATCTAGGCGAATATATAAACTAACTAGTTAACACTTAACTAAGGGATACGGATATACAACCTTTGTAGATCCGTTTGTCTACCTCCATAGCTCCATGAAGAAGTCATCTCCGCTGTACAAATCCGAAATCCGGGCTCTTGCGTCGGCGTCATCGGAGAAGAAGCGGGCTAGGTCATCGACGACGTGCCGAATATGATCTACGTCGAGGCATCGCTAAATCAAGCTCCGACTTCACCAAGTCCAAAAACTTGTGAAGAGAACACACTCTACTACTTGGCAAGAGGTAGAGGATGAAGAAATAGGAAGTTGGTAGACTTTAGAATTGGATTTCTCACTCTTAATCATCAATCACCATTGATGGACCTTAGGTTTTCTTCTTGAGTTGAAGGAAGAAGAAGAAGAATATTATGATAAGAATTATTTTTTTTTATAAGAAAAGAAAAACCATCCTTATCATAATAGTAACCATGGTTTAATGTAGAGAATTGATCATGGTTAGTGAATGGTTAGGTTTTCACAAGATGACAAAATGGTTGCAATGGTCAAAGTTCATGAAGCTTCAAAGAATACAAACAAAATAGCAACCATTTTCTCATTTCCTTTTTCATTTTTCCAAAAAGAAAAAGATTAATAAATGAATAAGGAAATCAAAACCCTAATTATCCACTTAAAACATGGTTTAATTCTTTACATTTAACCAAAATGCATGTATCATCAAACATGATACAATCTAGTGCACAAAAATCATATCGCATATGTAATGCGCACATCCGAGTGAGAAAATCCATTATAAAGTGAACCGATACTAGTTGATGCAAAGTAATATATCAAATATATAATTATGCATTAAATCATTAAATCAACACTTGATTTAACGATCCGGTCATATCGCATATAACCGGCTAGTATCATTAGTAACAACTTATCGAATCAACACTTGATCCGATAACCCGGCTATATCACATATAACCGATCAATGTCACATCGCGAGAATAGAATACGGTATCACATACACGCATTATTCTCGGTCCCGCACATATCTCATATGCGCTCCTATTTCGTTTCGCTTGAGCCAGGAAACCTCTGTGTAGGACTCTAAAGACTCGTCAATACGCCGGCAGCAGATGATGATCATATCAAACACCCACAAGCCGTAAGCGGTCTGCTAAACGTAACGGCCACCCGGGTATTGAGCGATCTGAAGATCGACGAGCAAGCCCGCTTACACTCCAGTGAATCCAACCAGTAACACTACCGTACAGTCCGGTCTGATCGTCTGATATGTCGCATATCTCGCCTAGGGTTGGTAAACGTCAGACCCCAATAGCTCAATAAGTCGTGTCGATATGAGGTCTATAACAATTCGAGAAACTACTGGTAACACTTACCAGTAAATCTCAGCAACCCTGGCCAGGGATTTCCTGTTATAGCCAATCGAACACAGCGCAACATCAACTCCCTATACCGGGAGAGACGAATCCCCTCCTATCGCTCATTGCCTCCATGTGACTCGGGACTGTATCCAAAAACCACCGTTTTGCACGCCCTCTTGGACATGGTAAGATGGAAATCAAAGCACAGTGGGAACCACACTCTATGACGATCTCGGGTCAACAGACTACTCTGTACAAGTGTCACCAGAGAACTGCCATCTGACGTGAGGTATAATACCATCTGGGAGTTCTCGGCGAGTCCGTCCAGTGTACCCAGTCTCCACTGAGCACCCGTATAATATCTCTGATGTCAAACACCAATGGATATGGGATCATCCATTGCCCATCTGTATGGGTCGAGAAGGTACACGCTAGTCTACTCTGGTATATCGATGCCCCGTCTCGATACACCCTCGACTAGGGACTTTGAAGGATGTACTTATGGACTACCATGTCCCCACTAGTATGATCCGCATCATAGTCCAGGTAGTCAAGTACAGATCCTAAGGGCTTTACCAACATGTAACAGAGAGACAATCAGCATACACGTTAAGATAAAGATCAACCAGATAGCATACTATCATGTCGAGCAAGAAAGTCCTCCCTATATATGTCCCAGCATCCACTACAATATACATCCTATGTACAGTAATGGCCTCTAGGGCATACATATAACTAACATCAGATGGCAGTTCTCTGGTGACACTGGTACAGAGTAGTCTGTTGACCCGAGATCGTCATAGAGTCTTGTGTGGTTCCCACTGTGCTTTGATTTCCATCTTACCACGTCCAAGAGGGCGTGCAAAACGGTGGTTTTTGGGTACAGTCCCGAGTCACATGGAGGCAATGAGCGATAGGAGGGGATTCGTCTCTCCCGGTATAGGGGGTTGATGTTGTGCTGTGTTCGATTGGCTATAACAGGAAATCCCTGGCCAGGGTTGCTGAGATTTACTGGTAAGTGTTACCAGTAGTTTCTCGAATTGTTATAGACCTTATATCGACACGACTTATCGAGCTATTGGGGTCTGACGTTTACCACCCCTAGGCAAGATATGCGACATATCAGACGATCAGACCTGACTGTACGGTAGTGTTACTGGTTGGATTCACTGGAGTGTGAGCGGGCTTGCTCGTCGATCTTCTGATCGCTCAATACCCGGGTGGCCGTTACGTTTAGCAGACCGCTTGCGGCTTGTGGGTGCTTGATATGATCATTATCTGCTGCCGGCGTATTGACGAGTCTTTAGAGTCCTACACAGAGGTTTCCTGGCTCAAGCGAAACGAAATAGGAGCGCGTATGAGATATGTGCGGGACCGAGAATAATGCGTGTATGTGATACCGTATTCTATTCTCGCGATGGATGTATCGATTGGTTATATGCGATATAACCTAGTTATCGAATCAAGGATTGATTCGATAAGCCGATATATAGGATACTAGCCGGTTATATGCGATATGACCGGATCGTTAAATCAAGTGTTGATTTAATGATTTAATGCATAATTATATATTTGATATATTACTTTGCATTAACTAGTATTGGTTCATTTAAAATGGATTTTCTCACTCGGGTGTGCGCATTGCATATGCGATATGATTTTGTGCACTTGCTTGTATCATGTTTGATGATACATGCCTTATTTGTTAAGTGTATAGAATTAAACCTTGGTTAATGGAATGGTTAGGGTTTACTATTTGATTATTCATTATTATTCATTTGTTCATTCTTTTTGGAAAAGAAAAAGAGCATGATAAAATGGTGGCATTTTTTGTCTTGTTCATGAAGTTTCTTGAACACTTTGACTTTGTAACCCTTTTGTCTCATGCTTAAACCTAACCACTTCATTTAACCCTAATTAGTTCTCTACACTTAACCATGGTCATGTTATGATAAGAATTGATTTCTTTTCCTTTTTAAAATTAACTTATCATAACTTTCTTCTTCTTCTTCTTCATATCTATCATGAAGAAAGCTTAGGTCATCAATGGTGATTGATGATATAGAGTGAGAAATCCAATTCTAAATTGAACCCACTTCCTATTTCTTCATCCTCTACCTCTTGCCAAGTAGTAGAGTGTGTTTCCTTCACAAGTTTTCATGACTTGGTGAAGTTGGAGCTTGATCTAGCGATGCCTCGACGTAGATCATCTTCGGCATGGACATCGACGACCTAGCTCGCCATTTCTCCGACGAAGCCGATGCTAGAGCCCGGGAACTCATTTGGACAGCGAGGGGACTTCGTTGTGGAGCTATGGAGGTGGAGCACCGGATCTACAAAGGTTGTATTTCCGTATTCTTTATAGTTAAGTTGTTAACTAGTTTCTAGTTTCGCCTAAACTTTAGCCAACGATCCGTATTAGGGTTTCTCGGCACCTAGATTTTTTGAAATTGGCATGGTTGATGCCTTGTGAGACCTCATTAGGGTGCCTAGAAACCCTACAGTGGTATCAGAGCCTAGCTAGAGCCTTAGGCGAAGTCCAGACGAAGTTTGAAACCCGAACGAACCCGAAACCCCAACTCAAATGTGCTCTCTGGACGTTTTTTGAAAACGTGGATTTTTCCAAATTAAAAATTCGTAAAAAATTCAGCAGGAAAAAATAAGAATTACGATACAAAATTTTTCCATTGAAGCTTCCAGAGCGCGGCGGAACCGCGGCATAAGCCCTGCTTATGCGGCGGTTCCGCGGCTCTATTATTGTATTGTCCTATAATTTTTGTACAGTAATTCATGATTTCTGGTGCTGGATTTTCTGGGATTTTTTAATATTTATTCAAGAGTTGAATTTTCTGGGATTGTTTTGGGGATTCGGTGTATCGATCGGAGTATCAAATTTTGTCTGTGTGGCTTTCCGGATAAATTTTAGAATATGTTAAAAAGTTCGACCGGATATAAATACCTAATTTTTCCCCTGTCGGGAAATTTCCAAGTGTTGGATTTTTCCGTAGTTTAACGACGTTCCAAGTAGTGCAAGTAACGCGATGGACCCTCTAGAAGACAACAAACCTTAACTCGATTATGTGACCGTCTTGAACTGCCCTTTGAACCTTAGGGTTTGGGGCAGTACGGCGTGCCACATGTGAGGCGTTGGCTTGACCCTTCTACGGCTGGACCGTTGGTACTGCAGCACGAACGGAATGTTGTTAGACTTATTTCATGTGTTGAGCTGTATCGGGAAAACTTGGGTGTTCGATTGTTCGATCGGAAAGTTTAACATTTTCTGTTTATCTGGAATGGGATACAATAATTGGAATTCACAAGAAGTTATGAGATAACTCAATGAATGTTATAAACATAGCAGTTTAGTCTCACTTGATCGGTTGCCACGGAATTTTGATGCGATCAAAAGTCCGTCGCAATCACGTAGCGTACGCGGATACTCGCCGGGTAAACTTAATAGACAGCCTCACTCCATAGCCCCGACCAAGTGACTGTAGGAGAACCCCGTCGCCGAAAGCATCCGTTCGGATGCTCGCGGTGGCGGTGTTCCGCCTTGGTGCACTTCGTCGACGGTATCGGGGGTGCGGCCATCAACTTAAGTTTGCGACGAGCATTCGATCAAAATGTCGGGAATCCTGTTGAATTGCCCGACTTGGTATTGAAAAGTGTTTTCGATAATGAGACTAAAATGCGGGGTTTATAATTGTTAGGCATGCGATGTCTAAGAAATTCATTTGGTCAGGCATGCGATGTCTGAGGTGGTTGCGGATTCCAACTGTTGTAGTTTTACACTTTCTTTTCTGTGACCGTAAGTGTAATATGTGATATCGCCGGTTTCGTTGCTATATGTCAACGACAATTGGGATGCGCATATTTACTTACGTTGATGACATGTGATGTTATGTGTTGCTGGATATGTTATATTGGATCGTCGTGTTTGAATAGCCGGGGTTTTTTATATGAGATGAGTGTTTTTCATTTTCATTCATGTAAAAACTTGTATGTAATATTCTTTTATTGGGGCACTTCCAGGTTGCGGAAGTTGTCACCGTTTGTATATTATTTACTTTTCCGCACTAGGATAGACCCAAGGAGGGGAGCACAAGTAACCGGGTTCTGGAGTCCAGTGGGAGACCAACTCGAGGAGTCGAGTCCGGGTCTCCTAACTCTAGAATTGGTAGGGTTGCTTGCCGCTCTCGTAGGGGTCTAGGGGTGTGGGTTTGGCTATTCATCACGACCGTGGAATCCGTGTTTTATACTGGCTCGTATTGAAAACACGGACGTTCTAGTATATCCAATATTTCATATAATTCTTCTGCTGCGATATCTGTGATGTGATCATGTGATATGTTCTGTGATGGATACTTTATATAGTATATATGATATATTATATAGGCGTTACTTATGTTTTACACCCGCGCTAGCCCTGCCGTTAGTTACCTAACCTAACGGTGCACGAGGGGACATCGAGGCGAATGCGGATGGCATAAGTGTACGTCGTATTTATTTGTGATGTTTAGGTACTTTTATGATGGGACTTCATTAATGTGATTAATGAAAGAAAAGAAACCTAAGATGTTGTAGAATCGAATTTCAAAATAAAACAGGTAGCTACAGTTCTTACTTTGCACAGAGGTATATGTGATATATCCTGCACCTTATTCGATAAGGAAAGGACCGAGATCCCTTCACCGGGAGTGACTCCTTTAGCAATAACTGGCAGATGCTACACACTCGGTTTGTCTTTTGATTGCTTTTAAGTGTTTTTGCTTTGCACAGTGATATATATGATATATCCCGCACCTCATTCGACGAGGAAAGGACCGACGATCCCTTCACCGGGAGTGACTCCTTTAGCAAAACTAGAAAAGCCTCAAAAACACTCCATTTCAAAATTCATTCGATCCTACAACGATATCAAGTTCATTACGCAATAGGTTTTCAGAAAAACCTGTCGTAGCCCTCCGACATTTCAGATAAGTTGTATATAGTATTCGTGCTGCATTTGTTGGCTTTCGTCAAGGTGCAGTGTGCGGTAGCTATATGCTGCTTATCTGCAGCATACGATGCGATTGGATTAGGGTAGTCGTGCGGCTTTGTTGGCTTTCGTCAAGGGTCGTGCCGGTGGGTTTAATTCGATCAAGAAATGTACGGGTTGAACTTGACTAGCGGGCTATGGTTTGTTGGCTTTCGTCAAGGTCATAGCACGTTAGGGGCAAAAGATTATCGGGAATTTCAAGTGTTGAAATTTGCAATGAGATTGCATACCTTCTATGAGATAGTTGGATCCCGATACCCGCTGCGAGTAAGAGTTACTCCTGGGAGAGTTTTATACATTACAATTAGCCGATCAAGTAGGTGTCTAGAAAGATGTCAACGGGGTTACGCCTCTGGGAAAACAAGGTTTACATTAATTAGGTTCGTGCGAAAGCACGGGGGACCTCCCTCAAAGTACCGACACTGGCCTGGCTGAAAGATTGGCGAACTTGTAGTGTGTAATTATTCCCGGCTAGTCTTTCCTTTTAGGGTTTGAAGGAAGATTTGATAAAAAGCAGTGGGAGCCATCCTGATTAGATAAAATAAAAACCAATCTATTCTTGCAAGAGCGCACGCTGAGTGTTTTCTTCTCTCTCTCTCTCCAGGTAGCGACCATATCACGCCTTAATCAAGATAATAATACGGATTTTTGACCGAACCCGCTTGTTATACTGAGCTGGGGAACGTTGGTCCCGCTCCAACTTATAATTGTTGTAAGACAAGGTAGGAAATTGGGGAGTACCAGATTTCCCGTGCCGCCCAAACGAAGAGAGTGCATGATGATGCATCATCTTCGGGTGTGTTCATTATACAGAACTGTTTCTCAGTATCCTCCGCATCCTGGGTATATGATACCGGATCAGGATCCCAGATATGTAATCTATTACATAGGGCTACAAAAGGGTAGAAAAACTGAGAACGGGTGATAAGTTTCATGAGACAGAAAACGGGGCAAGAGTTGCAGCCAAGTCTGTTGGTCACTGTCGCCCTATATTGTAATACATTGATTCTGAACGAATGTTATTAGATACCGAACCTGATATACAAAATCATATCTGTCTCTTTATTAGTAAAGAAACGATAAAATTTTGTATTGTTGGATAATGTTTTGAACATTTCCTATATCAAAAGTTGATTGGTTCAGGCACGTTATCTAAAAGCATTGACGTTCTAAATCAAACTACAGTTCTTAGTATATGGAACACACATAAGAGGAAGAGTTCAGAAAAGAACGGATCCTTCTTGAGGCATTGTAGACTAGGTCATATCAATGCGACCCGACTGGCTGAAGTTACATTTAGATGCATATTTAAATTAGTTTGAATTTACATCTTGTGAAACTCGCCAGTCATGTCACAAAGATAAGATGACCACAGCTCTGTTTATTGGAAACAGAGAAAGAGTTAGTAAACTCTTGGGATGATACATGTTGATGTATGTAAGGTCCCCTGTCTACACATGCCAGGACAGGTTCTTTGTACTTCATTACATTCTCTGATAATCTCTCAAGATTCAGACATATGTTCCTATTGAAACATGAGTCCGAGCCTTTTGAGATATTCACAGAATATAAGCGAGAAGTAGAGAACCAAAATACGGGTATAAGTATTATGTCCTTTGATGAGATCAAGGAGGAGAATACTTGAGCACGGAATTCCAGGACTATTCTAAAGGAGAATGAGATTCTCTCTCAGCATTACTCCTCCGTATACACCATAGCACGATGGTATATCGGGGCGGAGCAGATACACCCTCTTTGATATGGTGTGCTCTATGATGAGTAATACTGAGTTACCTTTTTCTTTTTGGGAGTTATGCACTTACGAAATTGCATACCTATTGAATAGGGTTTCAATCAAATCAGTTGCCTACCACTTCATATGTGATATGGAAAAGGAAGAGCCCATTTCTTAAGTTAGTTAAGATTTGGGGTTGTTCGGCCTATATCTGAAAGCAAAATCCGGACAAGCTCGAGGCAAGGTCTGTAATGTAGAACTGGAAAGGTTCCAGCTATACGAACTACAGCAGATGATTTGATAGAACCAAGGGATTCAGTAGATACCAACGAACCTCAGCCTCTCCGCCGATCTAGTAGGGTTCCTCACCCACCTGAGAGATACTTCTGTTTCTCTATGACAGTAGCGAGGATTGCATCATGAGATGATGACCCAACTAGTTTCGAGCTGGCCATCAGGAGTAAGACTCTGTAAGAATGGCTGGATGCTTAGTGATCTGAGATGGAATCCATATACACCAACAAAGTATGGACTTTGGTTGCTATAGCTGAAGGGTTAAATCCCCATCAGGAGCAAGTATATCTTGAGAAGATTACTTGATGTACATGGAAGAGTTGAGACTTTCAAAGCTAGACTTGTTAAAGGTCTACATCATTGACCAGGTATGGATGATGATGAAACCTTTTCTAAGTAGCTATGCTTAAGTCCATCCAGATCATACTTGCCACGGCTACAGACCATGACTACGATATCTGGTGGTTGGGTGTCATGACAGCTTTTCTAAATAATGTTTTAGAAGAGAGCGTCTATAAGTACACAGCCAGAGGGCTTCGTAGACAGTGGGAGCAGCGGAAACGTGTGCAAGATGCTTTATAGGATAAAGCAGGCATCGCGGAGTTGGAATATCTGTTTTGATGAGTTAGTCAAAGAAGTTGACATCATCAAAATGGTAGATGAACCTTGTATAAACAAAAAGGTAGTAGGGAGTATGGTGACGATCCTCGTAGAGTACGTGGATGACATACTCTTGATAGGGAAGGAGTTTCCTATGCTACGCTCGATCAATCTCCGCTTATCACAATGATTCTCCAAATAGGATCAAAGTGATACCTACTAAATCCTAGGTTTTGGATCTATGAGATTGATCTAAATGGATGTTAGGATTCTCACTAGTTGTAGTGAGAAGGTATCAATCGACCCTGGGGAGAATCACTGGAATGGTTCCAGGATGATAAAGACGACTGAATGTCAGTCACAGGCATTGTCTTTACCCTCAGTAAAGGGACGGTATGTTGGAAGGGTTCGAAGCTAGATACCGTGGCATACTAGACGATTAAGGCTGGATACATCACTACTTAAGATGCTACCAAGAGGGATGTTTGGGTGTATATTGGTTCATGAGATGAACTACGTTCCAACCATTGTGAGACAATGGAGTTGTGGCTTATGCCAAGGAACGTCCGTCCCATCAGTGATCCAGACATATTCTAAGGCAGTGTCACCTGATCATGGAGATGGTTGATCTCCAAGGAGATCGAGGTTAGGAGAGTAGACTCAGAGGACAACACAGCGGATCCACTCACAAAGGCCTGTTCCCAGAGAGAGACTTTTATGGGATGGTTGAGTATGAGATACTACAACTACTGCTATCAGATGGCCCTAGTGCAAGTGGGAGATTGTTAGTTATATGTATGCCCTAGAGGCCATTACTATACATAGGATGTATATTGTAGTGGATGCTGGGACATATATAGGGAAGACTTTCTTGCTCGACATGATAGTATGCTATCTGGTTACTCTTTACCTTAACGTATACACTGAATGTCTCTCTGTTACATGTTGGTAAAGCCCTTAGGATGTGTACTTGACTACCTGGACTATGATGCGGATCATACTAGTGGGGACATGGTAGTCCATAAGTACATCCTTCAAAGTCCCTAGTCGTGGGTGTATCGAGACGGGGCATCGATATACCAGAGTAGACTAGCGTGTACCTTCTCGACCCATACAGATGGGCGATGGATGATCCCATATCCATTGGTGTTTGACATCAGAGATGATATACGGGTGCTCAGTAGAGACTGGGTACACTGGACGGACTCACCGAGAACTCCCAGATGGTAATATACCTTACGTCAGATGACAGTTCTCTGGTGACACTGGTACAGAGTAGTCTGTTGACCCGAGATCGTCATAGAGTCTTGTGTGGTTCCCACTGTGCTTTGATTTCCATCTTACCACATCCAAGAGGGCGTGCAAAACGGTGGTTTTTGGGTACAGTCCCGAGTCACATGGAGGCAATGAGCGATAGGAGGGGATTCGTCTTTCCCGGTATAGGGGGTTGATGTTGCGATGTGTTCGATTGGCTATAACAGGAAATCCCTGGTCAGGGTTGCTGAGATTTACTGGTAAGTGTTACCAGTAGTTTCTCGAATTGTTATAGACCTCATATCGACACGACTTATCGAGCTATTGGGGTCTGACGTTTACCACCCCTAGGCAAGATATGCGACATATCAGACGATCAGACCGGACTGTACGGTAGTGTTACTGGTTGGATTCACTGGAGTGTGAGCGGGCTTGCTCGTCGATCTTCTGATCGCTCAATACCCGGGTGGCCGTTACGTTTAGCAGACCGCTTGCGGCTTGTGGGTGCTTGATATGATCATCATCTGCTGCCGGCGTATTGACGAGTCTTTAGAGTCCTACACAGAGGTTTCCTGGCTCAAGCGAAACGAAATAGGAGCGCGTATGAGATATGTGCGGGACCGAGAATAATGCGTGTATGTGATACCGTATTCTATTCTCGCGATGGATGTATCGATTGGTTATATGCGATATAACCTAGTTATCGAATCAAGGATTGATTCGATAAGCCGATACATAGGATACTAGCCGGTTATATGCGATATGACCGGATCGTTAAATCAAGTGTTGATTTAATGATTTAATGCATAATTATATATTTGATATATTACTTTGCATTAACTAGTATTGGTTCATTTAAAATGGATTTTCTCACTCGGGTGTGCGCATTGCATATGCGATATGATTTTGTGCACTTGCTTGTATCATGTTTGATGATACATGCCTTATTTGTTAAGTGTATAGAATTAAACCTTGGTTAATGGAATGGTTAGGGTTTACTATTTGATTATTCATTATTATTCATTTGTTCATTCTTTTCGGAAAAGAAAAAGAGCATGATAAAATGGTGGCATTTTTTGTCTTGTTCATGAAGTTTCTTGAACACTTTGACTTTGTAACCCTTTTGTCTCATGCTTAAACCTAACCACTTCATTTAACCCTAATTAGTTCTCTACACTTAACCATGGTCATGTTATGATAAGAATTGATTTCTTTTCCTTTTTAAAATTAACTTATCATAACTTTCTTCTTCTTCTTCTTCATATCTATCATGAAGAAAGCTTAGGTCATCAATGGTGATTGATGATATAGAGTGAGAAATCCAATTCTAAATTGAACCCACTTCCTATTTCTTCATCCTCTACCTCTTGCCAAGTAGTAGAGTGTGTTTCCTTCACAAGTTTTCATGACTTGGTGAAGTTGGAGCTTGATCTAGCGATGCCTCGACGTAGATCATCTTCGGCATGGACATCGACGACCTAGCTCGCCATTTCTCCGACGAAGCCGACGCTAGAGCCCGGGAACTCATTTGGACAGCGAGGGGACTTCGTTGCGGAGCTATGGAGGTGGAGCACCGGATCTACAAAGGTTGTATTTCCGTATTCTTTATAGTTAAGTTGTTAACTAGTTTCTAGTTTCGCCTAAACTTTAGCCAACGATCCGTATTAGGGTTTCTCGGCACCTAGATTTTTTGAAATTGGCATGGTTGATGCCTTGTGAGACCTCATTAGGGTGCCTAGGAACCCTGCAGGGTCGAGGGTCCCCACGAACATGCCTACGGCTGGAGCTTCTTCGATGCGTTGTTCGCATTTCGACCATAAGTTCCGCCACCGGATTGCATACTGAACCCATGTTTCTCCCGGTTTCACCCTGGCATTAATCAATGCCGTGATTGGGGTGCGTTCGCTAGCGCTTGCGAAACGCTGGGTGAATAGCAATTCCATCTCCATAAAAGTTTTGACGGAGTCATTGGGAAGCTTTGAATACCATTCGAATGCCGTCTCCGCCAAGCTGCCGACGAATTGGCGAAGCAGTAACTTATCGTCACCTCTAGTGTTGCCGCACAGTGCCCTGAACTGAGTGACATGTTGATGGGGATTGCCTGTCCCCTTGTATACGTTGAATTTAAGGATCGTATATCCCGGCGGGTACTTTATTTGATCGTACCAACTCGGATAAGGTCGTCCAGTCTTGACGATTTGGCCAGCCTCTTCGCTCGCCTGATGAGCTCGTATCTGTTGAGCTATATAGTCGTCAAGGGTGGTTTTGGAGATAGTCTCTTCCTTGGCTGCTGATAGAACTGGAAGAGGGTTTGATGTCTCCCCTCTGTCGTCTTCTATAATCACTGGAGGATCTTCAACTGGAGGGTCCGGCTGGATCATCATGCCCACCATGTCTTGAAATAGAAGCGCCATTTGCTTTATGTTGGCTGCTTGTTCCGCGGCCTCTTTGTCCTTCCTCTCGAGCATTCTTCGGAGGAATTCGGCATAGCTTTCCTATTCCTGACGCTGCTCCGACGATGTTTCCGGGCTTTCTTTTGGCCTAGTGAGTGCGGCCATCTTCGTTAGGATCTCTTGGAGCTTTTGCTGTTGTTTCTCCTAAGCCTTTGTCACAGACCGTGTAAGTGGTCGATGACGTGTGGAGATACGGCTATCCTCTTTTCCGGATGCCATGTAAATGGTGTGCACAACCATGCCCCCAGACTTGGGGCGTTTAGGTTCAGTGCCTTTGAGATTCGTTGCAGACGCAGGGATCTTCTCCGGCCTTCTCCTTTTATGGGCGGTCGAAGTTGAGGAGGCCATTGCAGCGGGCACCCATATAGATGATACCTTCTGTGGTACGACGGGGTGGTCCTTCTCTTACCGAACCTTCATCTTCTTTGGTTGGCGTGAGTAGTCTTGGTCAACTACAGAGTCTTGGACCTTCCGCCAGACCCTGTGAATTTTGGAGGACAACTGCTGAGGGGGCTGTTCTGGTTTCGCCTTTGTAACACTTTTAGTGGGTGGAGGAGACCTTTTCAACACGGCGGTTGGAGATTTCTTGCGCACCCTCCTAAGCGGTTCAAAGCTGTTCCTAGTTGGAACAGCAGCATTGACTTCTACCGTTGGAGCCGGCGGAGTTAGTCCAGAAGGGGAACTGCCCTCAGCTTTCCTCACTTGGCACCAGTGTATGCGTCGAGCATGTCTTGCAGACAGTACTGGCTCAGTTGCGGGGGCGACCTCATCATGCCCCCTGTTCTAGTGATAGGCTGCCGTTGGTGCCAGCCTATTGCTGACGTTCGCCGAGAGAAAACGTCCAACCTGTCGAAGACCGACCCTTAGGCAGAGGAAGCAGCTTTGGTGATTTCGCCCAAAGAGGGAGTTGGAGCGGACAGTCATGTGAAGACTGATCCTTTAGCAGGAGAAGCCTTTCTCATAACTTCGTTTACTGGGGCCGGAATGGCTATCCGTTTCGGGATAACCCCTTCAGGTATTGCGGGCTTCTTCACGGGCCCATTGGAGCTTTGGCCCGTCTATTAAAGACCGAGGAGTTAGATTTGGGTGACACGTTGAGAGGGGCCGCGATATATGTAAACCGATCAAAGACCGACTTCTTCGGAGCTTCCTTCGGTGGCGTCGGGGAGTTGAAGCTCATTGGTGGGAGCATGGTCCCAAAAAACAACCCAGTGGTGGCTTGCGTCACCTGTTCTACTGGCATTATGAAAACGGAGGCTGCTTGGCGCCCGTAAGTCAGTCCTCCAGTAAGGACGGAGTGGGAGTTGTTGCAGTTGGTGCAGTTGGAAGCCATTGATTTTCGGTTTTCTGCACGGAGCAAGACACCAAATCTTAGTACCTCGAATCCAGGGGCAACCATAGCAAACCGTGATTCGTTCGCGAAACACGACACATGGAGTGTGGAGTGGAAAAAGGAAAAGGTCCCACCAAATTTAGATTGTGATGTTTGGAAATTCCAAGAGAAGGTTTAGGGTTTGAGTTGTATTATGGTGATGTGTAGTGACTGTTAGAAGACCTTAGTGTTAGAATTCTGGACAAAACCAGAGATTAGACACCAAGATAAGAACTTTAGATTTGCCGATGTCGGGTTTTTGTGGATTTAGTGATGGTATTTAGAGATCTGCTGCTACCCTGAGACCCTAAAAATTATATAGCGATTACAGAGAGATGAGAAGACAACCTAGAAGCACCCCCTGAAACCTGAGCCCCTACCCTCGATTTCTGGCCGCAGATTTATTTATTTGGGCCGCAATTTGCGGCCATGTTGTGAGGAAACATGTTGAATTTTGGACCATGGCTTTGTTAGATGATATCTAGAGCAACCGTGTGTGCAAAATTCTCTAGTTTGGCCTAGGGTGAAATCTGTGAGTGGTTTTCCTAGGTTGCTGTTTTCATGTTTTGCGATTCTAAAACTTGGGTTTTCATATTTGATATTGTATTGGGTCGTTGGACGTTGTATGTCAACGACGAGGGTTGTTTGGTTGATTTTGCATGCGTAGACTATGGGTTCTAACCTATAGGCGATCCGTGTGCCGTATTGGTTTTCCGGACTTGATTTTAATAGCATTTGCGATTGTGTATTTATTGTACGTACCTCCACGTGGATTCCGGGACGACGAAGCACATTGACTACGGTTGAACAAGGAGTTCCGCAGGTGAGTAGATTTATATCTACGGGGGAAGTCGGGTGGATGGCGTATAGCACCCCCGAAAACTTTGATGGAAACCGATATATAGAATATGGTTAAGGAAACCTATATTAGAAAACTATGAATATGATTAAAAAGGTAGTTAGAGATGATATGAATGATTGTTATATAAGGATGCGAATCACGATATATAGATATAGGTAGTTACAAGAGAATACGTGATAATGAGATTCGAGATGTCAATATGATGGGATAAGATGATACGAGCGGATACGATTGATATAAGATTTATAGTGGCATGTTATGAGAACGCTATATATATTTATGAGAATGATGAGTGATATGCCGTACGAGACTTGAGAACCGTACCCTCATTGTTGTATAGGTCAATAGAATCCCTATTTTTGTTTTAAGTCACAGTACGAAGGATTACCGTACGCGATGTGAGTTACCGGATGGATAATCCGCGCTCGTGTTTTGAGGATGTTATTCGAGAGTATCGCCGTATCAGATACTATGAGACTGGATAGCCGACGTAAATGTGTCACCCGAGCCATACATATTTCTAAAACTGACGTATTGTATGCATCTCTTAAATGGATACCTTGAGGGACGTTACGGATTTTCAAATGGTGTCTTTTCCTTAAAAACACCGTAGCCCCAACTTTCAAAACTCCAATTTGCATGTTTTAAAAACTGGCCGTATGGTTGATGTGTAGATGTTAGATTAGATACGCTTACGATTTACTTTCTGCTACGTTTAGGATATTCTCATTGCATTACATGTACCTATACATCCATTATTTGTTATGATATCGTTGGCTAGTACACCTGCTTAATTATCGATGATGCGTATGTTATACTTAAACAGATTTGCCGGCTCACACACTTTCTTCATCGATAATTGCTATGTTACCTACACAGTAGAATTGCTACATCATGCTATGATATACTTGTTATGTTCACATTACCATACTATGTCGCATGATATACTGACATTGTCACATCACTGTTCCATGTTGCATGATATACTGAGATGCTCACATTTCTGTCCTATGTTTGCATATATCATGCTTTACGATTATAGCACTGAGATGTTGTTTTCATGAGATTTCTAGATTTAAGAACCGTGGTTATTTCAAAAGAAAGTATGTATTGTTTTAAAAACCCGGTTTCTCTTGATATGATATTTTGAGATGTCCACCATGTGTTTTCTCGGTTCTGATATTGGCATGTGAAACCCGATTCGAGGAGTGGTAGCCACCGTCTGCTGGTACATGGTGGACCCAGTGAGGTTCCCCGGGGCAAGAAGACTCGTATAGTTAGGCGGTAAGCCTGGCAGGGGAGCACTACCTACCGGTGATAGTATTTGGACTCGACGGTTATCCGGAGGATACCGACCAGAGTCGTGAGATGGATATGAGGGCCGTCCAGAGTTTGCGGCACCTGAGGGCCGATTTGAGGATGCGGCGCCTGAGATATGAGGATTTACGTGTCGATACTGGACACGGGTTTCATGATATTTCGAGTGTCGGTGTTGGACACTCAGGTTCCATGATTTGGATGTGTCGTTGATGGACACACGTTAGTGATATCCTCATATTTACATGCATATGCTTTCATGATATTTACATGCATGATGTTGTTGTGTCATTGATGGACACGTAAATGTTTTCTACATGCAGATAGGCATTTGATTATTGTTGGCACATATGCAGTTACGGTCACCCTAGATATCATAGTATTACCTTTATGATATAGTTGACCCAGGAAATCGTTATTTTATTCGATTTCTACCTGATGATATTTTCTACTCACAAGTTGGAAACTCACCCCCGTTGTGCCACAGTTCTTGCAGGTTGACCGCTTGATCAGTAGTGGCATCTCCGGCACACAGCTTATTTTCGGGTGATTTGCTTTGGTAGGCGGCACATGTTGGATCGTACCACTCTTGTATTTATTATTCCGTTGTATCTAGTTAACTCCATCAATCAGAAACTAGTATTTGTATATGTAGCGAGACTTAGAAAGACTTGTAGTTGCGAGACTTAGAGCGATGAGTTATATGTTCGCTTGGTGGGTTGATGTCTTTCTTTATTTTCATTATTTTTTGCACCGATCTTCACCGTTGGGCGTCGTATACTTATTTTATGACTTGCGTGGTTGTGAATCTGCCGATTGGCGAAGAGCTAGCTCCCGCTGGGATGCCTTTATCATTATTATGTATATGTGGTTTTGGATCAAAATATACAAAGGAGGTACTGCCCAAATTTTTAAAAGACGAAACATGTTTTTCAACTAGTAAATTCCCTTGCATTTTTATGTTTCATTGTCTATGTATTTAAGTAAACTTTTGATTTCATTATACTTTTATTTCAAAACTTCACCTCTTTTATTTTCTTTAAAAAGGGTTAGATTTCCGGGCTTTGGCTTACTTGAATTATGCTACGCCTGTAGACGTGGCATGATTTAAGTGTCGGTCATGAGCTAATATTTTCGGGTCGTGACAAAGTTGGTGTCAGAGTGCTAGGTTTAATCTTGGTTCGAGTCTATGTTTGACTATGCGGAGTCTAGGGCGTATATATATTTCGGAATATAGGCTTGACCTTACGGAACTTAGACTTGAACATGGGGTATTAGACCCGAACTTTCGTTACATTAGCTGACCCTGATTGATGGAGTAGGTAGCTTGAGTAGAGTGACGTACCGTATGTATATTCCGCGGCATATTTATGATACGATACTCCACTTAAGAAACCTTAGCATGTACATATTTTGAGATCTGTGATTCTCTTCGTCCCCATGATTATACATCCATTTGAGATCCTTGATTTTATTCGTTTCCATGATCATACTCTCATTGATTCCATTCCTCCTTATGATCATGTATCCATTCTGGATCTGTTGATTCCTTTCATTCCCTGATCTGTTTTCATCGATACATGCTTGATGTTCCTGTCGCCATGGTTTGAGCGCAGATTGAGCTGCTGCTAGTGATGCGGTCAGGACGAGCTCGTCATGGACGAGGACTGACCATCGTGTTTTCTGGCGACATGAGAACGTCTTGATTTTGTGTTTGTGTTGTGACCTCTCGTTTGAGGCGAGTGTTCGGTTTTGCACCAGTTGATCGGGCCATTGTTAGAGGCTGCCTGTTGTGAGAGGACCGTTGATGTACAACCTACCTCGGAGATCATGATGTTGTCTACTGTGCAGACAGATGACCCAGCTGTTGCTGAGATTGATGGGATGTCGCCTCCAGACTTTATGAGCTGAGATCGCTGGAGCTTCCAAGCAGAGATACGACGGTAGATAGCTAGTCTATCTTGAGTAGAGTGGAGCGACTGAGATGATTCGTCTGATTGATGTGCCGATGCAGGCCTAGTTGAGTTGACGATTTCCAGTATGGAGAATCTTACTCAGATCTAGAGTAGATCAACCCAGAGAGGATGTTGTTCGTTGGATGCTCCGATAGGAGATCAGTAAGTGGACCAGCTTCGGATAGAGGACCTCACCCAGATGCGTTGTGAGGTGATCAAGAGCGGACGAATATAGAGTATTTCTCCGATGATTGGGACGAGTTTCCGAGGACGTGTTTGGCTAGGTATCTTCTACAGAGTGATGAAGATACCGAGTTCGTAATTTCGAGTCCGAGTTAGAGACTCCGGATTGACAGTGGCCGAGAACAATTGCAGTACGCAGATAGCATGACGTGACGTCGAAGTGGACGATAATAAAGACGAGTGGAACAAGAGGTTCGTGCGAAATGCTAACGAGCTGTGGTTACTCCCCATCGAGATTAGAGAACTGAAGTGTATACAGAGGCGTCGGGATACGGCCAGTTCCCGAGGAAATGCTGTGCTAGAACGCAAATGTCCAGAAGATAAGAAAAGATTATGTAAGAGTATCAGCCTCCGTACAGTTCGGCATAGGCGAGATCGGAAGAGACCTTGAGCAGGTTCCTTCCAGGACACTGCTGCCATAAGATTTGCACCGAGAATCAGTTGTGTCATGTGTATTCAGAGAGTCAGAGGTCGACGCCAGTGACGTGCTGCTTTACGAGTGGTCATGATAATTGGCCGAGAGATGACCAGAGAAGTGCCAGAGCGGAATCATTTCCGTTAGCACACCTGACCGGGCTGACGAGCCGACGAATTGCTAGATTGGTAATCCATAGAGAAATGAGGACCCAGAGACAGAGGACGCCGGACCGTGAGCAGGAGGCAAGCGGATGTTTGTGCTCTGCCAGTTTTGGGCACACCGACATTTTTCAACATTGTAGGAGGTGTACCTCAATGTCATTTGTTGTGATTTGCGTGGTGATCTGAGTATCACGCTTATATTTCTTGGATTTGAGTTTTGATGATTGAGTTTCATGATATTGACTTCGTGCATCATGGCTGCACCTACTGGGTATTTACATTTTTGTGCATAGTTATTGCACTTGATATATATTTCTATACACCGTTGTGTTGGTTTATGATTTGTGCATATCTATTGCACTTGATGTCGATTTTGTACCTTGGTAGCACGTGTTCATGATTTCGTGGATTTCATACAGTTGATTTGATTTTTGTGCATGTGGTATGCACTCGATTTGATTTTTGCACTCGGTATAGCTCACATGTGCTTGCAGTGCATTGATACGGATTTTGTGCACATAGTTGCACACGTTTTTGATTTTAAACACCTTGGTACACTCGGTGTTGCTTTTTATACGCATTTGAGTTATTGATGAGATTTCGTGCATTGGATACACCGGAATTGTATTTCGTGCACTGGATGCACCCGATTTGTATTTTGTGCATTTGTTGCACCAGATTCGTATTTCGTGCCTTTGTTGCACTATACTGCATTTCATGCATTTGTTGCACCGAACGGGTATTTCGTGCATTAGTTGCACTAGACTTATATTCCGTGCATTGGTTGCACCCGATTTATGTCTTTGAGCATTTGTTCACCAGATTTATGTTTTTTTGCACATTTGCACCAGATGTTCGTTTTCGTGCATGCTACTGCACTAAATGCTTTTACGGACCCAACGCGCTTGGGTTGGATTTTTGCGTATATTAGGCGTTTGGTATTGGATTATGTACGCATCGGATGCACTTGATTTAGATTTTATTCGTTCATGTCGGATGCACTTGATTTAGATTTTATTCGTGTATGTTGGATGCACTTGATTTCGATTTCATTCGTGCATGACGGATGCACTTGATTTGGATTTTGCGCATGTTGGGCACATGATATGAGATGCGATTTTGTGCACACTGGATGCACTCGATTAGGATGTTCATTCGTGCATGTTAGTTGCACTGGATTGAGATTTTCATGCACTATAGATACACTAGATGTTGTTGTAGTGTACACCCGTTGCACTGGACAGATGCTTTCGTGCACACCCGTTACACTTAGTTTTGCTTTTGCTCATATTATGGCACTTGTATTTGGATTTTATTTCCTTGCGCACCAGACGCACATGATTGTTGGATACGCTTTTTGAGACTGATTTTGCTCTTGAGCATTTGTTTCATGATGGACACTATGTTATGTAGTAGCCGAACATGACTGGTCTGAGAACAGTACCTGAGTACTTTGCATGCATTAAAAGTTTTCCAAGAGGTTTTCGAAAAAGAGCTATAGTCTCACTATTTCCTACGTGTCCACGAGCGACACGAATATTTATAAAGGAAAACCTTTGGGGTATTTCAAAAAGGGCGGAACGTATATTTTAGCAAAACATATATGAACGTATATTATTACTTCACAAATGAGCGTCCATCACTTGTGTCGTGAGTTACGCATCACACGACGATCCAGAAAATATTTTGCATGTGTTTTATTCAATTTTTGGAGATTTTTCAAGGATGCGTACTATATACATATTATAGTAGTTGACTAGTGTATATTGGATTTCAGTAGTGGATTTCGAGATCTGTATCTCCATTATAACTCCGATGATATACGTGCAAATACGATGATTTGCATGACGCTTGACGGAGTTCGATTTTGGAGTTTCATACTTGTTTTCAGGCGCATATGATGCGCTGTGATATTTCTGTATCTTCCGTGATTTCGGAGCCTTGTTGATTTGAACTGATTACTGATATGTTTTAGCATTTGGGGGTTTAAATTTAAATTCGGTGACTGAATTTATTTAAGGGGGAAGATTGTAACATTTCAGAAAAATTAAAATATTGGTTTTGGAATTTAATATTAAAATAATATATTTCGCGAAAACTGCCCGATTTGCGAATTTGGGGTTTTCGTAAAATGGTATAAATATATACCAATAATTGTGAAATAATTGGAAATTAAAATGATTTATTCATTTAAAAATATATTTATTAGATTTGGTATTTTTTATAATTAATTATATGCAGTTTAAAATTAAACCCGATTAGTGCACTACTAATCGCGATTAAGCCAAATCCGTGTTTCTACATTTTTCCATGGCTAGTGCACCATGTCATGTTGCATTTTGTTGCATATTGTTGTATTTGTGTTGTTTCATTGGTGTCATGTGTATTATTGTGAGAAAAAGAGAAAAAGGTTAAAAAGAGATTGATTGGAGAGAGAGAGAGAGAGTGTGAGACACATGGATGTTTCAAAGCAAATACTCGTGCCTGCCCTCTACCGGCAACTGGCTGTCCTCCGCCTCTGTCACCCCGCCCTCTCTGAACAAACCCTCCGCGACCATGACCTCTCTGAGCATAAGTCTGACGTAGAGAAACAACAGGCGCAAGAGGTAACGCTCTCTGAGGTGGAGAAGGTGGTAAGGTAACATGTGATACAGCTGCTTCATCCTCACGTGGCTCAGTACAATCTCAAACGCGATGATAGAAACTCCCGCACCGGAAACATCCAGATGATGACTGCTGACCCTCCTGAGGATAAGAGCTAAACAGCTGGCCTCGTCCTAAGCCTCTGCTACTCCCACGACCTGAACGAAATCTGTCGCAGCGTCTAAACATCTGTCTCCGTGCTGATACACCAGTACGAACCCTCTTCGGTTCTGGAATGACCGAAGTCTCAGAAAGACGCTCCTCAACTAGTAAGGATGCATCCACTGCGGCTGCATATGTGTCACAATGCTGGACGCTGACAGTGAGGAACAACCAGGTAAGCAAGCCTCGTACAAACCTCTTGATCCGCATCTCCTCAGTGTCCACCAAATATGGAGTATACACCGATAGATGGGTAAACTGAACATCTTACTCTGCTACCGTCATACCCGGAGTCTGGCGTAATGACTCAAAACTGCGCGCTCGAGCATCCCTGATACTCTGCGGAAGAAAACGGGCAAAAAACACCATCACAAACTCAGCCCAGGTCATAGGAGAAAGACTTGCGGCTCTTCCCCTCTCTAAAAACTTGCACCAAGTCTGGGCAAGGCCCTCCAGACGAAAACTCGCAAACTCTACCCATCTCGCGTCGGAGGATCTCAACGAACGACATATCCTGGCCATCCGATCGATAAACGACTGTGGATCCTCAGCTGCATCGGTGCCAGTGAACACCGAAGGCTTCAGCCTCATGAACTCAGATAATGATACAATGATAACCTCCGTAGCTACAGGTACGACTGCCTGAACTGTAAGCACCATCGCGGTCCCTATAACATGTGGGACAACCTCCTGTCGCTGCGCTCGACTGGCCTTTACTAACGACCCCATCATCTGGTGCAAATACTGCATACCGGCCTCTAGCCTAGTAATACGATCAAGCGAAGGTGGATCAATCTGCTCCTAAACAACGGGCGTACCGCTTGGTCAGTCCTCGTCTCCGACGAGCCAACTCTGACCTCGGCTCTCACGGCCGCTCTCTGCGCCGTCGTAGTCTTCGGCGGCATAATAGCTGGAAATGAAAACAGGATTCGATAAGAACACGGAAATCGAATCATAAGGATGTATATAATCACGGAAGGAATTTCAACCAACAAGTCCTAGGGTCACTTAGGCGGAGTACTATGTCGTAAGTATGCCGCGGAACATACACACACTACGTCACTCTGCTTAAGCTACCTAGTCCATCATACTAAGGTCATCCTACATTCCGAAGGTAAAACCTAGCGCTCTGATACCAAATTTGTCACGACCCAAATTTAAGCACGTAACCGGCACTTAAACCACATGACGTCAACAGGCGTAACGCAATTTAAGTAAGCCGAAAACCCAGAAATCTAAACGATCAAAATTAGTAAGTGACAAAAACATTGTTAAAAACATTTGAAAATCTCAAGTAAAAATCTTTAAACTTAAATTTATTCTCTTAAAAATTTCGGCAGCATAAAAACTAGCCCCGAAACCGGTACAAGCATAAGATATAAGTAAAGCATCATATGATATAAATAAAGGATCCCTAAATGGGAGCAAATCACGCCCAAAGGCGGAAACAACCACCACAAGCATATATACGACGCCGTAGCAAAGAAATAAACAATATAAAAGAAAAACAGCAATAAGGGGTAAAACTACAAAATAAAAGCAGGCTCACACAAGCACGACACCCAGAGTCATAAAATATACAATATCCGTCCTCACAACTCGTCTCTAAGTTAATACATGGAAATGGTAGATGGAGAGTACTAGATACAATGAGAGATATACAATGAATATAAACGGATAACCGCAACCCAGCTACAGCAAAACGGCTCACAGCCAACCGTAGCAGTATCCGCAAAAGTAGAGATAATAAGAAGCCCTGCAGCGACTACTCTGAGGGTCAAGCCTGCAAAACACCGTGGCACAACGGGGGTGAGTTGCCAACTCGTGAATAGTAAGTAATATCGTACAGATAGTCGCAAGTATGCACGTACAGCGATAATCTATCACATGCAATCTGATAGAATAAATATAGTAATCTGGGTATGCAAGAATCATGAAAGGTACTCTATCAGGTACTACAAATACATGAAGCAATGCATATCAAATGAATGCTAAGTATGGGATAAAACATGTCATCATCAATGAATCATTATCGTGGAAAAACCGGTGTCCATTAACGACACCCCAAATCCCAATACCTCAGGCGTCGTCACTCTGATCAGCCCTCATATCTGTAAATCTCATAGAACCTGAGTGCTTAACATCGGCACTTGAAAACATCATGAAAACTCGTGTCCAATATCGACACACAAATCCACATAACTCGGGCTCCGTCAGTCTGGATCGGCCCATATCCATCTCTCGACTCCGGTCGGTATCCTCCGGATAACCGCCAGATCCAACCAATTACCGGTAGGTAGTAGTCCCTCTGCCAGGCTCATCGTCTACTGCACAACATACCTTTCTTGCCCCGGGGTACCATACTGGGTCCACCATGAACCCGCAAATGGGTCATCCATCTCTTCGAATCGGGTTTCTAACACAAGCTTCCAGAACCGAGAAAACTCATGGTGGACGCACTGAAATATCGTATCAAGAGAAACCGGGCTTTCAAAACAATGCATACTTTCTTGAAATATTCCCACGGTTCTCAAATCCATAAATCACATGAAATCCGTATCTCAATGCGTAAATCCATGAAATATGATATATGCAACATAAAACAGTAATATGAGCATATCAAGGGAAAACCGCTCTTTTAAATGAATTCAGTTTTTAAATATATCATGCGGTTCCCAATTCCTCCAAAATCAATGCAACATCATATAAGGGTGTACATGTAGCTATGTATGCACGATGCATTTCATAAGCACAATAGAACAAGAATCAATGTCTCAATATCAATAACAATACAATACCGCATATATGTATAGGTTGTGCGTGTCATGACAATTACCGACGGTATGGGTGTAGCATGCAATTTAGTGCTCGTGCAACATGAACCGTCAGTAATGGTGCAATGTCCACTAGGTACTAAGTCGAAGCACAACAGGTAATGGTATGCAATGATGCTCATGCACAATCAACATATATGAATATAACATGCGGCTATAATATCATATCTAGCCCTAACGCATAACGCCATATGGGCGATTTCTCCGTAGATGTTAAATCTACTCATCGAGGATCTCGAGCTAAGTAATCCAACCACCTGCTTTCCTTTCTTCGCAGCGTCCGAAGTCCCCGCTCTCGCTCCTAATATCACACAAAACATAGCAAGTGCAACTTAGAAATCGACCGATAATACGTACAACTACGTTTAAATCGACGCACCGACTCCAACAACCTCTCAAGTGTTCGCTTAGTGGGTAACGAGTGTAGCGACAATCTAAAACAACCCTAAGTGCAGCAAGCTACACAAACAATGCGAACCGTGTCGGATATCGTAACGCGTGTAGTCGAAAAACTAAAATACTAGCAATTTGATCCCAGATTTTTCATACTGTCAATACCTAAAAATATAGCAGTATCAAACACCCTAAAACAACAGCAGACAGCTACCCACAAAAACACATCACCCCAGTCCCCTACACGGCCGAGCTTGCTGGATTTCGCCTAAGTCTCGCCGACCAAAATAGGTCAGGTGGGTTCGTTCTTCAGGTGAACACTCAGGGCAACTAGTACAACACTTCTAAATTGCTAGATTTTCCAGTAACCACTCGTAGTCACAGCAGATCACAGACACTCCAAAACGACACTAAAAATACGATACGAGCCCAAAACTATATCTTTATCGTTCTAAACAGCGACTACGAAGCTACACAACAATATAGGAACCTAATTAACAGTTAGATATCGTTACCTATCCACACTTGTTCAAAATCCTAGCTTTCCTTGCTCCAAGTCATCACCATAGGCTTTAGATCAAGTTTAATGAAGGGTTTAGTGAGTTTTGATCAAGGTTTAGGATAGGAGTTGTGAGAATGTGATTTCAAGTGAAAGGTTTTCAAGAGTGTTCAGCTGAAGCGAAGGGGGAAATGAGATGAAGAGAAAAATATGTGAGAATGAGAGAATGAGGTAAGAGTGAGGGATTATGTGAGTGAGGGTTGAGAGTGGTGAACACAAATGGGGTGTGAGTTTAGATGAGCCATGCCCCCCTCTTCTCTCTCCTCATTTAATGCAAGCCATGCTTGCCCATGCTCATCATTCCCATGCCACCCTCTCTCTCTCTCTCTCAAGTCAACTAATTTTCAACCCTATTATTTTTAAAAACTAAATACTTTAAATAAATACATATTATAACTTAATTGAAATGGGGTTAAGGTGTCAGGGCTACTGAAGCATGGTTAACCCTAATTAACCCTAGGTTAACATGCACATGTGTGTACAAGCCCAAAATAAATTTAAGAAAATATTAATTAATTTTTTTAAAATATGATAAAACTATTTTGGTAAACTTTTTACTAAAAATCCGCATTATCGCTTAATTAACACTAATCGCATTCTAAGGTGTTACAGTAAATCTCATCAGCCCTGGCCAGGGACTTGCTGTTATAGCCAATCGAGTATAACGCAACATCAACTACGTATACCGGGAGAGACGAAACCCCTTGTATCGCTCATTGCCTTCATGTGACTCGGGACTGTACCCAAAATCCACCTGTTTGCATGACTCTTTTGAGCCGTGGTAGGGAGAAAATCAAAGGACAGTGGGAACCACACAAGACTTTATGACGATCTCGGGTCTACAGACTAACATGTACAAGTGTCACCAGAGAACGACTATCTGATGATAGGTATGGTACCAACTAGGAGTTCTCGGCGAGTCCTGTTCGGTGTACCCATTCTTTAATGAGCACATATGTATAATATTTGATTTCAAACACCAATGGTTGTGGGATCAACCATCGCCCCATGCAGGGTCAAGAAACGTCACTAGTCTACTCTGGAATATCGATGCCCTGTCTCGATACTCCCTCGACTAGGAACTGTTAAAGAATGTGCTTGCGGACTACTCAAGCCCCACTAGTATGATCTGCATCATAGTCCTTGTAGTCAAGTCAGCATCTTAATAGATTTATCAACATGTATCAAAGAGACAGTATAATAATACTAGTGTACATCACTACTACAAATAAGGGTTGCCCCTACGGATTTATCCGTAGGGGCAAACCACTGCCCCTACGGCTATATCCGTAGGGACAATAAAATACCCTGTAGGTACAAACGCCGTAGGTGCAAGTTGAAACCCTGAACTTGCCCCTACGGACAAATATTTGCCCCTACGGAGTTCTGTGTAGGTCCCTTTTGCCCTACGGATTAGGCCGTAGGGGCAACAAATTTATTTTATTTATGGTTTTTTAAAATATATTACCTGTACCTACGGATGAATCCGTAGGGCCAAGTAATAGCCCCTACGGATACATACGTAGGTACTTATCCCTAGGGGCAAAATATCAGGAATCATGATATTTTGTTCCTACGGATAACTCCGTAGGGGTATTTGTTTGCCCCTACGGACATATCCGTAGGGGCAATCCCAACCCCCTGATACTGAGATCACAGGGGAAAATATCAGTTATCCTGATAATTTGTCTCTACGGTTTAATCCATAGGGGCAAAGTGTGTATCTACGGATTAATCCGTAGGTACATATTATCAGTATTTTTTTAAAAAAATGGCTGCCTATTTTTTTCTCGCCCTGTGCACAATAATATATACATCAATCGAATATAAAATCAATCATCACACAACATATATCGCAGTATTCATAATCACATCTCACGCATATAATATACAAAAGAAACCAAAAAACAGAATATGATATAAATATAAACACCGTAGGACCACCAATATCAATATCGTCCAAAATATAGTACAATATGTATCATATAAATAAATACATGTTTCAAAAAATAAGAATCAAAAAGCTACCCTAGCTCGGTCCAGCTCCACCTCTGATAAACGCTAGAATCTGGCGTGCCTGCTCCTCGGTCAATAAATCATGCAATTCGGCGCGTGCGGGAGTCTGAGTGGGCTGTGGAGCTGGCGATGTGGTCTGCACTGCCGCCGTTGAGGTAGTGGCTTACAGAGCCGCGACTGCGGGAGTCTGAGCGGGCGGTGGAGCTATAGGAGCTGTCTGCGGAACCGCAACCGATGTAGTGGCTTGCGGAGCCGCAGCCGAAGGAGATGCATGTGGAGGCTCGGCCGATGTACCCTGTCGCGTCTGGACCTAACGTGTGTAATAAGCGTGTAAGAACTGTGTATTATTCGAATTCGTATCATTATCAAGTTATTTCGAAACCCCATTTGGATATCTAGTTTGGAAAACCGTAGTTTTTTTTAATTAGATATGTATGTATGATTAATCAAACCTAAGTCTATAACCAAATAAGCTCAGGCTACGTACTAATATTGGATATGTTGATATCTATAATATGACATGATATTTTGCTATAAAGTAGCATACATACCAGCATCTCCTTCAACTCCTGAACGGTGGCCTTCAAGCTCTCCTGTTCCTGCTGGACACGTCGCTCACTGGAGACGGAGGAAGTAACCGCCGGGGTGGAGTCCAACCTCATATGGGCCCTGCTAGGGCCCAGTCCCCGGCCTCTCTCCTAACCTCCGTGGTGCCCTCCGTGTGCGGCGTCCAGGACTGGGGTCAGCAGCCTCGGATCGCTCTGTCCGGTAAAATCGATCCCCGAGGTTTCAGCCTGCTCAACCACCCGCTCCTACACCCACATTAAGCAGTAAAGTATAAGTATAAAATTTAAATTTGAACCTTCCAAAACTAAAATTTCAAATATGGGTAGAATAAATATTAACACTTACGCAATACTCCTGGGTAGCGACGTCGGGATATCGAAGCTCGCTCGTGGCGGGATCTTTCGAGGTGCCGTGGACGGCAAGATATGCGGACAGCACGCTCGGTGTACCACCTTGCACCAGGGTCTGAGCTGTCTACAATATTAGAAAATAACTCTTAATATTAGATATATTAGAAAATAACTCTTACTATTGCATTATATCACAAAGGCCGGTCTATTGTAATTTACCGATAACTCCATGGCTCGAGTAATATTTCTCGAGCCACCTGTGTAAGTGGGACGACCCCTCTTCGCCGACTTCCTATTCTCTGTATTTTGAGCGGCTTGTTTCTGCATAACGCATTCACATTTAGTTTTCTAATTAAGGAACACAAAAAAATAAATTATATCCTAAACAATGAATTATATTTAAAATACATACCTGTTTGCGTTGAGAGTCGAAATATTCGCACAATAGAGGCCATGTCTCTACGTCGACTCTCGCAAACGCCGGAGTAGATGGGAGGGCCGCTCTCTCTGCCTCGGCGGTCGCCATCCACAGGGAGTAGCAGTCGGCCTTCAGCTCATTCCTGTTGTATCGGACCTTGGTCTGCATGTTCTTCATCAGGCCATTGTACAGAGCATGAAGGTCGAGCACCCTCCCAGGGTGATCAGGGTCGGGTACAGACTGAAAATCGTAATCCAACTGAAAATACAAAAAAATATTGTTATTAGATTGCAAGTGTTAATAATAAATATATTGGATAAATCAAATGAAAATATATATTAATACCCGAGCCTGATCAAAGAAGAGGGCGAATGAGCGCCGGTGCTGCTCGTCCCACTCAACGTGAAGTGGATAGTTCTTCACGAGCCGGCTTTCATCCCCCATATACCGACCGAACCTCTCGGCATGAGGACCGGTATAGCGATAGTCAAGGGTAAAAAAGAGGGGGAATGCTGCCTCCCCCTAGCTCTGTCAGGCCTCAGCCTATGGGACTGATTCGGGCCTCGAGTCCCCCTCTGGGGATGGGGAGGCCCTGCGTTTGCAAGAAATATCAAGACAATCAATATTAAGACAAAGTTGTATTAAGAAATCAAGGTTAAACGAAAATTGAAGTGTGATATATACCTCCGGTGACTAAAGCACGAGCCTGGGCCCGGGCAGCAGCATGAGCGGGACGATAGTTCCTCCGGTGAGGAACAGCCGGTGTCCCGGATGCGGACGCATCCCCTCCAACTAGAAAATAAACATTAACGCTAAATTTCCATGAAGTTCATATTTATTCTATAGAGCATATGTAAAATGAATAAATATTTTATATTTATTCATACTAACCTACAGACGATGCGGAGGGTATGGAAGTGGCAGGAGTGGCCCCTGCGTCAGATGTGGACGCACCACCTATAATTAGACAATTAAAAATAGATTATATAAGTAATTGCAAAAATAATGTGTAGATCAATAATATAACGTTCTAAATCAATATGCATGCACTATAGGATATATAAACATACCCGCAGGTGCGGTGGTGTCACCACCTACAGCGAGACAATAATAAAAATTACTATCTAAGTAAGAGCAAAAGGAATGTGTGTATATTTATGATATAGTATTCTAAATCAATATACATGCACTATATGATATATAAACATATCTGGAGGAGCAGGAGTGGCCTCTGTCCCAGATGTGGACGCATCACCAACAACTAGACAATCAAACATTGACAATATAAGTAATTTTGACATAAACATGCATGAATATCTATAATATTACATTCAAAATGGATATCCGTGCAATATACCTGGAGGTGTGGCAAAATCCACACGGAAGGAGGCATCCGAAGGGGTCTCCGATCTGGGTGCAAGACCGGCCCTCTGAAGCTCCCTACGGAGCTCTCCGGGCGGCAGAACCGCTCTGCCTCTGCCTCTGCCTCTGCCGCGGCTGGAGCTCCTGCCGCCCCTCGCTGCTCCCGACATCGTCATCAAATCTAGATAAAGGGTTCGTGGACGCATTAGACAATCATTAAAAGTATTGACTATATATGTATAGATCGTAAATTGTGAAGTAATAATATAACATTACTGATAACCTTTTTCGTTTCGTGGGCGCATTATATATATCTACTTGGATTTCATCGTCGATGTCATTTCTAACCCACGTAACCTCATGATCAGTCGAAGACAACCCGTCTTTCGAAACAGACGGTTGGAGCACTCTAAGCCTTTTCTCTTCTTCATCCTCATCGCTGTCCTCGAATTCTGGGACATCGTAGACATCTCTGGGTTTCCATCGGCATGCAACATTCCATCCCGGATGCTTCAAACACTGTGAGTAGTATACTTGGAACGCTTGGTTCGGAAAGATAAACGGATCTTCCTGACCGTAAAATCGAAGTGTGTTCACACTGGTCAATCCATATTCATCTTTCTAAGTCCCAAGATTGCTTCTCCACTTATCCGTATCGGTTCACGTATCGTACCAAGTACACTGGAATATATAAAAGGGTTCTTATCGTCCGGGATAGTGGATGCCGAGTATACAATTTAAGTACCTATAATAAATCACACCGTCCGATCCTACCATCGCAATCCCACTATTCTGAGTGGTTCTAGATGTTTCTATGTCCTTAACTTCGAATTTGTATCCAAGGACACCAAATCCTTTGTAATATGCAACCTCCATACTAGGAAATTGAGATTAACATCTTGAATCACTCTCAAATGATGCAGACAAGTTCGGATCGTGGATCTAACAAAACAAATTTTACGAAAAATACATAACGATACAAGTTTAGATTAAAACTGATAGCAATAAAATATTATTCGAATATCTTACATGATCTGTGACCCAATCACAAAAATTATCCTGATGATATTTTTCCAATCGTTCTTCGTTCCAATCAGGATGCCCTTCACATACCTTGTTAAAATGAATTCTGTTTTCGACAAATAATGGTGACATTAATATTATATCATTTCATACACACACAAACACAAATATAACAATTAATCCAAAAAAACTTACTCTCTAATTTGTTCAAGACATGCGCAATTAAGCAAGATAAACCGGTATATCTTGTTGATAAACATAGTGTCTACCCTCTTATACTCGGCTTTACCATATGGCC
This sequence comes from Agapanthus africanus, assembly GCA_030015575.1. Taxonomy (NCBI): domain Eukaryota; kingdom Viridiplantae; phylum Streptophyta; class Magnoliopsida; order Asparagales; family Amaryllidaceae; genus Agapanthus; species Agapanthus africanus. Next base: position 469,887,842 of record JASDDO010000016.1, on the reverse strand, counting down.
CGTCTTGAATTCTTCGAGGCCGGTTAAGTCTTGTCTCAATGTTCTCGTCCAGATAGCGGGAACAAAATGTGATTGCTTCATCAAGAAGATAACCTTGCATGATAGAACTCTCTAGTTGATTTTTATTGCGTATATACTTTTTAAAAGTGTAGAGGTACCTAATGAAAATATGTTGAATAAATAAATACGGGCATACAGGACAACAATAAATTTATAAATTGCGCGAAACGAAAAATTACACGTACCTCTCGACGGGATACATCTATCGATATTGTACCGGTCCGGCTAACTTAGCCTCAGTTGCAAGATGAACCGTCAAGTGTATTATGATATCGAAGAATGACGGTGGGAAAATACGCTCAAACTTGCAAAGTATCAACGCAATAGAATTTTCTAGTTTATCCAGCGTCACAACCTCCAGTGTTTTAGCACACAACTCTCTGAAAAAACAACATTGGTCGTTGATTACTAGACCAACCGATTCGGGGAGAGAAGTCCTGAGGGGTAATGGAAGAAGGTGCTTCACGATAACATGGTGATCATGACTTTTCAGCCCATCGATCATGCCTTTCAGAATTTTTATTTTCTTGCTGAATGATCCTGAGAAACCTGTAGAAACTTTCAAATCATGCAACACCTGCAGGAATCTTTTCTTCTCCGGTTGTGACATATGATAAGTGGCATTGGGAAGTACAAACTTGTCCGGTTTACCCGCTACCGGTCTAGGGTGCAATTCACTTCTTATTCCCCACTCCTGTAGATCCATCCGAGCATTCAGATTGTCTTTCGATTTCCCGTCTTTACAAAAAAGCAAGTTAAGTATGTGCTCTGATACTCCCTTCTCTATATGCATGACGTCCAGACAATGACGCACTAAATTTGTTGACCAGTACGGAAGCTCGAAGAAAATGCTTAACTTGTTCCAAAATGGTGGTTTGACCTGTTTCGTCGGATCCATCCCGAAGGTCACATTATTGTAACCATCCCATTTAGCAGTCACGTCCGCTCCGAACAATGGGGATGGAGGTCCAAGAAGCTCCTGATGACCATCAAAGTGAACCGTGTCTAATCTATAGGGGTGGTCTGGAGGCAATAACAAACCTTCCTGCTAAAATTTAAGAATTTCGATGTTGTGTGTTCATGGCAATGAGGACATGCTTTGTGACCATGTACGGACCAACCTGATAGCATTCCATACGCCGGAAAGTCATTAATTGTCCATATTAAAGCCGCACGCAGTATGAAGGTTGTATTTGTGTTTGCATCGCATGTCTCTACACCATCAATGAACAAAATTTCAACTCCTCGATCAGAGGTCGGAGATAGACGTCGATATTGTTCCCCGGTGAGTTTGGTCCGTCTATAAGAAGAGGCATCATAAAGTATGATTGGTCCATAGCCAACCAAGGCGACAGATTATAAATTATCATTACAACGGGCCATGTACTGTGACTTCCAGCCATATAGTTGAATGGGCAGAAGCCATCAGTAGCCAGTCCGAGCCGGATATTGCGAGGATCGCTACTGAATATTGCGTGCCTCCTATCGAAATCCTTCCATGCCGGTGAATCTCTTGGATGGCTCATTTTTCCATCTTCACTTGGAGGAGCACGGTGATGCTAAATCATTGCCTCGGCTGTTTTCTTGCACCTGAATAGCCTCTGTAGCCTCTGTGTTATGGGAAAGTATCGTGCTGTCTTGACAGGTATATCAGGCTTCTTATCAGAATCTTTCGGCTTATACCTGGCCTCTCTGCATATTGGACACTCTTTCAAATCTGAATTCTCTTTCTGGTACAACACGCAATTTTTAGGACATGCTTGAATCTTCTCGCACTTTAGACCAAAATCAGACATCATCTTCTGGGCTCCGTACCAGCTGTCGGGCACGTTATTTCCCGGAGGCATAGAATCTTTCAAGAACGAAAGAAGCATTGTGAACGACTTGTTGCTCCATCCATTTAGGCACTTAATCTGGAAAAGTTGGACGAACCATGAGAGGGTGGAATACTTCGCATTCTCATAAATTGGTTTTCTAGTATCATTCATGATATTTTCATATTTATCCGCACGCGGTCCTTGACCAGAAGGAATATCATCTTCGATACGAATAGATTCACCTAGGGCAGCCTCTATCATATCCTCCATTTCTTCTGATGGAAATAAATTACCGTCTTCTCCTTTTGCTGCATTACCGAATTCTCCTTCTTCTCCTGCCTCATTATCGTGTTCTCCTTCTTCTTCTGCCGCATTACTGCATTCTTCTCCTTCCCCGTGATATTTCCAAGTTGTATAAAGTTTAGTAAACCCATGTTTTACAATATGAAGCTCTGCCAATTCTACCTTCTGCCAGTACTTATTGCCACATCTATCGTACGGACAGAGAATATTCTCTATTATGATCTTATTATGTGCGCGTGCAAATTCAATGAAAGTAGCAACTCCTGCGACAAACTTAGGTTGCATACGTTGTTGCCAATCCACATACATCCGGTCTTTAACTCTGACGTACTCATGGGCCATGTTAGACTGTATAACATATAAATTGTAGGTTATGGTGACTATATTGAGAAATATAAGAACGGGATAGTTACTGACAAAGGAGAAAATCCGTGTATATACTTTATGTGTGCGTTTGTCGTTGAAAAGAATAAATTATCGAACGTATGTTAACCGATAGACGGGGACTAAGTGGCGCTTTTAGTTTCATATATGAGTATCGATGAGAATATGAAGGTTTCATATTATCATCGAGTATCATATATTGGTTTTAACTTGAACATCTCGAATCACTCTCTAATTATGCGTTTGTTGTGTATTCTTGTTGTATGTGTGTGTTCCGACTGTTGGGGGTAAGGCTTCTATCCCATTAAGAATGTATTGAGCGAACACCCATCACTTGTGCTTTCAACCGTTTCGAGTAAATTTCGGCAGCACCTCTCCGCTGTTCTCCGAGTACACTATAATAGAATAGATAATCATTTCAAAGCTGTGAAACAACGTTGAAATGAACATCTAATCTATCTTTGTACACGGAGAACCAGTAGAAAGGTACCGACGAAATATCTCGAAACGGATGAAAACACAAGTGAATGAAGGTGTTTGCTTTATACATTCCTAACTTGTCCATACGGGACAAATCTATCGGTTACCATACGATTGAATCTTCTCGTCGCATATATAGACTATACGACAGTTGTTAGTATCGAGCTATACTCTCCGATATTTAACAACCTTCGTATAGTTCTATGTCACGACGAACATCGCACGTATGTTAACCGATAGACGGGGACTAAGTGGCGCTTTTAGTTTCATATATGAGTATCGATGAGAATATGAAGGTTTCATATTATCATCGAGTATCATATATTGGTTTTAACTTGAACATCTCGAATCACTCTCTAATTATGCGTTTGTTGTGTATTCTTGTTGTATGTATGTGTTTCGGCTGTCGGGGGTAAGGCTTCTATCCCATTAAGAATGTATAGAGCGAACACCCATCACTTGTGCTTTCAACCGTTTCGAGTAAATTTTGGCAGCACCTCCCCGCTGTTCTCCGAGTACACTGTAATAGAATAGATAATCATTTCAAAGCTGTGAAACAACGTTGAAATGAACATCTAATCTATCTTTGTACATGGAGAACCAGCGGAAAGGTACCGACGAAATATCTCGAAACGGATGAAAACACAAGTGAATGCAGGTGTTTGCTTTATACATTCCTAACTTGTCCACACGGGACAAATATATCGGTTACCATACGATTGAATCTTCTCATCGCATAGACTATACGACGGCTGTTAGTATCGAGCTATACCGTCCGATATTTAATAACCTTCGTATAGTTCTATGTCACGACGAGCATCGCACGTATGTTAACCGATTGACAGGGACTAAGTGGCGCTTTTAGTTTCATATATGAGTATCGATGAGAATATGAAGGTTTCATATTATCATCGAGTATCATATATTAGTTTTAACTTGAACATCTCGAATCACACTCTAATGATGTGTTTGTTGTGCATTCGTGTTGTATATGTAACATGATTTTAAACCATTGAGATCAAGATTGATAGAACTGATCATCCTACATTGCAATGGCATTCATCTACCAAAAAATATTATTGCAATGGCATTCATCTATAACAATCAACAATTAAAACTACAAATATAGGATACTGATATCATAAAGCGTTATACGCAACATATGAATTCACATGACTGAAACATGCATCAAAAAACATGTTCATCCAAAAGAAAGGCCACTGTCAACAAATATAGACAAAGGGTTATTATATTAACTATGAAATATATTAGAAAAAGGATAGAAGTTCAAGATGTTAATAACACGATGATAATCAAAGCAGTTGCGTACAGATGCTAAAACCGAATATGTGACACGATATTCTTGTAAAGATAGACATGTATTAAAAGAGGAGGCGTCTAAGTAAAATCCATAACTAAATCCCTATCTGGCCCTTCCTTTTCTTCAAATCAGAAATGTGTCTTTTTTTTGCATTATGAATGGTCTGGTACCACAAGCTCAGTATGTTGAATCATGTTTTGGTTGGACAAAGACTTGCCAATGGCAGCATGCAAAGATTTATTTGGCCACAAACTACAACCACCACATGAATGCATACAATTATAATTTTTGGGCAATCAATCTATAGCTAGCTACTTGATTCTATATCTACAACACGAAAGACACGAATTCTTCCCATATCTCCTCATGTCTCCATGGAAATTGGGGCAACATCGTCAGAGACTATATTAATTCCTCATGACTTCACGAATTCTTCCCTAGCCCCAGCCCAGCCCCAGCCCCAGCCCCAGCCCCAGCTTAGCCCAGCCTCAACCTAACCCTAACCCTAGCCCCAGCCCCAGCTAAACCCCAACCCCAACCCTAACCCTAACCCCGGCCCCAGCCCCAGCCCCAGCCGAACCCCAACCCCAACCCTAACCCCAACCCCAACCCCAACCGCAACCCCCTGTCGAGCCCGAGCCCGAGCCCGAGCCCGAGCCCGAACCCTAACACTAACCCCAACCGATGCCTCATCGGTACCCAAACCATGAACCATAGCCCTAAAACAATCAAAAATTTGAGTAATTGAAGATTTCCTTACCTGTGCAGAGGCGACGATCGATCGGAGGAGACGACAAAAACGGAGATGAGCCGGCACTGGCGACGACGAAAGCAGGCGGTGGCTACGACGAATCGGCCGGCGCTGGCGATGACGAGAACGACGATAACGACGAGAACGACGATCGATCGGCGGGAACGAGGGTTTGGGAATTTGGGTTCGCGTGCAGGAGAAAATAATATTTAAGGATAATCAGCGTAGGGATCGATCTGTGCCTTTTACTTAAATCCCTATTTAGATGCCCCTACGAATAAGTCCGTAGGTTCTTGGTTTGCGGCTCCGTAGGGGCAAACAACAATTTAAGATTTAATATTTTTAAATTAATATGTAAGGACCGTAGGGGCAACCTTTTGGCCCTATGGATTAGTCCGTAGGGCCAAACTAAAATTGCCCCTACGGATGTCGTTATCCATAAGGGATTTTAGTAGTGCATGTTAAGATAAAGAGCAACCAGGTAGCATAATATCATGTAGAGAAAGAAAGTCCTCTATATATATGTCCAAGCATCGACTATATCAAACAATAATAGCCTCTAGGGCATACATATTCCAAACATAGGGAGGACCTATACGGGTAGAACAGTCTTACTCAAAATGATAGTATGCTATCTGGTTTGTCTCTATCATCATGTACATGCATTATGTGGTCTTACAGATCACTATTACATGTTGATAGAGCCCATAGGATTCTTGCTTGACTATCAGCATTATGATGGCGATCATATGTTGGGTTATGGCAGCGCCCCGGCCATCAATTCGTGGCCAAATGTGGAACAAAAATTTTCTAAACCGGCGCTACCGCAACCCCGAATACGGATCAACCATTAACCCTATATCTAGCAACCAATGAAAAGATTTAGGAATGTTATACCGAATGATCCGCGTCCATCCGTCTTTAACCTCTTCCCAAGCTCCTAGTGGTCACCACGATCAAGTTTGGTCGCTGGTCTCCCTCCATCGAAGATAATCCACCCGAGAGTCTATGAATCGAGCTCCTACTCCAAAACCGAAGTAACTAAGATATTTAGTTTGCTAAAATTGATAGCCTAGAAAATGTAGAGTCTAATTGTAACGCCTTGAAAAGTCGTTTTGGTGTTTTCCCGAAAATCGGTGAAAATTTGGTATTTTTCCGTAAATCATCTTTTTTGTATATTTGCAGTTTAGGCCTAATTATACCTAATTTGGATAGGTAATTGCTAGTTTTTAGTAGCTAATGAGTTACTTATAAAATTCTGGTCGTTTAAAATTTTTCCCTAATTTTTCAATTTTTAATATTATTTTAAGCCGGTAAAAAAAATACATTAAATTAGCGATAAATACAAATTTAAATGGGCTAATTTTAATCTTTAAAATCATGTTAATTAAAATCTCTTTGTAATATAATTTTTTAGTATTTTATTTCAAGTTTTAATGGGTTTTTATTATGGAAAACAAAAACATAATTATTTTGAACTAAAACTTGCAAATATGGTATTGTGGGGGGTCTTTTTGCATAGAATTTCTTTGTAAAATCTCTCTCACTCATTCCTCACCCCTTTGGCCGGCCCCACCACTGCTGGATCAGCCACTTCCCCTCCATTCTTTTCTTCTTTGACTCATTCAAATGATTTAAAAATAGGTTTTTATTATATTATTTTGGATGGGGGTATTATGGTAATTTGGGAGGGGCTTTGACTTGGATTCTTTTCCACAACTCCCCCACACCTCTCCCCACTCCCTCCTCAGCCCAAATTCCTGCAGAAAACAGCCCCAAAAATTCTCCCCATTTCTCCTTCTATTTTGCTTCATTTTCACCTAAAAGATCCATCAAAATTCAAATTTCCTTCACAAATTCAAAGCAAAACCTTATTCCCTCTCTTCTCACATCCTAATTGGTTTAAATCTTGGAGAAAGGAGGTGCCTTGGGAGGCTAGGGCAAGCTAAGGTTTGAACTTGTGAGGTATAATTTCAATCTTTGGTTAAATTGTAGTTTAAAGTGTGCTAATTAGAACTTTGAAAATTGTTTTAGTGTTAATTTCTAATCTAGGTTTTAAAGTGAATGGTTTGAGTTTAAACTAGGGTTTAGAAAACCATTTTTAAGTTAATTATTCTATTTTGCTATCTAGTGTTTTATACAAACCTAAATCTAAGAGGTTAACTTGCTTAATAGGCTTCAAATTAGTGTTAATTTAGTGTTTTCATGTATAGTTTGGATTGGAATTGCTAATTTTGAAAAATCAAGAAAAGGTTTGTGTATGGAAAGTGGGTTTTGATGCATGGTAAAGGGGTTAATTTAATTGTAGTGGCTTTCTAATGGTTTAATTTGGATGTTTGTGTGATAATGTGTGCACTTTATCGCAAATCGGCGATGTTTGCACCGATTTTGGAATGTAAATGCTTACTAGTTTTTTTTTATGAAATTATGTGATGAATTATTATGATAACTTGATTATATTTTTAGCATATCCAACGACATTTAGGATGTGTGAGTGCGGAATTTTGTGTGATCGGGCTTTAGTTTTGCCGGGCGTCCCAAAACGACGATTCTATTTAGTTTTGCGATTTTCGTGTGTGTTCCGCGCACTTTGTGCACGTTGTGCCTAGCTTGTGAACGTGGATATTTTTGTTTGGGATTTGCGTCGTTTCATGATATGTAACCTTATGTTTTGTATTGATGCAAATTCCAGGTTCGGTCGCGGAGACTTCGGACGCGGCACGAAAAGGAAAAGTGGTGATTGGACGTAGCTAGCTGAGGATTCCGGTGAGTAGATTTAACATCTACGGGGGACTATCGTTTGGATGGCGCAGGTCGCCCGATAGTTTATGTAGTTAAAGATTTCTAGTAATATTAGTAACTACATCCATGTTTTATTTGACATACATATGCGAACCCATCCTATAGGACACCTGCACCATTACCAGGGTTTTTATATGCAGCACGAGCACTATTCATACGTACACACACGCCCTGGTAATTGCCATGCCACCACACTAGATAACCTATAATTTGAAAACTTTTACTATAATTGATGCTTAAACCTGTGCTATTGTTTTTAATTCCTTAAAATGAAATCGTAGGATTGCTATTCATGTGCATGTACCTCATCATATTATTTGTTCATGCCTGGTCTATTAATCATACATCGCAACTTGATTATTGATACCATATGCATTCATTATCATTGACATATGCACTTATGAGGATTTCTTGAGATTTTATGATATTTCTGGATTTCGGGGGAAAGCCGCAAAATTTCTAAACTTATTACCTTTTTAAAATATGTAAATTGCGGTTTTCTGGTGATGTAAGTGTCGTCCACCATGAGTTTGCTGTGGTTTTCGAGACCCGTTTCGAGGAGTTGGATGAACCGTCTCGGGTACATGGTGGGCCCGGTAAGGTACCCGGTGCGAGAAGGTCGTGTTGTTGACGTTGAGCCTGGCAGGGGATAGACTACCTACCGGTGACTGTTTTGGCACGGCGGATATCCAGAGGATACCGACCGTGGCTGCGAGATGATGAGATATTGATATTTGAGATGGGTCAGCCGGACGGCTGAGGCCAGAGATACTATGATATGGATACATGAGATTGAGACAGTTTTGAGGTGTCGATGCTGGACACAGATTCTTGTTGATTCTATTGGTATTGTGCTGATATTTCAAAAGAGATTCCTAAAGGAAAAATATGATTTCTTATACTTACACATTCAGATCACGAGTTGATTCATATTGCATTCATACCTGCTAGTACATTCATGTTGCATACATACCTGCTAATATATCCTGCCATACCTGTATTATAGATGCTAGGATGCTTATGTGCATGCTTGCGATAGCCTATATAGATGTTATTTATTACTCACGAGTTGGCAACTCACCCCCGTTGTGCCACAGCCTTTTGCAGGTCCGCTCCGTCAGTACAGTAGCGGCGGATGCACTTGCTTCTTTTGCCTGGACTCGAGGCTTTTGCTCGTAGGTGGGTTGTATTATTATTTTGTACCACCTTGTATATTATTTGTATCTAGAGTAATCCATCTACTGTATCTACCAGTATTGTTGTATATTGACCTAGAGACGAGACTGTGGATTTGTGGACTTTTTTTATGCTGTATTTTGGGGTCGAGCTCACTTGAGTCGATATGCTGTTTTACTTGTGCTTCTTATGTTTATTTATGCACATTGCTGATTTACATTGCGTGGGATTTATGACCGCCTTGTGGCGAAGAGCTAGCTCCCGCTTGGGGATGCCCCTTTTGTTGTATTTATATTTATTCTTGTTGTACCCATTTTGGGGGCCAGTTTTTACAAAGGAGACTCTGCCGAAATTTTCGGAAAAATTTATATTGTTTTTAAAAAGGCTTGATATGACTCATTTGATAAACTCGCTTTCAATTGATTGGTTTTCCCTCACTCTTCTGCTTATTTGGTTTTGATTTCTGGTCTTTGGCTTACTTATGTTACGGACGCCTTGAGACGTTTCGTAACTTAAGTGCCACTCATGTTCCATACTCTGCGGGTCGTGACAAAGTTGGTATCAGAGCGATAGGTTTTACCTTTTTGAGTGTAGGATAACCCTTGGTAGATGGAGTAAGTGACTTAAACAGGGTAACGTAGCGTGCATATGTCCACGGCATACATGCGATGCGGTACTCCGCCTAAGTGACTTTAGGATATACTTGCTTGAAATTCTTTCTTCAATTCCGTGTATCCTTTGATTCTATTGCACCGTTCTTATTATCCTGTTTCCTGAACTAGCTACTATGCCGCCGAAGGCTACGAGAGCGCAGAGGGCTGCCGCCCGAGATGAGATCCGAGCAGGCTAGTCCGAGACGAGGACCGAGCAGGGTGGGATACCTACGCCTCAGGGACAGACTGATTCGTCTTCCACAGGCCTCATGGATAGGCTTGAGTCTGGTATCGAGGAGCTACGACAGATGATGGGAGGTATGCAGGAGTTACGACAGATGGTAGGATCCCTAGTAGTGGCCAGTCGTGCACCGAGATCAGAGGATGTACCTACCACATCACAGACTACCATTATGCCTGCTGCCCAGACAGTTGTTACTACTACCACCGTGGCTATCCCAGTATCGCTACAGGATTTCATGAGGCTAAGACCTCCAGTCTTCACAGGCACCGATGCAGCAGAGGATCCACAGACATTTCTTGACAGTTTAGCTAGGATCTGCCGTTCGCTCAGATGTTCTGACAATCGATGGGTGGAGCTTGCGAGTTTCCGTCTAGAGGGCCTCGCGCAGACATGGTGGGAGTCAGTCTTGAGAGGTCGAGCTGCAGGTCTACCGCCTATGACTTGGGCTGAGTTTACAGCAGTCTTTCTAGCTCGTTTCCTCCCAGAGAGCGTTCGTGACGCCAGAGCTCGTAGTTTTGAGGCCTTGATCAAGACTCCAGGGATGACGGTGTCTGAGTACGTTGTCCAGTTCATGCAGTTGTCCTGATATGCTCCGTATTTGGTGGATACTGAAGAAAAGATGGTGAAGAGATTCGTGCAGGGACTTGACACCCAGCTATTTCTTGCTATTGGCGCCCAGTACTTCGACACCTATTCAGCTGCTATGGATACGACATTACGGATGGATGCACGCATATCACAGACTTCGGCCGTTTCTGGGCCGAAGAGGATTCGCACCGATGTGCCGTCGCAGAGGCAGCGCGCCAGATTCTTTCCGAGAGATGGGCCTGGCAGAGGATTTGGACGGGGTCAGTTATATGGTTCATATCCATAGGGACAGCAGCCGTCGCCAGGATGTTTTGGGTGCGGGAGTCCGCACCACCGTATCAAAGACTGTCTGGTGAGACGACAGGGAGCGGCGACAGTTCCACATGTGACCTTACCGCCATCACCACCTCCTCCTCAGAGAGCCCTACTTCCTACCACAGGCGATGCTCCACATCAGTTTGATGCATCCAGAGGCCGTGGACGTGGCGGCCCGATCCCGAGAGGACGAGGAGGCCGAGGCCGAGGACAGCCAGTTATTGGTGGGGTTCAGGCCCGAGTTTTCGCCTTGACACCGCAGGATGCGTAGGCATCCAATGCCGTTGTGACAGGTACCTTGCCAGTTTGCTCTTTCGACGCACGGGTATTATTCAACCCAGGTTCCATACATTCGTACGTATCTACACACTTTGCACCAATGTTGGGCCGTGAGTCATCGTCGTTAGATCAGCCGCTTGTTGTTATTACCCGGTAGGCGAGTCGTTTGTCGCTCGTTTTGTGTTTCGATTGTGTTCCGTTCGTATCGGGGAGAGGGATTCGTCGGTTGATTTTATTTTCCTCGATATGTTGGACTTTGATGTGCTTCTGGGCATGGATTGGCTAGCCACTTGTTATGCTTCGGTGGAATGCTGTGAGAAGGCAGTCAGATTTAGCTTTCCGGGAGAGCTAGTCCTTGTTATTCAGGGAGACCGCAACATCACCCTTCCCAGCTTGATTTCGTCTCTTCACGCTGGTCAGCTCTTGCGGAAGGGATGTCAGGGATTCTTAGCGTATATTTGTGATACTCGAGCTGCAGAGGTTCCGTTGGACCGGGTCCCGGTTGTTTGTGAGTTCCCTGATGTTTTCCCTGATGAGCTGCCTGGGCTACCGCCTGAGCGCGATATTGAGTTCTGCATCGATTTGATTCCCGGCTCGGGGCCTATTTCTATACCGCCTTATCGGATGGTCCCGGCAGAGCTTCGAGAGCTGAAGGATCAGTTGCAGGATTTGTTAGATAAGGGGCTTATTCGACCTAGTGTTTCTCCGTGGGGTGCTCCGGTCCTGTTTGTCAAGAAGAAGGACGGAAGTTTGCGCTTATGTATCGACTACCGCCAGCTGAACAAAGTTACCGTGCGGAACAGATATCCGTTGCCACGCATTGATGATTTGTTCGACCAGCTTCAGGGTGCTGGGTATTTTTCGAGGATCGACTTGCGATCAGGGTCCCATCAGCTGCGAGTTCGACAGGAGGATATACCGAAGACAGCTTTCCGTACGCGCTATGGTCACTATGAGTTTCTGGTGATGTCGTTCGGACTCACCAACGCCCCAGCTGCATTCATGGATTTGATGAACCGTACATTCAGGCCGTATCTTGACTTGTTCATCATCGTGTTTATCGACGATATCTTGGTGTACTCCCGGAGCAGAGAGGAGCACGAGCTGCACTTGCGGATTACGTTGCAGATTTTGAGGGAGCACCAGCTTTTCGCAAAATTTTCCAAGTGTGCATTCTGGTTGGACAGCGTCGGATTCTTAGGTCACGTGATTACAAGAGATGGCATATGTGTGGACCCGAAGAAGATTGAGGCTGTTCAGCAGTGGCCCAGACCGGCATCAGTTACGGAGATCCGCAGTTTCCTAAGCCTGGCTGGCTACTACAGGCGATTCGTTCAGGATTTCTCCCGTATTGCTGCACCTTTGACCGGATTGACCCGGAAGGGAGTTCCTTTCGTTTGGACGGAGGAGTGCGAGCATAGTTTCCAGCAGCTACGGACTTGTTTGACTACGGCGCCGGTGTTATCTTTGCCTTCAGGATCAGGCGGATTCGTGGTTTATTATGACGCTTCACGAGTGGGGCTAGGGTGCGTATTGATGCAGCATGACAGGGTGATCGCGTATGCTTCACGGCAGTTGAAGAAACATGAACAGAACTACCCCACTCATGATTTGGAGATGGATGCAGTGGTCTTTGCACTTAAGATCTGGCGACATTACCTATACGGCGAGTCGTGTCAGATATTCACTGATCACAAGAGCTTAAAGTATATATTTCAGCAGCGAGACCTGAATCTCAGACAGCGCCGTTGGATGGAACTAGTAAAGGACTACGATTGCGAGATTATGTATCACCCAGGCAAGGCTAATGTAGTAGCGGATGCTTTGAGAAGGAGGCCCGGGGGTAGTCTATCTTGTTTGCGCGTAGTACAGAGGCAGTCGTTGGCAGATTGGCAGACTTTATGCGACAGCCGGGTTGAGTTCGAGTTCACTCCGATAGGGGGACAACTTGCGCATGTTCGTGCACGTCCGCAGTTACTTGACCGTATTCGAGAGGCACAGTCCAGCGATGACCGTCTTTCAGAGATCATGGAGCAGATTAGGCAGGGCAGAGATTCCGAGTTCGTGATCGATGATCAGGGAGTACTGCGATTTGGGACTTGACTATGCGTACCAGATTTTGAGGGGCTGCGGCTTGAGATTCTTAAGGAGGCGCATAGATCGACATACAGCGTTCATCCGGGTTCCACCAAGATGTACCACGATTTGCGAGATGTTTACTGGTGGGACGGGATGATGAGGGACGTCACAGACTTCGTATCGAGATGCCTGACTTGTCAGCAAGTCAAGGCCGAGCACCAGAGACCAATAGGAGAGTTGCAGCCTTTGCCCATTCCGGAGTGGAAATGGGAGCAGATTTCGATGGACTTTGTGGTGGGTCTACCCAGGACCAGTCGAGGGTACGACTCCATTTGGGTGATCATGGATCGATTGACGAAAACGGCCCACTTCCTGCCAGTGAAGACCAGTTTCAGTTTTGCTCAGTATGCCCAGATATACATCGACGAGATTGTACGACTGCATGGAGTCCCGACGTGTATCGTGTCCGACAGAGGCACCCAGTTTACCAGCCGACTATGGCAGAGACTTCAGGAGGCATTGGGCACCCGTTTGAGTTTCAGCACAGCATTTCATCCGCAGACCGACGGCCAGTCAGAGCGGACTATTCAGACTCTCGAGGACATGCTCAGAGCATGCGTTTTGGACTTTGGTGGTAGCTGGGATCGTCATTTACCGTTAGTGGAGTTCTCCTACAACAACAGCTTCCAGGATACTATTCAGATGGCACCTTTCGAGGCATTGTATGGGAGGAGATGCAGATCGCCCGTCTGTTGGACAGACCTCAGCGAGAGCAGTATTTTGGGGCCGCAGCTTGTGCAGGAGACGACCGCAAAGATACAGTTGATTTGCGACCGGATGAGAACGGCTCAGAGCAGGAAGAAATCGTATGCAGACAGGCGCCGTCGCAGGCTAGAGTTCGTAGTTGGCGATCATGTTTTTCTGAGGGTCTCTCCGATGAAGGGTGTGATGCGATTTGGGTGAAAAGGAAAGCTTAGTCCCAGATTTGTGGGTCCCTTCGAGATTCTCGAGCGTGTCGGCGCAATTGCATATCGTTTGGCCCTTCCACCCAGCTTTCCCAATGTTCACCCCGTCTTCCATGTTTCGATGCTCCGCAAGTACCTTCACGACCCTGCGCATGCGATTCAGCGCCCGACAGTCTAGCTAGAGCGCGACCTTTCTTTTGCAGAGGAGCCGGTGGTCATCCTGGATCAGCAGGTGAAGAAATTGAGATCGAAAGTTATACCGATCGTCAAGGTCCTTTGGCGTGGCCCGAGCAGCGAGGAGGTCACCTGGGAGACCGAGGACGAGATGAGGAAGAAATATCCCCATCTCTTTGAAGGTACGCATAGCTAGATTTTTAAATTCGCGGACCGAATTTCTTTAAGGGGGGAAGATTGTAACGCCTTGAAAAGTCGTTTTGGTGTTTTCCCGAAAATCGGTGAAAATTTGGTATTTTTCCGTAAATCGTCTTTTTTGTATATTTGCAGTTTAGGCCTAATTATACCTAATTTGGATAGGTAATTGCTAGTTTTTAGTAGCTAATGAGTTACTTATAAAATTCTGGTCGTTTAAAATTTTCCCTAATTTTTCAATTTTTAATATTATTTTAAGCCGGTAAAAAAAATACATTAAATTAGCGATAAATACAAATTTAAATGGGCTAATTTTAATCTTTAAAATCATGTTAATTAAAATCCCTTTGTAATATAATTTTTTAGTATTTTATTTCAAGTTTTAATGGGTTTTTATTATGGAAAACAAAAACATAATTATTTTGAACTAAAACTTGCAAATATGGTATTGTGGGGGGTCTTTTTGCATAGAATTTCTTTGTAAAATCTCTCTCACTCATTCCTCACCCCTTTGGCCGGCCCCACCACTGCTGGATCAGCCACTTCCCCTCCATTCTTTTCTTCTTTGACTCATTCAAATGATTTAAATATAGGTTTTTATTATATTATTCTGGATAGGGGTATTATGGTAATTTGGGTGGGGCTTTGACTTGGATTCTTTTCCACAACTCCCCCACACCTCTCCCCACTCCCTCCTCAGCCCAAATTCCTGCAGAAAACAGACCCAAAAATTCTCCCCATTTCTCCTTCTATTTTGCTTCATTTTCACCTAAAAGATCCATCAAAATTCAAATTTCCTTCACAAATTCAAAGCAAAACCTTATTCCCTCTCTTCTCACATCCCAATTGGTTTAAATCTTGGAGAAAGGAGGTGCCTTGGGAGGCTAGGGCAAGCTAAGGTTTGAACTTGTGAGGTATAATTTCAATCTTTGGTTAAATTGTAGTTTAAAGTGTGCTAATTAGAACTTTGAAAATTGTTTTAGTGTTAATTTCTAATCTAGGTTTTAAATTGAATGGTTTGAGTTTAAACTAGGGTTTAGAAAACCATTTTTAAGTTAATTATTCTATTTTGCTATCTAGTGTTTTATACAAACCTAAATCTAAGAGGTTAACTTGCTTAATTGGCTTCAAATTAGTGTTAATTTAGTGTTTTCATGTATAGTTTGGATTGGAATTGCTAATTTTGAAAAATCAAGAAAAGGTTTGTGTATGGAAAGTGAGTTTTGATGCATGGTAAAGGGGTTAATTTAATTGTAGTGGCTTTCTAATGGTTTAATTTGGATGTTTGTGTGATAATGTGTACACTTTATCGCAAATCGGCGATGTTTGCACCGATTTTGGAATGTAAATGCTTACTAGTTTTTTTTAATGAAATTATGTGATGAATTATTATGATAACTTGATTATATTTTTAGCATATCCAACGACATTTAGGATGTGTGAGTGCGGAATTTTGTGTGATCGGGCTTTAGTTTTGCCGGGCGTCCCAAAACGACGATTCTATTTAGTTTTGCGATTTTCGTGTGTGTTCCGCGCACCTTGTGCACGTTGTGCCTAGCTTGTGAACGTGGATATTTTCGTTTGGGATTTGCGTTGTTTCATGATATGTAACCTTATGTTTTGTATTGATGCAAATTCCAGGTTCGGTCGCGGAGACTTCGGACGCGGCACGAAAAGGAAAAGCGGTGATTGGACGTAGCTAGCTGAGGATTCCGGTGAGTAGATTTAACATCTATGGGGGACTATCGTTTGGATGGCGCAGGTCGCCCGATAGTTTATGTAGTTAAAGATTTCTAGTAATATTAGTAACTACATCCATGTTTTATTTGACATACATATGTGAACCCATCATATAGGACACCTGCACCATTACTAGGGTTTTTATATGCAGCACGAGCACTATTCATGCGTACACACACGCCCTGGTAATTGCCATGCCACCACACTAGATAACCTATAATTTGAAACCTTTTACTATAATTGATGCTTAAACCTGTGCTATTGTTTTTAATTCCTTAAAATGAAATCGTAGGATTGCTATTCATGTGCATGTACCTCATCATATTATTTGTTCATGCCTAGTCTATTAATCATACATCGCAACTTGATTATTGATACCATATGCATTCATTATCATTGACATATGCACTTATGAGGATTTCTTGAGATTTTATGATATTTCTGGATTTCGGGGGAAAGCCGCAAAATTTCTAAACTTATTACCTTTTTAAAATATGTAAATTGCGGTTTTCTGGTGATGTAAGTGTCGTCCACCATGAGTTTGCTGTGGTTTTCGAGACCCGTTTCGAGGAGTTGGATGAACCTTCTCGGGTACATGGTGGGCCCGGTAAGGTACCCCGGTGCGAGAAGGTCGTGTTGTTGACGTTGAGCCTGGCAGGGGATAGACTACCTACCGGTGACTGTTTTGGCACGGCGGATATCCAGAGGATACCGACCGTGGCCGCGAGATGATGAGATATTGATATTTGAGATGGGTCAGCCGGACGGCTGAGGCCAGAGATACTATGATATGGATACATGAGATTGAGACAGTTTTGAGGTGTCGATGCTGGACACAGATTCTTGTTGATTCTATTGGTATTGTGCTGATATTTCAAAAGAGATTCCTAAAGGAAAAATATGATTTCTTATACTTACACATTCAGATCACGAGTTGATTCATATTGCATTCATACCTGCTAGTACATTCATGTTGCATACATACCTGCTAGTATATCCTGCCATACCTGTATTATAGATGCTAGGATGCTTATGTGCATGCTTGCGATAGCCTATATAGATGTTATTTATTACTCACGAGTTGGCAACTCACCCCCGTTGTGCCACAGCCTTTTGCAGGTCCGCTCCGTCAGTACAGTAGCGGCGGACGCACTTGCTTCTTTTGCCTGGACTCGAGGCTTTTGCTCGTAGGTGGGTTGTATTATTATTTTGTACCACCTTGTATATTATTTGTATCTAGAGTAATCCATCTACTGTATCTACCAGTATTGTTGTATATTGACCTAGAGACGAGAATGTGGATTTGTGGACTTTTTTTTATGCTGTATTTTAGGGTCGAGCTCACTTGAGTCGACATGCTGTTTTACTTGTGCTTCTTATGTTTATTTATGCACATTGCTGATTTACATTGCGTGTGATTTGTGACCGCCTTGTGGCGAAGAGCTAGCTCCCGCTTGGGGATGCCCCTTTTGTTGTATTTATATTTATTCTTGTTGTACCCATTTTGGGGGCCAGTTTTTACAAAGGAGACTCTGCCGAAATTTTCGGAAAAATTTATATTGTTTTTAAAAAGGCTTGATATGATTCATTTGATAAACTCGCTTTCAATTGATTGGTTTTCCCTCACTCTTCTGCTTATTTGGTTTTGATTTCTGGGCTTTGGCTTACTTATGTTACGGACACCTTGAGACGTTTCGTAACTTAAGTGCCACTCACGTTCCGTACCCTGCGGGTCGTGACAAAGTTGGTATCAGAGCGATAGGTTTTACCTTTTTGAGTGTAGGATGACCCTTTGTAGATGGAGTAAGTGACTTAAACAGGGTAACGTAGCGTGCAAATGTCCGCGGCATACATGCGATGCGGTACTCCGCCTAAGTGACTTTAGGATATACTTGCTTGAAATTCTTTCTTCAATTCCGTGTATCCTTTGATTCTATTGCACCGTTCTTATTATCCTGTTTCCTGAACTAGCTACTATGCCGCCGAAGGCTACGAGAGCGCAGAGAGCTGCCGCCCGAGATGAGATCCGAGCAGGCTAGTCCGAGATGAGGACCGAGCAGGGTGGGATACCTACGCCTCAGGGACAGACTGATTCGCCGTCCACAGGCCGCATGGATAGGCTTGAGTCTGGTATCGAGGAGCTACGACAGATGATGGGAGGTATGCAGGAGTTACGACAGATGGTGGGATCCCTAGTAGCGGCCAGTCGTGCACCGAGATCAAAGGATGTACCTACCACATCACAGACTACCATTGTGCCTGCTGCCCAGACAGTTGCTACTACTACCACCGTGGCTATCCCAGTATCGCTACAGGATTTCATGAGGCTAAGACCTCCAGTCTTCACGGGCACCGATGCAGCAGAGGATCCACAGACATTTCTTGACAGTTTAGCCAGGATCTGCCGTTCGCTCAGATGTTCTGACGATCGATGGGTGGAGCTTGCGAGTTTCCGTCTAGAGGGCCTCGCGCAGACATGGTGGGAGTCAGTCTTGAAAGGTCGAGCTGCAGGTCTACCGCTTATGACTTGGGCTGAGTTTACAGCAGTCTTTCTAGCTCGTTTCCTCCCAGAGAGCGTTCGTGACGCCAGAGCTCGTAGTTTTGAGGCCTTGATCAAGACTCCAGGGATGACGGTGTCTGAGTACGATGTCCAGTTCACGCAGTTGTCCAGATATGCTCCGTATTTGGTGGATACTGAAGAAAAGATGGTGAAGAGATTCGTGCAGGGACTTGACACCCAGCTATTTCTTGCTATTGGCGCCCAGTACTTCGACACCTATTCAGCTGCTATGGATACGACATTACGGATGGAGGCACGCATATCACAGACTTCGGTCGTTTCTGGGCCGAAGAGGATTCGCACCGATGTGCCGTCGCAGAGGCAGCGCGCCAGATTCTTTCCGAGAGATAGGCCTGGCAGAGGATTTGGACGGGGTCAGTTATATGGTTCATATCCACAGGGACAGCAACCGTCGCCAGGGTGTTTTGGGTGCGGGAGTCCGCACCACCGTATCAGAGACTGTCTGGTGAGACGACAGGGAGCGGCGACAGTTCCACATGTGACCTTACCGCCATCACCACCTCCTCCTCAGAGAGCCCTACTTCCTACCACAGGCGATGCTCCACGTCAGTTTGATGCATCCAGAGGCCGTGGACGTGGTGGCCCGATCCAGAGAGGACGAGGAGGCCGAGGCCGAGGACAGCCAGTTATTGGTGGGGTTCAGGCCCGAGTTTTCGCCTTGACACCGCAGGATGCGTAGGCATCCAATGCCGTTGTGACAGGTACCTTGCCAGTTTGCTCTTTCGACGCACGGGTATTATTCGACCATATATTTCCTTGCCATCTCTCTAATCCCTTTATATGTCTTTATTCATTACCTTCTGTACACCGCACTTAGGCTAAATGGTTTTCTTCCTTCCATACCTTTCGGTACCAGCCTAAGATTTGGAAGAAGACTATCCAATAAGAGCAATAGGTGTACCCTCCTAATACTAGAAGCTCACTCAACCTGAGAGAAGGGAAAGGGGAAAAGACAAACTGAATAATCCTATTCGATTTCTCCTGAACCGGAAACCATCTTCGAACTGGAACAAGTTCCTTCGAGTTCGTATGTAACTATACGATGGCGTATCGATCTTCGTAGTGAGTACGGAATGTTCAGGACAAATGCAAAGGTGAAGTAGGAGTGGCGATGATATACGCGGCTTTTTCGTGAATGATAGCAGTCGCAATTTCCTTTTGCCCTCTTTCTAATCCCTTTATATGTCTTTTCTTATTACTTTCTGTACACCACACTTAGGCTAATTGGTTTTCTTCCTTTCCTACCTTTCGGCACCAGCCTATGGTTTGGAAGAAGACTATCCAATAAGCGTAATAGGTGTACTCTCCTAAATACTAGGAGCCCGCGCAACCTGAGAGAAGGTAAAGAGAAAAGACAACTGAATAGTCCTATTCTATTTCTCCAGAACCGGAAACCATTCTCGAATCTGAAACAAGTTTCTTCGAGTTCGTATGTAACTATACGATGGCATATCCAATAAATGTGGATCTTCGTAGTGATACGGAATATTCCGGAGAAATGCAAAGGGTAATATAGGAGCGGCAACGATATATGTGACTCTGACAATCCAAAAGCCAAAGTGTTTTAAGAAGGTTCGGTTAACTTGGTTCTTGAGTTTTAGTCTAGGGCGGGTCAAGGTAGCTGCTAGAGAGAGAGAAAGAGAAGAAACACTCAGCGTGCACTTTAATCTAGATCAGAATGGTTATTTATTTATCTAATCAGTATGTCTCCCACCGTTTCCTCGAATTCTCCTTCAAACCCAAAAGGAGAATTAGTTAGGATCATCTAAAATCACCCAAGGAGTAACACTTACTCATCAGTGGGAATTAGGATCCAACTATCATCGCATGATAACTTGATAGAATCCACTCAAGTCACCACACTCTAGAAGGTATGCGCATGCCTGGCAAGTTTCCTGTATGTTTGAAACTCTCGATGTGATTTTTGCCCCTAGGACCCAAGTGACCTTGACACAGTCAACAAATCAAAAAGTCCTAGTCAAGTTCAACATGTCATTATCTTGATTGTATTAAACCCACCCGCACGAGCTCTTGACACGGTCAACAAGGCCACACGACTGTCCTAACCAATCTACATATACATGTGCTACAAACAAGCACCACTTAGCTATCACACATTACGCCTTGACACAGTCAACAAACGTATCACGAATAGTAAGTACTACTCGTAGGAAATGACGGAAGGCTACGGCTAGTTTTTGGCGAAAAACCTTTAAACGTAATGAACTTGATCTCGTTGAAGGAATCGAGTAGTTTTACAAAAATATAGTGGCGCAAACTTTCGCTAAAGAGGTCACTTCCTGTGAAGGGATCTCGGCTCTTTCCTCGTCGAATGAGGTGCAGGATATTCCTAACTGAATACCATGATGCAAAGCAAAGGAATCGATTATAGTAAACTTATTACATTGACGCAAACTTCTGCCCAAGGGGTCACTCCCGATGAAGGGATCTCGGCCCTTGCCTCGTGGAATGAGGTGCTCGATATTCATAACCGAATATCCCTGTACAAAACAAAAGCAAACGTCTGTAATGTCTGTTTTTAAAAACTTGGTTCTAACAATATCAAATAGGTTTGTTTTATCTTTGCATTGATCAAAATCAACGCAGTCCCATCAATTAAACAAATCATACCAGATAATAGAAAGAAAATATGATATACGTATATGCCACCCACATTCGCCACTAGGTCCCGTCATCACCCGTTAGGTTACTTAACTAACGGCAGAGCGGGGACTGGACTAGCGCAGATCCAAAACATATACAACATCTACTAGTATATACATAAATATATATAACAATCATCCCGGGCATGATATAAAGCAACATCACAGAAGCAACACAGAGTGGTGGATAATCCTGGAGCCCCGGGTCTCACTATAGCCGCAAATGAGACCCGACGTTCCCTGTCGTGTGGATAGCTTGTGCAATGAAAACCTAGACCCCTACGGATGTGGAAAGTTACCCGCCAATCCCAGAAGCGAGGCAACCCTAATCAACAATGTGAATGGGCCACCCAGCACTTCACAGAATCCGGTAACTTGAGCACCCTACCTTGGCTCAACCTGTATCCCCTATAAGTGCGGCGAATAGCCTGCCAATTCTAGAGTAAGGTCCTCTCCGTCTCAATGCCATGAGATGCGGACCCGTTGCCCTCTAGAACTCGACTATTCGTGCACTCCACCGCGGGGTAATCCTAATACAGAAAAGAAAAATGTACAAGGGTAATATCGACCTCAACCCGGTAGTGCCCCAAACAAATAATATACAAGCTGGCAGCGACGACAGTCCACAAGTCGGACGCTCGCCCCGCAATATCAAAAGTACATACTGAATCTAAACTGTACTACCATTGCACCACTGGCTATCCACCACGATGATCCAACCACAACCACAGCACAACACAAAATATCAACGCGAATGTCATGTTCGCAAACCCGTCTAAAAGAGCATATAGTAATTAGACGAGTTGTACCACATTAATGACATTCACGGTCGCAGATAGTAATGTATGCATTGTAAACATACGCATTTAAAATTTTGATCGACAAAAAAATTTCGTATTGGCCCCAAGTGCAATCCAGTACTCAAACAAATCTGGGCCAAAAACAAAATATCCCAGAAATCACATTTTCAAATAGTAGAGCACCAAAAGAAAATTTGTGCATAGAGGCCACAAAGAGACCGCGGAATCGCCGCAAAAAGGCACATAATGCGGCGCTTCCGCAACTGTTTAAAATGATCTTGTGTCCAATTTTCTTGTAGGCTTCTAAAATACCCTGCACGAATTTTTGAGACTCTGGAAATAATTTTTTAAACAGTTTGAAAAATCGGCAAAAACTGGGTAAATTGAAATCGTGATTTCGGGAATTTTTCTCGATCGATCTTTTAATCATGTAAGAACAAGCTAGTATAGGGTTAAAAGGTTGGCTCTGATACCATGTTGGTTTATGGCAGCGCCCCAGCCATCAATCCGTGGCCAAATGCGGAACAAATTTTTTCTAAACCGGCGCTACCGCAACCCTGAATATGGATCGACCATTAACCCTATATCTAGCAACCAATGAAAAGAGTTAGGAATGTTATACCGAATGATATGTGTTCTTCGGTCTTTAACCTCTTCCCAAGCTCCTAGTGTCCACCACGATCAATTTTGGTCGCCGGTCTCCCTCCATCGAAGATGATCTACCTGAGAGTCTATAAATCGAGCTCCTACTCCAAAACTGAAGTAACCAGGGTATCTAGTTTCCTAAACTTGATAGCCTAGAAGATGTAGAGTCTAATGGAGGATTAATTTGTCACCTGGGAACTGCTACCCAACTAAAACATGTTTGCACGACTTCTTTGAGCCGTGTTAGGGTATTAATCAAAGCACAGTGGAAACTTACACGAGACAAATGACGATCTCAGGTCAACAGACTAATCTGTACACATGTCACCTGGGAACTGCTATCTGACAATAGGTATAATACCGACTGGTATTTTCCCGGTGAGTCCGTCCAGTGTACTCATAACCCAATGAGCACCTGCATACTATCTTAGGTGAACAAACTAATACCAATGGCTTGTAAGACCGGCCACCGCCCCTCATCGGGGTCTCGACCAATATACACTAGTCTACTCTGGAGTATTGATGTCCAGTCTCGATACTCCCATGACTAGAGACATTTAAGGATGTGCTTATAGACCACCCAGCTCCCACGTATATGATCGCCATCATAATGCTGGTAGTTAAGCAGGAATCCTATGGGCTCTATCAACATATAATAGTGAACTGTAATGCCACCTAAAGCGTGTATATAATGATAAAGATAAACCAGATAACATACTATCATTTTGAGTAAGACTGTTCTACCTGTATAGGTCCTCCCTCAATCATCTAATCACGTGCCTGTAATTACAATAATTGACTTGAAGGCACTATAGCCAACATCATATACGTGAGAGTTGGGTGGTCTATAAGCACGTCATTAAATGTCCATAGTCAAGAGACTATCGAGACTGGGCATCGATACTCCGGAGTAGACTAGTGTATACTTTTCGAGATCCCGACGAGGGGCGATGGCCGGTCTCACAAGCCAATGGTGTCAGTTAGTCACCTAAGATAGTATATAGGTGCTCATTGGGTTATGAGTTAACACTGGATTGACTCGCCGGGAACATGCTAGATGGTATTATACCTATTATGAGATAGCAGTTCTCAGGTGACATGAGTACAGGTTAGTCTGTCGACCTGAGATCGTCATTTATCTCGTGTGAGTTCCCACTGTGCTTTGATTACTACCTTAAAACGGCTCGAAGGAGTCGTGCAAATAGGTTTTAGTTGGGTACAGTCCCGAGCCACATGGAGGAATTGAGTGGATCGTCGGGGATTCGTCTCTCCCAGTATTGGGGGTTGATGTCGCGCTGTGCACGGGTGGCCATCACCAGAAATCCTTGGCCAAGGTAGACGAGAATTACTGATTTGGATCAGTAGTTTCTCAGTGGGTGATGGGCTTCATACCGACACGAAATATTGCGTTATTAGGGGTCTGACTTTATCCACCCCCTAGACCCGATATGCGATACTTTTAGACGAACAGACCGGACTGTATGGAGATTATCACAGACATGCTCAGTAGGAGTTCGGATGAGATTGCTCGTCGGCCTTCCTTTCGCTTAATACCTGGTTAGCCGTTACGTACAGCTAGTGCCGCTGAAGTGCTTGTGGCTAAACCCACTACCAGCGTATTGACGAGTCTTTAGAGTCCCACACAGAGGGTTTCTCTGGTTCAGGCGAAATGATGTAGTAGCCGTATTTTGATACGTGCAGGGCTCCGATCGAATGATTGTATTAGTTACCCAGACTTTCGATCGGACGGTTGATAATACTAGCCGGCTCGGGTTTAAGCTTGATTATTAAATTAGGTATTGATTTAATAATTTATGTATATGTATTTCGATGTGTATATTTTAGTATTATGTTCTTTGTGTTATTCTATCTCTTTGGGTATTCATATTTTGGTACGAATACGGGTATATATATACAGTTTAGTGTATTCCTTATTTATACGGAAAACATTCTAGATGATGGACACCTCATTTTAGATTTATCCATTTATTTTAAATGGAAAAATGAGGTGTAAAGGTAGTGAGGTGAGAATGGTGAGAACCATGTTTTAATAGTGTTGACAAATGAATTGTTAATTCATTTGTGCAAACTATTCAAGTATAGTTGCTAAATGTTTATTGAAAAATATGTTTTACAAAACCATGCTTCATCTTTTTCTCTCTGATGGGAATTCTCATTCTCACCATTTTTGGTTATCTCTCCTCACTTACCTTTCTTGAGTTCCTCCACCTTCTTCTTCATCTTCTACTCTACTATCTCATGTGTTGAGAATCAAGGGTAGAAGAGAGATAGATATACACTTAGAACAACTCACTATATTCCTAGACACTCTAGATTAGCAACCTAAAGTCCCTAGTTGCTCCATTAGATTCTTAGTGTAGAGCTAAAGCCATGAGCCACACCCCTCGGGAGGATCATCTTCGACGGAGGAAAACCGGCGGTCAAGCTCGATCAAGATGATCTCAAGGAGCTAAGGAAGAGAGTAGAAGACCGAAGGACACGGATCATTCGGTAAAACAATTCTACTACAGTAGATAACATCTTTGTAGCTTGCTAGTTTCATGTTTAGTTTCGATTCTAGATACTTGTTTCTAGCGCCAAGTTCTTTAACACCAAAAATTTTCGTTCTGCAACGGCCGCGGTCGACGGTCAGGGTGCTAGGAACCCCAATAACCTGAATAGGCAAGCACTCACTTTCTCCGGCTCCCTGGGACTCGAGAGAATTGACCCCGCTTAAACCTATATTTATTAAAGTTCTTAAAATATTGTTTTGTATATCTCGAGTGGGTTTTAAGAAAAATATTTTAAGATAGATTAAAAATAAATCTCGAGGGTGATTTGTATTACTTAGGATTTTCATGAACATGTATTTTAAGTATTGGGTTATTTTATTGATAAATACTTAGCTTTTAAAAGTTTATGGTATTTTATTGAAAACTAGTCCTTATTGGTAATTTGATGGTATTTTATTAACATTTTTTTTAAATCTTTCATTTTTAGAGAAAATATAGTTTCATAATATAATGAAAATATGGACTTATAGTTTTTATATAATTTTAAAAAAATAGTTTTATTTAGAAATTTGCATTTCTTAAAAACCGTATTTTATTTCATTTCGAGATCGAATACTCCGTGAGAAGTTCTGCATCTCGCTCTACTATCCCAAGGATGTGCGATAATCCACAATATCCATTAACGGGTCCCCTAACGAGGGTTGTAGAGGCGTATTTGTCAAGAATTACAAAATACCGCTTTAGAAGAAACCCGGTTTTTTTTAAAAGATATGGTATTTTATTGTAAAGTTATTCTTTGAATCAAATATACATGTTTTTAGGCATCGTGCTATGTGACCAAAGTGTGCGTGTGTGGTAGGTCGTTACCCCGTGAAGTTTTCCTAAAGGTATTGTTTAAACATTTTGTCGAAAAGTTGTGATAATAAAGTTCAAGGTATTTTAATGAAAAGTTAGTTTTATAGTTGTTCCACATGAGAATTTTGATAATACTTGAATCTAAACATTGGTAATTAAAATTACAAATAATATGGTAAAATTAGATTGACCAATATATAAAGGAAAAGAGAGTTCTAGGGTTTAGAAAAGAAAGGTATCGGTAATAACTCCACTTTACCGATATATAATTTGGAGATGAATTTCAATGAAAGGAAGGAGAGTTGGGAGGGACTTACGATTTGGAAATCTCAAGGAAAGAGTAAGGAAGAAGAGAGAGGCTTTATGGCATTGCGGGAGCTCCGGAATTGGCTTCGATCTTCGATGGAAAGAGTTTGGTCGCTAACTCCACTTTACTCCACTTGCACTAAGGAACTTTTTGAGAGAGTTTTAACTAGAATTTTAAGAATGGTGAAGAGATAAAGCATAGGGTGGTATTTATAGTGAATAATTAGGGTTTGGAAATTAAAATTTTGGATTAAAAATCATTAAAATGATGTTAAATGGTGTAATGAAAGGTCTCTATTTAAATGCAGGGAAATCAAATAGTACAGAGGAGTTAAGGGGAGCTAAAGAGAAAAGTGTGCAAAGCATGGAGCTCATTGGAGCTCATCCGACCGTCGACGCCGGCCCTATGGCCAATTTAGCCGGTCGCATCTGAGGCAATTGCCTCGAGATTCGTGCCACATAGGTTTTTCTGTATTTACTCCATTTTGCAAATGTTTGATTTTTCTGAAACGTTTCCTTTCCCCATGTATTGCACTGGTAACTCTTGGGTTTCAAAAAATAAAAAATAAAAAATAAAAAAAATAATCGTGTCCGATGGGAATCGAACACACAGTCTACGTCACAACAGTGCAATGCTTTACCAGTGAGCTACAAGTTATTTATTGGTATTATTTAATAGAAATAATTTTTAACTCTTACACATGATATAATACTCTTTTCTGTATATTAACAGGAAAATTTCTGTACAGAGAATTCAGAGTCATTACAAAAGTGTTCGATCGACGTTTTTAAACACGAGTTTTTGGTAGTTTCTGTCCAATTTTCAAACGTTGAGATTTTCACAATTAAAAATGCTCAGAAAATCGTACAGGGTATTTTATGGAGTCACAAGAAAAACGAGGGTCCAATTCCTCTAAGTGGCCGCGGAACCGCCGCCTTGACCATGTTTTGGCTGTGGTTCCACCGCCGACTTAAGGTCTTACATCCTCGTTCTTCTTGTGCTGCTTCAAGTTGACATTTTAGATTTTCTGAATATTTTTAATGAGACTCAAGTGGTTGAGATCTCTGTGAATTGCTGTTGTTTGAAACATCAATCGAAATGTTTAACATCTTCTAGATTGCTTTGGATTTGTGATACAATTTTTGGAATCCACATTGATTAGTTTTGCAAAAACTAGTTATCAATTTTTAAATCTAGCATTTTAGTTTCAAATGGTAGATTACTACGGAGTTTGGATTCGGATCGAAACTCCATAGTAATCTCGTATCGTACGCGGATACTCTCCAGGAGACAATAGTATATAGCCACACCCCATTGCCCCGAACAAGTGACTATAGGAGAATCTCATGGCCAAGAGCATCCACTCGGGTGCTCGCGGCCGCGGTGTTCTGCCCAAGTGCACTTCGTTGACGGCCTCGGGGGTGTGGCCATCTACTAAAGTTCCTGACGAGCATTCGATCTTTCAAATCGGGAATCTTGTTGAATTGCCCGACTTATTTTTTGAAAAGTGTTTTCAATTCGAGACTTAAATGCAAGGTTTATAAGGTTAGGCATGAAAATCGGAATATGTGATAATCTGGGTTTATGATGTCTAAAGATGTGGATTCTAATTATTGTAGTTTTCATTTCTTTTCTGCGACCGTAAGTGTAATATGTTGTAGTATACCCGATCTAGTTGCTATACGAAAACGAAATTAGGGATACGCATATTTACTTACGTTGATGACATGTGATATTATTGTGTTGCTTTCGATATGTTATATTGGATCATCGTGATTGAATAGCCGGGTTTTTTTTTATGTGAGATGAGAGTTTTTCAATTTTCATTCATATAAATATTTGTATGTAATATTCTTTTATTTGGAAATTTCCGGGTTAGGGTTGTTGTCTCTATTCGATGTATATTATTTACTTTTCCGCATTAGGATAGACCCAAGGCGGAGAGCACAAGTAACCAGGTTCTAGGGTCCAGTGGGAGGCCATCTCGAGGAGTCGAGAATGGTCGCCTAACTCTAGAATTGGCAGGATTGTTTGCCACTCTCGTAGGGGTCTAGGGATGTGGGCTTGGCTATTCATCACGACCGTGGAATCCGTGTTTTTCGTTATTGGCTTAATCTAAAACACGGACCTCCTACTATATCCTATAATTCATATATCTGCTTCTGTTGTACTATTCTGTGATGTGATATGATCATATAACTGCGTGAGACAAATGTACTTAAATATATATATATATATATATATATATGATTTACTAGTATACACTATATATGTTTTGCATCTGAACTAGTCCTGACCCCGCCCTGCCGTAAGTTAAGTAATCTTACGGTGAAGATCCGGGTCTCTGTGGCAAATGCGGATGACATATATGTGTGTTTTATTTTCGTTTCTTCTGTGATGTTTAGGAAACATAATTGATGGGATGACATTAATAAGATTAATAAAAGAAAGGAAACCTAAAAGATTTTGTAGAATCAAAATTTTCAAAAAGATAGCTCTGGTTCTTATTTTGCATAGTGGGATTCCATTATGAATATCACGCACCTTATTCGATAATGACCTTTTTAGCAAAACTAGCATATGCTACAACCCACTCGGTTTGTTTTGAAAACTACTCGATTTTTAAAACAGAGCTTAAACCACTCCTTTTCAAATGACTAGATTCTACAACGATATCAAGTTCATTACATTAAAGGTTTTCTTCAAAACCAGTCATAGCCCTCCGTTATTTCAGTGCTATTTAGTATTAATGCTGCGTTTGTCGACCTTGTCGAAGCGTAGTGTTCGGTAGCTAATTAGTGCTTTTCTGCCGCATGCTGATGCGATTGGTTATGATAGTCGTACGGCTTTGTTGACCTTGTCAAGAATCGTGCGGGTGGGTCTAAATCAATCATGAAATGACGGGTTGAACTTGACTTGCGGTTTATGGTTTGTTAACCTTGTCAAGGTCATAAACCGCATGGGGTAAAAACAGATATCAGGAATTTCAAGTGTTGAAATTTGCAATGAGATTGCATACCTTCTATATGATAGTTGGATCCCAATACCCCTGTGATTAAGTGTTACTCCTGAGATAGTTTTCCACTTTACAATTAACTAATCCAGTAGGTGTCTGAGAAAGGTGTTAACAGGGTTATACCCCTGCGGAAACGAGATTATTTAATTAGTTCCATGCGAAAGCACGGGGAGACTCCCTCAGAGTACCAACACCTACCTGGCTGACCGATTAGCGAACTTGTAGGGTGTAATTAGTCCCGGCTAATCTTATCTTTTAGGGTTTGAAGGAAAATTTGATAAAAATAGTGGGATCCATCCTGATTAGATAAGATAATAACCAGTCTAATCTTGCAAGAGCGTACGCTAAAGTGTTTTCTTCTCTCTCTCTCTCTATAGGTAGAGACCATGTCACGCCTTAATAAAGATAATAACATGGATGTATTAACCGAATCTGCTTATTATACTGGGCTGGAGAACGTTGGTTCCGCTCTATCTTATGACAATTGTAATATGTCTGGGTAAGGGATAGAGGAATACAAGGATTTTCACGCAACCCGAATGAAGAAAGAGAATTCTGATGCTTCTTTTTCGGGTGAGTTGGTTATTGAGAACTGTTTCTCAGTCTACTCTACGTCCTGAGTATTAGATAATAGATCAAGTTCCCACATTTGTAATATGTTATAAGGGTTAAAGAAAAGTAGAGAACTGGGAAAGGGTGATATATATGTCTCTCAGAGTAGAGAATGGAGCAATTATTGCTGCCGAAGCTGTCAGCGAATATCACCTAGTATTACCAAATGGTAATACATTGATTTTGAACGACTGTTATTTCATACCGTCGATAATGTGCAATATAATATCCGTTTCTTTATTAGATTAAGAAGGATATAACTCTGCATTAGAGAAAAATATTATGAACATTTTCCTAAATCAAGTGTTGATTAGGTTTGGTACGTTGTGTAATAGTATATACGTTCTAAATCAAAATATAGTTCTAAACATACAAAATACACACAAGAGGAAAAGTTCAGAAATGAACAAAGCCTTCTTGTGGCATTGTAGATTTGGTCATATCATGCGACCAGACGAGCTAAGTTGCATAAAAATGGATATTTAAATCCGTTCGAATTTACATCTTATGAAATTTGTCAGTCGTGTCTCAAAGGAAAGATGACCAAAACGCCATTTACGGAACACGGAGAAAGAGCTACTGAACTCTTGGGACTGATACATAGTGATGTATGTGGTCCTATGTCTACACATGCCAGGAATGGTTTCTCGTACTTCATTACATTCACCGATGATCTCTCAAGATTCGGACATGTGTTCCTGTTGAAACACAAATCTGAAGGTTTTGAGAAATTCAAGGAATATAAGAGCGAAGTAGAAAACCAGAAGGGTATAAGTATTAAAATCCTTCGATCTGATCGAGGGGTTAAATACTTAAGCACGAAATTCCGAGATTATCCAAAAGAGAATGGGATTCTCTCTCAGCTTACTCCTCCGTATACACCACAGCACAATGGTGTATCGGAGTGGAAGAATCGCATCCAATTAGATACGGTGCTCTCTATGATGAGTACTGCTAAGTTACTTATTTCCCTTTGGAGTTATGCACTTGAGATAGCTGCATACCTATTGAATCAAGTTCCAACAAAATCTGTATCTAAAACACCATATGAGATATGGAGTGGAAAGAGACCATATCTTAAACGAGTTAAGATATGGGGTTGTCCGGCCTATGTTAAAAAACAAAATCCGGACAAACTCGAAGCACGATCAGTTTTTTTTCAAATTTGTGGGATATCCAAAGAATTCACATGGATATCTATTCTACCACATTAAGGAACAAAAAGTGTTTGTTGCTCAACATGCCACCTTTTTAGAAAAAGAATTTCTTGTAAAAGAAATTAGTGGTAATGAGGTAGAGTTGGAAGAAGTTCCAGATACACAAACTACACCTGAAGATTTGGTAAAACCGGAAGATTAAATAGTCCCAGACGAACCTCAGCCACTCCGCAGATCTAGTAGAGTTCATCATCCACCTGAGAGATATTACGATTTTCTTATAGACAGTGGGATCGAGGATTGCATCATGGAAGATAATGACCCAACTAGTTTCGAGCAGGCCATCACAAGTGGGGACTCTGTGAAATGGCTGGATGCTATGCGATCTGAGATGGAATCCATGTACACCAACAAAGTATGGACTTTGGAAGTTGCTCCTGAAGAGGTAAAACCTATTGGGAGCAAGTGGATCTTCAAGAATAAAATTGGTGTAGATGGAAAGGTTGAGACGTTCAAAACTAGACTTGTAGCAAAAGGTTTTTGTCAACGACCAAGTGTCGACTATGATGAGGCCTTTTCACCAGTGGCTATGTTTAAGTTCATCAGGATCCTACTTGCCATTGTTGCATACCATGACTATGAAATCTGGCAGATGGACGTCATGACCGCTTTTCTAAATGGTGATTTAGAAGAGAGCGTGTATATGACACAGCCAGAGGGCTTCGTAGACAGTGGGAGCAGCGGAAAGGTGTGCAAGCTGCTTAAATCAATCTACGGATTAAAGCAGGCGTCGCGGAGTTGGAACATCTGTTTTGATATAGCAGTCAAAGAGTTTGACTCCATCAAAAATATAAATGAACCATGTATATATAAAAAAAAGTTGTAGAGAGTAAGTTTGTCTTCTTCGTATTGTATGTGGATGACAAACTGTTGATAGGAAATGATGTTCCTATACTACACTCGGTCAAACTCTTCCTATCATAAAAGTTCTCCATAAAAGATTTAGGTGATGCCTCCTACATCCTCAGGATAAAGATCTATAGGGATAGATCTAAAAGGAAGTTGGGATTGTCCCAATCCAGATACATAGACACCATACTAAAGAGCTTTAGTATGGAAGATTCTAAGCGTGGTAATTTATGCACTTGTTCAGGAATCACTCTCTCCAAAGAGATGTCTCTCAAGACAGATTTGGAAAGGGCTCGCATGAACATGATACCCTATGCTTCTGCAGTTAGGTCTATCATGTACGCGATATTATGCACCAGACCGGATGTAGCTTACGCACTTAGTGTGATAAGTAGGTATCAATCAAACTCAGGGGAGAAGCACTGGATAGCTGTGAAGAACATTCTTAAGTACTTGAGAAGAACTAAAGAGATGTTCTTGGTGTATTGTAACGGAGAACTCCAAGTGGAGTCCTTTACCGATTCGAGCTTTCAATGTAATAAGGACGACAGCAAGCCTGTCTCGGGCTTTGTTTTCACCCTCAAAGGAGGGGCGGTATGTTGGAAGAGTTCTAAGCAAGATACTGTTGCAGAATCGACGATGGGGGCTGAATACATCGCTGCTAACGATGTTGCCAAAGAGGTTTTCTGGATGAAAAAGTTCATTATTGAACTTGGTGTGGTTCCATCCATTGAGAATCCAATACCTTTGTATTGTGATAACAATAGAGCTATGGCTTTGGCCAAGGAATCCCGGTCCCATCAACGATCCAGACGTATTCTGAGGCAGTATCACCTGATCTGGGAGATAGTTGATCGCCGCGAGATCGAGGTCAGGAGAGTAGACATGAAGGACAACACGGTGGATCCACTCACGAAGGCCCTTCCCCAGACACAGTTCGAGAGACTTTTTGGGATGTTAGGTATGCAATACTACAACAACTAGTCTTAGTGCAAGTGGGAGATTGTTAGGAATATGTATGCTCTAGATGCCATTATTGTATATTATAGTGGATGCTTGGACAAATATATAGAGTAATTTCAACATGATAGTATGCTATCTGGTTGTTCTTTATCTTAACATATACACTTTTTTTAGGTTACTGTCTTTTTGATACATGTTGATAGAATGTTGGCTTGACTACTAGGACTATGATGCAGATCATACTAGTGGGGCTTGTGTAGTCCGCAAGCACATTCTTTAACAGATTATAGTCGAGGGTGTTGGATATGTATGCCCTAGAGGCCATTATTGTATATGTATACATGTGGATGCTTAGACATATGTATGTACAGGACAATCTTGCTCGATATGATAGTATGCTATCTAGTTTGTCTTTATCTTAAAATGTGCATATGTTTTACTTGTTATTACGTATCATCTATACATGTTGATAAAGCCCGTAAGATCATTGCTTAACTGCTTGCGTTGTGATGGCAATCATATTTGTGGGAGCAGGGTAGTCGATAAGCACATCCTTAAAAGGTCCCTAGTCGTGGGAGTATCGAGACTGGGCATCGATATTCCAGGGTAGACTGGTGCATACGTTTCTAGACCCCAATGAGGGGCAATGGTTGGTCCCGCAACCATTGGTCTTTTGCACCTAAGATTGTATACAGGTGCTCACTGGGGGTGAGTATACTAGACGGACTCGCCGAGAACTTCCAGATAGTACTATACCTCTCGTCAGATAGCAGTTCTCAGGTGACTTGAGTACAAGGTAGTCTTCAGACCTGAGATCGTCATTTGTCTCATATGATTTTCCACTGTGCTTTGATCACTACCCTACCACGGCTCTACTGAGTCATGCAAACAGGTTTTGGTTGGGTACAGTCCCGAGCCACATGGAGGCAGTGAATGATTGTTGGGGATTCATCTCTCCCGGTATAGGGAGTCGATATCGCACTGTGTTTGATTGGTCGGGACCATAATGTAAGTCCGTGTTGCCCACCCCGGTGCTTACGGGGAGGCGGAAAACATAATAAAAATCGGATTTTTAATGACTTAGGCAACATGGACTATGCTTGTGAGGATCTTTGCTAAACATAAACTAGCTAACTCTAACTACAAAGTAGCTAAGTGAAGAAAGGTTATACCTTTGGTCTTTAGTCCTTCTCTCCTTGCTCCTAGGTATGGTAGAAAAGGATCACCTTGCTTGTCTTCTCCCGTCAAAGAAGGATCCACCCGAAAGCCACCACCTTTAGCTTCAACTCCAAGCTAGGAGTAACTAGAGTGCAAGAAATGCTAAGACTTGAACCCTAGAAGTGAGTAGAGAAGATCAAGAGAGGGTTTTTCTCAAGCTATTTGTTTCTCAACACATGAGAGGGAGAGAGCTTGAGGGAGAGGATGAGCAAGAGAGAGAAAAGAAATGAGAGAATGAGAAAATTAGTGAGCCATTCTCACTAATATGTGAGGATAAGTTTAATTAGATAATTAGCTTGAAAATTGTCATGATAAATCATGAATTGACCATTATCATTTCATTTTTGCAAAGATCAAAGAGCATCTTCCAAATGAAATGATTATGGTCAAGTTGTCAACATGGTCAACAAGTCAATGAAGTCAAATTGTCAACAACAACCATGCACAATAATTAAGCTAATTATCAATTAACAATAATCCACACAAAATCAATAGGGTTAATAAAATGACAAAGGCCATTAACCCTAAACAAGGTCCTCTCCCCCAATCTCAAGCAACTGTGCATACGCACCCGCATTCGTGATCCGAGGAACACGAACACAATGAGAAAAACCAATCTCAAATCATATACTAGGATCCGGCTTAAACCAAAGCCCGCTAGTATAAACTGTCCGGACAGCAAACGTGCACAAGTGCGCGGATGCGAACGAACCCTGTCGCAAAACCATGCGACCTCTACTCGTTTTGCCTAAAGGCGAATAGCTCTCTGTGTGGGACTCTAAAGACTCGACACTACGCTGGCAGTGGGTTTAACCACAGACCGCAAGCGGCACTAGCTGTACGTAACGGTCCCCAGGTAGATGTCGATAAGAAGACTGACGAGGTGAACCCCATCTGCACTCCTACTGAGCCTGTATGTGACAGTCTCCGTACAGTCCGGTCTGTTCGTCTGATACATCGCATGGCGGGCCTAGGGGGCGGTGAACGTCAGTCCCCTACTAGCGGTACAAGTCGTGTCGGAGTGTAGCCCAGAACACCCTGAGATAACACTGGAAACCTACCAGTATATCTCGCTTGCCCTGGCCAGGGACTACTCGTGTAATGGCTCTCCTAGACACAGCGCGATGTCAACCCCCAATACCGGGAGAGACGAATCCTGTCTAACCGTCACTGCCTCCAAGTGCTTCGGGACTGCACCCAAAAACTACCTGTTTGCACAGCTCCTTTGAGCCGTGGTAGGGTAGTAATCAAAGTGCAGTGGGAACACACTCGAGGCGAAGTGACAGTGTCAAGTCAGCGGACTAAGCTGTACTCATGTCACCTGGGAACTGATAACTGACGATAGGTATATTACCAACCAACAGTTCCCGACGAGTCCTGTCCAGTGTACTCGTAACCTAACGAGCACCCGCATACTATCCCAAGTACGACGTACTAACGGCTGTGGGACAGACCGTCTCCCACACTGGGATGAGAAGCGCATACGCTAGTCTACTCCGGAGTATCGATGCCCTGTCTCGATAGTCCAACGACCAGGGACCTGTATAAGGATGTGCTTATAGATTACCCAGCTCCCACGTGTGCGAGCGCCATCACAACGCTGGTAATCAAGCAAAGATCCTAAGGGCTCTACTAATATGTATACCAGCAATATGCTAAAAGAAACACATGCACATATTAAAGCAGAGACAAACCAAGTAGCATACTACCATTTCGAGCAAGATTGTATATACAATTGTGAATATCCCAAGCTTCCATTAAGTAATATACAAGCTAGTATGATACAGTAATGGCCTCTAGGGCATATACACTAACAATCTCCCACTTGCACTAAGGCCATGTACTGGCGTATCGAAGACCTATCATCTCGATCAGCCGCTCGAACTGAGTCTGGGGCAAGGCCTTGGTGAATGGATCTGCTGTGTTATCCTCTGATGCAACTCTCCGGACCTCGATCTCCTGGCGATCCACGATCTCCCTGATCAGGTGATACCGCCTTAAGATGTGTCTGGATTTCTGATGGGACCTGGGTTCCTTCGCTAAAGCTATAGCCCCGTTGTTGTCGCAATACAGAGGTATTGGGTCAACAATGGACGGAACCACCTGAAGTTCTTTCAAGAACTTCCTCATCCAGACAGCTTCTTTTGCGGCATCAGATGCAGCGATGTATTCCGCTTCCATAGTCGAGTCAGCAACGGTTTCCTGTTTGGAGCTCTTCCAACACACCGCCCCTCCATTGAGGGTAAAGACAAAACCCGACATGGACTTGGAATCATCCTTGTCACTCTGGAAGCTGGAGTCAGCAAAGGCCTCAACCTGCAGGTCTTTTCCGCCATACACCAAGAACATCTCCTTAGTCCTTCTCAGGTACTTGAGAATGTTCTTTACTGCTATCCAATGTTTCTCCCCTGGGTTTGACTGATACCTGCTTACCACACTCAGTGCATAAGCCACATCTGGTCTGGTACATAACATCGCATACATTATAGAGCCTACCGCAGAAGCGTAGGGTATAATAGACATGCGATCCCTCTCCAAATCAGTCTTGGGAGACATCTCTTTGGAGAGGGTGATCCCGTGACAAGCCGGTAAATTACCGCGCTTGGAATCTTCCATACTGAATCTCTTCAGTATGGTGTCGATGTACCTGGACTGCGAGAGTCCTAATATCCTCTTGGATCTGTCACGGTAGATCCGGATACCCAGAATGTAGGAGGCATCACCCAGGTCTTTCATGGAGAACCTGTGTGACAAGAACCCCTTGACAGATTGTAGCATAGGAATGTCATTTCCTATTAAGAGAATGTCATCCACGTATAACACGAGGAATACTACAGTTCTCGCTACAAATCTACAATAGATGCATGGTTCATCTGGATTTTTGATAAAGCCAAATTCTTTGACCGTCTCATCAAAACAGATGTTCCAACTCCGCGATGCCTGCTTGAGTCCATAAATGGACTTGAGCAACTTGCATACCTTTCCGCTGCTCCCACCCTGAATGAAACCCTCTGGCTGGTCCATATAGACACACTCCTCTAAATGACCATTTAGAAAAGCTGTCTTTACGTCCATCTGCCAAATCTCATAATCGTGGAAAGCAGCGATAGCAAGAAGGATCCGAATGGATTTCAGCATAGCTACTGGAGAAAAGGTTTCGTCATAGTCCAAACCAGGTCGCTGACGAAAACCCTTTGCTACCAGTCTAGCTTTATAGGTCTCAACCTGTCCATCTACACCAATCTTCCTTTTGAAGATCCACTTGCATCCTACGGGTTTTACCCCGTCTGGAGCAATGTCCAACGTCCATACTTTGTTGGTGTACATGGACTCCATCTCGGTCCGCATTGCATCCAGCCATTTTACCGAGTCGACGCTCTGAATGGCTTGCTGGAAGCTAGTAGGCTCATCACAATCTAGGATGCAGTCCTCTCTATCCCCGTCAATGAGAAAACCGTAGTATCTCTCGGGCGGATGAGACTGCCTACTACTCCTGCGGAGCGGCGTAGGAATGTCCTGTTCTTTTGAACCTTCTGGTTCCACTAAACTTTCAGTAATAGTTTGTGGTTCTGGAATTTCTTCCAGTTCTATTGCGCTCCCACTTATTTCTTTTTCTAAAAACTGATGTTCCAGAAAGTGGGCATTGCGAGAAACAAGGACTTTTTGTTCCTCTGCGTAATAGAAAAGATACCCCCTGGAGTTCTTTGGGTATCCCACAAACTTGCACAGTACTGAGCGTGCCTCGAGCTTGTCCGTATGCTGCTTTTTGACATAAGCTGGACATCCCCAAATCTTCAAGTATTGAAGATAGGGTTTCTTCCCACTCCATAACTCATATGGTGTGGTAGGCACAGTCTTAGTAGGAACACGGTTCAAAAGATATGCAGCTGTTTCTAGCGCATATCCCCAGAAAGATCGCGGTAACTCAGCATTACTCATCATGGACCGTACCATATCCAATAGGGTTCGGTTCCGTCTCTCCGATACACCGTTATGTTGCGGGGTGTATGGAGGAGTAAGCTGAGAGAGAATTCCATTCTCTTTTAAGTAATTCAGGAATTCGGCACTTAAGTATTCTCCTCCTCGATCCGATCTTAGGATCTTGATACTTTTGCCGGTCTGTTTTTCTACTTCATTCTTATATTCCTGGAACTTATCAAAAGCTTCGGATTTATGCTTTATTAAGAAGACATGTCCGAATCTTGAGAAATCATCCGTAAAAGTTATGAAGTAAGAAAAACCGCTTCGCGCATGTGTAGACATTGGACCGCACACGTCGCTGTGTACGAGTCCCAAGAGCTCGCTCGCTCTTTCTCCGTGTCCAGAAAACGGAGCCTTTGTCATCTTTCCTTTGAGACAGGATTGACAAGTTGCATATGATTGATATTCGAACGAATCTAAATATCCTTCAGTATGTAACTTAGTCAATCTTCTCTCGTTGATGTGACCTAGTCTACAATGCCATAAGAAAGTTTTATTAATATCTGGAGACTTTCTTTTATGTGTATTCTGGATATTGAAAACCTGTGGTTGGTTTAAAACGTAAATACCGTTGTTTAATGTACTTGACCCAATCAAAACTTGATTAAGGTGAATGTTCACTACATTACTTACAAATGCAAATTCATAACCTTCTTTAGATAATAAAGATACAGAAATGATATTACAGGTTGCATTTGGTACATAATAACAACTACGCAACACCAAAAAGTGTCCATCTGATAATCCCAGGTGATAGTCCCCCACGGCCTCTGCATCCATGCTAGCACCGTTCGCAACTCTGAGGGTCATGTCACCTGCCTTCAAAACTCTACGCTTTCTCAACGCCTGCAAAGAATTACAGATATGAGATCCTGATCCGGTATCCAATACCCAGGATGTAGAGTTTATTGATAGACAGTTTTCAATAACATACACACCTGAAGCTGAAGCTGCAACTCGCTTCAAATCCTGTGTTCTGGCTTTCCAAGCCTTGCAATCTTGTTTCCAGTGGCCACTTTTGTGACAATAGAAGCATTCTTCCTTCCCCACCAGCTTCCCCGCTACCTTTGTTGCTTTACCCTTTCCCTTCGTATCCACTTTACCGACACCGCCTCTTGGTTTGGCGGGGGCTTTCTTCTTCTTGCCCTTGGCTTTCGCCCTGGACCTAGAAGAGGAAGATCCTCCTACAAACAAAGTGGATGTCTCCCTACCCTTCTGTAGGGTGCCCTCAGCAGTCCTCAACATGTTCAGAAGCTCGGCAAGTTCAACCTCCTTTCCTTGCATGTTGAAGTTAAGAATGAACTGGGCGTAAGTGGAAGGAAGGGACTGGAGAATCAGATCAGTATAGAGTTCATTCTCCAACGTGGTCCCAAGGTCCGCGAGCTCCTCTATGTAGCCGATCATCTTAAGCACGTGGTCCGCTACCGATGATCCGACGGCCAACCTTGCCGAAAAGAGCTTCTTCGACACTTCGTATCTTGCGATACGAGACTGCTCTCCATACAGTTCTTTTGTATGGAGAAATATGGACTCTAGGTCCATATTCTCGTGCCTCCTCTGATGGTCGTTGTCCATCGAGGCTAATACGAGGCATTTGGCCCTCGCGCAATCTATCTCCCATGTCTTACGGATTTCTACATCCGCGACGCTGGAGGTGGGACCTGGGACGGGGGGAGCTTTGGTGGTAAGTATATACCCCAGCTTGTCATAAGTGATAGCCATCTTGACATTCCTGAGCCAATCTTTGTAGTTTGGCCCTGTCAATATGTTTTTATCTAATAGTAACTTAAGTCCGGTCATCTTGAATGGTCGCTGCAATTAGGAGAGAGAAAAGAAACACTTTAGCATGATGCTCTTGCAAGTTTAGAGTGGTTTTTAGTTTGTCTAAACTGGATGGCTCCCACTGTCTCTCGAATCCCTTCTCAAACCATAAAGAAAAGGATTAGCCGGGATCATTCTCACCGTACAATACTTGCTTAACCGTTCAGCCAGGCCAGTGTCGGTACTTCGAGGGAGGTTTTCCAACGCTTTCGCGAAGTTCCTTAATTAAGTAACCTCTTTTCCCTGTGGGCGTAGCCCCGCTAACACCTTTCTAGGCACCTACTAGGTTTATAGCATTGATCGTTAAGTGAGAGTTTTCCCGAGGAGTAGCATATACTCACAGTAGGATCGGGATCCAAATATCATCGCGTGATAAAACCGAAGGAATCCTACCAGAATTATCACACTCCAAATGGTATGCAACGCTAGCAAGTTTCAGTACTTATGAAACTCCCGATGTGGATTTTTGCCCCATGCTCTTATGACCTTGGCGTGAGGTCAAAATGTCATAAGTCACATGTCAAGTTCTTCCCATCATTATCCTGGTTAATTTGAACCCACCCGTACCTACCCTTGACGTAGGCCAAAACGGCAGTACGACTGTCTCAAATCAACGCATTCTATCTATGCAACGGATAAATATCCGGCAGCTACCAATCACTATGCCTTGGCGTGAGGTCAAAATACATAGCTTGAATACTACCGAATATTTAACCGAAATGATGGAGGGCTACGGATGGTTTTGGCGAAACCGTGAACGTAGTGAACTTGATATGATCGATGGAACGAGATAGCTTTTAAAAGGAGTGGTTCAAGCTCCGCGTTTAAAAGTTTTAGTTTTGAAAAGAACCGAGTGGTTTTCAAAGTGTTCCAATCGACTTTTACTTGGTTTATTTCTTGCATTAGTTCTTTTAATGCGTCCCATCATTTAATCCTACCATTGCAGAAAACAACCAAAATATGACGTACGCTTATGCCATTCGCATTCGCCACGGGGCCCCGTCATCACCCGTTAGGTTACTTAACTAACGACAGAGCGGGGGCTGGGCTAGCGCGGCTGTAAAACATAAGCAACGCCTAAATAGTTATTATATATAAATATATAGCAATGATAGACATTACAGATCACAGATGAATACATTGGATATACTAGGAATCCGCAATGCGTTCGAGCCTGCAACGCAAAGCGGATTACACGGTCGCGGTGAATAGCCAATACCCCACCCAAGACCCCTACGGGTGCGGCAAACTACCCGCCAAGCACCCGAAGCGAAGCAACCTCCCTCACCACCGTGAGTAGGCCACTCGGCGCTTCGAGATACCCGGTAGTTTGTGCACCCCCTCCATGGGTCTATCCTAGGAGCAAAAACAGTAAAAAGAATTATACAATGACGGCTACAACCCCGACCCGGTTGTGCGGCCATACAAAGAATATTATTACATCAATTTACATGTTACAAATGAATGAAAGAAAATAACACTCATCTCACATCCAACCCGGCTATTCACCCGCGACAATCCAATCCATTCATATCCACAAACCAACAATCACAAAGATGTATAACCCCGACTAATCGACTTATAGCGATTAGCCGACGTTCAATACATACAAGCATTACAGATATAACCGATGTAGTTAAAGTGTAGTGAAGTTCCGAAAAATACGGATTTATAGGCCCCCAAAAGTAAATTTTAGTTCTGGAAAATCTGGGCATATATTATATATCCTGAAAATCCCAAAATCAACACATACAGACACTGCACGAAAAACGATGCAGAGAGGACATCAAACCGCGGCGGTTCCGCGGCACGAGCCTACCTCGTGCGGCGGAAGGGCGGCGGTTTGAACGAATCTCTGTGTCGTTTTTCATGGGTGTTCATAAAAAACCCTGAGATGAATTTACAAATATACAGTTTTTCATTTTGAGCAGAAAATATTTCAACAGAAACTAGGGTTTTTCAAAAGTTCGGTTTTTGGATTTTCGGTTTCGAAACTTCGTTACACTTCACTACCTAGCTAGTTTGAGTTTAGTTAGGCTCTGATACCACTGTAAGTCCGTGTTGCCCACCCCGGTGCTTACGGGGAGGCGGAAAACATAATAAAAATCGGATTTTTAATGACTTAGGCAACATGGACTATGCTTGTGAGGATCTTTGCTAAACATAAACTAGCTAACTCTAACTACAAAGTAGCTAAGTGAAGAAAGGTTATACCTTTGGTCTTTAGTCCTTCTCTCCTTGCTCCTAGGTATGGTAGAAAAGGATCACCTTGCTTGTCTTCTCCCGTCAAAGAAGGATCCACCCGAAAGCCACCACCTTTAGCTTCAACTCCAAGCTAGGAGTAACTAGAGTGCAAGAAATGCTAAGACTTGAACCCTAGAAGTGAGTAGAGAAGATCAAGAGAGGGTTTTTCTCAAGCTATTTGTTTCTCAACACATGAGAGGGAGAGAGCTTGAGGGAGAGGATGAGCAAGAGAGAGAAAAGAAATGAGAGAATGAGAAAATTAGTGAGCCATTCTCACTAATATGTGAGGATAAGTTTAATTAGATAATTAGCTTGAAAATTGTCATGATAAATCATGAATTGACCATTATCATTTCATTTTTGCAAAGATCAAAGAGCATCTTCCAAATGAAATGATTATGGTCAAGTTGTCAACATGGTCAACAAGTCAATGAAGTCAAATTGTCAACAACAACCATGCACAATAATTAAGCTAATTATCAATTAACAATAATCCACACAAAATCAATAGGGTTAATAAAATGACAAAGGCCATTAACCCTAAACAAGGTCCTCTCCCCCAATCTCAAGCAACTGTGCATACGCACCCGCATTCGTGATCCGAGGAACACGAACACAATGAGAAAAACCAATCTCAAATCATATACTAGGATCCGGCTTAAACCAAAGCCCGCTAGTATAAACTGTCCGGACAGCAAACGTGCACAAGTGCGCGGATGCGAACGAACCCTGTCGCAAAACCATGCGACCTCTACTCGTTTTGCCTAAAGGCGAATAGCTCTCTGTGTGGGACTCTAAAGACTCGACACTACGCTGGCAGTGGGTTTAACCACAGACCGCAAGCGGCACTAGCTGTACGTAACGGTCCCCAGGTAGATGTCGATAAGAAGACTGACGAGGTGAACCCCATCTGCACTCCTACTGAGCCTGTATGTGACAGTCTCCGTACAGTCCGGTCTGTTCGTCTGATACATCGCATGGCGGGCCTAGGGGGGCGGTGAACGTCAGTCCCCTACTAGCGGTACAAGTCGTGTCGGAGTGTAGCCCAGAACACCCTGAGATAACACTGGAAACCTACCAGTATATCTCGCTTGCCCTGGCCAGGGACTACTCGTGTAATGGCTCTCCTAGACACAGCGCGATGTCAACCCCCAATACCGGGAGAGACGAATCCTGTCTAACCGTCACTGCCTCCAAGTGCTTCGGGACTGCACCCAAAAACTACCTGTTTGCACAGCTCCTTTGAGCCGTGGTAGGGTAGTAATCAAAGTGCAGTGGGAACACACTCGAGGCAAAGTGACAGTGTCAAGTCAGCGGACTAAGCTGTACTCATGTCACCTGGGAACTGATAACTGACGATAGGTATATTACCAACCAACAGTTCCCGACGAGTCCTGTCCAGTGTACTCGTAACCTAACGAGCACCCGCATACTATCCCAAGTACGACGTACTAACGGCTGTGGGACAGACCGTCTCCCACACTGGGATGAGAAGCGCATACGCTAGTCTACTCCGGAGTATCGATGCCCTGTCTCGATAGTCCAACGACCAGGGACCTGTATAAGGATGTGCTTATAGATTACCCAGCTCCCACGTGTGCGAGCGCCATCACAACGCTGGTAATCAAGCAAAGATCCTAAGGGCTCTACTAATATGTATACCAGCAATATGCTAAAAGAAACACATGCACATATTAAAGCAGAGACAAACCAAGTAGCATACTACCATTTCGAGCAAGATTGTATATACAATTGTGAATATCCCAAGCTTCCATTAAGTAAT
This sequence comes from Agapanthus africanus, assembly GCA_030015575.1. Classification (NCBI taxonomy): domain Eukaryota; kingdom Viridiplantae; phylum Streptophyta; class Magnoliopsida; order Asparagales; family Amaryllidaceae; genus Agapanthus; species Agapanthus africanus. Next base: position 469,843,448 of record JASDDO010000016.1, on the reverse strand, counting down.
ATACAAGCTAGTATGATACAGTAATGGCCTCTAGGGCATATACACTAACACATAAGACTTTGGCCAAGGCAGTTGGGATTTACTGATAGGTTGATCAGTAGTTTCCCGGATTGGTCCTGAGCCGCATCAACACGAATTATCTGGTTATTGGGGTCTGATGCTTACCACCCCCTAAACCCGGTATGCGATACTCTCAGACGAAGAGACCAGACTGTACAGAGATTGTCACATATAGGCTCAGTAGGGATCCAGATGAGTTTGCTCATCGACCTTCCTTTTCGACATGTACCTGGGTAGCCGTTACGTACAGCTAGTGCCGCTGACGTGCTTTTGGTTATGAATTTATCCAGTAACTCACTGTCGGTGTACAGTCGAGTCTTTAGAGTCCCACACAGAGGGTTTCCCTGATTCAGGCAAAATGATATAATGGTCGTATCAGATACGTGCAGGGTTCCGATTGATTGATTATGCTATGTACCAGGACTTTCAATCGGACAGTTGATAATACTAGCCGGCTCGGAATTGAGCCGGATTATTAAATCAGGTATTGATTTAATAATTTACATATATGTATTTCGATATGTATATTCTAGTATTATGTTCTTTGTGTTATTCTATCTCTTCGGGTATTCGTATTTTTATACGAATGCATGTATGTATATACAGTAGACTGTAATCCGTATTTTATACGGAAAATATTCGAGATGGTGGACTCCTCATTCTTGATTTTTCCATTTATTCATAAATGGAAAATGAGATGTAAAGTGAGGTGAGGAGAGTATGGTGAGAGCCATACCTCAATAGTGTTGACAAATGAATTTTCAATTCATTTGTGCTCACTATTGAATCATGGTTGCTTTTTTTTATTGTAAAAAATCATTTTACAAAACCATAGTGAGGATTTTCTCTCGCATGAATGCTTCATTTTTTGAGAGCTCACCATTTTGCTTTGCTCCTCTCTCTTGACTTTGTGTTCCTCCACCTTCATCCTTAACCTCCTCTCTACCTTCTCATGAGTTGAGAATTAAGAGAGGAGGTGAGATAGAAACACACTTTGAACCATTACACTACATCCTAGAGTCCTTAGACTAGTAAACTAAGTTCTCTAGTTGCTCCATAGACCCTTAGTTTGAAGTTAGAACCATGGGCTACATCCCTCGGGTGGATCATCTTCGACGGAGGGAGACAGACGATCAAGCTCGATCATGGAGGCCACTTGGAGCTAACGAAGAGGAAACAAGATCGAAGGACACGGATCTTTTGATGAGATTCCTCTATCATAGTAGATAGCTTCTCTAGTTTTGCTAGTTTAGCTTTATGGTAGATCCGGTGAATGGGTTGTTCTATCGCCAGTTTTAAACCATAGAAAAAAATTTGTTCTGCAAACGGCCACGGTCGATGGCCAGGACGTTAGTATAACCCAATATGGTATCAGAGCCAGCTCACAAACCCATACTAGCTAGTTTATACGTGTTTGAAATATCAATTGACCGAAATTTTCGAAACCGCAATTCCATTTTCACACTTTCTGTCGATTTTTAAATGTGTTCAAAAAATATTTTCAGTGAGCTTAAAAATACATGCAGGGTATTTTAAAAACACACAAGAAATTTAGGCACAAGAACTCCTCATTCCACCACGGAACCGCCGCGAAACGTGATCGTTTGCCGCGGTTCCGCGGTTGGAGTGGGGCCACTGTGTTCAAAAATTCTTCTGGGGTTCTATTGTCTGGAATTGTGATTTTTGGGATGTATATTTTTGGTCCAGATTTATTTAAGTACTGGTTAGCACGTGGGGCCTATATGGAAAAGTTTACGGGAACAAAATTTTAAATACATGTGTTTCAGTGCATACATTACTATCTGCGACCGTGAATGTCATTGAGCGGTATAACCCGTCTAACTGCTATATGTTCTATTAGACGGGTTTGCGAACATGACATTCACGTTGATATTTTGTGATTATGCTGATATTGTGGTTGGATTGTCATGGTGGATAGCCGATGTTGCAATGGTAGTAGTACAGTTCGGATTCATTTGTATATTTGTTATTGTGGGACGAGCATCCGACATGTGGACTGTCGTTTATGCCGTGTCGTATATTCTTTGATTGGGGAACAACCAGGTTGAGGTTGATGTCACATTTATACATATATTTTCCTTTTCTGTACTAGGATTACCCCACGGTGGAGTGCTCGAATAGCCGGGTTCTAGAGAGCAACAAGCCCTCATCTCATGACGTTGAGACGGAAAGGGCTTCACTCTAGAATTGGTGGGCTATTCGCCGCACTCGTAGAGGGTATAGGTGTTAGTTATGTGTATGCCTTAGAGGTCATTATTGTACATATGATGTATATTATAGTGGATGCTTGGACATATATAGAGAGGACTTTCTTGCTCGACATAATAGTATGCTATTTGGTTGCTCTTTATCTTAATATGTAGACTTGTATTGTGATACTGTCTTGCTCTCACATATTGATAAAGCCCTTAAGATGTGTACTTGACTACCAGGACTATGATGGAGATCATACTAGTGGGGCCAGGATAGTCCATAAGTACATCCTTTAATTGTTCCTAGTCGAAGGAGTATCGAGATGGGGCATCGATATTACAGAGTAGACTAGCGTATACGCTTCTTGATCCATATGATGGGCGATGGATGATCCCACATCCATTGGTGTTTGACTTCAGAGAAGATATACGGGTGCTCAGTGGAGACTGGGTACACTGAACGGATTTGTCGAGAACTCCTAGTTGGTATTATACCTATTGTCAGATAGCAGTTCTCTGGTGACACTGGTACAGGTTAGTCTGTAGACCCGAGATCGTCATAGAGTCTTGTGTGATTCCCACAGTGCATTGATTTCCACCTTATCATGTTCAAGAGAACGTGCAAAATGGTGGCTTTTGGGTACAGTCCCGAATCATATGGAGGCAATGAGCAATAGGAGGGGATTCGTCTCTCCCGGTATTGGGGGTTGATGTTGCGTTGTGCTCGATTGGCTATAACAAAAAAATCCCTGGCCAGGGATGATACGGAGATTTACTGGTAAGTGTTATCAGTAGTTTCTCAACCCGTTATGAACCTCATATCGGCATGATTTATCGGTTACTGGGGTCTGACGTTTACCACCCCTAAATATGCGACATATCAAACGAAGAGACCGGACTGTACGGTAGTGTTACTGACAGGCTTTACAGGAGTATGGGTAGGCTTGCTTGTTGATTTTCTGATCGCTCAATACCCGGGTAGCCGTTACATCCAGCTAGTACCGCTGACGGCTTGTGGGTGCCTGATATGATCATCACCTACAACCGGCGTATTGACGAGTCTTTAGAGTCCTACACAGAGGTGTACTGGCTCGGGCAAAATGAAATAGGAGCACTTATGTAATATGTGTGGGACCGAGATTAATACGAGTATGTGATACCGTATTATATTCTCGCGATTCATGATATCGGTCGGTTATATGAGATATAGCCGGATTATCGAATCAAGTGTTGATTCGATAAGTTGATGCAAATAATATTAGTCGGTCATATGAGATATAGCCGGATTATTAAATCAAATGTTGATTTAATTTATAATTATATATTTGATATATTAATTTATATCAATTAATATTAGCTCACTTAAGCTTTTCTTTTCTCACTTATGAATTTAATATATATGTGATATATATTAATTGTATTTCTTTTTGTGTCATGCTTGATAATGCATGCTACATGGGTGTATGAGACTCACACCATGCTCATGATAATGTAAGGTTTATTTATTTAAAGTAAATCCAAATTACTTGAAAATTAGTCACATGGGTGAAGCTTGTGGATCGATTGACTTAGTCCACGAGTTTTGTTTTACCTTAGATATTTATTAACCTAACCATTATCTAAACCCATGGTAAAGTCTCTACATGAGTTATATGAGATATTTCTCACCCATAGTTGCCATAACATTATTGGCTTCATCTTCTTCATCAACAAGAGAGAGCTTTCTAGATTTTGAGGAGGTGAGGAAAATTAGTGAGAAAATTAATTCTAAAGTGAGCAAAAATCCTACTTCATCATCCTCAAATAGATTAGCCATTTAGTTTAGGGTGTTAGCTTCACTAATCCCTAATTAGTGAAGAGGTAGTTTGGGTTGGTGTCTCCTCGACGTAGATCATCTTCGGCCTCAAAGACTACGTGCAAGCTTGTTCATTTTATCTTGTGGAGCCATTCTAGAGTCCGGAAGATCACTACTTAGAGCGAAGGGACTATTACACGGAGCTATTGAAGTGAAGGACCGGTCTACAAAGGTTGTATTCCATGTTCATTTAGATATAAAATTGTTTACATGTTGTATTGTCTAATTCTCTAGTTAAAATTCTAGGGTTATGGTTATTTAGCATGGCAAATTTTTGAAAATGGTATGGACGATACCTCCTGAAACCTTGCTGTCGTGCTAAGCATTCCTACAGTGGTATTAGAGCCAAGCTAGAGAATTAGATGATATTTGTAGAATTACGAAACCGAAACAACTCCGAAACACTCGAAACAGAAACCTAGTTTCTGTCGAAATTTTTAAGTTGTCTAAAATTTTTTTAAGCAACTGCAGAATGTTATATGAGATTTAACATGAACAATAGACAAACATGAACCCAATTGGCCGGATTTCACCCGGCGAGATGCACTGAAAAACCGGCCTGGCCGGTCTGGGTATTGATTCTTGGGTTCGTTTTCGTTCGGTGTTTTGGTCTCTGGGTTTTGGTGTTTCAGGTGTTGCTTGTTTTGGCTGAAATTGCATGTGATGTTAACTTTCTGTAAAGGCAATTCGGAGTGTTTCGTAGTCATAATTCTAACATCGTTTTGGGTAATTTTAGACGGCGTTAAAAGTTCGAACGGATATCAAAAACCCATTTTCTCCCTCGCTGGAAATTTTTCAAAAGTAGGATTTTTCCAAAGTTTAAAACATTCAAAAATCATGCAAGTAATTCGATGGACCCTCTAGAAGAACGAAACCCTAACTCGATTCTATGACCGTCAGAACCGCCACCAATCTTTAGAGTTTTTGGTAGTTCCACGGCGCCATAGGTGAGTCAAGGGTTGGCCCTTCTACGGTTGGTTCATAGGTACTATGGCATGTTCTGAGTATTTTTAAACTGAATATTTGGAATTCGAAAGGTTAGGCATGAAATCCGAAGTATGTGATATTAAGGGTTTATGATGTCTAAGAAGGTTGTGGATCCCAAATATTGTAGTTTGACATTTTCTTTTCTGCGACCGTAAGTTTAATATGTGGTGTATTGCCGGTTTCGTTGCTATATGTCAACGACAATTGGGATACGCATATTTACTTACGTTGATGATATGTGATGTTATGTGTTGCTGGGATATATTATATTGGATCGTCGTATTTTGAATAGCCGGGGTTTTTTTTATGTGAGATGAGAGTTTTTCATTTTCATTCATGTAAAAATTATGTATGTAATATTCTTTTATTACGGCACTTCCGAGTTGAGGATGATGTCACCATTGTTGTATATTATTTACTTTTCCGTATTAGGATAGACCCAATGAGGGGAGCATAAGTAACCGGGTTTTAGAGTCCAGTGGGAGACCATCTCGAGGAGTCGAGTACGGGTCTCCTAACTCTAGAATTGGTAGGGTTGCTTTCCGCTCTCGTAGGGGTCTAGGGATGTGGGTTTGGCTATTTATCGCGACCGTAGAATCCGTGTTTTTTACAGGCTTAATATAAAACCTGTGGAATCGCTGTTGATATTCTGTGATGTGGTCACTTTATATGCCTGAGACGAATGCTTTATTATTATATATATGATATATAATAAACGTTGCTTATGTTTTGCACCCGCGCTAGTCCCACCCCGCTATGCCATTAGTTAAGTAACCCAACGGTGCATAACGGGATACTATGGCGAATGCGGATGGCATAAACGTACATTGTATTTTCGTTTCTTCTGTGATGTTTAAGAAGCATAATTGATGGGACTTCATTAATGAGATTAATGAAAAAGAAAGAAACCTAAAAAGATGTCATGGAATCAAATTTTCAAAAAGGGTAGCTCTAGTTTTTGTTTTGCATGGCGGTATTCCTTGTAGAATATCCAGCACCTCATTCGATGAGGAAAGAGCCTAGATCCCTTCACCGGGAGTGACCTCTCTAGCAAAAGCTAGCAAATGCTACAACCCACTCGGTTTTATCTTTTGATTGCTTCTCTAGTTCTTATTTTGCATAGAGGTATTTGTGAAATATCCTGCACCTTATTTGATAAGGAAAGAGCCGAGATCCCTTCACCGGGAGTGACCTCTTTAGCGAAACTAGCAAAAGCCTCAAAAACACTCATTGTTCAAAAATCACTCGATTCTACAACGATATCAAGTTCATTACGCAAAAGGTTTTTCTTAAAAACATGTCGTAGCCCTCCGTCATTTCAGATAAGTGCTACTTAGTATTCGTGCTACGTTTGTTAACCATGTTAAGGCGTAGTATGCAGTAGCTAATTAATACTTATCTGCTAAAGCATGTGATGCGATTGGATTAGGGTAGTCGTACGACTTTGTTGACCATGTTAAGGGCCGTACGGGTGGGTTTAATTCAATCATGAAATGTACGGGTTGAACTTGGCTAGCGCTTATGATTTGTTGAACATGTTAAGGTCATAAGTTGCTAGGGGCAAAATATTATTGGGAATTTCAAGGGTTGAAATTTGCAATGAAATTGCATACCTTCTATGAGATAGTTGGATCCCGATACCCACTGCGAGTAAGAGTTACTCCTAGGAGAGTTTTACACATCACAATTAGCCGATCAAGTAGGTGTCTAGAAAGGTGTTAACGGGGTTACGCCCCTGGAAAAACCAGATTTATTTTAATTAGGTCCGTGCGAAAGCACGGGGAACCTCCCTCAAAGTACCGACACTGGCCTGGCTGAAAGATTGGCGAACTTGTAAGGTGTAATTAATCCTGGCTAGTCTTACCTTTTAAGGTTTGAAAAAAGATTTGATAAAAACAGTGGGAGCCATCCTGATTAGATATGATAATAACCAATCTAATCTTGCAAGAGCGTACGCTAAGTGTTTTCTTCTCTCTATCTCCAGGCAGCGACCATATCAGGCATTAATCATGATAATAATATGGATGTATTGACTGAACTCGCTTGTTATACTGAGCAAGGGAACGTTTGTTCCGCTCCAACTTATGATTGTTATAAGTCCGAGCAGGAAATAGGGGAATATCCGGATTCCTACGCCACCCAAACGAAGAATAAGTATGTTGATGCATCTTCTTCGGATGTGTTAGTTACCGAGAACTGTTTCTCAGTACACTCTACGTCCTGGGTATTAGATACCGGTTCAAGATCCCACATATGTAATCTGTTGCATGGGCTAAGGAAAGGTAGAGAAGTGGGAATAGGTGATCATTCTCTAAAAGCAGGGAATGGTGCAAATGTTGCAGCCAAAGAAGTTGGTGAATATCATCTTGTATTACCAAATGGGAATACTTTGATCTTGAACGAATGTTATTACGTGCTCTCTATGATATGCAATTTAATATCAATTTCTTTATTAGATAAAGAAGGATATAATTTTGTAGTAGAGAATAATATTATGAACATTTACCTAAATCAAGTGTTGATTGGGTTTGGTGTGTTATGTAACAGTTTATACGTTCTAAATCAAAACACAGTTCTTAACGTACAAAACACACACAAAAGGAAGAGTTCAGAAATGAACGAATCCTTCTTGTGGTATTGTAGACTAGGTCATATCAATGCGACACGACTAGCTAAGTTACATAAGGATGGATATTTGAATCCTTTTGAATTTTCATCTTATGAAACTTGTCAGTCATGTCTGAAAGGCAAGATGACCAAAACTCTATTTACTAGACACGGAGAAAGAGTTACGGAACTCTTGGGACTGATACATAGATGATGTATGCGGTCCCATGATTACACATGCCAGGAATGGTTTCTCGTACTTCACTACATTCACTGATGATCTCTCAAGATAAGGACATGTGTTCCTGTTGAAACACAAGTCTGAAGCTTTTGAGAAATTCAAAGAATATAAGTGCGAAGTCAAGACCAAACGGGAAAAAGTATTAAGATTCTTCGATCTGATCGAGGAGGAGAATACTTGAGCACTGAGTTTCTGGATTATCTAAAAGAGAATGGAATTCTCTCTCAGCTTACTCCTCCATATACACCATAATACAATGATGTATCGGAGCGGATGAATCGCACCCTATTAGATATGGTGCGCTTTATGATGAGCACCGTTGAGTTGCCTATTTCCTTTTGGGGTTATGCGCTTAAGACAGCAGCATACCTATTGAATCATGTTCCATCTAAATCTGTGCCAAATACTCCATATAAGATATGGAGGGGAATGATACCATCTCTTAAGCGAGTTAAGATATGGGATTGTCCGGCTTATGTCAAAAGACGAAATCCGGACAAACTCGAGGCACGATCAGTTCTTTGTAAGTTTGTAGGATATCCAAAGAATTCACAAGGGTATATTTTCTACCATGCTGAGGAACAAAAGGTGTTTATTTCTCAATATGCCACCTTTTTGGAAAGGGAATTTCTTGCAAAAGAAATTAGTGTCAAAGAGGTAGAACTGGAAGAAGTTCCAGCTACACAGACTACAACTGAAGATTTAGTGGAACAAGAGGATTCGATAGTTCCCAACGAACCTCAGCCTCTCCGCCGATCTAGTAGGGTTCCTCATCCACCTGAGAGATACTACGGTTTTCTTATTGATGGTGGGAGCGAGAATTGCATCATGGTAGATGATGATCCAACTAGTTTCGAGCAGGCCATCACGAGTGGGGACTCTGTGAAATGGCTGGATGCAATGCGATCTAAGATGGAATCCATGTACACCAACAAAGTATGGACTTTGGAAGTTGCTCCTGAAGGGGTAAAACCCATTGGGAGCAAATGGATCTTTAAGAAGAAACTTGGTGTAGATGGAAAAGTTGAGACTTTCAAAACTAGACTTGTTGCAAAAGGTTTTCGTCAACAACCAGGTGTGGATTATGATGAAACCTTTTTTCCAGTGGCTATGCTTAAGTCCATCCGGATCCTACTTGCCATCGCTGCATACTATGACTACGAAATCTGGCAAATGGATGTTAAGACCGCCTTTTTAAATGGTGATTTAGAAGAGAGCATGTATATGACCCAGCCAGAGGGCTTCGTGGATAGTGGGAGCAGCGGAAAGGTGTGCAAGATTCTTAAATCCATCTATGGGTTAAAGCAGGCATCGCGGAGTTGGAACATCTATTTTGATGTGGTAGTCAAAGAGTTTGACTTCGTCAAAAACGTAGATGAACCTTGTATATACAGGAAGGTGGCAGAGAATAAGGTCGTCTTTCTCGTATTGTAGGTGGATGGTATACTCTTGTTAGGAAATGATGTTCCTATGCTGCACTCGGTTAAGCTCTTCTTATCATAAAGATTCTCAATGAAAGATCGAGGTGATGCCTCCTACATCTTGTGGATTAAGATCTATAGAGATAGATCTAAATGGATACTGGGATTGTCCTAATCCAGGTACATAGACATCATACTAAAGAGGTTTAGTATGGAAGATTCCAAGCGTGGGAATTTACCCACGATCACTGGACTCACTCTCTCCAAAGAAATGTCTCCCAAGACTGATTTGGAGAGAGATCGCATGCAAGGGATATCCTATGCTTCGGCAGTAGGCTCTATCATGTACGCGATATTATGTACCAAACCCAATGTAGCATACTCACAAAGTTTAGTGAGTAGGTCTCAAGCAGATCCAGGAGAGAATCACTGGACAATTGTAAAGAACATTCTCAAGTACTTGAGAAGGACTAAAGAGATGTTCTTGGTGTATGGTAACAGTGAACTCCAAGTGGAGTCCTTTACCGATTCGAGCTTCCAGATTGATAAGGACGACTCTAAGTCGGTCTCGGGATTTGTCATCACTCTCAATGGAGGGGCGGTTTATTGGAAGAGTTCCAAGCAGGAAACCGTAGCAGACTCGACGATGGAGGCTGAATACATCGCTACCAACGATGCTGCCAAAGAGGCTGCCTAGATGAAGAAGTTCATAACTGAATTTGGTGTGGTTCCATCCATTGAGCATCCAATACCTTTGTATTGCGATAACAATGGAGCAGTGGCTTTGGCCAAGGAACCCAGGTCCCATCAGCGATACAGGCATATTTTGAGGCTGTATCACCTGATCCGTGAGATAGTTGATCGCCGGGAAATCGAGATCAGGAGAGTTGACACGAAGAACAACACGGCGGATCCACTCACGAAGGCCATACCCCAGATACAATTTGAGAGACACTTTAGGATGATGGGTATGAGATACTACAACAACTGGCCTTAGTGCAAGTGGGAGATTGTTAGTTATGTGTATGCCCTAGAGGTCATTATTGTACATATGATGTATATTATAGTGGATGCTTGGACATATATAGAGAGGACTTTCTTGCTCGACTGTTGGATATAGTACCCTCAGAGTCAATTATTGGATCGCAGGTACGTGATTGCAATGATTGCGGAGGACCTATACCGGTAGGACAGTCTTACTCGAGATGATAGTATGCTATCTGGTTTTCCTTTATCAGTCGTGTACAGGTTCAGGTGACTGATCACTGTTACGCTTTGATAGAGCCCTTAGGATCTTGCTTTACTACCAATAGTATGATAGCGATCATATACGTGAGAGTTGGGTGGTTTATATGCATATCCTTAATTGTGGTCCCTAATCGTGGGAGTTTCGAGACAGGGCATCGATACTCCGGAGTAGACTAGTGTATACAGTCGAGACCCCGACGAGGGGCAGTGGTCGGTCTCACAAGACACTGGTGTCAGTTGGATCACCTAAGATGTATACAGGTGCTCATTGGGTTATGAGTACACCGGACAGGACTCGCCGGGAATCTGCTAGTTGGTATTATACATATCGTCAGATAGCAGTTCCCTGGTGACATGTGTACAGGTTAGTTCATCGACCTGAGGTCGTCATTTATCTCGTGTGAGTTCTCACTGTGCTTTGATTTCTACCCTACCACGGCTCAAAGGAGTCGTGCAAACAGGTAGTTTTTGGGTACAGTCCCGAGCCACATGGAGGCACGTGAGCGGATCGGCAGGGGATTCGTCTCTCCCGGTATTGGGGGTGAAATCGTGCTGTGTCTAGGAGAGCCATTACACAAAGCCCACGGCCGTGGCAGGAGATTTACTGGTAGGTACTCCAGTAGTATCTCAGGGTGTTATTGGGCTACACTCCGACACGACTTATACTGCTATTGAGGGTCTGACGTTACTAGCCCCTAGGCAGATATGCGATACTCATAGATGAATGGACCGGACTGTATATACATTGTCACTGTTAGGCTCAGTAGGGTTTCCGGATGAGTTCGCTCATCGGCCTCCCTTGAGGTCAGTCCATGGGCAGCCGTTACGCATAGCTAGTGCCGCTGACGGCTTGTGGTTAAAACCACTGCCAGGGTACTGACGAGTCATTAGAGTCCCCCACAGACAGTTTCCCAAGTTCGGGTGAAACGTTGTAGAGGCCGTATTGTTTTATGGCAGGGTTCGGAAAATACACGTGCGTTTACGCACGTGTCATATTTCGGGCAGATGATACTGGTCGACTTTGGTTTAAGCCGGGTCCGAGTATTATATTGTGTAGATATAATATCTTTGTCTCAGTTGCATTTGTATTTGGTCGTAATACAAATGCGGGTATGTTTATACAGTTACGGGGTTGTCCTGGAAATCGTTTCAGGACCGCTTTTGGAAGTTGCCAGTTTTCAGTTTCCAGTTTCCAGTTTTCTATCAGCCGTATTTAACATTTGGTTAAATACTGATTTATCTTTTCTTGGATGAGTGTGGAAGTTTCTAGAAGCATCTAGAAGGTGGTGACAAGGATTAGTGAATCATGGTTGCATTAATGATTCAATTAATGCAAGGTGACTCGGTTAAGTGATTCATCTTTTTCATTTATTGTGTTCACACTTTGTGTTCACATTAGATATTTTTCTTGTGGTCACCTCCCCCTCTCCTACACTCACCCCCCTCCTATATATGGTCGGCCCCTCTCCTCTCTCTCACACACTTGATAATTCATTTGGAAAAAGATTATGATAGTTTTGGGGTGTATGGAAATTTCATAGCTCATTTCATTCCATCACCCGATTCGAGTGGCAACTTCTTTAACCGTTCGTCCATAGCCTTGGACGTAACGAGACAAAGTAATCTACTCATTCTCTACATCAATCTTGGTCGTCTCTTTTAGCAAACTTGACGACCGAGTTGCCTCGAGTCAGAGGCGGGAGCCCGTTTAAAGAATCATTGACGTGGTGCCACCTGGACGAGCAGATCGGAGATCGACGAGATCGGAGCAGCCGCAACGGAGCGTGGGATGATGGTTAAAGAACGAAGGACTCGGATCGTTCGGTATAACCTTTCTACACTCTTTACAGTTTGTTCGTTTAGCAATAATGGCAGATCCGGGTTATAGTATACGATAGCGCCAGTTAAAAAGTTTTTTGTTCCGCATTTGGCGTCTGTAGACGGCCGGGGCGCTACCGTAGACTTACAGTGGTATCAGAGCCTCACCGTTTTGCTTTACTAACTTGTGCTAACGCGTTTAAAATATCGATCGGACCGAATATGAAAAACTGCAAAATTTCCATTCACAGTTTCTGTCGATTTTAAATCAAGTCCTAAAATTATTTTACATATCACAGAAATCTGTGCAGGGTTTTCTAAGAACACTGTACAAATTTGGGCACGTGATTCAACAAGACCGCCGCGGAATCGCGGTCAAACCTATGGTTTGACCGCGCATCCGCGGCCATTATGTGAGATCATGGCTCCAAATTTGCACAGTGTTTTCTTCTCTGGAAATTGGGGGGTTTGGTATATATCTTTTGGGCCCAGATTTTGTTACTGTACAGCAGATGTTCGTAGGGCCCACTTCGTGATATTTAGTCGATCGAAATTTAAACATGTTAGTTTACAGTACTTATATTATATCTCCGACCGTGAATGTCATTCGAGCGGTAAACCGCGTCTGATTGCTATAGTTCTTTTAGACGGGTTTGCGAACGTGACATTCGCGTTGATGTTCTGTGCTGTGATGTTGCGGATTTATCATGGTGGATAGCAGTGTGCAATGGTAGTGCAGTTTGGATTTATTTGTACTTTTGATATTGCGGGGCGAGCATCCAACATGTGGACTGCCGTCACTGCCTGTTGTATAATATTCTTTTGGGGCACGATCGGGTCGAGGTCGATGTACCCGTTGTACATATATTTATTTCTGTACTAGGTTTACCCCGTGACGGGGTGCACGGATAGCCGGGTTCTGGAGGGCAACGGGTCCGCATCTCATGGCTTTGAGAGGCAGAGGGGCCTCACTCTAGAATCGACAGACTATTCGCCGCACCTATAGGGGTACAGGTTGACCCAAGGAGGGGTGCTCAATTTACCGGATTCCGTGAAGTGCCGGGTGTTCCATTCACTATGCTGTGGGTACTGCCTCGCTTCAGGTTTTGGCGGGTAACTTGCCGCACCCGTAGGGGTCTAGGTTTCATTGCACAGGCTATCCACACGACCAGGGGAACGTCGGGTTTCAGCAGCGGCTCTGTGAAACCCGGGGATCCCAGATTATCTGTATTGTTCTGTGATGCTTATTACTTTTCTGTAATGTTGCATATTATCACGCCTGGAGCGATTATTGTATATTGGTATATATACTATTAGATGTTGTATATGTTTTGCACCCGCGCTAGTCCAGTCCCCGCTCTGTCGTTAGTTAAGTAACCTAACGGATGATGACGGGACCCAGTGACGAATGCGGATGGCATATACGTACATTTTATTTTCGTTCTTTTCTGGTGTGATTGATTGATGGGACTGCGTTGATTCTGATCAATGCAAAGTAATACAAACCTATTTGGAGTTGTTGGAACAATTTTAAAAGTGTTATTACAAAGACATTTCCTTTTGCTTTGCATAGCGGTATTCAGTGGAATATCCTGCACCTCATTCGACGAGGCAAGGGCCGATATCCCTTCACCGGGAATGACCCCTTGGGTAGAAGTTTGCGTCAGGGTAATAACTTCACTATAGTCGATTACAAGTTGCTTTGCATCGCGGTATTCAGTGGAATATCCTGCACCTCATTCCACGAGGATAGAGCCGAGATCCCTTCACCGGGAGTGACCTCTTTAGCAAAAGGTTTTCGCCACTATATTTTTATAAAAAGCTATCAGGTTCCTTCAGCGATATCAAGTTCACTACGTTAAAGGTTTTTCGCCAAAAACCAGCCGTAGCCCTCCGTCATTTCTTTTGGGTATTCAGTAGTATTCAAGCTATGTATTTTGACCTAACGCCAAGGCATAGTGTTTGGTAGCTGCTGGGTATTCATTTGTTGCATAGATAGATGAATTGGTTTGGGAAAGTCGTTCTGCCATTTTGACCTAACGCCAAGGGCATGTGCGGGTGGGTTCAAATTAACAAGATAATGATGGGTTGAACTTGGCATGTGACTTATGACATTTTGACCTAACGCCAAGGTCATAAGAGCATGGGGCAAAAATCATATCGGGAGTTTCTAAAGAAACTAAAACTTGCCAAGTATGCGCATACCTTCTGGAGTGTGAGTAACGTAAGTGGATTCCGTCACGTTATCATGCGATGAGAGTTGGATCCCGATTCCCACTAATGAGTTGGTTTACTCTTCGGGTGATCCCGATTGATTCTTCTTTCAGGTTTGGACGAGAATTTGACAGGACAGTGGGAGGTTTCCGGATTAGATAAAGTGATAACCATTCTGATCTAGGTTAGAGTGCACGCAGAGTGTTTCTTTTCTCTCTCTCTTTGGCAGCGACCTTTGACCGACCCTAGACTATGACTCAGTGACCAAGTTGACCGAACCTTCTTAAAATACCGGCTTTTGGATTGTCTGAGTTGCATAAGTCATTGTCACTCCTTCTTTTACCCTTTGGATTTCTCAGAACACCCCGTATTACTACGGACATCCACTTCCATTGGATTGATTCATCGTATGGTTATATACGAACTCGAAGGGACTTCTTCGAGGATGGATCAAGGTTCAGGAGAAACTGAATTGGTTTATTCAGTTGTCTTTTATTATCACCTTCTCTCAGGTTGTGAGGGCTCCTTGGTTTAGGAGAGTACACCTATTACGCTTATTGGATAGTCTTATTCCAAACCATAGGCAGGTACCAAAAGGTAGGGAATGAAGAAAACCAATTAGCCTAAGTAGGGTGTGCAGAAGGTATTATGTAAAGACAAAATAAAGGGATTAGAAAGAGGGCAAAGTAAATTGCGACTACTATCATTCACGACCAGACCGTGGAGATCATCGCCACTCCTATTTCACCTTTGCTTTTTCCCCCAGTTCGGGAGAAATAGAATAAGGTATTATTCAGTTGTCTTTTATCATCACCTTCTCTCGGGATGTGAGTACTCCTTGGTTTAGGAGGGTACACCTATTATGCTTACTGGATAGTCTTCTTCCAAACCATAAGCTGGTGCCGAGCGGTAGGGAAGAAAGAAAACCATTTAGCCTAACGAAGGTGTATAGAAGGTAACGACTAAAGACAAATAAGGGGATTTGGAGAGATGCCAAAGAAATATACGGTTATAGTCATGAATTGGATTATGGAAGAGGCATTACTAGGAATACCAGGATACCCCTACGAAACATTTTCATGTTTCAGTGCATTGTTAAAGGAAAACTGTTTTTCCGATTAGATACTTACTCCAAGGGTATGTATTTACCAGGTTTCATTCTCATATCTGTATGGTTTTACAGATGATGAGTGGGAGTAAGTTATTGGGAATTAGGTGATCATCCTCATTATATCGGAATTCGTTGTAATTGGTGATATTTGAGGAAATCGCCAGGGTACGGTTTTCAACCTACAACGCACAGGTTTTGAGTTATTCAACTCAGCGGACTTATACAGAGTATTGTATGTTGTCCAGGTGTCCATCAGGACAAAGGGGTAGGTCCTCGTACTATGTTCTGTTTACTTATGACTTCTTTAGTTTTTAGACAAGTGTTTCGTAGAAATACAAGGTCTAAGAAGTTGTGGGTATAAGAATAAAGTAGAGAACCAGGTGTCACAAGTATCGGGATTCTTCAAAGAGATCGAAGATGTAGATTCTTATGATTGGTATTCAGATGATAGTAATGGTTTTGAGAAACTTGTTTCTCTTTCAGGTTACTCATAATTGGATGGATTCCTAAGTTGAGTAATGCTGATCAGCCTCTCTCCATTAAGTTGATATGCACTGGAGATAGCTGCATGATTGAATATGGTTCCAATTAAATAAGTGCCAAAGTTTCTATATTGGATATAGAATGGTTCATATCTTAACGATGTTAAGGTACGGGGAGTTGTCCGGCTTATGCTTAAAACCAGACTCTGGATAACTCAGGGCACGTTTCTGTAATGGCAGTTTGTGGGTTGACCCTGGCTATGACGAGGGTTGATTTTCTACTATCTGGAAGATCAATAGTGATATTGTTCTTGACTCGCCACAGTTTTAGTAAAATGGATTTTTTCAGAAAACAGTAGTGGGAGTATAGTAGAACTGGAAGTGATTCCAGAACCGCAAACGATTACGGAAAATTGAATAGGACCTATATATTCAATCAGGTTTGACATTCCAATAGCCACTCCGCAGATATGGTGGGTAACCTCAGACACCCGAGAGGTAATTCGGTAGCCTCAAGGACGGTGACAGGGAGGTTCTTGTTTACCCAGACTTGACACTACTGTTGTTCCAGACTATGAGACCCGGCAGGAGGATTAGTATAGCGTCGTTCTAAACTAGCTTTAGAAGTGCACGTGTATATTATTCTGCCAGAGGGTTGTCGTAGTCAGTGAGAGCAGCGGAAGCATAGTGGGCAAGTAGCTTATGTCTATTTATAGACTAGAGCAGTTATAGCGGAGATAGATCATCTAATTTTGATGTGACAGTCATGGGTTTGACTTCATCAGAATAAAAGATGGATCTGTTAAGAAGGTAGTAGGGTGTGATGTCATGGTATCTGGATGACATACACAGAGTAGCAAGTAAAATTCCTATACTACGATCGGTTGTGCTATGGTCGTCACACAGTTGTTTCTCCAGACAGTATATGGATATAATATCTGACATTCTGGTTTCTAGATCTATGGTTTTAGATCTGGATTTGGGTAGTTTCCCAATATTAGTACTTTGACAGTATTCTAATGGTTTTTAGAATAGATGACTCCTGGCATGGTGGTGTACCTGCAGGTGATGGAGTCACCCTCTCTAAAGGTGTCTTACAGACTAAAGGGGAAAGGGATGTGCATGATTGGCAGATCACTTGCTTAGGCAATTGTGTCAATCGTGAGATGTCAAGTACCACACCAGATGTTGTTTTTGCACTGGATGCAATAAGTTTGTATTAATCCAATCCTGGAGAAACATAAGGAAGCAGTCTTAGAACATAAGTGTATGTTCTACGGATTTGATGATGGCAGCCTCCTTCGGGAGACGGTTATCATTCCAGGCTTCAAAGGTGACATGTTTGACAGAGTGATTGTCAGAGTTATAGTTTTCCCTCTGACGAGGGACAGTATTATGGACAGGTGGTCCAAGAGGATACTGTGGGTGGCATGGTGCCGGATACTGATTAGGTTCAGTGATCGATACAGTCTAAGAAGTTTGGATTTAGAGTTCATTTATGAACAAGGTCCCATCAGATATCCAGACATATTCTAAGACAGGTATTACTCAATTCGGGAGATGGCTTTCTCCGCGAACTTGAGATTTAGAGAGATATAGAAAGAAACTTCTGGGCGGATCCACTCACTGAGGCTATTTCTCGAACACAATAGTTTTGCAAACGAGCTTTGTGAAACTGATTAGTAGAGGAGTTGGATGTTCGGTTTCACACGGGCTGTGAGTAGTCGACATCGCAATAATTAGCCTTAAGTGCAAGTGGGAGATTGTTGGATATAGTGCCCTCAGAGTCAATTATTGGATCGCAGGTACGTGGTTGCAATGATTGCGGAGGACCTATACCGGTAGGACAGTCTTACTCGAGATGATAGTATGCTATCTGGTTTGCCTTTATCAGTCGTGTACAGGTTCAGGTGACTGATCACTGTTACGCTTTGATAGAGCCCTTAGGATCTTGCTTTACTACCAATAGTATGATAGCGATCATATACATGAGAGTTGGGTGGTTTATATGCATATCCTTAATTGTGGTCCCTAATCGTGGGAGTTTCGAGACAGGGCATCGATACTCCGGAGTAGACTAGTGTATACAGTCGAGACCCCGACGAGGGGCGGTGGCCGGTCTCACAAGCCACTAGTGTCAGTTGGATCACTTAAGATGTATACAGGTGCTCATTGGGTTATGAGTACACCGGACAGGACTCGCCGGGAATCTGCTAGTTGGTATTATACATATCGTCAGATAGCAGTTCCCTGGTAACATGTGTACAGGTTAGTTCATCGACCTGAGGTCGTCATTTGTCTCGTGTGAGTTCCCACTGTGCTTTGATTTCTACCCTACCACGGCTCAAAGGAGTCGTGCAAACAGGTAGTTTTTAGGTACAGTCCCGAGCCACATGGAGGCACGTGAGCGGATCGGCAGGGGATTCGTCTCTCCCGGTATTGGGGGTGAGATCGTGCTGTGTCTAGGAGAGCCATTACACAAAGCCCACGGCCGTGGCAGGAGATTTACTGGTAGGTACTCCAGTAGTATCTCAGGGTGTTATTGGGCTACACTCCGACACGACTTATACTGCTATTAGGGGTCTGACGTTACTAGCCCCTAGGCAGATATGCGATACTCATAGACGAACGGACCGGACTGTATATACATTGTCACTGTTAAGCTCAGTAGGGTTTCCGGTTGAGTTCGCTCATCGGCCTCCCTTGAGGTCAGTCCATGGGCAGCCGTTACGCATAGCTAGTGCCGCTGACGGCTTGTGGTTAAAACCACTGCCAGGGTACTGACGAGTCATTAGAGTCCCCTACAGACAGTTTCCCAAGTTCGGGCGAAACGTTGTAGAGGCCGTATGGTTTTATGGCAGGGTTCGGAAAATGCACGTGCGTTTACGCACGTGTCATATTTCGGGCAGATGATACTGGTCGGCTTTAGTTTAAGCCGGGTCCGAGTATTATATTGTGTAGATATAATATCTTTGTCTCAGTTGCATTTGTATTCGGTCATAATACAAATACGGGTATGTTTATACAGTTACGGGGTTGTCCTGGAATTCGTTTCAGGATCGCTTTTGGAAGTTGCCAGTTTTCAGTTTCCAGTTTCCAGTTTTCTATCAGCCGTATTTAACATTTGGTTAAATACGGATTTATCTTTTCTTGGATAAGTGTGGAAGTTTCTAGAAGCATCTAGAAGGTGGTGACAAGGATTAGTGACTCATAGTTGCATTAATGATTCAATTAATGCAAGGTGACTAGGTTAAGTGATTCATCTTTTTCATTTATTGTGTTCACACTTTGTGTTCACACTAGATATTTTTCTTGTGGTCACCTCCCCCTCTTCTACACTCACCACCCTCCTATATATGGCCGGCCCCTCTCCTCTCTCTCACACACTTGATAATTCATTTGGAAAAAGATTATGATAGTTTTGGGGTGTATGGAAATTTCATAGCTCATTTCATTCCATCACCCGATTCGAGTGGCAACTTCATTAACCGTTCGTCCATAGCCTTAGACGTAACGAGACAAAGTAATCTACTCATTCTTTACATCAATCTTGGTCGTCTCTTTTAGCAAACTTGACGACCGAGTTGCCTCGAGTCAGAGGCGGGAGCCCGTTTAAAGAATCGTTGACGTGGTGCCACCTGGACGAGCAGATCGGAGATCGACGAGATCGGAGCAGCCGCAACGGAGCGTGGGATGATGGTTAAAGAACGAAGGACTCGGATCGTTCGGTATAACCTTTCTACACTCTTTACAGTTTGTTCGTTTAGCAATAATGGCAGATCCGGGTTATAGTATACGATAGCGCCAGTTAAAAAGTTTTTTATTCCGCATTTGGCGTCTGTAGACGGCCGGGGCGCTACCGTAGACTTACATCGACATGATAGTATGCTATCTGGTTGCTCTTTGTCTTAACATGTAGACTTGTATTGTGATGCTGTCTTGCTCTCACATGTTGATAAAGCCCTTAAGATGTGTACTTGACTACCAGGACTATGATGGAGATCATACTAGTGGGGCCAGGGTAGTCCACAAGTACATCCTTTAATTGTTCCTAGTCGAAGGAGTATCGAGACGGGGCATCGATATTACAGAGTAGACTAGCGTATACGCTTCTTGATCCATATGATGGGCGATGGATGATCTCACATCCATTGGTGTTTGACATCAGAGAAGATATACGGGTGCTCAGTGGAGACTGGGTACACTGAACGGATTTGTCGAGAACTCCTAGTTGGTATTATACCTATCGTCAGATAGCAGTTCTCTGGTGATACTGGTACAGGTTATTCTGTAGACCCGAGATCGTCATAGAGTTTTGTGTGATTCCCACTATGCTTTGATTTCCACCTTACCACGTTCAAGTGAACGTACAAAATGGTGGCTTTTGGGTACAGTCCTGAATCACATGGAGGCAATGAGCGATAGGAGGGGATTCGTCTCTCCCGGTATTGGGGGTTGATGTTGCGCTGTGCTCGATTGGCTATAATAGGAAGTCCCTGGCCAGGACTGATACAGAGATTTACTGGTAAGTGTTATCAGTATTTTCTCAACCCGTTATGAGCCTTATATCGGCACGACTTATCGGTTACTGGGGTCTGACGTTTACCATCCGTTGACTAGATATACGACATATTAGACGAAGAGACAGAACTGTATGATAGTGTTACTGACATGCTTTACAGGAGTATGGGCAGTCTTGCTTGTTGATCTTCTGATCGCTCAAAACCCGGATAGCCGTCACGTCCAGCTAGTACCGCTGAGGGCTTGTGGGTGCCTGATATGATCATCACCTACTGTCGGCGTATTGACGAGTTTTTAGAGTCCTACACAGAGGTTTACTGGCTCAGGCAAAACGAAGTAGGAGCACTTATGTGATGTGTGCGTGACCGAGATTAATAAGAGTATGTGATACCGTATTCTATTCTCGCGATTCATGAGATCGGTCGGTTATATGAGATATAGCCGGATTATCGAATCAAGTGTTAATTCGATAAGTTGATACAAATAATATTAGTCGGTCATATGAGATATAGCCGGATTATTAAATCAAGTGTTGATTTAATGATTTAATGTATAATTATATATTTGATATATTAATTTACATTAACTAATATTAGCTCACTTAAGCATTTCTTTTCTCACTTATGCATTTAATATATATGTGATATATATTAATTGTATTTCTTTTTGTGTCATGCTTGATGATACATGCTACATGGGTGTATGAGACTCACACCATGCTCATGTTAATGTAAGGTTTATTTACTTAAAGTAAATCCAAATTAGTTGGAAATTAGTCATATGAGTGAAGCTTGTGGAAGCTTGTGGACCCATTGACTTAGTCCACTAGTTTTGTCTTACCTTAGATATTTATTAACCTAACCATTATCTAAACCCATGGTAAAGCATCTACATGAGTTATATGAGATATTTCTCACCCATGGTTGCCATAAAATTATTGGTTTTATCTTCTTCATCAATAAGAGAGAGCTCTCTAGCTTTTGAGGAGGTGAGGAAAATTAGTGAGAAAATTAATTCTAAAGTGAGCAAAAATCCTACTTCATCATTCTCTACTAGATTAGTCATTTAGTTTAGGGTGTTAGCTTCACTAATCCCTAATTGGTGAAGTGGTAGCTTGGGTTGGTTTCTCCTCGACGTAGATCATCTTTGGCCTCGAAGATTTCGTGCAAGCTTGTTCCTTTCATCTTGTGGAGCCATTCTACAGTCTGGAAGACCACTACTTGGAGCGAAGGGACTATTACACGGAGCTATTGAAGTGAAGGACAGGTCTACAAAGGTTGTATTCCATATTCACTTAGATGTAAAGTTGTTTACATGTTGTATTGTCTAATTCTCTAGTTAAGATTCTAGGGTTAGGGTTGTTTAGCATGGCAAAATTTTGAAAATGACATAGACGATACCTCCCAAAACCTTGCTGTCGTGCTAGGCATTCCTACAATAGGATGACCCAAGGAAGGGCGCTCAAGTTACCGGATCCCATGAAGTGCTGGGTGGCCCATTCATTTTGTTGATTGGGGTTGCCTCACTTCTGGGATTGGCGGGTAACTTGCCGCGCTCGTAGGGGTCTAGGTTTTCATTGCACAGGCTGTCCACACGACCGGGAACATCAGGTTTTATTTGCGACTCAAGTGAAACCCGGGGTTCCAAGATTATCCACCATTCTGTGTTGCTTGTTAATGATCCGTGATATTGTTTATATCATGCCTGGGACGAATGTTATATATATATTTATATATACTAGTAGATATTGTATATGTTTTGGACCCGCGCTAGTCCAACCCCCGCTCTTCCATTAGTTAAGTAACCTAACGGTGCACGACGGGGCCCCATAGCGAATGTGGATGGCATATACGTACATTGTATTTTCGTTCTTTTCTGGTGTAATAGGTTAATTGATGGGACCGCATTAATTTCGATTAATGTAATAAAATAAACCTAAAAAGATATTGTTGGAACAAATTTCGAAAAACTATAGTTATACTCTTTCGCTTTGCATAGTGGTATTCGGTCATGAATATCCAACACCTCATTCGAGGAGGCAAAAGCCTAGATCCCTTCGCGGGGAGTGACCTCTTGAGGAAAAGTTTATACTGTAGATTACTCGGTTTTCTTCAAACAACTAGTTTTCATAAGCGGAGCCTAAACCACTCCTTTTCAAAATTATTCGGTTCCTTCAACGATATCAAGTTCATTAAGTTAAAGAGTTTTTCGCCAAAAACCCAGTCGTAGCCTTCCGTCATTTCCTACGAGTAATGCCTAGTATTCGTGTTGCGTTTGTTGACCTTGTCAAGGCATAATGTACAGTAGCTATGTAGTTCTCGTTTGTAGCATGAGTTGCGATTAGTTAGGACAGTTGTATAACCTTGTTGACCTCGTTAATGGTTGTACGGGTGGGTCTACATTAATCAAGATAATGACGGGTTGAACTTGACTAGAAACTTATGGTTTGTTGACCTCGTCAAGATCATAAGTTGTTAGGGGCAAAAACCACATCGGGAGTTTCAAATATACAGGAAACTTGCTAGTGTTGCATACCTTCTGGAGTGTGGTAACTAGAGTGGCTTCCATCTAGGTCATCACACAATGATAGTTGGATCCCGATCCTACTGATGAGTAGGATTACTCTTGGGAGATTTTTTTTCACTTAACAATCAATGTTATAAACGAAGTAGGTGTCTAGAACGGTGTTAGCGGGGTTATGCCTCCAGGGAAAAGAGGTTATGTAATTAAGGAACTTCGCGAAAGCGTTGGAAAACCTCCCTCAAAGTACCGACACTAGCCTGGCCGAAAGGTTAAGCAAGTATTGTGACGTGCGATTAATCCTGACTAGTTCTTCTTTTAGGGTTTGAAGAAAAATTCGAGAAAACAGTGGGAGCCATCCTAATTAGATAAACTTATAACCAATCTAATCTTGCAAGAGCGCACACTGAGTGTTTCTTTTCTCTCTCTCCAGGTAGCAACCGTTCACCCTAATCAAGATAATAAAATGTATCGCTTGACCAATCCAAATTCTTATTCGGGGCTGGAGAACGTCGATTCGGCTCTAACTTATGACAACAGTTATGGGTATGAGCAGAGGAAAGAGGATTGCATGAATTCCTTGATGACCCCATCGAAGAAGAAGCATACCATTGCGTCTCCTTTAGGTGTTCTTGTTATTGAGAACTGCTTTCGGTTAGTCCTACTTCCTGAGTACTAGATATCGGATCAGGATCTCATATCTGTAATTTATTGCAGGGAGTGAGAAAAAGTAGAATAGTTGGACCGGTGATATGTCCCTCAAAGTAGGGAACGAAGCACAAGTTGATGCTGCTGCCGTCGGTGAATATCACTTAGCATTGCCAAGAGGCAATACTATGATTTTGAACAATTGCTACCATGTACCTTCCATGGTTTGCAACATCATATCAGTTTCTTTACTTGATAAAGATGGATATAAGTTTGTTCTTGATAGAAATATCATGAACATTTACCTTAATCAGGTATTGGTTGCGGAAGGTACACTGTGTAATGGTATCTATGTTCTAAATCAAAACGCAGTTTTCAATATACAAAACACACGTAAAAGGAAGAGTTCAGAAGTGAAAAAATCCTACTTGTGGCATTGTAGACTTGGCCATATCGGAGAGAAAAGACTAAGTTGCATAAAGATGGATATTTGAATGCGTTCAAATTTTTATCTTATGAAACTTGTCAGTCTTGTCTCAAGGGAAAGATGACCAAATCTCCGTTCACCGGACACGGAGAAAGAGCAACAGAGCTCTTGAGACTCATACACGGTGATGTATATGGTCCGATGTCTATACATGTAAGGGGTGGGTTCTCGTACTTAATTACATTCATTGACGAACTCTCAAGGTTCGGACATGTATATCTTTTGAAATAAAAATCTGAAGTTTTTGAGAAATTCAAAGAATATAAGAACGAAGTAGAGAATCAGACTGGCAAAAGTATCAAGATCCTCCAATCTGATAGAGGAGGGGAGTACTTGAGTACGAAATTCCGGGACTTTCTAAAAGAGAATGGTATTCTCTCTCAGCTTACTCCTCCGTATACACCACAGCATAACGGTGTATCAGAGCGGAAGAACCATACCCTATTGGACACGGTTCGCTCCATGATGAGTAACGCCGAGTTGCCTCTTTCATTCTGGGGAATTGCTCTTGAAACAGCAGCGTATCTATTGAATTATGTTCCATCCAAATCAGTGCCTAAAACACCATTCGAATTATGGAATGGTAAGAGACCATATCATAAACGGTTTAAGATATGGGGTTGTCCGGCTTACGTTAAAAAGCATAATCCGGAAAAACTAGAGGCACGGTCAGTTTTATGTAAGTTTGTGGGATATCCAAAGAATGGTTATAGATATATGTTCTACCACACTGAGGAACAGAAGGTGTTTGTTGCTCAGCATGTCGTTTTCTTAGAAATAGAATTTCTTGGAAAAGAAATTAGTGGGAGCGCAATAGAACTGGAAGAAATTCAGGAACCACAAACTGAAACTGAAGATTTGTTGGAACCTCAGGGTTCAATAAGCCCGGATGAACCTCAGCCACTCCCCAGATCCAATAGGATTTCTCATCCGCCCGAGAGATACTATGGTTTTCTCATAGACGGGGATCGAAAGGATTGTATCTTGGAAGAAGATGATCCTGCTAGTTTCAAGCAGGCCATTTTCAGTAGGGAATCTGATAAGTGGCTGGATGCTATGCGATCCGAGATGGAGTAAATGTACACCAATAAAGTGTGGACCTTGAACATTGTTAGCTATAGTGCCCTCATGGCAATTATCGTAGTCGCAGGCAGGTGATTATGATGATTGAGGGAGGACCTATACCGGTAGAACAGTCTTACTCGAGATGATAGTATGCTATTTGGTTTGTCTTTATTATCACTATTACATGTTGATAGAGCCCATAGGATTCTTGCTTGACTACCAGTATTATGATGGCGATCATATACGTGGAAGCTGGTGGTCTATAAGCACATCCTTAAATGTCCCTAGTCATAGGAATTTCGAGGC
Organism: Agapanthus africanus; assembly: GCA_030015575.1. Lineage (NCBI taxonomy): Eukaryota > Viridiplantae > Streptophyta > Magnoliopsida > Asparagales > Amaryllidaceae > Agapanthus > Agapanthus africanus. The sequence continues at coordinate 469,817,644 of JASDDO010000016.1, read as the reverse complement.
TGGGCATCGATACTCCAGAGTAGACTAGTGTATACTGATCGAGACACCGACGAGGAGCGGTGGCCAGGTCTCACAAGCCATTGGCATTAGTTTGTTCACCTAAGACAGTATACAGGTGCTCATTGGGTTATGAGTATACTGGACGGACTCGCTGGGAACCTGCTAGTTGGTATTATACCTATTATCAGATAGCAGTTCCCAGGTGACATGTGTACAGGTTAGTCTATCGACTTGAGATCGTCATTTGTCTCGTGTGAGTTCCCACTGTGCTTTGATTACTACCCTACCACGGCTCAAATGAGTCGTGCAAACAGGTTTTAGTTGGGTACAGTCCCGAGCCACATGGAGGCAGTGATCGGATCGTCGAGGATCCATCTCTCCCGGTATTGGGGGTTGATGTTGCGCGGTGCACGGGTGGCCATCACCAGAAATCCTTGGCCAAGGTAGACGAGAATTACCGATCCAGGATCGATAGTTTCTCAGGTGGTGATGGGTTTCATGCCGACACTAGATGTCGCGTTGTTAGGGGTCTGACATTATTCACCCCGCTAGACTTGATATGCAATACTCTTAGACGAACAGACCGGACTATACGGATATTGCCACTATCAGGATCAGTAGGGGTTCAGGATGAGTTTGCTCGTCGGCCTCTCTTTCACTCAATACCTGGGTAGTCGTTACGTACATCTAGTGCCGCTGACGTGCTTGTGGTTAAACCCACTGCCAGCGTATTGACGAGTCTTTAGAGTCCCACACAGAGGGTTTCCCTGGTTCTGGAGAAATGATGTAGTAGCTGTATTGGATACGTGCAGGGTTCCGATCGATTGATGTACTTTGTACCCGGAATTTCGATCGGACAGTTGATAATACTAGCCAGCTCGGGTTTGAGCCGGATTATTAAATCAGGTATTGATTTAATAATTTACGTATATGTATTTCGATACGTATATTCTAGTATTATATTCTTTGTGTTATTCTATCTCTTTGGGTATTCGTATTTCGGTACAAATGCAGGTGTGTATATACAGTAGAATGTAATCCGCATTTTATCCGGAAAACATTCTAGAAGGTGGCCACCTCATTTTTGGATTTGACCATTTTTTGGAAAATGGTAAATGAGGTGGAAATTGGAAAATGGGGAGTATGGTGGTGACCATGCTTGCATAGTGTGCAAAAATGAATTTTTAATTCATTTGTGCATACTATTCAAGTATGGGTGGTATTTTAAAATGAAAGATATTGTTTTACAAAACCTAGCATGCTTGATTTTCTCTCTTATGAGAGCTTCATTATTTTGAGATGGTTGGTTTTCTCTTGAGCATGCTTTGTTCTCATCACCATTTGTGCTTCACTCCTCTCTTGATTTTCCATGGTTGCATCCACCTTCATTCACCACCTCCTCTCAACCATCTCAAGTGTTGAGAATCATGAGAGGAGGTGAGATGAGATAGACCAACACTTGGATTACACTCACTACATCCTAGGCTTTCTAGAGTAGCATCCTAGAAATCATAGTTGCTTCACTTGCATCCATTATGTGGAGCTAGAGCAAAGACCACATCTCTCGGGTGGATCATCTTCGATGGAGGGAGACCGGCGACCAAGCTTGATCAAGGAGCCTCTAAGAGCCTGGGAAGATGGTTGAAGACCGAAGGACACAGATCAACTCGGTATAACCATTCCTAACTCTTTATATTGCTTGCTAGTATAGGGTTTAGGGTAGATCCGGGTATCGGGTAATGGTAGCGCCGGTTTAGAAAAATTTTGTTCCGCATTTGGCCACGGTTTGATGGCCGGGGCACTGCCGTAACCCAACAAATATTGCTCCACCTGGGTAAAACCCGTTGGATGCAAATGGATCTACAAAAAGAAGTTTGGTTTAGATGGACAGGTGGAAACCTATAAGGCTAAACTTGTTGCAAAAGGTTTTCGTCAAAGACCAGGTGTGGACTATGACAAAACCTTTTCTCCAGTGGCTATACTCAAATCCATTCGGATCCTACTTGCCATTGCTGCCTTCTATGACTATAAAATCTGGCAGATGGATGTAAAAACGACTTTTCTAAATGGAAGTTTGGAAGAGTGCATTTATATGGATCGGCCAGAAGGTTTTGTAGATGGTAGGAGCAGCGGGAAGGTGTGCAAGTTGCTAAAATCCATTTATGGATTAAAGCAGGCATCGCGGAGCTTGAACATTTGTTTTGATGAAACAGTCATGGAATTTGACTTCATCAAGAACGAGGATGAGCCTTGTATATATAAGAAGATTGTAGGACGAAATGTCATGTTCTTAGTCTTATACGTGGACGGCATTCTTTTGATAGGAAATGATATTCTTATGCTACAATCGGTCAAGCTGTTCTTATCACAAAGGTTCTCCATGAAGGACCTGGGTGATGCCTCGTACATTCTGGGAATCAAGATCTACAGAGATAAATCCAAGAGATTATTGGGACTTTTGCAGTCTAGGTACATAGAGACCGTACTAAAGAGATTTAGTATGGAAGATTCTAAGCGCGGTAACATACCCGCATTGTACAGAATCACTCTCTCCAAAGAGATGTCTCCCAAGACTGATGAGGAGAGGGTTCGCATGAGCACTATACCCTACTCTTCGGCGGTAGGATCTATAATATATGCGATGCTATGTACAAGACTAGATATAGCCTACGCGCTTAGCGTGGTGAGCCGGTATTAGTCAAACCCGGGTGAGAATCACTGGACAGCTGTGAAGAATATTCTTAAGTACCTGAGAATGACTAAAGAGATGTTCTTGGTTTACGGTAATGGAGACCTTAAGGTTGAGTCCTTTACCGATTCAAGCTTCCAGGGTGACTAGGATGACAGCAAGTCCGTCTCGGGTTTTGTGTTTACCCTTAATGGAGGGGCAATGTATTGGAAGAGCTCCAAACAGGACACCATTGTAGACTCGATGATGGAGGCTAAATACATTGCTGTGAACGATGCCGCAAAAGAAGCGTTCTGGATGAAAAAGTTCATTACTGAACTTCAGGTAGTTCCGTCCATTGTTGATCCGATACCTTTGTATTATGATAACAATAGAGCTATAGCTCTGGCAAAGAAACCATGGTCCTATCAGAAATCCAGACACATCTTAAGACGGTATCACCTGATCAGGGAGATCGTTGATTGCCAGGAGATCGAGGTGTGGAGAGTGGATATAAAAGACAACACGGTGGATCCATTCATGAAGGCCCTCCCTCAAGCGCAGTTCGAGCGACTTTTTGAGATGTTAGGTATGCTATACACCAACAACTGGCCCTAGAGCAGATGTTGGGTACTCGGTATACCAATATATGGCCTTAGTGCAAGTGGAAGATTATTGGATATGTAAGCCCTAGAGGCCATTATTGTATATGTATACATGTGGATGCTTGGACATATGTATGTACAGGACAATCTTGCTCGATATGATATTATGCTATCTTGTTTGTGTTTACCTTAACATGTGCATATATTTTACTTGTTATTACGTATCATCTATACATGTTGATAAAGCCTGTAGGATCATTACTTGACTGCCTGCGTTGTGATGGCGATCATACTTGTGGGAGCATGGTAGTCGATAAGCACATCCTTAAAAGGTCCCTAGTCGTGGGAGTATCGAGACTGGGCATCGATATTCTGGAGTAGACTGGTGTATAGGTTTTTAGAACCCGACGAGGGGCAATGGTTGGTCCCGCAGCCATTAGTCTTTTGCACCAAAGATCGTATACAGGTGCTCACTGGGGGTGAGTACAGTGGACGGACTCGCCAGAACTTCTAGATGGTACTATACCTATCGTCAGATAGCAGTTCTCATGTGACATGAGTACAGGGTAGTCTTCAGACTTGAGGTCGTCATTTGTCTCGTGTGAGTTCCCACTGTGCTTTGATCACTATCCTGCCACGACTCTACTGAGTGGTGTAAACAGGTTTTGGTTGGGTACAGTCCCGAGCTACATGGAGGCAATGGGTGATTATTAGGGATTCGTCTCTCCCGGTATAGGGAGTCGATATCGCACTGTGTTCGATTGGTCAGGACCATAAGACCTTGACCAAGGCAGTTGGGATTTACTGATAGGTTAATCAGTAGTTTCCCGATAGGTTGATAAGTAGTTTCCCGAATTGGTCCTGAGTTGCATCAGCACGAGTTATCGGGTTATTAGGGTCTGACGTTTACCACCCTCTAGACCTGGTATGCGATACTTTCAGACAAAGAGACCGGACTGTACGGAGATTGTCACAGATAGGCTCAGTAGGGATCCGGATGAGTTTGCTCGTCGGCCTTCCTTTTCAACAGGACCCGGGTACCGTTACGTATAGCTAGTGCCGCTGACGTGCTTGTGTTTATGGATTTATTCAGTAACTCACTGCCGGCTTACTGTCGGGTCTTTAGAGTCCCACACAGAGGGTTTTCCTGGTTCAGGCGAAATGATGTAGTGGTCGTTGATTGATTCTTAGATTTGAAATATTTGTAAGTAAAGTAATCGCAATCAATAACGGTGTCGCTAGTAGCTAGCCGAGATGAGTATGGATCGTCCTTAGGGAAACGTCGAAGCTTTATCTTGCTTTAGACGAGTTGATTGAAAATAGGGAGAATGGTTTTTAGATCTATGTTGAACACGGATGTAGAATCTATGAAGAAGAGGCATGTAGGGTTCATAGAATTTAGTAGTAATGGATGATTAATTAAAAATGACTCCTTTTATCTTTTAATAGATTTAAAATTAGATCGATAGTGGTGAATGAAGATTAGGGTTTTTGGAGGGAATAGGGTTCCCACTCTTAAACCCTTATCTTTTCATTGACCTCTATTTATGTCTAGCCTTTCCCCAAAACAAGTGTTAATCTAATCTCAAATCATGGTCGAGACTATCAATAAATTGATAGCGCGCCCGATTAGAATGTTAACAATTAGTTTGCTAAAGTTTATTAACTTTAAAAGATGTAAAAGGAGTTAATAGATTTTATCGTCTGTTGATCTACCATAATTTTACGATCCCGATCAAGCGAAGAATTACTCATGCATAGTTGAGATAGAAGAAGAAAGGATAGAGAAGGAGATCATAATGTAAATACAGAATGTAATGCAGAAATTAAATGCAGAAAGTAAGATGCAAAGAATTAAACTAAAGATCTACCTTTTTATTAATCAACTATCATTTACAAATCTGTCGAATTTAGAGTACAAGAACCCTAGTTTATGCTCCCGATCTTTGTCTCGTAGTAAGTAGATGAACAGTTGATGATCAACCTGGATGCGTGGATCGTCTTGGACCTCTTGATCTTTTCGGTTTGATGATCTTTCGTATGAAACTCTCAGTCCTTTAAATAATCCTAGAAATAGAAAACCCTAGATCCCATATGCTAGGATTTGTTGATACGATCATACCCACAAAATCCAGAATCCTAAACCCATAGTAGCGCTGCGGAAACGCGGCAATAGTGTGCGTTTGGCCGCAGTTGGGCAGTGGTTTGGAGAGATTAGGACTGGAAACTTCTTCTGTTATTTGGTGTTGACACGTGGAGATGATGTCTGGTTTCTTTAAATCTTTTTTGAGTCTCTGCCATTTACGATTTTATTCAACTTTATCGGCAGATTTCATTCCTGACATCTCGAATATCTCGATCTCCAGACCTGAGATAAATCTGCACAATATCTCAATTCATAGTATTAGTAATATTTGTTATTTTTTTGAGATATTATTCTAATCATTTTATTTATAATACAATATTTTAAGAATATTGATTAGGGATATTTGATATGATATGCATATTTTAAATTATCAAAATATCATATAAAAATTATATGCATATATTTTCCTTCATGATATTAATTATAATATATAAACATATGATAAAGAATATTTTGCAGATAAACCCATAAATGTTCCATACTTACGATAAACACCATTAAGTACTTAACAAAAGTAAGGAAAATGTTCCATCAAATGTGCAATATTTTCGACTGAACAAATACCCCCAAACTTAACTTTGATCATCCCGAGCAAACTAGTTATTCAAGATAGGGAGAAAAAAGGAAAAGAAAAACCTAGCACACTTTCGTAGGCAACACGATTGCACTTAGCACATGCAACAAGCCTTTAAACCTCTAGGTGTCCCTAGTAGGAGGAGTGTTGTCTCCTGAGAGCTTTCAGCAGATTACACTCACAAAATCTCATAATGAAAGAAAGAAAATGAAAGTTACATACAAAGATAAGGAACATATAAAAGAAAGAACTTGAAAATAAGAGTTTCAAACTATACCAGCTTTTTAGTAGTCATGAGCCATATCTTAATGGTCGTGAAAAGATGTCAGAAATCACATCATCCATCAATAAAACATCGCCTTTAGTCTTCCTCCCTACCTTTCTACCAAATATCGATCATATACCCCTACGTGTGTAAAAGACATCCCTACACTTAGAGAATTCAATTCAAGCTATCATGCTCTTTTCCATCTTGCTTAGTACTTTTTAGTCGGTGAATATTTTAGATGGAATTGCTCACACATTTTTCATGCGACCATTAATACTTCTTGAGGTACTAACCGACCGATTACCAAATGTGCTCACTTATTTAAGCGTAATTAGCAATATCCTCATCTTGCAACACCTAAGGCACAGCAGTGGCTCCCAAATCAGTTGGTCTCAGGCACTAGGTGATAAAGCACCCTCCTATATTTTTTTATGCTGCCTTAAGCAATTGCAAAACCAGTGTTCATTTTTCTTCACCATTTTATTTTTTTATGTTTTACTTTGTTTTTATTGATCTTCATACTAAGGCTTTTAGACAAGAGCATTTCAAGATATCCTCTACTATCCCAAGTTTCAAGATGTGTACAAGTGCATATAGTAGGGTATCAACGTTCAGATGTTTGGACTCAAGAATAGGGACTATTTTTCAAACTTAATTCTATCCTCAGATTAGTGATTCCTTCATCTTACTAACCCTTGGGACAACAGCTCATGACTGCCTATTACTAGCTTCATTATAAAATATCTAATTTTCTTACTTTTCTTAAACTTTTCCTATCTTTCATATGTACTTTTTCATTTTCTAATCTTCATTATCAAAAAAATTTCAGCTGGCCAAAAAATTTATATAGTGCCTAGTGCCAAATGATATTTCAGTAAATACAAACCTCTCCCCAAACCTGTTTTCAGTAGTTTCCTCACTGATGTTCTTCTTTGAGCGCATAGACCTGTAGACTTGAGAGGAGAATAATAAGGGTAAAATAATAATGAAATACTACCTCCAAACTTGTTTTATGGCACGCATAGATATTCGATTATATCTTAGTTCACTCACCTCCATTCTTATATGAAACAGTATTACCGAAACATGAAAGTGAGGCGGAGGTGAGTTAGTTATGATAAAGCGGCTCCTGTAAAAACAGGAGCTCCTCCGCTGGATCAGCGGAAAAATACGGTTTTAATCTATGCCTATTTACTTTAAAAATAGAACCGTTTTTAATATTTTCAATATCCACTGCCCCATACGAGTACACATACCGTACCACGAAAGTTCCTTTCCAACAAGATTTAAGCTTACCCGGATGAAGGTGGAGACGGGAATCGTAAAGAATGACTTGTTGTCCCGGTGTAAAAGATTTTCTAAAAAGGTTTTTGTCGTGGAACATTTTAGTCCGGTTCTTTACAATAACCGTATTATCGTAAGCTTCATCGCGAAGTTTGCTTAGCTCATTTAATTGCAGCTTCCGATAGCTGCTGGCTTAGTCAAAATCAAAGTTAAGCTCTTTAATAGCCCATATTGTTTTATGTTCAATCTCAACAGGAAGGTAGCAAGCCTTCCCAAACACAATTCGGTATGGAAACATACCAAGATCGGTCTTATAAGCTTGCCCAAAGAGCATCCGTCAATTTAGTAGACTAATCTTTATGGTTCTTAGAAACCGTTTTCTCCAAAATTTGTTTGATCTTTCGATTGGAGATCTCGGCTTGCCCGCTTGTTTGGGGATGATAAGGCGTAGAAAGCTTGTGGTTGATTGAATATTTCCGCATCAAAGTCTCGAAAAACCGATTACAGAAATGTGTCCCGTTGTCGCTAATTATAGCACGAGGGTGTCCGAATCGCGAAAATATATTTTATTTAAGGAACTTAATAATAACTTTGTTGTCATTAGTACGACACGGTACTGCTTCCATCCATGTAGAGACATAATCAACCGCAAGTAAGATGTATAAATTCCCAAAAGAGTTGGGAAAAGGGCCCATAAAATCAATTCTCCAAACGTCAAATATCTCCACAACCAAGATAGGTTGGAGCGGCATCTCATTTCTCCATGAAATGTGACCCATGTGTTGACACCGAGGACAAGTTTTGCAATGATCATATGCATCATTAAATAATGTTGGCCAATAAAAGCCACATTGCAAAACTTTCTCCGCCGTTTTACGTAGACCAAAGTGACCGTCACATGCCTGATCATAGCAGAAAGACAATACACTCTTGAATTCATCATTGGGGACACATCGGCGAATGATTTGATCGGGACAATACTTAAACAAATAAGGTTCATCCCAGTAAAAATGTTTTACTTGTGATAGAAATCGATGATTGTCTTGTTTCGACCAATCGCTGGGTATAAGTCCCGTCGCTAGATAATTCACAATATCCACGAACCAAGGTTCGCAGGATACTGTCAAGAACTATTCATCAGGAAAGGAGTCGTTTATTGGCAAGGTCAACGTTGGTGAAGAAGATATGCGTGAAAGATAGTCAGCTACTACGTTTTCACATCCACTCTTGTCTCGTATGATAAGATCAAACTCTTGTAACAACAGGATCCAACGTATAAGCCAGGCTTTAGCATCCTTCTTTGATAAAAGATGTCGTAAGGCGAAGTGATCGGTGTAAACCACTATAGGCGAGCCAATCAAGTAGGGCCTGAATTTTTCTAATGCAAATACAACTGCCAAGATTTCTTTCTCGGTAGTTGTATAATTAATTTGGGCATTGTTCAAGGTCCTACTTGCATAGTAAATTACATATGGCATCTTATTAATGTAATGTCCTAAGACTGCGCTAATAGCAAAATCTGATTCATCACACATAAGCTCAAACGGGTGAATCCAATCTGGAGATGACAGAACGAGGGCTGTAGTGAGGGAGCTTTTAAGTGATTCAAAAGCAGCCTCGCAATACGAATTGAAGTAAAATGGTGTATCCTTGGCCAAGAGAAGAATTAAGGGTCTATCAATTTTGCTAAAATCATTAATGAATCTCCTATAAAATCCTGCATGACCAAGGAAGGATCGTACATTTTTGACGCATTTGGGAGGAGGAAGGTTATGAATGATATCTATTTTAGCTCTGTCTACCTCTATACCTTTTCGTGAAATGACATGCCCAAAGACTATACCTTCTTGAACCATGAAATGGCATTTTCCCCAATTCAAAGTTAAATTCTTATCCTTACAGCGGGTAAGAACCGCGTCAAGATGACGAAAGCATTTCTCAAAAGAGTCCCCAAATATGGAGAAATCGTCCATAAATATCTCCAGAAAATTCTCGACCATGTCCGAAAATATCCCCATCATACACCGCTGAAATATAGCGGGAGCATTGCATAACCCAAAGGGCATGCGTCTATTAGCAAAAGTACCGATAGGACAAGTATATGTTGTCTTATCTTGATCCTTTTCGGCGATGGGGATCTGGTTATAGCCGGAGTATCCGTCCAAGAAATAGTAGTATTCATGCCCGGCTAATCATTCTAGCAATGAAAGGTAGAGGGAAGTGATCTTTCCTCATTGCGGCATTGAGTTTTCTATAATCAATACATAATCCCCATCCAGTTTGGGTATGTGTTTGGATCAACTCATTAGCCTCATTAGTTATGACCGTGATGCCAGACTTTTTAGGGACCACATGAATAGGACTTATCCATTGGCTATCAGATATTGGGTAAATTATGCCACTATCTAGGCACTTGACGATTTTTTCTTTACCGCCTCCTTCATGACGGGATTCAACCGTCTTTGTGGGTATCGGATTGGTTTGGCTTCATCCATCAAATGTATATGATGTTCAACAATTAAGAGACTAATCATTTTGATGTCCGCCATTGTCCAACCAAAAGCTTGCCGATTTGATCTCATGATCGACAAAAGAGTGCTCTCTTACACTAAAACTAGAGAAGAGGATATGATCACGGGTAAAGACTCATTCTCACCTAAATATGCATATTAAAGATGAGAAGGTAGCGGCTTGAGATCTAGTGTAGGCGGAGAGACGATAGAAGGTAGGGTAGGGGAATTATACTCGGACTCCCTAAGAGGTTCATAACTAGCGTAGGATATTGACTCGGAAAGCTCAACAGACTTTTGCGACGAGTCAAAGGATTTGAACTCGGGGATGGACTCATCAAAGGTCTCCTCACTAGTATAGTAATTTGCTAGATCAAATAATGACGCACTGTCGGGACCCTGTTCTTATTCACGGAGCAAAGTGCTACATAGAACAAAGTGCCATGCCAATTGTCATACCAAGAGGGTGGGGGCCACCTCTTGAATCTGTGGGGGCCACCTCTAGTGTCCGTAGGACCCACTATAGAACAATGGGGAATCTTCAGAACACATTCCGAAAAAGGACCGGACTGCATTATAAATATAATGATACCACCCTCAATTACAGAGGCGCCTTTTAAGTGAACCGGAACTACATGAGCTTGAGAACTCCGTAGTTAAGTGTACTCGGGCCAGAGAAGTTTTGGGATGGGTGACCTCCTGGGAAGTGGCCCCTGATCGGGTCCGGTTCACTCTAAAAGGAAAAACCGTGCGATTTTGGCCAGAGCGGACAATACCATCTGTACTGGGGCGTGGGGCGTTACATTTATGGTGGCCTGTGTAGGTCCCTCAGTAGTAGGTCTGTGGTTCAAGGACGAACCATTGTTCAAAGGTGGGGAGAATGTCGGGACCCGGTTCTTGTTCACGGAGCAAAGTGCCACACAGAACAAAGTGCCAGCCAATTGTCATACCAAGGAGGCGGGGGCCACCTCTTGAATCTGTGGGGGCCACCTCTAGAGTCCGTGGGACCCACTATAGAACAATAGGGAATCTTTGGAACACATTCCGAAAGAGGACCGGACTGCATTATAAATATAATGATACCACCCTCAATTACAGAGGCGCCTTTTAAGTGAATCGGAACTACAGGAGCTTGAGAACTCCATAGTTAAGCGTGCTCGGGCCAGGGAAGTCTTGGGATGGGTGACCTCCTGGGAAGTGGCCCCTGGTCGGGTCCGGTTCACTCTAAAAGGAAAAACCATGGGGTTTCGGCGAGAGCGGACAATACCATCTGTACTGGGACGTGGGGCGTTACACGCACTAGTGTCGTTGAGATCATTGTCGCAAAGTCCCTCAACTTCGCAGCTATCGGAAGCTATCTCGTTGACAGAACAGATATCGATTAGATAAGAAGAAGGTTCAGATGGTTGACTTCCTAGCTTGTAAATATTAAGCTCAATTGTCATCTTTCCGAAGGATAAGTTCATAAAACCGTTACGATAATTAATTACAGCATTGGAAGTTGCTAGAAAAGGCCGACCGAGAATCACCGAAATTTGGTTTCGTGGGTTCGCCACAGGCTGTGTATCTAAAACAATAAAGACCACATGGAATATAATTTTCTCGACTTTAATTAACACGTCCTCTAGCTCACCCCTAGATTGGATGATAGATCGATCGGCCATCTGGAGAGTGCAGTGTGCAGGTTTCAACTCTCCAATACCTAGCTGCTCATAGACAGAATACGGGAGCAAGTTAACACTAGCGCCTAGATCAAGTAGAGCACGATTGATTCTTTTATCTCCAATAGTTATAGATATTGTAGGACAACCGGGGTCCTTACGTTTATTAGGCAATTGTTAGGTAAAAGCCGTGTTCATATTGCTCGTTAAGAACACCTTTTTTGGCACTTGAGTTTTCCTCTTCCTAGTGCACAAGTCCTTAAGGATTTTCGCATAAGACGAAATTTGTTGAATAGCATCTAGGAGAGGAATATTTATATTAACTTGCTTAAATATTTCCACAATTTTCTCCATTTGTGTATTAGGTTTGTTGGCCCTCAACCTGTTAGGAAATGGAGTTTTATCAATAAGGGTTAAGTCCAACATTGGTGGAGAAGTTTGTGGGGATGGAATCGATCCCAGAATTGGAGTTGGAATCATTTTAAGTTGACTCAAGGGAGTGGGCGGAGGGTTTGAGCCTAGTGGAAAACGGAGAATAGGCTCAGAAGAAGATAGTGGGATAGACGAATTAAGGTTAGAAAAAGAAGCCGGGGTTTTATCTGATTCAACATCATTAACCTGTTCACCGACTAGATTGTTCAGCACTCTTCCTGATCTCAACGTGGTTACGGCACTCACATTATGACTTTGTGAGTGGACAGGATTCGGTAGAGGTTGAGATGGAAGTTTCCCTTTTCTCTCACTTATCGCAGCATTTATCTGTGCAAGTTGTACTTCTATCGATTTTATGCTTTCGCCGTGGAAAGCGGTATGCTGCACTAATGTTTGGATAGAAGATATTAAATTAGCCGTCGTTTACGTGGAATGGTTAATAAACGTTTCCAAGCTTCGTTCGAGAGCAGAGGATTTTTCGGTACCGGCCGTTGGAAAAGAATTATTATAAGGTGCAAAATTGTAGGCCGGATTTTGAAAAGTTTATGGTTGAAAGAGGTGTTGATTTTGTTGTGGTGGTTGTTGTTGCTGTGGAGGAGCTCTTTGATAATTTCTTAGGAACTAGTTTTGATTTTTAGTTTGTTTTTGGTTCCAAGCAAAATTAGGATGATTCCTCCATCCCTGATTGTATGTGGAAGAATAAGGATCGTTTCTAGGTCGTTGTTGAAAAGTAGCATTAGTTTGTTCTTGACCTTGAAACGGATGATTCAAAGGACATTCTTCCGTCAAATGTGATGGGTCAGAACAGCAACCACACACGGTTTTGGGAAGCGAAACTTGGTTTGGGGAGGCTGAAGAGACTTTGGTTTCTATAGCTTCGAGTTTTCTTTGTATCACGGCCATTTTGGCTTTTACTGCGATGGAAACATCAAGCTGATGGATATCTCTCCTAGATGATGTTGGTCTAACGCTTTTCCACTGTAAAGTTTGTTCAGCGAGATCTTCTAGAAATTACCAAGCTTCGCCATCGTCTTTAGACATAAAATGGCATTGACAAATGGTTTCAAGAATCTGTTTTGTCGCTCGATTAACACCCTCATATATAATTCAGCAAAGATCCCATCTATTGATTCCATGATGAAGGCATTGGACAAGAAGATCTTTAAACCATTCAAAGCATTTCCAAAATGGTTCGTTGGGAAGTTATGTAAACTGGTTAATCTCGTTTCGAACACGGGCGGTCTTATGATTTGGATAAAATTTCTTAAGGAATGCTATAACGAATTCATCCCATTTGGCAATAGAGTGTGCGACAATGTTATAAAGCCATTTTTCTGCTAGATCGCACAAGGTAAAAGGGAGAACACGTAATCTCATAGCATCCACAGAAAGTTGAGTAGTGACCATCATTGCGCATACATTTTCAAATTTGGTGATGAAAATGTATGCGTCTTCGGATTCAAGCCCGTGAAATTTGGCAACAGGTTGATGAAGTGGGGTTTAATTTCAAAATTTTCCCCATTGGATGGTGTAATAGATAGACAAGTAGGAAGGGGACCGCGTATCGGGTAGCATCTTTCTTGAAGAGAGATGCGCGGTGGATTCTGCGCACCTACGGGTGGTGGTGGGGGAGTGTTGGTAAAATCTGATGGAGAACTGTCTATCTCGGTCGATGTGGTGGGTGGAGGGGAAATAGAAGATGAAGAAGTACCGACTTTGGAGTCAATAGCAGAAACACGGACAAGACGGGCACTAGAATCCTGTGTTCAGCCGATCATGCACTAAGCGGATTTAGCGCACTTGGCAGCGTGTGTGAGAACGATTTTAAAATGGTTTGTTTTCAAAAAAGTGTCGGACATGAGGCTTGACTCAACAAATCACAAAATGCACGATCAACCCTAGAACTAAGGTCACCTAGGTCAAGCACTAAACTGCTCCTAGACTTCCAAAGGACAAGCCGTAGGATCAATCCTCTACCACCTCTTTATCACTCTTGTGGCCAGGTAAGTGCCAGGTAAGTGGGAGGTATCCGCTATATGAATCATCAAAAATAGCGGGACTAATTAAGTAACCACTTTTCTTAGTCACACTTGTCTAGACACCACAAGAGAAATGCGGATAAGCGATAGATTATCCACGACCTTCCTCTGTCCTAACTGAGCGCGACGGTCCTTAGAGGCTTAATCTAGATATTTTTTAATTAATGTAGGGAGATAGTATGCTTGTTTTGTGATTTGTGGGGCCTAAGAAGGGTGATGAAATCCCTACCTAATCTGGATTTGGGTTATTGCCCCTTAATGTCCGTTTAAAATATGCACAAACAAACCAATATCAAAACACGCAAAAAGATTTTTGTGCGGAGATATTTTGCAAAGAATCCTGCAGAAAATTATATTATTAGATTTCTAGAGGAGAGATGAAGATATGAGGAATATACCAGAAGATTTTAGGGGCACAACACCACCAATCCGCCGCGGTTCCGCGGCCAAATGCCTACTATTGCCGCGGTTCCGCTGCGCTATAACGAGTTCGTCTGCTGATTTTTCTTCAGTAACCTCCTATTCTCCTCTGCGATTTGATTGATGTCTCTGAATCTCTATTTTCTTGCTCCGGTGACTCCAGATTCTCTCGCAAAATTCGCACAATAATCGTTAAATACACAAGTTGCGGTTTTGGTGCTCTTGTATAATATATTTTCTGGATTTTATAAAAATTCAACACGAATAGCAAGAAAAAAATTATAGCCGTGTCCCTGGTAATGGTGCCATTTGATTGATTCTTAAATTTAGAATATTTGTAAGTAAAGTAACCGCAATCAATAATGGTGTCACCAGTAGCTAGCCAAGATGAGTACGGGTTGTGCTCAGGCAAACGTCGAACCTTTATCTTGCTTTAGACAAGTTGATTGAAAGAAGGGGTGATTGGTTGATGTGTTCCATCAAATGTGCAATATTTTCGACTGAACAGCCGTATTGGATACATGCAGGGTTCCGATCGATTGATTGTACTATGTATCAGGACTTTCGATCGGACTGTTGATAATACTAGCCGGCTCAGGATTGAGCCGGATTATTAAATCAGGTATTGATTTAATAATTTACATATATGTATTTCAATATATATATTCTAGTATTATGTTCTTTTTCTTATTATATCTCTTCGGGTATTCGTATTTTTATACGAATGCAGGTATATATATACAGTAGACTATAATCCGTATTTTATACGGAAAACATTCTAGAAGGTGGACACATCATTCTTGATTTTACATTTATTCATGAATGGAAAATGAGGTATAAAGTGAGGTGAGGAGAGTATGGTGAGAGCCATGCCTCAATAGTGTTGGCAAATGAATTTTCAATTCATTTGTGCTCACTATTGAAGCATGGTTGCTTTTTTATATTGTAAAAAATAATTTTACAAAAACATAGTGAGGATTTTCTCTCACATGAACGCTTCATTTTTTTGAGAGCTCACCATTTTGCTTTGCTCCTCTCTCTTGCCTTTGTGTTCCTCCACCTTTATCCTTAACCTCCTCTCTACCTTCTCATGAGTTGAGAAACAAGAGAGGAGGTGATATAGAAACACACTTTGAACCATTACACTACATCCTAGAGTTCTTAGACTAGCAAGCTAAGTTTTCTAGTTGCTCCATAGACACTTAGTTTGGAGCTAGAGCCGTGGACTATATCCCTCAGGTGGATCATCTTCGACGGAGGGAGATAGACGATCAAGCTCGATCATGGGGGCCACTTGGAGCTAACAAAGAGGAAACAAGACCGAAGGACACGGATCTTTTGGTGAGACTCCTCTATCATAGTAGATAGCTTCTCTAGTTTTGCTAGTTTAGGTTTATGGTAGATCCGGTGAATGGGTTGTTCTATCGCCAGTTTTAAACCCTAGAAAATATTTTGTTCCGCAAACAGCCATGGTAGATGGCCAGGGGGTTAGTATAACCAAACAGAGGGAGTATCGAGACAGGGCATCGATATTCCAGAGTAAACTAGTGTGTACGTTTCTTGACCCTGTATGGGGCGATGGTTGATCTCATAACCATTGGTGTTCGACATCAAGGATTGTACACAGGTGCTTATTGGAGAATGAGTACACCGAACAGGACTCGCCGATAACTCCTAGATGGTACCATACCTATCGTTAGATAGCAGTTCTCTGGTGACACTTGTACAGGTTAGTCCGTAGACCCAATCGTCATAGTGTTTGTGTGGTTCCCACTGTGCTTTGATTTTCTCCCTACCACGGCTCAAAAGAGTCGTGCAAACAAGTGGTTTTCAGGTACAGTCATGAGTCACATGGAAACAGTGAACAATAGGAAGATTTTCGTCTCTCCCGGTATTGCGCGTTGATATTACGCTATACTCGATTGGCTATAACAGCAAGTCCATGGCCAGAGCTGATAAGATTTACTGGTAAGTGTTATCAGTAGTTTCTCGAAAGGTTATTAGCCACACATCGTCATGACTTATCGAGTTAGTGGGGTTTGACGATTCCACCCCCCAGACTCGATATGCGACATATCAGACGAAGAGACCGGACTGTATGGTAAGTCTTGCATATAGGCTCTACGGGAGTTTGGACAAGTTGCTTGTTGATCTTCTATCCGTTCAATACTTGGGCAGCCGTTACGTCCAGCTAGTACCGCTGACGGCTTGTAGGTATCTGATATAATCATTACCTACTGCTGGCGTATTGACGAGTCTTTAGAGTCCCACATAGAGGTTTTCTAGCTCAAGCGAAACGAAGTAGGGCACATATGGAGATATGTGCGATATAACCGGATTATTGAATCAAGTGTTGATTCAATAATTTGATTTGTGTCTGTATGTGTGTTTATATATTTGATATTGGCCTGATTATATATGATATAACCGGATTATTGAATCAAGTGTTCATTTAATAACTAATATTGAATATTAGCCAGTTATATATGATATAACCGGATTATTGAATCAAGCGTTGATTTAATAATTTGATATACATATATATATTTGATATTAGCCGGGTTATATATGATATAACCGGATTATTGAATCAAGTGTTGATTTAATAATTTGATATATATTTATATATTTGATATATATATATATATTAACTAATATTAAGCTCCCTTAAGATTTTTTCTTCTCTTTATATATATTTATATATATGTGATATATATAAATATATATATGTATTTATATTGTGTCATGGTTGATGATACATAGAACTAGGATGTATGAGAATCACACAATAGGAAAAATGAGAAAAGATAATGATAAACATTTTAGAATAAAAAGAAATGAAGAATGAGTCATGGCTTGAGAAGCTTGGAGAAGCCATGACTCATCTTCAATTCTTGTTTTATTCAAAAGATATTTATCATTCCCAATCTTATCTCATTCTATCTCATCTTAGAGCTTATCCTTTGAGCTCATGGTTCACGCTCTTTCACATCCATGTTCATCTTCATGATCTCTTCACTAATTTTCTAGGGTTGAGAGAAAGAAAAGAGAAAAGAAATAATTTTGTGTGTAAAATTCCTACTTTATCAATCTCCACTTCTTTAGCCCATTAGTATAGGCTGTTAACTTCACGAATACCTTGATTAGTAAAGTGTGAGATTGAGCGAGAGAGATTTCAAGGTGGATCATCTTTGACAACGAAGACGACAAGCAAGCTTGATCCTTTCTTCAAGTGGAGTCGAGGAAGAGTTCTAGGGACTACAACTTGGAGGTTTAGAAGTGAAGGACTAGACTACAAAGGTTGTAGACTCATTTCACTTAATATAGAACTTGTTTGCTTTACTTTAAAACCCCAATTCTTTAGTTCGATTCTTGTTTAGTATACTTAGACCTATAATTTTTTAAAATTGCATACTTAATTCTCATAGAAACACTGTAGAGGTACTAAGACATACTTTCAGAGCGATCCCTAGATCACCAATTAACTCATGCAGATCCAATCCGCAAGAAGATCTCATATAAACAGCGGAAGTATAGATTCAATTAGTATCCTACAAATACTAAGATTTGCATACCTTTGTAGGATAGTAGATCACCCGAAATACCGTTGGACCGCTGATCTGTTCTTCATAGTTGTTTTTTCTTCGTATGGTCGTGCGAGGATCAATCACAGTGTTAATCAGAAAGTCCTCTAATTCACCACGTCTACTGGAGACTTTGAGAAAGACGATCAAGAATCTTTGAACCCTAATCTCCAACAGTTACACTCATATTATCCATCAATATTGTTATTGGAAAATATTATGATCATCAATCAATAGTTCACCTTATGATCATTAGTGATTAGTAGTGCAAACCCTACCTTCTACCTATTGTATATATATAGATAGAGGGGTGATTAGTCTAACATATTGCATATTTGAATGAACTTTTCCCTATTATTATTAAATGCTAAAAGGTGTTAATTATAAATAGAGAACATATGAGGGTTTATTTGTAAAAGTTTATTATTATATATTTCTACATTTATAATTAATATAACTAGGGAAAATATATGCATATGATATTTAAATGAAATGTTAGTAATTAAAATATGCATATCATATCAAATATTCTTAATCAATATTCTTAAAATATTATATCATATAAATAGTTAGAATAATATCTCAAAAATACCAAATGCTACTCACATTTTGATTTGAGATATTGTGCAGGTATTAGCTCAGGTCTGAGATCCAAGTCAAATCAGGATATCGAAACCAAATCTGCCAAATTTTATAAGCAAATCGAGAAATCTAGCAACGACACAGACTCAGAGCATTATTTTCAGAATCTAGACATCAAAAGATCTCCAAATATCAATACGAAATACCAGAAAAAATATACAAACTTAGTTCCACCAAGTTGCGGCAGAAGGGCGGCCAAACAAGGAAAAACATGGCGGATCCGCGGTCCAATCAGGGCCTTTGGATGTGAGATTTTAGGATCATAATCTTAACTGCATATACACTCAGATGGAATTTAGGGTTTCTGGTTTCAAGGACTATATAAAGGACCAAGAGCTTTACATTCAAGATCATCATCGAAGAGATCCAAGAGATCCACGTATCCGAGTAATCATCATCTATTCATCTACCTCCTAAAAGAGAGAGATCTAGAGCAAACTATGGTTCTTGCAATCTACTTTCTAAGGAGAAAATTGTAAATGCGATAGTTGATTAATAAATGTAGTTTTTATTTTAATTCTTTTTGCATTTATTTTCCGCATTTAATTTCTGCTCTTACTTTTACGCATTATTTTTTACGCATTACTTTTCTGCAACTTAATTATGATTTCATTCTTATTCAACCTTTCTTCTAAATCTCTAACCATGAGCGAGTAATTCCTATCTTGCTAGGATTCGTAGGATAGGGTAGGATAATGGATGAAAAACCTTTTAACTTCTTTTTGACATTTTAAAGTTTATAAACCTTCGCAAAATAAATGTTAACCATCCAATCTGGCATGCTATCAATTTATTGATAGTCACGACCACGATTTGGGAATGGTTAAACACTTGTTTTGTTAAGGGCTTGACATGAATAGAGATCGATAAAAGGACAAGGGTTAGAGTGGGAAACCCTAATTCCCTCCATGAACCCTAATCTACATTTATCACTATCGCTCAAGTTTTAAACTATTAAAAGTTAAAAGAGTCATTTTTAAATATTCATCCATTAACTACTAAGTCTTATGAACCCTACAGGCCTTTTTATTATAAAAATATTCGTATTAAAATAGATCGATAATCAAACAATCACCCTTCTTTCATCAACTCGTCTAAAGCAAGAAAAGAGTTCACATTTCCTGCGGACGACCCGTACTCATCGCGGCTAGCTACTAGCGACACCATTTTGATTGTGGTTATTTACTAAACACTTCTTTCGAAAATGACCAATCAAATGGCGCCTTGCCGGGGAGACGGTCGTAATTTTTTTTTGTTATTCGGGTTGATTTCTTATAACATCCAGCAAACATAAAATAAAATAGAACAAAAACCGCATCTTGCGTTTTTAACGATTATTGTGTGAGTTTTACAAGGGAATCTGGAGTAACTGGAGCAAGTCAACAGAGAGCCAGATACCTTAAACTTAGACCAAGGGAGCATAGGGGTGCTGTGAAGAAAAATTAGCAGAAGATCCTCCAAATCGGCGGCGGAACCGTGGCTTCTTGGTGGAATTGGGCCCCCAAAATTCTCAGGTATTCCCCTATTATCTTTCTCTCTCCTCTAAAGCTCCAATAATCTGATTTTACCTGCTTGATTCTTTGCAAACAGCGCCGCTCAAAAATCTTTTTGCGTGTTTTGATTTCGGTTTTTTTTTGCATATTTAAACCGGACTTTAAGGGGCAATAAACCCAAACTCAGATTATGTGGGGATTTCATCACCCTTCCTAGGCCTCACAAATAACAAACGAGCATATGCATCACCCTATATTAATTAAAAAATATCTAGACCTAGCCCTTAAGGACATTCACGCTTAATTAGGATAGAGAAGGGTCGTGTGTAATCTATTGCTTATTCGCATTTCTCTTGTGGTGTCTGGACAAGTGTGACTAAGGAAATTGGTTACTTAATTAAGCCCACTATTTCGATGATTCGTATAGCGGATACCTCCCACTTACCTGGTACTTACCTGGCCGCAAGATTGATAAGAAGGTGGTAGAGAATTGATCTTACAACTTGTCCTTTGGAAGTCTAGGAGCGGTCTAATGACTTGACCTAGGTGACCCTAGTTCTAGGGACTGATTGTGCATTTTGTGATTTTTTGAGTCAAGTCTCAAGTATGACTTTTTTCAAAACAAACCTTTTAAAATCGTTCTCACACACACTGCCACGTGCACTAAACCCGCTTAGTGCATGATCGGCTGAACACGGGATTCTAGTGCCCGTCTTGTCCGCGTTTTTTCTATCGACTCCAAAGTCGGTACTTCTTCATCTTCTATTTCTTCTCCACCCACCACATCTTCCGAAATGGACGGATCTCCATCGGTATTTAACGATGCCACCCTGCCACCGCCCATAGATGGGCAAAATCCATCGCACATCTCTCTCCAAGAAAGATGCTACCCCGTACACGAACCCCTTCCTACGTGTCTGTCTCTTCCACCGGCCAATGGGGATAATTTAGAAATTAAACCCCACTTCATCAACTTGTTGCCTCTTCATAGGCTTGAATCCGAAGACGCATACGTTTTTATAACCAAATTCAAAAACGTATGTGCGATGATGAGCACCACCCAACTTTCAGGAGATACTATGCGATTATGTCTTCTCCCTTTTACCTTGTGCGATCTTGTAGAAAAATGGTTTTATAGCACCGCCACACATTCTATCAGTAAATCGGATGAATTTGTTATAGCATTCCTTATGAAATTCTATCCTCATCATAGGACCGCCCGTATTCGTAGCGAGATTAACCAGTTTGCCCAACTTCCCAACGAACCCTTTTGGAAATGCTTTGAACGGTTTAAAAATCTTATTGTCCAATACACTCATCACGGAATTGATAGATGGCAACTTTGCCGAATTATATATGAGAGTGTTAATCCAGCGACAAAACAAATGCTAGAAACCATTTGTCAATGTCATTTCATGTCAAAAATCGATGGCGAAGCATGGAAATTTCTGGAAGATCTCGTCTAACAAATCTTACAATAGGAGAGTACTAGACCAACATCGTCTTCATCTAGGACAGGTATCTATCATCTTGACGCTTCCATCGCAATGAAAGCCGAAATGGCTGTAATGCAAAAAAAACTCGAAGTTATGGAAAGCAAATTCTCTTCAGCCTCCCTAAACCAAGTTATGCTCCCCAAAACCGTGTGTGGTTTCTGTTTTAACCCATCACATTTAACAGAAGAATGTCCTTTGAATCCTCCGTCTCAAGGTCATGAACAAACCAATGCTGCTTTTAAGCAACAACCTAGGAATGACCCTTATTCATCTATATATAATCAGGGATGGAGGAATCATCCTAATTTTGCTTGGAACCAAAACCAATCTCAAAATCAAAATCAGTTCCCAAGCCAAAATAATTATCAAAGGCTTTCTCCACAACAACAACTGCCACAACAACAAATTCAGCAGCCCTTTCAATCTCAAGCTTTTCAAAATCCGGCCAACAACTTTGCTCTTTATAATAATATTTCGGCAGCCGATACCAATAGAATCTCTGCACTCGAACGAAACTTAGAAACATTTATTAAACAATCCACCCAAACAACGGCTAATTTAATATCTTCTATCTAAACATTAGTGAAACACACTGCTTCCCACGGTGAAAGCATAAAATCGATAGAAGCACAGATTGCACGGTTAAATGCCGCTATGAGTGAGAGAGAGAAAGGGAAACTTTCATCTCAACCTCTACCAAATCCCGGCCACTCACACAGTGCAAATCTCATCCTTCAAAATCATAATGTGAGTGTCGTAACCACGTTGAGATCAGAAAGAGTGCTGAATAACAAAGTTGGGGAACAAGTTGAAGTTGATGACATTGATGAAACCCCGGCTACTACTTCTACTCCTACTTCGTCTGATCCAACATTTTCTTCCGAGCCTATTCTCCGTTTTCCACTAGGCCCGAACCCTCAACCCACTTCCTTGAAGGAATTACCATCTACGATCATCCCAAATCCAATTTTGGGATCCACTCCATCCCCACAAACTTCTCCTCAAATGTTGGACCCAACTCTTATTGATAAAACTCCTTTTCCAAACAGATTAAAGGCCAACAGACCAAGTCCCCAAATGGAGAAAATTGTGGAAATTTTTAAGCAAGTTAATATAAATATTTCTCTCCTAGATGCTATCCAATAAGTTCCTTCCTATGCAAAAATTCTAAAGGAATTATGTACAAGGAAAAGGAAAATTCAAGTGCCTAAAAAAGTTTTCTTAGTGAGTAATACGAGCAATTCTTTTTCCCAACATGTACCTAAGAAACGTAAGGACCCCGGTTGTCCTACAATATTTATTGTTATTGGGGGTAAAAACATCAATCGTGCTCTACTCGATTTAGGTACTAGTGTTAACTTGTTTCCGTATTCTGTGTATGAGCAATTAGCCATAGTAGAGTTGAAACCTGCGCACTGCACTCTCCAGATGGCCGATCGATCTATCACCCAACTTAGGGATGACCTAGAGGACGTGTTAATCAAAATCGGGGAATTTATATTCCCTGTGGACTTTATAGTTATAGATACACAGCCTGTAGCAAACCTACAAAACCAAATTCCGGTGATTCTAGGTCGACCTTTTCTGGCAACTTCTAACGCAATAATAAATTGTCGTAACGGTTCAATGAACATGTCCTTTGGGAAGATGACAATTGAGCTTAACATCTACAAGTTAGGAAGTCAACCCTCCGAACCTTATGCTCATATAGTTGATGTATGTTCTTTCGAAAAGATAGCTTCCGACAGTTGCGAATTTGAGGAGCTTCACGATACTGATCTCGACGCTACTAGTGCGTTATTATTTGATCCTGCTATTTATTATACATGTGAGGACCCTTTTGTCGACAAGTCCACACCCAAGTCCGAATTTTTTGACTTGTCGAATGATTTAGTTAAGCTATCCGAGTATCACACCTTTCTTTCCGATGAGATTATCATTCGGAATATCAATGAAAGTTTTGAAGACATTTTTGCTGAAGAACTCGCATTCCTTAAAGAGATGGATGTTGTGATGAATCAATTTCCACCTATAGAAGCTGAACCTCCACCTATTCTTCTTATCGCGTACGAGAATGCGAATATTCCATCTACTCCTTATCTTTCATATTCTCGTTTTTGTTCACCGTCACTGTTTCGTCTTTACCAACCAAGACGTAACCCGTTCAATTACACCTCTTATCTCCTCTCCACTTCTTCACGTCTATATGTAACATGATCTTCTACCAACCATGGTATTACATTGATAAAATGTTTGAATGGTTGGTGTTGACTTTTGGTGTTTGTAAAGCTTTGCATAGACCAATAACCCCTCTTATAATTTTAAATACTTAATACTGTATCACTCAAGTTTGGGGGGGATAAATATATTTTGGCTCTAGGAAGAAAAGAAACTTATTTTTACACAATTGTGAGCCAAAAATAAGTTTGGTGGAGGATTTTACTGTCATTAACTTTTGTCCCCTTTTGGGAATAATTGAGAACTTTTCCTCCCAAGTCTACAGGTCTTGAGCTTAAAAGGTGACATCAGTGAGGACACTGCTGCAAATAGGTATAGGGGAGGTTTGTGCTTATTCACTCATCATTTTGCATTACCCTAAATAAAAGCACTAAAAATTTTTTGATAATAAATGTTAGGAAGTGAATAATACATATGAAAGATAGGAAGAGATTTAAGAAATGCAAGAAAATTAGATATTTTTAAAACGAAGCTAGTAATAGATAGTCATGAGCTGTTGTCCCAAGGGTTAGTAAGATGAAGAGAATTACTAATCTAAGGATAGAAATAGAAAAATAGTCTCTATTCTTGAGTCCAAACATCATACCCTACTATACGCTCTTGCACATATCTTAAAACTTAGGATAGTAGAGGATACCTTGAAATGCACTTGTCTAAAAGCCTTAGTATGAAGGGAAAACCATATATAAACAAAAATATAAATGACACATAAAATATAAATGGTGAAGAAAAATGAACACTGGTTTGGCAATCACTTAAGCCAGCATAAAAAAAATATAGCGAGGGTACCTTATCACCTGGTGCCTTAGACCAACTGGTTTGGGAGTTACTGCTAAGCCTTAGGTGTTGCAAGACAAGGATATTGCTAATTACGCCTAAAGGAGTGAGCATATTTGGTAATCGGTTGGTTAGTACCTCAAGAAGTATTAACGGTCGCATAAAGAATGTGTAAGCAATTCCATCTATAAAACATTCACCGACTAAAAAGTACAAAGGAAGATGGACAAGAGTATGATAGATTGAATTGAATTCTCTAAGTGTAGGAATGTTTTTTACACAAACATAGGGGTATATGATCGATGTTTGGAAGAAAGGTGGGGAGGAAGAATAAAGACGATGTTTTATTGAGGAATGAAGTGATTTCTGACATTTTTACATAACTATTAAGATAGGACTCATGGCAACTATAAATCTAATATAGTTTGAAACTCTTATTGTCAAGTTTTTTATTTTATAAGTTCCTTATCTTTGTATATAACTTTCATTTTCTTTCTTTTATTATGGGATTTTGTGGGTGTAATCCGCAGAAAACCCTCAGGAGACAACACTCCTCCTACTAAGGACACCTAAAGATTTAAAGGCTTGTTGCACGTGCTAAGTGCAATCGTGTTGCCTACGAAAGCGTGCTAGTTAGGTTTTTCTTTTTCTCTTTTATAACTAGTTTTCTCGGGACGATCAAAGATAAGTTTGGGGGTATTTGATTAGTCTAAAATATTGCACATTTGAATGAACTTTTTCCCTACTATTGTTAAGTGCTAAAAGGTGTTAATTGTAAATAGAGAACATATGTGGGTTTATTTGTAAAAGTTTATTATTATATGTTTATATGTTTATATATTTATAATTAATATAACTAAGGAAAATATATGCATATGATATTTAAATGAAATATTAGTAATTAAAATATGCATATCATATCAAATATTCCTAATCAATATTTTTAAGATATTATATCATATAAATGGTTTGAATAATATCTCAAAAATACCAAATGCTACTCACACTTTGATTTGAGATATTGTGCTGGTATTAGCTCAGGTCTGAGATCCAACTCAAATCGGGATATCGAAACCGAATCTGCCAAATTTTAGAAGCAAATCAAGAAATCTAGCAACGACAGAGACTCGGAGCATTATTTTCAGAATCTAGATATCAAAAGGATCTCCAAATATCAACACGAAATACCAGAAAAAATATACAAACCTAGTTCCACCAAGTTAAGGCGAAAAGGCAGCCAAACATGGCAAAACGCGGCGGATCCACGGTCAATTAGGGCCTTTGGATGTGAGATTTTAGGATCATAATCTTAATAGCATATACTCTCATATGGAATCTAGGGTTTCTGATTTCAAGAACTATATAAAGGACCGAGAGCTTTACATTCAAGATCATCATCGAAGAAATCAAAAGATCCACGTATCCGAGTGATCATCATCTATTCATCTACCTCCTAAAAGAGAGAGATCTAGAGCAAACTAGGGTTCTTGTAATCTACTTTCTAAGGAGCAAAATTGTAAATGCAATAGTTGATTAATAAAGCTAGTTTTTATTTTAATTTTTTTTGCATTTAATTTCTGCACTTACTTTTACGAATTACTTTTTTGCAACTTAATTATGGTTTCATTCTTATTCAACCTTTCTTCTAAATCTCTAACTATGAGTGAGTAATTCCTTACTTGGTAAGGATCGTAGGATAGGGTAGGATAATGAATGAAAAACCTTTTAACTTCTTTTTAACATTTTAAAGTTTATAAACCTTCGCAAAATAAATGTTAACCATCCAATCTGGCGCGCTATCAATTTATTGATAGTCACGACCACGATTTAGGATTAGTTAAACACTTGTTTTGTTAAAGGCTTGACATGAATAGAGATCAATGAAGGACAAGGGTTAGAGTGGGAAACCCTAATTCCCTCCATGAACCATAATCTACATTCATCACTATCGCTCAAGTTTTAAACTATTAAAAGTTAAAAGAGTCATTTTTAAATATTCATCCATTAACTACTATGTCTTATGAATCCTACAAGGTTTTTTATTATAAATTTTATATCCGTATTAAAATAGAACGATAATCAAACAATCACCCTTCTTTCATCAACTCGTTTAAAGCAAGAAAAGAGTTCACGTTTCCCTGCGGACGACCCGTACTCATTGCGGCTAGCTACTAGTGACACCGTTTTGATTGCAGTTATTTACAAAAACACTTTCTTCACTTACGATCAATCAAGAGGAAAACGGACAGTTGAGATTGCATCAGGCTCAAACCCTTAATAGGGTTTGACCACCTCCTAGGCTGACCCCATCATGGAGTCAGAGTCCGATCTGGACTCGACTTCTCATAACGGGTTGGGTTGGCCGACCCACTAGACCCTCCAACTCGATTGGTCAGGCCATTGGGCCAGCCCGACTAGGCCTAACGCCAACATACTCCCACTCATACAATCGAGTGGGAGTTGTCATGTCTACTCAGTTCTATAAGTTCTTTCCGCATCAATCCTCACCAGACAATACTAGCGCCACCGTGCGACCATCGATACATACAAGTGGGTAGCCTTGCAACCAAATCCGTTAAGACCGACACAAGGATCTCTGTCACGCCCCGCTTCCCAGAGTGCGCAAACTACGGCACGTGATAGAGCTAACCATACTACCTGTGGCTAGGAAACATTCCTCTACAATTACATTACGGCTGTCTATAGGATATCAAGAACAGTAAAATATAAAATCTATCTAGTACATGTCCATTTTCCAAAACAAAAGAGTCAAGAAAATATATAAGCGGAAACGAATTAATATCAATAAACAACATCTGAAAAATACGTCTCAAAACGGGCTCACATCAAGAAATAAAAAATGCGGGAAAAAAACTAAACTAAACATCTCTAAATATAATTCCTCACTGCTCGGCTTGATGGCTAAAGTAATCCTATTCAACCTGCGATAAAGATAGAAGAACTGGACCAAGCAAAACTCAGACGTCAGTGTGTTATAATATCAAATAATAGTAATAACCAAGATGTAACATGATATGTAGACATGAATATAAATCAACAACATGAATATAAACAGTGAGGTGCGTGTGTGTATGTGATGTATAACCTAAAACTGGGCTTCTAGGTTATCTAATCTAAAGTCTTTGAAATCAATTAATGTAATCCCATCGTAACCCATCAGTCTATGCCCCGTTCATTCCCCACGGGACCACGGGAACAGGATTATTCCGTAACGCCTGGAAAAACGGCAAACAGGATATTCCATAGCGCCCGGAAAAACGGCAAACATGTAATAATAGACTTTTGAGTTACTCTTTGGATACATTCTTGATGTTCCCTTTACCCCCAGGTTTGTGTTCAAGTCAGATATTGCCAAGATAAATCTAATGCCAACACAGGATCAAGCAGGTATAGGTTTTCGTCAATGCAGACAACAAGTAACGTCCGTTGGGACAACGCGTTAATATTGTTGGCATTAGTAACAAGATCCATGTAACAAGTCAGTAGTGTGTCGTGAACCTGTCAGGTGATGTATATGCATCAACTAGATATCCAATGTAAATTGTAATGAATATTGAAACACGATTAATGCACGGATGCACATGTATCTAACTGTGATAACCTTTTGTAAGTCCATGACTACGTATGATGCACATTAACAAGCGCGTTGTACAGTAGTATGATATAATGAGGTTCCGGCATGCAACTAGATATGCAACAGACAATACGGATACATACGGGAATCCAAAACGGTAAATCTATAACATGGGATGCATAATTAAAATACATGTATTATTTTTATTCATATGGATATAAATATAGTAGCATAGCATATAGCAAGATAAACTTTCCTGATCGGATCTCACGTCTGGGTACGTACGCCGCGTTCGACATCGGGTAAACGTCGCGATGCACACACACGCATACAAGACTGGACTTGACTAATCCATGACGTCACCATGATGGATGAGGACGACGACTGGGTCGCCCGGATCGTCGGCGACGTGCGCGACTCCGGCGACAGCCAAGAACAGAGAAGAAAAGAAAGAAAGAAAGAAAAAGAAGGAGAAGAAGACGAGTGGGTTGTGTTCTCTTGTGTTGGCTATGGTTTCTAGGTTCAGGGAACAGAGAGGGGTGACGACGATGATGGGTGATCTCCGACGATGAGAGGTTGCGAGTGTCGGGCTAGGGTTCTTGGGACTGTAGGGTGTTCTCGGGTCGTGGGTGATGGTGGTGTCGGGGTTGGCGAGAGGTGAGGAGAAAGAGGTGAGGTCAAGGGGATGACGACGATGGCGAGGAGACGAGGGGGTTGGCGGTGGTGGAGATGGGTTTCTTGGGTGCTCGAGTGTTGGGTTTGCAGAGGTGAAGTCAAGGTCGGGGTCGGGGTGGTGGCGTTTGAAGAGTGAGGTGATGAAGGTGGTGATGTCGAGGGGACGAAGGCGAGGGTGGTGAGGTTAGGAGGTCGGCAATGAGGCTAGAGCTCGGGCGTGGGTTATCAGCGAGGTGAGGTTGCAGGCATGGGCGTTGGGGTCGGGTTCTTGGGTTGCAGGGGATGGAGAGGGAGAGGAGATGAAGAAGATGAGTGTGAGGAGATGGTGAGGGGAGGTCGTCGGCGACTAAAGTGAAGCGTCTAGGGTTTGGGTTTCTGGGGTTCTGTTCGCGTAAGGGAAGAGGGAAAAGAAAAGGAAGGAGAGAGGGGGGATGCAGTAAATACATTAGGAAAAATTAATATTATCTATATATATATAAGAGGGGAGAGAGAGAAACTGGTGAGGATTATCAGAATATATTATTTATTTAAAAAAATAATATAATATATATATGAACTGTTAGGGTTAAAGAATATAATAATATATATTATACGATTATATAGCTAATACAAAAATACTCCGAAAAATACCCGGGTCACTTCTAAAAATCTAGTTTTAAAATACGGATAATATACGTATCAGCCAAAACCATAATGCGATATCCGGTTAAATAAAATGCATACCCCCAAGAACAGATACACGTAAAAATACGTAGCGATCCAAACGAGTCTGTTTTATTAAACGGGACAGGAACACGATGTCAGGATGCAACCATAGGGTATGCGGTATGATATAGGTCATGCTAGATATTCAAAACATTATATTTGGTTATAATTTGTATTATTTAAAATATATGCAGATACTAGAAATAAGATACATGTAATAGAACATATATGTGTGCACGGATCCTCTGTACTAGTAAGGATATGTCGTAATTTAGAACTAAGATGGGTTTCAAGCATGCAAGTCGGGTAGGATACTATCCATAGATACCAAAGCACTATCCGCACCCAAAGTAAATAATAATCAAGAAATTGCCACAAGATTAGAAAATACTCAAATAGAATATAGTATAAATTAACTAAGGTGTTACAATCTCCCTATGAACAAACAATATCATCCAAATCTCGGATATCGTGCACTTCAGATCCAATCAGCAAGTCATATCTGCTCAATACCTCCAATCCCTCGAGGAGCGTATTCATGCAGGGTTACCTATGACGGCAGCAAGGTTTCGGAAGGCATCGTCCATGCTAAATTAAAAAATTTGCCGTTTTAGCTAACCCTAACTAGAATCGTAAACTAGAAATATACGGAATCAAATGCAAACACTTTGCAACAAGTAAAGAGAGCGAGGAATACAACCTTTGTAGACCGGTCCTTCACTTCAATAGCTCCGTGTAGTACTCCCCTTCGCTGTGATCGTAAACTCTGGACACTAGAGAGGCTCCACGAAGAAACGAACATGCTTGCTTCGATGACTTCGAGGCCGAAGATGATTTACGTCGAGGAGACACTAACCCAAGCTATTTCTTCACTAGGTCAGGAACTTTGTGAAGAGAACATCCTCTACTAAATGGCAACTAGTATAGGATGATGAAGTAGGAAGTTTGCTCACATTAGAAATGATTTTCTCATACTTTTTCTCATACCTCCATTGAAGCTAGAAAGCTTTGAGGAAGAAGAAGAAGAAGAAGAAGAAGAAGTTAACTCATCAAATGAATTATTGGTTAGGTTAATAATGCAACCAAGGGTTAAGCATGTCATGCTTAACCCTTGTAGAGAGTTAACCATGTGCTATGGTTAAAGGTTAGGTCAAAAATATCTTAAGCAAAACAAAAAGAGGGAACAAAGTCAAAGATGCCTTGAAGCTTCTACAAGCTTTCAACAAATATCAACCATGACTAATTCCTCAATTTTGAATTACTTAATGATAAATTTAAACCCTAATCTTAACCCTAGTATGGTTTAACCCTCATTAACTCTAGTTGCATGTGTAACCTAGCATGATACATTTAACATATATCTCATATACATCAATGTATCCAAAGTGAGAAAAGAAATCATAAGTGAGCTAATATTAGTTAATGTAATATAATATATAAAATATATAATTATACATTAAATTATTAAATCAACACTTGATTTAATAATCCGGTTATAACCGACTAATATCATGTGTAACAACTTATCGAATAACACTTGATCCGATAATCCGGCTATATCGCATATACCCGACCAATGTCACAATTCGCGAGAATAGAATACGGTATCACATATCGCATTAATCTCGGTCCTGCACATATCACATATGTACTCCTACTCCATTTCGCTTGAGCCAGGAAACCCCTGTATAGGACTCTAAAGATTCGTCAATACGCCGGCAGTAGGTGATCATCATATCAAACACCCACAAGCCGCAAGCGGTCTACTAAACATAACGGCCACCCAGGTATTGAGCGATCAGAAGATCAACAAGCAAGCCTGCTCACACTCTTGTGAATCCAATCGGTAACACTACCGTACAGTCTGGTCTCTTCGTCTGATATGTCGCATATCTCGTTTAGGGGTGGTAAACGTCAAACCCCAGTAACTCGATAAGTTGTGTCGATATGAGGCTCATAATGGGTCGAGAAACTACTGATAACACTTACCAGTATATCTCTGAAGCAGCCTTGGCCAAGGACTTCCTGTTATAGCCAATCGAGCACAGCGCAACATCAACTCCTTATACCGGGAGAGACGAAACCCCTCCTATCGCTCATTTCCTCCATATGACTCGGGACTGTACCCAAAAGCCATCGTTTTGCACGTTCTCTTAAACGTGGTAAGGTGGAAATCAAAGCACAGTGGGAATCACACAAGACTTTATGACGATCTCGGGTCTACAGACTAACCTGTACCAGTGTCACTAGAGAACTGTCATCTGACGTGAGGTATAATACCATCTGGGAGTTCTCGACGAGTCCGTCCAGTGTACCCAGTCTCCACTGAGCACCCGTATACTATCTCTGATGTCAAACACCAATGGATATGGGATCATCTATCGTCCATCTACATGGGTCGAGAAGCTATACGCTAGTCTACTTTGGCATATCAATGCCCTGTCTCGATACACTCTCGACTAGGAACATTTGAAGGATGTACTTAGCGACTACTCTGTCCCCACAAGTATGATATGCATCATAGTCTTGGTAGTCATGTACTCATCCTATGGGCTTTATCAACATGTAACATAGAGACAATCATTGTACATGTTAAGATAAAGTGCAACCAGATAGCATACTATCATGTCGAGCAAGAAAGTCCTCCCAACATATGTCCAAGCATCCACTACATTATACATCTTATGTACAGTAATGGCCTCTAGGGCATACATATAACTAACAATTCAAACACCTAGGCAACACTTTGATTCACCACACTCTAATGTCGCCTCATAGTCTTATGTAAGAGTTATACGCATAGTGCAATCAATGAGAAATGTCTGATTGATCATCCTCTAGACTCGTCCAGTTGGATCCACCACTCACCCGCTTTCCTGACATTACCCACTCCATACGATATGGTAATCATCGTACTATTGTGATAGCAGCCAAAATAGCGGACGCTCACGGCTTTTCGTTCTTGACAGTCAAATTCACTAAGGGTACAGTTAATCGGGTCATTCCACAAAATGCCGATCAGTGAAGGCTCACACAGTCAGGGAGATAAGATTGATCCTTGAGCCTCCTCTAGTTTCTAGCATGCGTTGTACGAAAAATGCGCTATGATACAACTTCTCTCTCACGAGAGCACTACGTCATATTAGTACCATACAGTCCAAGTCCCATCGCCCTGCGACGTACTCGATAGCCGCATTCCTAATGTGTGTGGATCCTGAAAGTATGTCTTAGCACCTCTACTATGTTTCTACAAGCATCAAGTATGCAATTTTAAAAAAATCTAGAGTGCTAAGTATACAAAACAAGAATCGAACTAGAGAATTAGGGTTTCAAAGTAAGCAAGTAAGGTTCTAAACTAAGTGAAGAGGATTTACAACCTTTGCAGACTGGTCCTTCACTTCTAAAGCTCCAAGTAGTAGTCCCTAGAACTCTTCTTTAACTCCACTTGAAGAAAGGATCGAGCTTACTTGTAGTCTTCATTGCCGAAAATGATCCACCTTGAAGTCTCTCTCACTCAAGCTCACACTTCACTAATTAAGGTATTAGTGAAGTAAACAACCTAAACTAATGGCCTAGAGAAGTATAGGTTGATGAAGTAGGAGATTTCCTCACTTAGAATATATTTTTCTCTTTTTCTTTTCTCAACCCAAGAAAAATTTAGAGAGGAGAAGAAGAGGGAGATAAACTTGGATGAGTTGTGAACCATCACCCTAGTGATAAGAATGAGATAGGAAACTAAATGAGATTAGATGATGTATAATAAATATCTTAGAATAAGACAAGAATTGAAGATGAGTCATGACTTCTCAAAGTTTCTCCAAGCTACTAAAGAATAATGACTCATTCTCTTTTCTTTTAATTCTAAAATATTTATCATTATCTCTTCTTATTTTTCCTCATGTGTGATTCTTATACATCCATGTTCTATGTATCATCAATCATGGTACAATTTTCATATATATATCACATATATAAATATATTTGAAGAGAAGAAAATCTTAAGTGAGCTAAATATTAGTTAATATATATAAATATATATATCAAATTATTAAATCAACACTTAATTCAATAATCCGGTTATATCATATATAACCGACTAATATCATATATATGTATATCATAACATTAAATCAACACTTGATTCAATTATCCGGTTAAATCATATATAACCGGCTAATATTCAATATAAGATATTAAATCAACACTTGATTTAATAATCCGGTCATATCATATATAACCAATATCAAATATATATTAACATATATACATCAAATCATTGAATCAACACTTGATTCAATAATCCGGTTATATCACATATAACCTGGTTGATATTAAATATCGCTAGATTAGAATACGATATCATATACTCGTATTCAATTAAGCTCCCCCACATATCTCCATATGTGCCCTATTTCATTTCGCTTGAGCTAGTAAACCTTTGTATGGGACTCTAAAGACTCATCAATACGCCAGCAGCAGGTAATGATCACATCAGATACCCATAAGCCGTCAGCGGTACTAGCTGGACGTAACGACTACCTAGGTATTGAACGAATAGAAGATCAACAACCAAACTTGTCCAAACTCCCGTAGAGCCTATAAGCAACACTTACCGAACAGTCCGGTCTCTTCATCTGATATGTCGCATATTGAGTCTGGAGGTGGAATCGTCAGACCCCGCTAACTTGATAAGTCATACCGATGTATGGCCTATAACCTTTCAAGAAATTACTGATAACGCTTACCAGTAAATCTCATCATCCCTGGCCAGGACTTGCTGTTATAGCCAATCGAGCATAGCGCGACATCAACTCCCAATACCGGGAAAGACGAAACCCCTCCTACCACTCATTGCCTCCATGTGACTCGGGACTGTACCCAAAATCCACATGTTTGCACGCCTCCTTTGAGCCGTGGTAGGGAGGAAATCAAAGCACAGTGGGAACCACACAAAACTCTATAACGATCTCGGGTCTACAGACTAACCTGTACAAATGTTACTAGAGAACTACTATCTGATGATAGGTATGGTACCATCTAGGAGTTCTCGGTGTGTCCTGTTCGGTATACCCATTCTCTAATGAGCACCTGTGTACAATCTTTGATGTCAAACACCAATGGTTGTGGGATCAACCATCGCCCCATACAAGATCAAGAAACATACACACTAGTCTACTCTGGAATATCGATGTCTTGTCTCGATACTCCCTCGATTAGGAATTGTTAAAGGATGTGCTTGCAGACTACACAAGCCCCACTAGTATGATCTGCATCATAGTCCTGGTAGTCAAGCCAACATCCTAAGGGCTTTATCAACATGTATCAAAGAGACAGTTTATTAAAATAAGTGCACATGTTAAGATAAAGAGCAACCAGATAACTTACTATCATGTCGAGCAAGAAAGTCCTCTATATATATGTCCAAGCATCCACTATAATATACAATAATGGCCTCTAGGACATACATATTCCTAACAATTTCCCACTTGCACTAAGGCCAGTTGTTGTAATATCACATACCAAACATCCCAAAAAGTCACTCAAACTACGGCTGGGGGAGGGCCTTCGTGAGTGGATCCGCCGTATTCTCCTTCGTATCCACTCTCCTAATCTCTATCTCCCGGCGATCAACTATCTCTCAGATCAGGTGATACTGCCTCATAATATATCTGGATCACTGATGGGACTGGGGTTCCTTGGCCAAAACAACAGCTCCATTGTTATCACAATACAAAGGTATTTGATCTTCAATGGATGGAACCACACCAAGTTCAGCAATGAACTTCCTCATCCAGACAGCCTCTTTGGCAGCATCGTTCGTAGTGATGTATTCAGCCTCCATCATCGAGTCTGCTACAGTATCTTGCTTGGAACTCTTCCAATATACCACCCCTCCATTAAGGGTGAAGACAAAACCCGAGACATACTTGATGTCGTCCTTATCACTCTGGAAGCTCGAATCGGTAAAGGACTCCACCTGGAGTTTTCCGTTACTATACACCAAGAACATTTCTTTAGCCCTTCTCAAGTACTTAAGAATGTTCTTCATGGCTATCCAGTGCTTCTCCCCTAGGTCTAATTGATACCTACTTACCACACTAAGTGGGTAAGCTACATCCAGTCGGTGCATAACATCGCCTACATGATAGATCCAACTGCAGAAGCATAGGGTATCACGTTCATGTGAGCTCTCTCTAAATCAGTCTTGGGAGACATCTCTTTGGAGAGACTGATTCCTGAACAAGCGGGTAAATTACCACGCTTAGAATCTTCCATACTAAACCTCTTTAGTATGGTGTCTATGTACCAGGATTGGGACAATCCCGACATCCTTTTCGATCTATCTCCATAGATCTTTATCCCCAGGATGTAGGAGGCATCTCTCAGATCTTTCGTGGAGAACTTTTGTGATAGGAAGAGTTTGACCGAGTGCAGCATAGGAACATTATTTCCTATCAAAAGTATGACATCCACGTACAATACGAGAAAGACAACCTTACTCTCTACAACCTTTTTATATATACATGGTTCATCTACGTTTTTTATGAAGTCAAACTCTTTGACTGCTACATCAAAACAGATGTTCCAACTCTGTGATGCCTGCTTTAATCCATAGATTGATTTAAGCAGCTTGCATACCTTTCCGCTGCACCCACTGTCTACGAAGCCCTCTGGTTGTGTCATATACATGCTCTTGTCTAAATCACCATTTAGAAAAGCGGTCTTGACGTCCATCTGCCAGATTTTATAGTCATGGTATACAGCAATGATAAGTAGGATCCTGATGGACTTAAGCATATCCACTGGAGAAAAGGTCACATCATAGTCGGCATCTGGTCATTGACAAAAACTTTTTGCTACAAGTCTAGCTTTTAAGGTCTCAACCTTTCCATCTACACCAATTTTCTTTTTAAAGATCCACTTGCTCCCAATGGATTTTACCCCTTCAGGAGCAACATCCAAAGTCCATACTTTGTTGGTGTACATGGATTCCATCTCAGATCGAATAGCATCTAGCCATTTCACAAAGTACCCACTTGTGATGGCCTGCTCGAAACTAG
The DNA here is from genome assembly GCA_030015575.1 of Agapanthus africanus. Lineage (NCBI taxonomy): Eukaryota > Viridiplantae > Streptophyta > Magnoliopsida > Asparagales > Amaryllidaceae > Agapanthus > Agapanthus africanus. The sequence continues at coordinate 469,780,771 of JASDDO010000016.1, read as the reverse complement.
TTGGGTCATCATCTTCCATGATGCAATCCTTGCTCCCACCATCTATGAGAAAACCATAGTATCTCTCAGGTGGTTGAGAAACCCTACTAGATCTGCGGCTGAGATTCATTGGGGACTATAGAATCCTCCAGTTCTACCAAATCATCAGTTGTAGTTTGTGTATCTAGAACTTTTTCCAGCTCTACCTCATTACCACTAATTTCTTTCACAAGAAATTTCTTTTCTAAAAAGATGGCATGTTGAGCAACAAACACTTTTTGTTCCTCACTGTGGTAGAATAGATATCCATGTGAATTCTTTGGATATCCCACAAACTTGCAAAGAACTGATCGTGCTTCGAGTTTGTCCAGATTCTGTTTTTTAACATAGGCCGGACAACCCCATATCTTAACTCGTTTAAGATATAGTCTCTTTCTACTCCATATCCCATATGGTGTTTTAGGCACAAATTTTGATGGAACTTGATTCAATAGGTATACAGTTGTCTCAAGTGTATAACTCCAAAAGGAAATAGGTAACTCAGCAACACTCATCATAGAGCGCACTATATCTAATAGGGTGCGATTTCTCTGCTCCGATACTCTATTGTGTTGTGGTGTATACGGAGGAGTAAGCTGAGAAAGAATCCCATTCTCTTTTAAATAATCTCGGAATTCCGTGCTTAAGCATTCTCCTCCTCGATCGGATCGAAGGATTTTAATACTTTTACCCGTCTGGTTCTCTACTTTGCTCTTATATTCCTTGAATTTCTCAAAAGCTTCAGATTTGTGTTTCAACAAGGACACGTGTCCGAATCTTGACAGATCATCGGTGAATGTAATGAAGTATGAGGAACCATTCCTGACATGTGTAGACATAGGACCGCATACATCACTATCTATCAGTCCCAAGAGTTCAGTAGCTCTTTCTCCGTGTCCCGTAAATGGAGTTTTGTTCATCTTTCTCTTAAGACATGACTAACAAATTTCATAAAATGTAAGTTCGAACGGATTCAAATATCCATTTTTATGCAACTTAGCTAGTCTGGTCGCATTGATATTACCAAGTCTATAATACCACAAGAAGGTTTTGTTCATTTCTGAACTTTTCCTCTTGTGTGTGTTCTGTATATTTAGAACTGTATTTTGATTTAGAACGTATATACCATTACACAATGTACCAAACCCAATCAATACTTGATTTAGGAAAATGTTCATAGTATTTTTCTCTAATGAAAAGTTATATCCTTCTTTATCTAATAAAGAAACGGATAATATATTGCACATCAACAATGGTACGAAATAACAATCATTCAAAATCAATGTATTACCATTTGGCAATATAAGGTGATATTCGCCGACAGCTTCGGCAGCAACAATTGCTCCATTTCCTACTCTGAGAGACATATCACCCTTTCTCAGTTCTCGACTTCTCTTTAACACATGTAACAGATTACAAATATGAGATCCTGATCCGGTATCTAATACCCAGAACATAGAGCATACTGAGAAACAGTTCTTAATAACTAACACACCCTAAGAATATATATCAGAATGCTCTTTCTTCACTCGGGTTGCGTGGGAATCTTTGCATTCCCCTATCCCTTGCCCAGACTTATGACAGTTGTCATAAAATAGAGCGGAACTAACGTTCCCCAGCCCAGTATAATAAGCGGGTTCGGTCAATACATCCATATTATTATCTTGATTAAGACGTGACATGGTCGCTACCTGGAGAGAGAGAGAAGAAAACACTTTAGAGTGCGCTCTTGCAAGATTGGATTGGTTATTATCTTATGTAATCAGGATATCTCCCACTGTTTTTATCAAATCTTCCTTCAAACCCTAAAAGATAATGTCACGTCCCGCTTCCCAAAAGTACGGAAACAGTGATGTGCCAAGGTCCGCAACCTAACTGTGTCGAGGGTGGTCTTTTCTCGATACAGTTACGTTAAGCGTATAAATCATGCAGGCAATGTACCAAAACTGATAATAAAAGCAGAAGCATTTATTTCCATTAACTAAAATTATTACATTCCAAAGTACTGAAAGCAAACTAAATAGTTTGATTATATTGATTAAAAGAAAGCAAGCCCTAAATAAGTGGGCAATAGAAAAGCTATCCTAATACTCTTGTGTCAACTCCGCGTAGTCTTTATTAGTGGGCTCCATTCCATCGCCTCCTTCTTCATTAACCTCGTCCTCATCTAACGGACGTTCCAAGGATAGAGAAAAGGAAAGGAAGTCCGTCAGCGAGTTACACTCGGGTAGGATTTTCTCAACAGAAAGTAATGGTAAAGTGAATAAGTGTGTGTACTATATGATGTAATATGTATGCAGAGGTATGATGGATGTATTGTATGTATTTGGTAAATTAAGGTATACTGCGTGCGGCAACTACAGGTAATATGTTCATTTAGTTTATTAGACAAGGGTAGCGGGCTCTTGAGATTATTCCGTTCTAACCACGGAACATGGTTGGGAAAGGTGAAATATATTGTTCCACTTTCCCGGATCTGATCGAGTTATAGGGGAATCCGAGTCCGTATACTACCTTGTCAAATCAAACTACCCAGCCCCGTTTTATTCAGTATGAAGGTTTTGCGAATTAGAGTTAGTGCGTATATCATCTAGGCATGGAATGTCATTTGTCCATTTTGGGACTGTTCAATTCATTCGTAGAAATCGTCCATGTTGGGACTGTTCAATTCATTTGTAGTAGTCGTCCGTATTGGGACTGTTCACCCTGCCTGTAGGGATTCTCATTTATTATATTATTCCATACCTAGGTTCGCGCATTCTAACCCTAACCGCATCGAAGATCATGTCGTGTGATATATCAAAAGTTGGATATAAGTAGATGATATCTCAGTCGATATGGACTTCCACAGTCGTGGGTTATATCTCGTTCTATTATACTTGTAAGGTAAACACGGTATTTTATAGAAATCTCAGTTTATAATGGATTATGGTATTTTATCGTAATTATTGTTTATATAAAAACACTGGTATTTATATGGTATATTAACGTAAATTATCTTTTATTATAGAGGTCGTGGTATTTTAATAAAAGAACTCTTTTATAAAAAGGTAAGAGGATTTTAGTGAAATTCTAAAAACTTAACTTTCAAAATTAGGGATATTTTTGGTAAGCTTTCACTTCTTAAAATTATTTAGTAAAAATCTAGTTTTAAGATTATTATTGTTTTTTTTCAAGAAAACCCTAGCTTTTAAAAGTTCGGGGTATTTTAATTAAACTAATTACTCTACCAAGTTCATGGTATTTTTGTAAAAATTATGATTCATAAAAGATCATGGTATTTCAATAAAAATATCACTTGGAAAGGTTTAAGGTATTTTAAGGAAAATACTATTTTTCCAAAGTTCGTGGAATTTTTATAACAGTATAAATTATTAGGAGTTGATGGTCTTTTTGTGAAATACCCAAATTAGAGAAAATATGGTTTCACATGTTTACCATCAATTTTATAAAAAAACAATATATAAAAATTTATTATAATTTTTCCATGTTTTAATAATTAAGGAATTAATTATCGATAACCTTTATTTAACACCGTAAAATAATTACATTTATTCCTGCAAAAGTTGTCCCGGTCATGATAGTCGCTTTATGACTTAGTTCCATATGTCCAAGCATGAATCTGGGGTTTTCCGTTACCCCGTGATTTTATCGTGAAGGATAACTGTTAAAAGTTCGTTATATTATTAGGGTTTAATATCGTTTTTAATCGTCAAAACCCGTAAAATAGATAATGCAGTTAAAACATCATAATTAGGTATTAAAATTATTTTCACAAATATATTTTTTCATAATGAAGATAACAGGGGGTCAAGTGTTGAGAGATCCTACCTGAAATGATCTAGGAAAATGAAAGTCGACGAGCATCGGGTTGTACAAGAAAAGGTATATCTTGAAGAAAAAAATTGTTTTGCCTTTGGGACTTAGTCCAAAATGTAGAAGACTCAAAGATAAAGCTCTAAAAAAAATTTACGATTTTTGTGTCGAACAGATATTTTTTGGGGGATTTTAGAAGCTCAGGGCTATTTATAAGGATTTTATGGGATTAAAAATCCCTATTATTTTCCCCAGCCGCTACAGGAGCCGACCCCACGAGCCGACCAGATCCGACCGTTGCTCGACCAGATCCAACGACCAACATTCCATCGCGCGTGAGTTGGCGTGGGACCCGACTCGAGTTGGCTCTGACGATCCTTGACCATTGAATCGTTGATCCAACGGTCCAGATCAAAGACGCCTATAAATATTCTTTTTTTTCTTTTTTCTTTTAAAAAACTGTCGGCAGAATCTGGGCCATTGGTTTTTAAATCCGACGGTCCAGATTAATTCCTGCTCTAAATATTTAATAAAATTTGTTTTTAATATTTAAAAAATGTTTTAAAAATTGTTTTTGGCTTCCAAAAATTATTTTAAAATAGTTAAAAATATTTTTAAAATCTGGGAAAATTATAGAAAATGTATTTTGATGTTTTATATCCTTTGCAACCAAATTTGGTCTAAAATAGCTCCCCTTGTCGGTTTTAAAAGTGTTCCCTTTGATTAAAAAAAATCCATTTAAATTATTTAAAATTCCCTTAAATTCTTAAAAATTCCTAAAAATCATATTAATTCATTTTAATCATGGAAAAATATTTTTAAAGTGTTTTCTACCAATAGAAGCAGTAAAATAATTGTTTTGACCTCGAGAAAAATTATAAAACGTTTTTATTACATATCTAGAGTACATGGTCGTTACAATCTACCTTTCTTGAAATAATTTCGTTCTCGAAATTCTGGAGGTAAGCGAAAGAGTAGTTACATTGAAGGGGTTACAACTAGATGGGGATAACATTCCCTCATAGCATCCTCTTTCTCCCACGTGGATTCGCCCGGAGAGTCCTTCCTCCGCATAACTCTAACCAACTGGACTGTCTTGTCCCTAAATGTCTTCTCCTTCCAATCTAAGATCTCGACTGGTTGTTGTTCGTAGGTTAGGTCAACCTCTACTGTGATTTCGGAATGATCCAAAATATGACTGGGGTCACTAACATATCCTTAACTACGAGATATGAAAAACGTCGTGCACCCCCTCCAAAGAAGGTGGTAAGGCTAGGCGATACGCAACCTCCCCAACTCGTTCAAGGATGTCAAATAGGCCGATGAATCGCGGACTGAGCTTTCCTCGCTTCCCGAAACATATCACTCTGCGATTCGATGAGATCTTCAAGAACACATGTTCACCTGGTTGAAATTCTAAATGCCTCCTTTTTTCATCTGCCCAGTGTTTCTGTCGATCCTGAGCTATACGTAGTTGTTCCCTTATGGTTCACACCACTCCCACGGTCTCGACAGTCAACTCTAGTCCTAGAAGTTTTCGATCTCCAACGTCACCCCAGCTCAATGGAGACCTGAACTTCCTCCCATATAATGCCGCGAAAGGTGCCATACCGATACTTGCCTAGTAGCTGTTGTTATTCGCGAACTCTACAAAGTGCAAGTGGTCCTCCCAAGATCCCTCAAAATCCAACATACAGGCCCGGAGCATATCTTTGAGAATCTGAATAACTCTCTCGGATTGGCCATCGGTTTAGGGGTGATAGGCTATATTGAAACTCAGGTTCATGCTAGGACTCTCCTGTAGACTTTGCCAGAAATAAGATTGGAAACGTGTGTCTCGATCAGAAACGATGCATACAGGTACTCCATGTAATCGGACGATCTCCTCCATATACTTCTTTGCTAGGCTTTCGATTGACTGGCCGATGCTAAAAGGAATGAAATGTGCGGACTTGGTAAGCCAGTCCACGATTACCCATATTGCATCGTTGCCCTTGGTACTGCGAGGGAGTGCAGTCACGAAATCCATGGTGACGTTCTGCCACTTCCATTCAGGTATCGGTAAGGGCTGTAAAAGACCGGCAATTCGGTGGTGTTTAGTCTTCACTTGTTGACAAATCAGGCACTTGGATACACTCTTTGCTACCTCCCGCTTCATACCATGCCACCAATAGTTTTGACGGAGGTCCTTGTACATGTTCGTCCCTCCAGGATGAACGAGGTATAGAGAACTATCCGCCTCTTTCATCAATTCCTCTCTGATTTCTCTGGTAGGCACACAAATCCTACTTCCATATCTCAGTGACCCGTCTTCATGAATGATGAAGTCAGTTCGCAAGTTTGTTTTTACCTACTCTCGAATCTTTTGTAATCTTGTATATCCAACTTGAGCTTCTTTGATCTGATCCACCAATGTGGACTGAATTTGCATATTCATAAGTGACGAGGATACCCCAGGCATGATTACCTCCGTCTCTAACTAGTTGAGGTCCTGTAGATTCCTCCAGTGAGTCGCAAGACTCAACACCATCGGCTGGCGACTCAGAGCGTCAGGGACCACATTTACCTTTCCTGAATGATATTGCAGGTTTATATCAAAATCTGCCATTAGTTCTAGCCACCTCCTTTGCCTCATATTGAACTCTTTCTGAGTAAAGATATACTTCAAACTCTTGTGATCGGTATAAATCTCTACCCTATCCCTTAATAAATAATGCCTCCAGATTTTGAGTGCGAAGATAACCGCAGCGAGCTCTAAATCATGGGTCGGGTAGTTGCTTTCGTGAATCTTCAGCTGTCTCGATGCATATGCTACTACCTTGCCATGTTGGTGTAACACAAATCCCAATCCCTTTCCCGAGGTGTCACAATAAACGTCGAAACCTCCAGTTCTGTCGGGAATAGTAAGAATAGGCGCTGTGGTTAGGCGAGTCTTCAACTCTGAGAACGCTTTCTCACAAGCCTCGGTCTACACATACGGCACATCCTTCCGAGTCAAACAAGTCATCGGTTCCGCAATCCTGGAGAAGTTTTTAATAAATCGACGGTAATATCCAGCAATCCCCAAGAAGCTCCTGATCTCCGTAACTATTCCTGGTGTCGGCCATTTTTGTATAGCGGTAATTTTGGTCAGATCTACCGAAATTCCATCGCCCAACACAATGTATCCCAGGAAAGCTATTCGCTCCAACCAAAACTCGCATTTGCTGAGATTTGCGTACAGTTGATGTTGACGCAAAGTTTCAAGCACAATGCACAGATGCTCCGCATGTTCCTCTCGATCCTTTGAATACACAAGGATATCGTCGATGAAAATGATGACAAACTTGTCCAAGTATTCATAAAACACTTGGTTCATCAGATTCATGAATACCGCCAGAGCATTGGTCGCTCCAAAAGGCATCACTAGAAATTCGTAGTGCCCATACTTAGTCCAGAAAGCCGTCTTAGGAATGTCAGATGTCTTAACTTTGAGTTGATGATAACCCGTCCGCAGATCTAGCTTCGAGAACACTCGAGACCCTTCTAACTGATCGAACAGATCGTCTATCCTCGGCAGAGGATACTTGTTCTTGATAGTGACCTTATTTAGCTCCCGATAATCTATACACATCCGCTTGGTTCCATCCTTCTTAGGTACCAAAAGAACCGGAGCACCCCAAAGTGATGTGCTCGGTCTAATAAATCCCTTATTAAAGTGGTCCTCAATTTGCATTTGAAGCTCGGTCAATTCTGTCGGCCCAATTCAATATGATGCTCATAAGATTGGTTGTGTGCCTGGCATCAAGTTTATTGCGAATTCGATCGCTCGATCTGGTGGTAACCCATACACCTCGGTGAACACATCATCAAACTTTCGAACCACCATCGGCATATCTTCCTCCTTATGTAAAGTATATAACCTCTCCTCCTTCCTCGGTACAGCTTTATAAGTTGCTAGATCCAAGGATCGACTCCCGCTCTCGAATACAAACATTGGATGGTCAGGAATCTTGAACACCACCCTCCTTTGACGGAAGTCGATGGTAGCGTAAAAAGTACTCAACCAGTCCATGCCCAAGACTATGTCGAAATTAGGTATATCTATCACCATGAAGTTGGCGTAGAAACCCCGACCGCAGATCACCACAGGACATAGGTCGTACCCCGTAGTGGACTTGATCACACCGTTTCCTGTGTTGACATTCCATTCAGTGACGAGGGGTGCCACTGGAATGGAGTTGGTTGTCGCAAACTTTTGTGCCATAAAGCAGTGTGACACGCCGGAATCAAAAAGTGTAAGTGCAGGTGTAGAGGATACTAGAAAGACACCTATATTTTAAAAGTAAGGGTATAAGTGAGCCTAACTATACGTGGATAACGAAAATAACAGTGATACTAGAAGAAAAAAAAGACGGGAAAAGAATGGATACCTGTAATGACTTCCCTCATGGCCTCAGCCTCCTCGGCTATCATAGTATAGGCCTGGCGCTTGGGACCATTTCGCTGAGCTTGCTGAAAGACATGCTTTTGCGAAGGCAAGGGTGGTCCTCTAGCTGGCGCACCTTGTCCGGTTGGCTTAGCAGCAGGAAGTGGTCGGTTCCCCTGTTGTGGTGCCCTATTATTGAATGGCTTGTTGACAGGGCCTAGTGGTCCTCTTCTCTGAGGACAGTTCCCTATAGCATGATCTGGAGATCCACAAATTATACAGAGTTTGTTCAAAATACAGCAGACCCTTATGTAATGTCCGACTCTGCCGCAGTGGTTGCATGTGACGGTTGGTTTTCTTGGGACAATTGGCCATGCTGGCCTCTTAAACTGTTGTCTTCCATTGAATTTAGAAGACGATCCTCCTAAAATTTGATTTGTCGGTCGTTTCATCCCGGACGAACGATCGCTCTTCCTTATCCGTTTCTTCAGATCCTCATAATTACGAGCTGCTTTCAGAAGCGCATCATAAGTGGAGAGAGCGGTACAGGACATTGCTGACTGTGTCCTAAGATCCAACCCCTGTCGAAATCTTTTAGCATACAGTTCAGGGGTGGCCACAAGATGGAGAGCGAAACGGCTAAGCATAGCATATTCCGCCGCATATTGGTCTACAGTCATCTCCCACATAGAACCATGTTGGAACTGAACGAACTTCCGCTCTATATCCATATATGTTACTACTGGAAAGTACTGAGTATCGAAAAACACCTTGAAGGTTTCCTAAGTGATAGGCTCCGTCACTCTACTTTCCTCAGCTTCCCACCATATTCGGGCATTGTCCGTGAGTTGCAGCTTGGAAATGCTGACCCATGCATCCTTTGAGACCTGAGCAGCCCTAAGATCATTGACAGTTCCCGAAGCCATTCCTCAGCTTCTAATGGAGTCCCTTTCCCAGTAAAAGTCTTCGGATGCAATGATCGAAATTGTTTAACTCCTATGGATCCTTGGGGAGTTGGAGCTAATGCCTTCTCCAATAGCTCAGCCTGTTGCTGCCTACTTTCTCGCAGCTCTTGGTGAAGGGCGACTGTCTATTGTTGTTGTTGGTCTAACAGCCCTTGCATCATATTCATCATGGCTGCTTGCTGAGCCGCGGCCTCATGGATCCTATTTCCTTTCCTGTTGCGGTTATGGTGACGACCAGCCATCGTTAACTGAATAAGAAGGTGGATTAGGTTACAAACAGATTCGAGGATGAGACCAGATAGTATCTTGCACGAAAGAATAACAATTAATACAAGAACTAAACTAAGAAAGGAAAAGGCACGAGACACAAGAGAGTTTTTCTCGAAACTAAGATTTCATTAATAAAAGTTAAAAGGAGATACAACTAAAGATAAATGTGGACCTACTGCTATACATAGGTTTATTTGGCCAACTAGTACAAACTAAAACTAATATTAATCGTCTCGATCACTGTCCGTCAAACAAACGGATGGAACCACTCATCTCTAGCCCGTCGGTTGTTGACCTTCCTCGCGAAGCTATAGTAGAAGGATGAGCCTGGTATGTTATGGCGATAGAGGCGTGGAGGAGTTCAGCGCACGCATCGATAGGCATGCCCCTGAATATAGAGCGTCTCCCCAATAAACCACATGTGAGGACCGTATTCTTCCAGTTCCTCCGCTCCAACGGGAGCCTCCTCTTCAGCTGGGGCCTCTTCAATAGGTTCCTCTTCCAGTGGTTCTTCCTCGATGGGTTCCTCTTCCTCCGGCTCTTCCTCGGTAAATTCCTCTGAGTCACTGTTGGAGGGAACCGTCGGCGGTCCTACGACCTCGTCGTCTGAATAACCAAGTGTAGCCTCGAAGGTAATATCTGACATGTTGTCCTCGTCGGGAAGGGGTACAGCTCCTAGATTGGCCATGACCTGAAAGAAAAAGGTCATGGTCAGAATACAGAATGTGAAGGAAGATAGAAAGAACATGGAAGATGTATGAAGACGGTATAAGTGGATAAGATTCACAAACATAATAACGTCAATTAATAGTTTCATTTTAGTACATTGAGGACCTGCATGGGCCACCGCTAAAACCTGTCATGCCCCGTTTCCCAAAAGTAAGGAAACAGTGACGTGCCAAGGTCCACAACCTAACTATGTCGAGGGTGCTCTTTTCTCGATACAGTTACGTTAAGCGTATAAATCATGCAGGCAATGTACCAAAACTGATAATAAAAGCAGAAGCATTTATTTCTATTAACTAAAATTATTACATCTCAAAGTACTGAAAGCAAACTAAATAGTTTGATTATATTGATTAAAAGAAAGCAAGCCCTAAATAGATTGGCAATAGAAGAGCTATCCTAATACTCTTGCGTCAACTCCGCGTAGTCTTCATTGTTGGGCTCCATTCCATCGCCTCCTTCTTCATTAACCTCGTCCTCATCTAACGGGCGTTCCAAGGATAGAGAAAATGAAAGGAATTCCGTCAGCGAGTTACACTCGGGTAGGATTTTTTCAACAGAAAATAATGGTAAAGTGAATAAGTGTGTGTAATATATGATGTAATATGTATGCAGAGGTATAATGGATGTATTGTAAGTATTTGGTAAATTAAGGTATAGCGTGTGCGGCAACTACAGGTAATATGTTCATTTAGTTTGTTAGATAAGGGTAGTGGGCTCTTGAGATTATTCCGTTCTAACTACGGAACACGGTTGGAGAAGGTGAAATATACTGTTCCACTTTTCCGGATCTGAACGAGTAATAGGGAAATCCGAGTTCGTATACTACCTTGTCAAATCCAACTACCCAGTCCCGTTTTATTCAGTGTGAAGGTTTTGCGAATTAGAGTTAGTGTGTATATCATCTAGGCATAGAATGTCATTTGTCTATTTTGGGACTATTCAATTCATTCATAGCAGTCGTCCATGTTAGGACTGTTCAATTCATTTGTAGTAGTCGTCTATGTTGGGACTGTTCATCCTGCCTGCAGGGATCCTCATTTATAGTAGTATTTCATACCTAGGTTCGCGCATTTTAACCCTAACCGCATCGTAGGTCATGTCGTGTGATGTATCAAAAGTTGGATATAAGTAGATGATATCTCAGTCGATATGGACTTCCACAGTCGTGGGTTATATCTCGTTCCATTATAGTTGTAAGGTAAACACAATATTTTATAGAAATCTTAATTTATAATGGATTATGGTATTTTATCGTAATTATTGTTTATATAAAAACACCGGTATTTATATGGTATATTAACGTAAATTATCTTTTATTATAGTGGTCGTGGTATTTTAATAAAAGAACTCTTTTATAAAAAGGTAAGAGGATTTTAGTGAAATTCTAAAAACTTAACTTTCAAAATTAGTAGTATTTTTGGTAAGGTTTCACTTCTTAAAAGTATTTAGTAAAAATCTAGTTTAAGATTATTATTGAATTTTTTTCTCAAGAAAACCCTAGCTTTTAAAAGTTCGGGATATTTTAATAAAACTAATTACTCTACCAAGTTCATGGTATTTTCGTAAAAATTATGATTCATAAAAGATCATGGTATTTCAATAAAAATATCACTTGGAAAGATTTAGGATATTTTAAGGAAAATACTATTTTTCCAAAGTTCGTGGTATTTTTATGAAAATATAAATTCGTAGGAGTTGATGGTATTTTTGTGAAATACCCAAATTAGCGAAAATATGGCTTCACATGTTTACCATCAATTTTATAAAAAAAACCAATATATAAAAATTTACTATAATTTTTCCATGTTTTAATAATTAAGGAACTAATTATCGATAAGCTTTATTTAACACCGTAGAATAATTACATTTATTCCTGTAAAAGTTATCCCGGTCATGATAGTCGCTTTACGACTTAGTTCCATATGTCCAAGCATGAATCTGGGGTTGTCCATTACCCATTGATTTTATCGTGAAGGATAATTGTTAAAAGTTTGTTATATTATTAGGGTTTAATATCGTTTTTAATCGTCAAATCCCATAAAATAGATAATGCAGTTAAAACATAATAATTAGGTCCTAAAATTATTTTCAAGGATAGATATTTTCATAATGAAGAAAACAAGGGGTCAAGTGTTGAGAGATCCTACCTGAAATGAGTTAGGAAAATGAAAGTCGGCGAGCGTCGAGTTGTACGAGAAAAGGTATATCTTGAAGCAGAGAATTTTTTTCCTTTTGGGACTTAGTCTAAAGTGTAGAATAATCAAATAAAAAGCTCTTTTGAGATTTTTTTTCTCGAACAAATATTTTTTGGGGGATTTTAGAAGCTCAGAGATATTTATAGAGATTTTCTGGGATTAAAATTCCCTATTTTTTTTCCCCAGCCGCTACAGGAGCCGACCCCACGAGCCGACCAGATCTAACCGTTTCTCGACCAGATCCAACAACCCTCATTCCATCGCGCGTGAGCTGGCGTGGGACCCGGCTCGAGTTGGCTCTGGCGATCCTTGACCGTTGGATCGTCCAGATCAAAGGCGCCTATAAATATTCTTTTTTTTCTTTTTCCTTTTAAAAAAACTGTCGGCAGAATCTGGGCTGTTGATTTTTAAATCCGACGATCCATATTCATTCCCGCTCTAAAAATTTAATAAAATTTGTTTTTAATATTTAAAAAATGTTTTAAAAATTGTTTTTGGCTTCCAAAAATTATTTTAAAATATTTTTAAAATCTGGGAAAATTATAGAAAATGTAATTTGATGTTTTATATACTTTGAAACCAAATTTGGTCCAAAATAACTCCCTTTGTCGGTTTTAAAAAGTTTTCCCTTCGATAAAAAATCCATTTAAATTCTTAAAAATTCCCAAAAATTCCTAAAAATCATATTAATTCATTTTAATCATGGAAAAATATTTTTAAAGTGTTTTCTACCAATAAAAGCAGTAAAATAATTGTTTTGATCTCGAGAAAAATTATAAAATGTTTTTATTATGTATCTAGGATACATGGTCGTTACAGGTAAGATTAATCGGGATTAATTACACCCTACAAGTTCACCAATCGGTCAGCCAGGTAGGTGTTGGTACTCTGAGGGAGTCTCCTCATGTTTTCGCATGGAACTAATTAAATAATCTCGTTTCCGTAGGGGTATAACCCTGTTAACACATTTCTTAGACACCTACTGGATTAGTTAATTGTAAAGTGGAAAATTTTCCCACGAGTAACACTTACTCGCAGTGGGTATTGGGATCCAACTATCATATAGAAGGTATGCAATCTCATTGCAAATTTCAACACATGAAATTCCTGATATCTGTTTTTACCCCATGCGGTTTATGACCTTGACAAGGTCAACAAAGCATAAACCGCAAGTCAGGTTCAACCCGTCATTTTGTGATTGATTTAGACCCACCCACACGATTCTTGACAAGGTCAACAAAGTCGTACGACTATCATAACCAAGCGCATCAGCATGCGGCAGAAAAGCACTAATTAGCTACCGAACACTACGCTTCGACAAGGTCAACAAACGTAGCACGAATACTAAATAGTACTTATCTGAAATGACGGAGGGCTACGACTAGTTTTGAAGAAAACCTTTAGCGTAATGAAATTGGTATCTTGGTAGAATCTAGTGATTTGAAAAATGAGTGGTTTAAGCTCCGCTTTAAAATGAGTAGTTTTCAAAACAAATTAAGTGGGTTGTAGCATATGCTAGTTTTGCTAAAGAGATCATTCCCGGTGAAAGGGTTTAGGCTCTTTCCTCATCCAATGAGGTGTTGGATATTCATAATGGAATACCGCTATGCAAAGCAAGAACTAGAGCTACCTTTTTGAAAAATTTGATTCTACAAAATCTTTTAGATTTCTTTTCTTTTCATTAATCTTATTAATGACGTCCCATCATTTAAGTTTCCTAAACATCACAGAAGAAACGAAAATAAAACACACATATATGCCATCCGCATTCGCCACAGGGACCTGGGTCTTCACCGTAAGGTTACTTAATTTATGACAGGATGGGGTCAGGACTAGCATGGATGCAAAACATATATAGTATCTACTAGTATATCATATATATAAGTAGCATTCGTCTCACGCGGTTATATGATCACATCACATCACAGAAACAACAGAAGCAGATATATGAAATATAGGATATACTAGGAGGTCCGTGTTTTACATTAAACCAGTAATGAAAAACATGGATTCCACGGTCGTGATGAATAGTCAAGCCTACACTCCTAGACCCCTACGAGAGCGGCAAGCAACTCTACCAATTCTAGAGTTAGGTGACCGGTCTCGACTCCTCGAGATGGCCTCCCAGGACTCTAGAACCCGGTTACTTGTGGTCCCTGCCTTGGGTCTATCCTAATACGGAAAAGTAAATAATATACATCAAATGGAAACAACCACCTCAACGCGGAAGTGTCCCAATAAAACAATATTACATATAAATGTTTACATGAATGAAAATTGAAAAACTCTTATCTTACGTAAAAAACTCAGCTATTCAATCACGACGATCCAATATAACATATCAAAAGCAACACAATAATATCATATGTCATCAACGTAAGTAAATATGCTATCCCTAATGTCGTTGACGTATAGCAACGAGATCGGAAATACTTCCACATATTACACTTACGGTCGCAGAAAAGAAATGAAAACTACAATAATTAGAATCCACATCATCTTTAGACATCATAAACCCGGATTATCAAATATTCTGAATTTCATGCCTAACCATATAAAACTTGCATTTAAGTCTCAATTGAAAACACTTTTCAAAAATAAATTCGGGAATTCAACAAGATTCCCGATTAAATGATCGAATGCTCGTCGGGAACTTTAGTAGATAGCCGCACCCCCGGAGCCATCAACAAAGTGCACTTGGGTGGAACACCGTGGCCGCGAGCACCCGAGTGGATGCTTTTGGCCATGGGGTTCTCCTATAGTCACTTGGTTGGGGCATTGGGGCGTGGTCGTCTTCTAATGTCTCCCGGCGAGTGTTCGCGTACGATACAAGATTATGACGGAGTTTCGATCCAAATCCAAACTCCGTGATAATCCATCATATGAGACTAAAACACGAGATTTACAAATTGATAACTGGTTTTCACAAAACTAATCAATGTAGATTCCAAGTATCATATAACTATAGCAATCTAGACGACGTTAAACATTTCGATCGATATTTTAAACAACAGCAATTCACAGAGGCCTCAACCACTTGAGCCTTATTAGAAATGTCCAGACAACTTAAAATATAATAACGAATTAGTACAAGAAAAATTGAATCCTAACTCTACCAATAAACAGCGGAACCGCGGCCAATACATGGTAAAGGCGGCGGTTCTGCGGCCATATAGTGGAGTTAGGGGCTCGTATTTCATATACCTCCATAGAAAAGCCTGCTGAATTTTCTGAGCATTTTTAATTGTGAAAATTTCAACATTTGAAAAAATGGACAGAAACTACCCAAATTCGTGTTTAAAATTTCGATTGAACATTTTATCTTCGCCTAATGCAATCCTAAGCCTCTAACTTGGTTCTGATACCATGAAAGTATATCTTAGCACCTCTACTTTGTTTCTACAAGTATCAAGTATGCAATTTTAAAAAAATCTAGAGTGCTAAGTATACAAAAAAAGAATCGAACTAGAGAATTAAGATTTCAATGTAAGCAAGCAAGATTCTAAACTAAGTGGAGAGGGTTTACAACCTTTGTAGACCGGTCATTCACTTCTAAAGCTCCAAGTAGTAGCCCCTAGAACTCTTCTTTGACTCCACTTGAAGAAAAGATCGAGCTTGCTTGTATTCTTCGTTGCCGAAGATGATACACCTTAAATTCTCTCTCACTCAATCTCACACGTCACTAATCAAGGTATTAGTGAAGTAAACAACCTAAAGTAATAGGCTAGAGAAGTGTAGATTGATGAAGTAGGAGATTTGCTCACTTAGAATACATTTTTCTCTTTTTCTTTTCTCGACTCAAGAAAAATCTTGAGAGGAGAGGAAGAGGGAGATGAACTTGGATGAGTTGTGAATCATCACCCTAGTGATAAGAATGAGATGGGAAACTAAATGAGATTAAATGGTGTATGATAAATATCTTAGAATAAGACAAGAATGGAAGATGAGTCTTGGCTTCTCAAACCTTCTCTAAGCTACTAAAGAATAATGACTCGTTCTCTTTTCTTTTAATTCTAAAATATTTATCATTATCTCTTCTCATTTTTCCTCATGTGTGATTCTTATATATCCATGTTTTATGTATCATTAACCATGATACAATTTTCACACACACACACACACACACACACACACACATCACATATATAAATATATTTGAAGAGAAGAAAATCTGAAGTGAGCTAAATATTAGTTTATATATATATATATATATATATATATATATATATATATATATATATATATCAAATATATAAATATATATATCAAATTATTAAATCAACACTTGATTCAATAATCTGGTTATATCATATATAACCGACTAATATCATATATATATATATATATGTATATCATAAC
Organism: Agapanthus africanus; assembly: GCA_030015575.1. Lineage (NCBI taxonomy): Eukaryota > Viridiplantae > Streptophyta > Magnoliopsida > Asparagales > Amaryllidaceae > Agapanthus > Agapanthus africanus. The sequence goes on along the minus strand of JASDDO010000016.1, from coordinate 469,764,011 downwards.
ATTAAATCAACACTTGATTCAATTATCCAATTATATCACATATAACCGGCTAATATTCAATATAAGATATTAAATCAACACTTGATTCAATAATCCGGTCATATCATATATAACCAATATCAAATATATATAAATCAAATCATTGAGGTCATATCATATATAACCAATATCAAATATATATAAATCAAATCATTGAATAGATATTTGATTCAATAATCCGGTTATATCATATATAACCTGGCTGATATCAAATATCGCTAGATTAGAATACGGTATCATTTACTCGTATTCAATCAAGCTCCCGCACATATCTCCATACGTACTTTAATTCGTTTCGCTTGAGCTAGGAAAGCTCTGTGTGGGACTCTAAAGACTCGTTAATACACCAGCAGTAGGTAATGATTACATCATATACCCACAAGCCGTCAGCGGTACTAACTGGACGTAACGGCTACACAGGTATTGAACGAATAGAAGATCAACAAGCAAACTTTTCCAAACTCCCATAGAGCCTATAAGTAACACTTGTCGTACAGTCCGGTCTCTTCGTCTGATATGTCGCATATCGAGTCTAGGGGTGAAATCGTCAAACCCCACTAACTTGATAACTCATGCCGATGTGTGGCCTATAACCTTTCGAAAAACTACTAATAACACTTACTAGTAAATCTCATCAGCCCTGGCCAGGGACTTGCTGTTATAGCCAATCGAGCATAGCGCAACATCAATTCCCAATACCGGGAGAGACGAAACCCCTCCTATCGCTCATTGCCTCCATCTGACTCGGGACTGTACCCAAAATCCACTTGTTTGCACGACTCCTTTGAGCCGTGGTAGGGAGGAAATCGGAGCACAGTGGGAACCATACAAAACTCTATAACGATCTAGGGTCTACAGACTAACCTGTATAAGTGTCACCAGAGAACTGTTATCTGACGATAGGTATGGTACCATCCAGGAGTTCTCGGCGAGTCCTGTTCGGTGTACCCATACTCTAATGAGCACATGTGTACAATCTTTGATGTCAAACACCAATAGTTGTGGGATCAACCATCGCCCCATACAGGGTCAAGAAACGTACACATTAGTCTACTCTGGAATATCGATGCATTGTCTCGATACTCCCTCGACTAGGAACTGTTAAAGGATGTGCTTGCGGACTACACAATCCCAACTAGTATGATCTGCATCATAGTCCTTGTAGTCAAGACAACATCCTAAGGGCTTTATCAACATGTATCAAAGAGACAGTAAACTAAAACAAGTGCACATGTTAAGATAAAGAGCAACCAGATAGCATATTATCATGTCGAGCAAGAAATTCCTTTATATATATGTCCAAGCATCCACTATAATATACAATAATGGCCTCTTGGACATACATATTCCTGACAAGTCCATATCAACAAGATCAAGTCTCAGCCCGACTTTGTGAGAACCGTAATCTGGCTTCACAACAGCTATCTATATAATGGAATGTGGGGTAATTCTATTACTGTAACAACCCTAAATTTCCTATACAAGTTCTTACAAAAATTTTCAAAAAAATCCATAAAGGGGTATTTATTGCCTGAGCACAAGATATAAGTAATTATTTTGCTTTTTAATTACAAGTTAAAAGAATGTAACAACTCCATTTTTAGTGTACAAAATTTGCTTAAAAATTAATGTATACTTGGAGTATTTACATTTGCTGTTATTAGTTTAAGTAATTAATTAGTTCCATAATTACAAGAAAGAGCTTGTAGCTCATTGGTAATACCTTGCACTGCTGAACCAAGCCACCAGAGTTCAAATCACATACCCCACATTATTTTTAATATTAATTTTTTTAAACCTTTAGAATACCAAGGGTTTACACGTGCATATCTCACAAAAACCCCACTACACCCAAAAATAAAACATTGCCAGAGGTTAGATGAACCATCGGGGGGGATTCCGACCACCTGACTCGGCCGGGAATCGGCCAAATCGGCCTCAACTCGGCCGACTCCGTCCTCCGACCGAGTCACGGCCGAGTCACCCCCGAGTCGGCCGATTCCGGCGACGACCCCAACATGAAAATTGTGTCTTTTCACATTCCCTATGCACCTGCAAAATTTTAGCCTCAGACCATTTCCAGAGCTCTTTTAAAACCCTAATTACTCCACGTTTAATACATTTTCAATACATTTTATCACATTTTTCATTTTAACCTTTCACCTACCCTAACCCTAACCTAATCCTATAAATATCACCCCTACTCTCTACCTTCTCACCCCAAACTCTGAGCCAACTCTCTAAAATTCTCAAGAACTCTTGTGTGCAATCGAATTGAGCGAAAGGCGAAACTCCGGCGAATTCTTCGACGGAATTTCCGGCGACAACCCTAGGAGATCCCGGCGAAGAAACGACGCACCGGCGCCTCCTCCTGACTCCTCTTCCTCTCCTCTAAGTCCTAAACCCGTAAATCCCCATTTCTATCTTCCTTTTCTTTCTAAAAAATACGGAATTACAAAACCCGACAGAATCGGAACAAATCCGATTTCCGATTCGGTTTCTTTATAAAACTTCACTTTTATTTAATACAATTATGCTTAAACCCTTTCATGTTGACTATTAAACACTAATCAACCAAATTGATCAAGTTTCATATCATAAAAATAATTGCTATTTTATTTTACCGTATTTTTCATTTAAATACCACATAGTTTCAATCCTACATTTAATATCACAAAACTTCCTATACCTTTAAGTAGATCACGAGGTAATGACCTACCTCTTCACACATTCATATGCAACATAGCACAATACCCTCGGGAATATAGAATACCGGAAAATGACATCATTGCAAATAAATACCATTTACTTAATAAAACCGTTTTCTAAAGGATTTAGTATTTATACAATCTTTGCAAAGCGCCGCTACAACCCATTTTGGGGAACCCGCTCAGGATGGTGCAGATTATCGCACATTCTCGGGCTTATTAGTGCGAGATTCAGACCTCCGCAAGGAGCATTCGATCTCCAAAGATTTAAAATACGACATCTTAAGAAAACGAGATTTCTAGAATATTATAGATATATATACAAAAATTATTTTTATATAAATATATGTATATGTAACATAAAAATATCTATTTTGAAGTATTATAAATATTCCACCTTTTGCTAAAAATATCACAAGAATCAGTTTACATTAAAATACCATAAAATCCATACAAGTTTAATATTACACTTTAATAGCATATATTATGAAAATTAGGTTATTCTCAATAGAAATAGCATATGTATAAAGTCCACATTTATTACAACTCTAAAGACGATAACTAAATACTTACTATAGAAAAGTATTTTTACATAAAAACCCCTCAAGTTCTATAAATTACCCTAAAGACCCTAGTAAATATAGGTTTAAACATGGACCAATCTCTTGAGCCTCAGGGAGCCGGAGAAGTGGGTGCTTGCTTATTTAAGGTAGACAACTTAACAACGGTGTTATCAATACGGTAATCATCTTTGAAAAAGACACAAATCCTGCCGCCTATATGCAGCGGTTACCGATAATATCAAAACAATCAGGACTTCAATTTCTTTTCTAATTGTCTGACTCAGACTGAGTCTCATTAATAATCTGACTTGAATATGATTCAAGTACAATCTACAATCTACAATCTACAATTTACAATATTACAATTCAACACGAATCCATGAATCCATTATTCCATATATTCAATCTATCAATCTATACAACTTGACTGAACCGAACCATGGATATACATTCCATTTAAATGATCATCCAGTTTACATGATTCTCCAGTTACATATATGATTCTACAGTTACATCCGTTTACTGATATCATAGTTTCGGTCAGTCATCCAATTATACAATCTATACAGTTACAATACAAGACAAACAATACAATCAAAACACTACGAGGTTTAAGGGGTAGATTGGTACGGAAGGTGTTAAAAGTGGCACGAGACTGCAACCATAAGACACTTAACCTATATTCCGTTGATGTTGTACCGTGGCCCAACGGTTCCTTGAGTTTCTGATACTTTAGTCTCCGGGGCAAGTGAGACTCCTCTCGTATACACTGGCATCCTTCTATACCAAGCTACAAACAACAGCGTTAATACTAAATACAACAATATAACAATATAATACAACTGTAAAAGCTACTCTCTCTTTCTCTTACTCTCTGTCTATTCTATTTCTCCCTTATCTTTGGGACTTACCGAGCGACCTGTTCGCTGACGACATTCTCTTTCTTTCTTCTTTGAATGTCGTCAGGTGATCTGGACACTTCAGAGATCGAGCCCACTGCTGAAGACTTGGACCAGTTCAGTGAAGACCCCGAGCTCTAGTCATTGTACACTTTCCATTTCAATACTTTTTCATTTCTGTTATGCCATTGTTTAGGCATCGCTTTATTCCATATATTTACTTTTCCATGCATTGTACAAAAGAATGTTAATAAATAAAGTTGTTGTTCAGTTCATATCTTTTGTCTCTTGTGTATTTACTTTATATTGCTTAGATATGCTTAGCGTATTTACTTCACAGTAAATACGTACCGGACCAGTCGCGTCCCCTTCGCCGTATACCGGGAAGCGGGGCGTGACAGGTTTTGTTGGTGGCCTTATGCAGATCAGAGCTGTATAGAACCATACTATGCAGTTCTGTTCTGCTTAAACAACCTAAGCAATATAACACAAGAACCAGCAACTAAAACATTCTTTATAATCATGTTCCTTAAATCTTATCTTTCATATTCCTTGAATCATATACTTTGAATCTGTCCTAACCAAAAATTCCCTCACCTCTTTTACAATCTTACCAAAACCTTCGCATCTTTTCATTCCTTCACACATTTTTCATACACTATCAAGTACTTCTAACACCTTGTAACACCTTAGCAGCCATAGTAGCCAAGACAGTTGACCAAGGTAAAACTAGTATTTCATTTTTCACATTTTTAAAACCCTTGCACCACCTTGTTATTTTTTTCATACACTATTAGTACTTCAGTCCCCAAACTTTCCTTGAATCTGTTACACTTTCCTTTTACAAATTTCGAGGATAAAATTTTTATAAGGAGGGTAGAATGTAACAATCCTAAATTTCCTATACAAGTTTTTACAAAAATTTTCAAAAAAATCCATAAAGGGGTATTTATTGCCTGAACACAAGATATAAGTAATTATTTTGCTTTTTAATTACAAGTTAAAAAGAATGTAACAACTCTATTTTTAGTGTACAAAATTTGCTTAAAAATTAATGTATACTTGGAGTATTTACATTTGCTGTTATTACTTTAAGTAATTAATTAGCTCCATAATTACAAGAAGGAGCTTGTAGCTCATTGGTAATACCTTGCACTGCTGAACCAAGCCACCAGAGTTCAAATCCCATACCCCACATTATTTTAATATTGATTTTTTTAATACCTTTAGAATACCAAGGGTTTACACGTGCATATCTCACAAAAACCCCACTACACCCAAAAATAAAACATTGCCAGAGGTTAGATGAACCGTCGGGGGGGGATTCCGGCCGCCTGACTCGACCGGGAATCGGCCTCGACTCGGCCGACTCAGTCCTCCGGCCGAGTCACGGCCGAGTCACCCCCCGGTCGGCCGATTCTGGCGACGACCCCAACATGAAAATTGTGTCTTTTCACATTCCCTATGAACCTACAAAATTTTAGCCTCAGACCATTTCCAGAGCTCTTTTAAAACCCCAATTACTCCACTTTTAATACATTTTTAATACATTTTATCACATTTTTCATTTTAACCTTTCACCTACCCTAACCCTAGCCTAACCCTATAAATACCACACCTACCCTCTACCCTCTCACCCCAAACTCTGAACCAACTCTCTAAAATTCTCAAGAACTCTTGTGTGCAATCGAATTGAGCGAAAGGCGAAGCTCCGGCGAATTCTTCGGCGGAATTTCCGGCAACAACCCTAGGAGATTCCGGCGACGAAACAACTCACCGGCGCCTCCTCTTGACTCCTCTTCCTCTCCACTAAGTGCTAAACCCGTAAGTCCCCATTTCTATCTTTCTTTTCTTTCTAAAAAATACAGAATTATAAAACCCGACGGAATCGAAACAAATCCGATTTCCGATTCGGTTTCTTTATAAAACTTCACTTTTATTTAATACAATTATACTTAAACCCTTTCATGTTGACTATCAAACACTAATCAACCAAATTGATCAAGTTTCATATCATAAAAATAATTGCTATTTCATTTTACCATATTTTTCATTTAAATACCACATAGTTTCAATTCTACATTTAATATCACAAAACTTGCTATACCTTTAAATAGATCACGGGGTAATGACCTATCTCCTCAGACACGCATATGCAACATACCACAATACCCTTGGGAATATAGAATACCGGAAAATGACATCATTGCAAATAAATACCATTTACTTAATAAAACCGTTTTCTAAAGGATTTAGTATTTATACAATCTTTGCAAAGCGCCGCTACAACCCATTTTGGGGAACCCGTTCGGGATGGTGCGGATTATCGCACATCCTCGGGCTTAGTAGTGCGAGATTCAGACCTCCGCAAGGAGCATTCGGTCTCGAAAGATTTAAAATACGACATCTTAAGAAAACGAGATTTCTAGAATATTATAGATATATATACAAAAATTATTTTCATATAAATATATGTATATGTAATATAAAAATATCTATTTTGAAGTATTATAAATATTCCACATTTTGCTAAAAATATCACAAGAATCAGTTTATATCAAAATACCATGAAATCCATACAAGTTTAATATTACACTTTAATAGCATATATTATGAAAATTAGGTTATTCTCAATAGAAATAGCATATGTATAAAATCCATATTTATTACAACTCTAAAGACGATAACTAAATACTTGGGGAGTATTTTGAAAACTATAGAAAAGTATTTTTACATAAAACCCCCTCAAGTTCTATAGATTACCCTAAGGACCCTAGTAAATATAGGTTTAAGTGGGACCAATCTCTTGAGACTCAGGGAGCCGGAAAAGTGGGTAGTTGCTTATTTAAGGTAGACAACTTAACAACGGTGTTATCAACACGGTAATCGTTTTTGAAAAAGACACAAATCCTGCCGCCCATGTGGAGCAGTTACCGATAACATCAAAACAATCAGGACTTCAATTTCTTTTCTAATTGTCTGACTCAGACTGAGTCTCATTAATAATCTGACTTGAATATGATTCAAGTACAATCTACAATATTACAATTCAACACGAATCCATGAATCCATTATTCCATATATTCAATCTATCAATCTATACAACTTGACCGAACCGAACCATGGATATACATTCCATTTACATGATCATCCAGTTTACATGATTCTCCAGTTACATACATGATTCTACAGTTACATCCGTTTATTGATATCATGGTTTCGGTCAGTCATCCAATTATACAATCTATACAGTTACAATACAAGACAAACAATACAATCAAAACACTACGAGGTTTAAGGGGTAGATTGGTACGGAAGGTGTTAAAAGTGGCACGAGACTGCAACCATAAGACACCTAACTTATATTCCGTTGCTGTTGTACCGTGGCCTAACGGTTCCTTGAGTTTCTGATACCTTAATCTCCGAGGCAAGTGAGACTCCTCTCGTATATACTGGCATCCTTCTGTATCAAGCTACAAACAAAAGCGTTAACACTAAATACAACAATATAACAATATAATACAACTGTAAAAGCTACTCTCTCTCTCTCTCTTACTCTCTGTCTATTCTATTTCTCTCTTATCTTTAGGACTTACCGAGCGACCTGTTCGCTTTCTCTTCTTTTCTTCTTTGAATGTCGTCAGGTGATCTGGACACTTCAGAGATCGAGCCCACTGCTGAAGACTTGGACCAGTTCAGTGAAGACCCCGAGCTCTAGTCATTATACACTTTCCATTTCAGTACTTTTTCATTTCTGTTATGCCATTGTTTAGGCATCGCTTTATTCCATGTATTTACTTTTCCATGTATTGTACAAAAGAATGTTAATAAATAAAGTTGCTGTTCAGTTCATATCTTTTGTCACTTGTGTATTTACTTTATATTGCTTAGATACGCTTAGCATATTTATTTCACAGTAAATACGTAGCGGCCCAGTCGCGTCCCTTTCGCCGTACACCGGGAAGCGGAGAATGACAATTACGCTAAAGGCTCATAGAGTCTTCAGCTCATCCTTATCACCAGATAACGGTCGTTCGAATACTCCCACTATCATGCAAATCCTAGCGCCGACTCGGTATACAATCGCTACCCTAGCCAGCACCGAAAAGAGAAAATGTTTGTACCTCGCATGCCTCCAAGTATTGAAGGATCGCTCGTATGAGAGAGCCGATCCTACCTGCCGATGTATCTTTTAATAAAAAAGAATGCAAGTAAATATATATCACCACATATCCACTCTTATTACTCCATGCTCAAGAATCAAGCAACAAAATACAACATTGTACCCAAAACTAAAATAATCGATCATCAATATATAAATATTAATAATCAATCGTGCAATGTAAGTAAAACGCAATCATAAATCAGTGTCTTAAAGATAAGTATAAAGTTCAAGTTAATACAGTGTATCGTCATTATAGATGCAAGCCTTACGCTCTAACGTTCCAAACGGAGTGATACTCGACCACTCTCTTAGTCAGCGAATTCTAGATTACCTGACTCTTAGATAGACACTCTAGCTCGATCTTCTGTCTCCTATTATTTCTCGATGAAATGGTAATAGATCTCAATATGAAACTATTTGTTAGTAGACCTTAGGCACACTGTATCGACCATGAATTTTCTGTACAAAATTTTTCTTCTTAAAATACAAAAAGGAGTTTATAAGCCTGAGCACAAATTAAAAGTTATTTTTGTTTAAGAACAGTAAGAAAGCACTTGTAGCTGATTAGTAAAGCCTTACACAGCTATGACATAGCCCCTATGTTCGAATCCCATCAGCCACATATTATTTTTCCCGATTTTTCTTTTAAACTTTTTGGAAGCCAAAAAGTTTACACATGCATTGCACACAAAAATGAACAGTCGGGAAAAAACAAACATGTGTAAAATGTTGTGTACAAAAAGAGGAATACGTGGCAAGCATCCAACCCCCCAACTCCATAGAATGGCTGGTGAGATCGGACCTTGGACTGGCAACGGTGGGTGATCCGTAGGGATTAGCCCCCGTGTTTTACACATAAAACCTTTGGCCTACCCTCATTATCCCTGCACTGTTTGTTTACTCTGAAATTAAACAGAGAATTCAATTTCACCTTTAAATCCAATTTAAATGCATTTTAATCCATTCTTTCAATTCCAAAACCTTAATTTCACACTATAAATACAACGCCATACTATTAGGTTATGCAAGCGCCCCGGCCATCAAACCGTGGCCATTGTGGAACAAAAAATTTCAAAACCGACGCTAGAACAACCTGATAATCCGGATCGACCCATAAGCCCTAGATAAAAACATATGCATAGGAGCTAAACTAAAGGGTTAGAGTGATTATACCGAATGATCTATATCCTTCGGTCTTTAACCTCTTCCCAAGCTCCTAGTGGCCACCACGATCTATTTTGGTCGTCGGTCTCCCTCCATCGAAAATGATCCACCCGAGAGTCTATGAATCGAGCTCCTACTCCAATACCGAAGTAACTAGGGTATCTAGTTCGCTAAACTTGATAGCTTAGAAGATGTAGAGTCTAATGAGAGATTAATTTGTCTCTAAACACCCTAGATTTCTCAACACATGAGAGGATTAGGGTGGAGGAAGAAGAAGAAGCCATTTGAAGAAGAGTGTGAAGCTTTTTGGCAACTCAAGAAAGAGGGATGCCTTGTGTGTGTTGTTGTGAGAGTGTGAGTGGGTAAAAAAAGAATAAAAGCAACTTAAGAAATAATATCTCAACTCACAAAATATCTCACACCACTCATAACAAATATCAAGCATGAGGCATGCCTTGAACCATGCTTCAATCAATGCACATCAGACTCATCTCTCCGCCTCATTAACCTTTAAACTAAAAGGTTAAAACAAAATGAGGTTAGCAACTTCTAAAAAAACAATCTTGTAATAAATTACAACAATGCCCATCATCCGTATATATATACCCGTATCCGTATTCCGAAGAGTCCGAATACAATGAGACAAAAATAATCCAATAATATAATACTAGGATCCGGCTTATACCAAAGCCCACTAGTATTATCCGTCCGAATCATGATACGTGCACAAGTGCATGTATATGATCGAACCCTGCCGTAAAACCATACGGTCTCTACATCGTTTCGCCCGAAGCAGGGAAACCCTCTGTGTGGGACTCTAAAGACTCGTCAATACGCTGGCAGTGGGTTTAACCACAAGCACGTCAGCGGCACTAGCTATACGTAACGGCTACCCAGATATTGAACGAAAGGAAAGCCGACGAGCAAACTCATCCTGACCCCTACTGAGCCTGTCTGGTGAAAATATCCGTACAGTACGGTCTCTTCGTCTAAGAGTATCGCATATCTAGTCTAGAGGGGTGGATAAAGTCAGACCCCTAATAACGCGACATTTAGTATCGGTATGAAGCCTATCACAAACTGAGAAACTACTGATCCTGGATCAGTAATTCTCGATTACCTTGATCAAGGATTTTTAGTGATGGCCACCCGTGCACAACGCGACATCAACCCCCAATACCGGGAGAGACGAATCCCCGACAATCCGCTCACTGCCTTCATGTGGCTCGGGACTGTACCCAACTAAAACCTGTTTGCACGGTTCCTTTGAGCCGTGGTAGGGTAGTAATCAAAGCACGGTGGGAACTCACACGAGACAAATGATGATCTCAGGTCAACAGACTAATCTGTACACATGTCACCTAGGAACAGCTATGTACTCATAACCCAATGAGCACCTACATACTATCTTAAGTGAACAAACTAACACCAATGGCTTGTGAGACCGGCCACCGCCCCCGTCGGGGTCTCGATCAGTACACACTAGTTTACTCTGGAGTATCATTGCCCAGTCTCGATACTCCCACGACTAGGGACATTTAAGGATGTGCTTATAGACCATCCAGCTCCCACGTATATGATCACCATCATAATGCTGGTAGTCAAGCAGGAATCCTATGGGCACTATCAACATGTAATAGTGAACTGTAATGTCACCTAAAGTATGTACATGATGATAAAGATAAACCAGATAGTATACTATCATTTTGAGTAAGACTGTTCTACCTGTATAGGTCCTCCCTCAATCATCTAATTGTGTGGTTGCGATTATAATAATTGACTTGAGGGCACAATAGCTAACACATACCCTATCCCTTCTTCATTCTAAAATCACTAGCCAAAATTATCAAATTTTTCTAAGTACAAGAATAGTACAAGTGGAGTTAGCAAGAGGTCGACTTCCGGCGAGGAATCGAGCAAGTTCCGGCGACTCCGCGATGCCACGGCGACTACACAATCTTTTTCTACCTCATCTTCACACTTCTAGCTAGTAAGTCCCTCCCCATTCTACTCTTTCTTCTTAAAATGATCTTTTTTCCAAAATATGTCGATAAGTGGAGTTATACCGACATTTGATTCTAAAACCCTTGAAAATACATCTTTTCTTAAGTATTTCTCATTCATATTCTACACCTTAATGGTTAATCATGAAACTAATAATTAGAAACAACTTTCACCCTAAATCATCAAACTAAATAACTTTAATTTGAGTTTTAGATTTAAATACCATGAACTTTATTTCAACCATATTTAATTGTTTTTGTTACTATTACCTTTAGAAAACTTCACGGGGTAATAAGCTACCCCTCACATACACACATGTTTATATAGCAAGATACTCTTTGAAATATATTTTTGTGGCGATTACAACTTTTCATTAAAATACCATGAACTATAAAAACCCAGTTTTCTTTAGAATTGTATTTCAAACTCTTTGCGATTATGCCTCTACAACCCATTTTGGGGAACCCACTATTGGATGGTGCGGATTATCGCACATTCTCAGACTAGTAGAGCGAGATGCAGATCTCCTCACGGAGTATTCAGTCTCGAAAGAATTTTAATACGATTTTTAAGAAAAATGAGATTTTCTATTTAATAATAAAAATTATTTTTTAATAATTATATAAATATTGTCAAACCATATATTTTCAAGTTATAATAAAATTCCATGTTTTTCAAAAAATAAAAGAATGACAAGTTTCACTAAAATACCGTCAAGTATCAATACAAGACAAGTCTTATACTAAAATACCTTGAACTATTCAAGCTATGTAAATATTCACTAATATACCCCACTCTTTAAAATTCAGCTCCATTGAAACCTTAAATAATATAAATAAATACTCGAGATTTATTTTAAAAGTATATAAAATATTTTTCATAAAACCCCTTCGAGTTATATAAAATTATATTTAAGGACTTCAGTAAATATAGGTTTAAGCGGGATCAATTCTCTTGAGCCTCAAGGAGCCGGAGAAAGTGAGTGCTTGCCTATTTAAGGTAGAAAAGCTTAATGGTGTTATCAATGGTAATTGTCTTGGAAAAAGACACAAATTATGTCGTCCATGTGCAGCAGTTACTGATGACTCCCGAACTTAATTCAGGATCCAAATCTGTTTAAAGTGTCTGACTCAAGTCTAAGTCTAAATCAATCTAAGTCTAACTCAAGCTGAATCCAACCAGAATACAATCCAAACATGAATCCAATCCAAACATGAATCAAATTCAACATGAATCTAAACTATAACATGTATACTTGAACCTGAACCTGAATACCAGAACAATATCAACATGGAAACATAACTTGACTTGACCGAACCATGGCTATATCTTAACTTTATTACCTGACTACTTGTTTACATCCCGAACATGTTTACATGAACAACTTGTATCCATGGTCTCGGTAAGTCTGATAACTACAAATCAATATAATATACATTATGGGGTTTTAACGGGGTAGATTGGTACGGAATGTATTAATAGTGGCACGATTATGGATACTAAAAGACACTAGATTAACATCCATTGCCGTTGTCCCGTGGGTTTTGACGGGGCCTTGTACTACGGGTTAGCATAGTCCACAGGATAGTTGGAATCCTCTCGTATACACTGATACATTCTGTACCAAGCTACAAACAACTACGTTAATATAACAAACATATACCTGTACAAATTACCAGTCATAGACTCTCTACTTGTCATATTCTATTCTATTCTATTCTTACTTTTGGGACTTACCAAGCACTAGTTCGCTGACGACATTCCTTCTATTTCTTTCTTTGGAATGTTCGTCAGGAGGACCGGACCCTCAGGAGACCAAGCCCAGCCGGGACGACTTGGACCAGTTCATAGAGCAATATATATCACAAGAATTATAAGATTCGGCAACTATACATTCTTTACATTTCAAATTCCTTGAATCTATCTTGAACTTCACTTTCGAATTCCTTGAATATAATCTATTAACTTTTGAATCCTTATCTCCGGTTCACCCTGCTACTTGTATCTCGTAGGCCCATTAGCTCAGTTGGTTAAAGCATCGATCGACAGAATCGAAGAAGACTTACCCTAATTTTATCCTTACTTTCTCGTGCCTTGCTGCATCGTACTCCTTGAAAGAATTTTGCGGACGAAATTCTTTTAAGGAGGGTAGACTGTAACGCCTGCAACATGATTGCATCCTTTTGAATCTTTTCTTGTTTTCCCTGATAATCTTATCTCGACGTAACACGAAACTACAAACTCTTGATCTTCTTTTAATTTTTCTTGATTTTTTCTTAAACCTTACCGTCTTGACTCTGATGGTAGGATTTGGGTGATTTAAATGGAGTTATATGATTGTAACTATGAACTGCAGTATAATTACAATGCGGTACTCTACTTGAGTGACTTAGAATTCTGCTTTTGATTCTCTTTTCTCTTAATTTAGTTATGTTTTACCGTATATTATCGAACCATATTTTCTTTGTTAATTTATATCGTTTCCCTGATTTTTATTCGATTATCATTTTTATCTTTATACTATTCTTGACAATCCAATTCTAATTTGTGTTTCTTCTATTTAATTGCATGCTCGCGGCTTTCTTGAAAACTACTCTTGCATCCTTTCGTTCTTTCAAACATTTTTTTGACACTTTCAGTACCATATCAGTAGTTCTTTTCACCACCACTGTAATCAAATTTTTTTTGAATCTGTTACAACTTTCTTCTATAAATTTTGAGGACGAAATTTTTATAAGGAGGGTAGAATATAACGACCCTGAATTTTCTGTACAAAATTTTTTTTTTTAAAGTTCAGAAAGGAGTTTGCAAGCCTGAGAACAAATTAAAAGTTATTCTTATTTAAGAACAGCAAGAAAGTACTTGTAGCTCATTGGTAAAGCCTTACACTGCTATGACATAGTCCCTGTGTTCGAATTCCATCAGCCACATATTATTTTTCCTGATTTTTCTTTTAAACGTTTTGGAAGCCCAAAAATTTACACGTGCACTGCACACAAAAATGAACAGTCAGGAAAAAACAAACTTGTGTAAAATGTTGTGTACACAGAGAGGAACACGTGGCAAGCATCCAATCCCGCAACTCCATAGAATGGCCGACGAGATTGGGCCTTGGACCGGCGACGGCGGGTGATCCGTAGGGATTAGCCCCCATGTTTTGCACATAAAACCTTTGGCCTACCCCATCATCCATGAACTGTTTGTTTACTCTGAAATTAAACAGAGAATTCAATTTCACCTTTAAATCCAATTTAAACGCATTTTAATTCATTTTTTCAATTCCAAAACAATAATTTCACACTATAAATACAACCCCATACCCTATCCCTTCTTCATTCTAAAATCACTAGCCAAAATTATCAAATTTTTCTAAGTACAAGAAGAGGACAAATGGAGTTAGCAAGTGGTCGACTTCCGGCGAGGAATCGAGCGACTTCCGGCGAGGAATCGAGCAAGTTCCGGCGATTCCGCGACGCCACAGTGACTACACAATTTTCTTCTACCTCATCTTCACACTTCTAGCTAATAAGTCCCTCCCCATTCTACTCTTTCTTCTTAAAATGATCTTTTTCCAAAATATGTCGGTAAGTGGAGTTATACCGACATTTGATTCTAAAACCCTTGAAAATATATCTTTTCTTAAGTATTGCTCATTCATATTCTACATCTTAATGGTTAATCATGAAACTAATAATTAGAAACAACTTTCACCCTAAATCATCATACTAAATAACTTTAATTTGAGTTTTATATTTAAATACCATGAACTTTATTTCGACCACATTTAATTGTTTTGCTTACCATTACCTTTAGAATGCTTCACGGGGTAATGATCTACCCCTCACATACACGCATATTTACATAGCACGATACTCTTTGAAATATATTTTTGTGGCGATTACAACATTTCATTAAAATACCATGAACTATAAAAACTCGGTTTTCTTTAAAATTGTATTTCAAACTCTTTGTGATTATGCCTCTACAACCCATTTTGGGAAACCCGCTATTGGATGGTGCGGATTATCGCATATCCCCGGGCTAGTAGAGTAAGATGCAGACATTCTCATGGAGCATTCGATCTCGAAAGAATTTTAATACGATTTTTAAGAAAAATGAGATTTTCTATTTAATAATAAAAATTAATTTTTAATAATTATATAAATATTGTCAAACCACATATTTTCAAGTTATAATAAAATTCCATGTTTTCAAAAATTAAAAGAATGACAAGTTTCACTAAAATACCATCAAGTATCAATACAAGACAAGTCTTACACTAAAATATCTTGAACTATTCAAGTTATGTAAATTTTCACTAATATACCTCACTTTTTAAAATTCACCTCCATGAAAACCTTAAATAATATAAATAAATACTCGAGATTTATTTTGAAAGTATATAAAATATTTTTCATAAAACCCTCTCGAGTCATATAAAATTACATTTAAGGACTTTAGTAAATATAGGTTTAAGCGGGATCGATTCTCTTGAGCCTCAGAGAGCCGGAGAAAGTGAGTGCTTGCCTATTTAAGATAGAAAAATTAATGGTGTTATCAATGGTTATTGTCTTAGAAAAAGACACAAATCATGTCGTCCATATGCAGCAGTTACCGATGACTCCCGAACTTAATTCAGGATCCAAATATGTTTAAAGTGTTTGACTCAAGTCTGAGTCTAAATCAATCTGAGTCTAACTCAATCTGAATTCAACCAGAATCCAATCCAAATATGAATCCAATCCAAACATGAATTAAATTCAATATGAATCAAATTCAACATGAATCTAAACTATAACATGTATACTTGAACTTGAACCTGAATACCAGAACAATATCAACATGGAAACATAACTTGACTTGACCGAACCATGGCTATATCTTGACTTTATTACCTGACTACTTGTTTACATCCCGAACCTGTTTACATGAACAACTTGTATCCATGGTCTCGGCAAGTCTGATAACCACAAATCAATATAATATACATTACGGGGTTTTAACAGGGTAGATTGGTATGAAATGTATTAAAAGTGGCACGATGATGGACACTAAAAGACAACATCCATTGCCGTTGTCCCGTGGGTTTTGACAGGGCCTTATACTACGGGTTACCATAGTCCACGGAATAGTTGGACTCTTCTCGTATACACTGATATATTCTGTACCAAGCTACAAACAACTACGTTAATATAACAAACATATACATGTACAAGTTACCAGGCATATACTCTCTACTTGTCATATTCTATTCTATTCTACTCTTACTTTTGAGACTTACCGAGCGCTATTTCGCTGACGACATTCCTTCTACTTCTTTCTTTGGAATGTTCGTCAGGAGGACTAGACCCTCAAGAGAACGAGCCCAGCCAGGACGACTTGGACCAGTTCATAGAGCAGCCAGACTTCTAGTTTTTACTTGTACTTATTTCCATTTTCATATGCCACTGTTTAGGCATCGCTTTCATTATTGTACATTTTCTTTTCAAATCAATTGTAATGTAAAGAATGGATGTTAATAAAAATTGATATTTATATTACATCTTTTGTTATTCTTGTGCATTTATTTATATTGCTTATTTACGCTTAACGTGTTTACTTCTGAGTAAATACGCCGCATGCTCGCCACGCCTACTTCCCCGTACTCCGGGAAACGGGACGTGACACACACTACTAGGATTTTATGACATGCATAATTAGGGTTTTTAAAAAATCTAATGAGCTCAAGTCTACAAGTTAGGAACATAACCTAAAGAATTGAACTAGAAACTAAACTATTAGGAGTTTCATACAAGGTTAGAGACAATACAACCTTTGTAGCATTTTCATATGCTCCATATTGTGTTAGACTCTAACTAGACTCCTAGGATGTTTGCACAAGCTTGGTGAAAACCTCCCACCATCAAAGATGATCCACCTCGAGAATTCCTCTGCTTTGGCTCCACACTTCTACCTTGAAGTGAACTAGTGCTCTTAGTTTGCTAATCTAGGAGGCCTAGAATGTAGTTTTGCTCACTAACTATTTTTCTCACTATTTAATTTCCTTTTTCACTAACAAAAGAGGAGGAAAATGAAGAGAGCTTGGAACTTGAAGAAAAAGAAGAGCTATGACTATCTTATTAATCATTTAAAGAAAAATGGTTACTAATATAATCCATTTTCTACAAAACCATAGCCTTAGGATCTCAACAACCATCCAAGTGTCCATCCTCTTCTCTTCCCTCCACTTGTCACCACTAAGAGAGTGACTAATGATACGCTATTCTATTGGAACAACATAAGCTAAAGTGAACCTAAAAAGAAAAAGAAATAAAGAAAAGAAAGTATTAAAATACTTAACATAATATTTTTTTCTTTATTCTTAACACATAAGTGAGATAAATATAAAGTGACATAATACTAGTAAATACACACACACACATGTATGTATGTATGTATGTATGTATGTATGTGTGTGTGTGTGTATTAATATATCAAATCCAAACCAGATTTAATATCGGTCTTTCCAAAAAGACCGGCTCGTATTATCTAATATCCGATTACCATTAGTGTATCAAATACACTAGTTTTAATCGAACCCGAGTGCATACCTCCGTACCGCAACTACATCGTTTTACCGAAGCCGACAAACCCTTTGTATGGGACTCTAAAGACTCAACAATACGCTGACAGTGGGTTTAATTATAAGCACATCAGTGGCACTAGCTTACGTAACGGCTACCTAGGTATTAAGCGAAAGAAAGGTCGACAAGCCAGCTCGTCCAAACCTCTACTGAGCCTTTAAGTAGCAGTCTCCGTACGGTCCGATCTGTTCGTCTAAGAGTATCGTATACCAGGTCTAGGGGTAGAAAATGTCAGACTCCTAATAACCCAATAAGTCATGTCAGTGTCAAGATCATTACCCACCAAGAAATTACTGATCTACAATCAGTAAATCTCATCCACTCTGGCCAGAGGCTTCTGGTGATAGCCAACCGAACACAGCGTGACATCTATCCCCAATACTTGGAGAGACGAATCCCTAACGATCCGCTCACTGTCTCTATGTGGCTAAGGACTATACCAAACTAAAACATGTTTGCTCGACGCAGTAGAGTCGTGGTAGGGTAGTAATCAAAGTACAATAGGAACTCACATGAGAGAAATGACCTTCTCAGGTCGAAAAACTATCCTGTACTCATGTCACCAGAGAACTGCTATCTGACGATAGGTATAATACCATCTAGTATATTCCCAGCGAGTCAGTCCAGTGTAACTAATAACCTAATGAGCACCTGTATAAAATCTTTAGTAACTGATTAACACCAATGGCTGTGAGACCAGCCATCGCCCCTCGTCGGGGTCAAGAAACCTATACACTAGTCTACTCTGGAATATCGATACCCAGTCTCGATACTCTCAGGACTAGGGGTATTTAAGGATGTGCTTATGGACTACCGAGGCCTCACTAATATGATTGTCATCATAACCCTAATGGTCAAGAATGAATCTTATGAGCTCTATCAACATGTAATAGCGATACGTAATACCACATAAGACATGTACATGATGATAAAGTCAAACTCGATAGCATATTATCATCTCAAGTAAGATTGTTCTATCCATATAGATCATCCATCAATTATCATAATCGCATGGCTGCAATCACAATAATTGCCTTGATGGCACTATAGTCAACACTATCCTCCCATAATATATGGGATAGTCTGAATATATTATCGCCGACCTACTGTCGCAATTGAGAGAGAAACCTTTTCTCTTGCGTGCAGATCACACGCACATTCCTAATGGATCTCATCAACTATAACAGTCTCCTTAATCGTTTTTAAGGAAGCCACATATTTCAGCCACCATGGAGAAATAGGCTATATAATCTTACTTTCATTGCTCAATATAATGGGTCATGCCATGGAACAAGAAAGCATGTCCTAGAAAACGATCACCTTTCTTGATTGTCAATTCATTTGGCATTCAAGAACTATCACAAGCAGAATTTTTGATCCTTTATACCATAAGGTCTTGT
This sequence comes from Agapanthus africanus, assembly GCA_030015575.1. Taxonomy (NCBI): domain Eukaryota; kingdom Viridiplantae; phylum Streptophyta; class Magnoliopsida; order Asparagales; family Amaryllidaceae; genus Agapanthus; species Agapanthus africanus. The sequence goes on along the minus strand of JASDDO010000016.1, from coordinate 469,744,446 downwards.
AGGTCATCCCGCGTACCACAAGATCTCTTCTCTTCATTCTAACTAGACAAGAATACAATGGATACTAAGTCCAACGACAAAGGATGTGTCGTGTCAAGTATATACTATACACACAAGAAAACCGACCATGTGATGGAGATTTTATAGTCTCTCAAATTTACCGCAAGTGCACAGTAAATCTATTTCAGTACTTACAGATCGTACCACAGAAAAGCGTTGATGATTCTAATTAATCTTAAAACAAGTTATATTAAAAAGGGTTGATTTATTTAATAAAACTAAAGTAAAGTGCATAAAATAAAAGTGCATGAAAGAAATTAAATTGCAAATTTTAAAAGATAAGATTCAAATAAATGGAAAGATCTAGGGTTTTGAATTACCTTTACTAATCATGGTGTTCTATAAGATATCTATTCTTTTCTAATTTTCTATATTTAAATTTATTGCCTAACAATTATAAGAAAGTATAGAGAATACGTTCATCATAATAAAATATCAATCAATCAAGAAAATGGCTCCTTCTTTAGTGAGATTAATCTATAAAATCATCTAGCAAGGAATTTAAATATAAAGTTCTAATTAATATAAAAATAGTTAGATCTACCTTTATACTAAATAAACATAAAGGTTGTCAATCAATAGTTTATCTCGATTTATCGGCATAGCCCAATCTACCCTAAATCAATTAGGTTGAATATATTTTAATAAAAATATTCATCTTGCTTTCCCTAATTAATTTTCTAAGTCGTTAATATATCATTAAACTAATTAGTTTGTAGGTGATACCACCTTTTCCTAAACAAGTTTCATGGTTGTCAATCAATCATTAACAAATCTAGTTTATTAGTATGGTATCAAAAAGAAGCAAACTTTCATCAAAGAAATTCATCATTAAAACCAACAGAAAAGAATATAGAAGATGAATCGAACACACATGATAGCAAGTATAATTCAAAAGCCTTAGAAGTAAATTAGCTACTCATAATAGAAGAAAGAAAATAATCAAATAAAATAGACTTCATATTAAGAATAACTTTACAAAATATCCTTCGATCTCTTCCAAAACCTTAAAATAATTAAACTATGGAGAGATGAAACCCTAAAGAGGTTATACAGCAGTTTTTATAGGCTTTATGGAAAATCTAAGAGCGGTGCCCAAAAGATACGTCAAGATACAAAAATCCCTGAAAATTTGATCCCTGAAGCTTTGAAATTTCGGCCAAATTTTGGTTTTGGCCGAAATTTGGTAAGATTTTGTCTCCAAGTTTTTTCCATAGTTTGTTATTTGACTTCTAGAATCTTGTTCCACGCTTGATTTTTGGTAATTTTCACCATTGGCTTTGTTTTAGCTTAAAATAGTTCACATCCAACACACGTAATACGCCTTTTGTGCACTTTTTCCATTTAGCCTTATAATCTGCAATAATTGACAAAATATATCCGGAACAGCATAAAATAGACAAAATAAAAATAAATATGGCTATATAAATGTGCATTAAAATACTCCAATCACCATGCAAAATGAAATCAACAATATTTGTCTCTACTGATCAAGAATCATTTGAGGAAAGATCAAGGATGTAAATATGACCATCGACTACTGAGACATGTATTGGAGAATGACCACGTGGGTTAAACTGTTCTAAGACATATTAACGTAAGTTTACCAAGACAAATATAGAATGTTCTTGAACTGTTTGCTGGAAAACTGGATTTCCAAATACGATCTAACATCTCAGATGTCCTCAAACACAACCGTAGAGGACAGCCACTTTCAAAAATGGTATTATGTCTCAAAGTCACTTTTGGTCATTTCAATATCGTTCACATAATAAGATACCAGAATTTACCGTTGTCATATTCAATAATGTTAATCCATAACCATATATACAAATAGACAATATCGAACATTCAACCACTTGGATAACTGTTGCAATCATATATTGGTTTTGAAAAACCGCAGACAGATCTCATAGATCTCCTTATCCAAGTCTCCTACGAGAAATATAGTCTAAGTCTATTTAGACCGGTTCAAGAACGTTAAATGTAACGATTCATTAGGAAAGGTGGGTAGACATAGTCATCGCCTAAAGAAAGAATGTCTATTCCTAGTCTTCCTACTTTTGGACGAAACCTTTGATCACAAAAATATGTCTTGCATCTTTCGACGACATCTTTCTTTCGCGTAACTTTGGAAAAACTAATTTTCAACAAATTCTTATGTCTAACAGGAAAGTCGATCAAGTCCCATACTTGATTCTCTACATTGACTCTTTCATCTATCCATTGTTATTATTCACTCGCTTAGCAATAGGCTTTTAAGTAGCATCGTCACTTGATTTTGGGTTCCACAACACATGCGCTGCCATCATGAATGCTTCCTCTTTGGTATTAAAATATCTCTGGGATGCTATTCCATAGGCATTACGAGATTTCGAGTTTCTATGATTGGCTCAAAACTATTACCAAGAATTTTGCCACTATTGTCCTTAGCTGCTGAAGAAAAAACCGATTTCTCTTGCACTAACGGACAAAAACTTCCACTGTCCCTAACTGTCGAAGAAAACTAATTTCTTCTACACTGTGAAATAAAAAGGTTCTTACAAGTCTCCAATCACTAGATAAAACCATTTCTCCATTGTTAGTTGACTAATAGGGCTCCTACTGTTTCCAACCATTACAAGAAAAATCAAGTTCATCCTGTGCTAGTAGACTAGAATTAAAGTTTATATAACTCGTGAGAACCTAAATCCTGACCTACTTGCTTCTTTTGCAGTGGTTTCTTCAGAGAAACTAAACTTCATACGACCTATTGCAGCCACCGACCAAACATACTAACATACAAATACATGTTCCTCCGAGTTACCTCAAGAGTCCAACTTCTCATACAAATATGAAGTCGTAAATATATTAAGGCATTATGTAATACGAGCGCAAATGACTCTCTTGGTCTCTCGCTCGTCCACATTTAATAGATGCTGGCAATTACTAAATTGTGAAGATACACGGTTGAGAAATATAAGCAGCTCTCTAGAGCGCATCTTCCCAAAACGATATAGGAAGATCGGCTTACACCATCATGTTGCTCACCATACTTAAAGTATCCTATTTCATTTTCCTACAACATCGTTTTGTTCCAATGCATGGGATTATCAGCTTTCCGAAATCTTCTCGTACGGTTTCCAAAACTGCTCAAATTGATACTCATGGTTTGAGTTCAGTTTCCAAACTGATCAATCAAATACGCACATCCTATTGTGCATATACTCAGCACTCCACTGGTGTAACAGTCGACTCAATCGACGCTTCAGTTCTGTACAAGTATAGCTACCATGTGTTGCGAGGTTTGAAATAGATAATACTAACATGTGCCTTCACATTTATTTGTTCTGCGTTCGTTAGAGTAAATTAATTGCAATGAACATATTAATGATTTTAGCTTCTGTAGCAAAACCGTATAAGCAACACCTAAGTCGACGTTCGGCCTAAATGCCAATCAAGTTGGCCTACACAGTCAAGTCAACCCAGGTGGTTAATTCGACCTACTCATATGTTGACCTAGTCTATAATGTCGCATAAACATTTATAGAAACGTCAACCCATAAAACTATAAATCACATAAGAGACAAAAGTGTTCTATTAAGTTAACCAACCATTCTAAGTCTATAACAAACCTATTTTAACTGACAGGAAAGTTATTCAATGGACAACCATCTGCATCTAAATGCAGAACTAAACTCATATGTATCCAACACACGAATCGCTTCTATAAACATAGCCACTCATGGCGACTAACTGCTTCCACTCAATCCAATGACGAGAGAAGTTGTTCTTACTCCCAAAGTCAAAACAATTTGTCACTTGCTCTTTTCATTATTGCCATCTTGTTTCTCCGTATAAGATCACTTAACTTTCGGCACGTTGTTTTCTATTTTTCTTAACTCGAATGAATTGTATGTGTGTTTAGGACACAAAACCTTGCGTACTGAATACTTCACCGGCACGTGAGCAACACTTTTGGTTTATCGCCCTCAGTGGCGTAATCATAAGCTTCAGTTATCCAAACGTATATGCAAACGTCATTACAATCACTTTCCGGATAACTAACTGTTTTCATACAAAAACATACATAACCACCTAATATTGTTTCTTGATAGATAGGCTGGAGCAGTATTCCTGCTCAACAGTTAAACTAGACCAACATGCTTTACTCGGCAGAAAAATTGGAGTAGCATTGTACGCTCAACAGACAAACTGGAGCTGTAAACTAAAAGTCGTCTGCTTAAATTGGAAAACAAATAATTGAAGTGTCGTTACTATATGACACATCTCGCAATTTGCTTAGCACATAGATAATAAAATATCTATTGCACAAGATATAGCTCCGCACATCACACGGTTGTTTGGTATGTAGATAACCTTGTATCTGTCGCACTCATACACCATGTTAGATTAGAAATTAAGAAAAGAAATTCTATAACTACTAATGATTTCGTTTAGTAAAACGACCTTTGATACTTCAAGCCTCCAATGGCTGCTGCATCTTAGCGTTGTTGTGTCATGAAACACTGCCACCTCATCATCAGCATATGGTCCTTCAACTTGTTCATGAAACACTATCGAAAAAAACTATCTATTTAAACATTGTATATATTCGTTAAGATTCTAAGCATTTCTAGTTTGGAGTAAATGCAAAAATATTTAATTCCATCATTTAACAAAAGAGAATAACAACAAACCTATTTTCATAATTAAGAAAAGAGAAACGAGACGATTCTAGAAGTACATTCCATAAGATATAAAAATAAAAACATTCTATAGATAACGGTTAAAGGTATGAAATCTTGATCTCAAAGATAAGATTAAATGGATAGTTGCATCCATTATTTCACCCGAAATCTCCCACTTAAAATTTTTAGTGTTAGGAGACCTAACTCTAATTATTTCACTATCTTGATTTAACTACCATAAATTCCAAATTTAAGGCGTTAACTGATTTCTCAGATCATTATGCATCATGTGTGCTCCCACTGAAACTGACTATCACATACAATCTTTGGTTGTTTAGAATTAAAATAAATATTATTTCGGCATCATAAATTAATTTTATTTAGCTTAAATTAACCAAACGTATGTCCCAAAATCTCTAAGATAATTTTTGAATTTTCAAAATAATTTTCTAAATTTGTCCGCAATTTTTCAGAATTTTTCCCGATTTTAAAACAATTAAAAATCAGAAAAACCATTTAAAACAATTGCCTAGACCCCCAATGTAAGGCACAAGTCCTTATTGGGCTTGGGCCATAGCCCTCCCAGCCGGTCTCGGCTCTAGCCGAGCCGAGTTGGCTGTTTCCAGCTCGAGCTGAGCCGGCTGCAGTTCAGCTCGACCAGCCGAGCTAAGCCGTGCTGACTCGCGCCGAGCCGACGGTCTTCGGCACCGGCTCCGGCGAACCGAGCCGAGCCGAGTTCAAAACATTTTTTTAATTTAAAATTAAAAAATCTTTATTAAATCTGTAAAAATATAAAATTAGATGAATAAATTTTTTAAAAGAAAATCTTTATTAAATCTTGGTAGATTCAATCCTTTAAATAATTCCAGAATCTTTTCTAAAATCATTCCCAAAACTTTATCTCATATTTCAGGAAAATCACTTACGAATTAAAAAAATATTTAGAAAAACCCTTTGATTTTGAACACAATTTGCAAAAATCTAAATAATTTTAAATTCAAAATTAGGGTCAGGGTTAGGGTTTTGCGTTCATCACCACCATCACCGCTTTGTGATGACGCGATCGCAAACATGGTGACCACCGTAAACCTTCCTCATCGCGGTGCTGTTAGCACATGCAAAAATTATTTTTTATCGCAAAAATTTATGTTTTTCAAAAACGTAAACTTTAATCCTTAAATCAGTGTCATGGGATCGATTAACAAGAAAAATCGTGTTTTTATCATACTCTTTCTATAGAGCTAACAAAATTATAAATTTTCTAGATCTAAAAGACTTAAAGGTTTTCATAATAGTAGATCTAAGAAAAGAATATTTTTTTATGATCAGAAATAACCTAAATATAATCAAAAACTTCGATAAAACAAATCAGATAGCCCTAATGGCTCTGATACCAATGCAGTATTATGGTGGAGTGATCCTTAGATCGCCGATCAACTCATGCACATCCAATCCGCAAGACGATCTTATATAAACAACGAAAGCAAATATTCAATCAGTATCCTATAAGTACTAAGAATTGCATACCTTTGCAAGATAGTAGATCACATGAAATACCGTTGGACCGTTGATCTGTTATTCTTGATTGTCTCTTCTTCGAATGGCCGTGTGGGGATCAATCACAGTGTTACTCGGAAAGTCGTCTAACTCATCGCGGCTGCTAGAAATTTTGAGAAAGACGATCAAGAACCTTGAAAACATAATTTCCAACGGTTGCACTCACATGTATCCATCAATATTGTCATTAGATAATATTATGATCATCAATCAATAGTTAATCTTATGATCATTAGTGTTTAGTAGGGCAAATCCTAGCCTCTGCCTATTGTGTATTGTGTGTAGGTAGTGGGGCTTAAGGACGGTTGAGATTGCATCGGGTCCAAACCTTTAATAGGGTTTGACCACCTCCTAAACTGATCACATCATTGAGTCCGAGTCCGAATTGGACTCGGCTTCTCATAACGGGCCGGGTTGGCCAACACACTAGGTCTGCCCACTCGATTGGACGGGCTATTATGCCGGCCTGACTAGGCCCAATGCAAACTCTTCTATATAAGGAGACTTAAGAGAATAAAAATTCAAAATTCTACAGAATAAAAAGAATAAAAAGAAGGCGGCATGTATTTGCTCTTCCCACAACCATGCTCCTTTGCTTTTATTTTGTGATCAATTTATCACTAGTGCCATGCACGTGCGATACACACGTTAGATACATAAGAATACATATCAACAATTAATTGCTTTATACAGTTATAGTGACTGAATTTTAAAGTGAGCCGAGTGAATGATTTGCTTGTATCAATCAATTATATCTAGCCTAATTTACAAAAAACTTGTACGTAATAAGGAGCAGTACTCCATTTAGGTATAATTATTCTGCTCATATTTTATATCCTAGCATGTTTATTATTAATAACTGAAAAAGGCCGGCAAGGGTCCTAAAGAACATTTCAACCAATTATTCGGTTTATTTCAGTCTGATGGAAGTCTGGATCTCCTTCAGATATTATCTTCCGTTGATCTGTAGCGAGCGTTGACGGATGGCTGAGATTGAGTTTGAAGGTTGCCTCTTGAAGCGTGTGGATCTCAGTGGGCTTGATTTGGGATGAAGCCGAGCTACCTGCAAGAAAGTCCCGGGATGGTTGTACCACCGTGGACCCTCCGACAATCAAGTTAGTCGAGATATTTTGGCAGAGTAGCGGTCTATTGGGTAAAATTGTCTTACCCGAGTCGTCTGAGAGAGCGGTTTATATAGTGGCAGTCATGGGTTGACGGACGCGAGATTCACGCCGGCCGTTACGCCCCTGGCGTTACGCCTGCGTGAAAGGAGGATCCCCATTAATGACGAGATACGCTCATTAATGGAGGGGAACGCGAGGGCGTGGAACGCGCGATCGTGGGCGGCGGATATCTCGCGTCTGGCCAAATTCGCGGAGCCGTGGCGGAAATGCCTGTGATCTGTGCTGTGGGTCGGTCGGTGATACCGAGAAAGCTGAGCTTGGTGGGAGGCCCGGAGGCGAGCGGGAGGCCGGGCAAGCTTGGTTCTGTGATAGCTCGGAGGCCAGCTAGGAGGGATGAGAAAGCTCAGCGTGCGGGAGGGCTCGGAGGCGAGCCAATTGTTGTTTGTAAGACGAGTATAGGAGTGGTCTAGAAGGCCACCGAAGGTCGGGAACATCCTCGGGAGGAAGGCCCGGGGTACGCCTTCAATGTACCGTTCTTGCTCCTTTCCCGTAAGCCTCGTGACACGTCATCTGCCACGTGTCGTGATCTGGGGAGTTCTCAGTATCGAGCATCATCACCGTCCCTTCGATTTATTTCCGTCCCTTTCATGTCAAACTCAGCCTCCATCTGTCTCCTTCTTTCTTTCATTCTATTTCTTGCCACTCAAGTCTTAGCCTTGGCATCCTCCCTTGCCGCAGCCTCCCTCGCCTTTGCCCCCTCCAGTCACTTCCTTGCCAGCATTGCTTATGGCCGTCTCCTCCTGTCGTTGCCGGCCACCTCCTCCATCGGCTTTAATTAATAATACAAAATTTAATAAAATAATTATTGAATAATGAATTGAATTTCATAAAAAGGGAAAATGTCGTTTACCATGTATAATTAACACTGATTAGGGTGGATACATGTTGACGGATCCTTATGATAATTTCTCATAAGTTTGGGCCTTTTGGTCGTTTAATACCAGAGAGATCACAAACCTTTTGGTAATTATGACCAACTTTTATCTTTATTTTATTTATTTTGTGAAACGTTTTTTGGATCTCACGCGTTTTGTAAAGACAAGAGGTACATGGACAAGGAGATGTTAGAACATTGGTGTCAGGTTGCCAGCGATTGTGGATGCCTAAAGTCTATGTTTGCATGAAGGATGCTTTGAATAGTGCAAAAGCAAGAGTGCTAACTATATATTCTCCTATGGCAACCATCATATAGAATATAGGAATAATATTATAAGATTTTGCATTGGAGAAAATGTATTCCCATCTGAGATATTATAGCAAATTTGATGAATTTTTTTGTCAAATTAAAGTATCTACCCTATCATTCTACAATGTAAACCTCACTAGATGGATAAGACATGGGAGCTTTGGAGAAATTATTGAAGCAAGAAGATCCCAGCCCTAACAAGCTTTGTTGGTTAAGAAACCAAACTGTTATGGAGTGATTACGACTGAGCTAGAAGTCTGGGATGAGGCGTTCTTGCAGTTGAGCTAAGGGCCAGGATCAATCATGCATGCTTGCATCAGGCTATAACCTATCATTAATTATACAAGAATAAAAATTAAAAAATTTAAGTATAGTCATTACAGAATGTTTAATAGACTTAGATCCACTGGATTAATATCCACCACACACCCACTTTGGTGGTGGGTGAGAGAGAGGGCGAGTGTGCATAAACAATATGAAAAGTCCTTAGAATGCACTTGGTACATAGATTGAAAGATTATATGGAATCACATTCCTTGGAATGTAATGATCAGGTATCTAATTCCAAGAAATCTGCATTACCGTGCTTTGTATATTTTAATCATCTATGATAATGTATGCATGTGCAACGGCCGACGATCTCGACCAACGCTCCTCCATTTTATTGAGAAAATGCTTAGCTGTTGTCGTTTTGGTCACTGCAATAGGCCAGCGATATCTGTTCTTGAACTAACACTTGTATTGATTTTGGTGCAATACAAAACCCTAATTTGAAATAACCAAAGTTTACCAAAGTGGATTAAGGAAAGTGGTTTCTTAGACCTCATCCCATGACTTTGCTGTAAAAATAAAGATGGATGTACAAAAATATTCTAAAATGATGCTTTCTTACTGATAGTGCTCGATATTGGCGATCCCCAAGGTCATGACACGTGGCAGGTGACGTGCCCTAGAACTCAAAAGAAGGGGCCCACGGGGGCCAACCAAGCCATTATGTACCCGACCTGCAGGCACAAGCTGGCCCTCCTTAGGGCCCCCTGCAGATGGGCCTCTTCGGCCCCGTGGTTCACGCCGAGCTGTCACAGGACCAGGACTCCTCGGCCTCCTCGCTCGTCCCAAGCTCCAGTCCGAGGCCGCCTTCCTCGACCCTCCGACCGAGGTCGTCGCTCACAAGCGTAACCGCCGCTCCGCGAATCTCGCCATGCGCTGATTCTACGCCAGCAACATCCCACGTTCCACGCCATCAATCCCCATTAATGGGCGATCCGCTTTTTACACGGGCGTGACGTCGGGGGGTGTAACCGCTGGCGAGATTTTCGCGTCCGCTGCTGCGTGCTCCACCGCTATATGAACCCCCATCACAGAGGGGTCAAGTAAGCCATTTTTTACTCTTTTAAGCCGTTACTCTGCTCGGATCTCATCACTAACTTGAGCGTCGGAGGGTCCTTGGTGGTACCAAACCACCCGGGGACTTCTTTGTAGGTACTCGGCACCAACTCCCTCACTTCACTTCTTCCTCCAAAAACTCATTGAAACCCACACGCAATGGAGGATAATCAACTAAGTCCATCGCGAGATCAACGGAAGACAACATCTGACGGAGGCCTGAAAAGGAGCTCCATCAGTTGGCGCCGTCTGTGGGAAGCACAAAAACAAAAGTTGTCCTTCCGATCTCCGCCCACATGACAACCGATTCCCCTAAAGATCCAAACGCCCGCTGCCGCCTCTCTCGCAACGGAGACGCGGGCAAACCCTCGCCTAAGGTCGTCGGTCCCCCCGCTGGCTGCCGTCTCACAGGCTCCGGCGGCCGCCCGAGCAAAAGGGCTAGGGGCCGAGAGCCCATCACCTTTGGCGACGAGGATCTCCACGGCATATCTGTGCCCCATAGCGACCCGCTGGTGATCGTAGCACAAATTCACCGATACGAGGTCCACCGAATACTTATCGATTCGGGCAGTTCGGCGGACATTCTCTTCCACGACTGCTTTTTGCGTATGGGGCTCGCCCCAGCAGACTTGAGACCAACCTCCCACGTCCTCGCGGGGTTCACCAACCACTCCATCCCGGCACAAGGGGTGGTCACCCTGCAGTTCACGATCGGGGAGCCCAGCCGCACGCGCACACTGCCTATGGACTTCATCGTAGCGAGGGTCCCATCAGCCTACAACGTCCTCCTCGGCCGGCTGACGCTGAACTCCCTCCAGGCCCAGATCTCGACATACCACCTGGTGATAAAATTCCCCCTCGATCAGGGTGGAGTAGGTCGGGCATACAGGAGCCAGCGGGTCGCGGAGATAGGCCTGACAGAGGCACCTTCCCCCGAGTAGCACGCTGATAGCGCCGACGTATGCGGCGACATTAAAGGGTCCCTGGACACCCGGGACGAGCGGAAGGAGGTCCGTGGAGCACCGGTCGAACCTCTGACCGAGGTGCCCTTAGCGGAAGGAGACCAAGGAAAGACCGTCCAGGTCGGGTCACTCCTGACGAGAATTCAGCGGGATGACCTGATCGAGTTCCTCAGAAGCAACTCCGACGTCTTCGCCTGGGCACCGGCTGACATGCCTGGGATCGATCCCGAAATCATCTCCCACAAGCTCGGAGTTGATCTTACGGCTCGGCCCGTCAGGCAGAAGAAAAGAAACTTCGCCCTGGTCAAACAGAAGGCTGTCAAAGAGGAAGTTGGCCGGCTCCTCGCCGCCAAGTTCATCAGGAATGTGCCCTACTCGGAGTGGCTGGCAAACATGGTTCTGGTCAAGAAGTCGAGTGGGAAGTGGTGTATGTACGTCGACTTCACCGACCTCAATAAGGCCTGCCCCAAGGACAACTTCCCGCTCCCCCGCATAGACCAGCTCGTCGACAGCTCGGCCGGGCACGAGCTTCTGAGCTTCATGGACGCTTTCTCCGACTATAACCAAATCCGCATGAACCCTGACAATGAAGATATGACCGCATTCACAACGGACCGGGGAGTGTACTGCTACAGGGTGATGCCCTTTGGCCTCAAGAATGCCGGGGCCACATACTAGAAGCTGGTCAATCGCATGTTCAAGCCACAGATCGACAGGAACATGGAAGTCTACGTCGACGACATGCTCGTCAAGTCCGTCTCGTCGGCCGACCATGCCAAGGACCTAGGCAAGGCATTTGGAGTGCTCCGCAAATTCAACATGAAGCTGAACCCCGCCAAGTGCGCATTCGGAGTCACTGGAGGGAAATTCCTCGGGTTCATGGTCACTCACCACGAATCAAAGCTAACCTAGAGAAGATCGACTCCATCCTGAGCATGGCCGCACCCAAGACCAACGTCGAGATCATGCGGCTCACAGGGCGGGTCGCCGCTCTGAGCCGTTTCATATCCAGGTCGGGGGAGAAGTGCCTCCCGTTCTTCAAAGCGCTGAGGAAAATTCCGAGGTTCGAGTGGTCGGAGGATTGCCAAGACGCCTTCGACCAATTGAAGAAGCACCTCGCAACACCGCCCCTACTCACCCGGCCAGTGGAAGGGGACGAGCTGTCACTGTACCTGGCAGTATCCGACCAAGCAGCAGGCTCGGTGCTCGTCCGAGAGGCCGAGGGAGCACAGAAGCTGGTGTACTATGTGAGCCATGTGTTCAAGGACGCGGAGACGAGGTACCCCGCCATAGAGAAGATTGTCCTGGCCCTCGTGGTAAACTCGCGGAAACTGCAGCACTACTTCCAAGCACACACCATCATCGTCCTCATTGAGCGCCCATTGGGGGATATCCTGGCATCACCAGAATCCTCAGGCCGTCTAGAGAAATGGAGATAGGAGATATCTCAATTCGACATAAGGTATCGCCCGAGGCAAGCCATCAAGGCGCAGGCCCTAGCCGATTTCATCGTTGAATGCACCACCCCTAGCAGGAAGCCGGATTCCATGCCGCCCCTCACAGCCCGGCATCCCGTCCAGAAAGGCCCTAGCTCAGCTCCGGAGTGGATCATCTACGTCGACGGGTCTTCTACCGAGGAAGGCTGCAGTGCCGGCCTCATCATCCGGGGCCCAAACGAAGCTGAGATAGAGTATTCCTTGAGGCTCGGTTTCAAAGCGTCGAACAACGCGGCGGAATACGAGGCCCTCCTGGCCGGACTGCGAATGGCCGTCGGGCTGGGGCTGAAGATTATTCGAATCCGCAGCGACTCGGCCCTAGTTGTCGGCCAAGTGACTGGCCGCTTCGAGGCTCAAGAGCCTCTAATGATGAAGTATCTGGACGAAGTGAGGAAGCTCCAAAAAAACTTCGACGAAGTCCAGTTAGAACAAATACCCAGGCAACTGAATGCTCAAGCAGACGCCCTGAGCAAGCTGGCTTCGTCGTACTCGGCCAACAATAGGCGATCAATACTCTTCGAAACCTTGACCCGACCCAGCGTGGGAGACGAGGCGGCGACACTCCACGTGTACACGGCGCAGGAGAACGACCAGGATTAGAGGAAGCCCCTCGTGGAATTCTTGAAGGACGGCATGCTCCCGGTGTAAGTCTACGGTAGCGCCCCGGCCGTCTGTCCGAGGCCAAAATGCGGAAACAAAAACTTTTCTTTAACTAGAAACCGGCGCTACCGCGGACTATAAACCCGGATCGAACCATTAACCTACAACTAGCTATCTAGAGAAGGGATAGAATGCTATACCGATCGATCCGTGTCCTTCGGTCTTTGGCCACCATCCCAAGCTCCTCGCGGCATCTTCGGTCTCGATCTCCTCGTCGGAAAGGGCACCACATCATCGATTCTTTTTACGGGCTCCTGCTTCGTCCGAAGCAACTCGGGCACGAAGTGTGCTAGCCGACGTGTCCAAGGTGTTGTAGAGAATGTTTGTGATCACTTTGTCTCTTGCATCCATTGCTTGGAGGGAGGTTAGAGATGTTGCCATTAATGGAGACTTTGAGCTAGAGGAGGAAGAAGAAGAAGAAGCTTTCTTTTTCCTTTCCTTTTCTTTTCTTGTGATGGAATGAGAGTGAGAGAGTGTGAAAAATACAAGACCAAACATATCCTTAGGCAGCCCCTCTCTCTCTCTCCTCTCATCATATCAACACCAATCCATCATATAATGTGACATTAACACATAAAAAGAGACCATGAGTCACTAATGTGTCCATGTCACATTTAATGCATATCATGATGAAATCTAGCTCACAATTTCCATTAACAAACATTAATCCAAATGTTTGCAATAATAAAAAGATACGGCAACATTTAAAGTAAACTCGTGACGGATTACAAGGATACCCCTCATCTGTATATACATACCTGCATCCGCATTCCGACTGAATGCGAATGCGACGAGACTAAAGTAATCCAACAAATCTAATATTAGGATCCGGCTTAAACCAAAGCCCACTAGAATGATCCGCCCGATCATGATCCGTGCAATACCGCACGTATATGATCGAACCCTGCCATATATCATACGGCCTCTACAACGTTTCGCTCGAAACTTGAGAAACTGTTTATGGGGGACTCTAAAGACTCGTCAATACTTTGGCTGTGGATTTAACCACTAGCACGTCAGAGATATTAGCCGTACGTAACGGGCTACCAGGTATTGACCAAAAGGGAGGTCGATGAGCGAACTCATCCTAACACCGTACTGAGCCTGTCAGTGACAATATCCATATAGTCCGGTCCGTTCGTCTATGAGCATCGCATGGCGGGCCTAGGGGGTTGGTAAAAGTCAGACCCCCAAAAGCGGTACAAGTCGTGTCGGAGTGTAGCCCAGAACACCCTGAGATACTACTGGAATACCTACCAGTAAATCTCTTGCCTTGGCCAAGGACTTCGTGTAATGGCTCTCCTAGACACAGCGCGACCTCACCCCCAATACCGGGAGAGACGAATCCCTGTCGATCCGCCCACTGCCTCCATGTGGCTCGGGACTGTACCCAACTAAAACCTGTTTGCACGACTCCTTTGAGCCGTGGTAGGGTAGTAATCAAAGCACAGTGGGAACTCACACGAGACAAATGACGATCTCAGGTCGATGAACTAACATGTACACATGTCACCAAGGAACTGCTATCTGACGTCAGGTATAATACCAACTAGCATGTTCCCAGCGAGTCCTGTCCGGTGTACTCATAACCCAATGAGCACCTGTATACATCTTAGGTGAACCAACTGACACCAGTGGCTTGTGAGACCGGCCACTGTCCCTCGTCGGGGTTTCGACTGTATACACTAGTCTACTCTGGAGTATCGATGCCCTGTCTCGAAAACTCCCTCGACTAGGGACCTTTTAAGGATGTGCTTATAGACCCCAGCTCCCACGTATATGATCGCCATCATGCTGCTGGCCGTCAAGCAAGAATCCTATGGGCTCTATCAATGTGTAATAGCAACCTATAAGGTCACGTAAAGCAGTACACGATGATTGACTCTGAGGGCACTATATCCAACACCCGGAGGACAGGGCGGCCGCCCGCCGCCTCCGGGCCAAAGCCACCTACTTCGTCTGGAGCAACGAGAACCTCTACAAGAAGGCCTTCACCCAGCCCCTGCTCCGGTGCGTTAACTCCCACGAAGCAGACTATGTCCTGCGGGAAATCCATGAAGGGGTGGGCGGCGCACACCAGGGGACTCGAACCTTGATCCAAAATGCACTACTCCAAGGGTACTATTGGCCCACCATGCACGAGGATGCCCTGAAGCTGGTCAGGAGGTGCAAGAGCTGCCAACTCCACGGCAGTATTCCCCGCCTCCCGGCTACCGAGCTAACTGCCATGACGTCCCCGTGGCCATTCGCCCAGTGGGGATTGGATATGATCGGCTAGTTTCCTACCGGAACTGGCAGGCATAAATACGTACTCGTCGCGGTGGACTACTTCACCAAATGGGTCGAGGCCGTCCCCATCAGGAAACCGGACGCCGCAACAACCATCAAGTTCCTGCAAAACAACCTGATACTCCGGTTCGGAATCCCGAGGTGCATCATCACCGACCACGGAACGAACTTCGAGAACGAGAAAGTAAGAGACTGTTTACCCCAATCAGAGCAAAGCTCTGTTCAAATTCCAAGGTGGGAAAAGAAGCAATGCTTCTGTTTTCCTCCAATCAGAGCAAAGCTCTGTCTTGAAAATTAAAGTGAGAATTAAAGTTAAAATAAATGAAGCAACGCTTCAGATCCCCTGGACTGCGCACAGAGCGCCACGTGTCAAAATCAGACACGTTAGCGCAGGGAGCATAGTGCCCAAGGCAGCGCACCCAATCAGAGCAAGGCTCTGTTGAAAATTTAAATTTTAATTAATTGAAGCAACGCTTCAGCTGACTTGCGCTCTGCGCTGCGCGGCACGTGGCAGAGCAGTTGCGCTAGCGCAATTGCGCTGCGATCTGTGGCAGCGCAATTGTGGCAGCGTAGTTGCGCTGGCGCAGTTGCGCCGCGCTCTGCGCTGCGCGCCACATGGCAGCGCAGTTGCGCTGCGTTGTGCGCTGCGCGACACTTGTCAGTGCAGTTGCGCAAGCGCAATTGCGCTGCGCTGTGCGCTGCTTGACACGTGTCACGCGCTGGGGCGCTTGCGCCAAACAGAATTAAAATTCTAAAAAAGATCTTTTTGTTCTTGTTAAAAACAAGAAGATTGCCTTCTGTAAAACAGAAGCCCTTGGATCAAAGATCCAACGGTAGGGAAAATTCCCCAAATCCCTCAGAGAAAGATCTCTTTAACAAATTTAACTAATTTATGGGTACTATATAAAAAACCCTAGACCTCAAATCAAAGAGAGGAACATTTTTGGTGAGAAATCAAAAATTTCAAATAGAGAGTACTCTGAAGAAATCTCAAGAGGAAAAAAGGTAAAAACCTTTAAAAGAGAAGAATGTCTTCTAATAGATCATTGATCTAAGAACAAGATCAATGATCTTCAATAAAAAACAAATAAAAATAGTGCTTTGCACTTTTTATGAACCTCTGGTTCTCTGAGATAAGAAAAATAAGAGAAACTTGTTTTCTTTGATCTAAATTAGATCAAGAAAGCAAACAGTGTTTTGCACTTCTGTTATGAACCTGTCATGCCCCGCTTCCCAAAATATGGAATACGAGGGGTTGATAAGGCCAGCCATGCTCCTACGATCAAGGATACATCCTGCTGTAGTCACACTTCGGCTTCTAGCTTTACATGGTAATCAGTAAATAATGCGCAGGCAATGAGAAATGCAGTAAATGAAACGAAACAATATAAAGAACTGACCTGATGGAAACGAAAGAGTATAACTCTGGATAGCTGATCGAGGTGTCCGCGATATGCGTCTGGTCCTGGTCCAGGCTAAATCCTCTCCTCACACTAAGCATGCATACTCAGGTCGTCAGAGCGACACAATAGCAATATAATATATAAATCCAAGTGACAACTCTAACGGTGATAATAATTATATATAACAGTAAATCAATGACGGTATATGTATGAACATGCAGTAATCAATGCAGTGGAACAGTAAAAGCAGTAAAATGTTATGCCGAGTATGTTAACACAGTAAGTAATGTATATTGATGCTATCATCCCTATCAGTCTCTAAGTCTCACTGTACGGGTCACTAAGCCTATCGTCAGTCCAAGTGTGAGAGTCAACCACTCACGAGTGTCCTCCACCCAAGGGTAGGACCTAAGGGCAAGGGACCACAGACCCAACATGTAACTCACGGTAATAATCATGTACCCTGTAAATCTCCATATATCTCCATATATATATAAGCCGGCATGGGACTCCCGAGATTCTGTTGAACTCACACTCAAACTACCCCCACACCCCGTGGTCTACATCAAACGCTAACCATAACCTCAAATACCAATCGGTCTGTGACAAGTCTGCGCGAGAACTGGAGGCAGGACCTCCATCAAGCACGTCCCGACTAATACCTAAGATAAATGGCCGTGTCTGGTGCCTTATCTGTGACACCCATGCAAGAGCTTCCATAAGTGTCCCATACCACTTATAGTCACACGTACACGCGTTCCACAGACGTCGACAATGCAATAGAATAATAAGATTCACTGATTATGTACAAATACGTGTCACTTTCACTTATTCACTTATACACGAACATTAACGTACTTACCACAATCATCACTAATACCTAACACTGGGTAATGCACGTTATCACTAAGTTATCGATGCAGTGACATATGTATGATATGATGCGTAAACAGTATGTAAAGCATGATTAGGATGTCATGAAACAGTATTCTACCACTTGCACAATTTATCATAAGTCATACGGGTACAGTCTAGCGAAACGATGAACTGGGAATAAATAGTATGATTGGTTATCTAACCAGCGAATTTGGTTTCACGGCAATCGGGTTTCAGGATCATTAGTTATGGCCATTTCATTTTAAGCGTTCACGGATGGAAATCCGGTTTCAGAATCGGAAGTCCGTTTTGTAACGCATTTTATTCCCAGTTTGGATCAGAATTTAGAGACTCTACAGTTGAATGAAATCTAGGTTTTCCAATAAGATTTTCAACGCAATAGACGGATCTTCAATCGCGTCTGTATGTCAGGATATATACACTGTTCAATACTAGTATGTCAATTCTGATTCTGTTGGGACTGTTATACGTCCACATCTATTAAATTACAGATTAAGTAACAAACGATAACGAAACAGGATGAAACCACTTGTGTTATCTAGCTAATAGATTCGAATTTAATAAAATGCGGATTTCCGCAGCCTACGAGTTAAGGAAACGAGGTGGTACCCATTATGGAACAGCACACAGTAAACAGAGTTGCTCTGGACTGCAGTCCAGAGTCGCACTCCGATCCATATATTGTCACAGTTTAAGTACAGAAACAATTAGAAACTTACATAGGGTTATAGTTCGTCGAGTCGGCTTCGATTTAAGCCCTCAAACGTATCATTCCAGTATGTATATAATTTATGGTGATTTTAACGGTTTTCAGGTACAAGAAATTTCCAGTTTTATAGGTAAACTTGGGGGTAGTCGTTTTAGTCATTAACGGTCATATTTTCCAACGAAATTCACACAATAGATTCACAGTCTTACGGGCCAGATTATACAATTGAATTCCGCCAAATTAAATGATGATTTCCATTGAGAACATGCATCGAACAGTTGCGACGTAATATTTAACAGAAAAGTAAAACATGGGATATACACGATTGTAATTTGTAATTATCATAAAATAACATGTAGAAAGTAGAGAACTTGCCTGGAGACGATGAATTGCTGGCATGGTACGCACGGGCACGACACACACGGCACAACGGCAAGGGTTTGGCCTCAACTGCGGTTTGGCCTCGGCTAGACGTGGAGCTTGGGGGCTCTTGCTGTTGGTAGTCGATATGGAGGGCAGTGGTGTAGCGGGGAGATGAATTCGTCGGCTAGGGTTTGAGAGGGAGAGGTAGAGGAAGATGAAGAGGGAGAGGGTGTGAAGAGAGAGAACAGAGAAAGAGAGAGAGAGGGTACTGAGAAAGAGAGAGAGAGGGAGTGAAGAGAGATTGAGATATAGAGAGAGAGGGGGAGAACAGAGGAAGAGAGTGGGGAGAGATCAGAGAGAGAGAGAGTAGTGGGTAGAGGGGAGAGGTCGTCATTGATGGAGGAGGGTCGTCGGTGCTCAGGGTAGGATAGAGGGCTCAGGTTTGTTGAAGGAGTTGATGGGGTGAGAGGAGGGGGCGCCGGCGGTGGTTGGAACGACGGTGAGGAGACAGGAGGTCGTCAGAGGCAAGAAGAGTCGGTGGTGACGTAGGCGACTAAGGGTGGTTGGTTGATTGCGGGGAGGCAGGATAGCTGGCGGTGAACGGCGGGATCACGGCGACGAGAGCGACGGAAAGGAGAGACGGCAAGGATGCTCGGGGGAGGAGGTGACAAGCTCGGGGAGAAGCGATGGAAGGGCAGGCGAGGGTGCTCAGGGGAAAGGAGGCGAAGAGATTGGTCGAGGGGGTTGTTGGCGACGTGGAGGAGGTCGAGGGCGCGCGTCGTGGGGTAACGTCGCAAGAGTGGGGGCGTGGGCATGGACGCGAGCGGAGGCGAGGAGCGCGGATCGCGAGCGGAAAATAAGGAAGGAGCCGTTGGAGAAGGAAGGGGAATAGGAGCGGGTCGGGTTAGGGAAGTGGGCCGAGTTGGATTGAAGGAAGTGGGCTGGGCCGCGGTTAGAAATTAATTGAAAGAATTATAAGGGAAAAAGAAAATGGCCGGGCCAAGGTTGGGCCGAGGAGTAAAAGATTAAGGGAATTTGAGGAGAAAAGAGTGGGTGGGCTCGGGCTGAGAAAAATGCTGGGCTGCAGGAAATTTAAGAGGAAAAATGGTGAGAAAAGAGAGGGCCGGGCTGGGGTTTAAAGAATGAATTCCTTTTATAAAAAGGCTGAGGAGATTATAGGTTTGGATTTAATTTTCAAATAAAAGAAATGGGCTGGGGTATGGGCCGATCGAAAATTAAAGAAATTATAAGGGAAAGGAAAACGGGCCTGGTTTGGAAACAAAATTAAAATAAAAGAATCTGTAGAATATAAACTCGATAGATAATGGGCTGGGGGTTTTAGGGTTTAATGGAGTTCCTTTAAAATAATTAAACAATTAAAAATAACAAAATTTATAGTTTAAAGAGAAATACGGATTTTAGGCGTATATAAAAGAACCGGGTATTACATCATACCACCCTTACAAAAATTTCGTCCTCGAAATTTAAAATAACTATAAACTACAAAATAACAAGCGAAAGGCTACCACATCGAACACTAACACTTAGTGATTTATTTAAAACAGGTGGAAAAATTTAATTTTTGAAGGTCTATATATGTAAGAACAACATACAAAAAGGATATGTCTAAATAAGTATAAGGCAGGAACAACTATAAGGGCAAACTACATGTATACGGGAATATAAATAACAATAACGAACAATAATATTCGAGGCGTGCTCAATAAAATCGAAACCCAATTATATGCACATATCAGTATATCAAAAGTGGCACCGCAGAAATAAAAGTATAAGATACAGCCATTTATAATAGTAATCATAGGCACAATACCCGAAAATGAAGTAACGATAATAAAGTAATGAAAGATTTGTCGGTAGGTTAAAACATTTTAGGATAATGTATCGATCAAATAGTTTTAAAATAACTTAGAAAACTCATATAGTGAAAATAAGAAACATGGAACAAAAATATGCGCGGTGTAAGGTTGCGCTACTGAAAATGAGAATAATAATGGTGTATTTAAAATACATAAAACGGAGTAATCAATAACACGCACTCTTTGATAAATACAAAATAATGAAAACTAAATTTTCGAATAACAGTGTCCGTAAATATAGTTAGGGTAACAGGAAAAAACACAAGGAGGTATAGGGCTAGCTAGGGTAAGGATTACAAGGAAGTGTGGATCATTCAAAGGTCGGGGTGTGGCGGCTTTAGGCTGAAGATCAAGGAGATTGGGATCGGGTCAGCCCAGTAAGTAAGGGTGAGCAGCAAAGGACTACAAGGAAAAGATGTATGGGAAGGATACTGGTCGGTACATCATGTGAATCAAAAATTTGAAGGGTTAGTGAACTCGGAAATTTCACTAAAATTTTCTCCTCCCAGAAAGATCTCAAACGAGGCACAGACGGAAGATGAAGGGTGGACCTCTAAAAGATCGGGTGTGGTACTGGTTAATCTGAGTGAGGGTTAAGACAATGTAAGGAGTAGGGGTGAACAGATCTCAGTAGGAAAATAATTGTATAGAAGAAATAATCAAGCATCAAGGGAACTAAGAAGATCAAAGGATTAGCGAACTCAGCAATTTATTTCACTCCAGAAGATTTTAAACAAAGCATTCTCAAAGATGAAGGGTGGCCCTAAACTATACACAGTTTTATTTGGCCAGTTAAGACAACATCTAAAAAGAAATCCCGTCAGTCGCGGTTGTGGAGGTTCAGCAGGTTGCGGTAGGCTCGTGCGCTCAGGTAGGGGCGTCCATTTCCATAGCGCTTCGCGGGGACCGCCATTGGGAGTTCTTCCACAGCAGGGTCTTGTCCTTCTGGTCCTTCTTCCTCGGCTGGAGCTTCTTCATCGAGTTCTGATTCCATGTGATTCTCTTCTTCTGGATTTTCTTCCACGGGATTTTCCTCAACTGGATTTTCTTCTATCGGGTCTCCCTCGGGATCTTCCTCTATCGAGTTCTCTTCAGGGTCTCCTTTCTCTTCGTCGGAATCGTCTATCATGTTAAACTCTGGGGCGGCTGCTCCTTCGTCTTCGGAATCGCTGTTTTCGCCAATGACCTGGAGACCGTTGATCTCATCGTCAGAACTCATCAGCGTGCGGTCTAAGGAAACGCATGACTGTGCATCCTCATCTAGATGCGGCGCTGCTCCAGGATGGGCCATGGCCTGAAAGGAAAGAGTCATGATTAGACAGTGGAATACATCAAGAAAATAGCTAAGTGTACGAAGTATAAAAAGATATGCGGTGGCAGGAACTGAAAAATCAAGATTAAAATGCTGTGATAATGAATAGTATGAATAAGGGGAAGGATAAGAGAATGATACACATATTACGATTCAAGTTTTATTGCATTCAACTAAAAGTTCGACGGATACAAGATTTCAAACGGAAAGAAATATTTATAGGAGGATGACAACATTACTACTGAAAGTAGAAAACATGAAAATTCTTCTTTGACTACTAGACCGCTGTATTCTCGTCAAGCGAGTTGAATCCTGGGCTGGGTCCGCCTTATCCTCGAGGTTCGAACTACGCAATAATCGTCACTTGGCAGAAGTGGAGAGTGTGGATGAATCTCCTCCTTGTAGCTCCTTCCTTTCTGGGCAACCGTTGATAAGATGTTCTCTGGATCCGCAAATCAGACATTTCCCTTGGGCGCGGCACAATCCCTCTGAAGATGTCCTGGCCTCTTACAGTACCCACAACATTGGGTCCTCTGTTGCTTCTGTCGCGGGGAAACAAATTGGCGCTTCATCTTCTTGTCTTTTTCTCGTCTAACAGGGATCCCTTTACAATTTGAGACTCCCGCTGGTGCTTGATTC
The DNA here is from genome assembly GCA_030015575.1 of Agapanthus africanus. NCBI lineage: Eukaryota > Viridiplantae > Streptophyta > Magnoliopsida > Asparagales > Amaryllidaceae > Agapanthus > Agapanthus africanus. The sequence goes on along the minus strand of JASDDO010000016.1, from coordinate 469,721,796 downwards.
ACCTGCCTTCTCAGTCCTTCAGTTAACAAGTCGTTCGTCTGCTCCTGGGTTTCCTTTAGACCTTGCAGTACACCCAGAATCTCAACGGTCTGAATCTGGGGAGTGGAGTTAGATGAAGATCGTTGGAAGACATGATCCTGAAACAATAATTTTGAGAACGATATAAGAATCAAATTATAATGTGGATTGGAAGGGAATCAAGAACATCGGATGTGATGAAATTTATTACAAGTGGAAATCAACTGTAAGATTCTAAGTCGCTTAAACAGAGTACGGTAGTGCAATTGCAACCACGTAACCTTACCAAGTCACCCGAACCCTAGCGAATGGATAGCAGAACACACAATGTGAATATGGATCAAGGATATCAAATTTACAATCTAGACTGAGGGATGTCTTAGATTGTCAAGCTCTACACGGAAAACTGCAATCCCAATCGAAGCAAAACCTGGGCTCTGATACCAACTAAACCATGTCACGCCCCGCTTCCCAAAATACGGAATACGAGGGGTTGACAAGGCCAGCCATGCTCCTACGATCAAGGATACATCCTGCCGTAGTCACACTTCGGCTTCTAGCTTTACATGGTAATCAGTAAATAATGCGCAGGCAATGAGAAATGCAGTAACTGAAACGAAACAATATAAAGAACCGACCTGATGGAAACGAAGAGTATAACTCTGGATAGCTGATCGAGGTGTCCGCGATATGCGTCTGGTCCTGGTCCAGGCTAAATCCTTTCCTCACACTAAACATGCATACTCAGGTCGTCAGAGCGACACAATAGCAATATAATATATAAATCCAAGTGACAACTCTAACAGTGATAATAATTATATATAACAGTAAATCAATGACGGTATAGGTATGAACATGCAGTAATCAATGCAGTGGAACAGTAAAAGCAGTAAAATGTTATGCCGAGTATGTCAACACAGTAAGTAATGTATATTGATGCTATCATCCCTATCAGTCTCTAAGTCTCACTGTACGGGTCACTAAGCCTATCGTCAGTCCAAGTGTGAGAGTCAACCACTCGCGAGTGTCCTCCCCCCAAGGGTAGGACCCAAGGGCAAGGGACCACGGGCCCAACATGTAACTCACGGTAATAATCATGTACCCTGTAAATCTCCATATATCTCCATATATATATAAGCCGGCATGGGACTCCCGAGATTCTGTTGAACTCACACTCAAACTACCCCACACCCCGTGGTCTACATCAAACGCTAACCATAACCTCAAATACCAATCGGTCTGTGACAAGTCTGCGCGAGAACTGGAGGTAGGACCTCCATCAAGCACGTCCCGACTAATACCTAAGATAAATGGCCGTGTCTGGTGCCTTATCTGTGACACCCATGCAAGAGCTTCCATAAGTGTCCTATACCACTTATATTTACACGTACACGTGTTCCACAGACGTCGACAATGCAATAGAATAATAAGGTTCACTGATTGTGTGCAAGTACGTTGTCACTTTCACTTATTCACTTATACACGAACACTAACGTACTTGCCACAATCATCACTAATACCTAACACTGGGTAATGCACGTTATCACTAAGTTATCGATGCAATGACATATTTATGATATGATGCGTAAACAGTATGTAAAGCATGATTAGGATGTCATGAAACAGTATTCTACCACTTGCACAATTTATCATAAGTCATACAGGTACAGTCTAGCGAAACGATGAACTGGGAATAAATAGTATGATTGGTTATCTAACCAGCGAATTTGGTTTCACGGCAATTGGGTTTCAGGATCAATAGTTATGGCCATTTCATTTTAAGCGTTCACGGATGAAAATCCGGTTTCAGAATCGGAAGTCCGTTCCGTAACGCATTTTAATCCCACTTGGGATCAGAATTTAGCGACTCTACAGTTGAATGAAATCTAGGTTTTCCAATAAGGTTTTCAATGCAACAGACGGATCTTCAATCGCGTCTGTACGTCAGGAGATATACACTATTCAATACTAGTATGTCAATTCTGATTCTGTTGGGACTGTTATACGTCCACATCTATTAAATTACAGATTAAGTAACAAACGATAACGAAACAGGATGAAACCACTTGTGTTATCTAGATAATAGATTCTCCTTTAATAAACTGCAGAGTTCCGCAGCCTACGAGTTAAGGAAACGAGGTGGTACCCATTATGGAACAGCACACAGTAAACAGAGTCGCTCTGGACTGCAGTCCAGAGTCGTACTCCGATCCAAATATTGTCACAGTTTAAATATATAAACAATTATAAACTTACATAGGGTTATAGTTCGTCGAGTCGTCTTCGATTTAAGCCCTCTAACGCATCATTCCAGTATGTATATAATTTATGGTGATTTTAACGGTTTTCAGGTACAAGAAATTTCCAGTTTTATAGCTAACTTGGGGGTAGTCGTTTTAGTCATTAACGGTCATATTTTCCAACGAAATTCACACACTAGATTCACATCCTTACGGGCCAGATTATACAATTGAATTCCGCCAAATTAAATGATGATTTCCATTGAGAACATGCATCGAACAGTTGCGACGTAATATTTAACAGAAAAGTAAAACATGGGATATACACGATTGTAATTTGTAATTATCATAAAATAGCATGTAGCAAGTAGAGAACTTGCCTGGAGACGATGAATTGCCGGCACGGTACGCACGGGCACGACACACGCGGCACAACGGTAAGGGTTTGGCCTCAACTGCGGTTTGGCCTCGGCTAGATGTGGAGCTTGGGGGCTCTTGCTGTTGGTAGTCGATATGGAGAGCAGTGGTGTAGCGGGGAGATGAATTCATCGGCTAGGGTTTGAGAGGGAGAGGTAGAGGAAGATGAAGAGGGAGAGGGTGTGACGAGAGAGAACAGAGAAAGAGAGAGAGAGGGAACTGAGAAAGAGAGAGAGAGGGAGTGAAGAGAGATTGAGATATAGAGAGAGAGGAGGAGAACAGAGAGAGAACAGAAGAAGAGAGTGGGGAGAGATCAGAGAGAGAGAGAGAGAGTAGTGGGTAGAGGGGAGAGGTCGTCGTTGATGGAGGAGGGTCGTCGGTGCTCAGGGTAGGATAGAGGGCTCGGGTTTGTTGAAGGAGTTGAAGGGTTGAGAGGAGGGGGCGCCGGTGGTGGTTGGAACGACGGTGAGGAGACAGGAGGTCGTCGGAGGCAAGAGGAGTCGGTGGTGACGTAGGCGACTAAGGGTGGTTGGTTGATTGCGGGGAGGTAGGATAGCTGGCGGTGAACGGCGGGATCGCGGCGACGAGAGCGACGGAAAGGAGAGACGGCAAGGATGCTCGGGGGCGGAGGTGACAAGCTCGGGGAGAAGCGATGGAAGGGCAGGCGAGGGTGCTCGGGGGAAAGGAGGCGAAGAGGTTGGTCGAGGGGGTTATTGGCGACGTGGAGGAGGTCGAGGGTGCGCGTCGTGGGGTATCGTCGCAAGAGTGGGGGCGTGGGCATGGGCGCGAGCGGAGGCGAGGAGCGCGGATCGCGAGCGGGAAATAAGGAAGGAGCCGTTGGAGAAGGAAGGGGAATAGGAGCGGGTCGGGTTAGGGAAGTGGGCCGAGTTGGATTGAAGGAAGTGGGCTGGGCCGCGGTTAGAAATTAATTGAAAGAATTATAAGGGAAAAAGAAAACGGCCGGGCCAAGGTTGGGCCGAGGAGTAAAAGATTAAGGGAATTTGAGGAGAAAAGAGTGGGTGGGCTCGGGCTGAGAAAAATGCTGGGCTGCAGGAAATTTAAGAGGAAAAATGGTGAGAAAAGAGAGGGCCGGGCTGGGGTTTAAAGAATGAATTCCTTTTATAAAAAGGCTGAGGAGATTATAGGTTTGGGTTTAATTTTCAAATAAAAGAAATGGGCTGGGGTATGGGCCGATCGAAAATTAAAGAAATTATAAGGGAAAGGAAAACGGGCCTGGTTTGGAAACAAAATTAAAATAAAAGAATCTGTAGAATATAGACTCGATAGATAATGGGCTGGGGTTTTTAGGGTTTAATGGAGTTCCTTTAAAATAATTAAATAATTAAAAATAACAAAATTTATAGTTTAAAGAGAAATACGGATTTTAGGCGTATATAAAAGAACCGGGTATTACAGAACCTTTGGTTCTTGAATCTAAAAGATTCTTAAATTTGTAGTGCCTTACACTTGCAAACTGTGCTGTTGCGCTCTTGGGAGAACGCTACGTGTCAGCATCTGAACTACTTGCGCTAAGCGCTTTTGAGATAGAGCATTGCTCTCTGAGATTGGCGCAACTCACCAGAGCGCGCCATGTGTCAGCAGCGCATCAGCGCAGCGCACTGCGCTGTTGCGCTTGCACTCACCAGAGCATGACACGTGTCCTCACCACAAGCGCTTGCGCTCAGTGATTGGCGCAAAGCGCCTGACAAATGCAATGTATTTCTTTTCCTAAAGGGCCAGGCCCAAATCAAAAAGACCTAGCAGGCCAAAATAAATTGCAAAGCAATAGATGGGCAGAGCCCAAGTAAAATTGGTGCTCTGCATCATTTATAAAATGAGCAAAGCCCGAAACAAATTGATGCTCTGCATCCTTTATGGGCAGAGCCCAAACAAAAAATAAAAACAAATAAAAGTGTTGAACTTTTTTCAACTGGACTTAGCTCAATCATGGCCGTAAGTCCTCAAATTAAATCGACCGAGCACAGCTGTTCTCTCTTAAATCAATTTACCTTCGGTTCGAGGGTACATCTCTGAACTCCTCTGACACCTATCGTTGTAATCCTTCAACGACGTTAGAGAGGTGATGGGTCCCGACGACCACACATGAATATGGGCTGCGGGGTCCTTAAACTCATAGACCGAAACGTCCTTAAACTAATGATGGACCACCACGTCCCTAAACTGGCGATGGACCACCACGTCCCTAAACTGGAACATGGACCACCACGTCCCTAAACTGGCGATGGACCACCACGTCCCTAAACTGGAACATGGACCACCACGCCCCTAAACTGGAACAATAGAGCCTCCAAACGCTCTTCTGTCGGATCTAAACGATCCCGCTTAAGTAGATCTTAGCCCCAAACAAGGCTAACGTATCCTTAAGCATTTCAACAGACTCCATATTCCCTAATCAACTTCGGTTCAAGGGTACATCTCTGAACTCCTTTGACACCTATCGTTGTAATCTTTCAACGACGTCAGAGAGGCGATGAGTCCCGACGGCCATAGATTAAATGGATCACCACGTTAAGTTGATCTTAGTCTCAAATGAGACTAACGTATCCTTAACGAACGTTTAAGTTGATCTTAGCCTTAATACAGCTAACGTATCCTTAAACTAAAAACATCAAACCCAAATCTAAGTAAATACGGATTTGGACTAATCCACGTCCTACGGGCGATGGCATTACTCAGTCTTCGTATACAATCCACGGGCAACCACAAACAAAACAAACACACACGACACGAAGTGAAATTCTGGAGAAGGAGAAAGTGGCTACCGCGATGCGGTAGCGTAATTAACTGCAAGGGCTTGCGCCTGCAGAGAAGAGCGTCCCCATAATCAAAAACCTCTCTAGCGAGGGGGAATCTGACGAAGTCTGCTACATCGGCCGCATCCATCTAAACCTTCGATACACGGTGTCATAAATCAACTTGGCATCTTCGGAGAGGTAGACGGATAAAACCATATAGCATCTTCCCTGAATCTCAGGCAAGACGTCCTCACGTCGTCTCCGCCGCGCCGTTCGGAGGGGAACAGATTCTGGCACGCCCGGTGGGACCTATTCTTCTTTCCACTCCACACTTCGTGTGTCGTCTTCGCGAACCAATCGTGGTTTGTTAACGGTTGCCTTTGGATTTCAAGTTACTAAGATTTGGTCTTTTGCCTGGCAAAGGAACTCAAGCATCCATGGACTTTAACTGCACCAACTGCTCGAAGTGCCACTGCAACGGACGCTCCACCTCACCTAGAGGTGTAGCATATGGGCCCCAAGCGGCTTCCTTCCTTGCTCTGCCGGTAGAACAGGTGGCCCAGGACACCACCGGCCTGTTTTTCAGGACCATGATCCCGCCTTCAAGCTTCTCTATGCCAATACCTGCACCGGAAGTGTAGGGTTCCTAGGCACTCGCATGAGGTCTCACAAGGCATCAACCATGCCAATTTCAAAAATTAGAGGTGCCGAGAAACCCTAGTCTAGATCGTTGGCTAGAAGTTTAGGCGACAAAGCAACTAGTTAACTACTTAACTAAATGGTAAACGGAAATACAACCTTTGTAGATCCGGTCCTCCACCTCCACGGCTCCGTGATGAAGTCCTCTCCGCTGTCAAAATCAAAATCCGGGCTCTAGCGTCGGCTTCATCGGAGAAATGGGCGGGCAAGGTCGTCGGCTTCGTGCCGAAGATGATCTACGTCGAGGCATCGCTAGATCAAGCTCCAACTTCACCAAGTCAAGAAACTTGTGAAGAAAACACACTCCACTACTTGGCAAGAGGTAGAGGATGAAGAAATAGGAAGTGGGTTCACTTTAGAATTGGATTTCTCACTCTCTTTCACAAGTTGCCATTGATGGAGGCAAGCTTGCTTCAATGTTGAAGATGAAGAAGAAGAAGTTAAAGTTATGATAAGTTCATTCCAAAAAGAAAATTAAAAGAATACTTATCATAACCAAACCATGGTCAAGTGTAGAGAATAAATCATGGTTAGTGGGATGGTTAGGGTTAAGCATGAAGACAAAATGGTCACTTAGTCAAAGCTTCATGAACTTTCAATGTAAAACAAAACTAGCAACCATTTTCTTTTCTTTTGCCATTTCTTTTCCAAAATAAAATAAATGAAATAAATAAATAAATGAAAAAGAAAACCCTAACCATTACACAACCATGGTTTAATCTTTACACAAACCCTAGAGAGCATGTATCATCAAACATGATACAATCAAGTGCACAAAAAGTATATCACATATACAATGTGCACATCCGAGCGAGAAAATCCATTTAAAGTGAACCGATACTGTTTCGCCCAATCAGAGCAAAGCTCTGTTTGAATTCAAAATTTAAATTTTTTGAAGCAACGCTTCAGATCCTTTGCGCTGCGCGCTCTGCGCCATGTGTCCAGCGCAGATACATTAGCGCAGCGCACCCAATCAGAGCAAAGCTCTGTTTAAAGGAAGCAACGCTTCAGATCCTTTGCGCTAGCGCTCTGCGCCACGTGTCCAGCGCAGATACATTAGCGCAGCGCACCCAATCAGAGCAAAGCTCTGTTTAAAGGAAGCAACGCTTCAGATCCTTTGCGCTAGCGCTCTGCGCCACGTGTCCAGCGCAGATACATTAGCGCAGCGCGCCCAATTAGAGCAAAGCTCTGTTAAAGGAAGCGCCGCGCTGCGCTCTGCGCTGTGCGACACGTGGCAACACAGTTGCGCTGCGCGACACGTGTCAGCGCAGATGCGCTAGCGCAGAAAAAGGGGCTAAGTGCCAAAGGCAATTTAGCCATGCAAAATTACATGCACTTGATAACAACAAATTAAAATACGATGCACAAACACAACAAAGAGTTCAAATAAAGGAACACTTAACGGATAATAGAATACTTAATCAAAACATTTATTTATTATTAAATTTAAAAAAAAGATCACCGAATACGGGATCAGAGAGACAAGGGTTCACAAAAACAAAAAGAAAATTATTCAGCTCCCTCTCCGCCTTCTCCATCGCGTCGAAGCGGCGATCTTCCCGAGGAGTAGCCATCCAACGGTCGACGCCGCATTCCTGGGAGAGAGTGGCGATAACGACTCGACGAGCCCGTATCTGGCTCAGCAAGTGGAAAGAGCAGTCCCTCAAAGGTTTGGTGATCAAGTGCGCTTCGAGAAAGCACTCAATCTTATCTTCGGCGGCATCCAGCATTGCTGAAGACATCTCTGCTGGAGGAGGGGGAATGTCGGCAAGCGCCGAGGCAAGGATCATCCGAAGCCAAATGGAATTCGGAGGGAGAGGAGACCCCACACGAGTCAAAAGCTCGTGCATTGCAGCGTCGCATTGCTCGTCCGAGAGAGAAGGGTCCACCAGACGTGCAGCAAAACGAGGAACGATGTCCCGGATCGGCACCTCCCATGGTTGTCGGCAGGCATGAGGGCGGTTGCAAGCCATGATCGAAGAAGTTCTCTGAAAATGAGAGAAGAAAAGGCTCAGCCTTGAGTTATATATATAGACCCAAGCACAGAAAATTCTGTGCACAATGAAATCGTTGCCAAGGCCCAGGAAATCAGAATTTTGGGAATACAAGTTTGACTTGAAAAGAGGAGATGAAGCGGCGCTTCTGATTCTCAAAAAAAATTTAATAAATGAAGCAACGCTTCAGATCCTTTGCGCTGAGCGCAACGCGCCACGTGTCAGGCGCAGATGTATCAGCGCTGCGCCCAAGAAGACGCGCCCAATCAGAGCAGAGCTCTATTTGCCTGAAGCAACGCTTCAGTTGCGCTGCGCTCTGCGCTGCGCTCTGCGCTGCGCGACACGTGTCAGCGCAGTTGCGCTGCGCTCTGCGCTGCGCGACACGTGTCAGCGCAGATGCGCTAGCGCAGTTGCGCTGCGCTTTGCGCTACATGACACGCGTCACGCGCTGGGGCATCTGCGCCAAATTAAATTAAGATTTTTAAGAAATCTTTTCTGTTCTTGTTGAAACAAGAAGATTTTCTTCTGCAAAGCAGAAGCCCTTGGATCAAAGATCCAACGGTAGGGAAAATTCCCCAAATCACTCAGAGGATGATCTCTTTAACAAATTTAACTAATTTGTGAGCACTATAAAAAGGACCTTAAGCCTCAATTCAAAGGCATGAACATTTTTCTGGAGAACTCAAGAACTTTAAACAGAGAGAGAGCTCTGAAGATTTCAAAAAAAAAAGGTAAAGAACCTTCATGGATTAGAAGAAATTCCTTCTAATAGACCATTAGTCTAAAAAAAAAAATATAAGATCAATGATCTTTATATAAAAAAGAAAACAGTGCTTTGCACTTCTTGTGAACCTTTGGTTCTTTAAAAACAATGTAAAAAAAAATAAAAGAATAGTGCTTTGCACTTTTGTAAACCTCTGGTTCTTCGAATAAAGAAGAAATTTATTTTTCTTTGATCTGATCTAGATCAAGAACTTAAACAGTGCTTTGCACTTCCTTTCTGGAATCTAAAAAGATTTTTAGTGCTTTGCACTTCCAAGTTGCGCCGCTGCGCTCTTAAGAGAGCGCCACGTGTCGGCCATAAAACCACTTGCGCTAAGCGCCCTTAAGATAGAACTTTGCTCTCTGGAATTGGCGCAACTCGCCGAGAGCGCGCCACGTGTCAGCAACGCAATAGCGCAGCGCAACAGCGCATTGCACTGCGCTAGTGCGCTTGCGCTCATCAAAACACGACACGTGTCATCACCATATGGACTTGCGCTCATTACTTAGCGCAAACGCAGATGCATTAAAAAAAGGGCCAAGCCCAATTAAAAGAAGGCCTAACAGGCTCAACAAAGCGCAAATGCATTATTTTAAGGGGCAGAGCCTAAACAAGAACAGATGCTTTGCATCATTTATAAATGGGCAGAGCCCAAACAAAAATATTCAGAATGCTATGCATTTTTAAAAAAAAAAAAGGGCAAAGCCCAAACAAAGTAGATACTTCGCAAATGGGCAGGGCCTAAAATAAACTGATATCCTATGTCTTCTGTGGGTAGAGCCTAAATAAAAAAAATGCCATGTTGAAATGGACTTAGCCCAATCGTGGCCATAAGTCCTTAAATTAAATTGACTGAGTACAGCTGCTCTCCTAAATCAATCTACATCCGGTTCGAGGGTACATCTCCGAACTCCTTTGACATCCGTCGTTGTAATTCCTCAACGACGTCAAAGAGGTGACGGGTCCCAACGACCACACATCGATATGGACTGCGGGGTCCTTAAACTCGTGGACCGAAACGTCCCTAAACTAATAATGGACCGAGACGTCCTTAAACTAATGATGGACCACTACGTCCCTAAACTGGCATCGGACCGAAATGTCCCTAAACTAATGACGGACCACCACGTCCCTAAACTGGCGATGGACCGAGACGTCCCTAAACTAATACTGGACCGAGACGTCCTTAAACTAAAATCGGACCGAAACGTCCCTAAACTAATGACGGACCACTATGTCCCTAAACTGGCGACGGACCGAAACGTCCCTAAACTAATAATGGACCACCACGTCCCTAAACTGGAATATGGACCGCTACGTCCCTAAACTGACACGATAGGGCCCAAACGCTCTTTTGTCGGATCTAAACGGTCCTGTCTAAGTTGATCTTAACCCCAAATACGGTTAACGTGTCCTTAGACATCTAAATAAACAATAAAATCCCAAACCAACTTTGGTTCAAGGGTACATCTCGGAACTCCTCAGACGTATGTCGTTGTAATCCTTCAACGACGTCAGAGAGGTGACGAGTCCCGACGGCCGGATAATTAAATCAATCACTACGTCAGGTCGATCTTAGTCCAAAACAGGACTAGCGTATCCTTGATGAATGTTTAAGTTGATCCTAGTCGCAACGCGACTAATGCATCCTTAAACTAAAAACACCAAACCCAAATCTAAGCAAATACGGATTTGGACTAATCCACGCCCTACGGGCGACGGCATTACTCAGTCTCCGTATACAATCCACGGGCAACCACAAACAAAATAAACATACACGACACGAAGTGAAATTCTGGAGAAGGAGAAAGTTGTTATCGCAACGCGATAGCGTAATTAACTGCAGGGGCTTGCGCCTGCAGGGAAGAGCGTCCCCACAATCAAAAACCCCTCACCCTGAGGGGGAATCTGACAAAGTCTGCTACATCGGCCGCATCCGTCTAAACCTCCGATACTCGGTGCTATAAATCAACTTGGCATCTTCGGAGAGATAGACGGATAAAACCAAATAGCATCTGCCCCGAACCTCAGGCACGGACGTGAAGTCCTGGCCGCCGTTCGGAGGGGAACAGATTCTGGCACGCCCGGTGGGACCTTTTCCTCTTTCCACTCCACACTTCGTGTGTCGTCTTCGTGAACCAATCGCGGTTTGTTAAATGGTTGTCCTCGGATTTCAAGTTGCTAAGATTTGGTCTTTTGTCTGGCGCAGAACTCAAGATCCAATGGCCACCAACTGCACCAGCTGCTCGAAATGCCATTGCAGCGGACGTTCCACCTCACCGAGAGGTGTAGCATATGGACCCCAAGCGGCTTCCTTCCTGACTTTGCCGGTAGACCAGGTGACGCAAGCCACCACCGGCTTGTTCTTCGGGACCATGGTCCCACCTACAAGCTTCTCCATGCCGATATCCGCACCAGAAGCGAACAAGAAGTCGGTATTCGACCGGCTCACTGCTACCACGACCCCTGTCAACGGGTCGCCCGCTACTAAGCTGACAGCCTCTGTTTTCACCAGGCTAGGTCAGGATCATAAAGTGGCTGTCCCAAAGAGGGCAACGGCCACAGCTTCGGAAGTCGTTGAAGCGGCTTCTCCTATCAGAAAGTCAGTCTTCACAAGATTGACGGTTCCTACTCCTCCTTCAGCTGGTCAAAAAGCATCAGTCTTTGATAGGCTGACACCGGCAGTTACCCCACACCCAAACAGGGGGCAGCAAGAAACTATCCCGATTTCCGAGCCAGTCCCAATGGCTCGTCGTGCGCGACGTCGTCACTGGCAACGAATAAGGAAAGCAGGGGGCAACTCCCCTTCAGGGCTAACCCCGCCTGCTCCAGTGGCGGAGGTCAATGCTGCTGTTCCAACTGGGAACAGCTTTGAATTACTGAGGAAAGTGAGAAAGAACTCCCCAACCGCCGTATTGAAAAGATCTCCTCCGCCCGTGGAGAAAGCTCCGGAGGCAAAACAAGAACAGCCCTCTCAACGGTTGTCGTCCAAAATTTATAAAGTCTGGCGGAGAGTTCAAGACTCCGTGATTGACTCAGACCACTTCCGTCGCCAGAAAAGGGCGAAGGTGGAAAAAGACAAGAACCACCCCATTAAACGGCAGGGGGCAACAAATGCTAGGAGGCCCACTTCAACGGCTCCTTCAACCTCAAAGGTCCATAAAAGGAAAAGACCAGAGAAGGCTCCCGCGACGATGACAAAATCTAAAAGCGGCGAACCTAAACGCCCCAAGTCAGGGGGCATGATAGTACATACGGTCTATATGGCTTCGGGAAAAGAAGAAAGTCGTACTTCTACGGGCCACCGACCGCTTACCCGGTCAGTGACCAAGTCTCAGGAGCAGCAACAAAAGCTCCAGGAGATGATGACTACAATGGCTGCACTCACGGGGCCAAAAGAGAATCCTGAGACGTCCTTAGATGAACGCCAAGAGGAAGAGACCGACGCTGAGTTCCTCCGCCGAACACTGGAAAAGAGAGACAAAGAGGCTGCGGAACAGGCAGCCAACATAAAGAAAATGGCCCTCCTGTTCCAGGATGTGGTGGGTATGATGATTCAACCAGATCCACCTGTTGGAGATCCCCCGATCATTCTTGAAGATGATAGGGGAGAGACATCGAATCCTCCACCGGCTCAATCCGCAGCTAAAGAGGATACCATATCAAAATCTGATTTGGATGAATATATTGCTCAACAAATACGGGTGCATCAGGCGGCCGAAGCAGCCGGCCACGTTGTAAAAACGGGACGGCCATATCCGGGCTGATATGACCAAATCAAGTACCCGCCAGGTTACACAATTCCTAAGTTTCATGTCTACAAGGGGACCGGCAATCCCCATCAACATGTGGCCCAATTCAGGGCTCTTTGCGGTAATACCGGCGGCGACGACAAGCTTTTACTTCGCCAGTTTGTCGGAAGTTTATCTGATACGGCGTTTGAATGGTATTCTGAGCTTCCCAACGACTCTATAAAAACCTTTGCGGAGATGGAGCTACTCTTCACCCAACGCTTTGCAAGTGCCAGTGAGCGTACCCCGATGACGGCACTGATCAATGCCAGGGTAAAACCCGGCGAGACATGGGTTCAGTACGCTATACGGTGGCGTAATCTATGGTCTAAGTGTGAACAGCGCATAGAAGAAGCCCCTGCGGTGGGAATGTTTGTTGGAACACTCGATCCACAAGCAACCATTTCACAATTTATGATGTTCTTCAAGCCGACTTCCTTCCAGGCTTTGATCGACAAATTGGCGCAGATGGACCAGATGGGCCATAAACCCCCTCTCCCGAAGCCGGATACCCGAAACGACAAAGGAAAGGGAAAAGCGATCGTCGTCGCTAATGCCCAACAACAACCGAACGATTCGAAGCCGGTTGCTCGTCCAAATAATACACGCCCGTACGTACCCCTTGAGGACAGGATGGGACGTGCTTACTCCTTCCCCCGTGATAAAACAAGGAGGTTATTCGAGCTGGCATTGCGCAACAGGCTCATAAATCTGCCAGATCCAAAACGTCCGTCGCAACCAAGTGACGTTAACGATCCTAATTACTGCCCTTATCATAGAGTGTTGGGACATCCAATCGAAGACTGTTACGTCTTCAAAAATTGGCTGGAGAATCAGTACCGTCAGGGCAAATTTGCGCTATCTGACAAATGGAAGGTGAACCCTCCGCAGCCCCACACCTATAAGGGGACGAATACGCCAGGGGCAACGTGCTCCGTCATTGAAGAGGCTCCTTGGGAGGTTGTATTATCAGCCAAAACGAGGAGAATGCAAAACGATCTTCAAACCTGCCCAGCGGTCAAGTGGAAGAACCCCTTGGAACCGCAGGTTATTGAGGGGATGTTGAAGCCACGACCGACTCCGAAGACCGATGGTAGTAGTTCAAGCGTTCATAGCCAGCCGTCAAAATCTTCGAAAAAGAAGAAGAAGAAATCTAAGAAGCCCGTGAAGCCTGGCGACAAGCGCACGGACTTACAAAAGCAAATCGATGCGCTGGATGAATATGACCAAAAGGCGCGAACTCCCATCACGCTCCAAGATTTCCTTGATCACGTCTTCCAAAAAGAAGATGAAGGAGAAAGTTCATCGGATGAGTCTGACGAATATGTAGCAAGCTGTCATATGATCTCCCATTCGACCACGAACGATGAAGGAACTTCTGGCACTGAAACGCTGGGGGCAAATGCCGAATCAAGAACCCCAGGGTTACCAGTTGAAATGATTAGCGCGTTTCTTAATGAAGCACGGTTGAAAAGCAAGGCTGATCGAGAACGCGAAACGGCTATATTCGAAAGGGCCAAGCGTCACCGACTTGAGGAAGGAGCCGAAATGATCCCGTTGGAGCAAAATGCCTCCACCACTGACAAAAGCCAATTCAAGATAAAAAGGAAATTTGCTAAGGCCATATCGATGGGCATGAAGCTACCACCCTCTGAAGAAAAAGTTACTGGCGCGGTAGAAATGCATCCCTCTTATTGCTTATACCATCAGAAGGTCTCACATTCCACCCAAGATTGCAAAGCTTTCAATGGATGGTGGCAAGGATACGTCGCTAATCGACAACGATTTAAACGGGAAAAACGTAAAATTCGCCGAGAGCAAAGAAATACGACTAAAGAACTTGAAAGAACTGCCGGCAATTGTCACATGGTTAACATTACCGGGTCACAAGTGCCTACATTTGGGAGCGACTCCGATGAAGAGCTAGAGCTTGGCCCCCTCTTCGAAGAATCCACTTCGGGAAAAGAAAAAGAACTGAAGGCCTGCGAGAATATACAGCTGCGCAATCGAACATTACCCGAAAAGAACCTCGGACCCTTGAATAAGAAAAACAAAGAGAAAGAGAAGGTCTCTGAAGACATCGCTTTGGATGACCAAGTTGCGGAAGAGTTAACCGCCAAGAATCCCCCAAAAAGGAATAAAGTAGATTACAATGTCTTGGCGCATCTGAGAAAGCTACCCTCACAACTCAGCATTCTCGATGCCCTATTGCTATCAAAAGAGGCGAGGGATTCTTTGATTAAGGCCCTACAGGATCCGGACCAGTTCCAAGCCTTCTTAGCCGAACAAAAGATGAAGGATGAATTGGAAGAGGTGCACACAGCCGACGTTGCTTTTGGTGATGAAGACCTTCTCCTCGGGACGTGTGAACACAATCGCCCCCTTTATGTCTCGGGATACTGCCATGACATAAAGATAGGAAAAATCTTGGTCGATAACGGATCGTCTGTCAATTTACTCAATGTGCGAGTGTTAAAGGAGATTTGCATGAGTGTCCAACACCTCGCCCGGGACAAAATCACCATCTCCGGTTTCGACTCTCAATCCTCAAAGACTCTTGGATCTGTGATATTGACGCTACGCTTCGGGGTGCTCGTCACAGACATCAAATTCCATGTTATAGACGCCAAGACGTGCTACAATGCTCTGCTCGGCCGACCATGGCTACACGAATACAATATCATCCCTTCTACACAGCATCAGTGCATGAAGTATTCTAGGGACGGCCTCGAGTACACAGTGGCAGGAGAGTTGAATCCATTTTCCGTGAACGAAGTTCGCAAGTATGAAGATGCCAAATACTTCCTACCGAGTTTCGAAGACACGGAAAGGTGTCACAAACCGGAGAACAAAACTAACGCAACCATCCCTGTCTTCGGCAGTGACACCGAGGAGGAGGAGGATATAATTTATTCAGGTCCGTCCCAGTCCACCAGGCCAGGACCATCTGTTCCTTCATTGATCTTCGGTAGTGACTCAGAGGATGAAGTTCATGCTGTATTCCCCGCTCGGCCCTCAATACAGATTTCCACTGATGAAGAGCGAAGTCTGCAGGTAACCATGGTGCCGCTTGAACATTACAAAGAACTGGATGCACTCGACACTAACAGCGTAGAAGAATTGCAGACATTCTATATCCCTCCCGGAAGAAAAGGCGAGAAGGCAATCCTATTCTACCGTTCTGAAGAAAACAAGGTGGAAAAAGAAATTTGGCATGGCGCGGATCCCACGCTCGACAAGCTTCAGCCTATCCGTCTTCCCAGATATTATACCGAAGGTTTGAAGAAACTGCTGAAACGCCAAGGGATGTCCTTCACACAGACCATCAGAAAAGCCAAATTCTATGACAAGGTCTGGAACGTTCCCGGAACTCAATGCAAACTGCCTAACGGGAGAACGGAAACAAAAGGGCTCGGGTACATCCGGCCAAAGAAACGGGAGTTAATAAACAGCTGTTATGCCATGTATGACTTTGATGAAAAAGCGGACGCTCAATGGGAGGACGCTAATCCCGAATCAGCAAAAGTTCCTGACACAAAGCCGCCCAGTCCATCGTCTAAAGACCCGGTGAGCAAATTTATAAAGGATGCGAGTCAAAAAGCCCGAGATGATCACGATCGTGAAATGGCAATCTATGAGAAAGCCAAGACACAACGCCTCCTTCGACAGGCAGTAAAGAACGAAGATGTCGCCCCAAGTCAGCCTGCTACAAAAAGGGTTCGACGCGAAAGCAAAAACAAGTCGAGGGGCCGAAAAGGTGCTCGACAACCGCAAGACAGAGCTAAGAAGCCACGCATACGAGAGTCGAGCGTTATTGACCTAGCCCTTATGAAGAAAATGGGTCGAGCATACTCGTTTCCTCGGAACAAAACAAGGAAAATACTTGATCTTGCTCTAAAACATCAAATGCTTACTCTGCCAGAGTCTAAACACCCTGAGCAAGCAGGCGAAGTCTCCAACCCGAATTATTGCTCTTACCATCGAGTAGTAGGGCATCCGCTTGAAGATTGTTTCACCTTTAAGAATTGGGTTGAGGACCAATATCAGTTAGGCAAATTCGCGCTTTCTGACAACTGGAGGGTAGCACCACCACAGAAGCACGAACCTGAGGCTGCAAAAGAAAAACCAACTCCGCATTGGGATTGGCAGAAAATTCGCACTTGCCACGTGGTAACAATATTAAAAGAAGAATCCGAGGACATGAACGACTTCCCTTGGTGCTTTGAAAACAGCAGCGATGAGGTAATCTCAGAATTTCCCCCAGCTCCGAAAGAACTGGAGGATGGAATCCACACCACTGCAGATAATCTCAAGAAAATTGAGTTGGGGACGGAAAATGACCCGCGACCAACATTCATCAGCGAGCTGTTATCTGAAGAAAGGGTGACTGCGTTGAAGGATGTGCTTCTACAACACAAAGATTGCTTCGCGTGGAACTATTCCGAAATGCCGGGACTAGATCCAGAAATTGCTGTACATAAATTGGCGATATCTCCGGACATCAAGCCCGTCAAACAAGCGCCGAGGAGAATGCGACTCGAGCTTGAGATGAGCATCAACGCCGAAGTCAAAAGGCTTATAGACTCTGGCTTCATCCAGGAAGTTCAATACCCTGAATGGATTGCCAACATTGTCCCGGTGATGAAGAAAAATGGGACGGTGCGTATATGCGTAGATTTCCGGGATCTTAATAAAGCCTGCCCAAAAGATGATTTCCCAGTACCAGTCACCGAGCTGATGATAGACAACACGTCTACTCATGAAGTTTTCTCCTTCATGGACGGCTCATCGGGGTATAATCAAATAAAAATGCATCCTGAAGATCAGAAACACACAGCTTTCAGGACCCCTCTTGGGATATTTTGTTATAAAGTGATGCCCTTCGGTTTGAAGAACGCCGGTGCTACTTATCAGAGAGCCATGACAAAAATCTTCGACGACCTCATACATGAAATCGTTGAATGCTATATCGACGATCTTGTGGTTAAAAGCAAATCATACGAGGAACATCTCGAGCATTTGAAGATCGTGTTTCAACGCCTTCGGCAATACAACTTGAAGATGAATCCTCTTAAATGTGCGTTCGGAGTTTCCTCGGGTAAATTCCTAGGATTCGTCGTTCGACACCGAGGTATTGAAATAGATCCGTCAAAGATCAAAGCGATCATGGAAATGCCTCCGCCGAGGACTCTCAAACAGTTGCGGTCTCTCCAAGGGAAACTCGCATACATACGGCGATTTATAACCAACCTTTCAGGAAAGTGCCGCCCTTATAGTCACCTGATGAAGAAGGGAACCCCATTCGTTTGGGATCAAAAATGCCAAGGCGCACTGGATGAGATCAAGCAATACCTGCAGAACCCGCCGGTGTTGGCTGCTCCGGTTAAGGGGAAGCCTCTTATTCTTTATACAACCGCCCTCGAAGGTTCCTTAGGCGCATTATGGGCACAAGAAAACGATCAAGGGAAAGAGAGGGCGCTCTACTACTTAAGTCGAGTGCTGCTGGGGGCAGAAAGCAACTATTCTCCCATTGAAAAACACTGCTTGGCATTGATCTTCGCAATAACAAAGCTTAGGCACTATGCGTTGGCGCACGAGGTCCGTCTGATTTCAAAAGTGGACCCTCTCAAATATTTAATGTCAAAAGCCATATTGACAGGATGACTCGCTAAATGGGCCCTGCTCTTGATGGAATTTTCCATAACATATCAACCTCTCAAGGCAGTAAAAGGCCAGGCCATCGCTGACTTCCTTGCTGAGCATCCCATACCTGCCGACTCTCCTTTAAACTGCGATTTGCCAGACAGACATGCATTTGACGCAATCGACAGTGGTGATACCCGTTGGGAGCTTTACTTCGATGGAGCGTCCTCTATGAAAAAGCACAAACAAAGTATGCCAACGATCAAATCGGGGGTGGGACTCATCTTTGTGACTCCCCAAGGAGGAATAATGCGCTTCGCCTTCTCCTTAACGGGGCCGAGAACGAATAATGAAGCTGAATATGAAGCTTTGATAGCAGGCCTCGAGATCGCCATCGATATGGGAATCGAGAGCCTCCTCATATACGGGGACTCCCAACTGGTCGTCAGTCAAGTGAACGGCGATTACCAAACATGTAAACCGGAATTGGTAAAATACGGTGAAAAAGTGCAACAACTGCTAACCCAAATTCCCTCTTACACGTTGGAAAGCATACCGCGCGCGGAAAACAGCAAAGCAGACGCACTAGCCAAACTTGCTAAAGAACTGGCTGACGAGAACCTCGACGACGTTAGAATCGTGGTGCAAAGCCGTCGAGTGCTCGCCCCAACAGAAATATCTCCGGAATCGTCTGAAGAAAAAGGAGCGAAAGAGGAGACAACCCTGCAAGTAAAAGATTGGGAAAATACCGGGGACTGGAGAGAAGTCTTCATAGATTACTTCAAGTTCCACCGAATACCTGAAGAAGCGTCCACAAGACATCAGCTCACGAAACGAGCTCTGTCTTTCGCCTTCGTCAATGATACTCTGTACAAGAGGTCATTCGATTCTCTGTGGTTGAGATGCTTAGGACCTGACGAAGCGAGAAGGGTCGTCCAAGAAGTTCACGACGGACTCTGCGGTTCCCACCAAGCAGGCCCTAAGATGAAGTTAAAGATAAAGCGGATGGGCTACTACTGGCCCACGATGATGCAGGATTGCCTAGAATATGCGAGGCAATGTCATTCATGCCAAATTCATGGAGACTTCATCCATCAGCATCCCAATCCACTGCATCCAACAGTGGCTAGTTGGCCATTTGAAATGTGGGGAACTGACATAGTCGGTCCCATCGAACCAGCATCGTCAAAGGGACATCGTTTCATCTTGGCGACGACTGATTACTTCTCCAAATGGGCAGAAGCGGTACCGTTGAGGGAAGTAAAAACGGAGAACATCCTCCATTTCTTCAAAACGCATGTCATATACCGGTTTGGAACCCCAAGAAGGATCATCTCTGACAATGGGCCAGCCTACCGAAGTCATAAGATTAGCCGCTTCGCACAGCAGCACAATATAGACTGGAGATATTCCTCAGTTTATAACCCCCGAGCTAACGGTCTAGCTGAGGCCTTCAACAAGACCTTGACGAAAATCATGAAGAAAACGGTGTCACGAAATAAGAGAGATTGGCACGAAAGATTGCAAGAGGCTCTTTGGGCGTATCGAACTACATTTAAAACGGCCACAAACACAACGCCGTACGCGTTGGTATTTGGGACGGAAGCAGTACTCCCCCTCGAGATAGAATTACCCTCTCTACGAGTGGCAGTCCATTACGAGTTGACGGACGAAGAAAATGCTCACCTTCGGTTTGAAGAGCTTGACGCCCTTGATGAAATCCGGCTTCTAGCACAGCAAAATTTGGAAGCTTATAAAGCAAAGATGACGCGCTCATATGAAAGATTGAGCCGCCCGAGGACATTCCACCAAGGTGAACTCGTGCTAGTCGTCAAAAGGCCCATGGTCCCCAATCGCGCCAAGCGGGGAAAATTTGAGCCAAACTATGAAGGACCGTACATCATTGATAAGGTCTACCAGGGCGGAGCCTATCTACTCATGGACATGCACGGTGAAAGGCCTTTCAGGCCAATAAACGGTCGCTTCCTAAAGAAATACTACGCTTAACGAGCCTTAGTTTAGGTCAATGATAGATGACGACGACTATGTCCGCTCGCTATCTTCCTAAGCTCAGGCTTTATAAGCAGTAGCCAGCCCTCTCAACGGTGGACCGAAATGTCCTTAAACTAATATCAGACCGAAATGTCTCTAAAACTACTACCGCAGCATCTTTAGATTAACGAGATGATGGTAGATAGATAGATAAATAAATAAAAAAATAAAATAAAATAAAAAAACAAAAAAAAACGGTATGTCCATAAGCAAGATGGGCACGGATGAAAACCCGAAAGGGCTCCGTGAGTAAAAAACAGCAGGACTGCCGGCGAATGTTTGTGAAAACCCGAAAGGGCGCAACTTCGTTAAAGAACCCTTACAGAGTCCTCTCGACCCTGTAAGGAGAAACCACCCGCGTGAGATCCTTACGACTCACAAGGGAACAACACACTTAGGAATCCCCACGATTCCTAAGGAGAAAATACGCTTGCGAGATCCTCACGACTCGTAAGGAGAACTCTCTTTTGGGACCCTCACGGCTCATAGGATTTGAAAGTCTTAAGTCACAGAGACCTAAACCTGTGCTTAAGCAAACCCCCACAAACTTCCAATGTTGCCCTACAAGTGGTTCAATATTGACCCTTGTATACAATTCACGGGCGCGAATAAACGTTTCCCTAACCAAGGTCCATCCGTGACTGGGAATATATTTGCATAACCCTTGTAAGTCCTCTCGATTTATGAGAAGAAAACCCTCCTGTAGGATCCTTACGACTTACAGAAGAACAAAACACTTAGGAACCCTCACGGTTCCTAAGGAGAAAATACACCTACAAGATCCTCACGACTTGTAGGGAGAAATACCTTCACGAGACCCTTACGGCTCATGGAGTCCAAAGCCTTAGCCGACAAGATCTTAACCCTGGTCGCTAAGCCTCCTTTGTTCGACAACGACAGAGGCAAATGATGATTCGCTCCTAGTAGTATCTCAGTTGCAGCGGTGCTGATGCCGAAATCGGTGTCCAATCTTAGGTCTACGGAGAAAGCCAATAGACCGCACATGCATACAAAATAGCCGAAATGATAGGGCAACTTGCAATAAAAAATAGCAAGTATAAAAAATGTACGCATGGAAAATAGCCGAAATGATTGGGCAACTCGCAATAAAAAGCAGCGAGTAAAAATAAAATAAATAGCCGAAATGATTGGGCACCGCGAAAAATAGCCGAAATGTTTCGGCAATCGCGACCTTCGCGATATAAAAGCTGAAATGATAGAGCATCGCGGAAATACAACAAAAAAAATAATAATAATAATGATAAAATTCTGGCCCTACAGTTAAGATCACATCGATCCCTGTATACAATCCAAGGGCGCAAACAAAGAAGAAACCATACTTCCCCAGCGGATTCCGTCGAACGACGAAGCCAAACCTCAACGGTTCATTTCAACCGAAGAAGCCAGCAAATTTCTCGACTCACGGATACAAACACTCCTTGACGAGAGCCTTCTGATCCGCGTCGACTCGCAGAGCCACCAGCGCCTCCGTGGGAACCATCGACTCGTTTCAAACCCCAAGGACACAAATAATCCTTGGCGCTTGGGAAACAAATAATCCCTTGCAAAACTTCTCAACTCACGGATACAAACACTCCTTGACGAGAGCCTTCTGATCCGCGTCGACTCGCAGAGCCACCAGCGCCTCCGTGGGAACCATCGACTCGTTTCAAACCCCAAGGACACAAATAATCCTTGGCGCTTGGGAAACAAATAATCCCTCGCAAAACTTCTCAACTCACGGATACAAACACTCCTTGACGAGAGCCTTCTGATCCGCGTCGACTCGCAGAGCCACCAGCGCCTCCGTGGGAACCATCGACTCGTTTCAAACCCCAAGGACACAAATAATCCTTGGCGCTTGGGAAACAAATAATCCCTCGCAAAACTTCTCAACTCACGGATACAAACACTCCTTGACGAGAGCCTTCTGATCCGCGTCGACTCGCAGAGCCATCAGCGCCTCCGTGGGAACCATCGACTCGTTTCAAACCCCAAGGACACAAATAATCCTTGGCGCTTGGGAAACAAATAATCCCTTGCAAAACTTCTCAACTCACGGATACAAACACTCCTTGACGAGAGCCTTCTGATCCGCGTCGACTCGCAGAGCCACCAGCGCCTCCGTGGGAACCATCGACTCGTTTCAAACCCCAAGGACACAAATAATCCTTGGCGCTTGGGAAACAAATAATCCCTCGCAAAACTTCTCAACTCGCGGATACAAACACTCCGTGACGAGATCTTCTTTGACTCACATTTCGGGCAGTAAGGATTCAAAAACCTGCTTCCTGAACAATGGGATCCTGCAAGTCAATCCTAAATGGTCTCTTGTATACTATTCACGGATCTCACTCTCTGAAGTCGATTCTCGACAAAGAGGGAAACAACCGCTTACGAGTCCTCTCGACTCGTAAGAGGGAGAAATGCTCTTATAGGATCCTTACGACTTATAAGAGAAAACCACACTTAGGAATCCTCACGATTCCTAAGGAGAAAATCCACCTATGAGATCCTCTCGATCCGTAGGGAGAAAAATCTCTATGAGACCCTTACGGCTCATAGAATTGAAAAGTCTTAGGCGGCAGATCTGAACCTGCGGCCTAAGCCATCGTTGCCTCTTGGAGAAATTAAGTTGTATGCCAATCAAGTTCATCGACAACATCATGGTGTAAAGGCAGAAAACAAAAGAACGTACAAGATATTGCAAAAGAAAGTGTGTATCTTTATTCATTGACCTCAATCAAATACATGGTGAATCATACAAAAGAGCGAAGAGAGGGTACACGTTACTCAGAAAAGAAAATTTTTACAAATACATTGATACAAAGGCAGCTATTGGGAAGGAAGCGTCTTAAATAGCTCTATCAGTTGTTCGTACACCTCCTTCCATGCCTTTTCCCGATTGGATGCGATTGCCAGCTCCGCCTCCACCTGGGCCCGTTGCTGTGCGACGGAGGCAAGCTGATCCCTAACGGCTTGATAAGCAGCTTCACGGCCTGGAGTGTCATGCTCGGCGACATCAAGTGCCCGCTTTAGTCTCAGCCCATTCGACATGCGCTCCAGAAGACCCTCGAACACGGTCTTTACCTCAGCAGCGTTCGCCTCAACTTCGACACGCAAGCGAGCAGTTCTGCTCGAAGAATCTTGGCACTCCTTCAGCCTCAAAGCCACTTCTTGTTCCAGATGACGGAAACGAGAAGCGCTTTGCTCGAGCCATGCTCCCCATTGAGTGCTCAAGGCCAAAGTCTCGGGGGACGGGCGCATTGACTCCAGCTGATAAAGGCGAGCCTCGACCTCCCGACAATAGTTAACCCAGGAGGCAACAATACTCTCGTCATGGAAAGTGGCGAATATCGCCAACATTGGGTTAACCGTCGTGGCGAAGTCCTCAGCAGATACAGGAGCCTCGATGTCGAGTTCCTCAATGTAGTCGCTCAACATGCGCAAACTATTCGCGGCACCTTTTGAGGACGGACGCCGCTGGGAAGGGCCGCCCGGTATTGTAATGCGAGACTCGAAAGGCACCGAGACTGGAACGACGGCTGGAAAAAGACGAAACGCGATTAGATGATGATTCAATAGATATGAAGGAAGTCATTGATAAGATGGTTTACTATACCAGTGGAGACAGGTGGCAAGTCCGGAAGGGCTGGTGGCACAGCCAATCTTCCTGCTCCCCCTTCGATTTGCAACGCTGCAGTCACAACAAGAGAGAGTTGGAAATAATTCTACCGCTAAAAAGACAAAGCTACCAATCGGGAACAAGTACTCACCAGCGCCACCAGACGGGGAGGCGAATTCAGATGGGAAGGAGAAGTGTGGGAGCAACACTTGATAGAGATGATCAAAAAGCACTCCTGAAAGATACAACAGTGTGACTTCAGTACATAAACTGTATATCTCAAAAATAGGATTAATAAGTTATAAGCCCATACCTTCCAACATCTTTGACGGCGTAAGAGAAGGCTGAGGGGTAACCATCGCCAAGGCAGTCGTGGAAGGAGCTCCCTCAAGTAGTGGGGCATCAACACTAGCTGCACCTGCATTACGAAAAATGAACTTGTCAGAAAAGATTGTAGAGCAAATAAAAAAAAAAAACAACAACTTAAGGTGTACCTGAGGAGCTCCCGGCGGAAACAGAGACGACTCCCTCCTCTATCGACATGAGACCACCGCCTGTGGCCTCATCGCCCGATTCAATAGGGACCGTCGTCGTGCTCGCAAGCCCTGGAGACGGCGGAGGACCGTAGACGGGAAGAGCTATGACTGGAGTATTGCTAGATTCCAGAGAAGGAGCGGTTGGCTCGTCTTCAGGAATCATGGCCACCTCGCCCACTACCATATCAGGCTCAATAGTGGCGGTTGTATCGTCCACCATCGCCGGAGGATCACCGGTCTCGAGCGCCTCATTCACCGCCACTCTGGGCTCAGTTATAATGATCACGTCATCTGCCACCACTTCGGGTTCGGCATCCGTGACCTTATCGGCTGCAGGCCCCTCAACCTCTACCCCAAGCTCCAAAGCCACAACGACGTTGCCCACCGTCGGCTCGAGTTCGGCAGGTACTGCCCCCTCTGTCCCTTCGAGATTGACGGTTTCCGCCTCCCCTTCGATCGGACTTGGTCCTGCAAGATGAGAGATGTAAGGACAAACGACATTAAGATACTTATAACAAAAACTCCAAGAGAAACATTACCTGAGGCGGATTTACCGTTCGCGCTCCGAGCAGCACGTGCCACCCCTCTGCGGGCAGTGGACAGGGCGACAGGGGCCTCTTCAGAGGGAGTATCAGCTCGAGGAACGGTGCTAGGGCCCGCTCCCATAGCCAAGGCAGCCCTACGCGCCTTCGCCTCACGCCTCAACCGTTTCCTCTCCTCCCGAGCGGTCATGAGGGACCTCCGTGATGCCTCCTTCAAAGCATCATCATCTTCATTCAGGGATGCCTCCAAAGCCTTTAAGGCATCTCTCATCGGTTCTCCGAGATGAGCCTCCTGCGGTGTCCCAGAGGAAACAGGAACATCGGCTGCTGGTAGAACATCTACGTCACTAGGAGGGAGCGGCATTGAAGTCCCTGCAAGTAAGATGGAAAGGTTAGATCGACCATAACGCAAGGAAAATGAAAAATTCGATGAATCGAAACTTACTCAGACCCATAGATTCTCTGAGACGTTCCTCCTCCTGGAAAGTCTTCAGAGAAGCGGCAATGGCTTCTTCATCGGTAATGCCTGTTGAAAGAAAAGAAAGAAAAAGCGTTAGTTAAAAAATAAATATATATATAATGAAATGACGAAGAAAATACGTTGCAATAAAGAAAAAGTGACTACTAGTTACCTGATTGCGCAAGCTTAGCCAGCCACGCATCACGCTTCACCAGCCATGCTGAAGCTCTGAGAGCAGCTTCCAAGTCTGTATCGTCCGGCAGCGGCATCAATAATCCCGCGTTAGTCCCATATTCGAGCAGACCCTCGGAATAAGGAGCGTGGGGTTCCTGGCCGAACGCAGCGTCCGCTGCAAAGAGCGACTTCTTTTTCTTTTGCCCTCCGACCCTGGGCCCGCGAGGGATCGACTTCCGTTTAGCAGCTGCTCTGGGACGACGAGTCCCGATGTCCGCACCCACGCCAGACTCCGGTGAGGGTACAACCACTGCTTCCACCTGAGCACAGGGTGCAGGAGGTACTTCCGCGATATCAGGAGGTGATAGTTCACGTGGAGGACTTTGCGCGCGTGATGGTCTGCCCCCGGCATCTTTTAAGGGAGCGATTACTGGGGTCCTAGGAACCAAGGGAGCGTTGCGATCGGTACCTGGAGGTGCACCCTTACGATCGACCAACAGTCGCCTTTCCTCCTTTATGACTGCCCCTGTCGCATGATTGTACCAGTCTTTGTACACATTGAGGAGTCTCGGAGCGTAAGTCGGCGCATTAATAAAAAAACGAGAGGTCGTATTCACGCGCATGAAATGGTGCAAGGCGTTCTCCATCCCCTCTTCAGTGGCAGCTGGTTCCACCAAAAAGGCTTCCAAGGGGACCCCTTGATCGTAGCCCAGTTGTTGAGCAAAACGATGTGGGTTATACCTCATAAAAATTGCCACATCATTCTGCCTAAAAACTAAAAAGCCCGGTCTAATGGAATATAGGTGGAGGGTCTCCCGGGCCGTTAAAACAGAAGCTCCGTCCTTAAAGATATCCTGTAATGGCCGCGTCACGGTGGTAGACACCTTTCCAACGGTCAACACCTTATCGACAAAGGACATCCCGGCTTCGACGGTATGGGGGCGAAGGAGCAAGCCCCTAGCGTTCCGTTGTGAGGGGTTTACAATTGATGCACCGATCAGTTGTATAATGCGAGGAAAACCGCTCTTGTCAAAGAACGAGGGCCTCTTATGCATCCCGAAGACACCCGCTGTGTGTAACTCGAGCCACGACGCGAAGTAATGCATCGGGAAGACCACATGCAAAACCCCGGGCTCACTGGCATCCGCCGCTCGACTGAGACCGTGGTATAAGTGTGCCAGGCCGGCGATCCCAACAGCTACCTTCACCCCGATGACCATCCGATGTGCTGGATAAAAGACAGAGGGTCGCATTCGATGAGAGTGCATCGGGATAGCGAACCAACTCAACCATAACCCGAGAAACCCCAAGAAAAAGGTCTCCTCATCCATCCCAGGGGCCGCTACTTCTGCAAGAGACACGGTTGGAAAGTTAGGAAGAAAAAAATCCTTTTGACCTATTTCGCTCGCCGGCAGGTTATCCAAACCTAAACCGAAAGGATCCTCAAGGGTGGCAGACTTGGCAGTGGCCGCAGAGAGGGCGTTGGGATGAAGGAACCGAGCAATGAAATCCTCAAAGTTAACTCCTCGACTCCCATGTTCAACGAAGAGAGACTCATATATGTTCAACACGTTAATTAAGCTTGGGAACTGGTGTTGAACAGCAGTATCCGGAGTGACCCCCCTTACCATTGGCCTAGCTCCGAAAACGTACACGTCTGTTGGGAGCAGCTCCTCATAATGTTCCCCCATCACCGGTAAGCCGGATACCTCCGCAAATTCCTCCAGAGAAATTGACACTTCCCGATCCATGGCAAGGAAAGTGTGGGTGGGAATATTCCATTGCTCCAAGAAGGCCTTGAGCCACCAGGTGGGGAGCGTAGGATATTGGAAGAGAGAGACGTAGACTGCGGTGTACAATCCTAGTCTTATCAACTGCGACTTCTTCGTCGACAGGATATACCGGGCCCACGGCAGATAGCCAATCGGGTGGCGGGGAATCAGACCAAGGTTATACGATTGCCCCCAAGGCCGCGCTTCACCTTGACAGATACGATGTCCTAGGATGTCCAAAACCATAGGACGCTGAACCGGTATCGCATCTATAGCGGGATGTAGAAAACCTTTTGATGTCCAGTCGGCCAGCTCCACGGCATACTGCACCGAGGGTGGGGTAGCATAATGAATCGCCGTTATGGGTTCCGACGGCACCGCGCATGTAAAGCTCCGTCGGCCCATAATGATCTGATTATACCACGACCCCCAAAGGTGGAGACTCTTATGCTCAGGGTCGTATGCCTTGATCATGGTCAGGACCTCACGGTCCAAAGGCGCCTCTGGGAATCCTTCCTCCGAGCGGACAAACGGGAATGAAGTGTCTTCAGACATGATCGCTGCAAAAAGAGCAATGTAGCCGTCAGTATTGTAATCCCAACGTTTCACATTTAAAAAAAAAAGAAAATGCATTAATTAAATTAAAATCAAAATTAATTACACCGCACCCCAGTGCAGTGAGTAGGGGACCAAAGAGGGACCCACAAAATCTAAATGATAATACGTCAATTAAGGAGACAAACTCATCATTGGATGAGATTGTCAGTTGGCCCTTAGGGGGAACATTCCCATAATAAAAAGGGGGAAAGAATCCCTAGAGACAAGGAGAGAATCTCCTCTTTCAGAGCAAAGCTCTGTCACAGAGTGACACTTGTCAAAATCTGGTCTCAAAAGAATTAAAATTCCTTAAGAAAGAGCATAGCTCTATAATATTCCATCAAAAAGAAAGTCTTTGAAAAGAAATTTAAAATTAAAATTTCTGAAATAAAAAAAAAAGAAGATCCATGAAAGCTTATAGAAAAATTCTTCATTTGTTTCAGATCTAAAAGATCTACATTTGATTCAAAGAGCAAAGCTCTGTTCATGGGTTAGAACCCATGAATAAGATCTCTGTAGATCTATGAATTTGTGAGAGCAAAGCTCTGTTAATGAAACCCTAAAGGGAATTTCTTCAGATCAAAAGATCCATGAGAGCAGAGCTCTATTGGTTAAAATTAATTTAAATTAACTTAACTTAATTTTAAAATTAATTATTACCTAAAGTTTTCTAAACTTTGGGAAATAAGAGCAAAGCTCTAGAGTTCTGAAAACAAGAGCAAAGCTCTGAAATTCTTAAGCAAAGAGCAGAGCTCTGGAAATCTAAATCCTAGAGAAATGGTGAGATTTTCTAAGGGTTAAAAGGCCCTATTTATAAGGCGCTTGCGCCTCTTGGAATTCCCCCTCAATCCAACGGTCAAGAGGGGTTGCCACCGTTGCACTCACGTGTGCGCCACGTGAGCGCAACGGTGGGGGGGCATTTGTTTCGCCCAATCAGAGCAAAGCTCTGTTTGAATTCAAAATTTAAATTTTTTGAAGCAACGCTTCAGATCCTTTGCGCTGCGCGCTCTGCGCCATGTGTCCAGCGCAGATACATTAGCGCAGCGCACCCAATCAGAGCAAAGCTCTGTTTAAAGGAAGCAACGCTTCAGATCCTTTGCGCTAGCGCTCTGCGCCACGTGTCCAGCGCAGATACATTAGCGCAGCGCACCCAATCAGAGCAAAGCTCTGTTTAAAGGAAGCAACGCTTCAGATCCTTTGCGCTAGCGCTCTGCGCCACGTGTCCAGCGCAGATACATTAGCGCAGCGCGCCCAATTAGAGCAAAGCTCTGTTAAAGGAAGCGCCGCGCCGCGCTCTGCGCTGTGCGACACGTGGCAACACAGTTGCGCTGCGCGACACGTGTCAGCGCAGATGCGCTAGCGCAGAAAAATGGGCTAAGTGCCAAAGGCAATTTAGCCATGCAAAATTACATGCACTTGATAACAACAAATTAAAATACGATGCACAAACACAACAAAGAGTTCAAATAAAGGAACACTTAACGGATAATAGAATACTTAATCAAAACATTTATTTATTATTAAATTTAAAAAAAAGATCACCGAATACGGGATCAGAGAGACAAGGGTTCACAAAAACAAAAAGAAAATTATTCAGCTCCCTCTCCGCCTTCTCCATCGCGTCGAAGCGGCGATCTTCCCGAGGAGTAGCCATCCAACGGTCGACGCCGCATTCCTGGGAGAGAGTGGCGATAACGACTCGACGAGCCCGTATCTGGCTCAGCAAGTGGAAAGAGCAGTCCCTCAAAGGTTTGGTGATCAAGTGCGCTTCGAGAAAGCACTCAATCTTATCTTCGGCGGCATCCAGCATTGCTGAAGACATCTCTGCTGGAGGAGGGGGAATGTCGGCAAGCGCCGAGGCAAGGATCATCCGAAGCCAAATGGAATTCGGAGGGAGAGGAGACCCCACACGAGTCAAAAGCTCGTGCATTGCAGCGTCGCATTGCTCGTCCGAGAGAGAAGGGTCCACCAGACGTGCAGCAAAACGAGGAACGATGTCCCGGATCGGCACCTCCCATGGTTGTCGGCAGGCATGAGGGCGGTTGCAAGCCATGATCGA
The DNA here is from genome assembly GCA_030015575.1 of Agapanthus africanus. Lineage (NCBI taxonomy): Eukaryota > Viridiplantae > Streptophyta > Magnoliopsida > Asparagales > Amaryllidaceae > Agapanthus > Agapanthus africanus. The sequence continues at coordinate 469,691,658 of JASDDO010000016.1, read as the reverse complement.
AGAAGTTCTCTGAAAATGAGAGAAGAAAAGGCTCAGCCTTGAGTTATATATATAGACCCAAGCACAGAAAATTCTGTGCACAATGAAATCGTTGCCAAGGCCCGGGAAATCAGAATTTTGGGAATACAAGTTTGACTTGAAAAGAGGAGATGAAGCGGCGCTTCTGATTCTCAAAAAAAATTTAATAAATGAAGCAACGCTTCAGATCCTTTGCGCTGAGCGCAACGCGCCACGTGTCAGGCGCAGATGTATCAGCGCTGCGCCCAAGAAGACGCGCCCAATCAGAGCAGAGCTCTATTTGCCTGAAGCAACGCTTCAGTTGCGCTGCGCTCTGCGCTGCGCGACACGTGTCAGCGCAGATGCGCTAGCGCAGTTGCGCTACGCTCTGCGCTGCGCGACACGTGTCAGCGCAGATGCGCTAGCGCAGTTGCGCTGCGCTTTGCGCTACATGACACGCGTCACGCGCTGGGGCATCTGCGCCAAATTAAATTAAGATTTTTAAGAAATCTTTTCTGTTCTCGTTGAAACAAGAAGATTTTCTTCTGCAAAGCAGAAGCCCTTGGATCAAAGATCCAACGGTAGGGAAAATTCCCCAAATCACTCAGAGGATGATCTCTTTAACAAATTTAACTAATTTGTGAGCACTATAAAAAGGACCTTAAGCCTCAATTCAAAGGCATGAACATTTTTCTGGAGAACTCAAGAACTTTAAACAGAGAGAGAGCTCTGAAGATTTCAAAAAAAAAAGGTAAAGAACCTTCATGGATTAGAAGAAATTCCTTCTAATAGACCATTAGTCTAAAAAAAAAATATAAGATCAATGATCTTTATATAAAAAAGAAAACAGTGCTTTGCACTTCTTGTGAACCTTTGGTTCTTTAAAAACAATGTAAAAAAAAATAAAAGAATAGTGCTTTGCACTTTTGTGAACCTCTGGTTCTTCGAATAAAGAAGAAATTTATTTTTCTTTGATCTGATCTAGATCAAGAACTTAAACAGTGCTTTGCACTTCCTTTCTGGAATCTAAAAAGATTTTTAGTGCTTTGCACTTCCAAGTTGCGCCGCTGCGCTCTTAAGAGAGCGCCACGTGTCGGCCATAAAACCACTTGCGCTAAGCGCCCTTAAGATAGAACTTTGCTCTCTGGAATTGGCGCAACTCGCCGAGAGCGCGCCACGTGTCAGCAACGCAATAGCGCAGCGCAACAGCGCATTGCACTGCGCTAGCGCGCTTGCGCTAGTGCGCTTGCGCTCATCAAAACACGACACGTGTCATCACCATATGGACTTGCGCTCATTACTTAGCGCAAACGCAGATGCATTCAAAAAAGGGCCAAGCCCAATTAAAAGAAGGCCTAACAGGCTCAACAAAGCGCAAATGCATTATTTTAAGGGGCAGAGCCTAAACAAGAACAGATGCTTTGCATCATTTATAAATGGGCAGAGCCCAAACAAAAATATTCAGAATGCTATGCATTTTTAAAAAAAAAAAAAGGGCAAAGCCCAAACAAAGTAGATACTTCGCAAATGGGCAGGGCCTAAAATAAACTGATATCCTATGTCTTCTGTGGGTAGAGCCTAAATAAAAAAAATGCCATGTTGAAATGGACTTAGCCCAATCGTGGCCATAAGTCCTTAAATTAAATTGACTGAGTACAGCTGCTCTCCTAAATCAATCTACATCCGGTTCGAGGGTACATCTCCGAACTCCTTTGACATCCGTCGTTGTAATTCCTCAACGACGTCAAAGAGGTGACGGGTCCCAACGACCACACATCGATATGGACTGCGGGGTCCTTAAACTCGTAGACCGAAACGTCCCTAAACTAATAATGGACCGAGACGTCCTTAAACTAATGATGGACCACTACGTCCCTAAACTGGCATCGGACCGAAATGTCCCTAAACTAATGACGGACCACCACGTCCCTAAACTGGCGATGGACCGAGACGTCCCTAAACTAATACTGGACCGAGACGTCCCTAAACTAAAATCGGACCGAAACGTCCCTAAACTAATGACGGACCACTATGTCCCTAAACTGGCGACGGACCGAAACGTCCCTAAACTAATAATGGACCACCACGTCCCTAAACTGGAATATGGACCGCTACGTCCCTAAACTGACACGATAGGGCCCAAACGCTCTTTTGTCGGATCTAAACGGTCCTGTCTAAGTTGATCTTAACCCCAAATACGGTTAACGTGTCCTTAGACATCTAAATAAACAATAAAATCCCAAACCAACTTTGGTTCAAGGGTACATCTCGGAACTCCTCAGACGTATGTCGTTGTAATCCTTCAACGACGTCAGAGAGGTGACGAGTCCCGACGGCCGGATAATTAAATCAATCACTACGTCAGGTCGATCTTAGTCCAAAACAGGACTAGCGTATCCTTGATGAATGTTTAAGTTGATCCTAGTCGCAACGCGACTAATGCATCCTTAAACTAAAAACACCAAACCCAAATCTAAGCAAATACGGATTTGGACTAATCCACGCCCTACGGGCGACGGCATTACTCAGTCTCCGTATACAATCCACGGGCAACCACAAACAAAATAAACATACACGACACGAAGTGAAATTCTGGAGAAGGAGAAAGTTGTTATCGCAACGCGATAGCGTAATTAACTGCAGGGGCTTGCGCCTGCAGGGAAGAGCGTCCCCACAATCAAAAACCCCTCACCCTGAGGGGGAATCTGACAAAGTCTGCTACATTGGCCGCATCCGTCTAAACCTCCGATACTCGGTGCCATAAATCAACTTGGCATCTTCGGAGAGATAGACGGATAAAACCAAATAGCATCTGCCCCGAACCTCAGGCACGGACGTGAAGTCCTGGCCGCCGTTCGGAGGGGAACAGATTCTAGTTAATGCAAAGTAATATATCAAATATATAATTATGCATTAAATCATTAAATCAACACTTGATTTAATGATCCGGTCATATCGCATATAACCGACTAATATCTACAGTAACAACTTATCGAATCAACACTTGATCCGATAACCCGGCTATATCGCATATAACCGATCAATGTCACAAATCGCGAGAATCGAATACAGTATCACATACTGGTATCATTCTCGGTCCCGCACATATCTCATATGCGCTCCTATTTCGTTTCGCTTGAGCCAGGAAACCTCTGTGTAGGACTCTAAAGACTCGTCAATACGCCGGCAGCAGATGATGATCATATCAAACACCCGCAAGCCGCAAGCGGTCTGCTAAACGTAACGGCCACCCGGGTATTGAGCGATCAGAAGATCGACGAGCAAGCCCGCACACACTCCAGTGAATCCAACCAGTAACACTACCATACAGTCCGGTCTTATCGTCTGATATGTCGCATATCTCGCCTAGGGGTGGTAAGCGTCAGACCCCAATAGCTCGATAAGTCGTGTCGATATGAGGTCTATAACAATTCGAGAAACTACTGGTAACACTTACCAGTAAATCTCAGCAACCCTGGCCAGGGATTTCCTGTTATAGCCAATCGAACATAGCGCAACATCAACCCCCTATACCGGAAGAGACGAATCCCCTCCTATCGCTCATTGCCTCCATGTGACTCGGGACTGTACCCAAAAACCACCGTTTTGCACGCCCTCTTGGACGTGGTAAGATGGAAATCAAAGCACAGTGGGAACCACACAAGACTCTATGACGATCTCGGGTCAACAGACTACTCTGTATCAGTGTCACCAGAGAACTGCCATCTGACGTAAGGTATAATACCATCTGGGAGTTCTCGGCGAGTCCGTCCAGTGTACCCAGTCTCTACTGAGCACCCGTATATCATCTCTGATGTCAAACACCAATGGATATGGGATCATCCATCGCCCATCTGTATGGGTCGAGAAGGTATACGCTAGTCTACTCTGGTATATCGATGCCCCGTCTCGATACACCCACGACTAGGGACTTTCAAGGATGTACTTATGGACTACCATGTCCCCACTAGTATGATCCGCATCATAGTCCAGGTAGTCAAGTACACATCCTAAGGGCTTTACCAACATGTAACAGAGAGACAATTAGTATACACGTTAAGGTAAAGTTCAACCAGATAGCATACTATCATGTCGAGTAAGAAAGTCCTCCCTATATATGTCCCAGCATCCACTACAATATACATCCAATGTACAGTAATGGCCTCTAGGGCATACATATAACTAACAATCTCCCACTTGCACTAGGGCCATCTGATAGCAGTGGTTGTAGTATCTCATACTCAACCATCCCATAAAAATCTCTCTCTGGGAACAGGCCTTTGTGAGTGGATCCGCTGTGTTGTCCTCTGAGTCTACTCTCCTGACCTCGATCCCCTGGAGATCAACCATCTCCATGATCAGGTGATACTGCCTTAGAATATGTCTGGATCACTGATGGGACCGGCGTTCCTTGGCATAAGCCATAACTCCATTGTCACACAATGGGAGGAACGTAGTTCATCTCATGAACCAATATACACCCAAACAGCCTCTTCGGTAGCATCTTAAGTAGCGATATATCCAGCCTTTATCGTCTAGTATGTCGCGGTATCTAGCTTGGAACTCTTCCAACATACCGTCCCTTTACTGAGGGTAAAGACAATGCCTGTGACCGACTTTCAGTCGTCCTTATCACTCTGGAACCCTTCCAGTGATTCTCCCCAGGATCGATTGATACCATCTCACTACAACTAGTGAGAATCCTAACATCCATTTAGATCTATCTCATAGATCCAAAACCCAGGATTTAGGAGGTATCACTTTGATCCTATATGGAGAATCATTGTGATGAGCGGAGATTGACCGAGCGTAACATAGGAAACTCCTTCCCTATCAAGAGCATGTCATCCACGTACTCTATGAGGATCGTCACCATACTCCCTACTACCTTTTTGTTTATACAAGGTTCATCTACCATTTTGATGATGTCAAACTCTTTGACTACCGCATCAAAACAGATGTTCCAACTCCGCGATGCCTGCTTTATCCTATAAAGCATCTTGCACACGTTTCCGTCGCTCCTATTGTCTACGAAGCCCTCTGGCTATGTACTTATAGACGCTCTCTTCTAAAACATCATTTAGAAAAGCAGTCATGGCACCCAACCGCCAGATATCGTAGTCATGGTACGTAGCCGTGGCAAGTAGGATCTGGATGGACTTAAGCATAGCTACTTGAAAAGGTTTCATCATTATCCACGCCTGGTTGATGACGAAAACCTTTAACAAGTCTAGCTTTGAAAGTCTTAACGTTTCCATCTACACCAAGTAATCTTCTCAAGATATACTTGCTCCTGATGGGGATTTAACCCTTCAGATATAGCAACCAAAGTCCATACTTTGTTGGTGTATGAGGATTCCATCTCAGTTCACTAAGCATCCAGCCATTCTTACAGAGTCCCACTCCTGATGGCCAGCTCGAAACTAGTTGGGTCATCATCTTATAATGCAATCCTCGCTCCCACTGTCATAGAGAAACCGAAATATCTCTCAGGTGGGTGAGGAACCCTACTAGATCGGCGGAGAGGCCGAGGTTCGTTGGAATCTACTGAATCCTTTGGTTCTTTCAAATCTTCTACTGTAGTTTGTATAGCTGGAACCTTTCCAGTTCTACATAACTGACCTTGCCTCGAGCTTGTCCGGATTATGCTTTTAGACATAGCCCGGACAACCCCAAATCTTAACCAACTTAAGATATGGGCTCTTTCCTTATCATATCAAATATGAAGTGGTAGGCAACTGATTTGATTTGAACCCTATTCAATAGGTATGCAGCTTCTCAAGTGCATAACTCCCAAAAGGAAATAGGTATCTCAGTAGTACTCATCATAGAGCACACCTTATCATATAGGGTGTGATTGCTCCGCCCCGATATACCATCATGCTATGGTGTATACAGAGGAGTAATGCTGAGAGAGAATCTCATTCTCCTTTAGAATAGTCCAGGATTTCCGTGCTCAAGTATTCTCCTCCTTGATCTCATCATAGGACATAATACTTATACCCGTATTGGTTCTCTACTTCTAACTTATATTCTGTGAATATCTCAAAAGGTTCAGACTTGTGTTTCAACAGGAACATATGTATGAATCTTGAGAGATTATCAGAGAACGTAATGAAGTATAAAGAACCGGTCCTGGCATGTGTAGACAGGGGACCTACATACATCAACATGTATCATCCCAAGAGTTCATTAACTCTTTCTCTGTTTCCAATAAACAGAGCTTTGGTCATCTTATCTCTATGACATGACTGGCAAGTTTCACAAGATGTAAATTCAAACTCATTTAAATATGCATCTTTATGTAACTTCAGCTAGTCGGGTCACATTGATATGACCTAGTCTACAATGCCTCAAGAAGGATTCGTTCATTTCTGAACTCTTCCTCTTGTGTGTGTTCCGTATACTAAAGAACTGTAGTTTGATTTAGAACATCAACGCTTTTAGATAACGTGCCTGAACCGATCAACTTTTGATATAGGAAATGTTCAAAACATTATCCAACAATACAAAATTATATCCTTTCTTTACTAATAAAGAGACTGATATGATTTTGTATATCAGGTTCGGTATCTAATAACATTCGTTCAGAATCAATGTATTGGTAATACAGGGTGACAGTGACCAACAGACTTGGCTGCAACTCTTGCCCCGTTTTCTGCCTCATGAAACTTATCACCTGTTCTCAGTCCTCTACCTTTCTGTAGCCCTATGTAACAGATTAATCCTGATCTGGTATCACATACCCAGGACGTAAAGGATACTGAGAAACAGTTCTTTGTAATGAACACACCCGAAGATGATGCATCAGCATGCACTCTCTTCGTTTGGGCGGCACGGGAAATCTAGTATTCCCCAATTTCCTGCTCTGTCTTATAACAATTATAAGTTGGAGCGGGACCAACGTTCCCCAGCTCAGTATAACAAGCGGGTTCGGTCAATAATCCGTTTTATTATCTTGATTAAGGCGTGATATGGTCGCTACCAGGAGAGAGAGAGAAGAAAACACTCAGCGTGCGCTCTTGCAAGAATAGATTGGTTATTATTTTATCTAATCAGGATGGCTCCCACTGCTTTTTATCAAATCTTCCTTCAAACCCTAAAAGGAAAGACTAGCCGGGATTAATTACACACTACAAGTTCGCCAATCTTTCAGCCAGGCCAGTGTCGGTACTTTGAGGGAGGTGCCCCGTGCTTTCGCACGGACCTAATTAATGTAAACCTCGTTTTCTCAGAGGCGTAACCTCGTTAACACCTTTCTAGACACCTACTTGATCGGCTAATTGTAATGTATAAAACTCTCCCAGGAGTAACTCTTACTCACAGCGGGTATCGGGATCCAACTATCTCATAGAAGGTATGCAATCTCATTGCAAATTTCAACACTTGAAATTCCCGATAATATTTTGCCCCGAACGATCTATGACCTTAACAAGGTCAACAAACCATAGACCGCAAGTCAAGTTCAACCCGTCATTTCTTGATTGAATCAAACCCACCCGCACGACCCTTGACAAGGTCAACAAGGCCGCACGACTACCCTAACCCAATCTGCATCATATGCATAAGCAGATAAATACTGGTTAGCTACCGCACACTGCGCCTTGACAAGGTCAACAAACGCAGCACGAATACTAAACAGGATTTATCTGAAATGACGGAGGGCTACGACAGGTTTTTCTGAAAACCTATTGCGTAATGAACTTGATATCGTTGTAGGATCGAATGAATTTTGAAATGGAGTGTTTTTGAGGCTTTTCTAGTTTTGCTAAAGGAGTCACTCCCGGTGAAGGGATCGTCGGTCCTTTCCTCGTCGAATGAGGTGCGGGATATATCATATATATCACTGTGCAAAGCAAAAACTCTTAAAAGCAATCAAAAGACAAACCGAGAGTTGTAGCATCTGCCAGTTATTGCTAAAGGAGTCACTCCCGGTGAAGGGATCTCGGTCCTTTCCTTATCGAATAAGGTGCAGGATATATCACATATACCTCTGTGCAAAGCAAGAACTGTAGCTACCTATTTTAATTTTGAAATTCGATTCTACAACATCTTAGGTTTCTTTTACTTTCATTAATCACATTAATGAAGTCCCATCATTTAAGTACCTAAACATCACAGATAAATACGACGTACACTTATGCCATCCGCATTCGCCTCGATGTCCCCTCGTGCACCGTTAGGTTAGGTAACTAACGGCAGAGCGGGGCAGGGCTAGCGCGGGTGTAAAACATAAGTAACGCCTATATAATATATCATATATACTATATACAGTATCTATCACAGAACATATCACATGATCACATCACAGATATCGCAGCAGAAGAATCATATGAAATATTGGATATACTAGGACGTCCATGTTTTCAATACGAGCCAGTATAAAACACGGATTCCACGGTCGCGATGAATAGCCAAACCCACACCCTTAGACCCCTACGAGAGCGGCAAGCAACCCTACCAATTCAAGAGTTAGGAGACCCGAACTCGACTCCTCGAGTTGGTCTCCCACTGGACTCCAGAACCCGGTTACTTGTGCTCCCCTCCTTGGGTCTATCCTAGTGCGGAAAAGTAAATAATATACAAAAGGTGACATCTTCCGCAACCTGGAAGTGCCCCAATAAAAGAATATTACATACAAGTTTTTACATGAATGAAAATGAAAAACACTCATCTCACATAAAAAACCCCGGCTATTCAAACACGACGATCCAATATAACATATCCAGCAACACATAACATCACATGTCATCAACGTAAGTAAATATGCGCATCCCAATTGTCGTTGACATATAGCAACGAAACCGGCGATATCACATATTACACTTACGGTCACAGAAAAGAAAAGTGTAAAACTACAACAGTTGGAATCCGCAACCTCCTCAGACATCGCATGCCTGACCAAATGAATTCCTTAGACATCGCATGCCTAACAATTATAAACCCCGCATTTTAGTCTCAAAATCAAAAACTCTTTTCAATATCAAGTCGGGCAATTCAATAAGATTCCCGACATCCTGATCGAATGCTCGTCGCAAACTTCAGTAGGCGGCCGCACCCCCGACGCCGTCGACGAAGTGCACCAAGGCGGAACACCGCTACCGCGAGCACCCGAACGGATGCTTTCGGCGACGGGGTTCTCCTACAGTCACTTGGTCGGGGCTATGGGGCGAGGCTGTCTATTAAGTTTACCCGGCGAGTATCCGCGTACGCTACGTGATTGCGACGGACTTTTGATCACATCAAAATTCCGTGGCAACCGATCAAGTGAGACTAAACTGCTATGTTTATAACATTCATTTAGTTATCTCATAACTTATTGTGAATTCCAATTATTGTATCCCATTCCAGATAATTAGAAAATGTTAAACTTTCCGATCGAACATACAAACACCCAAGTTTTCCCGATACAGATCAACACATGAAACAAGTCTAAAAACATTCAGTTCGTGCCTCAGTACCAACGGTCCAGCCGTAGAAGGGTCAAGCCAACGCCTCACATGTGGCACGCCGTACTGCCCCAAACCCGAAGGTTCAAAGGGCAGTTCAAGACGGTCACATAATCGAGTTAAGGTTTGTTGTCTTCTAGAGGGTCGATCGCGTTACTTGTACTACTTAGAACGTCTTTAAACCACGGAAAAATCCAACACTTGGAAATTTCCCGGCAGGGGAAAGATTGGGTATTTACATCCGGTCGAACTTCTTAACATATTCTAAAATATCCGGAAAGCCACATAGACAAAATCTGATACTCCGATCGAATCCACGAATTCCCCAATACAACCCAGAAATTTCAACTCTTGAATAAATATTAAAAATTCCCAGGAAAACCATCACTGAAAAGTAGGAGTTACTGTGCAAAATTCAATGCATGAAGAGACTAAATGAGCGCGGAACCGCCGCAATAGGCGGCTAATGCCGCGGTTCCGCCGCACTTTAGACAAATCATTAGGTAATTTTTGCACCGTAATTCTTAGAATTTCCTGCTGAATTTTTTAAGAATTTTTAATTTGGAAAAAACCGCTTTTTCAGAAAAAGTCCAGAGAGCATGGAAATATTGGGGTTTCGGTTCGATCGGACTTCAAACTTCGTCTAGACTTCGCCTAAGGCTCTAGCTAGGCTCTGATACCACTGTAGGGTTCCTAGGCACTCGCATGAGGTCTCACAGGGCATCAACCATGCCAATTTCAAAAATTAGAGGTGCCGAGAAACCCTAGTCTAGATCGTTGGCTAGAAGTTTAGGCGACAAAGCAACCAGTTAACTACTTAACTAAATGGTAAACGGAAATACAACCTTTGTAGATCCGGTCCTCCACCTCCACGGCTCCGTGATGAAGTCCTCTCCACTGTCAAAATCAAAATCCGGGCTCTAGCGTCGGCTTCATCGGAGAAATGGGCGGGCAAGGTCGTCGGCTTCGTGCCGAAGATGATCTACGTCGAGGCATCGCTAGATCAAGCTCCAACTTCACCAAGTCAAGAAACTTGTGAAGAAAACACACTCTACTACTTGGCAAGAGGTAGAGGATGAAGAAATAGGAAGTGGGTTCACTTTAGAATTGGATTTCTCACTCTCTTTCACAAGTTGCCATTGATGGAGGCAAGCTTGCTTCAATGTTGAAGATGAAGAAGAAGAAGATAAAGTTATGATAAGTTCATTCCAAAAAGAAAATTAAAAGAATACTTATCATAACCAAACCATGGTCAAGTGTAGAGAATAAATCATGGTTAGTGGGATGGTTAGGGTTAAGCATGAAGACAAAATGGTCACTTAGTCAAAGCTTCATGAACTTTCATTGTAAAACAAAACTAGCAACCATTTTCTTTTCTTTTGCCATTTCTTTTCCAAAATAAAATAAATGAAATAAATAAATAAATGAAAAAGAAAACCCTAACCATTACACAACCATGGTTTAATCTTTACACAAACCCTAGAGAGCATGTATCATCAAACATGATACAATCAAGTGCACAAAAAGTATATCACATATACAATGTGCACATCCGAGCGAGAAAATCCATTTAAAGTGAACCGATACTAGTTAATGCAGAGTAATATATCAAATATATAATTATGCATTAAATCATTAAATCAACACTTGATTTAATGATCCGGTCATATCGCATATAACCGACTAATATCTACAGTAACAACTTATCGAATCAACACTTGATCCGATAACCCGGCTATATCGCATATAACCGATCAATGTCACAAATCGTGAGAATCGAATACAGTATCACATACTGGTATCATTCTCGGTCCCGCACATATCTCATATGCGCTCCTATTTCGTTTCGCTTGAGCCAGGAAACCTCTGTGTAGGACTCTAAAGACTCGTCAATACGCCGGCAGCAGATGATGATCATATCAAACACCCGCAAGCCGCAAGCGGTCTGCTAAACGTAACGGCCACCCGGATATTGAGCGATCAGAAGATCGACGAGCAAGCCCGCTCACACTCCAGTGAATCCAACCAGTAACACTACCGTACAGTCCGTTCTGATCGTCTGATATGTCGCATATCTCGCCTAGGGGTGGTAAACGTCAGACCCCAATAGCTCGATAAGTCGTGTCGATATGAGGTCTATAACAATTTGAGAAACTACTGGTAACACTTACCAGTAAATCTCAGCAACCCTGGCCAGGGATTTCCTGTTATAGCCAATCGAACACAGCGCAACATCAACCCCCTATACCGGGAGAGACGAATCCCCTCCTATCGCTCATTGCCTCCATGTGACTCGGGACTGTACCCAAAAACCACCGTTTTGCACGCCCTCTTGGACGTGGTAAGATGGAAATCAAAGCACAGTGGGAACCACACAAGACTCTATGACGATCTCGGGTCAACAGACTACTCTGTACCAGTGTCACCAGAGAACTGCCATCTGACGTAAGGTATAATACCATCTGGGAGTTCTCGGCGAGTCCGTCCAGTGTACCCAGTCTCTACTGAGCACCCGTATATCATCTCTGATGTCAAACACCAATGGATATGGGATCATCCATCGCCCATCTGTATGGGTCGAGAAGGTATACGCTAGTCTACTCTGGTATATCGATGCCCCGTCTCGATACACCCACGACTAGGGACTTTCAAGGATGTACTTATGGACTACCATGTCCCCACTAGTATGATCCGCATCATAGTCCAGGTAGTCAAGTACACATCCTAAGGGCTTTACCAACATGTAACAGAGAGACAATTAGTATACACGTTAAGGTAAAGTTCAACCAGATAGCATACTATCATGTCGAGCAAGAAAGTCCTCCCTATATATGTCCCAGCATCCACTACAATATACATCCAATGTACAGTAATGGCCTCTAGGGCATACATATAACTAACAGGAAGTGAACAAGAAGTCGGTCTTCGACCGGCTCACTGCTACGACGGCCCCTATCAACGGGTCGTCCATTACCAAGCTAACAGCCTCTGTCTTTGCTAGGCTGGATCAAAACTCTGAGGGGCCCACCAAGAAGCCTGTGAATCCCAAGGTGGCTGTCCCAAGGAAGGCAATAGCCGCTGCTCCAGAAGTCGTCAAGGCGGCTTCCCCTGTCAAAGAGTCAGTCTTTCCAAGATTGACTATTCCTGCTCCTGCCCCTGCCCGAGGATCTGTCTTCGACAGGTTGAATATCATCCCTCAAAGGACAACCTCAGTCTTTGAGAGGTTAACACCAGCGACGCCTCATTCAGACAGGGGGCAAAATGAAGCTGTCTCTATCTCCGAGCCAGTCCCAACGGCTCGTCATGCTCGACGTTGCTATTGGCGACGAGTGAGGAAGGCAGGGGGCAACTCCCCCTTAGGGCTAACTCCACCGGCTCCAGTGGTGGAGGTCAACGCTGCTGTTCCAACTGGGAACAGCTTTGAACTACTGAGGAGGGTACGTAAGAACTCTCCAACCGCTACATTGAAAAGATCTCCTCCGCCCGCGGAGAGAGTTCCGGAAACAAAGCAAGAACAGCCCCCTCAACGGCTGTCCTCAAAAATATACAGGGTTTGGCGAAGAATTCAAGACTCCGTGATCGATCCAGATCACTCTCGTCAACAGAAGAAGGCGAAAGTACAAAAAGAAAAGGACCGTCCTATTAAACAGCAAAGGACGACAATTACTAGGGTGCCCACTGCAACGGCCCCTTCAACTTCAACGGCCCACAAAAGAAGAAGGCCGGAGAAAACCCCCATGCCCATGGCAAATGCCAAAGATGGTGAACCTAAACGCCCTAAGTCTGGGGGCACAACAGTTCATACAGTATACATGGCGTCAGGAAAGGAGGACAGCCGTGCATCCACGGGTCATAGGCCGCTCACACGGTCAATGACCAAGGCTCAGGAGCAACAGAAAAAGCTCTAGGAGACGATGAACGCAATGGCCGCACTTACTGGGCCAAAAGAAAGCCCTGAAACGTCTTCAGATGAACGCCAAGAACAAGAAACCGACGCCGAATTCCTTCGACGAATATTGGAGAAGAAGGATAAAGAGGCTGCTGAACAAGCAGCCAACATAAAGCGTATGGGCCTCCTGTTCCAAGACATGGTAGGGATGAAGATCCAGCAGGATCCTCCGGCCGAAGATCCCCAGATCATCCTTGAAGACGATAAGGGAGAAACGTCGAATCCTCCACCGGCTCTGTCAACAGCCAAGGAGGAGGCGATCTCCAAAGCCGACCTGGACGAATATATAGCTCAGCAGATCCGGGTTCATCAAGCGACTGAAGCAGCAGGACAGGTCGTAAAAACGGGGCGACCGTATCCAGGCTGGTACGACCAGATCAAGTACCCGCAAGGTTACACGATACCAAAATTCCACGTGTATAAGGGGATTGGCAATCCTCACCAGCATGTCGCCCAGTTCAGGGCGCTTTGCGGCAACACTGGTGATGATGATAAATTGTTGCTCCGCCAGTTCGTTGGTAGCTTGTCAGATACGGCGTTCGAGTGGTATTCCGAGCTCCCGAATGACTCTATCAAAACCTTTGCTGAAATGGAACTGCTGTTTACCCAACGTTTCGCGAGTGCCAGCGAGCGTACCCCGATGACGGCACAGATTAACGCCAGGGTAAGGCCAGGCGAGACATGGGTTCACTATGCTATACGGTGGCGGAACTTATGGTCAAAGCGCGAGCAACGCATTGAAGAAGCTCCTGCAGTGGGTATGTTTGTGGGAACCCTTGATCCGCAAGCAACCATCTCGCAATTTATGATGTTCTTCAAACCGACTACCTTCCAGGCCTTGATTGACAAGCTAGCGCAAATGGATCAGATGGGCCATAGACCCCCTCTTCCAAAGCCGGACTTCCGAAATGAAAAGGGGAAGGGGAAAGCGATCGTTGTCGCTAATACTCAACAACAGCCGAGTAACTCAAAACCGGTTGTTCGACAGAATAATATGCGTCCGCAGGTACCCCTTGGGGAGAGACTAGGACGTCCTTATTCGTTTCCCCGAGATAAGGCGCGAAGATTATTCGAGCTGGCGTTGCGCAACCGACTCATAAATCTGCCGGATCCAAAACGTCCGTCGCAACCAAATGATGTCAACGATCCCAACTACTGCCCCTATCACCGAGTACTGGGTCATCAGATCGAAGATTGCTACGTCTTCAAAAATTGGCTCGAAAACCAGTACCAACAGGGTAAGTTCACGCTATCCGATAGGTAGAAGGTGAATCCGCCGCAACCTCACGCCTCTGAGAGGATGAATATGCCGGGGGCAACGTGCTCTCTCGTCGAAGAAACCTCATGGGAGGTTGTGCTGTCACCTAAAACAAAGAGGATGCTGAACGATCTTCAAGCATACCCAACGATTAGGTGGAAGAACCCGTTGGAACCTCAGATCATTGAGAGAATGTTGAAGCCGCGTCCAACTCAAAAGATCGATAGTAGTGGCCCAAGCACTCACAACCAACCGTCAAAATCTTCGAAGAAGAAGAAGAAGAAATCCAAGAAGCCCGTGAAGCCTGGCGACGAGCGCACGGACTTACAAAAACAAATTGACGCGCTGGGGGAATACAACCAGAAAGCGCGGACTCCCATTACACTCCAAGAGTTCCTCAACCACGCCTTTCAAGAAGAAGATGAGGGAGACAGCTCGTCGGATGAATCTGAAGAATACGTGGCGAGCTGTCATACGATTTCCCATTTGTTTACAGACGATGAGGAAATTCCTTGCGCTGGGAAGCTAGGGACGGACCCTGAACCAGAAATTCTGCGACCGTCAGATGGGATGATCAATGCTTTCCTGAATGAGATTCGTCTGA
The DNA here is from genome assembly GCA_030015575.1 of Agapanthus africanus. Lineage (NCBI taxonomy): Eukaryota > Viridiplantae > Streptophyta > Magnoliopsida > Asparagales > Amaryllidaceae > Agapanthus > Agapanthus africanus. The sequence continues at coordinate 469,676,401 of JASDDO010000016.1, read as the reverse complement.
AAGTAAAAGCCAATCAAGAGCGTGAGATGGCCATACTGGAAGGAGCCAAACACCGCCGACTAGACGAAAGAGTCGAGGCACTCCCATCAAATCAAAAGACATCCGCTGCCGATAAAAACAAATTCAAGACGAGGAAAAGGTTCGCCAAAGCCCTATCATTGGGAATGAAGCTACCACCCTCTGAAGAAAACACTCTCGGTGGAATAGAGACATATCCTAATTATTGCCTATATCATCAGAAGATCGCACACGCTACTGAAGACTGTGACTCCTTTAAGTATTGGTGGCAAGGGTATGTCACTCATAGGCATTACATCAAAAGAACAAAGCGGGAAGCTCGTAGACGGCAGGAGAATACGACAGATGAGCATAAAAGAGTCGCCGGCAATTGCCACAGGAATGACCCCAATGAAGAAACAGCCTTCAACCCTCTCTTCAAGGGATCCGTCTCTGAAGAATTGAAGAGTCATGAGAACATTCATCCGTGCAAGGGCGTACTACCCGGAAAGAATCACGGACCCGCAAATGATGGAGCGAACAAAAGGGATAAAGGAAAAGGAAAAATGACCTTCGTCGCCAATACTCAACAACAGCCGAGCAACTCAAAATCGGTTGTTCGCCAAAACAACATACGCCCACGCCCATCACTCGAGGAAAGACTGGGACGTCCTTACTCGTTTCCCCAAGATGAAACGAGGAAACTGTTTGAACTGACAGTACGCAACGGATTCGTCAATCTGCCGAATCCGAAACGTCCGCTACAGCCGGGAGATGTCAACGATCCTAATTACTGCCCCTACCATCGAGCAGTAAGTCATCCGATCGAGGACTGCTTCATTTTCAAAAATTGGATTGAAGACCAGTACCGACAGGGCAAACTCACGCTGTCCGAAAACTGGAAGGTGAGCCCGCCACAACCACACGCTCCGAGAAAGATGGATATGCCGGGGGCATCATGTACAGTCATAGAGAAAGCCCCATGGACCGAAAAGTCAGTAAACTAGAGATTCCCCTCGAATACGGCGACGGTGGACCGCAACGTCCTTAAACTAACGGCGGACCGCAATGTCTTTAAACTAACGGCGGACCGCAACGTCTTTAAACTAACGGCGGACCGCAATGTCTTTAAACTAACGGCGGACCGCAACATCTTTAAACTAACGGTGGACCACAATGTCCTAAAACTTGCAAACGACCGAAACGTCTCTAAACTACTGCAGCAACATCCTCAGGCTGACACAAAAAAAAACGGTATGTCCATGAGCAAAATGGGCACGGATGAAAACCCGAAAGGGCTCCGTGAGTAAAAAAACAGGGTTACCGGCGAGTGTTCGTGAAAACCCGAAAGGGCGCGACCTTGTAAAAAAAAATAAAAAAGAATAAAAAAAAAACGGTATGGCCATAAGCAAAATGGGCACGGATGAAAACCCGGAAGGGCTCCGTGAGTAAAAACAGCAGGGCTACCGGCGAGTGTTCGTGAAAACCCGAAAGGGCGCGACTTCGTAAAAGAAGAAGAAAATAAAAAGAACAAAAAAAAACGGTATGTCCATAAGCAAAAAGGGCACGGATGAAAACCCGAAAGGGCTCCGTGAGTAAAAACAGCAGGGCTACCGGCGAGTGTTTGTAAAAACCCGAAAAGGCGCAACCTCGTTAAAAGATACTTCTAGGGTCCTCTCGACCTTGTAAGGAGAAACTACCCGCTTGAGATCCTTACAACTCACAAGGGGGCAACACACTTAGGTATCCTCACGATACTTAGGGAGAAATTACACTTGCGAGATCCTCACGACTCGTAAGGAGAACTCTCTTATGGGACCCTCACGGCTCATAAGATTTGAAAGTCTTAACTTACAGAGACCTAAACCTGTGCTTAAGCAACCCCCACAATCTCCGATACTGTCCTACAAGTGGCTCAATACTGATTCTTGTATACAATCCATGGGCGCGAATAAACATTTCCCTAACCAAGTCCCATCCGTGACTAGGGATATGTACGCATGATAAACAACCCTTATAAGTCCTCTCGGCTTACAAGGAGAAAACCCTCTTGTAGGATCCTTACAACTTACAGAGGAACATACACTTAGGAATCCTCACGATTTCTAAGGAGAAAATACACCTACAAGATCCTCACGACTTGTAGGGAGAAATACCTTTGTGAGACCCTTACGGTTCACGAAGTCAAAAGCCTTAGTCGACAGGACTTTAACCCTGTTCGCTAAGCCACCTTTGTTCGACATCGACAGAGGCGAATGATGATTCGCTCCTGGCGATACCCCAGTAGTAGCGGTGCTGATGCCGAAATCGGTGTCTAATTCCAGGCTTACAGCGAAAAGCCAGTAGGCCGCACATGCATACGAAATAGCCGAAATGATGGGGCAACTTGCAATAAAAAGCAGCAAGTAAAAACGTATGTACACAAAATAGCCGAAATGATTGGGCAACTCGCAATAAAAAGCAGCGAGTAAAAATAAAAATAAACAGCCGAAATGATTGGACAACTCGCAATAAAAAGCAGCGAGTAAAAATAAAAATAAACAGCCGAAATGATTGGGCACCGCGAAGAATAGCCGAAATGATTGGGCAATCGCGACCTTCGCGATATAAAAGCTGAAATGATAGAGCATCGCGGAAATAAAACAATAAAAAGAAATATATGAAACCTTTTGCCCTACAGTTAAGATCACATCGATCCCTATATACAATCCAAGGCACAAACAAAGAGAGAACCACACTTTCCCAACAGGCTCCGCCATAAAGTTAAGCCAAATCTCGACGATTCACCAACAGCCTGGAGACCAACGGTGGCTTTCCCCCTCATTCGAGCAGGACACGGACGTGACATCACCAATCGGAGCCACGGCAAAGTCCCCAGTTCCAAGACTCTACGGTTCACAGACAACCTAAAGTCAATCAAAGACCTCCGTCTCGGAAACAAGTCAACAGCGACCTCCGTCCCGGAAACAAGTCAATCAAAGACCTCCGTTTCGAAAACAAGTCAACAGCGACCTCCGACCCGGAAACAAGTCAATCAAAGACCTCCGTCTCGGAAACAAGTCAACAGCGACCTCCGACCCGGAAATAAGTCAATCAAAGACCTCCGTCTCGGAAACAAGTCAACAGCGACCGCCGACCCGGAAACAAGTCAATCAAAGACCTCCGTCTCGGAAACAAGTCAATCAAAGACCTCCGTCTCGGAAACAAGTCAACAGCGACCTCCGACCCGGAAACAAGTCAATCAAAGACCTCCGTCTCGGAAACAAGTCAACAGCGACCTCCGACCCGGAAACAAGTCAATCGAAGACCTCCGTCTCAGAAACAAGTCAACAGCGACCTCCGACCCGGAAACAAGTCAATCGAAGACCTCCGTCTCGGAAACAAGTCAACAGCGACCTCCGACCCGGAAACAAGTCAATCGAAGACCCCCGTCTCGGAAACAAGTCAACAGCGACCTCCGACCAGGAAACAAGTCAATCGAAGACCCCCGTCTCGGAAACAAGTCAACAGCGACCTCCCACCAGGAAACAAGTCAATCGAAGACCTCCGTCTCGGAAACAAGTCAACAGCGACCTCCGACCCGGAAACAAGTCAATCGAAGACCTCCGTCTCGGAAACAAGTCAACAGCGACCTCCGACCCGGAAACAAGTCAATCGAAGACCTCCGTCTCGGAAACAAGTCAACAGCGACCTCTGACCCGGAAACAAGTCAATCGAAGACCTCCGTCTCGGAAACAAGTCAACAGCGACCTCCGACCCGGAAACAAGTCAATCGAAGACCTCCGTCTCGGAAACAAGTCAACAGCGACCTCCGACCCGGCAACAAGTTAATCGAAGACCTCCGTCTCGGAAACAAGTCAACAGCGACCTCCGACCCGGAAACAAGTCAATCGAAGACCTCCGTCTCGGAAACAAGTCAACAGCGACCTCCGACCCGGAAACAGGTCAATCGAAGACCTCCGTCTCGGAAACAAGTCAACAGCGACCTCCGACCTGGAAACAGGTCAATCAAAGACCTCCGTCTCGGAAACAAGTCAACAGTGACCTCCGACCCGGAAACAGGTCAATCAAAGACCTCCGTCTCGGAAACAAGTCAACAGCGACCTCCGACCCGGAAACAGGTCAATCAAAGACCTCCGTCTCGGAAACAAGTCAACAGCGACCTCCGACCCGGAAATAAGTCAATCAAAGACCTCCGTCTCGGAAACAAGTCAACAGCGACCTCCGACCCGGAAACAAGTCAATCAAAGACCTCCGTCTCGGAAACAAGTCAACAGCGACCTCCGACCCGGAAACAAGTCAATCGAAGACCTCCGTCTCGGAAACAAGTAAACAGCGACCTCCGACCCGGAAACAAGTCAATCGAAGACCTCCGTCTCGAAAACAAGTCAACAGCGACCTCCGACCCGGAAACAAGTCAATCAAAGACCTCCGTCTCGGAAACAAGTCAACAGCGACCTCCGACCCGGAAACAAGTCAATCAAAGACCTCCGTCTCGGAAACAAGTCAACAGCGACCTCCGACCCGGAAACAAGTCAATCGAAGACCTCCGTCTCGGAAACAAGTCAATCAGCGACCTCCGCCTTGGAAACAAGTCAATCAGCGACCTCCGCTTCGGAAACAAGTCAACCGACGACCTCCCCGGCGGAGCTATACTTCAACTTAGAAACAAGTCAACTCACCAACCACTTACGGATTCTCTTGATTTGTAAGGGGGGAAATTCTCTTATAAGATCCTTACAACTTATAAGAGAAAATACACTTAGAAATCCTCACGATTCCTAAGGAGAAAACCCACCTACGAGATCCTCTCGATCCGTAGGGAGAAAAGTCTCTATGAGACCCTCACGGCTCATAGAGTTGAAAGGTCTTAGGCAGCAGATCTGAACTTGCGGCCTAAGCCATCGCTATCTTTTGGAAGAAACTAAGTTATCTGCCAATTATGATTATCAAGTCAACATGCTGATAATAAAAGAAAGAAGAAAGCGACAGAAAGAACACCTGATTGGCGTTTAATCAAGCATTTGAGACACACTCATTCACGCATGTGCAAAAAACTCAGTACGAGAAATAAGACAAGTTGGGATAAAAAAATTTCGTTTATATTGCCAAAAATCCTTACAATCATGAAAGCAGTAAATGAGAAATAGATTCTACAATGGAATAACCTCAGATCCAGGGCATGGATTGAGGAATTCAAAAGTAAGGCCTTCCAGAGTTCTTCTGGCCTTTCTGATTATCCTCGTGCGCAGCCTCTCGCGCTCCTGTGTGTCAAGGTCTTCGGCAAGGCCCCCTATCTTTTGATAAGCAGCGATTATCGTCGTCTGCTGGAAAATTTGATGCAGGATGTCGATAAGGTTATCCCGCCGCTTCTTCGAGATCAGCCCCGACATGTACACTGAATGCACCTTGTCTTCGGCATCATCCAGCGCATTGAGCGGTAAGGCCTCGTGGAACCCCGGGAGTGCTCTCCAAATCGCTCCCAGCACAACTTTCAGGAAAGCAGAGCGGCGGGGGAGCAGCCAACCAACACGTGTGTTCAAACGACCTATGACTTCCGCACACTGGGCATCCGTAAACTCCTGGTCTTGTTGGCGGCCATGTACACGGATATCCTCGTAGGTGATGAATTCATGCAGACTGTATAGACGCACCGCCATAACGCCTGAAGGAAACATCAATGGAAGATTAGCGATAAAAAAAAGGAGGGACACAGAAAGTTAAAACTCCTCGAGAGCAATGCTCTACGAATAGGGATGACGCCTATCAAATTCAATAATAAGGGAAATTTAAAGAAATCCTCCGAGAACTCTGAGATCATTACTATTAATGATACAATCCATTAAATACAAAACTCCATTTTTTAATTTTCATTATCCAAACTCTTAAGAGTTCATCTTTTTTTAGATCAAAGAGATCTGTGTTTTGCCAAAGATGCAAGGTTCTGTTCATGGGTTAAGAAACCCTGAAACAAATTCCTAAGAGCAAGGCTTTATTTGGTGAAACCCCAAAAGGGTTTTCTTTAGATCAAAGATCTATGAGAGCAAAGCTCTATTAATGGAAATTGATTTAAGTCAAGACTGATTCTTACTTAAATAGTTTCTGTTAAAGAAAATCTAACTCAAAGAGTTCTCAAAGGCAAGAGCAAAACTCTGAAGTTTTTGAAAGTAAAAAATCTTAAAGATGATAATCATCTGTGTAGGACCAAAGGTCCTATTTATAGGCATCAAGTGCCCTTTCAACTTCTAAAAGTTGCCGCAACGGTTGGAACCTACCACCGTTGCGCTTGCATTTGGGGCCACGTAAGCACAACGGTGGGGGGGCATTTGTTTACCCCAATCAGAGCAAAACTCTGTTCAAATTCCAAGGTGGGAAAAGAAGCAATACTTCTGTTTTCCTCCAATCAGATCAAAACTCTGTCTTGAAAATTAAAGTGAGAATTAAAGTTAAAATAAATGAAGCAACACTTCAGATCCCCTGCGCTGCGCGCAGAGCGCCACGTGTCAAAATCAGACACGTTAGCGCAGGGAGCATAGTGCCCAAGGCAGCGCATCTAATCAGAGCAAGGCTCTGTTGAAAATTCAAACTTTAATTAATTGAAGCAACGCTTCAGCTGACTTACGCTCTGCGCTGCGCGACACGTGGCAGCGTAGTTACGCTAGCGCAATTGCACTGCGCTCTGCGCTGCGCGCCACGTGGCAGCGCAATTGTGGCAGCGTAGTTGCGCTAGCGCAGTTGCGCTGCGCTCTACGCTGCGCGCCACGTGGCAGCGCAGTTGCGCTGCACTGTGCGCTGCTTGACACATGTCACACGCTGGGGCGCTTGCGCCAAACAGAATTAAAATTCTAAAAAAGATCTTTCTGTTCTTGTTAAAAACAAGAAGATTGCCTTCTGTAAAACAGAAGCCCTTGGATCAAAGATCCAACGGTAGGGAAAATTCTCCAAATCATTCAGAGAAAGATCTCTTTAACAAATTTAACTAATTTATGAGCACTATATAATGACCCCTAGACCTCAAATCAAAAGGAGGAACATTTTTGGTGAGAAATCAAAATTTCAAATAGAGAGAACTCTGAAGAAATCTCAAGAGGAAAAAAGGTAAAAACCTTTAAAAGAGAAGAATTTCTTCTAATAGATCATTGATCTAAGAACAAGATCAATGATCTTCAATAAAAAACAAATAAAAATAGTGCTTTGCACTTTTTATGAACCTCTGGTTCTCTGAGATAAGAAAAACAAGAGAAACTTGTTTTCTTTGATCTAAATTAGATCAAGAAAGCAAACAGTGCTTTGCACTTCTGTTATGATCCTTTGGTTCTTGAATCTAAAAGATACTTAAATTTGTAGTGCTTTGCACTTGCAAACTGCGCTGTTGCGCTCTTGGGAGAACGCCACGTGTCAGCATTTGAACAACTTGCGCTAAGCGCTTTTGAGATAGAGTATTGCTCTCTGAGATTGACGCAACTCACCAGAGCGCGCCACGTGTCAGCAGCGCAGCGCATTGCGCTGTTGCGCTTGCGCTCACCAGAGCATGACACGTGTCCTCACCACAAGCGCTTGCGCTCAGTGATTGGCGCAAAGCGCCTGACAAATGCAATGCATTTCTTTTCCTAAAGGGCCAGGCCCAAATCAAAAAGACCTAGCAGGCCAAAATAAATTGCAAAGCAATAGATGGGCAGAGCCCAGGTAAAATTGGTGCTCTGCATCATTTATAAAATGAGCAAAGCCCAAAACAAATTGATGCTCTGCATCCTTTATGGGCAGAGCCCAAACAAAAAATAAAAACAAATAAAAGTGTTGAACTTTTTTCAACTGGACTTAGCCCAATCATGGCCGTAAGTCCTCAAATTAAATCGACCGAGCACAGCTGCTCTCTCTTAAATCAATTTACCTCCGGTTCGAGGGTACATCTCTGAACTCCTCTGACACCTATCGTTGTAATCCTTCAACGACGTCAGAGAGGTGACGGGTCCCGACGACCACACATGAATATGGGCTGCAGGGTCCTTAAACTCGTGGACCGAAATGTCCTTAAATTAATGATGGACCACCACGTCCCTAAACTGGAACATGGACCACCACGTCCCTAAACTGGCGATGGACCACCACGTCCCTAAACTGGAACATGGACCACCACGTCCCTAAACTGGAACAATAGAGCCTCCAAACGCTCTTCTGTCGGATCTAAACGATCCCGCTTAAGTAGATCTTAGCCCCAAACAAGGCTAACGTATCCTTAAGCATTTCAACAGACTCCATATTCCCTAATCAACTTCGGTTCAAGGGTACATCTCTGAACTCCTTTGACACCTATCGTTGTAATCCTTCAACGACGTCAGAGAGGCGACGAGTCCCGACGGCCATAGATTAAATGGATCACCACGTTAAGTTGATCTTAGTCTCAAATGAGACTAACATATCCTTAACGAACGTTTAAGTTGATCTTAGCCTTAATACAGCTAACGTATCCTTAAACTAAAAACACCAAACCCAAATCTAAGTAAATACGGATTTGGACTAATCCACGTCCTACGGGCGATGGCATTACTCAGTCTCCGTATACAATCCACGGGCAACCACAAACAAAACAAACACACACGACACGAAGTGAAATTCTGGAGAAGGAGAAAGTGGCTACCGCGATGCGGTAGCGTAATTAACTGCAGGGGCTTGCGCCTGCAGGGAAGAGCATCCCCACAATCAAAAACCTCTCTAGCGAGGGGGAATCTGATGAAGTCTGCTACATCGGCCGCATCCGTCTAAACCTCCGATACACGGTGTCATAAATCAACTTGGCATCTTCGGAGAGGTAGACGGATAAAACCATATAGCATCTGCCCCGAATCTCAGGCAAGACGTCCTCACGTCGTCTCCGCCGCGCCGTTCGGAGGGGAACAGAGACTTCTGCAAAGAATACCATATCCTCATGAAGTTCGCCGCGATCGCGCATCCCCAATGTAACGGGCAGGCCGAGGTCGCTAACCGAGACGTCCTCCGGGGTCTCCGAACCCGCCTGGAAGGGAGACAAGGCAGTTGGGTCGAAGAGCTACCCCGGGTCTTATGGGCCCTGCGCACGTCAAAAAAGACCCCCACCAGGGAGACCCCTTTCAGCCTCTGCTATGGGACCGAAGCGATGGTCCCAGCGGAGATCGGGCTACCCAGTCACCTGGTCGAGCATTTCGACGATGACGCAAACACCATGGCACTACAAACCAACCTTGACATACTGTTGGAGAAAAGGGATCGACCCCAGATCAGAGCCGCCGCCTATCAACAGCAGACGGCCGATACTACAACGCTCGGGTGAAACACCGCTCCTTCAAGACCGGGGACCTAGTCCTGTGGCGGAACGAATTCATCGACCAAGGCAGGCTTCACAAGTTATCTCCAAAGTGGGAAGGTCCTTTCCTCGTCTCTGAGGCACTCCCCGGCGGAGCCTACCGCCTACAGGACGCGGACGGACGGAAGCTCCCGCGGCCTTATAACACCGAAAAGCTCAAGCTATACCAATGAGGTCAAAGCTAGCGAAGTGTCACACCCCAGCCACCCCTCGAGATTTCCCTTTAACAAGATGGTGTAAAGCGTTGTCTAAAATTCCTACCCATACGAATAAAGAAACGACGAATCTTTTCCCCCTGGTAGAGTTCCTCCTTTACAACGAAAAAGCCCTCCCAGAAGCGGTCGAGCCCGAGGATCCCTCGCTCGGCTATCCCCTGCGGGCAGCTTCCCTGCCGCAACGCCGGGGATCAAAAAGCCCTCCCAAAGGCAGTCGAGCTCGAGGATCCCTCGCTCGGCTATCCTTCAGGACAAAAGCCCTCGCTAAGAGGCACCGGGCAGTGGCCCTGCCCGGCCAAGGGTCCTTGGTAGGCTTCTTACAACCCTATAGCTCTTCCCGCGCCAAGGACCAAAGTCCTCCCAGAAGCAGTCGGGTCCTTGCTTGGCTATCCTCGGCTGGTAGCTTCCTGCCACTACCGACAAGGATCAAAATCCTCGCCAAGAGGCACTGGGCAGTAACCCTGCTTGGTCCCCTTCCTAAAGGATCAAAGCCCTCGCAAGAGGCAACCGAGCAGCTACCCTGCTCGGTCAAACTCCGGCTGGTAGCTCCCTTCCTGCGACGCCAGGGACCGAAACCCCTCACAAGAGGCGCCAGAGCGGCTGCCCCGCTCGTTCATCCCAGGCTGGTAGTTTCCTACCCACAACGCCAAAGGCCGAAGCCCTCGCCAAGAGGCAACCGCGCAGCTTCACTTCCCGGTCATTCTTAATGGCCTTCCGCAGTCCTTCCCGCGCTAAGGCCCAAAGTCCTCCCAGAGGAGGTCGAGCCCTTGCTCGGCTATCCCTGGCTGATAGCCTCCTACCACAACCGACAGGGATCAAAACCCTCGCAAGAGGCAACCAAACAGCCACCCTGCTCGGTCAAGCCCGGCCGGTAGCACCCTACCCCAACGCTAGCGGTCGAGGATCCAAGACACCCAGGAGGAATGTCAGGTTCATCCAAGTTTGAACGATCTCCCATCGACCTCGAGGGCCATGAGGATACCTCCGCGGCAGCGCTTGACACACTCACCGGCGAGTGATTGAAGTTAACTCGACAGGAGATCGCCAGAAAAATGGCCAACCTGACACGAAAATACGACAATACAAGCAAAGATATCCTGCGAACATCCTTCACACACAGAAGATGAAATGCAAACCAACGAAATAAATTTTTTTTCTCTTATCACCGAAGCAAAGTTGTTACAAAGGGTAGTCTGGGCCTCCCCTGCCCTACAAACTGCCCGGAGGCTTACTCCGGTCCCGTCATCGCTGGCATCTCGGCCCACCAGGGGCTCTACCGCCGGAGATATTTGCCGCCCGGGGCGCGCCCTGCTCCCCTCGCCATCTCCCACCGGAGGCCTTTCCACTGGAAGCGGAGCCCGAGCGCGGAGCTCACCATCATCGAACTCAGGAAGCCGTTCCTTCACGGCATCCAGGGCATTGTTCTATGCGACTGCAGAATACTCCCCAAGCTCGGCATAAAACTGCTCCGACGTCTTATAATCGGCCACAGCTTTCTTAGCCCGAACCTCGGCAACCCGGGCCACCATAAGGGCCGCCTTGGCATCTCTTCTGCTGGCGTCCCTATCTTTTTCCAGGGCCGCGAAGCGTTCGGCCATGTCTACCAGTTTCCTATCGGCAACCCGGAGAGACACATTCAGACGACGGAGGGCACCCCGAGTCGCCGAGTTGGCAAGTTCCGCAGCCTCCGCCCGGCCCGCCACAACGTCAGCCCTTGCCCTCTCCTGGCGCAGGTCACGTTGCAAAATCTCAACCTCCGAATGGAACGCCTCCACTGGCCTCGGAGCGTGGAACGCCCCCTCGGCCTCCATGCGAGGGGCAAGGGTGTAGTGTTGAAGAACCTGACGGAAAGCCGATGAGAAACCAGGAGGCCCCCAAGCCAAGGGAAGGTGTACCAAGACAAATACACGTGGAGGGATTCATACCTGGACCGCCCCCTGGGCCATGGCCTCAAATTGGTCCTTCAAGGAGCCGTACGGGAGCTTTCCCCCAGCCGACTCCTCCATCCCGGCGAGCAGGCCAGCGGCGACAGAAAGTCCAGACGGAACTGTGAAGACGACACCCCCCTACACGGGAATTCCCTCAGGGACCCTCGACGACGGCGCGCGAGAAACCGTCCTCTTCCTCTTGAGAAGGGGCATGCCCTCGCCCTTCCCTCTGTCCCCCGTCTGGGACTCGGGTAACTGTGGACGACTCTGGCCGTTGCCGAAGAAGCCGCATGATGCCGTCGACGAAGCGGATGTCCCTACCGTCGGCAGAGAATCCGGCGGGGGGCACGAGCTAGTCGGGGGCTCGGCCACGCCGCTAGCTTCCTTCTGGCGTGAGCCGCCCGAAGAGTGGGAGCGAACCATGTATTCCAAAGGAAGAAGAACGCCGAACGGCGGCGACGCAAGGAAGAAGGGAAATGAAAGATTGGGGGCCCTGAGGCGGAGCCCGCCCCCATTTTATCACTGTGTACGGCTGCATCCAACGCCGCCCATTATCTCCCGCCGAAACGACTCCTCACGCCCAGCGGCTCCGATCGCTCCACGTGTCGGTTGTGCGCTGAACCGCGTCCTATCGGACGCCACAGGCCCGCATACGTCGTGCCGGCCAATCGTCACTTGACACGTGGACCATTGCTTCAGTTACAAAGTGCACGAACCGGCACACCCTCTTTAAGATGCGGAGATCTCGCCTTGATTCACAAGCGGGAGAGACAACCGACGGCCCGAGGACTCGTCCCGACGAAATCCCATAAGCGATCTCACCTCGGGAGGCCCAGCAGTCCACTCCTGACCCAACCCGCTAGCTGGTCGGGATAAGAGTGGGGGGCCAATGATAGTGCTCGATATTGGTGATCCCCAAGGTCATGACACGTGGCAGGTGACGTGCCCTAGAACTCAGAAGAAGGGGCCCACGGGGGCCAACCAAGCCACCCTGTACCCGACCTGCAGGCACAAGCTGGCCCTCCTCAGGGCCCCCTGCAGATGGGCCTCCTCGGCCCTGTGGTTTGCGCCGAGCTGTCACAGGACCAGGACTCCTCGGCCTCCTCGCTCGTCCCGAGCTCCAGTCCGAGGTCGCCTTCCTCGACCCTCCGACCGAGGTCGTTGTTCACAAGCGTAACCGCCGCTCCGCGAATCTCGTCATGCGCCGATTCTACGCCAGCAATATCCCACGTTCCACGCCATCAATCCCCATTAATGGGTGATCCGCTTTCTATGCGGGCGTGACATCGGGGGGCGTAACCGCCGGCGAGATTTTCGCGCCTGCTGCTGCGTGCTCCACCGCTATATGAACCCCCATCATAGAGGGGTTAAGTAAGTCATTTTTTACTCTTTTAAGCCGTTACTCTGCTCGGATCTCATCACTAATTTGAGCGTCGAAGGGTCCTTGGTGGTACCAAACCACCCCGGGACTTCTTTGCAGGTACTTGGCACCAACTCCCTCACTTCACTTCTTCCTCCAAAAACCTATTAAGATCCACACGCAACGGAGGATAATCAACTAAGTCTATCTCGAGATCAACGGAAGACAACATCTGACGGAGGCCTGAAAAGAAGCTCCATCACTTACACTATAAGGGCGTGGTTCCAGGTATATGTGTTTTGGCCATGAGAATTTGGCCTCCTGAAAGATGATTGTGAATTCTCATCTCTTTTTTTGTTGTCGGGTTCACTGCGTATACATAAAATGTTCAGATATAAAGACGGATAATATGATAAGATAATATAAAATTAGAGTTATGAAAACGGAAGTAAAAAAGGCCAAAACAATAAATGAGGCACTGTGATAGTAGTACAAAAGACAACCGTTTGATGATCCGATTAGCGACAAGTACACCCCAAAAAACAAGAAATAAAACAGTCATAATCCAAAAAATAATCAATAAACAAAAGAAAAAACAAAAACAAAAACAAAAACAAAAGGGTATTTTCGTAAATAACCGGTGCCTCCCAAACCCCTATTCCTGCCTCTTCAAAAGAATCAAAACCGCCCCAATCGCAGTAGAGAGAGAGAAGCGGGAACGACAACCAAAAAAATAAAAATAAACCAAAAACCAAGAATTAAAAATAAAAATAAAATCTCTGCACTAAAATCTAAACCGCCCCCAAAAAAATCCCCAATTTCTCATCAATGGAGCTCGAGGGCTTCGCGTTCGGGGACTTGCGAATCGAGCGCCGAATCGATCGGCGATTTGCCGGCGACACGTAGCGGATCGGCGTATCGGGTCGGTGTAAATACACGGCACGCAGGGGCAAGCCAGGCAAAGGAGCGGTTTTTTCTAACCATTCTCATAATTTTCTTTATTTTTAATTCTAGGGTTTTGTTGTTATGAATCGCTTGTGTTTATGATTATAGGTTTCGTTTTGTTTACGCGAATGTGGGTCGGATTATTTATGGAAAGTTGAATTCTTATTGAATCTGAATCTGGGGTCGTTTTGGTTCTTGGGATTTGGTGAAATTTGTCTGGTGCTATTAGGGTTTTATTGGATGATTTATTAGTACTCGATTGCATGTGTATTGTTACTATTCTCAATGCTAAATTTTTCATTAAGATTTCAGATTGAGAGTATTTTGGTTGTTATTGTAAGTTTAGCTACATTATTTGTAGCCGCTTGGTATTGGTTGTTAAACTTGCATATACTTTAATCAATCATTGGTGTAATAAGAGAATTATTCGGTTTACCGGATATAATATACTCAGGCATGAGAGAGAAAAAGATGGAGAATTTTGTGCATTATTTGGGCAGCTTGGTGGGATCCATGTTCCTATCTCTTTCTCTTTCAAGATCGGGCATAATGGTTGGCACACTGAATTTTTTTCGTGCATTGTTGTTATATTTTGCTCTATAATCGTATGGTGAGATAAATATAGGGTTTTGATGTTTAACATGGCATCCATGCCCTTTATTTGATTCCTTTGCCGATATTTTATTGTTGATTTTATTAAGAATTGGCAGTCCATGAAGTATTCTGTTATACATTATCCAATACGGTAGAGATATGTCCCAGTAGGTGCTACACAAGTGTTGGGTTACCTGATTATAGATATTTGTATCGAAGATGTATGGAATTGTATTGTGTAGCTACCCTAAGGAGTTGTTCTGCAGGACACTTCTTTTTGTAGAAAGTTGCTATATGAAGACATGGTTTTGCGATTTGTTTTGTGATTTTTGATAATCAAAAGCTGGGTTACAATGTAGATGCAACTATCTTGTATGTTACTACATTTACGTAGTGAAGTTTGTGTTTCCGTACACCTAATAAAACTCTTTGATTTCTTTGCATTAGCATTAACTAGTATTTTTGCATGTGACTCGCTAGTGGAACAAAAATTGTGGGTAAAAGATTATGCGATGTCAATTTTGATTTAAATAAAAATTTGTAAGTTGTAACTACTTAAGGAAAGTGAGTAATTTATTTTGACAATGCAACTAAATTATTGGATACATTTTTTATTTTGGAATTTAAATGTGGATATCTTAACAATTAAGATATTATTTTTTATTTTGAATCATGGATAATTGAAATGAAGAGCAGAATGTACATGCAATCAACTTTATTATTGCTTCATTCATGCTGTGAAGTTTGTGATCTATCACTCAATAAAAGCTCCGTTGTTTCTTTGTTATCATTAACACTGCACTACCATCACTAATTGAGATTTACCCTTTTCTCTGGTTATTATCAAACCACTGTGAAATTAGGCAATACCTATGACAGAAGAAGCGCATCATTTCAACATCGATATATAATAATCAATACTTGCTTTAGGGCAATTTCTGCGTTTGTACATGCAAGATTTAGTTTACTCTATTCGGTTTATTTGCTTGACTTTATCTGAGGCTCATATGATATAGAGAACATAAGTAAGCAGATGAACTTTTGGTATCCATGTTTTATTTTATTTTTTTACTTCTAATTGACAATGTTTAAAGCAAAATCCTGCAAATATGCAAGCATTGCTGCACTTATCTATCTCAATTTGAATAAATGTACAACTTAACAACTTATGACTATCACAGTTTTCACTTTCCAAGTTATAGCATCGAGTGACATCGAGAATGTGCTGTAATCTTTAGTGTTGAGGATGCAAGGGATTACCAAGCTCAACTGTTTGATTTATTTCCTGAAGTATTTGAAAAGTATGACCAAGTCTGTAAGGGCTTTCTAACTAATTTCTTCAAAAAGTACGGAGATACCTTGCAGCATTTTGAAAACCCAATGGCTTTTAAAGAAAGAGTGAATGCGTCTTGAAGGAGCACTATTATAATATTTCTTTCTTTTTGGACCTTAAGTTACTGGCCATTCTGTTAAAAATCCTTTAGATGTTTCCCTGTTCACTAACTAACTAGTCATTTGCTACTCTTTTTTAGCTGAATGACTCTTTTGTCGTCCTTTCATTTAATCGCAGCAAACTTCTTTTCTTTACTTCAAGTTATATCCCATGGTTTATTAATTTACAACTGTTTTACTGATCTACATTACGAGGTATTATTATTTTATGAGAAAGCTATAGAATTGAGTTATTCTATGGAAAAAATAGTATCTGCCACCAGAGTTTGCTCATGCCCATCTTTTCCATCTAATTGGTTTTACTCTTAAACCTAATTTGTACTTGGCAAGCTGTGGCAGACAACATAATTACATAGAATATAAATTAAAAGAATAAGGCATCCGTTAATCTATGTTCTAGTGAATGAAATCGATCCTGATCTCTGATTCCAGGCAGAATTTGCTCTGTGGCTCGCCAGCTGATGCCTTTGGTTCTTACTCTTGTTTCCTTGTTTTTTTTTTACCTTTTGAGTCTTGACAGTCATGATGGAGGGAATGCTAACACTAAAAGGATTGTCAATATTCTCCGTGTCCTCTCGAGTTTATTAATCACACAACATAGTGTGTACTTACTTTTCAATAGATTTTAATTGACAGGGAAAAAATAATTCCTTAGATTTCAATGTTTGCTCTAGAGGATTTAGGGTGGCTCTACATCATCTCCCCTAGACTTTAAATTCTTCGGCATTGTCTTTGATCCTTTAATTGCCATTATCCCCTCTGTGTTTCATTTCAAGTCAACAGCAGCATTATCTATCGATATACAGTTCCTAAAGATACCAACTAAGTAAAGTGGAAACAGATTGAGACCCCCTACTGATGAAGTAACATCTATAAGTTTTTATGGTTATATTGTGTCTCGAGAATTGCAAACCCTGTAGGGTGATTTTTGGGAAAGTTAGTATAATTGTAAGGTTCTAGTATTGTTGGTTGCTTGTTGCACCAATATCAATAGCTTCCAACTGAATGAAAGCTGGGTTCTATATATAATTTTGGAGTTTTCATTAACTGATGTGGGAATTTACTTGAAATGAGAATGTTTCAGCTCTTGTGGAATTATAAGTCGAGATGAGTTGATGAACCGCTCTCGCTACACTTGGTAAATGTATTGGTGCCTGATGTCTTAAGGATGAAAGTGATAAAAGAAGAAACTCATCACTCATGAATGGGGTGGCAAGATCCGAGGCTTGCTGAATCAAATTGTGCTTTGCTTATACGAGTGCTGAATAATTTCCAGATTAAGAATTGGCCATTATGGAAATTAACAAACAAGGATTGGGATGTTCAGTCGACAGTGACACATGGGATTATTATATCATCGATCAAACACTTTACCATCTTGTAAGGAGCCTTGTATAGCCTACGTGCTTCAACCTTGTTTTAAAACTGCGTGTTTACTTATTCTTGTGCTGATTGCTATACTTGTGTTTAAGATCTTAAAATTGATTTCTTAATAGGTAATTATTTAGTCAATTTGTTAAACTCATAACAATGATTTACAACCTCTCCCCCCTTGTTTGGCTGTTCTCTATTGCCTTTTGTTTTCAATTTTATAAACCTTTTAAAACTGCTTATATGATTGACTAATCATATGGTAGCTCTTATCATATTTTATCATTTTTATACCACGAACAATTTATTGCACATTGTCGGTTAACCAAATCTATAGAGAAGCTTCATTGTTGGTTGATGTTCCTGATGCAGTTGAGTTTTGCAGAATTTCGGTTGTAACTTTTATCTCGACTCCAGTATGCCTCTTGCATGTTCCTGAAACACTTGTAACTTCACCCTGTTTGATGCTAGCCTAAGAAAACATAGATATCATTTTTTACGAGATCAGAACTCAGCAAGTCCAGGTGCTGGCAGTTGTATCAAAGTATAGAGCCATCCATTTATATTAAGCACCTTATAATTGTATTTCCATCTTCATATCTTTGATGGTTTTTATTCATGCAAGGTCTTTTTGATATACCATGTGGTACTCAACTCTTATTTCTCTAGAATGTAAGTTGTTATCTCTTGCATTATTCTATGAAGTTATCAGCAAGGACCTTTTCCAAAGCTCAGGTATTCAGTTTTTATGTAGCATCAATTTCACCCTAAGGCCTCCATAAAAATTTGAACCTAATGTTGCCCATGTTGGAAATACATTTCAACTATTACCTAGTGTTTCTTTTACCTTGAAACAAACTGTCGCAAGACTATCAGAAGGCCATTAGACAAGATGCATCTCAGCAGTATATGATTATACGCGAAGTCAACCTTTTTCTGTTTTATGACATTGCATGCTCGAGGCTTTGAGTTCAAATATCCACTGTGCATACTCATATTGGATCCCCCCCCCCCCCCTCCATATTATGCTTACTAATATCAAGGTTTTATGTGGTAATCTAACTGTTATACCAAGTAGGTGGTTGTAAGAGTTCATATTAACGCCCGCTTATTTGAGATATGGATTTCGTTGAAAGCTCTGCTTCTTCTGCTTGTTAATTAAAAACCCTTTGATTTATTCTTTGATATTCACTGCTTGCATTTGAGGTCTTTCTTCTCTCTGCTGGTGCTGCATGCTGGGCAATATTATCACACACAGCTCATATTAGTGCTTGGATGTTTCCATTTGATCATATAGTCATGAACAGGGTACCATTTTGATACTGATAATTCTGTTTCTTGTGGGCAATGTCGACACTGACTGCCAAACTGTATTGTGCCAAGTTAAACCTGTGGAGCTATCGGCTATGATATAAGCCTGCATAGAGTAATATTTTGCTGAGTTTCATGCGTGCTGTTTGCGAAGGTGTTTGAAGGGCTTTAGGTTTATAAGCCATGAAAATTTGGCTGCAGATTGCAGTACCGAGTAATGACTAGTTCATGATGTTATGCATTGTTTTTTGTTTATTTTTTTTGCCAAATTGTTATGCATTGTTGATGAATGTGATGCGAAGGTTAAAGTGCAAGTAACAAACTAAGTTCAAAATGTACGTTGGACTTTTAGGGCTTTAGTCCTTTTGGACAAAGCACTACAAGACCTTTGGTTTTAAATGTACGAGGTAATTCCTTCTTAAAAGAAGAAATTTGTTACAAATACAGAAACATTACCATCGTAAATCATAAGCAAATATTATTATCTTGGCATGCTTGATGGTTACCTGAGTTATCTTATGGGGCAAAGGAAATATTTTGTGATAAACATGCATATTAATAAATCATAATTGCTTTTTATTAAGAGGAAAGTTGGTAGGACATGAGAATTATGATTAAAAATAATAATCATAAGTTCATTTTTACAACCATGGAAAAGGAGAAGATCTACGATATTATTTATTTATAGATATTATTTATTTATAGGATTGATGGGCTTTTTATTGTGAGTTGGCAACTTCTTCTTATTTCAAGAAAAAGTTAAAAATTTCTTTAATTTATACTTTACATGAAAGAGTCCAAGTCACATCTCTCATCCTCCCTCTCTCTTCTTCTCATAAAAGATGGAAAAATGTTCGCTTTACTCAAAAGGCGGGAAAAGAAAAGCATACACATAAACTCTATGATATTTGTAATTTATATATATTATTTATTCATCTAAATTTATTCTATTTTAACCCTTGCTTTATGTTTTATTTAAATTTCATTTGTAAAATAACCAACAAATATGCTAATAAGTAGATAAATAAATGAACATTTATCTAAAATTATATAGAGATTTTAGCAAAATTGAAGAAATTTACAATTATTCCTTTGTAAACAATTCTTAAATGCGTCGTGTGCCATAACCTAGTTATTATCATAGTCAGAAATTTGGCATTCGGGATTAATTTGGCGTGATCGAAAATTCGGATTCGGAGAACTATACGGAAAAAATCGGCAGGTAGTTGGGAAAAATTCGGCAAGTATTCGAGAAAAATTCAGCAAGTATTTGGGGGAGAAATTAATATATGAGGAGGCGTTGGGTTTTGATGTTGCGCATTATTCGCTGTTTTTGTGATTTATTCATTGATTTTGCGAATAATTCGAATCTTTCGCCAACGGAGATTTAATTGGCCGTTGAAAAATTCATGAATTATTCATGGATTCGCTGAATAATTCAAGAATACTGTGACTATGGTTATTATAATAGTAGCCAGATATATTACAAGTATATTGTTTCAGGGGAAAAAAGGTTATTGTGCAACCTTTGCTACGCAATTAGCCATGCTGCAGACACAAATCAATTGGGCGGCTCTCACTCACATGGGACCCAACCCTTCAACGGGTCTTGGGTCAACCGCCTTTCGACAGTTGAAGGGTTGCCCCCACCAAAATCCTTTCAACTTCTACAAACAAGCTTAAATACTCTTTGTTTTTTTTAATATACATAATGAATTTGATATTATTTTTTGAAGAATATGATATCTCCATACTAGGAGGTTGCCGGAGACATAATTGAGTGTGGATCTTAAAGACTTTGAGATTATGAGTTGAGCATTGTTTCTTGATGATAGGATTTTTGTTGGAAACATCTGTATCTCGACTCGGAAATCACCGTCTTAAAGATAACGAGTGTCATGTCTTGCCCAACAATTTGCTTTGTTTTTTTGGCCAAATCTCTACAATTATTCCGGGAACTTAATTATGAGGCGAACCTAATGGCATTAAAAGTTGCAGCATATTCCTCCATTATTTTTATGTCCTATGATATGTCTATCCTGGTATGAGAAGAAAGTTTTGATGCCCCCCTTTTTTCGGCCTGAGAAAAAAAAGGCTGGGCTCAAAAAAGGTTCGTCTCATTCATTCAAAGAATGGGCTGTTTGTTCCGGGAGAAAGAAATGCCTAGATTCGATGCTTGAAAATAGTGAAGCCATATCATGTTTGGTTCATGTGCTCCAATAATGGAAGGAATAAGTCTTGGATGATTATAGGAGCATAATACTGTCCCATAGTTCTTAAAGAATAACTCCATACCATGTGTAACGAGCGGCTTCAGTTCAGTCAAGAGGATACCAAGTTTGTCTGCTTATTATGAGTTTCGTATTGTTAGATATCAACAACAACTTGAGCACTATCAAGTTTTCTAAAACAACATAAGAATTCTCTAAAATATTCTCAAGTCTTCTAGAATGCGTAAGAATTCTCTGAAATGTTATTGATTTAACATCTAGTTACTTGAAGAGATCGTTCATGGATATCATTTAGAAATTAGAACTATGAAGGTTGTGCTTCCATGATTATGTCTACAGGCTTCTACCTTATGTTTTATGGCTAGAAATTCTATGAGGATTTTAATCCAGATAATTCTGTAGGGCTTATAGATGGCGAATATCTTAAATCGTAAACAAGCAATCAAGCTGCAACATCTAAGTTGTTGAAGATAAGAAGCTCTAATAACTATTTTATGTAAATTGAAGAAAAACACTACTCTAGTCACATACCAAGAATTGTACTACTTTATTGTATTAAATTACTTCAAAATAAAATTTCTTTTTTTTTTCTTCTACTTTTATCTATTATTAATTCTTCTATATATACTCCTTCACTTTCTAAATCTATTATATCGTTACAATATCAAAGCTAGATATCTTATGAGGGATATCATAGTTAGACTTCAATTTTTAACAAGTTTTATCAGAGCCATAAATTGTTTCAAGCATGATATGAGAAATGAGGATATATCCTCACCTTCTTATGCAGAGCAGGTTGCCAAAGAATTTCTGTATCGTTTGGACCGAGACAAATCCAAACGTATATATTAGAGACTTCGTATTCAGGATTAACTTATAGAGCCCGTGACTTTTGATTTTCTATGCCTTTTCAGAAACGACACCGGAAGCTCTATGAGGGCATCAACATGCTCATCCGGGCTGATTGCAACATGAGGTTGTTTGAGGGGTGTATGGAGGCTCGGCATATTATTATGCGGATTTTATAGTTTTACTAGTTTAACTGTCTTTTTTTTAATTTATTTTTCTTCAAACCAAGTACTTATTGCAACAAATAGCAACATGGATGTTGTGTTTGATTTCTATATAAAACTTGGCACATAGATATATATAGATATCCTTCGTTAGATTGAATTTCGTATACAATGAAGCAATTATCTTTATTATTATAACCCAAACCCTTTTGAATAGTGATATCATTATTGCATCATTTACAAGAAAAAAAGAATTTCAAAAAAAGAAGAAATAGACTTTGCTAAAAGCAAGTGTTAAAGATTTCATTCTAGATCGCTTTACAAGATCATCAATGGAGTGGGGAAACGGGAGGGAACATCTGACCAATATGGAAGGCTAGGGTTCCAAGTAAAATAAAAGTTTTCAATTGGTTGGTGTCGAACAGGACGGTGTTAACAAGAGATAACCTGATTAAAAAGAAGTGGCAAGGCCCGACAATTTGCGAGCTTTGCAAATCTTCTCATGAAATTGCGAATCACCTCTTCTTCAATTGGCCCTTTGCTAAACATGTGTGGTCCCATTTCTGCACTAAAAATAATATTTTTTCTATTAAGATACATCGGTCACTAATGTATAGGGAGATTGGAGAAAGAATTTAGGGAAAGGGAAATAGGGGGAATTGGGATATCATTATTATGGGAATTACTTAGGGTATATGGAGAGAAAGAAACGAGAGAATTTTTAGGGGGAAAATTAATTGTATAAACAATGTTGTCTCTTATAGATAATTCAAAGCTAAAGATTAGGAAAATGGTTCCCAAGACTGTAGAGAATGAGGAGGAGGATCTGGACAGTGCGGGGGAGGAAGACGAGGGCGATAAGACAGATGGGGAGGCATGAGCCGTGAGCAAGGATCTGGAAGGGGTGGTGTGTATCTTTTTAATTTTAGCGTTCCTTGGATGTGAGGCGCTTGACGCGCTTTTTTCTTGTCGGCTTGTATACCTAAGCTATTTAGATGTGGTGAATGGTAGTAGGTTTATTTTGGCCTTGACGATGTATCGATGTAATCATTAAATTTTTTTTTAATGCTATTGATGGCTAGTTATCCATCTTTTTCTCATAAAAAGAGTAAAAGAGTATTAGTGAGTTCCACCTCACCATAATAAGACAAAATAAGAATAAAAACACTATGATCAATTTCTTTTCCATTCATACCAACTTTTAGAATTCAAATTCAATCCTAAACAATGGTGCCAACTTTTAATTCTAGAGTTTTATATGGCACAAATAAACCATATTTAAAGAGCCATGAAGAAGATGAAAAAATACTCATCAGTCAATACCAAACACATAATCAATTAAAAATGCATACTAATAAAAACTATCTCCAAATAATATCTGCTACATATTTTTCTCCCATGATAACAACTTACAAATAATAGTTATCTAATATTTAATAATCTCATCTGCATTGCAGGTGCAATATACTAATATTTGCATAACCTGTCTTAATACAAAAAAAAAAAGGGCCAAAAAAAAATCTATCTACGAATTCAGGACCAGCTAAGAACTCCAATATTTCCTGCAGCGTTTAATTTCCTATGAATTAGTCTTGAAATGGCTTGTAATGTCGAAGCGAGTTTGCTACGCCTTCAACAGATCCGACCGTCGCGACCAGCGTTACTAAAAAGCAAAGAACGCTCAAGCTCTGAAGCAACATCCATTTGCGAGTGAACCTCTTAATGTTTTTCTGAGCGATGTACATCTCGATAGGAAAGTACACCGTAAGTGGCCAGAATCCTAACGCGCCCAAGAATCCAAGCACATCATTGAAGAAAGGGAATATAATCGCTAGTACGGTGGAAACAACAACAAAAAGCGTTCTCCAAACTAGTCGGAGCATATTGACATTGTACTTGAAGTGCTTGCTTTTGATCAAGGGACGCTCATGGTTCAAGAATTTCGAGTCAGGGTTTCTTCGTGTTATCCATGTCTCAAATGCCACAAATAGGGGTTGGCTGTATACCTACATGTTAGACAGGAGATTAGATGTTATAGTGATCAATGCTTATTAGCAGTATTTATAGTGAATCGTTATATTGACGGCATATACCCGACTGATGAGTAATATTATTATGTCGATTTTACTGTTATACCGGTTGGAATATTGGTATACTGGTTACATGACGCTTCTTGAAACGGTACTTGTTAGTATCTGGGAAATGTAATTATTGAGATGAGATTACCTGATATGCACCAAGTAAATGGATGATGATGCAGAAATTGGCGAAGTCAACCAACCAAAAGGGCTCGTAGAATCCGAAATCGGTGAAAATGTTCCCTGGAGCTTTGTTTCCGAAGGCGATGTAACCGAGGCAACCGCATAGGATGTAGAATATGGTGGTTGTCGACACCCCGACGAGAGTCGCTTTCTTCATTACCTTGTTTTCCGCCGGAGGTGATCTCAATGTATCCTGGAAAAAAAATGCATGAGTGTTGGCCATTAGTTGATACCTATTGGGTATTAGGAATGTTTCTTAATCAAAATGTTCTTATTGGGAATGTTGGTCAGCTTGCAATTGGGATTTCGGTTTCGATTTTCAAAAAACATTAAGACGGGTCATTATGATATGACGGAAATTTTAAACCATACGGTCTATTTCTCATGTGTCGTATCAGCATTGAGTCACTTTCGAAGCATTCACATATTATTAATGCAGTTTGGATGCCTTACCTGGATTTCTATTAGAATCATAGAGTAGGAGTACGCGAATGCGATGTTTCCGAGTGCTTGAAATGTTGACCATACTTTACCGGCTGCAGTAATATCCACACCGACTTCCGTTCCCGTGATAGAAGTGGTCCCAACCGGTCCTGTTTATATTTAAAGATTGTTACATGTCGTATTCAAAAGTTTAGACAAGGAGAATCAATCTAACCTGAGGCTATCATTGCTATCGAGAGGCCAATAGCAATAAAAGAGTAAGCGAAAGACATGACGGCCGCAACAATGGAAAGCCACCACAATTGATGGAAGTCAGGCAGCTGTGACAGGAAAACCTGAACAACACCAAAACCAACCATGTACAAACTTTCTGATACTTTGCAATCGGCGGCGTCGTGACCCTTATAGTGAAAGCAGTTAGCTTTGATTATGGCCCTGCACCGATACAGGAAATGTGTTTTTATTTCTTTTTCCGCCTGTTGATGTTTGTAAATTTGAAAAGAGAGAAGAAAATTAAACGAGCGTACTGAGCACTGATCGAGGCGGTGATAGTGTAGCCGACGGCCGTTCCAAAGAGGTTGACATACTGACCAAGCCCGCAAAGCCAGTAGTTGGTCGCATCAAGGTTGGATTTCACGGAATCCATGTATGTGTAGTTTCGTTTCCCGTTTACAGGATCCGAAGTGCGATAACAATCGGTTAAGAGACTGGAGGTGTAATAGGTGACGATAGAGAAGAGAAGTAAAGTAATGGGTCCCGCAATCCAACCGAGCTGAGCCATCGCCCATCCCAATGAGAGGACGCCTGAACCTATAACGGCCGTTATGATATGTGCACTTGCTGTCCACACGGTTCCTGAATTTATTATAAATCAACGCAAGTCGCAAGATTTTTAGAACAAATCTACGCGATATAATCCCTGATTTGCAGAGTGTTGCTACATATAAGAATTTCGTGGTTGGCAGGGTTCTTGATCACAACAAACGGAGACCTAGATCCTAGGGACCTCTGAGAGGCGTAAATTAATTTGCCGATCAATTGATTTCAGACTTTAAATCTAGTTAGAATCAAGGGCGGCATGCATCCAATTCATAATCATCCTGTCTGATACATCCTAAAATTTATATTATACATATAGAGAGAGAGAGAGAAAGAGAGTAATGAAGAAAAATGGCCATAGGAGGCTTTTTCGTTAGGTGGTATCAAAAATCTATACCCTTTACGATTTTTTCCGACCATATGCAACCATCAGCATCATCTTTATCCTCTAAGATATGGATAAACCAAATTTCACATGATTCTATTACTTTTTAACCGTTAAATTAGCAATGTAAAAAGCTCTATTATCGATAAACCATTAATTTTGCATCTAATAAATCAACGGTGAAAAAATGATGGAACCACATAAAATTCGGTGTATCCATGTTTTAGATGATAAAAATGGAAGTGATGGATGCCGATCGTTAAAAATACTCATGGAGGATGTTTTTTTCGATGCCATAGAAGGAAATTCCCTCAAAAAAATACTCTCTTCACGATTTTTTTTCGACGATCGTCATTCATCATCTTTATTATGTAAGATGTGGATACACCGAATTTTATGTGGTTCCATTACTTTTTCACCGTTGATTTAGTGGGTGCAAAATTAACGGTTACCGACAATAGAACTTTCTATATTGCTAATTCAACAGTGAAAAGTGGTTGAATCACATGAAATTTGATGTATCCACATCTTACATGATAAAGACGACGATGATGAATGCCGACCGTTGGTAAATTTTTTAGAGGATATAGATTTTGATGCCACCTAACGAAAAAGCCTCGTTGAGCCTCTTTTATTCATTATTCTCATGTGTGTGCATGTGTGTATGACCAATTGAGCACAACTCATGCAGTAAAACTTATCTCTTTTGAGATGTCGCTAGTTCAATTCGTATGAAGGTAGCACCCTAAAAGGAAAAAAACCTAATATCAAAGATCAAGGCATGAACCATCTATCTTAATATAGCTCATAATTTAAATTTAATTTATAAAGCCATTTAGGGTAAATTTCTCTAAACTACCTAGAACTTTCAGTGTTTTTCAATAAACTACCCTTAATTTATTTTATTATCCTAATATTGGTTGGTTTGACTGATAGCACTCTCTATCCAGAGTCGATCTACCCATCAACTAATAATCTAAATCAAGCATGTCTCTCATGCCATCTCAAAATATATGTTAAGATTCGTCATACATTTAAATCTTTTATGAAAGAAATTACAAATTTAGATTTAAATTAGATCTATATTTAAATTGTTAGTTGAATAAGATTAATTATGAAGATATTTGAAGATTTATTTAGAGATAAGATTTAGTTAACTATTTAAAGATAAATCCTAATCAAATCAATATTCTCTCTAAGCATCATTGTCTAGGTCTATAAATATAAATTGATTAGGGTATTTTATGTAGAGAAGAAAAAGAGTTGAAAAGACGTTTTTTATAGGAAAAGAGATTTTGTAATTTATATTGAAGTTTGAATAAAGAAGAGAAATTGGAAGTACTTCTTACGTTTGATTGTACCTTTTATTTTATTTATTTCTTCTCAAAAATCTTGTGTTTGTTTTCTGAATTATTTGGGACCTAAAAATTCTAACAATTGGGTATCAGAGCTTGGTTGAGAGAAGAACGACGAAGATGGAGATAACTCAAATCGCAACAAAGATGGTGTGTTTGAATAGCACAAATTGGTTGATATGGAAGTCGAGGATGAAGGACATGCTCTGCCTCAAACATTTAGGTTCGCCTCTTTATGGGACTAGCGCCAAGCCAGAGAAAACGTCTAATGAAGATTGGGCGAGAATGGATCGAAAGTCGAGAAATCGTATTTGCGGATGGATAGAACATTCAGTATTTCACCATGTATGGTCAGAAAGTACTGCAGAAACTTTATGGAAGAAATTGACGGATCTCTACAAGAGAAAACGGCTACGAACAAGGATTTTCTAATGAGAGTTTTGATGAATATGAAGTTTCAGGAAGATTTCTCAATAGCGGAGCACTTGAATGAAATTTAGAATATTATGAATCAATTTGCAGTCATGAAGATGCCGATTGAAGACGAGATGCAAGCATTTATCATATTTTGTTCCCTTCCGAGCAGTTGGGAAACTTGGGTAGTTTTTTTGAGCAATTCGTTTACTAACGGAGTTATTTTTACGAGCGCAGTAACAAACTGTCTCTTAAATGAATAATTAAGAAGAAAATTATGAAGTAGGTCATCTGATTCATGTGCACTTGTTGCAAGAGAGGGCCCAAAGTGGAGGAAGGAACATAGTAACTATGGAAGAAATTAGAGATCGTGCCCTGCAAGAGATGTTTTTGAAGATAACATGTCATTACTACAACAAGATGGGTCATTATATGTCTGATTGCCCCAAGATGAAGGAGGACTTAGACGATGTAAAGAGACGTTGAAAGGAACAACAAGCAAATGTGGCCCACAATGTTTAGTTAGAACGCGATTTGTTTATAACTAATGATGAAAATGTCGAGAAAGAATATATGGGGTACATGGATTCGGGAGTATCATTTCATGTTTGTTCAAATAAGAAATGGTTCGATGAAATTAAGAAGAAAAAGGAGACGGTGATGTTAGCGGATAATTATAAAGTAGAAGTAGAAAGTGTGGGCACCATGAAGATGAAAATGTTTGATAGGAAGCAGAGAGTTCTTGGATACGTGAGATGTGTCCCAAAAATGAAGAAGAATCTAATTTCACTTTGGAGATTGAATACGAAAGGTTACACAATTATTGCTCAAGGTGGAGTAACGAATACATGCTAGAAGAATCACATTGTGATAAAAGGGGTTAAAACCTCAGACGGCATATATCAAGTTGTGGGGAAGCCTGTGCATGGAAGAACAACCTTATAGTAAGGTAGAGGAAACTGGAGTCAACGTGGAGTTTTGTGCAGAACTCAGAAGATGTCGTAGGCGGAAGTTGTGAAAAGAAGATAGAAAACGGCTTGTTGAATGCATGCCAAGGTCGAGAATGTTAAGATTTGTCACACATTCAAATTTTTTAGAAGAAGAAGTTGCAGATTTTAATTTAGATTAGATCTAAATTTAAATTGTTACTTAAATGAGATTAATTATGAAGATATTTGATAATTTGTTTAGAGATAAGATTTAATTAGTTATTTAGAGATAAATCCTAATTAAATCAATGTTATCTCTAAGTATCATTGTCTAAGCCTATAAATATAGATTGATGGGTATTTGTAGGAAGAGAGATTTTACAATTCGTATTAAAGTTTGAATAAAGAAAAGAAATTGGAAGTATTTCTCGCATTTGATTGTGTCTTTTATTTTATTTCCTTCTCCTCAAACATCTTGTGGTTGTTTTCTGAATTGTTTGGAATCTAAAAATTTTAACAATATGAAACACAAATCAAGAAACGACAAGAATTAAGTTAAGATAAATAAACTCTATTAGTTTTTCCCCCTTCTAAATTAACTATATGATAAACGCATAAAATTATTGACAATAGAAGAAAGAGAAGTAACAAGAGAGGAACAAGCTGTGCCTTTAATTGATTTTGTCTGGTAATGCACCTTGTTTGGTATCCTTTAGTTAGGGACCTCATTTGCTAATATGCTGCTACTTTCACACATAAACCAAATAACACATGTAACAAAATTCTTGACAATGACATGTGATAATGATACGTGCACGTGGCGGGTCATGGCCTGTATCATTCCAATTTTACCATAGACAAAAAAGATTACTAACACGCGGCTACGTTCACACATAAACCAAATAACACATGTTTCGAAATTTCTTGACAATGACGTGTGATAATGATATGTGCATGTTGTTTTCTGGCGGATCATGGTAATATTCCATGTATCATTCCAATTTTACCATAGATAAGAAAGACAGCTCAAAAGTAATTTGAACATGTCAAAAGCTAAAAATAAGAGATAATTTTATTTTATCCACAAGAATCCACATGTGTTTTTATTACCTGATGGAGCCCACCATCTTCAGTTACACGTGCAACCCAGCGCTTATTTTAAGACTCCATAAAAAATGGGACAATTTCTATTTATTTATTGGTATATGTAAGTAATTAAATTGTACCGTTGGATTTTCACTTAAAATTAAACCCAAAAAAAAAAAGATAAATTAAATAAACAGTTTAATACTCTCTCCGTCACTTTTCACTTATCATTTTGGACAGAAAAAAGTATCTCATTTTACTTGACGTTTTTTGAATAACGAGAAAATCATTAATGATAAAGATATCAATAAATGATACAATACCAAAAATAGCCTAGAAAATTAATTGCTGATGTTTAAAACATGATAATGCTTTCCTTAATAGTTGAGGGCGGAAATGGTATTATTTTTTTAGTGGTGATGCGGCTTAGATTAATTGCTGATATTAAGAAAGTGATAATATTTTTCTTAATCGGTGTGTATTTTTTTAAAATAAAAAGTAAAAAGGAACGAAGGGAGTCCTATCTCTAAAATTTACTCAACTTATAGTCTCTTAACCTTTAAAATTAACATTAATATTTCATTAATAAAATTTAAAATAATATGATACAAAGGCATGCGCGCATATGTTTTACCATGTAGATAACCGAGGATATGTTCCAAATTCATATAGTTATAGATGCAATTTTCCAAATCTTATTAAATTCAATTCAGATTTATCCTTTTCCCCTCATAAAACTTTTAATTAATCAGTTTTTGTTTATGACTTGTGAATTAGACATCAATCTACAAATACACACAATTGAAGATCAAAGGAAGAAGCATACATCAATGGCTGATGAAATTTCATATGTTATAAAAATCGTTGTAACCCACATGGTGATTCGCTAAAGATCAGTAATGAAACATAAAAGTTAATCTATAACAAAAGTTTGTTTGATTACGAAATTTCGCAAATTTGATGAAAGAGATACTAAATTGAAATCAAGAGTGGAATTGAAACACACCAGTTCTTCTTGGCTTCCCATCATCATCAACTTCCTCACTTGTGTTTTGTGCTACCATGTCTTCTACCTCTCCCATCTCCTCCCTCTCTCTCTCTCTCTCTAAAAAGGCAAGCGTGAACGACAAGGGCTGTATGTTGAATACAGAGAGAGGATGAGATTGGGGGGCATGCATTATATATGCCTAGGGGAAAGGATTTGTGCAAAATTTAATGCTGTATGAATTAATATGCTATTAAGTTGCTTAATTACTTTGGGACCCACACCTAAGAAAAAGATGTTTTTTCAAATAAATCTCTTTAGAAAAAAATTGACACTTTTAATATGATCCTCTCTTTGGGGAATCCGATATTGGATTGAATAGATATGTATTTTTGCCTTGGTCAGATTGTGTGCCCTATTTTGAGGATCTAGTTGGATTGGATGGTCCTTAGTAGGCTTGGAGCCTGGTGGGTGTTAAGCTATTTAAATAGAAAATGTCAACTATGCTCCTTGTTTTTATTTTACATTTTTTGTTATAAAAATGAGAAACATGGGTATCCATGCCTTGGGTCACGTCTAGTATCTGTTTATGTCTTTATAGCCTACCAAAGGATTATGATGATAGATGGGAGGGTTTTTCTCTCTCTCTCTCTGGATGAGAGATGAGTTTGAAATGTGGCATTGTAAGTGTGAGGATTGTCTCCTCTCTTTTGTGGCGTGGAAACAAGAGATGGGAGATGAGTTATCTGAAAGCTTTGTAATTGTCTCATATCAAACGAATTTTCGTGTTTATGTTTTGTTTCATGGATGTAGATCGACGCTGATGATGCTCTATATTGGCGACCTCCAAGATCAGGACACGTGGCAGATGACGTGACCAGAACTCAGAAGAGAGGACCCACAGGGGGCCAACCAGGCCATCCCTGTATCCGACCTACAAGCACAAAGCTGGCTCACCTCAGAGCCCCCTTGAAATTGGCCTCCTCGGCCACTTAGCTCGTCCCGAGCTGCCACTGGTCCAAGACTCCTCGGCCTTCTTGCTCGCTTCTGAGCTCCCCAGCCGAGGCAATCTTCCTCGGTCCCTCCGACCGACCAACTCCACCACTCGCAGGCGTAACCGCCGCTCCGCAAATCTCGCCATGCGCAGATTCTCCGTAAGCAACATCCCACGTTCCACGCCATCACGATCCTCATTAATGGGTGATCCGCTCATTACGCGGGCGTGATGTCGGGAGCGTAACTGCCGGCGAGATTCTCGCGCCTGCTGCTGCGTGCTACCGCCACTATATAAACCCCCATCACAGAGAGGTCAAGTAAGCCATTTTTATTCTACTTAGCCGTTACTCTGCTCGGATCCAGTACTTACTTGATCGTCGGAGGGTCCTCGGTGGTACCAAACCATCTCGGGACTTCTTTGCAGGTACTCGGCGTAAACTCCTCAAAGCCACCAATCTCCTCAAAACCCATTGAGACCCACACGTAACAGGAGATCACCTTCAAGATCCACAGGGAGATCGACGGAAGACAACATCCGACGGAGACCCGAAAAGGACCTCCATCAGTTGGCGCCGTCTGTAGGAAACAGAAACTCCACAAAAAAACAAAGTTGGCCTTCCGATCTCCATCCATC
The DNA here is from genome assembly GCA_030015575.1 of Agapanthus africanus. Classification (NCBI taxonomy): domain Eukaryota; kingdom Viridiplantae; phylum Streptophyta; class Magnoliopsida; order Asparagales; family Amaryllidaceae; genus Agapanthus; species Agapanthus africanus. The sequence continues at coordinate 469,644,336 of JASDDO010000016.1, read as the reverse complement.
AGCAAGCGATCACCCTGAAGATCCAGATACCAGCCGCCGCCTCCCCCTCACCAGAGGCTCGGATGAACCTCCTCCGGCGACCGTCATCAACGCCCTCGCCGGCCGAATAGACCGACTATAGTCCATCGCGGAGGCGCTCGTCCGCGTCCTAATGGCCGGGCCAGGGCCCCAGATCGCCGCTCCTCCGCCTCCAGGAGACTCTGCCCTTATCGGCGCGGCTGACCACCGGCAAGCTGCGTCCCATGGCCACGGGTCTCACGGGCCGATACTCTCTGAGGCCCGCTGGGCGGCCCACAGCTCCATGCCAAGATCCTTCGCCAGGTCACCTTGCCTGTCCCCAGGCATGACCGACACCCCCTCCCTTGACGGGGTCGCACAGAAGGGGCTCGCCACGGCGGCTCGAGGGCCACCTCGCCCAAGGATCTAAGCCCTCACTAAAGGGCAGCCCAGCAGCTACCCTGCTTGGTTATCCCTGGCGGGTAGCTTCCCTACCGCAACGCCAGGGATCGGAAAGCCCTCCCAGAGGCAGTCGAGCCCGAGCTACCCTCGCTCGGCTATCCCTGGCGGGTAGCTTCCTTACCTCAACGCCAGGGATCAGAAAGTCCTCCCAGAGGCAGTCGAGCCCGAGGATCCCTCGCTCGGCTATCCCTGGCGGGTAGCTTCCCTACCGCAATGCCAGGGATCAGAAAGTCCTCCCAGAGGCAGTCAAGCCCGAGGATCCCTCGCTCGGCTATCCCTGGCGGGTAGCTTCCCTACCGCAACGCCAGGGATCAGAAAGCCCTCCCAGAGGCAGTCGAGCCCGAGGATCCCTCGCTCGGTTATCCCTGGCGGGTAGCTTCCTTACCGCAACGCTAGGGATCAGAAAGCCCTCCCAGAGGCAGTCGAGCCCGAGGATCCCTCGCTCGGCTATCCCTGGCGGGTAGCTTCCCTACCGCAACGCTAGGGATCAGAAAATCCTCCCAGAGGCAGTCGAGCCCGAGGATCCCTCGCTCGGCTATCCCTGGCGGGTAGCTTCCCTACCGCAACGCCAGGGATCAGAAAGCCCTCCCAGAGGCAGTCGAGCCCGAGGATCCCTCGCTCGGCTATCCTTCAGGACAAAAGCCCTCGCCAAGAGGCACCGGGCAGTAACCCTGCCCGGCCAAGGGTCCTTGGTAGACTTCTTACAGCCCCTCCCGCGCTAAGGACCAAAGTCCTCCCAGAGGCAGTCAAGTCCTTGCTCGGCTATCCCCGGCCGGTAGCTTCCTACCACAACCGACAGGGATCAAAGTCCTCGCCAAGAGGCACTGGGCAATAACACTGCTCGGTCCCAGTCCTGAAGGATCAAAAGCCCTCGCAAGAGGCAACCGAGCCCGACCCTTGCTCGGTCATCTCCGGCTGGTAGCTCCCTACCCACGACGCAAGGGATCAAAGCCCTCACAAGAGGCATCCGAGCGGCTACTCCGCTCGATCATCCCAGGCTGGTAGTTGCCTACCCACGATGCCAGAGATCAAAGCCCTCGCCAAGAGGCAACCGCGTAGCTTCACTGCCCGGTCATCTTTCGCAGGCCTCTTACGGCCCCTCCAGCGTCAAGGATCAAAGCCCTCATCAAGAGGCAACCGCGTAGCTTCACTGCCCGGTCATCCTTCGCAGGCCTCTCACGGCCCCTCCAGCATCAAAGATCAAAGCCTCGCCAAGAGGCACCGAGCAGCTACCTTGCTCGGCCATCCTTCGCAGGCCTCAAACGGCCCTTCTAGCGTCAAGGATCAAAGCCCTCGCCAAGAGGCACCGAGCAGCTACCCTGCTCGGCCATCCTTCGCAGGCCTCTCACGGCCCCTCCAGCGTCAAGGATCAAGCCCTCACCGCGAGGCCACCGAGTTCCTTCTGCTCGGCGCATCCCCAAAGGGAATCCTCCTGCCCATCAGACGCTGAGGATCTCAAGCCCTCATCGTGAGGCCGCCGAGTTCCTTCCTGCTCGGCGCATCCCCAGCGGGCATCCTCCTGCACATCAGACGCTGATGGTCTGAAACCCTCATTACGAGGCCGCCGAGTTCCTTCCTGCTCGGCACATCCCCAGCGGGCATCCTCCTGCCCATCAGATGCTGAGGATATCAAGCCCTCATCCTGAGGCCGCCGAGTTCCTTCCTGCTCGGTGCATCCCAGCGGGTGTCTTCCTGCCCAACAGACGCTACGGGTTTGTAGCCCTCATAATGAGGCCACTGAGCCCATCACATGCAGTGGATCCGAAGCCCCAACAAGAGACATCCGGTCTATCCAAGTCTGAGTAATCCCCCCCGACTTCGGGGCCATGGAGATACCTCCTTCTCAGCAGCGCTTGACACACTTGACAAGTGATCGAAATCAACTCGATGATCGATCGCTTCGCTTGTTGTTCCCGCACTGGGTCGCGTCCCATCAGACGTCACAGGTTTGCACATGTTGCGTCGGCCAACCGATGCTTGACACGCAGACCGTCGCTTCAGTGACAGGATGCACGAACCGGCACACCTTCCTTAAATGCAGAGATTTCGCCCTGTTTCGCTGACAGAAAAGACAGTTGACAGCTCGAGGACGCGTTCCGACGAAATCTTAGGAGGGAGCTCGTCCCGGGTGGCCCGACAGTCCACTCTTGACCCGACCCGCCAGCTGATCGGGACAAGAGTGGGGGGCTAATGATGATGCTCTATATTGGCGACCTCCAAGATTAGGACACGTGGCAGATGACGTGACCAGAACTCAGAAGAGAGGACCCACAGGGGGCTGACCAGGCCACCCCTGTACCCGACCTACAAGCACAAAGATGGCTCACCTCAGAACCCCCTTGAAATTGGCCTCCTCGGCCACTCAGCTCGTCCCGAGCTGCCACTGGTCTAAGACTCCTCGGCCTTCTTGCTCGCTTCCGAGCTCCCCAGCCGAGGCAATCTTCTTCGGTCCCTCTGACCGACCGACTCCACCACTCGCAGGCATAACCGCCGCTCCGCAAATCTCGCCATGCACAGATTCTCCGCCAGCAATATCCCACGTTCCACGCCATCATGATCCCTATTAATGGGCGATTCATTCATTACGCGGGCATGACGTCGGGAGCGTAACTGCCGGCGAGATTCTCGCACCTGCTGCTGCGTGCTACCGCCACTATATAAACCCCCATCACAGAGGGGTCAAGTAAGCCATTTTTATTCCACTTAGCCGTTGCTCTGCTCGGATCCAGTACTAACTTGATCGTCGGAGGGTCCTCGGTGGTACCAAACCACCCTGGGACTTCTTTGCAGGTACTCGGCGTAAACTCCTCAAAGCCACTGTTCAGTTGATAAAACTGCACATTTGTTATTACATTTTTCCTATTATTTCCATATTAAAAAAGGTCTTTATTATAATATATCATACATATGAGGGTGTAAAAATACTATTTTCCATGTGTTGATATATTATAATTAGAATTTGGTAGGAAATTGTATGCAAATAATATCATTGACCAAATCCTAGTAGAACAAAGTCTACTAAATATTATTTGAGTTGTTTTGCAGAATTTTTCCAAGTTGTTGTGCAGAATTTTTCCAAGACTAAAATCAAGGAAATCAAGTTGTTAAAGAAAACCTGCCTAATTAAGAAAGCTAAACTTGGAGATCAAGTCTGGCAGCAACTACGAGAAGATTTCAAAGATCCAAAGCTTCCAGAAATTGCCACATGTCACAAGGATCTGCCCACATAAATTTGATCAATTGATCTCCACTCTTGGCCGCGGATCCGCGGCCATACCCCCTTGGGCCGCGGATCCGCGGCATGATAGAAGAGATAGGGGCTGGGATTTTTCTGGTGGGATTGTAACTACCATTCCCCAATTTAGGCATCTAAATTTCTGGCTTTGGGATTATAAATAAAGACCGAGAGCCCCTTGGAAAAATCATCAAGCCGACGAGATCACGAAGTCCAAGACGGCTCATGCATCTAGACTGATCATCAGTGGTTCATCTACCTCCTTAGAAGAGATTGAGAAGCAAACTAGTATTTGTAATCATTTTCTAAGGGAACAAAGTGTAATTGATTCTATTGATTAATAAAGGTAGTTCTTTTTCTTATTCTATTTCTTCGTAGTTTAATTATGCATTTTCTCTCCATCTCTTCCTCTCCCAACATGCACGAGTAATTCTCCGCTTGTTAGGGTTCGTAAGATTATGGTAGGCTAATGGATGATGAAGATCCTTAAACTCTTTTTAAGTCCTATAAAGTTTATAAACTTTATCAAAAGAATCATTAACATCCTAATCGGGCGCGCTACCAATTCATTATTAGTCTCGACCGCGATTAAAGATTAGATTAATGATTATTTTGGTAAAGGCTAGATATGAACGGAGTTCCGTGTCGAGATAGGGGTTAAGAGTGGGATTCCTTTTCCCTCCAAAAATCCTAATCTGCATGCATCACCGTCGTTCTAGTTTTAAATCTATTAAAGGATAAAAAGGGTAATCTTTAATTAATCATCCATAACTACTAAATCTTAACGAATCCTACAAGCCCCCCTTCTTATATAAACTTACATCCGTAGTTAATCTAGATCTATATTTTGCATCGTGTTTAATGTAGATTTAGATCATACAACCATTCTACACCATTCTTTATTCTCCCCTTTCTCAACACATCTAAAGTAAGAATAAAAGCTTCCACGTTTCCCAGAGGATGACCCGTACTCATCTCGGTCTAGCTACACACGACACCGTTATTGATTGCGGTTAAACTACACAAACACTTTTTTGTATGAATCAAATGGCGCCGTTGCCGGGGATACGTGCGTAATTTTTTTTCTTACTATTTGTGTTGAATTCTTAGACGATTTATATCATTATTAACACAAAACTGCAAATTGCATATTTAACGATTTGTGCGTGAATTTTGCAAGGAGATCTGGAGTCACAGAATTGAGGAAAACAGAAGACAGAGACATTCTTAGTGATCCAGAGGAGCAAAGGAGGCCACAGAAAATTTTTCATCAACCGATCCATCCACCTCGCGGCGGAACCGCGGCACAAAGGTGATTCCGGCGGCGGAATCACGGTAGGTTAGAGGGATTAGGGCTACAGAACTCTCTGGTAAGATTCTCAACTCCTTCTCTCTCCTCTCAAATCCAATAAAATCTATTTTCTGCAGGATTCTTTGCAAAATAGCGCCGCTCAAAAATCTTTTTGCAAAAGTTTTGTGATTGGTTTTGTTTTGCATATTTTAATACGGACTTTAAGGGGCAAAGACCAAATCAAGATTAGGTGGGGATTTCATCACCCTTCCTAAGCCCCACAAATCACAAACCGAGCATCTGCATCAACCCTTCATTAATTTAAAAAATATCTAGACCAGACTCTAAGGACTGTCGCGCTCAATAAGGACAGAGGAAGGTCGTGGGTAATCTATCGTTTATCCACATTACTTTTGTAATGCCTAGGCAAGTGTGTCAAAGGCTAGTGGTTTTTAATTAGGCACACTACTGTGGTTCCTTCCCACTTACCTGGCACTTACCTGGCTACAAGGGTAGTACGGAGGCGGTAGAGGATTGATCCTGCGGCTTGTCCTTTGGAAGTCTAGGAGCGGTCTAGAGACTGGACCTAGGTGACCTTAGTTCTAGGGTTGCTTATGCATCTTAGGGTGATTTGTCTTGAGTCCCACTTTTTTAAAACAAGCCAATTTTAAATCACACACACGCTGCCACTTGCACTAAACCCGCTTAGTGCATGCTCGGCTGGACACGGGATCCTAGTGCCCGTCTTGTCCGCGTTCCTTCTATCGACACCGAAGTTGGTACTTCTTCATCTTCTTTTCCCCCACCACACACCACGACCGAGATGGACGGCACTCCATCAGAATATAACACCACGCTGCCACCGCCCGTAGGTGCGCAGAATCCACCGCGCATCTCTCTCCAAGAGAGATGCTATCCTATCCGTGGTCCCCTTCCTACTTGTCTATCTCTTCCACCACCTAACGGGGATAATTTCGAAATTAAACCCCACTACATCAATCTGCTACCTAAATTTCACGGGCTTGAGTCGGAAGACGCGTACGTTTTCATCACCAAATTCGAAAACGTATGCGCAATGATGGGTACTTCACAATTGACTTTAGATGCTATGCGATTACGTCTTCTCCCATTCACACTGTGCGACTTGGCAGAAAAATGGTTTTATAATACTGCCGCACACTCTATCACTAATTGGGATGAATTTGTCATAGCATTTCTTAAGAAGTTTTACCCAAACCATAAGACTGCCCATATTAGGAGCGAGATCAACGAGTTCGCCCAGCTTCCCAATGAACCATTTTGGAAGTACTTTGAACGTTTCAAAGATCTGCTTGTCCAATGCCCCCATCACGGAATAAAAAGATGGGATTTATCTCGGATTATATATGAGGGCATTAATCCAGCGACAAAGCATATGCTTGAAACAATGTGTCAATGCAATTTCATGTCTAAAGATGACGGTGAAGCGTGGAAATATCTGGAAGACCTTGCTGAACACACGTTGCAGTGGGAAAGCGTAAGACCACCTTCAACTAAGCGAGGTATTCACCAGCTCGATGTTTCTATCGCAGTAAAAGCCGAAATGGCAGCGATACAGAAGAAACTCGACGCTATTGAAAACAAGTTCTCATCATTCTCCCTAAATCAGGTCACGCTTCCTAAGACCGTCTGTGGTTGCTGTTCGGATCCTTCACACTTAACGGAAGAATGTCCTATGAATGCATTGTTTCAAGCTAATGCTGCTTTTCAGCAGCGACCTAGAAACGACCCTTGTTCTTCCACGTACAATCAAGGATGGAGGAATCATCCTAACTTTGCTTGGAACCAAAACCAACAAAGCAATTATCAAAAACCTCCTCCACAGCAACCACAACCACAGAATCAGCCCCCCTTTCAGTCACAGAATTTCCAAAATCCGGCCAACATTTCTACACCACAAGTGGCCGGTACTGACAACTCACTTGCACAAACTTTGGATATGTTCATGAAACAATCCATGCAATTTTCGGCTGAGATGAGGTCTTCTATTGATACCATAACGAAAAACTCCGCCTCCCATGGTGAGAGTGTTAAATCATTAGAAAACCAAATCGCACAGTTAAACGCCGCAATGAGTGCGAGAGAGAAAGGGAAACTCCCATCTCAACCCCTACCGAATCCTGGCCATTCACAAAATCATAATGTGAATGCCGTTACTACATTGAGATCGGAGAGAGTGCTGAATAACCGAGTGGGTGAGCAATTTGATGTTAGTGACACATTTGATACCCCAGCTTCTTCTTCTTCTTCCCCTAATTCGTCTAGTCTCCCACCTTCATCCGAGCCTATTCTCCGTTTTCCCCAAGGCTCGAACATTTCGCTGAATCTATCTAAGTCGATTCCCACTCCAATTTTGGGATCGAATCCGTCCCCACAGTCTTCTCCACAAACGTTGGACCCAAAACTTATTGATCGAGCTCCATTTCCAAACAGATTAAGGGCCAACAGACCTAACCCGCAAATGGAGAAGATTGTGGAAATGTTTAAGTAAGTTAGCGTAAATATTCCTCTCCTAGATGCTATTCAACAAGTCCCATCTTATGCAAGAATTCTTAAAGACTTGTGCATTAGGAAGAGAAAAACTCAAGTGCCTAAGAAGCTTTTCATGACGAGTAATGTTAGCACAGCTTTTACCCAACAAATACCAAAGAAACGTAAGGACCCCGGCTGTCCTACAATCTCTATTTCTATTGGGGGTAAAAATATTAATCGTGCTTTACTCGATCTAGGCGCTAGCGTCAACTTACTTCCCTATTCAGTATACGAGCAGTTAGGAATTGGAGAGTTAAAACCCGCCCATTGTACTCTCCAGATGGCAGACCGATCTATCACCAAACCTCAGGGCGAACTAGAGGATGTGTTAATTAAAGTCGGGGAATTCATATTTCCCGTGGACTTTATTGTTTTAGATACACAACCTGTAGCAAACCCACGCAATCAAATCCCGGTGATACTTGGTCGACCCTTCCTAGCAACTTCTAACGCTGTAATTAATCGTCGTAACGGTTCTATGAACTTATCCTTCGGGAAAATGACAATTGAGCTTAATAATTACAAGCTAGGAAGTCAGCCATCAGAACCTTCTGCTCATTTGCTGGATGTTTGTTCCATCCACGAAATAGCTTCCGGAAGCTACATGGATGAGGAGCTTTGCTTTGATGTTCTCGACAACACTAATGAGACAGTGTTTGATCTTGCACCACTTCATAGTGAGGATATGTTCAATGAGTCCGACCTTGAGATTGAACCCGTTGACTCGTTGCAAAAGTCAGCAGCACTTTCCGAGTCAATATCTTATGCAAGTTTTGAATCTCTTAGGGAGTCCGAATATCATTCCGTTACCCCACCTTCTATTGTCTCTCCGCCAATTCTTGATCTCAAACCGCTACCTTCTCATCTTAAATATATATATTTAGGAGAGAATGAGACTTTGCCAGTGATTATATCCGCTTCTCTAGCCTTAGAGCAAGAGAACACACTTTTGGCAGTGTTGAGATCGAATCGGCAAGCATTTGGTTGGACAATGGCCGACATCAAAGGGATTAGTCCCTTAATTATTGAACATAACATACATCTGATGGATGAAGCCAAACCAACCCAAGACCCACAAAGACGGTTAAATCCCGTTATGAAGGAGGCGGTAAAGAAAGAAATCGTCAAGTGCCTTGATAGTGGAATAATTTACCCCATATCTGAAGCCAATGGGTAAGTCCAATTCATGTGGTCCCTAAAAAGTCTGGCATCACGGTCATCACTAATGAGGCTAATGAGTTAATCCAAACACGCACCTAAACTGGGTGGCGCGTATGTATTGATTACAGGAAACTCAATGCCGCAACGAGGAAAGATCACTTCCCTCTACCTTTCATTGACCAGATGTTGGAACGATTAGCGGGACATGAATACTACTGTTTCTTGGACGGATACTCTGGCTACAACCAGGTCCCCATCGCCGAAAAGGATCAAGATAAAACCACTTTTACTTGTCCTTTCGGAACTTTTGCTTATAGACGCATGCCCTTTGGGTTATGCAATGCTCCCGCTACATTTCAGCGATGCATGATGGGGATATTTTCAGATATGGTGGAAAATTTTCTAGAAATTTTTATGGACGATTTCTCCATTTTTGGGGACTCCTTTGAGGACTGCCTTCGTAATCTTGACGCGGTTCTTACCCGCTGTAAGGATAAGAACTTGACTTTGAATTGGGAAAAATGCCGTTTTATGGTCCAAAAAGGTATTGTACTTGGACATATAATTTCACGAAAAGGCATTGAGGTTGACAGGGCTAAAATAGATGTCATTCATAACCACCCTCGTCCCAATTGCGTCAAAGATATACGATCCTTCCTTGGCTATGCAGGATTTTATAGAAGATTTATTAAGGACTTTAGCAAAATTGCTAGACCCTTAACCCTTCTATTGGCCAAGGGCACTACTTTTCACTTCGATTCGGATTGAGATGCTGCTTTTGAATCGCTAAAAAGATCACTCACTACAGCCCCCGTTCTATCATCTCCGGATTGGAACCACCCGTTCGAGCTTATGTGTGACGCATCAGATTTTGCTATTGGTGCTGTCTTAGGACAGCATATTGATAAGATGCCACATGTAATTTACTATGCAAGTAGGACCTTGAATGATGCACAAATAAATTACACAACTACCGAGAAAGAACTCTTGGCAGTTGTATTTGCATTAGAGAAATTCAGGCCCTACTTGATTGGCTCGCCTATTGTGGTTTACACAGATCACTCCGCCCTACGACATCTTTTATCGAAGAAGAATGGAAGGCCAGGCTAATACGTTGGATCCTATTGTTATAAGAATTTGATCTTGTCATCCGAAACAAGAATGGATGTGAAAACGTTGTAGCCGACCATCTTTCACGCATCACTTCTTCGCCAACTTTGACCGTGCCGATAAATGACTCATTTCCTGACGAACAGCTCTTGACTGTATACTATGAAACTTGGTTCATGGATATCGTGAACTATCTTGCGACGGGACTTATTCCTAGTGATTGGTCGAAACAAGACAAACTTCGATTTCTATCCCAAGTAAAATATTTTTACTGGGATGAACCTTATTTATTCAAGTATTGTTCCGATCAAATCATTCGCAGGTGTGTCCCTAACGATGAATTCAAGAGCGTGTTATCATTTTGTCATGATCAAGCATGCGGCGGTCATTTTAGACCTCGAAAAACAGCGGAGAAAGTTTTGCAATGTGGCTTTTATTGGCCAACATTATTTAAAGATGCATTTGAACATTGCAAAACTTGTCCGCGATGTCAGCATTTGGGTCAGATTTCACGAAGGAACGAGATGCCGCTCCAACCTATATTGGTTGTGGAAATATTTGATATTTGGGGTATTGATTTTATGGGCCCTTTTCCCAACTCCTTTGGGAATCTATATATCTTGTTAGCGGTTGATTATGTCTCGAAATGGGTGGAAGCTATACCGTGTCGCACTAATGACAACAAAGTCGTCATTAAGTTCCTTAAAGAAAATATCTTTTCGCGATTCGGACACCCTCGCGCTATAATTAGCGACAACGGGACACATTTCTGCAATCGGTCTTTCGAGGCCTTGATGCGGAAATATTCAATCACTCACAAGCTTTCTACGCCCTATTATCCCTAAACAAGCGGGCAGGCTGAGATCTCAAATAGGCAGATCAAACAGATATTGGAGAGGATGGTTTCGAAAAACCGTAAAGATTGATCAACCAAATTGACGGATGCTCTTTGGGCATTCCGCACCGCTTATAAGACCGATCTTGGTATGTCTCCATACCGCCTTGTGTTTGGGAAGGCATGCCACCTTCCTGTCGAGATCGAATATAAAGCAATATGGGCTATTAAAGAGCTTAATTTTGATCTTGATCATGTAGGCAGCTATCGGAAGCTGCAATTGAATGAGCTAAGCGAACTCCACGATGAAGGTTACGATAATGCGGTGATAGTAAAGAACAGGACTAAAGTGTTCCACGATAAAAATCTTTCTAGAAAAACCTTCACAGCGGGGCAACAAGTCCTTCTTTACGATTCCCGTCTCCATCTTCATCCGAATAAGCTTAAATCTCGTTGGAAAGGACCTTTTGTGGTGCGGTATGTACACCCGCACGGGGCAGTTGAAGTCGAAAACTTGAAAAACGGTTCAATTTTTAAAATAAATGGGCATAGATTAAAACCGTATTTTTCTGCTGACCCTGCGGAGGAGCTCCTGTTTTTACAGGAGCCGCTCTATCAAAACTAAATTTCCTCCGCCTCACCTCCATGTTTTTGTAACATTTTCTCATTTTAAGAATGGAGGTGAGTGAAAATGGATTTAATTGAATATCTGTGCGTGCCAAAGAACAAGTTTGGGGGTAGTTTTCATTTAATATTATTTTACCCCTTATATCTCTCCCCTAGTATACAGGTCCATGTTCTCAAAAGGCTACATCAGCGAGGACACTGCTGAAAACAGGTTTGGGGGGGGGGGAGGTTTGTATTCACTGAATTATCTTTGACACTGGGCATTAAAATTTTTTTTATAACAAAAGAGTAGAAAGTGAAAAATTATATCCAAAAGATAGGAATAATTTAAGAAAACCAAGAAAATTAGAAGTTTTCTTAAACGAACTAGTAATAAGTAGTTATGAGCTGTTGTCCCAAGGGTTAGTAAGATGAAGGAAGTCACTAATCTGAGGATAAAAATAAGTCTGAAAAATAATTTCTATTCTGGAAGCCAAATATTTGAATGTTGATACCCTACTATATGCACTTACACACGTCTTGAAACTCGGGATAGTAGAGAATACCTTGAAATGCTCTTGTCTAAAAGCCAAAGTATGAAGGAAATAAAAAAAATTGAAGAAAATATAAAAATGGTGAAAAGAAAAAAATGAACACTGATTTTGTATCGCCAAGGCAGCAATAAAAAAATATAGCGAGGGTGCCTCTTCACCTAGTGCCCTAAGGCCAACTGGTCTGGAAGTCACTGCTAAGCCTTAGGTGGTGCAAGACGAGGAAAATATTATCACCTAATCAGCAAACACATGAGTAATCGGTCGGTTAGTACCTTAAGAAGTATTAACGGTCGCATGAAAATGTGTGAGCAAATCTAAATATTGATCAAGTTAAAAAGTACTGAGGTAGATGGACAAGAGTATGATAGCTTGAATTGAATTCTCCGAGTGTAGGGATGTCCATTACACACACGTAGGGGTATATGATCGATGTTTGGATGAAATGTAGGAATGAAGAATAAAGATGATGTTTTATTGAGGGATCATGTGATTTCTAACATCTTTTCATGACTATTAAGATAGGGCTCATGACAACTGAAAAGCTAGTGTAGTTGGAAACTCTAAATTTTCAAAGTATTTCTTTTATGGTTCTTATCTTTATATGTAAATTTCAACATCTCTCTTTTGTTATAGGATTTTGTGGGTGTAATCCGCTGAAAACCCCTAGAAGACAACACTCCTCCTACTAGGGACACCTAGAGGTTTAACGGCTTGTTGCACGTGCTCAATGCAATCGTGTTTGCCTACGAAAGTGTATTTAGTTTTCTCCTTTTTCTCCTTCTCTTGAATAAACTAGTTTGCTCGGGACGATCAAAGATAAGTTTGGGGGTATTTGTTCAGTTGATAAAACTGCACATTTGTTATTACATTTTCCCTACTATTTCCATATTAAAAAAGGTCTTTATTATAATATATCATACATATGAGGGTTTATGTGTAAAAATACTATTTTCCATGTGTTGATATATTATAATTAGAATTTGGTAGGAAATTGTATGCAAATAATATCATTGACCAAATCCTAGTAGAACAAAGTCTACTAAATATTATTTGAGTTGTTTTGCAGAATTTTTCCAAGTTGTTGTGCAGAATTTTTCCAAGACTAAAATCAAGGAAATCAAGTTGTTAAAGAAAACCTGCCTAATTAAGAAAGCAAAACTTGGAGATCAAGTCTGGCAGCAACCACGAGAAGATTTCAAAGATCCAAAGCTTCCAGAAATTGCCACATGTCACAAGGATCTGCCCACATAAATTTGATCAATTGATCTCCACTCTTGGCCGCGGATCCGCGGCCATACCCCCCTTGGGCCGCGGATCCGCGGCATGATAGAAGAGATAGGGGCTGGGATTTTTCTGGTGGGATTGTAACTACCATTCCCCAATTTAGGCATCTAAATTTCTGGCTTTGGGACTATAAATAAAGACCGAGAGCCCCTTGGAAAAATCATCAAGCCGACGAGATCACGAAGTCCAAGACGGCTCACGCATCCAGGCTGATCATCAATGGTTCGTCTACCTCCTTAGAAGAGATCGAGAAGCAAACTAGTATTTGTAATCATTTTCTAAGGGAACAAAGTGTAATTGATTCTGTTGATTAATAAAGGTAGTTCTTTTTCTTATTCTATTTCTTCGTAGTTTAATTATGCATTTTCTCTCCATCTCTTCTTCTCCCAACATGCGCGAGTAATTCTCTGCTTGTTAGGGTTCGTAAGATTATGGTAGGCTAATGGATGATGAAGATCCTTAAACTCTTTTTAAGTCCTATAAAGTTTATAAACTTTATCAAAAGAATCATTAACATCCTAATCGGGCGCGCTACCAATTCATTGTTAGTCTCGACCGCGATTAGAGATTAGATTAATGATTATTTTGGTAAAGGCTAGATATGAACGGAGTTCCGTGTCGAGATTGGGGTTAAGAGTGGGATTCCTTTTCCCTCCAAAAACCCTAATCTGCAAGGTGATGTCCTTCTACAAGGTGATGTCCTTCGGCTTCAATAACGCCGGAGTTACGTACCAACGATTGGTCAACTGAATGTTTAAGCCACAGATCGGCAGGAACATGGAAATTTACATCGACGATATGCTCATCAAATCAGTCTCATCGGCCGACCACGCCAAGGATCTAGGCGAGGCCTTCGAAGTACTCCGCAAATTCAAGATGAAACTGAACCCCGCCAAGTGCGCATTCGGGATCACCGGGGGAAAGTTCCTCGGTTTCATGGTCACTCACCATGGAATCGAAGCTAACCCAGAAAAAATCGACGCTGTCCTCAACATGGCCGGGCCCAAGACCAACGTCGAGATCATGCGACTAACAGGCGGGTAGCCGCTCTGAGCCGTTTCATGTCGAGGTCTGGGGATAAGTGCCTCCCATTCTTCAAAGCTCTAAAGAAGATCTCAAGGTTCGAGTGGTCAGAGGAGTGCCAGACCGCCTTTGACCAATTAAAGAAGCACCTTGCGACGCCCTCGCTGCTCACCCGACCAGTTGAAGGAGACGAGCTATCCCTGTATCTGGCGGTATCCGACCAAGCAGCGGGCTCAGTGCTCGTCCGAGAGGTCGACGGAGTGCAGAAGCCGGTGTACTACATGAGCCACATCTTCAAAAACGCAGAAACGAGATATCCATCCATAGAGAAGATTGTTTTGGCACTCATTATGGCCTCAAGGAAGCTACGACATTACTTCCAGGCGCACACCATCCTCGTTCTTACCGAGCGCCCGCTGGGGGCTATCCTCGCCTCACCCGAATCCTCGGGCCTCTTAGAGAAGTGGAGGTGGGAGCTGTCCCAATTTGACATAAGATACCGTCCGAGGCAGGCCATCAAAGCACAGGCCCTGGTCAATTTTATCGTCGAGTGCACCATCCCCAGTAAGGAACCGGAGTCCATGCCGACCCTCGCGGCTCAACCCTTGATCGAGAGGAGGCCCGACTCAGTCCCTGAGTGAATTATTTACGTCGACGGGTCCTCGACCGAGGAAGGCTATGGTGCCGGGCTCATCATTCGAGGCCCGAACGAGGTAGAAATGGAGTATTCTCTGAAGATCAGGTTCAAGGCCTCAAACAACGCGGCAGAATACGAGGCCCTGCTGGCTAGACTGCGCATGGCCACCGGGCTGGGGCTGAAAACAATTCGAATCCGCAGTGACTCTGCCCTAGTCATTGGCCAAGTGATTGGCTATTTCGAAGCTCTGGAACCTCTAATGGTGAAGTATCTGGCCGAGATAAGAAGACTTCGAAAGAACTTCGACGAAGTCCAGGTAGCGCAATATTTCGACTCTCAGCGAGAGAGAGCGGCTCTCCTACATACTCCGGCCTTTACGAGAGTCAACGGAGATACATGGACTCTATTGTGCCAATATTTCGACTCTCAGCGCAAACATATTTGTAATTTAAATGTAATTCATTGTTTAGTATATAATTTATTTTTTTGTGTTGCTTAATTAGAAAACTAAATATGAATGTGTTGTGCAGAAACATGCCGATCAAAATAAAAAGAATAGAAAGTCGGCGAAGAGGGGTCGCCCCATTTATACAGGTGGCTCGAGGAACTTTACTCGTGCCATCGAGGCATCGGTAAATTACAATAGATCTATTCTGATATAATGTAATATTAAGAGTTATTTTATAATATATATAAAATTTTTGCGAATTGCAAAGAGCTCAGACCCTGGTGCAGGGTCATACACCGAGCGTGCTGACCGCATATCTTGCCGTCCACGGCACCTCGATAGATCCCGCCACGGGCGAGCTTCGATTCCCCGACACCGCTACCCAAGAGTATTGCGTAAGTGTTAATATTTATTCTAACAGGTTTGAAATTTTTGTTTTGAAAACATCAAATTTAAATGATATACTTATATTTTAATGGTTAATGTGGGTGTAGGAGCGGGTGGTGGAGCAGGCGGAGGCATCGGGGATCGATTTTAATGGACAGACCGATCCGATGCTGCTGACCCCAGTCCTAGACGCCGCACACGGAGGGCACCACGGAGTTTGGGAGAGAGGCCGGAGACTGGGTCCTAGCAGGGCCCATATGAGATTGGACTCCACTTCGACGGTTACTTCCCCTACCCCCCGTGAGCGACGTCTAGAGTATGATGTTGCCTCCTTGAAGACCACCGTTGAGGAGTTGAAGGAGATGGTATGTATACTACTTAATAGTAAAATATTATATTACATTATAGATACTAACATATGCAATATTAGTAGCCTGAGCTTATTTGGTTGTAGACTTAGTTTTGATTAATCATACTTACATAAAACCATCTAATTAAAATAAACTACGGTTTTCCAAACTAAATACCCAAACGAGTCCTAAGTCCCTAAGTATTCTTAGATTGGGGTATCGCAATAACCTTATAACGATACGAACTCGACTAAAATCTAATACAACGTTCTTACTCGTTTATTACACACAAAATTTAACAGATGCGACAAGCTACTTCGGCTGCGGCTACACATGCATCTCCTTCTGCTGCGGCTCCGCAAGCCACTACCTCGGCTGCTGTTGCATAGATCACTCCTGTAGGTCCACAGTCCGCTCAGACTGCCGCACAGTCCGCTCCTTCATTGGTCGAGTTTTTGACGACTCAGGGCTGCACCGAGGAGCAAATGCGCCAGATTACGGCGATTATCAGATGTGGAGGAGCTGGACCAAGTTAGAGTAGCTTTATTTATATTTTTGAGGATGTATGTACTTATCTGATACATATAGTATAAATTTTGGACGATATTGGTGGTTAGTTGCTTGTTCATGATGATTTAGTTTGATATCGTATTCTGTTTGTTTATTTCTTTTATATATTATACGTGAGATGTTGATTATGAATATTTCTGTATTTGGTTATATGATGTATATATTATTGTGCACAGGGCAGGGAAAAACAGGAAGCCCTTTTTGAGAAAAAAAACTGATGGATTTTATGCTTTATTTAATGGTTTAAAATCTATTTTTCCTTTTTCTTTAGTCCCACATCGCCTAGGCAACAAGGTGTTGCTATCCTTATATATGAGGATGTGTCTTAGCCTCTTGAAGTAGTTCAAGAGCTAGTGGGCTTGGACTTTTCCACACACGCGCGCGCGCCGTCCGTCCGTCCCGATCCCAGCCCGGTTCGGTTCGTGCGCTTATCATTTTGCACAAAAAAATCTTTTGTTTGGACCCGTTCCTGGACCGTTGCAGCAGCCATGGGCTCGTACCATTGGATGAACTTTAATTCAGGCGTTTCTGTCCGTTGGAGGACAGATACGTTGGGCCTGCATTAATCTGTGTATTGATGGGCAGTAATGGGCCTGCATTAAATCTGTGTATTGATGGGCAGTAATGGGCCTGGCTCAGGACTCCTATATAAGGAGCACCCCCTATTTGTAAAAGAAAGAAAAAAAGAAAAAACAAAACACCTCTTCTCTCAACCAAGTTGCTCCTCTTCTCTCCACTGCTCCGGCAAGCTTCCGGCACTCCACTCCGGCGAGAACCTTCTCCTTTATCTTTCCCTTCCTACATATTCTAAAGCCCACTGCTGCTGCTGCCTCTGTCGGGTTCGAGCCATCTTTTTTCTTGTTGAGCGACGAAGGTCAGCGACCGGTTCGACACTTCATCCTACTGCACTTCGGGTGGAGTCCCTGTTGGTGGGGCGGTCGTATCTTGGGAACAGATCGTCGGCGAGTCCTGTGCTAGAGGCGGCAAATTCTATTCTTAGGACAGCGATCATTTGGCGTGCTTCCGTCCTAGGCAAATCGGAACCTTGTTCTTCTTATTTTTGCTTATTTGTTTAATAGGGTGCATGCTTAGCAAATAAAGTTAAATATTATTCCTTGAAAAATATTAATTTAATTTGTTTTTTTGGGCTTACTAGCAACCTCACCCAACAACTAAGAACAGAAATTTTCCTATAATCTAATAGGTGGTTAGTTTTTTTTTTACCATGAACCTAAACATGTCTAAAGTTAACCTAGATGGCTTAGTCTTAACCAGATCCGAAACTTTTAGTGGTCAACACTTCAAGCGTTGGCAAAATCGAATGCGGTACTGGCTGACCACTTTAGGTCTTATTTCTGCTGAAACTTGTGAGCCTACCCCGTCAGAGCCACCCTCTACTACCCCTGCTCTGACTTCTGTCCCACTTCCAGATGCCCTACCTCCAACTCCTCCACCACCTCCACCTGGGCCTACACCCTTAGAGATAAACTACCTATGCCATGGTAAAATCCTGTCTACTTTGTCCAATGAACTCTACGACATCTATTGCCATATCCCAACTTCGAAAGAACTTTGGGAAGCATTAGTCTCGAAATTTTGACAAGAAGATGTTGGCCTATAGAGGTATTCCTTTATGAACTGGTTAAAATTCAAGATGGTAGAGACCAAGACCGTTACAAACCAAATCCTTGAATACCAAAACCTTATCACTAGTGCTAAGATTAAAGGATACAACCTAGAGGAAAATGTACAAGTAGCTGTCCTCATTGAAATGTTACCTTCGTCCTGGGATGACTTTGCTAACAAGCTCCGTCATCGTCAGGATAACCTTTCTTTGAACTCCCTTATCCAAACTCTTAAAACTGAAGATATTCATAGGGAGAAAAGCAAGGCTTCTTCTATCCAAGCGAATGTTGTTGAGGCTAAAAACTTTCATAAGAAACCTTTCAACAAATTCAGAAGAACCATAACCATATTCATAATAAGAACTACCACCAACAAAAGAACAAGCCTAACTTTAAGCCTAAACCCCAAAACAATGGCAATCATAAGGGGAACAAAGGTGGAAACTGTTTTGTCTGTGGGACGTTGGGTCACTTAGCTCGGAACTATAAAAACAGAAAAGATGGACCACCTACCAACCCCTAAGTGAACACCTTAACTGTGGGGGTCTCATCAACCGTAAACACCGACTGGTCTGGCTTAATAACTCAAAACCCTGAAGTTAACACGCTGAGTCTAACGACCGACTGGTGGTTAGATTCGGCTGCAAATGCCCATATATGTTGTGACCGATCCTTATTCTCTTCGTATTAGGTCGATACAGGACGGTGTGCGACATGGGCAGATGCGAGCGCTGCAAGGATTGAAGGATATGGACGTGTGTACTTGAAGTTTACTTCAGGAAAAGTGATATCCCTTCAAAATGTGCAGCACGTACCGAACTTTAGGAAGAATCTTGTTAGTGGAATAGTATTGATGAGACTAGGCTATAAGCTTGTATTAGAATCCAATAAAGTTGTAATTACCAAGTTTGGATCCTATGTAGGAAAAGGATTTGTTTGTGGTAGAGACTTGTTAAAACTTTGTATTGTTGATTCATCTTTAAATAAAATTGTTGCATCTACTTCTGTTTCACCAACTGTTCTTACTTCTGAATGTTGTGACATGTGGCATGCTCTTCTAGACATGTAAATAAGAATACCATGCGTAGAATGATGAACTTAGAATTAATTCCGAAAACTCAAATAGACAAAACTAAGCGGTGTGAGGTTTGTGTTCAGGCAAAACTGCCTAAACAACCTTTCAAATCGGTTGATAGTCAAACTGAGTTATTAGAATTAATTCATACTGATGTCTGTGACATGAATGAAACTTTAACTAGAGATGGTATGCGATACTTTGTAACTTTTATAGATGACTTTTCTAAATATTGTTTCATCTTCCTCATGAAAACTAAAGATGAACAATTTGAAAATTTTAAAATCTATAAGAACCTAGTTGAGAAACAAACCAACAAGTTCATAAAAAGAATTAAGTCAGATCGAGGCGGTGAATACACCTTAACTGAACTTAAGAGATTTTGTGAAGAACATGATTTGATTCATCAAACAACTGCTCCTTACAACCCTCCGTCCAATGGAGTGGCTGAAAGGAAAAACCGGACTTTAGTCGACATGATAAACTCTCTTCTTACTGAATCTTGTCTTCCCTCTAGAATGTGGGGGGATGCATTACTTAATGCAAACCACATTCTAAATGGAATTCCTTTTAAACATACCGATAAGACACCGTTTGAACTTTGGTTTAGTAAGAAGCCCAACTTGCAACACTTAAAAGTGTGAGGGTCACTTGCCAAAGTAAAGGTTCCTGAATTCAAGAAAAAGAAATTAGGACCTAAAACCGTTAACTATGTCTTTATTGGTCCTGTAGAAAACTCTAATACCAACAGGTTTCTTGTAGTTAAGTCCGACTTTATTGATATTAGAGTTAACTCCATAATTGAAGGTAGACCCGTAAATGCTGTCTATTTTGAACATGTGTTTCCTTTTAGAGATAAAGTAAATAAAACGACGGCTGGAAGTTCATCGACTATTGAGCCTTTTGCCTCTCCTCCGATTCCACATGAAATCATGCATGATAACTTAGATGACAACTTAGAACATAGCTTAGATGTGGAACCTAGAAGAAGCAAAAGACCTAGAATAGAAAAGAACTTTGGTAGTGACTTTATCTCCTACCTTGTTGAGGAAGACCCTGCAACGTATAAGGATGCCATGATCTCAATAGATGCTAGTTTTTGGAAAGAAGCTATTAATAATGAATTTGAATTTATTATGCAAAACCATACTTGGATCCTTACAGACTTACCTCTTGGCTGTACTCCAATTGGCTGTAAGTGGATCTTTAAGAAGAAACTTAAAGTAGATGGTACAATAGATAAGTTTAAAGCGTGTTTGGTATCTAAAGGTTTTAGTCAAAAGAAAGATGTAGATTACTTTGACACCTTCTTACTTGTTACCAAAGGTGTTTCCTTTAGAGTGCTTGTTGCCTGAGCAGCCATTTACAATCTAGAGATACATCAAATAGTTGTTAAGACAGCTTTCTTGAACGGTGATCTCGACGAGGAGATTTACATGGTTCAACCTGAAGGGTATGTGGTACCTGGTCAGGAAAAGAAGGTTTGTAGGCTTGTGAAGTCTTTGGATGGACTTAAGCAAGCACCTAAACAGTGGAACCAGAAGTTTGATAGAGTAATTAAATCTTATGGCTTTAGTTCTAATGAATCTGATAAATGTGTGTACTCTAAATTTGTAGGAGATGCATGCATAATCCTTTGCCTCTATGTTGATGACATTCTGCTATTCGGTTCAAACCCTAATATCATATCAGACACCAAGAAGTTCTTAACTAGCCAGTTTGATATGAAAAAATAATGGAATTACCTTTTCACAATCCCATTATGCTGAATCTATATTGAAGAAATTTGGGTACTTTGACTGTACACCAGTTTCTACTCCATATGATCCTCTGTTTCACTTGAGATCCCACTCTGGTCCACCTGTAAACCAATCTTTGTATGCTCAGATAATTGGTAGTTTGTTGTATCTAGCTAATGGTTCTAGACCTAATTTATCTTATGCTATAGGTAGATTGAGTAGATACATAAGTAACCTTAATGCTGATCACTGGAAAGCTCTAGTGAGGGCATTTCGATACCTAAAGGGTACTTTGCATGTTGCACTACACTACATCTCTTTTCCTTCCACCATGGAAGGTTATACTGATGCTAACTGGATCTCTGATTCAGATGAAACTAAATCAACTAGTGGCTATGTGTTCTTGCTAGGAAGAGGTGCTGTTTCTTGGAAGTCCACCAAGCAAACAGTCATAGCTAGATCAACTATGGAAACAGAGTTAATTTATTTAGACTTAGATAGTTTGCAAGCTGAATGGCTTAAACTGTTTTTACTTGATATTCCTTTAACTGTTAAGCCGTTACCTGCTTTGTCTATACATTGTGATTGTAAAGCAGCTATTGATAAGGCCAGACAATCTAAGAGTGATACTAGTAAACGGCATTTGAGAATCCATTTAGAGGATATCAAGGACCGGATCGCACGCGGTGTGATCTCACTTGATTTTGTGAAATCAGTGAATAACTTGGCAGATCCTCTAACCAAGGGGCTAGCAAGACAGCTAGTCCAATCCTCATCGAGGGGGATGTTTACCTCAATCAGAGCAAAGTTTGTTCAAATTCCAAGGCGGGAAACGAAGCAACGCTTCTGTTTCTCCCAATCAGAGCAAAGCTCTGCTTTGAAATTAAACTAAAAATTAAAGTTAAAATAAATGAAGCAACGCTTCAGCTGACCTGCGCACTGCGCTGCGCGACAAGTGGCAGCGCAGTTGCGCTGCGCTCTGCGCTGCGCGACACGTGGCAGCGCAGTTGCGCTAGCGCAGTTGCGCTGCGCTCTGCGCGACACGTGTCAAGCGCAGATGCATTTGTGCCAATGCCAGCACCAAAACAGAATTAAAATTCTGGAAAGATCTTTCTGATTTTATTAAAACAATAAGATTCTCTCCTATAAAACAGGAGCCCTTGGATCAAATATCCAACGGTGGAGAAAAATCCCCAAATCACTCAGAGAAAGATCTTTTTAACTAATTTAACAAATCTATTGGCACTATATAAAGGCCCCTAGACTTCAACTCTAAAAGGGAGAAACACAGAGAGAACTCACAAGAGCTCTTATAAGAACTTTAAAAAGAATTCAGAAAGAAAAAGGTAAAACCTTTAGAAAAAGAAGAATTTTCTTCTAAAAAAGATCAATGATCTAAGAACAAGATCAAAGATCTTCAATAAAAAATGATAAAAAATAAGAAGTAATATACTCCTTTATTAGATCATTTGATCTACACAAAGGCATTGCCTTTTGATGAACCACTGGTTCTGGAATCTTAATAGATTCTTTTCTTGAATCCAAAATTGGATCAAGCTATTAAAACAGTACCTTGCACTTGTAAATCTGCACTGTTGCGCTCTTGAGTTGGCGCAAGCCACCAGAGAGCGCCACGTGTCAGCTTCAGAACAACTTGCGCTATGCGCTTTTAAAATAGAGCATTGCTCTCTGAAATTGGCGCAACTCACCAGAGCGCGCCACGTGTCAGCAGCGCAACAGCGCAGCACACTGGCGCAGCGCACTGCGCTAACTGCGCTTGCGCTCACCAGAGCGTGACACGTGTCACCTCCATATGCGCTTGCGCTCATTAATTAGCGCAAAGCGCCTGACAGGCCACGTGGCCACTGTCAGATAATTATTGCACTGCATTATTGAAAAGAAGGGCCGAACCCAATTAAAAAAGGCCTAACAGGCCTAATAAAATGCTATACATTATTTTAAAAAAAGGGGCAGAGCCCAAACAATGGTCTGTCAGACCAAAACAGATGCTGTGCATCATTTAAAAAGGGGCAGAGCCCAAATAAAGGTCCAATAGAGACCAAGATTAAATGCAATGCATTATTGAACAAAGGGCAGAGCCCAATCCAAAGCCTAACAGGCCAACCACAAATAAAAATGTTGAATATTCTCAACTGGACTTAGCCCAATTCTAGCCGTAAGTTCTCAAATTATATTGACCGAGCATGACTGCTCCCTTAAATCAATTTACATTCGGTTCAAGGGTACATCTCTGAACTCCTCTGACACCTGTCGTTGTAATCCTTCAACGTTGTCAGAGAGGTGACGGGTCCCGACAACCACACACCAACCCATGGACTTAAGCGTCCTTAAACCAACTCATGGACTCAAGCGTCCTTAAACCAACCTATGGACTTAAGCGTCCTTAAACCAACTCATGGATTTAAGCGTCCTTAAACTCATGGACCGAAATGTCCTTAAACTAATGTTCGTCCCCAAATGGGAATGATGGACCGCCATGTCCCTAAACTGGCAATGGACCACTATGTCCCTAAACTGGAACAATAGAGCCGATTGCTCTCTTGTCGGATCCAAACGATCCCGTTAAGTTGATCTTAGTCTGGAGATTAGGCTAACGTATCCTTAACAAACGTTTAAGTTGATCTTAGCCTCAAACATGGCTAACGTGTTCTTAAACTAATATTCGTTCCCAAAATAGGAATGTTGGACCACTATGTCCCTAAACTGGAATAATAGAGCCCCCAAATGCTCTTTTGTCGGATCTAAACGATCCCGTTTAAGTTGATCATAGCCTCAAATATGGCTAACGCATCCTTAAACCTTCAAACAGACTTTAGTCCCAAATTGGACTATAGATCCCCCAATCAACTTTGGTTCAAGGATACATCTCTGAACTCCTCTGATATCTGCCGTTGTAATCCTTCAACGTCGTCAGAGAGGTGATGGGCCCCGACGGCCATACATGTAATGGACCACTATGTCCCTAAACTGGAACAATAGAGCCCAAATGCTCTTTTTTCGGATCTAAACGATCCAGTTAAGTTG
Source organism: Agapanthus africanus (assembly GCA_030015575.1). Classification (NCBI taxonomy): domain Eukaryota; kingdom Viridiplantae; phylum Streptophyta; class Magnoliopsida; order Asparagales; family Amaryllidaceae; genus Agapanthus; species Agapanthus africanus. The sequence continues at coordinate 469,620,331 of JASDDO010000016.1, read as the reverse complement.
ATCTTAGTCTCAAATTGGACTAACGTATCCTTAACAAACGTTTAAGTTGATCTTAGCCTCAAATATGGCTAACGTATTCTTAAACCAAAACCCCAAACCCAAATCTAAGAAAATACGGATTTGGACTAATCCACGTCCTACGGGCGACGACATAAATTAGTCTCCGTATACAATCCACGGGCAACCACAAACAAAACAAACACCCACGACACGAAGTGAAATTCTGGAGAATGAGAAAGTTGTTACCGTGATGCGGTAGCGTAATTAACTGCAGGGGCTTGCGCCTGCAGGGAAGAGCGTCCCCACAATCAAAAACCCCTCAAGCGAAGGGGAATCTGACGAAGTCTGCTATATCGGCCGCATCCGTCTAAACCTCCGATACACGGTGCCATAAATCAACTTGGCATCTTCGGAGAGGTGGACGGATAAAACCAAATAGCATCTGTCCCGAATCTCAGGCTAGACGTCTCTATGTCGTCTTGGCCGTCTTTCGGAGGGGAACAGATTCTGGCACGCCCGGTGGGACATCTTCCTCTTTCCACTCCACACTGCGTGTGTCGTGTTTGCGAACGAATCGCGGTTTGCTGTGGTTGCCTGTGGATTCGAGGTACTTAGATTTGATGTCTTGCTCCGTGCAGAAAACAGAAGATCAATGGCTTCAAACTGCACTCACTGCAACTGCAACCCTCACTCCGTTCTTGCTGGAGGAGTGACTTACGGGCCCAGAGCGGCCTCCCTTTTCAAGATGCCAGTGGAGCAGGTAACTCAAGCCACCACTGGACTATTCTTCGGGACCATGCTCCCGCCAATGAGCTTCAACGCCCTTATACCGTCACAAGAAGCTCCCAAGAAGTCGGTATTCGATCGGCTTGCTACTACTGCGGCCCCTCTTAACGGGTCGCCCAACTCCACTGCCTCGGTTTTTAACAGACTAGGCCAGAGCTCCAACGGGCCCATGAAGAAGCCTGCAATACCAAAAGGCGTTATCCCGAAGCGGATAGCCATCCCTGCTCCCAAAATCGTCAAGGCGGTTTCTCCTGCCAAAGGGTCGGTCTTCACAAGACTGACTATTTCTACTCTCGTTCCAGGCGAAATCACCAAGGTTGCCTCCCCTACTCGGAAGTCTGCTTTTGATAGGTTGGTCGTCCCCATTCAATGGACGTCGGTCTTTAAAAGGCTGATACCAGCGAATTCTGACCAACACAGGGGGCATGAGGAGGTCACCCCTACGGCTAAACCAACTCCAATCGCGCGACATGCTCACCGTCGTCACTGGCGCCGGGTAAGGAAAGCTGAGGGCAACTCCCCCTCTGAGATAACTCCGCCAGCTCCGATGGTGGAAATCAATGCTGCTGTTCCGACCGGGAATAGCTTTGAACCGCTAAGAAGGGTGCGCAAAAACTCGCCAACTGCCGTATTGAAAAGATTTCCTACACCTGTGGATAATGCCCCAAAGGTGAAGCTGGAGCAGCCCCCTCAACGGCTGTCCTCTGAAATTTACAAGGTCTGGCGTCAAGTCCAAGACTCCGTAATAGATCAAGACTATCTCCGCCAACAGAAAAAGATGAAGGTTCGGCAGGAGAAGGACTACTCTGTCAAGCCAGAAAAAGCAACAGCTGGCTGGGTGCCCACTGCAACGGCTCTCTCAACGTCAATCACTCAAAAGAAAAGGAGGCCGCAAAAAGCCCCTGTGAACATGGCGAACCGTAAAAGCGCTGAGCACAAACGCCCCAAGTCTGGGGGCATAGTGGTGCATACTGTTTATATAGCATCCGGGAAAGAGGATAGCCGCGCTTCGATGGGTCACCGACCGCTCACCCGATCCGTGACAAAAGCCCAGGAACAGCAACAGAAGCTTCAGGAAATGCTGACGCAAATGGCTGCACTCACCGAGCCAAAAGAAAGCCCGGAGGCATCATCAGAGCAGCGTCACGAACAAGAAACCGATGTTGACTTCTTACGCAGAGTCCTCGAAAAGAAGGACAAAGAAGCCGCAGAGCAAGCGGCTAACATAAAGCGAATGGCACTTCTCTTCCAAGACATGGTCGGGATGATGTTACAGCCGGATCCTTCAGCCGAAGACCCTCCGATCATTATTGAAGACGACAGAGGAGAAACATTGAACCCTTTGCCGGCTCATTCAGCGGCCAAGGAGGAAACTATCTCCAAGGGCACCCTGGATGATTATATTGCTCAGCAGATATGAGTTCATCAGGCGAATGAAGCGGCTGGGCAAATTGTTAGAACCGGACGACCCTATCCGGGCTGGTATGACCAAATTAGTTACCCGCCGGGATATACGATCCCTAAGTTCCACGTATATAAAGGAACGGGGAATCCCCATCAACATGTCGCTCAATTCAGAGCCTTATGCGGCAACACTGGAGGCGACGAAAAACTGTTGCTTCGCCAATTCGTCGGCAGCTTGGCAGAAACGGCCTTTGAATGGTATTCGGAGCTACCTAACGACTCTGTCAAAGCATTTGCGGAGATGGAGCTATTGTTTACACAAATATTCGCGAGTGCTAGTGAACGCACCCCGATAACGGCACTGATTAATGCCAGGGTGAAGCCAGGCGAGACGTGGGTCCAATACGCGATACGGTGGCGAAACTTATGGTCGAAGTGCGAACAACGCATCGAAGAAGCACCTGCGGTAGGCATGTTCGTAGGCACTCTTGATCCGCAAGCAACCATCTCGCAGTTCATGATGTTCTTTAAGCCAACTACTTTCCAGGCCTTGATCGACAAGTTGGGCCAAATGGATCAGATGGGACATAAACCGTCTCCTCCAAAGCCAGACTCTCGAACTGAGAAAGGGAAAGCGATCGTTGTTGCCAATACTCAACAACAGCCGAGCAACTTAAATCCGGTTGTCCTTCGAAACAATATGCGTCCGCGCCCATCCCTTGAGGAAAGACTAGGACGCCCTTACTCGTTTCCTCAGGATAAAACAAGGAGACTGTTCGAGCTGGCAATGCGCAACAGACTCATCAATCTGCCGAGTCAAAAATGTCCGTTGCAGCCAAGCGATATCAACGATCCCAATTATTGCCCTTACCACCAAACGGTAAGTCACCCGATCGAGGATTGCTTCGTCTTTAAGGGATGGATCGAAGACCAATACCTACAAGGCAAGTTTGCTCTGTCTGAAAAGTGGAAAGTAAACCCACCACAGCCGCACACTCCAAAGAAGACAGACACGCCGGGGGCAACTTGTTCTTTTGTTGAAGAAACTCCATGGGGGGTCGTGCTTTCCGCCAAAACCAAAAAGATGCTGAATGATCTCCAGACATGCCCGACAATCAGGTGGAAGAACCCGTTGGAACCTGAGATTATCGAAGGGATGCTGAAGCCGCACCCAACTCCAAAGATCGGTAGTGATGGCCCAAGCACTCACACCCAGCTGTCGAAATCTTCAAAGAAGAAGAAGAAAAGATCCAAAAAGCCCGTGAAACCTGGCGACAAGCGCACGGACCTGCAGAAACAAATCGACGCGCTGGAAGAGTATAACTAGAAAGCGCGGACTCCCATCACGCTCCAAGACTTTCTCAGCCACGTCCTTGAAGACGGAGATGATGAAGAAGACTCATCATATGGATCTGAGGACTATATGGCAAGCTGCCATGTGATCTCTCACTCATTGATAGATGATGAAGAAGCTCCTTGCACCGAGAAACCAAGGGCGGGCCCTGAACCAGAACTTCTGTGGCCGTCAGACGAAATAATCGATGCCTTCTTGAATGAGATTCGTCTGAAAAGTAAAGCCAATCAGGAGCGTGAGATGGCCATATTGGAAGGAGCCAAACGCCGGCGACTAGACGAAAGAGTCGAGGCACTCCCGTCAAATCAAAAGACATCCGCTGCGGATAAAAACAAATTCAAGATGAGGAAAAGGTTTGCTAAAGCCATATCAATGGGAATGAAGCTACCACCCTCTGAAGAAAACACTCTCGGTGGAGTAGAGATGCATCCTAATTACTGCTTATATCATCAGAAGATCGCACATCCCACTGAAGACTGCGACTCCTTTAAGTGTTGGTGGCAAGGGTATGTCGCTCACAGGCAACACGTCAACAGAACAAAGCGGGAAGCTCGTAGACAGCGAAAAAATACGACAGATAAGCATAAAAGAATTGCCGGCAATTGCCATAAGGATGATCCCGGGGGATCACGAGTTCTCACTTTCGGGAGCGACTTCGATGAAAAAGTAGCCCTCGGCCCCCTGTTCAAGGAACCCATCTCTGAAACGAAAGAATTGAGGAGTTGCGAGAACATTCATCTGCGCAATCACATGCTATCCGGAAAGAATCTCGGACCCACAAACAACGGAGCGAACAAAAAGGATAAACAAAAGGGAAAAGCGGCCTTCATCGCCAACACTCAACAACAATCGAGTGGCTCTAGACCGGTTGTTCGCCAAAACAACAAGCGGCAACCCCTCTATGAGAGGTTGAAACGTCCTTACTCATTTCCCCAGGATAAAACGAAGAGGCTGTTCGAAGCGGCAGTGCACAACAGGCTTATCACTCTACCGAAGCTGAAACACCAGCTACAACTGAATGATGTCGACAATCCTAATTATTACCCTTACCACCAAGTATTGGGCCATCCGATCGAAAACTGCTACGTTTTCAAAAAACTGGGTGGAAGACCAATACCAACAGGACAAGTTCGCGTTGTCCGAAAACTGGAAGGTGAGCCCGCCACAACCACATGCTCCGAGAAAGATGGATATGCCGGGGGTATCATGCTCATTCATAGGGAAAGCCCCATAGACCGAAAAGTCAGTAAACTAGAGATTCGCCTCAAATACGGCGACGGCGGACCGAAACGTCCTTAAACTAACGACAGACCATTACGTCCTAAAACTAGCTGACGGACCGAAACGTCTTTAAACTACTACCGCAGCATTCTCAGGCTGACGAGATAAAAAAAAAGAATAAAAAAATATAATAAAAAAAATAATTAAAATGGTATGTCCACAAGCAAGATGGGCACGGATGAAAACCCGAAAGGGCTCCGTGAGTAAAAACAGCAGGGCTACCGGCGAGTGTTCGTGAACACCCGAAAGGGCGCAACCTTGTTAGAAAAAAAAAAGAATAAAAAAAATAAAAATAAATGGTATGTCCATAAGCGAAATGGGCACGGATGAAAACCCGAAAGGGCTCCGTGAGTAAAAACAGCAGGGCTACCGGCGAGTGTTTGTGAAAACCCGAAAGGGCGCAACCTCGTTAAGAGACACTTGCAGGGTCCTCTCAACCTTATGAGGAGAAACCGCCCGCGTGAGATCCTTACGACTCACAGGGAAGCAACACACTTAGGGATCCTCACGATTCCTAAGGAGAAATTACATTTACGAGATCCTCATGACTCGTAAGGAGAACTCTCTTATGGGACCCTCACGGCTCATAAGATTTGAAAGTCTTAAGTTACAGAGACCTGAACCTGTTCTTAAGCAACCCCCACAACCTTCGATAATGCCCTACAAGCGGCTCATACTGACCCTTGTATACAATCCACGGGCACGAATAAACATTTCCCTAACAAAGTCCCACCCGTGACTAGGGATATGTCCATACGGTGAACAACCCTTATAAGTCCTCTCGACTTATAAGGAGAAAACCCTTTTGTAAGATCCTTACGACTTACAGGGGAACATGCACTTAGGAATCCTCACGATTCCTAAGAAGAAAACACACCTACGAGATCCTCACGACTTGTAGAGAGAAATACCTTTGTGAGACCCTTACGGCTCATGAAGTCAAAAACCTTAGTCAACAGGATCTTAACCCTGTTTACTAAGCCACCTTTGTTCAACATCGACAGAGGCAGATGATGATTCATTCCTGGAAATATCCCAGTTGTAGCGATACTGATACCTAAACCGGTATCAAATTCCAAGCCCTTTAATGGCAAATGATGATTCGCTCCTGGCAATATTCCAGTTGTAGCGATGCTGATGCTAGGATTGGCATCAAGATTCCAAGTTCTACACTCGCGATAAAAAATCAGCGAGCCAAAAATGCATATGCAAAATAGCCGAAATGATTGGGCAACTCGCAATAAAAAGCAGCAAGTAAAGATAAAATAAATAGCCGAAATGATTAGGCAACTCGCAATAAAAAGCAGCGAGTAAGAGTAAAATAAATAGCCGGAATGATTGGGCAGCTCGCAATAAAAAGCAGCGAGTAAAAACAAAATAAACAGCCGAAATGATTGGGCACCGCGAAAAATAGCCGAAATGATGGGGCAATCGCGACCTTCGCGATATAAAAGCTGAAATGATAGAGCATCGCGGAAAGAAAATAATCAAAAAAAATGAATGAAACTTCTGCCCTACAGGTGAGATCACATTGATCCCTATATACAATCCAGGGGCACAAACAAAGAGAGAACCATACCTTCCCAATAGGCTCCACCAAAAAGCGAAGCTGAGTCTCGACGGTTCACTGACAACTTAGAGACCACTTCAAAATTCGTCTCGATACAGCAGGCGAGAAGTCACAACAATGTCCTTCCTCCAACAGAATTTGGACGTAACAAAGCAAACGAAGCGAAGGCCAAATTCCTAGCTTTAAGATCTTAACGGCAAGTCATATAAAGCCTGAAAGACAACCGGAGATCATCTCACACCAGTGCGGAATGGTCACCACCACAGCGTTCGTCCTTCAGCAGGGTTCAGACGCGACAACAACAACGGAGCCACGACAAAATCCCTAGTTCCAAACCTCGACAGTTCACCAACAACATAGAGACAACCGCGACATTCGTCTCGATATAGAGGACGCAATGCAAACAAACGAAGCGAAGGCCAAATACCTAGCTTCAGAGTCTTAACGGCAAGTCATATAAAGCCTAAAAGACAACCAGAGATCATCTCACACCAGTGCGGAATGGTCACCACCTCGACGTTCGTCTCGATACAGCAAACGCAACATCATCAAACAGCGGAGCCACGGCAAAGTCCCTAGTTCCAAACCTTGACGGTTCACCAACAACCTAAAGACAACCGCGACATTCGTCTCGATATAGAGAACGCGATGCCAGCAAACGAAGCGAAGGCCAAATTCCTAGTTTCAAGGTCTTAACGGCAAGTCATATAAAGCCTGAAAGACAATCGGAGATCATCTTGCACCAGTGCGGAGTGGTCACCATCTCGACGTTCGTCTTGATACAGCAGACGAGATGTCACCTCAGCGTTCTTCCTCCAACAGGATTCAGACGCGACAATCAAACAGCGGAGCCACGGCAAAGTCCCTAGTTCCAAACTTCTACGGTTTACCAACAACCTAGAGACAACCGCGACAATCGTCTCGATATAGAGGACGCAATGCCAGCAAACAAAGCAAAGGACAAATTCCTAGCTTCAGGGTCTTGACGGCAAGTCATATAAAGCCTGAAAGACTATCGGAGATCATCCCACACCAGCGCGGAGTGGTTATGACTCATCGGGGCTCTCCAAAATGAGCCTAAGCTCAAGTAAAAAGTGACATGGAATATCCCTACGCTTGCTCTTTTGACGGTAATACTACCTGGAAGATTACTTGAAGACGTCTTGTCCAGCCCCCGAAGGGATCAGAGACACGACAATCGCAAGGCTACTCGAACAGCAAGATTGCACATCGAGGAATATATCAGCCAACGCGACGGTACGACGGCCAAAACCCTAAGTACCACAGACCCTAACGGACCTCTGTCGTAAAGAGCAGAGGTTAACTGTGACGTTAGGATATTCTTGCGAGGAGTGCTCGATTCGGCTCGACTCGTGAGGAAAAGCCTTAGGCAGTGGGATTAAAAAAAAAACCTGTTTCCTAAACACTGGGACCCTGCAAGTCGGTCCAAAACGGACTCTTGCATACTATTCATGGGTCACACTCTCCGAAGTCAAATCTTAATAAGGAGGGAAACAACCGCTTACGGGTCCTCTCGACTCGTAAGAGGGAAAAATTCTCTTATAAGATCCTTACGACTTATAAGAGAAAACGCACTTAGGAATTCTCACGATTCCTAAGGAGAAAATGCACCTATGAGATCCTCTCGATCCGTAGGGAGAAAATTCTTTATGAGACCCTCATGGCTCATAAAGTTGAAAAGTCTTAGGCAGCAGATTTGAACCTGCGGCCTAAGCCATTGCTACCTCTTGAAGAAACCAAGACAGGATGCTCGTTCTATCATCTGTCGACCATGTCTGCTAAAGTAACATGCTGAGAATAAAAGAAAGAAGAAAGCGACAAAAAAAAACATCCGATGTGCATTTGATCAAGCGTTCGAGACACACTCATTCATGCATGGGCAAAAGACTCAGAACGAGAAATAAGACAAGCTGAAATAAAAAATTTCCATTCATATTGCCAAAAATTCTTACAATTATGAAAGCAATAAACGAAGAACATCATCAAATGATTACAACGGTATAATCTCAGATCCAGGGCACGGATTAAGAAATTCAAAAGTAAGGCCATCTAGAGTTCTTCTGGCCTTTCTGATTATTCTCGTGTGCAGCCTCTCGCACTCACGTGTGTCAAGATCTTCGGCAAGGCCCCCCATCCTTCGATAAGCAGCGATTATCGTCGTCTGCTGAAAAATTTGATGCAGAATGTCGATGAGGCTATCCCGCCGTTTCTTCGAGATTAGCCCCGATAGGTACACTGAATGCACCTTGTCTTCGGCATCATCCAGCGCATTAAGTGGCATGGCCTCGTGAAACTTGGAAGTGCTCTCCAAATTGCTCCCAGCACGACTTTCAAGAGAGCAGAACGGCGAGGAAGTAGCCAACCAACTCGTGCGTTCAGACGACCCATAACCTCCGCACACTGGGCATCTGTAAACTCTTGGTTTTGGTGACGGCCCTGTACGCGGATATCCTCGTAAGTGATGAATTCGTGCAGACTGTATAGATGAACAGCCATAATGCCTGAAGGAAACATCATTGGAAGATTAGCAATGAGAAAAAAAGAGACAGGGAGTTAAAATCCTCGAGAGCAATGCTCTGCAGACAGGAGTGACACCTGTCAAAATCAGTTATGAGGAGAATTTGAAGAAAATCCCCTAAGAACATTGAGAGCTCTGCTCTAAAAAGATGATATGATTCATCAAAAATAAAATTCCATCTTAAAACCCCCAAGATCCATGAAATAGCATCTTAAAAGTTCCTTCATATGATTTGGAAGGAGCAAAGCTCCATTAATGAAACGAGAAAATACAAAGAAAATCTTTTAGAGAGCAGAGCTCTATTAATGGAACCCTAATAGGGTTCTCCTTAGTTCTCTTTAGACCAATAGGGTTCTCCTTAGTTCTCTTTAGACCCCTTTAGAGCAAAGCTCCGCTAAGTGAAACCCTAAATGTGTCTTCTTTAGATCAGGGATCTACTGAGAGCAAGGCTCTTAAAATTGATTTAATTTAATCCAAATTAATTTTTACCTAAAATTCTCAAAAGTGCTTAAATAAAAGAGCAGGGCTATGAAAAAAATTCTTATGAAGAGATAAACATCATCTAAGAGACCAAAGGTCCTATTTACAGGCATTGAAGAGCCGTTTCAACTTCCAAGGGATGACACGACGGTTGGAATTCTGCCACCGCTGCGCTCAAGTTTGGAGGCCACGTAAGCGCAACGGTGGGGGGGGCATTTGTTTACCCCAATCAGAGCAAATCACTGTTCAAATTCCAAGGCGGGAAATGAAGCAACGCTTCTGTTTCCCCCAATCAGAGCAAAGCACTGCTTTGAAATTGAACTAAAAATTAAACTTAAAATAAATGAAGCAACGCTTCAGCTGACCTGTGCTCTGCGCTGCGCGACACGTGGCAGCGCAGTTGCGCTGCGCTCTGCACTGCGCGACACGTGGCAGCGCTCTGCGCTGCGCGACACGTGTCAAGCGCAGATGCATTTGCGCCAATGCCAGCACCAAAACAGAATTAAAATTCTGGAAAGATCTTTCTGATTTTATTAAAACAATAAGATTCTCTCCTGTAAAACAGGAGCCCTTGGATCAAAGATCCAACGGTGGAGAAAAATCCCCAAATCACTCAGAGAAAGATCTCTTTAACTAATTTAACAAATCTATTGGCACTATATAAAGGCCCCTAGACTTCAAGTCTAAAAGGGAGAAACACAGAGAGAATTCACAAGAGCTCTTATAAGAACTTTAAGAAGAATTCAGAAAGAAAGAAAGAAAAAGGTAAAACCTTTAGAAAAAGAAGAATTTTCTTCTAAAAAAGATCAATGATCTAAGAATAAGATCAAAGATCTTCAATAAAAAATGATAAAAAATAAGAAGTAATATACTTCTTTATTAGATCATTTGATCTACACAAAGGCATTGCCTTTTGATGAACCACTGGTTCTGGAATCTTAAAAGATTCTTTTCATGAATCCAAAATTGGATCAAGATATTAAAACAGTGTCTTGCACTTGTAAATCTGCACTGTTGCGCTCTTGGGTTGGCGCAAGCCACCAGAGAGCGCCACGTGTCAGCTCCAGAACAACTTGCGCTATGCGCTTTTAAAATAGAGCATTGCTCTCTGAAATTGACGCAACTCACCAGAGCGCGCCACGTGTCAGCAGCACAACAGCGCAGCACACTGGCGCAGCGCACTGCGTTAACTGCGCTTGCGCTCACCAGAGCGTGACACGTGTCACCTCCACATGCGCTTGCGCTCATTAATTGGCGCAAAGCGCCTGACAGGCCGCGTGACCACTGTCAGATAATTAATGCACTGCATTATTGAAAAGAAGGGCCGAGCCCAATTAAAAAAGGCCTAACAGGCCTAATAAAATGTTATGCATTATTTTAAAAAAAAGGGGCAGAGCCCAAACAATGGTCTGTCAGACCAAAACAGATCATGTGCATCATTTAAAAAGGGGCAGAGCCCAAATAAAGGTCCAACAGAGACCAAGATTAAATGCCATGCATTATTGAACAAAGGGCAGAGCCCAATCCAAAGCCTAACAGGCCAACCACAAATAAAAATGTTGAACATTCTCAACTGGACTTAGCCCAATTCTGGACGTAAGTTCTCAAATTAAATTGACCGAGCATGACTGCTCCCTTAAATCAATTTACATTCGGTTCAAGGGTACATCTCTGAACTCCTCTGACACCTGTCGTTGTAATCCTTCAACGTCGTCAGAGAGGTGACGGGTCCCGACAACCACACACCAACCCATGGACTTAAGCGTCCTTAAACCAACTCATGGACTCAAGCGTCCTTAAACCAACCTATGGACTTAAGCGTCCTTAAACCAACTCATGAATTTAAGCGTCCTTAAACTCATGGACCGAAATGTCCTTAAACTAATGTTCGTCCCCAAATGGGAATGATGGACCACCATGTCCCTAAACTGGCAATGGACCACTATGTCCCTAAACTGGAACAATAGAGCCGATTGCTCTCTTGTCGGATCCAAACGATCCCGTTAAGTTGATCTTAGTCTGGAGATTAAGCTAACGTATCCTTAACAAACGTTTAAGTTGATCTTAGCCTCAAACATGGCTAATGTGTCCTTAAACTAATATCCGTCCCCAAAATGGGAATGTTGGACCACTATGTCCCTAAACTGGAATAATAGAACCCGCAAATGCTCTTTTGTCGGATCTAAACGATCCCGTTTAAGTTGATCTTAGCCTCAAATATGGCTAACGCATCCTTAAACCTTCAAATAGAGTTTAGTCCCAAATTAGACTATAGATGCCCCAATCAACTTTGGTTCAAGGGTACATCTTTGAACTCCTCTGATATCTGTCGTTGTAATCCTTCAACGTCGTCAGAGAGGTGATGGGTCCCAACGGCCATACATGTAATGGACCACTATGTCCCTAAACTGGAACAATAGAGCCCAAATGCTCTTTTGTCGGATCTAAACGATCCAGTTAAGTTGATCTTAGTCTCAAATTGGACTAATGTATCCTTAACAAACGTTTAAGTTGATCTTAGCCTCAAATATGGCTAACGTATCCTTAAAGCAAAACCCCAAATCCAAATCTAAGAAAATACGGATTTGGACTAATCTACGTTCTACGGGCGACGACATAAATTAGTCTCCGTATACAATCCACGGGCAACCATAAACAAAACAAACACCCACGACACGAAGTGAAATTCTGGAGAATGAGAAAGTTGTTACCGCGATGCGGTAGCGTAATTAATTGCAGGGGCTTGCGCCTGCAGGGTAGAGCGTCCCCACAATCAAAAACCCCTCAAGCGAGGGGGAATCTGACGAAGTCTGCTACATCGGCCGCATCCGTCTAAACCTCCGATACACTGTGCCATAAATCAACTTGGCATCTTCGAAGAGGTGGATGGATAAAACTAAATAGCATCTGCCCCGAATCTCAGGCTAGACGTCTCTACGTCGTCTTGGCCGTCTTTCGGAGGGGAACAGGGGATGGGTCTGTTGCCCACCACTTAGATACCGTAGTGGATACCCTACCTGTCACGCCCCGCTTCCTAAAATACGGAATATGAGGGGTTGACAAGGCCAGACATGCTCTTACGGTCGAGGAAATATCCCTCCGTAGTCACACTTCGGCTTCTAACTTTACGTGGTAATCAGTAATCAATGCACAGGTAATGAGAAATGCAGTAACTAAATCAAAACGAATACAAAAGAACTAACCAGATGGAGATCAAGAGAATATAGCTCTGGGTAGCTGATCAAGATGTCCGCGATATTCTCGAGGTACATCAGGTCCTGGTCCAGGCTAGATCCACTTCTCACTCTGAGCATGCATACTCAGGTCGTCAGAGTGACACGATAGCAATATATATGGGTACAAAAAGTAACTCGTGTAATAATAATGAAATGTAACAGTAAATCAAGAGAGTAAAGATGTGAACATGAAGTAGCCAATGTGGGTGTATAATAGAGCAGGTGAACAGTAAAGCAGTAAAATAATATGTCATGTGTGTTGATTCAGTAAGCAATACCTGTCAATGTCACTATCCTCATTAGTCTCTAAGTCTCACTGTACGGGTCACTAAGCCTATCGTCAGTCCAAGTGTGAGAGTCAACCACGCAGGAGTATCCCCCACTCAAGGGTAGGACCCAAGGGTAAGGGACCACGGGCCCAAAACACGCACGGTAATAATCAGTAATATCCCTATATATCTCCATATATCTCCATATGTGCCGGCATGGGACTCCCGAGATTCTGTTGAACTCACACTCAAACTACCTTACACCCCGTGGTCTACATCAAACGCCAACCATAAACTCAAATGCCAGTCGGTCCATGACGAGTCTACGCGAGAACTGAAGACAGGGTCTCCATCAAGCATGTCTCGACTGATACCCAAGATAAATGGACAGTGTTTGGTGCTTTACCTGTGACACCCATACAAGTGCTTCCATAATTGTCCCATACCAATTATAGTCACACTTATACACGTCCCACAGACGTCGACAATGCAATAAATCAATAGGGTCCACTGATTGTGTACAAGTACATGTCACTTTCACTTATCTATTCATGCTCAAACACTAACGTACTTGCTACAACCATCACTTTCACTTATCCATTCATGCTCAAACACTAACGTACTTGCCATAACCACTACTAATACCTAACACTGGAGAATACACATGATCACTAGGTTACCAATACAATGATATATATATATATATATATATATATATATATATATATATATATATATATATATATATATAATGTGATGAGAAAACAGTATTTAAGGCATGATTAAGATGTCATCGAACGATGTCCTACTACTTGCATAATTTATCATAATTCATACATACGAAATTTAATGAAACAATGAACAGGGTATAGGTAGTATGTTTAATTATCTATCCAGCAAATTTGGTTTCATGTCAATCGGGTTTCAGAATCACTAGATATGGCCATTTCATGTTAAGCGTTCACTGCTGGAAATCCGGTTTCAGAATCGGAAGTCCGTTTCATAACGCATTTTAATTCTAGTTGGGATCAGAATTTAGCGACACTAAACTTGAATGAAATTTAGAGTTTTCAATAAGGTTTCCAATGCACCAGACGGATTCTCAATCGCGTCTCTACGTCAGAAGTTACGCACTGTTCAACACTAGGGTATCAGTTCTGGTTCTGTTTGGAACTGCCATACGTCCCGTTCTTTTAAATTGCAGATTAAATAGTAAACGACGATAAAAGGGTGTGAAATCACTTGCATTATTTAGATAACAGATTCATCTTCAATAAAGTGTAGGGTTCCGCAACATACAAGTTCAGGCAGTAAGGTAATAAGCATTATGAGATAGAAATTAACAGCCGGAGCTGCTCTGGACTGCGGTCCAGAGCCGCTCTCTGAATCAGTTCTTGTCATATTTTCAGTACAGAAACAGTTAAAAACTTTTATAGGGTTCTAGATCGTCGAGTCGGCTTCGATTCGAGCCCTCGAACTCATCATTTCAATATGTACACAATTAATTATGATTTAAACAAGTTTCAGACGCGGAAATATTCAGTTTTAACGGGTGTGATTGGGGTTGATCGCTTAAGCCAGTAACAATCATATTTTTCAGTCAAATTTCACCACAATATTCAATGTCACACGGGCCAGCATATATAATCAAGTTCCGTCAGTTTACTTCTTTTGGGATTGCAGTTTCCGAGTAGAGCTTGACAATTTAAGACATCTTTCGGTCTAGATTGTAAACTTGTTATTCTTAATCTTGATTCATATAGTGTATTCTGCTATCTATCCGCTAGAGTTTCAGGTAACTTGGCAGAGTTACGTGATTGTAATTATGAACTGCTTCATAGTTACAATACTGTACTCTGTTTGAGTGACTTAGAGTCCTACAGTTGATTCCCACTTGTTTGAATTTCACAGCACCCTATATTCTTGATTCCTTGCCTAACCCATATTGTATTTTAATTCTTATAGCTTGTGCCTTATATCGTCCTCAAATCGTTGTTTCAGGACCATGTCTTCCAACGACTCTCCCCCTACCTCCACTCCCCAGAATCAGACCGTAGAGATTCTGAATGCACTGCAGGGTCTGAAGGAAGCCCAGGGGTGAACAAACGACCTGTTAGCTGAAGGATTGAGAAGACAGATGACTCAGGCACCAGCGGAAGTCTCCAATCATAAAGGGATCCCTGTTAGGCGAGGAAAAGAGGTGAAGATGAAGTGCCCACTTGTTCCCCAGCAACAGAATCAACATAAGACCCGACGTTGTGGGTACTGTAAGAAGCCAGGACACTTTCAGAGAGATTGTCGCCGCGCCAAGGGGTAATGCCTGATTTGCGGATCCAACGAACATCCTATCAATGGTTGCCTTAAAAGGAAGGAGCTACAAAGAGGGGATTCGTCCACACTCTCCACTCCAGCTAGGTGATGGTTATTTCGTAGTTCGAGCTTCGAGGATAGTGCGGATCTCGCACAGGATTCAACTCGCGAGACGAGAATGCAGCAGTCCAGAAATCAAAGAAGAATTATCACCTCAAAAAAAAAAAGAAATGTGTTGCCACTCTTTTGTAAATATTTCCTTTCGTTTAAAATCTTGTATCCGTTGACTTTTAGTTGAATGTAGTAAAATGCTGAGCTGTGATGTATATATCGTTCCTTTCCCACTCACCTTACTTATACTATTCGTTGCATCAGCACTCTAAAATTGATTTTTCAGTCCTTACCTACCGCATATTTTCCTTGTACCCCGTATCCTTGATTTTTCTTGATGTGTTCCACTGTCTAATCACGACCCTTTCTTTCTGGCCATGTCTCACCCTGGAGTAGCGCCGTATCTAGATGAAGACACACAGTCATGCGTGTCCTTAGACTGCATGCTGGTGAGTTCGGATGACGAGATCAAAGGCCCCCAAGTTATTTCGGAAATAGAGATTCCGAGGACGAGGGAGCCATAGCCCCAGAAGTTGGCATGATCGGTGATTCCGACGAGGAGGAAGGAAACCTCGAAGAAGACCCAATAGAGAAAGATTCCGAGGAGAACCAGATAGAAGAAGATCCAGGAGAGGAAAATCTTGGGGAGAATCCAGTGGAAGGAAATCCTACGGAAAAGGATTCCGAAGAAGAGAATCACATGGAAGCAGACCTCGATGAAGAAACTCCAGCCGAGGAAAAAGGACCAGAAGAACAAGACCCCGTGGCGGAAGAACCTCCAGTGGCGATCTCTACGAGGCGCTATGGGAATGGACGCCCCTATCTGAGCGCACGAGCCTACCGTAACCTGCTGAACTCCCATAACCGCGACTGACATGATCCGGTTTTTGTCTCCTCTGTCCAAATAAATCTATGTATAGTTTAGGGCCATCTTTTACTTTTCGAGAATGCTTTGTTTAAAATTTTCTGGAATGAAATAAAATTGCTAAGTTCACCAATCTTTTGATTGTTAGTTCACGTGATGCTTTGACTGTCTCCCCTATACATTCTTTTTCTCCTAAGATTCATTAGTGTCCTTCACTTCTGCACCTTGTACCGTTTTGACCCTTGCTTAGATTAAAAAGTGTCTCACTTCGACCTTTTGAGTGAGCCATACACCATCGTAATCCCTATCCTGGCTAGGCCCTATACATCTTTGTGCTATCTCCTATTACCCTAACTATACTCAGGGACATCGATATTCGAAAACTTAGCCTTCACTATTTTGTATTTATCAAAAAAAAAAAACTTCGTGTTATTGACTACTTCCATTTTACCCGTGTTAAATGGTTTACTATCCTTCACATTTTCAAGAGCGCAACCATATATCGCGCCTATTTTGTTCCATGTTTCTTATTTTCACTATGTGGGTTTCCTAAGTTATTTTAAAACTATTTGATCGATACATTATCCTAAAACGTTTTAACCTATCGACAAATCTTTCACTATTTATATTTGTTACTTTATTTTCCCAGGTATTGTGTTTATAATTTGCTATTATAAAGGGTTATGCCCTATGCTATTATTTTTTGCTGCTCTATTTTGATATACTTATGTATATATATATTTAAGATTTCGATTTTATCTAGTATGCCTCGAATGTTAATGTCCGTTAATTGCTATTTTATTCTCTTGTATATATATAGTTTGCCCTTACAGTTGATTCTGCCTTATACTTACATAGACCTTCGATTTTTTCCTTCCTCTTTAAATGCTTTGAGTAAACCACTATATGTGAGTGTTTGAGGTCATAGCTTTTCGCTTGTTATTTTATATAACTTATCGTTTGTTTTAAATTTCGAGGACGAAATTTTTGTAAGGGTGGAATGATGTAATACCTGGTTCCTTTATACACCAATATCCGTATTTTTATAAAAAGGGTTACTTACAAATTTATTTATTTATATTTATAAATTATTTTAAGTATTTTAAACTCCCAATCCCTTTTATTTTCCTTATATATTTTTCTCTATCTCTCTTTCCCCATTTCATCTAATTCCCAGAACTTAGCCCATCACACTACCATTCCAAGTGGAGATCCCATGAAGTTTGGTTCAAAGGGACAACGAGCTACTAGCGTGTCTACTTGGAGCACTGACTTTTTAGGAGTATATCTCCAAGACCCTCCCTATGGTGACAGTGCTCCTGACTGAAACGGTTAAGGAAGAGCTATTGCTCTGAATATGTTTAAGGCCTTTATGGCAGGGTGTAGGTTCATTCAATGCGCCCTTGGAGAACTTTACTATGTGAGTGTGTTTCTGGGACCGGGACTATATGAATTGCGGGCATTCGCTAGAGCACTCATGAAACAAGATTAGCGCATGGCCGAAACGCGCTAGCCGACTTATGAACCTGGTCTCGTATCCTATATTTGGCTGTGTGGCATGTGGAAGTTCGGTTCAAAGGGTCTGGTTCAAGACCTAGTTCACCACGTCCCTTTCGAATGGAAATGTGTCATGCTAGGTGAGGTTCAAGGCAAAAAACCACCTCATTGATATGCTAAGTATTATGTCGCTCAATGTGTCCTTTTGTATTTCAACTACACTGAGTTTTTAAACCATGTGGGAGATGATGGATTTTATTCTTTATTTAATGGTTTAAAATCTATTTTTCCTTTTTCTTTAGTCCCACATCACCTAGGCAACAAGGTGTTGTTGTCCTTATATATGAGGATGTGTCTTAGCCTCTTGAAGTAGTTCAAGGGCTAGTGGGCTTGGACTTTTCCACACACGCGCGTGCGCGCCGTCCGTCCGTCCCGATCCCGAGTCCGGCCCGGTTCGGTTCGTGCGCTTATCATTTTGCACAAAAAAATCTTTTGTTTGGACTCGTTCCTGGACCGTTGCAGCAGCCATAGGCTCGTACCGTTGGATGAACTTTAATGCAGGCGTTTCTGCCCATTGGAGGACAGAGACGTTGGGCCTGCAATAATCTGTGTATTGATGGACAGTAATGGGCCTGCATTAAATCTGTGTATTGATGGGCAGTAATGGGCCTAGCTCAGGACTCCTATATAAGGAGCACCCCTTCTCTTTGTAAAAAAAAAAAAACACCTCTTCTCTCAACCAAATTGCTCTTCTTCTCTCCACTGCTTCGGCAAGCTTCTGACACTCCACTCTGGCGAGCACCTTCTCCTCTCCCTTTCCCTTCCTACATATTCCAAAGCCCACTGCTGCTGCTGCCTCTGTCGGGTTCAAGCCATCTATTTTCTTGTTGAGTGACGAGGGTCAACGACCGGTTCGACACTTCATCCTACTGCACTTCGGGTGGAGTCCCTGTTGGTGGGGCGGTCGTATCTTGGGAACAAATCGTCGGCGAGTCCTGTGCTAGAGGCGGCGAATTCTGTTCTTAGGACAGCGATCATTTGGCGTGTTTCCGTCCCAGACAACTCGGAACATTGTTCTTCTTACTTTTGCTTATTTGTTTAATAGGGTGCATACTTAGCAAATATAGTTAAATATTATTCCTTGAAAAATATTAATTTAATTTGTTTTTTTGGGCTTACTAGCAACCTCACTCAACAAAAACTTGATATTTTGTCCCTACGGATTAATCCGTAGGGACATCTGTTGCACCTACGGATTAATCCGTAGGTGCAATGTTTGCCCCTACACAGTTAGCCGTAGGGACAAAATATCAGGATACCTGATATTTTGTCCCTATGGACTCAGTAAAACTTGCCCTACGAATTTATCCGTTGAGACATTTATCTGGACCTACGGATATATCCGTAAGAGCATCAATCAGGCCCTACGAATAAATCCGTAGGGGCAAGTATTTTATTTTATAAACCAATAAATTAAAATATTTATCAGACCCTCCGGATTACTCCGTAAGGATAAGTATTCTTACGGATTAAGGCGTATGGGCAATTATTACTCCGTAGGGGCATGTTCAGAATGAAAACTTGCACCTGCGGCCTATGTACCTACGGGGTATTTTTTTTGCCCCTATGGGTATATCCGTAGGGACAATGGTTTGCCCCTACGGATAAGTCCGTAGGGACAACCCCTTTTAGTAGTAGTGTTAATGCAACAAGGAGCGCGCCACATGATAAATATTTAGAAGGAAAAAAAAAATTAATTCTCAGATGGTCTCATAACTGTTTCCATTGGGGAAAATCATTTAGAATCAATAATGAGATATGTAAAATGATTGACAAATAATATTTCAAGAGATTATATTATGGAAACCTTTTTTTAATAACTATAATAAATCTGAAATTTATGTTAATCAACAAACTTCTATTAAAAAGAAGAAGATAACAACAAAATTTTTTCTCGTGGATGACAGGTTTCATAAGAAGCAAATCACACCATCTAGCTCAAAGCTCAAGGCAAAATAATAAGTGGAAAGAAAGATTCTCATTATTTTGATAATATATTGCAAAATATATAATATAAATATATATAGATTACACAATTAACAAATCCATTTATTTTCTAATATTTTATCAATCCAATCATGTACATCACACATATGATGCTAGTTAATTTTAAGGCTAAATGGCAGGAAATACATCTAACATTTATCCCAATAGTAAGAAATATCACTGACTTTCTAAAATCAGCACTTTGCCCCTCCCCCAACTTTAATTATTCTCAAAATACCCTTCATTTAAATATTTATATCAAGGGTTTTTTAAATACCCCTAAAATTCTATACAAATTTAATGTACCCCATTATTCTTTGATATTACCTGCACCTTACCAAAATTCATTAAGTTTTTTTTAATTACAATCATTAAATGATGGTTAATTTTGACAGAAATGAATTAAAAATGTAAATATCCTCACAATCCCTACTTAATACTTATATATTTTTAAATTCCTAAAACAAAAATTGCTTGATCAAGGTTTTATTATAAGATTCGATTGATTTAGGTGTTTTATTTTGTAAGTGTTAATTAATTTGGATTTTTTATGTTAGGATTTACATAATTCTAGATTTATTTTAGGTTTAAATTTTCTAAAATTTGGGTTCTTTTATATTAAAGTTTCTTTTTTGGATACTGTATTAGGGTTTCTAAATTTGAAAGTAAATATAGAAGAAGAGAAGAGAAAGAGAAACAAAAAGATTATGAGAACAAAAAGGAAGAGATAAGAATTAGAATGAATGACACTAAGGGATGAGAAGAAAGAAAATGAAGGTGTCGGTTTGTGATGAACAAGATGATGACGACGATGATGATGAGAGTAAAGTTGGTATTTGAAAAATAAATTTAATTGAATAAATAAACTTAATAGTCAATTAATAAGTTTTTGGGTATTTAAAAAAACTTTAAGAATTTTGAAATGTGTGGGTAATATTGAAAAATAATAAGGGTATATAAGAAATAGAGAAAAAGAAATATTTTTAAATTAAATATTTATATAAAGGGCATTTTGGGAATCAATTAAAGTTGAAGAGGGCAAAATGCTAATTTTAGAAAGTTAGGGGTATTTTCTGCTATTGGGATAAATATTAGGATTATTTCCTGCCATTTAGCCTAATTTTAAAGGCACCACAATTCCAAAATAAGCGTGCATTATAAAAAAAGGAGATTTCCATAGATAGTCTACAATTTGATGTACTAGGGCTATTGTAAATCTCCGTTTCCATCAATAAAATCTTTCTATATGTTTCCCTGTCCCTCCCGAATGTTTTCTATTTTTTCCTTCGTAATTTTGTAGGTAATCGGTCGCTTAGGTTTTAATATTTGGTTTTCCTAAACAATTAAAATCAAAGCACAAACAAAATAAAAACAAATATATATACATAAACCCAAACACCCAGCCCAGCCCAGGGAAAATTAAAAATCAAATAAATTAGAATAATTCCCCAGCCGGCCCAAGCCTGCGCCCAAACCCTTACCCGCACGCCAACACAACCCGACCCGCTCCACTCATCTTCCTCCCTCGCGTCGCCCGCATGCCTCCGCACTCTTCGCGCCCACGCCACGAGACCCACACCCACGCCCGCTCGCCTCCACGTTCCTCGTGCCCGCCTCCACGCGACCAGCTCATCCCCAACAGCTCCAAGACCCAACGGTTCTCGCCACGACTCTCGCTCCTCACGCTCGCGTGAGAACCGGCCATCTCCAACAGCCACGGCCCCTCTTCTCTCCAACGTCTCCTCCTCACTCCTCGTTCTCTTCACTTATCTCTCTCTCTCTCACTCAAAATCTAAAATCCCACACTATCTCCCGCTCTCAAACTCTCTTCCCTCTCACCGGCAACCCACCACAGTCGATCGCTCCCTGACTCCACCGCCCTCCTCGATAACCAACCTATAACCCGAGAGCTTCCCAACTTCCTTCTTCCTCACGAACCAACTCCCACACCCACGTCACCGACGAACCCAATCCCTCGTCCCTGTACCTCGCCCGAGCGCCGATCCGTCGCCTCAGCCAACCTCGTCAGAGCCAGAGCCACTGCATCGATTCCCAGTAGCCCCGGGCATCCACGACTCACCAGCTCCCATCCCTGAGCCGCCTGAGCTCACCGCCTGCAAGCCCGAGCTCACCGCCTGCAGCCCCCGAGTTCTCCCGCGACCTGCTCACTTTTCCCCTACCTACCAATCCCAGGCCAGCACTGCCGAGCTCGTTTCCTCGCCGCCATACGCACTGCTGAGCTCGATTCCTCGCCGCCATACGCACTGCCGAGCTCACTGCCGTCGTGTTCATGCCGTGATCGTGTCCGTGTCGCGCCATCCCGTATCGTTATCACGATCGTCTCAGGCAAGTGAAGACCCTTTCACTTGTTAAATTCATGCTATGTAATGGTGTAGTTAGAAATTGTAGTTTAACGGTTTAAATGGGTGTGATACGGTGCTTGTTTGAACGAATAGATAACATCCCCGTACACGTACCGAGTGCGTGAGGCGTTTATTCCATTAAAATCCCCAAGTTTCATTATTAAAAAGTTCCGATTGAGGTTAACGAATGAAATTTAAGATATCGGCATCAAATTGATAAGGCACCGAATGTAAAATAAAATTTCTATTGGTTACGTCAAAATCTGAAAATCAACGTACATCCCACGTTGTAAAATTTGTAGTTATTTGAATATAATTCCAAACATGATGCTCCAGGGCTCGTATCGAACCTAACGAGATGGGCCATAATCTTGTGTATTTAGTTTTGGAATAATAAAATCCCACGACCCTGAAAAATGATGAGGGACGAAAGTCTGGACTGCAGTTCGGGGAAACTATCTATGAGGGAAACTGAATTCTGAGCACCTGTACATACTCGCTTAAAAATGAAAATGCGCAGAGCCCCATATGGTAGCGTAGATAACTTAATTAGATAACACCTGAAATCGGTCCCGTGCATTTTTACGGCCGTTTGGTATTTAATTTATATTTTAGAATGTCACTGCGTTCTGCAGTTTCTGCAGAAAGGTTCGGTACATTGTCACTTTAATCTGGACATAACTTCTGATATAGAGGTGCGATTGATAATTCGTTTGGTGCGTTGGAAACTTAACTGGCAGAACTAAATTTTATTCAGTTAGGACAAAAGCTGAATCTGCACACAATTACTGATAAACTGCGCGCGAAGTTGGGCTTCCAGTTCTGGAACTGGAATCTCAGAAATCGATCGCTGCCTTCAAACGATGATAATTCTCTAACCTGAACTCCGATTGATCTGAAATAAATTTTATTGCTTAGATAATCCAGTGTGCTTCATACTCCCTTTATATTGTCTTGGCCAATTCTAAGCGTATGATTTACCGTGAATTTTGCAAGTTATAAGGCATTA
Organism: Agapanthus africanus; assembly: GCA_030015575.1. Taxonomy (NCBI): domain Eukaryota; kingdom Viridiplantae; phylum Streptophyta; class Magnoliopsida; order Asparagales; family Amaryllidaceae; genus Agapanthus; species Agapanthus africanus. The sequence continues at coordinate 469,597,211 of JASDDO010000016.1, read as the reverse complement.
GACGTTGTAGTGTAACGAATACCTATTCAGTGCATTTCTACATATTTTTTTCTCATGCTTGAGTTATGCCTTCCGTGTAGTGAATCATTTGCATTGTCGGTATATTAATGATTAGTGATTGGGTTGTGGCACATACGACAGTGATATTGATAAGTGGAAAAAGTATTTGAAAACGACAGTGATACGTATTATCCACAACTTATCTAATTCGTGAATACATACCTTAACCTGGGGGAATGGGGAAATCAAGGTGGATTTGAACTCGTATTTAGTGAGGTACAGTGATTAGAGGATGTTCATTCGCTATCAGTGACACACACACACACACACACACACACACACATACTTTAGGTCGTGGGCCTAGCGGCACGGCTTACAGGGTTATGTCCCGGACACAGTGGACCGTAGTCTCGGGTATGCACGAGACCCTTATTAAACACGAGTATCCTCTCCACCAATTGATTTCATGGACTTAATGACCGTTAAGTAGTGACACATACATTGCTTAGTTCACCGACATCTTACTCATAGTGCACTATTCGCTTTCAGTTGATGTGATTATATATATGTTCTGCAATCCATTGTACTCCCCATGTTTAATACTACTGCATGCCTATTATACATATTTATTGCTATGTGTGTCGCCCTGACGACCTGAATGTGCATGCTCAGAGGACGAAGTGGATCCAGCACAGGAGCATGACTTACCTTTCGAGATTGTGGAGATCTAGACTGCACCACCAGCGTTACTTTATTTGATTTCAGCATTTGTTATTGGTTAGTCGTTTATTTTGTGAAATAAATGTACTTCAAACTCTTTTAAATTGCAATGTAATAAAGTCGTGAACCATGATTTCTCCTTTACTCAAGCACTGTTTATTAACTACCATGTAATGCTAGAAGCCGAAGTGTGACTACGGCGGGATTATTCCCTGATCGTAGGAGCATGGCTGGCCTAGTCATCTCTCATACCCCGTATTTTGTGAAGCGGGGTGTGACATGGTTTTGTTGGTATCAAAGCCAGGTTTTGGATGAAATTACAGTTCCGTGGAGGGACCTCTAGATTGAGTTGCACCCTTATCGTATGCCTTATTGCATTCTTCCTCACTTCCTAATCATAGTTGAATCATTGTGTAGCCTTGCTTGAATCTGATTTCTTTTGATCTTTCAGGAATATGGACACCTAAAGCAACTCCTCGGGTGCCGGTCACCACGATCGTACCGAGAAGATCCTTAGCACACTGACAACCCTGGCCCAAGCTCAAGAGAGGAAAACCGATCTTCTGACCGAGGGATTGAAAGCGGTATAGGAGACCGCAATTACCGCCCTGGAGAGATCTACGGCTGGTCCCGCCGCCCTTGAGGGCGCGCTTGTACCGATCGCACAGGCTAGGGTTGGTAATGTTTCAGACTTCAGGAGGCTCCATCCTGCAGTGTTCACAGGATCAGCAAGTCCACTTGAAGCCGAGCAATGGCTTATCAACGTAGAGAACCTCCTGACTGCCGCTCGAATTCCTGACGACGACAGAGTGAACGTAGTGAAGATTCAACTAGAAGACGAGGCCCGCACGTGGTGGTCCATAGAGGAGAGCCGGCTAGAGAAGCCTATTGGATGGGACACGTTCTCCACGTGCTTCCTGGATCATTACTTTCCGGCTACTGCCAAGGCCGAGATGGAGGAAAAGTTTATTATGTTGAAGTAAAATGGACGCTCAGTGGATATCTACGCCGCAGAGTTCAATCGGCTGAGTCGCTTCGCACCGTACATGGTAGCCACCGAATCCGCCAGGGCAAGACGTTTCCAGCAAGGGCTCGATATTGAACTGCAACAACACATCGCGTCGCTCGACCTACCAACTTTCGCCTAAGTTTTGAACGCTGCCCAAGTGCAGGAAAGACTAGCAGAGAAGGCCAAGAGCCAACGATCAATGGAACGAAGACCCCACGTAGTTCCGGCACGGCCTACCATCCCACTCCGTGGAGCCATCCCAGTTCACAGGCCCGGTGTCACACGGATGAAGCGTACCTTCTCACCTCAGCAGCCGCAGCGGAGGGCCCTATATTGCGATTATTGTCAGAGGCCGGGACACATGCAGAGAGATTGCCGCAGAGCTAAGAGGCAGTGCCTGATTTGCGGATCCAGCGAGCACAGGATCAGCGGGTGTCCACAGAGATCTGAGTTGCAAGGAGGGTTCGAGCAACAACAACCGTCGTATGGCACATCAGCTCAGAGGGGTCCACCTCGGGTGCCCAAGCAGCGGTCCTTCGATCAGAGGCAGACTATTTCAGGTCGGAATCAAGGACGGGCTTTCACCCTATCCACCGAGCAGGCAGAGGCTTCTGGAGATGTGGTTACAGGTACCATCCTCGTTTATTCTGTACCAGCTAGAGTTCTTTTCGATTCGGGTGCCTCGCATTGTTTCATTTCCACGCGGTTTGTCCACACACACTCTATACCTCACGAGCCGTTAACCAAGGGTTGGGAGATACATACGGGTAATAGTATTATTATGTCCGATCAAGAGTGTAGCTTATGTCTGGTGGTAGTGTGCGGTAGGGAATTCTATGCGAATTTCCTTTTAATCGGGACTGGCAGTTATGATGTGATTCTCGGGATGGATTGGATGAGTACATTCCATGCAATAATTGATTGCCGAGCGAGAAATGTGACTTTCCGCATTCCCAATCACCCAGAGTTTATCTTCAAAGGCGGGAGCGAATCTTTGGAGCTAGCCAAGTATAGAGTCAAGCCAAAAGAGTTGACAGCTATGGAGATCGATGAAAGCCCAGCCTCAGATATTGTTCAGGATTTCCTGGACATGTTTCCTGAAGATTTACCAGGTCTGCCACCTCCACGCGTCTTGGAATTCTCGATTGATTTGACTCCAGGTACAGCACCAGTTTCCAAGGCCCTGTACAGAATGGCACCGGTCGAGTTGGCAGAATTGAAGAAGCAAATTGAAGAACTCCTGGAGAAGGGATTTATCCGGCCAAGCGTTTCACCGTGGGGTGCACCAGTTCTGTTGGTGAAGAAGAAGGATGGATCGCTGCGGATGTGTATAGACTATCGAGAACTGAATAAAGTCACGATAAAGAACAAGTATCCAATTCCGCGCATCGACGACTTATTCGATCAGTTAAGTGGGGCCAAGGTATTTTCGAAGTTGGATCTCCATTCTGGCTATCATCAGATCAGAGTAGCGGCCGATGACATATGCAAGACGGCTTTCAGGACCCGATATGGATATTATGAGTTCCTCGTGATGCCGTTCGGTATTACCAATGCTCTAGCGATATTCATGGATCTGATGAACAGAGTGTTTGTGAAGTACTTAGACACGTTTGTCGTTGTATTTATCGACGACATACTAGTCTACTCGAAGACCCGGGAGGTGCATGTCGAACATTTGAGCACGGTTCTGCAAATTCTTCGGGAAGAGAAGTTGTACGCGAAATTGAGCAAGTGTGAGTTCTGGCTCGACAAGGTTCAGTTCTTAGGACACATTGTTTCGGGCGAAGGCATCTCAGTGGACCCGGCAAAGATAGAATCTGTCAGAGATTGGCCAATACCGAAGTCAGTGGCCGAGATCAGGAGCTTTCTGGGACTGGCACGATATTATCGGCGGTTCGTACAAGACTTTTCAAGAATCGCTGAACCGTTAACGAGGCTTACACGGAAGGATGTACCGTTTGCGTGGACAGAGGAGTGTACTCGGGCATTTGAGACACTGAAGCAGAAGTTAACCACGGCGCCCATTCTTACAGTACCCGATGATTCCGGTGGTTTGGTAATACATAGTGATGTCTCAGGGAAGGGATTAAGCTGTGTTCTGATGCAACACGATCGGGTGGTTGCTTACGCCTCTCGACAGCTGAGGAATCACGAGAGGAACTATCCCACGCATGACTTGGAATTAGCTGCAGTGGTTTTTGCGTTGAAGATTTGGAGGCATTACCTGTTGGGCGAGAAGGTGGAGGTGTACACGAATCACAAAAGTCTGAAGTACGTCTTCACTCATAAAGAACTAAACATGAGGCAGCGCAGGTGGCTAGAACTGATGGCGGATTACGACTTGGACCTTCAGTATCACCCGGGGAAAGTAAATGTTGTACCAGATGCTCTCAGTCGCAAGTCAGCGGTCATGATGTTGACCAGTCAGAGGAGCATCATTGAGGACTTTCAGAGACTCGAGCTTGAAGTCGCACGCCGAGCGCAATCAGTCAATTTTGGCAACTACAGGTGCAGTCTTCCCTTGTGGATCGCATCAAGGCTGCACAAGCGGATGATCCTCGATTGCAAAAGTTCAGAGCGCAAGTAGAAGCCGGGCTGAGAACGGACTTAATCATACATGAAGACGGTTCTCTGAGATTCGGTAGCAGACTCTGCGTGCCCAAGGGGGAGGTTCAAGAAGAGGTACTGGCCGAGGCTCATAGTTCAGCTTATTCTGTGCATCCAGGAGGTACGAAGATGTATCGAGATCTAAAGCAGCATTTTTGGTGGAACGGGATGAAGCGAGAAATTGCACGGTTCGTATCCAAGTGCTTGGTATGTCAGCAGGTGAAGGCGGAACATCAGCGGACGGCAGGACTGTTACAACCGCTTCCGATACCAGAATGGAAGTGGGAGCACATTACCATGGATTTCGTGACGGCCTTACCACGGAGTCCTAGGGGCAACAACGCCATTTGGGTTATCGTCGACCGTCTCACGAAAGCTGCACACTTCGTACATTTCCGAGTAGGACAGTCGACAGAGTCACTTGCGGAGAGATACATGCAGGAGATAGTGCGACTTCACGGAGTTCCGGTCAGCATTGTGTCAGATCGAGACACCAGGTTCGTTTCGTACTTCTGGAGGAGCTTACAAGAGAGTTTGGGTACCCGCCTCAAGTTCATTACAACTTATTACCCGCAGACGGACGGTCAATCCAAGCGTACGATTCAGACGCTCGAGAATATGTTGAGAGCTTGCATGCTGGACTTCCAGGATTCCTGGGAAGATCATCTGCATTTAGTCGAGTTTTCTTATAATAACAGTTATCAGGCTAGCATCCAGATGGCCCCTTTCGAGGCACTTTACGGGCGTAAGTTTCGATCCCCAGTTTGTTGGGATGATGTGGGCGAACGAAGATTACTGGGTCCCGAGCTCATTGTTCAGACAGTCGACAAGGTCCAAATGATCAGGCAGCGCATTAAGACGGCTCAGGATCGACAGAAGAGTTGGGCGGATGCCAGCAGGAGAGCACTAGAATTTGAAGTCAGAGATCACGTATTCCTGAAGATTTCTCCTACCCGCGGAGTTATCAGGTTTGGAGGTCGCGGGAAACTCAGTCCCCGTTTCATCGGACCTTTTGAGGTGCTAGAGCGAGTAGGAGAGATGGCCTATCGACTTACCTTGCCTCCATCGCTAGCTGGTGTGCACAATACCTTCCACGTATCACAGTTGCAGCGTTATATTCGGGATGAGAGCCATGCTCTGGACTATTCGGAGTTAGCTTTGGGCACAGATTTGTCCTACGAGAAGCGGCCTACCACTATTCTCAATCGTCAGGATAAAGTGCTGAAGAACAAGGTCATTCCACTGGTTCGTGTTTCTGGGGGTGGTCGTTCTCCAGGAGAGTCTACCTGGGAACGCGAGGAGGATATCCATGCACGTTTTCCACATCTCTTTGTTTAGTACTGTCGTTTCGTTGTCTCTTTTAAATTTCGAGGACGAAATTCTTGTAAGAGGGGTATGATGTAAATCCCCATTTCCATCAATAAAATCTTTCTATATGTTTCCTAGCCCCCCTGAATGTTTTCTATTTTTTCCCTCGTAATTTTGTAGGTAATCGGTCGATTAAGTTTTAATATTTGGTTTTCCTAAACAATTAAAATCAAAGCCCAAACAAAATAAAAACAAATATATATACATAAACCCAAACACCTAGCCAAGCCCACGGAAAATTAAAAATCAAATAAATTAGAATAATTCCCCAGCCGGCCCAAGCCCACGCCCAAACCCTTACCCGCACGCCAACCCAACCCAACCCGCTCCACTCATCTTCCTCCCTCGCGTCGCCCGCACGCCTCCGCACTCTTCGCGCCCGCGCCACGAGACCCGCACCCACGCCCGCTCGCCTCCACGTTCCTCGCGCCCGCCTCCACACGACCAGCTCATCCCCAAAAGCTCCAAGACCCAACGGTTCTTGCCACGACTCCCGCTCCTCGCACTCGTATGAGAACCGGCCATCTCCAGCAGCCACGGCCCCTCTTCTCTCCAACGTCTCCTCCTCACTCCTCATTCTCTTCACTTATCTCTCTCTCTCTCTCTCTCTTTCTCACTCAAAATCTAAAATCCCACACTCTCTCTCTCTCAAACTCTCTTCCCTCTCACCGGCAACCCACCACAGTCGATCGCTCCCTGACACCACCGCCCTCCTCGATAACCAACCCATAACCCGAGAGCTTCCTAACTTCCTTCTTCCTCACGAACCAACTCCCACACCCACGTCACCGACGAACCCAATCCCTCATCCCTGTACCTCTCCCGAGCGTCGACCCGTCGCCTCAGCCAACCTTGCTAGAGCCAGAGCCACTGCATCGATCCCCAGCAGCCCCGGGCATCCACGACTCACCAGCTCCCATCCCTGAGCCGCCTGAGCTCACCGCCTGCAGCCCCGAGCTCACCACCTGCAGCCCCCGAGTTCTCCCGCGACCTGCTCACTTTTCCCCTACCCACCAATCCCAGGCCAGCACTGCCGAGCTCGTTTCCTCACCGCCATACGCACTGCCGAGCTTGATTCCTCGCCGCCATACGCACTGCCGAGCTCACTGCCGTCGTGTTCGTGCCGTGATCGTGTCCGTGTCGCGCCATCCCGTATCGTCATCACGATCGTCTCAGGCAAGTGAAGCCCCTTTCACTTTTTAAATTCATGCTATGTAATGGTGTAGTTAGAAATTGTAGTTTAACGGTTTAAATGGGTGTGATACGATACATGTTTGAACGAATAGATAACATCCCCGTACACGTACCGAGTGCGTGATGCCGATATCTTAAATGGCATTCGTTAACCTCAATCGGAAATTTTTAATAATGAAACTTGGGGATTTTAATGGAATAAACGCCTCAGCCAACCTTGCTAGAGCCAGAGCCATTGCATCGATTCCCAGCAGCCCCGGGCATCCACGACTCACCAGCTCCCATCCCTGAGCCGCCTGAGCTCACCGCCTGCAGCCCCCAGCTCACCGCCTGCAGCCCCCGAGTTCTCCCGCGACCTGCTCACTTTTCCCCTACCCACTAATCCCAGGCCATCACTGCCGAGCTCGTTTCCTCACCGCCATACGCACTGCCAAGCCTGATTCCTCGCCGCCATACGCACTGCCGAGCTCACTGCCGTCATGTTCGTGCCGTGATTGTGTCCGTGTCGCGCCATCCCGTATCGTCATCACGATCGTCTCAGGCAAGTGAAGCCCCTTTCACTTGTTAAATTCATGCTATGTAATGGTGTAGTTAGAAATTATAGTTTAACGGTTTAAATGGGTGTGATACGATACTTGTTTGAATGAATAGATAACATCCCCGTACACGTACCGAGTGCGTGAGGCGTTTATTCCATTAAAATCCCCAAGTTTCATTATTAAAAATTTCCGATTGAGGTTAACGAATGCCATTTAAGATATCGGCATCAAATTGATAAGGCACCGAATGTAAAATAAAATTTCTATTGGTTATGTCAAAATCTGAAAATCAACGTACATCCCACGTTATAAAATTTGTAGTTATTTGAATATAATTCCAAACATGATGCTCCAGGACTCGTATCGAACCTAACAAGATGGGCCATAATCCTTTGTATTTAGTTTTGGAATAATGAAATCCCACGACCCTGAAAAATGATGAGGGACGAAAGTCTGGACTGCAGTCCGGGGAAAGTATCTATGGGGGAAACTGAATTCTGAGCACCTGTACACACTCGCTTAAAAATGAAAATGCACGGAGCCCCATATGGTAGCATAGATATCTTAATTATCTAACACCTGAAAGTCTGGACTGCAGTCCGGGGAAAGTATCTTAATTATCTAACGAATGTCACTGCGTTCTGCAGTTTCTGCAGAAAGGTTCGGTACATTGTCACTTTAATCTGAACATAACTTCTGATGTAGAGGTGCGATTGATAATCTGTTTGGTGCGTTGGAAACTTAACTGGCAGAACTAAATTTTATTCAACTAGAACAAAAGCTGAATCTGCACACAATTACTGATAAACTGCGCGCGAAGTTGGGCTTCCAGTTCTGGAACTGGAATCTCAGAAATCGATCGCTGCCTTCAAACGATGATAATTCTCTAACCTGAACTCCGATTGACCTGAAATAAATTTTATTGCTTGGATAATCCAGTTTTCTTCATACTCCCTTTATATTGTCTTGGCCAATTCTAAGCGTATGATTTACCGTGAATTTTGCAAGTTATAAGGCATTAGACGTAGTGTAACGAATACTTATTCACTGCATTTCTACATATTTTTTTCTCATGCTTGAGTTATATCTTCCGCGCAGTGAATCATTTGCATTGTCGGTATATTAATGATTAGTGATTGGGTTGTGGCCCATACGACAGTGATATTGATAAGTGGAAAAAGTATTTGAAAACGACAGTGATACGTATTATCCACAACTTATCTAATTCGTGAATACATACCTTAAGCTGGGGGAATGGGGAAATCAAGGTGGATTTGAACTCGTATTTAGTGAGGTACAGTGATTAGAGGATGATCATTTGCTATCAGTGATACTATACACACACACACACACACACACATACATACATACTTTAGGTCGTGAGCCTAGCGGCACGGCTTACAGGGTTATGTCCCGAACACAGTGGACCGTATTCTCGGGCATGCACGAGACCCTTATTAAACACGAGTATCCTCTCCACCAATTGATTTCATGGACTTAATGACCGTTAAGTAGTGACACATACATTGCTTAGCTCACCGACATCTTACTCATAGTGCACTATTCGCTTTCAGTTGATGTGATTATATATATGTTCTGCAATCCATTGTACACCCCATGTTTAATACTACTGCACGCCTATTATACATATTTATTGCTATGTGTGTCGTCCTGACGATCTGGGTGTGCATACTCAGAGGACGAAGTGGATCCAGCACAGGAGCAGGACTTACCTTTCGAGATTGCGGAGATCTAGACTGCACCACCAGCGTTATTTTCTTTGATTTCAGCATTTGTTATTGGTTAGTTGTTTATTTTGTGAAATAAATGTATTTCGAACTCTTTTAAATTGCAATGTAATAAAGTCGTGAACTGTGATTTCTCCTTTACTCAAGCACTGTTTATTAACTACCATGTAATACTAGAAGCCGAAGTGTGACTACGGCGGAATTATTGCCTGATCGTAGGAGCATGACTGACCTAATCATTCCTCGTATCCCTATTTTGGAAAGCGGGACGTGACAGCTTATAATCATATTGGATACTTATCACGTTGTGTATAAAGCCCACCTTTCCTGTCAAATAGAAGTCCAATCACTACCCAATCCAAACAAAAGCACAATGGATCAGACGAAAAATAACTGGAGGAAGCTCATCATGTGAAAAAAAAAATTTGCGGTGCCGCCGGTATTGCAATACATATGAGCCTAAGCACATTTTCATCATTGGTCAAAGTCTGAGATGATTGTTGCGGATTTTGATCCCCTCATCAGATAAACCACATTAAGTCATAAGACAAAGAACATCGTATTTACATAGAAAAACATGAGCATAAAGATTCTATTGATATGAGGAATTATAAGATTCTGCATATCTTAACCATCGCTCACTCTCGCACCATGGAAAAGGGGAACAGGAAAGGGGAGGCAGCAATTCTCACACTCACAATTACATCTCTCAAGCCCATCTCTTTAGAGATGTTTTTAGTGATACAACCCTATCATCACCTTCTTCTTTTTCGGCCAAAGGCCAGAGAATAAAGAGCCTGCTTTTTAGTTACGATACGTAATGAAAAGCTTCTAATATTTTTCCTGAAGCGGTAATGCCTTAAAATGGTTTATGTATAATGAAAACTAATTAATATAATGTTTAGTAATTTTAAGTTTTACTTTCTTTTTAAAGAAAAACTATAAGAATATTTTTCTATAACTAAAAGGTAAATTATTTTGAACAAATTTTTCTACAAAAGTGAATAAAACACTAAATTAAAATATTTCCGATGATTTTCATATTTTTCTCATATTAAAGAGTCATCTTGACAGGAATTCTTTCAAAATTGGGAACCTACGGGTTCGCGGTTTGAGAGGGACTCGTAGAAAGAAAATTTAGGGCTTTTATTTCAGTCTTCTTTAAGTTTGAGACTCTCTTTCACTCGTTGCATGAGCTGGAACCACATAAGCTTCTGGCAAAGAGCATTTCCTTTCCGAGTACGCTAAAACATTTTTAATCATTTTTTCCTCAAGGAAAACTTTCTTAACATAGTTTTTTTTTATTTGTTGCGAGAGAGAGGGGGGTTGTGTTAGCCCCAGGCCAGGCCTACAGGGCCTAGGCCTAGGCCTTTGCCTGGACTGGCCTGGAGCTTCCCTTACCGCCATGTGGGCACACGGTGCCCACAAGGGACCCACACGCATTTGCGTGTGGGGATGGCGGCGGCAATCTGCGTTGGAACGACGTGGACACGTGTGATGCATCCACGTTTTACCTCCAACCGAGGGAGCAATCCGGGAAAGCAGCGCGCCAATAAAGGGAACGGCGGCGCGGGTTTCGGGCGGCGGATCCAGGTCTGTTACGGTCTGAAAACACTAAATATTGGGGGTTTCTTTTCAATTTCCCACCCTTACCAACCCCGAAAAATTCATACAAATCGCCGTTTTTCGTTTTCTTACGCCGATCCAACGGTTCCGTTCAATCTATCTGGAAAAATCTGAGGAAGAGAGAGATTCCGGAAGGTCAAAGTCCATAAATCTGACATCGACAACTCAACCGGTAGGACTTTCTCCTTCTCTCCTCCCATCCCGTCACCTTAGTAACATATAATACAATTGTAACTACCATCCTTAATCCTACTTTCAACACGAATGACCCATTTTCGTCAACATATGAAAATACTACGAACTAATGTTATCAATTGTCCGTCTCATTATATGATAGTGCCTTTAACGGAATGTTAGTGGTTAGCAATGCACGGGACAATGTCTACCCCACTCTCATGCTCACCTTTCAACCTCAAGCTACTAAAATACAGTTAACTTTTCTACAAGATTAATTTTGCATCCAGCACTACTAATATTTCTAAAAGTGAGTTTTGCATCAAAAGACATTTATATTTCTAAAAGTTAGTTTGCAATTAAGTACCACAAATGTTTTCAAAGTTAGATTTTTATAAACTGCAGCTAACTTTTCCAAAATTAGATTTTCATAAAATACAGTACAGCTAGTTTTTCCAAAAGTTAGGATTTTTACTCAAATACAATTAACTTTCAAAGGTTAGAATTTTACTACAATATCCTCAACTTTCAGAGGTAGGATTTTCACTAAAAGGCCTGTAACCTTTCAAAAAATTAGATCTTCGTTAAAATATCATTAACTTTTCAAAAGGAAGTTTTTATCAAATTACCATAAGTGTCAAAATTTAGTTTTTCATAAGAAAGCAATGAACTTTTTTGGAAACTTAGGCACATGAATATCGAACCCTACTTGATGTCATACCTGGTACAGTTAGGGTAGACGTGTGATCCTAGCTATGGGGTTTTTGTGTAGATTCCGTCTTTACAGATGACATTGATATGAAAAGTGAAAACTTATTGCACCATGCCTAGTAGAGCCGCATGCTAAATACCTACCTGTACCCATATACAATTAAACCAGATACGGGATGTGGTAGTTTGAGTTAGAAAGTGATGATGCTCAATATTGGCGATCTCCAAGATCAGGACACGTGGCAGATGACGTGTCCCAGAACTCAGAAGAAAAGGCTTACAGGGATCGACCAGGCCCCCCTGTACCCGACCTGCAAGCACAAGCTGGCTCTCCTCAGAGCCCCCTGAAAATTGACCTCCTCAGCTTCTCAGCTCGTCCCGAGCTGCCACAGGATCAAGACTCCTCGGCCCTCTCGCTCGTCCCCGAGCTCCCCAGCCGAGGCCATCTTCCTCGGTCCTTCGACCGCCCAACTCCACCGCTCACAGACGTAACCGCCGCTCCGCAAATCTCGCCATGCGCAGATTCTCCTCCAGCAACATCCCACGTTCCACACCATCACGATCTCCAATAACAGGCGATCCGCTCTTTACACGGGTGTGACATCGGGAGCGTAATTGCCGGCGAGATTCTTGCGCCTGCTGCTGCGTTCTGCCGCCACTATATAAACCCTATCACAGAGAGGTCAAGTAAGCCTTTTTTCATCCACTCAGCCGTTACTCTGCTCAAATCTCGTACTCGTCGGAAGGTCCTTAGTGGTACCAAACCATCCCGGAACTTCTTTGCAGGTACTCGGCGTTGACTCCTCAAAATCACCAATCTCCTTAAAACCCATTGAGACTCACACGCAACAGGAGATCACCTCCAAGATCCACCGGGAGATCGATGGAAGACAACATATGACGGAGACCCGAAAAGGACCTCCATCAGGAAGGCTGTATGAAGGGTCTCGAGATTTTCCTACTTTCACCGTAATTTCGGGGGTTAAACAGAATGCCAGATCATTTTATATACAATTGATGTGGCGTCGAGCCGTAAACAGAACATATTACATACTTATTGTTGATATTGTTCCGTGGGTACAAACGGAATAATCCCGAGGACCCGGTACCCTTATTTGATCAAACTTACGTTTATATATTTCCACCAGCTCATAACCAATACCCGACACTCACATGTACTTTTTACATATGGCATACGTTCACTACACACATATATTACTTTTCTTTACCTCACCAATACGGGACACCCTATTGAGTATAACTCGCTGACGGATATTCCTTCCTTTTCTGGCTTTTCTGAAATGTTCGTTAGACGTGGAGGAGGAACAAGATGGGGACGTAGAAGTATAGGTCACGGCTGAAGACTATGCGGAACTATTTACTTATTACTAGGGTTAGTTGTCTTTTTTTTCCCTTTTATATGCCTACCTGTTTAGTGCTTGTTTTATTGAATCGATGTAATAAACTCTTTATTATCTACGCTCAATGATGTAATAAGTTTTTTTTATGTAATAAATACTTACACCTTTATTTATTGTTCTAGTACATTACCTGCATGTTTCTTTTTATACTTAACGTAACTGTATCGAGCGGATTTCTTCACTCGGTATAATTAGGTTACGGACCGAGTCGCGTCTCGCTACCATTCTTAAGGAAGCGGGACGTGACATATATAAAAGATAAAAAAAGTTATGAAAAGAAAATTAAATACATAAAAACAAGATCGAGGCTATTATAAGACAATACTCAAGATCAAACTTGTAAAAAAGAAGGTAGTGCACTCCAATTTCGAGTAATTGGTCCACTGCCAAGAATTGTATCATCAAAAAACTTAGCTATTCTAATAGAAGTATCGGGGATAAAATTTCGAAATACAATCTCTTTGGTCGACCTACATTGTGCTGGAACCTTGATGAAAAGCCTCAAACTTAAAACTCTTTTAGTCCCACATCGACTAATGAGAGTTCTTGGAGCACCTTATATAATTTATTGTTTCTGAATAATTTTACTGATTACAACTTAGTGGGCTTCATGGACTACACCACTGTTAGGAACGTCATTATATTTTATTTCCAGGTTCGGTTCTTAATGCCATTATTTCGGCTCTTAATGCCTTGGGCCCCCTATATATTGGACTCGCAACGAAGGAAAAAATACGAAGGACATTCTGATCTCAAGCTCCTCTTCTCTTCCAATTTTCCTTTTCAAATCGAAAAAAATTCTCAAGTTTTGATCTCATGGTCCATCTCCCGAAGTTGATCGTGCAGTAAGGTGACTCTCGCAGTTTTGGATGTTGAACCGCTGAAAAACATAGGAGCCAAAACCGCCGACACCAAAGTCTGCGAATTTATTCTTTAGGGCAGTGCCTTTGCACGTCTCATCCATAGGCCAGCAATTAATTTTCCTTTTTATAATTTAATATTAATTTGCAACATAATTCATGCTTGTATTTGTTAATATTATTGCTAAAGATCCCACAATATAAAGAACTAATAATTTTTGCATGTTTAATTTCATACAACATCATAGTCTTGCAAACTGTTAAACTGAAGTTAGATTCTGCAAGTTGCTATTTGCATGTTCTGTATTTTCTGCAATTAAAATTATGCAAACTGCCTTTAGTTTTTAATCTGCAAACAATAGCTATTGTCTGCAATTAAAATTTCTACAATATATATATATATATATATATATATATATATATATATATATATATATATATATATATATATATATATATATATATATAATTGAATTTTTAATCTGCAATTTACCTTTACAGTTAAATCTGCATAACAATTTAATCTGCTAATTGATTTACCTTTACAAACATATTACCACATATTAATTTGCATATTGTTTTGCAAACATAAATTCGAGATTCATTACATAATTTATCTGCCAACTTATAGTAACACCTTTCTTCATCCGCAGACGGTCTGAAACAATTTTAATATGGCCGGTAAGGACGAGACCTTTAGTGCCGAACCTGATAAGTTTACCGGACAAAATTTTAAACGTTGGCAAAACTAGATGAGATTTCGGCTTACAACCTCAGGACTCATCTCTGCAATAGATGGACCTGCACCCGATTCCTTAACACCTGATTCATCTAAATCTTCATAACTTGATTCCTCCAAAGGAATTATATGATCTTTGTTCTGAAATCAAAGGAACCAAACAACTTTGGAAAGCCTTAGAGAGTGAGTACTGCTTAGATGATGCAGGGACCCTTAAATTCACCTCTTCAGCTTTCAATCAAATTTAAAACGGTCGATAGCAAACCCATTAATGAACAACTCCATGAATTTCAAGATTATATTCGTCACATTGAATCTTGCAAATAGCAACTTTCAAGATAATTAACTCCATTAAATATCATACAGAACATGCAAATAGCAACTTGCAGAATCTATGGAGATCAAGATAATACAGAACTTGCAAATGCAAATTTCTAGATTATATTCAAGATTATACAGAACATGCTAATAGCAACTTGCAGAGTCTATGGAGATCAAGATAATTAACTCCATTAATTATAAGATTAAATATACTTAGCCTCTTAAGATCCTCACATGATCACGATACTTGCTGGAGCTTTTGTTTCGATTGCTGCAATTTGCGGCTAGAAGAAAGTGAAGTGGCCCAATTTTATTATTTATATTTTTTTAAATGTTTTTGAAATTTACCCCAAAAGAGTTAATTTATGACCACTCCTCCTGTGATTCGAACCTCGCATTGTCGCCCGTAAGAGGGGAAGTGCCAACTAAGCTATTGGACATTAAGTGGCCCAAATTTTAATTTGGAGTGATGTTGGGCTCAAAACTTGCCGTGGAAAAGAGGGGATCATTGTCGATGAGAATGGAGACAATTATAATCCCTTGTTTAATGCCTTTCCATGCCCATAGTTCTTATTAATTTATTAATTAAAAATATTTGAGAGGATTTGAAGGAAAAAAATTAGTTATGATTTTTGTTTTTGGACTGTGAGAATTCTTTCTGATATTCACAAGTCATTAGAATAAAAATTGGCAATTTCAATTGGAAGATCCACTCTTTTGCATTAAAATAACATAGACAAAGAAAGAAGAAAAAGATAGCATTGCGCACATTGGCATATTTTGGATGAGCATTTCCATACGAGGAAACAGGACCCTGCAGGTCCAAACTGCATTGGCCTCTCATATGGTCCAGTAGGGTCCGCCGGCTATTTTACAGTTAGGCCTCTAGATCTCACAAGCCCATGTGCGAGGCCGCTACAGTTTTTGGCCTGCAGTACCCCCGTTTTCCCATTCCATATTTGTAAATTTCCTTTTAATATTATATTTATATAACTTTTTGGGCAGGATTTCCTGCTTGTTTCCTTGAAAAAGAAAATTTGTAGATTTGCCCATCTCAAATTATCTCAAATTACTGAATTGAGAGTTGTAAGTTTATCTCATTTTCTTTTCTTTTTCTTTTTTTTCTTTTCTTTTCTTTTCTCTTTTTGGCAATTGAGAGTTGTAAGTTTGAACAATTGAAATTATTTTTTCCATATTAAAGATTTCTAAATCCTCAAGTTACAAGAAAGATTCGGGTCAGGGAATAGCATTTGTATTATTTAGCATAAAAATTTGGGCATATTGGAACATGATAATCTCCATTGCTTTTTATATCTAACTTATGATGGCATGGTATGACCATTGCACTGTCAATCGATGGTTTAATGTGGAGATCATCTCATCAATTAATAATCTCGCTTTTTCAGCAAAAAATACTAAAATTGAGAAAATTCTTTCTATCTATTCATCATCTGAAACTATCCACGTCAACATTCCTGGTAGGATGTGTTGAATCCTATCTCTGTTTGATTCCCAAGCTGGTCCAATTTACCATTTAGTCCAGATTTAGAATTTATCTGAGGGCGAATATAACGACTACATCATAAACTTCAAAGGTTTACATTATGTCAGATCAAGTTTCAACATGGCTGCTGGGGACGCAGTTGGAGTGGCCCGTTCACGTTAGAGAATGCGTTGATTGGATATACTGGTAAAAAATTATGGCCCAAACATGATATACCCAAATCTAAAATTGGTGACGGATATTTTGGGAGTTCTGTCTCCAAATAAACCGTAAGTGTTATCTAAGGGTTCATGAAGGATTAGAGCCGCCATCTGAAAAAACTATTTAATTCGTCATTAAAATAGTGAAAATGATTTCTGTTGCTGCCCATGGTTTTTCTCGATTTGGATTTTCCACGAAAATATCTGTATGTTTCTCTGTGCTGCTGATCTTTCTGTGGTTTGCTTAATCTGTGTTTCTATTATAATAATCTTATTTAAATATTTTAATTGATTCTTTTAAATCAAATTTCAAAATCCCTATTCTCTTTTTTGTTATTTTTAGAGCCATATGTAAACCTTCATTATAATATCATAATATTTAAATGAATAGGATTAAATCAAGATTGATTTAACCAAACAATATCTAATGCACATCCATGTGCTTAGCAATCCAAAAGAAGATCAGGAACCTCTACGATATCAAAATAATAGTATTGGCGCTCTTATCCAATTCTGGCCACACGTTATATATGCAAAGCACATACAAGACACCATGCCCCATGTTTTACGCTAATCTCGATCGTTGATTTTGATACGGATAAAATCTGAACCGTTGATTTTGATAGCAGAAACTAAAATATCTGGGACTAAGGATAAAAGAAAAAGGTATTGATACCCCCAAAAGTCCAAGCATGCACATTATTTCTTGATTCTTTTTTTGCCGTGCACATATCATACAAAGAAAAGGGCAAACAGTCTTCCCCAAGAGTGATTAATTTGGAGTTACACATTTGTTGAACGAAATGTCCCCGCCGCTCCATCAAAACTTCGAAGTTATGATTAGAATCGTGGGAATATATTCTAACGATGAATGCAACATAAGTTACAGTATCATCCTTTCAAAGACTTGAGAACAAAAGCGATCTATTTTGTTCAGGTCCTGTAGAAACTGGGCACAATGATCTAATATTTGCTTGCTATTTTTTTGCCACTTAATGCGGCAAATGAGGAAAAAAATTCGAAAGAGTAAAATCCTATCTATGATTTGCTCTCAAAGGGTGTGTAATGCTTAAGTGAGTCAATCACCCCTTCGATGGAGCCAACCGCCGCCGCCAGCGAGATAACGAAGCAGACAATGCTTAAAGTCTGCAACGCCATCCACTTTCTACTGAACCTTTCGATCTTCTTCTGAGAAATGTACATCTCTACCGGGAAGTACACGGTAAGCGGCCAGAACCCTACCGCACCCAAGAATCCGAGTATGTCATTGAAGAATGGCATGAGGATCGCCAGAAATGTGCATATGATCACGAAAATCGTTCTCCAAACCAAACGGAAGAGGTTGAGCTTGCATTTGATGCCTTTACCGATGGTGATGGGTCGCTCGCTCGTAATAAACTTTTGATTTGGGTACTTTTGCCCGAGCCATGTTTCGACCGCTTGAAAGATTGGTTGGCTGAATACCTATTGATATAATCGAAGATGGATTATTGAATGCAGAAGTTGAAAAGCAGCTCTAAAATTTGTTCAAGTTGGCATAAGTAACATGAGAATTTACCTGAAATGCACCAACTAAATGAATAATGATGCAGAGATTGCCGATATCAACCAACCAATAGGGCTCATAAAATCCGAACCCGGTGAGTATGTTTCCCGGGGCTTTGTTTCCAAAGGCAGCATAACCGAGACAACCGCAAAGGAAGTAGAATGAGGTCGTTGTTGATACGCCAATAAAACTAGCCTTCTTCATTACTTTGTTCTCAGCCGGTCGAGATTTCAATGTATCCTGAATAGATAATCTTATTATTAGATATTAGTTTAGAATATACCTTGCGGATTTTACCGATACCGACAAGGTTATTTTATATTGTTTTCTTTTTACCTGGATTTCAATTAGAATCATAGAATAGGAATAGGCGAAAGCGATATCTCCTAGTGCTTGGAAAGTGTTCCATATTTTCTGAGCCGAATCAACGTCGACTCCAATGTCTGTTCCGGTGATTGAGGTCTTTCCAGTGCTTCCTGTTTAATTTTGAAGTCATTAATCTGGATAATCCTAATATCATTTTTTTCGTAAAATTTTTAACTACGTCGTCGTCGTCGTTACCTGAGATTATTTTGGCTAGCGAGAGGCCGATGGCGATGAGTGAGTAGGCCAGTGACATGACCGCAGCAACGAGGGAAAGCCACCATAGTTCGTGAAAATCCGGAATTTGGGACAAGAAAACCTGAATGATACCGAAACCGACCATGTAAAAGGTATCGGAAATGCTGCAGTCATGTTCATGGCCCTTGTTGTGGAAACAACTTGCCTTGGCTAAGGCCCTGCACCAGTATATTAATTTGTTCTTAGAAACAATGTGATAATATTTGTTCTCAAGGGTTTGTGATACATTTTATTTCTTAATTTCATTTCTTAGTTTTCTACTCAAATTAAGGTTGTGATACCTTTTTTCCCCTCTCAAAAATTATCAAGTATAGAAAAAAATTAAACCACAAAAGCATAAATTGTTAAAAAAGAAGAAGAAGAAGAAGATAACCATTTAGGCTCAACTTGTGGCAGCCCCACTCCATGATTGCAAGTTGAGATATTTTAGATAATGAAAGTTCCCTGGATTTTCCAAATGCGACTACATATACAATTTGACACAAAAGACGGATTTGTACATATGTTGTAACATTTCACCGACATAAATTAAATCCATACAAATTTATGAAATTTGAAATATTCACTGAAATTTGTAGGAAATCAGCAATATGAACAAAAAAAAAAATGATGTCATAAAGTATATAATCGTTGTTTATATATACGGTGACATAAATATACGGTGACATAAAGGAAGAGAAGATCAACCCTGTTTATTAAATAAGAAAGACGGTAAAAAATAAAAATGTCAAATACACTTACGCAGCACTGGTGGAAGCCGTGATCGTGTATCCAATTGAAGTTCCGAAAAGATTAACATACTGAAAGATGCCGCAAAGCCACACTTGAGTGGCTCCAAGGTTGGATTTGACTGCATCCATGTAAGTGTAGTTTCTTTTCCCCGTTACGGGATCGGGGCTGCGGTAACAATCGGTCAAGAGACTCGATGTGTAGAAGGTGATGATCGAGAACAGGAGGAGAGTAACGGGACCAGCGATCCAACCGAGCTGCGCCATCGACCATGCTAATGAGAGAACTCCAGAACCTATGACTGCCGTTATGATATGCGCACTTGCCGTCCACAACGTTCCTAAATTAATTGATTATTACAAAAATGGATCAGGTTTATTTTGAAATTAAAAAAATGGAAATCCCTTTTCCTTTTCTTTTCTTTTGTTTGAATAGCAGGAAGCCGCCCAACTTTCTGAGACCTACACTATATATAGTGCTATTTTAATTAACAAGGTAAGAAAATTTGCTTCAATCGTTTTCTCTTTGCAAATTATCTTCGCTTAAAGTATCCAATATGCGATGTTTATGAAACAAAATGTAAAATGTAGCTGTAATTTGGAAATTTACGGAAAAAGGAAAATGGAAGGCTCAGAATTTTGAATTTCTAATATATGTTGATATCTCAGCAGATTGACAGATTGAAAAATTAATTTATTTTTGTATACCAGATGAAAAAAACTACAGAACCATAAAATTTGGAATAATTTGAAAATAAAATAGTATTCGAGGAACCATGGAAATTAAGGAAAATAACAAATGCAGGATATATAGTCTGTGGATGCAAAATTATGTTTCTCTTAAATGGTGTATAGAACTTGATCTTTCAAGTTCTAATTTGTTATTTAGATTCTTATGTGTTCATATATGTATTTTATGGAAAAAAAAATTGGTGACCTAAAACGAGAGCTAAAATTCCTTGTGTTTCATTTCATGAGTTTTAACGAAACTACAAGAAACAAAAAAAAAAAACCAGAAAATAAAGGACGGGAAAGATAGCTGGGAACAAACCCCATACAAACCAAGTCTAAAAAACCGGGGAACAAACCCCATACATAACCGACTGCTATTTTATGAAAGTTAATTAAAGAAGAGAGAGAAGTAGCATGAGAAAAATATATACCAGTTCTTCTAAGTCTTCCATCATCATCAAAAACCCCTTTGTTCACTTCAATGTCTTCAGCTGAGCTCCTTCTCTCTATCATCTCTCTACCTTCTCCCATTTTCTCTCTCCTCTCTCTCTAATGAATGAATTAAGGGAAGAGGAGATGGGCTCATATATTTATACATGTAGAAAAAGGTGAGATCATTAAATTCCTAGGATATTGTTTTAAACTCTTTAGAAATTAATTGCATGAAGGGAGATTATTCTATGGGTAAATCAGTTGCTGTCTAAACAATAACAATTGCATGTGTTGTATGCTGCAGGATCAAACTTTCTATGGTTCACATTGGTCTAACGTGGGACCCACTTTGAAGGGTGTTCTTCTCTCTTTCTTTTCTTTTTAAAATTACTAAAATGGACTATGGAGGGTGTGCTACGTAATATCTTTTGACCTGTGTTTTTCCCAAAAAGTTTTCAACAATGTCTGTTGGGGCAATATTTGTGCTTGAGTACTTGTAACTCGTGTTATAGTCAATAGCTTAATTGAGCATCTATTTTTATTTTATGGTCTAACGGCACTACTACAGTAAAGGGTTGCCCCTACGGATAAAGGCATCCGTAGGGACAATCTATTATTGCCCCTACGGATTAATCCGTAGGTCCCATGGTAATCCTTTCGGTGCTCTACGTTTTAATTTAAAAATATTAAATCGTAATTTGTTGTTTGGCCATACGGAGCCGCAAACAAATGCCCTACGGTTCAGTCCGTAGGGACATATATATGAGTTATTAATAAAAAAAAGCATAGAAAAGCGCTCGTCGTTTCCAAAAATTCTCTCTCTCTCTCTCTCTCCCGCGCGTCCCTTTCGTCGCTACCTCTTCTGCGCCTCGTCGCCACCGCCCTCCGCCCCCGGCTCGCCACCGATCGTTCCCAAAACTTTCTCGTCGACTTCCTCGTCGCCACTGCCCGCGACTCGTCGCCGGTTGCGTCGTTGACCACCGATCTCCTCCAACGCCCGCTCCAACGCCCGCTGCAGGTTAGTAAATCCCAAACTTTTACTTCTAATAATGCTTTTATTTATAATTTTGATGATCTTAAGGCTAGGGTTCGGGTAGGGATGAGGGTTAAGGTTAGGCATCGGGGTTCAATTTAGGGTGGGGTTGGGGTTGGGGTTGGGGTTAGGGTTCGGTTGGGGTTGGTGTTAGGGTTAGGATTAGGGAAATTAGGGTTACGGTTAGGGTTAGGGTTCAGTGTATGGTTGGGTTAGGGTTAGGGTTAGGGTTAGGGTTAGAGGCTAAGGTTAATTTGGGTTAATTAGAGGGTAGGGTTAATTTGCGTTAATTAGTGATAATTTGAAAGAGTTAGGGTGTTGATTAGGGTTAATTAGGTTAATTTGGGTAAATTGGGTTAAGTTTGGGTTGATTAGGGTTAATTAGGTTAATTTGGGTAAATTGGTTTAAGTTTGGATTAATTAGTGATAATTTGAAAGGATTAGGGTTAATTAGGTTGATTAGGGTTAATTGGGTTAAATTTGGGTTGATTATGGTTAATTAGGTTAATTTGGGTAAATTGGGTTAAGTTTGGGTTAAGTAGGAATAATTTGTGTTAGGGTAACGATTATGGTTAATTGTGGTTAATTAGGTTAATTTGTATTATTTAGGGTTAGGGTTTAGGGTGCAATAGTTCATTCAGTAGGATACTCGATGATAACGTAAACGTAAAACTTTACCGTAAACGCAAGAAAATTTTACTCTAAACTTGAAGTTTCGAACCTTTAATAACGAAACGTAAACGTAAAACCTATTCATGTTAAATGTTCAACTTAAAACCAATATATGATACTCGATGATAATATGAAACTTTCATATTCTCATCGATACTCATATATGAAACTCAAAGCGCCACATAGTCCCCGTCCATCGGTTAACATACGTTCGATGTTCGTCGTGACATAAAACTATACGAAAGTTGTTAAATATCGGACGGTATAGCTCGGTACTAACAATCGTCATGTAGTCTATGCGACAAGAAGATTCAATAGTATGATAGCTGATAAATTTGTCCCGTGTGGACAAGTTAGGAATGCATAAAGCAAACACCTGTATTCACTTGTGTTTTCATCCGTTTCGAGTTATTTCGTCGGTACTTTTCTGCTGGTTCTCCGTGTACAAAGATAGATTAGATGTTCATTTCAACGTTGTTTCACAGCTTTGAAATGATTATCTATTCTATTACAGTGTACTCGGAGAACAGCGGGGAGGTGCTGCCGAAATTTACTCGAAACGGTTGAAAGCACAAGCGAATGGGTGTCTGCTCTATATATTCTTAATGGGATAGAAGCCTTACCCCCGACAGCCGAAACACACACACACAACACGAATACACAACAAACGCACACACAACACATACACACTAACAACCCTACATAGAGTGAAATCATAAATTGAAACACACATATATAGAATACAACTCATACATGGGTATCCTCAAATCTAACTTTGATTATCGATAATTTATTCTTTTCAACGACAAACGCACACACAAAGGATATACACGGATTTTCTCCTTTGTCAGTAATCATCCCGTTATTAGATTTCTCAATATAGTCATCATAACCTACAATTTATATGTTATACAGTCTAACATGGCTCATGAGTACGTCAGAGTTAAGGACTGGATGTATGCGGGCAAAGCATGTCCTTATTGCCATGAACATACAATATTGAAATTCTTGAATTTTAGCAGGAATGTTTGTTATTGCGGCCATCGACGTTTCCTGCCTCTAGACCACTCCTACAGATTAGACGCTGTTCACTTTGATGGTCATCAGGAGCTTCTTAAACTTACAGCCCCATTGTCTGGAGAGGACGTGACTGCTCAGTGGGATGGTTACAATAATGTGACCTTCGGGATGGATCCGACAAAACAGGTCAAACTACCATTCTGGAAAAAGTTAAGAATTTTCTTTGAGTTTCCGTACTGGTCAACAAATTTAGTGCGTCATTGTCTGGACATCATGCACATAGAGAAGGGAGTATCCGAGCACGTACTCAACTTACTTCTTTGTAAAGACGGGAAATCGAAAGACAGGCTCAATGCTCGGATGGATCTACAGAACTGGGAAATTAGAAGTGAATTGAATCCTAAACCGATAGTGGATAAACCAGGCAAGTTTGTACTTCCCAATGCCGTGTATCATATGTCACAACCGGAGAAGAAAAGATTCGTGCAGGTGTTGTATGATTTGAAAGTTCCCACAGCTTTCTCAGGATCATTCAGCAAGAAAATAAAAGTTGTGAAAGGCAAAATCGATGGGCTAAAAAATCATGATCACCATGTTATTATGGAGCACCTTCTCCCATTATCCCTCAGGACTTCCCTTCCCGAATCGGTTGGTCTAGTAATCAATGACCTATGTTGTTTTTTCAGAGAATTATGCGCTAAAATACTGGATGTTGTAACGCTGGAGAAACTAGAAAATTCTATTGCGTTGATATTTTGCAAGTTTGAGCATATTTTCCCACCGTCATTCTTCGATATCATAATACACCTGACGGTTCATCTTGCAACTGAGGCTAAGTTAGCTGGACCGGTACAATATCGATGGATGTATCCCGTCGAGAGGCACGTGGAATTTTTCGTTTCGTGCAATTTGTAAAATTATTGTTGTCCTGTATGCCCGTATTTATTTATTTAACATATTTTTCTTTAAGTATCTCTACACTATTAAAAAGTATATACGCAATAGAAATCGACTAGAAGATTCTATCATTCTAGATGAAACAATCACATTTTGTTCCCGCTATCTGGACGAGAACATTGAGACGAGACTTAACCGGTCTCGAAGAATTCAGGACGGGCCATATGGTAAAGCCGATTATAAGAGGGTAGATACTATATTTATCAACAAGATATACTGGATTATCCTCCTCAATAGCGCATATCTTGAAAAAATTAGAGAGTAAGGTTTTTTGGATTAATTGTTATATTTGTGTTTATGTGTGTATGAAATGATATAATATTAATGTCATAATTTATTGTCGAGAATAGAATTCATTTTAACGAGGTACGTGAGGGGCATCCTGATTGGAACGACGAACGATTGGAAAAATATCATCAGGATAATATTTGCGATTGTGTTGCAGATCATATAAGTTATTCGAATAACATGTTATTGCTATTAGTTTTAATCTAAACTTATATTGTTATGTATCTGTCATAAAATTTGTTTTGTTAGATCCACGATTCGAACTTTTTTGCATCATTAGAGAGTGATTCACGATGTTAAGCTGAGTTTCCTAGTATGGAGGTTGCATATTATAAAAGATTCGGTGTCATTGGATACAAATTCGAAGTTAAGGACATAGAATCATCTAGAACTACTCAGAATAGTGGGATTGCGACGGTAGAATCGGATGGTGTGATTTATTATGGATACTTAAATTGTATACTTGGCATCCAATATCCCGGACGATCAGAACCGTTTAATATATTTCAATGTACTTGGTATGATACACAAACCGATACGGATAAATGGAGAAGCAATCTCGGAACTTGGAAAGATGAATATGGATTGACCAGTGTGAACACACTTCGATTTTACGGTCAGGACGATCCGTTTATCTTTTCGAACCAAGCGTTCCAAGTATACTACTCACAGTGTTTGAAGCATCCGGGATGGAGTGTTGTATGCCGTTGGAAACCCAGGGATGTTTACGATGTCCCAGAATTCGGGGACAGCGATGAGAATGAAGAAGAGAGAAGACTTAGAGTGCCCCGACCGTCTGTTTCGAAAGACGGGTTGTCTTCGGCTGATCATGAAGTTACGTGGGTTAGAAATGATATCGATGATGAAATCCAAGTAGATATGTCTAATGCGTCCACGAAACGAAAAAGTTTATCAGTAATGTTATATTATTACTTCACATTTTACGATCTATACATATATAATCAATGTTTGTAATGATTGTCTAATGCGTCCACGAACCGTTTTATCTAGATTTGATGACGATGACGAGAGCAGTGAGGGGTGGCAGGAGCTCCACCCGCGGCACCGGCAGAGGCAGAGCGGTTCTGCCGCCCGGAAAGCTGCGTAGGGAGCTTCAGAGGGCCGGTCTTGCACGCCGATCGGAGACCCCTTCGGATTCCTCATTCCGTATGGATTTTGCCACACCTCCAGGTATATTGCACGCATATTCATTTTTAATGTAATATTATAAATATACATGCATATTCATGTCAAAATTACTTACATTGTCAATGTTTGATTGTCTAGTTGTTGGTGATGCGTCCACATCAGGGACAGAGGTCACTCCCGCACCTCCATGTATGTTTATATATCATATAGTGCATGTATATTGATTTAGAATACTATATCATAAATATACATACATTCTTTTTGCTCTTACGTACTTACATCTCGGGCTGTAGGTGGTGCTTCCACATCTCCGGCAGAGCCCACCACCGCACCTGTGGGTATGTTTATATATCCTATAGTGTAAACATGTTGATTTAGAATGTTATATTATTGATATACACATTCTTTTTGCAATTACTTATATAGTCAATATTTGATTTTCTAATTATAGGTGGTGCGTCCACGTCTGGTGCAGGGACCACTCCCGTCACTTCCATACCCCCCGCTCAGTCTGCAGGTTTGTATGAATAAATATAAAATATTTATTCATTTTACATATCCTTTAAGAATAAATATGAACTTCATGTAATTTTATCGATATTTATTTTCTAGTTAGAGATGCGTCCACGTCCGGGTCACCGGCTGTTTCACCGGAGGAACTATCGTCCTGCTCGTGCTGCTGCACGGGCCCAGGCTCGTGCTTCTGTCGCCGGAGGTATATATCACACTTCAATTTTTGTTAAATCTTGATTTCTTAATACCACTTTGCCTTAATATTGATTGTCTTGATATTTCTTATAGACGCAGGGCATCCCCATCCTTAGAAGGGGACTCGAGACCCGAATTAGTACCACATGCTGAGGCCCGACAGAGATAGGGGGAGGCAGCATTCCCCCTCTTCTTTACCCCTGATTATCGCTATACCGACGATTATGCCGAGAGGTTTGGCCGGTATATAGGGGATGAGATCCGCCTCATGAAGAAGTATCCACTTCACGTTGAGTGTGGCGACCAGCACCGGCGCTCATTCGCCCTCTTCTGGGATCAGGCTCGGGTATTAATATATATTTTCATTTGATTTATCCAATATATTTATTATTAACACTTGCAATTTAATAAAATTGTTTTATTTGTATTTGCAGTTGGATTATGATTTTCAGCCTGTAGCCGACCCTGATCACTTGGGAGGGTGCTCGATCTTCACGCTCTGTACCATGGCCTGATGAAGAACATGCAATCAAAGGTCCAATACAATAGGAAAGAGCTGAAGATCAATTGCTATTCCCTTTGGATGGCGACCCCCGAGGCAGAGAGAGCGGCCCTCCTACATACTCCGGCCTTTGCGAGAGTCGACGTAGATACATGGCCTCTATTGTGCCAATATTTCGACCCTCAGCGCAAACAAATATGTATTTTAAATGTAATTCATTGTTTAGTATATAATTTATTTTTTGGTGTTGCTTAATTAGAAAACTAAATCTGAATGTGTTGTGCAGAAACAGGCGGATCAAAATAAAGAGAATTGGAAGTCGGCGAAGAGGGGTCGCCCCACTTATACAGGTGGCTCGGGGAATATTACTCGTTCCATGGAGGCATTGGTAAATTACAATAGATGTACTGTGATATAATGTAATATTAAGAGTTATTTTATAATATATGTAAATTTTTTTGCGAATTGCAGAGAGCTCAGACCCTGGCGTAGGGTGGTACACCGAGCGTGCTGTCCGCGTATCTTGCCGTCCACGGCACCTCTCCAGATCCCGCCACGGGCGAGCTTCGATACCCGACACCACTACCCAGGAGTATTGCGTAAGTGTTAATATTTATTCAACCCCTATTTGAAATTTTTATTTTGAAAAGTTCAAATTTAAATGATATACTTATATTTTACTGATTAATGTGGGTGTAGGAGCGGGTGGTTGACCAGGCGGAGGTATCGGGGATCGA
The DNA here is from genome assembly GCA_030015575.1 of Agapanthus africanus. NCBI lineage: Eukaryota > Viridiplantae > Streptophyta > Magnoliopsida > Asparagales > Amaryllidaceae > Agapanthus > Agapanthus africanus. Next base: position 469,569,342 of record JASDDO010000016.1, on the reverse strand, counting down.
TTTTACTGGACAGAACGATCCGATGTTGCTGACCCCAGTCTTAGACGCTGCACACGGAGGACACCACAGAGGTTGGGAGAGAGGCCGGGGACTGGTTCCTAGCAGGGCCTATATAAGGTTGGACTCCATTCCGGCGATTACTTCCTCTATCTCTCATGAGCGACGTCTAGAGTAAGAACTTGACACCTTGAAGGCTACCGTCCAGGTGTTGAAGGAGATGATGGTATGTATACTACTTAATAGTAAAGTATTATATCATATTATAGATAGCAACATATCCAATATTAGTACGTAGCCTGAGCTTATTTGGTTGTAGACTTAGTTTTGATTAATCATATATACATAAAACTGTCTAATTCAAATAAACTACAGTTTTCCAAACTAGATATCCAAACGAGACCTAAGTCCCTAAGTATTCATAGATTGGGGTTTCGCAATAACCTGATAATGATACGAATTCGACTAATACACAGTTCTTACTCATTTATTACACACAAAACTGAACAGACGTGACAGGGTACTTCGGCTGGGGCTCCACATGCATATCCTTCGGCTGCGGCTCCGCAAGCCACTACCTCGGCCGCGGTTGCGCAGACCACTCCTATAGCTCCACAGCCCGCTCAGACTCCCGCAGCTGCGGCTCTGCAAGCCACTACCTTGGCTACGGTTGCGCAGACCACTCTTACAGCTCCACAGTCCGCTCAGACTTCTGCACAGTCTGCATTGCTCGAGTTGTTGACTCAGGGTTTATCCGAGGAGAAAATGCGCCAGATTACGGCGATTATCAGAGATGGAGCTGGACCTAGCTAGGGTAGCTTTTTGATTTTTATATTTTAAACATGTATTTACTTATATGATACATATTGTATATATTTTGGACGATATTGGTGGTGTTTATGTGTTCATATTGATTTAGATTGATATCGTATTCTGCTTGTTGATTTCTTTTATATATTATGCGTGAGATGTTGATTATGAATACTGCGGTATATATTTTTCTTGTTGATTTCTTTTATATATTATTGTGCACAGGACGAGGAAAAAACATACAGCCCTTTTTAAAAAAAAAATTCCTGATAATGTCCCTACGGATTAATCCGTAGGGACAAATGTTTCACCTACCGTATAATCCGTAGGGTCCAACTTTGCCCCTACACATTTATCCGTAGGGACAAAATATCAGGATACCTGATATTTTGCCCCTATGGACTTAGTAACAGGTGTTAGCCTTGTCCCTACGGATTAATCCATAGGGGCATAAACTTTACCCTACACATTTATCCGTAAGGACAAAATATCAGGATACCTGATATTTTGCCCCTACACATTTATCCCTACACATTTATTCGTAGGGGAATAAATATGGACCTACGCATTAAGCCGTAGGGGCATGTATTTGTCCCTACGGAGTTATCCGGAGGGGCAACTATTTTATTTTATAAACCGAAAAATTAAATAAATATTTTGTCCCTACGGTGTAATCCGTAAGGTCATATAGACCTATGCATTAAGCCGTAGGGGCGATTATTATTCCGTAGGAGCATGTTTAAGGCTAAGACTTGCACCTGTGGCGTGTGCACCTACGGTGTATTTTTGTGCCCCTACGAATATAGCCGTAGGGGCAGTGGTTTGCTCCTACGGATTTATCCGTAGGGGCAACCTCTTATTGTAGTAGTGAGGTTTTGCCAACCTAAGTATAAGCACATAACAAGGTTTGTCAATCTATGGTGTTAACATGGATCTTATTGTCATTTGTCTGAGGGTTAAAGAGCGAAGAAATAATCTTTTATTTAGGACAATCAATTGCTCGTTGGAAGATCTTCTTTTTACGTATCTGGATCGACTTTTCCTAAGACCATAATCTCTAATGATTGATGATTTTCAGTTGAACTGTTGAAAATGAAGGATGAAAAGAGAAATTGCTGATGTTAGGAGGATCACGTTGCATAATTTTGTCTTGCATTCCCCTCATATTGCATATTTTTCCGCTTACTCCCAACTTGGACCCCGGAAGTAATGGGAGAAACATTTGAGGGATATGAATCTAGCCTTGTTAGGAAGACGGTGTTGGAGGTTACGTGACATGCCGGATGCAAATGGGCAACTTATGTGCATGGGTCGTGAGTATTTAAGTCGCATGGAGCCTACCGACGCTCCTTAGAAGAACAAGGAGACGACATCAGGCTTCTAGAGAGGGATAAACAAATCGTTAAGTATGGTTTTATCAGATTTTATACGACTTGGTTATATCACGGGAAAGGAGAAGAAAAAGATGGTAATGCGGCGGAAGAAGAAGAAGAAAACTTCTTTTCATGAGAGAAAATGGAGGATATGGTAGATGATGCTCTTGGTGATGGTAATCCTACAAGAGAATACATTCCTTCCGGTCAAGAAAAGCATACGGATAAGTATGAGAAATACATGAATAATGCCAGGAGACTAATTTATGAGAATGCAAAGTATTCCACACTACCATGCTTCATCCGTTTTTTCCAGATTAAGTTCCTGAATAGATAGAGCAACAAGTCATTCATGATATTTCTTAAGTTCCTGAAAGACTCCATGACCCCGGAAAATAACGTGTCCGAGAGCTGGTACGAAACCCAGAAGACAATGGCTGATTTGGGTCTGAAATGTGAGAAGATTCATGTATGTCGCAAAGATTGTGTGCTGTACCGGAAAGAGAATTCAGATTTGAAAGAATGCCCCACCTGTGGAGAGGACATGTATATGCCGAAAGTATCTGATAAGAAACCAGATATACCTGTCAAGATAGTATGATACTTTTCATAACAGAGAAGTTGCAGAGGCTATTCAGGTGTAAGAAGACGGTTGAGGTAATGATTTGGTATCACCGTGCTGCTCCAAGCGAAGATGGAAAAATGAGTCATCCAAGAGATTCACCGGCATGGAATGGTTTCGATAGGAGACACCAACCATTCAGCAGTGATCCTCACAATGTCAGGCTCGGACTAACTAGTGACACTACTACATACAGTCACTATTAGAGACCGTATGGAACGGTTTCCAAAAAATAATGAACGGTCCCTAATATATATTAGCGACCATTTATATTTTAAACGGTCGCTAAAAAATGGTCGCTGATTGGGTGGTCGCTGATATATCTATTAGCAACCGTTAATGAATGGTCTCTAGTACGAACGGTCGCTAATAGATGGATCAGGGACCGTTTCCACCGGTTGCTAATAAGCATACACGTGGACATCTCAAAGAATTTATCTGTTTCCTAATATCAACGAACGGTCGCTGATGAGGTATTAGCGACCGTTCCTGTAGTTTATACGGTTGCTAATAACTATTTTTCATGAAAAAAATTACAGAAAAATGTTGTATTCAATACAATAATACACAATATCACAATATATTACGCCACAATAGTGTTTCTTATACAAATCAATATATATGCACAATCCAAAACATATCCAAGAAGATCAACAACTAATACGAACACATACGCATACAAACCAACATATAAACATTATCCATGATATATCCACCAATATCAACAACTCAATCATACACATATGAACTAAATTTTTAATAAATAAGCATAAATAAATTAAATTGTTTTGAATACGAACAACACAATACATACGCTATATATATGTCTAATAAAACGAAAAATTTCTAATTCATTCGCAATCGCAGCTCACTCAACCCTGTGAATCGAAATAAATAAAAATATAAATATATGAACTCAAATTATAATCTTCGAAACAATGTTAGCAATACTAACACATGTATATGCTTACCTCACTAACTCCAGCTACTTCCATCGTCAAAACATAATCCTTTCATCGTTAACTTATAAGAACCCTACAAATACACAACATGAATTTTAAATATCAAAACTCAACACAGTTTAATTGTATGCTCAAATTTCTGTAAATAACTGTATGTACCTCACTAAAAACTACCGCTACCATCGCCACCAGAGGCTCGCCTTGAATAGTATCGATTCACATCATCGAAGTCCTCCTGTGAAAAAAAGTTACCTAATAACCCTCCTTGTGGGGTCGGCTGATCAAGGTTATATGGTTCATGTGGTGGAGGGTTAGGGTAATAAGGATCTTGTGGCGGAGGAGGAGGCCGAGGGTAGTACCCTCCTTATGATTACGGAGGCGGTGGATAAGGATAGTACGGCGTTTCGTGTGATGAGGGAGGGTAATACAGTTGATGCTTCGGAGGAGGGTAATATGCCGGCTGTGGCAGGAATGAACCCTGTATTGACCACGATTGCGGACGCAGAACGTATTGTTATGAGAATTGCTCCAATCGCGCCTCTATTTGAGCTCTCCAAACCGCTTCATCTTCCACCTTCTTCTTATCTGCTTCATCCCTCCTCCTGAGTTGCTCCTCTAGCTCATTGATCTGTTGTGCCTCAGCCGATTGTTGGTTGGAGCGAGCGGTCGACAAAGTTGAAGTACTTCTTCTGGAACCGGACTACGAAAGACTAACGGGACCACCATATAGGAGAATACGACCGTGGCCTCTCGACTAAGGGAAACGCTACTCTATAATAGATACTTCGGCCTCCGTAGGAAGAGGATCATTGGCCGAATATTCGGGATTTGATTCCCGATAGCTCCTCTCCGCCTCCTCGAAATCCTTCTTCAATAAATAAAACAAAAATTAATTTTCTTTACAAAGTAAACAAGTGTAATTAATTTACTTAAAAGAATTGAAAAATGCAAGCTTACCGCATGTTAAATGGTTATATCCATCCTTTATTCTGACATGCCCTCTCTCATGTGCAATGCCTCCCAAGTTTCAGGGAGGCTCGGTTTTTTCCCAGCTTTCTCCTATAACAGATATTTAATTTATTAATACGTGAAGATATGTAATGATGAAATTGAAAAATCGAACACTTATGTAATTAAAGACAAGTTAATCAAATTAGCTCTATACTGATCAGCAGGAACCAATCCACCATAATAGTCATATGTGGCTTTCTCTCGGTTCTGGTTATTTCTTTCTGATACTTTTTTCATATTTAGAAGATAATATCTCTAAATGTAATTTAATTTAAATTCGGTATTCAAATTATTTAAGTATATTTTTAATTACCTTTACTTCGGGTGTATCCCAATGCAATAGAAGAAACGCAAACTGATCTCTAGGGATGATGGAGGGAAGAGCGGCACAACGTTCCCAATCATCCGTAAATTTCTCCGACTGTTTGAATTTTTTCTTCAATCTTTGACGTCATCTCTTGAATATTTCTGACATCTCATACCGGACATGCGTCCAATGTCCGTCTATATCATTTTCTAAGACGAAATGTTTCTATAATACAGATTAATAAATATATTATTTAATAAATTTATAACATACAATAGGTATGCATGTAACGTTGAAATATAGTTGAGTTATGTATTACCAAGAGTGAGCGCCAAGTCCATACGTATACTTCCCATGGGTTATCTGCAAATATGAAACGGTGTTGCGGACGAGAATACCGATATAACCGTGGAAATGTGTAGCCCACGTATCCGGACCTATGGGCTTCCCACCTACCCATTGTAGAATTACCCTTTTCCACGCATATCGTATTTTGTAATTTTGTTTGTAACACCTCTTCCATGGTGTTCAAGCCGGGCTAGATTATCCCCCGCAGCCCGTGTCTCATCAATACTCGTGTTTGCTGTCTCTATCATTATATCGATTTGAGGTCGAGCAGCAGCCCACCACGCCATTGCCTTTTTATTGTCCCTGTCGCGATACGGTTTTTTATTTTGTAAATCGCAAGGAAAAGGCAATGCATGAATCCACTCATCGGTGACGGAATCCGAAAACGCCCCAGGTTCCCTACTCAAGTCCGTGCACTGCTCGTCTAGATGTGCATACGGATCATGCTGCACTAATGGACCTGCATCCTCCTGATCATATGTACCTACATATTTTAATTTATTATAATCAATGCAATAGTTATTTGAATAAAATAATGCTGTCGATGATTATTTAAAACTCGTAATATATACCTCTACTCTCAGTATCAGGCTATGTTGAGAATTCAGTTTCTCGATCTCTTTTATTTGAAGAAATGCTTTGGCAAATTTTCCGAATATGCCTTTTTGTCAAGCAAGAGTAATGACGATACAAAATATATAATATACATAAATCAATAAGCTAACAAATCAATACATTACAAGTGATTAGAACTGCTAGGTTTTTCATATATCATTTACATACAAGTGATTATAAGTTTTTATAACTGCAAAGTTTATAACATATATCAATTGATTACAATTGTTTATAACTGCAAAATTTTTCATATGTCAACCGGATCTGCTTCATCAAGATCAATCTCGTCGGTAGAACCATCAAAAAAGGATTTAGGAGGTGCTAGCAATGCACTCCAAATTTCTTCACGATTAGGATTTTTGACATAGAAACACTGCTCAGCTTGTGAAGCTAACATGAACTTATTAACTTGATAAATTTCTTTATTGAGATTGACAAACTGAAAGCCGTACTCATTGATCTGGACGCAATCGCACCAACGAACTTTTAACATAACAAATCTTTCTTGCTTATTATTCCCGTAAAATAACTCTATTATATCCTCCAGCTGACCGTACTATTCTTTCTTTCCTCCCTGCAGTCTTTGATCACAGAAACTTGAGAAGCACGTTTGTTCAAATGGACAATAAATCCCATTATCTTGGGCAGTCAATTTCTTAGTTGTAAGAAATTTTAGGTTATTAATACAATATGAACCGTATTGATTCATTTTTGCACTAGGACTTTTAGACAGTCGTACGATTACATCCGGGAATTGCACCCCTTTTGCTATGTCATCTTCAATTTACAATGCATTTACACATAAAATGTATAAGCTATATGTGATATATGCATGTGAAATATGAAATATACAATACATACGTACGTGTTTACGGAACCATCGTGGAAAGTGTTTCTTATGTTCTTGATTAATCTTCCAATTAGCACTCTTTTCGGAAATCGCATTTGTAAGTTCTTCAATATGTCGGCTAAAAGAATAAAAATATTAATTATATAGGCATATATAGATGTGGGCACTCAAAATATTGACGCGATTAAAATTTTTAATTTATATACTTTTTGTGATCGGCAGTAATTTCAAGATTATTAAGGATACACGAATGCGCTTGATCGAGCAACTCCCTTCGGTAGGATCGATCCTCCCCTTGTAAATGAGATAGCTGATCATTGTTAATTCGAGAAGGATGGTTTAATTTTATTTCAACTCCATGCAGGTAACGAGAAGTGAAGTTGAGACATTCGTTGGCGCAATAACTCTCGGCTATTGACTCTTCCAGTCGAACTCGATTGCGCACTTGTCGTTTCAAGAATCCCAAGTATCTAAGACGTTAACGAATACTTTAGAAAAATGTGAATATTATAATGAATTAAATAATACAATTGACTGAAAAAATATATTACCTTTCTACTAGATACATTCACCTATATAAGACAGGTCCAACAATCATTATCTCTGTATCTAGATGCACAGAAAGATGAACCATGACGGTGAAGAAAGATGGTGGAAATATCATCTCCAAGTTACAGAGTGTTTCAAGAATACTCTTTTGTAACTCCTCGAATTTAGCCACATCTATCACTTCAGAACAAAGTTTATTGAAAAAGTCGCAATATTCTATTAAAGCTTTGGTGACATTGGATGGCAAATTATGTCAAAAAGCCATTGGAAGCAATTGATGCAGAAGGATATGACAATCGTGGGTTTTAAAATTCAAGAGCTTTGGTAGCTCGACCTGAAACATTCTTTGCTATGTTATAGGAGTACCTATCTGGGGTTTTGATACTCTTTAGCACTCACAAAATCTTTTCATAACCAATTTCGACATTGTGTGGTTCGATATTGGTAATTTATAGACACCATCATCACGAAGTACCGAATGCAATTCCTGTCGAATTCTAAGCTCCTCCAAGCACTCACGAGCATTCAACTTATCTTTAGACTTAGAATCGTCCTGTAACAATATGCCAGCAATATTATCAAACGCATTCTTCTCTACATGCATGACATCAATATTGTGTCGAATCAACAGATGTTTCCAGTAAGAAAGATTCCATAATATACTTTTCTTCTTCCACACACTCAACAATTCGTTATTTTTGGATCGCTTCCATTTTTTTTGTTTATTGAAGGAACTATCTGAGTTAAAACGATTAGAATCTTGCTAGAATTGACATGATGAAATCTGCTCAAAAATTTCTATCCCTGACATTTGTTTTGGTGCTTCACCCTTTTCCAATATTATATCAAACTTATTTTCCATATTTCTGTACGGATGATTCGCCGATAGCTACCTACGATGAAATAAGTAGCAAAACTTACCACGTGTCTTAAGCTGGAGGGCACTATAATCAAGACCACATGATGGGCATGCATGCTTCGCATAGGCAAACCATCCAGATAACATGACGTATGTTGGAAAATCGTTGATTGTCCAAATAACAATCGTTCGCATTTTAAACTTCTCCTCGACGTACACATCATATGTCTCTACTCTATGTTCCCAGAGTTCAATCAGCTCTTCAATTAAAATTTCCATATAGATGTCAAAGTTCTGGCCAGATGAATATTTTCCAGGAATTAATAAGGAAACAATCATATATGGTTGCTTCATACATATCCAGGAAAGCAGATTGTAAGGCATAAGCAATACCGGCCACGTGGACCAACTAGAGATCATGAGTCTATAAGGCATGAAACCGTCGGTTTCCAAACCTAGACGTACATTCTTCGGCTCATCCCCAAAATGATCAACACTGTCTAATTGCTTCCATACTTCTGCATAGTTGGATGCCTCGGCTTCTCGTCTTTGATCCAACGATCGGAATGCCATCATATTCTCTTCACTATGTCCTTCAAAATATATAAATTTTACAACCTCTTAGCCAGGGGGAAATAACGAAGAACTTTGGCTGCAATTTTCTTACTCTTTTTGCTGACATCGGACGTTTCTGCGTTTGAATTTCTCTTAATATTTTTCCACCTAGACAAGTTGCAAGTGAGACACTCATTGAAAGATGCGTAATCCCTGTGATACAACACACAGTCATTGGGACATGCATCGATCTTCTCATACGAGAAACCAAGTGTCTTAACAATTTTTTTTGACTGATAATGATTCTCTTGAATGCTTTCCTTTCTTTTAGGAGTTACCTTGCGTAGGAGATCAAGAAGCACGTCAAACTACTTGTTAGCCATCCCGCTGTTCATCTTCAAATGGAGGAGCCTTATTACAAATGACAACCTACTAAATTCCGTACAGTCTTCGTACAGATCTTGTTCTTTTTTCTCCAGAAGTTTCTGTAATTCTTCTAATTCACCAGTGCCTTCAGACGGTTCAACATCATTCATTTCCTCTTAAGGAAATAAATCTTCCAATATCTCATGCGTGTCATCTATCCTGTCACCCATCGGCAATTCAGTTTGCGAAGCTGCGGTCTCATTATCCATCCTCGTTTCCTCGTCATGTATTCTCTCGCCATGGTAATTCAAATGTATGTAGTTAGATTTAAAACCCTCTACAAACACATGTTCTTCTATCACTTCACATCGAAAACGGGCTCTATTCTTACATTTTTTACAAGGACAGAACAAAAGTCCGTCTCGGTTACGTTTTGGGTTCATCTCTGCATAATCTAAAAAGGCTTTAAACCCATCTTTAAATTAGGTGTCTCTCAAACTATACCAATCTTTTTCCCTCATGTGCATAACCGATTTGTCCGGAAGAATTCTCATCTGTTATAACACAGATAATAATATAAGTTTAATATATCTTATAAGTTTATTACAAGCTCATCATTAAATAAATTTTCAAGTCTTAAATTAGATTTCATGATGTGGACGCATCAAAGCATCTAAAGTCATTTAAAATTGTCATAAGTACTCAGGGCAAAAGATTGGGACGAAAAGTTAGTTTCACGGCTGTCAGGGATAAAGGTCCTAATTCTTATTACGAATGCAACACTCGCATCTCACATTCTCCTGTTTTTCATCCATTTCGAGAAAATTTCGGCAACACTTCTCTTCTGCTCCCCGTGTTCGTATATAAATCTGTACACGGGGAACAAGTGGAAAGCACTGTCGAAACATCTCGAAATGGACGAATATACAGGAGAATGTAAGATGTGAGTCTTGTTACATTTGTAACATCTCCAAACTGGACAAATCCGACAATTACTGTATGCCAAATCCTCTCGTCGAATATTACACATATGTTTGAAAAAATTGAACATGATGCTCAACTTCACAAACATATAATATGATCTTATCAATTCAATGAAAAAATGATTTGATATACACCAATTGTCAGACAAGAAACTATAGGTCGATCCAAAACAAATTTAAAACCTTTCAATCTTAAACTTACTAATTAAATGAAAACAGAAAACCCTAGTTACATTTCTAATCAAAATTTTAGTCAGGGTCTTGGCTCACTATTATCTGGTTTTAATTAAGATTTCTTAATTAATGCAATTAATGTTATAGGTTAATTAGTGTTAATTTCTCATAATCAATTTGATTATAGTTTAATTGGTATTAAAGAATTTGATTTGGTTTATAAATTATGTCACAATTAAAACATCTAAGCAATAAATCATAAGTAACAAGATATCAAATTATTAAATTTACAAAATAAAGAATATCGAATCATTAAATTTACAAAATACAAGCTAGAACTTAGGATGAATATATTTTTGAAATATTTCATATGCGGGCGCACACGCACACACACACACTCTCTCACACACTCACACATATGCACGCGCACTCAAACACTCATACATACACTCGCTCACACACACACACACACACACTCGCTTACATACGTTCGCGCGAACACACATTTACATATACTCACAAACACCCATGCGCCCCCCCTAAATATTAGCCATACAACATTTTATCCTAAATTCATCTAATATAATCGTATAATCCATCTTATCATAAATTAATCTAACAAGTAAATTCATCGATTTCCTATATTCCTTATATCTTCAACTCTAAACCTAAATTACCAAATTTATATTTCAATTTTTCATCTATTTTCAATTCTAAAACCCATCAACCTCTAAAATCATAATAAATTTCAAACCCTAATTTCAAATCCATCATTTTACAACCGATTCAATTCCTCATTATCCATATTTAATAGATCAAAACCAACAAAAATCACAGATTATAATCACCTAATCTCAAAATTTATTAATCTAATTGAAAAAATTAAGGCTATGAGAAGAAAACACTAATTTTGGTCTGGATTTGAAAAAGGAAAAAGCTATTGCAACCTTCTACACCACCAACTGCAACAATAACACCTACAAAAAAATGGATTAGATTTGATAATATTTTCGAAAATTTTGATAAAAAGGAGGAGGGGAATTACCTCTCGGGAAAAAATTGGGGGGAATGAGAAGGAAGAAGGGGCCGACACGGCTCTTATCTGATCGACCTAATAGCGACTGTTTCGAACAATCGCTAATATTAAGTGAATGGTCGCTAATACATTGACGACCATTCATTAGAGACCATATAATATATATGATCTCTAATAATTTATTAGGGACCGTATATATTTACACGGTCCCTAATAAACGGTCTCTAATGCGCACAGTTTTTACTAGTGTGATGGCTTCTGGTCATTTAACTATATGGGTGGATGCCACAGCACATGGCCCGTTGTAATGATAGTTTATAATCTTTCGCCGTGGTTAGTTATGAATCGGTCCTAATTTATGATACCTCCTTTTATTGACGGACCGAACTCACCAGAAAACAATATCGACGTCTATCTCCGACCTCTGATCGATGAGTTAAAATCCTTATTCATTGATAGTGTGGAGACTTACGATGCAAACAACCTTCATGATGCATGCGGGTTCGATGTGGATAATTAATGACTTTCTTGTGTATGGAATGCTATCAGGTTAGTCTGTACATGGTTATAAAGTATGCCTTTATTTCCATCAAGATACAATATCGAAATGGTTGAATCATAACAAGAAGATTTGTTATTACGGTCATCGGCGTTTCCTGCCACTAGACCATCCCTACAGGTTTGACAGTGCCTACTTTGATGGTAATCAGGAGATTTTTGGGCCTTCAGCCCCTCCGGAGAGGACGTAATTGCTCAATGTGATGGTTACGATAACATGACTTTCGGGATAGATCTGGCAAGACGGGTAACTCCACCCGGCTGGAAAAGTTAAGCATTTTCTATGAGCTATCGTACTGGTCAACATATTTAGTACGTCATTGTCTGGACGTCATGCACATCGAGAAGGGAGTATCTGAGTACGTACTTAATTTTTTTTTTTGTAAAGATGGAAAATCGAAAGACAACTACCGTGCTCGGCAGGATTGTTCCTGCCAAAAATTTTGACTCAAAGTTTGCTGTTCCTTTAGAGGGCAGTGCCTCACGTGCAAAGCACACGAGTACCTGTTGCTGCAGATAGGATTAAATCATATAGCAGCTCTCATATGCACTCACGTGCAAAGCAACTGACTTCAGATAGGATTAAATCCTATCATAGCTCCCACGTGTTAAACATGTGAGTTCCTTACCATATTCTTTTGGCAGTACTCAGATGTAAAGTACGTGAGCGTCGTTGCCATATATGGTAGCACTCACGTGTTTCTCACGTGAGCACCCCAATTTAAAATGCATCCATTTGATAGAATTAAATTCTATGTGGTAGAATTAAATTCTATTTGGGAAATATTTTCCCTGATCTTTCTAATATGGAAAGATCTTTCTCGAACAGAGAATCTTGGATTTAAAATCCAATTGTGATAAAATATCACCAATTAAACTATCTGATAGAATTAAATTCTATGCGGAAAATATTTTCCTGATCTTTCTCAAACGAGAAAGATCTTTTCTGTTACACAGAGGAACCTTGGATAAAAAATCCAACGATAATTATAAAATCTCTTATCGATCATCTGATAGAATAAAATTCTATCTTAGAAAAATATTTTTCTAATCTTGATAAACAAACAAGAATGATCTTCTCTGTTAGATAGAATAAAATTCTATGTTAAAAAAATATGTTCTTGATCTTGTTAAACTAACAAGATATTCATGTCTTTTTAAACTAACAAGATATTCATATGATAGAATAAAATTCTATCTCAAGAAAATATTTCCTAATATTGTTAAACAAACAAGAAATCTTCTATGTTAAACAAAGAGCTTTTGGATTAAAAATCTAACGGTGAATAAAATTCACCGATTGATCTAAAAGATTGTTTTGATTGATTATGAAATTAATCATAATCTCTCAATGAGAGATTTTCTCAACAAATTGATTTTTCTCTTCTCCTATAAATAGAAGCAAAGAGATCAAATCTAAAGGGAGGAAAAACCCCCCATAAGCTTATGTAAAAATACAGAAAGCTCTCCAAAGGTTCCAAAAAACAACAGAGAATTTAATTCTCAGAGATCGACTTCCTCCTCAAATCCCCAGGTAAAGAAAAAAGCAGAAATCAAAATATCTCCTTTACCTATTTAAGGGTTTAACCCTTCTCAAGAAATTAGTTCTTTCTCTAGATCTGAGATCCACAAGACAAGTTTCTCACAAGTTGAGAATTTAATTTTCATCGGGAAGATCTTGTTTTTAAGAATCAAAGATTCAGGATAGAACAAAGTTGAAAAGAAAGAAGATGGAGTCAATACTACTCCAGGAACTTAGTTCATTCAAATCAAGAACTTAGTTCTTTAAAAACTCGATCCAAGATCCTCAAAATAGTGATCTTGGTGATCGTTAATGGTCAAACTACCAATAACAGAGGTTTAACCTCTTTGAAAGCATGAACATGAAGAACATGGAGTCCATAATACTCCAGGAACTTAGTTTCCTCACGAAACAAGAATATAGTTCTTAAAGAATCCAATCCCAAATCATCAAAATAGTGATCTTGGTGATCGTTAATGGTCAAAATACCATTAACGGAGATTTAAGTTCTCAAAAAATATCAACAGAGATTAAATCTCCAAAAGAACTCAGCGCCTCACGTGAAAAGCATGTGAGCACCCAAGTTCAAGTTACATAGTGCCTCACGTGAAATACACGCGAGCGCCAGAAAACAGAAAAGTTTAGTGTTTAGCACTAGTGCAGTGCCTCACGTGAAACACACGTGAGCGCCAAAACTTAATGCCTCACGTGAAATACACGCGAGCGCTCCTCAGCACCTCACGTGAAACACACGTGAGTGCCACAAAAGATTAGTGCTTAGCACTATTATAGCGCCTCACGTGATATATACGTAAGCGCTATATGCAACTGAGTGCTTAGCACCGCTGGATGTTACAGAAACCCAATCTTAACCCAAATTGGCTAATCTTATGTTCGTGACATCCAAACTGATATCTAAATCGATCTTCATCTCATGCCTTCTAAGTTAATCTTAGTCTCAAACAAGACATATGATTCTCAGATGATCCAACATGATATTTTCCCTCGAATACGGGATTTGGTTCAAGGGTACATCTCTTCACACCTTTGATATATGTCGTAATTTCTTAACATCTTCAGAGAGGTGGCGGGTCCCGACAACCAACAACTCCTTTCTCATCCCACCTTGATGTAAAATTTCATCAAGACAGGGAATGATACATTCCATATTGATGCGCTTCCAAATTGACGTGCTCACCTCAAATCGGATCACACTCCAAATTGGGAGCATTCCATGTCACCATCGTTCACTCCGCCATGTAACAAATACACGTGCGCGCAAGATGAATGTTGGACCGAAATGTCCTTAAATTAATAATCGTCTCAAACATAGCAATAATGGACCGAAATGTTCTTAAACTAACATTCGTCCCAAACATGGAATGTTGGACCGTGATATCCTTAAATTAAAATAATTGAGCCCATATACTCATTTGTTTCTAAGTTGATCTTAGTCTCAAATATGACTAACGATTCTTAGATCAAACCCAAATATCCCATGAACCGATGGACCTCATTTATATGAGATCTGCATTCTAAATTCATTTCCGTTAGCAAACCAAGCTACCAATGTGGACCTCGTCAAGCAAATCCTTTACCCAAAACAAAATCTAAAACATACGGATTTGGACTAATTCGCGCCCTATGGGCAACAACATAAACTAGTCTCCGTATACAATCCACGGGCAACCAAAATAAAACAAAACACACGATACAAAGTGAACTACTGGAGCAGGAGAAAGTGGTTCGGAATGCGAGAACGTAATTAACTGTAGGGGCTTGTGCCTACAGGGAAGAGCGCCCCCACAGTCAAAACCCCCTTATAAATGAGGGGGAATATGATGAAGTCTGCTACATTGGTCGCATCTATCCAAGCCTCTAATATACGGTGCATAAATCAACTTGGTATCTTCGGAGAGGTGGATGGATATGTCCAAATAGTATCTGCCCCCATATTTAGGAAAGTTGTTCAATCCCAGTTCGTCTCTGTTTTCGGCGGTAAACAGATTCCGGCACGCCCGGTAGGACCTCTCCCTCTTTCCACTCCATATTTTGTGTGTCGTGTCTTTCCGCGATCAAATAATCACGGTATATATATTTGTAGTTGCCCTTGGGTGATGGGATATTGAAGATGGCATTTCGTCTCTTTGTAGAATAGCGTTTGCTTCTACTCACCGTAACTCAGGCTCTATCACATCTGGTGGATTTAAGTATGGGCCACTTGCATCATCAAATCTCTGCAATCCGGCTCTTCAAGAAATGAAGGGACGTTTCTTTAGTTCTATACTCCTACCTCCTACCCTCGGCGCCTCAACACCGAAGGAGGGAGCCCGGAAGAAGTATGCTTTCCACAGGCTGACTCCTCAAGCTCCAGTTTTGCCGACAACATCAGTCTTCATACGACTGGCACCAGCTGAGGACCAAGGTCAACACAGAGGGTAGAATATTCAAGCTCTAAAAGAAAACACGGGGCAGGCCCAGCAAAATCCCGAGGCTAATCAAATTTCGGCTGTAGGAAATGGTCGATGTCGATATCGGCATCATACAAAACAAGCTAGGAGTGGTTCTCTGTTCGTGTTGACTCCACCCGCTTCAACTCTAAAGGTGAATGTTGTTGTTTCAACTGGGAACAGGTTTGAACTGCTGCGAATGGCCAAACAAAATTCCCCCACTGAGCCCATGGAGATCGAAGGAGAATAGAAGCTAGTTCACTCTCTGAGGAATCTCTCTTCATTTATATATAAGGTGTGGAAGCAGGTGAAAGACTCAGTCATCGTCGTTGACTCTTCCCCTAAACATCAACAAAATTTTGACGAATTCCTTTTCAAATACAAAAGGACTCATCCCAAGACGGCTCCTCCCAAAACAGCTACTCACAAAAAAGAGAGGCCAGATAAAGCTCAAGTGCCTGAGGCAAATTCCAAAGCTAAGACTCCAAATGCCCCAAGCCTGGGGGCATGGTAGTTCACACAGTCCATATGGCAAACTCCAGAGACGAAGGTCGTGCTTCTACTATTCACAGGCTGCATACTTGGTCTCTGATAAAAGCTCGGCAGCAACATGAAAAAAGGCGGGAGATGCTTGCTCAAGCGGCGACACTTGCTAGTCCACCGCCTAAGGCAAACCCTAAAGACGCACCTGAAGAAAGGACATGGCAGGAGTCGGATATTGATTTCCTGAAGTGCGCTCTCAAAAATAGAGATGAAGAAGCGGCAGAGATGTCCGCAAAAATTAACCAGATGGCCCTTCTGATCCAAAACATGGCTGGAATGATGGTCCAATCAGAACCACTGGCAGATAAACCGCCGGTAGTCGCTCCTAAAGACAAAGGTGATATTTCAAATCCTCCGTAAGCCTCACCAACGGCTGAGAAGGAAATGATTCCAAAAGGAAAACTGGACGCATGTCGCTTAGCAAGTTAAAGCTCACTATTCCAGTGAAGCCGCAAATAGGCGAATTAAGATTGGTCGACCGTATCTGGCGTGTTACGATCAAGTATAGTACCCGCCAGAATATATACTTCCAACGTTCCATATGTACAAAGGGACCGGAAATCCTTGTCAACACATCACGTGATTTAATACATGTGCGGAAATACTGGAGGAAATGATATACTGATCCTCCGACAGTTCGTCAGCAGTTTGGCAGGCATCGCCATTAAATAGTATGCGGAACTCCCAAATGACTCCATGAAGACCTTTGACGAGATGGATATGCTCTTCTGTCAGAGATTCGCTAGTGTGAATAAACGTACTACCATGGCGGCGTTGGTTAACGAAAGCGTTAGACCAAATGAGGCTTGGGTTCAATATGTTACCCGATGGCGAAATCAAAATGCGAGCAGCACATCGACGAAATTGCAGCCGTAGGAATGTTCATAGCCATCCTTGACCCAAATTCAAAGGTGTTCCCATATATGGCCATTTTCAAACCGATGACCTTCTAAGAGCTCATGGATAAAATAGCTCGATTGGATCAGATGGGTCAAAACCTTCCTCATCCGATGAAGATGAATGAAAAGCAAAGGCAATATGGCGTTTGTCGCCAACACTAAACAAAAATGAGCGTCTCTGAAGCAACATGTCACTAAAATAGCGACGGCGTGGGTACTTGCTCCCCCCTGAAATATACACAGGGGGCATATTCCTCACTGGAGGAAGAATCTCTACATGAGATGGTCCTTTCTTCTCAAAGAACAGAAAGGATATCAAGAGATCTACAAGCGAGTCCTGCAATCAAGTGGAATATCCCGCTTGAACCCAAAAAAAAAATCATGGAAGGGATGTGAAATCCATGTCCCACTCCGATTTAGGCGATGAGGGGAAAAGCCCCCAAGTCAAGTCCATTCTTCCAAGGAAGAAGAAAATTCAGCAGAAGGAGTGACGTGATATCTCGTGCTTTCGTATGTGAAGATGTTTCGTCAGCGTCAGAAAGCGACACTGATGAACAGGGGCAAGTGGCGCGTAAAGTACCCTATATTTCCTACAAAAACAACCCAATTGGTACGATGATAAATGAAGTGGTCCAAGAGGGTGAAAATAGCTTAAGGTGTGAAGTATCTATACATACAAAGGACAAGCATCAACACCAAAGAAAACAAGCGTTGGAAGGAATGAATTATGCAACTCCCTGACCAAATGATAATATAGGACCAGAACGTCTCTAAACTAGAGTTTCTCCCTAAACACGGCGATAATGGACCGGAACGTCCTTAAACAATCATTTCGCCTTAAACATGGCGATAATGGACCGAGAAGTCCCTGAACTAGTGAGTCACCCCAAACATGGCGGTAATGGACCGAGATGTCCCTAAACTAGCATTTCACCCCCAAACACTACAATAATTGACCCGAGCCTCCCTAA
Source organism: Agapanthus africanus (assembly GCA_030015575.1). Classification (NCBI taxonomy): domain Eukaryota; kingdom Viridiplantae; phylum Streptophyta; class Magnoliopsida; order Asparagales; family Amaryllidaceae; genus Agapanthus; species Agapanthus africanus. The sequence continues at coordinate 469,550,982 of JASDDO010000016.1, read as the reverse complement.
ACTAGCATTTCGCCCTAAACGTGGCATAATGGACCGGAATGTCCCTAAACTAGCATTTCGCCCCAAACATGGCGATAATGGACCGGAACGTCTCTGAACTAGCATTTCGCCCTAAATACGGCGATAATGGACCGAAATGTTCCTAAACTATTGCGTCGTCCCAAATACGGCGATAATGGACCGAAATGTTCCTAAACTATTGCGTCGTCCCAAATACGGCGATAATGGACCGAAATGTCCCTAAACTATCACGTCGCCCTAAACACAGTGATAATGGACCGGAATGTCCGAAAACTAGCATTTCATCCCAAATACGACGATGATGGACCGGAACATCCCTAAACTAGAGCGTCACCACAAATACGGTGATATGCTCCTTAAGATCTATATTGCAATCGAAGTCCCACCGGTGAAGATTGCAACTCATGTCCCATTGGTTACATAGCTACTTCAGCGATGGAGACACCCCTAAGTCCCTTCGATAAACAGATGAGTCATCTGCGATGAAACTACTTTCGATAGTTTCACTGTTTGCAAAAAAAGGTATGTCCACAAGCGAAATGGGTACGAATGTAAACCCGAAAGGATGCCATAAGTAAAAACAGCAGGACTGTCGACGAGTTTGTGAAAACCTGAAAAGGCGCAACCTTGTTTAAATAATAAATAAATAAAGAAAAAAAGAGACGACATGTCCACAAGCAAAATGGGCACGAATGAAAACCCAAAAAGGCGCCGTGAGTAAAAACAGCAGAATTGCCGGTGAGTTTGTGAAAACCCGAAAATGGCGCAAACTCGTAAAATAAAAAATTTATGTGCACTTACAAGGTTCTTTCGACCTTGTGAGGAGAAAATATCTGCGTGAGATCCTTACAACTCACAAAGTATCAACACACTTAGGAGTCCATACGATTCCTATGAAGAAATTACACTTGCGAGATCCTCACGACTCGTAAGGAGAATTCCCCCTTATGAGACCCTCACGGCTCATAGGATTCAAAAGCCTTAAGCTATAGGGATCTAAATCTATTCTTAAGCCATCATATCCCCCAATTGGCCATACAAGTAGTCCAATATCGACTCTTGTATACAATTCATGAACATAAATAAATATATCCCCCACCAAGTTCCACCAATGGTGAGAAATATCCCTTTATGATGAACGACACTTGTAAATCCTCTCAACTTATAAGAAGAAAACACTCTTTTAAGATCCTTACGACTTATAAGAGAAAACACACTTAGGAATCCCCACGACTCCTAAGGAGAAAATACACCTACAAGATCCTCATGACTCGTAGGGAGAAATACCTTTATGAGACCCTTACAGCTCATAAAGTCAAAAAGTCTTAGTCGAGAGGATCCTGACCCTACTTGCTAAGCCTCTTTTATTTAAATCAACAAAGGCAAATGATGATTCGCTCCTGGCAATATTCCAGTTGTAGCGATGCTGATACCTAAACAGGTGTCAAACTCTAAGTTCTCTCACGACAAATAATGATTCTCCTGACAACATTCCAGTTATAGAGATACTGATGCCAAAATTGGTATCAGGACCTAAGTCCCTGACTCGGTACAAAATCAGCGAGCAAAAAAAAAATGCATAGCCAAAATGATGGGGCAACTCGCAATAAAAACCAGCGAGCAAAAAATATATGAATATGAAACAGCCGAAATATTTGAGCAACTGGCAATAAAAAATAGCGAGTAAAAATAAAAAATGACATAGCCGAAATGATTGGGCACTGCGATAAATAGCCGAAATGATTGGGCAATCGTGATTTTCGTGATATAAAAAAGCTGAAAAGATAGAGTATCGCGGAGATATAAAAAAATTAATAAAATAAAAATTTTCTGCCCTGGAGGTAGGTCCACACCGACCCTTGTATACAATCCATAGGCTTAAACGAGATAAAGGGAACCATATCTTCCCACCAGGCTCTGTCAAAGGGAGAGCCAAGTCTTGACGATACATTTACAACATAGAGACTGTCCCGACGTTCTTCTCATTCTGATAGGGTGCAGACATAACGTCAATAAGGACCCAAAGGTCGAACAAAAGTGGAGCAATGACAAAATCTTAGCTCCAAATCCTGATGGCAACATCTACAGCCTAGAGATCAGCTCGACGTCCCTTCTCGATGCAGATGCAATGTTAATAAGGACCCAAGAGTCAAACAAAGTGGAGTGACAGCAAAATCCTAACTCCAGACCTCGATTGCAATACATATAGTATAGAGGTCTTATGGATGTCTACCGCTGTAACGACTTTGAAATCACTGTACAGAAAATTCTTGTTATTGTACAGAAAAGAGTATTACAGTCTGTGTAAGAGTTATAAGTTAGATTTTTTTAATAAAAGCAAGAAACAACTTGTAGGTCACTGGTAAAGTCTCTACACTGCTGTGACATGGCCTGTGTGTTCGAATTCCATCAGACACAATTATTTTTTTCTAATTTTTCTTTTTAAATTTTTGAAGCCCAAGAGTTGCACGTGCAATACACGGAGAAATAAAAAGTTTCAGAAAAATAAAACATGCGCAAAGCGGAGTAAACACAGATATACTCACATGGCACGAATCTCGAGGCAAAATCTCAAGATCCGACAGCCCAAAATGCCCCTCAGGCTGGCGCCGATAGTCTATATAGGCCCAATTGGCTCCGTGCTTTGCACACACACCCCTTCGACTCCCCTTAACACTCCTGCACTGTTTGATTTCCCTGCAATCAAACAAAAATCCTTCATTTCACCATTTATCACCTTTTAATGCTTTTTAATCCAAAATTTTAATTTCCAAATCCTAATTCTCCACTATAAATATCACCCCATACCTAGCTCCCCTCTATTCTGAAAATTTCTACCAAAATCACCTCAAAAGTACCTAAGTGCAAGTGGAGTCAAGTGGAATTAGCAACCAAGCTTGTTTCGTCGAAGATCGAAACCGTTTCTGGAGCTCCCACGACTCTAAGAAGCTTCCTCCCTTTTTCCTTACCCTTTTCTCGATATTACCAAACCGTAAGTCCCTCTTATCTCTCTTTCTTTTTATCTCATTTCATCTTCTAATCATATATCGGTAAAGTGAAGTTATTCCCGATACATTTCTTTTTACAACCTAGAACTCCCTTTTCCTTTATATATAAGTCAAACTAATTCTACCACCCCACTTGTAACTTTAATTACAAACGTTTAGCTTCAAGTTAAGCCAAAATTCTCATGTGAAACAAATATAAACGAACTTTTTCATTAAAATACCTAGAACTTTAGTATCATCATCTTTTCGATAACTGTTAAAATAATACCTTTAGAAAAACTTCACGGGGTAACGACCTACCCCACACGCACACTTTGGTTTTATAGCACGGTGTGTATATATATATATATATATATGGTTGGTTCAAAGAATAGCTTTTCACTAAAATGCCATATCTTTTTACAACCGGATTTCTTTTAAAGCGGTATTTTGTAATTCTTGGCAAATATGTCTCTACTGTTGGGTTACTGCAACGCCCTGGCCATCAAACTGTAGCCGATTGCGGAACAAAAATTTATAAAAAACGGGCGCTACCTCAACCCGCTTCTACGGATCTACCGTTAACCCTAAACTAGCAATATGCAAATAGAGTTAAGAATGGTTATACCGAATGATCCGTGTCCTTCGGTCTTGAACCATCATCCCAAGCTCCTAAAGCCTTCTTTGATCAAACTTGATCTCCGGTCTCCCTCCATCGAAGAAGATCCACCCGAGAGTCTATGAATCGAGCTCCAAACTCATATTCGAGGTAACTAGGGTACCTAGATCGCTACACTAGATAGCCTAGAAGAAGTAGAGAGTGATGAAGGATTAATTTGTCTCAAGACAGCTTAGGTTTCTCAACACATGAGAGGGTTAGGGTGGAGGAAGAAGAAGATGCCGTGAGGATGAGAGTGTTGTAGGATAGAGAATGAATAATGGCTAAATGTTTTGAGTTGTGTTGTGAGAGTTAATGAAGCCATTCAATAAATATCCCTTGTCTCCAAAATATCTTAAGTCAACCCAAAATGTCTCAAGTCAGCAAAACTCTCACATAATCTCACAACACAACAAAAAACCAAGCATGCTACAAAAAATGCAATAAACACCTCATCCTCCACCTAAACCTTTTAATCCAAAAGGTTTAAAACATAATGAGATGTAATATTCTAAAAGTAATCTTGTAAGAAATTACAAGAATACCCCTCATCCGTATATATATACCCGCATCCGTATTCCGAAGAATACGAATACAATGAGACAAAATAATCCAATAATATAATACTAGGATCCGGTTTAAACCAAAGCACACTAGTATTATCTGTCCGAATCATGTTACGCGCACAAGTGCCCGTATATGATCGAACCCTGCCGTAAAACCATACGGGCTCTACATCATTTCATCCGAAGCAAGGAAACCCTTTGTGTGGGACTCTAAAGATTCGTCAATACGCTGGCAGTGGGTTTAACCACTAGCACGTCAGCGGCACTAGCTGTACGTAACGGCTACCCAGATATTGAGCGAAAGGGAGGCCGACGAGCAAACTCATCCTGAAACCTCTACTGAGCCTGACAGTGACAATATCCATACAGTCCGGTCCGTTCGTCTATGAGTATCGCATATCGTGTCTAGGGGGTGGATAAAATCAGACCCTAATAATGCGACATTTAGTGTCGGCATGAAGCCCATCACCCACTGAGAAACTACTGATCCGAATCAGTAATTTTTGACTACCTTAGCCAAGGATTTCTACTGATGGCCACCCGTGCACTGCGCGACATCAACCCCCAATACCGGAAGAGATGAATGCCCTGACGATCCGCTCACTGCCTCTATGTGGCTCGGGACTGTACCCAACTAAAACCTGTTTGCACGACTCCTTTGAGTCATGGTAGCGTAGTAATCAAAGCACAGTGGGAACTCACACGAGACAAATGACGATCTCAGGTCGACAGATTAACCTGTACACATGTCACCTGGGAACTTCTATCTGACAATAGGTATAATACCAACTAGCATGTTTCTGGCGAGTCCGTCCGGTGTACTCATAACCCAATGAGTACCTATATACATCTTAGGTGAACAAACTGACACCAATGGCTTGTGAGACCGGCCACCGCCCCTTGTCGGGGTCTCGATCAGTATATATTAGTCTACTCTGGAGTATTGATGCCTAGTCTCAAAACTCCCACGACTAGAGACATTTAAGGATGTGCTTATAGACCACCCAACTCTCACGTATATGATCGTCGTCATAATGCTGTTAGTTAAGCAAGAATCCTATGGGCTCTATCGACATGTAATAGTGATCTGTAATGCCACCTAATGATGTACATGATGATAAAGACAAACCAGATATCATACTATTTTCTCGAGTAGGACTGTTTTACCGGTATAGGTCGTCCCTCAATCATCATAATCACTTGCATATGACTATGATAATTGCCTTGATGGCACTATATCCAACATCCACAACTCTCGTTAGGGGACCCGCTAATAGATGGTGCGGATTATCGCACATTTTTGGGATGGTAGAGCGGGATGCAGAACTCCTCACGGAGTATTCGATCTCGAAAGGAAATAAAATACGGTTTTTAAGAAACGCGACTTTTTTAAACAAAACTAATTTTTGAAAATTATATAAAAATTATAAATCCGTATTTTCAATAAAAAAATATTATGAAATTATATTTTTAAAAATGAAAGATTAAAATGTAAATAAAATACCATCAACTTACCAAAAAGGACTAGTTTTCAATAAAATACCATAAACTTTTAAAAGCTAAGTATTTATCATTAAAATACCCCAATAAATAAAATACATGCTTATGAAAACCCTAAATGTTATAAATCACCCTCGAGATTTATTTTTAAATTATATCAAAATAGTTTTTATAAAACCCCCTCGAGATAAACAAAACAATATTTTAAGGACTCTGGTTTAATATAGATTTAAACGAGATCAATTCTCTTGAGCCCCAGGGAGCCGGAGAAAGTGAGTGCTTGCTTATTCAGGTTAGACAACTTAACGGAGTTATCAATAGCAATTGTTTTGGAAAAAGACAAAAATCCTGCCGTCCATGTGCAGCAGTTGCCGATTACTCCTGAACCTAAGAAAGTCAAGAGTTAAATCCGTTCATAAATGTCCGACTCAATCTGAGTCCAAACTCAATCCAGAATCCAAAATCAAACACGAACTTGAATACTTGATCATGAACTTGAATACTCGATCATGAACTTGAATACTCAAATTCAAATATCAAACTCAAACTTGTATACTTTACTCGATTTGACCGAACCATGATTATAACGTGACATGAATTTGACATGACTACTTGAACACATGATTACATCCTGAACATGAACCTGAACATTTTATATCCATGAATTCGACCAAGACCTATAATCTTAATCGATACAATACAATACGCGGGGATAAAGGGGAGATTGGTATGGAATGTATATCGTGGCACGGGAGGTCACTTAAAAGACACCTACATGAATTCACGTACCGTTTTCCCGTGGGTTATGACGGGGCCTTGTACTACATGTTACCATAGTCCACGGGGTAAGATGGACTCCTTTCGTATACATGAATACCTTTCTTATCAAACTACAAATAACTACGTTAGAATAACTATCTTATACCTGTGAATGATCATATACAACTTTACCTATTCCTTTCACATTATATACTATCTTCTCTTTCTTATTTTGGGACTTATCGAGTGCTAGTTCGCTGATTCTGTTTCTTTCTTTGGGATGTTCATCAGGAGGACCGGACTCTGAGGAGATAGAGCCGAGCCCGGAGGACTTGGACCAGCTTGCTGCACAGCCAGATTATTAGCTTTTTCCAGCCTGCACTTACTTTCTGTATGCCATTGTTTAGGCATGTTTTGCTTATTGTATCTTTTATTTCAGACAATTGTATATAAAGTTGAATGTAAATAATGTTGCTGTTTCATTTTATTATTCTTGTCATTCTTGTTCATTATTATATTGCTTAATTATGCTTAACATATTTATTTCATAGTAAATACGTTGCGGGCTTGTCATATCATCGTTTCCGTCTACTGGGAAGCAGGGCGTGACAGGTTTTGTTGGCGGCCCATGCAGGTCAGTTTTGCATGAAGTTTTAAGCAATATATCATAAGAATTATAAGAATCAGCAATTATACATTCCTTGCATTTCAAATTTCGTGAATCTATACTAACCTTTCCTTTTCTATCAAGGTGATGGATTCTCCCAACAACACTAGTATCAATGTCAATGGAAACATACCACCACCTACTTTACCATCTTCCCCTACCGTTGCTGCTCCAATCAATGAACATACAATGCTTCTCGAAGCCATCAAAAGTCTTCTGGAGGGCCAGCAGCAGTAGATTGATATTTTTATGAACCGCCTGGAAGCTGAAGCACCTGGAGTAAAGCAATTTCGTGCGTTGCATCCAAGAAACTTTTCAGGGAAAGTGAGTCCTCTTGAGGTTGAAGAATAGGCCCAGAGTATAGAGGACGACCTTGCCGCAGCATAGGTACCAGACATAGCTTGGGTTCGTGTGGCCAAGCTCCACCTCACAGACAATGTAAGAGTCTGGTGGAAAACTGTGGAAAGCCGTCTCACACAACCCAAAGAGTGGAAGACATTTCGCGATCTGTTCGATGCAAAGTTCTTCTTCGAGACTGCCCGTTTTAAGATGGAGCAACATTTCATCCGCCTGAAATAAGGTTCTATGTGGGTAAAATCGGTGGATGAATATGATGCCGAATTCATCATGCTTAGCCGGTAAAGAATTTGTATCAAATTCTGTTCCGTAAAACACATCACTATCCTGACATCAACATCTTATCAGGTTCACAGTACACTTGATCCCGACCGATAAGATTCGGGGTAGACGATTCCAACAGGGCTTAGACCTGGAGATTAGGGCGGCATTAGTCACAGAAGACTACCCAACTCATGAACTCGCCCTGAAGGCAGCACGTCATTACGAAGCTGTGGTCAAGAAGAATGGTAAGCCCCAAACAGTCGGAATCAAACGCCCTGCTGCACAGATGATAGGAGGAGCCTCTTCTAGGCCGACTTTTGCACTCAGGAGGCCAGGAGAATCCTTTAATCGGTCCAGTCTAGATTTCTATTTCTACTGCAAGAGAACTGGACACTTTACGAAGGACTGCAGGCGTGCAAATTGCCTGTGTTTGATTTGCGGCGCATCTACTCATGCAATAAGCGCATGCCCCTATCCTGCAATCACAGCCCTATAGAGGCCAGCCATTCAGGCACCTTCACCTCACCTAGCTCTTCCTGCACCAGCTCTACATGGACCACCTGCACAGCCTCATCATTAATTCCACCAGGCAAAGAGAAATGTGCCTCAAGGACAGAGGAATGCGCCTCCGGCAAGGAGGAATGTACCGAGATGACAGGCTTTTACGATAACGGTTGAGGAGGCCGAAACCACAGGACAATTCATCACTGGTAAATCCCCCATCCTTTCAATCTTTCAATCCTTGTGTATCGTTATACTTTCCTATATCTAAACACGATCTCACACAATTTAGGTACTATACTAGTAGTCACCCTTCCTGCACTCGCACTTTTCGATACTGGAGCTTCACACTGCTTCATTTCCCAACGATTCATGAAACGCACGCGATTCCCGTGAAGCCACTCATTTCAAGCTGGAATGTCAGTTCAGAGAATGGAATCTTGAAGGAAACTTTGGGGTATGATCAGTGCCCAGTTGTAGTTTGCGTTCGAGAATTCTACACAAATTTCAATGTACTAGACATCCCAAATTTCGATGTTGTGTTGGGGATGGATTGGCTGGGAGTATTCTATATTATAATCGACTGCCATCAAAGGAGGGTAGTAGTTGAGATACCAGATCACCCATTCTTCTATTTCAAAAGTGGAGATAGAACCTTAGATCCAGGAAGCTACCGTGCTAAACCAAAGAATGCAGAAGTGTTCTCTCTACCTGCGGAAGAAGAAAAGGCCGAAGTAGTTCGCGAATTCGAGAATGTTTTCCTTGAAGACATATCAGGTTTGCCTCCTGATCGAGCTCTTGAGTTTAGTATTGATTTACAACCTGGTGCACAATCTGTAATCAAATCTCCATATCGATTAAGTCCGGAGGGATTGAAGGAGATCCGTATTCACTTGGACGAACTACTGCAAAAAGGTTGGATCCGGCCTAGTACTTCAAGTTGGGGATCTCCTGTGTTACTAGTGAAAAAGAAGGAAGGTTCATACAGGATGTGTGTGGATTATCGATCTCTGAACGAAGTGACGATTAAGAACAAGTATCCAGTACCGCGCATCGATGACCTTTTCGATCAGTTAGGTGGGTCTTGTGTCTTTTCAAAGCTAGATCTTCATTCGGGTTATCATCAGGTGAAGGTCAAAGAGTCTGACGTTCCGAAGATGGTGTTTATGACCCGTTATGGTCATTATGAATATCTCGTAATGCCATTTAGAGTGACCAATACACCTGCCATCTTTATGAACCTGATGAACCAAGTTTTCTGAGAGTATTTAGACAGGTTTGTTATTATCTTCATCGACGACATCTTGGTATATTCAAAGAATCGGAAAGAACATGCTGAGCACTTACGGATTGTCCTGGAGACATTACGACAACTCCAGCTCTACACCAAGTACAGCAAGTGTGAATTTTGGCTAGATCAAGTCGGATTTCTTGGACATTGTTTCAGGCGAAGGAATCTCCGTAGATCCAGCTAAGGTGTCAGCTGTCAGCGGGTGGCCGACACCAAAGATGGTGAAAGATATACGAAGTTTCTTGGGATTAGCATGATACTACCGATGATTCATTGAAGACTTCTTAAAGATCGCAGCACCCCTGACCAAGCTCACACGTAAAGATGAAACATTCGTATGGTCAAGAGCATGTGAAAAAGCTTTTGTAAAACTCAAGTCGAGATTAACTTCTGCTCCTATCTTCGTAATATCAGATCAATCTAGAGGATTCGTTGTGCATTTTGATGCGTCCGGTAAAGGATTAGGATGTGTTCTACACCAGCATGGAAAAGTTGTGGCTTTTGCATCAAAACAGTTAAAGGTCCATGAACGCAACTATTCCACATATGATCTAGAATTGGCAGCCGTCATTTTCGCACTCATGGCGGACTTCGACATCAACCTACAGTATCATCCTGGGAAGGTGAACTTAGTTCCCGATGCCTTTAATCACTAGCCATTAGCAATGAACCTCACCGCTCAGTGGAAGCTATAGCAAGAACTGCATGGCTTAGAGATCGAAGTAGTTGTGCCAAGTAACACTTCATACTTGATGAACTTACAAGTCTAGTCCACTCTTGTCAATTAGATCAAGGCAGCTCAAGCAAATGATGCCAAGCTACAAAAGATCCGAGGACAAGTAGAAAATGGACTACGAACCGAATTCATCATCCATGAAGATGGATCCTTGCGATATGGAAGCCGTTTATGTGTGCCAATCGGTCCTGTTCGAGAAGAGTTAATGAAAGAAGCTTACAACTCTCCTTATTCGGTACACCCCGGTGGTACAAAGATGTACAAGGATGTACGACAACATTACTGATAGCATGGAATGAAGTGTGAAGTAGTAAGGAGTGTAGCCAAGTGTTTGGTGTGTCAGCAAATGAAGGCTGAACATCACAGAACTGCTGGTCTATTTCAGCCGTTACCAATCCTAGAATGAAAATGGCAGCACATTACCATAGACTTCGTGATTGCTCTCTCTCACAGCACGAAGGGTAACGACGCAATTTGGGTTTTTATGGATCGACTCACCAAGTCGGCTCACTTTATTCCATTCAAAGTTGGCCAGTCGACCGAGACGTTAGCAAACAAGTACATGGAGGTGAGCATAAATCTAAAGTAAGATTTAAACCTTCAAGATGTACCATATTTAATACCCATTAACTCATGCAGGAGATCGTGAGATTACATAGAGTACCTGTTTGCATCGTTTCCGATCGTGATACAAGATTCTGATCATAATTTTGGCAGAGTCTGCAAGATAGCCTGGGAATGAGTCTGAGTTTCAGCATGGCGTATCATCCACAAACGGACGGACAGTCTGAGTGAACAATTCAGATTCTGGAAGACATGTTAAGAGCCTGTATGTTAGACTTCGGAGGTTCGTGGAAAGATCACCTACACCTTGTGGAGTTTTCATACAACAACAGCTATCAGGCAAGCATTGGGATTATCCCTTTCGCAGCACTATACGGATGGAAGTGTCGTTCACCGCTAAGTTGTGATGACATTAGAGATCGCGAACTCCTTGGATCGGAGATGATCATGGCAACTGTGGACGTGGTTCGCACAATCAGGGAAAGGATGCAAATAGCCCAAGACCGACAGAAACATTGGGCAGATGCAAAGCGTCGACATCTGGAATTCCAACCTAAATACCATGTATTCCTGAAGATCTCTCCAGATAGAGAAGTGATCCGTTTGGGCAAGAGGGGTAAACTCAGTCTAAGATACATAGGACCGTTCGACATACTCGAACGAGTTGGAGAAGTGGCATACCGGTTAGCACTACCACCCTCATTGGAAGGAGTGCAAAACGTATTCCACATATCCCAGGTACGATGATATGTGAGCGACCCAAGCCACATACTTGATCACTCAGAGCTCACAGTACAAACTGACCAGACCTGCGAGCAACAACCAGTTGAGATTCTGGACCGAAAGATGAAAACATTATGGAACAAGGAGGTAAACTTGGTCCGAGTGATGCGGAGAAAGGATTCGCCAGGAGAATCAACATGGGAACGAGAAGAAGATATGCGTACACGATACCCTTACCTTTTTGAAAATTAGTCCTTATGTAATTGTAAAATTCGAGGAAGAAATTTTTATAAGAAGGGTAGAATGTAACGGCTCTGAAATCACTGTATAGAAAATTCTTGTTATTGTACAGAAAAGAGTATTACAGCCTGTGTAAGAGTTATAAGTTAGATTTGTTTAATAAAAGCAAGAAACAACTTGTAACTCACTGGTAAAGCCTCTACACTGCTGTGATATAGCCTGTGTGTTCGAATCCCATCAGAACACAATTATTTTTTTCTGATTTTTCTTTTTAATTTTTGGAAGCTCAAGAGTTGCACGTGCAATACATGGCGAAATGAAAAGTTTCAGAAAAATCAAACATGCCCAAAATTGAGTAAAAACATATATACCAACGTGGCATGAATCTTGAGGCAAAACCTCAAAGATCCGACCGCCCAAAATGCCCCTCAAGCTGGCGCCAATGGTCGATATAGGCCCAATTGGCTCCGTTCTTTGCACACACATCCCTTCAACTCCTCTTAACTCCCCTGCACTATTTGATTTCCCTGTAATCAAACAGAGACCCTTCATTTCACCATTTAACACCTTTTTAATCCAAAATTTTAATTCCAAACCCTAATTCTCCACTATAAATATCACCCCATGCCCTAGCTTCCCTCTATTCTGAAAATTTCTAGCAAAATCACCTCAAAAGTTCCTAAGTGCAAGTGGAGTTAACAACCAAGCTTGTTCCGTCGAAGATCAATGCCGTTTCCGAAGCTCCCGTGACGCCACGAAGCCTGTTGGGACTTTACCCGCCCGCGCAAACGCGTATGTTTTGAAAATGGAATCGTTTTAAGGAAATGGATGCGCACGCGAGCTTGGTCTCTGTTCATATCAGAATTTTGAACTTTTAAAACGTCCATTCTTGATCGCATTGTATATAGATAGGTACTCTTGATCCGTGTTTGCTAAATAATTGCAGGTTACAGATTCTTAGCTCTAAACAATGAAAATCAAGAACAATCACGACAAATTTAGGACAACTGCCAACAACAGATAAAAATACGGGTTTCCGCTCACCATCCGTCAGATGCCTCCTACCAGTTCGAGAGACAAAATGGCAATCAAGGGTCATTCATGCACAAAGCACAAGGAGGCAGCACAAGAATCGAGTTCATAACGCGGAGCTCAAGAAGATCAAGGCAAAAATCTACATTCTTTCATCTTTTGGACTGTTGAGAATCTGGAAGAAAAATGAAGTGATTTTGAGAAACCAAGTGTACTAAACAGAGAAGAGTAGCAACATGGAAAACCTCAGAAAAAACAGCACAGAAACTCACCCAAAGAGCCGCGGAACCGCGGCCGATGTGGCACTTATGCGGCGGTTCCGCGGCCGAGTTGACTCGGAGTCAGGAGATATTTTTAGGGTAGTTTTGTAATTGTGTAAGGGCTCAGATTTTGGCCCTAGGGTTTTATCTATCTGCCTATAAATAGTCCAGTTTCAAGCTAAGTAAAGGATGCTTATTCTTGTATTAGGATTTAGTATGGTAGTTTGTAACTTCTTCTTCCTCTTCATCTATTCTCCATTAACCTTGTAGTGAGCTTTTAAGTTAATGATGAATAAAGAAAAGTTCCTTTTCATATGCATGTCTTATAATTGAGTTCTTATATTTTGCTTGTAATTCTCGTTGTTAAAGTAGTTGTTGTTATTTTTTTGTTTATTTGTTTTCTTTTTCTCTTTTCTTTTATCCTTACAACAATGATGCTTAAGTGTGATCCTTGCCTAAGTGAGATCCCAAATAGCTAGTTGTGATTCTCTACCTCATTTCTTTCTATTTTCTTTGTTTGTTTTATTTTCTTTTTCTTTATAATGGGTGAATAGTTTCTCACTTGTTAGGGTAGGATACGGGAAGTTTGAGAGAAGGAAATATCTCTCACTCTTTTGTTTGCCCAACATCTTGATTCGAACTTCTTTCAATTCAACCACAATCCTCTCCCTACGGCACCCAATCCTACATGATAGTGGTGACACCCTAGAGAGACCGGTTGTGGTTGAATTTACCGGAGGTTATGGCTAAGAGCCAAGAACGGACGGACAAGGACCAAAAGGAAGGATCTAAGCATTGAAAAGCCTAGCTTATACTCGCAAGTTTCCTTCTTAGTCGTGCTAATCCCCATTGTTGCCGATTATCGTAACATCGATATTAAGAGTGACAAACGAATGAAGTGAGCGAGCTCCTAACTCAGACTAACCTAAACCTAACCCTAACAAGCTCTTTCATCATACTGGTTTAGCACATAGTTAATCTTGAACAAACCTGGACAATTTAGACTTAACTCGTTAAAACACTAAGAAAAAGATTCCCATCTCTCCGTGGACCGACCCGTACTCATCCGGCTAGCTACCAAGCGAAACCGTCTTGGTTGCGGTAATTAAAATTAGCGCACTAAAAGTCTACCAATCAATTGGCGCCGTTGCCGGGGAGACGGTAGTTTATTTCTTTGTGTCATTTCGGGTTAATTTGTGAATATATATAACCAAAAACAAAACAAAAAAACTGTAAAAATCATCTTGTAATTTTTTATTCTTTTTTGTGCAAGTGTGCAGAATAGAGAGAAGATCAAGTTCAGTGCCAAAGTCGTGGGGAGTTAGACCCATATCTCGCGGCTACACCACGGCGGATCAAGACGAAACTACGGTTAACTGTACAATTCTGGAGCAAATTCAGTGACCAATCCAAGATTCAGGGGTTCTAACCAAGACGAGGAGATTACAGTTAGCTCAGTGAAGAATTTTGAAGCTCTCAATCGTTTATCAAGCCGCGGAACCGCGACAAAAGTGTAAATTTGACCGCGGAACCGCGGTCAACCTATGACATCAGCATCCAAAAACTTTTGTGAGTACTCAAATCTTCTTTTTACCCCCTCTGAACTCCACTGAACTATTCTTTCTGCAGTATTCTTTGCGCAAACTCTCTTCCCCTCTCCAATAAAACTGTTTTTGTGCAGGATTCTTTGCGTCGCCGCCAAATAAAATTTTTTGCAAGTGTTTTGGATTTTTGTTTGTTATTGTTTTGTATAAATAATACGAACTTTAAGAGGCTATAAAATCAATTCAGATTGGGTGGGGATTTCATCGCCCTTCTTAAGACCCCAGAAATCAGTAAAAGCATACGCATTACCCTTGAGCTTAATTAAAAAATATCTAGACTTAGCCAAGTAAGGAATTGTCATGCTCAATAGGACAGAGGAGGGTTGTGAGCATTCGGTCGTTTATCTAAACTTGACTTTGTAGTGCCTAAGCTAAACAAGTGAGGGGCTAATTTTAAAAGGCTCGTCTCATGGTGATTCGTGAGCGGAACCCTCCTTATCTCACTTGTGCTTATCTGGCCACAATTGCCAGTGAAGAGATGATTTGAGAGTTATCTCACAATTTGTCACTTTGGAACAATTAGGAGCAGTCTAGTGGACTTTGAAGACCATAGCTCTAGGTGTGATTGTGCATGTTGTGACCGTGATTGTTTGAAGTTGTGTCATAAATCCGTATATATTTTGCAAAATTATCTATAAGAAAAACAAAACAAAAACTTTTATAAAAACTTGTCATTTGTCACCAAATTTCCATTTCATCTACCTTTCACCAACGCTTCTCTATTAAAGTTTTCTTACCCTCACATTCTATGCTTTGACTACACTAAACTCGTTTAGTGTATGTCCGATTGGACTCGGGACACTAGTGCCCGCCTGGTCCGCGTTACGTTAGTTGCTACCGACTACGCGATCGACTCCGACGTCGAAATTTCTTCACGCCTCTTTCACCCTTACATTTACCGACCAACTCCGACGTTGACCGCGATTCTGTTCATACATCTTCAACTTCACTTTCACCATCACCAAATTCTTCTAACGAGATGTTGGGATTTCCTCCTAACATCACTTTACCTCCCCCAGGAATAGTTCCATCTCCATTAGGTGCGAATAACCCGCGACCACCTCTTGTTGAAGCGCCATAACGAATAGCGTTCTAGGATCGTTTTTATCCTACCCGCGCTGCACTTCCGACTTGTCTTTCACTTCCATCGGCCAATAGGGATAATTTCGAAATTAAGCCCCACTTCATCAACATGTTGTCCAAATTTTACGGGCTTAAATCCGAAGATACTTATATCTTCATCAATAAATTCCAGAACGTTTGTGTGATGATGAAGACGACCCAACTGTCTGACGATGCTATACGGCTACGAGTTATTCCTTTCACTTTGTGTGACCTTACCGAAAAGTGGCTGTATAGCACCGCATCTCATTCGATAACCAGTTGGGAAGAGTTTGTAAAAGCGTTTCTAAGAAAATTCTACCCAAATCATAAGACCGCACGGATCTGAAACGAGATAAATCAATTCAGCTAGCTTCCAATCGAACCTTTTTGGAAGTGTTTTGACCAGTACAAGGACCTCCTTGTTCAGTGTCCTCATCACGGTATAAAGAAATGGCAACTTTGCCAAACTTTATATGAGAGCTTGAATCCAGCAACTAAACAGTTACTGGAAACCATATGTCAGGGCCACTTCCTGTCCAAATCTGATGAGGAGGCTTGGCAATTCTTTGACGATTTTGCAGAGCAAACGCTGCAGTGGGAGAGCACCCGACCAAACACCTCAACTTCTTCTTCTTCTTCAGGTCTCTCTAGGACAGGAGTTCATCAACTCGACATCTCAATTGCAATGAAGGCCGAGATGGCTGCAATCACGTGGAAAATGGAAGCAATTGAGAGCAAATTTTCATCTCCTTCTCCTACCCCTGTTTCTCCCCCTCGTACCATTTGCGTTTGTTGTTCGGATCCATCTCATTTGACCGAAGAGTGTCCTTACAACCCACCATCTCAAGGACAAGATCGGGTTAATGCTGTATTTCAGCAAAGACCAAGAAACGATCCATACTCTTCCACATACAATCCCGGTTGGAGGAACCATCCTAATTTCGCCTTAAATCAGAACCAGTATCATTTCCAAGGCCAAAACAACTTCCAGAGGCCTCCTCCTCCTCAACAACAAGCTTAACAATAATTTCAGCAGCCTTTCCAACCCCAACCTTTCCAAAATACAACGAACAACTTTGCATCCTGCAACAATTCTTTTCCTCAAAACAACTTTGTTCCGTCAAATAACGATAAGGTTTTCTCGCTAGAATGAAGTCTGGAGGCTTTTGTGAAGCAATCAACTCAATCCACCGCAAACATCCAGTCTTCTATTCAGTCTCCGGTACAACACACCGCTGCACACGGGCAAAGCATCAAGACCATCAAAGCCTAGATTGCACAGCTAAACGCGGCTTTAAGCGAGCAAGAGAAAAGAAAGCTTCCATCTCAACCACTCCCAAATCCTGGTCATCCACATAATATACATGTTGCTCTTGAACAATAGAACCATAATGTGAGTGCCGTGACTACATTGAGATCGGGAAGAATGCTGAACAACAATATCGGCACACAAATTGATGATGATGATGATGATGATGATGATGATGATGACACCCCGGCCGTTTCTTCGTCTACTCCTTCTTCTTCTTCTTCTGAGCCTATTCTCCATTCTTCAAAAGTCTCTTCTTCTTCAAACGCTGCTCCGAACGGATCCACATCTCACTTCACTGAAACTCCAGTTTTGGGTTCCGTTCCAACTCTACAATCTGCTCCACAAGCATTGGGCTTAATCAATTTCAAAAATGTTCCATTTCTAAACCGGTTGAGATCCAATAAACAAAATCGACAAAGGGAGAAAATTCTGGAGTTGTTCAAACAGGTTAATATCATTCCCCTCTTAGATGCAATTCAGCAAGTCCCATCTTACGCAAAATTCTTGAAAGACTTGTGTACATAGAAGAGGAAATCTCAGGTACCAAAGAAAGTTTTCTTGCCTGGTAACGTGAGTGATGCTTTTACCCAAAATTTACCACATAAACGGAAGGACCCTGGCTGTCCTACGATTTCAATAACCATTGGGGATAAGAACATCAACCGCGCTTTTTTGGATCTTGGTGCCAGTGTTAACCTTCTTCCTTATTCAGTATATGAGCAACTCGGTGTAGGAGAACTGAAACCTACACATTGTACTCTTCAAATGGCTGACCGATCTATCACCCATCCTAGGGGTGAGCTAGAGAATGTGTTAATTAAGGTTGGGGACTTCATATTCCCCGTTGAGTTCATTTTTTTTAGATACACAACCTGTAGCTAAACCCCGGAATCAAATTCCGGTGATTCTCGGTCGCCCATTCCTTGCAACCTCAAATGCTGTGATCAATTGTCGAAATGGTTCCATGAAGCTATCTTTTGGCAACATGACAATTGAACTCAACAATTTTAGGTTAGGGAACCAGCCATCCGAACCTAACGCTCATATACTGGATGTCTGTTCCATTCAGGAGATCACTCCGGAGGACTGTGAATTTGAAGAATTCTTATTTAATCACAGTGATCTTGACGCCACTAGTGCGTCTCTCTTTGAACCTGCTGCTTCCGATTCCAACAACGATTACGAGTGCTTCAATTTTTCAAATGATCTTGGCTTTTCGCCGCCCGAGTTTGAATCTTTCGAATTTTTGGATGCATTAGTTGAACCATCCGACTCGGTCGTATACACTCACTTTGAGCCCCTGTTGGAATCTTTTGAGTTCGAGACATTTTCTCCAACCTTGCCTTCAGTCGTTTCACCTCTGACACTCGAACTCAAGCCTCTGCCGCCTCACCTCAAGTATGCTTACTTAGGTGAGAACAAGACCCTTCCAGTCATCATCTTGGCTTCTCTAGCTCTAGAGCAAGAGAAAACCCTTCTCACAGTCTTGCAATCCAATCGGCAAGTATTCAGCTGGACGATGGCGGACATCAAGAGGATTAGTCCCATAATCGTTTAATATTACATTCATATGATGAATGATGCCAAACCAGCTAAGGATCCACAGAGGCGGTTAAACCCAGTCATGAAGAAGGCTGTGAAAAAGGAGATCGTTAAATGTCTGGATAGTGATATCATTTACCCTATCTCAGACAGCCAATGGGTCAGTCCAATACACGTTGTCCCTAAGAAGTCGGGTATTACGGTCATCACAAATGAGGCGAATGAGTTGATCCCTACTCGCACCCAGACCGGGTGGCGAGTATGTATTGATTATCGAATACTTAACGCCGCAACGTGGAAGGATCACTTTTCGCTACCATTCATTGACCAAATTCTCGAAAGATTAGCTGGACATGAGCATTACAGTTTTCTGGACGGCTACTCAGGCTACAATCAGATTCCCATCACCGAGAAAGTCCAGGACAAAACCACTTGCACTTGTCCTTTCGGCACGTTCGCATATCGCCGCATGCCTTTTGGGCTATGCAATGGTCCCGCTACCTTCCAGCGGTGTATGATGGAAATTTTCTCTGACATGGTTGAGAAATATTTGGAGATAATCATGGATGATTTCTCCATCTTTGGAGATTCTTTTGACGAGTGTCTGCAACATCTCGACGCTGTCCTTACCCGATCTAAGGATAAAAATCTCACTCTAAACTGGGAAAAATACCACTTCATGGTACGCGATGGAATTGTCTTAGGACATATCATTTCGCGAGATGGTATCGAGGTTGATAAAGTAAAGATTGCAGTCATTTCCAACCTCCCTCCTCCCAGATGCGTCAGAGATATCCAAGCTTTTCTTGGCCACGCCGGTTTCTACAGACGGTTTATCAAGGACTTTAGCAAGATTGCTAGACCCTTGACTCTTCTTTTGGCCAAGGATACCACATTCAACTTTGACTAGCTGTTTGACTGCTTTCGAATCACTGAAAAGCTCACTCATCTCTGCTCCCGTTCTTTCTTCACCTGACTGGACGTACCCTTTTAAGATTATGTGTGATGCATCTGACTTTGCTATCAGTGCGGTCCTAGGACAGCACATCGATAAGATACCGCACGTAATCTACTACGCAAGCCGGACCCTGAATGACGCCCAAATGAATTACACAACAACCGAGAAAGAGTTCTTGGCCGTTGTGTTTTCTTTAGAGAAATTCAGGCCCTATTTGATCGGCTCCCCAGTCATTGTCTACACCGATCATTCAGCTCTGCGACATCTTTTTGCGAAAAAGGATGCAAAATCTTCGTTAATACATTGGATTCTCTTACTTCAAGAATTTGACCTTGTCATTAAGGACAAAAGAGGATGTGAAAACGTAGTGGCCGACCATCTTTCACGAGTTCCTTCTTCGCCGAAGCCTCCTTTGCCAATTAATGATGTTTTTCCTGATGAACAACTCTTGACAGTATCATGCGAACCCTGGTTCGCAGATATTGTGAAATATTTGGCGACAGGACTAATACCAAACGAATGGTCGAGTTAGGATAGACTTAGATTTTTATCCCAAGTAAAGAACTTTTACTTGGACGAACCCTACCTGTTCAAATACTGTCCAGACCAAATTATTCGTCGGTTTGTTCCTAATAATGAGTTCAAGAGTGTGATGTCATTTTGCCACGATCAAGCGTGTGGCGGGCATTTTGGCCCAAGAAAGATAGCTGAGAAAGTCTTGCAATGTGGATTTTAATGGACACAACTCTTCAAAGACGCCGATGATTACTGCAAGACTTGCTCCTGGTGCCAACACTTTGGCCGGATTTCCAGGAGAAACGAGATGCCGCTCCAACCAATCTTGGTTGTTGAGATTTTCGATGTTTGGGGAATTGATTTCATGGGCCTGTTTCCCAGCTCTTTTGGGAACCTGTATATTCTTTTAGCTGTTGATTATGTCTCTAAATGGGCCGAGGCAGTGCCAAGCCGGACGATCGACAACAAGGTTGTCATTAGATTCCTTAAAGAAAACATCTTTTCTCGGTTCGGGCACCCCCGTGTGATCATTAGCGACAATAGGACACATTTCTGTAATAGGTCTTTCGAGGCCTTGATGCAGAAATACTCAATTAATCACAAGCTACCCATGCCCTACCACCCCCAAATATGTGGGCAAGCCGAAGTTTCAAATCGGCAAATCAAGCAAATTTTGGAGAAAACGGTTTTCAAGAACCGTAAAGATTGGTCTTTGAAACTAACTGATGCCTTTTCGGCATTTCAAACTGTGTACAAGACTGATTTTAGAATCTCCCAATCGACTTGTGTATGGAAAGTCTTGCCACCTTCCTGTGAAAATCGAGCATCGCGCATTTTAGGAGATCAAAGAGCTGAATCTAAACCTTGAAGACGCGGGCAGCTATCGGAAGCTGCAACTTAACGAACTGAACGAGCTTCGGGATGATGCTTATAAGAACGCGGTTGTTATAAAGAACCGAATGAAGGTGTTTCATGATAAACACCTCACGCGCAAAACCTTCATTCCTGGATAACAGGTACTTCTTTACGACACCCCGACTCCATTTCCATCCCGGTAAGCTTCGATCTCGCTGGAAGGGACCCTTTCTTGTGTGGTGTGTATACCCGCACGGCGCAGTGGATTTGGAGAATTCAGAGGACGATTCACTATTCAAAGTGAACGGAAACAGATTAAAACCATTTCTCACCGCTGAATCATCGGAGGAGCTCCAGATGTTGCAGGAGCCGGTTTACATTGATTAATCTTCTTCCGTTTACCACCAAACTTCGGTTATCCAGCCATAAACAGTGGAAACACTGTTTCAAATAAGTTTGGGGGTATGTATATACCATCTTGTATATATATAATGGATATTTTTGACCGGTGCATATCCATTTTGTTTTTTTTGTGTCGGGATATTTCTTGCCTGGTGAAATTCCCATTTGTAATAAAAAAAGAGAGGGTATTTTTGTAAATATTGAAAACTATATATATATATATAATAATTTCTTCTTTTTGGGAGGACTTTTGTGCAAATAGATCCTTTTTTGTTGACCTCCCCTTTAAAAGCCCTCTTCTCTTATTTTCTGCTATACTCGAGCCTTCATCTCTCTTCCCACAGCAAACCCTAGCCACCACTGCAAAAATCCACCAGCGATCTCCCCACACCACCGCGGAAGCGCCGCAGAACGCCATCTCTGCCGCAGTCCGCCGCCGTTCAGCCGCTTCTCCCTCTGAAATTTTCAGAGGAGGTTTGATTTTCTCATCTCCTCTCTTTAGATTTAATAGTTCTGCGTTTTCTGTTCATGGCTCCTAATTTTCAATTTGAAAGGGATTTCTCGCAATTATTCACCCATAACGTTTATGGTAGCTGCTTTGGTGATGAGATCCAGAAACGCGGATGGAATTTCCTGTTGTATAGCCATCCGAAAGCATTCGCAATTCCGGATCTCGTTATGCATTTCTTTGAGAGCATGGAGGAGGGTTGTTTAGCTAAATACGGGTTTATACGTTTGTTGGGGGGATCGTGAAATTGTTATAGATAGGAACTTCATTCATGAAGTCACTTTGATACCCCGTATCCCCGCACATGGCCAACTCCTCCGCTTTGAGGATTACACGCCATTGATGGCCGATGATTGTTCTAGGGAACCTCGAAAGGGCATTCAAGCACGTACGTTGTATGCGAACATCTTAACCGTGTGCCATTGGGCACAGAATAACATCTTTGGAAGTTCGCATAACACCACCTTTTTCACTCCATCCCTACACATTGTGCACATGTTAATGATGAAAAACCCTAGCTATGACATGTGCATTGTGTTTTTTCACTCGATTGGCGCCGGTAAGGGGGCAGCCAATTATTCGTGCCCAATGTCAGTGACACAATTGTGCCGCTATTTCCTTTCTGTTGAGGAATTCGATATTTTTATGCATGGTGGGTGTTCCCGCCAAATTTTCTGCGCAAAAGAACCCAAGGTATCAAATGGCAGCGATACACTTAAGAAAATGCGAACTAGTATTTTCCGGGCTGTATTTTGACAAAACTGCCGAATGAGAAATAGCTAAATTCTGATGGTATCAAAAGTGTCTCGAAAAACCCTTCGATTTGATATATTATGGGCCTCATAATTCATCCGGGATCAAAAGTTATGAGCAAATGTGATACGCACGTGTAATCTAAAGTAATGCTCTACTACATGGGGGTTGCATTTTTAGTCCCACATCAAGAAAAAGAGAGATCTCTTCTCTACCACTCCCATATAAATAAGAGGGGATACCTCTTAGAAAAGGAGGAGTATTCTATAATACTCAAAGGAGATTATTTCTTCATAGGAGCTTGCTCCCCCTCCATAATGCGCATATACGCAAGCGCCATGTGCGCCACGTGCAATGTACGTGCGCCCGCCATATGCGCCACGTGCAACGCACGTGCACCAAACACGTGCAACGCACGTGGGAGTATTCCATAATACTCAAAGGAGATTATTTCTCCAAAGGAGCTTGCTCCCCCATAATGCACATATGCGCAAGCGCCATGTGCGCCATGTGCAATGCACGTGCGCCGGCCACATGCATGCCACGTGCAACGCACGTTAGCCAAACACGTGCAACGCACGTGGGAGTATTCCATAATACTCAAAGGAGATTATTTCTCCATAGGAGCTTGCTCCCTCTCATAATGCGTATATGCGCAAGCTCCATGTGCGCTACGTGCAAACATGTGCGCCCAACACGTGCGACGCACGTGCGCCCAACACGTGTGTCGCACGTGCGCGAACGCAAAGAAGCCCTTTTCAGTAGCGAGAAGCTTAAGCTCCAGCCTGTTCTTTCCCCCTAATGAGTGGGACATGGTTCAAAGGGTACATCCTTCCACACCTTCGATATATGGTGCTGTAATCTCTCAGTGTCGTCGGAGAGGTGGTGGGTCCCAATGACCAATGATCCTTCTTTTCAAAAAAAAAGGAAAAGAAACAAAAAAAGAGATAGAAGAACAGAGGAACCCCATAAGCCTTGAGAAATTTCCGAGAGAAAAGCAAGCTCTCGGCAGAAGAAGAATATCTTCAAGCTAAAATAAAGAGATCAAAAAGCATCTCATCAGAAAAAAAAACTTAGTTCTTATGCTAGATCATAGATCTTTAAGACAAATTGTCTTTCACAAAAAGAGATCATAAAATCTCATTATAAACGGGGGAGAATAATTCAATTCTCTTAGGATCACAGATCCATAAAGGTAGAGCCTTTCATAAAAAATATAAGAGATTGAAATATCTCTTGTAAAATAAGAACTTTGTTCTTAGATCTGTGAGACAAAGTCTCTTAAAATAGAATTTAATTATCGGAGCGCAAAGCTGCCTAAAAATAGCCTTAGCGCTCCAATTAAAGAAGTGCGCCTCAGCGCTCCAAATTTAGCGCACAGTGTTGCAGAGCCTTAGCGCTACGAACTTGAACAGAAGCGCATTGCGCTCTTTGAACTGGCGCTTAACGCCAAGTGCGCCACGTGCTTCTCACGTGTGCGCTACTGCGCTCTTTGAACTGGCGCTCACCGCCAAACGCGCCATGTGCTCCCCATGTGTGCGCTACTTAAACAGAAGCGCTTTTCACTCTTTAGACTGGGGCTCAGCGCCAAACGCGCCACGTGCTACCCACGTGTGCGCTACTAAACAAAAGCGCTTTGCGCTCTTTGAACTGGTGCTCACCACTAAGCGTGCCATGTGCTCCCCACGTGTGCGCTACTTCACATAAGCGCTTTGCGCTCTTTGACTGGCGCTCCCCGCCAAGCGTGCCACGTGCTCCTCACGTGTGCGCTACTTCACAATAAGCGCATTGCGCTGATTGTCTGGCGCATAGCGCAAAGCGCGCCACGTGCTACCCACGTGTGCGCTACTGAACAGAAACGCTTTGCCCTCTTTGAACTGGCGCTCACTGCCAAGCGCGCCACGTGCTCCCCACATGTGCGCTACTTCACACAAGCGCTTTGCGCTATTTAACTGGTGCTCCTCACGTGTGCGCTACTTCAAAATAAGCGCATTGCGCTCGTTGTCTGGCGCATAGCGCCAAGCGCACCACGTGCTCTTCACGTGTGCGCTAAAAGAACATAAATTGTTTTATAAATAAAGCCCAGAGCCATAATGAATGCTCAGCATTCAGTAAAAGACAAAAATATTGTCAGAACTCAAATCAATGCTCGACATTGTTAAATGTTTAACATTTTAACTAAATGGGCCGAGCCCAAAATGGTCATAGAACCCTAACTCAGATTAATCGAGCCTATGTGCTCATAAATCTTTGATCTTAGTCCCAAATTGGACTACAGATCTCCCAATCAAAATTGGTTCAAAGGTACATCTCTTCACTCCTCTGATATTTGTTGTTGTAATCCTTCAACATCTTCAGAGAGATAACGGGTCCCGACAACCAGACATTGCATGGACTGTGGGGTCCTTAAACCCATGGACTGCGATGTTCTTAATCTCGGACTGTGGGGTCCTTAAACCCATGGACTATGATGTCCTTAACCTTGGACTGTGGGGTCCTTAAACCATAGACTATGATGTCCTTAACCTCAGACTGTGGGGTCCTTAAACTCACCCATGGACTATGATGTCCTTAACCTCGGACTGTGGGGTCCTTAAACCCATAGACTATGATGTCCTTAACTTTGAACTATGGAGTCCTTAAACCCGTGGACTATGATGTCCTTAACTTTTACAGACTAAGATGTCTTTAAACTGGACCGCAAAGTTCCTAAACTAAAACAAATAGAGTCCAAATGCTCTTTTGTTGGATCTAAATGATCCTGTTAAGTAGATCTTAGTCTAAAATTAGACCAACGTATCCTTAACAAATGGTTAAGTTGATCTTAGTCTAAAATTAGACCAACATATCCTTAACAAACGTTTAAGTTGATCTTAGTCTCAAATGAGATTAACAATCCTTAAACACAAACCCAAACCCAAATCCAAACCCAAATCTAAGATAATACGGATTTGGACTAATCCACGCCCTACGGGCGACAACACAAATTAGTCTCCGTATACAATTCACGGGCAACCAAAAAACAAAACAAACACACACGACACGAAGTGACCATCTGGAGAAGGAGAAAGTTGTTGCCGCGATGCGGTAGCATAATTAACTGCAGGGGCTTGCGCCTGCAGGGAAGAGCATCCCCACAATAAAAAACCCCTCAAATGAGGGAGAATCTGACGAAGTCTGCTACAACGGCCGCATCCGTCTAAACCTCCGATATACGGTGCCATAAATCAACTTGTCATCTTCGAAGAGGTGGACGGATAAAACCAAATAGCATCTGCCCCCAAATTCAGGCAAGACGTTTGTCTTCCCGGGTTTCGGCGGAGAACAGATTCTGGCACGCCCGGTGAGACCTTTTCCTCTTTCCACTCCACACATCGTGTGTCGTGTTTTTCCGCGATCAAATAATTGCGGTATATATGTTTGTGGTTGCCCTTAGGGGAAGGGATACTGAAGCCGGCGTTTCGTCTCTATGAAGAATAGAGTTTGCTCCCACCTTAGCAACTCAGGCTCTGTCATATCTGATGGAGTCAAGTACGGGCCACTTGCAGGCTCAAATCTCCGCGATCCGGCTTTTCAAGAAATCAATGGGCTTCTCTTTGGGTCGATGCTCCCACCTCCCACCCTTGGTGCCTCAACGTCGATGGAGGAAGTCCAAAGGAAGTCTGTCTTCCACAGGCTGGTTCCCCAAGTAGTAGCTTTGCCGACGGAATCAGTCCTCAAACAACTGGCATGCCAAGGACCAAGGTCGACGCAGGGGGCAGAATATTCAAGCTCTCAAAAGAAACAGAGGGCAGGCTCAGCAAAATCCTGAAGCTAATCAAATCCCGACCGTAAGAAACGGTCAACGTCGATATCGGCATCATACAAAATGAGCTGGGGGCAGTTCTCCACATGGTCCTGTTTCAACCCCAGTGGTGAATATTGTTGTTCCAACTGGGAACGGTTTCAAACTGTTGCGAAGGGTCAGACAAAATTCTACTACCGCAATATTGAAGAAGTCTCTGCAGCCCATGGAGATCCCATGAGAGCAGAAACCAGTTCGCTCCCTAAAGCAACTTTCCTCATCTGTATATAAAGTACGGAAGCAAGTGAAGGTCTCTGTCGTCAACCGTGGCTCTTCCCCTAGACGACAGCCACATTTTGACAAATCCTCTTTCAAATACAAGGGGAATAACCCCAAGACGGATCTTGATACATCGGTTCCTCCCAAAACCAAAACGGCGTTTCACAAAAAAATGGAGGCCCAATAAAGCTCAAGTGCCAGAAGCAAACTCCAAAAGCCAAAACTCCAAACGCTCTAAGCCTGG
Source organism: Agapanthus africanus (assembly GCA_030015575.1). Classification (NCBI taxonomy): domain Eukaryota; kingdom Viridiplantae; phylum Streptophyta; class Magnoliopsida; order Asparagales; family Amaryllidaceae; genus Agapanthus; species Agapanthus africanus. The sequence continues at coordinate 469,523,995 of JASDDO010000016.1, read as the reverse complement.
GGGTATGGTAGTTCATATAGTCTATGTGGTGAATGCCAAAGACAAAGTTCGAGCTTCTACTAGTCACCGACCTCAAACTTGATCCGTGACAAAAGTTCAACTGCAACATGAAAAGCTGCAGGAGATGCTTGCTCAGGCGGCACCACTCGCTAATCCATCGTCTAAGGCAAATTCCGAAGACGCACCTAGAGAACGAATAGAGAAGGTGTCGGATATTGATTTCCTAAAGCGCGCTCTGAAAAAGGGAGATGCAGAAGCGGCAGAAATGTCCACTAAAATGAACCAGATGGCCCTTCTGATTCAGAATATGGCTGGAATGATGATTCAATCGGAACCACTGGCAGATGAACTGCCGGTAGTCGGTCTTAAAGATAAGGATGACATTTCAAATTCTCTACAAATCTCATCAATGGCCGAGGAGGAAATGATTCCTAAAAGCAAAGCTGAATGAATATATCGCTCAGCAAATCGAAGCTCACTACGCTAGTGAAGCCGCAAATAGATCAATCAAGATTGGTCGACCGTATCCGACATGGCACAATCAAATACAGTACCCGCCCGAGTACACACTTCCAACGTGCCACATGTAGAAAGGAACCGAGAATTCTCGCTAGCATATTGCGCGATTTGAACCCATGTGCGGCAATACTGATATACTTCTCCTCTGACAGTTCATCGGCTGTCTGGCGGGCATTGCCTTCGAATTGTATGCGGAACTCCCAAATGACTCCATGAATATCTTCGACGAAATGGAGATGCCCTCCTGTCAGATTCGCTAGTGTGAATAAACGCACTACCGTGACGGCACTGGTCAACGAAAGGGTTAGACCGAATGAGACTTGGGTTCAATGTGTTACCTGATGGCGAAATCTCTGGTCAAATACAAGTAACGCATCGATGAAATTGCAGCCATGGGAATGCTCATAGCCACCCTTGACCCAAATTCAAAGGCGTCCTCGTATATGACCCTTTTCAAACCGACAGCCTTCTAAGAGCTCATGGATAAAATGACTTGATTGGATTAGCTGAGTCAAGACCCTTCATCATCTGATGAAGATGAATGAAAAGCGGAGGTAAGGTGGTATTTGTTGTCGACGCTCAACAAAAAAAAAGAGTGACTTTGAAACAACCTGTCACCAAAATAGCGACGATGTGGGTACTAGCTCCCCCCGAGGTGTATACAGGGGGCATATTTCTCACTGGAGGAAGAATCTCTACGTAAGATGGTCCTTTCTTCTCAAAGAATAGAAAAGATATCAAGGGGCTTACAAACGAGTCCTGCAGTTAAGTGGAATATCCCATTTGAAACCAAAAAAAATAGGTATGTCCACAAGCAAAATGGGCAGGGATGAAAACCCGAAAGGGTGCTATGAGTAAAAACAGTAGGACTAACGGCGATGTTTGTGAAAACCCGAAAGGGCGCAGACTCGTAAAAAAACGGTACGTCTATAAGCAAGATGGGCACGGATGAAAACCCGAAAGAGCTCCATGAGTAAAAACAGCAGGACTGCCGGCGAGTTTGTGAAAACCTGAAAGGGCGTAATCTCGTTAAAAGACAATTGCAAGGTCCTCTCGACCCTGTAAGGAGAAAATACCTGCGTGAGATCCTTACGACTCACAAAGGAGCAACACACTTAGGAATCCTCACGATCCCTAAGGAGAAAATACACTTACAAGATCCTCACGACTCGTAAGGAGAACCCTCTTATGAGACCCTCACGGCTCATAAGATTCAAAAGCCTTATGTTACAGGGATCTGAACCTGTTCTTAAGCCATCACAATCCCTAGATTTCCCTACAAGTGGTTCAATGCCGACCCTTGTATACAATCCACGGGCACAAATAAACGTTTCCCCAACAGAGTCCCACCACTGACGAGGGATATCTTCATATGGCGAACGACACTTGTAAGCCCTCTCGACTTATATGGGGAAAACACTCTTGTAAGATCCTTACGACTTATAAGAGAACACACACTTAGGAATCCTCATGATTCCTAAGAAGAAAATGCACCTACGGGATCCTCACGACTCGTAGGGAGAAATACCTTTATGAGACCCTTACGGCTCATGAAGTCAAAAGCCTTAGTCTACAGGATCTTAACCCTGTTTGCTAAGCCACCTTTGTTCGAACCGACAAAGGCAAATGATGATTCGCTCCTGGCAATATCCCAGTTGTAACTATATTGATGCTTAAATCGGTATCAAATCCCAAATCCCATACTCGCGATAAAAATCAGCGAGCCAAAAATGCATATGAAATAGCCGAAATGATGGGACAACTTGCAACGAAATCAGCAAGTAAAAATGTATGCATACAAAAACAGCCGAAATGATTGGGCAACTCACAATAAAAAGCAGCGAGTAAAAAGAAAAATAGCCGAAATGATTGGGCACCGCGAAAAATAGTCGAAATGATTGGGCAATCGCGATTTTCGCGATATAAAAAGTTGAAATGATAGAGCATCGTGGAAAGAATTAAAAAAAATGAAAGAATGAAACTTTTTGCCTTGCAGGTGAGGTCATATTGACCCCTGTATACAATCCATGGGCACAAACAAGAAGAGAACCATATCGTCCCACCAGGTTTCGTTGAAGCGAAGCCAAATCTCGACGGTTCATAGACAACCTAGAGACAATCTCGACATTCGTCGCAATATTATGACACAATGTCAACAAATGAAGTGAAGGAAGATCCCTAGCTTCATGGTCTCGACGTCAACATCGAAAACTTAGAGATCAACACTGGCGTTCTTCCTCCCTCCAATCGGATACAGACGCAACATCAACAAACGGAGCCACGACAAAGTCCCCTAGTTCCAAATCTCGACGGTTTACAGACAGCCTAGAGACTACCCCGGAACCATGGCAAAGTCCCCTAGTTCCAAATCTCGACGGTTCACAGACAGCCTAGAGATCACCAACGGCGTTTCTCCTTACTCCAGCAGGATGCAGATACGACGTCAACAAACGACCCCAGGTTCAAAACAACGGAACCATGGCAAAGTCCCCTAGTTCCAAATCTCGACGGTTCACAGACTGCCTAGAGATCATCAACGGCGTTTCTCCTCACTCCAATCGGATGCAGACGCAACATCACCAATCAGAGCCACGGCAAAGTCCCCAGTTCCAAAACTCTACGGTTCACAGACAACCTGGAGTCATCCAATGACCCTGTCTCGGAATCAAGTCAACTCAAAAACCTCGATTCAGGGAAATCAGCGTCCTTGACGAGAGCATCTCGATTCGCGTCGACCCGCAAGGAAATCGGTGTCTTTGCAGGAATACCTCGATTCGTCTCAACCCCAGGGAAATCAGTGTTCTTGGAAAAAACCTCGATTCAGGAAAATCAGCATCCTTAACGAGAGTATCTCGATTCGCGTCGACCCGTAAGAAAATCAGTGTCTTTGCAGGAATACCTCGATTCGTCTCAACCCTAGGGAAATCAGTGTCCTTGGCAAAAACCTTAATTCAGGGAAATCAGCGTCCTTGACGAGAACATCTCGATTCGCGTCGACCCGCAAGGAAATCAGTATCTTTGAAGGAATACCTTAATTCGTCTCAACCCCAGGAAATCAGTGTCCTTGGCAAAAAACTCGATTCAGGGAAATCAACATCCTTGACAAGAGCATCTCGATTCGTGTCGACCCACAGAGAAATCAGTGTCTTTGCAGGAATACCTCGATTCGTCTCAACTCCGAGGAAATCAGCGTCCTTGGAAAAAACCTCAATTCAGGGAAATCAACATCCTGAACGAGAGAATCTCGATTCGTGTCGACCCGCAGAGAAATCAGTGTCTTTGCAGGAATACCTCGATTCGTCTCAACTCCGAGGAAATCAACGTCCTTGACAAAAACCTTGATTCAGGGAAATCAGCGTCCTTGACGAGAGCATCTCGATTTGTGTCGACCCGCAGAGAAATCAGTGTCTTTGCATGAATACCTCGATTCGTCTCAACCCCGAGGAAATCAGTGTCAATCAATGTCTTTGCAGGAATCTCTCGATTCGTCTCAATTCCGAGAAAATCAGTGTCCTTGGCAAAAACCTTGATTCAGGGAAATCAACGTCCTTGACAAGAGTATCTCGATTCGCGTCGACTCGCAGAGTAATCAGTGTCTTTACAGGAATACCTCGATTCGTCTCAAACCCGAGGACATCAGTATCCTTGGCACATATCTCGATTCAGGGAAATCAGCGTCCTTGATGAGAGCATTTCGATTCGCGTCGACCCGCAAGGAAATTAGTGTCTTTGCAGGAATACCTCGATTCGTCTCAACTTCGAGGAAATCAGGGTCCTTGGCAAATACCTCGATTTAGGGAAATCAGCGTCCTTGACGAGAGTATCTTGATTCGCGTCGACCCGCAAGGAAATCAGTGTCTTTGCAGGAATATCTCGATCCGTCTCAACTCCGAGGAAATCAGTGTCCTTGGCAAAACCTCGATTCAGGGAAATCAGCGTCTTTGACGAGAGCATCTCGATTCGCATCGACCCGCAGAGAAATCAGTGTCTTTGCAGGAATACCTCGATTTGTCTCAAACCCAAGGAAATCAGTGTCCTTGGCACATATCTCGATTCTGGGAAATCAACGTCCTTGACGAGAGCATCTCGATTCGCGTCGACCCGCAGAGAAATCAGCGTCTTTGCAGGAATATCTCGATTCATTTCAACCCCGAGGATCAGTGTCCTTGGCAAAAATCCTCGATTCAGGGAAATCAGCATCCTTGGCGAGAGCATCTCGATTCGCGTCGACCCGTAAGGAAATCAGTGTCTTTGCAGGAATACCTCGACTCGTCTCAACTCCGAGGAAATCAGTGTCCTTGGCAAATATTTCGATTCAGGGAAATCAGCGTCCTTGGCGAGAGCATCTCGATTCGCGTCGACCCGCAAGGAAATCAGTGTCTTTGTAGGAATCCCTCGATTCGTCTCAACTCCGAGAAAATCGGTGACCTTGGCAAAAACCTCGATTCAGGAAAATCAGAGTCCTTGACGAGAGCAACTTGATTTGCGTCGACCCGCAGAGAAATCAATGTCTTTGCAGGAATACCTCGATTTGTCTCAACTCCGAGGAAATCAGCGTCCTTGGAAAAAACCTCGATTCAGGAAAATCAGCGTCCTTGATGAGAGCATCTCGATTGGCGTCGACCGCAGAGAAATCAGTGTCTTTGCAAGAATACCTCGATTCGTCTCAACTCTGAGGAAATCAGCGTCCTTGGCAAATACCTTGATTCAGGGAAATCGGCATCCTTGACGAGAGCATCTCGATTCGCATCGACCCGCAGAGAAATCAGCGTCTTTACAGGAATACCTCGATTCGTCTCAACTCCGATGAAATCAGCGTCCTTGGAAAAAACCTCGATTTAGGAAAATCAGCGTTCTTAACGAGAGCATCTCGATTCGCGAACAAAACCCCTCCAATCGCTCACCGTCTCCATATGACTCGGGGCTGTACCCAAAAACCACATGGTTGCACGATTCGTTTGAGCCGTGGTAGGGAGGAAATCAATGCACAGCGGGAACCACATAAAACACTATGACGATCTCAGGTCTACAGACTATCCTGTATAAGTGTCGTCAGAGAACTGCTATCTGACGATATGTATGATACCATATAGGAGTTATCGGTGAGTCCTGTTCGGCGTACTCATTCTTCAATGAGCACCTGTGTACAATTTTTGATGTCAAATACCAATGGCTTTGGGATCAACCATCGCCCCATACAGGGTCAAGAAATGTACACATTAGTTTACTCCGGAATATCGATGCCTTGTCTCGATACTCCCTCGACTGGGATCTGTTAAGGATGTGCTTGTGGACTACACAAGCCCCACTAGTATGATATGCATCATAGTCTTGATAGTCAAGCCAACATCCTAAGGGCTTTATCAACATGTATCAATGAGATAGTAAACTAAAACAGGTGCACATGTTAAGATAAAGAGCAACCAGACAACATACTATTACGTCGATCAAGAAAGTCCTCTATATATATGTCCAAGCATCCACTATAATATACAATAATGGCCTCTAGGGCATACATATTCCCAACAATCTCCCACTTTCACTAAGACCAGTTGTTGTAGTATCGCATACCTAACATCCTAAAAAGTCTCTCGAACTATGTCTGTAGGAAGGCCTTCGTGAGTGGATCTGCCGTGTTGTCCATCATGTCTACTCTCCCGACCTTGATCTCACGGCGATCTACTATCTCCCGGATCAGGTAATACCGCCTCAGAATTTGTCTGCATCGCTGATGGGATCAGGGTTCTTTGGCCAAAACTACAGCTCCATTGTTATTACAATAAAAAGGTATTGGATCCACAATGGATGGAACCACACCAAGTTCAATAATGAACTTCTTCATCCAGACAACCTCTTTGGTGGCATCGTTAGCAGCGATATATTTAGCCTCCATCGTCGAGTCTGCAACGGTATCTTCCTTGGAACTTTTCCAACATACCGCCCCTCCATTGAGGGTGAAGATAAAGCCCGAGACCGACTTACTGTCATCCTTATCACTCTGGAAGCTCTAATCGGTAAAGGACTCCACTTGGAGTTCTCCATTACCATATACTAAGAACATCTCTTTAGTCCTTCTTAAGTACTTAAGAATGTTCTTCATAGCTATCCAGTGCTTCTCCTTTGGGTCTGATTGATACCTACTTACCACACTAAGTGCGTAAGTTATATCCGGTCTTGTGCATAACATCGCGTACATAATAGACTTAACTACAGAAGCATAGGGTATCACGTTCATGCGAGCCTTTCTAAATCAGTCTTGGGAGACATCTCTTTGGAGAGAGTGATTTCTGAACAAGCGGGTAAATTACCACGCTTAGAATCTTCCATACTAAACCTCTTTAGTATGGTTTCTATGTACCTGTATTGGACAATCCTAACATCCTTTTAGATCTATCTCTATTGATCTTTATCCCCAGGATCTAGGAGGCATCACCCAGATCTTTCATAGAGAACTTTTATGATATGGAGAGTTTGACCGAGTGCAGTATAGGAACATCATTTCCTATCAAGAGTATGTCATCCACGTATAATATGAGTAGTACAACCTTACTCTCTACTAAATTTTATATATACATGGTTCATATACGTTTTTGATGAAGTCAAACTCTTTGACTGCTACATCAAAAAAGATGTTCCAGCTCCGCGATACCTGCTTTAATCCGTATATTGATTTAAGCAGCTTGCACACATTTCCGTTGCTCCCACTATCTACGAAGCCCTCTACTATGTCATATACATGCTCTCTTCTAAATCACCTATTAGAAAAGCGGCCTTAATATCCATCTGCTAGATTTCATAGTCATGGTATGCAGCAATGGCATGTAAGATCTTGATATAGTTAAGCATAGCTACTGGAAAAAAGGTCTCATCATAGTCGACACTTGGTCGTTGACGAAAACCTTTTGCTACAAGTCTAACTTTGAAAGTCTCAACCTTTTCATCTACACCAAATTTCTTTTTGAAGATCCACTTGCACCCAATAGGTTTTACCCCTTTAGGAGAAACTTCCAAAGTCCATACTTTTTTGGTGTACATAGATTCCATCTCAGATCGCATAGCATCCAGCCATTTCACAGAGTCTCCAGTTGTGATGGCCTGCTCGAAACTAGTTGGGTCATTATTTTCCATGATGCAATCCTCGCTCCCACCGTCCATGAGAAAACCGTTGTATCTCTCAGATGGGTGAGAAACCCTAATAGATCTGCGGAGTGGCTGAGATCCGTCGGAGACTATCGAATTCTCCGGTTCTACCAAATGTTTAGTTGTAGTTTGTGTATCTGAAATTCCTTCCAGCTCTACCTCATTACCACTAATTTATTTTACAAGAAATTCCTTTTCTAAATGAAGGACTACCTTAGCACCATGATGAGGTTGTAGAAGCATCTACAATGCCAAATTTAAATTTTTCTTGGTTCTAAGCTAGACAAACAAGATCTTTAACTAGATTATTAGGGTTTTCTTTAGATGATATGTCAACTAGAGAGAAGGAAAGATGTTTATACCTTGGTAGAACCAAGTCCTTCTCTTCAATATGCTCCGTGTAGTAGTCCCGCGACTCCACAAGGCTTCTCTTGAGACTTTGAACAAGCTTCCTTCGTTGCCTTCGCGCCAAAGATGATCCACCTTGAAGCTCCTACATGTTCAAGTTACCACTACACTAAACCCTTTAGTGTATGAAACACATCACACTAATTTGCTAAAATGGTGTGAGATGATGAAGTAGGGATGTTAAGAGCTCACTAATTTGTGCTCAAGCTTCATGATTCACATCACATGTAAGGGTTGAAGCTTGAGGAAAAGCAAGAGGAGGAAGAAGAAGCAAGAGCAAGCATGAGACCAAAAAATGGCTAAGTCTTTTGGAATGAACAAGAAGAAAAAATAAAATCAAGACCCCTCACTCATTCAAGCATGGAATTATGCAATATTAAATTGCAACCATGCTTGAATAGTGAGTCAAGAATGAATAAACAATATAAAGCACCATGCTTGCAACCGTGCTTCAACTTTTACACCTCATTTCTATTTTCACAAAATAGAAAAGAAAATGCCATGCTTCATTTTAATATATATACATATATCATATATATATTAATATATATTTAATGAAGATTAATTAGTGAGCTAATGATATTAGTTAATATTAGTTAATATGTAATTATATCACATATAATTTATATCCTATTATTAAATCAACATTTGATCTAATAATCCGGTTATATCATATATGACCGACTAATATCATTTATCTGTATATCTCATTATCGAATCAATACTTGATTCGACAATCTGGTTATATCACATATAACCGCACCGATAACAGATGACTGCCGGATTACAATACGGTATCACATACTCGTATTTAATCAGGCCCACACACATATCACATATGTATCCTATTTCATTTCGCTTGAACCGGGAAACTTCTGTATGGGACTCTAAAGACTCATCAATACGCCGGCAGTAGGTGATGATCATATTAGTCACCTACAAGCCGTCAGCGGTACCAGCTGGATGTAACGGCTACCCGGGTATTGAGCGATATGAAGATCAACAAGCAAGCCTGTCCACAGTCTCCATGAAGCCTATCAGCAACACTCCCGTACAGTCCGGTCTCTTCGTCTGATATGTCGCATATCATGTTTAGGGGTGGAAATCGTCAGACCCCAGTAACATGATAAGTCATGCCGATGTGAGGCTCATAACAGGTCGAGAAACTACTGATAACACTTATCAATAGATCTCCATATCAGCCCTTGCCAGGGACTTCCAGTTATAGCCAATCGAGCATAGCGCAACATCAACCCCCAATACCGGGAGAGACGAAACCTCTCCTATCGCTCATTGCCTCCATACGACTCGGGACTGTACCCAAAATCCACTTGTTTGCACGTCTCCTTTGAGCGTGGTAGGGAGGAAATCAAAGCACAGTGGGAGCCGCACAAGACTCCATGACGATCTCGGGTCTACAGACTAACCTATACCAGTGTCACCAGAGGACTGCTATCTGACGATAGGTATACTACCATATAGGAGTCCTCGGCGAGTCCTGTTCAGTGAACCCAGTCTCCACGGAGCACCCGTATACCATCTCTGATGTCAAACACCAATGGATGTGGGATCATCCATCGCCCATCATATGGGTCAAGAAGCGTATACGCTAGTCTACTCTGGAATATTGATGCTCTATCTCGATATTCCCTCGACTAGGAATAATTAAAGGATGTACTTGTGAACTTCCCCGACCCTACTAGTATGATCTCCATCATAGTCCTGGTAGTCAAGTACATATCCTAAGGGCTTTATCAACATGTGAGAGCAGGACAGTATAAATACCAATCTACATGTTAAGATAAAGGTAACCAGATAGCATACTATCATGTCGAGCAAGAAAGTCCTCTCTATATATGTCCAAGCATCCACTATAATATACATCATATGTACAATAATGGCCTCTAGGGCATACATATAACTAACAATCTCCCACTTGCACTAAGCCCAGTTGTTGTAGTATATCATACCCAACGTCCCAAAAGTCTCTCGAATAGCATCTGGGGTATTGCCTCGGTGAGTGGATCCGCTGTGTTATCCTCTGTGTTAACTCTCCTGACCTCGATCTCCCGGAGATTAACTATCTCCCTGATCAGGTGATACTATCTAAGAATGTGTCTGGATCGCTGACGGGACCAGGGTTCCTCGGCCAAAGCCACAGCTCCATTGTCATCCCAATACACAGGTATTGGATGCCCAATGGTAGGAACCAGGTTCATCATATGAACCCTATTCATCCAGACAACCTCTTTGGTAGCATCGTTGGTAGCGATATAATTGGCCTTAATCGTCTAGTATGTCACGGTATCTAGCTTGGAACTCTTCTAACATACCGTCCCTCTACTGAGGGTAAAGACTATGCCTGTGACTGGTTTTCAGTCGACCTTATCACTCTGGAAGCTCGAACCAAGAACATTCTTTTAGTACTTCTCAAGTACTTAAGAATGTCCTCCACAACTGTCCAGTGATTCTGCCAAAATCCGATTGATTCTTGATCACTACTCCTAGTGAGTCAGCTACATCTAGTCTGGTGCATAACATCGCATACATGACAGAGCCTACTGCCGAAGCATAGGGTATCCCTTGCACGCGAGCTCTCTTCAAATCAGTCTCGGGAGACATCTTTTGGAGAGAGTGATTCCTGAGTGAGTGGGCGAACCACCACGCTTAGAATCCTCCATACTAAACCTCTTTAGCATGGTGTTAATGTACCTGGATTTGGGACACTCCCAATATCCACTTAGATCTATCACCACAGATCATAATCCATAAGATATAGTAGGTATCATCCAGATGGAGAATCATCGTGATAAGAGGAGCTTGACCGAGTGTAGCATAGGAAACCATTTCCTATCAGGAGTATGTCATCTACGTACAATACGTGGAAGGCCGCCTTACTCTCTACAACCTTCTTGTGTATACAAGGTTCATCCACCATTTTGATGAAGTCAAACTCTTTGACTGCTACATCAAAACAGATGTTCCAGCTCCGCGATGCTTGCATTGATCCTGATGGACTTAAGCATAGCTTTGAAAGTCTCAACTTTTCCATTTACACCAAGAATCTTCTCAAGATCATTTGCTCCCAATAGGTTTTTGTAAGGTTTGTGTAGCACCCTATGAAGAGTTTTGAAGCATCACATGACCCAAAGTTTAAATTTTTATGGTGCTAAACGAACATGCAAAGGAATCGATCCTAGAAAATTAGGGTTTCGAAATATAAAGCGAACTAATCTAGGGTTTCGAGACTACAACCTTTGTAGCTCCCTTTCGCTGGACTCCTTGGTCTCTAGGGTGTTGAACGGAGGTCCTCTTGAAGTCCTCTTGTGTCCACGACGATCCACCACGGAGATCTCCGTCCAAGCTCGCAACTTCGTAAAACCGAAGAGAACACTCTAAACAAAACGGCTAAGCTTGTGTAGAATGAAGTTGTGGTTAAGTTTCTCACTTCAAAAACCTATCTTTAAGTGGTATTTGCTCACTAGAAAAAACTAGAGAGCAAAAGAGAAAGAGGAAGAAGATGGTGGCAATTTTTAACAAGAGGTAAAAAGATAACTCATGAGAAGAAAAAGAAATATATCAATATATATTTTATTTCTTCTCACTATGAACCATGGTTAAAGTGATGGAGACATTATTTAACTTGAGTTTTAAATGATAAAGAGAAGGATAACCCTAGGTTAGTGGTAGTTGAGCATGGTTAGGTCAAAGGAAGAATGTAGAAGCATGAATGATTATCCTTTCCTTTTCATTTTCTTTTAAATCCAAAATCAAATAATAATCCATTATATAATCCATGGTGTGAGTCTTATATTGCCACCATTTCCATATGCTAACAACCATGATGGATGAGTGTATGTATGTGTGCATGTATGCACATCCACATGTGCATGAAACTAGCATGAAAGAAAGAAAGAAAAGCACACATGCATGCACACATCCATCATCCAAGAAAAGGTTTTAAGTGAGAAAAGTAATGGTTAAATGATAAATCAACACTTGATTTATCAATCCGGTCATATCTCATATGACCCCACCAAAAGCAGTTCACCCGATCAATGTTCGGTATCATATACGCACATTTCAATCGGGTGCATGCGCATATCGCATACGCGCACCACAACGTTTCGCCTGGACTGGGTAACTCCTTTGTGGGACTCTAAGACTCGTCAATACGCCGGCAGAGGGTAATGATCATATCAAGTACCCTCAAGCCGCAAGCGGTCAGCTAAACGTAACGGCCACCCGGGTATTGAGCGATCAGAAGACAATAAGCGAACCTGCTACAACTCCCGTCGAACCATCCGGCAACACTACCGTACAGTCCGGTCTCTTCGTCAGATATGCTGCATATTGAGCCTAGGGATGGTCACGTCGACCCCAATAACTCAATAAGTCGTGCCGGTGAATGGTCTATAACAGATCGAGAAACTACTGATAACACTTATCAGCAAATCTCAGCAGCCCTGGCCACGGACTTGCTGTTATAACCAGTCGGGCACAGCACAGCATCAACTCCCAATACCGGGAGAGACGAAACCCCTCCTATCGCTCATCGTCTTCGTGTGTCTTGGGACTGTACCCAACGGCCACCTGTTTGCACGACTCAGTAGAGCCGTGGTAGGGTGGCAATCAAAGTACAGTGGGAGAACACACAAGACTCCATGACGATCTCGGGTCTACAGACTAACCTGTACCAGTGTCACCTGAGAACTGCTATCCGACGATAGATATAATTCCATATAGGAGTTCTCGGTGAGTCCGTCCAGTGTACTCAGTCACCACTGAGCACCCGTATGTGATCTTGATGTCAAACATCGATGAATGTGGGAACATCCATCGCCCATCGTATGGGTCTAGTATCATATACGCTAGTCTACTCTGGTATATCAATGCCCCGTCTCGATACACCTACGACTAGGGACGTTCCAGGATATGCTTATAGACTACAGATGTCCCACTAGTATGATCTCCATCATAATCAGAGTAGTCAAGCCGATATCCTCAGGGCTTTATCAGCATGTATGAATGAATAAAAGCATGATCAAATCAACATGTTAGATAAAGAAGAACCAGATAGCATACTATCATGTCGAGCAAGAATGCAAACTGAATATATATACATGTATAGATACATCCACTATCACATAATGGCCTCTAGGGCATACATATATCCAACAATCTCCCACTTGCACTAAGGCCAGTTATTGGCGTATCTCATACCCAACATCTCAAAAAGTCGCTCATGCTGTGGCTGAGGGAGGGCCTTGGTGAGTGGATCCGCGGCGTTGTTCTTTGTATCTACTCTCTTAATCTCGATCTCGCGGCGATCTACAATCTCCCGGATCAAATGAAAGCGCCTTAGGATATGTCTGGACCGCTGATGGGATCTGGGCTCCTTGGCTAACGCCATCGCCCCATTATTGTCACAATACAAAGGTATTGGATCAATAATGGTTGGAACTACTCCTAGCTCCGAGACGAATCTTCATCCAGACGGCTTCCTTGGCGGCATCATTTGCAGCAATGTACTCTGCTTCCATCGTAGAGTCTGCAACGGTATCTTGTTTGGAACTCTTCCAACTTACCGCCCCTCCATTGAGGGTAAATACAAACCCTGAGATAGATTTGCTGTCATCCTTATCGCTCTGGAAGCTCGAATCGGTAAAGGCCTCCATTTGGAGATCTGTATTACCATACACCAAGAACAATTCTTTAGTCCTTCGTAAGTATTTAAGAATGTTCTTCACAGCTGTCCAGTGGTTCTCCCCTGGGTTGGATTGATACCTGCTTACAACACTAAGTGCATAAGCTACATCTGGGCGTGTACATAACATCGCATACATTATAGACCCTACTGCCGAAGCATAAGGTATAATGCTCATGCGAGCTCTCTCTTCATCGGTCTTTGGACAAGAATCCTTGGAGAGAGTGACTCCATGGCAAGCGGGTAAGGCACCCCACTTGGAGTCTTCCATACTAAACCTCTTTAGGATGGTGTTGATGTACCTGGTTTGGGACAATCCCAATAACTTTTTGGATCTATCCCTATAGATCCTTATGCCCAGGATGTATGTGGCATCACCCAGGTCCTTCATGGAGAACCTTAGTGATAAGAATGATTTGACCGACTGTAGCATAGGAATATCATTTCCTATCAGAAGAATATCATCCGCGTACAATACGAGGAATGTGACAGCTCTTCCTACAGCCTTCTTATAAACACAAGGTTCATCTGAATTTTTGATGAAATCAAACTCTTTGATAACATCATCGAAACAGATGTTCCAACTCTGAGATGCCTGCTTTAACCCATATATGGATTTAAGCAATCTACATGCTTTCTCGCTGCTCCCACTGTCAATGAAGCCCTCTGGCTGATCCATATATACGCATTCTTCTAAATCTCCATTTAGAAATGCTGTTTTAACGTCCATCTGCCAGATTTCATAGTCGTAGTGAGCAGCAATAGCAAGTAGGATCCGAATGGATTTAAGCATGGCTACGGGCGAAAAAGTTTCGTCATAGTCCAAACCTGGTCTTTGACGAAAACCTTTCACCACAAGTCTTGCCTTATAGGTCTCTACCTGCCCATCCACACCAATCTTTCTTTTAAAGATCCATTTGCACCCTACAGGTTTTACCCCAGGGGGTACAACGTCCAAAGTCCATACTTTGTTGGTGTACATAGACTCCATTTCGGATCTCATGGCATCCAGCCACTTCACAGAGTCACCACTCGTGATAGCTTGCTGAAAACTGGTAGGATCATCATCATCCATGATGCAATCTTCTCCGTTACCATCAATGAGGAAACCGTAGTACCTCTCCGGGGCGAGAAGTCCTACCAGACCTACGGAGTGGCCGAGGTTCTTCAGTTTCTGTTGCAACAGCCGGTTCAACCAAATCGTCATTTGTAGTTTGTGTCTCCAGAACCTCTTCTAGATCTACCACCTTGCCATCATCTTTATCTGTGAAAAACTCTTTTTCCAAGAATGTGGCATACTGAGAAACAAACACTTTTTGTTCCTCTTTGTGGTAGAACAGATATCCATAAGAATTCTTTGGATATCCCACAAAGTTACACATGACTGACCGTGTCTCGAGTTTGTCCGGATTCTGCTTTTTAACATAGGCCGGGCAACCCCAAATCTTAATTCTCTTAAGAGATGGTCTTTTCCCATTCCATATCTCATATGGCGTGGTAGACACGGCTTTGGTTGGAACCCTGTTTAGCAGAAACGCTGCAGTCTCCAATGCATGCCCCCAAAACGAGACTGGTAACTCAGCGTCACTCATCATGGACCGGACCATATCTAATAGGGTCCTATTCCGTCGTTCTGACACACCATTGTGCTGTGGTGTGTAAGGAGGAGTGAGCTGAGAGAGAATCCCATTCTCTTTTAGGAAGTTTGCAAATTCTGTACTGAGATACTCTCCACCTCGATCTGATCGAAGCATCTTAATACTCAAGCCGGTTTGTTTTTCTACTTCTTGTTTATATTCAACGAATTTCCCGAAAGCGTCGGACTTGTGCTTTAATAAAAATACATGACCGAATCTTGAGAAATCGTCGGTGAATGTAATGAAGTATGAAAAACCGCCTCTAACCTGTGTAGACATTGGCCCACATACATCACTATGTATGAGGCCAAGGAGCTGAGTAGCTCTTTCTCCGTGTCCGGTAAACGGAGTTTTGGTCATTTTACCCTTGATACAAGACTGGCAAGTCGCATAAGATTTATATTCAAAAGAGTTTAAATATCCATCTTTGTGTAACCTGTTTAGTCTTGTTTCGTTAATATGACCAAGTCTACAATGCCAAAGAAAAGCTTCATTTAATTCTGAAAGTTTTCTTTTATTAGTGTGTTGTATACTGAAAACTGTGTGTTGATTTAGGACATATATTCCGTTATTAAGCGTACCATACCCAACCAACATTTGATTTAGGTGAATGTTCATAATATTGTTCTGCAACACAAAATTATATCCTTCATTGTCCAACAAAGAAACGGATATTATATTACATAGCATACTTGGTACAAAATAACATGGATTCAAAATCAAAATACATCCAGATGGCAACCCCAAGTGATACTCTCCCACTGCGACTGTATGTACATTGGAACCATTTCCAACGCGGAGAGTATGGTCACCTGTCTTCAAAACCTTGCTATTTCTCAGCCCCTGCATAGAATTGCAAATGTGAGAACCTGAACCGGTATCCAATACCCAGGAAGCAGAGTTTATAGAAAAACAGTTTTCCGTCACAAACGCACCTGAAGCAGAAGCATCACCATGCTTCTTCTTGAGACTTAGGTACTCCGTGCAATTGCGCTTCCAATGTCCTGTCTTGTGGCAATGAAAACACTCGCCTTTCCCCGGGTCTCCAGCTGTGGACTTTCCCTTTCCCTTCACCTTTTTAACTCCGCCCTTAGGATTAGTGGGTTTCTTCTTTTTCTTTCCCTTGGCCTTAGCTTTCGGGATAGAAGAAGAAGACTGTCCAATGGTCATAACGGGAGTCTTTACTGACTTCATAGTGCTCTCTGCACTCCTTAACATATTGAGGAGTTCAGGGAGTTCCTTCTCCATGCCATGCATGTTAAAGTTCACTATGAACTGAGCAAAGGTGGAGGGGAGGGACTGCAGAATAATATCTATATATTGTTCATTGTCCATTGTCCATCCAAGGTCCTCAACCTCTTCTATAAGAGCTATCATCTTCAAAACATGGTCTCCTACTGGTGTGCCAGGGGCCATTCGCATCTGAAACAGTTTCTTTGATGCTTCGTATCGTAATACGCGGGATTGCTCCCCATACAACTCCTTTGTATGGAGCAATATACCGTGAATGTCCATGTCCTCATGCTGCTTTTGATGTGTGTTGTCCATCGATGCAAGCGCGAGGCATTTTGCCGTGGCACAGTCAGCGTCCCATGTCTTGCGGACTTCAATGTCCGCAACTGAGGATTTTGGACCTGAGACGGGCGGGGCTGAAGCCGTGAGGATATATGATACTTTATCATAAGTCAAGGCGATCTTCAGATTCCTCAGCCAGTCTTTATAGTTGGTCCCATTCAGTTTGTTTTTATCTAGTAGAAGCTTATTGCCCACAGTGGGATCGGGATCCAACCATCACATGGAAGGTATGCAATCTCATTGCAAATTTCAACACTTGAAATTCCCGATGTAATTTTTACCCCTAGTACTTATGACCTTAACTATAGTCAACAAATCATAAGTACCAGTCAAGTTCTATCCGTCATTTCTTGATCAATTAGACCCACCCATATGATCCTTAACTATGGTCAACAAAGTCGCATGAATGTCCTAATTAATCTGCATCATATGCAGTGTAGGAAGACATCACTTAGCTACCGTACACTACGCCTTAACTAAAGTCAACAAACGTAGCACGAATACTAAGTACTCTACTTCCTAAAATGACGGAGGGTTGCGAATGATTTTTGAGAAAATCTTTAACGCTTTGAACTTGATATCGTTGTAGAATCAAACAGTTTTCAAAAGGAGTGGCTTAAGCTCCGTAGTTTTGAAATGTAGCTTTTTCATAAATAGCCGAGTAGTTTTTAAATCCGATTCTACAACATCTTTTTAGGTTTATTTTCTTTACATTAATCACATTAATGTAATCCCATCATTTAAGTCCTTAAGCCAATCACAGAAAAGAAACGAAAATAACACGTACGCTTATGCCATCCGCATTCGCCGCAATGTTCCGTTATGCACCGTTAGGTTACTTAACTAACGGCATACCGGGACGGGACTAGCGCGGGTGTAAAAGATAAGCAACGTCTACTATATATCATATATATAATATGTCATTCGTCTCAGATATCACAGAACACAGGCAGCAGAAACATAGATATAACGTGGGATATCCTAGGACGTCCGTATTTAGTATTTAGCCAGAATAGAAAATACGGATTCCACAGTCGCGATGAATAGCCAAGCCCACACCCTGGACCCCTACGAGAGCGGCAAGTGACCCTACCAATCCTGGAGTTTAGGAGACCCGGTCTCGACTCCTCGAGATGGCCTCCCACTGAAACCCCAGAACCCGGTCACCTGTGCTCCCCTCCTTGGGTCCATCCTAATACGGAAAAGTAAATAATATACAACACTGGTGACACAACCTCAACCTGGAAGTGCCCCAAATAAAAGAATATTACATTACATTTGAATTTACATGAATGAAAATATAAAACTCTCATCTCACAAAAACCCCCCGGCTATTCGATCGCGACAATCCTGCACATCATATCTCAGCAACACATAATATCACATATCATCAACATAAGTAAGTATGCGTACCCCGATTGTCGTTGATGTATAGCAACGAAACCGGCGATATCGTACATACTACACTTACGGTCACAGAAAAGAAAGTGTAAAACTACAATATTTGGAATCCAGATTCTCTTTAGACATCATAAATGCGAAATATCACATATTTCGTATTTCATGCCTAAACTATATGAATTCCACATATTATATCACATTCCAGACAAACAGACAGTATTAAAGTTTTCGAACGAACGATCAAGCACCCAAGATTCACTAAAGCTCAACACTTGAGCAGGGTTCAAAAATCCGGAGTGTGACACAGTAGTAGCGGTCCAGCCGTAGAAGGGTCAAGCCAACGCCTCACATGTGGCACGCCGTACTGCCCCAAACCCTAGGGTTCAAAGGGCAGTTCGAGACGGTCACATAATCGAGTTAAGGTTTGTTGTCTTCTAGAGGGACCACCGCAAAAAGACTTGCACGTATCTTCAAAGTATTTAAACCCCGTGAATAGTGAGTAAATGATACTCGTTCAAATACTTCAATACTTTCTAATTTACCCGGAAAAGCTACGAAATAAAAATCCCGATCGAAATGATGAGTCCAAAACCATCTCCAGAATTTTTCAAAACCAAATACAGATTAAAAATATCCAAAAATTTATACAAGCAGATTCATGAATTACTGTACAAAAAGTATTCATCAATTCATATAGATGGCCGCGGAACCGCGGCCTAAGCAAGCTTAGGCCGCGTTTCCGCGGCGAGAATCACTGTTCATGGAATAATTTTTGTACCGTAACCCTTATTTTTTCTTGCTGTATTTTTTACATATTTTTAATTCTGAAAAAAGTCAATTTTTAGAAAATTTCCAGAGAGCACCCTAAAAAGTCGTATTTCGGTTCGATCGGAGTTTTAACTTCGTAAAAAGGTCGCCTAATGTTCTAGGTCGGCTCTGATACCAATGTAAGGTTTGTGTAGCACCCTATGAAGAGTTTTGAAGCATCACATGACCCAAAGTTTAAATTTTTATGGTTCTAAACGAACATGCAAAGGAATCGATCCTAGAAAATTAGGGTTTCGAAATATAAAGCGAACTAATCTAGGGTTTCGAGACTACAACCTTTGTAACTCCCTTTCGCTGGACTCCTTGGTCTCTAGGGTGTTGAACGGAGGTCCTCTTGAAGTCCTCTTGTGTCCACGACGATCCACCACGGAGATCTCCGTCCAAGCTCGCAACTTCGTAAAACCGAAGAGAACACTCTAAACAAAACGGCTAAGCTTGTGTAGAATGAAGTTGTGGTTAAGTTTCTCACTTCAAAAACCTATCTTTAAGTGGTATTTGCTCACTAGAAAAAACTAGAGAGCAAAAGAGAAAGAGGAAGAAGATGGTGGCAATTTTTAACAAGAGGTAAAAAGATAACTCATGAGAAGAAAAAGAAATATATCAATATATATTTTATTTCTTCTCACTATGAACCATGGTTAAAGTGATGGAGACATTATTTAACTTGAGTTTTAAATGATAAAGAGAAGGATAACCCTAGGTTAGTGGTAGTTGAGCATGGTTAGGTCAAAGGAAGAATGTAGAAGCATGAATGATTATCCTTTCCTTTTCATTTTCTTTTAAATCCAAAATCAAATAATAATCCATTATATAATCCATGGTGTGAGTCTTATATTGCCACCATTTCCATATGCTAACAACCATGATGGATGAGTGTATGTATGTGTGCATGTATGCACATCCACATGTGCATGAAACTAGCATGAAAGAAAGAAAGAAAAGCACACATGCATGCACACATCCATCATCCAAGAAAAGGTTTTAAGTGAGAAAAGTAATGGTTAAATGATAAATCAACACTTGATTTATCAATCCGGTCATATCTCATATGACCCCACCAAAAGCAGTTCACCCGATCAATGTTCGGTATCATATACGCACATTTCAATCGGGTGCATGCGCATATCGCATACGCGCACCACAACGTTTCGCCTGGACTGGGTAACTCCTTTGTGGGACTCTAAGACTCGTCAATACGCCGGCAGAGGGTAATGATCATATCAAGTACCCTCAAGCCGCAAGCGGTCAGCTAAACGTAACGGCCACCCGGGTATTGAGCGATCAGAAGACAACAAGCGAACCTGCTACAACTCCCGTCGAACCATCCGGCAACACTACCGTACAGTCCGGTCTCTTCGTCAGATATGCTGCATATCGAGCCTAGGGATGGTCACGTCGACCCCAATAACTCAATAAGTCGTGCCGGTGAATGGTCTATAACAGATCGAGAAACTACTGATAACACTTATCAGCAAATCTCAGCAGCCCTGGCCAGGGACTTGCTGTTATAACCAGTCGGGCACAACACAGCATCAACTCCTAATACCGGGAGAGACGAAACCCCTCCTATCGCTCATCGTCTTCGTGTGTCTCGGGACTGTACCCAACAGCCACCTGTTTGCACGACTCAGTAGAGCCGTGGTAGGGTGGCAATCAAAGTACAGTGGGAGAACACACAAGACTCCATGACGATCTCGGGTCTACAGACTAACCTGTACCAGTGTCACCTGAGAACTGCTATCCGACGATAGATATAATTCCATATAGGAGTTCTCGGTGAGTCCGTCCAGTGTACTCAGTCACCACTGAGCACCCGTATGTGATCTTGATGTCAAACATCGATGAATGTGGGAACATCCATCGCCCATCGTATGGGTCTAGTATCATATACGCTAGTCTACTCTGGTATATCAATGCCCCGTCTCGATACACCTACGACTAGGTACGTTCCAGGATATGCTTATAGACTACAGATGTCCCACTAGTATGATCTCCATCATAATCAGAGTAGTCAAGCCGATATCCTCAGGGCTTTATCAGCATGTATGAATGAATAAAAGCATGATCAAATCAACATGTCAGATAAAGAAAAACCAGATAGCATACTATCATGTCGAGCAAGAATGCAAACTGAATATATATACATGTATAGATACATCCACTATCACATAATGGCCTCTAGGGCATACATATATCCAACAGTTTTACCCCTTCAGGTGCAACATGAAAAGTCATACTTTGTTGGTGTACATGGATTCCATCTTTGATCGCATAGCATCCAGCCATTTCGCAGAGTCTCTACTCGTGATGGCCTGACTGAACCTAGTTAAGTCATCATCTACCATGATACAATCCTTGCTCCCACTATCATTGAGAAGACCGTAGTATCTCTTAAGTGGATGAGAAACCCTACCAGATTCCCGAAGAGGCTGAGTTTTGTTGGAGACTATTGAATCCTTTGGTTTCACCCAATCATCAGCTGTTAGTTTGTCAAGCTGGAACAACTTCCAGTTCTACCTCATGTCCACTAATTTCTTCATAAGAAATTCCTTTTCTAAAAAAGGTGGCATGTTGAGAGAAAAAACACCTTTTGCTCCTCAGTTAGATAGAAGATATACCCTCGCAAACGTTTGGGATATCCTACAAACTTACAGAACTGACCTTGCCTCGTGCTTGTCCAGATTTTGCTTTTCAACATAGGCTGGACAACCCCATATCTTAACTCATTTAAGACATTGTCCTTTCCATTCCATATCTCATATGTAGTGGTAGGCACTGATTTGGTTAGAACCATATTCAATAGGTATACAGCTTCTCAAGTGCATATCACCAAAAGGAAATAGGTAACTCAGCAGTACTCATCATAGAGCGCACCATATCAAATAGGGTGCGATACCTCCGCCTCGATACACCATTGTGTTGTGGTGTATTCGAAGGAGTAAGCTGAGAGAGAATCACATTCTCCTTCAAATAATCAAGGAACTCCATGCCCAAGTATTCTTCTCCTTTATCATATCGAAGGACTTAATACTTCAACCCGTCTGGTTCTTAACTTCAAGCTTATATTCCTTGAATTTCTCAAAAGTTTCAGACTTGTGTTTCAACAGGAACATATGTCCGAATCCTGAGAGAAGATTGGTGGATATAATGAAGTACGAAGAACCAACCTTGGCATTTGTAGACATAGGACCGCATACATCACCATGTATCTGTCCAAGAGTTTTAGTAGCTCTTTCTCTGTTTCCAGTAAACGGAGATTTGGTCACCCAGTCTTTGAGACATGACTGGTAAGTTTCATAAGATGTAAATTCAAAAGGATTCAAATATGCATCCATATGGAACTTGAGCTAGTCTTGTTTCATCAACATAACCCAGTCTACAATGCCACAAGTAGACTTCGTTCATTTCTGAACTGTTCCTCTTGTGTGTGATCTGTATGTTTTAGAACTGTAATTTGATTTAGAACTTATATGCTATTACATAACGTGCCTGATCTAATCAACTTTTGATTTAGGAAAATGTTCACAACATTATCCGTCAAATACAGAATTATATCCTTCTTTAACTTAATAAAGAAAATGATGTAATGATGTATATCAGGTTCGGTATATAATGACATTAGTTCAGAATCAATGTATTTGGTAATACAAGGTGATATCTGCCAATTGATTTGGCTGCAACACTTGCACCATTCTCTAACTCTTAAAGATATATCACCCTTTCCCAGTTCTTTACCTTTCCGTAGCCCATGTAACATATTACATATGCGGGATCCTGATCCGGTATCAAATACTCAGGACGTAGAGTGTACTAAGAAATAGTTCTCTGTAACTAACACACCTGAAGATGGTGCATCAACATGCTTATTCTTCGTCTGGGTGGCGTGGTAATCCGGATATTCCCCTATTTCCTGCTCGGACTTATAACACTTATAAGTGGGAGCGGAACCGACGTTTCCCTGCTCAGTATAACAAGCGGGTTCGATTAATACATCCATATTTTTATCTTGATTTAGGCGTTACATTGGTCGCTATAAGGAGAGAGAGAAGGATAATCACTTTGCGTGCGTTCTTTACAGGATTAGATTGGTTATTATCTTATCTAATCAGGACGTCTCCCACTGTTTTTATCAAATCTTCCTTCAAACCGTAAAAGTTAAGATTAGCCGAGATTAATTACACCTTACAAGTTCGCCAATCTTTCAGCTAGGCCAGTATGGGTACTTTGAGGGAGGTTCCCCGTGCTTTTGCACGGACCTAATTAGAGTAAACCTCGGTTTCCCAGGGGCATAACCCCGTTAACACTTTTCTAGACACCTACTTGATTGGCTAATTATTATGTGTAAAATTCTTTCAGGAGTAACTCTTACTCGCAGTGGGTATCGGGATCTAACTATCTCATAGAAGGTATGCAATCTCATTGCAAATTTTAACACTTGAAATTCCCGATAATATTTTTACCCCCAGCATCCTATGACCATGACGAAAGCCAACAAACCAAAGGACGCTAGTCAAGCTCAACCCGTACATTTCTTGATTGAATTAAACCCACCCGTACGACCCTTGACGAAAGCCAACAAAGTCGTACGACTACCCTGATCAAATCGCATCTCATGCTTTAGCAGATAAGCACTAATTAGCTACCGCACACTACGCCTTGACGAAAGCCAACAAACGTAGCACGAATACTAAATAGTACCTATCTGAAATGACGGAGGGCTACACAGGTTTTTCAGAAAAACCATGAGCGTAATGAACTTGATATCGTTGTAGAAACTAGTGATTTTGAAAAGGGGTGTTTTTGAGGCTTTTCTAGTTTCACTAAAGAGGTCACTCCTGGTGAAGGGATCTCGGCTCTTTCCTTATCGAATAAGGTGCTGGATATTCTACAAGGAATACCGCTATGCAAAGCAAGAACTATAGAAGCAATCAAAAACTAAACCGAGTGATTTGTAGCATTTGCTAGTTTTGCTAAAGAGGTCACTCCCGGTGAAGAGATCTCGGCTCTTTCCTTATCGAATAAGGTGCTGGATATTCTACAAGTAATACCGCTATGCAAAGCAAAAACTAGAGCTACTTTTTTTTTTTTTTTGAAAATTTGATTCTACAACATTTTTAGGTTTCTTTTCTTTCATTAATCTTATTAATGAAGTCCCATCAATTAATGTTTCCCTAAACATCACAGAGAAATGAAACGAAAATAGAACGTACGCTTATGCCATCCGCATTCGCCACGGGGCCCCGTCATGCACCGTTAGGTTACTTAACTACCGGCAGAGCGGGGGCTGAACTAGCGTAGGTACAAAACATAAGCAACGTTTATTATATATAATATAACATTCTTCTCACGCAGTTATATGATCAACATCACAGAACACAGCAGCAGAAGATAAACATATGAAATATTGGATATACTAGGATGTCCGTGTTTTAAATTTAGCCAGTAATGTAAAACACGGATTCCACGGTCGTGAAGAATAGCCAAACCCACATCCCATAGACCCTACGAGAGCGGCAAGTAACCCTGCCAATTCTAGAGTTAAGAGACCCGGTCTCAACTCCTTGAGATGGTCTCCTACTGAACTTTAGAACCCGGTTACTTATGCTCCCCACCTTGGGTCTATCCTAATGCGGAGAAGTAAATAATATACAATAATGGTGACAACATCCTCAATCCGGAAGTGCCCCAATAAAAGAATATTACATAAAATTTTTACATGAATGAAAAAGAAAACTCTCATCTCACATAAAACCCCCGGCTATTCTTTTACGACGATCCAATAAGACATATCAGCAACACATGACATCACATATCATCAACGTAAGTAAATATGTGTATTCCGAAACTGGTTGACATATAGCAACGAGATCGGGATACTCACATATTACACTTACGGTCGCAGAAAAGAAATTATAAAACTACAATAATTAGAATCCGTATATCCTTAGACATCATAAATCCGGAATATCGCATATTCTGGATTTCATGCCTAAACTGTAAACCTTGTAATTTAGTTTCAAATTGAAAACACTTTTCAATTATCTTAGTCGGGTAATTCAACAAGATTCCTGACTACAATATTGAATACTCGTTGGAAACTTTAGCAGATGGCCGCACCCCCGATGTCGGCGACGAAGTGCACTAAGGCGGAACACCGTGGCCGCGAGCACCCGAGTGGGTGCTTTTTGGCAACGGGGTTTTCCTACAGTCACTTGGTCACGGCTATGGGGCGTGGTTGTCTACTAGAGTTACCCGGCGAGTGTTTGCGTACAATACGCGATTGCGACGGAGTTTTGATCCGAATCAAAACTTCATGACAATCGATTAATCGAGACTAACATACTAGATTCACAATATACTATATACATTACCAGTTTTCACAAAACCAATAAGCCGGATTCTAACAATTGTATCACATATCATCAAGATCTATACGACGCCAAATATTTCGATTGGTTTAACAAAATCCAGAGAACTCAACAACTTGAGAATCACAGTTATAAATACCCAGAAAGTGCAATATACAAACATGGAGCAGCAAAAGAAAAATGGAACCACATCTCCTCAAAACGGCGGCGGAACCGCGGCCAAACCAAGGTTTGTGCGGCGGTTCCGCGGCTTTTTGAAGAAGTTGGGCCTCCAAATTTCGTGAGGCTCCATATAAAAGCCTGCACGTATTTCTGCATATTTTTAATTTCAAAAATTCCAACATTTGAAAAAATCGACAGAAACATGTCAAAAAGCCGGATTTTTAAACCGATCGAACTCTTTAACTTCGTAACGACCTACCCTGATGTTCTAGTTAGGCTCTGATACCATGAAGGACTACCTTAGCACCATGGTGAGTTTGTAGAAGTATCTACCATGCCAAATTTAAATTTTTCTTGGTGCTAAGCTAGACAAACAAGATCTTTAATTAGATTATTAGGATTTTCTTTAGATGATATTTCAACTAGAGAGAAGGAAAGATGTTTATACCTTGGTAGAACCAAGTTCTTCTCTTCAATATGCTCCGTGTAGTAGTCCCGCGACTCCACAAGGCTTCTCTTGAGAGTTTGAACAAGCTTCCTTCGCGCCAAAGATGATCCACCTCGAAGCTCCTACTAGTTCAAGCTACCACTACACTAAACCCTTTAGTGTATGAAACACATCACACTAATTTGCTAAAATGGTGTGAGATGATGAAGTAGGGGATGTTAAGAGCTCACTAATTTGCGCTCAAGTTTCATGATTCACATCACATATGAGGGTTAAAGCTTGAGGAAAAGCAAGAGGGGGAAGAAGAAACAAGAGCAAGCATGAGACCAAAAAATGGCTGTCTTTTGGAATGAACAAGAAGAAAAAATAAAATCAAGACCCCTCACTCATTCAAGCATGGAATTATGCAATATTAAATTGCAACCATGCTTGAATAGTGAGTTAAGAATGAATAAACAATATAAAACACCATGCTTACAACCATGCTTCAACTTTTACACCTCATTTCTATTTTCACAAAATAGAAAAGAAAATGCCATGCTTCATTTTAATATATATACATATATCATATATATTAATATATATTTAATGAAGATTAATTAGTGAGCTAATGATATTAGTTAATATGTAATTATATCACATATAATTTATATCATATTATTAAATCAATATTTGATCTAATAATCCGATTATATCATATATGACCTACTAATATCATTTATCTGTATATCTCATTATCGAATCAATACTTGATTCGAAAATCTGGTTATATCACATATAACCGCACCGATAACAGATGACTGCCGGATTACAATACGGTATCACATACTCGTATTTAATCAGACCCACACACACATCACATATGTGTCCTACTTCGTTTCGCTTGAACCAGGGAACTTCTGTGTGGGACTCTAAAGACTCGTCAATACGCCGGCAGTAGGTGATGATCATATCAGTTACCTACAAGCCGTCAGCGGTACTAGCTGGACGTAACGGTTACCCGGGTATTGAGCGATATGAAGATCAACAAGCAAGCCTGTCCACAGTCTCCATGAAGCCTATCAGCAACACTCCCGTACAGTCCGGTCTCTTCGTCTGATATGTCGCATATCATGTTTAGGGGTGGAAATCGTCAGACCCCAGTAACATGATAAGTCATGCCGATGTGAGGCTCATAACAGATCGAGAAACTACTGATAACACTTATCAATAGATCTCCATATCAGCCCTTGCCAGGGACTTCCAGTTATAGCCAATCGAGCATAGCGCAACATCAACCCCCAATACCGGGAGAGACGAAACCTCTCCTATTGCTTATTGCCTCCATACGACTCGGCTGTACCCAAAATCCACTTGTTTGCACGTCTCCTTTTAGCGTGGTAGGGAGGAAATCAAAGCACAGTGGGAGCCGCACAAGACTCCATGACGATCTCGGGTCTACAGACTAACCTATACCAGTGTCACCAGAGGACTGCTATCTGACGATAGGTATACTACCATATAGGAGTCCTCGGCGAGTCCTGTTCAGTGAACCCAGTCTCCACGGAGCACCCGTATACCATCTCTGATGTCAAACACCAATGGATGTGGGATCATCCATCGCCCATCATATGGGTCAAGAAGCGTATACGCTAGTCTACTCTGGAATATTGATGCTCTATCTCGATATTCCCTCGACTAGGAACAATTAAAGGATGTACTTGTGAACTACCCCGGCCCTACTAGTATGATCTCCATCATAGTCCTGGTAGTCAAGTACATATCCTAAGGGCTTTATCAACATGTGAGAGCAGGACAGTATAAATACCAATCTACATGTTAAGATAAAGGTAACCAGATAGCATACTATCATGTCGAGCAAGAAAGTCCTCTCTATATATGTCCAAGCATCCACTATAATATATATCATATGTACAATAATGGCCTCTAGGGCATACATATAACTAACACTAAAAAGGTGGCGTGTTGAGCAACGAACCCCTTTTGTTCCTCAATGTGGTAGAATAGATATCCATGTGAATTCTTTGGATATCCCACAAACTTGCAAAGAATTGATCGTACTTCGAGTTTGTCCGGATTCTGTTTTTTAATATAGGCTGGACAACCCCATATCTTAACTCATTTAAGATATGGTCTCTTTTCACTCCATATCTCATATGATATTTTAGACACAGATTTTGATGGAACTTGATTCAATAGGTGCAGCTGTCTCAAGTGCATAACTCCAAAAGGAAATAGGTAACTCAGCGGTACTCATCATAGAGCGCACCATATCTAATAGGGTGTGATTCCTCCGCTCTAATACACCATTGTGCTATGGTGTATACAGAGGATTAAGCTGAGAGAGAATCCCATTCTCTTTTAGATAATCTCGGAATTCCGTGCTTAAGTATTCACCTCCTCGATCAGATCGAAGGATTTTAATACTTTTACCCATCCGGTTCTCTACTTCGCTCCTATATTCCTTGAATTTCTCAAAAGCTTCAAATTTGTGTTTTAACAGGAACACATGTCCGAATCTTGAGAGATCATCAGTGAATGTAATGAAGTACGAAGAACCATTTCTGGCATGTGTAGACATAGGACTGCATACATCACTATGTATCAATCCCAAGAGTTAAGTAGCTCTTGCTCCGTGTCCCGTAAACGGAGTTTTGGTCATCTTTCCTTTGATAAAGGACTAACAAGTTTCATAATATGTAAATTCGAACGGTTCCAAATATGCATCCTTATGCAACTTAGCTAATATGGTCGCATTGATATGACCAATTCTACAGTGCCACAAGAAAGCTTTGTTCATTTATGAACTTTTCCTCTTGTGTGTGTTTTGTATATTTAGAACTGTATTTTGATTTAGGACGTATAAACCATTACATAACGTATCAAACCCAATCAACACTTGATTTAGGAAAATGTTCATAACATTTTTCTCTAATGCAAAGTTATATCCTTCTTTATCTAATAAAGATATGGATATTATATTGCACATCATAGATGGTACGAAATAACAGTCGTTCAAAATCAGTGTATTACCATTTAGCAATACTAGGTGATATTCGCCGAAAGTTTCGGCAGCAACAATTGCTCCATTCCCTACTCTGAGAGACATATCACCCTTTCTCAGTTCTCTACTTTTTTTAACCCTTATAATAGATTACAAATGTGGAATCCTGATCTAGTATCTAATACCCAAGACGTAGAGCAGACCGAGAAATAGTTTTCAATAACTAACACACCCGAAGAAGATACATCAGAATACTCTTTCTTCATTCGGGTTGTGTGGAAATCTTTACTTTTCCCTATCCATTTGCCAGACTTATGACAATTGTCATAAGATAAAGCGAAACCAAAGTTCCCCAGCCCAGTATAATAAGCAGGTTTGGTCAATACATCCATATTATTATCTTGATTAAGGCATGGCATAGTCGCTACGTGGAGAGAAAGAGAAGAATACATTTTAGCGTGCGCTCTTGCTAGATAAGATTGGTTATTATCTTATCCAATCAGGATGACTCCCACTGTTTTTATCAAATGTTCCTTCATACCTTAAAAGGTAAGATTAACCGGGATTAATTACACCCCATAAGTTCGCTAATCGGTCAGCTAAGCTGGTGTTGGTATTCCGAGAGAGTCTCCCCGTGTTTTCGTATGGAATTAATTAAATAACCTCTTTTCCGCATGGGCATAACTTCGTTAACACTCTTCTTAAACACCTACTGGATTGGCTTATTGTAAAGTGGAAAACCCTCCCAGGAGCAACACTTACTCGCAGTGGATATCGGGATCCACCTATCACATAGAAGGTATGCAATCTCATTGCAAATTTCAACACTTGAAATTCCCGATAATTGTTTTTACCCCATGTAGTTTATGACCTTGACAAGGTCAACAAACCATAAACCGCAAGTCATGTTCAAGCCATCATTTCGTGACTGATTTAGACCCAGCCGCACGAACCTTGATGAGGTCAACAAAACCGTACGACTGTCCTAACCTATCGCATCATCATGCGGCAGAAAAGTACTAAACAGATACCGAACACTATGCCTCGACAAACGCAGCACGAATACTAAACAATATCTATCTGAAATGATGGAGGGCTACGACTGGTTTTGAAGAAAGCCTTTAACGTAATGAACTTGATATCGTTGTCGAATCTAGTGATTTGAAAATGAGTGGTTTAAGCTCCGCTTTAAAAATCGAGTAATTTTCAAAACAAACCGAGTGGGTTGTAGCATATGCTAGTTTTTGCTAAAGAGGTCATTCCGGGTGAAGAGATCTAGGCTTTTTCCTCATCGAATGAGCTGCTGGATATTCATAATAGAATATCGCTATGCAAAGCAAGAACTAGAGCTACTTTTTTGAAAAATTTGATTCTACAACATCTTTTAGATTTCTTTTCTTTTCATTAATCTTATTAATGAATTCCCATCAATAATGTTTCCTAAACATTACAGAAGAAACGAAAATAAAACACACATATATGCCATCCACATTCACCACAGGGACCCGGGTCTTCACCGTAAGATTACTTAACTTACGACAGGACGGTGTCAGGATTAGCGCGGATGCAAAATATATATAGTGTCTACTAATATATCATATATATAAGTAGCATTCGTCTCACGCAGTTATATGATCACATCACAGAATAGAACATCAGAAGCAAATATATGAAATATAGGATATACTGGAGGTCCGTGTTTTAGATTAAGCCAGTAACGAAAAACACGGATTCTACGGTCGTGATGAATAGCCAAGCCCACACCCCTAGACCCCTACGAGTGCGGCAAGAAACCTTGCCAATTCTAAAGTTAGGCGACCGGTCTCGACTCCTTGAGATGGCCTCCAACTGGACTCTAGAACCTGGTTACTTGTGCTCTTCGCCTTGGGTCTAATGCGGTAAAGTAAATAATATATATCGAATGGAGACAACAACCTCAACCTGGAAGTGTCCCAATAAAAGAATATTACATACAATTATTTACATGAATGAAAATTGAAAAACTCTCATCTCACATAAAACCCCCGGCTATTCATTCACAGCGATCCAATATAACATATCGATAGCAACACAATAACATCACATGCCATCAACGTAAGAAAATATGTGTATCTCTAATGTCGTTATTGTATAGAAACGAGATCATAAATACTGCCACATATTATACTTATGATTGCAGAAAAGAAATGAAAAATACAATAATTAGAATCCGCAACTATAGACATCATAAACCCAGATTATCATATATTCCGAATTTCATGCCTAACCTTATATACCTTACATTTAAGTCTCGAATTGAAAACCCTTTTCAAAGATTAAGCCGGGCAATTCAACAAGATTCCTGATTGATGATTTGAAGGCCCGTCGGGAACTTTAGTAGATGGCCGCGCCCCCGAGGCCGTCAACGAAGTGGACTTAGGCGGAACACCGTGGCCGCGAGTACCCGAGTGGATGCTCTTGGCCATGGGGTTCTCTTATAGTCACTTGGTCGGGGAAAAGGGGCGTGGCTGTCTACTACTGTCTCCCGACGAGTATTCGCATACGATACGAGATTACGACGGAGTTTTGATCTAAATCCAAACTCCGTGGTAATCCATCATTTGAGACTAAAATGCGAGATTTACAAATCGATAACTAGTTTTTACAAAACTAATCAATATGGATTCCAAAAATCATATCACATAACCAAAGCAATATAGACGATATTAACATTTTGATCGATATTTCAGACAATAACAATCTACAGAGACCTCAACCACTTGAGCCTCATTAAAAATATCCAGAAATTCCAAAATGTCAAAATGAAGCAACACAAGAAATTTGGATTTCTATCCCCACAACCGCGGAACCGCGGCGAGAGCATGCTCTAGGCGGCGGATCTGCGGCCACTTAGTAGAAATATCTTCTCATATTTCTTGTGCCTCCTTAAAATACCCTGAATGATTTTCTGAGTATTCTTAATCCTGAAAAAAATGAAATTTGAAAAATTGGACAGAAACTACCAAAATTACTTGTTTAAAACGTCGATCGAACACTTTAAATTTGTCTGATCTATCCCTAAGCCTTTAACTTGGCTCTGATACCTTGAAAGTATGTCTTAACACCTCTACTAGGGTTCTATGAGTATCAAGTATGCAATTTTAAAAAATATGGGCTAAGTATACTAAACAAGAATTAAACTAGAGAATTAGGGTTTCATATTTAAGCAAAACAAGTTCTAACTAAGTGAAAAGAGTCTACTACCTTTGTAGTCTAGTCCTTCACTTCAAAAGCTCTGAGTAGTAGTCCTAGAACTCTTCTTTGACACCACTTGAAGAATGGAACGAGCTTGCTTGTAGTCTTCGTCTTCGAAGATGATCCACCTTGAGGCAACTCACGCTTAAGCTCACACTTCACTAATCAAGCTATTAGTGAAGAGAACAATCTATACTAATTTGCTAGAGTAGCGTAGATTGATGAAGTAGGAATTTTGCACACAAAAATATTTCTTTTCTTTTTCTTTTTCTCAACCGTAGAAAAAACTTGTGAGGAGAGAAAGAAGATGAACTTGGAAGTGAGAGTGTGAACCATTAGCATGAAATGAGATGAGATAAAGAGAATGATTAATATGTGTGAATAAAACAAAGAAAAGAGGTGAGTTATGGCTTCTCAAGGTTTCTCCAAGCACCTAAAGAAATGACTCATTCTCATTTTCATTTAATTCCCATATTTAAATCATTATCTTCTCATATTGATCTCTAATGTGATTCTCACATATCCTTGTTCCATATATCATCAACCATGATACAAATATATATATATATATATATATATATATATATATATATATATATCACATATATAAATATATAAAGAGAAGAAAATCTTAAGTGATCTTAATATTAGTTAATATATATATATATATATATATATATATATATATATATATATATATCAAATCATTAAAAACACTTGATTCAATAATCCGGTTATATCACATATAACCGGCTAATATTTAATATTAGTTAATATATATATATATATATATATATATATATATATATATATATATATATATAACACTTGATTCAATAATCCGGTTATATCATATATAACCCGGCTAATATCATATATATAAACATATATATATAAATCAAATCATTGAATCAACACTTGATTCAATAATCGGGTTATATCATATTTAACCCGGCTGATATAAAAAATGCTGGATTAGAATACGGTATCATATACTCGTATTTAATCAAGCTCCCGCACATATCTCCATATATGCCCTATTTCGTTTCGCTTGAGCTAGGAAACCTCTGTATAGGACTCTTAAGACTCGTCAATACGTCAGCAGTAGGTTATGATCACATTAGATACCCACAAGCCGTCAGCGGTACTAGCTGGACGTAACGACTACCCAGGTATTGAACGAATAGAAGATCAACAATCAACCTTGTCCAAACTGAAAGTTTACCCTAGCACCACCATGAGGTTTAAACTGAAAGTCGACCTTAGCACCACCATGAGGTTCAAACTGAAAGTCGACCTTAGCACCACCATGAGGTTCTAGAGGCATCAAGCAT
Organism: Agapanthus africanus; assembly: GCA_030015575.1. Lineage (NCBI taxonomy): Eukaryota > Viridiplantae > Streptophyta > Magnoliopsida > Asparagales > Amaryllidaceae > Agapanthus > Agapanthus africanus. The sequence goes on along the minus strand of JASDDO010000016.1, from coordinate 469,490,230 downwards.
GCCAAATTCTAATTTTTATTAAGTGCTAAGCTAGACTAACAAGATCTTTACTAGATTATTTGGGTATGCCTTTGTGATTTGATAAACTAAAGAGAAGAAAAGAGCATACAACCTTTGTAGTTCGAGTCCTTCTCTTCAATAGCTCCGGGTTGAAGTCTACGTGACTCTACTAGGCTCCTCTTCGAGTTGAACGAATTCATGATCTTCGCGCCAAAGACGATCCACCCGAAGTCCACTAGCTCAAGCTAACCCTTCACTAATCTCATTAGTGAAGGCAACACTCCACATCAAAATGCTAATCTAATGTGTGATGGTGAAGTAGGGGTTTAATTTGCTCACTAGGGTTTTCACAAGTTCACTAATTCATATCACATGTGAGGGTTTGAACTTTGAAGTGAGGTGAAGAAAATTATAGAGAGCAAGAGGAAGCACGAGCTCAAGAAATGGCTAAAGCAAGAAGAATGAAAATGAAGAGAGTAAACTCAAAATGGCTCTCTCTTTTCTCACTTATTCAAAATAGAAAAACATGCCATGCTACATATAATAATATATATATATATATTTATATATATCAAATATACATTAATATATATTTATATATATCAAATATGCATTTATATATATATATATATATATATATATATATATATATATAAAACAATTAGTGAGCTAATGATACTAGTTAAGATATAATTATATTACATATAATATATATTGCATTATTAAATCAACACTTGATCTAATAATCCGGTTATATCACATATAACCGACTAATATCATTAATCTGAATATCACATTATCAAACCAACACTTGATTCGATAATCCGGTTATATCAGATATAACCTGACCGACATCAGATAACTGCCAGATTATAATACGGTATCACATACTCATATTTAATCAGGCCCACGCACATATCAACATATGTGCCCTACTTCGTTTCGCTCGAACCAGGAAACTTCTGTGTGGGACTTTAAAGACTCGTCAATACGTCAGCAGTAGGTGATGATCATATCAATCGCCTACAAGCCGTCAGCGGTACTAGATGGACGTAACGGCTACCCGGGTATTGAACGATATGAAGATCAACAAGCAACCCCGTCCATACTCTCCATGAAGCCTATCAGTAACACTACCGTACAGTCCGGTCTTTTCGTCTTATATGTCGCATATCAAGTCTAGGGGTGGTAAATGTCAGGCCCCAGTAACGTGATAGGTCATGTCGATGTTTGGCCTATAACGGTTTGAGAAACTACCGATAACTCTTATCAGCAAATCTCAGCAGTAGCTCTGGCCAGGGACATCTAGTTATAGCCAATCGAGCATAGCGCAACATCAACCCCCAATACCGGGAGAGACGAAACCTCTCCTATCACTCGTTGCCTCCATGTGACTCGGGACAGTACCCAAAATCCACCTGTTTGCACGACTCCTTTGAGCAGTGGTAGGGAGGAAATCAAAGCACAGTGAGAGTCACACAAGACTCTATGACGATCTCTGGTCTATAAACTAACCTGTACCAGTGTCACCAGAAGATTGCTATCTAATGATAGGTATACTACCATATAGGAGTCCTCGGAGAGTCCTGTTCGGTGTACCCATTCTCCAATGAGCACCTGTGTACAATCTTTGATGTCACACATCAATGGTTGTGGGATTAACCATCACCCTCTAAGGGACAAGAAACGTACACACTAGTCTACACTGGAATATCGATGCCCTGGTCTCGATATTCCCACTACTAGAAACTGATTAAAGGATGTACTTGTTGACCACCCTGGCCCCACTAGTATGATCTCATCATAATCCTGGTAGTCAAGTACATATCCTAAGGGTTTTATCAACACGTGAGAGCAAGACAGTAAAGAATACTAGTCAACATGTTAAGATAAAGAGTAACCAGATAGCATACTATCATATCGAGAAAGAAAGTCTTCTATATATATGTCCAATCATCCACCATAATATACATCACATGTACAATAATGGCCTCTAGGGTATACATATTCCTAACAATCTCCCACTTGCACTAAGGACATGTGTTGTAGTATCTCATACCCTACATCCCAAAAAGTCTCTCAAACTGTATCTGGAGGAGGTCTTCATGAGTGGATTCGCTATATTGTCCTTCATGTTAACTCTCCTGATCTCGATCTCCCGGCGATCTACTATCTCCCTGATCAGGTGATACCGCCTCAGAATATGTCTGGATCTCTGATGGGACCTGGGTTCTTTGGCCAAAGCCACAACTCCATTGTTATCACAATACACAGGTATTGGATGCTCAATGGATAGAACCACACCAAGCTCAGTAATGAATTTTTTCATCCAGACAGCTTCTTTGGCAGCATCGTTGGTGTAACACCCTAGTTCGTTATACCATACTTGATTTGATTAATTTATATATTGTCTATTCTTCATTTATTGTGTTTTGGGTGCGAAGTGTGTAATTGGTATCCGTATTTGCATCCGACCCGACCCGCATGCTGGAAACCCCTCTTGATTCTTGTTTTGGATCCATCCCGGCTAGTTTTGAGGATCCGTGCACTTTCATGTTCTATATCTTACATATCTGCATTTTATCGGGCGTTACGGAATATATTGTTTGCCGTTTTTCCGGGCGTTACGAAATATATTGTTTGCCATTTTTCCGGGCGTTACGGAATAATCCTGTTACCGTGGTTTCGTGGGGAATGAACGGGGCATAGACCGATGGGTTACGATGAGGATTATATTAATTGATTTCGAAGACTTTAGAATAGATAACCAAGTAGTATAGTTTAGATTACTCACTGCACTTCACCTGCACGTATACACTTCACTGTTGCATATCCATGTTTACTGGTTATATTCATGTCATCGTTTATATTCATGCCTACATATCTCTTGTATCCTGTTCATTTATTATTGTTGATACTATGACGCACTGACATCTGGGTTCTGTATGGCCCAGATCCTCTGTCTCTTTCATAGGCTGATCAGGAGTATTTTCGCCGTCAGGCCGAGCAGTGAGGATCCTATTAGTATCTAGTTTAGTTTAATTTTAAATCCGTACTTTCATTTCTTGATGTGAGCCCGTATTTGGGACGTACTTTCCAGATGTTATTGTTTATTAGATTTATTGCTTCCGCATTTATATTTCTTGACTAGTTTATTCTGGCATATGGATATGTACTAGATAGTTTATTTTTATTTTACTGTTCTTGATATTTTATAGACAGCCATAATGTAACTTTGGAGGTGTTTCCCTCCGAATCACGGAGACGCGACCGCGTAGGTTCGTCTTGCCTGAAATTCAGGGAAGATGCTAATTGGTGCTATCCGTCCACCTCTCCGAAGATGCCAAGTTGATTTATGGCACCATGTATCGAAGGTTTAAACGGATGCGGCCGATATAGCAGACTTCGTCAGATTCCCCCTCGTTTGAGGGGTTTTTGATTGTGGGGACGCTCTTCCCTGCAGGCGCAAGCCCCTGCAGTTAATTACGCTACCGTATCGCGGTAACAACTTTCTCCTTCTCCAGATGGTCACTTCGTGTCGTGGGTGTTTGTTTTGTGTTTGGTTGCCCGTGGATTGTATACGGAGACTAAGTTATGTTGTCGCCCGTAGGGCGTGGACTAGTCCAAATCCGTATCTTTCTTAGATTTGGATTTAGGGGTTTGGGTTTAAGGATACGTTAGCCTCATTTGAGACTAAGATCAACTTAAACGTTTGTTAAGGATACACTAGTCTAATTTTAGACTAAGATCGACTTAACGGGATCGTTTAGATCCGACAAGAGAGCAATTGGGCTCTATTGTTTAGTTTAGTGACATTAAGGTCGATAATTAGTTTAAGGACATTACGGTCCATCGTTAGTGTAAAGACATCGCGGTCGAGGTTAAGGACATCATAGTCCGTGAGTTTAAGGACCCCACAGTCCGATGTTAGTTTTAAGACATCACGGTCGAGGTTAAGGACATCATAGTCCGTGAGTTTAAGGACCCTACAGTCCGATGTTAGTTTTAAGACATCACGGTCAAGGTTAAGGACATCATAGTCCATGAGTTTAAGGACCCGACAGTCCGATGTTAGTTTTAAGACATCACGGTCGAGATTAAAAACATCATAGTCCATGAGTTTAAGGACCCCACAGTCCATAGTAATGTGTGGTTGTCGGGACCCGCCACCTCTCTGACGACGTTGAGGGATTACAACGATAAATATCAAAGGAGTGAAGAGATGTACCCTTGAACCAAGGTGAGTTGGTTGAAAGAGCAGATGTGCTCAGTTCAATATAGGTTGAGGACTTATGGCCAGAATTGGGCTAAGTCCAATTAAAATATTTTAACATTTTATTTTTGTTCTGGCTATTAAGCCTTTATTTGGGCTCAGCCCCTTGAATAATGCTAGGTATTAGGCTCTGACATTTTTGTCTTTATCAGAACAGAGCATGTTCTGACAGTGTGCCACGTGGCGCGTCAGGCGCTTTGCGCCAATTAAAGAGCGCATTGCGCTAGCGCATATGAAGGTGACACGTGTTGCGCTTAGCGCTAAGCGCTGGTTCATTAGCGCATTGCGCTTTCCATTTATGAGCGCTTTGCGCTAGTCTGTTGGCGCGCCAGCGAGTGACACGTGGCACGCTTGGCGTTAAGCGCTGGTTCATTAGCGCAGTGCGCTATTTTAAAATGCGCAAAGCGCAAGTGGTGTCTATTGTTGACATGTGGCACGTTTTGGCGCTGAGCGCCGATCCAAGAAGTGCAAAGGTACAGTTCATGAGTGCAAGGCACTTTTCAATAGCGCAAAGCGCATTTGATCAATTTTAAGATTAAAGAACAAATTTATGTTCTTCTAAGGAGGCTTTGCCTCAAGATCCAAGAACAAAAGTTCTTGTTTTTATAAAAGGCTCTGCCTTTATAGATCAAAAGATCTATGAATGAAGTAAAATACTTCTTTTATTATTTTTTTTATAATTAGATCTTTTTGATCTTTTTTCTTATCATCAAAGAAGAACCTTGGTGTTTTTTCAGATCTATGATCTTTTTTAGAAGATGGTTTCATCTCTGTTATTCAAGAACATAGTTCTTTACCTTGAAAATGAAGAAAAATCTTCTTTTTTCCAAGAGCTTGCTCTTCTTTTTTTTCTCAAAGTTTTGCAGATGGTTTTTCTCTCTCTTCTTCTGTATATTTTAGACTTGAAGTCTAGGGGCCTTTATATAGGGCCAATTGGTTTGTTAAATCAGTTTTACGAGATCTTTCTCTGATTGATTTGGGAATATTTCCCACCATTGGATCTTTGATCCTAAGCCTTCTGTTTTACAGAAGATAATCTTCTTCTTTTAGTAAGATTGAAATTTTTTTCCATAACAGAATTTTAGTTCTAATTAATTAATAATTTATTATTAGTAGATCTTTTGATCTGACGGTAGGGGAATTTTTAATTCCAGCGCTGGCCCACCTTACGCTAGCGCACCTATGTTCGACATGTGGCGCGCAGCATAGAGCGCAGCGCAACTGCGCTAGCGCGCACGTGCTTGACACGTGGCGCGCAGCGCAGAGTGCTGGATCTGAAGCGTTGCTTCAACAGAGGTGTCTTTTCACCTCTTTTTTAAGTCATACTTGTATTCCCTAGAACTTTCATTTCCCATGTCTTGGAAATAGTTCCACTGTGCACAAAATTTTCTGTGCCTAGTCTTTATAACTCGAAGCAAAACTTCTTCCTTTTCTCATCTCCAAAGAACCCTCTTAATTATGGCATGTAACCGCCCACATGCCCGTCGACAACCGTGGGAAGTGCCCATCCAGGACATTGTCCCTCGTTTTGCTGCGCGCTTGGTGGATCCTTCTCTTACGGATGAGCAATGCGACGCTGCACTGTACGAGCTTTTGACTCGTGTGGGGTCTCCTCTCCCCCCACACTCTATTTGGCTTCGGATGATTCTTGTATCTGTGCTCGCTGATCTTCCTCCTCTTCCAGCAGAGATGTCCTCGGCAATGCTTGATGCTGCTGAAGACAAGATCGAGTGCTTCTTCGAGGCGCATTTGATCACTAAAGCCCTGAGGGATTGTTCTGTCCACTTGCTGAGCCAGATATGGGCTCGTCGGGTTGTTATCTCTACTTTCTCTGGGGAGTGCGGCGTTGATCGATGGATGGCTACTCCTCGGGAGGATCGCCGTTTTGACATGGTGGAGAAGACGGAGAGGGAACTGGATAATCTCCTCCTTAGCTTTGCGAACCCCTGTCCTTTTGATCCCATGTTTGGTAATCTTTTTTCAATGTAATAATAAACAAATGTTTTAATTAAGTATTTTATTATCCGTTAAGTGTTCCTTTGTTTTTTTTTCTTTGTTATGCTTATGCGTTGCATAATTTGATTTGCTATAATAAGGTGCAAGTAATTCTTATAAGGGTGAAGCGCTTCTGTGCTTTGCACGTAAGCGCCGCTTCAGCGACTTTGACTCTTTTTGTAGGCGCATTTGGTGTTAGCACTTTTTCATGAAGCCTTGCTTCGCTTTCCAATCTTAGAAACAGAGCTTTGCTCTAATTTGAGGTGCGCAGAGCGCAGCACAACTGCGCTAGCGCGCCCGTATTTGACACGTGGCGCGCGGCGTGCCTAGTGCTAGTGCACCCGTGTTTGACACGTGGCGCGCAGCGCGCCTGGCGCTGGATCTGAAGCGTTGCTTCAATTTTTGACTTTAGAATTTCAATGCAGATTTTTGCTCTGATTGGGGGAAACGGAAGCGTCGCTTCATTTCAAATCTTGGAATTTGAACAGAGCTTTAATCTGACAGGGGAAACAAATGCCCCCCACCGTTGCGCTTACGTGGCCCAAACGTGAGTGCGGCGGTGGTAGCATCTCAGTCGTTAGATCAACTTTTGGGGAGTTGAAACGGCTCTCAATGCCTATAAATAGGACCTTTGGTCTCTTAGATGATTTTCATTTTCTTCTTGAGAATTATCTCTTATTCAGAGCCTTGCTCTTCAGTTTAAAAACTTTTCAAGAGTAAAACTTTGTCAAAACTTAGGTAAGGTTTAAATTTTTTAATAAACTAGGGTTTACCCATTAGCAGAGCCTTGCTCTTCATAGATCTTTGGTCTAAAGAAAAAAAAACCTTTTAGGGTTTCATTAACAGAGCTTTGCTCTCTTCAGATCATGAATCCATAGATCTGAGGAGATCTTTTCTTGGGGCTTCTTAGCCCATGAGCAGAGCTCTGCTCTTTTAGATTTTCTTAATCTTGGATGAAGAATTCTTAAGAGTTTTTTCATGGGTCTTGAAGATCCCAGAAATCTTAATGTACAAAAATTAATTTTAATTATTTTTTGATGGATTTTTCCATCGTCATTATAGAGTCAGGCTCTTAGCATTCTCGGGGAATTTCTCTTAAATTCCCTTCATAATTGACTCTGACAGATATCATTCCTGTTTGTAGAGTATTGCTCTCAAGGAGTTTAACTCTTCGACTCTAAAGGTCGCTTATCAAATGAGATTCCCTTTTCAGGATTTTTCATAAACTAGAACTTATTAGGTGTCATAATTAAGACTTGTTGCCTATTTTTTAATAAGAATTTTCTTAATCAGTCTGTCCGCTAATTCTTGTTGATTTTCTTTTTTTTAGGAGTTATGGACGCTCATATGTATGACCTTGATGAGATCATCTCTTACGGAGACATTCGCTCACTCGGCCGTTCTCAAAATCGAGAATTCACAAACGCCCAGTGTGCCGAAATCATGAGTCGCTTGGACGCATACGATGGTCGACTGCTTCCTCGACGTTCCTCTCTCCTGAAGCTTATCGTGGGAGCGATCTGGGAAGCGCTTTCTTTATTTTGTACTGGCGTGCCACTTAAGGCATTGGATGTTGCTGAGGATAAGGTGCGCTCGGTGTATCTGATGGGCCTAATCTCAAAGAGATGGCGAGACAACCTTATCGATCTTCTGCATCAGGCTTTTCAACAGGCGGCGATACTTGCTGCCCATCGGAGGGAGGAGGACATCCGTGAGGATCCCGACGCTTGTGATCGTGAAAGAAAGCATACTAGGATGGTTCGAAAGGCCTGGAAGATTCTGGATAAGGTCACTTTCGAATTCCTCAATCTATGCCCTGGGTCTGAGGTTTTGCCATTGTAACCATCTTGATAATGTTTTTGTTCACTGCTTTCGTAATTGTAAGAACTTTTTCGCAGTATGAATGACAAATTTCTCATTTCAGCGTGTTTTATTTTATGTACTAAATCTTTTGCAAATGCATGAATGGGTATGCCTCGAACGCTTAATTAAATGCAAATCAGATGTTCTTTCTGTCGCTTTCTTCTCTTTTCTTTGTTGTTGCCATGTGATTTTAGCAAGCGCGGTCTGTAGATAGCATATAGCTGTCAGTCTTGGGCTCTTCGTAGGGCGGTGATGGCTTAAAAAACAGGGTTAGGATCTGTCACCTAAGACTTTTCAACTTTATGAGTCGTGAGGGTCTCATAAAGAATTTTCTCCCTATCGGTCGAGAGGATCCCGTAGGTGTAATTTCTCCTTAAGAATCGTGAGGATTCCCAAGTGCATTTTCTCTTGAAAGTCGTAAGGATTTCACAAGAGAATTTACTCCCTTATGAGTCGTGAGGACCCGCAAGTGATGGGTAAAGTTGTCCTTATCCGCATTTCACGGAGTCAGGGGTTGCTCTGGATGCTTCTTACGGGTTCACTGCCATGTTTGGCGAGGACCAGGCTCTGCTCTGGACGTTTTCCAGGATACCGTAGTTTAAAGACATCGCGGTCGAGGTTAAGGACATCATAGTCCGTGGATTTAAGGACTCCACAGTCCGTTGTTAGTTTTAAGATATTACGGTCGAGGTTAAGGACATCATAGTCCATGAGTTTAAGGACCTCACAGTCCAATGTTAGTTTAAAGACATTGCGGTCGAGGTTAAGGACATCATAGTCCATGAGTTTAAGGACCTCACAGTCCAATATTAGTTTTAAGACATCACGGTCGAGATTAAGGACATCATAGTCTATGAGTTTAAGGACCTCATAGTCCAATTTTTTCTTTGGATGCTTCCCATGGGTTCACTGCCGTGTTTGGCGAGGACCAGGCTCCGCTCTGGATGCTTCACACGGGGTCATTGCCGTGCTCTGCGAGGACCAGGATCCGCTCTGGACGTTTTCCACGGGGTCAGGAGTGACATAATCCGCGTTCCACGTAGCCAGGAATTTTGCTCTAGATATTTCCCACGGGTTCACTGCCGTGTTTGGCTAGGACTAGGCTCCGCTCTGGATGCTTCACACGGGTTCACTGCCGTGCTCTGCGAGGACCAGGATCCGCTCTGGACGTTTTCCACGGGGTCAGGAGTGACATAATCCGCGTTCTACGTAGCCAGGAATTTTGCTCTGGATGCTTCCCACGGGTTCACTGCCGTGTTCGGCGAGGAACAGGCTCCGCTCTGGATGCTTCACACGGGTTCACTGCCGTGCTCTGCGAGGACCAGGATCCGCTCTGGACGTTTTCCATGGGGTCAGGAGTGACATAATCCGCGTTCTACGTAGCCAGGAATTTTGCTCTGGATGCTTCCCATGGGTTCACTGCCATGTTCGGTGAGGACCAGGCTCCGCTCTGAATGCTTCACACGGGTTCACTGCCATGCTCTGCGAGGACCAGGATCCGCTCTAGACGTTTTCTACGGGGTCTGGAGTGACATAATCCGCGTTCCACGTAGCCAGGAATTTTTCTCTGGATGCTTCCCACGGGTTCACTGCCGTGTTCGGTGAGGTCCAGGCTCCGCTCTAGATGCTTCACATGGGTTCACTGCCGTGCTCTGCGAGGACCAGGATCCGCTTTGGATGTTTTCCACGGGGTCAGGAGTGACATAATCCGCGTTCCACGTAGCCAGGAATTTTGCTCTGGATGCTTCCCACGGGTTCACTGCCGTGTTTGGCGAGGACCAGGCTCTGCTCTGGATGCTTCATACGGGTTCACTGCCGTACTCTGTGAGGATCAGGATCCGCTCTGAACATTTTCCACGGGGTCAGGAGTGACATAATCCGCATTCCATGTAGCCAAGAATTTTGCTCTAGATACTTCCCACGGGTTCACTGCCGTGTTCGGCGAGGACTAGGCTCCGCTCTGGACGTTTTCCACGCGGTCAGGAGTGACATAATCCGCGTTCCACGTAGCCAGAAAGGGTTGACTTTATCCGCATTTCACGGAGTCGGAGTTTGACACTCGGTCATCTGTACACCGCCGAGTTATGGAACTGGGAGTTTCCGCTGTTCCGCTTTGCTTGATGTTGTGTCTGTTGTAATAAGACGAATGTTGAGATGATCTCCAGGCTATCTGTGAACCGTCGAGATTTGGCTTCTTCTTCTGATGAAACCTGGGGAGGAGGAGTGTGATTCCTTCTTTGTTTGCGCCCCTGGATTGTATACAGGGACTGATGTGATATCACCTGTAGGGCATAAATTTCATTCATTCATTTTTTTTATTTCTTTCCGGGATACTCTATCATTTCAGCTTTTATATCGCGAAGGTCGCGATTGCCCCATCATTTCGGCTATTTTTCGCGGTGCCCAATCATTTCGGCTATTTATTTTATTTTTACTCGCTGCTTTTTATTGCGAGTTTCCCAATCATTTCGGCTATTTTGCATGCATACATTTTTACTTGCTGATTTTGTTGCAAGGTGCCCCATCATTTCGGCTATTTCGTATGCATGTGTGGCTCGCTAGCTTTTTTCCGCCAGCTTGGGATTAGACACCGATTTCGGCATCAGCACAGCTACAACTGGGGTATTGCCAGGAGCGAATCATCATTTGCCTCTGTCGATGTCAGACAAAGGTGGCTTAGTAAACAGGGTTAAGATCCTGTCGACTAAGGCTTTTGACTTCATGAGCCGTAAGGGTCTCATAAAGGTATTTCTCCCTACAAGTCGTGATGATCTCATAGGTGCGCTTTCTCCTTAAGGATCGTGAGGATTCCTAAGTGCATGTTCTCCTGTAAGTCGTAAGGATCTTACAAGAAAGTTTTCTCCTTATAAGTCGAGAGGACTCACAAGGGTTGTTCACCGTGCGAACATATCCCTAGTCACGGATGAGACTTTGTTAGGGAAATGTTTATTCGCGCCCGTGGATTGTATGCAAGGGTCAGCATTGAGCCGCTTGTAGGACAGTATTGGAGGTTATGGGGGCTACTTAAGAACAGGTTCAAATCCCTGTAGCTTAAGACTTTTGAATCTTATGAGCCGTGAGGGTCTCATAAGAGGGTTCTCCTTACGAGTCGTGAGGATCTCGTAAGTGTAATTTCTCCTTAGGAATCATTAGGATTCTTAAGTATGTTGCTCCCTTATGAGTCGTAAGGATCTCACGCAGGTGGTTTCTCCTTACAAAGTTGAGAGGACCTTGCAAGTGTCTTTTAACGAGCTTGCGCCCTTTCGGGTTTTCACAAACACTCGCCGGTAGCCCTGCTGTTTTTACTCACGGAGCCCTTTCGGGTTTTCATCCGTGCCCATTTTGCTTATGGACATACCGTTTTCTTTTTTCTTCTCTTTTTTTTATTCTAACGAGGTTGCGCCCTTTCGGGTTTTCACAAAACTCGCCGATAGCCCTGCTGTTTGTACTCACGGAGACCTTTCGGGTTTTCATCCGTGCCCATTTTACTTATAGACATACCGTTTTTCTTTCTTTTTCTTTCTTTTTCTTTTTTTCTTGTATCAGCTTTGGGATGCTGATATCCACCGTAATTTATCGACATCTCGGTCAACAGCTAGTTTTAGGACATAGTGGTCCGTTGTTAGTTTAGGGACGTTTCGGTCCGTTGTTAGTTTAAGGACGTTTCGGTCCGCTGTTAGTTTAAGGACGTTTCGGTCCGTAGTAAAGAAAGCCGGTTACCACTTACAGAGTTTAAGCTTAGGAAGATAGCGAGTGGACATAGTCATTGTCATCTATCATTGAACTAGGCCATGACTCGTCAGGCATAGTACTTTTTTAAGAAGCGACTATTTATTGGTCTGAAGGGCCTTTCGCCATGCATGTCCATGAGTAGATAGGCTCCACCCTGGTAGACCTTGTCTATGATGTACGGGCCTTCATAGTTCGGCTCGAATTTCCCTCGTTTAGCACGATTAGGGATCATAGGTCTTTTGACTACTAGCATGAGTTCGCCTTGGCGGAATGTTCTCGGCCTGGTCAATCTTTCATATGAGCGCGTCATCTTTGCTTTATAAGCCTCCAGATTTTGTTGCGCTACGAGCCGGGTTTCATCAAGGGCATCGAGCTTCTCAAGCCGAAGGTGAGCGTTCTCTTCGTCTGTCAGCTCATAATGGACTGCCACTCGTAGAGAGGGTAGCTCTATCTCGAGGGGGAGTACCGTTTCTATACCAAATACCAATGCGTATGGAGTTGTGTTCGTGGCCGTCTTGAACGTAGTTCGATATGCCCAGAGAGCTTCATGCAGTCTCTCGTACCAGTCCTTCTTATTTCGGGACACCGTCTTTTTCACGATCTTCGTCAAGGTCTTGTTGAAAGCCTCAGCTAGACCGTTAGCTCGGAGATTATAAACTGAGGAGTATCTCCAGTCTATGTTGTGCTGTTATGCGAAGCGGCTAATCTTGTGGCATCTGTAGGCTGGCCCGTTATCGGAGATGATCCGTCTCGGAGTTCCAAACCGATAAATGACATGCGTCTTGAAGAAATGGAGGATTCTTCGTCTTCACTTCTCTCAGCGGTACTGCTTCTGTCCATTTGGAGAAGTAATCAGTTGTCGCCAAAATGAATCGATGTCCTCTGGACGATGCTGGTTCGATGGGGCCGATTATGTCAGTCCCCCACATTTCGAACGGCCAGCTAGCTACCGTTGGATGTAGAGGATTTGGATGCTGTTGGATAAAGTCCCCATGGATCTTTCATGAGTGGCATTACTTCGCATACTCAAGGCAGTCCCGGATCATCGTGGGCCAATAATAACCCATCCGCTTGATCTTCAGCTTCATTTTCGGCCCGGCTTGGTGAGAACCGCAGAGTCCGTCATGAGTTTCTTGGACGACTCTTTTTGCTTCTTCAAGTCCCAGGCATCTTAGCCATAGGGAATCAAATGACCTCTTGTACAGAGTATCATTGACGAAAGCAAAAGATGGGGCTCGCTTCATGAGCTGATGTTTTGAAGACGCATCTTCATGTGTTCGACGGGATTTGAAGTAGTCTATAAAGACTTCTCTCCAATCCTCAACCTTTTCTCGGTCTTTTACTTGTAGAGCCATTTGCTCGGTCGCTCCCTTTTCCTCGGACGACTCCGGAGATATTTCTACCGGTGCAAGAACCCGACGGTTTTGTACCATGATTCTTACGTCATCGAGGTTCTCGTCGGCCAATTCTTTAGCAAGCTTGGCTAATGCATCTGCTTTGCTATTTTCCGCACGCGGTATGCTTTCAAAGGTGCAGGAAGGAATTTGAGTCAGCAGCTGTTGCACTCTCTCGCCGTATTTCACCAACTTTGGTTTGCACGTTTGGTAGTCGCAATTTACTTGACTAACAACCAGCTGGGAGTCTCCGTATATGAGAAGGTCTTCAATCCCCATGTCGATGGCGATCTCGAGGCCTGCTATCAAAGCTTCATATTCGGCTTCATTGTTTGTCCTCGGCTCTGTTAAGGAGAAAGCAAAGCGCATTATCCCTCCTTGTGGAGTTATGAAGATGAGGCCTACCCCCGATTTGATTATAGGGGTGCTTTGTTTGCGCTTCTTCATGGAAGACGCTCCATCAAAATAAAGTTCCCATAAGGTATCACCGCCATAGATCGCATCAAACGCATGTTCGTCTGGCAGTTTGCAATTCAAAGGGGAATCGGCCGGTATCGGATGCTCAGTGAGGAAGTCGGCGATGGCCTGGCCTTTCACTGCCTTAATAGGTTGATAAGTTATTGAGAACTCCATCAGGAGCAAGGCCCATTTAGCGAGCCGACCTGTCAATATGGCCTTTGACATCAAATATTTGAGAGGGTCCACCTTCTATATGAGACGGACTTCATGCGCCAATGCATAGTGCCTGAGTTTCGTTATCGTGAAGATCAACTCCAGGCAGTGTTTTTCGATGGGAGAATATTTGCTTTCTGCTCCCAAGAGAACTCGACTCAAGTAGTAGAGAGCTCTTTCTTTCCCTTGGTCGTTCTCTTGTGCCCACTGCGTGCCTAAAGAACCTTCGAGGGCTGTCGTATACGGGATGTAGCGTCTTGAAAAGTCGTTTTGGAGTTTTCCTGAAAATCGGTGAAAATTCGGTATTTTTCCGAAAACCGTCTTTTTTGTTATTTTGCAGTTTAGGACTAATTATACCTAATTTGGATAGGTAATTGCTAGTTTTTAGTAGCAAATGAGTTAATTATGAAATTCTGGTCGTTTAAAATTTTTCCCTAATTTTTCAATTTTTTAATATTATTTTAAGCCGGTAAGAAAATACATTAAATTAGCGATAAATAAAAATTTAAATGGGCTAAATTTAAGATTTAAAATCATGTTAATTAAAATCTAGTTGTAATATAAATTTTTAGTATTTTATTTTGATTTTTAACTAATTTTTATTATAGAAAACGAAATTTATTGAATTTAAGCTAAAACTTGCAATTTTGGACTTGTAGGGGGTCTTTTTGCATAAAATTTTTGTTCACTCTCTCTCACACACCCTCACATTCCCTAGGCCGGCCCATCACAGTAGGAAATCCCATCTTATTTTTTTTGGTTTCAATTCTTGTGGTGAAATGTATTTGGAGGATTAAAATATATTAATTTGGAGGTGGGTTGTACTTTGATATATGAGGGTTTGACTTGGAAAAAAATTTCCACAACTCCCCACTCCTCACCCCACTCCCTCCTCTGCTGGAAAACTGCAGCCACTCCCCCTCCAATTTCCCCTTCTCTTTTCCTTCCAAAAATTCATCAAAATCCATCAAAATCCATCAAAAATCAACAATTTCCTTTACAATTTCAAAGCAAAACCTTATTCCCTCTCTTCTCAAACCCAAATTGGCTCAAATCTTGGAGAAAGATGGCATCTTGGAAGGCTTTAGCATCATAGGGTTTGAACTTTTGAGGTGTAACTCTAATCAAATGGTTACATTGTTGCTTAAGTGTGCTAAATAGAACTTGAAAATTTGTTTAGTGTTAAATTTAGTGTTAGTTTCATTCTAGATTTTTAAAAAAAGTTAATGGTTGAATTAAACTAGGGTTTCTTGAAACCATGTTTTAGTCAATTAAATCTTTTTAATTAACCTAGTTGTTTACTTAACCAATTTATATGGTTACTTTGCTTAAGTGGCTTCATATTAGGCTAATCTATGTTAAACTTGTGTGAAATTTTCATTAAGATTGCTAATTACCAAAATCAAGAAAGGTTTTTGTATGGAATGTGGGTTTTGATGCATGGTAAAGGGGTTAATTTAATTGTAGTGGCTTTCTAATGGTTTAATTTGGATATTTGTGTGATAATGTGTGCACTTTGTCGCTAATTGTCGATGTTTGCACCAATTTTGCAATTTCTAGCTTACTAGGTTTTATGTAAATTGTTGTGACGAATTAATTGGGATATCTAGATTATATTGTTGGCATATCCTATGACATTTAGGATGTGTGAGTGCGGATTTTTGAGTAATCGGGTTTTAGTTTTTCCGGGCGACCAAATCGGCGATTTTTGCAGTTTTTGCGATTTTCGCGTGTGTTCCGCGCACCTTGTGCACGTTGTACCTACCTTGTGAACGTTAGTGTTTTCGTTTGGGTATTGCGTTGTTCTTGATTTGTAACCTTATGTTTGTATTGATGTAAATTCCAGGTTCGGTCACGGAGACGTCAGACGCGGCACGAAAGGGGAAAGCGGTGATTGGACGTGACTAGCTAGGGATTCCGGTGAGTAGATGTAACATCTACGGGGGACTATCGTTGGATGGCGCAAGCCGCCCGAGAGTTTTAGTAGCTTAAAAGATTCTTAGTGATGTTAGTAATTAGGGGTGTAATACTTATATGATTATTTGCTGCATCCATGCCTTATATTGACATACATATGCGAACCCTTTTTATAGGACACCTGCACCATTGCCAGGGTTTTTATATGCAGCACGAGCACTATTCATGCTTACACACACGCCCTGGTAATTGCCATGCCACCACACTAGATAACCTATAATTTGAAACCTTTTACTAATTGATGTTTAAACCTGTGCTATTGCCTTTAATTCCTTAAAATGAAATTGTAGGATTGCTATTCATGTGCATGTACCTCATCATATTATTTGTTCATGCCTAGTCTATTAATCATACATCCTAGCTTAATTATTGATACCATATACATTCATCACCATTGATATATGCACTTATGAGGATTTCTTGAGATTTTATGATATTTCTGGATTTCGGGGGAAAGTCGCAAAAATTTCTAAACTTATTATGTTTTTAAAATATGTAATTGCGGTTTTCTAGTGATGTAAAGTGTCGTCCACCATGAGTTTGCTGTGGTTTTCGAGATCCGTGTCGAGGAGTGGAGGAACCGTCACGGGTACATGGTGGGCCCGGTATGGTATCCCGGGGCAAGATGAATGTGGTGTTGACGTTGAGCCTGGCAGGGGACGGATTACCTACCGGTGACTGTTTGGCACGGCGGATATCCAGAGGATACCGACCGTGGCCGCGAGATGATGAGATTTTGATATTGAGCTGGGTCAGCCGGATGGCTGAGGCCAGAGATACTATGACATGGATATATGAGATTTGTGATAGTTTTGAGGTGTCGTTGCTGGACACAGGTTCTTGTTGATTCTATTGGTATTGTGCTGGTATTTCAAAAGAGATTCTTAAAGGGAAAAACATGATTTCTTATACTTACACATTCAGATCACGAGTTGACTCGCATTGCATTCATACCTGCTAGTATATTCATATTGCATACATACTTGCCATTATGTCCTGCCTTACCAGTATTTAGATGCTAGGATGCTTGTGTGCATGCATACGATAGCCTGTGTAGATATTATTTATTACTCACGAGTTGGCAACTCACCCCCGTTGTGCCATAACCTTTTGCAGGTCCGCTCCGTCAGTGCAGTAGCGGCGGGCGCTCTTGTTTCTTTTGCCTGGACTCGAGGTTTTGCTCTTAGGTGGGTTATATCATTATTTTTGTACCACCTTGTATATTCTTGTATCTAGTGTACTCTATCTACTGTATCTACCAGTATTATTGTATATTGACCTAGAGTTGAGACTGTGAGGTTTGTGGACTTTTATGCTGTATTTTGGGGTCGAGCTCACTTGAGTCGACATGCTGTTTTTCTTATGCTTCATTATGATTATTTCGCATGTTGTTGCTTTATATTGCGTGGGATTTATGACCGCCTTGTGGCGAAGAGCTAGCTCCCGCTTGGGGATGCCTTATTTGTTGGATTCATATATATTCTTGTTGTACCCATTTTGGGGGCCAGTATTTACAAAGGAGACTCTGCCGAAATTTTCGGAAAAATTTGTATTGTTTTAAAAAGGGTTTTACATGACTTATTTGATAAAACTCGCTTTCAACTGATTGGGTTTTCTTCACTCTTTTGCTTATTTGGTTTTGGTTTTCTGGGCTTTGGCTTACTTATTTTACGGACGTCTCGAGACGTTTCGTAAACTTAAGTGCCAGTCACGTTCCGTACCTTGCGGGTCGTGACAAAGTTGGTATCAGAGCGATAGGTTTTACCTTTTTGAGTGTAGGATGACCCTTGGTAGATGGAGTAAGTGACTTAAGCAGGATAACGTAGCGTGCGTATGTCCGCGGCATACTTGCGATACGGTACTCCGCCTAAGTGACTTTAGGATACTTGCTTGAAATTCCTTCTTCAATTCCGTGTATCCTATGATTCTATTGCACTGTTCTTATTATCCGTTTTCCTGTAACAGCCACTATGCCGCCGAAGGCTACGAGGGCACAGAGGGCTGCCGCCCGAGACGAGATTCGAGCTGGCTCGTCCGAGACTAGGACTGAGCAGGGTGGTATGCCTACGCCGCAGGGACAGACCGATCCACCTTCCCCAGGCCGTATGGATAGGCTCGAGACTTGTATGGAGGAGTTGCGACAGATGATGGGGGGCATGCAGGAGCTACGTCAGATGGTAGGATCCCTAGTTGCAGCCATTCGTACACCGAGGCCGGATGACGTACCTACTACATCACAGACGACCATGATACCTGCCCCCACTACTACCACCGTGGCCATTCCGGTTTCGCTACAGGATTTCATGAGGCTGAGACCTCCAGTATTCACCGGCACCGAGGCAGCGGAGGACCCACAGACGTTCCTTGACAGTTTAGCCAGGATCTGCCGTTCGCTGAGATGTTCGGATGATCGATGGGTAGAGCTTGCGAGTTTCCGACTAGAGGGTCTCGCGCAGACATGGTGGGAGTCAGTCTTGAGAGGTCGAGCTGCAGGTCTACCGCCTATGACTTGGGCCGAGTTTACAGCGGTCTTTCTAGCTCGTTTCCTCCCAGAGAGCGTTCGTGATGCCAGAGCTCGTAGCTTCGAGGCCTTAGTCAAGACACCTGGGATGACGGTGTCTGAGTATGACATCCAGTTTACACAGTTATCCCGATATGCTCAGTATTTGGTGGATACCGAAGAGAAGATGGTGAAGAGGTTTGTACAGGGACTTGATGCCCAGCTATATCTTGCCATTGGCGCCCAACACTACGATACTTATTCAGCTGCTATGGATACGGCATTACGGATGGAGGCACGCATATCATAGACTTCGGCCGTTTCTGGGCCGAAGAGGATTCGCACCGATATACCGTCTCAGAGGCAGCGCGCCAGATTCTTTCCGAGAGATAGGCCTGGCAGAGGATTTGGACGGGGACAGTTATATGGTTCTTATCCCCAGGGGCAGCAGCCGTCGCCAGGGTGTTTTGGGTGCGGGAGTCTGCACCATCTTGTCAGAGACTGTCCGGCGAGACGATAGGGAGCAGCGACAGTTCCGCATGTGACCCTACCACCATCACCACCCCCTCCTCAGAGAGCCCTACTTCCTACCACCGGCGATGCTCCACGCCAGTTAGGTGCACCCAGAGGCCGTGGACGCGGTGGTCCTGTTCAGAGAGGACGAGGAGGCAGAGGCCGAGGTCGAGGTCAGCCCGCTATCGGTGGAGGACAGGCCCGAGTATTTGCTTTGACACCGCAGGATGCGCAGGCATCCAATGCCGTTGTGACAGGTACCTTGCCAGTTTGCTCTTTTGACGCACGGGTATTATTTGACCCAGGTTCCACACATTCGTATGTCTCTACACACTTTGCACCGATGTTGGGCCGTGAGTCGTCGTCGTTAGATCATCCGCTTGTTGTTGTTACTCCGGTAGGCGAGTCGTTTGTCGCTCGTTTTGTATTTCGTTTGTGTTCCGTTCGTATCGGGGAGAGGGATTCATCGGTTGATTTGAATCTCCTCGATATGTTGGACTTTGATGTGCTTCTGGGCATGGATTGGCTAGCCACTTGTTATGCTTCGGTGGACTGCCGTGAGAAGGCAGTCATATTTAGCTTTCCGGGAGAGCCAGTCCTTGTTGTTCAGGGAGACCGCAGCGTCACCCTTCCCAGCTTGATTTCGTCTCTTCGCGCTGGTCAGCTCTTGCGGAAGGGATGTCAGGGATTCTTAGCATTTATTTGTGATACTCGAGCTGCAGAGGTCCTGTTGGACCGGGTCCCGATTGTCTGTGAGTTCCCTGATGTTTTCCCTGATGAGCTACCTGGGCTACCACCTGAGCGCGATGTTGAGTTTTGCATTGATTTGATTCCCGGTTCGGGGCCTATTTCTATACCGCCTTATCGGATGGCCCCGGCCGAGCTTCGAGAGCTGAAGGATCAGTTGCAAGATTTGTTAGATAAGGGGCTTATTCGACCTAGTGTTTCTCCGTAGGGTGCTCCGGTCCTGTTTGTCAAGAAGAAGGATGGAAGTTTGCGCTTATGCATCGACTATCGCCAGCTGAACAAAGTTACCGTTCGGAACAGATATCCGTTGCCACGCATTGATGATTTGTTCGACCAGCTTCAGGGTGCGGGGTATTTTTCAAGGATCGACTTACGATCAGGATACCACCAGCTGCGAGTCCGACAGGAGGATATACCGAAGACAGCCTTCCGCACACGCTATGGCCACTACG
Source organism: Agapanthus africanus (assembly GCA_030015575.1). NCBI lineage: Eukaryota > Viridiplantae > Streptophyta > Magnoliopsida > Asparagales > Amaryllidaceae > Agapanthus > Agapanthus africanus. Next base: position 469,470,112 of record JASDDO010000016.1, on the reverse strand, counting down.
AGTTTTTGGTGATGTCGTTCGGACTCACCAACGCCCCAGCAGCATTCATGGATTTGATGAACCGTACATTCAGGCCGTATCTTGACTTGTTCATCATCGTGTTTATCGACGATATCTTGGTGTACTCCTGGAGCAGAGAGGAGCACGAGCAGCACTTACAGATTACGTTACAGACTCTGAGGGAGCACCAGCTGTTTGCAAAGTTCTCCAAGTGTGCATTCTGGCTGGACAGCGTCGGATTCTTGGGTCACGTGGTTACGAGAGACAGCATATGTGTGGACCCGAAGAAGATTGAGGCTGTTCAGCAGCGGCCCCGACCTACATCGGTTACTGAGATTCGTAGTTTTCTAGGCCTGGCAGGCTACTACAGGCGTTTTGTTCAGGACTTTTCCCGTATAGCTGCACCTTTGACCGGTTTGACCCGGAAGGGAGTTCCTTTCGTTTGGACAGAGGAGTGCGAGCGCAGTTTTCAGCAGCTACGGACTTGTTTGACTACGGCGCCGGTATTATCTTTGCCTTCGGGATCAGGCGGATTTGTGGTCTACTGTGATGCTTCGCGAGTGGGATTAGGATGCGTATTGATGCAGCATGGCCGGGTGATCGCTTATGCTTCTCGGCAGTTGAAGAGGCACGAACAGAACTACCCCACTCACGATTTGGAGATGGCTGCAGTGGTCTTTGCACTGAAGATTTGGCGACATTACCTATACGGCGAGTCGTGTCAGATATTCACCGATCACAAGAGCTTAAAGTACATATTTCAGCAGCGAGACCTGAATCTCAGACAGCGTCGTTGGATGGAGTTGGTGAAAGACTACGACTGCGAGATCTTATATCACCCAGGCAAGGCGAATGTAGTGGCAGATGCGTTGAGTAGGAGGCCCGGGGGTAGTCTATGCTTTTTGCGCGCAGTGCAGAGGCAGTCGTCAGCAGATTGGCAGATGTTATGCGACAGCCGAGTTGAGTTCGAGTTCACTCAGACAGGGGGACAGCTCGCGCATATTCGTGCACGCCCACAGTTGCTTGACCGTATATATGAGGCACAGCGCAGTGACGACCGTTGCTCAGAGATCATGGCACAGATGGGACAGGGCAGATTTTCCGAGTTCGTGATTGACGATCAGGGGATTTTACGCTATGGATCTAGACTGTGCGTACCAGATGCTGATGGATTACGGCGCGACATTCTTGAGGAGGCACACCGATCAGTGTATAGTGTCCATCCCGGTTCCACCAAGATGTACCATGATATGAGAGAGACCTACTGGTGGGACAGGATGAAGAGGGACATTGCGGAGTTTGTATCGAGATGCCTGACTTGTCAGCAAGTCAAGGCCGAGCACCAGAGGCCCGCAGGATAGCTGCAGCCGTTACCCATTCCGGAGTGGAAATGGGAGCAGATTTCGATGGATTTCGTCTGGGTGAGAGACCTCGTTGGCTTGCTCGGGGTGTTTAGACTCCGGAAGTGTAATCATTTGATGTCTTATGGCGAGATCAAGTATCTTCCGTGTTTTGCTCTGAGGAAAAGAGTATGGTCAACTCATCTTCTTCATAAGGGACGAATCCGGTCCGCTCGATTCCCGATCGCGTGGCTTCTTGGTCCCGCTTTGTCTCTATCGATCTCCCTTCCCGTTCTTTGGTTTGTTTCTGCCTCTACGTCGGGACTTTTGCACAACGGGTTGACAGGGAGGAGCATTTTCATCTTTCGCAGCCTGTTGAAGAAGGCGTTGCGTCCTGGTTTTCTCGTAGATGGCCATTTCGCGATTATGGTCGTCTCGAACCTTTTGACCTGCTTCCCTTATAAGCTTGTCCATTTGTTCTTCGAACGACGGACTGGGCACTTTCATGGCGGGAGTTCTTTCTGGTTCAGGGTTAGCATCTTCCTACAGAGCATCTCCTTCTTCATCAAAGTCATGTATGACGTAGCAGTCGCGGGATTGCTCCCATTTCTTGGACCGAACATATCCAAGCCCGGTCATTTCCATTCTCCCATTGGGCAACTTGCGCTGAGTTCCGACAACGTTCCAGATCCTGTTATAGAATCGCGCTTGTCGCGTAGTTTGTTTAAAAGGTACGCCTTGGCGCCTTAACAGCCTTTTTAGTCCGTTCATGTAATATCTGGGAAAATGGATGGGCTAGAGCCTGTCAAGTGTAGAATCCGTGCCGTGCCAGATTTCTTTCTCCATTTTGGTTTCCCCGGATTGGTAGAATATGATCGCCTTTTCGCCTTCTCGCATGGGAGGGACATAGAATGTCTGCAGCTCTTCCACACTGTAGGTATCAAGCGCGTCTAGTTCTTTATAATGCTTGGGTGGCACCATGGCAACTTGCAGACTTTGCTCTTTATCAGCGAATGTTTGTATTGAAGGCCGAGCAGAGAATATAGCATGGACCTCATCTTCCAAGTCGCTGCCAAAGATCAACATAGGAGCGGACGGTCCCGGCTTGTTATACCGGGGTGGACCTGAATAAACTATCTCTTCCTCTTCTTCAGTATCACTCCCGAAGACCGGAATGGTGGTGATAGTTTTGTTCTCCGGTTTGTGACATCTCTCCGTGTCCTCGAAATCTGGCAAGAAGTATTTTGCATCTTCTTACTTGCGGACTTCGTTCACGGAGAATGGGTTCAACTCTCTTGTTACGGTATACTCGAGACCATCCTTAAAGTATTTCATACACTGATGTTGTGTAGAAGAGATGATGTTGTACTCGTGTAACCAAGGCCGGCCGAGCAAAGCGTTATAGCATGTCTTGGCGTCAATGACGTGAAATTTAATATCCGTGACAAGTAGCCCGAATCGTAACGTCAGTATCACAGACCCGAGAGTCCGCGATGACTGGGAGTCAAAACCGGAGATGGTGATTTTATCACGAGCGAGGTGCTGGACGCTCATGCAGATTTCCTTCAACACTCGTACGTTGAGAAGATTGACGGAAGACTCATTGTCGACCAGGATTTTGCCTATCTTGATATCGTGGCAGTATCCTGAGACATAGAGGGGACGGTTGTGCTTGCACGTCCCAAGGAGGAGGTCTTCATCGCCGAAGGTGATATCGGCTGTGTGTACTTCCTCCAGCTCGTCCTTCATCTTTTCTTCGGCGAGGGAAGCTTGGAATCGCTCTGGCTCTTGTAGCGCCTTGATCAATGAATCTCTTGCTTCTTTTTATAGTAAAAGGGCGTCGAGAATGCTGAGCCGCGAGGGTAACTTCCTCAAGTGTGCTAGAACATTATAGTCCACCTTACTTTTCTTTGGAGGGTCCTTGGCTGTCAGCTCTTTGACGGCTTGGTCATCAAGGACGATATCCTCAGGGATCTTTTCTTTTCCCTTGTCTTTTCTATTTGACCCTCTGTTCGAGGGCCCAAGGTTCTTTTCGGGTAGCGTGCGATTGCACAGCTGAATGTTTTCACAGGCCTTCGGTTCCTCCACTTTTCCCAAGGTGGACTCTTTAAAGAGAGGACCGAAAGCCATTTCTTTGTCAGAGTCTCTCCCGAATGTGAGAACTTGCGATCCCTCGGCGTTGACCATGCGACAGCTGCCGGTGGTTCTTTTATGCTCCCTGGTCGTATTCCCTTGCTCCCGACGAGTCTTGTGTTTCATCCGTTTGAAATGTTGTCGGTGAGCAACATATCCCTGCCACCATCTTTTAAAAGCGTCGCACTCTTTGGTAGGGTGTGAAATCTTTCGATGATATAAGCAGTAGCTAGGGTGTGTTTCTATTTCACCAAGGGCGTTCGCTTCGGAGGGTGGTATCTTCATCCCCATTGATATGGCTTTGGCGAACTTTTTCCTCGTCTTGAACTTGCTTTTATTCGTGGTGGATGTACCTTGATCTGGCAGGGGTATTTCACCCCTTTCATCCAGTCGCCATCGTTTGGCCTTTTCAAATATGGCCATTTCACGCTCCCGATCAGCTTTGCTTTTCGGAAGAGCTTCGTTTAGGAATGCGTCGATCATCTCGTCTGATGGCCCTAGAAGTTCCGGTTCAGGCCCTGCCCCCAGTCTCTTGGTGCAAAGGGCTTTTTCATCGTTTATTGATGAGTGAGAGATCACATGGCAACTTGCTACGCAATCCTCAGATTCATCCGACGAGTCTTCTCCATCATCTCCGTCTTCAAGGACGTGGCCGAGAAACTCTTGGAGCGTGATTGGAGTCCGCGCCTTCTGGTTATACTCTTCCAGCGCGACGATTTGTTTCTACAGGTCCGTGTGCTTATCGCCAGGCTTCACGGGCTTTTTGGATTTCTTCTTCTTCTTTGAAGATTTTTACGGCTGGGTGTGAGTGCCTTGGCTATCACCACCAATTTTTAGAGTTGGGCGCAGCTTCAGCATCCTTTCGATGATCTGAGGTTCCAGCGGATTCTTCCACCTGATCACTGGGCATGTCTAGAGATTGTTTAGCATTCTTTTGGTTTTGGCTGAAAGAGCGACCTCCCATGGGACTTCTTCAACAAAAGAGCACGATGCCCCCAGTGTGTCCGTCTTCTTAGGAGTGTGCGGTTGTGGTGGGCTTACTTTCCACTTCTCAGACAACTCAAACTTGCCTTGTTGGTACTGATCCTCGATCCATCCCTTAAAGATGAAGCAATCTTCGATTGGATGGCTTACTGTTTGGTGGTAAGGGCAATAATTGGGACTATTTGCTTCGCCGGGTTGCAATGGTCGCCTTGGATTCGGCAGATTGATAAGCCGGTTGTGCATCGCCAGCTCGAAGAGTCTCTTCGTTTTGTCCCGCGGGAATGAGTAAGGGCGCTTCATTTCTCATTATAATAGCGTCGTCTCTCTTCCAATTGATCCGTTAGTCTTGGAGCACTGGGCTGCTGTTGAATATTCGCAACGAAGGTCGCCTTCCCTTTACCTTTTTCGTTTCGCGGCTCCGGTTTCGGAGGAGATGGTCTATGCCCCATCTGGTCCATTTGGGCTAGCTTGTCGATTAAAGCTTGGAACATGGCTGGTTTGAAGAACATCATGAACTGTGAAATAGTTGCATGAGGGTCTAGAGTGCCCACGAACATGCCCACTGCTGGTGCTTCCTCAATGCGTTGTTCGCACTTCGACCACAGATTCCGCCATCGGATTGCGTACTGAACCCACGTCTCTCCCGGCTTCACCCTGGCATTGATCAATGCCGTTATTGGAGTGCATTCACTAGCACTCGCGAATCGCTGGGTGAATAACAACTCCATCTCTGCGAAAGATTTGACGGAGTCGTTTGGAAGTTCGGAGTACCACTCAAACGCCGTTTCCGACAAGCTGCCGACGAATTGACGGAGCAAAAGCTTATCATCACTCCCGGTGTTGCCGCACAGAGCTCTGACTTGGGCAACGTGCTGGTGGGGATTGCCTGTCCCTTTGTATACGTGGAATTTGGGGATCGCGTAGCCCGGTGGGTATTTTATCTGATCATACCAGCTTGGGTATGGTCGCCCAGTTTTCACGACTTGGCCAGCCGCCTCATTTGCCTGGTGAACTCTTATTTGCTGAGCAATATAGTCATCCAGGACAGCTTTAGAGATTGTCTCCTCCTTGGCTGTTGACAGAGCTGACAAGGGATTCGATGTTTCTCCTCTGTCATTTTCAATTATTACTAGAGGATCTTCGGCTGGGGGATCCGGCTGGATCATCATACCCACCAAATCTTGGAATAGAAGGGCCATTTGCTTTATATTGGCCACTTGTTCCGCAACCTCTTTGTCCTTCTTCTCAAGCATTCTCCGAAGGAATTCAGCATCAGTTTCCTGATTACGGCGCTGCTCTGTGGATGTTTCCGGGCTTTCTTTTGGCCTGGTGAGTCCGGCCATCGCAGTCAGCATCTCCTGAAGCTTTTGCTGCTGTTGTTCCTGAGCTCTTGTGATGGTTCGGGTGAGTGGTCGGTGGCCCGTAGAAGCGCGGCTATCCTCTTTCCCGGATGCCATGTAAATAGTATGGACCGTTATGCCCTCAGACTTAGGGCGTTTGGGCTCAGTGCCTTTGACATTTGTCGCAGGCATGGGGATTTTTTCTGGCCTTCTCCTCTTATGAGCGGTCGAAGTTGAGGGGGCTGTTGCAGTGGGCACCCAAGTAGCCGTCGCCTTTTATGGCTTAACAGGACGGTTTTCTTCCTGTCGGACCTTCAGCTTCTTCTGCATGCGGGGATAGTCTTGATCCACCACCGACTCTTGGACTTGTCGCCAGATTTTGCAAACTTTGGAAGACAGCCGTTGAGGGGACTGCTTCTGCTTTATTTCTGTGACAGTCTCCACCGATGGTGGGGATCTTTTCAGTACGGCAGTAGGCGAGTTCCTGCGTATCTTGTTCGGCAGCTCAACATTGTTCTCGGTTGGAACATCAGCATTAATTTCCACCGTTGGAGCTGGTAGAGTTAGCCCAGAAGGGGAGTTGCCCCCGACCTTCCTTACTCGGCGCCAGTGGAGACGTCGAGCGTGTCGAGCCATTGGTGTTGGTTCAGTGATGGGAATGGATTTGTCTTGCCCCCTGTCCAGGTAAGGGGCTGCTGCTGGCGTCAGCCTGTTGAAGACTGATGTCCGTCAAGGCGCAGTATTCAATCGGTCGACAACAGACTTCTAAGAAGGGACAGGAACCATAGTGGGAACCGGAGCAGCCAGTCTTGTAAAAACTAACCCTTTGGTTGGAGAAGCCTCCTTGATGACTTCGGGAGCAGGGTTGGTCACTCTTTTCAGAATAACCTTTTCTTGAGGTGCAGGCTTCATCCTGGGCCCACCTGAACTTTGGCCCAATCTGGAGAAGACCGAGGTGTTGGAGCTGGACGACCCGTTGAGAGGGGCCACAGTAGTTGTAAGCCGATCAAAGACCGACTTCTTGGGAGCTTCCGGTGTTGGCATAGGAGCGGTGAAGCTCGTTGGCGGGAGCATGGTCCCGAAAAACAATCCCGTGGTGGCTTGAGTGACCTGTTCCACCGGCATTGTGAATAGGGAGGCTGCTTGAGGCACGTAGGCTATGCCTCCAGACGAGGCAGAGCGCGAATTGCAGTTGCAGTTGGAGCACTTTGTACAAGTGAACGCCATTGACCCTTCGCTTTCTGCACCAAACAAAACGTTAGTACCTCGAAATCCAAGGGCAACCATTAGCAAACCGCAATTCGTTCGCGAACACGACACACGAAGTGTAGAGTGGAAAGAGGAAAAGGTCCCACCGGGCGTGCCAGAATCTGTTTCCCTCCGAATCATGGAGACGCGACCTCGTAGGTTCGTCTTGCCTGAAATTCGGAGCAGATGCTAATTGGTGCTATCCGTCCACCTCTCCGAAGATGCCAAGTTGATTTATGGCACCATGTATCGAAGGTTTAAACGGATGCGGCCGATGTAGCAGACTTTGTCAAATTCCCCCTCGTTTGAGGGGTTTTTGATTGTGGGGACTCTCTTCCCTGCAGGGGCAAGCCCCTGCAGTTAATTACGCTACCGCATCGCTGGTAACAACTTTCTCCTTCTTCAGATGGTCACTTCGTGTCGTGGGTGTTTGTTTTGTGTTTGGTTGCCAGTGGATTGTATACGGAGACTAAGTTATGTTGTCGCCCGTAGGGCTTGGACTAGTCTAAATCCGTATCTTTCTTAGATTTGGGTTTGGGGGTTTGGGTTTAAGGATACGTTAGCCTCATTTGAGACTAAGATCAACTTAAACGTTTGTTAAGGATACGTTAGTCTAATTTTAGACTATGATCGACTTAACGGGATTGTTTAGATCCGACAAGAGAGCAATTGGGCTCTATTGTTTAGTTTAGTGACATTGCAGTCGATAATTAGTTTAAGGACATTACGGTCCATCGTTAGTTTAAAGACATCGCGGTCGAGGTTAAGGACATCATAGTCCGTGAGTTTAAGGACCCCACAGTCCGATGTTAATTTTAAGACATCATGGTCGAGGTTAAGGACATCATAGTCCGTGAGTTTAAGGACCCCACAGTCCGATGTTAGTTTTAAGACATCACGGTCGAGGTTAAGGACATCATAGTCTGTGAGTTTAAGGACCCCACAGTCCGATGTTAGTTTTAAGACACCACGGTCAAGGTTAAGGACATCATAGTCCATGAGTTTAAGGACCCCACTGCCCGATGTTAGTTTTAAGACATCACGGTCGAGCTTAAGGACATCATAGTCCATGAGTTTAAGGACCCCACAGTCCGTAGTAATGTATGGTTGTCGGGACCCGCCACCTCTCTGACGACGTTGAGAGATTACAACGACAAATATCAAAGGAGTGAAGAGATGTACCCTTAAACCAAGGTGAGTTGGTTGAAAGAGCAGATGTGCTCAGTTCAATATAGGTTGAGGACTTATGGCCAGAATTGGGCTAAGTCTAATTAAAATGTTTTAACATTTTATTTTTGTTCTAGCTATTAAGCCTTTATTTGGGCTCAGCCCCTTTAATAATGCTAGGCATTAGGCTCTGACATTTTTGTTTTTATCAGAACAGAGCATGTTCTGACAGTGCGCCACGTGGTGCGTCAGGAGCTTTGCTCCAATTAAAGAGCGCATTGCGCTAGCGCACATGAAGATAACACGTGTTGCGCTTAGTGCTAAGCACTGGTTCATTAGCGTATTGCGCTTTCCATTTATGAGCGCTTTGCGCTAGTCTGTTGGCGCGCCAGCGAGTGACACGCGGCGTGCTTGGCGCTAAGCGCTAGTTCATTAGCGCAGTGCGCTATTTTAAAAAGCGCAAAGTACAAGTGGTGTCTATTGTTGACATGTGGCACGTTTTGGCGCTGAGCGCCGATCTAAGAAGCGCAAAGGCGCAGTTCATGAGTGCAAAGCACTTTTCAAGAGCGCAAAGCGTATCTGATCAATTTTAAGATCAAAGAACAAATTTATGTTCTTCTAAGGAGGCTTTGCCTCAAGATCCAAGAACAAAAGTTCTTGTTTTTATAAAAGGCTCTGCCTTTATAGATCAAAAGATCTGTGAATGAAGTAAAATACTTCTTTTATTATTTTTTTATAATTAGATCTTTTGATCTTTTTTCTTATCATCAAAGAAGAACCTTGGTGTTTTTTTTCAGATCTATGATCTTTTTTAGAAGATGGTTTCATCTCTGTTATTCAAGAACATAGTTCTTTACCTTGAAAATGAAGAAAAATCTTCTTTTTTCTAAGAGCTTGCTCTTCTTTTTTTTCTCAAAGTTTTGCAGATGGTTTCTCTCTCTCTTCTTCTGTATATTTTAGACTTGAAGTCTAGGGGCCTTTATATACGGCCAATTGATTTGTTCAATCAGTTTTAAAAGATTTTTCTCCGATTGATTTAGGAATATTTCCCACCGTTGGATCTTTTGACCTTAAGGCTTCTGTTTTACAGAAAATAATCTTCTTGTTTTAAAAAGATTAAAAAATCTTTCCATAACAGAACTTTAGTTCTAATTAATTAATAATTTATTATTAGTAGATCTTTTGATCTGACAGTGGGGGAATTTTTAATTCCAGCGCTGGCGCACCTTGCGCTAGCGCACCTACGTTCGACACGTGGCGCGCAGCGTAGAGCGCAGCGCAATTGTGCTTGCGCGCCCGTGCTTGACATGTGGCGCACAACGCAGAGCGCAGCGCAACTGCGCTAGCGCACCTGTATTAGACTCGTGGCGCGCAGCGCCGAGCGCAGCACAACTGCGCTAGCGCATCCGTGCTTGACACGTGGCGCGCAGCGCAGAGCGCTGGATCTGAAGCGTTGCTTCAACAGAGGTGTCTTTTCACCTCTCCTTTTAAGTCATACTTGTATTCCCTAGAACTTTCATTTCCCAAGTCTTGGAAATAGTTCCACTGTGTACAAAATTTTCTGTGCCTAGTCTTTATAACTCGAAGCAAAGCTTCTTCCTTTTCTCATCTCCAAAGAACCCTCTTAATTATGGCTTGTAACCGCCTACATGCCCGTCGACAACTGTGTGAAGTGCCCATCCAGGATATTGTCCCTCGTTTTGCTGCGCGCTTGGTGGATCCTTCTCTTACGGATGAGCAATGCGACGCTGCATTGTACGAGCTTTTGACTCGTGTGGGGTCTCCTCTCCCCCCACACTCTATTTGGCTTCGGATGATCCTTGCGTCTGTGCTCTTTGATCTTCCTCCTCTTCCAACAGAGATGTCCTCGGCAATGCTTGATGCTGCTGAAGACAAGATCGAGTGCTTCTTCGAGGCGCATTTGATCACTAAAGCCCTGAGGGATTGCTCTGTCCACTTGCTGAGCCAGATACGGGCTCGTCGGGTTGTTATCTCCACTTTCTCTGGGGAGTGCGGCGTTGATCGATGGATGGCTGCTCCTCGGGAGGATCGCCGTTTTGACATGTTGGAGAAGACTGAGTGGGAACTGGACAATCTCCTCCTTAGCTTTGCGAACCCTTGTCCTTTTGAGGTATGTATACATGAAATCCTCGAGAAGAATCACAATATATAATTATGGCGGTGATGATGGAAATCTATGATACAGTAGTATATACCATACGAAATATGGCCAGAAGCTATGCCTGAATCATGATGCAATGAGGTATGTATACATGATTAACAATCCTGCGCATCCATTTAATAACATGAATATGCAGGTATAAATATATGGATCATATACGATGCAAATGCACAAATGTCTATTCTAAGCAAGTTTTATAGTGTTTGTGACATAGCAACTACCAATAGCGTGTGTGTTCGCATAATTAGTCTGTAAGTCTACGGTAGCGCCCCGGTCGTCTACAGATGCCAAATGCGGAACAAAAACTTTTTAACTGGCGCTATCGTATACTTTAACCCGGATCTTCCATTATTGCTAAACTAACAAACTGTAAAGAGTGTAGAAAGGTTATACCGAACGATCCGAGTTCTTCGTTCTTTAACCATCATCCCACGCTCCGTTGCGGCTGTTCCGATCTCGTCGATCTCCGATCTGCTCGTCCAGGTGGCACCACGTCAACGATTCTTTAAACGGGCTCCCACCTCTGACTCGAGGCAACTCGGTCGTCAAGTTTGCTAAAAGAGACGACCAAGAATGATGTATAATATGAGTAGATTACTTTGTCTCACTTCGTCCAAAACCGTGGACGATCGGTTAATGAAGTTGCCACTCGAATCGGGTGATGGAATGAAATGAGATATGAAATTTCCATACACCCCAAAACTATCATATCTTTTTAGCAAATGAATTAACCAAGTGATAAGAGAGAGGGGAGGGGGCCGGCCATATATAGCAATGGGAGGGGTGAGTGTAGGAGGGAAGAGGGTGACCACAAGAGAAAAATATCAAGTGTGAACACAAGAAAATATCTTAGTGTGAACACTAAGTGTGAACACAAAGAAAGAAACCAATGAAAACTCAACACCATTCAACCTAGTCACCTTTTCTAGAACCTTCTAGAACCTTCCACACTCATCTCAAGAAAAGATAAATCCGTCTTTAACTAAATGTTAAAAGACGGCTGATAGAAAACTGGCAACTTCCAAAAGTGATCCCGAAATGAATTTCAGGATAACCCCGTAACTGTATAAATATACCCGCATTTGTATTACGACCGAATACAAATGCAACTAAGACAAAGATATTATATCTATTCAATATAATACTCGGATCCGGCTTAAACCAAAGCCGACCAGTATCATCTGCCCGAAATCTGACACGTGCGTAAACGCACGTGCATTTTCCGAACCCAACCATAAAACCATACGGCCTCTACAACGTTTCGCCCGAACTTGGGAAACTGTCTGTGGGGGACTCTAATGACTCGTCAGTACCCTGGCAGTGGGTTTAACCAAAAACCGTCAGCGGCACTAGCTATGCGTAACGGCTTCCCATGGACTGACCTCAAGGGAGGCCGATGAGCGAACTCATCCGGAAACCCTACTGAGCCTAACAGTGACAATGTATATACAGTCCGGTCCGTTCATCTATGAGTATCGCATATCTGCCTAGGGGGCTAGTAACGTCAGACCCCCAATAGCAGTATAAGTCGTGTCGGAGTGTAGCCCAATAACACCCTGAGATACTACTGGAGTACCTACCAGTAAATCTCCTGCCACGGCCGTGGGCTTTGTGTAATGGCTCTCCTAGACACAACACGATCTCGCCCCCAATACCGGGAGAGACGAATCCCCTGCCGATCCACTCATGTGCCTCCATGTGGCTCGGGACTGTACCCAAAAACTACTTGTTTGCATGACTCCTTTGAGCCGTGGTAGGGTAGAAATCAAAGCACAGTGGGAACTCACACGAGACAAATGACGACCTCAGGTCGATGAACTAACCTGTACACATGTCACCAGGGAACTGCTATCTGACGATATGTATAATACCAACTAGCAGATTCCCGGCGAGTCCTGTCCGGTGTACTCATAACCCAATGAGCACCTGTATACATCTTAGGTGATCCAACTGACACCAGTGGATTGTGAGACCGGCCACCGCCCCTCGTCGGGGTCTCGACTGTATACACTAGTCTACTCCAGAGTATCGATGCCCTGTCTTGAAACTCCCACGACTAGGGACCACAATTAAGGATATGCATATAAACTACCCAACTCTCACGTATATGATCGCCATCATACTGTTGGTAGTAAAGCAAGATCCTAAGGGCTCTATCAAAGTGTAACATGTAATCAGTCACCTGAACATGTACACGACTGATAAAGGCAAACCAGATAGCATACTATCATCTCGAGTAAGACTGTCCTACCGGTATAGGTCCTCCGCAATCATTGCAATCACGTACCTGCGATCAAATAATTGACTCTGAGGGCACTATCTCCAACATAGTGCACGTACGGCAGGAACCAATGGTAATGGTGCAAGTGTCCTATGAGATGATATCACACACACAGACACACACACACACACACATATTTATACTATGAGATGATATCTCTCTCTCACACACACACACACACACACACTCACACACACACACACACACACATATATATATAACGATGCGATGCAATGAGATGGCTAATTAGGAAACTACACATATAATGCAAATACTATAAGTAATACTAAACCATCGGGCGCCTCGCGCCATCCAGACGATACCCCATAGATGTATATATCTACTCACCGGGACGTCTCGGCTAATTTGATCCGATCTCCGCCCTGTCTTTCCACACCGCATCCGACGCATCTGCATCCGATCCTAAAATCATACACAAGTAAATAAGATGATATATATACAAATAGTCGTGGACACAACGATGCAAAACAACCAACGCGCATTCACTAGACGCGCACGCACTAGGTGCACAAAACGCGCTCGCGACAACGCCACAAACCGCATCTAAGGTTGCTACACGTGACAACTACGAATCCTAGTACCCATTCACACCGATTGCACATCCACAATACTTTAAATATTATATGAATTAGATTGTAATTCAATTCAATCTCAAACTTACTTAAAACCCATTTATTCCAAAAATCTAGTAAGCATCAATTTGCCATTTTTGTTCAAATCTACATGTTTTAACAATTCTAGTGGCCACAATAATCACATAATAACTCAATTAAGCCACACAAATCCTTACTAAAATTTTATCTCACCTATTTATATTAATTATAAAAATCTAGATTGCAAAAATCATAATTTGGACAATTTAAATGTAACAGTTTAACAATTTAGCAACTAGATTGGGTTTTTGCATATCTTAAAATATTAATCTACACTTAACTAACTTGATTTATTTATAAAAACCTAACTTTAATTCAAACCCTAAACTTGAAATTTCAAGTTTGCAATTAGAATCATAATTAAACACAAAAATTAACTAAATTGAAGTGATTAACCCACAATTAACCATTGGATTAGGATTATACCTCACAATTTTTGTAGATCTCACTTGCAACTTAGCCTCTAAAATGGTCTCTTGCATCAAGATTCAAGCTAGAATTGAGCAAAGAATAATGGGTAAAGGTTAAATGAGGAATTAGTGAGCTTTTGTATTTGATTTTTGATGGAAATTTGAAGGATTTTTGATGGAAATTTGAAGAATTTTTGAAGAGAATGAGGTGGAGAAAATTGGGGAGGCTCGGCCTTAGCAAAGGGGAAGAGAAAAGTGAGGGTGTGTGTGTGTAGAAGTGTGTAGAAATCTCATCAATAATTACATCCTTCAAGTCTTTTCACAATTTATTTTATTTTATTTCATTTTATTATTTAAACCTAGAATTCTCTAGAACTTGAGAGACAACTAAAGAAAAAGAAAACATGTTACAACTAGGTTTTAAATTGTTATGGTTCACTAATGTACACTTAACCTATTCTCATTTGTTATTTACACTAATTAAATGTATAATTGAAAGTTTAAAATAATATTTAAAATAATTAATTAAGGAAAAATATTTAAGTCAACTACTAATTTTTAAGTGACCAATTAAATACCAAATACTAGCAATTACCTAGTTAAAATAGGCGTATTCACGTCTATGTTGAAAAATAATTATAGTCAAGTTTTACGGAAAATACGATTTATTTTAGCAGTGATCGGAAAAATTCACTTAAAGGATTTATTTATTTATTTATTCATTTATTTATTTTCAAAACGTTACAATTTTCCCCCCTTTAGGAAATTCGGTTCCCGAATTTAAAATTTAACTATGCGTACCCTCGAAGAGATGGGAACATTGCTTTCGCATCTCGACCTCGGCTTCCTACTTGACCTCTTCGCCGCTCGGGCCACGCCAAAGAATCAAAACGGTCGGTATGATCTCGGACCTCGGTTTTTTCATCCGTCGATCTGGAATGGCTATCGACCGCTCTTGCGAAAGAAAGATTGCGCTCTAACTGGATCGTCTGATGCTATACTGTACGAGAGGGGTCAAGTAAGTTCTTGCGGAGTATCGATACAAGAAACACTGGGTGAACATCCAGAAATCCAGGTGGAAGAGCCAAACGACAACAACTGCGCCGACACGCTCGAAAATCTCAAGGGGACCCACATATCTGGGACTAAGCGTTCCTTCCTTTCCGAATCTCAACACACCCATCATCGGAGAAACTCATAAGAAAACATGATCGCTAGCTGCGAACTCAGGTTGCGGCAGCGTCGGCGTCTATCAGCCTAAGATTTCTACCTGCTCTGGGCCGCACTCATCCTATCCTGAATCACTGAATCCTTTCGATCATTTCTTATACCAGCTTTGACCCCAAAATTCTGCGCTCACTGAGCTTTGTCTAACATACTGCTCAACTTATAGGTGATCGACGTTTCCTCCCATATAAGCCTCGAAGGGTGCCATCTAAATCTTCTCCTGGAAGCTGTTATTATTGGAAAACTCAATCAAGGAAAGTGGCGATCCCAACTGCCACCAATATCTTGAACGCAAGCTGGGAGCATGTCCTCAATAATCTGAATAGTCCTCTCTGATTGACCGTCGGTCTGCGGCTAAAAAACTGTAATGAAACTCAATTAGTGTCCAAAGCCTCCTGAAGTTCCTGCCCTAGTCGGCTGGTGAACTGGATGTCCCGGTCGGACACAATACAAGTCGGAACTCCATATAATCGCACCATCTCATCAACATGTGTCTGAGCATCCTGAAGGAACCCGAAAGTGATCTTACTGGCGGAAAATGAGTTGCTTTCGTTAATCGGTCTACGATTACTCAAATATAGCCATCATTTTAACCGGTCCTAGGTAGACCCACGATAAAAACCCATAGAGATCTGCTTCCATTTCCACTCTAGAATGGGTAAAGGCTGTAATTCTCCTACTGGCCTCTGATACTCGGCCTTGACTTGCTGACAAGTCAGCATCCCGAAACAAAATTTGTGATATCTCTCTTTATCCCTACACATCTGTAGACATCTCTTACGTCATGAAACATCTTTGTGGAACCCGGATAAACACTATATATCGACTGATGTGCCTCTTCTAAAATCTTGCTGCTTCGTCTCTTGAAAACTTGTACACACATTCGACTCCCAAATTGTAGTACTCCCTAATCATCAATCATGAACTGTGAATCTCTGCCCTGTCAAACTTGCTCCATGATCTCTGACCAACGAACGTCATCTGACTATGCCTCACTGATACGGTCCATTACTGTGGACGTGCACAGATACGGGCGAGTTGTCCCTCGATCAACGTAACTCGAACTATACTCGGCTATCACAAGGAGTCTGCTAATCTGCCGTCAACTGTCTCTAAACTGTGTTCAAACAAGAAAAGCTACATCCCGGCCTCCAACTCAAAGCATCTGCCAAAACATTCGCCTTGCCCGAACGATAAAGAATCTCGCAGTCATAGTCTTCACTAGCTTCACCCATCGACACTGTCTTAAAATTAGATCCCACTGCTGAAAGATATACCATAAGCTTCTTATGATCCGTAATTATCTGGCACGACTCGTCTCCAAATCATAAGTGTAAAAAAAAAATCACTACAGCCATCTCTAAATCATGCGTGGAATAGTTCTACTCGTGCTTCTTCAACTGCCGAGAAACAAAACCGCCTGATCCCGAAGGCATAGAAAAAACTGGCGCCGACATCAAACGAGTTTTCAACTGCTGAAAGACCTGCTCGCATACCTCAGTTCAAAGAAAAAGGAACTCATTTCCGGTCCAGCCGGTAGACGTTGCAGCTATATGCAAAAATCCTATACGCAATATCAATAGTATCTATCCAAACCCAAAATGTTGCGAGCCTCCGTCACTGATACAGGTCTGGGCCAGTGCTGAACGGCCTCGACCTTTTTCGGTTCCATATTTATCATCTCTCGTAGCTACCTGACCCAAGAAGTCGACACTATCCATCCAGAAAACACACTTGCATCATTTAGCGAATAGCTAGTACTCCCTCATGTCTGCAACAAAATCCTCAATTACTACCCAGACTCCACTCGGCTCCAAAAGTACACTAAGACGTCCTCAATGGACATGATGATAAACTGATCAAGAACGACATGGATATTTAGTTCATCCAATCCATAAATGCTACTGGGGTATTGGTGCGCTCGAACGACATCACCAAAACTTATAACGCCCGTAACTTGTGTGAAAAATAATCTTCGGAATATCATCCTCTCGAACCCACAACTGGTAGTGGCCTGACCGCAAGTCAATTTTTGAGAAATGTCCTACACCCTGGAGCTACTCAAATAAATCGTCGATGTGAGGTAAGGAATATTCGTTCTACATAGTAATCCAATTCAACTGATGATAATTAACGCATAGTCGCAAACTACCGTCTTCTTCTTGATAAACAGAACATGAGCTCCCCAAAGTGACGCACTCGGACGAACAAGCTCTTATCCAACAAATTTGCAACTGATTCTTCAGTCCTCTTAAATTCCGTCGATTTCCTCTGACATGGCGGTAGAAAAAGACCCTGTTGTAATATTTCAGAAAATATAAAATATTATTTTTGGAATTTAATATTAAAATAATATTTTTCCCGAAAACTGCCCGATTTGCGAAATTGGGGTTTTCGAAAAAGAGTAATATACCAATAATTATGAAATAAATGGAAATTAAAATGATTTATTCATTTAAAAATATAATTCAAGGATTTGGCATTTTAAAAATTTATTATATGCAGTTTGGATAAAAACCCGATTAGTGCACTACTAATCGGGATTAAGCCAAATCCGTGTTTCTACAATTTTCATGGTTAGTGCACCATAACATGTTTCATTTGGTTACTTGTTCATTGTGTTGTTTTATGTCATGGTTTTATTGTGGTGAGAAAAGAAAAGAAAGGGAAAAGGTGTCATGATGACTTGAGGAGAGAGAGAGAGGGGACATAATGATGATAGGAGAACATGCTTGGAGAGAGAGAGAGTGAGAATAATTGAGAGAGGGGGGCTGCCTCATTTGATTCTCCACTATTTTCTTCTCTTTCTTCTTCCTCATCTCCCTCCACCTTCAACCTCAAAAATCCATTTCCAAACCCTCCTCAAAATCCTATACCCCTTTCATAAAAAATGATCACCTCTTCATTCTCTACCCAATAGACCAAGCAAAGAGGGATTTTGACAACTTTGGGACTTCTAGGGTTTTGCTTGGGTGTAACCATGAGGTATATCTCTTTTCATTTAGTGTAGTTTTGATTTCCTAGCATTTGGTTTAAATTTAGAAGGCGTTTAGTGATGGATTTGTGAGCTTTGAAATTCTAGAGAAGGGTTTGGGAGATTGATGATATTAGTGGATGTCAATAAGACTTAGAGGTGATTCTTGACCTGGACCATAGCATAGAAACCAGAATACGGATTTAGGATTTTACCCGTATCGGTTTTGTGAGGAATTGTGAGCCTAGAGTGAATCTGGAGCAACCTGGGGAATTTTTTAGGAAACCAAACAATATCAGGGACCAAATTAGGGTACTAGGAGACCACCCCGACCATACGAACCCAAACGGAGGCCATGGGGCCGAGGAGGCCGGATTTTTAGGCCAAGTGGCTGGCCACATTAGAGGGGTTTAGGTCTAGGTTGGTCCAGTAGCTCATATACACTATATACAGCACCCTAGACTTGTTTAGGCAACTCCTTTTGGCCTGAGTCAAAATCTGGGAGCGCATTAGTGTGATTTTTGGATATGTTTTCCGTATTTTGAATGATGAGTTTTGATATTTGGATTTTTATTTGGTTGTTGAATATTTGTACATCAACGACTAGGGGTAAATTGTTGGTTGGCATACATGGGCTATAGGTTAACCTATAGGCGATCCGTGTGCTATTTTGGTTTCCGGACTTGATGTTAATAGAGATTGCGATTGTTTATTATTGTAGGTATCCTCGCGTGGATTCTGATGCAACGGAGCATGGCGTCATCGATTTCGACAAGCAAGGATCAAGGTGAGTAGATCTATATCTACGGGGGAAGTCGGGTGGATGGCATATAGCACCCCCGCAAAGTTTTGATGGAAACCGATTTATATATAGATTATGGTTAATGAAACCTTTAATAGAAAACTATAAATAGAGTAAAAAGGTAGTTAAAGAACCATATTAGAAACTAAGGATAGTTAGAAGTGATATGATACGACTAGTATGTGATGACGGGATTTGATGATAATATTTGATGATATTGCCGTTTATGGTACTATAGGACTAGATAGCCGACGTAATGTGTCATCCGAACCATACATATTTTCAAACTGAGGAATCGTATGAATCTTTTAAACAGATACCTTGTGGGACGTTACGGATTTTCAAATGATATCTTTTCTTAAAACACCGTAGCCCCTACTTTCAAAACTACGATTCGTATCTTTCAAAAACTGTTTGTATGGTTCGGGTGTGTATGTTAGATTAGATACTTATGCTTATAGTAAAGGTAGAATGTGTATATAAAATTGACCTTATATGAATGCGATGAAAATAGAATACGATTTGACATGTGATATGATGATATGTTGGTATACGGATACGAGTCGATTGAGGTGATTGATACCTTACCGGTCCCCTGATACGAGATTGTTATGGATGTGACCTGGAACATAGGTGTATAGATATATATAGAATGTCGTGAATCATGTGTGATATGTCGTACGAGACGTTAGGTCCGTACCCCTCATTATCGCATAGGTTAATAGATCCCTGATAGCTTAATGCCGCCATACGATGATTTTCCGTACGTGATGAGTTGGACTTGAGGTTTGATCCATACCCTTGACTAGAGGATGCCGTACGATAGATTATACCGTACGTGATGTTGTGTGGCTAGATGCCGATTGATAGATTCACCGACTCAGTCATGATAGATATGTATACCCGTTAGTATTTGTATATGATTTTCCTTATGCTGTATTCATATTATTCGCATTGCATTACTTATACCTGTGCTAGTAAACCTGCACCATTATCGCATATGTTACACGTATATAGATTGGCCGGCTCACACACTTCATCATCGATAGTTGCTATGTCACTTACACAATAGAATCGCTACATCAAGATGTGACTCCTTGCATGACATACTTGCGCACATATATATTGTACACATATACTTGCGTATATACCACTTGTACATCCATACTTGCGCACATACATATTGTACACTCATATATGCGTATATACCACTTGTACATCCATATTTGCGCACATACATATTGTACACTCATACTTGCGTAAATACCACTTGTACATCCATATTAGTGCACATACATATTGTACACTCATACATGCGTATATACCACTTGTACATCCATATTGGTGCACATACATATTGTACACTCATACATGCGTATATATCACTTGTACATCCATACTTGCGCACATACATATTGTACACTCATACTTGCGTATATACCACTTGTACATCCATACTTGCGCCCACATACATATTATACATTCATACTTGCGTATATACCACTTGTACATCCATATTGGCGCACATACATATTGTACATTTATACTTGCGTATATACCACTTGAACATCCATATTGGCGCACATACATATTGTACACCCATACTTGCGGACATACACATTTGTACGTCCATACTTGCGTACATACACATATGCACCTTTATACGATATTGCATTCGATTTTGGAGATTGGGAACCGCATGATATATTTTAAAAACTGGATTCATTTAAAAGAGCGATTTTTTTCTCAATATGTACATATTTCTGTTCCATGTTTTGCATGATATACAGATATGCTTACATTTCTGTTATATATCACATACATCATGCTTTATGATTACACGCATTGAGATATGTTGTTTTCACGAGATTTATGGATTTGAGAACCATGGCTATTTCAAAAGAAAGCATGTACTGTTTTAAAAACCCGGTTTCTCTTGATATGATATTTCAGTGTGTCCACCATGCATTTTCTCGGTTCTGAGACGTATGACATGTGAAATCCGATTCGAGGAGCTGGATGAGGCCGATTACGGGTACATGGTGGACCCGGTATGGTATCCCGGGGTGAGAATGGATTACTGTGCCGTAGACGGTGAGCCTGGCAGAGGGACTACTACCTACCGGTGATAGTATTTGGGCTCGGCGGATATCCGGAGGATACCGACCAGAGTCGAGAGATGAGATGGGCCGATCCGGACTGACGGAGCTCGAGATATATGAGGATTTACGTGTCGATGCTGGACACGGGTTTCATGATGTTATCGAGTGTCGATGTTGGACACTCAGGTTCCATGATTTTAAGGTGTCGCGAGGGACACCCGTTGATTTATATCCTCATACTTTCATGTATATGCTTTTATGATATTCACAGACATTGATTATATGGTTGGACGAGATCCACATGCATACATACATTGATTATATGGTTGGACGAGATCCACATGCATACATACATTGATTATATGGTTGGAAGAGATACATATGCATACATACATTGATTATATTGTTGGATTATATCCACATACATATAAGTATTAATTACATTGTTGGCACATATCCAGATACGGTCACCCTAAATATCATAGTATTATGTTTATGATATAGTTGACCTAGGAGTCGTTGTTTATTCGATTTCTGCTTGTAGATGTTTTTCTACTCACGAGTAGGCAACTCACCCCCGTTGTGCCACAGTTCTTGCAGGTTGACCGCATGAATCAGTAGCGGCATCGCTGGCACACAGTTGCATTTGGGTATTTTGCTTTGGTAGGTGGGACATTTTTATCATGCCCCCTCTTGTATTTAAATTTCGTTTTGTATCTAGTCAACTCCATCAAATCAAATTAGTATTTGTATAAGTAATGAGACTTCGCAAGACTTGTAGTTGCGAGACTTGAGCGATGGGTTTATGTTCACTTGTGGGGATTTATGTCTTGCTTTTCTTTTATTTCTTTTGTGGTGAATTTCGTCGTTGGGCGTCGTATACTCATTTATACTGTCTTACGTGGTTGTGATCCGCCGGTTGGCGAAGAGCTAGCTCCCGCTTGGGGATGCCATTATTCTTGTTATGTATTTGTGGTTTTGGATCAAAATATATAAAGGAGGTGCTGCCCAAATTTTTAAAAGACAAAACATGTTTTCAAACTAGAAATTTTCACTTGCATTTTCATGTCCCTTTTCTATGCATTAAGAAAACTTGATTTCCTTATCCCTTTATTTCAAAACTTCACCTCCTTGATTTTTCTTAAAAAGGGTTTAGATTTCTGGGTTTCAGCTTACTTGAATTATGTGACGCCTTTAGACGTTGCGTGATTTAAGTGCCGGTCATGAGCTAAATTTTTGGGTCGTGACAAAATTGGTATCAGAGTGCTAGGTTTAACCTTGGTTCGAGTCTATATTTGATTATGCGGAATCTAGGGCGGATATGTATTTCGGAACTTAGGCTTGACCTTACGGAACTTAGACTTGAACGGGAGTAGTAGACCCGAACTTTCGTTTCATAGGCTGACCCTGATTGATAGAGTATGTAGCTTGAGTAGAGTGACGTACCGTACGTATGTTCCGCGGCATATTTACGATAAGATACTCCACTTAAGAAACCTTAGTATGTACATATTTTAAGATACTTGATTCTATTCGTTTCCGTGATCATACTCTCATTGATTTTGTTCCTTCTTTTGATCATGTATCCATTCTGGATCTGTCGTTTCCTTTCATCCCTTTGATCTGCTTTCATCGATACACGATTGAGGTTCCTGTCACCATGGTTTGAGCGCAGATTGAGCTACTGCTAGTGATGCGGTCAGGGCGAGCTCGTCTGGTACGAGGGCTGACCATTGTGTTTTCTGGTGACATAGGAACGTCTCGATGTAGTGTTATGTTATGACCTCTTCTGAAGGCGAGTGTTTGGTTTTACACCGGATGATCGGGCCATTGTTAGAGCTTCCAGTTGCGAGAGGACTGTTGATGTACATCATACCCCAGAGATTTTGATGTCACCTATCGTGCAGACAGATGCCCAGCTGTTGCTGAGATGATGGGATGTCGCTTGCAGGGCTTACGAGCTGAGATCGCTGGAGCTTCCAGGCAGAAATGCGATGGATAATAGCTAGTCTATCCCGAGTTGAGAGACAAAGGTGATTCATCAGATTGATGCGCCGACGTAGGCCCAGTTGAGTTGAAAATTTCCAGTGTGGAGAGTCTTACTCAGATCTAGAGCAGACCGATCCAGAGATGATCGTTGATGTATCATCTTTCCTGGAGGATTGAGGTATTTTTTAGCATGCGGACGAAAGGTATTCACATGTAGGCTAGGAGAAGCTAAAAAGTTCGAGCGAGTGTCAGAAACCCATTTTTTCCAAGTTCAAAGTGTTCGGAGGAACATGCAAGTGATTATGTGGACCCTCGAGAAGAATGAAACCCTAACTCGACATGATGACCATGGAACCTCTTTTGAACCTTAGGGTTTGTGGCAGTTTAGCGGTGCCATCAGTGAGGCTTGGGTTTGCCCTTCTACGGTTGGTCCAGAGGTACTGCAGTATATACCAGATATTTTTAGACTGTGCTCAGGTGTTGAGCTTTTGGGAAATTTTGAGACCTCAATGACTCGATCAAAAAGTTTGACGTCGTCTAGATATCATGTGATAAGAGATCAGTAAGCTGGCCAGCTTCAGATAGAGGACCTCACCCAGATGCGTTGGGAGTTGATCGAGGACGGGCGAGTATTGAGTATTTCTCCGATGGTTGGGATGAGTTCCCGAGGACGTGTTCGGCTAGAGATCTTCTACAGAGTGATGAAGATACCGAGTTCGTGATTTCGAGTCCGTGTGAGAGACTTCGGATTGACTGTAGCCGAGAACATTTGCAGTACGCAGATAGCGACGTGACGTCGAAGTGGACGATGATACAGACAGGTGGGACCAGAGGTTCATGTGAGATGCTGACGAGCTGTTGTTACTACCCGTCGAGATTAGAGACCTGATACGTATACATAGGTGTTGGGATGCGGCCAGTTCCAGAGGAAATGCTGTGCTGAGAGCGCAGATGTTCAGAAAGCGAGAAAAGATTATGCAAGAGTACCAGCCTCCGTACAGTACGGCATAGGCGAGATTGGAAGAGACCCTGAGAAGGTTCCTTCCAGGACACTGCTGCGATGAGATTTTCACCCAGGATCAGTTGTGTCACGTGTATTTAAAGGGCCAGAGACCGACGCCAGTAACGTGCTGCTTTACGAGTGGTCGTAATGATTGGCCGAGAGATGACCAGAGAAGTGCCAGAGCGGAATCGTTTCCGTTAGCACACCTGACCGGACCGACGAGCCGATGGATTGCGATATTGGTGAATCCACAGAGAAATAAGGACCCAGAGACAGAGGACGCCAGACTGTGAGCAGGAGGCAAGCGGATGTTCTTGCTCTGCCAGTTTTGGGCGCACCGATATATTTTTCGACATTGTAGGAGGTGTACCTCAATGTCATTTGTTGCGATTTGCATTTGTGATCCGAGTATCACGCTTATGTCGCTTGGATTTGAGTTTTGATGATTGAGCTTTATGATATTGTTTTCGTGCACCATGGCTTTTCCTGCTGGGTATTTACATTTTGCGCATAGTTATCGCACTTGATATATACTTTATACACTGTTGTGTTGATTTGCGATTTGTGCATATCTATTGCATTTCATGTCGATTTTGTACCTTCGTAGCATGTGTTTAAGATTTCGTGGATTTTATACGGATGATTTGATTTTTGCACTCAGTATAGCTCATATGCGCTTACAGTGCATTGATACGGTTTTTGTGCACATAGTTGCACACGTTTTTGATTTATACACATTGGTACACTCGGTGTTGCTGTTATACGCATTTGAGTTATGTATTCGTATTTCGTGCACTGGATGCACTGTATTCGTATTTCGTGCACTGGATGCACCAGATTTGCACTTCGTGCACAGGATGCACCAGATTTGCACTTCGTGCATTTGTTGCACTAGATTTTCATTTCGTGCAATTGCTGCACTAGATTCGTATTTCGTACATTAGTTGCACTAGATTTGCATTTCTTTCATTTGTTGCACCGGACGGGTATTTGTGCATTTGTCGCACTGGATTTATACTCCGTACCTTGGTTGCACCCGATTTATGTCCTTAAGCATTTGTTTTACCAGATTTGTATTTTCGTGTGCATTTGTAATTGATGTTCGTTTTCGTGCATGCTATGTTTCTTACAAACCTAACGTGCTTTGGTTGGATTTTTACGCATATTAGGTGCTTGATTTTGGATTTTTTGTGCGCATCGGATGCACTTGAGTGAGATTTTACTAGTGCATGTTGGATGCACTTGATTTAGATTTCTTTCGTGCATGATGGATGCCCTTGATTTGGATTTTCGCTCATGTTATGCGCATGACATGAGATGTGGTTTTGTGCACACCGGATGCACTCAATTGGGATTTTCATTCGTGCATGTTAGTTGCACCGGGTGCACTCTAGATGCACTTGATATTGTTGTCGTGCACACCCGTTGCACTGGACAGATGCTTTCGTGCACACCTGTTGCACTTAGTTTTGGTTTTGTGCACATTCGTAGCACTTGTATTTGGATTTAATTTCCGTACGCATCAGACGCATGTGATTATTGGGTACGCCTTTTGAGCCTGATTTTGCTTTTGAGCACTTTGTTTTCATGTTGGGCACTATATTGTGTAGTAGCCAAACATGACTGATCTGAGGATAGTAGCTGAGTACTTTGCATGCATTAAAAGATTACCAAGAGATTTTCAAGAGGAGATATATAGTCTCGCTATTTCCTACGTGTCCGTGAATGACACGAACGGTTTTAAAGGAAAACCTTTTGGGATATTTTGACAAACGACGGAACGTATATTTAGCAAAATATATATGGACATATATTATTATTTTACAAATGAGCGTCCGTCACTTAGGCCGAGAATTACGC
Source organism: Agapanthus africanus (assembly GCA_030015575.1). Taxonomy (NCBI): domain Eukaryota; kingdom Viridiplantae; phylum Streptophyta; class Magnoliopsida; order Asparagales; family Amaryllidaceae; genus Agapanthus; species Agapanthus africanus. The sequence goes on along the minus strand of JASDDO010000016.1, from coordinate 469,444,396 downwards.
ATCACATGGTGATTTAGAAAAGATTTTTGCATGAGTTTTATTCAGTTCTTGAAAGTTTTCCAAAGAAGCATACTATACACGTATTATAGTATTTGACTAGTGTGTATTGGATTTCTATAGTGGATTTTGAGATCTGTATCTTTATTGTAACTCTGAGGATATGCGTGCAAATCCGATGATTTGCGTGACGCTTGACGGAGTTCGATAATGAGTTTTATACTCGTTTTCAGGCGCACGCGATGTGCTGTGTTATTTTTATATCTTCCGTGATTTCGGAGCCCCGTTGTTTTGAGCTGATTATGGAAATGTTTTAGATTTTGGGGGTTTAAATTTAAATTCGGGGACCGAATTTATTTAAGGGGGGAAGATTTTAACATTTCAGAAAATATAAAATATTATTTTTGGAATTTAATATTAAAATAATATTTTTCTCGAAAACTGCCCGATTTGCGAAATTGGGGTTTTCGAAAAAGGGTATAAATATATATCAATAATTGTGAAATAAATGAAAATTAAAATGATTTATTCATTTAAAAATATAATTCAAGGATTTGGCATTTTTAAAATTTATTATATGCAGTTTGGATAAAAACCCGATTAGTGCACTGCTAATCGCGATTAAGCCAAATCCGTGTTTCTACAGTTTTCTTGGTTAGTGCACCATAACATGTTTCATTTGGTTACTTGTTCATTGTGTTGTTTTATGTCATGGTTTTATTGTGGTGAGAAAAGAAAAGAAAGGGAAAAGGTGTCATGATGACTTGAGGAGAGAGAGGGGACATAATGATGATAGGAGACCATGCTTGAAGAGAGAAAGTGAGAATAATTGAGAGAGGGGGGGCTGCCTCATTTGATTCTCCACCATTTTCTTCTCCTTCTTCTTCCTCATCTCCCTCCACCTTCAACCTCAAAAATCCATCTCCAAACCCTCCTCAAAATCCTATACCCTTTTCACAAAAAATGATCATCTCTTCATCCTCTACCCAATGGACCAAGCAAAGTGCGATTTTGACAACTTTGGAACTTCTAGGGTTTTGCTTGGGTGTAACCATGAGGTATATTTATTTTCATTTAGTGTAGTTTTGATTTCCTAGCATTTTGTTTAAATTTAGAAGTCGTTTAGTGATGGATTTGTGAGCTTTGAAATTCTAGAGAAGGGTTTGGGAGATTGATTATGTTAGTGGCTGTCAATATGACTTAGAGGTGATTCTTGACCTGGACCATAGCATAAAAACCAGAATACAGATTTAGGATTTTAGCCGTATCGGTTTTGTGAGGAATTGTGAGCCTAAAGTGAATCTGGAGCAACCCGGGGAATTTTTGAGGAAACCAAACAATACCAGAGACCAAAATAGGGTACTAAGAGACCATCCCGACCATACGAACCCAAACGGAGGCCATAGGGCCGAGGAGGCCGGATTTTTAGGCCAAGTGGCCGGCCAAATAGGAGGGGTTTGGGTCTAGGTTGGTCCAGTAGCTCATATACACTATATACATCACCCTAGAATTGTTTGTGCAACTCCTTTTGGCCTGAATCAAAATCTGGGAGCACATTAGTGTGATTTTTGAATATGTTTTCCGTATTTTGAATGATGAGTTTTGATATTTGGATTTTTATTTGGTTGTTGAATGTTTGTACATCAACGACTAGGGGTAAATTGTTGGTTTGCATACGTGGGCTATAGGTTCTAACCTATAGGCGATCCGTGTGTCGTTTTAGTTTCCGGACTTGATGTTAATAGCGATTGCGATTATTTATTATTGTAGGTACCCTCGCTTAGATTCCAAGGCGACGTAGCATGGCGTCAACGAGTTCGACAAGCAAGGATCAAGGTGAGTAGATCTATATCTACGGGGGAAGTCGGGTGGATGGCATATAGCACCCACGCAAAGTTTTGATGGAAACCAATTTATATATAGATTATGGTTAATGAAACCTTTAATAGAAAACTATAGATAGAGTAAAAAGGTAGTTAAAGAACCATATTAGAAACTAAGGATAGTTAGAAGTGATATGATACGACTAGTATGTGATGACGGGATTTGAGCATGATATTTGATGATATTGCCGTTTAAGGTACTATAGGACTAGATAACCGACGTAATGTGTCATCCGAACCATACCTATTTTCAAACCGAGAAATCGTATGTATCATTTAAGCAGATACCTTGAGGGACGTTACGGATTTTCAAATGATATCTTTTTCTTAAAACACCGTTGCCCCAACTTTCAAAACTACGATTCGCATCATTCAAAAACTGTTTGTATGGTTCGGGTGTGTATGTTAGATTAGATACTTATGCTTATAGTAAAGATAGAATGTGTGTAAAATTGACCTTATGTGAGATATAAATGCGATGAAAGGAAAATATGATTTGACATGTGATATGATGATATGTTGGTATACGGATGCGAGTCGATTGAGGTGATTGATACCTTGCCGGTCCCCTGATATGAGATTGTTATGGATGTGACCTAGGACATAGGTGTATAGATATATATAATGTCATGAATCATGTGTGATATGTCGTATGAGACGTTAGGTCCGTACCCCTCATTGTCGTATAGGTTGATAGGATCCCTGATAGCTTAATGCCGCCGTACGAAGATTTTCCGTACGTGATGAGTTTGACTTGAGGTTTGATCCATACCCTTGACTAGAGGATGCCGTACGATGGATTATACCGTACGTGATATTGAGTGGCTAGATGCCGATTAATAGATTCACCGACTCGATCATGATAGATACGTATACCTGTCGGCATTTGTATATGATTTACCTTATGCTGCATTCATATTATTCGCATTGCATTACTTATACCTGTGCTAGCACACCTGCACCATTATCGATGCTGCGTATCTTACACGTACACAGATTGGCCGGCTCACACACTTCATCATCGATAATTGCTATGTCACTTACACAGTAGAATCGCTGCATCAGGATGTGACTCCTTGCATGACATACTTGCACACATACATATTGTACATTCATACTTGCGTATGTACCACTTGTACATCCATACTTGCGCACATACATATCATACATGCGTATATACCATTTGTACATCCATACTTGCGCACATACATATTGTACACTCATACTTGCGTATATACCACTTTTACATATTGGTGCACATACATATTGTACACTCATACATGCGTATATACCACTTGTACATCCATATTGGTGCACATACATATTGTACACTCATACATGCGTATATACCACTTGTACATCCATACTTGCGCACATACATATTGTACACTCATATTTGCGTATATACCACTTGTACATCCATAGTTGCGCACATACATATTGTACATTCATACTTGCGTATATACCACTTGTACATCCATATTGGCGCACATACATATTGTGCATTCATACTTGCGTATATACCACTTGTATATCCATATTGGCGCACATACATATTGTACACCCATACTTGCGGACATACACATTTGTACATTCATACTTGCGTGCATACACATATGCACCTTTATACGATATTGCATTCGATTTTGGAGATTGGGAACCGCATAATATATTTTAAAAACTGGATTCATTTAAAATAGCGGTTTTCCCTCGATATGTACATATTACTGTTCCATGTTGCATGATATACGGATATGCTTACATTTCTATTATATATCGCATACATCATGCTTTATGATTACATCATTGAGATATGTTGTTTTCATGAGATTTCTGGATTTGAGACCGTGGCTATTTCAAAAGAAAGCATGTACTGTTTTAAAAACCCGGTTTATCTTGATATGATATTTCAGTGCGTCCACCATGCGTTTTCTCGGTTCTGAGACGTATGACATGTGAAACCCGATTCAAGGAGCTGGATGAGGTCGATTGCGAGTACATGGTGGACCTGGTATGGTATCTCGGGGCGAGAACGGATTGCTGTGCAGTAGACGGTGAGCTTGGATGAGGGACTACTACCTACCGGTGATAGTATTTGGGCTCAGCGGATATCCGGAGGATACCGACCGGAGTCGAGAGATGAGATGGCCGATCCGGACTGACGGAGCCTAAGATATATGAGGATTTACATGTCGATGATGGACATGGGTTTCATGATATTTTCGAGTGTCGATGTTGGACACTCAGGTTCCATGATTTTGAGGTGTCACGAGGGACACCCGTTGATTTATATCCTCATACTTTCATGCATATGATTTTATGATATTCACAGACATTGATTATATGGTTGGACGAGATCCACATGAATACATACATTGATTATATGGTTGGACGAGATCCACATGCATACATACATTGATTATATGGTTGGACGAGATCCACATGCATATATACATTGATTATATTGTTGGATTATATCCGCATACATATAGATATTGATTACATTGTTGGCACATATCCAGATACGGTCACCCTAGATCTCATAGTATTACTTTTATGATATAGTTGACCTAGAAGTCATTGTTTATTCCATTTCTGCTTGTAGATGTTTTTCTACTCACGAGTTGGCAACTCACCCCCGTTGTGCCACAGTTCTTATAGGTTGACCGCATGGATCAGTAGCGGTATCGCTGGCACACAGTTGCATTTGGGTGTTTTTCATTGGTATGTGGGACATTTGTATCGTACCCCCTCTTGTATTTAAATTTCGTTTTGTATCTAGTCAACTCCATCAAATCAAACTAGTATTTGTATAAGTAATGAGACTTCGCAAAACTTGTAGTTGGGAGACTTGAGCGATGGGTTTATGTTCGCTTGTGGGGATTTATGTCTTGCTTTTCTTTTATTTCTTTTGTGGTGAACTTCGCCGTTGGGCGTCGTACACTCATATATACTGTCTTGCGTGGTTGTGATCCGCCGGTTGGCGAAGTGCTAGCTACCGCTTGGGGATGCCATTATTCTTGTTATGTATTTGTGGTTTTGAATCAAAATATACAAAGGAGGTGCTGCCCAAATTTTTAAAAGACAAAACATGTTTTCAAACTAGAAATTTTCGCTTGCATTTTCATGTCCCTTTTATATGCATTAAGAAAACTTGATTTCCTTATCCCTTTATTTCAAAACTTCACCTCCATGATTTTTCTTAAAAAGGGTTTAGATTTCTGGGTTTCGGCTTACTTGAAGTACGTGACGCCTTTAGACGTGGCATGATTTAAGTGCCAGTCACGAGCTAATATTTCGGGTCGTGACACCTGTGCTGGGGATCAAGTCAAGCAAAATGCAATATCGCGCTCTGGCAACAAACTAAGAAACTTGTCAAGAAAACATCTGGAAACTCTCTCCCAATCGGGGCTTGGTCCAACGGGACCTTTGCGGCTCTAACATCACAAACATACGCCAAGAATTGCTAACATCCTTTCCTCAAGGGCTGACTAGCGCGAAGAGCAGAAATCAAACTGGAAAGGGTGGCGCTACGATCTCCCTAAACGACAAGAACTGGCGCACCCGAAAAACTGAATCCAACTGCCTTCTCGTGGCAGTCCACAGACGCATAACACGTGGCTATTAATCTATGCCCAACAGAACTTCAAAGTCAAACACATCGAGAAGAATCAGATTGACAGGAGAATCCCTATCTCCGATACAAATGAATCACGAGTGAACAACATATCGAGCGACCAAAAGATTAGCCTATCACAACGGCGTCTATCTAACCTCCTCTGAGCTGGCATACTGGTACAAATCCGCTTGGTCTAGAAACGACCGAAGTCTCAGAAATGCGCTCCTCTAGCAGTAAAGTTGCATCCATCGCGGCTGCATAAGTGTCAAAATGCTGGGTGCCTATAGCTTACAATAACTGTATGTCCAATCTCCACACGAACCTCTTTATCTGTTTCTCTTCAATTTCCTCCAGGTAAGGGGCATATCAAACCACCAAGAAATTTGAATGTCATACTAGGACACTGTCATCCTAGGAGCTTTGCGCAAAGGCTCAAACTGCGAGCTCGGGCATCTCAAACGCTCTCCGAAAAAAAACGAGCAAGAAATACAGCCGTGAACTCCTCCCAAGTCATAAGAAGTAGGTCTGCAGCACGGTCTCTCACAATTGACTCGCACCACATCTGAGCAAGACCACTCTAGACGAAAACTCGCAAGCTTAACCCATATCTTGTCAGAACATCTCAGTGAACAACACTTCCCAACCATCTTGTCGAGGAATGTTTGCGGATCCTCCGCCGCATCTGTGCTGGTAAAAAAAACTGGAGGCTTCAGCCTCAAAACTCCTGTAAGGATATGGGAAAAATCTCGGTAACAACAGAAACAGCTACCTGAGCAGCAGGTGCAAACACAGTCCCTGAAATAGGAGGTACATCATCGACTCTCGGAGCCCGGCTAATCTCAACTAACAATCCAACATCATTCACACGTCCTGAATGGTCGACTCCAGTCTAGCCATTCGTCCTGGAAAAGGTGGACCACTCTGTCCCTGAGAGGTAGGCGTACCGCCTTAATCGGCCCTCGTCTCAAACGAGCCTACTCTAATCTCATCCCCAACGGTGGCCCTTTAGCCCTCGTAGTCTCCAGCGGCATAGTGGCTGGAACAAAAGACAGGATTGATAGGAACATTGCGATCGAATCAAAGGATTTCCGGAATCAAGAAGGGAAATACAAACTAATATATATCTTAAGGTCACTTAGGCGAAGTACCATACCGTAAGTATGCTGCGAAACATACACACGCTACGTCACTCTGCTCAAGTCACCCACTCCATCTACCAAAGGTCATCCTACACTCGGAAAGGTAAAACCCTACGCTCTGATACCAACTTTGTCATGATCCAAAGGTATGGAACGTGGCTGGCACTTAAATTACAAAACGTGTCAACGCGTAACGTAATCTAAGTAAGCCAAAGCCCAGAAATCTAAACCAATTAAAAAAATAGAGTGAAGGAAAACCTTAATTCAAAAGATGATTTTAACCAAAACAAGTCGCATTAAACATTTTTAAAAACATTAAAATTCCTGAAAATTTCGGCAAAGTCTCCTTTGTAAATACTGACCCCCAAACGAGTACAACTCAAGAAAATACATATAAGTCACAATAAAGACATCCCCAAGCGGGAGATAGCTCTTCGCCAAAGGCGGAAACACAACCACATGCAAGGAATATATCATAATAATGCAAATAAGCATAAAAGCATGAAAGTAATAAAGCATCACGTCGGCTCAAGTGAGCATCGACACCAAACCACAAATACAAGTCGCACAAATCTCACCGTCTAGTCCAATATACAAGGGTAGATGGAGTATACTAGATACAAATAAAATACACGGTGGGAACAAAAGAAAATCCTCCAAAACCCACGTATAAGCAAGCTGCAAGCCGAAGCAAAAGAAAGCAGAATAGGAGTACACCCGCCGTTACTGTGCTGACGGGTCAAACCTGCAAGATACTATGGCACAATGGGGGTGACTTGCCAACTCGTGAGTAGTAAGTAACATCTAATAAGGCTATCGTAAGCATGTATGCAAATGCGTCACACCCTACATATACCGATACTGATGCGATGCACTAGTATGTATGCAATATGAATGCATAATCAACATGAAATCTGAATATGTTTGGTACGAGAAAATCTGTAATCTCATCTTAGTAAAACTCATGTGAAATAACTGAAGTATCATCAATGAAATCCACAGAAATCCATGTCGAGCATTGACACAAAACATATATATCTCAATGTGTCAATATCTCAATGTCACAATATCTCAATATCTCGGGCTCCGTCAGTCCAGATCGGCCCATACCATCAAATCTCAATATCTCGGGCTCCGTTAGTCCGAATTGGCCTAAATCATCAAATCTCACGACTACGGTCGGTATTCTCCGGATATCCGCCACGCCAGACATCACCGGTAGGTAGTCTGCCCCTGCCAGGCTCATCGTCATCCCCACAAAAACACTCTCGTCCCGGGGTACCATACCGGGCCCACCATATACCCGAAACGGTTCATCCTACTCCTCGAATCGGGTCTCGAAAACCAACAGCAATCATGAAAACTCATGGTGGACGACGCATACATCACGAGAAAACCGCAACTTGCATTTTAAAATGATAATAAGTTTTTATGAAATTCTTGCGGTTTTCCCCAAAATCCAGAAATCTCATAAATACTGAAATCCTCGAGAAGAATCACAATATATAATTATGCCGGTGATGATAGAAATCTATGATACGGTAATATATACCGTACGAAATACGGCCAGAAGCTATGCATGAATCATGATGCAATGAGGTATGTATACATGATTAACAATCCTACGCATCCATTTAATGAGATGAATATGCAGGTATAAATATACGGATCATATACGATGCAAATGCACAAATATCTATTCTAAGCAAGTTCTATAGTGTTCGTGACATAGCAATTACCAATAGCGTGTGTGTTCGCATAATTAGTGCACGTGTGGCAGGAACCAATGGTAATGGTGCAAGTGTCCTATGAGATAATATCACACACACACACGTATATATATATATATATATATATATATATATATATATATATATATATATATATATATATATATATAACGATGCGATGCAATGAGATGGCTAACTAGGAAACTACACATATAATGCAAATAGCATAAGTAATACTAAACCATTGGGCGCCTCACGCCATCCAGACGATCCCCCCATAAATGTATATATCTACTCACCAGGACGTCTCGGCTAATTTGATCCGATCTCCGCCCTGTCTTTCCGCACCGCATCCGACGCATCTGCACCCGATCCTAGAATCACACACAAGCAAATAAGATGATATATATATATATATATATATATATATATATATATATATATATATATATATATATATATATATATATAGTCGTGGACACAACGATGCAAATCAACCAACGCGCATTCACTAGACGCGCACGCACTAGGTGCACAAAACGCGCTCGCGACAACGCCACAAACCGCATCTAAGGTTGCTACATGTGACAACCACCAATCCTAGTACCCATTCACACCGATTGCGCATCCACAATACTCTAAATATTATATGAATTAGATTGTACTTCAATTCAACCTCAAACTTACTTAAAACCCATTTATTCCAAAAATCTAGTAAGCATCAATTTGCAATTTTTGTTCAAATCTACATGTTTTAACAATTCTAGTAGCTACAATAATCACATAATAACTCAATTAAGCCATACAAACCCTTACTAAAATTTTATCTCACCTATTTATATTAATTATAAAAATCTAGATTGCAAAAATCATAATTTGGACAATTTAAATGTAACAGTTTAACAATTTAACAACTAGATTGGGTTTTTGCATGTTTTAAAATATTAATTTACACTTAACTAACTTGATTTATTTATAAAAAGCTAACTTTAATTCAAACCCAAAACTTGAAATTTCAAGTTTGCAATTAGAATCATAATTAAACACCAAAATTAACTAAATTGAAGTGATTAACCCACAATTAACCATTGGGTTAGGATTATACCTCACAATTTTTGTAGATCTCACTTGCAACTTAGCCTCTAAAATGGTCTCTTGCATCAAGATTCAAGCTAGAATTGAGGAAAGAATAATGGGTAATGGTTAAATGAGGAATTAGTGAGGTTTTGTATTTGATTTTTGATGGAAATTTGAAGAATTTTTGAAGAAAATGAGGTGGAGAAAATTGGGGGACTGCCATGGGGAGGCTCGGCCTTAGCAAGGGGGAAGAGAAAAGTGACGGTGCATGTGTAGAAGTGTGTAGAAATCTCATCAATAATTACATCTTTTAAGTCTTTTCACAATTTATTTTATTTTATTTCATTTTATTATTTAAACCTAGAATTCTCTGGAACTTGAGAGACAACTAGATGAAAAGAAAACATATTACAACTAGGTTTTAAATTATTATGGTTCACTAATATACACTTAACTCATTCTCATTTGTAATTTACACTAATTAAATGTATAATTGAAAGCTTAAAATAATATTTAAAATAATTAATAAAGGAAAAATATTTAAGTCAACTAATAATTTATAATTGACCAATTAAATACCAAATACTAGAAATTACCTAGTTAAAATAGACGTATTTACGTCTATGTTGAAAAATAATTAAAGTCAAGTTTTACGGAAAATACGATTTATTTTACCGGTGATCGGAAAAATTCACCTAAAGGATTTATTTATTCATTTATTTATTTTCAAAACGTTATAAACTATTATATAGAAGGTATGAAATCTCATTGCAAATTTCAACAATGGAAATTCATGATAATAGTTTTTACCCCTAACGTCCTATGTCCTTGACGCAGGCCAACAAACCATAGGGCGTTAGTCAAGTTCAACCCGTTCATTTCTTGATTGAATTAAATCCATCTGCATGACCCTTGACGCAGGCTAACAAAGTCGCACGACTACCCTAATCCAATCGCATCATATGCTGCAGATAAACACTAATTCAGCTACTGCACACTACTCCTTGACACAGGCCAACAAACGTAGCACGAATACTAAAATAGCACTTATCTGAAATGACGGAGGGCTACGCAAATTATTAAGAAAATCATGAGCGTAATGAACTTGATATCGTTGTAGAATCTAATAATTTTATAAAGGAGTGTTCTTGAGGCTTTTCTAGCTTTGCTAAAGAGATCACTCCGGTGAAGGGATCTCAGCTCTTTCCTCATCGAATGAGCTACTGGATATTCATGAATACCACTATGCAAAGCAAGAACTAGAGAAGCAGTCAAAAGACAAAACCGAATGGGTTGTAGGATTTTCTAGTTTTGCTAAAGAGGTCACTCCCAGTGAAGAGATTTCGGCTCTTTCCTCATCGAATGAGGTGCTAGATATTCATCAAGGAATACCACTATGCAAAGTAAGAACTAGAGCTACCTTTTTTGAAAATTTGATTTTACAACATCTTTTGGTTTCTTTCTTTTCATTAATCACATTAATGAAGTCCCGTCAATTAATGTTTCCTAAACATCACAGAAAAATGAAACGAAAATAGAACGTACGCTTATGCCATCCGCATTCGCTATGGGGCCCCGCCATGCACTGTTAGGTTACTTAACTACAGGCAGAGAGCGGGGGCTGGACTAGCGCGGCTGCAAAACATAAGCAACTTTTATTATATATCATATATATAATATTACATTCGTCTCACGCGGTCATATGATCAACATCACAGAATCAAGCAGCAGAAGCAACATATGAAATATTGGATATACTAGGATGTCCGTGTTTTAAATTTACCCAATAATATAAAACACGGATTCCACAGTCATGATGAATAGCCAAACCTACATCCCTAGACCCCTATGAGAGCGTCAAGTAACCCTGCCAATTCTAGAGTTAGGAGACCCGGTCTCAACTCCTTGAGACGGTCTCCCACTTGACTCTAAAACCCGGTTACTTGTGCTCCCCGCCTTGGGTCTATCCTAATACGGAAAAGTAAATAATATACAGCAGCGGTGACATCATCCTCAACCCGGAAGTGCCCCAATAAAAGAATATTACGTACAGATTTTACATGAATGAAAATAAAAACCCTTATCTCATATAAAACCCTCGGGCCATTCTTTCACGATGATCCACTAAATCATATCAACAGCAACACATGATATCACATATCATCAACGTAAGCAAATATGTGTATCTCTAAAACTCGTTGGCATATAGCAACGAGATTAGGTACCCCACATATTACACTTACGGTCATAGAAAAGAAAACAGAAAACTATAATAATTAGAATCCGCAATATCCTTAGACATCATAAACCAGAAATATCTCATATTCCGTATTTCATGCCTAACTTATAAAACTTTCATTTTAGTCTCAAATTGAAAACCCTTTTCAATTGGTTGTCGGATAATTCAACAAGATTCCCGACTTAGTGATCACGTACAATACGCAATTGCGACAGGGTTTTGATCCGAATCAAAACTTCATGGCAATCGATCAATTGAGACTAAATGGCTAGGTTTATAATATACTAACTAGTTTTCATAAAACTAAATAATCCGGATTCTAATAATTGTATCACACACATCACAAAGCTTGTAAAGTAACCGCGACATTAGAATTCCGCACGCAATTAGCAAACTTAACCAATTTTTCCAAGACACAAAAAATCCAGTGAGTTAAAATTCTAAAACCGATCGTTTTAAACCAATCCGGGAGTCGAAACGAACTCGAAACCCGCCCAAATCTAAACGGAGGAGAAGATCCTAAAATTTAGTATCGAATGGGGGCCTCAGGGAGTACCGACCCCGGGGGGCCACCACGAAGTGGCCCCCTAGGGTAGGCAGACCCGAGAGCACCTAGTTGGGATGCTCTCGGGCCACCCACCCCAAGGCCACCTTATGGTGGTCTTAGGGTGTGGTTCCAGCCTCTGGTCCCCCCGGGGTGTCCCCGGGGTGCGCATGCTCCACCCCGCGGCTTCTCGGTTCAAACCGTGAGCCCTCGGGGTGTGCAAATAACTTAAAACATTAATTTTGAAAACTGTTTTTGTCGGCAGTTTTTCCGTGACAAAAACGGCGGATTTCTAACGTCGCTACAAGTTACACTAATATTCTAGATTAGCTCGGATACCATGAAAGTCGACCTTAGCACCACCATGATGTTCTAGAAGCATCAAGCATACTAAATTTTAATTTTTATTAGGTGCTCAGCTAGACAAACAAGATCTTTACTAGATTATTTCGGCATTGTTCCCCTCCGAAAGACGCGACGAAGACGCGATAAACGTCTTGCCTGAATTTCGGGGCAGATGCTAATTGGTGCTATCCGTCCACCTCTCCGAAGATGCCAAGTTGATTTATGGCACCATGTATCGAAGGTTTAAACGGATGCGGCCAATATAGCAGACTTCGTCAGATTCCCCTTCGCTTGAGGGGTTTTTGATTGTGGGGACGCTCTTCCCTACAGGCGCAAGCCCCTGCAGTTAATTACGCTACCGCATCGCGGTAACAACTTTCTCCTTCTCCATATGGTCATTTCGTGTCGTAGGTGTTTGTTTTGTGTTTGGTTTCCTGTGGATTGTATACGGAGACTAATTTATGTTGTCGCCCGTAGGGCGTGGACTAGTCCAAATCCGTATCTTTTCTTAGATTTGGGTTTGGGGGGTTGGGTTTAAGGATACGTTAGCCTCATTTGAGACTAAGAGCAACTTAAACGTTTGTTAAGGATACGTTAGTCTCATTTTAGACTAAGATCGACTTAACGGGATCGTTTAGATCCAACAAGAGAGCAATTGGACTCTAATGTTTAGTTCAAGGACATTGCGGTCGATTAGTTTAAGGACATTACGGTCCATCGTTAGTTTAAGGACATCTCGGTCCAACGTTAGTTTAAATACATCGCGGTCGAGGTTTAGGACATCATAGTCCATGGGTTTAAGGACCCCACAGTTCGATATTAGTTTAAAGACATCACGGTCGAGGTTAAGGACATCATAGTCCATGGGTTTAAGGACCCCACAGTCCGTAGTTTAGAGACGTCATAGTCTGTGAAATGTGTGGTTGTCAGGACCCATCACCTCTCTGAAGATGTTGAAGGATTACAACGACAAATATCAGAGGAGTGAAGAGATGTACCCTCAAACCAAAGTGGATTAAGTGATCTGTAGTCCAATTTGGAACTAAGATCAATTAATTAAATTATGAACACATTGGCTCAATTAAGTCCGAATTGAGGACTTATGGCCAACTTGGGCTATGTCCAATTAAATTTGAAGAGTTGGCCCTTTGTTGGACCATTAACACTTGTTTGGGTTCATGCCCACATTATTTAGCAATGCTAAACAAGAGTTTTAGGGCTTTGGTAACATTTTAGGGCTTTGACTGAGCATTGAACATTATAGCTCTGAATTTAACTCAATTTTGAGATTCAGTTGAGGAAGAGTCTTTTGCCTCTGGAAAATTAGCCAATTTGGCTAAAAGTAGTGTTAAACACTAAAGAACAATAGTGTTAAACACTAGAAATAAAGCTCTCAAATTAGTGTTTAAACACTAGAAAACAACAGTGTTAAACACTAGAAATAGGATTCTCAAATTAGTGTTAAACACAAAAAGATAATCAGTGTTAAACACTGGAAATAAAGCTCTCGAATTAGTGTTAAACACTAAAAAACAACAGTGTTAAACACTGGAAGTAAGATTCTCAAATTAGTGTTAAACACTAAAAGATAATCAGTGTTAAACACTGGAAATAAAGCTCTTGAATTAGTGTTAAATACTAAAGAAGAAGGGATCACGTAGGGACACGTGAGGATGCCCAATGGTGGGGCCAGATCTCCCTTTACTTTGTTCTGCAAATAAGTGTTAAACACTTTTAATTTTTAGCCATCACGTGTGGGCACGTGATAGGCACTCATGCACTGATTTGTTAAGGCATTTATTAGGGGTCACGTGTTAACACGTGAAAGCGCCCAAAACCCACATTTCCTTTCCTTTTATTCTCTTTGTTTTGGAGGTCACGTAGGAGCACGTGAGGCATTGCCTCAAAACTTTTTCCTTCTCATTTTTGGGGATCTTTTTAGGGGTCACGTGGGGCCACGTGACGTTAGTTCTTTGCATGCATGGAGCTCTTTTAAGTCTCTTTATTTTTAAGAATTAAATTCTATGTAGGGTTAAACCCTAATTATGATTTTGGAGGAATTGAATTCCTATTGTGAAAGAATTAAATTCTTATGTAGGGTTGAACCCTAATTTCCTTTTAGGAGAATTAAATTCCCATATATGTAAAAGAATTAAATTATTGTATAGGGTGAAACACTAATTTCATTTTAGGAGGAATCAAGTTCCTGTAAATTTGAGAAAATTAAATTCTCAATTAGGGTTAAACCCTAGTTTTGTCCATCTTGAAGGAATTAAATTCTTGTAATTTTAGGAGAATTGAATTCTCAAATAGGGTTAAACCCTAGTTTCATCTTGGAGGAATTAAATTCCTGTAAATTGAGAGAATTAAATTCTCATGTAGGGTTAAACTCTAGTTTTGTTTTGGGAGAATTAAATTCTCTAAACTCAATTCCCCCTCTAAGTTTTGTACCTGCATGGCAAAATCTCAACCCGATGAGAATTAAATTCTCAAGCTATGGGGAGATTTGCTTCTGCAGATCTTCAACCAGAGGAAGAACTAAGTTCTTTTATAGAAGAGTTAAACTCTTAGATTGAGAATTAAATTCTCTTTTTTGTTTTGTGAAGCTTTGATCCCTTTTCTTTTTCTCACCTAGGGTTTTCTTTCTTGAGAATTAAATTCTCCTTTCTTTTCTCTCTGCTATTTGCCTTTAGAAATTTCAAGATCCCAAAATTCTCTATCTCTCTTCTCCTCTTGGCTCCTATTTATAGGGGAAGGAAAAGAATCAATTTGTTCAGTAAATCTCTCATTGAAAGATTTTTTTTGTTTTCATAACTAATATGATCCTTTAGAACACACAGTGAATTTTATTCACCATTGGATTTTCAATCCAAAAGATATTCTGTTTGTTATTTCTGGTGAAATTTAGGGAAATCTTTCCTTTTCTAAAATCTTTCCATAAATTGGTAATTTTTAATCACCCTTGGATTTTTAATCCAACGGTTCCCCATAATCCTTTTTCGTTTGGAAAGATTTAGAAAAATTTAGAATTAAATTCTATTAAGTTATAAGGCTTTCAAAGCCTGTCACGTGCTGGCACGTGACCCTTGGTCACGTGTGAGCACGTGACCCCCAATTGGGTCCTCCATCAGCCGTTTGTTTACATTTTTGTTTGATGAGAATTTAAGCATCACATGTCAACACGTGACCATTGGTCACATGTGAGCACGTGATACCTCATTGAGGTAATTCCTGATTTTTAATCAGGAAACAAATGTCCCCACAGCGTTGCTCTCACATGTCTGCACGTGAGTGCAACGCTGTCACTTTTGTGACTGTTGGATTTGTCTAGAGAATAGGGGAGATGAAACGTTTTCCATCACATCCTATAAATGCAGGGGTTTCTTCAGAAGCGCCTCCACTTTTTGCTCATCTTCCTCCTTGTTAACTTTTCTTTTGAGAATTTAATTCTCGTTCTCAGAGCTTAGTTCTCTGTTCCAAAATCTTCAGAGTTTAACTCTGTTTAAGAAAGACCCATTTCTTCAGGTAATGGCTTTAGACGATCGAAGAACTTTCATACATACAAAACTCTTTGGATTTTAAATCCACACCAAGGGTTTTCCTTTTTAACAAGAACCCATTTTTTCTTTAAGTTCTTTTCAGAAGAAAACCACTCATTCTTTAATCAACAGGCCTTTTAGGGTTTCTCCGATCTTCAGGGGTTAATGGTGGTGTTTGTCTTTCCCATGGAATTTAATTCCATCTTCAAAGAGCTTTAGCTCTGGAAAAAAAATCTGGGAATTTAATTCCCCTTTTTCAAAAGGAATTTAATTCCTATGAAGAACTTAGTTATTCCCAGGGGACTTCTTGGGGTTTTCTTGCCCTAAGTTGTCTCGTTGCAACCAAGAAGAAGAGGCTTGCAGTGGTTCTTTTTTGGGAATTTAATTCTCTAACTTCTGTTTGATTTGTTACAGAGTCCAAGATAGATTTCCTTTTGGGGAATGTGTAGGGCCTTTTGAAATCCACTGTTCATTTATTGAGAATCTTCTTTTTGTCTCACTGTAATTGTTTTGCCTCATCATTAGCTAGCCGCCGTCTTGATTTTGTGGGGACCCATGTGTTTTGTAACCAATGGTCCCATAAAATAAGTCCCCTGTCGCTTTCTTCCACTATCTTTTATATATATATATACATTTATATATGTTTACACTGTTGGCTTCATTTTAGCAGTTTCACTTTCTTTTATTTCAGGCACAATGACGTCTGTTCCATATTTCCCTTTCACTCGCTCGGAGGCCGCTTTTCCTCAGTCGCCATCTGATGAGGATGTGATGGCGATGATTAAGGCTCATGACCCGAATTGCACCAACTTGCTTTTATGGGGGACCTGGTATGGTCACATCATCCGTGGTCGCCGAAGCTTTCTTTGCGAGATACCGACGGAGCCCACCTATCGTTCCTGCCGATGGATCCTCCGAGGACAGTCTTTGCCGTGGAGATGCTGTTAGTGTATATGCCCTAAAGGCCATGACTGTATCATACCAGTTTGTATATTACTTAATGGAAGCTTGGGATATTCACCTTGTATATACAATCTTGCTCAAAATAGTAGTATGCTACTTGGTTTGTTTCTACTTCAATGTGTACATATGTTTATTTTAGTATATCGCCTATACACATTAGTGGAGCCCTTAGGATCTTTGCTTGATTACCAGCGTTGTGATGGCAGTCACACTAGTGGGGGCTGGGTAATCTATAAGCACATCCTTATGCAGGTACCTAGTCGCAGGACTATCGAGACAGGGCATCGATACTCCGGAGTAGACTAGCGCATGCGCTTCTCATCCCAGAGTGGGAGATGGTCTGTCCCACAGCCATCAGTACGTCGTACTGGAGATAGTATGCGGGTGCTCGTTGGGTTACGAGTACACTGGACAGGACTTGTCGGGAACTGACCGGTTGGTATTATACCTATCGTCAGTTATCAGTTCCCAGGTGACATGAGTACAGCTTAGTCCGCTGACTTGACACTGTCACTTCGCCTCGAGTGTGTTCCCACTATACTTTGATTACTACCCTACCCACGGCTCAAAGGAGTCGTGCAAACAGGTAGTAGTTGGGTGCAGTCCCGAAGCACTTAGAGGCAGTAACGGTTAGACAAGATTCGTCTCTCCCGGTATTGGGGGTTGACATCGCGCTGTGTCTAGGAGAGCCATTACACGAGTAGTCCCTGGCCAGGGCAAGCGGGATATACTGGTAGGCTTCCAGTGTTATCTCAGGATGTATTGGGCTTCACTCCGACACGACTTGTACCGCTATTAGGGGACTGACGTTTACCGCCCCCCCTAGGCCCGCCATGCGATGTATCAGACGAACAGACCGAACTGTACGGAGATTGTCACATTCAGGCTCAGTAGGAGTTCAGATGGGTTTCACCTCGTCAGTCTTCTTGTCGGCATCTACCTGGGGACCGTTACGCATAGCTAGTGCCGCTTGCGGTCTGTGGTTAAACCCACTGCCAGCGTAGTGTCGAGTCTTTAGAGTCCCACACAGAAAGCTATTCGCCTTTAGGCAAAAGAGTAGAGGTCGCATGGTTGTGCGACAGGTCGCATGGTTTTGCGACAGGGTTCAGTCACATCCGTGCACTTGTGCGCGTTTAGTGTTCGGACAGTTTACATTAGCGGGCTTTGGTTTAAGCCAGATCCTAGTGTACGTATTGGGATTGGTTTTATCCAGTTTGTATTCGTGTTCCTCGGAACGCGGATGCAGGTGTGTATGCACAGTTGACGGGGAGACAGAGGCAGAGGATTCTCATTAGGGTTGTTGACCGTTGACTGTTGACTATTGACTTTTTGCTCAACCCTAATGAGAATATGATATGTGATTAACAATAATATTAATTAAGTATTGTGGTGACATGGTTATTGTGGGGTTGACTTTATTGACTTGTTGACTTTGTTGACCGGTTGACTAGGTTGGACTAGTTGACCATCATGATGACAATGGCTATCATTTCATGGCAAAGACTTTTCACTTGCTTGTTCTCTTGTGCAATATGAGTGCATGAAATGATATAGCCATTTTGACTTAAACCATTTACACAATACTTGATTACTATTTTGTTTTTGTGATGATGGTTTTGGATTATGAGAGCCAAGAGAGAAAAGTCTTTCTCATTCTATCATTTTCATTCTCTCTCTTGTGTTCTTGAGCTCTCATCTCCTTCCTCTTGCTCTCCCTCTCTTTAGTCTATGGTTCACTTGTCTCATGTGTTGAGAACCAAGAACCATAGAGAAAATCCCAACACACTCTCCTCTACTCACTCTAGTTCACAAGGTTTAGAAAACCGAGTGAACTAGTTTCTTCAAAGACCGAAGAAGAAGCCAAAGGTAGAAGATTTCAGGTGGATCG
The DNA here is from genome assembly GCA_030015575.1 of Agapanthus africanus. Taxonomy (NCBI): domain Eukaryota; kingdom Viridiplantae; phylum Streptophyta; class Magnoliopsida; order Asparagales; family Amaryllidaceae; genus Agapanthus; species Agapanthus africanus. Next base: position 469,425,433 of record JASDDO010000016.1, on the reverse strand, counting down.
ATCTTCGGCGCAAGGAGACGACGGGGTGAAGCCGATCCGGACAACCATCGAGGCTTGAAGACGAAGGAGTTCAAGAAAGAAAGGTATAACCCCCTAACCGAGTAGTTAACAACTCCTAGTTATTTTTTTAGTTAGATGTTTAACAAAGATCCGGTTATGAGTCTATGTTACCACCTCTAGAAAATTGTTTTTCACCAAATTCCGCATGCCCGAAAGTACCGGAAGATGTAGCATGGACTTACAGATGCCGAATTGGACCCCTATGGGGCGGCTTGAACCTTCAACGACTGGTATTCCGAACCATCGGTCCTGGCTATAGATATTCTGGGACGCCGCATTTGCCAGGCGAAGCCTAGCCATGGGGGTAGATTTACAAAATAGGGCTTACCCTTCGACACCCCACGGGCTATCTTCTTCGAGCGCGTTACATCTTGTCTGCCCATCGCGCGTGACTGCAGAGGGTTGGGCTTTATCAGGCGATTTATTTCGTCATCCCCATGCATCGCCATTTCATGAGAGTCTCTGTTATCTACCCTGCTCATCGTATTGCTGAGGGAACACGGATGGCCGTAGGCATCCCAGCGCTAGCGCATCTTTATCATGGGTTAGGCGCCGCGGCTAATACCTCAACTCTGGGTATGGACGTAGTAAACTTCTCTCTTCATTACTTCACATCTTAGATTGAGATGCACGTGTTGGGGGCCTTGCTGCGCACCAGAGACCTGCATTTTATGATGCCTACAGTTTTCCGTGACTCATGCGGCCGGTGGACGCTTCTGCTCCCGACCCGACTCAGTTCGGGGCTATTCGCGTGTTGATCACTGCTTACGCTAGAGCGGGCGGACTGGTATTTATTGATCGGGCCCTATCCTCTCCTTCAGGTCCAATTCAGCAACTATGTGACTTGTCGAAGGAAGAGGTACCTTCTCTGAAGCCTAAGGAAGCCATGCACCTGTACGCCATTAGACCAGGTTATCTGGTATTTCGTCAGAACAGTGCGGCCCTTTTCATGCGGTATAACCCACACCGCTTTGCCCGGCAGCTTGGGTATGATCAGGGCGTCCCCTTCGAGGCATTTACAGTTGCACCCGTCCCATCACTTGAAGCCGTTCGTGATGCTGCTCATCACTTCGTGAGGCTGAACACTGGTTCTCGATTCATGATCCCGGAAGCTGATCATATTCCCCGATGTGTGGTGTCCTTCACGGCCTGGTATCTTCATCGGGTCAGTCCGATTATTGCTGAGGAGAAGAGGGTGCTTCTGGATACAGCGCTCCTATTCCAGCTCAAGCCACTGGAGTTCCGCCGCGACTGCGTGCACCGGTTCGCTTTCCTTTGAGGGACACCAGTGTTGCGCTTATCCCCGGGGGCGGCGGAGGTAGACCTCACCTCCCACAGTTGGTATGCCATTGGGTACCCGGCTCAGTCGAGGGGTAATAGGGCGCCGGTAGCAGTACCATCGCCCGCGGCGTCAACAATGGCCGTGTCGTCCTCGGTAGCACCGCCAAGTGAGGGCATTGGAGGCGAGGGCGCTGAAGGTGAGGTGGGTCAGCGCCGTGCCAAAGTTCCACGGGGGAGGAAACGATCGTCTTCAGCGGCTGGTTCTGGGGTCTAAGAGGCGAAGGAAGATGGCTACCAATTTGCTCGACTCTTTAATAGAGTCTGAGCCTATTCTTCAGGATGAACTGTTGGCCATGCAAGAATCGGACGTCGGTCTACTTTTCCTGAGTTCATCTGCCGAGGAAGCCGCACAATTGGCTGAAGCTATAAGACGTTCGCAAGATGAATCGGAGAACGTAAGGGTCCTGAAGAAGCCCTACCCTGCCGTTCTCTTTTACGAAGACCCTCCGTGGATCCGGCGACGATTCATCGGCCCTTTGGAAGAATGGGGTGAAAGAGCCCTTAAACAGGCCATTTCGGCCGACGCCGAGGATGCGCTTTCCCTGTAGACCGGCGGCTTGAACAAGCCATACCGGAAGCTCCCTTGCGCATCGGTATGTTTCTGTATTTCTTTGCAATTTTTCATATTACTCGTATACGCATATATGTATCCTTATCTTTGTACAAACTTTGCAGGGACTTCGGCGGCGGCGGAGGCTCTAAGTCGTGTTTTGACCATAGAGTCCGCTGATATCCTCAGTGAAGCACCAATCAGTGTGGAGGGGGTTAATGCAACCGTCTCTCTCATGGCGGAATCTTCCTCGGTGGTTCCTGCTCCCCAGGCACTTGTTCCCTCGGGGGAGGCACCTTCGGCAGTAGCCATTCTAACGGATCTTCTGAGGGCGACCCGGAGGCTAGGGTGAAGGTAGCCGAGGCTACCGTCCTTTCGTTGGAGCCCGCAGCGGCAGCCGTTGCTCCTCATTCAGAAGCCGCTGCACGGTCCGCGTCTCCGATAATGTGCCCGAGGTCATGGAGGAGGCCGCTAAAGCTGCTATCCCTCCGGCTCAGAATGGGAAGAGCGTCGAAGTTAGCTTTCTATATTTTAAATTAGTCATCTTTCAATTATCTAAACCCTTCTGTCTTTCCAGAATTGCGCGGATTGGCGGCCTCTATCGCTGACCTGTCTCCCCGGCAGTCTTTCCAGGCCTGTTGGAGATGGCTGCTCCAAAAGCAATATCTCCTCAGCGCATCGTTCTCTCTTCTGGGCAAGGTTAGTGTTGTCTACCTTCTTTTCACAGCATTATCACTATTTCATAAAATGACATTGATGTCCTTTACAGTTCTGGAGGACGACGACGAGGTCGAGATTCTTGAAGGGCCTGGGGAGCCTTCAGATCCCTCTTGCCTGACTGTGGGTAAGTAAAGTCGCAATATTGTTCCATTTGTTCTTTTGCTTATACATTCAGCTGACTGTTTATAAGTCTGAACAGCTTTGCCAGTCCTTACCGCGCTGGAGTCACGCATCGCTATGCCACCCGGCCTCTATGCTCTACGTGCCTCAGACCGTATGGCAAAATTAAGCATCGCCTCTCTGTCATCCCTAATCGAGGAACTTTGTGCGGGCAGTGTAATCACGGCCGAAGCGTTCGCTGCTGAAGCTAACGGCTCTCTTCCCTTTCTTGCCACCTATGATAATGAAGCGGTGGTGCAACTTTGGGTTGAGTTTTGTCGGCAGGTAGAGGCTTGCTTGCATGTGCTTGAATGTACCCGCCTTTCTTCGGAGGCTGTGGCTGTAAAGGAAAGCTTACGGGGCCTAATTGAGCGGTGTACAGCGAATATGGTGTCATTCGAGAAGATGCTCGGCCGCAAGTTTTCAGAGAGGGAGCTGGCTTCTAAGGCGCTGATGGAGCTTCAAGCTAGCCTGACGGCCAAGGCCAATAAAGCGTATGAACTTTGGCGAGTGCTTCAAGAGGCCATCAAGGAGGTGGTGGCCATCAACAAAGCCGCCGTGTTCACTCGTGAAAGGGTTGAGGCTCATAAGGCCACTGAGAAATAGCTTGAAGGCCGGCTTGCCTCATATCAAGCCCAGTAAGCTCAGGCGGAGGCCTGTCTTTTGGCGATATTGAATCACAACGGCGAGGCTCAGCGAAAGAGGGATGAGCTGACCAATCTGCTAAATCGCCCGCCGACTTGAAGACTTGTATATATTTTTCTTTATTCTTCCTTTTTACATACTCCTGAATAAGAGTATATTTTTTTGTTCTTTCACGAATTGTACTTTGTATTCATTTTGATTCATGAATAAAAGATGTATTTTTCTTCGCGATGGTGTGTCCCCTTTTTATTGAATGTATTTTGTGGATAGTCTATCTTGATTTCTTTGCAGGACAACGATGGATTAGGATTCAGGGTTAAGATCCGCCTCCTAAGACTTTTCAATTTTATGAGCTGTGAAGGTCTCATAAAGAATTTTCTCTCTACCGGTCGAGAGGATGCCGTAGGTGTAATTTCTCCTTAAAAACCATGAGGATTCTTAAGTGTGTTTCTCTCTTGCAAGTCGTAAGGATCTCACAAACGAATTTGCTCCCTTACGAGTCGTGAGGACCCGCAAGTGATGGGAGAGGTTATCATCATCCGCATTTCACGGAATCTGAAGTTGCTCTAGATGCTTCCCACGGGTTCACTGCCGTGTTCTGCGAGGACCAGGCTCCGCTCTGGACGTTTCCCATGGGGTCAGGATTGACATAAGCCGTGTTGCACGTGACCAGGAATTTTGCTCTGGATGCTTCCCACGGGTTCACTGCCGTGTTCTGCGAGAATCAGGCTCCGCTCTGGATGCTTCACATAGGGTCGTTGCTGTGCTCTGCGAGGACCAAAATCCGCTCTGGACGTTTTCCACAGGGTCAGGATTGACGTAAGCCGCGTTCCACGTAACCAAAATCCACTCTGGACGTTTTCCACAGGGTCAGGATTGACGTAAGCCGCGTTCCACGTAACCAGGAATTTTGTTCGGGATGCTTCCCACGGGTTCACTGCCGTGTTCTGCGAGGACCAGGCTCTGCTCTGGATGCTTCATACGGGGTCATTGCCGTACTCTGCGAGGACCAGGATCCGCTCTGGACATTTCCCACGGGGTCAGGATTTGACGTAAGCTGCGTTCCACGTAACCAGGAATTTTGCTCATGATGCTTCCCACGGGTTCACTGCCGTGTTCTGCGAGGACCAGGCTCCGCTCTAGATGCTTCACACGGGGTCATTTCCGTGCTCTGCGAGGACCAGGATCCGCTCTGAACGTTTCCCACATGGTCAGGATTTGACATAAGCAGCGTTCCACGTAACCAGGAATTTTGCTTTGGATGCTTCCCACGGGTTCACTGCCGTGTTTTGCGAGGACCAGGCTCCGCTCTGGATGCTTCACACGGGGTCATTACCGTGCTCTGCGAGGACCAGGATCCGCTCTGGACGTTTCCCACGGGGTCAGGATTAACGTAAGCCGCGTTCCACGTAACCAGGAATTTTTCTCTGGATGCTTCCCACGGGTTTACTATCGTATTCTGCGAGGACCAGGCTCCGCTCTGGATGCTTCACACGGGGTCATTGCCGTACTCTGCGGGGACCAGGATCCGCTCTGGACATTTCTTACGGGGTCAGGATTTGACGTAAGCCACGTTCCACGTAACCAGGAATTTTGCTCTAGATGCTTCCCATGGGTTGACTGCCGTATTCTGCGAGGACCAGGCTCCACTCTGGATGCTTCAAACGGGGTCATTGCCGTACTCTGCGAGGACCAGGATCCACTCTGGACGTTTCCCATGGGGTCTGGATTGACGTAAGCCGCGTTCCACGTAACCAAGAATTTTGCTCTGGATGCTTCCCACCGGTTCACTGCCGTGTTCTGCGAGGAATAGGCTCCACTCTGGATGCTTCACACGGGGTCATTGTCATGCTCTGCGAGGACTAGGATCCGCTCTGTACGTTTCCCACGGGGTCAGGATTGACGTAATCCGTGTTCCACGTAACCAGGAATTTTGCTCTGGATGCTTCCCACGGGTTCACTGCCGTGTTCTGTGGGGACCAGGCTCCGCTCTGGATGTTTCACACGGGGTCATTGCCATGCTCTGCGAGGACCAGGATCCGCTCTGGACCTTTCCCACGGGGTCAAGATTGACGTAAGCCGCGTTCCACGTAACCAGGAATTTTGCTCTGGATGCTTCCTACGGGTTCACTGCCGTGTTCTGTGAGGACCAGGCTCTGCCCTGGATGCTACATACAGGATCATTGCCGTGCTCTGTGAAGACCAAGATCCGCTCTGGACGTTTCCCATGGGGTCAGGATTTTATGTAAGCCGCATTCCACGTAACCAGGAATTTTGCTCTGGATGCTTCCTACGGGTTCACTGCCGTGCTCTGCAAGGACCACGCTCCGCTCTGGATGCTTCACACGGGGTCATTGCCGTGCTCTGCGAGGACCAGGATCCTCTCTGGACGTTTCCCATGGGGTCAGGATTGACGTAAGCCGCATTCCATGTGACCAGTAAGGGTTGACTTTATCAGCATTTCGCGGAGTTGGGGTTTGACTCTCGGACATCTGTGCACCGCCGAGTCATGGAACTGGGAGTTGCCGCGGTTCCGCTTTGTTTGATGTTGTGTCTGTCGTAATGAGACGAATGTTGAGATGATCTCCAGGCTATCTGTGAACCGTTGAGATTTGGCTTCTTCTTCTGATGAAACCTGGGGAGGAAAGGTGTGATTCTCTCTTTGTTTGCGCCCCTGGATATTATACAGGGGCTGACATGATATCACCTGTAGGGCATAAATTTCATTTTTTTTATTTTATTCCGCGATGCTCTATCATTTCAGCTTTTATATCGCGAAGGTCGCGATTGCCCAATCATTTCGGCTATTTTTTCGCGGTGCCCAATCATTTCGGTTATTTGTTTTATTTTTACTCGCTACTTTTTATTGCAAGTTGCCCTATCATTTCGGCTATTTTGCATGCATATATTTTTACTTGCTGATTTTTGTTTGCAAGTTGCCCCATCATTTCGGCTATTTCGTAAGCATCTGTGGCTCGCTGGCTTTTCGCTGCAAGCTTGGAATTAGACACCGATTTCGGTATCAGCACCGCTATAACTGGGATATTGCCAGGAGCGAATCATCATTTGCCTCTGTCGATGTCGAACAAAGGTGGCTTAGCGAACAGGGTTAGGATCCTGTCGACTAAGGCTTTTGACTTCATGAGCCGTAAGGGTCTCACAAATGTATTTCCTCTTGTGAGTCGTGAGGATCTCGTAGGCACGTTTTCTCCTTAGAAATCGTGAGGACTCCTAAGTGTATGGCTTCTCGTAAGTCGTAAGGATCTTACAAGAGAGCTTTCTCCTTATAAGTCGAGAGGACTTACAAGGGTTGTTCACCATGTAGACATATCCCTAGTCACGGATGGGACTTCATTAGGGAAATGTTTGTTCGCGCCCGTGGATTGTATACAAGGATCAGCATTGAGCCGCTTGTAGGGCAGTATTGGAGGTTGCGGAGGGGGCGCTTAAGAACAGGTTCAGGTCCCTGTAACTTAAGTCTTTTGAATCTTATGAGCCTTGAGGGTCTCATAAGAGGGTTCTCCCTACGAGTCGTGAGGATCTCGTAAGTGTAGTTTCTCCTTAGGGATCGTAGGGATCCCTAAGTGTGTTGCTCCCTTGTGAGTCGTAAGGATCTCACGCAGGTGCTTTCTCCTTACAAAGTCGAGAGGATCCTACAAGTGTCTTTTAACGAGATTGCGCCCTTTCGGGTTTTCACAAAACTCGCCGGTAGCCCTGCTGTTTTTACTCACGGAGCCCTTTCGGGTTTTCATCCGTGCCCATTTTGCTTATGGACATACCGTTTTCTTTTTTTTTTCTCTTTTTTTATTCTTTTTTTTTGTATCAGCTTTGGGATGCTGCAATCCACCGTAGTTTATCGACATCTCGGTCAACGGTTAGTTTTAGGACATAGTGGTCCGTTGTTAGTTTAAGGACGTTTCGTTCTGTTGCTAGTTTAAGGACGTTTCGGTCCGTTGTTAGTTTAAAGACGTTTCGGTCCGTTGCTAGTTTAAGCACGTTTCGGTCCGTTGTTAGTTTAAGGACGTTTCGGTCCGTTGTTAGTTTAAGGAAGTTTCGGTCCGCAAGACGGCTACTACTTATAGAGTTTAGGCCTAGGAAGATAGCGAGCGGACATAGTCGTCGTCATCTATTATTGACCTAGGCCGTGACTCGTCAGGCGTAGTATTTCTTTAGGAATCGACCATTTATTGGCCGGAAATGTCTTTCACCATGCATATCCATGAGTAGATAGGCTCCACCCTAGTAGACTTTGTCTATGATATACGGGCCTTCATAGTTTGGTTCGAATTTCCCCGCTTGGCGCGATTGGGGATCATAGGTCTTTTGACCAAAAGCACGAGTTCACCTTGGCGGAATGTTCTCGGCCTAGTCAATTTTTCATATGAGCGCGTCATCTTTGCTTTATAAGCCTCCAGGTTTTGTTGCGCTATGAGCCTGGTTTCATCAAGGGCATCGAGCTCCTCAAGCCGAAGGTGAGCATTCTCTTCGTCCGTTAGCTCGTAATGAACTACCACTCGTAGAGAGGGTAGCTCTATCTCGAGGGGGAGTACTGCGTCTTTACCGAACACCAATGCGTACGGCGTTGTATTCGTGGCCGTTTTGAACGTAGTTCGATACGCCCAGAGAGCTTCATGCAGTCTCTCGTGCCAGTCCCTCTTATTTCGAGACACCGTCTTTTTCACGATCTTTGTCAAGGTTTTGTTGAAAGCCTCAGCTAGACCGTTAGCTCAGGGATTATAGACCAAAGAGTATCTCCAGTCTATGTTATGTTGTTGTGCGAAGCGGCTGATCTTGTGGCTTCTGTAGGCTGGCCCGTTATCGGAGATGATCTGTCTCGGAGTTCCAAACCGATAAAGGACGTGTGTCTTGAAGAAATAGAGGAAATTCTCCGTCTTCACTTCCCTCAGCGGTACTGCTTCTGCCCATTTGGAGAAGTAATCAGTTGTTGCCAAAATGAATCGATGTCCTCTGAACGATGCTGGCTCGATGAGGCCGATTATGTCAGTTACCCACATTTCAAATGACCAGCTGGCCACTATCAAATGTAGTGGATTTGGATGCTGATGGATAAAGTCCCCGTGGTTCTGGCACGAGTGGCATTGCTTCGCATACTCGAGGCAGTCCTGAATCATCGTGGGCCAATAGTAGCCCATCCTTTTAATCTTCAGCTTCATCTTCGGCCCGGCTTGGTGAGAACCGCAGAGTCCAGCGTGAACTTCTTGGACGACTCTTTTTGCTTCTTCAGGTCCCAAGCATCTTAACCGCAGAGAATCGAATGATCTCTTATACAGAGCATCATTGACGAAGGCAAAAGATAAGGCTCTCTTCATGAGCTGATGTTTTGAGGACTCGTTTTCAGGCGTTCGACAGAATTTGAAGTAGTCTATAAAGACTTCTCTCCAATCCTCGACCTTTTCTTGGTCTTTTGCCTGTAGAGCCATTTGCTCGGTCGCTCCCTTTCCCTCGGACGACTCCGGAGATATTTCTGCCGGTGCAAGAACCTGACGGCTTTGTACCACGATTCTTACGTCATCGAGGTTCTCGTCGACCAATTCTTTAGCAAGCTTGGCCAATACATCAGCTTTGCTATTTTCCGCATGCGGTATGCATCCCAAGGTGTATGAAGGAATTTGAGTCAGCAGCTGCTGCACCCTCTCGCTGTATTTCACCAACTCTGGTTAGCACGTCTGGTAGTCGCCGTTTATTTGACTAACGACCAGTTGGGAGTCTCCGTATATAAGGAGGTTTTCAATTCCCATGTCAATGGCGATCTTGAGACCTGCTATCAAAGCTTCATACTCGGCTTCATTGTTTGTCCTCGGCTCTGTCAAGGAGAAGGCGAAGCGCATTATCCCTCCTTGTGGAGTTACGAAGATGAGGCCTACCCCTGATTTGATTATGGGGGTACTTTGTTTGCGCTTCTTCATGGAAGATGCTCTATCGAAATAAAGTTCCCACCGGGTATTACTACCGTCGATCGTGTCAAACGCATGTTCGTCCGGCAGTTCGCAATTCAATGGAGAATCGGCAGGTATCGGATGCTCAGCGAGGAAGTCGGCGATGGCCTGACCTTTCACTGCCTTAAGAGGACGATAAGTTATCGATAATTCCATCAAGAGTAGGGCCCATTTAGCGAGTCATCCTGTTAATATGGCCTTCGACATTAAGTACTTGAGAGGATCCACTCTTGATATGAGATGGACCTCATGCGCCAACGCGTAGTGTCTGAGCTTCGTTATCGCGAAGATCAACGCCAGGCAGTGTTTTTCGATGGGCGAATAATTGCTTTCTGCCCCCAGTAGAACTCGACTCAGATAGTAGAGAGCTCTTTCTTTCCCTTGGTCGTTCTCTTATTCCCACAGCGCGCCTAAGGAACCTTCAAAGGCGGTTGTATACAGAATGAGGGGTTTTCCTTTAACGGGAGCGGCCAGTACTGGCGGATTCTGCAGGTACTGCTTGTTTTCGTCTAGTGCGCCATGGAATTTATGATCCCAAAAGAAAGGGGTCCCTTTCTTCATTAGGTGACTATAAGGACGGCACTTGCCTGAGAGATTGACTATAAATCGCCGGATATATGCGAGCTTTCCTTGGAGAGACCGCAGCTGCTTGAGAGTCCTTAGCGGAGGCATTTCCATGATCGTCTTGATCTTCGACAGATCTATCTTGATGCCTCGGTGTCGGACGATGAATCCTAAGAATTTGCCCGAGGAAACTTCGAACGCGCATTTGAGAGGATTCATCTTCAAGTTGTATTGCCGAAGGCGTTGAAATACGACCTTTAGATGCTCTAAATGTTTCTCGTATGACTTGCTCTTAACCACGAGGTCGTCGATATAGCATTCGATGATTTCATGTATGAGGTCGTCGAAAATTTTCGTCATGGCCCTCTGATAGGTGGCGCCGGCGTTCTTTAGACCGAAGGGCATCACCTTGTAGCAGAATATACCCAGAGGGGTCCGGAAAGCGGTGTGCTTCTGGTCCTCTGGATGCATCTTTATCTGATTGTATCCTGATGACCCGTCCATGAAGGAGAAGACTTCGTGAGTGGACGTGTTATCTATCATCAGCTCAGTGACTGGTACTGGAAAGTCGTCTTTTGGACAAACTTTGTTGAGATCCCGGAAGTCCACACATATGCGCACTGTCCCATTTTTCTTCATCACTGGGACAATGTTGGCGATCCAGTCAGGATACTGAACCTCTTGGATGAAGCCAGAGTCGATTAGCTTCTTGACCTCGGCGTTGATGCTCATCTTAAGCTCGAGCCGTATTCTTCTCGGTGCTTGTTTGATTGGCTTGGCGTCTGGGGATATTGCCAATTTGTGGACAGCTATTTCTGGATCTAGCCCCGGCATCTCAGAGTAGTTCCATGCGAAGCAATCTTTATGCTGCGTGAGCACGTCTTTTAGTGTAGCCACCCTTTCTTTAGACAGCAACTCACTGACGAATGTCGGTCGCGGGTCACTTTCCGTCCCCAAATCAATTTTCCTGAGGTTATCTGCAGTAATGTGTATTCCATCTTCCAGCTCTTTCGGCTCCGGTGGAAACTCTGAGATCACCTCATCATCGTCGTTTTCGAAGCACCAGGGGAGGTCATCCATATTCTCGGTCTCTTCTTCTGATAGCGTTATCATATGTCAAGTACGAGCTCGCTTCAAAGACCGATATTGATCTGGCTCTACTCTCGCTGTATGCGCGGCTTTTGGTTCGTGCTTCTGCGGCGGAGTTATCCTCCAACTGTTGGCTAAAGCGAACTTGCCGAGTTGATATTGGTCTTCGACCCAGTTCTTGAAGGTGAAGCAGTCTTCGAGAGGATGTCCTATCGCTCGGTGATTCGCTCGGTGATAAGAGCAATAGTCTGGGTGAGAGACCTCGTTGGCTTGCTCGGGGTGTTTGGACTCCGGAAGTGTAATCATCTGATATTTTATGGCGAGATCAAGTATCTTCCGTGTTTTATTCTGAGGAAAAGAGTATGCTCGACCCATCTTCTTTATAAGAGACGAATCCGGATTGCTCGATTCCTGATCGCGTGGCTTCTTGGCCCCGCTTTGTCACTGTCGAACGCCTTTCCCGCTCTTTGATTTATTTTTGCCTCTGTGTCGGGCCTTTTGTATGACGGGTTGATAAAGAAGAGCATTGTCATTCTCTGTGACCCGCTGAAGGAGGCACTGCGTCCTGGCTTTCTCATAAATGGCCATTTCACGGTTATGGTCATCCCGGATCTTTTGACTCGCTTCCCTGATAAGCTTGTCCATTCGTTCTTCGAACGACAGACTCGGCATTTTGATGGTAGGATCTCGTTTTGGTTCAGGGTCAGCGTTTTCTGAAAGGGCGTCCTCTTCTTCATCGAAGTCATATATGACGTAGCTACCATGGACTCGTTCCCGTTTCTTGGATTGGGCATATACGAGCCCGACCCATTCCATTTTCCCATTAGGCAACTTCCGCTGAGTTCCGGGGACATCCCAAATCCTGTTGTAGAACTGAGCTTGTCGAGTAGTCTGTCTGAAGGGTACCCTTTGGCGCTTCAATAGCCTTCTCAAGCCTTCCGAGTAATATCTAGGTAGACGGATGGGCTGGATTCTGTCGAGCAGGGAATCGGCGCCGTACCAGATTTCTTTTTCCACTTTGGTTTCCCCCGATCGGTAGAATAGGATCGCTTCTTCACCCTTTCGCCTGGGAGGGACGTAAAATGTCTGCAGTTCTTGCACACTATAGGCTTCAAGTGCATCGAGCTCTTTGTAATGCTCCCGCAGAACCATGGTAATTTACAAACTCTGATTATTGTCAGCGAAGACCTGTATTGACGGTCGAGCGGAAAATATAGCGTTAACTTCATCTTCCGAGTCACTGCCAAAGATCAACATTGGGGCAGATGGTCCCGGGTTGTTGCGTTGGGGTGGACCTGAGTAAACTATCTCTTCTTCCTCCTCGGTATCACTCCCGAAGACCGGAATAGTGGTGATAGCTTTGTTCTTCGGTTTGTGACATCTTTCTGTGTCCTCAAAATCTGGTAAGAAATATTTTGCATCTTCGTACTTCCAGACTTCGTTCATAGAGAATGGGCTCAACTCCCCCGTCACAGTGTACTCGAGACCATCTTTAAAATACTTCATACACTGGTGCTATGTAGAAGGAATAATGTTGTACTCGTGTAACCAAGGCCTGCCGAGCAAAGCATTGTAGGATGTCTTGGCGTTAATGACGTGAAATTTAATGTCTGTGATAAGCAGCCCGAAGCGCAGCGTCAGTATTACAGACCCAAGAGTCCGTGATGATTGGGAGTCGAAACCGGAGATGGTAATTTTATCGCGAGCGAGGTGCTGAACGCTCATGCAGATTTCCTTCAATACTCTCACGTTGAGGAGATTGACGGAAGACCCATTGTCAACCAGGATTTTGCCTATCTTTATATTGTGACAGTATCCGGAGATATAAAGGGGACGGTTGTGCTCGCACGTCCCAAGGAGGAGATCTTCATCGCCGAAGGTGATATCGGCTGTATGCACTTCTTCCAGCTCGTCCTTCATCTTTTCTTCGGCGAAAAAAGCTTGGAATTGTCCTGGCTCTTATAGCGCCTTGATCAATGAATCTCTCGCCTCTTTGGATAACAGAAGGGCGTCGAAAATGCTGAGCTGCGAGGGTAGCTTCCTCAAGTGTGCCAGAACGTTGTAGTCCACCTTATTCTTCTTTGGCGGGTCCTTGGCGGTCAGCTCTTTGACGACTTGGTCATCTAGGGCGATATCTTCAGGGACTTTTTCTTTTCCCTTATCTTTTCTATTCATGGGTCCGAGATTCTTTTCGGGCAGCATACGATTGCGCAGCTGAATACTTTCGCAGGTCATCGGTTCTTCCTCTTTTCCCGAGGTGGATTCTTTGAAGAGAGGGCTGAGAGTCATTTTTTCGTCGGAGTCGCTCCCGAAGGTGGGAACTTATGATCTCCCGGCGTTAACCATGCAACAGTTGCCGGTAGTTCTTTTACGCTCCTCAGTCGTACTTCTCCGCTCCCGACGAGTTTTGCGTTTCATCCGCTTAAAATGTCGCCGGTGAGCAACATATCCCTACCACCATCTCTTAAAAGCGTTGCACTCTTCAGTAGGGTGCGCAATCTTTCGATGATATAAGCAGTAGCTAGGATGCATTTCTGCTTCACCAAGAATGTTTCCTTCGGAGGGTGGCAGATTCATTCCCATTGATATGAATTTGGCGAACCTCTTCCTCGTCTTGAACCTGCTTTTATTCGCGGCGGATGTACTTTGATTTGGCGGGAGCGTTTCAACCCTTTCGTCCAGTCGCCGGCGCTTGGCTTTTTCAAATATGGCCATCTCACGCTTTCGAGCAGCCTTGCTTTTAAGAAGATCTTCATTCAGGAATGCGTCAATCATTTCTTCTGATGGCTCTAGAAGTTCCGGCTCTGGTCCTGCCCCCAGCCTCTCTGTGTAAGGAACTTCTTCATCTTTTATCGATGAGTGAGAGATCGCATGGCAACTTGCTACGTAATCTTCAGATTCATCCGACGAGTCTTCTCCATCATCTCCGTCCTCAAGGACGTGACTGAGAAATTCTTGAAGTGTGATTGGAGTCCACGCCTTCTGGTTATACTCTTCCAGCGCGTCAATCTGTTTTTGCAGGTCCGTGTGCTTGTCACCAGGCTTTATGGGCTTTTTGGTCTTCTTCTTCTTTTTCGAAGATTTCGACGGCTGGGTGTGAACACTTTGGCTATCACCACCAATCTTTGGAGTTGGGCGCGGCCTTAGCATCCCCTCGATGATCTCAGGTTCCAGTGGATTCTTCCACCTAATTGCCGGACATGTGTGGAGATCCTTCAGCATTCTTTTCGTTTTGGCTGAAAGAGCGACCTCCCATGGAGCTTCTTCAACAAAAGAGCACGATACCCCCGGTGTGCCTGTCTTCTTGGGAGTGTGCGGTTGTGGTGGGCTTACTTTCCACTTCTCAGACAGCGCAAACTTGCCTTTTTGGTACTGATCCTCAATCCATCTCTTAAAGACGAAGCAATTTTCGATTGGATAGCTTACCGTTTGGTGGTAAGGGCAATAATTGGGGCTATTAGCCTCGCCAGGTTGCAGTGGTCATTTCGGACTCAGCAAATTGATGAGCCTGTTACGCACCGCTAGTTCGAACAGTCTCTTCGTTTTGTCTCGAGGGAATGAGTAAGGACGCTTCATCTTCTCATTGTAGTACCGCCGTCTCTCTTCCAGTTAATCCATTAGTTTTGGAGCACTGGGCTGTTGTTGGGTATTCGCAACAAAGGTCGCCTTCCCTTTACCCTTTTCGTTCCGCGGCTCTGGCTTCAGAGGAGACGGTCTACGCCCCATCTGGTCCATTTGGGCCAGCTTGTCGATTAAAGCTTGGAACGTGGTCAGTTTGAAGAACATCATGAATTGTGAAATAGTTGCATGAGGGTCTAGGGTGCCCACGAACATGCCCACCGCTGGTGCTTCTTCGATGCGTTGTTCGCACTTTGACCACAGATTTCGCCATCGGATTGCGTATTGAACACAAGTTTTGCCCGGCTTCACCCTTGCATTGATAAATGCTGTTATTGGGGTGCGTTCACTAGCACTCGCGAATCGCTGGGTGAATAACAACTCCATTTCTGCGAAAGTCTTGACAGAGTCATTTGGATGTTCAGAGTACCACTCAAATGCTGTCTCCGATAAGCTGCCGACGAATTGGCGGAGCAAAAACTTGTCATCACCCCTGGTATTACCACATAGAGCCCTGAAATGGGCGACATGCTGGTGCGGATTTCATGTCCCTTTATATACATGAAACTTATGGATGATATATCCCGGCGGGTACTTTATCTGGTCATACCAGCCTGGATATGGTCGCCCAGTTTTAACGACTTGGCCAGCCACTTCATTTGCCTGATGAGCTCGTATTTGCTGAGCAATATAGTCATCCAGAGCGGCCTTGGAAATAGTTTCCTCTTTGGCTGCTGAAAGAGCCGGAGGAGGATTCGACGTCTCCCCTTTGTCGTCTTCAATAATGATCGGAGGGCCTTCGGCTGGAGGATCCGGCTGTAACATTATCCCGACCATGTCTTGGAAGAGAAGCGTCATTCGCTTTATATTAGCCACTTGTTCTGCGGCTTCTTTGTCCTTCTTATCAAGGACTCTAAAAAGGAAGTCGGCATCGGCTTCTCGTTCATGACGCTGCTCCGATGACGCCTCCGGGCTTTCTTTTGGTCCGGTGAGTGCAGCATTGCAGTCAACATCTCCTGAAGCATCTGCTGTTGTTGTTCTTGAGCCCTTGTTATTGATCGGGTGAGCGGTCGGTGGCCTGTCGAAGTGCGGCTTTCTTCTTTTCCAGAAGCCATGTAAACAGTGTGTACCATCATGCCCCCAGACTTGGGGCGTTCGGGCTCAATAACTTTGCGGTTTGCCGCAGCCATAGGGGCTTTCTCCGGCCTCCTTTTCTTTTGAGTAGTTGACGTTGAGGGGGCCGTTGCAGCGGGCACCCAGGTGGTTGTCATCCTTTGTGGCTTGCCCGGACGGTTTTCTTCCTGCTGAACCTTCAGCTTCTTCTGCCGACGGGGATAGTCTTGATCAATCACTGACTCCTGGACACGTCGCCAAATTTTGAAAACTTTGGAGGACAGCCGTTGATGAGGCTGATCCAGCTTTATTTCTGTAACATTCTCCACCGGAGGAGGAGATCATTTCAGTACGGCGGTAGGAGAGTTCCTGCGCGCCTTGTTCAGCAGTTCGAAGCTGTTCCCGGTCGGAACAGCTGCATTGACTTCCACCGTTGGGGCTGGTGGAGTTAGCCCAGAGGGAGAGTTACCCCCAGCATTCCTTTCTCGGCGCCAGTGGCGACGTCGAGCGTGTCGGGCTGTTGGGATTGTTTCAGTTTGAGGGGTGACTTTGTCAGGTCCCCTGTTCAGGTGAGGCGTTGTTGCTGGCGTCAGCCTCTTGAAGACTGATGTCCGTTGAGTAGCAGTGTTTAATCTATCAAAGACAGACCTTGGAGCAGGAGTGGGAGTGGGAATGGGAGCCGGGATAGTCAGTCTTGTAAAGACCGACCCCTTGGCAGGAGAAGCCGCCTTGACGACTTCGGGAGCAGGGTTGGTTACTCTCTTCAGAACAACCTTTTCTTGAGTTGCAGGCTTCATCATGGGCCCACAGGAATTCTGGCCCAATCTGGCGAAGGCTGAAGTGCTGGAGCTGGACGACCCATTGAGGGGGGCCGCAATAGTTGTAAGCCGATCAAAGACTGACTTCTTGGGAGCTTCTGGTGTTGGTACAGGAGTGCTGAAGCTCATCGGTGGGAGTATAGTCCCGAAAAACAATCCGGTGGTGGCCTGAGTCACCTGGTCCACCGGCATAGTGAACAGAGAAGCCGCTTGGGGCCCGTAAGCTATGCCTCCGGATGAGGCATAACGTGAATTGCAGTTGCAGTTGGAACACTTCGCGCAAGTGGACGCCATTGATCCTTTGCTTTCTGCACCAAGCAAAACGCCGAATCTCAGTACCTCGAACCCAAGGGCAACCATTAGCAAACCGCGATTCGTTCGCGAACATGACACACGAAGTGTGGAGTGGAAAGAGGAAAAGGTCCCACCGGGCCTGCCGGAATCTGTGCCCCTCCGAAAGACGCGATGAAGACGTGATAAACGTCTTGCCTGAATTTCGGGGCAGATGCTAATTGGTGCTATCCGTCCACCTCTTCGAAGATGCCAAGTTGATTTATGGCACCATGTATCGAAGATTTAAACGGATGTGGCCGATGTAGCAGACTTCGTCAGATTCCTCCACGCTTGAGGGGTTTTTGATTGTGGGGACGTTCTTCCCTACAGGCGCAAACCCCTGCAATTAATTACGCTACCGCATCGCGGTAACAACTTTCTCCTTCTCCATATGGTCACTTCGTGTCGTGGGTGTTTGTTTTTTGTTTGGTTGCCCGTGGATTGTATACGGAGACTAATTTATGTTGTCGTCCGTAGAGCATGAACTAGTCCAAATCCATATCTTTTCTTAGATTTGGGTTTGGGGGGTTGGGTTTAAAGATACGTTAGCCTCATTTGAGACTAAGATCAACTTAAACGTTTGTTAAGGATACGTTAGTCTCATTTTAGACTAAGATCGACTTAACGAGATCGTTTAGATCCAATAAGAGAGCAATTGGACTCTAATGTTTAGTTCAATGACATTGCGGTCGATTAGTTTAAGGACATTACGGTCCATCGTTAGTTTAAGGACATCTCGGTCCAACGTTAGTTTAAAAGACATCGCGGTCGAGGTTAAGGACATCATAGTCCATGGGTTTAAGGACCCCACAGTCCGATGTTAGTTTAAAGACATCACGGTCGAGGTTAAGGACATCATAGTCCATAAGTTTAAGGACCCCACAGTCCGATGTTAGTTTAAAGACATCACGGTCGAGGTTAAGGACATCATAGTCCATGGGTTTAAAGACCCCACAGTCCGTAGTTTAGAGACGTCATAGTCTGTGAAATGTGTGGTTGTCAGGACCCGTCACCTCTCTGAAGACGTTGAAGGATTACAACAACAAATATCAGAGGAGTGAAGAGATGTATCCTCAAACTAAAGTGGATTAAGTGATCTGTAGCCCAATTTGGAACTAAGATCAATTAATTAAATTATGAGTACATTGGCTCAGTTAAGTCTGAATTGAGGACTTATGGCCAACTTGGGCTAAGTCCAATTAAATTTGAAGAGTTGGCCTTTTGTTGGACCATTAACACTTGTCTGGGTTCAAGCCCACATTATTTAGCAATGCTAAACAAGAGTTTGAGGGCTTTGGTAACATTTTTGGTCTTTGACTGAGCATTGAACATTATAGCTCTGAATTTTACTCAATTTTGAGATTCAGTTCTAGTCTTTTGCCTCTGGAAAATTGGACAATTTGGCTAAAAGTAGTGTTAAACACTAAAGAACAGTAGTGTTAAACACTAGAAATAAAGCTCTCAAATTAGTGTTTAAACACTAGAAAACAACAGTGTTAAACACTGGAAATAGGATTCTCAAATTAGTGTTAAACACAAAAAGATAATCAGTGTTAAACACTGGAAATAAAGCTCTCGAATTAGTGTTAAACACTAAAAAATAACAGTGTTAAACACTGGAAATAAGATTCTCAAATTAGTGTTAAACACTAAAAGATAATCAGTGTTAAACACTGGAAATAAAGCTCTCGAATTAGTGTTAAACACTAAAGAAGAAGGGGTCACGAGGGGACACGTGAGGACGCCCAAAGGTGGGGCCAGATCTCCCTTTAATTTGTTCTGCAAATAAGTGTTAAACACTTTTAATTTTTAGCCATCACGTGTGGGCACGTGATAGGCACTCATGCACTGATTTGTTAAGGCATTTATTAGGGGTCACGTGTTAACACGTGAGAGCGCCCAAAACCCACATTTCCTTTGCTTTTATTCTCTTTGTTTTGGAGGTCACGTAGGAGCACGTGAGGCATTACCTCAAAGCTTTTTCCTTCTCATTTTTGGGGATCTTTTCAGGGGTCACGTGGGGCTACGTGACCTTAGTTCTTTGCATGCATGGAGCTCTTTTAAGTCTCTTTATTTTTAAAAATTAAATTCTCTGTAGGGTTAAACCCTAATTATGATTTTGGAAGAATTGAATTCCTATTGTAAAAGAATTAAATTCTTATGTAGGGTTAAACCCTAATTTCCTTTTAGGGGAATTAAATTCCCTTATATGTAAAAGAATTAAATTCTTGTATAGGGTGAAACCCTAATTTCATTTTAGGAGGAATCAAGTTCCTGTAAATTTGAGAGAATTAAATTCTCAATTAGGTTTAAACCCTAGTTTTGTCCATCTTGAAGGAATTAAATTCCTGTAATTTTAGGAGAATTGAATTCTCATATAGGGTTAAACCCTAGTTTCATCTTGGAGGAATTAAATTCCTGTAAATTGAGAGAATTAAATTCTCATGTAGGATTAAACCCTAGTTTTATTTTGGGAGAATTAAATTTTCTAAACTCAATTCCCCCTCTAAGTTTTGTACCTGCATGGTAAAATCTCAACCCGATGAGAATTAAATTCTCAAGCTATGTGGAGATTTACTTCTGCAGATCTTCAACCAGAGGAAGAACTAAGTTCTTTTATAAAAGAGTTAAACTCTTAGATTGAGAATTAAATTCTCTTTTTTGTTTTGTGAAACTTTGATCCCTTTTCTTTTTCTCGCCTAGGGTTTTCTTTCTTGAGAATTAAATTCTCCTTTCTTTTCTCTCTGCTATTTGCCTTTAGAAATTTCAAGATCCCAAAATTCTCTATCTCTCTTCTCCTCTTTTCTCCTATTTATAGGGGAAGGAAAAGAATCAACTTGTTTAGTAAATCTCTCATTGAAAGATTTTTTGTTTTCATAACTAATATGATCCTTTAGATCACGCAGTGAATTTTATTCACCATTGGATTTTCAATCCAAAAGATATTCTGTTTGCTATTTCTGGTGAAATTTAGGGAAATCTTTCCTTTTCTAAAATCTTTCCATAAATTGGTTATTTTTAATCACCCTTGGATTTTTAATCCAACGGTTCCCCATAATCCTTTTTCGTTTGGAAAGATTTAGAGAAATTTAGAATTAAATTCTATTAAGTTATAAGGCTTTCAATGCCTGTCACGTGCTGGCACGTGACCCTTGGTCACGTGTGAGCACGTGACCCCGAATTGGGTCCTCCATCAGCCGTTTGTTTTCATTTTTGTTTGATGAGAATTTAACCATCACGTGTCAATACGTGACCATTGGTCACATGTGAGCACGTGATACCTCATTGAAGTAATTCCTAATTTTTAATCAGGAAGCAGGTATGCCTTTGTGATGTGATGAACTAAAGAGAAGAAAAGAGCATACAACCTTTGTAGTTCGAGACTTTCTCTTCAATAGCTCCGGGATGAAATCCACGAGAATCTACTAGGCTCCTCTTCGAGTTGAATGAACCTCCTTCGTGATCTTCGCGCCAAAGACGATCCACCCGAAGTCCACTAGCTCAAGCTAACCCTTCACTAATTTCATTAGTGAAGGCAACACTCCACATCAAATTGCTAATCTAATGTGTGAAGGTGAAGTAGGTGTTTAATTTGCTCACTAGGGTTTTCACAAGTTCAATGATTAACATCACATGTGAGAGTTTGAACTTGGAAGTGAGGTAAAAAAAATTGTAGAGAGCAAGAGAAAGTAAGAGCTCAAGAAATGGTTAAGGCATGAAGAATGAAAATGATGAGAGTAAACTCAAAATGGCTCTCTCTTTCCTCACTTATTCAAGCATGGAATAAAATTGCAATTCTAAATTGCAACCATACTTGAATAGTGAGTCAAGACTAATATACAATTAATAAAACCCATGCCTTGCCCATTCCACAGATATCTCCACAATTTACACCTCATTTTCTATTTTCTAAAAATAAAAAAACATGCCATGCTACATATAATATATATATATATATATATATATATATATCAAATATATATTAATATATATATATATAAAGCAATTAGTGAGCTAATGATATTAGTTAAGATATAATTATATCACATATAATATATATCACATTATTAAATCAACACTTGATCTAATAATCCGGTTATATCACATATAACCGACTAATATTATTAATCTGAATATCACATTATCAAACCAATTGATTCGATAATCCGGTTATATCACATATAACCTCAACGACATCAGATAACTGCCAAATTATAATACGGTATCACATACTCATATTTAATCAGTCGCACGCACATATCAACATATGTGCCCTACTTCGTTTCGCTCGAACAGGGAAACTTCTGTGTGGGACTCTAAAGACTCGTCAATACGCCAGCAGTAAGTGATGATCAAATCAATCACCTATAAGCCGTCAGCGGTACTAGCTGGACGTAACGGCTACCCGAGTATTGAGCGATATGAAGATCAACAAGCAAGCTCGTCTATACTCTCCATGAAGCCTATCAGTAACACTACCGTACAGTCCGGTCTCTTTGTCTGATATGTCGCATATCAGGTCGCATATCAGTAACGTGATAAGTCATGTCGATATCTGGCCTATAACGGTTTGAGAAACTAAGGATAACTTTTATCATCAAATCTCAGCAGCAACCCTGGACAGAGACTTCCAGTTATAGCCAATCGAGAATAGCGCAATATTAACCCCCAATACTGGGAGAGATGAAACCCTTCCTATCTCTCATTGCCTCCATGTGACTCGGGACTGTACCCAAAAGCCACCTGTTTGCATGACTCCTTTGAGCCGTGGTGGGGAGTCACACAAGACTCTATGATGATCTCGGATCTACAGACTAACCTGTACCAGTGTCACCAGAGGACTGCTATCTGATGATAGGTATACTACCACATAGGAGTCCTCGACGAGTCCTGTTCGGTGTACCCATTCTCTAATGAGCACATGTGTACAATCTTTGATATCACACACCAATGGTTGTGGGATCAACCATCGCCCTCTAAGGGACAAGAAACGTACACACTAGTCTACACTGGAATATCGATGCCCTGGTCTCGATATTCCCACGACTAGGAACTGATTAAAGGATGTACTTGTGGACCATCCTGACCCCACTAGTATGATCTCATCATAATCCTGGTAGTCAAGTACATATCCTAAGGGCTTTATCAACATGTGAGAACAAGACAGTAAAGAATACTAGTCAACATGTTAAGATAAAGAGTAACCAGATAGCATACTATCATGTCGAGAAAGAAAGTCCTCTCTATATATGTCCAAGCATCCACTATAATATACATCACATGTACAATAATGGTCTCTAGGGCATACATATTCCTAACATAAACGTGCATCAAGCATGCAATTTTAAAAATTTCTAAATGCTAAGCTAGACTAACTAAGGATCAAACTAGAATATTAGGGTTAATTAAGATGATATCACAAAAACTACCTAAGAGAAGGATGCTACAACCTTTGTAGACCTTATCCTTCTCTTGTCAAGCTCCGTGTAGTAGTCCACGCGACTCCACTAGTCTCTACTTGATATTAGATCGAGCTTCCTTTGCGATCTTCATGCCGAAGATGATCCACCCGAAGCTCCGCTAATCCAAGCTATCTCTTCACAAAACTCTTTAGTGAAGGACACACTACGCTTAATTGCTAATCAAGTGTAGGATGATGAAGTAGAAGTTTTGTTTGCTCACTAGGGTTCTCACAAGCTCAAGGATTCACAACTCATGTGAGAGATTGAGCTTGGAGGAGGTGAGGAAGAAGATGGAGAGAGCTATAGAGGAGAACTCATCATATGAGCTCAAGAAAAATGGCTAAGGCAAAAATGAACCAACACCAAAAATGGCGCTACACTTGCTCACTTATTGAAGCATGGATAAATTTCTAATAAATTTATTCAACCATGCTTTAATAGGGTTGCAAGACCAATATATAAATAATAAAAGCCATGCCTTGCCCATCCCTCAAAAGTCTCCCCATTTTCCACTTCATTTTCTATTTTTACAAAATAGAAAATCCAACCATGCTTCACAATATATATATATATATATATATATATCACATATATATTAATATATATATATATATAAAGATAAGCAAATAATTAGTGAGCAATAATATTAGTTAATATATAATTAAATCAAACATAAATATATATCATATTATTAAATCAACACTTGATTTAATAATCCGGTTATATCATATATAACCGACTAATATCATTTATCTGTATATCACATTATCAAATCAACACTTAATTCAATAATCCTGTTATATCGCATATAACCTAATTGATATCAAATAACCGCCAGATTAGACTACGGTATCACATACTCGTATTTAATCAGGCCCCCGCAGATATCAGCATATGTGCCCTGCTTCATTTCTCTTGAACCAGGAAACTTCTATATGGGACTCTAAAGACTCGTCAATACGCCAGTATTAGGTAATGATCATATCAGTTACCCATAAGCCGTCAGCGGCACTAGCTGGATGTAACGGCTACCCAAGTATTGAGCGAATAGAAGATCAACAAGCAAGCTTTTCTAAACTCCCATGAAGCTTATAAGTAACACTTACCGTACAGTCAGGTCTCTTCGTCTGATATGTCGCATATCGATTCTGGGGATGGAATCGTCAGAACCCAATAACTTGATAAGTCATGCTGATGTGTGGCCTATAACGGTACGAGAAACTACTGATAACTCTTACCAGTAAATCTCATCAACAGCCCTGACCAGAGACTTCCTACTATAGACAATGGAGCATAGCGCAACATCAACTCCCTATACCGGGAGAGACGAAACCTCTCCTATCGCTCATTTCCTCTATGTGACTCGGGACTGTACCCAAAATCCACCTGTTTGTACGACTCCTTTGAGCTGTGGTAGGGAGAAAATCAAAGTACAGTGGGAACCACACAAGTCTCCATGACGATCTCGGGTCTACAGACTAATCTGTACCAGTGTCACCAAAAAACTGCTATCTGGAGATAGGTACAGTACCATCTGGGAGTTCTCGACGAGTCCTGTTCGGTGTACCCATTCTTTAATGAGCACATATGTACAATCTTTGATGTCAAACACCAATGGATATGGGATCAACCATCACCCCCTACAGGTTCAAGAAACGTACATAATAGTCTATTCTGGAATATCGATACCCTGTCTCGATACTCTCTCGAGTAGGAACTGTTAAAGGATGTGCTTGTAGACTACACAAGTCCTAGTAGTATGATCTGCATCATAGTCCTGGCAGTCAAGCAAACATCCTAAGAGCTTTATCAACATGTATCAGAGATACAGTATAATAATACAAGTGTACATGTTAAGATAAAGAGCAACCAGATAGCATACTATTATGTCGAGCAAGAAATTCCTCTATATATAAGTCCAAGTATCCACTATATCATACAATAATGGCCTCTAGGGCATACATATTCCTAACAATCTCCCACTTGCACTAAGACCAGTTGTTGTAGTATCTCATACCCAACATCCCAAAATTTCTCTCAAACTGTGTCTGGGGAAGGGCCTTTGTGAGTGGATCCGTTGTGTTATCCTTCGTGTCAACTCTCATGACCTCGATCTCCCGAGGATCTATTATCTCCCTGAACGGGTGATACTGCCTAAGAATATGTCTGGATTTCTGATGGGACCGGGGTTCTTTAGCCAAAGCCACTGCTCCATTGTTATCACAATACACAAGTATTGGATGCTCAATGTGTAGGGTTCCTAGGCACACTAATGAGGTCTCACAAGGCATCAACCATGCCAAATTCAAATTTTTCATGTGCCTACAAACCCTAATACGGATCGTTAACTAGAGTTTAGGAGAAACTACAAGCTAGCTAACAACTTAACTACTAAGTGAACGGAAATACAACCTTTGTAGATCTGGTCCTCCACCTCCTTAGCTCCGCGTTGACGTCCCTCCACTGCGATCATCGGATCCCGGACTCTAGCGATGGTTTCGTCGAAGAAATGATCGGGCTAGGTCGTCGACTTCGATGCCGAAGATGATCTACGTCGAGGCAACTCAAACTTAAGCTCCACCTTCACCAAGTCAAGAAACTTGTGAAGAAAACACCCTATACTACATGGCAAGTGGTAGAGGATGAAGAAATAGGAAATGGGTTCACTTTGGATTTTGATTTCTCACTTGGAATCATCACTTGACATTTTTGTAGAAAGCTTTTCTTCTCTTCACTTGAAGAAGAAGATGAAGAAGAAGAAAATGAATTAAATCCCAAAAAGAAAAATGAAGTGATGGTTATCATAATGCAACCATGGGTTAGTGTTAACTCATGTAGAGAATGAACTAGGGTTAAGTAAATGGTTAGGGTTTAGGAACAAAACAAAATGGCATGACTTTTTCAAAGATGCTTTGAAGCTTCTTGAAGCTTCAAGCCAAAATAACAAAAAGCCACCATTTAGTTTTGTCAAAAATAAATAAAGAAAGAAAATAAGACCTTAACCATTAACCTAAACCATGGTTTAAAATAAACACACACCCAAGTTTGCATGTATCATCAAACATGATACAATCTTGTGCACAAAAATATATCACATATACAATGTGCAGAAACAAGTGAGAGAAAAAACATCTTAAGTGAAGCAATATTAGTTAATGTAAAGTAATATATCAAATATATAATTATACATTAAATCATTAAATCAACACTTGATTTAACGATCCGGTCACATCACATATGACCGACTAATATCCAATGTATCGACTTATCGAATCAATCCTCGATTCGATAACTAGGTTATATCGCATACAACCAATCGATACATTCATCGCGTGAATAGAATACGGTATCACATACACGCATTATTCTCGGTCCCGCACATATCTCATATGCGCTCCTATTTCGTTTCGCTTGAGCCAGGAAACCTCTGTGTAGGACTCTAAAGACTCGTCAATACGCCGGCAGCAGGTGATGATCATATTAAATACCCACAAGCTGCAAGCGGTCTGCTAAACGTAACGGCCACCCGGGTATTGAACGATCAGAAGATCGACGAGCAAGCCCGCTCACACTCCTGCGAATCCAACCAGTAACACTTACCGTACAGTCCGGTCTGTTCGTCTGATATGTCGCATATCTTGCCTAGGGGTGGTAAACGTCAGACCCCAGTAGCTCGATAAGTCGTGTCGATATGAGGTCTATAACAGTTCGAGATACTACCGATAACACTTACCAGTAAATCTCAGCAACCCTGGCCAGGGATTTCCGGTTATAGCCAATCGAACACAGCTCAACATCAACTCCCTATACCGGGGAGACGAATCCCCTCCTATCGCTCATTACCTCCATGTGATTCGGGACTGTACCCAAAAACCACCGTTTTGCACGCCCTCTTGGACGTGGTAAGGTGGAAATCAAAGCACAGTGGGAATCACACAAGACTCTATGACGATCTCGGGTCTACAGACTAACCTGTACCAATGTCACCAGAGAACTGCCATCTGACGTAAGGTATAATACCATCTGGGAGTTCTCGGCGAGTCCGTCCAGTGTACCCAGTCTCTACTGAGCACCCGTATATCATCTCTGATGTCAAACACCAATGGATATGGGATCATCCATCGCCCATCTGTATGGGTCGAGAAGGTATACGCTAGTCTACTCTGGTATATCGATGCCCCGTCTCGATACACCCATGACTAGGGAGTTTGAAGGATGTACTTATGGACTACCATGTCCCCACTAGTATGATCCGCATCATAGTCCAGGTAGTCAAGTACACATCCTAAGGGCTTTACCAACATGTAACAGAGAGACAATCATTGTACACGTTAAGGTAAAGAGCAACCAGATAGCATACTATCATGTCGAGCAAGAAAGTCCTCCCTATATATGTCCAAGCATCCACTACAATATACATCCTATGTATAGCAATGGCCTCTAGGGCATACATATAACTAACAATTTCCCACTTGCACTAGGGCCATCTGATAGCAGTGGTCGTAGTATCTCATACTCAACCATCCCATAAAAGTCTCTCTCTGGGAAAAGGCCTTTATGAGTGGATCCGCCGTGTTGTCCTCTGAGTCTGTTCTCCTAACCTCGATCACCCTGGAGATCAACCATCTCCATGATCAGGTGATACTGCCTTAGAATATGTCTGGATCACTGATGGGACAGGCGTTCCTAGGCATAAGCCACAACTCCATTGTCTCACAATGGGAGGAACGAAGTTCATCTCATGAACTAATATACACCCAGACTTCCTTTTTGGTTGCATCTTTGGTAGCGATGTATCCAGCCTTTATCGTCTAGTATGCCACGGTATCTAGCTTGGAACTCTTCCAACATACCGTCCCTTTACTGAGGGTAAAGACAATGCCTGTGACTGACACTCAGTCGACCTTATCACCCTGGAACCCTTCAAGTGATTCTCCTCAGGATCAATTGATACCATCTCACTTCAACAAGTGAGAATCCTAACATCCATTTAGATCTATCTCATAGATCCAAAACCCAGGATTTAGTAGATATCATTTTGATCCTATGTGGAGAATCCTTGTGATAAGCGGAGATTGACCGAGCGTAGCATAGGAAACTCCTTCCCTATCAAGAGTATGTCATCCATGTACTCTACGAGGATCGTCACCATACTCCCTACTACCTTTTTGTTTATACAAGGTTCATCTACCATTTTGATGATGTCAAACTCTTTGACTAATACATCAAAACAGATGTTCCAACTCCGCGATACCTGCTTTATCACATAAAACATCTTGCACACGTTTCCGCTTCTCCCACTGTCTACGAAGCCCTCTGACTGTATACTTACAGACTCTCTTTTCTGAAACCATGTATCATTTTAGAAAAGCAGTCATGACACCCAACCACCAGATATCATAGTCATGGTATGTAGCCGTGGTAAGTAGGATCTGGATGGACTTAAGCATAGCTACTTACAAAAGGTTTCATCATAATCCATACCTGGTCAACGATGCAAACTTTTAACAAGTCTAGTTTTGAAAGTCTCAACTTTTCCATGTACACCAAGTAATCTTCTCAAGATATACTTGCTCCTGGTGGGGATTTAACCCTTCAGATAAAGCAACCAAAGTCCATACTTTTTTGGTGTATAAGGATTCCATCTCAGATCGCTAAGCATCCATCCATTCCCACAGAGTCCCACTCTTGATGGCCAGCTCGAAGCTAGTTGGGTCATCATTTCATGATGCAATCCACGCTCCCACTGTCATAGAGAAATTGAAGTATCTCTCAGGTCGGTGAGGAACCCTACTAGATCGGCGGAGAGGCTGAGGTTCGTTGGTAACTATTGAATCATTTGGTTCTTTCAAATCATCAGCTGTAGTTTGTATAGCTGGAACATTTCCAGTTCTACATAACAGATCTTGCCTCGAGCTTGTCCGGATTTTGCTTTTTAGACATAGGCTGGACAACCCCAAATCTTAACAAACTTAAGATATGGACTCTTCCCTTTCCATATCACATATGAAGTGATGGGCAATTGATTTGATTGGAACCCTATTCAATAGGTATGCAGCTTCTCAAGCGCAAAACTCCCAAAAGGAAATAGGTAACTCAGTAGTACTCATCATAGAGCATACCATATCAGATAGGGTGTTATTGTTTCGCCCCGATACCATCGTGCTATGGTGTATACGGAGGAGTAATGCTGAGAGAGAATCTCATTCTCCTTTAGAATAGTCCAGGAATTCCGTGCTTAAGTATTCTCCTCCCTGATCGCATCAAAGGACATAATACTTATACCCGTATTGGTTCTCTACTTCTAACTTATATTCTGTGAATATCTCAAAAGGTTCAGACTTGTGTTTCAACAGGAACATATGTCTGAATCTAGAGAGATTATCAGAGAATGTAATAAAGTACAAAGAACTGGTCTTGGGATGTGTAGACAGGGGACCTTCATACATCAGCATGTATCAATCCCAAAAGTTCACTAACTCTTTCTCTGTTTCCAATAAACAGAGCTGGTGTCATTATATTTTTGTGACATGACTGGCAAGTTTCACAAGATGTAAATTCAAACAGATTTAAATATGCATCTATGTGCAACTTAGCTAGTCGGGTCGCATTGATATGACCTAGTCTACAATACATCAAGAAGGATCCGTTCATTTCTGAACTCTTCCTCTCGTGTGTGTTCTGTATACTAAGAACTGTAGTTTGATTTTGAACATCAATGCTTTTAGATAACGTGCCTGAACCGATCAACTTTTGATACAGGAAATGTTCAAAACATTATCCAACAATACAAAATTATATTCTTTCTTTACTAATAAAGAGACTGATATGATTTTGTATATCAGGTTCGGTATCTAATAACATTCGTTCAGAATCAATGTACTGGTAATACAGGGTGACAGTGACCAACAGACCTGGCTGCAACACTTGCACCGTTTTCTGCCTCATGAAACTTATCACCCGTCCTCAGTTCTCTGCCTTTCTGTAGCCCATGTAACGGATTACATTTGCGGGATCCTGATCCAGTATCTAATACCCAGGACGTAGAGGATACTGAGAAACAGTTCTTTGTAATGAACACACCCGAAGATGATGCATCGGTATGCACTTTCTTCGTTTGGGCGGCACGGGAATTCTGGTAATCCCCAATTTCCTGTTCTGTCTTATAACAATTATAAGTTGGAGCGGGACCAACGTTCCCCAGCTCAGTATAACAAGCGGGTTCGGTCAATATTCCGTATTATTATCTTGATTAAGACGTGAAATGGTCGCTACCTGGAGAGAGAGAGAGAAGAAAACACTCAGCGTGCACTCTTGCAAGATCAGATTGGTTATTATTTTATCTAATCAGGATGGCTCCCACTGTTTTTTATCAAATCTTCCTTCAAACCCTAAAAGGAAAGACTAGCCGGGATTAATTACACACTACAAGTTCGCCAATCTTTCAGCCAGGCCAGTGTCGGTACTTTGAGGGAGGTCCCCCGTGCTTTCGCATGAACCTAATTACAGTAAACCTCGTTTTCCCAGAGGCGTAACCCCGTTGACACCTTTCTAGACACCTACTTGATCGGCTAATTGTAATGTGTAAAACTCTCCCAGGAGTAACTCTTACTCACAGCGGGTATCGGGATCCAAATATCTCATAGAAGGTATCCAATCTCATTGCAAATTTCAACACTTGAAATTCCCAATAATATTTTGCCCCTAGCAGCTATATGACCTTAACATAGTCAACAAATCATAAGTGCTAGTCAAGTTTAACCCGTCATTTCCCGATTGAATTAAACCCACCCGCACGACCCTTAACATAGTCAACAAAGTCGCATGACTACCCTAATCCAATCGCATCATATGCTTATGCAGATAAGCACTAATTAGCTACCGCACACTACGCCTTAACATAGTCAACAAACGTAGCACGAATACTAACTAGTACTTATCTGAAATGACGAAGGGCTACGACAGGTTTTTCTGAAAACCTATTGCGTAATGAACTTGATATCGTTGTAGAATCAAATGATTTTGAAATGGAGTGTTTTCGAGGCTTTTCTAGTTTTGCTAAAGGGGTCACTCTCGGTGAAGGGATCGTCGGCCCTTTCCTCATCGAATAAGGTGCGGGATATATCATATATATCACTGTGCAAAGCAAAACTCTTAAAAGCAATCAAAAGACAAACCGAGTGTGTAGCATCTGCCAGTTATTGCTAAAGGAGTCACTCCCGGTGAAGGGATCTCGGTCCTTTCCTTATCGAATAAGGTGCAGGATATATCATATATACCGCTGTGCAAAGCAAGAACTGTAGCTACCTGTTTTATTTTGAAATTCGATTCTACAACATCTTAGGTTTCTTTTTCTTTCATTAATCATATTAATGAAGTCCCATCATTTAAGTACCTAAACATCACAGATAAATACGACGTACACTTATGCCATCCGCATTCGCCTCGATGTCCCCTCGTGCACCATTAGGTTAGGTAACTAACGGCAGAGCGGGGCAGGGCTAGCGCGGGTGTAAAACATAAGTAACGTCTATATAATATATCATATATACTATATACTGTAGCTATCATAGAACATCACATGATCACATCATAGATATCGTAGCAGAAGAAACATATGAAATATTGGATATACTAGGACGTCCGTGTTTTCAATACGAGCCAGTATAAAACACGGATTCCACGGTCATGATGAATAGCCAATCCTACACCTCTAGACCCCTACGAGAGCGGCAAGCAACCCTACCAATTCTAGAGTTAGGAGACCCGGACTCGACTCCTCGAGTTGGTCTCCTACTGGACTCTAGAACCCGGTTACTTGTGCCCTCCTCCTTGGGTCTATCTTAGTGCGGAAAAGAAAATAATATACAAAAGGTGACATCTTCCGCAACCTGGAAGTGCCCCAATAAAAGAATATTACAAACAAGTTTTTACATGAATAAAAATGAAAAACACTCATCTCACATAAAAACCCCCGGCTAGTCAAACACGACGATCCAATATAACATATCCAGCAACACATAACATCACATGTCATCAACGTAAGTAAACATGCGTATCCCAATTGTCGTTGACATATAGCAACGAAACTGGCAATATCACATATTACACTTAGGGTCGCAGAAAAGAAAGTGTAAAACTACAACAGTTGGAATCCGCAAACACTTTAGACATCGCCTGCCTAATCAAATGAATTCCTTAGACATCACATGCCTAACAATTATAAACCCCGCATTTTAGTCTCATTTATCGAAAACTCTTTTCAATATCTAGTCGGGCAATTCAACAAGATTCCCGGCATCCTGACCAAATGCTCGTCCCAAACTTTAGTAGACGGCCGCACCCCCGATACCGTCGACGAAGTGCACTAAGGCGGAACACCGCTGCCCCGAGCACCCGAACGGATGCTTTCGGCGACGGGGTTCTCCTACAGTCACTTGGTCGGGGCTAAGGGGTGTAGCTGTCTATTAAGTTTATCCGGCGAGTATCCGCGTACGCTACGTGATTGCAACGGACTTTTGATCGCATCAAAATTCCACGGCAACCGATCAAGTGAGACTAAACCGCTAGATTTATAACATTCATTCAGTTATCTCATAACTTCTTGTGAATTCCAATTATTGTATCACATTCCAGATAGATAGAAAATGTTAAACTTTCCGATCAAACAATCAAACACCCAAGTTTTCCCGAAACAGATCAACACATGAAATAAGTTCAAAAACATTCACTTCATGCCTCAGTACCAACGGTCCAGCCGTAGAAGGGTCAAGCCAACGCCTCACATGTGGCACGCCGTACTGCCCCAAACCCTAAGGTTCAAAGGGCAGTTCAAGACGGTCACATAATCGAGTTAAGGTTTGTTGTCTTCTAGAGGGACCATCGCGTTACTTGCACTACTTAGAACGTCTTTAAACCACGGAAAAATTCAACACTTGGAAATTTTCCAGCAGGGGAAAAATTGGGTATTTATATCCGGTCGAACTTTTTAACATATTCTAAATTATCCGGAAAAACACACAGACAAAATTAGACAATCCGATCGAATCTACGAACTCCCAATACAACCCAGAAAACTCAACTCTTGAGTAAAAGTTAAAATATCCCAGAAAATACAGCACTAAAAGATAGGAATTACTGTGCAATTTTAAAAACCTAATCTGAGATAATGGCCGCGGAACCGCCGCACGAGCCATGCTCGTGCCGCGGTTCCGCCGCGCTTTAGTTGAATCACGGGCACGTGCTGCACAGTATTTCTTAAAATTCCCTGCTGAATTTTCTGCATATTTTTAATGTGGAAAAATGCACAGTTTTGAAAAAAGTACAGAGAATGGCATCGATTAGGGTTTCGGGGTTCGATCGGATTTCTAACATCGTCTACGCATCGCCTAAGGCTCTAGCTAGGCTCTGATACCACTGTAGGGTTCCTAGGCACACTAATGAGGTCTCACAAGGCATCAACCATGCCAAATTCAAATTTTTCATGTGCCTACAAACCCTAATACGGATCGCTAACTAGAGTTTAGGAGAAACTACAAGCTAGCTAACAACTTAACTACCAAGTGAACGGAAATACAACCTTTGTAGATCCGGTCCTCCACCTCCTTAGCTCCGCGTTGACGTCCTTCCACTGCGATCATCGGATCCCGGACTCTAGCGATGGTTTTGTTGAAGAAATGATTGGGCTAGGTCGTCGACTTCGATACCGAAGATGATCTACGTCGAGGCAACTCAAACTTAAGCTCCACCTTCACCAAGTCAAGAAACTTGTGAAGAAAACACCCTATACTACATGGCAAGTGGTAGAGGATGAAGAAATAGGAAGTGGGTTCACTTTGGATTTTGATTTCTCACTTGGAATCATCACTTGACATTTTTGTAGAAAGCTTTTCTTCTCTTCACTTGAAGAAGAAGATGAAGAAGAAGAAAATGAATTAAATCCCAAAAAGAAAAATGAAGTGATGGTTATCATAATGCAACCATGGGTTAGTGTTAACTCATGTAGAGAATGCACTAGGGTTAAGTAAATGGTTAGGGTATAGGAACAAAACAAAATGGCATGACTTTTTCAAAGATGCTTTGAAGCTTCTTGAAGTTTCAAGCCAAAATAACAAAAAGCCACCATTTAGTTTTGTCAAAAATAAATAAAGAAAGAAAATAAGACCTTAACCATTAACCTAAACCATGGTTTAAAATAAACACACACCCAAGTTTGCATGTATCATCAAACATGATACAATCTTGTGCACAAAAATATATCACATATACAATGTGCTCAAACAAGTGAGAAAAAAAAACATCTTAAGTGAACCAATATTAGTTAACGTAAAGTAATATATCAAATATATAATTATACATTAAATCATTAAATCAACACTTGATTTAACGATCCGGTCACATCACATATGACCGACTAATATCCAATGTATCGACTTATCGAATCAATCCTCGATTCGATAACTAGGTTATATCGCATACAACCAATCGATACATTCATCGCGAGAATAGAATACGGTATCATATACACGCATTATTCTCGGTCCCACACATATCTCATATGCGCTCCTATTTCGTTTCGCTTGAGCCAGGAAACCTCTGTGTAGGACTCTAAAGACTCGTCAATACGCCGGCAGCAGGTGATGATCATATCAAACACCCACAAGCCGCAAGCGGTCTGCTAAACGTAACGGCCACCCGGGTATTGAACGATCAGAAGATCGACGAGCAAGCCCGCTCACACTCCTGCGAATCCAACCAGTAACACTTACCGTACAGTCCGGTCTGTTCGTCTGATATGTCACATATCTTGCCTAGGGGTGGTAAACGTCAGACCCCAGTAGCTTGATAAGTCGTGTCGATATGAGGTCTATAACAGTTCGAGATACTACTGATAACACTTACCAGTAAATCTCAGCAACCCTGGCCAGGGATTTCCGGTTATAGCCAATCGAACACAGCGCAACATCAACTCTCTATACCGGGAGAGACGAATCCCCTCCTATCACTCATTGCCTCCATGTGATTCGGGACTGTACCCAAAAACCACCATTTTGCACGCCCTCTTGGACGTGGTAAGGTGGAAATCAAAGCACAGTGGGAATCACACAAGACTCTATGACGATCTCGGGTCTACAGACTAACATGTACCAGTGTCACCAGAGAACTGCCATCTGACGTAAGGTATAATACCATCTGGGAGTTCTCGGCGAGTCCGTCCAGTGTACCCAGTCTCCACTGAGCACCCGTACACCATCCTTGATGTCAAACACCGATGGATATGGGATCATCCATCGCCCATCATATGGGTCAAGATGCGTATACGCTAGTCTACTCTGGTGCATCGATGCCCTGTCTCGATACACCCACGACTAGGAACCTTGAAGGATGTACTTATGGACTACCATGTCCCCAATAGTATGATCCGCATAATAGTCCAGGTAGTCAAGTACACATCCTAAGGGCTTTACCAACATGTAACAGAGAGACAATCATTGTACACGTTAAGGTAAAGAGCAATCAGATAGCATACTATCATGTCGAGCAAGAAAGTCCTCCCTATATATGTCCAAGCATCCACTAAAATATACATCCTATGTATAGCAATGGCCTCTAGGGCATACATATAACTAACACAATGGTTGGAACCACACCAAGTTCAGTTATGAACTTCTTCATCCAAACAGCCTCTTTGGCAGCATCGTTGGCAGCGATGTATTCAGCCTCCATCGTCGATTCTGTTATGGTATCTTGCTTGGAACTCTTCAAACATACTGTCCCCTCTATTGACGGTGAATACAAAACCCAAGATCGACTTACTGTCGTCCTTATCACTCTGAAAGCTCGAATCGGTAAAGGACTCCACCTGGAATTCACCATTACCATACACCAAGAACATTTCTTTAGTTCTTCTTAAGTATTTAAAAATGTTCTTTACAGTTGTCCAATGTTTTTCCCCTGGATCTGATTGATACCTACTCACTACACCTAGTGAGTAAGCTACATCTGGTCTGGCATATAATATCGCATACATGATAGACCCGATTGCCGAAACATAGGGTATCCCTAGCATGCGAGCCCTCTCCAAATCAGTCTTGGGAGACATCTCTTTGGAAAGAGTGATTCCTGAACAAGCGGGTAAATTACCATGCTTAGAATCTTGCATACTAAACCTCTTTAGTATGGTGTCTATATACCTGAATTGGGACAATCCCAACATCCATATGGATCTATCTCTATAGATCTTTATCCCCAGGAAGTAGGAGAAATCACCTAGATCTTTCATGGAGAACTTTTGTGATAAGAAAAGCTTGACCTAGTGTAGTATAGGAACATTGCTTCCTATCAAGAGTATGTCATCCACGTACAATACGAGGCAGACAACCTTACTCTCTACTACCTTCTTATATATACATGGTTCATCTATATTTTTGATGAAGTCAGACTCTTTGACAGCTTCATCGAAACAGATGTTCCAGCTCAGCGATGCCTTCTTTAATCCGTAGATTGATTTAAGCAGCTTGCACACGCTTCCGCTTCTCCCACTGTCTATGAAGCCCTTTGGCCGTGTCATGTACACGCTCTCTTCTAAATCACCATTTAGAAAAGCGGTCATGACGTCCATCTGCCAGATTTCGTAGTCATGGTATGCAGCAATAGCAAGTAGGATCCTGATGGACTTAAGCATGTCAACTGGAGAAAAGGTCTCATCATAATCAACACCAGGTCGTTGAAGAAAACCTTTTTCCATAAGTCTAGCTTTGAAAGTCTCAACTTTTCCATCTATACCAAGTTTCTTCTTAAAGATCCACTAGCTATCGATGAGTTTTACCCCTTTAGGAGAAACTTTCAAAGTCCATACTTTTTTTGGTGTACATGGATTCCATCTCAGATCGCATAGCATCCAGCCATTTTACAGAGTCTCCACTTGTGATGGCCTGCTCGAAACTAGTTGAATCATCATCTTCCATGATGCAATCCTCGCTCCCACCGTTTATGAGAAAACCGTAGTATCTCTCAGGTGGATGAGGAATCCTACTAGATTCGTGGAGTGGCTGAGGTTCGTTGGGTATAATACCATCTAGGAGTTCTCGGCGAGTCCTGTTTGGTGTACCCATTCTCTAATGAGCACCTGTGTACAATCTTTGATGTCAAACACCAATGGATATGGGATCAACCATCGCCCCGTACAGGGTCAAGAAACGTACACACTAGTCTACTCTGGAATATCGATGCCCTATTTCAATACCCCCTCAACTAGGAACTGTTAAAGGGTGTGCTTGTAAACTACACAGGTCCCAGTAGTATGATCTGCATCATAGTCCTGGTAGTCAAGCAAACATCCTAAGGGCTTTATCAACATGTATCAAAGAGACAGTATAATAATACAAGTGTACATGTTATTATAAAGAGCAACCAGATAGCATACTATCATGTCGAGTAAGAAAGTCCGCTCTATATATGTCCAAGCATCCACCATATCATACAATAATGGAATCTAGGGCATAAATATTCCTAACACAAACTCCCGTAGAGCCTATAAGCAACACTTACTATACAGTCCGGTCTCTTCTTCTGATATGTCGCATATCGAGTCTGGAGGTGGAATCGTCAGACCCCAATAACTTGATAAGTCATGCCGATGTGTGGCTTATAATATTTCAAGAAACAACTGATAACACTTATCGGTAAATCTCATCAGCCCTAGACAGGGACTTGCTGTTATAGCCAATCGAGTATAGCGCAACATCAACCCCCAATATCGGGAGAGACGAAACCCCTCCTATCACTCACCGCCTCTATGTGACTCGGAACTGTACCCAAAAACCACCCGTTTCCACGACTCATTTGAGTCGTGGTAAGAAGGAAATCAAAGCATAATGAGAACCACACAAGACACTATGACGATCTCGGGTCTACAGACTAACCTGTACAAGTGTCACCAAAGAACTGCTATCTAATGATAGGTATGGTACCATCTAGGAGTTCTCGGCGAGTCCTGTTCGGTGTACTCATTCTTCAATAAGAACCTGTGTACAATCTTTGATGTCAAACACCAATGGCTGTGGGATCAACCATCGCCCCATACAGGCTCAAGAAACGTACACACTAGTTCACTCTGCAATATCGATGCCATGTCTCGATACTACCTCGACTAGGAACTGTTAAGGATGTACTTGTGGACTATACAAGCCCCACTAGTATGATCTGCATCATAGTCCTAGTAGTCAAGCCAACATCCTAAGGGCTTTATCAATATGTATCATTGAGATAGTAAACTAAAATAAGTGCACATGTTAAGATAAAGAGCAACCAGACAGTATACTATCATGTCGAGCAAGAAAGTCTATATATATGTCCAAGCATCCACTATAATTTACAATAATGGCCTCTAGGGCATACATATTCCTAACAGCAACTAAGTGCTTAGCACCGCTGCGTGTTACAGAAATCCAATCTTAGCCCAAATTGTCTAAGCTTATATTCGTGATATCTAAACTGATATCCAAACCGATCTTCATCCCATAACTTCTAAGTTAATTTTAGTTTCAAACAAGACATATGATTCTTAGATGATCCAACATGATCTTTTCCCTTAAATACATGATTTGGTTCAAGGGTACATCTCTTCACACCTTTGATATATGTCGTTGTAATTCCTCAACATCTACAGAGAGGTGGCGGGTCCCGAAAACTTATAACTCCTTTCTCGTCCCAACTTGATGTAAAATTTCATCAAGACAGGAAATGATACATCCCACATGATGCACTTCCAAATTGACGTGCACACCTCAAATCGGACCGCACTCCAAATTGGGCACATTCCATGTCACCGTTGTTCACTCTGCCATGTAACAAATACACGTGTGTGCAAGATGAATGTTGGACCGAAATGTCCCTAAACTATATTCACCTCAAACATGACAGTAATGGACCGAAATGTCCTTAAACTAACATTCGCCCCAAACAGGGATTGTTGGACCGTGATGTTCTTAAACTAAAATAATTGAGCCCATATGCTCATTTGTTTCTAAGTTGATCTTACTCTCAAATACGACTAACGATCTTTAGATCAAACCCATATATCCCATGAACTGATGGACCTCATTTATATGAGATTTGCATTCTAAGTTTATTTTTGTTAGCAAACCAAGCTACCAACGTGGACCCCGTCAAGCAAATTCTTGACCCAAATCCAAATCTAAAACATACGGATTTGGACTAATCCGCGCCCTACGGGCGACAATATAAATTAGTCTCCGTATACAATACACGGACAACCAAAATAAAACAAAACACACAATACAAAATGAACTACTGGAGCAGGAGAAAGTGGTTATCGCAACGCAATAACGTAATTAACTGCAGAGTCTTGTGCCTGCAGGGAAGAATGTCCCCATAATAAAAAAACCCTCACAAATGAGGAGGAATCTGATAAAATCTGCTACATCGATCATATATATCCAAACCGTCGATATGCGGTGCCATAAATCAAGTTGGTATCTTCGGAGAGGTGGATGGATATGTCCAAATAGCATCTGTCCCTAAATTCAGGTAATACGTTCCAGTTCGTCTCTGTTTTCGGCGGTAAACAAAGATCTTCAGGACTTAGAAATTAGAAGTGATTTTCATTCTAAACCTATAGCGGTAAATCAGGAAAGTTTCTACTTCCCAATGATGCATATCATATGTCACAACTGGAGAAAAAAAAATCCTACAGGTGTTACATGATTTGAAAGTCTCACAGGTTTCTCAGGATCATTTAGTCAAAAGATAAAGATTGTGAAAGGCAAGATCGATGGGCTGAAAAGTCATGATCTCTATATTATCATGGAGAATCTTCTCCCATTAACCCTTTGGTCTTCTCTTCTTGAATATTACAAGTTTACATTTTCTCTTACATACACTTATTGCATGCATATATAACAACCCTCTTTCTATATAAGGATGACGACGTCCGGACCACCGAGTGATGGGGGCAACACATCCGACAAAAAATGGAGGATGGTGCTGAGGCTTTTCCAGAGATGGCAAGGGGAAGGGGTTCTGATGCCCGGTGATCTACGTAGGAAGCGGATTCTGCAGAGGAAGCACCCTAGTGCACCGATGAGCCTTCCCTCTCCAGATCTCTCATTACCCCCTCCTGATCTCCCATTACCCCCTCCAGATCTCTCATTACATGTGGCCACACCGCCAGATATAATGCACTCATATTAATTCATTTTGAACGATAAATTGTAGATATACAGGCATATTCATTTTCAAGATACTTATATATTCATTTTTTATTATCTAGTCGGAGGGTGCCCCTACATACGCGGTGTTGGCTATTATTTTAAGTACGTTTATATATTCTATATTGCTCATATTAATTCATTTTGAAGTTACTTATATAGTCATTTTTTATTGTCTAGTTA
This sequence comes from Agapanthus africanus, assembly GCA_030015575.1. Lineage (NCBI taxonomy): Eukaryota > Viridiplantae > Streptophyta > Magnoliopsida > Asparagales > Amaryllidaceae > Agapanthus > Agapanthus africanus. The sequence continues at coordinate 469,385,590 of JASDDO010000016.1, read as the reverse complement.
GAGGGGTACCGCCTTCACTTTCGGGACAGAGGCTGCCCGATCCATTCCCTCCGCGCAGTCTGCAGATCAGTATTTTTTATTATATAATACGTCAAATTGAAAACGTATTATTTTATTCCCAAGTTACTTATTTAGTCATTGTGTATTATCTAGTTGGAGGAGATTCATCCACATCTAGGCCACAGGCTGTTCCTCGTCGATGGAACAATCGTCCCGCTCGTGCTGCTAGATAGGCTGAGGCTCGTGGTAATGTCACCCTAGATATATACTGAACTCCAAAAATATATTTTTTTGTCCAAAGAAAAAGTTGGCATTATATGTGAAAAATCATAAGATCATTATTTCATCCAACTACGGCTATATACAGATAAAACCGTAATATAAGCAGGGTCGTATGATAACCGACGGTACTTTGATGCAGACACTTATATATATGATAGTATTGTTCATCGCCGAAAGACGCGACCGGGACGTTGGGACGTCCGGCCTGAATTTTTGGGGACAGATGCTATTTGGGTTTTATCCGTCCACCTCTCCGAAGGTGCCAAGTTGATTTATGGCACTGTATATCGGAGATTTAGACAAATGCGGCCGTGGTAGCAGATTTCATCATATTCCCCCTCGTTTACGAGGGGTTTTTGATTGTGGGGACGCTCTTCCCTGCAGGCGCAAGCCCCTGCAGTTAATTATACTACCGCATCGCGGTAACCACTTTCTCCTTCTCAAGATGGTCATTTCGTGTCGTGTGTGTTTGTTTTATTTTTGGTTGCCCGTGGATTGTATACGGAGACTAATTTATGTTGTCGCTCGTAGGGCGTGGACTAGTCCAAATCCGTATTTTCTTAAATTTGTGTTTGGGTTGGTTTAAGGATCGTTAATTTTGTTTTAGATTAAGATCAACTCAAACGTTTGTTGATGATACGTTAGTCTAATTTCAGACTAAGATCTACTCAACAGGATTTTGGGATCATTTAGATCCAACGAAAAAGTATTTGGACTCTATCGTTTTAGTTTAAGGACGTTGCGGTCCATTGGTTTTAAGGACATCGTAGTCCATGGAGTTTAAGGACTTCATGGTCCATGTTTAAAGACGTCGTAGTCTGTAAGGGTTTAAAGACATCATAGTATGTAGGGTTTAAAAACGTCTTAGTCTGTGGGGTTCTGATTTAGCCAATCTTGGGATGCACCAAAAGTTATTGGTTATTAGGACCCTCCACCTCTCTGAAGTCATTGAAGAATTACAACAACACGTATCAGAGGTGTGGAGAGATGTACCCTTGAACCAGTGAATATTCATCAAAGATTTGATAATCTTGTTTGGGACTGAGTCCAATAAAGAGCGCATGGGCTCAGTTGATTATGAGTTTGGCCAACTTGGGCTGAGCCCACTGAGTCTCTATCATTTCTTTTTTTTATAAAGTGTTAGACACTTGTTAGGACATAGTCCTTTCTCTGTGCATGTACCGCTAAATATTTATTGGGATACTGACACCCACTTTCTTTTTTCTTGTTTTTTTTATTGAGTGTTGAACACTCTTTATAGCGCTGGGGCTTTATTTACAGAGCGCTTTGTAATTCCTTAGCGCCCTTGTGAGGAGCACGTGGAGCGCTTGGCGCTGAGCGCCAGACTGAGAGTGCTACGGCGCTTCTTATAAAAGGGCACCAACATGAGGAGCACGTGGAGCGCTTAGCATTGAGCGCCAGACTTGGAGCGCTAACGCGCTTCTAATAAAATAGCACCCACATGAGGAGCACGTGGTGCGCTTGGCGCTGAGCACCAGACTTGGAACGCTAAGGAGCTTCTTATAAAATAGCGTCCATGTGAGGAGCACGTGGTGCGCTTGGCACTGAACGTCAGACTTGGAGCGCTAAAGCACTTCTTCTGAGATAGCGCCCACGTGAGAAGCACGTGGAGTGCTTGGCACTGAGTGCCTGGTTTGGAACGTTGGATCACTAAAGCGCTTCCTTTAGAATAGCACCCACGTAAGGTGCACGTGGCACGCTTGGCGCTGAGTGCCGGGCTTGGAGCGGTGAAGAGCTAAAGCGCTTCTTTTAGAATAGCGCCCATGTGAAGTGCACGTGGCGTGCTTGGCGCTGAGCGCCAGGCTTAGAGCGCTAAAGAGCTTCTTTTTAAATTAGAGCGCTAAGGCTTTTCTTTAGAAGCTCTGATCAGTTCTGTGCACTTAGAATTAAATTCTTGGTTTATAAGAGACTTTGTCTCATGGATCCAATAACTAAGTTCTTTCTTTTTTATCAGGAGATGCTATGATCTCTTTGTTTTTGTGAAAGACTTTGTCTTATAGATCTGTGATCTAAAAAAAAGAACTCAGATCTTATGATGGGAGAGTTAAACTCTCAAAAATCCATAAGTTTATGATCTCACTTCTTCTTATTTACCTTGAAGAAAATTTCTTCTTCTCAAAGCTTGCTCTTCTCTTTTTCTTTTTCGAGAACTTCAAACTTATGGGGGGTTCTTCTGTGCTAATGATCTCGATCCTCCGATGCCCCAGACTTGAAGTCTTGGGTCCTTTATATAGTGGAGGCAAATTTGTTAATTTGGTTAAAAAGATCTTTCATTGAAAGATCTCCGATTGATTTGGGGATTTTATCCCCCGTTGGATCTTTGATCCTATGGTTTCTGTTTTACAGAAGATTTTTTGCTTGTTATTAACAAGATTGGAAAATATTTTCCCAAAAGGAGATTATTCTATAATCATGGTGATTTTATTAATCACCATTGGATCTTTGATCCAACGGTGCGCTGTTTTACAGAGGGCAATCTTTCCTATTTAGGAAGATCCGAGGAATATTTCCTCAGCAGAATTTGATTCTGAATTTTGATGATTTATCATCTTCGTTGGATCTTTGATCTAACGGTGGAGATCATTTAGTTCTGGCGCCAGCGCTCTCATGCTTTGCACGTGATATGCTGTCACAGAGTCTTTGACTCTTAGCGCTTGGCGCTCAGTGCTCTTGTGTTTTGCACGTGATGCGCTGCCTCAGAGTCTTTGACTCTTTAGCGCCGGCGCTCTTAGTGCTCTCGTGCTTTGCATGTGAGGCGCTGCCTCAGAGTCTATGACTCTTTAGCGCCGGCGCCTCAGCGCTCTCGTGCTTTACACGTGAGGCGCTGCCTCAGAGTCTTTGACTCTTTAGCGCTGGCGCTCAGCGCTCTCGTGCTTTGCACGTGAGGCGTTGTCTCAGTTCAAATTTTGAATTTTGAATAGAGTTTTGCTCTCAATTAGGGAAACAAATGCCCCCCACCCTACTGTTGCACTCACGTGGCTTACACGTAAGTGCAGCGGTGGCAGCTTTACCACCGTCAGATCAACTTGGAAATTTGATCGACTTCCAATGCCTACAAATAGGGCATTTGTCCCTTGAGATGATTTCTGTTCATCTTCTTCCCTTCTTGTTTTTCTGAGAATTTAATTCTCCTTCAGAACACAGCTCTCTGCCCAAAGGAAATTCCTTAAGAGTTAAAACTCTGTCCAAAAATTTGGTAAGATTTGAACCCATTAACAGAGCTTTGCTCTACTTTAGATCGTAGATCTTCTTTAGGGTTTCTTAACCCGTTAATTAAAAACCAGAGCTTTGCTCTTCTTAAATCATGGATCAGAAGAAGAAATCTTTTTTAGGGTTTCTTAACCCATTAATGAAGAACTCTCAGAGTTCACTTTACAGATCTTAAAGATCCTGAAGTTTTTTAACTTTAGGGTTTCGTTGAGTTACTCCATCATTTTCACAGAGCGCGGCTCTTAAAATGTTTAGGGAATTCTATTCCTCTCATGATTAGAGTTGACATATGTCACTCTTGTCTGCAGAGCGTTGTTCTCAAGGGAAATTAACTTCTTGGCCCGAGGGGCCTCCCATTAAATGAGAATCCTTTTAGGATTTCTCCTTTATTTGCACAAATTTGAATTTGTTGGGTGTCTTAATCAGAACTTGTTTACTCCGTGAGGATATCAAGAGTTGTTTAAATTTCCGTGTCTGTTTCAATAAGCATTTTCTTGATTAGTCTGACCATTAAGCTCTTACTGATTTTCCTTTTCAGACACTATGGCCGCTCATCTGTATGATCTTGACGTAATTATTTCTTATGGAGACATTCGCGCACTAGACCGTTGTTAAAACCAGGAGTTCACAAATGCTTAATGTGCTGAGACTATGAGTCGCTTTAATGAATACAACGGTCGACTACTTCCTCGTTGCTCCGCTCTTTTGAAGCTCGTCGTGAGAGCGATTTGGAACGCACTCTCTGGATTTTACGAAGCCATGCCGCTTAAGGCACTAGATGATGCTGATAACAAGGTGCACTCAGTATATCTGATGAGCCTGATCTCGAAGAGGCGGCGAGATAATCTTGTTGATATCTTGCATCAAATTTTTCAACAGACGACGATAATCTCTGCTTATCAGAGGACGGGCGACATCAGCGAGGATCCTGACGCTTGCCTTCGTGAGAGGATGCACACGAGAATGGTCAGGGAGGCCAGAAGCATTTTAGACGGCCTTACTTCTGAGTTTCTTAATCCGTGTCCCGGATTAAATGTTTTACCATTGTAAACATTTTAATGATGCTTTTGTTTACTGTTTTTCATCAATGTAAGAATTTTCTGGGGTATGAATAACATGTTTTTCCTTTCAATGCATTTATTTTATGCATTAATCCACTTTGCACATACATGAGTGGGTTTGCTTCGAACGCTTAATTGGATGCAAATCGAATGTTCTCTTTATTGCCTCGCACAGTATGTGGTCGACGTCCGTGGGTTATGCCTTTCTGTTTCGACTTGGCCCAAAGTAGTTTATGTACTCTTGAGTAGCACCTCTATTCCAGTGGCATGTAACTTTATCAAGTGTGGCCTGTAGATAGTAGATAGCAGTCCATCTTAACCTCCCTACAGGGCAATGATGGCTTAGGAGACAGGTTTAGGTCTGTCAGCTAAGACTTTTCAACTTTATGAGCCGTGAAGGTCTCATAAAGACTTTTCTCCCTACGAATCGAAAGGATCTCTTAGGTGTATTTTCTCCTTAGGAATCGTGAGGATTCCTAAGTGCATTTTCTCTTGAGAGTCGTAATGATCTCACAAGAGAATTTTCTCCCTTACAAATCGAGAGGACTCATAAGTGGTTGGTGGATTGACTTGTTTCCGAGTTGAAGCACTGCTCTGACGGGGAGGTTATTTGTTGACGTGTTTCCACGACGGGGTCATTTGATGACGTGTTTCCGAGACGGGGTCATTTGATGACGTGTTTCCGCGACGGGGCCATTTGCTGACGTATTTCCAAGACGGGGTCATTGGATGACGTATTTCCGCGACGGGGTCATTGGATGACGTTATTCCGCGATGGGGTCATTTGCTGACGTATTTCCACGACGGGGCCATTGGATGACGTATTTCCGAGACGGGGTCATTGGATGATGTATTTCTACGACGGAGTCATTGGATGACGTATTTCCGCGACGGGGTCATTTGCTGATGTATTTCCGAGACGGGGTCACTGGATGACGTATTTCTGAGACGGTGTCATTGGATGACGTATTTCCGCGACGAGGTCATTTGCTAACGTATTTCCGCGACGGAGTCATTGGATGACGTATTTCCGAGACGGGGTCATTGGCTGACGTATTTCCGCGACGGGGTCATTGACTGGCGTATTTCCGGGACGGGGTCATTTGCTGACGTATTTCCGAGACGGGGTCATTGGATGACGTATTTCCGAGACGGGGTCATTGGATGACGTATTTGTTCCCCTCCGAAAGACGGCGCTCAGGACCGCGATGTCCTGACGCTGAGATTCGGGGCAGATGCTATTTGGTTTTATCCGTCCACCTCTCCGAAGATGCCAAGTTGATTTATGGCACCGCGTATCGGAGGTTTAGATGGATGCGGCCGATGTAGCAGACTTCGTCAGATTCCCCCTGGCTTGAGGGGTTTTTGATTGTGGGGACGCTCTTCCCTGCAGGCGCAAGCCCCTGCAGTTAATTACGCTACCGCATCGCGGTAACAACTTTCTCTTTCTCCAGAATTTCACTTCGTGTCGTGTGTGTTTGTTTTATTTGTGATTGCCCGTGGATTGTATACGGAGACTGAGTAATGCCGTCTCCCGTAGGACGTGGATTAGTCCAAATCCGTATTTACTTAGATTTGGGTTTGGTGTTTTTTTTAGTTTAAGGATACGTTAGTCGCGTTGCGGCTAAGATCAACTTAAACGTTCGTTAAGGATACGTTAGTCCGATTTAAGACTAAGATCAACTTAACGTGGTGATCCATTTAATATATGGCCGTTGGGACTCGTCACCTCTCTGACGTCGTTGAAGGATTACAACGGCGGATGTCAGAGGAGTTCAGAGATGTACCCTTGAACCAAGGTTAATTTGGAATTTTATCGTTCATTTAAATGTTTAAGGATACATTAGCCGTGTTTGGGGGCTAAGATCAACTTAAACGGGATCGTTTAGATCCGGCAAAAGAGCATTTGGAGGCTCTATTGTTCCAGTTTTAGGGACGTAGTGGTCCGATATTAGTTTAAGGACATTTCGGTCCGAATATTAGTTTAGGGACGTTTCAGTCCAATATTAGTTTAAGGACATTTGGAGGCTCTATTGTTCCAGTTTTAGGGACGTAGTGGTCCGATATTAGTTTAAGGACATTTCGGTCCGAATATTAGTTTAGGGACGTTTCGGTCCAATATTAGTTTAGGAACGTTTCGGTCTGATATTAGTTTAAGGACATTTCGGTCCGATATTAGTTTAGGGACGTTTCGGTCCACCATTAGTTTAGGGACGTCTCGGTCCAATATTAGTTTAGGGACGTCTCGGTCCAATATTAGTTTAGGGACGTCTCGGTCCAATATTAGTTTAGGGACGTTTCGGTCCACGAGTTTAGGGACCCCGCAGTCCAGATTCATGTATGTGGTCGTCGGGACCCGTCACCTCTCCAACGTCATTGAAGGATTACAACGACAGGTGTCAGAGGAGCTCGGAGATGTACCCTTGAACCGGATATAGATTGATTTAAGAGAGCAATCTTTGCTCGACCGATTTAATTTAAGGACTTACGGCCAAAATTGGGCTAAGTCCAGTTGAAAATGTTCAACACCCTTATTTATTTTTGGTCTATTAGACCTGTGTTAGGGGTTTGCCCCCACTTAAATAATGCATTGCATTACTTCAGGCCATTTATGCCTATTTTGACTGGGCTCTGCCCTTTTTATTATGATGCAGATCATTTGTTTTGGTCCATTGGACCTTTCAATTGGGCTCTGCCTTTTCAAACAATGCACAGCATTTTATTTATTAGGCCTGTTAAGCCTTTTAATTGGGCCTAGCCCTTCAGGAAGTGAAATGCCTTGCATTTATCAGGCGCTTTGCGCCAATCACTGAGCGCAAACGCTTGTGGTGAGGACACGTGTCATGCTCTGGCGAGCGCAAGCGCAACAGCGCAGTGTGCTGCGCTAGTGCGCTGCGCTGTTGACACGTGGCGCGCTCTAGTGAGTTGCGCCAATTCCAGAGAGCAAAGCTCTATTTCAAGGGCGCGTAGCGCAAGTTGTTCTGTGGCTGACACGTGGCGCCCTCTTAAGAGCGCAACAGCGCAATTTGGAAGTGCAAAGCACTAAGAATCTTTTAGATTCAAGAACAGAAGCGCAAAGCACTATTTGATTTCTTGATCTGAATTAGATCAAAGAAAAAGAAAAATAAATTTTTCTTTTTTTGTTTCAAGAACCAGAGGTTCATAAAAGTGCAAAGCACTATTTTTATTTTATTGTTTTCTTGTTTTTTTAAAGAACCAAAGGTTCATAAGAAGTGCAAAGCACTGTTTTTTTTTATGTAAAGATCATTGATCTTGTTTTTAGATCAATGATCTATTAGAAGAAATTTCTTCTTCTATTTTATGAAGGTTCTTTACCTTTTTCTTGGAATTTTCTCAGAGTTCTCTCTGTTTGAAGCTCTTGACCTTTTTTTTCTTAAGAAAATGTTCATGCCTTCGAATTGAGGCCTAGGGACCTTTTTATAGTGCCCATAAATTAGTTAGATTTGTTACATAAATCTTTTTCTGAGTGATTTGGGGAATTTTCCCCACCGTTGGATCTTTGATCCAAAGGCCCCCTGCCTTGTACAAGAAAATCTTCTTGTTTTAACAAGAACAGAAAGATTTCTTTAGAATCTTAATTCAGTTTGGCGCAGATGCCCCAGCGCGTGACACATGTCACGCAGCGCACAGCGCAGCGCATCTGCGCTAGCGCATCTGCGCTGACACGTGTCGCGCAGCGCACAGCGCAGCGCAACTGCGCTAGCGCACTAGCGCATCTGCGCTGACACGTGTCGTGCAGCGCAGAGCGCAGCGCAACTGTGCTAGCGTATCTGCGCTGACACGTGTCACGCAGCGCACAGCGCAGCGCACAGCGCAGCGCAACAGCGCAAGCGCATCTGCGCTGACACGCGTCGCGCAGCGCAGTGCATGCGCAACTGAAGCGTTGCTTCCTTTAAACAGAGCTTTGCTCTGATTGGGCGCGCCTTCTTGGGCGCTGCGCTGACGTATTAGCGCCTGAAACGTGGCGCGTTGCGCCCGAGACTTGAAGCGTTGCTTCAAAATTTTGAATTTTGAATTTCAACAGAACTTTGCTCTGATTGGGCGAAACAAATGCCCCCCCCACCGTTGCGCTCACGTGGCGCGCACGTGAGTGCAGCGGTGGCAACCTCCTGACCGTTGGATCAAGGGGTGAGCTCAAGGGGCGCAAGCGCCTTATAAATAGGACCTCTGGCCCTTAGAAAAATATTATCATTTCAAGATTTTGATTTCCAGAGCTTTGCTCTTGCTTACAACTCCAGAGCTTTGCTCTCGTTTCCAGAACTTTAGAGCTTTGCTCTCATTTTCCAAGTTAGAAAATTTTAGGTAAAATTAATCTTAAGTAAAATTAATTTTAATTAACCAACAGAGATTTGCTCTCACAGATCTTCTGATCTAAAGAAATCCCCTTTGGGGTTTCATCACCAGAGCTTTGCTCTTATGAATCCATAGATCTATAGAGATCTTGTTCATGAGTTCTAACCCATGATCAGAGCTTTGCTCATGGATCCAAAAATAGCTCTTTTAGATTTGAAAAATGAGGAAATTTTTTTTTTATATAAGTTTTTCATGAATCTTTCAAGATTCCAAAATTGTTGATTCTTTTAAGTGTAAAAAAAAAATTTCTGATGGAACTTTTCCATTATTACCACAGAGCCATGCTCCTTTAAGGAATCTTATTTCCCTGGGACCAGAGTTTGACAAGTGTCACTCTGTGACAGAGCTTTGCTCTGAAAGAGGAGATTTTCTCCTTGTCTCTAGGGATTCTTCCCCCCCCCCTTTTTATAAATGGGAATGTTTTCCTGGGGACCAACTGACAATCTCATCTAATGATGAGGTTGTCTTGTTAACTGACGTATTGTCATCCAGATTTTATGGGTCCTCCTTTGGTCCCCTACTCACTGCACTACTGTGTGGTGTAATTAATTAAGTTACATTTAATCTAATTTAATTAATGCACCTTTTTTTAGACGCCAAACGTTGGAATTGCAACACTAACGGCTGAATTTGTTCTTTTGCAGCGATCATGTCTGAAGACACTTCATTCCCGTTCGTCCGCTCGGAGGAGGGATTTCCCGAGGCGCCCCTGGACCGTGAAGTCCTGGCTATGATCAAGGAGTACGACCCTGAATACAAGAGTCTCCATCTTTGGGGGTCGTGGTACAATCAGATCATCATGGGCCGGCGGAGCTTCACCTGCGCGGTGCCGTCAGAACCCATCACGGCAATTCACTACGCTACCTCACCTTCAGTGCAGTATGCCGTGGAGATGATAGACTGGACCGCGAACAGCTTTCTTCATCCCGCTATGGATGCGGTTCCGGTTCAGCGTCCCATGGTCTTGGATATCCTAGGACGCCGTATTTGTCAGGGAGAAGCGCGGCCTTGGGGGCAATCATATAACCTTGGTTTGATTCCCCGTCACCCGATTGGCTATCTGCCGTGGGCCCGATACATCCTGTCGACGAAGAAGTCGCAGTTGATAAGACTCGGACTGTACACCGCGGTCTACGTCTCTCTTTTCCAGTATCCCTCGCTCCCCACCTGGTGGTTCAAGGCTTTCTTGGAGCAATGGAATATTCACACCCACACTTTCCTTGCCATGGATCGGGAAGTGTCCATTTCTTTGGAGGAATTCGCGGAGGTATCCGGCCTACCGGTCATGGGGGAACACTATGAAGAGCTGCTCCCGACAGATGAGTACGTCTTCGGTGCTAAGCCGATAGTAAGGGGGATTACGCCGGAAAATGTCGTTCAACACCAATTCCTCCTGATCAAGGTGTTGAACATCTACGAGTCCCTCTTCATCGAACACGGGAGCCGAGGAGTTAATTTTGAGGACTTCATTGCTCGCTTCCTCCGTCCGAGCGTCATTTCGCCAGGAGCCGCCAAATCTGCTATCCTGGATGATCCTTTTGGTCTAGGTTTGGATAACCTGCCGACGAAGGAGATAGACCAAAAGGCTTTCTTCCTCCCAGACTTCCCTACCATATCTTTCGCGGAAATTGCAGCCCCTGGGATGGACGAGGAGGCCTTTTTCTTAGGATTTCTCGGGCTGTGGCTGAGTTGGTTCGTGATCCCAATGCACTCTCATCGCATGCGGCCCTCTGTCTTTTATCCAGCCCACCGCATGGTCATCGGGGTAAAGGTGGCCGTGGGGATTGCCGGCTTAGCGCACTTGTATCATGGTCTCAGCCGAGCCGCGGATGCCAACGAGCCCTGGGCATTGCACGTGGTCTTCCCGATGCACTACTTTATGTCATGGCTCGAGCTACATACGGCGGGTGTATTTGGAATGCATAAAAGGCCTTCGTTCTTTGACAGGTGTGGTTTCCCTCGTATTATTCAATTGATTGGCGCATCAATCGTGACCCCTTCACCACGGAATGCTAGAGGCTTATTGCTCCGCCCTCACACCGTTGGAGTCGGGTTGTCCTTCATTGATAAGGTATTAACCATTGGAAAAGCGTCCGCCACTGCGGCGCAACCATTACAGGACTCCTTTAAGGATGGAGCTTCAGTATTGACGGCCCGGGAGACCCTCCACTTGTATTCTATCAGACCGGGCTTCCTAGTCTTTAGGCAGGGCGGTGCAGCGATCTTTATGAGATATAACCCGCATCGTTTTGCGCAACAACTGGGTTATGATCAAGGGGTACCCTTGGAAGCTTTCTTACTAGAACCTGCTGCTAATGAAGAAGGGATGGAGAACGCGTTACATCACTTCATGCGCTTGAACACAGGTTCTCGTTTCTTTATTAGTGCGCCAGCCTGCACTCCACGACTCCTTAACGTATATAAAGAGTGGTACAATCATGCGACGGGGGCCGTTATAAAGGAGGAGAGGCGAGTGCTGATCGACCGTAAAGAAGCACCTCCCGGCACCAATCGTAACGCTCCTTTAGTGCCAAGGACCCCGGTGGTTCCTCCTTTCAAAGATGCCGGGGGCAGACCATTGCGTGCGCAAAGTCTTCCACATGAGTTGCCGCTCCTTGATATCGCAGATGCACCTCCCGCACCCTGTGCTCCAGTGGAGACAGTGGTTGTACCCTCGCAGGAGTCTGGCGTTGGTGCGGACATCGGGACCCGTCGTCCCAAAGTGGCTGCCAAGCGGAAGTCGATCCCCCGTGAGCCTAGGGTCGGAGGGCAAAAGAAAAAGAAGTCGCTCTTCACTGCGGATGTCGTGTTTGGCCAGGAACCCCATGCTCCCTATGCTGAAGGTCTGCTCGAATATGGGACTAACGCAGGGTTAGTGATGCCGCCGCCGGACGATACAGACTTGGAGGCTGCTCTCAAAGCTTCGGCATGGCTGGCGAGGCGTGATGCATGGCTAGCTAAGCTTGCGCAATCAGGTAGTTACTAGTCACATTTTCCTTATTACAACAACATATCTTCCTTATCGCCCTTGATTAACGCTTTTCTTTCCTTTCTTTCAACAGGCATCACTGCTGAAGAAGCTATCGCCGCTTCTTTGAAGACTTTCCAGGAGGAAGAACGTCTTAGAGCGTCTATGGGCCTTAGTAAGTTTTAATCCATCAAGTCTCCATCTCCCTCGTGTTATGGTCGATCTAACCTTTCCCTTTTTATTGCAGAAACCTCAATGTCGTTCCCACCAAGCGACGCAGATGTTTTACCAGCTGCCGATGTTCCCGCTTCCTCCGGGCCACCGCAGGAGGTTCGTCTTGAAGAGCCGATGAAGGATGCCTTAAAGGCTCTGGAGGCATCCCTGAACGAGGATGACGACGCCTTGAAGGAGGCATCACTAAGATCCATCGCGACAGCCCGGGAGGAAAGGAAGCGGCAAAGGCGTGAGGCGAAGGCGCGTCGGGCTGCCTTGGCTGCGGGAGCGGGCCCCAGCACCGCCCCTCGTGCTGATACTCCATCTGAAGAGGCTCCTGTTGCCTTATCCACTGCCCGCAGAGAGGTGGCGCGCGCAGTTCGGAGCGCAAACGGTAAATCCGCTTCAGGTAATGTTGCTCTCAGGGTTTTTGTTACAAGGATTTTAATGTCATTGGTCCTTACGTCTCTTATCTTGCAGGGCCACGTCCAATCGAGGGGGAGGCGGAAACCGTCAATCCCAAAGGGACAGAGGATGCGGTACCTGCCGAACTCGAGCCGACGGTGGGCAACGTCGTTGTGGCTTTGGAGCCTGAGGTGGAGGTCGAGGGGCCTGCAGCCGAGAAGGTCATTGATGCCGAACCTGAAGTGGTGGCAGATGATATGATCATTATAACTCAGCCCAGGGTGGTGGCAGATGAAGCGCTCGAGGCCGGCGATCTCGTGGTGATGGTGGACGATACAACCGCGACTACTAAACCTGAGAGAGTAGTGGGTGAGGTGGCCATGATTCCCGAAGACGAGCCAACCGCTCCTTTTCTGGAATCTGGCAATGCTCCAGTCATAGTCCTCCCCGTCTATGGTCCTCCGCCGTCTCCAGGCCTTGCGAGCATGACAACGGTCCCCATCGAGTCGGGTGATGAGGCCACGGGCGGTGGTCTCATGTCGATAGAGGAGGGAGTTGCCTCCGTTTCAGCCGGGAGCTCCTCAGGTAAACCCTAAGTTGCTGTTTTTCTTTGCTTTACAATCTTTTCTGACAAGTTCACTTTGTCGTAATGCAGGTGCAGCCAGTGCCGATGCCCCACTATTTGAGGGAGCTCCTTCCACAACTGCCTTGGCGATGGTCACCCCTCAGCCCTCTTTCACACCGTCAAAGATATTGGAAGGTATGAGTTTGCAACTTACTAAACTCATTTTTCAAATGTGTAATCCATATACTAAATTCACATTGTCGTGTCTTTCAGAAGTTCTCTTTGACCATTTATATCAGTGTTGCTCCCACACTTCTCCTTCCCATCTGAACTCGCCGCTCCCTCTAGTGGTGCTGGTGAGTATAGTTTCCGACTGATGCATTTTCTTTCGATGACAATTGTTTCTAACTTTTTCTCGTCTTTACTGCAGTGCTGCAAATCGAAGGGGGAGCAGAAATCTCGGTCCCGCCACCGGCTCTTCCGGCCTTACCACCTGCTTTAACTGGTATAGTAGATTATCACTGACTTTCCCACATCTATTGGATTGCCATCCGATCGTATCTTTTCTTTTCAGCTGTCGTTCCAGCCTTGGCGCCTTTTGAATCTCGTATCATAATACCGGGTGGCCCTTCCCAGCGACGTCCGTCCTCGAAAGGTGCGGCGAATAGTTTACGCATGTTGAGCGACTACATCGGGGAGCTCGATATCGAGGCTCCTGTATCTGCTGCAGACTTCACCACGACGGTTAACCCGATGTTAGCGATATTTGCCACCTTCCATGACGAGGGCCTTGTCGCCTCTTGGGTTAACTATTGTCGGGAGATCGAGGCTCGCCTTCATCAGCTAGAGTCGATGCGCCTATCCCCCGAGACTTTGACTTTGAGCACTCAACGGGGAGCATGGCTCGAGAAAAGCACTTCTCATTTCCGTCATTTGGAACAAGAAGCAGCTTTGAGGCTGAAGGAGTGCCAAGAATCTTCAAGCAACACTGCTCGCCTGCGTGCTGAAGTTGAGACGAACGCCGCTGAGGTAAAGGCCATCTTCGAGGGTCTTCTGGAGCGCATCTCAAATGGGCTGAGACTGAAGCGAGCACTCGATGTTGCCGAGCGTGACATTGCAGGCCGTGAGGCTGCTCATCAAGACGTCAGGGATCAGCTTGCATCTGTCGCACAGCAACGGGCCCAAGTGGAGGCGGAGTTGGCAGTGGTGGCCAATCAGGAAAAAGCATGGAAGGAAGTGTGCGAGCAATTGCTAGATCTGTGCAAGACGCTTCCTTCTCAGTAATTTTCCTGGTATCGTTGGTACTTGTAACATATATGTATATTTTGTATTCTTTAGTACGATGTATCCTGTACTCAATCGATATTTATGAATAAAAGATGCACGTTTTTGTAATGTCTTGTGCTATTTCCCCGCCTTTTCTTTCTTTTTAGCGTGATATCTTTGATGAACTTAATTGGCAGATAGCTTAACTTCTCCGAGAGATAGTGATGACTTAGGCCGTAGGTTCAAGTCTACTTCCTAAGGCTTTTCAACTCTATGAGCCGTGAGGGTCCCATAGAGACTTTTCTCCCTACAGGTCGAGAGGATCTCGTAGGTGGGTTTTCTCCCTAGGAATCGTGGGGATTCCTAAGTGTGGTTTTCTCTTATAAGTCATAGGGATCCTATAAGAGAATTTTTCCCTCTTACGGGTCGAGAGGACTCGTAAGGGGTTGTTTCCCTCTTTGTCGAAACTCAACTTTGGAGAGTGAGACCCGTGAATAGTATGCAAGAGACCATTTTGGATTGACTTGCAGGGTCCCATCGTTCAGGAAGCAAGGTTTTTTTTTAGTCCCTGCTGCCTGAGGCTTCATCTCGCAAATTGAGAAGCAAATTCGATTTATTAAAGAAATCCCTTTTATGAATGATCTGGGGGAATTTCCCCTCACCGTCGGATCTTTGATCCAAGGGCTTCTGTTTTACAGAAGAAAATCTTTTTATTTTAACAAGAGCAGAAAAGATTTTTTGAGAACTTTTAATTTTGTTTAGCGCAAATGCTCCAGGGTATGACACGTGTTGCACAGCGCACAGTGCAGCGCAATTGTGTTAGCGCATCTGCGCTGACGCGTGTCGTGTAACGCACGGCTTAGCGCAACTACGCTAAACGCATTTGCGTCGACACGTGTCGTGTAGCGCACGGCGCATACGCAGCTGAAGCGTTGCTTCCTTTAATTTTGTTTGAAAAGGTGCTTTGCTCTGATTGGGTGCGCTGCTTTGGGCGCTGCGCTGATGCGTCTGGGTCAGACACGTGGCACGTTGCGCAGCGCAAACAATCTGAAGTGTCGCTTCATTAAATTAATTTTCAAGACAGAGCCTTGCTCTGATTGGGGGAAGACGAAGCGTTGTTTCATCTCCCGCCTCGGAATTTGAACAGAGCTTCGCTCTGATTAGGGTAAACCGCCGTGACAACTTTTGGAAGTCGAAAAGGCACTTGATGCCTATAAATAGGACCTTTGGTCCCTCGTAAATACTTATCATCTTTCATATTTTTAAAAAACTTCAGAGCTTTGTTCTTGCCTTCAAGAACTCTGGTGCCTTGCTCCTTTTTTTTTCAAAGTTTTTTAGAAAAACTTTAGGTAAAATCGATTCTTAAATTAATCTTAACCAGCAGAGCTTTCGTCTAGGGGATTTTATCCTTGAACATAGTTTTGCTCTCTAGGAATTTAGTCCTTTATGTATATTGTCGCTTTTCTATTGCGGATCTTCCTGTAATATTTCCTCCAGGAATAATGGCGGCGGTGCATCTATACAGTTTGCACGAGTTCATTACCTACGACGATATCCGCGCTCAGGGTCGTCAACAAAACCAGGAGTTTACAGACGCTGAATGTGCAGAAGTCATGGGTCGTCTGAACGCAAGCGGTGGTTGGCTGTTGCCTCGTCGTTCGGCCCTTTTGAAAGTCGTGTTAGGAGCCATATGGAGAGCACTTCCGGGTCTTCACGAGGCATTACCGCTCAATGCGCTGGATGATGCCGAAGACAAGGTGCATTCAGTGTACCTGACAGGGCTGATCTCAAAGAAACGGCGGAACAGCCTCATTGACATCCTACACCAAGTCTTCCAGCAGACGACGATAGTTGCTGCTTATCGAAGGCCAGGAGGGCTTGCCGATGATCTTGACACAGAGGAGCGCGAAAGACTGCGCATAAGAATAATTAGAAAGGCCAGAAGAACTCTGGATGGCCTTACTTTCGATTTCCTCAATCCGTGCCCTGGATCTGAGGTTATACCGTTGTAATAATTTGAATAATATTTCTTATTTATTGTTCTTATGATTGTAAAAAAAAGAATTTTCTAGCGGTATGAATGGAAACCCTCCTCCCTTTTTATTTCAGCTTGTCTTATTTCTCGTCCTGAGTCTTCTGCCTGTGCATAAATGAATGCGTCACGAACGCCAGATCAGCTATTCTTTCTGTCATCTTCTTTTTATTGTCAGCAGGCTGTCTTAGTAACCATGATTGATGGATATCTAAAACGAGTATTCTGACTTCCTTAAGAAATAGCGATGGCTTAGGCCGCAGGTTCAGGTCTACTGCCTAAGACTTTTCAACTCTATGAGCCGTGAGGGTCCTATAGAGGCTTTTCTTCCTACGGGTCGAGAGGATCCCATAGGTGGATTTTCTCCTTAGGAATCGTGAGGATTCCTAAGTGTGGTTTTCTCTTATAAGTCGTAAGGATCCTATAAGAGAATTTTCCCCTCTTACGAGTCGAGAAGATTCGTAAGCGGTTGTTTCCCTCCTTGTCGAAACTCGACTTTGGAGAGTGAGACCCGTGAATAGTATGCAAGAGACCATTTTGGATTGACTTGCAGGGCCCCATTGTTCAGGAAGCAAGTTTTTTAATCCTTGCTGCCCGAGACTTCATCTTGCAAGTTGGGACGAACCGGGAATTCTCTCGCGGAGACGGTGGTGGCTCTGCGAGTCGACGCGGGTCGGGAGGCTCTCGTCAAGGAGTGTTTGTATCCGTGAGTCGAGGAGTTTGCTGGGGATTATTTGTTTCCCAAGCGCCAAGGATTATTTGTTTCCTTAGGGTTTGAAACGAGTCGAGGATTCCCACGGGGGCTCTGGCGGCTCTGCGGGTCGACGCGGATCAGGAGGCTCTCGTCAAGGAGTGTTTGTATCCGTGAGTCGAGGAGTTTGCTGGGGATTATTTGTTTCCCAAGCGCCAAGGATTATTTGTTTCCTTGGGGTTTGAAACGAGTCGAGGATTCCCACGGGGGCACTGGTGGCTCTGCGGGTCGACGCGGATCAGGAGGCTCTCGTCAAGGAGTGTTTGTATCCGTGAGTCGAGGAGTTTGCTAGGGATTATTTGTTTCCCAAGCGCCAAGGATTATTTGTTTCCTTGGGGTTTGAAACGAGTCGAGGATTCCCACGGGGGCACTGGTGGCTCTGCGGGTCGACGCGGATCAGGAGGCTTTCGTCAAGGAGTGTTTGTATCCGTGAGTCGAGGAGTTTGCTAGGGATTATTTGTTTCCCAAGCGCCAAGGATTATTTGTTTCCTTGGGGTTTGAAACGAGTCGAGGATTCCCACGGGGGCGCTGGTGGCTCTGCGGGTCGACGCGGATTAGGAGGCTCTCGTCAAGGAGTGTTTGTATCCGTGAGTCGAGGAGTTTGCTAGGGATTATTTGTTTCCCAAGCGCCAAGAATTATTTGTTTCCTTGGGGTTTGAAACGAGTCGAGGATTCCCACGGGGGCGCTGGTGGCTCTGCGGGTCGACGCGGATCAGGAGGCTCTCATCAAGGAGTGTTTGTATCCGTGAGTCGAGGAGTCTGATGAAGATACTGGTTTCTTCGGAGTTGGATTGAACTGTCGAGATTTAGCTTCGCCTTCTGGCGGAGCCTGCTGGGAAAGTATGGTTCCCTTTTTGTTTACGCCCTTGGATTGTATACAGGGATCGATATGATCTTAACTGTAGGGCCAAAGTTTTATCATCATTTTTTTGTTTTATCTCTGCGATGCTCTATCATTTCAGCTTTTATATCGCGAAGGTCGCGACTGCCCAATCATTTCGGCTATTTTTCGCGGTGCCCAATCATTTCGGCTATTTAATTTATTTTTACTCGCTGTTTTTTTTTATTACGAGTTGCCCAATCATTTCGGCTATTTTTCGCGGTGTCCAATCATTTCGGCTATTTAATTTATTTTTACTCGCTGTTTTTTTTATTATGAGTTGCCCAATCATTTCGGCTATTTTGCATGCATACATTTTTACTTGCTGCTTTTTCTTGCAAGTTGCCCAATCATTTCGGCTATTCCGTATGCATGTGCGGCCTACTGGCTTTCCGCCGTAAACCTGGAATTAGACACCGATTTTGGCATCAGCACCGCTACAACTGGGATATTGCCAGGAGCGAATCATCATTTGCCTCCGTCGATATCGAACAAAGGTGGCTTAGCGAACAGGGTTAAGGCGTTGTCGACTAAGGCTTTTAACTTCATGAGCAGTAAGGGTCTCACAAAGGTATTTCTCCCTACAAGTCGCGAGGATCTCGTAGGTGTATTTTTTCCTTAGGAATCGTGAGGATTCCTAAGTGCATGTTCCTCTGTAAGTCGTAAGGATCCTATAAGAGGGTTTTCTCCTTGTAAGTCGAGAGGACTTATAAGGGTTGTTCATCATGCGAACATATCCCCAGTCTCGGATGAGACTTGATTAGGGAAATGTTTATTCGCGCCCTTGGATTGTATACAAGGGCCAGTATTGAGCCACTTGTAGGACAGTATCGAAGGTTGTGGGGTTTGCTTAAGCATAGGTTTAGGTCTCTGTAACTTAAAACTTTCAAATCTTATGAGCCGTGAGGGTCCCATAAGAGAGTTCTCCTTACGAGTCGTGAGGATCTCGTAAGTGTATTTTCTCCTTAGGAATCATGGGGATCCCTAAGTGTGTTGTTCCCTTGTGAGTCGTAAGGATCTCACGCGGGTGGTGTCTCCTTACAAGGTCGAGAGGATCTTGTATGTGTCTTTTAACGAGGTTGTGCCCTTTCGGGTTTTCACAAACGCTCGCCGGTAGTCCTGCTGTTTTTACTCACGGAGCCCTTTCGGGTTTTCATCCGTGGCCTTTTTGCTTATGGACATACCGTTTTTCTTTTTTTTTTCTTCTTTTTTATTTTCTTCTTCTTTTTTTTTACGAGGTCGTGCCCTTTCGGGTTTTCACGAACACTCTCCAGTAGTCCTGCTGTTTTTACTCACGGCGCCCTTTCGGGTTTTCATCCGTGCCCCTTTTTTTGCTTATGGACATACCGTTCTTTCTTTTATTTTATTTTTATATATATATATATATATATTTTTTTTTTTTAATCTCGCTGGCCTAAAGATGCTGCGATAGTAGTTTAAAGACGTTTCGGTCTGCTATTAGTTTTAGGACATTTCGGTCCCCTGTTAGTTTAAGGACATTTCGGTCCGCCATTGAGAAGGTTGGCTACTGTTTATAAAGCTTGAGCTTAGGAAGATAGCGAGCGGACATAGTCGTCGTCATCTATCATTGACCTAGGCTATGGCTCATTAAGCGTAGTATTTCTTTAGGAAGCGACCGTTTATTGGTCTGAAAGGCCTTTCACCGTGCATGTCCATGAGTAAGTAGGCCCCACCCTGGTAGACCTTATCTATGATGTACGGGCCTTCATAGTTTGGCTCGAATTTTCCCCGCTTGGCGCGATTAGGGATCATAGGCCTTTTGACCACTAGCACGAGTTCGCCTTGGCGGAATGTCCTTGGTCGGGTTAATCTTTCATATGAGCGCGTCATCTTTGCTTTATAAGCTTCCAGATTTTGTTGTGCTAGTAGCCGGGTTTCATCAAGAGCATCCAGCTCTTCAAACCGTAGGTGAGCATTTTCTTCATCCGTCAGCTCGTAGTGAACTGCCACTCGCAGAGAGGGTAATTATATCTCGAGGGGGAGTACTGCTTCCGTACCGAACACTAACGCGTACGGCGTTGTGTTCGTGGCCGTCTTAAATGTAGTTCGATATGCCCAAAGATCTTCTTGCAGTCTTTCGTGCCAATCTTTCTTATTTCGTGACACTATTTTCTTCATGATTTTCGTCAAGGTTTTGTTGAAGGCCTCAGCTAGACCGTTAGCTCTCGGATTATAAACTGAGGAATATCTCCAGTCTATATTATGCTGTTGCGCAAAGCGACTGATCTTGTGGCTTCTGTAGGCTGGCCCGTTATCGGAGATGATCCATCGCGGAGTTCCAAACCGATATATGACATGCGTCTTGAAGAAGTGGAGGATATTCTCCGTCTTCACTTCTCTCAACGGTATTGCTTCTGCCCATTTGGAGAAGTAGTCAGTCGTCGCCAGGATGAAACGATGTCCTCTAGACGATGCTGGTTCGATGGGGCCGACTATGTCAGTTCCCCACATTTCGAATGGCCAGCTAGCCACTGTTGGATGTAATGGATTTGGATGCTGGTGGATGAAATCCCCATGAATTTGACATGAGTGACATTGCTTCGCATATTCGATGCAATCCTGAATCATCGTGGGCCAGTAGTAGCCCATCCGTTTGATCTTCAACTTCATCTTTGGGCCCGCTTGGTGAGAACCGCAGAGTCCGTCGTGAACTTCCTGGACGACCCTTCTCGCTTCGTCAGGTCCTAGGCATCTCAGCCACAGAGAATCAAATGACCTTTTGTATAGAGTATCATTGACGAAGGCGAAAGATAGAGCTCGTTTCATGAGCTGATGTCTTGTGGACGCTTCTTCGGGCATTCGGTGGGATTTAAAGTAGTCTATGAAGACTTCTCTCCAATCCTCAGTATTTTCCCAATCTTTTACTTGCAGGGCAGTCTGCTCGTTCGCTCCTTTTTCTTCGGATGATTCCGGAGATATTTCTGCTGGGGCAAGCACTCGACGGCTTTGTACTACGATTCTAACGTCATCGAGGTTCTCGTCAGCCAATTCTTTAGCAAGTTTGGCCAGTGCGTCCACTTTGCTGTTTTCCGCGCGCGGTATGCTTTCCAAAGTATAGGAGGGAATTTGGGTCAACAGTTGTTGCACCTTTTCCCCGTACTTTACCAACTCCGGTTTGCACGTTTGGTAGTCGCCGTTTACTTGACTAACGACCAGTTGAGAATCCCTGTATATGAGGAGGTTTTCAATTCCCATGTCAATGGCGATCTCGAGGCCTGCTATCAGAGCTTCATATTCAGCTTCATTATTCGTTCTCGGCTCTGTTAAGGAGAATGCGAAGCGCATTATCCCTCCTTGTGGAGTTACAAAGATGAGGCCTACCCCCGATTTGATTATAGGGGTGCTTTGTTTGCGCTTCTTCATGGAAGATGCGCCATCGAAATAAAGCTCCCATCGAGTATCATCACCGTTGACGGTATCAAACGCATGTTCGTCTGGAAGATCGCAGTTTAAAGGAGAATCGGCCGGTATCGGATGCTCAGCGAGGAAGTCGGCGATGGCCTGGCCTTTTACTGCCTTGAGAGGTTGATATATTATCGAGAACTCCATCAAGAGCAGGGTCCATTTAGCGAGTCGTCCCGTCAATATAGCCTTTGACATTAGATATTTGAGAGGGTCCACCTTTGAAATAAGACGGACTTCATGCGCCAACGCGTAATGTCTAAGCTTTTTTATTGCGAAGATCAACGCCAGGCAGTGTTTTTCAATAGGGGAGTAGTTGCTTTCTGCCCCCAGTAGAACTCGACTTAAGTAGTAGAGTGCTCTTTCTTTCCCTTGGTCGTTTTCTTGTGCCCATAACGCGCCTAAAGAACCTTCAAAGGCGGTCGTGTAAAGAATGAGAGGCTTTCCCTTAACCGGAGCAGCCAAAACTGGAGGGTTCTGCAGGTACTGCTTGATCTCGTCCAGTGCGCCTTGGCACTTGTGATCCCAAACAAATGGAGTTCCTTTCCTCATCAGGTGACTGTAAGGGCGACACTTGCCTGAGAGATTGGCTATAAGTCGCCGTATGTATGCGAGCTTCCCTTGGAGAGACAGCAACTGTTTAAGAGTCCTCGGCGGAGGCATTTCCATGATCGCCTTGATCTTGGACGGATCTATTTCGATACCCCGGTGTCGGACGATGAATCCTAAAAATTTGCCCGAGGAAACTCCGAATGCACACTTAAGAGGGTTCATCTTCAAGTTGTATTGCCGAAGGCGTTGAAATACGGTCTTCAAATGCTCGAGATGTTCTTCGTATGATTTACTTTTAACCACGAGATCGTCGATATAGCATTCGACGATTTCGTGTATAAGGTCATCAAATATCTGCGTCATGGCTCTCTGGTAAGTAGCACCGGCGTTCTTTAAACCGAAGGGCATCACCTTGTAACAGAATATTCCTAAAAGGGTCCTGAAGGCTGTGTGCTTCTGGTCTTCTGGATGCATCTTTATCTGATTATACCCTGACGAGCCGTCCATAAAGGAGAAAACCTTATGAGTGGACGTGTTGTCTATCATCAGTTCGATGACTGGCACTGGGAAATCGTCTTTCGGGCAGGCTTTATTGAGGTCCCGGAAGTCCACGCATATGCGCACTGTCCCATTTTTCTTCATCACCGGGACGATGTTGGCGATCCATTCAGGGTATTGAACTTCCTGGATGAAGCCAGAGTCGATCAGCTTTTTGACTTCAGCATTGATACTCATTTCAAGCTCGAGTCGCATTCTTCTCGGCGCTTGTTTAACTGGCTTGACACCCGAGAATATCGCTAGTCTATGTACAGCAACTTCCGGATCTAGTCCTGGCAACTCGGAATAGTTCCACATGAAGCAATCTTTATACTGCACAAGGACGTCCTTTAACGCAACCACCCTCTCTTCAGACAGCAGCTCGCTGACGAATGTCGGTCGCGGATCGTTTACCGTCCCCAACTCGATTTTCTTGAGGTTATCTGCAGTGGTATGTATTCCATCCTCCAGTTCTTTCGGAGCTGGGGGAAATTCTGAGATTACCTCATCATTGCTGTTTTCGAGGCACCAAGGAAGGCTGTCCATGTTCTGGGGTTCTCCTTTTAGTATTGTTATCATGTGACAGGTACGAATTCGCTTCCAGTCCCAATGTGGAACTGTTTTTTCTTTCGTGGCCTTAGGCTCGTGCTTTTGTGGTGGTGCTACCCTCCAATTGTTAGACAGAGCGAATTTACCAAGCTGATATTGATCTTCGACCCAATTCTTGAAGGTGAAGCAATCTTCAAGAGGATGCCCTACCATTCGGTGATAAAAGCAGTAGTCTGGGTGTGAGACCTTGCCCGCTTGTTCGGGGTGTTTAGACTCCGGCAATGTAAGCATCTGATGCTTTAGGGAAAGATCGAGTATCTTTTTCGCCTTTTCCCGAGGAAACGAGTATGCTCGACCCATTTTCTTCATGAGGGATAGGTCAATAACGCTCGATTCCCGTTTGCGAGGCTTCTTAGCCCTGCTTTGCTGCTGTTGAGCGCCTTTTTGGCCTTTCGACTTATTTCTGCTTTTGCGTCGAGCCTTCTTTATATCAGGTTGACATGGGGCATCATCTTCGTCTTTTACTGCCTGTTGAAGGAGGCGCTGCGTTTTGGCTTTCTCATAGATCGCCATTTCACGATTGTGATCATCTCGGACTTTTTGACCCGCTTCCCTTATGAGTTTGCCCATTTGTTCCTCGAACGACGGACTGGGCAATTTTTTATCAGGAACTTTTACTGGTTCAGGATTAGCGTCTTCCCCTTGAGCATCTGCTTCTTCATCAAAATTATGCACGACGTAACAGTCGCGGAGCAGCTCTCATTTCCTGGAGCGAATGTATCCGAGCCCGATCGTCTCCATCCTCCCATTAGGTAGCTTGTGCTGAGTTCCGGGGACGTTCCAAACCCTGTCATAGAATTTGGCCTTCCTAACGGTCTGTTCGAAGGGTATCCCCTGGCGTTTCAGCAGCCTCCTCAAGCCTTCCGTATAATATCGGGGTAGACGGATGGGCTGAAGTCTGTCCAGCGTTGGATCCGCACCGTGCCAAAGTTCTTTTTCCACCTTGTTTTCTTCGGAACGGTAGAATAGGATTGCCCTCTCGCCTTTTCGTCCGGGAGGGATATAAAATGTCTGTAATTCTTCCACGCTGTCGTTGGCGAGCGCATCTAGTTCTTTATAATGTTCAAGCGGCACCATGGCTATCTGCAGACTTCGCTCTTCATCAGCAGAAACTCGTATGGAAAGCCGAGCAGGGAATACAGCATGGACTTCGTCCTCCGAATCACTACCAAAGATCAGTGAAGGGGCGGATGGTCCCGGCTTGGTGTATTGGGGCGGACCCGAATAAATTACGTCCTCTTCTTCCTCGGTATCACTGCCGAAGACAGGGATGGTTGCGTTAGTTTTGTTCTCTGGTTTGTGACACTTCTCCGTATCTTCGAAATCTGGCAAGAAGTATTTGGCATCTTCGTATTTGCGGACTTTGTTCACAGAAAACGGGTTCAGTTCTCCCGTCACGGTATATTCGAAACCATCCCTA
Source organism: Agapanthus africanus (assembly GCA_030015575.1). Taxonomy (NCBI): domain Eukaryota; kingdom Viridiplantae; phylum Streptophyta; class Magnoliopsida; order Asparagales; family Amaryllidaceae; genus Agapanthus; species Agapanthus africanus. The sequence goes on along the minus strand of JASDDO010000016.1, from coordinate 469,361,021 downwards.
AAATACTTCATACACTGATGTTGTGTAGAAGGGATGATGTTGTACTCGTGTAACCATGGTCGGCCGAGCAAAGCGTTGTAGCATGTCTTGGCGTCTATCACATGGAACTTAATGTCCGTGACGAGTAGCCCGAAGCGTAGCGTCAGTATCACAGACCCAAGAGTTCTTGATGACTGGGAGTCGAACCAGGAGATGGTGATCTTTTCACGAGCAAGGTGCTGGACGCTCATGCAGATTTCTTTTAACACTCGCACGTGGAGGAGATTAACGGAGGATCCATTGTCGATCAGGATTTTGCCTATCTTAATATCGTGGCAGTATCCTGAGACATAAAGGGGGCGGTTGTGTTCGCACGTCCCAAGGAGAAGGTCCTCCTCGCCGAAAGTGACATCGGCCGTGTGCACTTCCTCCAATTCATCCTTCATCTTTTCCTCCGCCAGGCAAGCTTGGAATCGTTCCGGATCTTGTAGTGCCTTGATCAACGAATCTCTCGCCTCCTTTGATAGCAAAAGGGCGTCGAGAATGCTGAGCTGTGAGGGTAGTTTCCTCAGGTGCGCTAGGACGTTGTAATCCACCTTATTCTTCTTCGGTGGGTTGTTGACGCTTAGCTCCTCCAGAACTTGGTCATCTAAGACGATATCTTCAGAGACCTTTTCTTTCCCTTTATTTTTTCTGTTTGAGGGGCCGAGATTCTTTTCAGGTAGCGTCCGATTGCGTAGCTGGATATTTTCACAAACTATTGGCTCTTCTTCTTTTCCCGAAGTTGACTCTTTAAAGAGAGGGGCAAGTTCTAGCTCCTCATCAGAATCGCTCCCGAATGTAGGTACTTGTGACCCGCCAGTGTTAACCATGTGACAATCGTCAGTTGTTCTTTCAAGCCCTTTGGTCATATTTCTTTGCTCCCGACGAGTTTTACGCTTTTCCCGTTTAAAGTGTTGTCGATGAGCCACATACCCTTGCCACCATCTATCGAAAGCTTTGCACTCTTGAGTAGGGTGCGAAACCTTCCGATGATATAAGCAATAGGAGGGGTGCGTTTCCACCTCATCGGTGATGTTTCCTCTAGAGGATGGTAGCTTCATACCCATTGATATGGCCTTAGCAAACATTTTCCTCATCTTGAGTTGGCTTCTGTCGGTAGCGAAGGTGTTCTGGTCCAGCGGGATCGTCTTAGCTCTTTCATCGAGTCGCTGGCACTTGGCCCTTTCAAATATGGCAGTCTCGCATTCTCGATCAGCCTTGCTTTTCAATCGAGCTTCGTTAAGGAACGCGTCAATCATTTCGGCTGATAGCTTCGGAATTTTTAATTCGGTATCTGCCCCTAGCGTTTTAGTGCCAGAAGTCTCTTCATCGTTCGTGATCGAATGGGAGATCATATGACAGCTCGCTACATATTCCTCAGATTCATCTGATGAACTTTCTCAGTCATTTTCTTCTTGAAAGGCGTGATTGAGGAACTCTTGGAGTGTAATGGGAGTCCGTGCCTTTTGGTTGTATTCATCCAGCGCGTCAATTTGCTTTTGTAAGTCCTTGCGCTTGTCGCTAGGCTCCACGGGTTTCTTAGATTTCTTCCTCTTCTTTCTCGAAGATTTTGACGGCTGGTTCCGAGTGTTTGAGCCACCACCATCGGTCTTTGGAGTCGGACGTGGCTTCAACATCCCCTCAATGACCTGCGGTTCAAAGGGGTTCTTCCACTTGATCGCTGGACATGTTTGAAGATCGTTTAGCATTCTCTTTGTCTTGGCTGATAATACGACCTCCCAAGGAGCTTCTTCAATTACGGAGCATGTTGCCCCCGGCGTATTCGTCCCCTTAGAGGTGTGGGGTTGCGGGGGATTCACCTTCCATTTGTCGGATAGCGCAAATTTGCCCTGACGGTACTGGTTCTCAAGCCAATTTTTGAAAACGTAGCAATCCTCGATGGGATGGCCTAGCACTCGATGGTAAGGGCAGTAGTTGGGCTCGTTGACGTCATTCGGTTGCAACGGACGTTTTGGATCTGGTAGATTTATGAGTCTGTTGCACAACGCCGGCTCGAATAGCCTCCTCGTTTTATCGCGGGGGAAGGAATAAGGACGTCCCATCCTATCCTCAAGGGGTACGTACGGGCGCGTATTGTTTGGACGAGCAACCGGCTTCGAGTCGCTTGGTTGTTGTTGAGCATTAGCGACAACGATCGCTTTTCCCTTTCCTTTGTCATTTCGGGAGTCTGGCTTTGGGAGAGGGGGTTTATGGCCCATCTGCGCTAGTTTGTTAATTAAAGTCTGGAAGGTAGTCGGCTTGAAGAACATCATAAACTGTGAGATGGTTGCTTGTGGATCAAGGGTTCCAACAAACATTCCCACCGCAGGAGCTTCTTCTATGCGCTACTCGTACTTCGACCATAGATTACGCCACCGCATAGCGTACTAAACCCATGTCTCGCCGGGTTTTACCCTGGCGTTAATCAGTGCCGTCATCGGGGTACGTTCACTGGCACTTGCAAAACGTTGGGTAAACAGCAGCTCCATCTCCGCGAAGGTTTTAATAGAGTCATTGGGGAGCTCAGAATACCATTCGAACGCCGTATCTGATAAACTTCCAACAAATTGGTGAAGCAACAGCTTGTCATCACCGCCGGTGTTGTCGCAGAGCGCCCTGAACTGGGCAACATGCTGATGAGGATTGCCCGTCCCCTTGTAGACATGGAACTTAGGAATTGTATAACCTGTCGGGTACTTAATCTGATCGTACCAACCCGGATATGGCCGCCCCGTCTTTACGACCTGACCGGCTGCTTCAGTAGCCTGATGCACCCGTATTTGCTGGGCGATGTATTCATCCAAATCAGCTTTTGATATGGTATCCTCTTTAGCTGTGGATAGAGTCGGTGGAGGATTCGATGTCTCTCCCCTATCGTCTTCAAGAATGATCGGGGGATCCCCAGCAGGTGGATCTTGTTGAATCATCATACCCACCATATCCTGGAACAGGAGGGCCATTTTCTTTATGTTGGCTGCCTGCTCCGCAGCTTCTTTATCTTTCTTCTCTAGTACGCACCGAAGGAATTAGGCGTCCGTTTCTTGTTCTTGACATTCTTCTGAAGAGGTTCCAGGGCTTTCGTTTGGCCCTGTAAGTGCAGCCATGGTGTTCATCATCTCCTGGAGCTTCTGTTGCTGCTCCTGAGCCTTGGTCACTGACCGTGTAAGCGGTCTATGACCCGTGGACGTACGGCTGTCTTCTTTTCCCGATGCCATGTAAACCGTATGAACTGTTATGCCCCCTGACTTGGGGCGTTTAGGTTCACCATTTTTAACTTTTGCCGCTGACGCGGGGGTTTTCTCTGGCCTCCTCCTTTTGTGGGCCGTTGAAGTTGAAGGAACTATTGAAGGGGGCACCCTAGTAGCTGCTGTCCCCTGCTGTTTAATAGGGCGGTCTTTTTCTTTCTGCACCTTCATCTTCTTTCGTTGACGGGAGTGATCCGTGTCGATCACAGAGTCTTGAACCCTCCTCCAAACTTTATAAATTGTTGAGGACAGCCGTTGAGGGGGCCATTCTCGCTTCTTTTCCGGAACTCTCTCCTCAGGTGGAGGAGATCTTTTCAGTGTAGCGGTTGGAGAGTTCTTCCGTACCCTCCTCAGCAATTCAAATCTGTTCCCAGTTGGAACAGCAGCGTTGACTTCCACCACTGAAGTCGGTGGAGTTAGCCCTGAGGGGGAGTTTCCCCCTGCCTTCCTCACTCGTTGCCAATGGCCACGTTGAGCACGACGAGCCGTTGGGACTGGCTCAGAGATAGAGATAGCTTCTTTCTGCCCCCTGTCTAAATGAGGCACCGCCGGTGTTAACCTTTTAAAAACTGAGGTTGTTCCTTACGGGGTAATATCCAATCTGTCAAAGACAGATCTTCTTGTAGGGGCAGGAACGGGAATCGTCAGTCTTGAAAAGACTGACTCTTTGACAGAGGAAGCCGCCTTGACGACTTCTGGAGCAGCAGTCATTGCCTTCCTTGGGATAGCCAGTTTAGAGTCATGATCTAGCCTGGTGAAAACAGAGGCTGTCGGTTTGGTAGCGGGCGACCCGTTGACAGGGGTCGTGGTAGCAGTGAGTCGGTCGAAGACCGACTTCTTGTTCACCTCCGGTGCAGGTATCGGCATAGAGAAGCTCATCGGTGGGATCATGGTCCCGAAGAATAAGCCAGTGGTGGCTTGGGTCACCTGGTCTACTAGCAGAGTGAGGAAAGAGGCCGCTTGGGGATTATATGCTACACCTCTAGGTGAGGTGGAGCGTCCGTTGCAGTGGTACTTCGCGCAGTTGGTGCAGTTAGAATCCATGGATGCTTGAGTTCTGCGCCAGACAAAAGACCAAATCTTAGCAACTTGAAATCCGAAGGCAACCATTTAACAAACCGCGATTGGTTCGCGAGGACGACACACGAAGTGTGGAGTGGAAAGAGGAAAAAGTCCCACCGGGCGTGCCAGAATCTGTCCCCTCCGAAAGACGGCGCTCAGGACCGCGATGTCCTAACGCTAAGATTCGGGGCAGATGCTATTTGGTTTTATCCGTCCACCTCTCCGAAGATGCCAAGTTGATTTATGGCACCGTGTATCGGAGGTTTAGACGGATGCGGCCGATGTAGCAGACTTCGTCAGATTCCCCCTGGCTTGAGGGGTTTTTGATTGTGGGGACGCTCTTCCCTGCAGGCGCAAGCCCCTGCAGTTAATTACGCTACCGCATCGCGGTAACAACTTTCTCCTTCTCCAGAATTTCACTTCGTGTCGTGTGTGTTTGTTTTATTTGTGGTTGCCCGTGGATTGTATACGGAGACTGAGTAATGCCGTCGCCCGTAGGACGTGGATTAGTCCAAATCCGTATTTACTTAGATTTGGGTTTGGTGTTTTTTTTAGTTTAAGGATACGTTAGTCGCGTTGCGGCTAAGATCAACTTAAACGTTCGTTAAGGATACGTTAGTCCGATTTAAGACTAAGATCAACTTAACGTGGTGATCCATTTAATATATGGCCGTTGGGACTCGTCACCTCTCTGACGTCGTTGAAGGATTACAACGGCGGATGTCAGAGGAGTTCAGAGATGTACCCTTGAACCAAGGTTAATTTGGAATTTTATCGTTCATTTAAATGTTTAAGGATACATTAGCTGTGTTTGGGGGCTAAGATCAACTTAAACGGGATCGTTTAGATCCGGCAAAAGAGCATTTGGAGGCTCTATTGTTCCAGTTTTAGGGACGTAGTGGTCCGATATTAGTTTAAGGACATTTCGGTCGGAATATTAGTTTAGGGGCGTTTCGGTCCAATATTAGTTTAGGGACGTTTCGGTCCAATATTAGTTTAAGGACATTTGGAGGCTCTATTGTTCCAGTTTTAGGGACGTAGTGGTCCGATATTAGTTTAAGGACATTTCGGTCCGAATATTAGTTTAGGGACGTTTCGGTCCAATATTAGTTTAGGGACGTTTCGGTCTGATATTAGTTTAAGGACATTTCGGTCCGATATTAGTTTAGGGACGTTTCGGTCCACCATTAGTTTAGGGACGTCTCGGTCCAATATTAGATTAAGGACGTCTCGGTCCAATATTAGTTTAGGGACATTTCGGTCCAATATTAGTTTAGGGACGTTTCGGTCCACGAGTTTAGGGACCCCGCAGTCCAGATTCATGTATGTGGTCGTCGGGACCCGTCACCTCTCCAACGTCATTGAAGGATTACAACGACAGGTGTCCGAGGAGCTCGGAGATGTACCCTTGAACCGGATATAAATTGATTTAAGAGAGCAATCTTTACTCGACCGATTTAATTTAAGGACTTACGGCCAAAATTGGGCTAAGTCCAGTTGAAAATGTTCAACACACTTATTTATTTTTGGTCTATTAGACCTGTGTTAGGGGTTTGCCCCCACTTAAATAATGCATTGCATTACTTCAGGCCATTTATGCCTATTTTGACTGGGCTCTGCCCTTTTTATTATGATGCAGATCATTTGTTTTGGTCCATTGGACCTTTCAATTGGGCTCTGCCCTTTCAAACAATGCACAGCATTTTATTTATTAGGCCTGTTAAGCCTTTTAATTGGGCCTAGCCCTTCAGGAAGTGAAATGCCTTGCATTTATCAGGCGCTTTGCGCCAATCACTGAGCGCAAACGCTTGTGGTGAGGACACGTGTCATGCTCTTGCGAGCGCAAGCGCAACAGCGCAGTGCGCTACGCTAGTGCGCTGCGCTGTTGCGCTGTTGACACGTGGCGCGCTCTAGTGAATTGCGCCAATTCCAGAGAGCAAAGCTCTATTTCAAGGGCGCGTAGCGCAAGTTGTTCTGTGGCTGACACGTGGCGCCCTCTTAAGAGCGCAACAGCGCAATTTGGAAGTGCAGAGCACTAAGAATCTTTTAGATTCAAGAACAGACGCGCAAAGCACTATTTGATTTCTTGATCTGAATTAGATCAAAGAAAAAGAAAAATAAATTTTTCTTTTTTTGTTTCAAGAACCAGAGGTTCATAAAAGTGCAAAGCACTATTTTTATTTTATTGTTTTCTTGTTTTTTTTAAAGAACCAAAGGTTCATAAGAAGTGCAAAGCACTGTTTTTTTTTTATGTAAAGATCATTGATCTTGTTTTTAGATCAATGATCTATTAGAAGAAATTTCTTCTTCTATTTTATGAAGGTTCTTTACCTTTTTCTTGGAATTTTCTCAGAGTTCTCTCTGTTTGAAACTCTTGACCTTTTTTTTTCTTAAGAAAATGTTCATGCCTTCGAATTGAGGCCTACGGTCCTTTTTATAGTGCCCATAAATTAGTTAGATTTGTTACATAAATCTTTTTCTGAGTGATTTGGGGAATTTTCCCCACCGTTGACCAAAGGCCCCCTGCCTTGTACAAGAAAATCTTCTTGTTTTAACAAGAACAGAAAGATTTCTTTAGAATCTTAATTCAGTTTGGCGCAGATGCCCCAGTGCGTGACACGTGTCGCGCAGCGCACAGCGCAGCGCAACTGCGCTAGCGCATCTGCGCTGACACGTGTCGCGCAGCGCAACTGTGCTAGCGCATCTGCGCTGACACGTGTCGCGCAGCGCAACTGTGCTAGCGCATCTGCGCTGACACGTGTCACGCAGCGCACAGCGCAGCGCAACAGCGCATATGCGCTGACACGCGTCGCGCAGCGCAGTGCATGCGCAACTGAAGCGTTGCTTCCTTTAAACAGAGCTTTGCTCTGATTGGGCGCGCCTTCTTGGCTGCTGCGCTGACATATTAACGCCTGACACGTGGCGCGTTGCGCCCGAGACTTGAAGCGTTGCTTCAAAATTTTGAATTTTGAATTTCAACAGAACTTTGCTCTGATTGGGCGAAACAGTATTTCCGCGACGGGGCCATTTGATGACGTATCTCCAAAACGGGGTCATTAGATGACGTATTTCCGAGACGAGGTCATTTGCCGACGTATTTCCGAGACGGGGCCATTGGATGACGTATTTCCGAGACGGGGTCATTTGATGACGTATTTCCGAGACGGGATCATTGGATGACGTATTTCCGTGACGGGGCCATTTGATGACGTATTGCCGCGACGGAGCCATTTGATGACGTATCTCCGAGACGAGGTCATTAAATGACGTATTTCCGAGACGGGGTCATTTGCTGACGTATTTCCGAGACGGGGTCATTGGATGACGTATTTCCGAGACGAGGTCATTTGCTGACGTATTTCCGAGACGAGGTCATTGGATGACGTATTTCCGCGACGGGGCCATTTGATGACGTATTTCCGAGACGGGGTCATTGGATGACATATTTCCGCGACGGGGTCATTTGCTGACGTATTTCCGCGACGGGGTCATTTGCTGACGTATTTCTGAGACGGGAACATTGGATGACGTATTTCCGCAACGAGGTCATTGGATGACGTATTTCCGCGACGGGGACATTTGCTGACGTATTTCCACGACGGGGTCATTTGCTGACGTATTTCCGAGACGGGGTCATTGGATGACGTATTTCCGCTTTCTTCGGTGTCGGGTTGATTTTAGGTTGTCTGTGAACCGTAGAGTCTTGGAACTGGGGATTTTGCCGTGGCTCCAATTGATGGTGTCATGTCCGTGCCCTACTGGCATGAGAAGGAACGCCGTTGTTGGTCTTCTGGGATGCAAATGTTGCTGTCAAGATCAGAATTTCCCATTAACAGAGTTTGTTGGGACATGTAGTTCCCTTTTCGTTTATGCCCATGGATTGTATACAGGGACTAGTATGGACTAACCTGCAGGGAAAACGTTTCATTCTTTCATTTTTTTTATTTCTTTGCGCGATGCTCTATCATTTCATCTTTTTATATCGTGAAAGTCGCGATTGCCTAATCATTTCGGCTATTTTTCGCGGTGCCCAATCATTTTGGCTATTTTTATACGCATATATTTTACTTGCTGATTTTTATTGCAAGTTGCCCAAACATTTCGTCTATTTCATATGCATTTTTTTCTTTTTGAGTGTAGAACTTAAGATCTGATACCAATCTTAGCATTTCGGCTATTTCATATGCATTTCGACTATATCAATATTGAACCGTTTGTAGGTCATTCTGGGAAATGTGATGCTTAAGAACAGGTTCAGATCCCTATAGCTTAAGGCTTTCGAATCTTATGAGCCATGAGGGTCTCACAAGAGGATTCTCCTTACGAGTCGTGAGGATCTCGTAAGTGTAATTTCTCCTCAGGAATCGTGGGGATCCTTAAGTGTATTGCTGCCTTGTGAGTCGTAAGGATCTCACGCAGGTATTTTCTCCTTACATGGTCGAGAGGACCTTGTAAGTGTGCATGGATTTTCTTACGAGTCTGCGCTCTTTCGGGTTTTCAGAAACTCGCCGGTAGCCCTGCTGTTTTTACTCACGGAGCCCTTTCGGTTTTTCATCCGTGCCCATTTTGCTTATGGATGTACCGTTTTTTTACAAGTCTGCGCCCTTTCGGGTTTTCACAAGCATCGCCGGTAGTCTTGCTGTTTTTACTCACGGAGCCCTTTCGGGTTTTCATCCGTGCTCATTTAGCTTATGGACATACCGTTTTTTTTACGAGTCTGCGCCCTTTCGGGTTTTCACAAACATCGTCGGTAGCCTTGCTGTTTTTACTCACGGAGCCCTTTCGGGTTTTCATCCGTGCCCATTTTGCTTATGGACGTACCATTTTTTTTGCCACGTCGGCTTGGGGATGCCGGGGGTTTGTAGTAGTTTAAGGACGTTTCGGTCCGTTGTTAGTTTTAGGACATTGTGGTCCATAGCTAGTTTTAGGACATTACGGTCCACTGTTAGTTTAGGGACGTTTCGGTTATGTTGTTGGTTTAGGGACGTTTCAATCCATTGTTAGTTTAGAGACGTTTCGGTCCATCATTAGTTTTAGGATATTGCGGTCCAGTGGCGATTTTGAGGCAAGGCTTCGCTGGATATTACTTGTAGAGTTTAGGCTTGGGAAGATAGCGAGCGGACATAGATGTCGTCAACTATAGTTAACCTAGGTCGTGACTCGTCAGGCGTGGTATTTTTTCAGGAACCGACCGTTTATTGGCCTGAAGGGTCTTTCGCCATGCATATCCATGAGTCGGTAAGCCCCACCTTGGTAGACTTTGTCTATGATGTACGGGCCCTCATAGTTTGGCTCAAATTTCCCCCGTTTGGCACGATTGGGGATCATAGGTCTCTTGACCACTAGCACGAGTTTGCCTTGGCGAAATGTTCTCGGCCTAGTCAATCTTTTGTATGAGCGCGTCATCCTTGCTTTGTAAGCTTCTAGGTTTTGTTGAGCCATGAGACGAGTTTCGTCGAGGGCTTCAAGCTCCTCGAGCCGAAGGTGAGAATTCTCTTCGTCTGTTAGCTCGTAATGAACCACCACTCTTAGAGAGGGTAGCTCTATCTCCAAGGGGAGTACTGCTTCTGTGCCGAATACTAACGCATATAGCGTTGTTCGTAGCCGTTTTGAACGTGGTTCGGTAAGCCTAGAGAGCTTCATGCAGTCTCTCGTGCCAGTCCTTCTTATTTTTGGACACCGTCTTCTTTATGATTTTCATCAAGGTTTTGTTGAAAGCCTCAGATAAACCGTTAGCTCAGGGATTATAGACCGAAGAGTATCTCCAGTCTATATTATGCTGCTGTGCGAAGCGGCTGATTTTGTGACTTCTGTAAGCTGGCCCGTTATTGGAGATAATTCGTCGCAGAATGCCGAACCGATAGATGACGTGTGTCTTGAAGAAATGGAGAATATTCTCTGTCTTTACTTCTCTTCGCGGTACTGCTTCTGCCCACTTAGAGAAGTAATCGGTTGTCGCCAATATGAACCGATGTCCTCTGGATGACGCTGGTTCGATGGGCCCGATTATGTCGGTTCCCCACATTTCGAACGGCCGGCTAGCCACTGTTGTGTGTAGTGGGTTTGGATGCTGGTGGATGAAATCTCTATGAATCTGGCACGAATGACATCGCTTCGCGTATTCAAGGCAGTTCTGAATCATCGTGGGCCAATAGTAACCCATCCTTTTGATCTTCAGCTTCATCTTTTTCCCGGCTTGATGAGAACCGCAGAGTCCATTGTGAGTTTCTTGGACAACTCTCCTTGCTTCTTCTGGTCCTAGGCATCTTAGTCACAGAGAGTCGAACGATCTCCTGTACAGAGTATCGTTGACGAAGGCGAAAAACAGAGCTCGTTTCATGAGCTAATGTCTTGAGGATGCATCTTCAGGTGATTGACGGGATCTGAAGTAATCTATAAAGACTTCTCTCCAATCCTTGGCCTTTTCCTGGTCCTCTATTTGTGTGGCTGTTTGCTCGGTCGCTTCCTTTTCTTCAAACGACTCCGGAGATATTTCTGCTGGTGCAAGAACCCGACGGTTTTGCACAACGATCCTCACATCATTGAGGTTTTCGTCAGCCAGTTCTTTAGAGAGCTTGGCTAATGCATCTACTTTACTATTTTCCGCACGTGGTATGCTTTCTAGGGCGTAGGAAAGGGAATTGAGTCAGCAATTATTGTACTCTCTCACCATACTTCACCAACTCTGGTTTGCACGTTTGATAGTTGCCGTTTACTTGAATAACGACTAGCTGGGAGTCTCCATATATGAGGAGGTGCTCGATTCTCATATCGATAGCGATCTCAAGACCTGCTACCAAAGCCTTATATTCTGCTTCATTGTTTGTTCTCAGCTCTGTCAAAGAAAAGGCAAAGCGCATTATCCCTCCTTATGGAGTCACGAAGATGAGGCCTACCCCAGATTTGATTATGGGGGCACTGTGCTCTTGCTTCTTCATGGAAGATGCCCCGTCGAAGTAGAGTTCCCATCGGGTGTCACTCTCTCCTTTCTCCCCGTCGATCGTGTCAAACGCATGCTCGTCTGGCAATTCGCAATTTAGGGGTGAATCGGCAGGTATAGGATGCTCAGCGAGGAAGTCGGGGATGGCCTGGCCTTTCACTGCCTTGAGGGGTCGGTATGTTATCGAAAATTCTATTAAGAGCAGGGCCCATTTAGCGAGCCGTCCCGTTAGTATGGCTCTTGACGTCAAATACTTGAGAGGGTCCACTTTTGATATGAAATGGACCTCATGCGCCAAGCATAGTGTCTGAGCTTCGTTATCGCGAAAATTAACGCCAGGCAATATTTTTCGATGGGGGAGTAGTTTTTTTCTTCCCCCAGGAGAACTTGATTCAAATAGTAGAGGGCCTTCTCTTTCCCTTGGTCGTTCTGCTATGCCTATAACGCGCCTAAGGAACCTTTGAAGGCTGTTGTATACAGGATAAGGGGTTTTCCCTTGACTGGAGCGGTCAGCACCGACGGATTCTGCAGGTATTGTTTGATTTCGTCCAGTGCACTTTGGCATTTACGATCCCAAACGAACGGGGTTCCCTTCTTCATTAAATGGCTGTAGGGACGGCATTTGCTGGAGAGGTTAGCTAAGAACCGCCGAATATACGCGAGCTTTCCTTGGAGAGACCGCAGTTGCTTGAAAGTTCTTGGCGGAGGCATTTCCATAATCGCTTTGATCTTTGACGGATCTATTTCGATACCTCGATTTCGTACGATGAATCCTAGAAATTTGCCTGAGGAAACTCCGAACGCGCATTTAAGAGGATTCATCTTCAAGTTGTATTTCCGAAGGCGCTGAAACACAATTTTCAGATGCTCCCAATGTTCCTCGTATGATTTGCTTTTAACCACGAGGTCGTCGATATAGCATTCAACGATTTCATATATGAGGTCATCGAAAATATTCGTCATGGCCCTCTGATAAGTAGCACCGGCGTTCTTCAGACCGAAAGGCATCACTTTGTAGCAAAATATGCCCAAAGGGGTCCGGAAAGCGGTATGCTTTCGGTCTTCGGGGTGCATCTTTATTTGATTGTATCCTGATGATCCCTCCATGAAGGAGAAAACTTCATGAGTGGACATGTTGTCTATCATCACTTCGGTGACCGGTACGGGAAAGTCATCCTTCGGACAGGCATTGTTGAGGTCTCGAAAGTCTACGCAGATGCGCACCGTCCCATTCTTCTTCATCACTGGGATGACATTGGCGATCCATTCAGGATACTGAACTTCTTGGATAAAGCCGTAGTCGATTAGCTTCTTGACTTCGGGGTTGATGTTCATCTCAAGCTCGAGCCGCATCCTTCTTGGTGCTTGTTTGACTGGCTTGACGTCTGGAGATATCGCCAATTTATGCACCGCTATCTCTGGATCTAGCCTCGGTATCTCGGAATAGTTCCATGCGAAACAGTCTTTATACTGCATGAACACGTCCTTTAGCGTAGCTACCTGTTCTTTGGACAGCAGCTCACTAACGAACTTAGGCCTCTGGTCATTTGCCGTCCCCAAGTCGATTTTCCTTAGGTTGTCCGCAGTGGTGTGTATCCCATCCTCCATTTCTTTTGGCGCCGATGGAAATTCTGAGATCAACTCATCTTCATCCTCATTTTCGAAGCACCAGGTGAGGTCATCTTACTCTCGGGCACTCCTTCTTCCGACAGCGTTATCACGTGACAGGTACGAGATCATTTCCGAGACCGATGTTGATCTGGTTCTACTCTCGCCATGTACGTTGCTTTTGTTACATGCTTTTGCGGTGGGACTACCCTCCAACTGTTGGATAGAGAGATCCTGCCGAGTTGATATTGGTCTTCAACTCAGTTTTTGAAGGTAAAGCAGTCTTCAAGAGGATGTCCTATCGCTCGGTGATAGGAACAATAATCCGGATGATGAACTTCTTTTGCTTGATCGGGGTGCTTGGACTCCGGAAGCGTAATCATTTGATGTTTCACGATGAGGTCGAAGATCTTCCTTTTCTTATCTTGGGGAAACGAATATGCTCGACCCATCTTTTTCATTAGAGATGGATTCCGGCTGCTCAATTCTCGATCATGTGGCTTCTTGGACCCGCTTTACCGCTGTCGAACGTTTTTTCCGTTCTTTAGTTTGTTTTTTCCTCCGCGTCGGGTCTTCTGTATGACGGGGTGGCGACGAAGGGCATCGTCATCCTCTGTGGCCTGCTGAAAGAGGTGTTGCGTCTTGGCCTTTTCGTAAATGGCCATTTCGCGGCTGTAGTCATTCCAAACCTTTTGACTCGCTTCCCTTATTAGCTTGTCAATCTGTTCTTCAAATGACGGACTCGGCACTTTTATGGCAGGACCTTGTTCTGGCTCAGCGTCAGCATCTTTTAAAATAGCACCCTCTTCTTTATCAAGGTCCTTTATGACATGGCAGTCATGGAATTGCTCCCGTTTCTCGGACTGGACATATCCAAACCCAATCGTTTCCATTTTTCCGTTGGGCAATTTTCACTGAGTTCTGGGGACGTTCCAAATCCTGTTGTAGAATTGGGCCTGTCGCGCGGTTTGCTTAAAGGTGCGCCTTGGCATCTCAATAACCTTTTCAATCCTTCTGCGTAGTATCTGGGAAGACAGATTGGTTAGAGCCTGTTGAGCACAAAATCAGCACAATGCCAGACTTCTCTTTCGAATTTAGTCTCCGTGGATCGGTAGAATAAGATCGCCTTTTCACCTCTTCGCCTGGGAGGGACGTAGAATGTCCGTAGCTCTTGCACACTATATGTCTCAAGCGCATCCAGCTCTTTGTAATGCCGCCGCGGGACCATTGCGATTTGCAAACACTGATCATCTCCGGTGAGGGCTTGCATCGATGGGAGGACCGAGAACACTGTGTTGACTTCATCTTCAGAGTCGCTGCCGAACACCAGAATAGGGGTAGATGGTCCCGGCCTGTCGAATTGGGGTGGCCTCGAATAAACTATCCCGTCTTCCTCCTCGGTATCGCTCCCGAAGACCGAGATAGTGGTGATAACTTTTTTCTTGTTCTCCGGTTTATGGCATCTTTCCGTGTCTTCAAAGTCTGGCAGGAAATACTTTGCATCCTCGTATTTGCGGACTTCATTCACGGAGAATGGATTTAGCTCCCTCGTTACGGTGAACTCGAGACCATCTTTGAAATACTTCATGTAAGTCGATGTACAACACCCCACGACTTGCGGGGAGGCGGAAATATGAAAAACGATCTTGTTCTTATGGTAAACATCGACTAACCGCATGAATCGAAGCTAAACGATAACTAACATCAAACATAGTTGTTAACAACTACTATGTAAAGTGATTATACCTAAAGAACCGTGTCCATCGTCTTTACGAACTCCACCTCCTCCTCGGCCTTCTCCAAGTAGTAGACGATCCACCCGAGAGCTTTACTCCAAGCTTAGCCTCTAAACTTGAGGCAACTAAACTTCTTTAAGTGCTAATCAAAGAAGCTAGGTGAAATAGAGTGAGGGTTATGGTTTAATAAGTCTAACTAATCCTTGTACTCAACACATGAGAGGGGAGGATTACGGTTTGAAGAGGGAGAGCTTGAGGAGAGAGAAGGTGAAGATAATAATGAAGTGAGAATAATGAGTTATGATAATATATATCAAGCATTTCTTTTTATCAAGAAAAGAAAAATAAAATAATTTAACAACCATGCTTGATAATATCTAGTGATGATTCATCTCCATGAGTCATTAAGCATTTATGATGCATTAATGACATGGATGAATCATCCATATGACTCACTAATCACATTCATTGTATATGCCACCTAAACCTCCTTAGTCACCACCTTCTAGAAACTTCTCGCACAATTACGAGAACGCCCCTCCTTTCCGCAAAAATACGGAAAAACTTTAGACTGTATAAATCCAATAACCGGATACCAGTAACTGGCTTAAACCAAAGCCGACTGGTAAAAACTGTCCGAAAGTCGTACGTGCGTAAACACACGTATGCGTCCGAACCCTTGTCGTAAAACCATACGACCTCTATATCGTTTCGCCTGCTGTAGGGAAACTCTCTGTGTGGGACTCTAGAGACTCGACTACTACGCTGGCAGTGGGTTTAACCACAGACCGCAAGCGGCACTAGCTGTACGTAACGGTCCCCAGGTAGATGTCGATAAGAAGGCCGATAAGGAAACCCATCCGAACTCCTACTGAGTCTGATGTGACAATCTCCATACAGTCCGGTCCGTTCGTCTAAGACTATCGCATATCGGGCCTAGGGGGCAGCAAGCGTCAGTCCCCTAATAGCGGTATAAGTCGTGTCGGAGCAAAGCCCATTACACCCTGAGAAACTACTGGAACCTACCAGCAAATCTCGCTTGCCCTGGCCAGGGACTTTGCGTAATGGCTCTCTGACACAGCGCGATATCAACCCCCAATACCGGGAGAGACGAATCCTGTCTAACCGCCACTGCCTCCAAGTGCTCGGGACTGCACCCAACTGTTACCTGTTTGCACGACTCCTTTGAGCCGTGGTAGGGTAGCAATCTAAGAACAGTGGGACACACTCAAGGCGAAATAGCAGTGTCAAGTCTGCGGACTATGCTGTACTCATGTCACCTTGGAACTGTTCACTGATGACTGGTATAAAACCAACCAACAGTTCCCTGTGAGTCCTGTCCGGTGTACCCGTAACCTAACGAGCACCTGCATACTATCTCCAGTACGACGTACTGACGGCTGTGGGACAGACCATCTCCCCAACTGGGATGAGAAGCGTACACACTAGTCTACTCCGGAGTATCGATGCCCTGTCTCGATAATCCTATGATTAGGGACTTGAATAAGGATGTGCTTGTAGACTACCCAGCCCCCACTAGTGTGACTGCCATCACAACGCTAGTAGTCAAGCAAGATCCTAAGAGCTCTATCAATACGTATACTCACATATTAAGATAGAAAAAAACCAAGTAGCATACTACCATGTTTAGCAAGACTGTTATATACATGTGAATATCCCAAGCTTCCTTTAAGTAATATACAAACTAGTATGATACAATAATGGCCCCTAGGGCATATACACTAACAATCTCCCACTTGCACTAGGGCCATGTACTGGCATATCGAAGACCGATGATCTCGAGTAGCCTCTCGAACTGAATCTGAGGTAGGGCCTTTGTGAATGGATCAGCAATGTTCTCTTCAGAAGCAACTCTCCGAACCTCGATCTCCTGACGATCAATGATCTCCCTGATCAGGTGATACGGCCTTAAGATGTGTCTGGACTTTTGATGGGACCTTGGTTCCTTTGCTAAAGCTATAGCTCCGTTGTTGTCGCAATACAGAGGTATTGGATCAACTAAGGTAGAAACCATCTGAAGTTCTGTTAGGAACTTCTTCATCCAGACTGCTTCTTTTGCGGCATCGCTGAAAGGTTCCTAGGCACTCTAGTAAGGTCTCACAAGGCATCGAACATGCCAATTTTAAAAAAAAAGGTGCCGAGAAACCCTAGACTACGGATCTTAGACTAGATGTTTAGGCGAAAAGATAATCCAGTTAACAAATTAACTAAAAGTTAGGATGCTACAACCTTTGTAGATCCGGATACCCACTTCCTTAGCTCCACGAGGGCGTCCTCTCGCTGTCCATCTTGAACCTTGGACTCTCGTGACGGCTTCATCGGAGAAACGTGCGGAATAGGTCGTCGGCTTCGTGTCAAAGACGATCTACGTCGAGGTTGCACAACCTCAAGCTCCGACTTCACAAAGTTGTGAAACTTGTGAAGAAAACACCCAAAACAACTTGGCAAGAGCTAGAGGGTGAAGAAATAGGAGGTGGGTTCACTTTAGATTTGGATTTCTCTCACTAGAACTCAAGTTGCCATTGATGGCATCAAGGTTCTTATCTTGAAGAAGAAGGAGAAGATGAAGTTAGAATATGATAAAAGTGTTCTTCAAAATAGAAAAGAAAACAATATTTATCATATCCTAACCATGGTCAAGTGTAGAGAATGGACCATGGTTAGTGGGAGTGGTTAGGGTTAAGCATGAAGACAAAATGGCATCATTAGTCAAAGCTTCATGAAGCTTCACCATTCTTCATGATAAAATGAAACCAATTTGTTTTCATAAATCCATTTAAATAAATAATAAATGGATAAAATAATAAGTGAATAAAATATAAACCCTAACCACTTGCATAACCATGGTTGCATTCTTTACACAAAGCCAAAACAACATGCATCATCAAACATGATACATTCAAGTGTACACAAAACATATCACATATACAATGTGCACATCAAGTGAGAAAAATCCGTTTAAAGTGAACCAATACTAGTTAATGCAAAGTAATATATCAAATATATAATCTTACATTAAATCATTAAATCAATACTTGATTCAATGATCCGGTCATGTCGCACATGACCGACTAGTATTCTATGTATCGGCTTATCGAATCTATGATTCGATAACTAGGTCATATCGAATATAACCAATCGAAACATTTATCGCGAGAATGAAATGCGGTATCACATACACGCATTATTCTCGCTTCCGCACATATCTCATATGCGCTCCTATTTCGTTTCGCTTGAGCCAGGAAACCTCTGTGTAGGACTCTAAAGACTCGTCAATACGCCGGTAGCAGATGATGATCATATCAAGCACCCACAAGCCGCAAGCGGTCTGCTAAACGTAACGGCCACCCGGGTATTGAGCGATCAGAAGATCGACGAGCTAGCCCGCTCACACTCCTGCGAATCCGACCAGTAACACTTACCATACAGTCCGGTCTCTTCGTCTGATATGTCGCATATCAAGTCTAGGGGTTGTATACGTCAGACCCCAATAACCGATAAGTCGTGCCGATGTAAGGCTCATAACGGGTCGAGAAACTACTGGTAACACTTACCAGCAAATCTCTGATCAGCCCTGGCCAGGGACTTCCCTGTTACGGCCAATCGAGCACAGCGCAACATCAACCCCCACTACCGGGAGAGGCGAAACCCCTCCTATCGCTCATTGCCTCCATGTGACTCGGGACTGTACCCAAAGACCACCATTTTGCACGCCCTCATGGACGTGGTAAGGTGGAGATCAAAGCACAGTGGGAATCACACAAGACTCTATGACGATCTCGGGTCTACAGACTAACCTGTACAAGTGTCACCTGAGAACTGCCATCTGACATGAGGTATAATACCATCTGGGAGTTCTCGGCGAGTCCGTCCAGTGTACCCAGTCTCCACTGAGCACCCGTATACCATCTCTGATGTCAAACACCAATGGATATGGGATCATCCATCGCCCATCACATGGGTCGAGAAGCGTATACGCTAGTCTACACTGGTATATCGATGCCCCGTCTCGATACACCCACGACTAGGGACCTTGAAGGATGTACTTATGGACTACCATGTCCCCACTAGTATGATCCGCATCATAGTTCAGGTAGTCAAGTACACATCCTAAGGGCTTTACCAACATGTAACTATAAGACAGTATAAAGAGACTAGTGTACATGTTAAGATAAAGAGTAACCAGATAGCATACTATCATATCGAGCAAGAAATTCATCTCTGTATATGTCCAAGCATCCAATATAATATACAACATCTGTACAATACTAGCCTCTAAGGCATACATACAACTAACAATCTCCCACTTGCACTAGGGCCAGCTGCTGTAGTATCGCATACCGAGCATCCCGAAGAGTCTCTCAAACTGTGTCTGGGGAATGGCCTTCGTGAGTGGATCCGCCGTGTTGTTCTTCGTGTCAACTCTCCTGACCTCGATCTCCCGGCGATCAACTATCTCCCGGATCAGGTGATACCGCCTCAGAATATGCCTGGACCGCTGATGGGACCTGGGTTCCTTGGCCAAAGCCACCGCTCCATTGTTATCGCAATACAAAGGTATTGGACGCTCAATGGATGGAACCACTCCAAGTTCAGTAATGAACTTCTTGATCCAGACAGCCTCTTTGGCAGCATCGTTGGCAGCGATGTATTCAGCCTCCATCGTCGAGTCTGCCACGGTTTCCTGCTTGGAACTCTTCCAGCTAACCGCCCCTCCGTAAAGGGTAAAGACAAAGCCCGACTGCGACTTAGAGTCGTCCTTATCACTCTGGAAGCTCTAATCGGTAAAGGACTCCACTTGGAGCTCTCCGTTACCATACACCAAGAACATATCTCTAGTCCTTCGCAAGTACTTGAGAATGCTCTTCACAGCTGTCCAGTGACTCTCTCCAGGATCAGCTTGATACCTGCTCACTACACTTAGTGAGTATGCTACATCGGGTCTGGTACATAGCATCGCATACATGATAGAGCCTACTGCCGAAGCATAGGGTATCCCTTGCATGCGAGCTCTCTCCAAATCAGTCTTGGGAGACATCTCTTTGGAGAGAGTGACTCCAGAGATCGTGGGTAAGTTCCCACGCTTGGACTCTTCCATACTAAACCTCTTTAGTATGGTGTCAATGTACCTGGATTGGGACAATCCCAAAATCCTTTTGGATCTATCTCTATAGATCCTAATCCCCAATATGCAGGAGGCATCACCAAGATCTTTCACTGAGAATCTTTGTGACAAGAAAAGCTTGACCGATTGCAGCATAGGAATATCATTTCCTATCAAGAGTATGTCGTCCACGTACAATACGAGGAAGACAACCTTACTCTCTGCCACCTTCTTGTAGATACAAGGTTCATCTGGATTTTTGACGAAATCAAACTCTTTGATAACGACGTCAAAGCAGATGTTCCAACTCCGCGATACTTTCTTTAATCCATAAATGGATTTAAGCAGCTTGCACACCTTCCCGCTGCTCCCACTGTCTACGAAGCCCTCTGGCTGAGTCATGTACATGCACTCTTCTAAATCACCGTTTAGAAAGGCGGTCTTAACATCCATTTGCCAGATTTCGTAATCATGGTAAGCAGCGATGGCAAGCATGATCCAGATGGATTTAAGCATAGCCACTGGAGAAAAGGTCTCGTCATAGTCCACACCTGGTCTTTGACGAAAACCCTTTGCTACAAGTCTAGCTTTGAAAGTCTCCACTTTCCCATCTACACCAAGTTTCTTCTTGAAGATCCACTTGCTCCCAATGGGTTTTACCCCTTCAGGAGCAACGTCCAAAGTCCATACTTTGTTGGTGTACATGGATTCCATCTCAGACCGCATAGCATCCAGCCATTTCACTGAGTCCCCACTCGTGATGGCCTGCTCGAAGCTAGTTGGGTCATCATCCTCCATGATGCAATCCTCGCTCCCACCATCAATGAGAAAACCGTAGTATCTCTCAGGTGGACGAGAAACCCTACTAGATCGGCGGAGTGGCTGGGGTTCATCGGGAACTACGGAATCCTCTGGTTCCACCAGATCTTCTGTTGTAGCTTCTGCAGCTGGAACTTCTTCCAGTTCTACCTCATGACCACTAATCTCTTTTTCAAGAAATTCCTTTTCTAAAAAGGTGGCATGCCGAGAAACAAACACTCTTTGTTCCTCAGGGTGGTAGAAGATATACCCTTGAGAATTCTTGGGATATCCTACAAATTTGCATAGAACAGACCGTGCCTCGAGTTTGTCCGGATTTTGTCGTTTGACATAGGCTGGACAACCCTATATCTTAACATAGTTAAGACATGGTCTCTTCCCTTTCCATATCTCATATGGAGTGGTAGGCACTGATTTGGTGGGGACCATATTCAGTAGATGTATGGCTGTCTCAAGCGCATACCCCCAGAAGGAAATAGGTAACTCAGCTGTGCTCATCATAGAGCGCACCATATCTAATAGGGTGCGATTCCTCCGTTCTGATACACCGTTGTGCTGTGGTGTATATGGAGGAGTCAGCTGAGAGAGAATCCCATTCTCTTTTAGGAAGTCCAGGAATTCATTGCTCAAGTATTCACCTCCTCGATCAGATCGAAGGATTTTAATACTTTTTCCGGTTTGGTTTTCGACTTCTTGTTTATATTCTCTAAATTTCTCAAAAGCTTCAGACTTGTGTCTTATTAAGTACACATGTCCGTATCTTGAGAGATCGTCAGTGAATGTAATGAAGTACGAAGAACCATCCCTGGCATGTGTAGACATGGGACCACATACATCACTATGTATCAGTCCCAAGAGTTCGGTAACTCTTTCTCCGTGTCCCGTAAACGGAGTTTTGGTCATCTTGCCTTTGAGACATGACTGGCAAGTGTCATAAGATGAAAATTCGAAAGGTTTTAAATATCCATCCTTATGCAACTTAGCCAGTCGTGTCACATTGATGTGACCCAGTCTACAATGCCACAAGAAGGATTCGTTGAGATCAAAACTCTTCCTCTTGTGTGTGTTTGTTATGCTCAGAACTGTTGATTGATTTAGAACATAAATGCCATTGCATAACGTGCCTGATCCAACCAACATTTGGTTACGGAAAATGTTCATAACATTATCCTGTAATACAAAATTATATCCTTCTTTGCTTAATAAAGAAACCGATATAATGTTGCATATCAGGTTCGGCATGTAATAGCATTCGTTCAGAACCAATGTATTACCAGTTGGTAATACAAGGTGATATTCCCCGACAGTCTTAGCTGCAACAATTGCACCATTTCCAACTCTGATGTCTTTATCACCTTCCCCAAGTTCTCTACCTTTCCTGAGCCCATGTAACTGATTACATATATGGGATCCTGACCCGGTATCTAATACCCAGGACGTAGAGCAAATGGAGAAACAATTCTCAGTAACGAACACACCCGAAGAAAATGCATCAACATGTACTTTCTTCATTCGGGTGGCATGGGAATCCTGGTATTCCCCTATATCCTGTTCATTCCTATAACACTTATAAGAAAGAACGGAACCAACGTTCCCCAGCACAGTATAACATGCGGGTTCGGTCAATACATCCATATTATTATCTTCATTAGGGCATGAAATGGTCGCTACCTGGAGAGAGAGAGAAGAAAACACTTTAGCGTATGCTCGTGCTAGATCAGATTGGTTATTATCTTATCTAATCAGGATGGCTCCCACTGCTTTTTATCAAATCTTCCTCCAAACCCTAAAAGGAAAGACTAGCCGGGATTAATTACACACTACAAGTTCGCCAATCTTTCAGCCAGGCCAGTGTCGGTACTTTGAGGGAGGTCCCCCGTGCTTTCGCACGAACCTAATTAATGTAAACCTCGTTTTCCCATAGGCGTAACCCCGTTGACACCTTTCTAGACACCTACTTGATCAGCTAATTGCAATGTGTAAAACTCTCCCAGGAGTAACTCTTACTCGCAGTGGGTATCGGGATCCAACTATCTCATAGAAGGTATGCAATCTCATTGCAAATTTCAACACTTGAAATTTCCGATAATGCTTTTGCCCCTAGCGTGCTATGACCTTGACGAAAGCCAACAAACCACAGCCCGCTAGTCAAGTTCAACCCGTACATTTCTTGACTGAATTAAACCCACCCGCACGACCCTTGACGAAAGCCAACAAAGCCGTACGACTACCCTAATCCAGTCGCATCATATGCAGCAGATAAACAGCACATAGCTACCGCACACTACACCTTGACGAAAGCCAACAAATGTAGCACGAATACTATATGTAACCTATCTGAAATGACGGAGGGCTACGCAGGTTTTTCTGAAAACCTATTGCGTAATGAACTTGATATCGTTGTAGAATCAAATGAAGTTTTAAAATGGAGTGATTTTGAGGCTTTTCTAGTTTTGCTAAAGGAGTCACTCCCGGCGAAGGGATCTCGGTCCTTTCCTCGTCGAATGAGGTGCGGGATATATCATATATATCGCTGTGCAAAGCAAAAACCCAAAAAGCAGTCAAAAGCAAACCGAGTGTGTAGCATCTGCCAGTTATTGCTAAAGGAGTCACTCCCGGTGAAGGGATCTCGGTCCTTTCCTCATCGAATAAGGTGCAGAGTATATCATATATACCGCTGCGCAAAGCAAGAACTGTAGCTACCTTTTTATTTTAAAATTCGATTCCACAACATCTTAGGTTTCGTATCTTTCATTAATCACATTAATGAAGTCCCATCATTTAAATACCTAAACATCACAGATAGATATGACGTACACTTATGCCATCCGCATTCGCCTCGATGTCCCCTCGTGCACCGTTAGGTTAGGTAACTAACGACAGAGCAGGGCAGGGCTAGCACGGGTGTAAAACATAAGTAACGTCTATATAATATATCATATATACTATATATTATATCCATCACAGAAACACATCACAGATATCGCAGCAGAATAAACATATGAAATATTGGATATACTAGGACGTCCGTGTTTTCAATACGAGCCAGTATAAAACACGGATTCCACGGTCGTGATGAATAGCCAATCCCACACCCCTAGACCCCTACGAGAGCGGC
Organism: Agapanthus africanus; assembly: GCA_030015575.1. Lineage (NCBI taxonomy): Eukaryota > Viridiplantae > Streptophyta > Magnoliopsida > Asparagales > Amaryllidaceae > Agapanthus > Agapanthus africanus. Next base: position 469,337,347 of record JASDDO010000016.1, on the reverse strand, counting down.
AAGCAACCCTGCCAATTCTAGGGTTAGGAGACCCGGACTCGACTCCTCGAGTTGGTCTCCCACTGGTCCCCAGAACCCGGTTACTTGTGCTCCCCTCCTTGGGTCTATCCTAATGCGGAAAAGTAAATAATATACAAAAGGTGACATCTTCCGCTACCTGGAAGTGCCCCAAATAAAAGAATATTACATACAAGTTTTTACATGAATGAAAATGAAAAACACTCATCTCACATAAAAAACCCCGGCTATTCGAATACGACGATCCAATATAACATATCCAGCAACACATAACATCACATGTCATCAACGTAAGTAAGTATGCATACCCCAATTGTCGCTGACGTATAGCAACGAAACCGGCGATATCTGCATACTACACTTACGGTCACAGAAAAGAAAGTGTAAAACTACAACAATTGGAATCCGCAACTTCTTTAGACATCGCATGCCTAATTAAATGAAATACTTAGACATCACATGCCTAACAGATATAAATCCCGCATTTTAGTCTCATTATCGAAAACTCTTTTCAATATCATATGGGACTAAACTGCTAAATTTACAACATTCATTCAGTTATCACATAACTGTTTGTGAATTCCAATTATTGTATCACATTCCAGATAAACAGAAAATGTTAAACTTTCCGATTGAACAGTCGAATACCCAAGTTTTCCCGATACAGCTCAACACATGAAATAAGTCTAACAACATTCAGTTCGTGCCTCAGTACCGACGGTCCAGCCGTAGAAGGGTCAAGCCAACGCCTCATATGTGGCACGCCGTACTGCCCCAAACCCGAAGGTTCAAAGGGCAGTTCAAGACGGTCACATAATCGAGTTAAGGTTTGTTGTCTTCTAGAGGGTCCATCGCGTTACTTGCACTACTTAGAACGTCGTTAAACTACGGAAAAATCCAACACTTGGAAATTTCCCGACAGGGGAAAAATTGGGTATTTATATCCGGTCGAACTTTTTAACATATTCTAAAGTTATCCGGAAATCTACATAGACAAAATCTGATAACCCGAACGAATAATTGAATCCCCAAAGCAACCCCAAAATACTCTTCTGTAGAGTCACAATAAAAATACCCAGAAAATATAATATCTGAATTCATGAATTACTGTGAAAAAATAACCAGACAAGGGGACAATACGGCCGCGGAACCGCCACGCATGCATGGCTCATGCCGCGGTTCCGCGGTGGAAAAGTTGAATCAGGCCCTCGAATTTCACAGTATTTCATATAAGACCCTGCATGATTTTCTGCATATTTTTAATTGACAAAAATCCAAAATTTCAGAAATTTTCCAGAGAGCACCTTGGAATTATGGTTTCGGGTTCGTTCGGACTTCAAACTCCGTCTAGACTTCGCCTAAGGCTCTAGCTAGGCTCTGATACCAGTGAAAGGTTCCTAGGCACTCTAGTAAGGTCTCACAAGGCATCGAACATGCCAATTTTAAAAAAAAAGGTGCCGAGAAACCCTAGACTACGGATCTTAGACTAGATGTTTAGGCGAAAAGATAATCCAGTTAACAAATTAACTAAAAGTTAGGATGCTACAACCTTTGTAGATCCGGATACCCACTTCCTTAGCTCCACGAGGGCGTCCTCTCGCTGTCCATCTTGAACCTTGGACTCTCGTGACGGCTTCATCGGAGAAACGTGCGGAATAGGTCGTCGGCTTCGTGTCAAAGACGATCTACGTCGAGGTTGCACAACCTCAAGCTCCGACTTCACAAAGTTGTGAAACTTGTGAAGAAAACACCCAAAACAACTTGGCAAGAGGTAGAGGGTGAAGAAATAGGAGGTGGGTTCACTTTAGATTTGGATTTCTCTCACTAGAACTCAAGTTGCCATTGATGGCATCAAGGTTCTTATCTTGAAGAAGAAGGAGAAGATGAAGTTAGAATATGATAAAAGTGTTCTTCAAAATAGAAAAGAAAACAATATTTATCATATCCTAACCATGGTCAAGTGTAGAGAATGGACCATGGTTAGTGGGAGTGGTTAGGGTTAAGCATGAAGACAAAATGGCATCATTAGTCAAAGCTTCATGAAGCTTCACCATTCTTCATGATAAAATGAAACCAATTTGTTTTCATAAATCCATTTAAATAAATAATAAATGGATAAAATAATAAGTGAATAAAATATAAACCCTAACCACTTGCATAACCATGGTTGCATTCTTTACACAAAGCCAAAACAACATGCATCATCAAACATAATACATTCAAGTGTACACAAAACATATCACATATACAATGTGCACATCAAGTGAGAAAAATCCGTTTAAAGTGAACCAATACTAGTTAATGCAAAGTAATATATCAAATATATAATCTTACATTAAATCATTAAATCAACACTTGATTCAATGATCCGGTCATGTCGCACATGACCGACTAGTATTCTATGTATCGGCTTATCGAATCTATGATTCGATAACTAGGTCATATCGAATATAACCAATCGAAACATTTATCGCGAGAATGAAATGCGGTATCACATACACGCATTATTCTCTCTTCCGCACATATCTCATATGCGCTCCTATTTCGTTTCGCTTGAGCCAGGAAACCTCTGTGTAGGACTCTAAAGACTCGTCAATACGCCGGTAGCAGATGATGATCATATCAAGCACCCACAAGCCGCAAGCGGTCTGCTAAACGTAACGGCCACCCGGGTATTGAGCGATCAGAAGATCGACGAGCTAGCCCGCTCACACTCCTGCGAATCCGACCAGTAACACTTACCATACAGTCCGGTCTCTTCGTCTGATATGTCGCATATCAAGTCTAGGGGTGGTATACGTCAGACCCCAATAACCGATAAGTCGTGCCGATGTAAGGCTCATAACGGGTCGAGAAACTACTGGTAACACTTACCAACAAATCTCTGATCAGCCCTGGCCAGGGACTTCCCTGTTACGGCCAATCGAGCACAGCGCAACATCAACCCCCAATACCGGGAGAGACGAAACCCCTCCTATCGCTCATTGCCTCCATGTGACTCGGGACTGTACCCAAAGACCACCGTTTTGCACGCCCTCATGGACGTGGTAAGGTGGAGATCAAAGCACAGTGGGAATCACACAAGACTCTATGACGATCTCGGGTCTACAGACTAACCTGTACAAGTGTCACCTGAGAACTGCCATCTGACGTGAGGTATAATACCATCTAGGAGTTCTCGGCGAGTCCGTCCAGTGTACCCAGTCTCCACTGAGCACCCGTATACCATCTCTGATGTCAAACACCAATGGATATGGGATCATCCATCGCCCATCACATGGGTCGAGAAGCGTATACGCTAGTCTACACTGGTATATCGATGCCCCGTCTCGATACACCCACGACTAGAGACCTTGAAGGATGTACTTATGGACTACCATGTCCCCACTAGTATGATCCGCATCATAGTTCAGGTAGTCAAGTACACATCCTAAGGGCTTTACCAACATGTAACTATAAGACAGTATAAAGAGACTAGTGTACATGTTAAGATAAAGAGTAACCAGATAGCATACTATCATATCGAGCAAGAAAGTCATCTCTATATATGTCCAAGCATCCAATATAATATACAACATCTGTACAATACTGGCCTCTAGGGCATACATACAACTAACAATCGCAAGCAGCTATATACTCCGCTTCCATCGTTGAGTCAGCAACGGTGTCCTGCTTGGAGCTCTTCCAGCACACCGCCCCTCCATTGAGGGTAAAGACATAACCCGACATGGACTTGGAATCGTCCTTATCACTCTGGAAGCCGGAATCAGCAAAGGCCTCCAACCTGAGGTCTTTTCCGCCGTAAACCAAGAACATCTCCTTAGTCCTTCTCAGGTACTTGAGAATGTTCTTTACTGCTATCCAGTGCTTCTCCCCTGGGTCTGACTGATACCGGCTTACCACGCTCAGTGCGTAAGCTACATCTGGTCTGGTGCACAATATCGCATACATTATAGAGCCTACCGCAGAAGCGTAGGGTATAATAGACATGCGTTCCCTTTCCAAATCAGTCTTAGGAGACATCTCTTTGGAGAGGGTGATTCTGTGACAAGCCGGTAGATTACCGCGCTTAGAATCTTCCATACTGAATCTTTTCAGTACAGTGTCGATATACCTGGACTGCGAAAGTCCCAACATCCTCTTGGATCTATCACGATAGATCCGGATCCCCAGAATGTAAGAGGCATCATCCAGGTCTTTCATGGAGAACCTGTGTGACAAGAATCCTTTGACAGATTGTAACATAGGAATGTCATTTCCTATCAATAGAATGTCATCCACGTACAAGACGAGGAATACGACACTTCTTGCTACAACTTTACTATATATGCACGGTTCATCTGGATTTTTGATAAAGTCATTTTCTTTGACTGTCTCATCAAAACAGATGTTCCAACTCCGCGATGCCAGCTTTAGTCCATAAATGGACTTAAGCAGCTTGCATACTTTCCCGCTGCTCCCACTCTGATTGAAACCCTCTGGCTGATCCATATAGACGCATTCTTCTAAATTTCCATTCAGAAAAGCCGTCTTTACGTCCATCTGCCAGATTTCATAATCATGGAAGGCAGCAATAGCAAGAAGGACCCGAATGGATTTGAGCATAGCCACTGGAGAAAAAGTTTCGTCATAGTCCAAACCAGGTCTTTGACGAAAACCCTTTGCAACAAGTCTAGCCTTATAGGTTTCCACCTGTCCATCTACACCAATCTTTTTCTTGAAGATCCATTTGCATCCTATGGGTTTTACCCCATCTGGAGCAAAGTCCAAAGTCCATACTTTGTTGGTGTACATGGACTCCATTTCGGTCCGCATTGCATCTAGCCATCGTACCGAGTCGCCGCTCTGGATGGCCGGCTGGAAGTCAGTAGGTTCATCATCATTTATGATGCAATCATCTCTATCCCCATCTATGAGAAAACCGTAGTATCTCTCAGGCGGATGAGACGGCCTACTACTCCTGCGGAGGGGTGCGGGAATGTCCTGTTCTTCTTGAACTACCGGTTCTACCAAACTTTCAGTATTAGTTTGTGGTTCTGGAATTTCTTCCAGTTCTATTTCGCTCCCACTTGATTCCTTTTCTAAAAACTGATGTTCTAGAAAATGGGCATTACGAGAAACAAAAACCTTTTGTTCCTCTGCGTAATAGAAATAATATCCCTTGGAGTTCTTTGGATATCCCACAAACATACATTTTACTGATCGTGCCTCGAGCTTGTCCACATGCTGCTTTTTAACAAAAGCTGGACATCCCCAAATCTTCATATGCTGAAGATGGGGTTTCTTCCCAGTCCACATCTGATATGGAGTGGTAGGCACAGTCTTGGTAGGAGCCCTGTTCAGAAGATATGCTGCTGATTCTAGCGCATAACCCCAAAAAGATCGCGGTAACTCAGCATTACTCATCATGGATCGTACCATATACAATAGGGTTCGATTCCGTCTCTCCGATACACTGTTATGCTGTGGAGTGTATGGAGGAGTAAGCTGAGAGAGAATTCCTTTCTCTTTTAGGTAACCTAGGAACTCGGCACTCAAGTATTCACCACCTCGATCAGATCTAAGTGTCTTGATACTTTTGCCGGTTTGGTTTTCTACTTCATTCTTATAGTCTTGGAATTTCTCAAAAGCCTCGGATTTATGTTTCATCAGATAAATGAATCCGTATCTTGAGTAATCATCCGTGAAAGTAATGAAATAGGAAAAACCACCTCTTGCATGTGTAGACAATGGACCACATACATCGCTGTGTATGAGTCCTAAGAGCTCGCTCGCTCTTACTCCTTGTCCAGTGAATGGAGTCTTTGTCATCTTTCCTTTGAGACAAAATTGATAAGTGTCATAAGTTTGATATTCGAACGAGTCTAAATATCCTTCTCTATGCAACTTAGTCAACCTTCTCTCATTGATGTGACCCAGTCTACAATGCCATAAGAAAGCTTTATTTAAATCTGGAGACTTTCTTTTAAGTGTGTTCCGGACATTGAAAATTTGGAGTTGGTTTAAAACATATATACCGTTATTTAGTGTACCGGACCCAATCAAACCATGATTAAGGTGGATGTTAACAACATCTCTTACAAACGTGAAATCATAACCTTTATTTGATAACAAGGAAACTGATATGATATTACACGTTAAGCTTGGTACAAAAAAACAGTTATGTAAAACCAAAATGTGTCCACTCGTCAATCCTAGGTGATAATCCCCGACGGACGCAGCTCCCACGCTAGCTCCGTTAGCAACCTTTAGGGTCATATCACCTTCCTTCAGCACTCTACGATTTCTCAGTGCCTGCAATGAATTGCAAATATGAGATCCTGATCCGGTATCCAATACCCAGGAAGTAGAGTTGATCGATAGACAATTCTCAATTACAAACACACCTGAAGTCGAAGCCACAGCTTGCTTCGGTTCCTGGTTCTTGGCGTTCCACGCCTTGCAATCCTTCTTCCAGTGCCCTTTCCTGTGACAATGGAAGCACTCATCCTGGCCAACTACCGGTACCGCAAACTTTTTCTTTCCCTTCCCTCCCACCTTACTAACACCTCCTCTAGGTTTGGTGGCGGCCTTCTTCTTCCTTCCTTTAGCCCTAGCCTTGGACCCGGAAGAAGATGCACCGCTAACAAACATAGCGGGTGTTTCCCTTGTCTTCTGCAAGGTGCCCTCTGCACTCCTTAACATGTTCAGGAGTTCCGGAAGTTCAACTTCTTTTCTTTGAATGTTGAAGTTCAGGATAAACTGGGCGTAGGTGTGAGGAAGGGACTGGAGAATAAGGTCTGTATAGAGCTCATTATCCAAAGTCGTCCCAAGGTCTGCGAGCTCTTCAATATAGCCGATCATCTTTAGGACATGTTCTCCTACCGATGACCCGACAGCCAACCTCGCTCGAAACAAGTTCTTAGAGGTCTCGTATCTTGCTATACGAGATTGCTCTCCATAAAGTTCCTTTGTATGGAGAAATATGCCATCTAGGTCCATATCCTCGTGCCTCATCTGATGTTCATTATTCATCGAGGCAAGCACGATGCACTTGGCTTTCGCGCAATCTAAATCCCAGGTTTTGCGGATTTCCTTATCCGCATTGCTGGATTTGGGACCAGGGACAGCAGGTGTCGTAGCGGTGAGGACGTACCCCAATTTGTCATAGGTCAAAGCCATTTTGACATTCCGCAGCCAATCTTTATAGTTTGGCCCTGTCAGTATGTTTTTCTCTAAAAGTAACTTAAGTCCAGTCATTTTCAGGGTCGCTGCAAATAAGAGAGAGAGAAGAAAACTCTTTAGCATGATGCTCTTGCAAGTTTAGAGTGGTTTTTAGTTTATCTAAACTGGATGGCTCCCACTGTTTCTCGAATCCTTCCTCAAACCATAAAAGAAGAATTAGCCAGGACTATTTTCACTGTACAATTCTTGCTTAACCGTTCAGCCAGGCTAGTGTCGATACTTCGAGGGAGGTTTTCCAACGCTTTCGCGAAGTTCCTTAATTAAAGAACCTCTTTTCTCTGGGGGCGTAACCCCGCTGACACTTTTCTTGACACCTACTTGGTTTATAGCATTGATCGTTAAGTGACGAATATCCTGATAAGTAGCATATACTCACAGTAGGATCGGGATCCAAATATCATCGTATGATAATGTTGAAGGAATGCTACCAACATTCATCAAACTCCAAATGGTATGCATCTCTTTGCAAATTTCAGTTTCTTTAGAAATTCCCGATATATGTTTTTGCCCCATGCTCTTATGACCTTGGCTTTGGTCAAAATGTCATAAGTCACATGTCAAGTTCTACCCGTCATTATCTTGTCAATTTGAACCCATCCGTATATACCCCTGACTTTGGTCAAATGATAATACGACTGTCCCAAAACAACTCATCTATCTTATGCAACAAATGAAAACCCAGCAGCTACCAAACACTATGCCTTGACTTTGGCCAAAATGCATAGCTTGAATACTACTGAATACCCAAATGAAATGACGGAGGGCTACAAATGGTTTTGGCGAAACCGTGAACGTAGTGAACTTGATATAACCGAAGGAATCTGATAGATTTTAAAAGGAGTGGTTAAAGCTCCGCATTTAAAAATATCTGTTTTTAAAATTAACCGAGTGGTTTCTTTTAAATTGTTCCAACGATTATACTTTTTGGTTTATTTTCTTTGCATTATAAATAATGCGTCCCATCATTAACCTATCATTGCAGAAAACAACGAAAATACAACGTCGTCTTATGCCATCCGCATTCGCCACGGGGTCCCGTCATCACCCGTTAGGTTACTTAACTAACGACAGAGCGGGGGCTGGGCTAGCGCGGGTGTAAAACATAAGTGACGTCTAAATAGCTATCATATATATATATTGTACATTCGTCAGACGCAATAATAGGCATTCTAGATCACAGATGAACTTTATTGGATTTGCAAGCAATCCGTGTTTGTTTTGAGCCTACAACAAAAGACGGATTACACAGTTGTGATGAATAGCCATTACCCCACCCAAGACCCCAACGGGTACGGCAAACTACCCACCCGGCAGTTTGTGCACCCCACCTTGGGTCTTTCCTAGGAGCAAAAACAGTAAAATGAAATAATACAACGGTGGCTACAACCGCAACCTGGATGTGCCCCGCAAAATAATATTACAACAAATTACATTTACATCAAATGAATTAAATAACAACCCATCACATAACCCCGGCTAAACATCACAACAGTCCAACACAGTTCATATCCACAAACAGTAAAAACCATTACAGAAATGTGCAACCCCCTGCCAACCGACATACTAGCAGTTAGGGGCGGCATTTGCTGGAGAGGTTAGCTATGAACCGCCGAATATACGCGAGCTTTCCTTGGAGAGACCGCAGTTGCTTGAGAGTTCTTGGCGGAGGCATTTCCATAATCGCTTTGATCTTTGACGGATCTATTTCGATACCTCGATTTCGTACGATGAATCCTAGAAATTTGCCTGAGGAAACTCCGAACGCGCATTTGAGAGGGTTCATCTTCAAGTTGTATTTCCGAAGGCGCTGAAACACAATTTTCAGATGCTCCCAATGTTCCTCGTATGATTTGCTTTTAACCACGAGGTCGTCGATATAGCATTCAACGATTTCATGTATGAGGTCATCGAAAATATTCGTCATGGCCCTCTGATAAGTAGCACCGGCGTTCTTCAGACCGAAAGGCATCACTTTGTAGCAAAATATGCCCAAAGGGGTCCGGAAAGCGGTATGCTTTTGGTCTTCGGGGTGCATCTTTATTTGATTGTATCCTGATGATCCGTCCATGAAGGAGAAAACTTCATGAGTGGACGTGTTGTCTATCATCACTTCGGTGACCGGTACGGGAAAGTCATCCTTCGGACAGGCATTGTTAAGGTCCCGAAAGTCTACGCAGATGCGCACCGTCCCATTCTTCTTCATCACTGGGATGACATTGGCGATCCATTCAGGATACTGAACTTCTTGGATAAAGCCGTAGTCGATTAGCTTCTTGACTTCGGGGTTGATGTTCATCTCAAGCTCGAGCCGCATCCTTCTTGGTGCTTGTTTGACTGGCTTGACGTCTGGAGATATCGCCAATTTATGCACCGCTATCTCTGGATTTAGCCTCGGTATCTCGGAATAGTTCCATGCGAAACAGTCTTTATACTGCATGAACACGTCCTTTAGCGTAGCTACCTGTTCTTCGGACAGCAGCTCACTAACGAACTTAGGCTTCTGGTCATTTGCCGTCCCCAAGTCGATTTTCCTTAGGTTGTCTGCAGTGGTGTGTATCCCATCCTCCATTTCTTTTGGCGCCGATGGAAATTCTGAGATCAACTCATCTTCATCCTCATTTTCGAAGCACCAGGTGAGGTCATCCATATTCTCGGGCACTCCTTCTTCCGACAGCGTTATCACGTGACAGGTACGAGATCGTTTCCGAGACCGATGTTGATCTGGTTCTACTCTCGCCATGTACGTTGCTTTTGTTACATGCTTTTGCGGTGGGACTATCCTCCAACTGTTGGATAGAGAGATCCTGCCGAGTTGATATTGGTCTTCAACCCAGTTTTTGAAGGTAAAGCAGTCTTCAAGAGGATGTCCTATCGCTCGGTGATAGGAACAATAATCCGGATGATGAACTTCTTTTGCTTGATCGGGGTGCTTGGACTCCGGAAGCGTAATCATTTGATGTTTCACGATGAGGTCGAAGATCTTCCTTTTCTTGTCTTGGGGAAACGAATATGCTCGACCCATCTTTTTCATTAGAGATGGATTCCGGCTGCTCAATTCTCGATCATGTGGCTTCTTGGACCCGCTTTGCCGCTGTCGAACGTTTTTTCCGTTCTTTAGTTTGTTTTTTCCTCCGCGTCGGGTCTTCTGTATGACGGGGTGGCGACGAAGGGCATCGTCATCCTCTGTGGCCTGCTGAAAGAGGTGTTGCGTCTTGGCCTTTTCGTAAATGGACATTTCGCGGCTGTAGTCATTCCAAACCTTTTGACTCGCTTCCCTTATTAGCTTGTCAATCTGTTCTTCAAATGACGGACTCGGCACTTTTATGGCAGGACCTCGTTCTGGCTCAGCGTCAGCATCTTTTAAAATAGCACCCTCTTCTTTATCAAGGTCCTTTATGACATGGCAGTCATGGAATTGCTCCCGTTTCTCGGACTGGACATATCCAAACCCAATCATTTCCATTTTTCCGTTGGGCAATTTTCGCTGAGTTCTGGGGACGTTCCAAATCCTGTTGTAGAATTGGGCCTGTCGCGCGGTTTGCTTAAAGGTGCGCCTTGGCATCTCAATAACCTTTTCAATCCTTCTGCGTAGTATCTGGGAAGACAGATTGGTTAGAGCCTGTTGAGCGCAAAATCAGCACAATGCCAGACTTCTCTTTCGACTTTAGTCTCCATGGATCGGTAGAATAAGATCGCCTTTTCACCTCTTCGCCTGGGAGGGACGTAGAATGTCCGTAGCTCTTGCACACTATATGTCTCAAGCGCATCCAGCTCTTTGTAATGCCGCCGCGGGACCATTACGATTTGCAAACACTGATCATCTCCGGTGAGGGCTTGCATCGATGGGAGGACCGAGAACACTGTGTTGACTTCATCTTCAGAGTCGCTGCCAAACACCAGAATAGGGGTAGATGGTCCCGGCCTGTCGAATTGGGGTGGCCTCGAATAAACTATCCCGTCTTCCTCCTCGGTATCGCTCCCGAAGACCGAGATAGTGGTGATAGCTTTTTTCTTGTTCTCCGGTTTATGGCATCTTTCCGTGTCTTCAAAGTCTGGCAGGAAATACTTTGCATCCTCGTATTTGCGGACTTCATTCACGGAGAATGGATTTAGCTCCCTCGTTACGGTGAACTCGAGACCATCTTTGAAATACTTCATGTAAGTCGATGTACAACACCCCACGACTTGCGGGGAGGCGGAAATATGAAAAACGATCTTGTTCTTATGGTAAACATCGACTAACCGCATGAATCGAAGCTAAACAATAACTAACATCAAACATAGTTGTTAACAACTACTATGTAAAGTGATTATACCTAAAGAACCGTGTCCTTCGTCTTTACGAACTCCACCTCCTCCTCGGCCTTTTCCAAGTAGTAGACGATCCACCCGAGAGCTTTACTCAATACATGAGAGGGGAGGATTACGGTTTGAAGAGGGAGAGCTTGAGGAGAGAGAAGGTGAAGATAATAATGAAGTGAGAATAATGAGTTATGATAATATATATCAAGCATTTCTTTTTATCAAGAAAAGAAAAATAAAACAATTTAACAACCATGCTTGATAATATCTAGTGATGATTCATCTCCATGAGTCATTAAGCATTTATGATGCATTAATGACATGGATGAATCATCCATATGACTCACTAATCACATTCATTGTATATGCCACCTAAACCTCCTTAGTCACCACCTTCTAGAAGCTTCTCGCGCAATTACGAGAACGCCCCTCCTTTCCGCAAAAATACGGAAAATCTTTAGACTGTATAAATCCAATAACCGGATACCAGTAACTGGCTTAAACCAAAGCCGACTGGTAAAAACTGTCCAAAAGTCGTACGTGCGTAAACACACGTATGCGTCCGAACCCTTGTCGTAAAACCATACGACCTCTATATCGTTTCGCCTGCTGTAGGGAAACTCTCTGTGTGGGACTCTAGAGACTCGACTACTACGCTGGCAGTGGGTTTAACCACAGACCGCAAGCGGCACTAGCTGTACGTAACGGTCCCCAGGTAGATGTCGATAAGAAGGCCGATAAAAAAACCCATCCGAACTCCTACTGAGTCTGATGTGACAATCTCCATACAGTCCGGTCCGTTCGTCTAAGACTATCGCATATCGGGCCTAGGGGGCGGCAAGCGTCAGTCCCCTAATAGCGGTATAAGTCGTGTCGGAGCGAAGCCCATTACACCCTGAGAAACTACTGGAACCTACCAGCAAATCTCGCTTGCCCTGGCCAGGGACTTTGCATAATGGCTCTCTGACACAGCGCGATATCAACCCCCAATACCGGGAGAGACGAATCCTGTCTAACCGCCACTGCCTCCAAGTGCTCTGGAATGCATCCAACTGCTACCTATTTGCACAACTCCTTTGAGCCGTGGTAGGGTAGCAATCTAAGAACAGTGGGACACACTCGAGGCGAAGTCGCAGTGTCAAGTCTGCGGACTATGCTGTACTCATGTCACCTGGGAACTGTTCACTGACGACTGGTATAAAACCAACCAACAGTTCCCTGTGAGTCCTGTCCGGTGTACCCGTAACCTAACGAGCACCTGCATACTATCTCCAGTACGACGTACTGACGGCTGTGGGACAGACCATCTCCCCAACTGGGATGAGAAGCGTACACACTAGTCTACTCCGGAGTATCGATGCCCTGTCTCGATAATCCTACGACTAGGGACCTGAATAAGGATGTGCTTATAGACTACCCAGCCCCCACTAGTGTGACTGCCATCACAACGCTGGTAGTCAAGCAAGATCCTAAGAGCTCTATCAATACGTATACTCACATATTAAGATAGAAAAAACCAAGTAGCATACTACCATGTTTAGCAAGACTGTTATATAGATGTGAATATCCCAAGCTTCCATTAAGTAATATACAAACTAGTATGATACAATAATGGCCCCTAGGGTATATACACTAACACTTCATACACTGATGTTGTGTAGAAGGGACGATGTTGTACTCGTGTAACCACGGCCTGCCGAGCAAAGCGTTGTAGCAAGTCTTGGCATCAATGACGTAAAACTTGATGTCGGTGACGAGCGACCCGAAGCGTAATGTCAGTATTACGGACCCGAGCGTCTATGAGGACTGGGAGTCGAATCCGCAGATAGTGATTTTATCCCGAGCGAGGTGTTGAACGCTCATACAGATTTCTTTTAGCACCCTCACATTCAGGAGATTGACAGAGGATCCATTATCAACTAAGATCTTTCCTATCTTGATGTCATGGCAGTACCCGGTGACATACAAGAGACGGTTATGCTCTCACGTTCCGAGGAAGAGATATTCATCGCCGAAAGTAATGTCAGCTGTGTGCACTCCTTCCAGCTCGTCCTTCATCTTTTCTTCGGCAAGGAAAGCTAGAAATTGGTCGGGCTTTTGTAGTGCCTTGATCAGAGAATCCCGCGCCTCTTTAGACAACAGGAGGGCATCGAGAATGCTTAGCTGGGAGGGTATCTTTCTCAGGTGTGCCAGAACATTGTAATCGACCTTGTTTTTCTTGGACGGGTCCTTGGATTCGAGCTCTTCGACGACTCGGTCATCGAGGGTGATATCCTCAAGGACTTTTTCCTTCCCCTTATCTTTCTTATTCGATCCCTTATTCGTGGGTCCGAGATTCTTTTCAGGCAGCTTACGATTTCGCAGCTGAATATTCTCACAGCTCTTCGTTTCTTCCTCTTTTCTTGAGGTGGATTCTTTATAGAGTGGGCCGAGAGCTATTTCTTCTTCAGAATCGCTCTCGAGGGTGAGAACTTGCGATCCCCTGCTATCAACCATGTGACAGTTGCCGACAGCTCTTCCACGTTCGTCTGTCATACTTTTTCACCGTCGACGAGCTTCACGCTTCATCCTCTTGAAGTGTTGCCTGTGAGTGACATGCCACCATTTTTTAAAGGCCATGAATTCTTTAGCAGGATGCGCAATCCTCCGATGGTATAAGAAATAGGTGGGATGTACATCCGCTTCGTCAGGGTGCATACCGCCGGGAGTATTCCCTTTGAAAAGTTGCAGCTTCATTCCCATGGCCAAGGCTTTAGCGAATCGTTTCCCCGTCTTAAGTTTGCTTTTGTCTGCCGCGGATGTGCTTTGATCTGGTTGGAGAATTTCATGACCCAGGACTTCTTCAAATTGACACCGACTCCTGGCCTTTTCGAATATGGCCATTTCGCGTTCTTGATTATCCTTGCTTTTCTGACGGGCTTCGTTCAGCCGCAGGTCGATCATCTCGTCAGATGGTTCCGAGGGTTTTGTCTTCAATCCTGCCCCCAGCTCCTTTATGCTGTCTTCTAATGCCGAGTGAGCTTCTTCGTTAGTTAGCGCAGAATGAGAGATCATGTGGCAACTTGCCATATAATTCTCAGATTCTTCTGATGAGTCATCTCCATCGTTATTGTCGTTATCTCCGCTCTCAAGGATATTGTTGAGAAATTTCTGGAGTGTGATCGGGGTTCATGCCTTTTGGTTGTATTCCTCCAGCGCGTCAATATGTTTTTACAGGTCTGTGCGCTTGTCATCAGGCTTCACGGGCTTTTTGGTCTTCTTCTTCGAAGACTTTAACGGTTGGGCCTGAGTGTTTTAACCATTGCTACCAATTCTTGGCATCGGGCGCAGTTTCAGCATTCCCTCAATGATCTCAGGTTCCAGCGAGCTTCTCCACCTAATCGCCGGGCATGTCTGGAGATCCTTCAGCATTCGTTTTGTTTTGGCTGAAAGAGCGACCTCCCATGGAGCTTCTTTTATGAAAGAGCATGATGCCCCTGGCGTGTCTATCTTTTTAGGAGCGTCTGGCTGGGGCGGGCTTACTTTCCAATTCTCAGACAATGCGAATTTGCTCTGTTGGTATTGGTCCTCAATCCAGCCTTTGAAGAGGAAGCAATCTTCGATTGGATGGCCTAATACTCGGTGATAGGGGCAGTTATTGGGATTGTTGACGTCACCGGGCTACAATGGACGTCTCGGATCCGGCAGATTGATGAGCCTGTTACGTATCGCCAGTTCAAACAGTCACTTGTTTTCTCCCGCGGAAACGAGTAAGGACGTATTAACTTTTCGTTGAGGAATCGATGTCTATCATTTTGGCGATCAACTGGTTTTGGACCGGTCGACTGTTGCTGAGCATTGGCGACGAAGGTCGCTTTCCCTTTCCCCTTTTCATTCCGTGGCTCTGACTTTGAAAAGGAAGGCCTATGGCCCATCTGGTCCATTTGGGATAGCTTGTCAATCAAGGCCTGGAAAGTGGTCGTCTTGAAGAACATCATGAATTGAGATATGGTCGCCTGCGGATCGAGGGTTCCCACAAACATTCCCACTGCAAGAGCCTCTTCTATGCGCTGTTCGCACTTCGACCATAGGTTCCTCCACCGTATCAACTATGTAGCAAACATGGATCAAAAGCACCTGTTTATTTTTAAAATGAATAAGAATGGGGAATATAATAATGCAAAATTATGATATGAACAAATACCCCCAAACTTATCTTTTGCTCGTCCTCGAGCAAACCTAGTTTTATTCTTGAAAAAGACCTAGCCTCACTTTCGCAGGGAAACGCGATTGCAGTGAGCTCGTGCAACAAGCCGTTAAACCTCTAGGTGTCCCTAGTAGGAGGAGTGTTGTCTCCTGAGGGTTTTCAGCGGATACTACCCACAAAATCCTATCAATTCGGCCTATTAACTTTTATTTTCCACTTAGGTTTTCTAACAAGAAACTATATTATCGTCGACTTAGAAATTATCCACCCGTATTCTTCACGCTTCCTTATTATTTAACTTAAGATTATACATGTTCTGCAGACTTACTTAGCTATTAGCATCTTTTAAGTTTCCTTCTAGGGTTCTATCTCAACTTAGGAATTTTTATCCATCTCTATTAAAGATATAAGTCCTATTCTTCATTCCTATCTCTTATCTAAACCCCAATCACATACCCCTACGTGTGTGTGTATATCACCCCTACACTTGGAAATTCAAATCAAGCTATCATACTCTTGTCCATCGTCCAAAGCACTTCTTAATTGGTGAATTTTTAGATGAATTTTTGCTTACACATCCTTCATGCGACCGTTAATACTTCTTGAGGTACCAACGACCGATTACAAAATGTGTTTGCACATTAAGGCGTAATTCCTAGTCTTATAATACCTAAGGCTTTTAACAGTGACTCCCAAACCAGTTGGTCTAAGGCACTAGGTGATGAAGTACCCTCGCTAAATATTTTTTCTATTAATGCAGCCTTAAGTAATTACAAAAACCAGTGTTCATTTTTTACTATATTCACACTTTTATTTTATTGTATTTTTCTTCATACTAAGGACTTTAGACAAAAGCATTTCAAGGTCTCTCCTACTATTCCAAGTATCAAGGTTCGTGTTTGTGCAATTTTGTAGGGTATATATTTTCAGAATTTAGACTTAAGCTTAGCAATTATTTTTCAAACTTATACTTTAATAAAGATATTAATACTTTTCCCTTATTTTAACTTAGCCCAAGAAGTCAACTCGAAATTTGCCTATTTCTAAATAAATTACAAAGACATATACTTTCTACCGTTAAATTTTAAGAAAGGTTATTTTTAGGGTTTTTAATTTACTAAGTCTAAGGTCTAGTTGTTCCTAACTAGTTAACCTTTATGTCAAACTCAAGTCAATTATAGCCAAAATTGAATGTTTTAATTTTTATAAATTTTCAAATTTTTCAGTTTTTATGGATTGTAAAATAAGTATGCAAATGCAAAAATATACACATGAATGCGAAGGAAGAAAACTTACCGAGTACACTCCCAAACTTAAACTTGACAGTGTCCCCATTGTCATGCCACACCAAGAGGGTCAAAATGTCGGCACTCCCCTGTTTATTTATTTATAATAAAAAAATTTATTTTTTTATTGTTAAAAGAAAAACAAAAATATATATACAAAAAGGTCCCCCCAAACTTAAGTAAAACAGTGTTTCCACTGTCTAAGTGTTAAAGTTCAGAGTTAGGGAGGAGAAAAATCAAACTATACAGGGCCTTACACAGACCAAAGGTTAGCACCAACCATTCAAAAATTATATCGTGGTAATGGTCGGGTTGGTGAATGAATGGAGTGTAGAGAAAGGAGTTGAGAACCAGACGAGACCACATGGGAAGAAGGGTGGAATATAGTCTCGGTATATTCGGAGAAGAATGGCGAAAGAGAGAAAGAAGTGTAGCATGAACTTGAGGGTGTAAATTTAGTGAATAAATTAGCACAATTTGTGATGACTGATGTGTTAAAAGCGATTATGCTAATCTATCAACCCGTCGAGAAATGGGGTCAAATCCCTCAAGGTTCGCAAGAAAACATGGGTACATTGAACTTGGTAAACCAAACATTGAAAGTGGAAGCGTGACGAATTCTTGCTCGGTCGAAACGATAGGAAGGACAAAAGGGAGTGATTTAGGGATAGTCTTATTCTCACCTAAGCAAACTGTCTCAAACTTGAAGGATTCCATAAATGGTTCGAAATGACTGTAAGCAACCGAGTCTGATGGTTCAACTAAATCTTTTAAAAATTCAAAGGATTCAAACTCGGGCGGTGAGTCTTCAAAATTGTCCGAAAAAGTGAAACACTCGTAATCGATATCGGTTGTGAGAAAAGTGTCAGATTCAAGGAGGAACGCACTAGCGGCGTCAAAACTGTTGTGATCGAACAGAAATTTTTCAAGCTCACAGTCCTCCTGCGTGATCTTTTGCGTGGTCGGAACGATAGAAAGGATGGGGGTGATTTAGAAAGTATAACAGTTAAAGGTTCAGGAGGATGAATTGGAAAATCCGACATATCAAACAAAAATGGTTCATCCTTAATACTCTCCTCAATACTATCCTCATAATTCTCCTCATAAGTTATCACATCCATGCAATTATCATCAAAATCAAGACGCATATGAAGTTCGGGAGAAACATTTAATGACTCGGGATGATGAGTTGGAGAGAAAATTTCATTCAAATATACGGGTTCATCATCCAAAATATTCCCGGCTTCAATATCCTCAATCAAGTGAAAATCAATTTTTTTAGACACCTCATCAAAAGCATGGATATTTATCAATTCAGGTTCTAGATTGGAGGTGTAAAGTTCAAAAGGATTATGTGTGGTTTCACTCAAAAGGGATTCTTCACAATCTGGCAAATCAAGCACTACAAAGTCGCACAACTCATTAAACGTTTTATTTTTAACTGGTGAATCATTTGGGACGCTTGTTTGAAAACCGGAGCTGTGGGATTCAATTTGGTATGGGTAGGTTTGATTTGGAAGGGTGCACTGCTCACTTTCTCCACTCAAATTCTCACTCTGTCCAACCGCCTCATCATACATTGGAAGATTTGGAGCTAGTTGGAAACTAGCTACCGGTTCACTAGGTTGCATAAGGGCGGCAATGGACGCATCCAAATTCCTCATCTTTTTGTTTGTCACTTCAATATAAGCTTCCAACTACTGTTCCAAACTAGACATGGGTTGTGAAGGGGTTTCGGTAAAAGATTCAAAATTGTTTGGATACGTGAAACTCCCAAAAAGTGTTTGTAGTATAACCGCAATCAATAACGGTGTCACGTGTAGCTAGTCAAGATGAGTACGGGTCGTCCGCAGGGAAACGTGGAATATTTTATTCTTACTTTAGGCGTGTTGAGAAAGAAAGGAGGAAGAAATAAGAATAGTTGTAGCTTCTAGATCTACGTTAAACACGAATGCAAAATATAGATCTAGATTAATTATGGATGTAAGTTCAATATTAAAATGGGGCTTGTAGGGTTCATTAGGATTTAGTAGTTATGGATGGTTAATTAAAGATTACTCTTTTTATCCTTTAATAGATTTAAAACTAGAACGACAGAGATGCATGTAGATTAGGGTTTCTGGAGGGAAAAGGGTTCCCACTCTTAATCTCTATCTCGACATGGAACTCCGTTCATATCTAACATTTACCAAAACAATCATTAATCTAATCTCGAATCGCGGTCGAGACTAACAATAAATTGATAGCACGCCCGATTAGGATGTTAATGATTCTTTTAGTAAAGTTTATAAACTTTATAAGACGTAAAAAGAGTTTAAGAATCTTCATCATCCATTAATCTACCCTAATCTTATGAACCCTAACAAGCGGAGAATTACTCGCGCATGTTGGGAAAAGAAGATGAAAAGACAGAGAGGGAAAACATAATGTAAAATGCAAAAGAATTAAATAAAACAACTACCTTTATTAATCAACTTGAACAATCTACACTTTATTCCTTAGAAAATGATTACAAAAACTTGGTTTGCTTCTCGAACTCTTCCGTAGGAGGTAGATGAACAGTTGATGATCAGCCTGGATGCGTGAGCCGTCTTGGACTTCGTGATCTCTTTGACTTGATGCCTTCTAACTTTAGCTCTTAGTCCTTTATATAGCCCTCAAAAAAGAAAAACTAGTTACCATATATGGTGACTTCCTAATATGGTGACTTTCCATATATGGATTCTGAGTCCCTATCAGTATTGATTTTATGATTTTGGCAAATTTTTGATCCTGACATCTTGAATATCTTGATCTCTTGACCTGAGTTAAATCTTGTACAATATCTCTATGAATAATGTTAGTTTATTTATTAAATTAGATAGAGTATCTTAATCGCTATATATGGTAATAAATTTTTAAGAAACTTGATTAAGAATATTTAATATGCTATGCACTTTATATGGTAACAAATCTTTAAGAAACATGATTAAGAATATTTGATATGCTATGCATCTTTTAATTACTAAAATATTATGCATATATTTTGAAATATTATTCTAACCATTTGTATGATATTATATCTTTTAAGAATTGTGATTAGAATATTTGATATGATATGCATATTTTCAATTACCAAAATATTATATAAATATAAAATGCCTATATTTTCCTTCATAATGTTAATTATAATATATAAATATATGGTAAATAGTATTTTGCAGATAAATCCAAATATGTTCTATATTTATAATAAACACCTTTAAATATTTAAGAAAAGTAAGGAAAATGTTATATCAAAAGTGCAATATTTTCGACTGAACAAATACCCCCAAACTTATCTTTGATCGTCCCGAGCAAACTAGTTTATTCAAGAGAAGGAGAAAAAGAAAGGATAAAGCTAAGCACATTTTCGTAGGCAACACGATTGCACTGAGCACATGCAACGAGCCGTTAAACCTCTAGGTGTCCCTAGTAGGAGGAGTGTTGTCTCCTGAGGGTTTTCAGCGGATTATACCCACAAAATCCTATAATAAAAGAGAGATGGTGAAAGTTACATATAAAGATAAGAACTTGAAAATAAGAGTTTTCTACTACACCAGTTTTTCGGTTGTCATGAGCCCTATCTTAATAGTCATGAAAAGATGTTAGAAATCACATCATCCCTCAATAAAACATCGTCTTTATTCTTCATTCCTATCTTTCTTTCAAACATCTATCATATAACCCTACGTGTGTGTAATAGACATCCCTACACTCGGAGAATTCAATTCAAGCTATCATACTCTTGTCCATCTGCCTCAGTACTTTTTAATTTGATGAATATTTAGATGGATTTGCTCACACACTTTCATGCGACCGTTAATACTTCTTGAGGTACTAACCGAACGATTACTCATGTGCTTGCTTATTAGGTGTATTTCTCGTCTTACACCACCTAAGGCTTAGCAGTGACTCCTAGACCAGTTGGTCTAAGGCACTAGGTGATGAAGCACCCTCGCTATATTTTTTTATTGCTTCCTTGACGATTAACAAAACCAGTGTTTATTTTTCTCACCATTTTATATTTTATTCAATTTTTTATTTTCTTCATACTTTGGCTTTTAGACAAGAGCATTTCAAGATATCCTCTATTATCCCGAGTTTCAAGACGTGTGTAAGTGCGTATAGTAGGGTATCAACGTTCAAATGTTTGTCTTTCAGAATAGAAACTATTTTTCAGACTTATTTTTATTCTCAGATTAGTGACTTCTTTCATCTTACTAACCCTTGGGACAACGGCTCATAATTCCTTATTACTAGTTCGTTTAAGAAAACTTCTAATTTCTAGGTTTTCTTAAATTTTTCCAATCTTTTGGATGTAATTTTTCACTATCTAATTTTTTATTATCTTATTTATGTACAAAATTATTTTTTTATCTTTTGAATTTTTTTTTAAATTTTTATATGTTTTGTGCTTATGTAAAGTATGATGCAAATGATGCGTAAATAAGCACAAACCTCCCCCCAAACTTGTTTTCAACAGTGTCCTCACTGTTGTCAACCGCTAAATCACAAAAACCTGTAAGCCTGGAAGGAAATTTATTAACGGGGGCATAATATATTAAAGTGAAAATCCTCCCCCAAACTTATTCTTTGGCTCACCATTTTGAGTAAAAGAATTTTCTTTCAAGAGCCAGATTATACCTCCCCCCAAACTTGAGTTAAACAATATTAATCTTTGAAAATCATAAGAAGGGGTCAAGATTAGTGGTCGATGCCAAGCTTTGCAAAGACCGAAGGTCAACACCAACCATTCGAAGATTTTATCAATATAATGCTCCAGTTGGGGAAAGAACAAGTTGAAAAGAGCCAAGAAGAAGTGGGGAAAAGGTAAGTGGTGGGATAGAATGTGTTTACGTCTCGTTTTGGAGAGACGACACAGTGATTGTGATGGATTACTCGCATTCTCTTTATAGTCCATAAGAAGGGGTGAAGGTTCAATTTCGTTGTATTGAGGTGGATTCATCTCAACACCCGTGTCTTTCAAAAATGCGAGTTCTTCAGCGAAAATTTCCTCAAAACTCTCATCTATACCCCGGAGAATAATGTCATCACAAAGTGCGGGGTGATCTTCAGACTCCAAGAACGGTTCATAATCAGTGTTAGTTGTTGATCCGGACAACTCGGTGGAAGAGTCCGTATGTGTATGATACATAATTGGGTCAAACAACAACATATGAAAAGAGTCTAGATCAGTATCATGAGAATCGTCAAATTCGCTGCTGTCGACATCTATTAATTCGACAGAACAGACCTGAGCAGTAGGTTCGGAGGGTACACTTCCCAACTTGTAAATGTTCAGCTCAATTGACATCTTTCCAAAGGATAGTGTCATAGAGCCATTACGACAGTTGATTATAGCATTAGAAGTGGCCAAAAAGGGGCGACCAAGAATCACCGGAATTTGATTCTGTGGGTTTGCTACAGTCTGTGTATCAAGTACAATAAAGTCCACAGGGAATACAAATTCCCCGATTTTTATTAACACATCCTCTACTTCACCCCTAGGTTTGGTGATTGATCGGTCGACCATCTGGAGAGTACAG
Organism: Agapanthus africanus; assembly: GCA_030015575.1. Lineage (NCBI taxonomy): Eukaryota > Viridiplantae > Streptophyta > Magnoliopsida > Asparagales > Amaryllidaceae > Agapanthus > Agapanthus africanus. Next base: position 469,314,764 of record JASDDO010000016.1, on the reverse strand, counting down.
TGAGCTGATTTCAACTCTCCGATCCCTAACTGCTCATAAACTGAGTATGGAAGCAGGTTAACACTTGCGCCAAGGTCAAGTAGAGCACGGTTAATGTGTTTTTCCCTAATAGAAATAGAAATAGTAGGATAGCCAAGATCCTTACGTTTCCTCGGTAATTGTTGGGGAAAAGCTGTGTCTACAGTCTTTGACATGAATACCTTCTTTGGCACTTGAGTCTTCCTCTTCCTAATGCACAAGTCTTTGAGAATTTTCGCATAAGCGGGGACTTGTTGGATAGCATCTAGGAGAGAGATATTGATGTTAACCTGTTTAAATATTTCCATGATCTTCTCCATTTGCGGACTTGGTCTATTTCCTCTTAACCGATTCGGATAAGGAGCTTGAGCAATAAGGTCGGGGTCCAACACTGGAGAAGATCGTGTAGGTAGGAACGATCTAAGAATAGGAGTGGGGATCATCTTTGGTGGACTAGAAGAGGTTTTCTAAGGTGTCGAGACTTGGGGAAAACGGAGAATAGGCTCGGAAGAAGATGGTGGGGTAGACGAACTGGGTCAGAATTAGAAGCAGAAGTGGAAGGAAAGGTCTCGGACGGGGTATCATCGATTGATTCTTCATTATTATCAATCTCCTCACCAATATGATTGTCAAGCACTCTTCCAGATCTCAACGTGGTAATAGCACTCACATGATGTGAATAGCCAGGATTGGGTAAAGGTTGAGCTGGAAGTTTTCCTTTTTCTCTAGCACTCAATTCGGCATTTATTCGTGCAATTTGTGCTTCCATCGATTTAATATTTTCATTTTTAGAGACAATGATCTTCATCACATTATCGAAGGAAGATTGAATATTTGTTGTCCCTTGGATGGATTGTTTCATGAAAGTATCCAAGGTTCGTTCGAGTGCAGAAGAATTATCAGTACCGGCCATTTGCAAAGAATTTTCATGTGGTGCAAAAGTGTTGGCTGGATTTTGGAAGTTTTGTGATTGGTAGGGGTGCTGACTCAGTTGAAGTGGTTGCTGTTGTGGTGGAGGAGCCCTTTGGAAATTGTTTTGGTTTGGAACCGTATTGTGATTTTGTGATTGGTTCCAAGTAAAGTTAGGGTGGTTCCTCCAACCCTGATTATAAGTGGAAGAAAACGGATCGTTTCTAGGTCTTTGTTGGAAAGCAGCATTGATATGCTCATGACCTTGAAACGGAGAATTCAATGAACATTCTTCCGTAAGATGTGATGGATCAGAACAGCATCCACAGACAGTTTTAGAGAGTGACATCTGATTTAGGGCGGCAGCTAAAAATTTATTTTCCATAGTTTCGAATTTCTTTTGCATTGCTAACATTTCAACTTTAACTCCTATGGAAACATCAGATTGGTTATTGCCACCCCTAAACGATGACTGACTTACACTCTCCCACTGTAAGGATCTTTCAGCGAAATCATCTAAAAATCTCCAGGCTTCACCATCATCTTTAGTCATGAAAGTGCCTTGACACATGGATTCAAGGGTCTGTTTTGTGGTAGGATTAATGCCCTTATATATGATTCTGTATAGATCCCATCTAGGAATTCCGTGATGTGGACATTGAACTAACAGATCTTTGAAGCGTTCAAAATATTTCGAGAATGGTTCATTTGGAAGCTGGGTGAATTGATTTATTTCGCTACGGACTCGAGCTGTTTTATGATTGGGGTAGAATTTCTTTAGGAAAGCTGTTACGAATTCTCCCCAGTTCGAAATAGAATGTGCGGCTGTGTTATAAAGCCACTTCTCGGCTATATCGCACAAAGTGAATGGGAAAAGACGTAATCTCATAGCATCCACAGAAAGCTGTGAAGTACCCATCATAGCGCATACATTTTCAAATTTGGTAATAAAGACGTATGCGTCTTCAGACTCGAGACCATGATATTTTGGTAAAAGATTGATGTAATGGGGTTTAATTTCAAAATTATCCCCGTTGGCTGGTGGATTAGATAGTCAAGTAGGAAGTGGACCACGTATAGGATAGCATCTCTCTTGGAGAGAGATGCGCGGTAGATTCTGCTCACCTACGGGCGGTGGCAGCGTGGTATTATAATTTGATAGAGTACCGTCCATCTCGGTCGATAAGGTGGGTGGTGGGGAATGAAGAAGTACCGACTTTGGAGTCGATAGCCGAAACGCGGACAAGACGGGCACTAGAATCCCGTGTCCAGCCGAGCATGCACTAAGCGGGTTTAGTGCAAGTGGCAGCGTGTGTGTTATTTAAAATGGTTTGTTTTGAAAAGTGTCGGACTTAAGACAATTCACACAAAAAATGCACAAGCAACCCTAGAACTAAGGTCACCTGGGTCAAGTCACTAGACCGCTCCTAGACTTCCAAAGGACAAGCCGCAGGATCAATCCTCGACCACCTCTTTACTACTCTTGTGGCCAGGTAAGTGCCAGATAAGTAGGAGGTTCTCCACTATGTAAGTAGTGGGCCTAATTAAGTAACCACTTGCCTTAGACACACTTTCCTAGACACCACAAAAGTAATGCGGATAAACGATAGGTTACCCATGACTTTCCTTTGTCCTTATTGAGCGCGATAGTCCTTAGAGTCTTGTCTAGATATTTTTTAATTAATATAGGGTTGATGCGGATGCTCGTTTTGTGATTTGTGGGGCCTAGGAAGGGTGATGAAATCCCTACCTAATCTGAATTTTGGTCTTGCCCCTTAAAATCCATATTAAAATATGAAATAACAAACCAATAACAAAACTTTGCAAAAAGATTTTTGAGCGGCGATATTTTGTAAAGAATCCTGCAGAAAAGATATTTTATTGGATTTCAAAGGAGAGAGAATGAGTTGAAAATTTCACCAGAGAAGTTTGGAACCCTAATTCCTCACTTAAGCCACGGATCCGCCGCTAAAATAGCCTTTCTGCCGCGCTTCCGCCGTGCTTTGAGGGAATCTTTTGATGATTTTTGCTCTGTGGCCTCCTGTGCTTCTCTGGATCTTAATGAATGTCTCTGGCTCTCTGTTTCCTCAAGTCTGCGACTCCAGATCCCTTCGCAAAATTCACACAATAATCGTTAAATATACAATTTGCAGTTTTGTTTTATTTATGATAATGATCGAATAAGAATTCAACACAAATAGTAAGAATAAAAATTTACGCACGTATCCCCGGCAACGGCGCCATTTGATTGAACAAAGAATATTTAACCGCAATCAAGAACGGCGTCGCTTGGTAGCTAGCCGGTGAGTACGGGTCGGTCCACAGGGATTTTGTGTATTTCCTAATTGTTCTAACAAGTTAATTCCGATTGTTATCGGATTGATTAAATCTAAAAACTAAGGTTGATCTAGACTAGGATCTTGCTAGGGTTAGGTTTAGGTTTAGGTTAAATTTGGAAAGTCAATATTCATCACCGCTTTCTATACCCTGTTTAAGATCTATGAGGTGTTATGGTAATAATTAATAAAGTGGATTAGTACCATCGGAAAGAAACGATGTTTCTTCCTCTAGGTTCTTGTCCTTCCTTTCTTAATCCTTATCCTAACCTCCATGGAAAACATGCACAACCGGTCGTTTATACTACGGTATCACCGCTACCTCGTGTGAGAGGGTGCCGTAGGGAGCGGTGTGTGCCTGTATGCATGGAGTCCTATAAAAACGTATGATGGGCAAGAAAGGAGTGAGAGATCTTCATCTCTCAAGCCTTCCCCAAATCTAACCCTAACAAGCGAGGAGACTACTCACTCATTAGGAAATTGATTAACATGTTCTAACTATCTAACCAGGGCAGAGAATAAAATCTAAACTAAGGCAGAAAGGAAAATTATACTATGGCAGATAAGAAAATACCTAGGGCATGGAAATAAAAAAACTACTTACTTTATTTGATGCTCTCTTCATACATTGCAGAAATTTACAAATCTGAATTTTGATAAAATGAAATGAGGCACAAGAAGAGGCATACCTCAAAAAGAGGTTTAGGATTTCTATTTATAGAGCACAGAAACCCTAGGGTTACAATTGAGTCACATCTGCGTTTACAATTTTACCCCCTAAGAAACCCAACTAACACACCGACACGCGCGAAACGCGCCGACACGCGCGACGCACGGCCGTGGAACCGCGGCCAAAACCCATGTTTGGCCGCGGTTCCGCGGCCAAAAGGAGAGATCTTGAGCTGAGAATTTCAGGAAATCTTCTGGTGGTATTTGACTTCTTATTTCTTCACTTGTTTCTCAGGTTGTCTTCTAGTTCTCTTCCAGATTTCTACAGTGAATAATTTCATGGACTTTTACCGCTTGCTTCGTGTTGAAGTCTTGAACCTTACGCTGCCCTTGTTCTTTGTGAAATTGTCCATTAATCTTCGTTTAGTCTTCAAACTGTAGGCATGATCAAGATATTTCCATTTGTTGATCGTAGTCTCACTTTTGTGTCGTCTTTTCATCGTTTTCACTGTTTTTATTCCGAGAACCTGTAACCTGCAACTATGTAGCAGACATGGATCAAAAGCACATGTTTATTTGTAAAATGAATAAGAATGAGGAATATAATAATGCAAAATTATGATATAAACAGTATTGCAGGCTTCTTCATGGGCCCGCTTGAGCTTTGGCCTAGTCTGTTAAAGACTGAGGCGTTGGACTTGGACGACCTATTGAGAGGGGCCGTGGTGGTAGTAAGCCGATCAAAGACCGACTTCTTTGGAGACTCCTGCGTCGGCATTGGAGCATTGAAGCTCATTGGCGGGAGCATGGTCCCGAAGAACAACCAAGTGATGGCTTGTGTCACCTGTTCCATCGGCATTGCGAAAATGGAGGCCGCTTGGGGCCCGTAGGTTACACCTCCAGACAGGGCGGAGCGGGAGTTGTTGTTGCAGTTGGTGCAGTTAGAAGCCATTTTCTCTGCACGGGAGCATGACACCAAATCTTAGTACCTTGAATCCAAGGGCAACCATATTAAACCGCAATTCGTTCACGAACACAACACACAAATGTGCAGTGGAAAGGGAAAAAGGTCCCACCGGGCGTCCTAGAATCTTTTCGCCGCCGAAAGACGCGACCGGGATGTTGGGACGTCCGGCCTGAATTTTGGGGGGCAGATGCTATTTAGGTTTTATCCGTCCACCTCTCCGAAGATGCCAAGTTGATTTATGGCACCATATATCGGAGGTTTAGACAGATGCGGCCGTGGTAGCAGACTTCGTCAGATTCCCCTCATTTACGAGGGGTTTTTTATTGTGGGGACGCTCTTCCCATGCAGGCGCAAGCCCCTGCAGTTAATTACGCTACCGCATCGCGGCAACCACTTTCTCCTTCTCTAAATGGTCACTTCGTGTCGTGTGTGTTTGTTTTATTTTTGGTTGCCCATGGATTGTATACGGAGACTAATTTATGTTGTCTCCCGTAGGGCGTGGATTAGTCCAAATCCGTATTGTCTTAGATTTGGGTTTGGGTTGGTTTAAGGATCGTTAATCTTGTTTAAGATTAAGATCAACTCAAACGTTTGTTGATGATATATTAGTCTAATTTCATAGTAAGATCTACTCAACAGGATTTTGGGATCATTTAGATCCAACGAAAAAATATTTGGACTCTATCGTTTTAGTTTAGGGACGTTGCGGTCCATTGGTTTTAAGGACATCGTAGTCCATGGAGTTTAAGGACTCCATAGTCCATGTTTAAAGACGTCATAGTCTGTAGGGTTTAAAGACATCATAGTCTGTAGAGTTTAAAGACATCATAGTCTATGGGGTTCTGGTTTAGCCAATTTTAGGATGCACCAAAAGTTATTGGTTATTGGGACCCTCCACCTCACTGAAGACGTTGAAGAATTACGACACGTATCAGAGGTGTGGAGAGATGTACCCTTGAACCAGTAAATATTCATCAAAGATTTGATAATCTTGTTTGGGACTGAGTCCAATAAAGAGCACATGGGCTCAGTTGATTATGATTTTGGCCAACTTGGGCTGAGCCCACTGAGTCTCTATCATTTCTTTTTTTTTATAAAGTGTTAGACAGTTGTTAGGACATATTCCTTTCTCTGTGCATGTACCGCTAAACATTTATTGGGGTACCGACACCCACTTTCTTTTTTTATTGTTTTTTTATTGAGTGTTGAACACTCTTTATAGCGCTAGGGCTTTATTTACAGAGCGCTTTGTAATTTCTTAGCGCCCATGTGAGGAGCACGTGGAGCGCTTGGCGCTGAGTGCCAGACTGGGAGCGCTACGGCGCTTCTTATAAAAGGGCGCCCACATGAGGAGCTCTTGGAGCGCTTAGCATTGAGCGCCAGACTTGGAGCGCTAAGGCACTTCTTATAATATAACGCCCACGTGAGGAGCACGTGGTGCGCTTGGCGCTGAGCGTCATACTTGGAGCGCTAAGGAGCTTCTTATAAAATAGCGTCCTCGTGAGGAGCACGTGGTGCGCTTGGCGCTGAGCGCTAGACTTGGAGCGCTAAGGCACTTCTTATAAAATAGCGTCCACGTGAGGAGCACGTGGTGCACTTGGCGCTGAGAGCCAGACTTGGAGTGCTAAGGTGTTTCTTCTGAGATAGCGCCCACGTGAGAAGCACGTGGAGCGCTTGGTGCTGAGTGCCAGATTTGGAGCGTTGGAGCACTAAAGCGCTTCCTTTAGAATAGCACCCACGTGAGAAGCACGTGACGCGCTTGGCACGAGTGCCAGGCTTGGAGCGCTGGAGCGCTTAAGCGATTCTTTTAGAATAGCGCCCACGTGAGGTGCACGTGGCGCGTTTGGCGCTGAGTGCCAGGCTTGGAGCGCTAAAGCGCTTCTTTTTAAATTGGGGCGCTAAGGCTCTTCTTTAGCAGCTCTGATCAGTTCTGTGCTCTGAGAATTAAATTCTCGGTTTATAAGAGACTTTGTCTCATGGATCCAAGAACTGAGTTCTTTCTTTTTTATAAGGATATGCTATGATCTCTTTGTTTTTGTGAAAGACTTTGTCTTATGGATCTGTGATCTAGAAAAAAGAACTCAGTTCTTATGATGAGAGAGTTAAACTCTCAAAAATCCAGAAGTTTATTATCTCACTTCTTCTTATTTACCTTGAAGAAAAAATTTTCTTCTTAGAGCTTGCTGTTCTCTTTTTCTTTTTTGAGAACTTCAAACTTATGGGGGGTTCTTCTGTGCTAATGATCTCGATCCTCCAATGCCCAGACTTGAAGTCTTGGGTCCTTTATATAGTGGAGGAAAGTTTGTTAATTTGGTTAAAGAGATCTTTCATTGAAAGTTCTCTGATTGATTTGGGGATTTTATCCCCCGTTGGATTTTTGATCCTATGGCTTCTGTTTTACAGAAGATTTTTCTCTTGTTATTAACAAGACTGGAAAATATTTTTCCAAACAGAGATTATTCTGTAATCTTGGTGATTTTCTTAATCACCATTGGATCTTTGATCCAACGGTGCGCTGTTTTATAGAGGGCAATCATTCCTGTTTAGGAAGATCCGAGGAATATTTCCTCAGCAGAATTTGATTCTGAATTTTGATGATTTATCATCTTCGTCGGATCTTTGATCCAACGGTGGAGAACATTTAGTTCTGGCGCCAGCGCTTTCGTGCTTTGCACGTGATGTGTTGTCACAGAGTCTTTGACTCTTAGCGCTTGGCGCTCAGCGCTTTCGTGCTTTACACATGATGCGCTGCCTCAGAGTCTTTGACTCTTTAGCGCCGGCGTTCTCAGCGCTCTTGTGCTTTGCACATGGGGCACTGCCTCAGAGTCTTTGACTCTTTAGCGCTGGCGCTCAGCGCTCTCGTGCTTTGCACGTGATGCGCTTCCTCAGAGTCTTTGACTCTTTAGCGCTGACGCTCTTGGCGCTCAGCGCTCGTGCTTTGCATGTGAAGCGCTGCCTCAGTTCAAATTTTGAATTTTGAATAAAGCTTTGCTCTCAATTGGGGATACAAGTATCTCTGTGATAGCAACACATTCAAAGATATAGGAGATAGCATTTCATATATTCATGTTTAAGATTAAGTTGATATAACATATTAATATTAACCATTTGTATAGTATGCTCAATATTTGTATAGTTCTGATTATAGATAACTAGAGTCATATTTAATTTTGATTCCAAAATCTGATTTCACATTTGAATAGTTCTGATAAATATTCCATTCAATAATCTATAGTTCTGATAAATATTCCATACGAAGAAAACAATATTCCAACTGCGCTATCAGTTGCTAACATTCTTTTATAACATATTAGCACCCTATTTGTTCACCGCCGGAAGACAGACCTGGATGTTGGGACGTCTGGCCTGAATTCTGGGGGCATATGCTATTTGGATTTATCCGTCCACCCCTCCGAAGATACCAAATTGATTTATGGCACCATATATCGGAGGTTTGAATGGATGTGACCGTTGTAGCAGACTTTATCAGATTCCCCCTCGTTTGCGAGGGGTTTTTGATTGTGAGGACGTTCCTCCCTACAGGCGCAAGACCCTGCAATTAATTACGTTACTGCATCGCGATAATCACTTTCTCCTACTCCGAAAGTTCACTTCGTGTCGTGTGTTTTGTTTTGGTTTTGGTTGCCCATGGATTGTATACGGAGACTAATTTATGTCGTCGCCCGTAGGGCGTGGATTAGTCCAAATCCGTATATTTTTAGATTTGGGTTTGGGTGATTTAAGGGTCGTCATTCTAGTTTGAGATTAAGATAAACTTAAACATATAAGCATTTGTGCTCGATTATTTTAGTTTAAGGACATCGCGGTCCATTATCGCCATGTTTGAGGCGAAATGTTAGTTTAAGGACGTTTCGATCCTTTGTCGCCGTATTTGGGGGCGAGTATTAGTTTAGGGATATTTCGGTCCATTATCGTCATGTTTGAGGCGAAATGTTAATTTAAAGACGTTTTGGTCCTTTATCGCCATTTTGGAAGCGAATATTAGTTTATGGATATTTCGGTCCATTATCGCCGTTTTTGAAACGAAGTTTTAGTTTAAGAAGGTCTTGGTCCGATGTAACCATATTTGAGGTGAGCTTCTAGTTTAAGAACATCTCGGTCCGTTATCGTCATATTTGAGACAAATTTTTAGTTTAAGGACATCTCGGTCCGTTGCCGCCATATTTGAGGCGAATTTTTAGTTTAAAGACATCTCGGTCCATTGCCGTCATGTTTGAGGCGAATAATTAATTAAGGACTTCTCGGTCCGTTATCGCCGTTTTTGAGACGAAGTTTTAGTTTAAGGACATCTCGGTCCGATATCACCATATTTGAGGCGAGGTTCTAGTTTAAGGACATCTCGGTCCATTATCACCATGTTGAGGCAAATTTTTAGTTTAAGCACATCTCGGTCCGTTATCGCCATGTTGAGGCAAATTTTTAGTTTAAGCACATCTCGGTCCGTTATCGCCATGTTGAAGCAAATTTTTAGTTTAAGCACATCTCGGTCCGTTGTCGCCGTATTTGAGGCAAATTTTTAGTTTAAGGACATTTTACTCCGTTGTTGCCGTGTTTGAGACGAATGCCTAGTTTAAGGACTTCTCGTTCTATTGTCGACATGTTTGAGGCGCATTTTTAGTTTAAGAATGTCTCGGTTCGCTGTCGCCGTGTTTGACGTGAATGCCTAGTTTAAGGACTTCTCGGTCCATTGTCGCCATATTTGAGGCGAATGCCTAGTTTAAGGACTTCTCGGTCCGTTGTCGTCATGTTTGAGGCGCCGTTTAGTTTTAGGACATCTCGGTCCGTCATTCCCCTTTTAGGGAAAAATGTTAGTTTAAGGACATTTCGGTTCGTTTTCACTGTATTTTGGGGGAATATTAGTTTAAGGACATTTCGGTCCAATGTCGCCATATTTGAGACAAGGTTCTAGTTTAAGGACGTCTCGCTTCGTTGTCGCCATGTTTGAGGCGCCATTTAGTTTAAGAACATCTCGGTCCGTCATTCCCCTTTTGGGGACGAGTATTAGTTTAAGGACGTCTCGGTACTTTATCGCCATGTTTGAGGCGAAGTTTTCTTGAACACTACTTTTAGAGTTTTGATTCAGGAAGATAGCGAGCGGACACATGCGTCATCATCTATCGTTGATCTTAGTCATGACTTATCAAGCGTAGTATTTCTTGAGGAATCGGTCGTTTATTGGCCGGAAGGGTCTTTCGCCATGCATATCCCTGAGCAGGTTGGGTTACGGCAGCGCCCCGACCATCAATCTGTGACCAAATGCGGAACAAAAATTTATAAAACTTGGCGCTAACACCCCAATTACCCGGATCTACCCATAAGCCCTAGATAACAAAACATGCAAAGGAGTTAGAATGGTTATACCGAATAGATCCGTGTCCTTCGATCTTCAACCATCATCCCAAGCTCCTAGGGGCTTCCTTGATCAAGCTCGATCTTTGGTCTCCCTCCATCGAAGATGACCCACCCGAGAGTCTATGCAACGAGCTACAACCTTATATCCGAGACAACTAGGGTACCTAGATCACTACTCTAGATACCGTAGATGAAATAGAGAGTGATGAAGGATTAATTTGTCTCAAGACACCCAAAGATTCTCAACTCATGAGAGGGTTTGGGTGGAGCTAGAGGAAGAAGAAGATGCCATGAGAATGAGGTGTTGAGAGCAACTCAAGAGAGAGAGAGAAAGAAATGAATAATGACTTGTGTTTTTTTTTGTTGTGTGTGTGTGTGATAAGAAATAATGGAGCCATCACATAAATGTCCATATCTCCAAAATATCTTAGTCAACAAAAAATATCTCAAGTCAACATAATCTCACAACAAACAAAAACCCTAAGCATGTTAGAATAGTAACCATGAGTCACTAATTATTCATGCCACAAAAATGCAATAAACACCTCATCCTACATCTCAATAACCTTTTAATCCAAAAAAAGTCTAAACCATGATGAGGTGTAATCTTCTAAAAGTAATCTTATAATAAATTATAAAAATACCCCTCAACCGTATATACATACCCACATCCGTATTCCGAAAAATACGAATACAAAGAGACGAAAATAATCCAACAAATATAATACTACGATCCGGTTTAAACCAAAGCCCACTAGTATTATCCGTCCGAACATCACCAATGCACAAGTACACGTATGTGATCGAACCCTGCCGTAAAACCATACGGCCTCTACATCATTTCGCCCGAAGCAGAGAATCCCTCTGTGTGTTACTCTAAAGACTCGTCAATACGCTGGCAGTGGGTTTAACTACAAGCACGTCAGCGGCACCAGCTGTACGTAACGGCTACCCAGATATTGAGCGAAAGGGAGGCCGACGAGAAAACTCATCCTGAAACCCCTACTGAGCCTGACAGTGACAATATCCATAAAGTCCGGTCCGTTCGTCTATGAGTATGGCATATTGAGTCTAGGGGGTGGATAAAGTCAGACCCCTAATAACGCGACATTTAATGTCGGTATGAAGCCCATCACCACCTGAGAAACTATCGATCCTAGATCAGTAATTCTCGACTATCTTGGCCAAGGATTTATGGTGATGGCCACCCGTGCACAAACGCGATATCAACCCTCAATACCGGGAGAGACGAATCCCCCGACGATCCGCTCACTGCCTCCATGTGGCTCGGGACTGTACCCAACTAAAACCAGTTTGCATGACTCCTTTGAGCCATAGTAGGGTAGTAATCAAAGCACAGTGGGAACTCACACGAGACAAATGACGATCTCAGGTCGATAGACTAACATGTACACATGTCACCAGGGAACTGCTATCTGACAATAGGTATAAAATCAACTAGCATGTTCCCGGCAAGTCCGTCCGATGTACTCATAACCCAATGAGCACCTGTATATATCTTAGGTGAACAAACTAACACCAATGTCTTGTGAGACCGACCGCCACCTCTTGTCGGGGTCTCGATCAGTATACACTATTCTACTCTGGAGTATCGATTCCTAGTCTCGAAACTCCCACCACTAGGGACATTTAAGGATGTACCTATAAACCACCCAGCTCCCACGTATTTGATCGCCATCATAATGTTGGTAGTCAAGCAAGAATCCTATGGGCTCTATCAATATGTTATAGTGATCTGTAAAGCCACTTAAAGCAAGTACACGATAATAAAGACAAAGCAGATAGCATACTATCATTTTGAGTAAGACTGTTCTACCGGTTTAGGTCCTCCTTCAATCATCGTAATCACGTGCCTGCGATCCAATAATTGACTTGAGGTCACTATAGCCAACAGGCTCCACCTTGGTAAACTTTGTCTATGATGTACGGGAGTTCATAGTTCGGCTCGAATTTCCCCCGTTTTGCACGATTGGGGATCATGGGTCTTTTGACGACTAGCACAAGCTCGCTTTAGCAGAATGTTCTTGGCCTAATCGGTCTTTCGTATGACCGTTTCATCCTTTCCTTATAAGATTCCAGGTTTTGCTGTGCTATAAGGCAGGTTTCGTCGACGGCAATTTCCTTAGGGATTTTTTCTTTCCCTTTGTCCTTTTTTCTCGAACCCTTGTTTGTAGCTCCGAGGTTCTTTTCAGGCAGCATGCGGTTACGCAGCTGAATACTCTCGCAATTCTTCTCCTCCTCTTCTTTTTCGGAGGTTTAGTCTTTGAAGATAGAGCTAAGGGTTATTTCATCCTCAGAATCGCTCCCGAAAGTAAGAATTTGGGGTTTTTCCCTTTCCGGACTGGTATCAACCATATGACAGTTGCCAGTCGTTTTTTCACGCGCATCTGTCGCACTCTTTTGCTGTCGACGAGCTTCATGCTTCATCCTCTTGAAGTGTTTTTGATGGGCCATATATCCTTGCCACCACTTCTTGAAAGCACAGCATTTCTCGATGGGGTGGGTAACCCTCCGATGATATAAGCAGTAGTTTGGATGTGAATTCTCTTCGTCGAGGCATATGACCCCGGGAGAGCTTCCCACGAGAGGTGGCAGCTTCATTCCCCTTGACAGGGCTTTAGCGAACCGCTTCTCTGCTCTGATCCTGTTCTTATTTGTAGCAGGTGTGCTTCAGCTTGGTTGGAGTACATTACGACTCATCTTCGCCGCAGCTTCTTCATTCTGACGCTGACGCTTAGCCTTTTCGTATATGGCTATTTCGTGTTCTCGATCAGCTTTGCTTTTTCGAAAGGCTTTGTTTAAGAGCCTATCGATCTGGTCTTCTGGTAGTTCCAGGGATTTTTGGGCCGATTCTTTCCCCAGTTTCTCTGCGTTGTTTTCTGACGCCGAGGGAGTTTCTTCGTCATTTAACAATGAATGAGAGACCATGTGGCAACTTGCTACATAGTCTTCGGTTTCTTCTGATGAGTCATTTTCCTCATCGTTGTCACTATCTTCGTTCTCAAGAATATGCTTGAAGAACTCTTCAAGGGTGACTGGTGTCCGCGCCTTCTGGTTGTACTCTTCCAATTCGTCAATGTACTTTTGTATGTTTGTATGCTGGTCGTCATACTATGCAGGCTGCACAGGCTTCTTGGTCTTCTTCTTTTTCCTCAAAGACTTTGAAGGCTTGACTTGGGGATTTTGCCTTTTGTCAACAATCTTCGATATGGGACGTGGTTTCAGCATCCATTTGATAATTTCAGGTTTAAGTGGGCTTTTCCACCTGACTGCTAGACATGCCTGTAGATCCTTCAACATTCTTTTGGTCTTTGCTGAAAGAATGATTTCCCATGGAGTTTCTTCCACGAGCGAGCATGATGCCTCCGGTGCATCCACCTTTTTGGGAGTGTGCTTCTGTAGCGGGTTCACCCTCCAGTTCTCAGACAGCGCGAACTTCCCCTGTTGATACTGATCCTCGACCCAGTTCTTGAAGACGTAGCAATCCTCAATTGTGGATCTTTATCTTAACAACCAGCGATGTAAAGATCCTCGACCCAGTTCTTCCTGCACCACCTCCATGTGGACTATCTTTACCTCGACAACCAGCGATGTACCAGCATGCACAAAGAAATGTGCTGAGATGCCAGGCTTACACTTTGGCGGTCGTAGAAGCTGATACGGTTGGCCAGGGTAATCCTGGTAATCCTCTTTAACCTTTTCAAACTGTTACATCACTTTGTAATTATTCATACACTATCCAGTACTTCTATCACCAAACTTTCCTTGAATCTGTTACCCTTTTCTTTTATAAATTTCGAGGACGAAATTTTTATAAGGAGGGTAGAATGTAACAACCCTAAACTTTCTATACAAATTTTTTCAAAAACTACATAAAGGGGGTATTTTTGCCTGAGCACAAGTTATAAATTTGTTTTACTTTTTAATAGCAAGAAAGCACTTTTAGCTCATTGGTAAAACCTTGCACTGCTGAACCAAAGCACCAGAGTTCAAATTCCATCAGCCACATTATTTTTAATATTGTTTTCTTTTAATATTTTTAGAATTTCAAGAGTTTACACGTGCTAAACCCGTAAAACCAAAAGTCATATATAAAACAAACTACCCCACTGTGCAAACCAACTGACGAGCGACCCACGGCGACGAACCCCGGCCCGACTCGGCTGAATCGGCCGGCGCCGCCGGCCGATTCACCTCAAAATCGGTTTTTTTCTTCTTGGATTCTGTGTCTTTAGGCCTTCTGTAAACCCATGTTATGTTTATTTTTGCTGCACATTAACAGAGACTAATAAAACCCAATTAAACCAATTTTTAATACAATTTTCATACCATTTTTTCAATACAACCTTTCACCTACCCTAACCCTAGTTTTACCCTATAAATACCACCCCTAAATACACACCCTTCACTCACAAATTCTGTCCAAACTCTCAAGAAAACTCTCTAGAAATTTTGTGTGCAAGTGGAGTTAGCGAAGGGCGAAACTCCGGTGAAATTTCGACGACGGCCTTAGGAGCTCCCGGCGACGAAACGAAGCACCGGCACCTCGTAGTCTCCCACTTCCTCTCCTCTAATCTGAAATCCCGTAATTCCCTCCTCCCCCTTCTCTATTCTATTTTAAAAATTTGTAAAACTAAAACCCGACGGAAGCGCAGTTAATCCGACTTCCGATTCGGTTTTCTTTAAAATGATTAACTTTCCTCAAATACAACCATACTAAACTCTTACATCTTGACTATTAATTATTAATAAAACATGTTGAACAAGTTTCATAGCAAAATATTTCATATTGCAACTTTTATCGTACTTTTTCAGTAAAATACCATATAGTTTAGTTTCGACTTTAAAACATCATTAATCTTGCTATACCTTTAGATAGATCACGAGATAATGACCTACCTCTTCACAACACTCATATGCAACATAGCACGATACCTTTTGGGAAATATAGATTCAGGAAATACCGTTTTACACAAAACTACCTCTAACTTATATAAAATCCATTTTTACAAGATTATGTATTTTAAACAAGTCTTTGCAAAGCACCGCTACAACCCATTTTGGGGAATCCTTCTTGGATGGTGCGGATTATCGCACATCCCTGGGCTTAGTAGTGCGAGATTCAGACCTTCACAAGGAGCATTCAGTCTCGAAAGATTTAAAAATACAAATATCTTAAGAAAATGAGATTTCTAGATAAATAATAAATTAAAATTATTTTATATAAATAAATATATATGTATTATCAAAATATCTATTTTGACACAATATAAATATTTCAACTTTTCTAAATCAAACGAATCATTTTACATGAAAATACCATGAAATTTCATACAAGTTCAATACTTTACAACTAAATACCATGTATTATAAAAAACAGGTTTATTCACTAGAAATGCCACATATATAAAACCTACATCTATGAAAACCCTAAAGACGATAATTAAATATTTGAGGTGTATTTTGTAAATTATACAAAATTATTTTTACATAAAACCCCCTTAAGTTCTATAAATTACAATAAGGACCCTAGTAAATATAGGTTTAAGCGGGACCAGTCTCTTGAGCCCCAGGGAGCCAGAGATATGGGTGCTTACCTATTTAAGGTAGACAACTTAACAAACGGTGTTATCAACACGGTAATCGTCTTTGAAAAAGTCACAAATCCTGCCGTCCATGTGCAGCGGTTACCGATAATATCAAAACCTAATTCAGGACTTCAATTTCTTTTCTAATTGTCTGACTCAGACTGAGTCTCAATATAAACAACCTAACTTGAATGAGATTCAAGTATCAGACTACAATTCAACATGAATCAATGAATCCATATATTCAATCTGTATATACTGAAACGAAATCTGTATATACTGAAACGAACCATGGATATACATCCATCTATATGATTCATACATCTACATGATTCTCCAGTTATATCCATTTACCGATATCATGGTTTCGGTAAGTCATCCATCTATACAATTCAATTTACAATACAATACAATACAATACAATACCATCAGTACAATCATTACTATCAATACATACACGAAGTATTGGGGTAGCTCATGCGTGAATCCAACAAAATCTCAAGAGTCCCCTTAGATCATGAATCCATGTCTACTAACACAAGCAAGCTATCATGAGAGCCCGTGTTTTCTTGCTCCTGGATTACAGCCTGTTGAGTTTGGAATACTTCAACACTAGATTGAAGTCCCGTTACCAACAATTGATTCGGGTCCGTGGTTCCCTACCCTGGATTACAGCCTGTTGGGTTCGAGAACACTCTTGAGATTGGTTGACATTCACCTTTGAACTTATGCGTTAATACTAAATACAACATTATAACAATATCATACTATTTTAAAAGTTACACTCTCTATCTCTCTGTCTATTCTACTTCTCCCCCATCTTTGGGACTTACCGAGCGATTGTTCGCTGACGACATTCCTTCTCCTTCTTCTTTGGAATATTGTCAGGTGGATCGGACGCACTAGAGCATGAGACCATTCAGAGCAGGCCCTTGAAAAGTATACCGAAGATCCAGAGCTGTAGCCACTTGTACCTATTTCATTTCAGTACTTTCCATTTTTGGTTATACTACTGTTTAGGCATTATTTTTATTCAGATGTATTTACTTTCACTGCATTGTACAAAAGAATGTTAAGCATTGTACAAAAGAATGTTAATAAATTAAGTTGTTGTTTCATTACATTTGTATCTTGTGTATATTTCTTTTATATTGCTTAGTTACGCTTAGCGTATTTGCTTCTGAATAAATACATAGCGGCCTCGTCGCGTCCTCTGTCCGTATACTGGGAAGCGGGGCATGACAACTGGCGAACCGCCGTGTGAACAGCAGTTCCATTTCTGTGAATATCCTCATAGAGTCATTTGGGAGCTCCGAGTACCATTCAAATGTCGTTTCTGACAGGCTGTCAACGAACTGGCGAAGCAACAATTTGTCGTCACCTCCAGTGTTTCCGTACAGAGCTCTGAACTATGCGACGTGCTGATGTGGGTTGCCTATCCCCTTATACACATAGAACTTGGGGATCGTATATCCCGGCGGGTACTTGATTTGGTCATACCAGTCTGGATACGATCACCCAGTTCTGACAGTTTGGTCGGCCGCTTCATTCGCTTGATGAGCTCGTATTTGTTGAGAGATATAATCATCAAGAGTAGCCTTGGACATTGTTTCCTCCCTGGCCACTGATATAGCCGGAAGAGGGCTTGATGTTTCCCCTCTGTCATCCTCGATGATTATCGGCGGATCTTCGGCTAGGAGGTTCTGGCTGGATCATCATTCCAACCATGTCCTGGAATAAGAGAGTCATCTGCTTTATATTAGCAGCCTGCTCAGCAGCCTCCTTGCCCTTTCTTTCAAGCACCCTTCTCAGGAACTCTGTATCGGTCTCCTGCTCTTGGCGCTGTTCGGCTGTTGGATCCGGACTTTCTTTCTGTCCGGTGAGTGCTGTCATTTTGGTCAGCATCTCCTTGAGCTTTTGTTGTTGCTCCTGAGCTTTTGTCAACGACCGAGTTTACGATCGATGACCTATGGAAGCACGGCTTTCTTCTTTTCCGGAAGCCATGTAAATCGTATGCACGATCATGCCCCAAGAATTTGGGCATTTGGATCCATCGCCTTTGGAATTTGCTGCCGGTGGTAGGATTTTCTCCGTCCTCATCCTTTTGTGGAAGGTCGAAATTGAAGGAGCCGTTGTAACAAGCACCTATGTGGAAGAAGTCCCTCTCTGTATGGTGAAGGGATGGTATTCCTCTTGCCGAGCCTTGATGAGAGTAGTTTTGATCAATCACGGAGTCCTGGACTTTTTTCCAGACTCTATAAATTTTGGAGGAGAGCCATTGACGGGGCTGCTCCAGTTTTTCCTGCACTATGGTTTTTGTAGGCGGGGGCGATTTCTTTAACACCGCCGTTGGAGAGTTCTTGCGTACCCTCCTAAGTAGCTCAAACCTGTTCCCGGTTAGAACAACAGCGTCAACTTCCACCACTGGAACTGACGGGGTAAGTCCAGAGGAGGAGTTGCCCCCAGATTTTCTCACCGGCGCCAGTGGAGACATCGAGCGTGTCTTGCAGATGGGACCGTCTCAGTTTTGGAAGCGGTGTCTTCATGTCCCTGGCTTTGCTAAGAGTCTGTTGTTGGTGTTAACCTATTGAATACTGGCGTCCTTGGTAGGGTTTGCCGAGGAACGACCAATCTTCCGAAGATCGATCTTCTAATGGGGGGAAGCGTTTTTGACGGCTTCACCTGTAAGAGGAGTTGGGAGGGCTATCCGTTTTGGGGCAGCCCCTTCAGGTATAACGAGCCTCTTTGCGAGCCTATTTTGGTTCTTGCTCAGTCTGTTGAAGACTGAGACGTCTGAGCTTCGGTTCATCCTATCGAAGACTGAGACATCGGATTTGGATGGCCCGTTGTGGTTGCAAGTCGATCGAAGACCGACCTCTTGGGAGCTTCGTCTTGTGGCGTTGGGGTGCTGAAACTCGTTGATGGGATCATAGTCCCGAAGAACAATCCCGTAGTGGCTTGCATAACTTGCCCTACCGGCATTGAAAAGATAGAGGCCGCGTTGGGCCCGTAAGTCACTCTTCCAGTTGGGGCGAAGCGGGAGTTGCTGTTGCAAGTTATGCAGTTGGAAGTCACTAATATCCTCTTTTTCTGCACAGGAACAAGACACCAAATCTTAGTACCTCGAATCCAAGGACAACCATAGAGAACCGCGATTTTGTTCGTGAAACATGACACACGAAGTGTGGAGTGGAAAGAGAAAAAAGTCCTACCGGGCGTGCCAGAATCTGTTCACCGCCGGAAGACGAACCAGGACGTTAGGACGTCTGGCCTGAATTCTACGGGCAGATGCCATTTTGATTTATTCGTCCACCTCTCCGAAGATGCCAAATTTATTTATAGCACCATATATTGAAGGTTTGAATGGATACGACCGTTGTAGCAGACTTTATCAGATTCCCCCTCATTTGCGAGTGGTTTTGATTGTGGGGACGCTTTTCCCTGCAGGAGCAAGCCCCTGCAGTTAATTACGTTACCGTGTCGCAATAACCATTTTCTCCTGCTCCGGAAGTTCACTTCATGTCGTGTGTTTTGTTTTGGTTTTGGATGCCCGTGGATTGTATACGGAGACTAATTTATGTCATCGCCCGTAGGGCGTGGATTAATCCAAATCCGTATATTTTTAGATTTAGGTTTGGGTAATTTAAGGATCGTTAATCTGGTTTGAGATTAAGATCAACTTAAACATATGAGCATTCGGGCTTGATTATTTTAGTTTAAGGATATTGCGGTCCATTATCGCCATGTTTGAGGCGAAATGTTAGTTTAAGAACGTTTCGGTCTTTTGTCGCCGTATTTGGGAGCGAGTATTAGTTTAGGAATATTTCGGTCCATTATCGCCATATTTGAGGCGAAATGTTAATTTAAAGACGTTTTGGTCCTTTATCGCCAATTTGGAGGTGAATATTAGTTTAGGGACATTTCGGTCCATTATCGCCATGTTTGAGGCGAAATGTTAATTTAAGAACGCTTCGATACTTTATCACCATTTTCGAGGCGAATATTAGTTTAGAGAAATTTCGGTCCATTATCGTCATGTTTGAAGTGAAATGTTAATTTAAGGACGTTTCGGTCTTTTATCTCCATTTTGGAGGCGAATATTAGTTTAGGGACATTTCGGTCCAACATTCTCGTTTTGGAGACGAATGTTAGTTTAAGGACATTTCGGTCCGTTATCACCGTATTTGGGGCGAATATTAATTTAAGGACATTTCGGTCCAGTGTTTATCTTGCGCGCACTTGTATTTGTTACGTAACGAAGTGAACAATGGAGATATGGAATATGCCCAATTTTGGGCAAGAACCGATTTGAGGTATGCACGTCAATTAGAAGTGCATCAGCAAAAGAAGTTGTTGGTCATCGGGACCCGCCACCTCTCTGAAGACGTTGAGGAATTACAATGACATGTATCAGAGGTGTGGAGAGATGTATCCTTTTGGATCAAATCCCGTATTTGAGAGAAAAGGGGTTGTTGTGGACTTAAGAATCATTAGTCATATTTGAGACTATGATTACTTTAGGAGACATAGGATGAATATCATTTTGGATATCATCAATGGGAGACCATTAGTCATTTTTTAGACTAAGACCAATTTAGGAAACCATGAGCAATATGAGCTCGGTTGATTTAAAATCAAAGAGATTTAACCCTAGGAAACTTAGCCGATTTGGGCTGAGATATAATTAATCCACAGTGCTAAGCACTGAGACATACAGTGCTCACGTGTGAAACACGTGAGGCCCCCAAATATTGGCGCTGCCCCTCTTTTACAGAAATGCTAAGCACTTGATTAGATCTCTCATGCAAAACACGTGGCTGCTTTCTTTTTGGACGGCTGTCCAATTGACAAAGAAGTTTTTCTTTGCTTTTTAGACGCCCACGTGAGAATCATGTGAGGCGGCTTTGGCTTTTCATTTGCTTGTTTCCCTTTTTTAAGCACTCGCGTGGGGAAACACGTGAGGCGGTTTTGGTTGTTCTTTTTGTTCGTTTGAAGCATTCACATGGGAAATACGTGAGGCTTCATAATAGTGCGAGTCACCAAGCTATTCTTGTATTTTCTTAGAGATATCGATCTCCTATTAATGACATTTTTAGTCATTGATGATCATCAAGATTTCGGTTTTGAGAATCTTGGATCATCATCATTTTTTTTAAGAACTAAGTTCTTTACATAGGGTTAAACCCTAATTTTTGGAGGAATTAAATTCCCATATGTTCTTATTCTTTCTTTTTAACTTAGTTCTTTTCTCCTAAGTTTTGAATCTGCAAAAAAGAATCTCCCCGATGAGAATTAAATTCTCAACTTGTGGTGAGATCTGCTTCTGCAAATCTCAATCAGAGAAAGAACTGGGTTCTTATATGAAGGTTTAAACTCTTAGAGAGGCAAATGGGAGATAATATGATCTCTGTGTTTCTTTACCTATGGTTTTAATATGGCAAGTTTTCTTCTTCTTTTGAGAATTAATTTCTCTTTCTTTTTCAAGAGCTCACTGTATATTTTTTTTGCAGAAGCTTATGGGGAGTTTTGTGTATCTTTAGATTTAATCTTCTTGCTCCTATTTATAGGAGAAGGGGAAAAAATCAGGGTGTTAAGAAAATCTCTCATTGAGAGATCATGAAGATTAATTGGTAAATTTTATTCACCGTTGGATTTTCAATCCAAAAGCTCTCTGTTTAACAGAGAAGATTTCTTTTTTGTTTAACAAGATTAAGAAATATTTTCCTATGAATATCTTGTTAATTTAGCAAAATTAGGAAAATATTTTCCTAAGATAGAATTTTATTCTACCAGATGATCGGGGGGTGATTTTATAATCACCATTAGATTTTTAATCCAATGGTCCTCTGTTTACCAGAAAAGATCTTTCTAGTTTGAGAAAGATTAAGGAAATATTTTCCATATAGAATTTAATTCTATCAGGTGGTTCCATTGGTGATATTTTATCACAATTGGATTTTAAATCCAAAATTCTCTGTTAGAGAAGAATCATTCTGTATTAGAAAGATCAGGGAAAGTATTTCCCAAATAGAATTTAATTCTATCTGCCAAAGAGTGCAGCAGGAAAACTCACGTGTTTAACACGTGACCCCTAGTATGGGTTTTAGCACGCTTTATTTTCAGCGCTCATATGATTTGCATATGAGCGCTCACGTGTTTAACACGTGAGGCATGTTTGGCCTTTAGTTTATTTTATTCAGCGCCCATATACTTTGCATATAGGCGCTCACGTGTTTAACACGTAAGCCTTATTTAGCCTATCAACTGTTTGATTGCAGTGCCTATAGGCGCTCACGTGTTTAACACGTAAGGCTTATTTAGTCCATTAGGTGTTTTGATTGCAGCACCTATATGTCGTTTTGATTGCAGCGCCTATATGCTTTGCACGCTCACGTTTTTAACACGTGAGACTTGAATAGTGGGGAATTTTCCC
The DNA here is from genome assembly GCA_030015575.1 of Agapanthus africanus. Lineage (NCBI taxonomy): Eukaryota > Viridiplantae > Streptophyta > Magnoliopsida > Asparagales > Amaryllidaceae > Agapanthus > Agapanthus africanus. The sequence goes on along the minus strand of JASDDO010000016.1, from coordinate 469,292,450 downwards.
CCTTTCCTTTTTTTATGAGGGAACACTATTCTTCTTTTATTGATTATTATACATATTTTTTGTATTGTATTCATATTGCATGTATATTTCTAATTTTATAGATCCAGGGCATCCACGGCCAGCTCGTGGGACTCGAGGGCCAACTCAGTCTTACAAGCTGAAGCTCGATGTAGCTAAGGACCAAGGAGCATTCCCCATTTGGTTTACTGCCGATCGCTGACCCGATGGCCCTCATGCCAAAAAGTTTGGCCTGTATGTGAGGGATGAGAGCCGCCATTATAAGAAGTATCCGCTGCATTATGATTGGGGTGCGCAGCACAAGTGCTCATTTGACGCATAGTTCGAGCAGGCTCAGATATAATTATTTATTTTTATTTGATTTATCAAATAAATTTACTATCATTTAGCACTTAGAATTTAAAAACATTAATTTCTTGTATTTGTAGCGTGATTACGACTTCCATGCCACAATCGATCCCAATGACCCTGATAGAGGGCTCAATCTTCAATCTATTTACACGGGCCTCACGATGAGCATGCAGATGAAGGTCCGGTACAATAGGAATAAGATGAAGAAGGGTCAGTATTCCTTGTGGATGGCAACCCCCGAGGCGGACAGAGCGGCTCTCCTACAGTCTCCGGACTTTCCCGGTGTCGATTTAGAGACTTGGCCTGTATTGTGCGAGTTTTGGGTGTCTGAGTGCAAGCAGAAACAATTTCCCCAAAACACGGTGAATCGCAAGTCGGCGAAGAGGGGTCGACCTTCTTACATGGGTGGGTCGAGGAATATTACTCGTGCCATGTCGGCAAAGGTAAATTACAATATATATCTTTTTATATAATGCAATATGAATTAATGTTATGTTATTAATATGTGTTTTTTGTGAATTTCAGAGAGCTCGTACCGTAGCTCGGGATGGTACACCGACCTTGTTGCGGGACGGATGTCCGTCCATGCCTCATCGATAGATCCAGCCACGGGCGAGCTTGTATATCCCGACGCGCAGACCGAGGAGTATTGCGTAAGTGTTAATATTTTTTTTAATTTGAATAGAATTTTATTTTGATAAGTTTGGATTTAAATTGTTTACTTACGTTTGAATACTTTATATGGTGTAGGCGCGGGTGGTGTAGAAGGCGCAGGCATCAAAGATTGATTTCAGCGCAGAGACTGATTCGGCCGTGCTGACCCCCATCCTTGACCACGTACACGGAGGGAACTACGGCGGTTGGGAGAGAGGCCGGGGACTTGGTCCTAGTAGGGGCCATCTCAAGTTGTCCTCCTCTCCGGCGGTTACTTCTCCAGCCCCCACGAGCGACGTCTGAAGAAGCTGTTGGAAAAGCTGGCCCTCCAATTCCAGTCGTTTTAGGAGAAGGTACATATAAACAGCAACAATAGTTAAGCGTATTTTAGTGAAAACAAACAATAGGTAAGGGTATTTTATTGTAAATAAGTAATATTGAGCAGGTGGGAGGTTTTTTTATTAAAATTTTTAATGATGGTTTAGTGAAAATAACAAAAGTTAACGATGTTTTAGTGAAATTTATAGTAATTTTGTTAATTTACTAAGAGGAATCATTTAGTTGGTAGTTTAGTGAAAAACTACAATAGTTAAGGGTATTTTAGTGAAATTCATAGTAATTTAGTTAATTTAAGGTAGTTTAGTGAAAAAACAAGAATTGTTAAGGGTAATTTAGTGTATTTTAGTAAAATAGAAGAAATAGGTTGCTTAGGAGATGCGCGCGCTTGTGTGTGCGTATGTGTGTGCACACAAGTGTTTGTGTGTGTGCGTGTATGTAAATCCGTTTGTGTGTGTATGTAATGATCCCAAAATCTTTATACATTTGTATTATCTCTCTTCAATAATATACCATATTTATTTGTACTTGGTATTTTCCTTTTTCTATTAAATTTATTATTATTTTATTTCTCAATCTATTATGTATTTTTCTAGGTACAATTTCTTTTTCTTATATTTAAGTTTTTAACTTCTCATTCTTATTTTTCCTTTCATAAATATTTAACTCAAATCCATTATTCTTATTCTCTACAGCCAATCTAAAAAGCCCATTTTCTTTTTAAGCAACATCATATATTTAATTCTAATTAAATATATGCATGAACAACCTTATAGCTCATTGGTTAAGTCCTTGCATTGTTATTCCATAAGTCACATGTTCAAATCCTCATTCTTGCAATTATTTTTTATCATTTTTTATTCTTCTCATAACCTACAAATGAGACCTTTCATTTCCAAAATGAATGGTGACATTTCATTTCTCTTTTAATTCTCATGTTAAATGCATATATTATTATTCACCATTACACCATCTTTATTTGTCCTCCTCTATCTTTTCCTTCCTCACATTTTTTATCTCTCACTTCTCTCTCTTCACCTAGAGTCCAATAAGAAGAACATGAAGAAGTCTTCAAGAAGGTCTCGCTACTAACGCGAGGCTATCGGCGGATAGACAAACCCGGTGACAATACAGGCTTGTGCATGTAAGTCCCTTCACTTTTTCCTTCCTCCATCTCTTTCTTTTTCTCTTTATATTTCTCTTGTTTTATATTGACATGAAAAACTTCCCTTAGCATATCATAGTTCCTAAATAATTAATTAAGTTGATACATATATAAATAATGAACACACAAACATACACACATATATAGTTTGTAAAGTCTTTTTCATTACTCTCAATTCACATGTTAAGATTTCATAGTGACCAATTAGGATTGCATGTTTGTTGTTTTATTTTAAATCACCTTATTTAAAGTTTGTAAAAAAAATGAAGTTACGAATAAATACCATGGTTTTCTCATTTCTCACATATGACATATCAATACCTTTAGTTTTAAATTAATTTTTATAAATTAATTTTTAATTCTGAAAATTTCAGAAAATTTACATATGATAAAATATATTATTTTGTACATGCTGTAAATATTTTAGATCGAATCACTTAACGGTTTAGGAATTATATCGTTTTTATTCACTGTTCGTAAAATAGAAAACTGCAGTTATTGGTCAACTTGTAGGACGCATAACTTGGTATACCGATATCCAAATTGAGCAAACTCAGGTGTTTTAGATATCTACATCGAATAATATATATATTTTATTAGTTTTAAGTTTTTACTAAAAACCAATGTAAGATAAAGAAAACTGCATTACAATATTAAGTGACGGATCTGGACAGAATCTGTCCTGATTCGCACACTGTTTTTAAATTTGGCATAACTCAAACTCCCGATGTCCGTTCGTGACAAAATTTAGATGTGTAGATGGAAAATTGATAGAAATATAATTTTTTGTATATTATATTACTTAGGAATGCATGAAACACCCCGATATAGGCTTTGCAATATAACATATAGTTGCTGTCCAGAAATCTGAATTTCTGTTTTAAATGCTGATATTAAAATGATCATAACTAGAGCTTAAGAAATCCAAATCATGTGAATCTTGGTGTTTTCAATAATTACATCGAAATACCTACAATTTTCTAATAATTTTCGTAACCTGAAACCCGATAAAAATTAACTCAAATTGCTTTTTAAAAATATGTGACGGTGCCGAATAGATTCTGATCTGTTTTGCGCGACGATACGAAAACATATATATCTCTCAAACCGGTAGTCGTATTTAGGTGAAACTGGAACTCACGCATGCAAAACATTTAGAGCCATATCTCTTCTTATATTCCGCATTCGTTCAACTTGATAAATTAGTCGTACATAATATTTCTTTACAGCATTGTTTATGGTAGTTACTCGAATAATATACTTGACTCATTTCATGTTATTCGAACATGTATACATATTTATCTTGATCATTAAATTGTTGTATATACATAAAGACGATAATTAATTACTTGAGGGTATTTTGAAAACTATACAATATTACTTTTTACAATAAACCCCCTCAAGTTTTATAAATTACAATAAGGCCCCTAACAAATATTGAACTTCAACTTACCTTCTTTAGTCTAACTCGGGTTAGAGTCTGACTATTTCTGACTTGAATATGATTCAAGTCAATCTTATTCTTTTATATTCCAACTCAATATGAATACATGAATCCCTGAATCCAGTTAACAATCTATATAACTTGACTGAACCGAACCATGGATATTCCTTTTACATGTTTCCCAGTATTCCATTTACATGACTCCACGGTTATAACCGTTTCCTGATATCATGGTTTCGGTCAGTCGGTCAGTCAATCATGCAATCAATACAATTTTACAAGATAACAATACAAACAAGACATCGCGGGGTTTAAGGGGTAAATTGGTACGGAAGGTGTTAAAAGTGGCACGAGATGGTAAGATTAAGACACCTAACCTGAATCCAATTGCCGTTGTTCCGGGTTGTATAACGGAGCCTTGTACTTCCATTTGCCCTGGTCTCTAGCATACTGAGACCCCTCTCGTATACACTGGCATCCTTCTGTACCAAGCTACAACAACAGCGTTAACACCATACTACTATAATATAACAATATAATACAACTGTAAAAGTCACTCTATCTCTCTTACTCTCTGTCTATTTCTCCCTTATCTTTGGGACTTACCGAGCGACCTGTTCGCTGACGACATTCTATTTCTTTCTTCTTGAATGTCGTCAGGTGCGTTGGACCAAGCTGAGATCGAGCCCACCGGTGAAGATTTGGAGCAGTTCCACGAAAATCCCGAGCTCTAGATATTGTACCTTGTTCTTTTCTGTACCTCCTGTTATGCCACTGTTTAGGCATCGCTTTTCATTTCAGTTGTATTTTCTGATCTGTTTTGCGTGACGATACGAAAACATATATATCTCTCAAACCGGTAGTCGTATTTAGGTGAAACTGGAACTCACGCATGCAAAACACTTAGAGCCATATTTTTGTTTATGTTCTCGCATTCGTTAGACTTGATTAATTAGTCGTACATAATATTTCTTTATAGCATTGTTTTTGGTAGTTACTCGTATAATATACTTGACTCATTTCATGCTATTCGAACATGTATACATATTTATCTTGATCATTAAATTGTTGTATGTACATAAATACGATAATTAAATATTTGAGTCGTATTTTGAAAACCATACAAAATTAATTTTTTACATTAAACCCTCTCAAGTTTTATAAATTTCCCTAAGGACCCTAACAAATTATAGGTAAGAAATAATCAAGTCTTCGATTTATGTTTCTAATTGTCCGACTCGGGTTTGAGTCTGATTATATCTGACTTGAATATGATTCAAGTACAATCTACAATCTACAATATTCCAATTCAATATGAACACCTGAATCCATGAATCCAATTATCAATGTATACAACTTGACTGAACCGAACCATGGATATGCATTCCATTTACATGGTTCTCCAGTTATTCCATTTACATGATTCTACGGTTACATCCGTTTACTGATATCATGGTTTCGGTCAGTCTTTCAATTATACATTCAATACAATTTACAGTACAAAACAATACAAATAAAACATTACGGGGTTTAAGGGGTAGATTGGTATGGAAGGTGTTAAAGGTGGCACGAGACGGTAAGATTAAGACACCTAACATGAATCCAATTGCCGTTGTTCCGGGTTGTATAACGGAGCCTTGTACTTCCATTTGCCCTGGTCTCTAGCATACTGAGACCCCTCTCGTATACACTGGCATTCTTCTGTGCCAAGCTACAAACAACAGCGTTAATACAACATTACAATAATATAATACAACATTAAAAGCTACTCTCTCTCTTTCTTCTTTTCTACTTCTCCCTTATCTTTGGGACTTACCGAGCGATCTGTTCGCTGACGACATTCTGTTTCTCTCTTCTTTGAATGTCGTCAGGTGACCTGGACCCGGCAGAAGTTGAACCAACCCAAGAAGACTTGGAGCAATTTGCCGAAGACCCAGCAGTATAATTTCATTGTACACTTTCTTTTCAGTACTTTCCTTTTCCTGTTATGCCACTGTTTAGGCATCTTTATTTCAATTGTATTTTCCTTTCCATGTATTGTACAAAGAATGTTAATAAATAAAAAGTTGATGTTCTTTTATATTCTTGTCTCTTGTGTATTATTTTATATTGCTTAGTTACGCTTAGCGTATGTACTTCTGAGTACATACGTAGCGGGTCTCGCCGCGTCCACTTCGCCGTACACTGGGAAGCGGGGCGTGACAGGTTTTGTTGGAGGCCCATGCAGGTCAGAGCTGTATGAAACCCTATCATGCAGTTCTGTTCTGCGTGAACAACCTAAGCAATATAAAACACAAGAAACAGCAAATGAAAACATTCTTTACATTACATATTCCTTGAATCCATCTTGAACTCCACCTTCGGTTTCCTTAAAGTCCATCTCTCCACTTTTGAATCCTTAATTCTTATTCATCCTTTCTATTTGTATCTTGTAGACTTATTAGCTCAATTGGTTAGAGTATCAATCGACGGAGCTCGAAGAAGACATCATCCTAATTCTGTTTCCTTACTCTGTTACATCATCCTTCTTAGTTAATTTCGAGGCAAAATTATTTTTAAGGAGGGTAGAATGTAATGACCCCAAAATCTTTATACATTTGTATTATCTCTCTTCAATAATATACCGTATTTATTTGTACTTGGTATTTTCCTTTTTCTATTAAATTTATTATTATTTTATTTCTCAATCTATTATGTATTTTTCTAGGTACAATTTCTTTTTCTTATATTTAAGTTTTTAACTTCTCATTCTTATTTTTCCTTTCATAAATATTTAACCCAAATCCATTATTCTTATTCTCTACAGCCCATCTAAAAAGCCCATTTTCTTTTTAAGCAACATCATATATTTAATTCTAATTAAATATATGCATGAACAACCTTATAGCTCATTGGTTAAGTCCTTGCATTGTTATTCCATAAGTCACATGTTCAAATCCTCATTCTTGCAATTATTTTTTATCATTTTTTATTCTTCTCATAACCTACAAATGAGACCATTCATTTCCAAAATGAATGGTGACCTTTCATTTCTCTTTTAATTCTCATGTTAAATGCATATATTATTATTCACCATTACACCATCTTTATTTGTCCTCCTCTATCTTTTCCTTCCTCACATTTTTTATCTCTCACTTCTCCCTCTTCACCTAGAGTCCAAGAAGAAGAACATGAAGAAGTCTTCAAGAAGGTCTCGCTACTAACGCGAGGCTATCGGCGGATAGACAAGCCCGGTGACAATACCGGCTTGTGCATGTAAGTCCCTTCACTTTTTCCTCTCTCCATCTCTTTCTTTTTCTCTTTATATTTCTCTTGTTTTATATTGACATGAAAAACTTCCCTTAGCATATCATAGTTCCTAAATAATTAATTAAGTTGATACATATATAAATAATGAACACACAAATATACACACATATATAGTTTGTAAAGTCTTTTTCATTACTCTCAATTCACATGTTAAGATTTCATAGTGACCAATTAGGATTGCATGTTTGTTGTTTTATTTTAAATCACTTTATTTAAAGTTTGTAAAAAAAATGAAGTTACGAATAAATACCATGGTTTTCTTATTTCTCACATATGACATATCGATACCTTTAGTTTTAAATTAATTTTTATAAATTAATTTTTAATTCTGAAAATTTCAAGAAATTTACATATGATAAAATATATTATTTTGTACATGCTGTAAATATTTTAGATCGAATCACTTAACGGTTTAGGAATTATATCGTTTTTATTCACTGTTCGTAAAATAGAAAACTGCAGTTATTGATCAACTTGTAGGACGCATAACTTGTTATACCGATATCCAAATTGAGCAAACTCAGGTGTTTTAGATATCTACATCGAATAATATATATATTTTATTAGTTTTAAGTTTTTACTAAAAACCAATGTAAGATAAAGAAAACTGCATTACAATATTAAGTGACGGATCTGGACAGAATCTGTCCTGATTCGCACACTGTTTTTAAATTTGGCATAACTCAAACTCCCGATGTCCGTTCGTGACAAAATTTAGATGTGTAGATGGAAAATTGATAGAACTATAATTTTCTGTATACTTGATTACTTAGAAATTCATGAAACACCCCGATATAGGCTTTGCAATATAACATATAGTTGCTGTCCAGAAATCTGAATTTCTGTTTTAAACACTGATATTAAAATGATCATAAGTAGAGCTTCAGAAATCCAAATCATGTGAATCTTGGTGTTTTCGATAAGTTCATCGAAATACCTACAATTTTCTAATACTTTTCATAACCTGAAAACCGATGGAAATTAACTCAAACTGCATTTTAAAAATATGTGACGGTGCCGAATAGATTCTGATCTGTTTTGCGCGACGATACGAAAACATATATATCTCTCAAACCGGTAGTCGTATTTAGGTGAAACTGGAACTCACGCATGTAAAACACTTAGAGCCATATTTTTGTTTATGTTCTCGCATTCGTTCGACTTGATTAATTAGTCGTACATAATATTTCTTTATAGCATTGTTTTTGGTAGTTACTCGTATAATATACTTGACTCATTTCATGCTATTCGAACATGTATACATATTTATCTTGATCATTAAATTTTTGTATGTACATAAATACGATAATTAAATATTTGAGTTGTAATTTGAAAACCATACAAAATTATTTTTTACATAAAACCCTCTCAAGTTTTATAAATTTCCCTAAGGACCTTAACAAATTATAGGTAAGAAATAATCAAGACTTCGATTTACGTTTTTAATTGTCCGACTCGGGTTTGAGTCTGATTATATCTGACTTGAATATGATTCAAGTGCAATCTACAATCTATAATATTCCAATTCAATATGAACACCTGAATCCATGAATCCAATTATCAATGTATACAACTTGACTGAACCGAACCATGGATATACATTCCATTTACATGGTTCTCCAGTTATTCCATTTACATGATTCTACGGTTACATCCGTTTACTGATATCATGGTTTCGGTCAGTCTTTCAATTATACATTCAATACAATTTACAGTACAAAACAATACAAATAAAACATTACGGGGTTTAAAGGGTAGATTGGTATGGAAGGTGTTAAAGGTGGCACGAGACGGTAAGATTAAGACACCTAACATGAATCCAATTGCCGTTGTTCCGGGTTGTATAACGGAGCCTTGTACTTCCATTTGCCCTGGTCTCTAGCATACTGAGACCCCTCTCGTATACACTGGCATTCTTCTGTACCAAGTTACAAACAACAGCGTTAATATAACATTACAATAATATAATACAACATTAAAAGCTACTCTCTCTTTCTTCTTTTCTACTTCTCCCTTATCTTTGGGACTTACCGAGCGATCTGTTCGCTGACGATATTCTGTTTCTCTCTTCTTTGAATGTCGTCAGGTGACCTGGACCCGGCATAAGTTGAATCAACCCAAGAAGACTTGGAGCAATTTGCCGAAGACCCAGCAGTATAATTTCATTGTACACTTTCTTTTCAGTACTTTCCTTTTCCTGTTATGCTACTGTTTAGGCATCTTTATTTCAGTTGTATTTTCCTTTCCATGTATTGTACAAAGAATGTTAATAAATAAAAAGTTGCAGTTCTTTTATATTCTTGTCTCTTGTGTATTACTTTATATTGCTTAGTTACGCTTAGCGTATGTACTTCTGAGTACATACGTAGCGGGCCTCGCCGCATCCACTTCGCCGTACACTGGGAAGCGGGGCGTGACAGTGTATATGTGTATGCATATGCATATGTTTGTGTATGCGTATGCATACACACAGACACATATACATACACGCGCGCGCACACACACTTACAAACAACGCCATACATTAATTCATCATCATTTTCTTCTACACTGAACTCTTGTCAAATCCAACACATATTTAAAAACTTTACAGTTTGGGCAAGGCACTCTTTCAGCTGCAGCTGCGCAGGGCGCCACTATTTTCGGTTGCGGCTACGGCTGCGGCTACGCAAGCTACTCATTCAGCCCCGACTCCAGCTACGCAGCCCACTCCTTCCGCTCCGCCGCCCACTCATTCGGCTCCGACTCCAGCTACGCAGCCTACTCATTCCGTTCCGTCGCCCACTCATTCGGCTCCGTCTCCAGCTTCGCAGCCTACTCTTACCTCTAACGATCCATTAGTCCAGATTTTGTCGACCCGAGGCTATACCGAGGAGCAGTTGCACCATATTTCCCAGATTATTGGCGATGGACCGAGCCAATAGCGTTCTGTTTATTGTTTTGGGATGTATGTACTTTATTTGATATTTATTGTGTATCTTGGACATCGGTTGGTGTATATGTTGGTCATGATTCAGATTTTGCAGTAGATTTTTGTATGTGTTTTTTATTTCATTATATATTATGCGTGAAATGCTATGATGAATATTTCTGTATGTGTGGGGGTGAGGGGAGAGGGGAGGGGGGCAATAAATGAGAGAAACATATTTTTAAAAAAATTGCCTCTACAATTTAACCCGTAGAGAAGAACTTTGGCCTCTACGGTTTTGACCATAAGGACAAAATGTCCGAAAAATCTGATATTTTGCCTCTACGGTTTAAACTGTAGGGGCTCGTATTTTCCTCTACAGTTTAGACCGTTAGGGAAACAAAATATATTTATTTATTTTTTAAAAAATCTTATTCTTGTCTCTACTGGGATCACTGTAACGGAAAATACTAACCCCTACGGTGTAAACTGTTTCCCCTATGCTTTGAGCCGCTACGGCCTAATTTTTTGTCCTTACGGTTCGCACCGAACGGACGGAGTTTTGTCCCTATGGTTTGAATCGCAGGGGCTTCCCCTCTTCATAGTAGCGTAAACCATGCCTACAAAAATTTTATACGTCAGGGGGATGGTGTCCTGACATATATCGAGGGACATTTGTATTGCTTTTTCGGATTGATTTCTTTTATATTGTTCATTGTTTGTTAAAGTACCCATTAATAGGATTTGGGGACTGCAATTATTTATTATCTTCCGACTCTTTTTATACTATTACAACATCCTATCTCAAGAGCAGAGATAAGAAAATACCAAACTCTTGGGCCTTATATTTTCTTATAATCTTTACCGTTGGATTTAATAACATGTAACAACATGGAAGAACAGTAACATGATTCCCAGATCCTACGAGTGAGCTTTTTTCTTTAAAGAATTGAACCTTACGTTTCCCATTTTTTAAACACACACTATCAGCGTCCTAAAATTAAAATAAATAAATAAACAGAGAAGAATTGCTATCGAAAGTATGACGAAACTTATTATGTGACCTAATGGTCATAATTGGTAATGACCATCAATCAACTTTAAATGTTGATTTTATTTTTCCTTCTAAGAATTAAAAATTAAAGTAAATTCAGAAAGAAAAAAAACTAATAAAATAATCACAGACTAAACTATCTAGTAGTCTATTTTATTGTTTCCTGATGCCTATGGACCCCAAATAATTATACATGGTCAACTGTGAGTTGCAATGGTGCCTTTCAATAATGCAATGGTGCCTTTCAATAATGCAATGGTGCCTTTCAATGGCAATCTCTGACACTCTACGGGTCTGGCTTCTTAATTGACCATCTCTGATATTTCTTGTTTTAATTCCTGTTGAAAAAATATTCAACAAATTTGGTTTTATTTGAAACGATGCCCAGTAAAGCTAGAACCGATTATCAAAATCCTTCCATGTTAACTTCCGTTAAACAAAACCATCATAGTCGTGAATTTATCCAACTGCTTCTGAGTTCTTAAACGGTTGATACATGAAAAGAAAATAAAAGCAATTTGAGTATGAAACGGTCTGAAAATATGAAAACTAAATGTCATGAGGTAATGGGTTTTAACTCTAGGGATAGGAGCTTTGGGTAAGTTGGATAAAACGGAAGGATAGCGTTCGTTGAAATAATCCAAATGATAAAGAATACTATACTTCCCTGTTTGATTGGACTCTTCAAATGATAATTATGTTCTAAGGTGTGTTGCCTTTACAGGAGTAGTATCTCTTTGAATTATAGTTGAATAAGAGAATAATTAAAGCATTGAGAGATTAATTTGAATGTGTAGGAGTCCAATTAAGGGAAGCAAAAATAATTCTCAATCTGAGAATATTATATCTTTCAAGAGCTGTTCTGTTCATGTACGCATCTTCAAATATCTCAGGATTTTGATCATAAAATTGTCTCATATGTACATATCATTAAAAAGAATTTCTATATCAAACAACATTATTATTTTGTTTTACTTCTTATCATCTAATTTATCTACTACTTCAACCCGAAGATACTCTTGTTCAAACCTAGATGTTTCTTGTTTGGAAAAAACGGAATAAATTCAGATCGAAATACTAATGTTTGATCTCGAGACCTTCTAAAACCTAGAGAGCTCTGGTCACTGTGACATGAGAATTAAAACTCTTGTGGTAAAAAATTTAAGCTAAATAATATATGATAAACAATGATAGCATAAGATTATAATTGGTTCCGGATCCATTCCCACTATAATCTTAACATTTTGTGCAGCTGTTGAGAATTTAAGAGACAATGTATGATACAATCCATCAAAAGGCACACGTTTTAAAAAATATTTTAAATATAGAATCGTTACGTTTGAGGCTCATAAAGCAAAATGTACACTAATGCCATAGAGTTCGCCAAAATAGACAATATTGGAAAATTGCTAATTAAATATCTATGTTTGTAAAGAATTAATTAACTATAAATTTATAAGCCACTTTGGCATTTGATAGAGGGTGGAATCTCCTTCAGATGTTACTTTCCGTTGATCTGCGGATGGCTGCGATGTGTGGCTGAAATTGGATCTGGAGGCTGTCGCTCCTAAAGCGTGTGGATCTCAATGGGTTGAGGTTGTGGTTGCCGAGTTACCTGCAAGGAAGTCCCGGGGTGGTTGTACCACCGAGGACCCTCCGACGATCAAGTTAGTCAAGAGATCCGAGTAGAGTAACGGCTTAGTGGGGAAGAATTGGCTTACCGTGACCGTCTGAAAGAGGGGTTTAAGTAGCGGTGGCAGCAGGTGCAGCAGGCGTGAGAATCACGCCGGCCGTTACGCTCCCGACGTCACGTCCGCGTGATGAGCGGGACCTCCCATTAATGGCGAGACAGGCTCGTTAATGGGGGATCGTGGTGGCGTGGAACGAAGGATGTGGCCGGCGGAGATCTCGCGCCTGGCGAGAATCGCGGGACGGCGGTTACGCCTGCAAGTGGTGCTGTTGGTCGGACGATGAGACCGAGAAAGATGACCTCGGCGGGAGAGCTCGCGGACGAGCGGGAGAGCCGAGATATTTAGTTTCTGTGGTAGCTCAGGAACGAGCTGTGAGGCCGAGGAGGCCCATCGTGCTGAGGCGAGCCAGCGTCTGCTCGGTAGGACGAGCATAGGGGTGGTTTGGTCGGCTGATGTAGGCCCTTTCTTGCATGCTCTTGGACACGTCTTCTGCCACGTGTCATGATCTGGGAGATCGCGGATATCGAGCATCATCATTAGCCCCCCACTCTCGTCCCGACCAGCTGACGGGTCGGGTCGAGAGTGGTCTGCTGGGTCACCCAAGGTGAGCACTCTTCCGAAGATATCGTCGGGCGTGTCCCCGGGCAATCCGTTGTCTTTTTCTGGGTGACGCAGGCGAATCAGGGCGAGAACTTCTGCATTAAAGAGGTTGTGCCGGTTCGTGCGTTCCGTCACTGAAGCGACGGTCCACGTGTCGAGCGTCGGTTGGGCGACGCGACGTGTTGCAGACCTGCGGCGTTTGATGGGATGCTGTCCAATGTGCGCGCGCCAGGTGGAGCGATCTGGGTCATCGTATGTGAGGGTTGTTTTTGGCGGGAGTCGACGGTCGCCGTTGGATGGGGGCGCCGGAGGCTATAGGTAGATGTGGGGCCCTCTTCAAGGCTTATCTCTCTTTATATTTTCCTCATCTTTCATCTCGTAAGCTCGGCGCTCTTATCTTAGGTCGGATCTTCTGCTTTCCCGAGGGCTTCTCAATCAGGTTAGATATCTTCTTTTTTCTTCTCCTTCTGAGTCGAGCCTCTTCTCCCTTTTGGCTGGATGGATAGTTCGATCCCAGACTTTTGGTGCCTTCGGCGCTCATTCCCGAAGGGGGGACGGCGGTCCGGCCTTGCCTCTGGCTAACTTGAGCCCCGCGCTGGATGTGCCCCGACGGCAGGGCCACCTGCCCAATCACGGGCTCTTGGTGATTGTTTCGGTGGTGGCCAGAGGCGTACACGTGTTCCCGACACTCAGACGAGGGATGCAGGAGAGAGCGAAGACGGGGTTCCTCTCAAGCGGAAGAGGACGGTCTCCCATGCACCGCCGGCGGACATTCCGGAGGGGACTTCCGTGCGGGAGGGGGACGTCCAGTTCGTGGTCCCGTCAGGGCTCTCCGTTGCCGCCAGTCTTCTTGCTGGTATGGAGGAGTCGGCCGGGGCCTGGATGCCGCGGGGGACCCTGAGGGCCCGAATGGCTGCTATCGCAGAGGACGCGGTTCAGGTATGCACTCCCTCATGTGTCGCTTCGGGCGACCTTTACTTAGTTCGGGCGTCCTCAGGTTTTTCTGCCATTTTTCGCCAGGTCCTTCAGCACTGCGCCCTTATCACTCGTATGGAAGCCGAGAGGGCTATTCGGGCTGCGGGGTCAGCAGAAGAGTTTTCTTCGGAGGTCGAAGGTCTGCGACTCGAGCTGCGTCTGGAGAGGGAGAGGTCGCTCGCCCTCAAAGCTCGATCAGAAGTTGCGGACCTCACCGTTTCGAAGTGCCAGGAGTCCTACCGCCGCCTAAGCGAGTCCCACCGAGTCATTGAGGCGAAGTTGACGGAACTGGCCGACCGCCTTACAGCCATGAAGAGGGCGAGGGATGCCAGCAGGCGGGATGCCGACGCGGCGCGTCAAGCGGCGGAGACCGCCGAAGCCCGGGCTAGGAGGGCGGTGACGGATTACAAAGAGTCGGACCAGTTTTATGTCGACCTCGGCGAAGCCTCTGCCATTGCATGGAACAAAGCTCTTGATGCCGTCAAGAAGCAGCTTCCGGAGTTCACCGACGGTGAGCTCCGTGCTCGGGTTCCACTCTCGGTGGTCCCGTCTCCGGCCGATAGTGATGAGGGGAATGAGGTCTAGGCGGGGCTTGTTGCCCGATCTTTTTGGTTTTTCCTCCTCTCTCTCTCTCTTGTAAGCCTCAGGGTAATTTGATAAGGCTGGGGAGCCCATAGTACCCTTGTAAAAGCTTTGACTTTTTGAATAAAAACTTTTTGTTTTTGCAGTAATGTTTGTGCTTGCGTTTCCTTTTGTTGGTAGACACTTGTATCTGCACAGTACTGCTTTATGGTTGGCGTGTTCCTCGTTTAGTGATTACTCGTCGACTTGACTCTGATCATTTGCCGAATGTGCGAGGACCGGTGGGAAGACGGTGTATCCATGGCCCCGAAGTCGAAGTGTAGATCGCTAAGACGTTGATAGATCAGATGCCACTTGTTAAGTTCACGTTCCTTAGTTGTTGGAGGGGCCGTAATTGGCCAACTGAGGATATTATCGAGCAGGGTAGCTGCACGGTGCCTCCTGGTGAGGGCTTTGATTTTCAGCGTGAGAGGGTCTATGAGAGGCCTACTGAGGATGGCCGAGCAGGGTAGCTGCTCGGTACCTCTTGGCGAGGGCTTTGATCCTCAGCGTGAGAGGGGCCGTGAGAGGCCTGCTGAGGATGGCCGAGCAGGGTAGCTGCTCGGTGCCTCCTGGCGAGGGCTTTGATCCTTAAGGATGCCTGAGCGGGGTTGCTGCCCGGTGCCTCATGGCGAGGGCTTTGATCCCTGGTGGTGTGCCAGGGATAACCGAGCATGGTTGTGCTAAGCGGTTGCCTCTTTCGAGAGCTTTTGGGTCCTTAAGGATGGCCGAGCAGGGTTGCTGCCTGGTGCCTCTTGGCGAGGGCTTTGATCCCTGGCGTCGTGGGGTAGGGAAGCTACCGGCCAGGGATAGCCGAGCAGGGTAGCTGCAGGGCTGCCTCTTTGTGAGGGCTTTGATCCCTGGCATCGTGGGGTAGGGAAGCTACCAGCCAGGGATATTCGAGCAAGGTAGCTGCTCGGCTGCCTCTAGGTGAGGACTTAGATCCTTAGCATCGTGGGTAGGGAAGCTACCGACCAGCGATAGCCGAGCAGAGTAGCTGCTCAGCGCCTCTTTCGCGGGCTTTGACCCTTAGCTGCTGGCAGGGCCGTAATTGGCCAACTAAGGATGGCCGAGCAGGGTAGCCGTTCGGCTGCCTCTAAGTGAGGGCTTAGACCACAAAGAGATAGAACTCTTCCTTTTTGCAATGCTCTAACGTTCTCTTCTTGTTATTCGGATGAAAAGGACTTCTTAGAAAAAATTTACATCGTCTTGGTGACAGGAGGGGTGTACACTCGTAGGTAGTGAGTTCACTGGTACAGCTTGAGCTTCTCGGCGTTGCAAGGCCGCGGAAACTTGCGCCCGTCCGCGTCCTGTAAACGGTAGGCTCCGCCGGGAAGTACCTCGGCGACGAGGAAAGGACCGTCCCATTTCGGAGAAAACTTATGCAGCCTGCCTTGATCGCCGAACTCGTTCCGCCGTAGGACCAGGTCTCCGGTCTTGAAGGAACGAGGCTTGACCCACGCGTTGTAGTATCGGGCAGTTTGCTGTTGATAGGCGGCAACCCTGATCTGTGCCCGGTCCCGTTTCTCCAGCAATATGTCCAGGTTGGTCCACAGTGCCGTGGTGTTCGCTTCTTCGTCGAAGTGTTAGACCCGGTGACTGGGTAGCCTGATCTCCATCGGGACCATCGCCTCGGTCCCGTAGCAGAGGCTGAAAGGGGTTTCCCCGGTGGGGGTCTTCTTCAACGTGCTCAGGGTTCATAAGACCCGGGGCAACTACTCGACCCAACTGCCTTGGCGTCCCTCCAAGCGGGTCCGGAGACCCCGGAGGACATCCCGGTTGGCGACTTCGGCCTGGCCGTTGCATTGGGGGTGTGCGACCGCGGCGAATTTCATGAGGATATAATATTCGCTGCAGAAATCTTTCACCTTCTCGTTCTCGAAGTTGGTCCCGTGGTCGATAATGATACACCTCGGGATGCCGAACCGGAATATCAGGTTATTCTGCAGGAACTTGATGGTCGTGGCAACGTCCGGTTTTCTGATGGGGACGGTCTCGATTCACTTCGTGAAGTAATCCACTTCGACGAGAACATATTTGTGACCACCCGTGCCGGTAGGGAACTAGCCTATCATGTCCAATCCCCACTGGGCAAACGTTCATGATGAGGTCAGCGCGGTTAGCTCGGTGGCCGGGGGGCGAGGTATACTTCCGTGGAGTTGGCAGCTTTTACATCTCCGGACGAGCTTCTGGGGGTCCTCATGAATAGTGGGCCAGTAATACCCCTGGAGCAATGCCTTCTGGATTAAGGTTCGGGCCCCTTGGTGTGCGCCGCCGACCCCTTCATGGATTTCACGGAGGACGTAGTCAGCTTCGTAGGGGTCGACGCACCAGAGCAGGGGCTGAGTGAAGGATTTATTGTAAAGGTTCCCATTGCTCCAGACGAAGTGACGGGCTTTGGCTCGGAGACGGCGGGCTGCTTCCCGATCTTCTGGAAGCGTGCCATCCCGTAGGAATTCCACGAGGGGCTTCCTCCAGTCTTGGTCACCCTCCTGCGCTGCATATACATGAAGTATCATCGCCCCGTCTTCCACGCTGGGCCGGGACAAGGTCTCGAAAAGGATAGATCGCTTGTTGTTGGCCAAGTAGGATGAAGCCAGTTTGCTCAAGGCGTCGGCTTGGGCGTTTAGCTGCCTGAGTATTTGCTCTACTTGGACCTCGTCGAAGTTCTTCCGAAGTTTTCTTACATCAGCCAGGTACTTTACCATTAGAGGTTCCCGGGCCTCGAAGTGACCGGTCACTTGGCCAACAACTAGGGCTGAGTCGCTGCGGATTCGAATTGTTTTCAGCCCCAACTCGGAGGCCATGCGCAGCCCGGCCAGCAGGGCCTCGTACTTTGCCGCGTTGTTTGAGGCTTTGAACCCGAGCTTTAGGGAGTACTCCATTTCTGCTTCGTTCGGGCCCCGAATGATGAGGCCGGTGCCACAGCCTTCCTCTGTTGAGGACCCGTCGACGTAAATGACCCACTCTGGGATCGAGTTGGGTTTCCCCACGATTGGGTGCTGAGCTGCGAGGGCTGGCGTGGGCTCCGGCCCCTTGCTAAGGATGGTGCATTCGACGATAAAATCGACCAAGGCTTGTGCTTTGATGGCCTGCCTTGGGCGGTATTTTATGTCGAACTGGGACAGCTCCCACCTCCATTTCTCTAATCAACCCGAGGATTCGGGTGAGGCAAGGATAGCCCCCAGTGGGCGCTCGGTGAGAACGAGGATAGTATGCGCCTGGAAGTAGTCTCGTAGCTTCCTTGAGGCTACAACGAGTGCCAAGACAATCTTCTCTATGGCTGGGTATCTCGTCTCTGCGTCTTTGAAGACGTGGCTCACGTAGTACACCGGTTTTTGTGCTCCATCGACCTCTCGTACGAGCACTGATCCTGCTGCTTGGTAGGATACCGCTAGGTACAGAGATAGTTCATCTCCCTCAACTGGTCGGGTGAGCAGCGGTGGCGCCGCAAGATGCCTTTTTAACTGGTCGAATGCGGTCTGGCATTCTTTTGACCACTCAAACCTGGGAAATTTCCTTAGAGCTTTGAAGAATGGGAGGCATTTTTCCCCAGACCTCGACATGAAGCGGCTCAGAGCGGCTACCCGTCCTGTCAGTCGCATGATCTCAATGTTGGTCTTGGGCGCGGTCATGTTGAGGATAGCGTCGATTTTTTCTGGGTTAGCCTCGATCCCGCGGTGGGAGACCATGAAACCGAGGAACTTTCCCCCGGTGACCCTGAATGCGCACTTGGCCGGGTTCAGCTTCATCTTGAACTTGCGGAGTATCTCGAAGGCCTCACCGAGGTCCTTGGCGTGGTCAGTCGACAAGACTGATTTGACTAGCATATCGTCGACCTAGAGCTCCATTTTCCTGCCAATCTGTGGCTTGAACATGCGGCTGACCAGCCGTTGGTACCTAGCCCCGGCATTTTTGAGTCCGAAGGGCATCACCTTGTAGCAGTATACCCCCGGTCCATCGTGAATACGGTGAGATCTTCGTCTTCCGGATTCATGCGGATCTGATTGTAACCGGAGAAGGCATCCATGAAGCTCAATAGCTCGTGGCCTGCCGTGCCGTCGACGAGTTGATCTATCCGAGGCAGGGGATAGTTGTCTTTGGGGCAGGCCTTGTTGAGGTCGGTGAAGTCGACACACATGCGCCACTTTCCGCTTGACTTCTTGACCAGGATAACGTTCGCTAGCCATTCTGAATAGGGCACATTCCGAATGAAGTTGGCGGCGAGGAGTCAATCTACCTCGTCCTCAATAGCCTTCTGTTTGGCCGAAGCGAAGCTTCGCTTCTTCTGTCTGACGGGTCGGGCCGTAGGATCTACTCCGAGCTTGTGGGATATAATTTTGGGGTCGATCCCCGGCATGTCAGCAGGTGCCCAGACAAACACGTCGGAGTTGTTTCTGAGGAAATGAACCAGGTCGTCTCGCTGAGGACTTGTCAGAAGCGACCCGATCTGAACGAGTCTTTCGTCCGTCCCCTTCTACAAGGGGGACCGCCGTCAGAGGCTCCACTAAGGTCCCTCGGATCTCTTTTTGCTCGTCACGAGTATCCAGGGAACCCCTGATGTCACCCCCGCTCTCGACATCGTCTGCTGGCTCCTCCGATGAAGATGTTGCGGTGAAACAAAACTTTGCAACTCGCTGGTCTCCGTAGACCCGACCTATCCCGCCCTGCTCGAGTGGGAACTTCATCGCCAGGTGATAGGTCGATATCTGGGCTCGGAGGGAGTTCAGCGTCGGGCGGCCGAGGAGGATGTTGTAGGCCGACGGGATTCTTGCTACGATGAATTCCACCGGCACTGTCCGCGTATGGCCGGCCTCTCCGACGTTGAACTGTAGAGTGATTACTCCTTCCGCCGGGATGGAGTAGTTAGTGAATCCTGAAAGGACGTGGGAGGTCGGCCTTAGGTCTGCAGTGGTGAGCCCCATGCGTAGAAAGCAGTCGTGGAAGAGGATGTCTACCGAGCTTCCCGAGTCGACCAGGATCTTATGCACCTCGTATTGATGGACCCGAGCCGTGATCACCAGGGGGTCATTATGGGGAAGGTATATGCCGTGAAAGTCCCCTTCGTCAAAAGTGATCGGCTCGATCTCCCTGACCTTCTTCCTTGGCCGGCCGTCGACCCCCGCGGCTGGCATGGGATGCCGAGTCTCGTAGGCACTCGATGTACCCCCCGCCGTCGCGACCATGATTTTGGACGAGCCTCGGCTCCTTTCGGTGGGGTCCCTTACGTTCCCTGGTGGGGCTGTTTTCGAGCTGCCGTGGGGAGTCTCGCGTGCGCGACCCCATCGAGGGAGGGGGTGCCGGTCGTGCCTGCGAACAGGCGAGCTGACTGTCACCGCCTCGAAGGGGACAGGGGTGCGACGAGACTCGGGGAGAAACTCTCTGGCGTAAGACCTCGGAGCCAAACTTAGTGGTGCCCACCGGGTTTTCGAGCACGTCGGCTCGAGAAAGCCGCGGTTGTCGGAAATGATGAGGCAGCGGTCGGCAGGGCTGACGTGGACGGAGCCCCGTCTTCCCCCGTAGGGGTCCTGTCCCCGAGGCGGGGGAGCGACGACATGGGAATTTTGCCCCGCCGTTTGGACGCGGACGAGCGCCTCCACGAAGGATGCGAGTCGGTCTATCCGGCCGGCGAAGGCGTTGTTGGCATTCGGCGGAGGAGGCTCGCCTGCGCCACCGTTGAAAGGGAGGCGGCTGTTGGCGCTTAGATCCTCTTGATGATCGCTCGCCATTGGAGTGAGATCGGGAGGCGAACTTTTGTTTTTTGTGGAATCTACATTCCCACAGACGGCGCCTGCTGATGGAGGGTGGAATCTCCTTCAGATGTTGCTTCTCGTTGATCTGCGGATGGCTGCGATGTGTGGCTGAGATTGGATCTGGAGGCTGTCGCTCCTGAAGCGTGTGGATCTCAATGGGTTGAGGTTGTGGTTGCCGAGTTACCTACAACGAAGTCCCGGGGTAGTTGTACCACCAAAGACCCTCCAACGATCAAGCTAGTCTAGAGATCCGAGTAGAGTAACGGCTTAGTGGAGTAGAATTGGCTTACCTTGACCGTCTGAAAGAGGGGTTTAAGTAGCGGTGGCAGCAGTTGCAGCAGACACGAGAATCACGCCGGTCGTTACGCTCCCGACGTCTTGCCCGCGTGATGAGCGGGACCTCCCATTAATAGCGAGATAGGCTCGTTAATGGGAGATCGTGGTGGCGTGGAACGTGTGATGTGGCCGGCGGAGATCTCGCGCATGACGAGATTCGCGGGACGGCAGTTACGCCTGCAAGTGGTGCTGTTGGTCGGACGATGAGACCGAGGAAGATGTCCTCGGCGGGAGAGCTCGCGGACGAGCGGGAGAGCCGAGGTATCTAGTTTTTGTGGCAGCTCGGGAACGAGCTGTGAGGCCGAGGAGGCCCATCGTGCTGGGGCTCAGAGGCGAGTCAGCGTCTGCTCGGTAGGATGAGCATAGGGATGGTTTGGTTAGCTGCTGTAGGCCCTTTCTTGCATGCTCTCGGACACGTCTTCTGCCACGTGTCATGATCTGGAAGATCGCCGATATCGAGCATCATCAGCATTATTAAAAGAGTAAACTAAAAAACAATTAATCACATACAAACATCATATTCAATTAGAGCAGGTGAAGTTTGACATGACTTGAACAAATGTGTCATCTTTTCTCGAGTCTTTTCGAGCGACTGTTTGGAATTTGCTTAAAACGACATCAGAACAAGATTCTAATGGTTTATTTTCAAGACTAGTAGGTAGTAAATTTCTTCACGCTAGAATTAACAAAGGAGACAAAACATTAGACTTTTTCAGATAAATTAGATTATAGTGACCAAAAAGTAAATCTAAAGTTTTGCAACTTTGACTATAGGTTTTATGATTTTCTTAAGCTTTTGTATGAATTAATCTGATTAAGGCATAGCGTATTATGCTGTGAAGCGGGATTTGAACATCAAACTTTTTGCATGATCAATTATTTCATCATTCTAATGATCCTTTTTATTTTGGGTGCAGAGCACTTGCTTTTATCTAATTTGACTCTAATTTTAATTTTACCGTTGATTTTGCTTTTTTGATAGGTGAACGGTACAGGAAACTATAGTTTATTTCCATGCCGAAAACCTATCGAAATAAACTTGTTTCATCGGGACATCCTAAGAACACACGGATAACATTTGTCGCAATACATAGTGTCGCAATAGTTTATTTCCACGGGAAATAGGCATCGCAATAAAAAAAACTTATTTCGACAGTATATGACCGTCGAAATAAATGTTATTTCGACAAATATACACCGTCACAATAAACAATATTTTACATATATAAAATGTTTTCTGAATATATTTAAAATAAATTAAAAACTATTTCGACGATCTCGACACGTCGAAATATAGATTATTTCGACGTGCCTGGCATGACGAAATAAGTTTAAATTAAAAAAAATTAAAACAGAACAGAAAATTGCACCTTAAAATAAATTAAAAACTATTTCGACATGCCTGATACGTCAAAATATAGATTATTTCGACGCGTGTGGCATATCGAAATAAGTTTAAATTAAAAAAAAAATTAAAACAGGACAGTAAATTTTAAATCCAATTACATCCAATCCATTACATTCAAATATCAATTACATTTAATCTATTTCATTCAAATATCGATTCCATTCAATTCAAATATCGATTTGAATGCAAAATTCATTCCATTCAAATATAAATTATCCAAATATGACTACGATAGATATTAAGCGTTCCATTCCAATCCTAACATCATAAATTTACAAAAACGGGAAAAGAAATCACAAGAGAGGACAAACACGGGAAGGAGCGTCGATCACGAAGGAGGCGCTCATGGATCTCCGGGTTAAAGCCTCTACGATTAAAAGTTTAAAATACATGATTTAGTATGGATATTTTATAGTAATTAAGTAAATGTGTATGTATGTGGGTGTTTGTGTGTGTGCACGCGTTTGTTTGTGTGTGTGTATGCTTGTGTGTGTTTGTATGTGATTTATGTGTCTGTGTGTATGCGATATGCTATTGTTATGTGCGCGCACGCGTGTTTATGTATACTTGTGAGTGTTTGTGTATGTATGGTTGTGTGTATATGTGTGTGTATGTGTGATATGTTTGAGTGTGTGCTTGTGTACGTAAGGGTTATCGAACTTATCAGAGGCACTGGCATTCCATCTTGGACGTACATGATGATAAGCTGGAGTCTTTGCTGGCGAGTCTAGCCAGCAAATTGGTTGGGAGCGGGAGCGGGGGCGGGCGCGCGGGTCGATTGGCGTGAGAAACCGCTGTATTTCGCTGTCCGACCCTAGGGAGATCCATGAAACACAAGGGTCCTAATCTTAAGGGTCCTGGTCTGTCGCGACGTCTCCAATGCCGAGTTTTCTGCCGGCTGAAACCCAGGAGGTGGATGTCCGGTCGGCTGGAATGGAGCGTGATACTGACGCGGAGAGATCTTGAAAGACATGCACTGCACTCTCCCATGACAATCCAGCCTATATGCCGTGAAATCCGTATCTACGATTAATGTTCTCTGCGGGTCATCAACCGGGTGTCCCTGCTCCGCCTCCATTGTCTAGATCAACCGATCTCTCTTAGCCACCATCGCTATCTGTTTGTAAAAGAAATGTATTACTATCGTTCTAAAAGCTACATAATAATTATTCTGAAAAAATTAAGAAGCAAGGCATAAGTGGAGTCTTCCATATATCTCATGTGCCTCAATCGATGCAGGCACGCCATCGTCCCGTACAATTGAGCCCGGTAGATTTCGATTCGATTTAGAGCCTCTCCAGCATGGCTTTCTTGCTTCATATTACATTTGGAAAGTTCATATATAAATTGCTAAGATATTTTTTAACGTATTAATATCAAATACGATACTTACGTATTCGACGGAAACCTGCTCTCCCTCTCCTATAAATATCGTGCAGCTGAGTGCGAGATGCTTTGCCTCGCTCGTTCTTCTTCTGCAGTCACGTCAAATATTATTTATTGCATTGCTACAAAATAGTAAAAATGTATTGTCAAAAACATACCCTAAACTCTCCGCACAAGTCCATGGCAGGGCTTGATGATCTAAATAGGCCTTGAAGCCCATTTAGGACCCGTTTAGTGCAATATGAAATGGAATATATTATTCTCCAACGTATTACATAACAGAGGCATGAAGTTTTATATTAAAATATTACCAATTAGTTGCAAACCTTTAATCGGAAAAGAATGTAAAACCGTTTTTATTATTATATCTATATGTAATATATATAACATACCAAACATTAGAATATATGTTATCAAATCTTGAAATCGATGGTTTGAATGTTCAAATCTTGAGCGATGTTATTATGAGACTCTTAACTCCGTCATCTAGCAACAATTTAGGTTTTCTTCAAATTTTAGAATTAGAAATGTTGTTCCGGCTTGAAATTCTAAATGCCTGTAACTAGAAATATTTTCCAGCATCAAATTAAGCTATCAGGCATTTCAGTATGCGCCGGATCAATCTGAATCCAGCTTAATCGTAAACAACTCATCCGGGGAAGTGCCGTTTTCAAGCTTACATAAGATCTTGTGCTTATGGCCTTTCCAATTCTTCGCTATATACTTGCAATTTTTTTCGTAAACTGCACATTCATCGCAAACTTTCTGGTCGTCCTCTACGCCAATCCACTGGAATTCGAACCTGGCCTGCGGGAAAATTCATCATCATATGGGTATTTTATAGTAATTTAGTAAATATGTATGTGTATATGTATGTGTGTGTATGCGATATGTGCGTATGGGTGCGTGTGTGCGCGGCTGTATGTGTGCGTATGCGATATGTGCGTATGTGTGTGTATATGTGTCCGTGTATGTGTGTATGAGATATGTGCGTATGTGTGTGTGTGTGTCTATGTATGTATTTGATATGTGCAAATGTGTGTATGTGTGTGTGTCTGTATGTGTGTATGTGATATACGCGTACGTGTGTGTACATGTGTGCATATATAAAAAAAAGTGCAGTATTGAATCGTATAAACAAATCTCACCATCATCTCCCATACAGCTACTTGTTTCCAACTTTTCGCTGTCCCAATCTAGGACCATCCACTCGTTGTCTTCGTCCTTCACCATATGAGGCATGTGGTCCTCGCTGTTCACAATCGACGACATCATTTTCTTGACGTCTTTGCAAGCTCATGTTACAGCGTTCCCTGTGAACGCGAGATATACAATCGGCTTGTTAGGGGCATGCGGCATCCTCCTCCAGATATCACTAGCCCATGTAGGTCCTCTCCCACTCCGTGTCCGTTTCTAAGAGGACTATCTTTCATCCCCGGTCGACCGATCAGAACCTAACATGTCTAAAACAACTTCACAGCATATAGTTTAGTATGTTAGATAACAAAATAGTAGTGAAAATTAATGCTGAAAAGAATATCATACAGAAACAATAAATAGTGGAAATAATATGCAAAAAAGTAGATGAAATGTAGGACATACTGTTAAATATTTTAAAGATGCAATAAATTGTAAGTTTCACATTACTTAAGTTTTGTGTATCATACAAGAGCGAGTTAACATATCAAGATATTTAAAATCTTAATTAGACTTCTAGTTCTCCGACTGCCGATAGCACATCAGAGACTATTTCCGACTCTATGTCCGTCCTTGATAAACTACTATTGAATTCGAGAGGAATATCATCATCTTATATAACCCGACAACCAATCTTGCTTACATCACTTTCACCCATATTGTAATAGTCTCGTGGATTCATCACAATAGCAACATCCCACTGGGCATCCTTAGGGTTTGCGACGTAAAAGTTTCGGCGGGCTTGGCTGGCAAGAATATAAGGCTCTGTGCTAAAAGAAAGTTTCGATGAATTGAGTAAAAGTATGCCACTTTAAAATTTGAACCTAGTATATTGATGATGGACATCGTACCACAGGCACTTGAACAGGACAACCATCTGTCCAAAATAACGCACCCGAACTATTTGTTTAAGCACCTCGCAATAGTCCAATTTTCCCGTGGTTGGATTTGAATCTCTAGACGATGAATATCCAGTAATGGTGGATGTGATAAAGACGCCGCGATTCAAAAAAAAATTATTTTTATCTCGTTTTCTGGTGTGAAATCTAAACCCGTTAACAACGTAACCGGAGAAGTACCCAGCTTGTTCATCTGGACCATACAATGCGCTTTTATATCTTCTGATACAGTTCTATCATTGGGATTTCTTTCAACCTATTAAGGTAAAATGAATTAAGTTGTGTGTGTTTATATCAACATGAGTTATAATTTGGTTTTTATAGTTACAACTTACAAGTTCTTTCTACCAAGCGGGAAAGTATTTATGTCGCTTCTTATCGATATCCCATTGTTGAGGTTGTTTAGTAGGTGGATGGTATTGAGTATTCCAAACACTGTATATATCGAAAATAAACATTTAATTTTGAATTGAAGATTTTCTATAATTATGTTAAATACTTACCCGATAAAACTATTCACATCTGAACAATCGAATGAAACATAACGGTAAATCATGCTGAGCTGCTCAGACATAATATGACCCGACTTCATTTTATCCAGTTTCTTTCCTTGGATCCGGAAGACGAATATTACGGGTCTATTGTCAACCATGTCCTCATTACGTCTCGGCCTATTAAATGCAGTCTCAACATCCTCTGCATATATATAACAGAATGTCATATATTCCTTCACAAGAAACCCTTCAGCGATCGACCCTTCAGACCGACTCCTGTTACGGATATACCATTTTATTTTGTACATGAACCTGACGGATGCAAACAAATTTAATTCGCTTTATTATAAATATTCTCTTTATTATGATCAGTAAAGAGTTATTAAGTTAGTTTCACCTCTTGAACGGATATATCCACTGATAATTCACGGGACCACCTTAACGTGCTTTTTGAGCAAGGTGAACCGTGAGATACAATATTACGGTGAAAGTAGAAGGTGGAAATGTAACAACCCTAAAATTTCTATACACTTTTATTGATCCAATGATAATAAAAGAGTGCATTTTTGTTCTGCTTTCAAGTTATAAGTTATTATTGATAACTTATAAACAAGAAACTCATTGTAGCTTATTGGTTAAGCCCTTATACTGCTGTCTTATAGCCTGCAAGTTTGAATCCTATCAGTCCCAATTATTTTTAAAAAATTTCTTTTTAATTTTTCGGAAACCCAAGAGTTGCAAGTGCATTACACGGAGAAATGAAGAGTTTCAAATAAAGTAAACAATATAAATGATACATAAATATCCATATGAATGCACTGCACGAACCCGAAGCAATTGCCTCTTTTTAGACCGCCTGAAAACCGCCACCGGCGGCCCGCTTAGCACCAAAATCGTCCATTCTTTATACATGCATCCCTTCAGCCTCTCACTACTCTTTTTTCCTATTTGATTTTCCTGCAATTATCCAGAGAACCCAAGACCCTTCATCTACCCCTTTATCCTCATTTTTAATACATTTTTATTATCTTTTTAATTTTCTCTACACCTATATTTTCCCCTATAAATACCTAGTCTTTCTTCTTAGTTCTTCTCTTAGATTATTCTGAAAATATCACTTAAAATTCTATCTCTCAAGACTCACTCTAGCATAGGAAGTCAAGCGCACAAGTCCAAACCAACTCCATCGCTCAAATTCGTTCCTCCGCACATTAGCTATCTAGAGTTCGTTCTTGTACACATAATCGGACCCAAGCTCAAGTCTCCATACACCGTAGGTCTCGGTTCCTCAACCGAGACTTTTTCTCATTTTTTTCTCACTTATACGAGTACAAGCGGAAATGGTAATTCCTCACATCCTCTTTTCTTTTTCCTCTTGTACACTCTCTTTATTTTTCCACGCCGCCGCTCTGCATCACTTGTAACTATGCTAACTCCTCCATCTACTTTTCTCTCTTTTTCTCCTCATACATCGACGCGAAAGATTACAGTATTATAAACAAAGTTTAAATTAAAAATATATATATTCATTATAATTCGACATGTTCATCATAAGTTTTCATGCCATGATATCAAGAAAATACAAATTTACAACTCTATCCACGTCTCACAATTTTAATATGATGTTTGTTATGTTAGATAACATGTAGATTACAAATAACAAATAAATACCATGAACTTTAAAAATACCTTTTACCGATAACTAGAATAGATATCTATAGAAATTCACGGGGTAACAAACTACCTCATCATATACACTGTGGTTTCATAGCACGGAGTTTTTAGATGTATGTTTAATTTAAAGAAGACGGTTTCCAATAAAATACCATTGTTTTTACAAATAAACGTTTTTAATCGATATTCTTAAGACCTTTGCAATTGCGCCTCTACAACCCTTTTAAGAGAACCCATTTACAGATGGTGCGGGTTATCGTACGTCTTAGGGATAGCAGAATGAGATACAGAACTCCTCACGGAGAATTCAGCCTTGAAAGTAAATAAAAATACGGTTTAATAAAATACGAATTTTAAAAACAAATTAAAATTTTGGAAAATTATATAAAATTATGAATCCATATTTTCAATGAAAACAAATTTTGAACAATATATTTTTAAATGAAAGATTAAAATTTTAATAAAATACCCTGAAGTTTCCAAAAGTGTAGTTTTCATAAAAATACCATAAACTTTTAAAAGGTAAGTTTTTATCATTAAAATACCACCTAAACTAAAATACATTTCTATAAAACTTTTAATATTCTAAATCAACCTTGAGGTTTATTTTTAAAAAATATTAAAATATTTTACATAAAACTCACTCGAGAAAAGCAAATAATGTAAATACATAATAAACAAACAAGAATAAATCTTTAAGAACTCTAGATTAATATAGGTTTAAGCAGCATCATTTCTCTTGAGCCTCAGGGAGCCGGAGAAAGTGAGTGGTTGCCTACTCATATTAGCCAACACTGCAAATTGACGGAGTTATTAATGGCAATCGTTTTGGAGAAAGACACAAATCCTGCCGTTCATGTGCAGCAGTTGTCCGATTATTCTTGAACTTAAAATCTTCAAAATTAAATCTAGTAATATGAAATGACTATAACTCAAATCCAAACTTGAACCTAAACTTGAATTTAAACTCGAACTCAAATTAGAAATTAAATATGAATATGAACTTGACACTTGAACTTAACATGAATATCTGAAACAAATGTGTACTCTTAAACTGATTTGACTTGAACCATGAATACAACTTGACATAAATACATGAACACTTGACACGAATACTTGATCTTGACATGAACTCAATTTTGCAACTTGATATATTCATGAATTTGAGCAAGACTGGTAACTTTAACTGTATTCTAGGATACACGGGGTGTTGAGGTAGTTCAAAGTGTGAATCCAACGGAATCTCAGGAGTCCCCCTAGATCATGAATTCATGTCTACTAACATAAGTAATCTATCATGAGGGCCCGTATTTTCTTGCTCCTAAATTATTGCATGTTTGTCACGACCCGGAAATGATACGTGATCGGCACTTAGATCACGTGAAGTTTATAGGACCCCACCGTAACCCAAGTAAGCCGAAACACAGAAATCTAAACCTTTTAAGGAAAAATAGTGGAGGTGAAGTTTTGAAATAAAACTATAATGAAATTAAGTTCTTTCTTTTTAAAGTATATATAAAGTTCGTTTGAAATGCAAGTGGATTATATACTATAATTTGAAAACATTTTCGTCAGTTAAAATTTGGACAGTATCTCCTTTATAAATTTAGATCAAAACCAGTATAATAACGGTAATAATATAGGCATCCCCAAGCGGGAGCTAGCTCTTCGCCAAACGGCGGAAACACAACCACACAATAAGAATATACGACGCCCAAGAAGAAGATCAATCACAGAAACGAAAGTAAAGAAAAACCAAAACATCATCAAGTCCTATATGAAGAATATATACAAGTCTTTGGTCTCTAAGTCTACCAAATATACATAGTCTGGTTGATAGAGCTTTTAAGTAGATACAATGAATAATAAATAGTGCACAAGCGGTGGTTATGATCCGAAGTGTAACCCATTTACCAAGCATACCACCCCAAAAGAAGCAATATGTCAGCAAGCCGCTACTGATCCAAGCGGTCGATCATGTAAGAAAACTATGGCACAATGGGGGTGAGTTGCCAGCTCGTAAGTAGAAGACATCATCAGGTAGAAATCGAATGTATAACGATCTCCTATGTCATACTGCAATATAATAATATCACATCGTGTAGTATCAAAGGTGATCATGTATACATATGTATATAAATATATAATATCATGCCTTTATCAAAATGTGAAACCATGTCATCTGTGTTATATATATATATATATATATATATATATATATATCATCCAACGTGTGTCTATCAACGACACATCAAATCATCATAAAATCCTGAGTGCCCAGCATCGATACTTGAAATCATCATAAAACCCGTGTCCAGTATTGACACGTAAATCCTCATATCTCAAGGGCCGTCTTATCGGATCGGTCCTCATATCTCAGACACCGTTTCATCAGATCGGTCCTCATATCCATCTGTCTCATATCATTCCGATCGGTATCCTTCGGATATCCGCCGAGTCCAATACTGTCACCGGTAGGTAGTGTTCTCCTATCAGGCTCAACGCCTTTCTATATGATCTTCTTGCCCCGGGGTACCGTACCGGGTCCACCATGTACCCGTAGAAGGTGATTCATCACTCCTCGAACCGGGTAGTATCATAGCTCAGAACCGAGAAATCTCATGGTGGACGTCGAAATATCATATCAAGAGAAACCACGTTTTTAAAACAATCATAAGTTTTTAAAATAATATCTGCGGTTTCTCAAATCCAGAAATCTCATGAAAACAGAATCTCATAACAGCATGGCAGTAATGAAATAATATGTACAGGCACAGAACAACACTGTAATGCACAGCAAGTGTATTCATATGAGCGTGTCGTGTAGCAAGGTAAAGAAAGTGCAATATCTACAATAATATGGGGTACTGTGTACTAATCAGTAACTAAAATGCTAAAAGATTATAAGGTGATACGGTGACATAGTGATTTCTAATGTGTACGTGGTATGGCAATTATCGATGATGTGTGTGTGAGCCGGCATGTTGGTGTGCGTGCAACATGTGCATCATCGGTAATAGTGTGTGTGTTCTAGTAAACGAAGTCACGTACAGATAGGGTATAAAGCGTAGTGTATGATTGAATGATGGATGTTGTGATCAAAATATTTTTACCGCAATCAAGAACGGCGTCGCTTGGTAGCTAGCCAGTGAGTACGGGTCAGTCCACAGGGATGCTGTGTATTTCCTAATTGTTCTAACGAGTTAATTCCAAACGGTGTTGGGATAATTATCTCTAAAAACTAAGTTGATTTAGACTAGGATTTAAAATCTTGCTAGGGTTAGGTTTAGGTTAAGTTTGGAAAATTAAGATTTCCCACCGCTTTCAATGCCCTAATTTAGATCTCTTTAGGTGTTATGGTAATAATTAATAAAGGGGATTAGGACGATCGGGAAGAAACGACGTTTCTTCCTGTAGGTCCTTGTCCATCCTTTCTTAATTCTTACCCTAACCTCCATGTAAAACATGCACAACCGGTCTTTTATACTACGGTATCACCGTTACCTCGTGGATAAGGTGCCGTAGGGAGCGGTATGTGTATGTATGCATGGAGTCCTATTAATTAATATATGATGGGAAAGAAAGGGGTGAGAGATTTGCATCTCTCAAACCTTCTCTATTCCTAACCCTAACAAGTGAGGAACTACTCACTCATTAGGAGATTGATAAAAGACATGTTTTTATTTGAGTTTTCGATTTAAAAAGACTAACTATCTAAACTACGGCAGATTAATAAAAAGTTATAATCTAATTTAAACTAGGGCAGATAATAAATTTAAACTAGGGCAGAAATAAAAATTAAGAACTAAGGCAATAAAAAGAATCTACTTACTTTATTGATACTCTCAAAACATTACAAAAGATTTCTGAATTTTTTATCAATGAAAAGAGGCATACCTCAAAGAGAGGTTTAGGGCTTCTATTTATAGATTATAGAAACCCTAGGGTTACAATCGATTCACATCTGCATTTACAATTTTACCCCTAAAGAAGACTAGTCAACGCACCGCCACGCCGCCACAGAAATTTCCACCGACCCGGGCTCAACACGGCTGCGGAACCGCGGCCAAGTGCCAAGTTTGGCCGCGGATCCGCGGCCAAAAAGGAGGCTTGTTGTCTGCTTTTTGCTGTGCTGCTTCTGGTTGCATTTGTCTTCCTGTTTCTTCAGTTGGTTCTTCAGAATGTCTTCTAGTTTTCTTTCAGTTTTTCACAGTGCATAATGTCGTGGACTTTTACCGTTTGCTTCGTGTCGAAGTCTTGAACCTTGCGCTGCCTTTGTGCTTTGTGAACTTGTTCATTGATCTTCATTGTCCCTTAAAATGTAGGCATGATCAAGATTCCACCATTTTATCGGTCGTAGTCTCACTTTTGTATCATCTTTTTATCAATTTCACTGTTTTTGTTCCGAGAACCTGTAACCTGCAACTATGTAGCAGAAATGGATCAAAAGCACCTGTTTATTTGTAAAATGAATAAGAATGGGGGCTATAAGAATGCAAAATTATGGTATGAACAAATACCCCCAAACTTATCTTTTGCTCGTCCTCGTGCAAACCTAATTTTATTTTTGAAAAAGACCTAGCCTCACTTTCGCAGGGAAACGCGATTGCACTGAGCTCGTGCAACAAGCCGTTAAATCTCTAGGTGTCCCTAGTAGGAGGAGTGTTGTCTCCTGAGGGTTTTCAGCGGATACTACCCACAAAATCCTATCAATTTGGCTTATCGACTTTTATTCTCCAATTAGGTTTTCTAACAAGAACTCTATTATCTTCGACTCAGAAATTATCCATCCGTATTTTTCACGCTTCCTTATTATTTAACTTAAGATTATATATGTTCTGTAGACTTACTTAGTTTTTAGTATCTTTTAAGTTTTCCTTCTTGGATTCTATCTCGACTTAGGAATTTTTATCATCTCTATTAAAGATATAAGTTCTATTCTTCATTCTTATCTCTGATCTAAACCCCAATCACATACCCCTACGTGTGTGTATATATCACCCCTACACTTAGAAATTCAAATCAAGCTATCATACTCTTGTCCGTCGTCCAAAGCACTTCTTAATTGGTGAATTTTTAGATGAAATTTGATCACACATCTTTCATGCGACCGTTAATATTTTTGAGGTACCAACGACCGATTACAAAATGTTCTTGCACATTAATGCGTAATTCCTAGTCTTGTAACACCTAAGGCTTTAGCAGTGACTTCCAAACCAGTTGGTCTAAGGCACTAGGTGATGAAACACCCTCGCTAAATATTTTTTTTTAAATTTTTGCAGCCTTCAGTAATTACAAAAACCAGTGTTCATTTTTTTCTTTATTCACACTTGTATTTTTTTTATTTTTCTTCGTACTAAGGACTTTAGACAAGAGCATTTCAAGGTCTCTTCTACTATTCCAAGTTTCAAGGTTCGTGTTTGTGCAATTTGTAGGGTATATATTTTAAGAATTTAGACTTAAACATAGAAATTATTTTTCAAACTTATACTTTAATAAAAATATCAATACTTTTCCCTTGTTTTAACTTAGCCCAAGAAGTCAACTCGAAATTTGCCTATTTCTAATTAAACTACAAAGACATATACTTTTCTACCGTTAAATTTTAAGAATGGTTATTTTTAGGGTTTTTAATTTACTAAGTCTAAGGTCTAGTTGTTCCTAGCTAGTTAACCTATTTGTCAAACTCAAGTCAATTAAGGCCAAAATTGAAAGTTTTAATTTTTATATTTTTTTCAAATTTTTTAATTTTTATTTGATTTTTATTTTTCTATTTTTTTTTATTTTCAAATTTTTCAATTTTTATGATTTTTATATAAGGATGCAATGCAGAATTTAAACATGCAAAAGAAAAAGAAAAAATATGTACAAATTTTTTTTAAAAAAATTATGCAATGCAAAAGATAACTATATACAACCACCAACTCCCCCAAACTTAACCAAAGCAGCTCCCTCACTGCTTGGCCCCACGCCGCGCTCGCGAGCGTGAACGTGAACGCTCCTCCCTAGCCAGCAGGGTTTGAATCCCCCGCTCTACCTCCGTCAACCGACGGTCGTGCTCCCTCGCTGTCACCCTAAATCGCTCCCTCAACTCCTCTATGCCCCTCACAGCTCTCCGCATCAATTATGCGTGTTCTAGGGGGGTCATTTCTCCTTCGCTCGCGGCCGAGCTAGAGCTAGGTGTTCGGGCGAATACACTCTCCGCCGTTTCGGTTCTAGACCACACATCTGTTAATCGAGAATAGGACGTAGTAACGCCCTCAATAAGAGGTCTGACCGGAATGCCTCCATGCATATAAAATTCGAACTCCTCCACGGGGAGAAAATATCGACATAATTGGGTAACCAGCAAGGGACAAGGGTAATTTGCGGCTCGTTTTCCCGCACCTAAAGAGTTTAGCAATACTGTGCACATGTCAAAACGGGGGTTCTTAGTCATAAGAGTATGCACAATATGCAAGGAGGGTGTAAAAAAATGTTGTGTTATGGGAGCTATCGAAAATATTATTTTGTGCCCACCGGCACACAGTCAAAACATTCGCGAAAAGGATTCTCGCTTGGATACCCTTTCGCGACTCCCTCAAGCAATCGTTTCCCATTAAGGGCATGTAATCCCCGAATTGCAAGGGTTGGTCATGGGCAGGTATGCGAGGGATTAGTGTGACTTCGTGTATGATATCCCTATCAATGATAATTTCTCGCTCACCCCATTGCAATTTAATAAACCCAAATTGGTTGAGGCACCCATTATCCATACACTCGTAAAAACGAGTGACTAAATCCAGCAATGCATACGCATTAGGGTGATTATAAATCAGAAAGTTCCAACCCCTACGCACGATTTCATTTGCAAAATAACTACCGTATAGTTCGTGTGAAAAAACTTGCGAAAAATCGCGTTCTAGCTGCATGCTATGTGCCATGGGTGTGTTATACAGATCTAGAAATTATAAAAACAGAGAGGGTTCGAAAGATTGTACCTCCCCTGAAAATTTCAGGGGGCGTAGACATCAGGAGGCGGCGGAATCGCGGTCGGAGGCTTGGTCGAGCGGCGGTTCCGCGGCGGGTAGGTGGCGGCGCTCCGAGATCTCTCTGCAGAAAAATTCTGGCGGCGGCTAGGGTTTTTCAGAGATGTAAAAATTAGGGTTAGTGAAAACAGGGGGGGTCGGGATCCTTAAATAGGGTGAAATGATGGATATTTGCAAATAAACCCCTCCAAAAAGAGGAATTTATTTGCAAATAAAAATTTTATTTTATTTATTTATTCTGTAAATTTACAAAAATGCCCAAATTTTTTTTGTTCAAATTTTTTTAATTTTTTATGCTATTTTGTATTTATATATTTACAAATGATACATACCCCCAAACTTGTGTGAAATAAAGTGTTGGCAAGATGAACAAAAATTTGGGGGCAAAATGGAGGAATATCAATCAGTGTAAATCGGCTCCTGCAAAAACAGGAGCTCCTCCGACGGGTCCGCTGTGAGGAACGGTTTGAGTCGATGTCCGTTCACTTTAAACAAAGTACCGTCCTCCGGGTTTTCTAAGTCCACCGCACCGTGCGGATATACGGTACGTACCAAAAACGGCCCTTTCCACCTAGATTTGAGCTTGCCGGGGTGGAAGTGTAACTGAGTGTCATAAAGCAAAACCTGTTGACCAGGTTTAAATGTTTTGCGCATAAGGTGTTTGTCATGGAACACCTTAGTTCGGTTATTAACAATGACAGTATTATCATAAGCCTCATCCCGCAGCTCTTCTAGTTTATTTAATTGCAGCTTTTGATTGTTGCCCGCATCCCCCATCGATAAGTTCAACTCCTTAATTGCCCAAAATGCCTTGTGCTCAATCTCAACTGGGAGGTGGCAAGCCTTCCCATAAACAAGCCGGTATAGAGACATACCAAGATCGGTCTTGTAAGCAGTACGGAAAGCTCATAGTGCATCGATCAGTTTGTGTGACCAATCTTTACGGTTTTTAGAAACCGTCTTCTCCAAGATTTGTTTAATTTGCCGATTCGAAATCTCGGCTTGCCCACATGTTTGGGGATGGTATGGTGTTGACAATTTGTGAGTAATGGAATATTTGCGCATTAAGGACTCAAAAGTCCTATTGCAGAAGTGAGATCCATTATCACTTATAATTGCTCGAGGGTGCCCAAACAGAGAAAAGATGTTTTCTTTAAGAAATCGAACGACAACCTTGTTGTCATTCGTTCGGCTAGGCACAGCTTCGACCCATTTTGATACATAGTCAACAGCCAAAAGAATATACACATTCCCAAAGGAATTGGGAAATGGTCCCATGAAGTCTATTCCCCAAACATCAAAAATATCCACAACCAAAATTGGTTGGAGCGGCATTTCGTTTCTCCGCGATATCTGGCCCAAGTGTTGGCGCCGGGAGTATGTCTTGCAGTATTCATATGCATCTTTAAAGAGACGTGGCCAGTAGACACCACACTGCAAGATTTTCTCGGCTGTCTTCTTTGGGCCAAAGTGCCCGCCACACGCTTGATCGTGGCAAAAAGACAGCACACTCTTAACCTCATTTTCAGGTACACACCGACGAATGATTTGGTCAGAACAATATTTAAAGAGATACGGCTCATCCCAGTAAAAGTGTTTTACTTGGGACAAGAATCGGAGTTTATCCTGTTTCGACCAATCTTTAGGTATCAAGCCGGTGGCCAAGTAGTTTACTATATCAGCGAACCAAGGTTCGCATGACACGGTTAAGAGTTGCTCATCGAGAAAAACATCTTTAATTCGAATTTCAAGTGTAGGCGAAGAAGGAAGTCGTGAAAGGTGATCGGCCACTACATTTTCACATCCTCTTTTGTCCCTTATGACAAGGTCAAATTCTTGTAGCAAGAGGATCCAACGTATTAACCGCGATTTAGCATCCTTCTTCGCAAAAAGGTGGCGAAGAGCTGAATGGTCCGTGTACACAATCACTGGAGAGCCGATTAAATAAGGCCGGAATTTTTCAAGTGCAAACACAACGGCTAAAAATTCTTTTTCTGTTGTTGTGCAGTTCAGTTGGGCCTCATTTAATGTTCGGCTAGCGTAATAAATTACGTGCGGCATCTTATTAATGTGCTGTCCAAGAACAGCACCAATGGCAAAATCGGATGCATCGTACATAATTTCGAATGGATGCGTCCAGTCGGGAGATGAAAGAATGGGCGCAGAAATGAGTGGGTGTTTCAATGATTCAAACGCTTCCATGCAAGTTGAGTCAAAATCAAATATTGTGTCCTTGGCCAATAAGAGAGTCAAGGGTCTAGCTATCTTA
Source organism: Agapanthus africanus (assembly GCA_030015575.1). Classification (NCBI taxonomy): domain Eukaryota; kingdom Viridiplantae; phylum Streptophyta; class Magnoliopsida; order Asparagales; family Amaryllidaceae; genus Agapanthus; species Agapanthus africanus. Next base: position 469,254,880 of record JASDDO010000016.1, on the reverse strand, counting down.
CTAAAATCCTTGATGAACCGTCTATAAAAACCGGCATGGCCAAGAAAGGCTCGGATGTCTTTGACGCATTTAGGAGGAGGAAGATTGGAGATGACTTCAATTTTGGTTTTATCAACCTTTATGACATTTTATAAGATGACGTGTCCTAAGACAATGCCTTCTCGCACCATAAAGTGGCACTTCTCCCAATTTAAGGTGAGGTTCTTATCCCTACAGCAGGTAAGAACTGCGTCAAGGTGTAGCAAACACTCGTCGAAGGAGTCACCGAAAATGGAGAAATCATCCATAAAGATCGCTAAAAATTTCTCCACCATGTCAGAAAAGATCCCCATCATACACCGCTGAAATGTAGCGGGTGCATTGCATAACCCGAAGGGCATGCGACGGTAAGCGAAAGTACCGAAAGGACAAGTAAATGTGGTCTTGTCTTGATCCTTTTCGGCGATGGGGACTTGATTATAGCCGGAATAGCCATCCAAAAAGCAGTAGAACTCGTTCCCAGCCAATCGTTCTAGCATTTGGTTAATGAAAGGTAAAGGAAAGTGGTCTTTTCTTATTGCGGCATTGAGTTTTCTATAGTCGATGTAAACACGCCACCCAGTTTGGGTGCGAGTAGGTATTAACTCATTTGCCTCATTGGTTATGATCGTAATGCCCGATTTCTTTGGGACAACATGAATGGGGCTAACCCACTAGCTTTTCGAGATAGGATAAATGATACCACTATCAAGACATTTTACAATCTCCTTCTTGACAGCCTCCTTCATTATGGGGTTGAGGCATCTTTGTGGATCCCTTACTGGCTTGGCATCATCCATCATGTGTATATGATGTTCAACTATGAGGGGACTAATCCCCTTGATGTCCGCCATAGTCCAGCCAAAAGCCTGCCGGTTATTCTGTAAGACCATTAAAAGGGCTTTCTCTTGCTCGAGAGCTAGAGAGGCCGATATGATAACGGGAAGGGTCTCATTCTCACCTAGGTAAGCATATTTAAGGTGAGACGGTAAAAGCTTTAGTTCGAGTTTCGGAGGTGAAACAATTGAAGGTAACATTGGTGAAACAGTTTCAAACTCGAAGGATTCCATCAACGGTTCAAATCGAGTGTACGCAACCGAGTCGGATGGTTCAACTAACTCATCCGAAAAATCAAAAGACTCAAATTCGGGTGGTGAGTCTTCAAAATCTTCCAAAAAGGTGAAACACTCATAATCGTTTTCCGGCGTGAAAGCTGTGTCAGATTCTAGGAGGAACGCACTAGAGGCGTCAACACTGCTGTGATCGAACAGAAATTTTTCGATCTCACAGTCCTCCTGTGTGATCTCATGGATCGAGCAAACATCAAGTATACTAGCATTAGGCTCGAAGGGCTGATTCCCCAACTTAAAAATGTTGAGTTCAATGTCATATTTCCAAAAGATAGATTCATTGAACCATTACGACAATTGATCACCGCATTGGAAGTCGCAAGGAATGGTCGACCAAGTATCACCGGAATTTGACTCCAGGGGTTAGCTACAGGTTGTGTATCCATGACAATGAAGTCAACGGGGAAAATGAAGTCCCCTACTTTAATTAACACATTCTCTAACTCACCCCTAGGATGGGTGATGGATCGGTCGGCCATTTTGAGAGTACAATGAGTGGGTTTAAGCTCTCCAACGCCTAATTGTTCGTACACTGAATAGGGTAGAAAATTGACACTAGCACCAAGATCTAATAGTGCTCGATTGATGTTCTTGTCCACAATTGTTATCGAAATAGTAGGACAGCCGGGGTCCTTATGTTTTTGGGGTAAAGATTGGACAAGAGCATCACTAACAGCACTAGCCACGAAAACTTTCTTTGGTACTTCCTCTTCTTGGTGCATAAGTCCTTTAAGATTTTCACGTATGAAGGGACTTGTTGGATTGCATCCAAGAGAGATATGTTTATGCTAACCTGTTTGAACATTTCTACAATCTTCTCCATTTGTGGAGTTGGTTTATTGGATCTCAACCTGTTTGGAAAAGGAACGTTTTGAAAATTTGTTGAGTGCAATTTCTGTGGAGTAGATTGCTGAGTTGGAGCGGATCCCAGTGTTGGTGTGTTCGTGATGTGAGAAGTGGGTCCGTTCGAAGTAGAAGAAGTAGAGCCTTGTGAAGGATGAAGAATAGACTCTAATGAAGAAGATGATGAAGAAGAAGAAGATGAAGATGAAGAAGAACCACCGGCAGGGGTGTCATTATTAATACCCACGTTATTGTGCAATACTTTTCCAGATCTCAACGTGGTCACAACATTCACATTATGATTTTGCTGTTCATATGCAACATGTGCATTGTGTGCATGACCGGGATTTGGCAATGGTTGAGAGGAAGCTTTCCCTTTTCTCGCTCGCTCAACGCAGCGTTTAGTTGTGCAATTTGTGCCTTAATAGATTTGATGCTTTGATCGTGTGAAGCACTGTTTTGCACCAAAGATTGAATGGAAGTTTCCAACCTTGCTGCGGATTGTGTAGATTGCTTTAGAAACACATCTAGACTTCTTTCTAGCGAAGTAACCTTATCATTATTTGGTTGAACAAAATTGTTTTGAGGGTAAGAGTTGTTAGGCACAAAATTGTTCATTTGATTTGGGTAAGGTTGTGGTTGGAAAGGTTGCTGGTATTGATTTTGTGGAGGTGCTTGTTGTTGTGGAGGAGGAGGCCTTTGAAAGTTGTTGTTTCCTTAGAATTGTTGATTTTGATTCCAAGCAAAATTTGGATGACTCCTCCAACCCGGATTATAGGTCGAAGAGTATGGATCGTTTCTTTGTCGTTACTGAAAGGCAGTATTGACTTGATCTTGTCCTTGAACAGGTGGATTGTAAGGACACTCTTCGATAAGATGTGATGGATCCGAACAACAAGCACAAACAGTTCGTAGGGGTAAAGCAGGGGCAGGAGAAGGCGATGAGATTTTGGTCTCAATTGCTTTTAGCTTTTTCGTAAGTTCGGCCATCTCGGCCTTCATTGCAATCGACATATCTAGTTGATGTATGCCTGCCCTAGACTGACCAATAGAAGAAGATGAGGTGGTCTTGGTGCTTTCCACTGAAGTGTTTGTTCAGCAAGATCCTCGAGAAACTGCCAAGCTTCCTCGCTTGATTTGGTTAGAAAGTGACCTTGACAAATGGTTTCCAACAACTGCTTAGTTGCTGGGTTCAATCCCTCGTATAAAGTTTGGCAAAGTTGCCAATTTTCGATACCATGGTGAGGGCATTGAACAAATTGGTCTTTAAATCTTTCAAAACACTTCCAAAAGGGTTCGGAAGGAAGCTGGGAAAATTGAATAATCTCATTGCGAATTCTCGCAGTCTTGTGATGTGGATAAAACTTTTTAAGAAAAGTTTTAACAAACTCTTCCCAATTTTTAATTAAGTGCGATACTGTGCTGTATAACCATTTCTCGGCTAAGTTACATAAGGTGAAAGGAATGACCCTTAGCCTTATAGCATCATCTGAAAGTTGGGTTGTCTTCATCATTGCGCAAACGTTTTGGAATTTGTTTATGAAGATATAGGCATCTTCAGATTCCAGCCCGTGAAATTTTGGCAACATGTTGATGAAGTGGGGTTTGATCTCAAAATTGTCCCCATTTGCCGGTGGGAGTGAAAGACAAGTAGGTAAGACGGTGCGAATAGGGTAGAAAAGATCCTGGAGCGCGATTCGTTGGGGCGCTTCAACAGGCGGGTGTTGTGGGTTATTCTCACCTAGAGGAGGTAGAATCAATCCCGTGGGTAAGGTGTTGTTAGGATTAAATCCCGACATCTCCTTAGAAGACGAAGAATGTGAAGGTGAAGGTAAGGAAGTGGAAGGAATTTCGACTTCGGAGTCGAAAGCGTCGTCGGTCGGTACCAACGAGACACGGACTAATCGGGCGCTAGTGTCCCTAGTCCAACCGGACATACACTAAAGAGGCAGTGTAGTCAAAAAGGTGAAAAACAGAATGTGGGGGTAAGAAAACGTTAATGGAAAGAAAATGGGTGTAAGTGGGGTGCACGGATTTCTTAGCGACAATTTTTTTTCCTTTTTCCTTTTTTGTGTTTTTTTTATGTGGAGCTTTTTGCAAAAAAATATTTTCGATAAAAGGCTTAGACACACGTTTAATCAATCACAAATGCACAATCAAGCTTAGATCTAGGGTCACCTAGGTCAGTTAGACAGCTCCTAACTGTTCCAAAGGGCAAGAAGTAGGACCTCAAACCGCCTCTTCACCGCCAATTGTGGCCAGGTAAGCACAAGTAGAGAAAGGAGGGATCCGCTCACGAATCACCGTGAGACGGACCTTTTAAATTTACCTTTCACTACCTGTCTAGCCTAGGCACCACAAAGTCAGGTTAAGATCAACGGTCGATGCCTACAACTAGTCCTTTGTCCTATTGAGCGCGAAGTCCTTAGGGTTGAGTCTAATCTTTTTTAATTACTTGATGGTCAATGCAATATGCCTTATATGATTTTTGGCGTCCTGAGAAGGGTGATGAAATCCCCACCCAATCTGGACCGGTGTTCAAGCCCCTTAAAGTCAATTTAAATATGCAAAGCAGTAAACACAATCACTTGCAAAAAAAATATATTTTAGCGCGGCGCAAAGAATCCTGCACAAGATCAATTATTGGAGAAGGGGAGAAATTGTTGGCGCAAAGAATCCTGCAGGAAATTTTTTTACAGAGGAGATATCACGGGGTTCAGAGAAGGAGAAAGGAAGCTTACAACGCTTTGGCAGATGATGACGTCACCCACTGACCGCGGATCAGCGACCAAACCGTGCTTCCCGCCGCGGTTCCGCGGTGCTCTCTGCGGATCGGTTCCGGAAAATTCTTCTGCTCCTCTATTCTTATTTTCCTCTGTTGTTCAGATCTGCCGTTTTCTGTTTTGGTCTCTGGATTTTTCCAGATCCGAACTCGTTCGTCGATCCTGCAAAATTCACACGAAACACCCTTCAAACAATAAAAAGATGATAAATTTTTTATATTTTTAGTTTTTCAGTTTTTTATGAGTTTTATGATTTTATATTAACCCGAAATTGCAAAAAGATAATACTACGTCATCCCCGGCAACGGCGCCATTTGATTGAATGATGGATGTTGTGATCAAAATATTTTTACCGCAATCAAGAACGACGTCGCTTGGTAACTAGCCGGTGAGTACGGGTCGGTCCACAGGGATGTTGTGTATTTCCTAATTGTTCTAACGAGTTAATTCCAAACGGTGTTGGGATAATTATCTCTAAAAACTAAGTTGATTTAGACTAGGATTTAAAATCTTGCTAGGGTTAGGTTTAGGTTAAGTTTTGAAAATTAAGATTTCCCACCGCTTTCAATGCCCTAATTTAGATCTCTTTAGGTGTTATGGTAATAATTAATAAAGGGGATTAGGACGATCGGGAAGAAACGATATTTCTTCCTCTAGGTCCTTGTCCGTCATTTCTTAATTCTTACCCTAACCTGCATGGAAAACATGCACAACCGGTCTTTTATACTACGGTATCACCGTTACCTCATGGGTAGGATGCCGTAGGGAGCGGTATGTGTATGTATGCATGGAGTCATATTAATTAATATATGATGTGCAAGAAAGGGGTGAGAGATTTGCATCTCTCAAACCTTCCCTATTCCTAACCCTAACAAGTGAGGAACTACTCACTCATTAGGGGATTGATAAAAGACATGTTTTTATTTGAGTTTTCAATTTAAAAAGACTAACTATCTAAACTACGGCAGATTAATAAAAAATTCTAATCTAATTTAAATTAGGGCAAATAATAAATTTAAATTAGGGCAGAAATAAAAATTAAGAACTAGGGCAATAAAAAGAATCTACTTACTTTATTAATGCTCTCAAAACATTACAAAAGATTTCTGAATTTTTGATCAATGAAAAGAGGCATACCTCAAAGAGAGGTTTAGGGCTTCTATTTATAGATCATAGAAACCCTAGGGTTACAATCGATTCACATCTGCCTTTACAATTTTACCCCTAAAGAAGACTAGTCAACGCACCGCCACGCTGCCACAGAAATTTCCACTGACCCGGGCTCAACACGGCCGCGGAACCGCAGCCAAGTGCCAAGTTTGGCCGCGGATCCACGGCCAAAAAGGAGGCTTGTTGTCTGCTTTTTGCTGTGCTGCTTCTGGTTGCATTTGTCTTCCTGTTTCTTCAGTTGGTTCTTCAGAATGTCTTCTATTTTTCTTCCAGTTTTTCACAGTGCATAATGTCGTGGACTTTTACCGTTTGCTTCGTGTCGAAGTCTTGAACCTTGCGCTGCCTTTGTGCTTTGTGAACTTATTCATTGATCTTCATTGTCCCTCAAAATGTAGGCATGATCAAGATTCCACCATTTTATCGGTCGTAGTCTCACTTTTGTATCATCTTTTCATCAATTTCACTGTTTTTGTTCCGAGAACCTGTAACCTGCAACTATGTAGCAGACATGGATCAAAAGCACCTGTTTATTTGTAAAATGAATAAGAAAGGGGGCTATAAGAATGCAAAATTATGGTATGAACAGTGTATATATCGTAATTGAAAATAATGCGAGCGTATGCAGAAATAAGAAATCGTAACACGAGTCTAAACGGAATATGAAAATCGTAACGTGGGCAAGTATAAAAAGATACGCAACTAAGTATGAGCCATACAGATATAGTTGAAAATAGTACGAATCGTTGTTTTTAGAAAATAGGGGCTGCGATATTTTTGAAAAAGACACCATTTGGAAAGTCGTAGCGTCCCTTTAAGTTATCATTCAAAAGTGCGTAACGATTCGTTAGTTTTGAAAATAGGTATGGCTCTAAACATATCATAATATATACTATGTGAATTTAAACAAGTTTTTCTCGAGTCGATATATAAGTGTGCGATCCATCCTTATCATATCACGTACGGAATATCCATCGTACGATATCATCAAATCAATAGTACGTATCTATAGTCACGTACATCATCTCATCTCATATCATCATATATCATCTCATGTCCTCATATATCATATCATATAATATCGCTTTATATCATCATATTCAATCATATCGACTCGTGTCATCATATCAGATCATATTCTCATCATATCATATCGTAAATATCCTCATATATATATTTACGTAGGTAGATATAGTTCATAGGTTAAGGAATTGTGCTAGAGGTATGTCTTTCTACTAGGTATACTACAGTCGCATATAATATTCTAGAACCCTATTGTCTAGGTATTCATATCTAATATATATTTATAACTACATATCTAGTATCCTAATACTACGATTGCGGGGATGCTATACGCCATTTACCCGACTTCCTCTATAGATATACATCTACCCACCTTGACACGCCTCGCCCTAGTCGATGTCGACGAATGTCTTGCTCTCCTTCGTCGTCTCGGAAGTCCACGTGAATGTACCTACAATAGAATCCATAATCAAAATCCAATAAAAACCTGAATCAAATTGCATAAAAATCTATATCCAAAAACCGATACGACGAGCAAAGCGCACATTGGTTAGAACCCATGGTCAATGCATACTAAAATAACAAAATAACCCCTGACGTCGACGTACAAACGTCAAACGACCAAGTCACATCATGAAAATCCAAAAACCAAGTTTCAAATATCTGAAAATATTGACAGAAATCAAGTAAAATGACTCTAGATTTTTCTTAAGCTGGTCTGAGACTTTTTAGCGTATAGGGTAGTCCTAGTTATCTAAAGAGTGAGCTACAGACCAAATTTCAAGACCTAACTCAAAAATCGACCCACAAATTGCGGTCATATCGAATTAATTTGCGGCCAGATTTTGGAATTGGTAGCTCGGGCTTCTATGGTGGCTTCCTATTGGTCTGCACATCTCACTGTATCCATTATTAAATTTTCAGAGTCCTCAAATCATCCCAGATTTCATTTGATCATCAACAGTCATCTAAAACCGACATCGGAAAATTCTAAACTCGTCAAATTCGAGAATTTCTTCACTAAGACACTTTCACTTATCACTAATGGTTTTGTATACACTCTCTAAACCTTTTACTATAGCTCAACTACTCATTTGATCAGCTAAAGCTGACTCTAGAATCTTCCAAGTTCACTAACCATGTACTTTTTAACTCTAAACTATAATATGAGGTTAGGAAACTTCAAGACTTGATGAAAGGTGAGTGTTTTACCTCAAATGAGCAACTCAAGAAAATTCCTAAATGGTCAAACCTTCCCAAAACGAAATCTTGATCATGCCATGTTTCTTAGGTTGAACTTAGGAATATTTTTTTATGAAGATTTAGTGAGGTTTTGATAAGGTCTTGGGATGGTGTATGGTGGTAGAGGAGGTGAAAGAGTTGAAGAAGAAGGAAGAGATGAAGAAATTGAAAGGACGAAGAAATAATGAGAAGGAGAAATGGGTGGCTATGCCACCATATCACCCCCCTCTCTCTTCTCTCTCAAGCCCATACCTTGGTGTCCCCCTTATTTCCCTCTCTCATTCTTTTTCTTTTCTTTTATCTTTTCTAGTCTTTTCTTTTAAAAAAAACAAGCCATAAAATAAATCTTAATCAAAATGTTACATGTTATGCACACAAAGTATATCTAACAAAATCAACATGGTTATAGTAATTAGTAAAATACTAATGAAGTTTAATATTAAACTTGTATATAAATAATTATATATTAATTATAAAAAGCCCAAATAAATAAATATTCACGTAATTAGGAATTCATTTTTAATTTCCACTTATTTTCCAAAAGTATAGGTATATAATTATACCATTCTACTAAAACTCAAATCAATATTTGTATAATATCCATGAAATTTATTATTTTATTATTTAAATTCCAAAATAATATTTTATATTTTTTGAAATGTTACACTGTTGAGTTTGGAATACTTCAACGCTAGATTGAATTCCCGTTACTAACACTTGATTCGGGCCCGTGGTTCCTTATCCCTGAATTACAGCCTGTTGGGTTCGAGAACACTCTTGAGATTAGTTGACATTCACCCTTGAACTTTCGTTAGATTAGTTTACCCTTGTATAGACCTTTTAAGACACTTACATGCACTTTATGTTCGCTATACCTATACTTCACGGCCATGCTATACTATGCTCATGTTACCTTGCTATGATATATAGAACTGCATGTTATATAGAATTGCCATGCTTATATTAAATGACATGTTTAAATACCATATCTCCTAGACCATTGCTTCATGATATCCATTTCCAACTTATCATTATACTTTTATACTTCACACCTTTACTTAGAGACTTACCGAGCGAAAGTTCGCTGACGGGTATCCACCCATCTCTTTCTTCTTTTGGATGTTCGTCAGGTGGTCTAGATACCGATGAGATAGAAGAGACTGCAGAGGATTACGAACAGACCACCACTCAAGTTTAGCTTAACTCTTCTTTTTTTTTCGGTTTATGTATGCCACCTGTTTAAGCATTTATGTTCTTGTATTTCCCTTTCAGTTGAACTCATTTATTGTAAATGTATCAAGTTTGAATGTAAATAAAGTTGTTAAAGTTTAAATCTCATATTAATTTCTTGTCATTTTATATTGCTCAATTACGCTTAGCGTATTTGTTCCGGGAAAATGACCTTTTCGAAATAAATACGTCACTGGCCTTGTCACGTACATGCTTTCGGCTTTTGGGAAGCAGGGCGTGACAGGAAACAACATCTCCATTCTACAAAGTATGCGAGGTATTTTATTCTCCAAGGTTCTAAAATCATTTGCCGAGTAATTTTTGGAGCATAACTCTCTGAAGAAATGACACAAATCAGTCACAACTTATATAACGTAGTTATCTGGTAACGCCCTAACAGCAATGGGCAACAATTGCTGCATGATCACATGACAGTGATGACTTTTCATGCCGATGAGGGTTTTCTTTTTCAAGTTTACGCATTTACTGATGTTCGCTGAATATGCATCCGGTACCCTTACTTGTTTAAGTATCTTAAGGAAACCCAGCTTCTCATTGTCGGACATCGTGTGCTTTGCTGGTGGAATCGCCCATTTACCATTCCCTTTCGAAATTGGATGCAATTTTGGACGCAAATTCTTTTTAGCAAACCATTGTCGTATCGCAAGTGTGTCTATGTTCTTGAATTTGGTATTCAACAAGGTACCCAGCAAGAGCTCGCAGACATTCTTTTCGATGTACATAACGTCCAAGTTATGGTGTAGATTAAGAAATCGCCAATATAACAAATCATTAAATATAGATCTCTTTCTTCAATTATTTGATATCTCATTTGGAATAGTATGCTTATATTTCTTACCAAAAATAATATTGATGTGCTCTACGTCCTTAAACGCCTTTATCCCATTTGGCTCGGGAGGAGTGGGCCGATGCTCCTGATCACCATTGAATTTGATTCCATTGAGTCGATAAGGATGATCAGCATCTAACTAATGACGATGTCCAGTGTAACATGAAATCCGATTTACTGGCGTTTCATAGACGGTGTACTCTTGAGAATAGAGGCAAGCTCGGTGACCTTTCGTACTCCATCCCGACAACATGGCATATACCGGGAAATCATTTATTGTGTAAAAAAACGCTTCACGCAGTGTGAACCTCTCCTTTCTATGGACATCATAGGCAGCGATGCCAGTCTCCCACAGCTCATTCAACTCATCGATCAACGACTTCAAATAAATATCGATATCAATACCGGGAGTTGCTTCCAAGGATCAAAAGAGGCATTTAGATGTAAGATTGTTTCATACCACGGAGGGAAGTTATAAACTATTAGTATAACGAACCATACGCTGTGAGATGCACCTCCTTTAAACGGTTCCAAGCCATCAGCTGGTTATCCAATTCTCACATTACGAGCTTTCGCAGCGAACACTGGAAATTGAGCGTCAAATTTTTGCGACTCCTCACCATCAACGGGATGCCGTAAGACTTCATCCTTCCTGCGACCATCTCCATGCCATGTTATATGTTCGGTGGTTTTAGATGAAAGAAATAACCTCTGTGGTCTTTTCTTAATAGAAAAAAACACAACACTTTCACCGGAATTTTTGGAATTGACTCTTCGTCCCTCGAGGGCCTTTTAGGTAAGATCCATCTTGATTCCCCACAAGTTCTACACTTACTTAAGTTTTTGTCATCATCTGTCGTGAATAACATGCAATCATTTAGACATGCATCGATTTTTTGATAACTGAAACCGATATCGGCAATAATCTTCTTCATCTCTTGAAAATTGGCAGGGAGATCGAAATTTAGGTAAGACTCCTTCTTTATCTTTATAAGGTCATCGACTGCCTTATTGCTCCATAAACCTTTGCATTTAAAATGAAACATACGAACCATCCAACCCAAGTTCGTCATTGTCGCACCCTCGTAAAGAGGTTTCTTAGCATCCTCCATATACTTAAAAAAAAACTGGCAAATTCGGTATCTGGAACCACATCATCCGAAGGGGTATCATCGTTTATGCCATTATACAACTCGTCCATCATATCATTTAAACTGGTGATTACTGGGATTCTCATAGGAGGCGGCAACAGACGATGTGCACCGATTCTATATTCTACGACCTCCCTATGCAAATACCAGATAGTATAACCTTCACAGAATCCGTTAGCAAGTATATACAGTCGAACTGCCCTTCGATTATCATTTCTACCATTACAACATTTTCTACAGGGGCAGGGGATCCGACTACCACCTTCTCTTAACGAGAATTGCATAAACTCTTGTATACCATTACGGAATTCATGGCCAAACTTGTTCTTATTTATCTAAGTTTTATCCATCCTTATCTGATACGTAAATTCTAAGACAGTTCACAATTATTTAATATATCATAATAACGTTTTCAAATCATACACGATATTAACAATTTTAAACCCCATTGAGAAGGCTAAGAACGAGATGGTTATAGACAAAGTAGAGAATGACAACAGTGTCTCGGAAATACATTTTAGTGATTTATCATGTATGGATATATTAACGGTTCTATCTTGGATGTCAAGGGGTAACGACTGTCGGGAGTAAGGCTTCTATCCCATTAAGAATGTATAATGCATACACCCTCTGCACTTATACTTTCATTCGCTTCGAGAAAATTTCGGCAGCACCTTCCGGTTGTTTTTTGAGTACACTGCAATAGAAGAGATAAACATCTTAATACTGATAGTATTGAGATGCTCATCTCAGCTGTATTTGGACACGGAGAACTAGCGGAAAGGTATTGACGAAACTCATCTCAAAACGAATGAAAAGCATAAGTATGCAGGGAAGTGTATACGTTATACATCCTTAACTTGTCCAAAACGAGACAAATCTATCGGTTATAGTGCGACTAGTATTCTCGTCACATAAACTACGAGATAATTGTCAACAAAGAACGATTATCGTTCGAGGTTGACAACGCACGTATAGTTTTATGTCACAAAGATATTCGTACGCATATAACTGATAGACGGGTTCGAAGTTACGATATTTTTTCATTGTAAGATGCTTGATGACGATATATATCGGTTTACTTTTGGTCATCATCGAGTATCATGCATTTAATTAGATTGGTTTTAATGGTTATCGTTTCAGTATCATCGGTTATTTAAATATTCAGTTTAGGATTTTGGAATTTTCAGTTTGAATAGTAAATTACTCAAACAATTGATATGATTAACAAAGTATCTGCATCATTAAAATAAACATATATCCATGCAAGGAAAATAACATAAAGGTAAGTATCTCTCTCTCACACACACACAAACACATGTCCATACAAAAAAAATTAAATGAAACAAGAAATCATGTATATAGCTAATTGGTTTATGGCATGTCAATTATCTATATTTTTTATTTAATTAATATTTAATTGGTGATTTAATCTAGTTATGGTGACTTAGGCTGATTTTAGTACTTATGAATTAAAAGTGATAAAATCGTGTACCGGAGAATGGCGTATATAGAAAGCGAAGAAACAGGAGCAGTCATGCTGACGTCAACCCTCCAAGCACATAAATTTTTAGTTACATATGCTTCCATCCTCTTTAAATAACAACAATACACACACACACACACACACACACACACACACACACACTCCTAATTATAATTAACTAAAATTAACAACCTAACCCAAACCCTAAACTTAAAATTAACTAAAATTTTCAACAAATAAACTAATTTAACCCAAACCTTAAAATTAAACCTAATCCTAATCCAAACCCTAAAATTAATTCTAACCCTAAATAAAATCAACTCTAAAGTTAACAAAATATTAACCATTACCCTAACCCTAAAAACCCCAACAATAACTCTAATCTTAAAATTAACTATAAAAATAACTCAATCCCTAAAATTAACAACAGCCTAACACTAATATTAACTAAAAATTAACCCTAACCCTAACCCTAACCATAACTCTAACAACAAAATTAATCGTAACCCTAACCCATTCCCTAAAATTAACCCTAACCATAACCTAAAATTAATCATAAACCCTAAAATATTAACAAGTTAAATAAATTAATAGAAAAACTAACTTGATTTTCGTAGCCCGGGCTGAGTGGGATCGGAGAGGAGGGGGCTCGGGGCCAGATCGGGTGGAGAAGAAGAGGAGACGTCGTAGGAGGAGAAGGCGGATCGGGTGAAGGAGAGGGCGGATCTGAGGCGGATTCGGCGGCGGGCCGGCACAGAGTGGGGAGGCCGATGGAGGGGTGGAGAAAAGTGGAGAGGGGAGAAAGGGAAATTTTTAGAAGGAAGAAGAAAAAAAATTAGGGAAATAAAAATTTCAGTAAAGGGAAAAGGGGAGGTCACGGGAGATATTTGTTGACTTTGGTGAACAATTATTTTTCAAGGTTATATACGTGTTGAAATAATTGTTGACCGAAATCAACAGAATTTCAATTATCTGTTACTTTTTTCGACGGCATCTACACGTCGAAATAAATGATAAATAATTGGCCGTCGAAATTTTTCCCCTTTCCTTGTGGTGGAAGGGATTGAGAATTGTTATGTTATAAGATGGTGATGTAATAAGAAAGACTGGATTACGTAGCATATAGGGAGAACTCGATTCTTCCAATTTCTTGGATTTTACTTAACTTTCATTAATATATCAACTTGGAAATATATATATATATATATATATATTCATTTTTATGTTCTTACTTTAATTTTCCTATCATTTAGATGAATGAAGCTTTGCGTTGATTAGATAGCTGCTATTAAGAGTTCTTCAGTTTAAAAAGTAATGGTTCTATTGTTTCTTTACCCTATATGTCTCTACTTGAAATCCTAAACTATATTTTTATTTTTTAGGTTTCCTAAATGCAACAACTTTATAATTAATCAAATTGATATTTACATTAAAAAAATCATGCCATTTAGATATCCGCCGCGTCGAAAAAGAAGAAGTATTCCTTCTTCTTCTATGCCATTTGATTTGCTCACTGATAATGATTGGTCAGGTTTTGGACTTAAGCTATTGATTCAATGGCACATGCAAGTCTCCCATGGCGGCGGCCCCAAGCCAATACTCAATAGCCACATTGATTCTCCTTTTTTGAGGGGGATTCTCCTTTTGCTTTCCAAGATACTAAAACCATATTGTGAGGTTGAAAGATGTGACAAATTAACCCATATATATATTTTACCTTTTTTTTTTATTGTTATTATTTTTTATTAAACGAGGTCAAATGCTACCGTTTTTCATTCAAAAATGATTTAACCAAACAACTCGTTAGAATACCGAATGTATTTGTTCAACTCTCCTTATAACTTCTAAGTTTAGATGCAGTGAAAGAAACATTTCACATGATATCAGCGCAATCCATATTCGATTCCCACCGGACACGTATTAAAATGAGGGTTTATTTAAATTAAATACCATTACGCAAAAATCCTAAGTTTCGGTCCGAAGGGCCTTCGACATGCGGACGCTTGTTAGAATATAAAATACATTTCCCTCGTCATAATTTTGAAGTTTTGATGCAGTGGAAATGACATTTCACAAAACAAATCTATAAAGTTTAGGCTGAAGTAGTAGCTACTTCTTACCGAATTATTTATTGAGAATAAGGGAGGAAAGAGGCCATAGGAGGAAATTTCCTCCTATGGCGTCGAAAAGGTACGCCCTCCGTCGTGTTTTCCGACGATCGGAATCCATCATCTTCATCGTTATCATCTAAGATGTGGGTACGCCAAATTTCATGTGATTGTACAAGTTTTTCACCGTTGATTTAGCAATGTAAAAAGTTCTATTGTCGGTAAACCGTTAATTTTGAACCCACTAATTCAACGGTGAAAAAGTTGTAGAATCAGATAAAATTTGGTATACCCATGTCTTAGATGATAAGGTTGAAGATGATGAGTGCCGATCATCAGAAAATACGACGGAGGGCGTACTTTTTCGACGTCATTCCTCCTATGGCATCTTTCCTCCATTATTCTCTTATTTATATATGTTTTCGAAATAAATGCTAACACACCTAGCTTCATTAAAACGTTGATAATGAAACAAGTACATCCAACATCACAGTAAGTAATTTGGCAAAAAAACATCACAACAGGGGAGAGAACACATGGGAGTGATCCGCTACAAACTGGTCTGTGTTTTTAAAAAACGGGAGTTCTCGATCTACGACATATTTTAACGATCCGATCTGTTCAATCTGATCACCCTATCCTCAAATGCATGAATATGAAAAATCAAAGGATTTAAAGATCTATAGCTTATGCATCGGATAACGTTTATGTTGCATTATCAAAAGACGTTCATTTTTTTACCCATCGATGTATAAGCTAGAGCTATTTAAATCTCTTGATTTTTCATACACATATATTTGAGGATAGGATGATCAATTTGAATGGATCGGATAGTTAAAATATATCGTAAATTGGAATTTTCCGTTTATAAGAAAACACGGACCGGTTTGCAATTGATCATCCCTCAAATATGACAAACGGAATGACAATTCCACAATGACGGAAAGGTCATTTGCAGTGAAGGTCAAATCAAAACTTTATGATACTACCACCAGAAGACCTCAAGTTGTATAAGGGTCTAAATAAGACGAAGCTACTATATTTTTTATTAACTATTATAGTGGGTTTGTTCTGCATTTTTCAATGGACGTTGATACATTATCGAACAATGTAAATGTTGTTCCTTTGCTCTTGGCAGGGATGGACCCACTACAAACCATTGGAGCGCATGTGGCCTCACTATATTATGCAGCTGCTATATTATGCGTGTATATCATATATACTGAGTTCATAAACATAACATAAATGTGTTACCTCCCATGTGATAGTGTATGTAATTACCTAGCAAGAAGTTGTGGGTTTAATTCCCACAATTTGCGTAGTTAATATTTATTTTTTGGAAAATAAAGTATTGGCCAATCATTTTTTAACCACTACAAATTCCATTTATAGTTTTTGTAATTCGCTTCCTTTTAATAAAATTCATTTTTCTTGAAACATCAATATGTACATATTCTTTTCTAAATTTATGCATAGTCTATTCTTTTATGTATTGATAATCACATTGCATTGATATTCCACGGGTCGCGTGTTTGAACCCTGACTGAATTATTTTAATTTTATTTTAAACCTCCAAATTTTAAAATAATATCATATTTTTTATACCCAAATATTTATTAATATTTTAAGAGAAAAGAAAGATTTTCTTTTAATTAAAAATAAAATTTATTTATTTATTTTAATTAATTTGTTTATTAGTTGTATATATTTGTTTTGACTGGTTTTTTTTATTATTTTGATTTTGGGAGATTGATAGGATTTTAATAAATTTTAACAGCTTAATCCTTTTTCTTTTCTGCTCTAACTCATAAGGGGGACAAAACACAGCGACTCCGAAAATTTTCTCTCTCTTTCTGTTGTCTCTGATCTGAAACCTACGCCGAGAGAATCGAACGAAGGAAGAAGAATGCCACACCTCTCATCTCGATCGAATCGAGGCATCTTTCGTCTGTTAAGAAATGATCATAAATTGTCCCTTTATGTAAGTGTCTCCTCTTTCTTTTTCTCTTTCTTTTATATCCTCTTCTCTTACTCTTCTCTTACGTCGTGAAACCATGCCGTCTAAATAAACAATCTTAAAATTATGACACTCTATTCAATAAGGAGGTTATTTAATTTACAGATTAATTTAAATGTTACATCAGTTACAAAGGAACAAAATTAATTGTAAGGGTATTCAATTTTGTGGGCCCCTTAGGGGTGTTTCGTGGGTAGGTGTGATGTTACGGCTTACGGTCAAGTACCCAAAAAAAAAATTTGTCATACTTCAACGGGACAGTTTTGCTCCAAGTACATTTAGTTGTATCAGTTTGTTATCATAGTTAGCATATATCATAATTATATCAAAATTGTGTTCGCATGAATTCTGTACTTTTAAAATCAGTACATATTTTGTTGTTATATATGATATATTCAATATTTAATATCACATATTGGATTAACATTTGCACGTTCTGTTCATGTTTAGAGCATTTAGCTTGATATATATATATATATATATATATATATATGAGAATAATGAAGGAAAGATGCCATAGAAAGGAATTTCCTCCTGTGGTGTCGAAAAAATACACATTCCCTCATTTTTTCCGCCGATCGCCATCCACCATCTTCAACGTTATCATCTAAGATGTGGGTACACCAAATTTCATGTGATTCTACAACCCTTTCATCGTTGATTTAGTAATGTAAAAAGTTCTATTGTCGATAAACCGTTAATTTTGAACCCACTAAATCAACGGTGAAAAAGTTGTAGAATCATATGAAATTTGGTATACCCACATCTTAGATGATAACGATGAAGATGGTGGGTGCCGATCGTCGGAAAAAATGAGGGAGGCCGTACTTTTTCGACGTCATAGTAGGAAATTTCCTCTTATGGCCTCTTCCCTCTATTAACCTCTATATAGAGAGGTTAATGGAGAGGGAAGAGGCCATAGAAGGGAATTTTCTTCTATGGCGTCGAAAAAGTACGCCCTATCTAATTTTTTCCGCCGATCGGCACCCACTATCTTCATCGTTATCATCTAAGATGTGGGTACACCAAATTTCATGCGATTCTACAAGTTTTTTACCGTTGATTTAGCAATGTAAAAAGTTCTGTTGTCGTTAAACCGTCAATTTTGAACCCACTAAATCAACGGTGAAAAGGATGTAGAATCGCATGAAATTTGGTGTATCCAAATCTTAGATGATAACGATGAAGACGGTGGGTGCCGATCATCGGAAAAAATGAGTGAGGGTGTATTTTTTTGACGCCATAGGAGGAAATTGGCCTCTTTCCTCCATTAACCTTATATATATATGAGAATAATGGAGGAAAGAGGCCCTAGGAGACTCTTTCCTCAGGTGGAGTGAGGTGGCTTAATCTTGACCACTCATCTGAAGGAAAATAGAGAGGGTGTATTTGCAAATTATATACTTTTACCAAAGAAAATTAAATTAAACAACCCACAACAGCCGAGTCTATACCATCCCCCCCTCTCTCATCCCTCTCTCTCCCCCTTCTTTTCTCTCTCTGAGATCGATTCGTCGCTTCCTCCTCCGGTCGCCCTCTTCTCCACCTCGTTGCCTCCACTCCCTCCTCATCCGCCCTCTCTTCCGCCTCCTTCCTTCCGGTACCTCAGCTCGCTTCTTCGCCTCCCAGCCCTCTTCTTCGCCTCCTCTCTTTCGTTCGCCCTTCCTCTGCCTTCACCCACACGCTGCTCTATCCCATCTCTTCAACTTCCATCGTCCTCTTATTCTTATTCTTTAACAATCTCTGTTAAATGCTCATTATTTTCCCCAAATCGACAATAATTTCTTGAGTAAATCGATCTCCATCTCAGGGCCAACAATCCTCAACGGCTGCTACCCATCACGGATCAAGGTAAATATTATAAATTCTCTCGGGTAATTTCAAAATATCTTGGCTCTTCTGGATTTTTAGAAAATTATCGATTTATTGTATTTCAGTTTCATTGATTTTTTAGGATTTCCTTCAACCATCTGAAATATAAAGTTTATAATAGATGCTGAATGTGATGACTTTGAGCTCAGTGGTATGTGGACAACGACGTCTCTATGATATGAAATACACCATCAAATACAGAGTGGTTATGTCACGACCCAAAAAGGGACGGAACGTGACTGGCACTTAAATTACGAAATGTCTCGAGGCGTACGTAATCTAAGTAAGCCAAAACCCAGAAATCAAAACCAAAAGAGCAGTAGAGTGAAGGAAAACCAAATTACTTACAGAAACTTCCAAATAATTAAGTCGCATCAAGTCTTTTAAAAGCAACATCACATTTCCCGAAAATTTCGGCAGAGTCTCCTTTGTAAAAACTGGCCCCAAAACGGGTACAAATCACGAATAAACATATAACATGAATAAGGCATCCCCAAGCGGGAGCTAGCTCTTCGCCGAAACGGACTCAAATCCCACACAATGTAAATCATCAATGTTCAAAAATAAGTATAAAAGGCACAAGTAATAAGCATCACGTCGTCTCAAGTGAGCTCGACCCAGAGAAACAACATAAAAGTCCACAAATCTCACTGTCTCGTCTCTAGGTCAATATACATCAATACAAGTAGCAGGTATAGTAGATGGAGTACATTAGATACAATGAATATAAAAGGTGGAAACAAAATAACCTCACAACCCACCTACGAGCAAAAGTCTCCAATCCAAGCAAAAGGAGCAAAAGGATGAAGTGCGTCCGCCGCTACAGTACTGACGGATCGGACCTGCAAAAAGGCTGTGGCACAACAGGGGTGAGTTGCCAACTCGTGAGTAATAAGTAACATCTATAAAGGCTATCGTAAGTATGCACGCAAAGTGTCATAACTCAACAATACTGATATGGCATGATATACTAGCAGATATGTATGCAACATGAATCAATTTTACAATACTAATCTGTCATGATGTACTAGTAGGTATGTATGCAACATGCATCAAGGTCAACCCGTGATCTGAATATGTTGATATAAGAAAATCATTATTTTCATCTTAGAAAACTCTTTGAAATATCAGCATAATATCAATATAATCAACAGACTTCCGTGTCCAGTATCGACACCTCAAACGACTATCTCAAAATCTCAAGTATTGGTATCACAATATTTCGGGCTCCAGCCGTCCGGCTGGCCCATCTCAAAGTATCAATATCTCAATATCTCACGACCACGGTCGGTACCCTCTGGATATCCGCCGCGCCAACAATCACCGGTAGGTAGTCTGCCCCTGCCAGGCTCATTGTCAACAACTCAAACTTCTTGTCCCGGGGTACCTTACCGGGCCCACCATGTACCCGAGACGGTTCATCCAACTCCTCGAAACGGGTCTCGAAAACTAATAGAAAACCCATGGTGGACGACACATGTATCATATCACGAGAAAACCGCAACTCTCAATGTTTAAAATAATATCTGGTTTATTAAATCCTTGCGGCTTTTTCCCAAAATCTCATAAATCTCAAATGCTGAAATCCTCAAGAAAATCATCATAAGTGCACATGTCAATGATAATGAATGCCTATAGTATCAATAAGTCGAACTGCAATGTATGACTAATAGGCTAGGCATGAACGAATGATGTAATGAGGTACATGCATATGACTAGCAATCCTACATGTTCATCCTGAGAAATTTAAATGCATTAGCACAGGTTTAAGCATCATATATGGTGAAATTGTTCTAGATTTCAGGTTATACAAGTTATCTAGTGTTTGTGGCATAGCAATTACCAAGGCGTGTGTGTCCGCATGAATAGTGCTCGTACTGCATAAAACCATGGTAATGGTGCAAGTGTCCTATAAGATGAGTTCGCACATGTATGTAAATATATAGGATCGTGAATACAGCAAGATGATTAACTAGGCACTATACTCATAAATGCTAGTACTACTAGAAGATTTTAAACTATCTAAATATCGGGCGTTTTGCGCCATCCAAACGATTCCCCCCGTAGATGTTACATCTACTCACCCATGATCTCGTGCTAGCCAGATTCAACCACCGCTTTTCCCTTCCGCGTCGCGTCCGATGTCTCCGCGATCGATCCTAGAAACATACAAGCAATACACATAAGGCTAAATCCTGCCAAAAATACGATATCAAGATCAAAGGAGAAACTCGCGTTGGAAGCTAAACGCGTGTGCACTCGATACGCCAAAACGTGTGTAACCTCGCCTGAAACCACCCCGACTCGCTGTGACTATAATACCCGGTCCTTTTGAATACCAATATCCGTATTTTTGTCACTCTCAAAATTTATTTATGTTATAATTATTATTTGTATTATTCTAAAAACCCAAATCCTAATCTAATCTCATATCTTTTATTTTTCCTTAACCCAAAGCCCAGAGCCGGCCCACTCCTCTAATCCTTTTCTCATTCACTTAAAATCCCAAACCCGGCCCCTTTCTTTTTCCCTACTATTTTATCCATTGGCCCGAGCCCATTTTCCCTCCCCAGCCCATTAAAATAACAATTATCCCAACTCATTTCTTTTAAATCCTTTCAAATCCAAACCCAAATCTCCTCTATAAATTCCTATTAAACCACCAAATTAATGCCTCTTTAATCCCAATTAATTTCCCCCATTAATCCCTTTTTAAAATCCTATTAATCACCCCTTAATTCTCATTCATTCTATTCCCTCTCTCTCTATTCACAGTTCACACTTTTTATAAATTCATTTAATTATTTTAAATCTATTTTCCCATTCACATTTACCTCTCTCATCTCACCCACGTTCTCTCTCTCTTTCTCTCTCCTCTCTCTCTCTCACACACGTTCTCTTTCTCTCTCCCACGTAAACCCCTCCCTCTCTCCATCACACTCTCCCTCTCTTTCTCCATTCCCGCTCCCTCTCTCGAACCCGCGCCCGCGCTCGCCTCGTCGCCGTCGACACCACCCTCGCCTTCCTCTCTCTCCGCTCACTTCCTCACCTCTCTCGTCTTCTCCCCTTGTAACCATCCCCGACAACAAGACCCACCACAACGAGCCCGAAGCAACAGCCCAGCCTTCGCCGAAGCTCATCTCGTCGCCGTCGATACACCGTCCCCTTCCTCCGACGAGCCCTGGCTACCTCTCCCATCGACCACGACTCCCTACAACCACCTCCAGCACCACCAACCTAAGCCCTCGCTACCCTTCACCACCCAACTCCTCTCAACGCCGACAAGCCCACCAACGAGGTCATCCTTACTGCCACCTCGCCGAGCTCCCCTAGCCAAGCCGAGCCCTAAGCATCCCAGCTCCCCCTGCACCGAGCTCTCTCGCCAACCCACCAACCTCACTGTACCCTCGCCGTCCTTCCTCACCGGAACCCCGACCCTCTCCCCGAGCACCTCTAGCCCACGTCCATAGCCCTCCCCTGCTCCGGCCAACCAGCGCCGCTCTTCGCTGCCCCGAGAACAGACCCGAGCTCACCCGGAGCCACTGCCGTCGCCGTACCGGTTCGTCGCGCGTTCGTGCCGTCGCTGCTGCCGTGCATCGCCAAAACGTCTCCAGTACTTGCTACATGCTAATATATTCGTGTTACAAACTTAAATTGTATAGATTACAAATTTACAACTTCAGATCGATTATGTGCCATACCTGTTCGATGTGTGATCCCAATGAAAATACTCATCTAATTTGACGTAATTGGATTGTTTATGTTGGCCCATGTAATGATGAATACTGTGTATAAATTTCGCTGGAAAATACGACTGTTAATGGCTAAAACGAATACCCCCAAATATACCCGTAAAACTAGAATTTTCCCGTATCTGAAAATTGTTAAAATCACCATAAATTATGTATATACTGGAATGTTGCGTTCGAGGGCTCAAATCGAAGCTGACTCGACGAACTGTAATCCTATGCAAATTTCTATTTGTTTCTGATGTTGTGACGATTATTGGGTCGGAGTGCGACTCTGGACTGCAGTCCAGAGCGACTCTGGTTACTGTTTGCTATCCCGTAATGGGTACCACCTTGTTTTCTTAACTCGTATGTTGCGTAACTCTGTAGTTTATTAAAGGTAAATTTGTTGGCTATATAACACAAGTGGTTTCATTCCGTTTCATCGTAGTTTGCTATTTAATTTGTAAATTAAGAGGGCAGGACGTATAACAGTCCAGAGCAGATTCAGAAGTGACATACCAGTGTTAAATAGTGTATAACTTTTGACGTAAAGATGAGATTGAGAATCCGTATGTTGCGTTGAATACCCTACTGAAAACCCTAGATTTCATTCAACTGTAGCGTCGCTAAATTCTGATCCCAACTGGTATTAAAATGCGTTACGAAACGGACTTCCGATTCAGAAACCGGATTTCCAGCAGTGAACGCTTAAAATGAAATGGTTATATCTAGTGATCCCGAAACCCGATCGACATGAAACTAAATTTTCTAGATAGACAATCAAACATACTAATTATCCCCCGTTCATCATTTTGCTAAATTGTGCGCGTATGATTTATGATAAATTATGCAAGTGGCAGAATACCGATTTATGACATCTTAATCATGCTTTACATACCGTTTTCTCATCATATCATACATATGTTATTGCATTGGTAGCCTAGTGATCATGTGTTTTACCCAGTGTTAGGTATTAGTGGTGATTGTGGCAAGTACGTTAGTGTTCGTGAATGAGTGGATAAGTGAAAGTGACACGTACTTGTACACAATCAGTGAACCCTATTATTCTATTGCATTGTCGACGTCTGTGGGACGCGTGTAAGTGTGACTATAAGTGGTATGAGACATTTATGGAAGCTCTTGCATGGGTGTCACAGATAAGGCATCAGACACTGCCCATTTATCTTGGGTATTAGTCGGGACGTGCTTGATGGAGATCCTGTCTCCAGTTCTCGCGCAGACTTGTCATGGACCGATCGATATTTGAGGTTATGGTTGGCGTTTGATGTAGATCACGGGGTGTGGGGTAGTTTGAGTGTGAGTTCAACAGAATCTCGGGAGTCCCATGCCGGCTTATATATATGGAGATATATGGAGATTTACAGGGTACATGATTATTACCGTGAGTTACATTTTGGGCCCGTGGTCCCTTGCCCTTGGGTCCTACCCTTGGGTGGAGGATACTCACGAGTGGTTGATTCTCACACTTGGACTGACGATAGGCGTAGTGACCTGTACAGTGAGACTTAGAGACTAATAGGGATAATGGCATTGATATACATTTCTTACTGTGTTGACATACTTGGCATACTATACTACTGCTTTACTGTTCATCTGATCTACTAGACACTGCATTGGTTACTCCATGTTTATATATTTACCGTCTTAGTTTACTGTTATACATCCATTATTACTCTACGAGTTACCACTTGCACCTATGTATATATTGCTATCGTGTCGCTCTGACGACCTGAGTATGCATGCTCAGAGTGGGGAGTGGATCTAGATTGGACCAGGACCAGACGTACATCGCGGACATCTTGATCAGCTATCCAGAGCTATACTCTTGTTACCTCCATCAGGTCAGTTCTTTGTATTTGTTTTGTTTCGATACTGCATTTCTCCTTACCTGTGCGTTGTTTACTGATTACCATGTAAAGCTAGAAGCCGAAGTGTGACTACGGCAGGATATTTCCTTGACTGTAGGAGCATGGCTGGCCTTGTCAACCCCTCGTATTCCGTATTTTGGGAAGCGGGGGCGTGACAGTGACGCGCAGTGAACAACGAACCCAACTCACATAACGCACGTATCGCACAAGTTAAAAGTATTGAAAAAGAGGTTTTAGGTTCCAGATTTTGACTCGAGTGGAAAAAACAAAAGTTGTATATACCAAAAACCTTAAATATACATCAGACTCCTCCAGCCCAAACCCCGACACCTGACACCACCATCTGGCGGCAAATTGCGGCCAGAAAGAATAAAATTGCGGCTTAAAAGTGGGCTGGGGGTCTCGTGTTCTGTGTGTGTGATCTAGGTCTAGTGAGCATACTCCAGTAAACTCAAATTTTACCTGAAGCATCCGGGTCAAAAGCAGATATCAAAATGGCTAAAAATCTAAACTAAAACGCTAAATAACACTAAATTGAAACAATATGGTACTTTAGTGAAATCAGGTGCAGAAACTTGGTTTAAATGGCCTTAACAACACTCAGTTAAGCTACTTTAGCCATAAAAATCTTAACTTGGCCTAAACTCCACTTAAATCACAAAACTAGTACCAAAACCACATTAATTACTAAATTAAGCTAAATAACTACATGTTTAGAAAAATGGAAGTTGAGTTTAACATTATACCTCAATTGGTCCTAGGATGCAAGAAGAAGAAGAAGAAGAGAAGAAGAAGAGAAGAAGGGTGTGTGTGTTGCTGCTGTTGCTGTTGCTTGCTGCTGCTGCTGCTTGCTGCTGCTGCTGCTGTTTGCTGCTGCTGCTACTGCTGCTTGCTGCTGCTACTGCTGCTTGCTGCTGCTGCTTGCTATGTGTGTGAAAGAATGAGAGGGAGAAAGATGTGATGAGTGAAAGAAATGAGAGTGAGGGAATGAGTGGGAGTGTGAGGGTGTTAGAGAGTGAGGGTTTAGAAATGAGGGTGAGGTTAGTGGAGCCATGCCTCATGCCATCATTCCCTCTCTCTCTTCTCACTTTCACAAGTCAACCCCACAACAAACAAAGTTAATTTAATTATGAAACTAATACCCTTAATTAACCTCATATTAACCTAATGAAATGATTTACCATGGCTACTCAAACCTTTCTTAACCCTAAACTTAGCCCTAGCTAACATGCACATGTGTGTGCAGTCCAAATTAAATTCTAATAAAATATTCATAAATTCTGATAAAATATTTGAAAACTGTTTTGGTAAACTTTTTACTAAAATCCCCACATTAAAGCATAACTAACCACTAATCACATTCTAAAGTGTTACAATCTTCCCTCTTAAAGAAATTCGTCCCCGAATTTAAAAATATAGCTACGCGTACCTTCAAAGAGATGAGGGAATTTCTTCCGCATCTCGCCCTCGGCCTCCCAAGTGATCTCATCACCATTCGGGCTGCGCCAAAGAACCTTCACAGACGGTAAAACCTTTGATCTCAATTTCTTCACCTGCCGATCCAAGATGACCACCGGCTGCTCAGCAAAAGAAAGGTCGTGCTCCAGCTGGATCGTCGGGTGCTGAATCGCATGCGAAGGGTCATGAAGATACTTACGGAGCATCAAAACGTGGAATATGGGGTGAACATCCGGAAAGCTGGGTGGAAGAGACAAACGATATGCAACTGCGCCAACACGCTCGAGGATCTCGAAGGGACCCACAAATCTGGGACTAAGCTTTCCTTTTCGCCCAAATCTCATCACGCCCTTCATCGGAGAGACCCTCAGAAAAACATAATCGCCAATTGCGAACTCTAGTCTGCGACGGCGTCTGTCCGCATACAATTTCTGTCTTCCCTGAGCCGCTCTCATCCGATCTCGAATCAACTGTACTTTCTTGATCGTCTCCTGCACGATCTGCGGCCCCAAAATACTGCTCTCGCTGAGCTCTGTCCAACAGACGGGCGATCTACATCTCCTCCCATACAAGGCCTCGAAAGGTGCCATCTGAATAGTATCCTGGAAGCTACTGTTGTAGGAGAACTCTACTAAGGGTAAATGATGATCCCAGCTACCACCAAAGTCTAATACGCACGCTCGGAGCATGTCCTCGAGAGTCTGAATAGTCCGCTCTGACTGGCAGTCGGTCTGCGGATGAAATGCTGTGCTGAAACTCAAACGGGTGCCCAACGCCTCCTGAAGTCTCTGCCATAGTCGGCTGGTAAACTGGGTGCCTCGGTCTGACACGATACAAGTCAGGACGCCATGCAATCGTACGATCTCGTCGATGTAAATCTGGGCATACTGAGCAAAACCGAAAGTGGTCTTCACTGGCAGGAAGTGAACCTCTTTCGTCAATCGATCCACGATCACCCAAATGGAGTCGTTCCTTCGACTGGTCCTGGGTAGACCCACAATGAAGTCCATAGAAATCTGCTCCTATTTCCACTCCGGAATGGGCAAAGGCTGCAACTCTCCCGCGGGCCTCTGGTGCTCGGCCTTGACTTGCTGACAAGTCAGGCATCTCGACACGAAGTTTGTGGCGTCCCTCTTCATTCTGTCCCACCAATAAACATCTCTCAGATCGCGGTACATCTTGGTGGAACCTGAATGAATGCTATATATCGATCTATGCGCCTCCTTAAGAATCTCACGCCGCAGTCCCTCAGAATCTGGTACGCACAATCGAGTCCCAAATCGCAGTACCCCCTGATCATCGATCACAAACTCGGAATCTCTGCCCTGCCTAATCTGCTCCATGATCTCTGAAAGACGGTCATCACTGGGCTGCGCCTCTCGAATACGGTCAAGCAACTGTGGACGTGCACGAATATGCGCAAGCTGTCCCCCGGTCGGAGTGAACTCGAACTCCACTCGGCTGTCGTATAGAATCTGCCAATCTGCCGACGACTGCCTCTGCACGTCCCTCAAACAAGATAAACTACTTCCGGGCCTCTGACTCAAAGCATCTGCCACCACGTTCGCTTTGCCCGGATAGTAAAGGCTTTCGCAATCATAGTCTTTCACCAGCTCCATCGAACGGCGCTGTCTCAGATTCTAGTCTCGCTGCTGAAATATGTACTTCAAGCTCTTGTGGTCCGTGAATATCTGGAATGACTCTCCATATAGGTAATGTTTCCAGATCTTGAGTGCAAACACCACTGCAACCATCTCTAAATCGTGTGTAGGATAGTTTTGTTCATGTGTCTTTAGCTGCCGAGAAGCATACGCGATAACCCTGTCGTGTTGCATCAACATGCAACCTAGTCCTACTCAAGAAGCGTCACAATAAACCACAAATCCGCCCGATCCCGAAGGCAATGACAACACTGGTGCAGTAGTCAGACGAGTCTTCAACTGCTGGAAGTAATGCTCGCACGCCTCGGTCCAATCAAAAGGAACTCCCTTCCGGGTCAACCCGGTCAACGGTGCAGCGATACGGGAGAAGTCCTGAACAAATCGTTGGTAGTAGCCAGCCAGGCCTAGGAAGCTGCGGATCTCTGTAACTGATGCTGGTCTGGGCCAATGCTGAACAGCCTCGATCTTCTTCAGGTCCACACATATGCCATCACTCGTAACCACGTGACCCAAGAAATCAACGCTGTCAAGCCAAAACGCGCACTTGGAGAATTTCGCGAACAGCTGGTGCTCCCTCAAAGTCTGCAATGTGATCCGCAAATGCTGCTCGTGCTCCTCTTGGCTCCAGGAATACACCAAAATGTCGTCAATAAACACGATGATGAACAAATCTAGATACGGCCTGAAAATGCGGTTCATCAAGTCCATAAACGCGGCTGGTGCATTGGTGAGTCCGAACGACATCACCAAAAACTCATAGTGCCCGTAACGTGTGCAAAAAGCCGTCCTCGGAATATCCTCCTGCCGCACCTGCAACTGATGGTAACCCGATCACAAGTCAATCCTCGAAAAGTATCCCGCACCCTGAAGTTGGTCGAACAAATCATCGATACGTGGTAAGGGATATCTGTTTCGTACGGTAACCCTGTTCAGCTGGCGGTAATCAATGCACAAGCGCAAACTGCCGTCTTTCTTCTTGACGAACAGGACATGAGCACCCCACGGAGATACACTAGGTCGAATAAGCCCTTTATCTAACAAATCCTGCAACTGATCTTTCAGCTCTCTAAGCTCCGCCGGGGCCATCCGATAAGGCGGTATGGAAATAGGCCCCGAGCCGGAAATCAAGTCAATGCAGAAAGCAACATCGCGCTCAGGCGGTAGTCCAGGCATCTCGTCAGGGAAGACATCAGGAAACTCATACACAATCGGGACCTGATCCAACGGGACTTCTGCTGCTCGAGTATCACAAACAGATGCTAAGAACCCCTGACATCCCTTCCGCAAGAGCTGACCGGCGCGAAGAGACGAAATCAAGCTGGGAAGGGTGACACTGTTGTCTCCCTGAATAACAAGGATTGGCTCTCCCGGAAAACTAAATCTGACTGCCTTCTTGCTGCAGTCCACAGATGCATAACAAGTGGCTAGCCAGTCCATGCCCAGAAGCACATCAAATTCCAACATATCGAGGAAAATCAAATCAACCGATGAATCCCTCTCCCCGATACGAACGGAACACAATCGAAACACAAAACGGGCGACAAACGACTCGCCTACCAGGGTAATAACAACAAGCGGCTGATCTAACGACGATGACTCACGGCCTAACATCGGTGCAAAGTGTGTAAATACATACGAATGTGTGGAACCTGGGTCGAATAATACTCACGCGTCAAAAGAACATACTGGAAAGGTACCTATCACAACGGCATTGGATGCCTGCGCATCCTGCAGAGTCAAAGCGAACACTCGGGCCTGTCCCCCACTAATAGCTGGCTGTCCTCCGCCTCGGCCTCTGCCTCCTCATCCTCTCTGAACAGGACCGCCGCGTCCACGGCTTCTGGGGGCGTCTAACTGACGTGGAGCATCACCGGGGGTAGGAAGTAGAGCTCTCTGAGGAGGTGGTGAAGGTGGTAAAGTCACGTGTGGAATTGTCGCCGCTCCCTGTCGTCTCACCATACAGTCTCTGATACGATGGTATGAGCTCCCGAACCGAAAACATCTTGGCAACGCCTGCTGGCCCTGCGGATAAGACCCAAATAGCTGACCCCGTCTGACTCCTCTGCCGCCACCATCTCTTGGAAAGAATCTGCCACGATGCCTCTGAGCTGGCACATCGGTACGAATCCTTTTCGACCCAGAAACGACCGAAGTCTCTGAAATGCGCGCCTCCATCCGTATGGCCGTGTCCATAACAGCTGCATAAGTGTCGAAGTGCTGGGCACCGATGGCAAGGAATAACTGGGTGTCGAGTCCCTCATAAACCTCTTCACCCTCTTCTCTTTAGTATCAACCAAATACGAAGCATATCTGGACAACTGTGTAAACTGGACATCATACTCGGACACTGTCATCCTTGGAGTCTTGCACAAATCCTCAAAACTACGAGCTCTAGCATCACGAATGCTCTCTGGAAGGAAACGGGCTAGAAACACTGCTGTGAACTCATCCCAAGTCATAGGAGGTAGACGTGCAGCTCGACCTCTCTCAACCGACTCACACCATATCTGCGCAAGGACCTCTAGACGAAAACTCGTAAGCTCCACCCATATATCGTCGGAACATCTGAGCGAACGGAAAATCCTAGCTAATTTGTCGAGGAATGTCTGCGGATCCTCCGCTGCATCTGTGCCGGTGAAGACTGGGGGTCCCAGCCTCAAGAAATCCTGTAGTGATACTGGATAGCCATGGTAGTAGTAGGAGCAACTGTCTAGGAAGCAGGTACAATCATAGTCTGTGCTGTGGTAGGTAGTCCTCCGATCTCGGTACACGACTGGCCTCGACTAAGGATCCTACCATCTGTCGTAACTCCTGCATACCTCCCACCATCTTTCGTAACTCCTGCATACCAGACTCTAGCTTATCCATACAGCCTGGGAAAGGTGGATCAGTCTGTCCCTGAGGAGTAGGTACGCCCTCCAGATCAGTCCTCGTCTCGGACGAGCCTGCTCGGATCTCATCTCGGGCGACAGCCCTCTGCGCTCTCGTAGCTTTCGGCGGCATAGTAGTTGGTACAGGAAATAGGATAATAAGAACAGTGTAATAGAATCATAGGATACATGGAATTGAAGAAGGAATTTCAAGCAAGTATATCCTAAAGTCACCAAGGCGGAGTACCGTATCGCAAGTATGCCACGAACATACACACGCTACGTTACCCTGCTTAAGTCACTTACTCCATCTACCAAGGGTCATCTACACTCAGAAAGGTAAAACCTATCGCTCTGATACCAATTTTTTCACGACCCAAAAAGGTACGGAACGTGACTGGCACTTAAATTACGAAACGTCTCGAGGCGTACGTAATCTAAGTAAGCCAAAGCCCAGAAATCAAAACCAAAAGAGCAGTAGAGTGAAGGAAAACCAAATTACTTAAAAAAACTTCCAAATAATTAAGTCGCATCAAGTCTTTTAAAATCAACATCACATTTCCCGAAAATTTCGGCAGAGTCTCCTTTGTAAAAACTGGCCCCAAAACGGGTACAAATCACGAATAAACATATAACATGAATAAGGCATCCCCAAGCAGGAGCTAGCTCTTCGCCGAAGCGGACTCAAATCCCACACAATGTAAATCATCAATGTGCAAAAATAAGTATAAAAGGCACAAGTAATAAGCATCACGTCGTCTCAAGTGAGCTCGACCCAGAGAAACAACATAAAAGTCCACAAATCTCACTGTCTCGTCTCTAGGTCAATATACATCAATACAAGTAGCAGGTATAGTAGATGGAGTACACTAGATATAATGAATATACAAGGTGGAAACAAAATAATTTCACAACCCACCTACGAGCAAAAGTCTCCAATCCAAGCAAAAGGAGCAAAAGGATGAAGTGCGTCCGCCGCTACAGTACTGACGGATCGGACCTGCAAAAAGGCTGTGGCACAACGGGGGTGAGTTGCCAACTCGTGAGTAATAAGTAATATCTATAAAGGCTATCGTAAGCATGCACGCAAAGTGTCATAACTCAACAATACT
The DNA here is from genome assembly GCA_030015575.1 of Agapanthus africanus. Classification (NCBI taxonomy): domain Eukaryota; kingdom Viridiplantae; phylum Streptophyta; class Magnoliopsida; order Asparagales; family Amaryllidaceae; genus Agapanthus; species Agapanthus africanus. Next base: position 469,223,239 of record JASDDO010000016.1, on the reverse strand, counting down.
GATATGGCATGATATACTAGCAGATATGTATGCAACATGAATCAATTTTACAATACTAATCTGGCATGATGTACTAGCAGGTATGTATGCAACATGCATCAAGGTCAACCCGTGATCTGAATATGTTGATATAAGAAAATCATTATTTTCATCTTAGAAAACTCTTTGAAATATCAGCATAATATCAATATAATCAACAGAAATCCGTGTCCAGTGTCGACACCTCAAATGACAATCTCGAAATCTCAAGTATCGGTATCATAATATTTCGGGCCCCAGCCGTCCGGATGGCCCATCTCAAAGTATCAATATCTCAATATCTCACGACCACGGTCGGTACCCTCTGGATATCCACCGCGCCAACAATCACTGGTAGGTAGTTTGCCCCTGCCAGGCTCATTATCAACAACTCAAACTTCTTGCCCCGGGGTACCTTACCGGGCCCACCATGTACCCAAGAAGGTTCATCCAATTCCTCGAAACGGGTCTTGAAAACTAACAGAAAACCCATGGTGGACGACACATGTATCATATCACGAGAAAAACCGTAACTCTCAATGTTTAAAATAATATCAGATTTATTAAATCCTTGCGGCTTTTCCCCAAAATATCATAAATCTCATGTGCTGAAATCCTCAAGAAAATCATCATAAGTGAACATGTCAATGATAATGAATGCCTATAGTATTAACAAGTCGAACTGCAATGTATGACTAATAGGCTAGGCATGAATGAATAATGTAATGAGGTACATGCATATGAATAGCAATCTTACATGTTCATCCTGAGGAATTTAAATGCATTAGCACAGGTTTAAGCATCATATATGGTGAAATTGTTCTAGATTTCAAGTTATACGAGTTATCTAGTGTTTGTGGCATAGCAATTACCAAAGCGTGTGTATCCGCATGAATAGTGTTCGTGCTGTATAAAACCATGGTAATTGTGCAAGTGTCCTATAAGATGAGTTCGCACATGTATGTAAATATATAGGATCGTGAATGCAGGAAAATGATTAATTAGGCACTATACTCATAGATGCTAGTACTACTAGAAGTTTTTAAACTATCTAAACTATCGGGCGTCTTGCGCCATCCAAACGATTTTCCCCCGTAGATGTTACATCTACTCACCAGTGATCTCATGCTAGCCAGATCCAACCACCGCTTTTCCCTTTCGCGCCGCGTCCGACGTCTCCGCGATCGATCCTAGAAACATACAAGCAATACACATAAGGCTAAATCCTACCAAAAATAAGATATCAAGATCAAAAGAGAAACTCGCGTTGGAAGCTAAACGCGTGTGCACTCGATACGCCAAATCGTGTGTAACCTCGCCTGAAACCATCCCGACTCGCTGTGACGCGCAGTGAACAACGAACCCAACTCACATAACGCACGTATCACACAAGTTAAAAAGTATTGAAAAAGAGGTTTATGTTCCAGATTTTGACTCGAGTGGAAAAAGCAAAAGTTTTATATACCAAAAACCTTAAATATACAGCAGACTCTCACAGCCCAAACCCTGACACATGACACCACCATCTGGCCGCAAATTGCGGCCAGAAAGAATAAAATTGTGGCCTAAAAGTGGGCTGGGGGTCTCGTGTTCTGTGTGTGTGATCTAGGTCTAGTGAGCATGCTCCAGTAAACTCAAATTTTACTTGAAGCACCCGGATCAAAAGCAGATCTCAAAATGGCTAAAAATCTAAACTAAAACACTAAATAACACTAAATTGAAACAATATGGTACTTTAGTGAAATCAGGTGCAGAAAATTGGTTTATATGGCCTTAACAACAATTAGTTAAGCTACTTTAGCTATAAAAATCCTAACTTGGCCTAAACTTCACTTAAATCACAAAACTAGCACCAAAACCACATTAATTACTAAATTAAGCTAAATAACTACATGTTTAGCAAAATGGAAGTTGAGTTTAACATTATACCTCAATTGGTCTTAGGATGCAAGAAGAAGAAGAAGAGGAGAAGAAGAAGAAGAAGAGAAGAAGAGGGTGTGTGTTGCTGCTGCTTGCTGCTGCTGCTGTTTGTTGCTGCTGCTTGCTATGTGTGTGAAAGAATGAGAGGGAGAAAGATGTGATGAGTGAAAGAAATGAGAGTGAGGGAATGAGTGGGAGTGTGAGGGTGTTAGAGAGTGAGGGTTTGGAAACGAGGGTGAGGTTAGTGGAGCCATGCCTCATGCCATCATTCCCTCACTCTCTCCTCACTTTCACAAGTCAACCCCACAACAAACAAAGTTAATTTAATTATGAAACTAATACCCTTAATTAACCTCATATTAACCTAATGAAATGTTTAAGTTTACCATGGCTACTCAAACATTTCTTAACCCTAAACTTAGCCCTAGCTAACATGCACATGTGTGTGCAGTCCAAATTAAATTCTAATAAAATATTCATAAATTCTGATAAAATATTTGAAAACCGTTTTGGTAAACTTTTTACTAAAAACCCCACATTAAAGTATAACTAACCACTAATCACATTCTAAGGTGTTACAGGTTAAGCTATTGTTGCCTTCAAAAGATCACTAATTTTTCTGTAATAAGAAATCATTTCCCATATTCCCTCTTTTTTCTGACGTGAATGGCAACAATAGCTTAACCACTATGTATTTGATTTGGTAATATTTACAATATATTTAATTAATTTTGAATACTTTGTTCTTAATTCCCTACAATTTTTATTTCCTATAGTTTGAATATTTTAGTGATCTTTTGTAGGTTTACTTCCAAGTATCATGATGGATGTGGAAATGTGTTATGATTTAATTTCGATACCTAATGCATCTAATAACGATACTGCGAATATTGTCATTGAACTGAATCCACTTGCTATCCTTGAAGAAGGTCCTATCGACAGTAGTATCAACCACTATGAGGATGCTATGCCATATGAGGGAAAGGAATTTCTTATGCATGTTGAGGCATATAATTATTATAACGCTTTTGCAAGAATGAATGGTTTCGGGATTCGGAGAGAATCACTAGATAAATCAAGAAAGCTATCAAAAGTTGTTTTGGGGAGACTTTTTGTATGTAACAAGGCCGGTAAAAAAAGATTGACGGATAAGAGAGATGTAGGAAAGTTTGTTACTCGTCGACCGAATACAAGAGTAGGTTGCATGGCGAAAATGAGAATTAAGTTGCCTTCATCAAACACTTGGGAAGTAACTACATTTGTAGATAAGCACAATCATGACTTAGCAAGCCCCGATAAAGTGAGTAATTTTACTCTCAAAAACCCTTCCATCGATCAAAAGCTGTAAAGAATCTTATGATAAGTTTGAATGCAAGACACCTGCTAATACGGCTAGAGTGCTTAATGTTGGAAGTCAAGACGAATTGATTACCGCGCAACAAGTTGTCGATCATGTCAGGAAAATAAGAAGCAACAATATCGGCCGAGAATGTTTATCAATTATTAAGAATTTTCAAGATCGGAAGGAAGTTGATCCAGATTTCTTGTTTGCGATGGAAGTCGATGATGATGGGATAATGAGAAGTGTGTTCTGGGCTGACGGAAGATCAAGATCATCATATTTGAGATTTGGTGATATTGTAGTTTTTGATGTTACTTATGTTCCCCTCCGAAGGACGCGCAAGACAGGGACGTCTTGGCTGAGATTCGGGGCAGATGCTAATAGGTGCTATCCGTCCACCTCTCCGAAGATGCCAAATTGATTTATGACACCATGTATTGAGGGTTTAAACGGATGCGGCCGATGTAGCAGACTTCGTCAGATTCCCCTTCGTTTGAGGGGTTTTTGATTGTGGGGACGCTCTTCCCTGCAGGCGCAAGCCCCTGCAGTTAATTACGCTACCGCATCGCGGTAACAATTTTCTCTTTCTCCAGCTGGTCAGTTCATGTCGTGGGTATTTGTTTTGACTGTGGTTGCCCGTGGATTGTATACGGAGACTAATTTATATGGTCGCCCGTAAGACGTGTATTAATCCAAATCCGTATTTTCTTAGATTTGGGTTTGTGTTTTGGTTTAAGGATACGTTAGCCATATTTGAGGCTAAGATCAACTTAAACGTTTGTTAAGGATACGTTAGTCCAATTTGAGACTAAGATCAACTTAATGGGATTGTTTGGATCCGACAAAAGAGCGTTTGGGCTCTATTGTTCCAGTTTAGGGACATAGTGGTCCATTGAATGTATGGCCGTCGGGACCCATCACCTCTCTGACGACGTTGAAGGATTACAACGACAGATGTCAAGGAGTTCAGAGATGTACCCTTAAACCAAGGTTGGTTGGGAGATCTATAGTCCAATTTGGGACTAAAGTCTGTTTGAAGGTTTTGGTTTAAGGATGCGTTAGCCATATTTGAGGCTAAGATCAAATTAAACGTTTGTTAAGGATACGTTAGCCTAGTTTGAGACTAAGATCAACTTAACGGGATCGTTTAGATCCGATAAAAGAGCATTTGGGGGCTCTATTGTTCCAGTTTAGGGACATAGTGGTCCATCGAATGTATGGCCGTCGGGACCCATCACCTCTCTGACGACGTTGAAGGATTACAACGACAGATGTCAGAGGAGTTCAGAGATGTACCCTTGAACCAAAGTTGGTTGGGAGATCTATAGTCCAATTTGGGACTAAAGTCTGTTTGAAGGTTTTGGTTTAAGGATGCGTTAGCCATATTTGAGGCTAAGATCAACTTAAACGTTTGTTAAGGATACGTTAGCCTAGTTTGAGACTAAGATCAACTTAACGGGATCGTTTAGATCCGACAAAAGAGCATTTGGGGGCTCTATTGTTCCAGTTTAGGGACATAGTGGTCCATCGAATGTATGGCCGTCGGGACCCATCACCTCTCTGACGACGTTGAAGGATTACAACGACAGATGTCAGAGGAGTTCAGAGATGTACCCTTGAACCAAGATTGGTTGGGAGATCTATAGTCCAATTTGGGACTAAAGTCTGTTTGAAGGTTTTGGTTTAAGGATGCGTTAGCCATATTTGAGGCTAAGATCAACTTAAACGTTTGTTAAGGATACGTTAGCCTAGTTTGAGACTAAGATCAACTTAACAGGATCATTTAGATCTGACAAAAGAGCATTTGGGCTCTATTGTTCTAGTTTAGGGACATAGTGGTTTATTGCCAGTTTAGGGACATGGTGGTCCATTGAATGTATGGCCGTCGGGGCCCATCACCTCTCTGACGACGTTGAAGGATTACAACGACAGAAGTCAGAGGAGTTCAGAGATGTACCCTTGAACCAATGAGTTGGTTGAAAGAGCAGACGTACTCAGTTCAAGATGATTTGAGGACTTATGGCCAGTTTGGGCTAAATCCAATTATGTTTGAAATATTGGCCCTTTGGGCCATTAGACATTTGTCTGGGTTCAGCCCCTCATCATTCAGCAGTGCTAAACAGAGGTTTGGGGGCTCTGACAACATTTTGTTTTTGATTTCCTCAATTTTGAGATTCATTTGGAGGAGGGATTTTTTCCTCTGGAAAATTAGCCAATTTGGCTAAAAGTAGTGTTAAACACTAGAGAACAACAGTGTTAAACATTGGAGGTAAAACTCACAAATTAATGTTAAACACTAAAAGACAATCAGTGTTAAACACTGGAAATATAATTTTCAATTTAGTGTTAAACACTACAAACAGTCAGTGTTAAACACTGAAAATATAATCTTCAATTTAGTGTTAAACACTAAAGAAAGAAGGATCACGTGTGGACACGTGAGAGCGCCCAAAAGTGGGACCAGATCCCTTTTCTTCGTCCTGCAATTAAGTATTAAACACTTTTTATTTTATTTTCGAGCATTACGTGCTGGCACGTGATGGAGATTTATGCGCCAATTGTTAAAGCATTTGCTGAGGGGTCACGTGGTATCACGTGAGAGCGCCCAAAGCCTTCCTTTGCTTTTTCTTTCTGTGTTTTGTAGGTCACATGGGAGCACGTGAGGCATTGCCTCAAAGCCGTTTCCTTTTTATTTTGGGGGATCTTTTTAGGGGTCACGTGGGGACACGTGACCTAGTTTTATTCCTTCTTTTCTTATCACTGCGGATTGGGGTCACGTGTCATCACCTGACCAATATTCTTTATGTGCATGGAGATCTTTCAAATTTATTTTAAGAATTAAATTTTTTGTAGGGTTAAACCCTAATTTTGTTTTGGAGGAATTAAATTCTTATATATGTAAAAGAATTAAATTCTTATGTAGGGTTAAACCCTAATTTCTTTTTAAGAGGAATTAAATTCCTGTAATTTTGAGAGAATTAAATTCTCAATTAGGGTTAAACCCTAGTTCTGTCCATCTTGAAGGAATTAAATTCCTATGAGTTTGGGAGAATTAAATTCTCATATAGGGTTAAACCCTAACTTTGTTTTGGGAGAATTAAATTCTCTAAACTCAATTCCCCCTCTAAGTTTCGGATCTGCATGGCAGGATCTCAACCCGATGAGAATTAAATTCTTAACTTATGGGGAGATGTGCTCTTTGCAGATTTTCAACCAGAGGAAGAACTAAGTTCTTTGGCAAAAGAATTAAACTCTTAGATCTTTGAGAATTAAATTCTTTGTTTGAAATTTTGATCCCCTTTCTTTTCTCACCTAGGGTTTTTCTCCGTTGAGAATTAAATTCTCCTTTCTTTTCTCTCTGCAATTTCAAGATCCCAGAAATTCTATCTCCCCAAAATTATCTCCTCTTCTTCTCCTCTCTTGGCTCCTATTTATAGGAGGAGGAAAAGAATCAATTTGTTTAGTAAATCTTTCATTGAAAGATTTGATTTGTTTTCATAATTAATATGATCCTTTAGATCACACAGTGAATTTTATTCACCGTTGGATTTTAAATCCAAAGATATTATGTTGTTTATTTCTGGTGAGATTTTTAAGGAAATCTTTCCTTATCTAAAATCTTTCCATAAACTGGTGATCTTTAATCATTCTTGGATTTTTAATCCAACGGTCCCCATAACCCTTTTCCATTTGGAAAGATTTAGAGAAATTTAGAATTTTAATTCTTATTTGGAAAGATTTAGAGAAAATTAGAATTTTAATTCTATTAAACTGTAAGGCTTTCAAAGCCTGTCACGTGCTGGCATGTGACCCTTGGTCACGTGTGAGCACGTGACCCCCAATTGAGCCCTTTTCTCAGCGTTTACTTACGCTTCAGTTTTAACCATCACGTGTCAACACGTGGCCATTGGTTACGTGTGATCACGTGACACCTCATTGAGGTATTTCCTTCAGCCATTTGTTTTTATTTCTGTTTTAACCATCACGTGTCAACACGTGACCTTTGGTCACGTGTGAGCACGTGACCCCCAATTGGGTCCTTCTTCAGCCATTTGTTTTTTATTTCTATTTTAACTATCACGTGTCAACACGTGACCATTGGTCACATCTGAGCACGTGATACCTCATTGAGGTAATTCCTGATTTTTAATCAGGGAACAGTGCATAGCATATTTGCTCATAACTTTTCATCTCGGATGAATTATGAAGCCCATAATATATCAAATCGAAGGATTTTTCGAGAAGCTTTCGATTCCATTAAAATTTAGCTGTTCCTCATTCAGGAGTTTGTCAAAATACAGGCCAGAAGATACTGGTTCGCATTTCCTTAAGCGTATCGCTGCCATTTGATACTTTGGACTCTTTTGCGCAGAAATTTTTGGCGGGAACAAATGCCCCCCACTACTTTGCCCACGTAAGTATATACGTGGGTGAAGTAGTGCAGAGTAACGCAGAGTTATGCATGGCGTATGACCAGTTTCGGGTTCGTGTATCACTTTCAGAATCTTGATCTGAGAAGATAACGAGCGGACACAAGCGTCGTCATTTATTATTGACTCAAACCTCAACTCTTAAGGGATATAGTTCCAAACCCTCATCCCCATGAGCAGCACCCTTCCATTTTTTATGTCTTACTCTGGCGTGAATTAGTTTATATGCTCATGAGTAGCTTCTCCATTTCAGTGGCATGTAGCTTTGGCAAGTGTGGCTCATAGATGGTCCATCTTGACCTCTTTCCAGGGCAGTGATGGCTTAGAAGACAGGGGTAGGATCTGCCACCTAAGACTTTTCAAATTTATGAGCCGTGAGGGTCTCTAAATTCTTTTCTCCCTACGAGTCGTGAGGATCTCGCAGGTGTATTTTCTCCTTAAGAGTCGTGAGTATTCCTAAGTGTGTTTTCTCTTGAGAGTCGTAAGGATCTCACAAGAGAATTTTCCTTCTTACAAGTCAAGAGGACCCATAAGCGGTTGTTTCCCTCTTTGTCGAGATTCGACTTCGGAGAGTGTGACCCGTGAATAGTATGCAAGAGTCCATTTTGGACCGACTTGCAGGGCCTCAGTGATTAGGAAACGGTTTTTTTTCCCCGCTGCCTAAGGCTTTTCCTTACAAGTCGAGACGAATCGAGCATTTCTCGCAAGGATATCCTAACATCACAGTTAACCTCTGCTCTTTACGACAAAGGTCCGTTAGGGTCTGTGGTACTAGGGTTTTGTCCGTCGTACCGTCGCGTTGGCTGATGTATTTCTCGATAGGCAATCTTGCTGTTCGAGTAGCCTTACGACTGTCGTGTCTCTGATCCCTTCGGGGGCTGGACAAGACGTCTTCAAGCAATCTTCTTAGGCAGTTTGACCGTCAGAAGAGCAAGCGTTAGCAATTTGCCATGCCGCTTTTTACTTGAGGTTAGGCTCATTTTGGAGAGCCCCGATGAGTCATAACCACTCCGTGCTGGTATGGGATGTTCTCCGATAGTCTTTCAGGTTTTATATGAGTTGCCGTCAAGACCCTGAAGCTAGGAATTTGGCCTTTGCTTCGTTTGCTGGCACTGCGTCTGCTGTATCGAGACGAATGTCGCGGTTGTCTCTAGGTTGTTGGTGAACCATCGAGGCTTGGAACTGGGAATTTTGCCGTGGCTCCGTTGTTTGATTATCGCGTCTGAACCCTACTGGAGGAAGAACGCTGGGGTGACATCTCTTCTGCTGTATCGAGACGAACGTCGAGGTGGTGACCACTCCGCGCTGGTGCAAGATGATCTCCGATGATCTTTCAGGTTTTATATGAGTTGCCGTCAAGACCCTGAAGCTAGGAATTTGGCCTTTACTTCGTTTGTTGGCATTGCGTCTACTGTATCGAGACGAATGTCGCGGTTGTCTCTAGGTTGCTGGTGAACCGTCGAGGCTTGGAACTGGGAATTTTGCCGTGGCTCCGTTGTTTGATTGTCATGTCTGAACCCTACTGGAGGAAGAACGCTGGGGTGACATCTCGTCTGTTGTATCGAGACGAACGTCGAGGTGGTGACCACTCCGCGCTGGTGCAAGATGATCTCCGATGGTCTTTCAGGTTTTATATGAGTTGCCGTCAAGACCCTGAAGCTAGGAATTTGGCCTTTACTTCGTTTGTTGGGATTGCGTCTGCTGTATCGAGACGAATGTCGCGGTTGTCTCTAGGTTGCTGGTGAACCGTCGAGGCTTGGAACTGGGAATTTTGCCGTGGCTCCGTTGTTTGATTGTCGCGTCTGAACTTGCTGGAGGAAGAACGCTGGGGTGACATCTCGTTTGCTGTATCGAGACGAACGTCGAGGTGGTGACCACTCCGCGCTGATGTGAGATGATCTCCGATGGTCTTTCAGGTTTTATATGAGTTGCCGTCAAGACCCTGAAGCTAGGAATTTGGCCTTTGCTTCGTTTGTTGGCATTGCGTCTGCTGTATCAAGACGAATGTCGCGGTTGTCTCTAGGTTGTTGGTGAACCGTCGAGGTTTGGAACTAGGGATTTGGCCATGGCTCCGTTGTGTGATGTTGCGTTTGTTGTGTCGAGACGAACGTCGAGGTGGTGATCGCTCCGCACTGGTGTGAGATAATCTCTGATTGTCTTTCAGGCTTTATATGACTTGCCGTTAAGACCCTGAAGTTAGGAATTTGGCCTTCGCTTCGTTTGCTTTGTCACATCCGAATCCTGTTGGAGGAAGAACGCTGGGGTGACATCTCGTCTGCTGTATCGAGACGAACGTCGAGATGGTGACCACTCCATGTGGGATGATCTCCGGTAGCTTTTCAGGTTTTATTTGAGTTACCGTCAAGACCCTGAAGCTAGGAATTTGGCCTTTGCTTCGTTTGCTTTGGCGTTTCCGAATCCTGTTGGAGGAAGGACACTGTGGTGGCATCTCATCTGCTGTATCGAGAAGAATGCTGAGATGGTCTCTAGGTTGTCTGTGAACCGTCGAGATTTAGAACTAAGGACTATGTCGTGGCACCGTTTGATGGTGTAGCATCTATATCCTGCTGGAATGAGGAGGCACACCGTTGTCGGTCTCCAGGCTGTAGATGTGGCCATTGAGATTTTGAGCTAGGGACTTTGCCATGGCTCCGCTTGGTTGTGACTATGAGGTCAGTTGTTGACGTCATGTCTGCATCTGGTTGGAGTGAGGAGAAACGTCGTTGGTGATCTCTAAGTTGTCGATGTCGACGTCGAGACCCTGAAGCTAGGGATCTTCCTTTGCTTCGTTTGTTGACAGTGTGTCTGCAATATTGCGACAAATGTCGATGTTGTCTCTAGGTTGCCTATGAACCGTCGAGATTTGGCTTTGCTTTCTGATGGAGCCTGTTGGGAAGGTATGGTTCTCTCTTTGTTTGTGCCCCTGGATTGTATACAGGGATCGACGTGATCTCACCTGTAGGGCATAAACTTCATTTTTTTTGTTTTATTTCTTTTTCCGCGATGCTCTATCATTTCAGCTTTTATATCGCGAAGGTCGCGATTGCCCAATCATTTCGGCTATTTATTTTATTTTTACTCGCTGTTTTTTATTGCGAGTTGCCCAATCATTTCGGCTATTTTGCATGCATACATTTTTTACTTGCTGATTTTTATTTGCAAGTTGCCCCATCATTTCGGCTATTTCATATGCATTTTTAGCTCGCTGATTTTTCTTATCGCGAGTGTGGAACCTGGAATCTGATACCAATCTTAGCATCAGCATCGCTACGACTGGAATATTGCCAGGAGCGAATCATCATTTGCCATGAAAGGACTTAGAATTTGATACCGGTTTAGGCATCAGCATCGCTACAACTTGGATATTGCCAGGAGCGAATCATTATTTGTCTTTGTCGATGTCGAACAAAGGTGGCTTAGTAATCAGGGTTAGGATTCTGTCGACTAAGGCTTTTGACTTCATGAGCCGTAAGGGTCTCACAAAGGTATTTCTCCCTACAAGTCGTGAGGATCTTGTAGGTGTGTTTTCTTCTTAGGGATCGTGAGGATTCCTAAGTGTATGTTCCCCTGTAAGTCATAAGGATCTTACAAAAAGGTTTTCTCCTTATAAGTCGAGAGGACTTATAAGGGCTGTTCACCATATGGACATATCCCTAGTCGCGGGTGGGACTTGTGTAATGACCCCAAAATCTTTATACATTTGTTTTATCTCTCTTCAATAATATACCGTATTTATTTGTACTTGGTATTTTCCTTTTTCTATTAAATTTATTATTATTTTATTTCTCAATCTATTATGTATTTTTTTTCTAGGTACAATTTCTTTTTCTTATATTTAAGTTTTTAACTTCTCATTCTTATTTTTCCTTTCATAAATATTTAACCCAAATCCATTATTCTTATTCTCTACAGCCCATCTAAAAAGCCCATTTTCTTTTTAAGCAACATCATATATTTAATTCTAATTAAATATGTGCATGAACAACCTTATAGCTCATTGGATAAGTCCTTGCATTGTTATTCCATAAGTCACATGTTCAAATCCCCATTCTTGCAATTATTTTTTTATCATTTTTTTTATTCTTCTCATAACCTACAAATGAGACCTTTCATTTCCAAAATGAATGGTGACCTTTCATTTCTCTTTTAATTCTTATGTTAAATGCATATATTATTATACATAATTCACCATTACACCATCTTAATTGTCCTCCTCCATCTTTTCCTTCCTCATATTTTTCTATCTCTCATTTCTCCCTCTTCACCTAAAGTCCAAGAAGAAGAACATGAAGAACTCTTCAAGAAGGTCTCGCTAGTAACGCGAGGCTATCGGCGGATAGACAAGCCCGGTGACAATACCGGCTTGTGCATGTAAGTCCCTTCTCTCTCCTTTCCCCTCACCTCTTTTTTTTTCCTCTTGTCATGCATCGTGAACCCCCTATTCTTTTCATATCATAATCCATAAGAGAAGACACACATAAACATATACATATACATAAACATAAGTTTAGATATATATGATTCTATATGGTTTAATAATATCTTATTATCTCTTGTTCAAATTAAAGTATTTTTAATTCTTTCTTCATGATTATGAATGTTTATTACAAGTTGTGAGAACATAGATTTCAATCCATAATATATCTACGATATCTCATGGAATCGGTTTGGTTATTAAAAGAAAGGATAAAGCTTGCATAAAAATACTAGTTAATCTTTTTGCCGATTTTAGTATACACATCAATACCTTTAGGTTTAAAATAATTTTTAGACATTAATTTTTACTTCTGAAAATTTCATGGAATTTACATATGATAGATTATATTATTTTATACATGCTGTAAAAATTTTAGATCGATCCGCATAACGGTTTGGGAATTACATCGTATTTATTCACTGATCGTAAAACAGAAAACTGCAGCTATCGGTCAATTTCTAGGACACATAACTTGGTATACCGGTATCCAAATTGAGCAAACTCAGATGTTTTTGATATCTACATCGAATGATATAGATTTTATTAGTTCTATAGTTTTACCGAAAACCTATCTAAGATAAAGAAAACTAAATTACAATATTAAGTGACGGATCTGGACAGAATCTGTTCCGATTCGCACACTGTTTTTAAATTGGACATAACTCGAACACCCGATGTCCGTTTGTGACAAAATTTAGATGTGTAGATGCACCATTGATAGAACTATAATTTTCTGTATATTATATTACTTGGGAATGCATGAAACAACCTGATATAGGCTTTGCAATAGAATATATAGTTGCTGTCCAGAAATCTGAATTTCTGTTTTAAATGCTGATATTAAAATGATCATAACTAGAGCTTCATAAATCCAAATCGTATGAATCTTGGTGTTTTCGATAAGTAAATCGAAATACCTACAATTTTCTAATAATTTTCGTAACCTGAAACCTGATACAAATTAACTCAAACTGCGTTTTAAAAATATGTGACGGTGCCGAATAGATTCTGATCTGTTTTGCGCGACGATACGAAAACATATATATCTCTCAAACCGGTAGTCATATTTAGGTAAAACTGGAACTCACGCATGCAAAACATTTAGAGCCATATTTTTGTTTATATTTCGCATTCGTTCAACTTGATTAATTAGTCGTACATAATATTTCTTTACAGCATTGTTTATGGTAGTTACTCGTATAATATACTTGACTCATTTCATGTTATTCGAACATGTATACATATTTAGCTTGATCATTAAATTGTTGTATGTACATAAAGATGATAATTAAATACTTGAGTTGTATTTTGAAAAATATACAATAGTATTTTTACAATAAACCCCCTCAAGTTTTATAAATTACAATAAGGCCCCTAACAAATAAAGAACTACAAATTATCTTTCTTTTAGTCTGACTCGGGTTAGAGTCTGACTAATTCTGACTTGAATATAATTCAAGTCAATCTATATTTCAATTATATTCCAATACAACTTGAATACATGAATCCCAGAATCCAGTTAACAATCTGTTTGAATGAACCGAACCATGGATATTCCTTTTACATGATTTCCAGTATTCCATTTACATGACTCTACGGTTATAACCGTTTCCTGATATCATGGTTTCGGTCAGTCAATCAAGTCAATCAAGCAATCAGTAAATCAGTCAATCAGTCAATCAGTCAATCAAGTCAATCAAAGTCAATCAAGCAATCATTACAAGTTTACAAGATAACAATACAAATATGACATCGCGGGGTTTAAAGGGGTAGATTGGTACGGAAGATGTTAAAAGTGGAATGAGGTGGTCAGATTAAGACACCTAACATGAATACTGTTACTGTTGTACCGTGGCATAACGGTTCCTTGTACTCTCCATTTGCCCTGATCTCTAGCATATAGAGATCCCCCTCGTATACACTGGCATTCTTCTGTACCAAGCTACAAACAACGGCGTTAACACCATACTATAATAATGGAATAATATAATACAACTGTAAAAGCCACCCTCTCCCTCTCTCTCTTACTCTCTGTCTATTTTATTCTCCTCTTATCTTTGGGACTTACCGAGCGACCTGTTCGCTGACGATATTCTATTTCTTTCTTCTTTGAATGTCGTCAGGTGTTTTGGACCCGGCAGTGATCGAGCCATCGCAAGAAGACTTGGAGCAATTTACTGAAGACCCTGCACAGTAGTTTCATTGTACACTTTTCTTTTCAGTACTTTTCATTCCCTGTTATGCCACTGTTTAGGCATCTTTTATTCCAGTTGTATTTCCTTTTCATGTATTGTACAAAGAATGTTATTAATAAAAGTTGCTGTTCTTTTTCTAAATCATTCGTCTATGGTGATTTACTTTATATTGCTTAGCTACGCTTAGCGTATGTACTTCTGAGTACATACGTAGCGGGCCTCGTCGCGTCCACTTCGCCGTACACTGGGAAGCGGGGCGTGACAACTTGGTTAGGGAAATGTTTATTCGCGCCCGTGGATTGTATACAAGGGTCAGTATCGAGCCGCTTGTAGGGCAATATCGAAAGTTGGGGGGGTTGCTTAAGAACAGGTTCATGTCTCTATAACTTAAGATTTTCAAATCTTATGAGCCGCGAGAGTCCCATAAAAGAATTCTCCTTACGAGTCGTGAGGATCTCGCAAGTGTAATTTCTCCTTAGGAATCGTGGGGATCCCAAAGTGTGTTGCTCTCTTATGAGTCGTAATGATCTCACGCAGGTGGTTTCTCCTCACAAGGTCGAGAGGACCCTGTAAGTGTCTTTTAACAGGGCTGCACCCTTTCGGGTTTCCACAAACACTCGCCGGTAGCCCTGCTGTTTTTACTCACGGAGCCCTTTCGGGTTTTCATCCATGCCCATTTCGCTTATGGACATACCGTTTTTTTTAACGAGGTTGCGCCCTTTTGGGTTTTCACAAACATTCGCCGGTAGCCCTGCTGTTTTTACTCACGGAGCCCTTTCGGGTTTTCATTCGTGCCCATTTTGCTTATGAACATACCGTTTTTATTTTTATTTTTATTCTTTTTTTTTGTATCGGCTTTGGGATGCTGCAATCCATCGCAGTTTATTGACATCTCGGTCAACAGCTAGTTTTAGGACATAGTGGTCCGTCATTAGTTTAAGGACGTCTCGGTCCATTGTTAGTTTAAGGACGTTTCGGTCCGCCGTCGCCGTATTTGAGGCGAATCTCTAGTTTACGGACTTTTCGGTCTATATCCAGTTTTAGGACATAGTAGTCCATTGGGCTTTCTCTATGAATGAGCATGATGCCCCCGGCGTGTCCACCCTTTTCGGAGCATGTGATTGTGGCGGGCCAACCTTCCAGTTTTCGGACAGCTCGAGTTTGCCTTGTTTGTATTGGTCTTCAACCCAGTTTTTGAAGACGAAGCAGTTTTCGATCGGATGACCCAATACTCGGTGGTAAGGGCAATAATTAGGATCGCTGACGTCGTTCGGTCGCGTTGGGTGTCTCGACTCCGGTAAAGTGATGAGCCCATTGCGCACTGCCAGTTCAAACAGTTTCCTTGTTTCATCTCGGGGAAATGAGTACGGACGTTTCAACTTTTCATAGAGGGGCTGCCACTTGTTGTTTTGGCGAACAACCGTTCTAGGGCCACTCGATTGTTGTTGAGCGTTGGCGACGAAGGCCATTTTCCCCTTCCCTTTATTCTTTTTTTTGTAGCGCTCTCTATAGGTGGAGGAGATCTTTTTAACACAGCCATCGAAGAGTTCTTGCATACCCTCCTAAGTGGTTCAAAACTTTTCCCAGTTGGAACAGCAGCATCAATTTCCACAGTTGGAGCCGGCAGAGTCAATCCAGAAGGAGAGTTGCCCCCAACCTTCCTTACTCGGCGCCAGTGTCATATTCCCAGTAGGAGGAGTGTTGTCTCCTGAGGGTTTTCAACGGATTACACCCACAAAATCCTATAATAAAAGAGAGATGGTGAAATTTATATAAAGATAAGAATTATAAAAGAAAGAACTTGAAAATAAGAGTTTTTAATTATACCAGCTTTTCAGTTGCTATGAGCCCTATCTTAATGGTCATGAAAAAATGTTAGAAATCACATTTTCCCTTAATAAAACATCGCCTTTAGTTTTCATTCCTTCCTTTCTTCCAAACATTGATCATATACCCCTACGTGTGTGAACTGGACATCCCTACACTCAGAGAATTCAATTCAAGCAATCATACTCTTGTCCATCTACCTTAGTACTTTTTAATAGATATTTAGATGGAATTTGCTCACACATTCTTCATGCGACCGTTAATACTTCTTGAGGTACCAACCGACCGATTACTCATGTGCTTGCTAATTAGGTGTTTTTCCTCGTCTTGCAACACCTAAGTCTTAGCAGTGGCTCCCAAACCAGTTGGTCTAAGGCACTAGGTGATAAAGCACCCTCGCTATATTTTTTTTGCTGCCTCGGTGATAACAAAACCAGTGTTCATTTTTCTTTTCACCATTTTATCTTTTCTTTTCCATTTATTATTTCCTTCATACTTTGGCTTTTAGACAAGAGCATTTCAAGGTATCCTCTACTATCCCGAGTTTCAAGATGTGTGTAAGTGCGTATAGTAGGGTATCAACATTCAAATGTTTGGCTTCCAGAATAGGAACTATTTTTCAGGCTTATTTTTATCCTCAGATTAGTAATTTCCTTCATCTTACTAACCCTTGGGACAACAGCTCATAGCTACTTATTACTAGTTTCATTTAAGAAAACATCTAACTTTCTTATTTTTCTTAAACTATTCCTATCTTTTAAATATAATTTTTCACTTTCTACTCTTTTCTTATCACAATTTTTGTGTGTGCAGTGTAAGGCGTAAATAAGCACAGGAGCACTGAAAGAACGACTTCTTGGGAGCTTCTTGCGATGGTAGAGGAGCGCTGAAGCTCGTTGGCGGGAGCATGGTCCCAAAGGATAGCCTTGTGGTGGCTTGAGTTACCTGCTCCACTGGCATAGTGAAAAGGGAAGCCGCTTGGGGCCCGTAGGTTACTCCTCCAGATGGGACAGAGCGAGAGTTGCTGTTGCAGTTAGTGCAGTTCGAAGCCTGTTGATTTCTTGAAGAGCTTGAATATTCTGCCCCCTGCGTCGACCTTGGTCTTTGGCATGTGCCAGATGTTTGAGGACCGATTCCGTCGGCAAGGCTGCTGCTTGACAGACATCCTCTGGCCTTCCTCCATCGGCGTTGAGGCACCGAGGGTGGGAGGTGGGAGCATCGACCCAAAAAGAATCCCGTTGATTTCTTGAAGAGCCGGATTGCAGAAATTTAAGGCTGCAAGTGACCCATACTTGACTCCGCCGGGTATGACAGAGCCTGAGTTCTGGGGTAGGAGCAAATGCCATTCTTCATAAAGACGAAATGCCGGCTTCAATATCCACTCCCCTAAGAGCAACCAAAAACATACACACCGCGATTATTTGATCGCGAGAAAAACACGACACACGAAGTGTGGAGTGGAAAGAGAAAAAGGTCCCACCGGGTGTGCCAGAATCTGTTCCCCTCCGAAGGACGCGCAAGACAGGGACGTCTTGGCTGAGATTCGGGGCAGATGCTAATAGGTGCTATCCGTCCACCTCTCCGAAGATGCCAAGTTGATTTATGACACCATGTATCGAGGGTTTAAACGGATGCGGCCGATGTAGCAGACTTCGTCAGATTCCCCCTCGTTTGAGGGGTTTTTGATTGTGGGGACGCTCTTCCTTGCAGGCGTAAGCCCCTGCAGTTAATTACGCTACCGCATCGCGGTAACAACTTTCTCCTTCTCCAGCTGGTCACTTCATGTCGTGGGTATTTGTTTTGTTTGTGGTTGCCCGTGGATTGTATACGGAGACTAATTTATATGGTCGCCCGTAGGACGTGGATTAGTCCAAATCCGTATTTTCTTAGATTTGGGTTTGGGTTTTGGTTTAAGGATACGTTAGCCATATTTGAGGCTAAGATCAACTTAAACGTTTGTTAAGGATACGTTAGTCCAATTTGAGACTAAGATCAACTTAACGGGATCGTTTGGATCCGACAAAAGAGTGTTTGGGCTCTATTGTTCCAGTTTAGGGACATAGTGGTCCATTGAATGTATGGCCGTCGGGACCTATCACCTCTCTGACGACGTTGAAGGATTACAACGACAGATGTCAAGGAGTTCAGAGATGTACCCTTGAACCAAGGTTGGTTGGGAGATCTATAGTCCAATTTGGGACTATAGTCTGTTTGAAGGTTTTCGTTTAAGGATGCATTAGCCATATTTGAGGCTAAGATCAACTTAAACGCTTGTTAAGGATACGTTAGCCTAGTTTGAGACTAAGATCAACTTAACAGGATCGTTTAGATCCGACAAAAGAGCATTTTGGGGCTCTATTGTTCCAGTTTAGGGACATAGTGGTCCATCGAATGTATGGCCGTCGGGACCCATCACCTCTCTGACGACGTTGAAGGATTACAACGACAGATGTCAGAGGAGTTCAGAGATGTACCCTTGAACCAAAGTTGGTTGGGAGATCTATAGTCCAATTTGGGACTAAAGTCTGTTTGAAGGTTTTGGTTTAAGGATGCGTTAGCCATATTTGAGGCTAAGATCAACTTAAACGTTTGTTAAGGATACGTTAGCCTAGTTTGAGACTAAGATCAACTTAACGGGATCGTTTAGATCCGACAAAAGAGCATTTGGGGGCTCTATTGTTCCAGTTTAGGGACATAATGGTCCATCGAATGTATGGCCGTCGGGACCCATCGCCTCTTTGACGACGTTGAAGGATTACAACGACAGATGTCAGAGGAGTTCAGAGATGTACCCTTGGACCAAGGTTGGTTGGGAGATCTATAGTCCAATTTGGGACTAAAGTCTGTTTGAAGGTTTTGGTTTAAGGATGCGTTAGCCATATTTGAGGCTAAGATCAACTTAAACGTTTGTTAAGGATACGTTAGCCTAGTTTGAGACTAAGATCAACTTAACAGGATCATTTAGATCCGAGAAAAGAGCATTTGGGCTCTATTGTTCTAGTTTAGGGACATAGTGGTCCTTTGCCAGTTTAGGAACATGGTTGTCCATTGAATGTATAGCCGTCGGGACCTATCCCCTCTCTGACGACGTTGAAGGATTACAACGACAGATGTCAGAGAAGTTCAGAGATGTACTCTTGAACCAATGAGTTGGTTGAAAGAGCAGACGTGCTCAGTTCAAGATGATTTGAGGACTTATGGCCAGTTTGGGCTAAGTCCAATTATGTTTGAAATATTGGCCCTTTAGGCCATTAGACATTTGTCTGGGTTCAGCCACTCATCATTCAACAGTGCTAAACAGAGGTTTGGGGTCTATGACAACATTTTGTCTTTGATTTCCTCAATTTTGAGATTCATTTGGAGGAGGGACTTTTGCCTCTGGAAAATTAGCCAATTTGGATAAAAATAGTGTTAAACACTAGAGAACAACAGTGTTAAACACTGGATGTAAAACTCTCAAATTAGTGTTAAACACTAAAAGACAATCAGTGTTAAACATTGGAAATATAATCTTCAATTTAGTGTTAAACACTAGAAACAGTCAGTGTTAAACACTGGAAATATAATCTTCAATTTAGTGTTAAACACTAAAGAAAGAGGGGTCACGTGTGGACACGTGAGAGCGCCCAAAAGTGGGACCAGATCCCTTTTCTTCGTCCTGCAATTAAGTGTTAAACACTTTTTATTTTATTTTCGAGCATCACGTGCTGGCACGTGATGGAGATTTGTGCGCCAATCGTTAAAGTATTTGCTGAGGGGTTACGTGGTATCACGTGAGAGTGCCCAAAGCCTTCTTTTGCTTTTTCTTTCTGTGTTTTGTAGGTCACGTGGGAGCACGTAAGGCATTGCCTCAAAGCTGTTTCCTTTTTATTTTTGGGGATCTTTTTAGGGGTCACGTGGGGACACGTGACCTAGTTTTATTCCTTCTTTTCTGATCACTGCGGATTGGGGTCACGTGTCATTACGTGACCAATATTTTTTATGTGCATGGAGATCTTTCAAATCTCTTTATTTTAAGAATTAAATTCTTTGTAGGGTTAAACTCTAATTTTGTTTTGGAGGAATTAAATTCCTATATATGTAAAAGAATTAAATTCTTATGTAGGGTTAAACCCTAATTTCTTTTTAAGAGAAATTAAATTCCTGTAATTTTGAGAGAATTAAATTCTCAATTAGGGTTAAACCCTAGTTCTGTCCATCTTGAAGGAATTAAATTCCTATGAGTTTGGGAGAATTAAATTCTCATATAGGGTTAAACCCTAACTTTGTTTTGGGAGAATTAAATTCTCTAAACTCAATTCCCCCTCTAAGTTTCGGATCTGCATGGCAGGATCTCAACCCGATGAGAATTAAATTATCAATTTATGGGGAGATGTGCTCTTTGCAGATTTTCAACCAGAGGAAGAACTAAGTTCTTTGGCAAAAGAGTTAAACTCTTAGATCTTTGAGAATTAAATTCTCTGTTTGAAATTTTGATCCCCTTTCTTTTCTCACCTAGGGTTTTTCTCCGTTGAGAATTAAATTCTCCTTTCTTTTCTCTCTGCAATTTCAAGATCCCAGAAATTCTATCTCCCCAAAATTATCTCCTCTTCTTCTCCTCTCTTGGCTCCTATTTATAGGAGGAGGAAAAGATCAAATTGTTTAGTAAATCTTTTATTGAAAGATTTGATTTGTTTTCATAATTAATATGATCCTTTAGATCACACGGTGAATTTTATTCACCGTTGGATTTTAAATCCAAAGATATTATGTTTGTTATTTCTGGTGAGATTTTTAGGGAAATCTTTCCTTGTCTAAAATCTTTCCATAAACTGGTGATCTTTAATCATCCTTGGATTTTTAATCCAACGGTCCCCATAATCTTTTTCCATTCGGAAAGATTTAAAGGAATTTAGAATTTTAATTCTTATTTGGAAAGATTTAGAGAAATTTAGAATTTTAATTCTATTAAACTGTAAGGCTTTCAAAGCCTGTCACGTGCTGGCACGTGACCCTTGGTCACGTGTGAGCACGTGACCCCCAATTGAGCCCTTTTCTCAGTGTTTACTTACGCTTCAGTTTTAACCATCACGTGTCAACACGTGACCATTGGTCACGTGTGAGCACGTGACACCTCATTGAGGTATTTCCTTCAACCATTTGTTTTTATTTCTGTTTTAACCATCACGTGTCAACACGTGACCTTTGGTCACGTGTGAGCACGTGACCTCCAATTGGGTCCTTCTTCAGCTATTTGTTTTTTATTTCTATTTTAACTATCACGTGTCAACACGTGACCATTGGTCACGTATGAGCACGTAATACCTCATTGAGGTAATTCCTGGTTTTTAATCAGGGAACAATGCATAACATATTTGCTCATAACTTTTGATCCCGGATGAATTATGAAGTCCATAATATATCAAATCGAAGGATTTTTCGAGACGCTTTAGATTACATTAGAATTTATCCGTTCCTCATTCAGGAGTTTGTCAAATTACAGGCCGGAAGATACTGGTTCGCATTTCCTTAAGCGTATCACTGCCATTTGATACTTTGGACTCTTTTGCGCAGAATTTTTTTGCGGGAACAACTTATAGAACAAATAATTGGAATTTGCCGTTTACTTCTTTTACAAGGGTAAATCATCACCGTCAATCGACACTTTGTAGATGTGCACTACTTGCGGATGAAACAGAGGATGGTTTTGTGTGGTTATTTACTCAATGGCTTAAATGCATGCATGGCATAGAATCAAAGGCTATTGTCACGGATCAAGATGCACAAATAGGTAAAGCCATTAAAAAGGTTTTTCCTAACACTCGTCATCGTTTGTGTGCTTGGCACATTAGGAAACATATTGCAGAACATCTAGTTTCCTTGCAAGCTTTATATGGAGAAAAATTTGGGGATTACTTCTTTCGGTTGGTTTATGGCTCTACTATCAATCAATGTAAGCAATGTTGGGATGAGATGAAGATAAAGTTTAATATTTTAGATGAAGGTGGAGATTGGTTGCATAAAATGTATCACCTTCGATAGTATTGGATCGACGCATATTTGAAGGATATTTTTTGGGCCGCAATGACAACTAGTCAACGGAGCGAAAGCATCAATGCTTTTTTTGATTCATTTGTAAATTCAAAGACTCGAATTAGTGAGTTTGTACTCCAATATGATAATGCTATAGCAGCTCGTCGAGCATCCGAGTCAAAAGAAGATTTCATGACCCTTAACACCCGACCCGCATTGTGTATTTCACATCTGATAGAAGTACAAACTGGAGAATTATACACTAGAACCATCTTAAAACTGTTTCAGATAGAACTCACCGATAGTTTTTTGCTTTTCCATGAAAAAGTGGTAAAAGAAGCGTCGATCGCTATATACAAAGTTGGAAATTACACTGAAGATAAGAGTAAATGGAACGAAGTTGTTTTTAACCAAAGTGGAGAGCTCAAAATTATCTACAAATGTGCAATGTTTGAAATGGATGGAATTCTTTGTAAGCATATTTTGAAAGTTATGCATCATAAACAAATGCAGGCCATTCCTGATTATTACATTTTGCCACGGTGTAAAATTCATGCGAGGCATCGGAACATTGGTTTTGCAAATGTTATGAATATGAGGAACAATAATTCTGAAAAACAATGTGATATTATTCGGTAATGGGTCCTTAGAGCGAAGTTTAATGAAGCACTTGAAATGGTATGCGGTTCAAATCCCCTTCTATCAAAGCTGGAGAATATGCTTGAGGAGTTTATGCACAATACTGAGAAAGAATTGAAACCTCAAAGAATTTCTGTTGATAGCGATGTTGATTTAAATGCCCCTCCCTCATTGTCATTGTCAAATATCCCAGAAATCACAATTCATGACCGTACTAGACCAGTTGACGGTAAAGGTCGTCCACGTGCAGCTAGCAGACACAAATCTGGATTAGAAATTTCACAAAAGAAAAAAGAAACAGAGCAACGAAAATGTGGAAATCGCGGTCAAAAAGGTCATTATAGAACTAGTTGTCCCACACGTCCAGTTGTTTGCGAAAACCAAAAATTGGTAAGATTGCCTTAATTTATTTTAATTCTTGATAATATCACTGTGTTAGATGTATATCCTGTCATTGTTCTTGGTGTTGTTGCAGGTTATGGATTATGATGAGGAGAAAAGAGCAACAATAGCTAAGTTGAAGGCGATAATAGCAGAGAAACAACAGCAGCATACAAGCAACAGCACTGAGCATCAGCAACAACAAGCAGCAGCAGCAGCAAAGCAAAGAGTAGCAGCAGCAGCAGCGAAGCGTGGGCGGTAGCAACAATAACTAAGCAATGAGGGCGGTTGTATTTTTGGGTTATTTTTTTGTTTTGTGCACCAAAAACAGTGACTGTGTTGCACATATTTTGTAAGCATCATTATTGGCAAGTTTGCTCTATGACTCATGTAACTGATGTTTTATTAGTAGAGATGACTTATTGCTTAAGCATATGAATATGTTGTTTAATTTTTCATTATCAAATATGCACTATCTTTATACACCATATACTGAGCACTGATACGCAATGTACTGAGCTGCATCTTGCTTATGTCAATGATTAAGTGGAAGGCCTTTTTTTTAATTTCCTTTATTGTTAAGTTCCTTTCCTTGTGTTCTCTTATTTCTTATGAAGTGCAGGGAAGAAGAAAAGCAGCAGTAGCCAGCAGCTGCAGGGAAACACCAGAAGCAGCAACAGCCAGCCAGCCAGCAGCAGCAGCCAGCAGCTGCAGGAAAACACCAGAAGCAGCAACAGCCAGCCAGGGAAACAATAGCAGCAGCGAGCAGCAACAGTGCACCACATTTGCCAAAAAATAAAGGAATGAGAAATATTCTAATTTCAACACACTTTCATATTGGCATAAGAATAAAACAAAAGCTTCACATTAAACAAATAAATGCTACAAGAATTTACTGATCATATTGAAATAAATTATATACATTACTGTTTACTCCACATTTGCCAAAAAATTGGCAACTTTAGAGAAAAATTGATATGCTTTTCTTAATACACTCTTTTGAAACAATCCTAAATCAAACTTTGTGTTGCTTTTACATGAAAAAAAACATGTCAAGTGCACACATCGTTTCTGTCTCCATAGACGTGTCATCCAAAGTGTATATATCAAGCGTCAACGAACTTTCATGAGCTAGCCACTGATGAGAATAAGCAACTCACATACCCTGGGCTCAAAGTAATCACATTCGGCACACAGATTTTATATTTCAGATCATAGAGATGTCGTTGTCCACATACCACTGAGCTCAAAGTCATCACATTCAGCATTCTATTATAAACTTTATATTTCAGATGGTTGAAGGAAATCCTAAAAAATCAATGAAACTGAAATGCAATAAATCAATAATTTTCTAAAAATCCAGAAGAGCCAAGATATTTTGAAATCACCCGAGAGAATTTATAATATTTACCTTGATCCGCGATGGGTAGCAGCCGTTGAGGATTGTTGGTCCTGAGATGGAGATCGATTTACTCAAGAAATTATTGTCGATTTGGGGAAAATAATGGGCTTTTAACAGGGATTGTTAAAGGATAAGAATAAGAGGATGATGGAAGTTGAGGAGATGGGATAGAGTAGCGTGTGGGTGAAGGCAGAGGAAGGGCGAACGAAGGAGAGGTGGCAAAGAAGAGGGCTGGGAGGCGAAGAAGCGAGCTGAGGTACCGGAACGAAGGAGGCGGAAGAGAGGGCGAATGAGGAGGGAGTGGAGGCGACGAGGTGGAGGAGAAGGTGACCAGAGGAGGAGGAGGCGAATCGATCTCAGAGAGAGAAAAGAAGGGGGAGAGAGAGGGATGAGAGAGAGGGGGATGGTATAGACTCAGTTGTTGTGGGTTGTTTAATTTAATTTTCTTTGGTAAAAGTATATAATTTGCAAATACACCCTCTTTATTTTTCTTCAGATGGGTGGTCAAGATTAAGCCACCTCACTCCACCTAAGGAAAGAGCCTTCTAGGGCCTCTTTCCTCCATTATTCTCTCCCTCACTATATATATATATATATATATATATATATATATAGAGAGAGAGAGAGAGAGAGAGAGGGGCCATAGGAGAGAATTTCCTCCTATAGCGTCGAAAAAATACGCCCTCACTCATTTTTTTCGACAATCGGCACCCACCGTCTTTATCGTTATCTTCTAAGATGTGGGTACACCAAATTTCATGGGATTCTACATCCTTTTCACCGTTGATTTAGCGGGTTCAAAATTGACGGTTTAACGACAACAAAGTTCTGTTGTCGTTAAACCGTCAATTTTGAACCCGCTAAATCAACAGTGAAAAGGATGTAGAATCGCATGAAATTTGGTGTACCCACATCTTAGATGATAACGATAAAGATGGTGGGTGCCGACCGTCAGAAAAAATGAGATAGGGCGTACTTTTTCGACGCCATAGGAGGAAATTCCCTCCTATGGCATCTTTTCTCCATTATTCTCTCTCTCTCTTTCTCTCTCTATATATAATAATAATAATAATAATAATTTTATGCTTGACATCATGCTTAATGCATATACATCACAGTTCCACTTATGTAGCCATTAAAATATACTTATATTTTTATCTATTAATATAAATATACTGGTAAAGACTGTTATCGTGTTCTGCTATATTTCATACTCGTGTAACTAATTCCATTCGACTTATATACTGACTACTTGATATTAGTTTAAATATAATAACCATTGTGTGTTCCATATTTGAGTGCCTTTAGTAAACTTTGCTGAATATTCTGCTTGTTATCTGTTCATATATTTATGTTTGTTATCTGTTTATATAATTCTAAGTATTAATGTAAACATACATGACATTTAAAATGGGGTTGGATAGTTTAGTGAAGTTCATGAACAAGGTTTAGAGAGTCGCCATATGTCATGTTGTAACACCTTAGGATTTTGATCAGTGTTAATTAAGCGATAATACAGGTTTTCTGTAAAAAGTTTACCAATTCGGTTTTCTCACATTTTATAACATTTAATTAATAATTTATTATTATTTGTTATGGCTTGCACACACATGTGCATGTTATTATGAGGGTGTGTTTGTGTTAACCTAGTTTAGTGACCATGACAATTTAATCTAATCCTATCCTTTGTTTAAACCTTAACCTAAACCCTAGATATTTGTGTGAGATATTTCATTTGGGTTTTGTTTTGGGGGGAGGTGGCATGGTGACTATTGAGGAGAGCATGCTTGCATTTATTGAAGTGGTGCACTCACCATTACACTCACCTCTCCCTCTCCTTTATCTCACTCTTTCTCATTCTCTCTCACACTATCTCCTTCTCATTTTCTTTCTCATTTCTCATTCCTCAACTGAACACTTATCATTTCACCACTAAACCTTCACTAAACTGCATAAAACCTCACCCAAATCACTTCTTAAGCCTTGATTTGCTTCTTGGATGCCTTGGAGCTTGGAAAACTAGGATCTTTGAGCTTGTGAGAGTATGTAATGATCTCTATCTGTTAAGTAGGTCTTTTTGGTGTTGCGTGGCTTATTCGTTTCAGTTTAGAACGCTTCAAGTCATGTTTCGTGTACATATCGTATTTTTAGTATCAATATATGATATCTGTGATCTGCTGTGACCCCGAGAGTATACTAGAAAATCTAGCAGTGTAGTTGTGTTGTACCAGAGACCCTAAGCCTTCACCTGAAACATGAACCCCTACAGCTCGGATTTGGCAGGCGACAAGGAGGATTTTTCAGGCGACCTCGGCTATTGGATAGAGTTAGGGTGTGGGTTTTTGTTGGTAGCTGTCTGCAGTGGTTTAAGTGTGTTTGGTCCTATTTGATTTTTAGGTTTTCACTGTATACAAAATCTGAGATCACTTTGGTTGTTTCTAGTGTTACGATTACGCTCGTTACGTTATCCGACACGGTTCGTGTCTTTGTGTAGCTTTTGCTCTTGAGTTGGGTTCGTAGTGTCGCTACGCACGTTAGCCATTAGACGAACACTTGAAAGTATGTTTGGAGTTGGTACATCGGTCAAACGTAGTGGTTACGTGTTATTGGTCGATTGCTAATATAAACTTGTTATATTATTGTTTTATGATCTTAGGGTCGCAGGCGAGAACTTCGGACGCTGCGAAGAAGGGAAAGCGAGTGGTTGGTTTTACTTAGCCCCAGGATCATCTGTGAGTAGATTTAACATCTACAGAGGAATCGCCCGCACGACATTATGCGTCTGGGCTAGATATGATATGACATTAGCCGCATGTTTATTTGCATATATAGAGATTGTGCATGAACTTATTTCATATCATTACTTGTTGTGCTTAGACTTGTACCCATTGGACACTGCACTATTATTGACGGTTCATGTCGTACGAGCACTGATTGTATGCCACACACACCGTCGATAATTTCCATGACACGCACAACACATAAACCTATGTGATATTGTATGGTTTGTGACATTTAGATATTTATTCATGTCCTTTGCGCATATGACATATAGCATACCTATATACCTACATGCTTACACATATGCCTTGTCATACCTACATGCTAGCTACACATACCTATATGGTAGGGTACCATTAGTGACAGGTATATACACATATGAGATATAGCTATATGTACATCTTGCATACATACTTACATGTAGACCAATATACCTTGTTATAGTTACATGTTCATCTTTATATGCTCATATTACTGTTTATGTTGAGTATATTATATTTTATGGATTTTCGCATTGAGATATGGATTTCCTATGATATTTTCTGGATTTGAGGACCGTGGTAGTTCATGAAATTATGCATTATTTGAAAGGCCCGGTTTCTTTTGATATGATATTTCAGTGCGTCCACCATGAGATTTCTCGGTTCTGAGATTTGTGATATATACCCGATGCGAGGAGTGGAGTGGGCCGTGTGCGGGTACATGGTGGGGCCCGGAGGTACCCCGGGGCAAGATTGTCGCAGATGATGGCGATGAGCTCGAGGCAGGGGAGTACTACCTTACCGGTGACAGTATTGGACTCGGCGGTGATTGCGGAGATACCGAACGGAGTCATGTACGTATGGATACGTGGAATTTCGAGTGTCGAAGCTGGGCATTCGGGTTTCGGTAGCGTATGATACGTACCTATCAGGGCCAGTCGTGGTGATGACGCCTGATAGATCAGTTTTTATGTGTCGATGCGGGGCACTAGTTTTCATGATGTTTTCGGGTGTCGATGTTTGACACTCCGGTTCCGTGAGACTTACAGGATATGAGGGCCGATATTATGGTCGCTATAAGGACCGATTTTATGGTCGATATGAGGGCCGATATTATGGTCGATATGAGGGCCGATATAAGGGCCGATATAAGGGCCGTTCTGAGAGCCGATTTGAGGAATTTGGGATTTAGATTGTCTTGATGAACACTGGTCCTGCCACGATGAGGATTCCGTGAGGATGACATGTTTTATCTCATATTCCGCATTTATTTGTTATGCATTGCTTCATGTATTAGTAGTACTTGATAGAGTATCTTTCATGACTGTTGCATATACATATTGCTATTTATTACTATCATCTTGCATGTGATAGATTATCGCAGTACGTCCATACTTGCGATTACCTGCATATGTTATTTACTATTCACGAGTTGGCAACTCACCCCCGTTGTGCCACAGTGTTTTGCAGGTAGTCCCTCAGGGCAGTCGCAGCAGGGCTTTCATCTATCGTAATATCTTTTGCAGCGGATACCGCTACGGCTGACTGTGTGCAGTTGTGCTATAGGTGGGTTTTGCAGTTATCCGATGTTGCTAATTGAATATTCGTTGTATCCAGTACTCTCCATCTACTACTTCATGTATTGACTTAGAGACGAGTTGTGAGGACGATGCCGTATATTTTGGTGACTTGGGATGTCTTTTATGCAGTTTTATTTATATCGTCTTTTATATCATCGCTACGGCGTCGTATATTTTTTGTGCTGGTTGTTTTCTTCCTTTAGGCGTGGATTTGCTTCCGTTGGGGATGCTTTACTTATATTCTTTGTTGTACCCATTTTTGGGGCTAGTTTTTACAAAGGAGGTGCTGCCCAAATTTTTAAGAAAGTAATTTGGACTTTAAAGGTTTTGTACTTGAGATTTTCAAAAGTTTTAACAATATTCTTATCACTTACTACTTTTGATGGTTTAGATTGCTGGGTTTTCGGCTTACTTGAATTGCGTTACGTAGTTTAAGGGCCGTCATGTGCCAAATTTCGGGTCATGACACATGTTGTCGTGATTCCGGATATAAACGGAATGGTAACTTACATGGCCGTGTAGCCGTTTTTCGTCGGCATAAAACGAAACACTTGCTGATTGTAAATCTCCGATCCTTGTAACTTTATCCGTATTTTTAAAATAAATATTTTTCCTATATTTTTCTTATACTTTCCTAAATCTCCTAATTTATTTCTAAACTTTAATCTAAAACCAAACCAACTAACCCAAACCCTAAACCATTAAAGCCCAGTGTTCATCAAGAAAAACTGCATTTTAATACCGCTCATTTATTTATCATTTTTGTGTTATATCGGTACTGTTAATCCGTATCTGTTCAATAAGTACAGGATACATGTATTCATGATAAAACACTGGAAACACACTTAAATGCACGGATACGACATTTGTGAGTCGACACTGCAACCGGAACGGAAAACCGATCAGTATTTATGAAGAATTTACAACAAATACATGTGTGCACAACTTTTTTCCATTTTAGTCCAACATAACACAATAATAATTTCAAGTGTGATCACAAGTTTTTTTGGATGCATGAATTATGGTGAGCTGCCATGATGATGATATAAACTCAAGTGGGCAAGCGGAACAAACGGGTAAGTTGTTTAAAGCAAGTGGGCTTGGTATGGTGAGTTGAGATAAAGTGTTGATGTGATTCAATGTGTGCATTTCCCTCCAAATTTACAGATTACAACTCAAGTAGATATAGAACAATCAAACAGTAGCAGAGAGATCATGGAGAGGACATGAAATCACCGCAAGAAAATAGGCCCCACCACTCAAAGAAAAACCGCCAGAATTGGCCAAATCCCCCCCACTGGCGGTCTCACCTCTTCCTTTTGCTTCCATTTTTCTTCTGCTCGTTCCAAGTTGTCACATCATCTCAATTTTATTGTTTGTTTTTGTTGATGAAGTGCCTATATATACCAGAACATAGAGCAAGTTTTGGGGCCATACTTATACTACTTTCATTCCATTTTCATTCTTACATTTTGTAATGTTAATTCAAGCATTATACATAGAAGATAGGATTTATCTTGAGTTCTTTAATTTTATCTAATCTTGCAACCTCTTAACTGAGCTTACAAGGTTAGATTTTAATATTTGAATTCATTATCTTGTACTCTCATTTTGAACTTGAATGAAACTTATACTTATGCACCATGGTTCTTAGTATCTTCTTGACTTTACTTTCTTACAATTAATTTTCTTTCACTTTACTTATTTACAATATTATTTTCTTTGATGTCTTCTATCTTATATTCTCTTTTTATGTTTGTGATGGATTGTGAGTAGTGATCTTGTTAGGGAATGAGAATAGTTGTTTAAATTAAGATTTTTTTTACTCATTTCTTTTGTCCAAAACTTACTAATTGAACTCTGCTCAAATCTCATGCAAGCGCTCCGTTAGGCACCCTATCCTATCAAAATAGCGGTGATTCCTAAACGTGACCGGTTATGTTTGGTTTGGCCGAAAGTGAAAGTTAAGAGACAAGAACGGAAGGACAAGGGTCAATAAGCCGGATTTCGCAAATACCGTGCTTAAGCACCCTAATACATGTTGTTGCCAATTACCCTACCTTCAATAGTCAAGTGAGGCACAAAGGAATAAGTACGGATTTTTCTAATTTAAACTAACCTATCTCTATCTCTAACAAGCGTTTCGTATGCATATATACAAAACACATAGATTAGTATCGAACTTTTCCGGCCTTTTGGCTTAACTCGTGAGAACAAGAACCTAAAATGTACCATCTCTCTGCGGACGACCCGTATTCATCACGACGAGCTACACGCGACGCTGTCTTGATTGCGGTTACTTTAAAATTTAAAATACGACACGTAAAATCTTTTCCAATCAAATGGCGCCGTTACCGGAGAGACGATAACGTTTTTATTCTTGTTATTTCGGATTAATCTCTGTATATTCTTGTTTATAGCACTAACCGCCATTATGAAAACAAGCTAAAAATCGAGAAAAAAATTTAACTAAAACAAACATCTAACACATTCTAACTTTTATTCTTTGATATTTTGATCTACTAACACTATGAGATTAATTGGAAAAATTAAACTATAAAATTGGGACACTAGAAAAACATAGAGTACACAGAAGAAATTTGGGGTACCAATTCAACATTTCGACCGCCGGTTTCATCCATTCTCACCCCACCGGCGGCCTAAACCCTTCTATTTGCTCCAATCTTTTGCCGTAGGCCCCATTGTTCTATTATTATCCCATTTTTATAGTTTGATTTTCATAATTTTGTGTGTGCAGGAGTTTGGGCACCTATATCGCTTTTTTGCACTAAATATCCGTTTTCCGTCATTTTCAGATTTTAAGGAATTATGAACTGCGATCGTGTGGTGGAAAGTGTACATTCAAAGAAAAGGTAATAGTGAAGTACAGTGCCAAAAATCCGGATGGTTTGACCCGCGCAAGCGAACTTTTCAAGCTAATCAGATTCAATTCAATGGGGGTTTCTTAACCCAAAATATATCGGTATATATTTCCTAACTTCTTTTTCAAATCCGACATGTCCACTATTCTATCTTTTAAGGATTCTTTACAAGTTCGCTGCCAAATGCTAAAAGAACTAACCCATATTTGTTGCAGCGCCGCGCTTAAACTTAAAAAACGATTGTTTGATATTTTGAACAACTTTTTTATTGATTGCACATTGCATCCACTAATACGGACTTAAGAGCAAGCAAACCCCACAACATACGATAAAGGATTTCATCACCTTTTTCCGTGGCCCACAAATCACGAAATTGAGCATAACGTTTACCCGCATAAATTTTAAAAGAAACTAGATTTTAAGCCTTTAAAGACTCCGCGCACATTAGGAGAAATTAACTGTATTTAGGATACCGCTTAAACGGTAGATCATTCATGGGGTGTCTAGAAAAAGTGTTCATGGCGCAACCGCCAAAAGAGAAAGGGTTATTCTAATTAAGAAATTTCGCGAAAGCGTTGGAAAACCTCCTCTTATCTCTGCGCTTATATGACATCGTGATCAGTATATCTTGAGCCCATTTCTGGATACAGTTTTACTTTGACAATCAAGTTCTTGAGCAGGTCTAGTTGACCTAGGTGAAACCTAGACTGTTTAGGTATGTGGTATTGTGACGTGTTTGTTTTTGCTTTACCTTTTGTGTGTGTATTTCATTCTTTTGTTAATAACTAACACAAAACAAAAAAAAACCTTCACCTCCTTTTTCATCCCACTTCTTTCATATCATGCGTACCCCACATCGACCAACTCTTGCCGAGTTTTGGTACCCTCAACCATATATTTCTTCTTACGGCTCTTATTTTGGTAGAACTTTAAACAATCCATCCATACCCAAAATTTCTTTGAAAGATCGTATAGACACTTCTAAGAACGCCACTTGGACACCATAATCCACATCATATCAACCATTTCAAACTTTCACCCCTTCATATGTTGATACCCCTTCTGAGGGTAACGTGATGACTCTTAAACCCATGTCCATTGCTAAACGTATTGTAGAATCCCGTAACCGATCTTTCACACCTTTCACCACTCCGAATTTTTTAAGACAACAATTCCAACTATCTTCGTATCAAGATGTTGATCCTAATCCTACCCATTCCACGCAACCATTCGATTCCTATCAATCCTACCCGACTTTCACACCTTCCGTAGATATTTTTTCTGAACATTAATTTAGGGGTTTCGCGTATCCAAATGAATTCAAATCTTTTATTGAAACCTCTTCGCAACCCATATCTAGTCTTAAAAGAACATTGGAAGAATTTCGGGTAGTTTCGTGCCGACAAATAGAAGAACCGAATGCATCCATTGCCACACTCATTAAACCTTACGAACCAGCAGTTAGTTCCCAACCAGCTCAAAATTTTACAATGTATGATGTGGCGATAGAACAAGTTGATGAGTTGAGCAGTGAAAGTGAGTAATCTACCCTTCAAAATCAAACCTACCCGTTCTCAATTGAATTTCACAATTCCAGTTCTGAAAGACTATCGAGTAGACCAAATGATTCACCAATTGAAGATAAAATGTTTGATAAATTGTACGACTACGTAGTGTTTGATTTACTCGATTGTGAAGAGACCTTTTCAAATGAAACCAACACCACTTCCTTTGATCTCTACATCTTGAATCCAGAAAATCAACCGATTGAAAACCATGTTTTTGTTGAGGTGTCTGAGAACTTTTTGTTTGACTTGATTGGGGATATAGATATTGGGGGAAATTTTGATGATGAACCCACAGTTTTGGATGAATATTTCTCACCAATTCAACACTTTCTTTAAGATCTGTGTGGACATCATCCCGAACCATTGAATGTTTCTCCCGAACCCCAGTTACTTCTTGAGATTCTTGATGATGACTTGATCGATTGCATGGATGAGCCTAATTTTGAGGAGAATTTTGAGGACATCTTTGAGGATAAACACGTTTTATTGGATGAGTCGGATTTTCCGATTCATCATGTCCCCTCCATTGACTGTGAACATCCTCCTAAGCTTTTAACTGATACCATTCCTCAGTTACTTCCCTCCATCATTCCTATCATTTCTATACCGCAAGACGACTTGATACTTTCACCTCCTACATCTAGTTCACGTAATTCGAGCCCATATTTTCTTGCGCATCTTGAGAGTTTTGACCCTATTTCTCAACGTATTGATAAATTAGTACAGTTAGAATACTCCAATTTTAAATCATTACAAACTGTACTAATTTACTCAATCAATTTTCAATCTCAAGTTCGTACTCCATTTCTTTCTCCCCTTCAATCTTCTTCTTATCTACCGAGACCGTATACCACCTCCATCCACACACGGTCTCGCGTATTCTTCGTTTTCTTTCTCTCCGCATTTTCTACCAACCCTGATCGCATCACGATAGAATTTTTGAATGGCCGGTGTTAACCTTTGGTCTGTGTAAGGCCTTGTATAGATTGATGATCATGTCCTCCCCCTTAACTTTGAACTTTAATATTTAAACAGTGGAAACACTGTTTTACTTAACTTTAGGGGGACCTTTTTTGTGTATATATATTTTGTTTCCTTTTTCTTATGTGTGTGTGTGTATAATACAAAAAGAGCGAACTGATAGATTTTGACCCCTCAACAATTTTGCTCTTCTTTGTGTAGTATGATAGTGAGGGCATTGTCAAGTTTAAATTTGGGGGTGTGCTCGGTAAGCATTTCTATCTTTGTATTCATTTTTATATTCTGCATTTGCATACATATTCAAAAACCCATAAAAATCTGAAAATTTTCCAAAAACATAAAAACTTTTGTTGTTAAGTTAGCTAGTGGAAGAACTTAAATTCAAAATTACTACAGTTTAGTTTAATAAGATATGAACAACTAAATCCTATTTTTAGATTTCGAAAACCTAAAAGATAACCCTCATTTGAGTTTAACCGTAAATAATATACATTTTTACACCACACTACACGTGTCGTGAGTTTTGAAAATTAGATAGCAAGTCTGATATGTCTTAAAACTTTTTAATTGATAAACTATTTTTTTAGGATCAAACAGGTTTGTTTTGAAATAAGTAATATCAAGAATAGTTTATAAAGTGAAATGGATATGAAGGGATATTATTGAAATTTTAATAGAAACTAAGTCTGAAAAATAACCCATCTGGAACTTGATTGGAGTGATTACACACCTTATTTACACAAACACGTCTTTTATCTTAAAAAATACTTGAACAACCAGTTATATCTCCGTTCGCATTGAATTGGTATGATGCGGTTTTTTTTTGTTTTTGGGCTTAGGTAACTTGGGCAATTAAGTCCGCCGGGGTGTCTCTACACCTAATACCCTAAAATCAACTAGTTTGGGTGCATTGGCCCAAAACTTGCTAAGAAGTCTAAAAAGTCCATTTTAAAACAAAGTCAAGCAAGTGTTCTCTCCGAATTAAAATTCCTCACTGTTCTTTGTGTGAGAATAATCTTGACTAAAGATAAGTTTTTATAAAAATATTTTAACGGAGATATGAAGGTTTTATCCTATGATAAAGACTATTGCACGTTCACGAAGGTGTGTATGAAATAAAAATAAGTAAAAGGTGGAGTGAAGAATAAGACCTAGGTTACTGTTAACGAAGAGAAAAATTCTAAATTTGAAACCTAGCTGGGAAAACAAAACTTGAGAAAATTTTCACTCTTTATAAACTTGTGTGATCCTTTTGAAGTTGTATCCAGTATTTATTTTTAACATTATGACTCTAATCGAACTTTTTAAAACGTAACGACGCTATTTGCACCGCACGTAAAGACGTACAGAATCTTAAGTTAAATAAGAAGTGAGGTGTGAAATATAAGAGTTCGATATTTCTAAATTTAGGGTGATAGAATTTCTAGTTTTAACACTAAACTTTAGGATTAGAATCAACAGTTTTTTGCGAAACTAGCTTGGCGGGATTTTGTGAGTGTAATCCGCTGAAAACCCTTAGAAGAAAACACTCTTCTTACTAGGGACACCTAGAGCTTTAATGGCTTGTTGCACGGGCTCAGTGCAATTGCGTTCCTTACGAAAGTGAGGTTGGGATTTTTTTTTACTCGGGACAAGCAAAAGATAAGTTTGGGGGTATTTGTTCATCACGAAAAACCGCATTTTAATACCGCTCATTCATTTATCATTTTTGTGTTATATCGGTACTATTAATCCTTGTCTGCTCAATAAGTACAGGATACAGGTATTCATGACAAAATATTGGAAACACATTCAAATGCACGGATACGACATTTGTGAGTCGACACTGCAACCGGAACGAAAAACCGATCAGTATTTATGAAAAATTTACAACAAATACACGTATGCACAACTTTTGTCCATTTTGGTCCAACATGTCATAATAATAATTTCAAGTGTGATCACAAGTATTTTGGGATGCATGAACCATGGTTGGCTGCCATGATGATGATATGAACTCAAGTGGAGCAAGTAGGCAAGTTATTTAAAGCAAGTGGGCTTGGTGTGATGGATAGAGATAAAGTGTTAATGTGATTTAAAGTGTGCATTTCCCTCTAAATCTACAGATTACAACTCAAGTTGATATAGAAGAATCAAACAATATCAGAGAGATCATGAAATCACCTCAAGAAAACGGGCCCCACCACTCAAAGACAAACCGCCAGAATTGGCCAAATCCCCGCTACCGGCGTTCTCACCTCCTCCTTTTGCTTCCATTTTTCTTTTGGTCATTCTAAGTTGTCACATTATCTCAATTTTATTGTTTGTTTCTGTTGATGAAGTGCTTATATATATCAGAACAGAGAGCAAGTTTTGGGGCCATACTTAGACTACTTTCAATCCATTTTCATTCTTAAATTTTGTAATGTTAGTTCAAGCTTTGTACATAGTATATATGATTAATCTTGAGCTCTTTGCTTTTATCTAATCTTGCAACCTCTTAACTGAGCTTGCAAGGTTAGATTTTAGTATTTGAATTCATTATCTTGTACTCTCATTTTGAACTTGAATGAAGTTTATACTTTTGCACTATTGTTCTTAGTATCTTCTTGACTTTCCTTTCTTACAATTAATTTTCTTTCACTTTACTTATTTACAATGTTATTTTCTTTGATGTCTTTTATCTTGTATTCTCTTTTTATCTTTGTGATGGATTGTGAGTAGTGATCTTGTTAGAGAATGAGAATGGTTGTTTAAGTTAAGATTTTCTTTACTCATTTTCTTTGTCCAAAACTTACTAATTGAACTTTGCCTAAATCTCACGCAAACACTCCGTTAGGCACCCCATCCTACCCAGATAGCGGTGATTTCTAAACGTGACCGGCTGCATTTGGTTTGGTCAGAGGCGAAAGTTAAAATACAAGAACGGAAGGACAAGCATCAATAAGCCGGATTTCGCAAATACCGTGCTTAACCACCCTAATCCACGTTGTTACCAATTACCCTAGATTCAATAGTCAAGTGAGGCACAAAAGAATAAGTACGGATTTTCCTAACTTAAACTAATGTATCTCTATCTTTAACAAGCGTTTCATTTGCATATATACAAAACACATAGGTTAGTATCGAACTTTTCCGACCTTTTGGTTTAACTCGCGAAAACAAGAACCTAAAACGTACCATCTTCTTGCGGATGACCCGTACTCATCATGACTAGCTACACGCGACGCCGTCTTAATTACGGTTACTTTAAAACTTAAAATACGACACGTAAAATCTTTATCGATAACTCAGCCCAAACCCAAGCCCACAAACCCAAACCCAAACACTAATCCTTCAGTCCTCCCCACATCTTCTTTCTTTTCTCTTCCTTTTCTTTTCCTCCATAAACCCCGAGACCCATGCCCTCCTTCTTCCTCGCCCACGTCCTCTGCGAGACTCGCTGCACCACGCCACCGCCATCACCAACGATCTCCCCGAGTTCCCCTCAACCCCCTATCTTTCTCAACGTCACACTCTCTCCCCTCTCTATCTCTTTATCTCATTCTCTCTCATTCAAATTTTCCCTTACTTTCCGCCTCTTCTCTGCAAACCCTCCACCGGCGAACCCGCGTCACTGGAGATACCCCAGAACCACCGACGGTCTCTCCTCCATCGACCACAACCCTCCGCAACCACCTCACAGTACCCCTGACCTCCTCCTTTGTCTCTAACCCTCACTGCCAATCACCACCACTCATTGCACCACCATCGCTACCAACACCCCCACAGCTGCTGCCTCCTCTCGCTGACGAACCATTGTCACCGAAGCCCACCTCTGACACCTCTCCTTCACCGCGACCACCACGAAACTCCTGCAAGCCCTACAGCCCACTTCCTCTTCTCTCACACCCGAGCTCCCTTTCACCCGCACTCGAGCTCACATCACCTGAGCTCTCGCCACTGAAGGGCCCCCT
Organism: Agapanthus africanus; assembly: GCA_030015575.1. Taxonomy (NCBI): domain Eukaryota; kingdom Viridiplantae; phylum Streptophyta; class Magnoliopsida; order Asparagales; family Amaryllidaceae; genus Agapanthus; species Agapanthus africanus. The sequence goes on along the minus strand of JASDDO010000016.1, from coordinate 469,184,888 downwards.
GTAGCCTGGCCTAGCTCTCCTCGGTGCACCGCCGACCACTTCCAGCAGACCCCGTTAGCATCGCCAGCCTAAGCTCCTCTCCATAGCCGAGCACCCCTTGTTGTTGCTGTCTTGTCGCTGCTGCTCGTGCCGTTGTCATCGCTGCCGTGTTGCCAATGCCGTCATTGCTATCGTCAAAGGCAAGTGAAAATTCTTCACTTGTTACTCATGCTAATTTACTAGTTAGATTAAATAACCAAGCTAAAGATTTAATAGTACGTGTGTGTGTATTTAGATCGTAAATTATAATGGAATTGTTAGCAAACCATGGCGTCGATTGTATTGAATCGAAACCAACTCGGGTCTATCAACCATAATGATATCATTTAGAATTTATATGAATTAATTATTGTTATAATCAATTCGATAAAACCGACGACGATCGATACTCGTATTTATAACCTAAGTTCGAAGCGATACATGAATGAAAACTTTAGTTAAAGTGCCCATGTTTTGTGATCTTCGAATCCCTTACTGATTAGTGAATGTCGTGTAAGGTTTTGAGTTAAAAATATATCATGTAATGTTGCCTCCAAAATGCGACACTAAATCTGGAATGTACCGCACATGTCACGTTGAAATATCTATATTAAATTAAATACAAATTGGAATGTAATGTTCTAGGGCTCGTATTGAAGATAACTAGATAACATATAGCCCTATGTAATTATATATTGAATAATTCCATGTCATGACTGTTTCCTGATTTAAAATCATGAAAGCCCACGGCGGAGGCTTCAGAAAAGGGTCACGTGCTTACACGTGACCAGCAGTCACGTGTTGGCACGTGACTCCTAAAAGCATCGGCAAGGCAGATTCAGCTTCCCGACTACATCAAAGAAAAGGGGTTCAGAAAGGGTCACGTGCTCACACGTGACTAGCAGTCACGTGTTGGCACGTGACATTTAAAAGCGGCTTCAAAGGCACATCGGTTCCCTGATCAAATCAAGGAAAAAGGCTTCAGAAAGGGTCACGTGCTCCCACGTGACCAGGGTCACGTGTTGGCACGTGACACTCAAAAGCGGCAGACTCAATTCCCTGATTGAATCAAGAAAAAGGCTCCAGACGAGGGTCACGTGCTCACACGTGACCAGGGGTCACGTGGTGGCACGTGACAGCTAAACAGCGATCAGAAAGCAGAGCGCAGAAAGAAAGAAGAGGGCTCGTTCCAAGGGGGTCACGTGCCCACACGTGACCAAGGGTCACGTGGCCACACGTGACCAGCTTTCAAAGCCTATCTGTTAACAGAATTAAATTCTGAGAAAAGACCTCTTAAATCTTTCCAAAGCAACCGATTGAATTAAAGATTTAAAGGTGATTAAATATCATCTATCTATTGGAAAATCTCGAATTTGGAAAGTTTTCCCCGTAAAATCTAACTGAAATAACAAAGGAGAATCTCTGGATTTAAAATCCAATGGTGAATAAAATTCACCTAATAATCCAAAGGTCCAGATGAATGATTGATGCAAATCAAATCTCTCAATGAAAGATTCACCAAAAACCAATTGATTCGGTTGCTTCTCCTATAAATAAGAGCCAAGAGACACGCAAAAGAGAGAGAGGCAGAAGGAAGAAAAAGGAGAGAGCCTTGATACTTTGAGGAATTTGGACCTTCTGCAAAAGAAAACCCTAGGTAAGAAAGGGAAGGCTTCTTGAAAGAAAAGAGAATTTAATTCTCAACAGAGTTTAACTCTGATATAAAACAGAAAAAAACATATTTCTTCTCTCTTTGATAGAAGATCTGTAAAGTGCACATCTCCCCTTGAAGTTGAGAATTTAATTCTCAATGGGTTGAGATCCTGCCATGCAGATCCAAAGCATAGAAAGGGAATGGAAGCAAGAGAATTTAATTCTCACAGAACTATAGGAATTTAATTCCTTTAAAATAAAATTAGGGCTTAACCCTGTGTTAGGGGAGTTTAATTCCTTCAGAACAAAAGGAAACAGGGTTTAACCCTGATTAAGAACTTAGTTCTGTTGAAACAACGGGAGTTTAATTCCCTTAATCATAATTCTTTAACAGAGAATGGGAGTTTAGTTCCTTAAAGCCTTCATTAGGGTTTACCCCTATTCGGTTCTTCATGTATATGAGGAATTTAATTCCTACAGAAAATTCAGAGTTCAACTCTATTCCAGAATATAAATCTTCAAAAGGAAGTAGGAATTTAATTCCTCTGGAATTTAAAGCTTTTATTAGGGTTGAACCCTACGAGGAGAAAGATTAACAGATCTTCTAAACAACATACATAGAGGCAGGGTCACGTGCCACCACGTGACCCTCCCCCCAAAAGATCTACAGAAAGCCCTCTGGAGGCAGTGCCTCACGTGACTCACGTGACCCTTGACAGAAGCTTTAACACACAAGCGCTTGAATCCCCGTCACGTGATGGCACGTGATGCTCTAAAATGATGCATAGTCTCAGAAGAACAAGTGAAGGGAGGGCGCTCTCACGTGTTGCCACGTGACCCCTCTCGCCTTAGTGTTTAACACCAAAACGGAATCCCTGAATTCAGTGATAAAACATTGTTTGGCCTTAGTGTAACGCTAAGCACAGAACTATATTTGCAGTGTTCAACACTGATTACCGTAGTGTTCAACACTAGTTTGGGACTCCTGTTGACAGTGTATAACACTGGTCTCTTTTAGTGTTGAAACACTAACTTATCAATCTTATTCCCAGTGTTCGACACTGATTCGTCTTTAGTGTTTAACACTAGACACCGGCCCAATTGGCCGAATGGATAGAGGCGAAACCTCTCCTTCAAGGGACCAACAGGAAGCCAATATTCCAGACATAAGTGGACTTAGCCCAAGATGGCCATAAGTCCTCAATTCGTAATTGAATGGGCTAATGGGCTCATAACATAATTGATTGGTCTTGATCCCAAATTGGGCCGAAGACTATTTAATCCACTCCGGTTCCAGGGTACATCTTTTCACTCCTTTGATACTTGGCGTTGTAATCCCTCAACGTCTTCAAAGAGGTGACGGGTCCCGGTGACTACGCATTGATGTGGACTGTGGGGTCCTTAAACCCATGGACTACGACGTCCTTAACCTCGACCGAGATGTCTTAAAACTAACAATGGACCGCAATGTCCTTAAACTACCCATAGACCGCAATGTCCTTAAACTAGCGATGGACCACTATGTCCCTAAACTGGAACAATAGAGCCAATCGCTCTTTTGTTGGATCTAAACGATCCCATTTAAGTTGATCTTAGCCTTAAATATGGCTAACGTATCCTTAAACCTTTCAAACAGACTTTAGTCTCAAACTGGACTATAGATTCCCCCAATCAACTTTGGCTCAAGGGTACATCTCTGAACTCCTCTGACATTTGTCGTTGTAATCCTTCAACGTCGTCAGAGAGGTGATGGGTACCGACGGCCATACATTCAATGGACCACTATGTCCCTAAACTGGAACAATAGAGCCCCAAATGCTCTTTTGTCGGATCTAAACGATCCTGTTAAGTTGATCTTAGTCTCAAGTTAGACTAACGTGTCCTTAACAAACGTTTGAGTTGATCTTAGCCTCAAATATGGCTAACGTATCCTCAAACCAAACCCCCAAACCCAAATCTAAGATAATACGGATTTGGACTAGTCCACGTCCTACGGGGGATGACATAACTCAGTCTCCGTATACAATCCACGGGCAACCACAAACAAAACAAACACACACGACACGAAGTGACCATCTGGAGAAGAAGAAAGTTGTTACCGCAACGCGGTAGCGTAATTAACTGCAGGGGCTTGCGCCTGCAGGGAAGAGCGTCCCCACAATCAAAAAACCCTCGTGCGAGGGGGAATCTGACGAAGTCTGCTACATCGGACGCATCCGTTTAAACCTTCGATACATGGTGCCATAAATCAACTTGGCATCTTCGGAGAGGTGGACGGATCGCACCAATTAGCATCTGCCCCGAACCTCAGGCATAGACGTCCCCGCGTCTCGGCCGCCGTTCGGAGGGGAACAGATTCTGGCATGCCCGGTGGGACCTTTTCCTCTTTCCACTCCACACTTCGTGTGTCGTGATTCGCGAACCAATCGCGGTTCGCTAATGGTTGCCCTTGGGTTTTAAGATACTAAGAATTGGCGTCTTGCTTATTGCAGAAAGCAAAGGATCGATGGCTTCTACTTCCGTGAAATTTTCCAACTGCTCAGACTGCAATTGCGACCAACGCTTTGCCTCGCCAGGAGGTATAGCCTACGGACCCCAAGCTGCTTCGTGATTCACAATGCTGGTGGACCAGGTGACTCAGGCCACTACCGGATTGTTCTTCGGGACTATACTCCCACCAACAAGCTTCACGGCACCGGTGCTGACAAAGAAAGCTCTCAAAAAGTCGGTCTTTGATCGCCTTACCCCTGCTGCGGCTCCTCTCAACGGGTCGCCCAACATCAGCGCCTCGGTCTTCTCTAGATTGGGCCAGAAATCCGGTGGACCCATCATGGGGCCTACGATCCCAGAGAAGGCTGCTTCTAAGAAAGTGGCCGCTCCTGCTCCCGAAATCGCCAAGGCAGCTTCTCCGGCCAAAAAGTCGATCTTTACAAGATTGACGGCTTCAGCTTCCGCCCCTGCTACCCAAAGGACGTCGATCTTTGACAGGCTAACACCAACAGCGACCCCACACCTACACAGGGGGCAAGACGAAACCATTCTTACCGCTGAACCAACGCCGTCCGCTCGACATGCTCTACGTCGCCATTGGCGCCGAGTAAGGAAGGCTAGGGGCAACCCCCCTCTGGGTTAACTCCATCAGCCTCGATGGCAGAAGTTAATGCTGCTGTTCCAACTGGGAACAGCTTCGAGATGCTGAATAAGGTGCGAAGGAATTCTCCTACTGCAGTGCTAAAGAGGTCCCCTCCCCCATTAAAAAAGGTTGTGGAAATAAAATCAGAACAGCCCCGATCCCCTCAACGGCTGTCTTCCAAAATCTATAAGGTTTGGCGGCAGGCCCGAGATTCGATCATCGATCCAAACTTCTCCCGCCAGCACAAGAAGCTGAAAATCCAACCGGAAGCTGATCACCAGGCTAAACCCCGAAAGGCTGTCTGGACGCCCACCTCGATGGCCCCTTCAACCTCCATGGCTCATAAAAGGAGGAAGCCAGAGAAGATCCCCCAGCCTGCAACGACAGCTAATAGCACTGAGCCCAGACGCCCTAAGTCTGGGGGCATGATGGTCCACACCGTATACATGGCGTCAGGAAAAGAAGACAGCCGTGCGTCCACGGGTCATAGACCGCTTACACGGTCTGTGACCAAAGCTCAGGAGCAACAGCAAAAGCTCCAAGAAATGATGAATGCTATGGACGCACTTACCGGGCCAAAAGAAAACCCAGAAACGTCCTCAGACGCACGCCAGGAGGAAGAAACCGACGCTGAATTCCTTCGCCGGATACTGGAGAAAAAGGACAAAGAGGCTGCCGAACAAGCGACCAACATACAGCGTATGGGCCTTCTTTTCCAAGATATGATAGGAATGATGATCCAGCAGGACCTACCCGCCGAGAATCCCCCAATCGTTCTTGAAGACGATCGAGGAGAAACGTCAAATCCACCACCGGCCCTCTCAACGGCCAAGGAGGAGGCAATCTCTAAAGCTGATTTGGTTGACTATATAGCCCAGCAAATCCGGGTTCATCATGCGGCTGAGGCAGCTGGTCAAGTCATAAAGACGGGCCGGCCGTATCCAAGCTGGTACGACCAAATCAAATACCTGCCAGGCTATATGATACCAAAATTCCACGTGTATAAGGAAACCGGCAATCCCCATCAACATGTTGCCCAGTTCCGGGCCCTCTGCGGTAACACCGGCGGTGATGATAAACTGTTGCTTCGCCAGTTTGTGGGCAGCTTATCAGAAACAGCGTTCGAATGGTATTCGGAACTCCCGAACGATTCTATCAAGACGTTCGCTGAAATGGAGTTGTTATTCACTCAGCGATTCGCAAGTGCGAGCGAATGCACTCCAATAACAGCACTGATTAACGCCAGGGTAAAACCAGGCGAAACCTGGGTCCAGTATGCTATACGCTGGCGGAATTTGTGGTCGAGATGCGAACAACGCATTGAGGAAGCACCCGCAGTGGGCATGTTCGTGGGAACCCTAGACCCCCACGCAACTATCTCCCAGTTTATGATGTTCTTTAAGCCAACCACATTCCAGGCTTTAATCGACAAGTTGGCTCAGATGGACCAGATGGGTCATAAACCACCTCCCCCGAAGTCGGAACCTCGGAATGACAAGAGTAAAGGAAGGGCAACCTTCGTCGCGAATGCCCAACAGCAACCTAACGCCCCGAAACCGGCAGATCAACTGGAAGAAAGACGCCGGTATTATAACGAGAAGATGAAGCGCCCCTACTCATTCCTACGAGACAAGACGAAACGGTTATTCGAGCTGGCAGTACGCAACAGACTTATAAATCTACCAAGTCCAAGGCGACCGCCACAACCCACCGAGGTGAATAACCCTAATTATTGCCCTTTCCATCAAACGGTAAGTCATCCGATCGAAGATTGCTTCGTCTTCAAAGGATGGATTGAAGATCAGTACCTCCAGGGGAAGTTTATACTGTCCGAAAAGTGGAAGGTGAACCCACCACAGCCACATACTCCTAAGAAAGCAGATACACCGGGGGCAACCTGTTCCTTTATTGAAGAAGCTCCATGGGAGGTCGTGCTATCAACTAAAACCAAAAGAATGTTGAGAGACCTTCATGCGTGCCCTGCGATCGAATGGAAGGACCCCCTTGAACCTCAAACTATCGAAGGGATGTTGAAGCCCCGCCCAACTACGAAGACTCGCGATAATGGCCCAAATACTCACGCCCAGCCGTCAAAATCTTCAAAGAAAAAGAAGAAGAAATCCAAGAAGCCCGTGAAGCTTGGAGACGAGCACACGAACTTACAGAAGCAAATCGACGCACTGGAAGAGTACAATCAAAAGGCACGAACTCCTGTCACACTGCAAGAGTTCCTCAACCACATCTTTCAAGGGGGAGATGACGGAGAGAGCTCGTCGGATGAATCCGAAAGATATGTGGCGAGTTGTAACGTAATCTCCCACTCGTTTACCGATGATGGGAAAACTCTTGGCACTAAGAAGCTGGAGACGGAGCCTAAACCAGAGCGTGCATGGCCAACAAATGAGATGATCAATGCCTTTCTAGACGAGATTCGTCTAAAGAGTAAAGCGGATCAGGAGCATGAGATGGCAGCGTCAGAAGGAACCAAATGCGGGCGACTGAACGAAAGAGTTGAACTACCCCTGCCAGAGCGAAAGACATCCGATAAAGACAAAAAGATATTCAAGACGAGGAAAAGGTTTGCCAAAGCCATGTCAATGGGAATGAAGCTACCACCCTCGGAAGAAAACACGCTCAATGGGGTGGAGAGGCACCCTGATTATTATGCATATTATCGGAAAATTTCACACCCCACGGAGGAGTGCGACGCCTTTAAGAGATGGTGGCAAGCATATGTTGCTCGTCGGCAACATTTTAAGCGCGTGAAACGCAAGATCCGTCGGGAACGAAGAAGTACTGTCGATGGGCACGACAGAACTACTGGCAACTGTTGCGTGGTTAACGCCGGGGGGTCACAAGTTCTCACTTTTGGGAGCGACTCTGATGAAGAAATGGCTCTGGGCCCTCTCTTTAAAGAATCCGTTTTAGGGAAAGAGGAGAGATCAAAGGCCTGCGAGAACATTCAGCTGCGCAGTCGCACACTCCCAGAAAAGAATCTCGGGCCTGCGAGTAGAAAAGATAAGGGAAAGGAAAAGGTCACTGAGGATATCACTTTAGATGACCAAGTCATGAAAGAGCTGACTACCAAAGACCCCCCCAGGAAGGGTAAGGTGGACTACAATATCCTGGCACACCTAAGGAAGTACCAATGCGTTTTCCGGTTTCGATTCACAATCGTCACGGACTCTCGGATCCGTGATACTAACATTACGCTTTGGACTTCTCGTCACAGACATCAAATTCCATGTCATTGACGCCAAGACCTGCTACAATGCCTTGCTCGGTCGTCCTTGGCTACACGAGTACAACATCATCCCTTCTACGCAACATCAGTGTATGAAGTACTTTAAGGATTGTTTCGAGTATACTGTAACAGGTGAGTTGAACCCATTTTCCGTGAACGAAGTCCGCAAATACAAAGATGCGAAGTACTTTTTGCCAGATTGTGAGGATACAGAAAGGTGTCGCAACCCAGAGAACAAAACCGCCGCCACCCTCCCTGTTTTCGGGAGCGATACCGAAGAAGAGGAAGAGATAGTTTATGCCGGGCCATCTCAACGCAACAACCTGGGAACGTCCACCCCCATGTTGGTCTTCGGAAGTGATTCAGAAGATGAAGTTAACGCCGTGTTCTCCAATCGGCTGTCAATACAATCACCCCTTGGCGATGACTATAGTTTGCAAATCGCCATGGTACCGCGAGAACACTACAAGGATCTCGACACACTTCAAGCTCACAATGTGCAGGACCTGCGAACATTTTACGTCCCTCCCAGGCAAAGGGGTGAGAAGGTGATCCTATTCTACCGATCCTCAGAGTCGAAAGTAGAGAAAGAGATCTGGCATGGCGCGGATGCTACACTCGACAGGCTCCAACCCATCCGTCTGCCCAGATACTATACAAATGGATTAAAGAAGCTATTGAAGCGCCAGGGAGTACCCTTAAAACAGACTGTTCGACAGGCTCGGTTCTACAACAAGATTTGGGATGTCCCTGGGACTCAACGCAAATTGCCCAACGGGAAAATGGAAACACTTGGGCTTGGATACGCGAGAACCGGAAAACGGGGACGGGCCCACAGTAATTACGCCATATATACCTTTGATGAAGAAGATGACACCCTGTCAGGAAGTACCAACCCCTCATCAAAACTAGACCCCGCGACTAAAGTGCCGAGTCCATCATTTGAACAACGAGTGGACAACCCTATCAGGAAAGTGGGTCAGAAAGCTCGGGAAGACCACAACCGCGAGATGGCCATCTACGAGAAGGCCAGGACGCAACGTCTATTTCAACAGGCTACAAAAGACAAAGATGTTCGTCTTTGTCAACCCGTTGTACGAAAGACCCGACGTAGAGACAGAAATAAATCAAGAAGCGGAAAAAGGAGCCGACAACAACGACGCAGGATTACAGAATTACGTGATCGGGTATTACATGGCTCGGATTTGTCCCTCATGAAGAAGATGAGTCGAGCGTACTCCTTCCCCCGAGACAAGACGGAGAGGTTACTCAAGCTCGCTTTAAAACATCAAATGATCACGCTTCCAGAGTCTAGACGCCCTGAGCAAGCTAACAAGGCGTCTCATCTGAACTATTGCTCTTATCACCGAGTCATAGGACATCCTACCGAAGACTGCTTCACCTTCAAGAACTGGGTCGAGGACCAGTACCAATGGGGCAGATTCGCTTTATCCGACGGCTGGAGGGTAACGCCGCTACAAAAGCACGAACCCAAGGCCGCAAGAGCAGAACCGAATCCATCTCAGTCCTGGGAGTGGATTCGCACTTGTTATACGATTACAATATTAAAAGAAGAGCCCGAGAACATGGATGACCTTCCCCGGTGCTTTGAGAACAGCGATGATGAGGTGATCTCAGAATTTCCGCCAGCTCCGAAAGAACTGGAAGATGGTATACATACTACTGCAGATAACCTCAAGAAGATTGAGTTAGGATCGGCAGATGACTTGCGACCGACATTTGTCAGCGAGCTGCTATCTGAAGAAAGGGTGGCTGCGTTAAAGAAAGTGCTTCTATGACATAAAGACTGCTTCGCGTGGAACTATTCCGAGATGCCGGGATTAGATCCGGAGATTGCTGTGCATAAATTAACAATATCCCCGGATATCAAGCCGGTCAAGCAGGCGCCAAGAAGGATGCGGCTCGAGCTTGAGATGAGCATCAACGCCGAAGTCAAGAAGCTGATCGATTCTGGATTTATCCAAGAAGTCCAATATCCCGACTGGATCGCCAACATCGTCCCGGTAATGAAGAAGAATGGGACGGTACGCATATGCGTGGATTTCAGGGATCTCAATAAAGCCTGTCCAAAGGACGATTTCCCGGTACCGGTAACCGAGCTAATGATAGATAACACGTCCACTCACGAGGTTTTCTCATTTATGGACGGTTCATCAGGATACAATCAGATAAAGATGCATCCCGAAGACCAGAAGCACACCGCTTTCCGGACCCCTTTGGGTATATTCTGCTACAGGGTTATGCCCTTTGGTCTAAAGAACGCCGGTGCTACCTATCAAAGGGCCATGACAAAGATCTTCGACGATCTAATACATGATATCGTCGAGTGCTATATCGATGACCTTATAGTGAAGAGCATGTCATACGAAGAGCATTTAAAGCATCTGGAGACTGTATTTCAACGCCTTCGGCAATATAATTTGAAAATGAATCCCCTCAAATGCGCGTTTGGAGTCTCCTCGGGCAAATTCCTAGGATTCATCGTTCGACACCGAGGCATTGAAATAGATCCGTCAAAGATTAAAGCGATCATAGAAATGCCTTCGCCAAGAACCCTCAAACAGTTGCGGTCTCTCCAAGGGAAACTCGCATACATCCGGCGGTTTATCGCCAATCTTTCAGGCAAATGCCGTCCCTACTGCCACCTGATGAAAAAAGGGAACTCCATTCGTTTGGGATCATAAATGCCAAGGTGCACTAGACGAGATCAAGCAGTACCTGCAGAACCCTCCGGTGTTGGCTGCGCCGGTCAAGGGAAAACCCCTCATTCTTTATACAACCGCCCTCGAAGGTTCCTTAGGCGCATTATGGGCACAAGAGAACGATCAAGGGAAAAAGAGAGCACTCTTCTACTTAAGTCGAGTTCTACTGGAGGCGGAAAGCAACTACTCTCCCATTGAAAAACATTGCTTGGCGTTAATCTTCGCGATAACAAAGCTCAGGCACTATGCGTTGGCACACGAAGTCCGTCTCATCTCGAAGGTGGACCCCCTTAAATACTTGATGTCAAAAGCCATATTGACGGGACGACTCGCTAAATGGGCCCTGCTCTTGATGGAGTTCTCGATAACGTATCAACCTCTCAAGGCGGTGAAAGGCCAGGCCATTGCCGATTTCCTCGCTAAGCACCCGATACCGGCCGATTCTCCTCTGAACTGCGATTTGCCGGACGAGCATGCATTTGATCCGATTGGCGGCGGTAGTACCCGATGGGAACTTTACTTCGATGGAGCGTCCTCCATAAAGAAACGGAAACAAGGTATCCCAATGATCAAATCGGGGGTAGGCCTCATCTTCGTTACTCCACAAGGAGGGATAATGCGCTTCGCCTTCTCCTTAACAGAGCCGAGGACGAACAATGAAGCTGAGTACGAAGCTCTGATAGCAGGCCTCGAGATCGCCATCGACATGGGAATTGAAGACCTCCTTATATACGGGGATTCTCAATTGGTCATTAGTCAAGTAAATGGTGACTACCAAACGTGCAAACCGGAGTTGGTGAAGTACGGCGAAAAGGTGCAACGACTATTGACCCAAATTCCCTCCTATACTTTGGAGAACATACCACGCGCGGAAAACAGCAAGGCAGACGCGTTGGCCAAACTTGCTAAAGAGCTGGCTGACGAAAACCTCGATGATGTAAGAATCGTGGTACAAAGCCGTCGGGTGCTCGCCCCAACGGAAATACCTCCGGAATCATATGAGGAGAAGGGAGCGACTGGGCAGGCGACTCTACAAATAAAAGACCATGAGGAGGCCGAGGACTGGAGGGAAGTCTTCATAGACTACTTTAAGTCCCACCGAATGCCCGAAGAAGCATCCTCAAGACATCAGCTCATGAAACGAGCTGTGTCTTTCGCTTTCGTCAACGATACCCTATACAAGAGATCGTTTGATTCTCTATGGCTGAGATGCTTAGGACCTGACGAGGCAGAAAGAGTCGTTCAGGAAGTTCACGACGGACTTTGCGGTTCTCACCAAGCAGGCCCAAAGATGAAGTTAAAAATTAAACGGATGGGTTACTATTGGCCCACGATGACCCAGGACTGCCTCGAGTATGCGAAGCAATGCCACTCGTGCCAGATTCACGGAGACTTTATCCACCAACATCCGAATCCACTACACCCAACGGTGGCTAGTTGGCCATTCGAAATGTGGGGGACTGACATAGTCGGCCCCATCGAGCCAGCATCGTCCCGGGGACATCGTTTCATCCTGACGACAATTGATTACTTCTCCAAGTGGGCAGAAGCAGTACCGCTGAGGGAAGTGAAGACAGAGAATATCCTCCATTTCTTCAAGACGCACGTCATCTTCGGTTTGGAACCCCACGGCGGATTATCTCCGATAATGGGCCAGCCTACAGAAGCCATAAGATTAGCCGCTTCGCGCAGCAGCACAATATAGATTGGAGATATTCTTCAGTTTACAACCCACGAGCTAACGGTCTGGCCGAGGCCTTCAATAAGACCTTGACGAAGATCATAAAAAAGACCGTTTCCCGGAATAAGAGAGACTGGCACGAGAGGCTGCAAGAGGCCCTTTGGGCCTATCGAACTACATTCAAGACGGCCACAAACACAACGCCGTACGCGTTGGTATTTGGGACGGAAGCAATGCTCCCCCTCGAGATAGAGTTACCCTCTCTACGAGTGGCAGTCCACTACGAGCTGACGGACGAAGAAAATGCTCACCTTCGGCTTGAGGAGCTTGATGCCCTCGATGAAACCCGGCTCATAGCGCAACAACATCTAGAAGCCTACAAAGCAAAGATTACGCGCTCGTATGAAAGATTGACCAGGCCGAGGACATTCCGCCAAGGCGAACTCGTACTAGTGGTCAAAAGACCTATGATCCCCAATCGTGCCAAGCGGGGAAAATTTGAGCCAAACTATGAAGGCCCGTACATCATAGACAAGGTCTACCAGGGTGGAGCCTATCTACTCATGGACATGCACGGTGAAAGGCCTTTCAGGCCAATAAACGGCCGCTTCTTAAAGAAGTACTATGCTTAATGAGCCACAGCCTGGGTCAATGATAGATGATGACGACTATGTCCGCTCGCTATCTTTCTAAGCTCAGACTTTACAAGCAGTAGCCGGCCCTCCCCTGAACGAAATGTCCTTAAACTAATAACGGACCGAAATGTCCTTAAACTAACAACGGACCGAAACGCCCTTAAACTAACGATGGACCGAAACGTCTTTAAACTAACGACGGACCGAAATGTCCTTAAACTAACGACGGACCGAAACGTCCCTAAACTACTACCGCAGCATCCTTAGGTTGACGAGGTAAAAAAAAAAAACGGTATGTCCATGAGCAAAATGGGCACGAATGAAAACCCAAAAGGGCTCCGTGAGTAAAAACAGCAGGACTACCGGCGAGAGTTTGTGAAAACCCGAAAGGGCGCAACCTCGTTAAAAGACACTTATAGGGTCCTCTCGACCTTGTAAGGAGAAACCACCTGTGTGAGATCCTTACGACTCACAAAGGAGCAACACACTTAGGGATCCTCACGATTCCTAAGGAGAAAATACACTTACGAGATCCTCACGACTCGCAAGGAGAACTCTCTTATGGGACCCTCACGGCTCGTAAGATTTGAAAGTCTTAAGTTACAGAGACCTAAACCTGTGCTTAAGCAATCCTCCACAACCTTCGATATTGCCCTACAAGTAGTCCAATATTGACCCTTGTATACAATCCACGGGCGCGAATAAACATTTTCCTAACTAAGTCCCATTTGAGACTAGGGATATGTTTGCATGGTAAACAACCCTTGTAAATCCTCTCGACTTACAAGGAGAAAACCCTCCTGTAGGATCCTTACGACTTACAGAGGAACAATACACTTAGGAACCCTCACGATTCCTAAGGAGAAAATACACCTATAAGATCCTCACGACTTGTAGGGAGAAATACCTTTGTGAGACCCTTACGGCTCATGAAGTCAAAAGCCTTAGTCGACAGGACCTTAACCCTGTTTGCTAAGCCACCTTTGTTCAACATCGACAGAGGCAAATGATGATTCGCTCCTGGCAATATTCCAGTTGCAGCGATGCTGATGCCTAAACCGGTATCAAATCCCAAGTTCTGTCATGGCAAATGATGATTCGCTCCTGGAAATATTCCGGTCGCAGCGATGCTGATGCTAAGATTGGTATCAGATCCCAAGTTCCACACTCGCGATATATAAAAAATCAGCGAGCCAAAAATGCATATGAAATAGCCGAAATGATGGGGCAGCTTGCAATAAAAAAAAACAGCAAGTAAAAATGTATGCATGAAAAATAGCCGAAATGATGGGGCAACTCGTAATAAAAAGCAGCGAGTAAAAATGAAATAAATAGCCGAAATGATTGGGCACCGCGAAAAAATAGCCGAAATGATAGGGCAATCGCGACCTTCGCGATATAAAAGCTGAAATGATAGAGCATCGCGGACAAAGAAATAAAATAAGAATAAAATTTATGCCCTACAGGTGATGTTATATCAACCCCTGTATACAATCCAGGGGCACGAACAAAAAAGAAAGAAAGGGAACATACCTCCCCCAGGTTTTATCATAAGAAGAAGCAAAATCTCGACGGGCCGCAAGCGACCTAGAGATCATCCCAGCACTCGTCTCGTAACGACGGACACAACTTCAAGCTAAACGGAACAGCGGCAACTCCCAGTTCCATGGCTCGGCGGTATACATATCGCCAACAGTCAAACCTCCATCCCGTGAAATGCGGATACAATCGACAAAATTCCTGGTTACGTGGAACGCGGATAACGTCACTCTTTGACCCCTTGGAAAACGTCCAGAGCGGATCCTGGTCCTCGCAGAGCACGGCAGTGAACCCGTGTGAAGCATCCAGAGCGGAGCCTTGTCCTCGTCGAGCACGGCAGTGAACCCGTGTGAAGCATCTAGTGCAAAATTCCTGGTTACGTGGAACGCGGATAACGTCACTCTTTGACCCCGTGGAAAACGTCCAGAGCGGATCCTGGTCCTCGCAGAGCACGGCAGTGAACCCGTGTGAAGCATCCAGAGCGGAGCCTAGGCCTCGCCGAGCACGGCAGTGAACCCGTGTGAAGCATCTAGTGCAAAATTCCTGGTTATGTGGAACGCGGATAACGTCACTCTTTGACCCTGTGGAAAACGTCCAGAGCGGATCCTGGTCCTCGCAGAGCACGGCAGTGAACCCGTGTGAAGCATCCAGAGCGGAGCCTAGTCCTCGCCGAGCACGGCAGTGAACCCGTGTGAAGCATCTAGTGCAAAATTCCTGGTTACGTGGAACGCGGATAACGTCACTCTTTGACCCCGTGGAAAACGTCCAGAGCGGATCCTGGTCCTCGCAGAGCACGGCAGTGAACCCGTGTGAAGCATCCAGAGCGGAGCCTAGTCCTCGCCGAGCACGGCAGTGAACCCGTGTGAAGCATCTAGTGCAAAATTCCTGGTCACGTGGAACGCGGATAATGTTACTCTTTGACCCCATGGAAAACGTCCAGAGCGGAGCCTGGTCCTCGCCGAGCACGGCAGTGAACCCGTGTGAAGCATCCAGAGCGGAGCCTAGTCCTCGCCGAGCACGGCAGTGAACCCGTGTGAAGCATCCAGAGCAAATACCGGACTGTGGAGTCCTTAAAATGCATGGACTATGACGTCCTTAACCTCGACCGCAATGTCTTAAAACTAACGATCAACCACCCCGATTCCCTACGGATTCTCCCTTGGTTAAAGGGTACATCTCTTCATTCCTTTGATACTCGGCGTTGTAATTCCTCAACGTCTTCAAAGAGGTGACGGGTCCCTGCGACCAAACATCGGACTGTGGAGTCCCTAAATCCACGGACTATGAGGTCCTTAACCTTGACCGTGATGTCTTAAAACTAACATCGGACTGTGGAGTCCTTAAATCCACGCACTATGAGGTCCTTAACCTTGACCGTGATGTCTTTAACCTACGATACCTTGAATGACCCCTGACCCCGTGAAACGCGGATAAGGGCGACCACATCCAACACTTGCAGGTCCTCACGACCTGCGAGGAAGAAAAACTCTCTTGTGAGATCCTTACGACTTTCAAGGGAAAACCCAATTAAGAACTTTCACGATTCTTAAGAAGGACTTACACCTATGGGATCCTCTCGACCTGTAGGGAGAAAAGCTCTTTATGAGACTCTTGTGGCTCTTAAAATGCAAAAGTCTTAGGAAGCAGATCTTAACCCTGAGTCCTAAGCTATCGCTGCCCTGCGAGGAGATCAAGATAAATTATCCACAAACGCATTCAATGAAAGGGGACACATCGTTAAGAAGAAAAATGTATCTTTTATTCATAAACCAAAATGGATACAAAGTACAATTCATGAAAGAAACAAAAAAGAAAGATACTCTCATTCATGAGTATGTAAAAAAAAGGGGGGGAGAAAAGATACAAGTCCTCAAGCCGGCGGGCGGTGCAGTAATTTTACCAGCTCATCGTTCTGTTGCTGAGCCACGGCTTCATGACGCAAGATCTCCAAAAGATGAGCCTCCGCCTGATCTTGCTGAGCCTGATACGAAGCAAGCCGAGCCTCGAGCTCTTTCTCGGTGGCTTTATGAGCCTCGACCCTCTCACGAGTGAACGTGGCAGCTTTATCGAGAGCCACCACCTCTTTTATGGACTCCTGGAGCACTCGCCAGAGTTCGTATGCTTTGTTGGCCTTGGCTGTGAGGCTGGCCTGAAGCTCGTTCAGCGCCTTAGAAGCCAATTCCCTCTCCGAGAACTTACGGCCAAGCCTCTTCTCACATGACATCATGTTAGCCGCACATCGTGCTATCAGACCCCGCAACTCCGCTTTTGCAGCCACGGCTTCCGAGGAAAGGCGAGAACATTCAAGAGCGTTCAAACAAGCCTCCACCTTCCTACAGAACTCCACCCAGACCCGCACCACCTCCTCGCCATGATAGGTGGCGAGAAAAGGAAGAGAGCCGTTAGCCTCAGCAGAAAACGCTTCGGCCGTGGTCGCGCTACCAGCACGGAGCTCCTCGACGAAAGATGATAGGGAGACAAGGCTCAATTGGGCCAAGCGTTCTGAAGCCCGCAAAGCATAAGGGCCGGGCGGCATCACGATGCACGATTCCAACGCCATGGAGACTGGCAGGGCTGTTCAAATTTGACAAATGATTAGTAAAATTCTTAAACACAGGACGATCGGGATTATAATAAAATGTCACTCACCGACAATCATGCAAGCAGGAGCTGAAGGTTCCCCTGGCCCTTCAACGACCTCGACCTCATCGTCAGCTTCCAAAACTATAAGAGACATCAACGTCGTTTCGCAAGATAGTAACAATGCTATGGTAAAAGAAAAAATGGCGAATGACACTAACCTTGCCCGGAGGAAAGGACAATACGCTGAGGGGAGATCGCCTGCGGAGCCGCCATCTCCAATAAACGCTGAAATGACTGTCGAGGCGACAGATCAGCGATAGTGGCCGCCAAACCGCGCAATTCTGGAAAAGATAAAAGAGTTTAGACTATGAAAGGGTAGCTAAATTAAAATGCAGAGGATTACCTTCAACGCTCCTCCCATTCTGAGCTGAGGGGATAGCAGCTTCAACAGCCTCCGCCATAACGTCAGGATTCAACAAGGAAAGAGTAGTCCCGACTACTTCTCTTCCAGCCTCTGAGCCGTCCTCAGTAAGGGTCATTGGGGCGGCGACCTCCAAAGGAACTTCCCCCAAAGGGGCAAGCGCTCCCTGATCAAGAACCACCGCTGGAGGCTCTACCATGAGAGGAGCAGCCTCATCAGCCCCCTCTACATCAAGCGAGGCCTCATTGAGAATTCCGGCGGGCTTTAGTTTTAATGAGCCCGTAGGGAGCTCCCCCAGCGTCGAAGATTCTGCAAGATTCAAATAAGAATAAGGATACATATGCACGAGCATAAACAGTCTGAAGAACTACGAAAAGAACCACAGCGTACCGATGCGCAAAGAAGCCCTCAATATGGCTTCTTCAAGCCGCTGCTCCTTCTCAAGGAGGTGGGTTCGCCGGGGTTCGAGAGTGGACTCATGGCCGCCGGTCCATAAAGAAAGTGCGTCAGCTGCATCTTCTGAAGCGGCCTGCTTCAAAGCCCTCTCCCCCCATTCCTCCAAAGGACCAATAAATCGCCGCCGAATCCACGAAGGGTCTTCGTAAAAAATTACAGCGGGATAAGACTTCTTCGGAACCTTGGCGTTATGAGACGCGTCTTTTGAACGCCGTATGGCCTCAGCCAACTGTGCGGCCTCCTCATCAGCCGAACTCGGGAAGAGAAGTCCAGCGTCTGACTCTTGCAGGGCCAATGGTTCATCTTCAAGAATAGGCTCAGACTCCTCCAAAGAATCAAGCAGGGTGGTGGCCGCTTTCCTCCGCCGTTTAGACCCAGAGCCGGTCGCTGAGGATGACCGCTTCCTCCCTCGCGAAGCCTTAGGGCGGCGCTGGCCCACATCACCCTCAGCGCCCTCATCCCTGTTACTCTCGCTCGGTGCCACAACCGAGGATGACATCGCCATTGTTGACGCCACAGAAGGCGGTACCGCCACCGGCAGGGGTGCTACCACTGAGGCCCGTTTACCCCGCGATCGGGAACCCAAGGGCATACCAGCTGTTGGAGTAAGGTCTACCCCTGACTCCCCCGGAATGAGCGCAGCGCCAATCTCCCTCAAAGGGAAGCGGACCGGAACCCTCGGTCGTAGCTTAGCGCCCGAAACCTGAGGAGGAGCATCGTGACCAAGAAGCACCCTTCTTTCCTCAAGAATAATTGGGATGATCCGATGAAGATACCAACCCGTAAATGCGCCCACACACCGGGGCATGTACTCAGCTTCAGGGACCATGAAACGAGAGCCGGTGTTCAGCCTCATGAAATGATGAGCGGCATCGCGAACAGCATCGAGCGAAGGGGTCAGGGCGACTATAAAAGCCTCGAAAGGAACACCCTGGTCATATCCAAGCTGTCGGGCGAATCGATGCGGATTATACCGCATAAAAAGAGCTGCACTATCTTGGCGAAACACCAAATAGCCCGGTCTAATTGTATACAAATGCGCGGCCTCCCGGGGCTTCAAAGAAGGTGCGTTGTCTTTCGACTGGTCCTAGAGTTGTTGAACTGGACCCGAGGGAGTAGACAAGACCCGATCATTAAAAACCAGCCCGCCAGCGGCGGCGTGAGGAGAAATCAGCACCCGAATAGCCCCGAATTGAGTCGGGTCGGCAGCAGAAGCACCCACCAGTCGCATAAGTCGCGGGAAGGGATAGGCGTCGTAAAACGCGGGCCTCTGATGCATAGCGAAAGCTCCCAGCACATGCATTTCGACCCAGGACGTGAAATAATGAAGCGAAAAGTTCACTACATCCACGCCGGGCGTAGAGGTATTAGCTGCGGTGCCTAACCCATGATAAAGGTGCGCCAAGGCCGGGATGCCGATGGCCAACCGCGTCCCCTCAGCAATACGATGAGCCGGGTAGATGACCGAGGCTCTCATGAAGCGGCGATGCATGGGGATAACGAACCAACTGAGACAGACACTAACAAACCCCACGAAGAACGTCTCCTCGTCCATGCCGGGAACAGCGATGGATTCAAAAGAGGTCGGTGACATAATAGGGATGTAGTACTGAGGTAAGTCCGATTCAGTGGTCGGCAGCTTCTTCGGACCGAACCCAAAGGGGTCTCCAATGTTGGCAAACTTCGGAGCCGTCTTCGATAGGACATCCTCGCGAAGGAAACGAGCAATGAAGCTCTTGAAAGTAACACCCTGCTCTTCGGATTCGGTGAATAATCGGTCGAAAACACCTAGCACCTTGATTAAACTGGGACGCTTGTGGCGGACGGCATTCTCAGCAGACAGGCCGTCAACTGGGGCGGGCTCGGGTTCAAAAATATACTCGTCAGAAGGCAGCAACTCCTCGTATAGACTACCCCTGATTGGCAACCCCGAGATGTCATAAAATTCGGCCAGAGAGATCGAGACCTCGCGAACTCCTAGAATGAAAGTGTTGGTGGGAAGATTCCATTGGTTTAAAAACGCCTTGACCCACCAGACATGCGGAGACTTATAATGAAAGAGTGACACGTATATTGCTTGATAAAGCCCGACTTTCTGCAACCGCGCACAATGGGCAGAAAGGATGTAGCGAGCCCAGAGAAGGTAGCCTGTAGGGTGCCGAGGAGTAAGCCCTATCTTATAAATTTGCCCCCACGGGTGGGCCTCACCCTGGCAGATACGCCTCCCCAAGATGTCTATGGCCGGGATCGGATGGTTCGGAATACCGGTCGTCGAAGGCTCGAGCCTCCCCGTTGGAGTCCAGTTGGGCATTTCCACAGCAAAAGCCGTCCTCGGAGGATCCATCGGTAAGAATGGGAAAGTGGGCTCCGTCGGTACCGCGCAAAGAAAACTCCGGCGACCCTGAATAATCTGACTATACCAAGATCCCCATTGAAGAAGGTTGGTACAGTTCGGGTCATGGGCCCGGATCATCGCCATCGCTTCCTCATCAGATGGCGACTGAGGAAAAGCAGCCTCCGAGCGAGAAAAGGGAAAGAACGGAACAGAACCCATCGCACCTGAAATCCAATAAAAGGAGACCATTAAAAGCAAAGTCAGCGATATATATCCATGCATGAACATGAAGACTAGTTAAAGAAAGCAACAGCAGAGTTTTCTGGGACTATTGGCTACAAAACACATGGGCCCCACAGAATCCGGATGACGGCTCATGAGACCAAATAGTTACAATAAAACAAAGGGAATATCCTCATTTAATAGAGAATGGTAACCCTACACATCCCCCCTAGAAGACAAATCTGTCTCGGGCCCCACAACAGATCCAACAGGAGCAAAGGAATTAAATTCCCACAGAAGATATCATTACAAAACTCCTGTTCCATCAATTGCAGAAGGACAACCTCGGGCCAAGAGACCCCAAGAAGGCTCCATGTGAAGAAACTGAGTTCTTCACAGGAATTAAATTCCCTTTAGAAAAGGGAATTAAATTCCCATAAGACATTTTTGGGAAGGAATTAAATTCCATAGATTGTCATCATCATTTCCCTAAAGACCGCTTAAGCCCTAAGAGAGCTACAGTTTGAAGATTAAATGGCTTTCTGTTCCTGTTGATGAGTTTGAAGAAAATGGGTTCATACTAAAAGAGTAAAACTCTTGTTTTGAATTTAAAATCCAGAAGAATGTGAAAGTCCATCGTTTGCCCAAGAACATTACC
The DNA here is from genome assembly GCA_030015575.1 of Agapanthus africanus. Lineage (NCBI taxonomy): Eukaryota > Viridiplantae > Streptophyta > Magnoliopsida > Asparagales > Amaryllidaceae > Agapanthus > Agapanthus africanus. Next base: position 469,163,587 of record JASDDO010000016.1, on the reverse strand, counting down.
TGAGGGAAATAAGTCCTTTCAAGCAGAGTTAAACTCTGAAAATTGTTTCAAGGCAGAGAACTAAGCTCTGAAAGAAGAGAATTAAATTCTCAGAGAAAGTTTGCGAGGAGGAAGACAAGCAAAGTGGAGGCGTCCCTGAGATGACCCCTATATTTATAGGATGTGATGGAAACGCTTCATCTCCCTGAATCTCTAGAAGAATCCAACGGTCGCAAAAGGTGACAGCGTTGCACTCACGTACGGACATGTGATAACAACGCTGTGGGGGCATTTGTTTCCTGATTTAAAATCATGAAAGCCCACGGCGGAGGCTTCAGAAAACGGTCACGTGCTTACACGTGACCAGCAGTCACGTGTTGGCACGTGACACCTAAAAGCATCGGCAAGGCAGATTCAGCTTCCCGACTACATCAAAGAAAAGGGGTTCAGAAAGGGTCACGTGCTCACACGTGACCAGCAGTCACGTGTTGGCACGTGACATTTAAAAGCGGCTTCAAAGGCACATCGGTTCCCTGATCAAATCAAGGAAAAAGGCTTCAGAAAGGGTCACGTGCTCCCACGTGACCAGGGTCACGTGTTGGCACGTGACACTCAAAAGCGGCAGACTCAATTCCCTGATTGAATCAAGAAAAAGGCTCCAGACGAGGGTCACGTGCTCACACGTGACCAGGGGTCACGTGGTGGCACGTGACAGCTAAACAACGACCAGAAAGCAGAGCGCAGAAAGAAAGAAGAGGGCTCGTTCCAAGGGGGTCACGTGCCCACACGTGACCAAGGGTCACGTGGCCACACGTGACCAGCTTTCAAAGCCTATCTGTTAACATAATTAAATTCTGAGAAAAGACCTCTTAAATCTTTCCAAAGCAACCGATTGAATTAAAGATTTAAAGGTGATTAAATATCATCTATCTATGGGAAAATCTCGAATTTGGAAAGTTTTCCCCGTAAAATCTAACTGAAATAACAAAGGAGAATCTCTGGATTTAAAATCCAATGGTGAATAAAATTCACCTAATAATCCAAAGGTCCAGATGAATGATTGATGCAAATCAAATCTCTCAATGAAAGATTCACCGAAAACCAATTGATTCGGTTACTTCTCCTATAAATAAGAGCCAAGAGACACGCAAAAGAGAGAGAGGCAGAAGGAAGAAAAAGGAGAGAGCCTTGATACTTTGAGGAATTTGGACCTTCTGCAAAAGAAAACCCTAGGTAAGAAAGGGAAGGCTTCTTGAAAGAAAAGAGAATTTAATTCTCAACAGAGTTTAACTCTGATATAAAACAGAAAAAAACATATTTCTTCTCTCTTTGATAGAAGATCTGTAAAGTGCACATCTCCCCTTGAAGTTGAGAATTTAATTCTCAATGGGTTGAGATCCTGCCATGCAGATCCAAAGCATAGAAAGGGAATGGAAGCAAGAGAATTTAATTCTCACAGAACTATAGGAATTTAATTCCTTTAAAATAAAATTAGGGCTTGACCCTGTGTTAGGGGAGTTTAATTCCTTCAGAACAAAAGGAAACAGGGTTTAACCCTGATTAAGAACTTAGTTCTGTTGAAACAACGGGAGTTTAATTCCCTTAATCATAATTCTTTAACAGAGAATGGGAGTTTAGTTCCTTAAAGCCTTCATTAGGGTTTACCCCTATTCGGTTCTTCATGTATATGAGGAATTTAATTCCTACAGAAAATTCAGAGTTCAACTCTATTCCAGAATATAAATCTTCAAAAGGAAGTAGGAATTTAATTCCTCTGGAATTTAAAGCTTTTATTAGGGTTGAACCCTACGAGGAGAAAGATTAACAGATCTTCTAAACAACATACATAGAGGCAGGATCACGTGCCACCACGTGACCCTCCCCCCGAAAAGATCTACAGAAAGCCCTCTGGAGGCAGTGCCTCACGTGACTCACGTGACCCTTGACAGAAGCTTTAACACACAAGCGCTTGAATCCCCGTCACGTGATGGCACGTGATGCTCTAAAAAGATGCATAGTCTCAGAAGAACAAGTGAAGGGAGGGCGCTCTCACGTGTTGCCACGTGACCCCTCTTGCCTTAGTGTTTAACACTAAAACAAAACCCCTGAATTCAGTGATAAAACATTGTTTAGCCTTAGTGTAACGCTAAGCACAGAACTATATTTGCAGTGTTCAACACTGATTACCGTAGTGTTCAACACTAGTTTGGGACTCCTGTTGACAGTGTTTAACACTGGTCTCTTTTAGTGTTGAAACACTAACTTATCAATCTTATTCCCAGTGTTCGACACTGATTCGTCTTTAGTGTTTAACACTAGACATCGGCCCAATTGGCCGAATGGATAGAGGCGAAACCTCTCCTTCAAGGGACCAACAGGAAGCCAATATTCCAGACATAAGTGGGCTTAGCCCAAGATGGCCATAAGTCCTTAATTCGTAATTGAATGGGCTAATGGGCTCATAACATAATTGATTGGTCTTGATCCCAAATTGGGCCGAAGACTATTTAATCCACTCCGGTTCCAGGGTACATCTCTTCACTCCTTTGATACTTGGCGTTGTAATCCCTCAACGTCTTCAAAGAGGTGACGGGTCCCGGTGACCACGCATTGATGTGGACTGTGGGGTCCTTAAATCCATGGACTACGACGTCCTTAACCTCGACCGAGATGTCTTAAAACTAACAATGGACCGCAATGTCCTTAAACTACCCATGGACCGCAATGTCCTTAAACTACCCATGGACCGCAATGTCCTTAAACTAGCGCCAATCGCTCTTTTATTGGATCTAAACGATCCCGTTTAAATTGATCTTAGCCTTAAATATGACTAACGTATCCTTAAACCTTTCAAACAGACTTTAGTCTCAAACTGGACTATAGATTCCCCCAATCAACTTTGGCTCAAGGGTACATCTCTGAACTCCTCTGACATTTGTCGTTGTAATCTTTCAACGTCGTCAGAGAGGTGATGGGTCCCGACGGCCATACATTCAATGGACCACTATGTCCCTAAACTGGAACAATAGAGCCCCAAATGCTCTTTTGTCGGATCTAAACGATCCCGTTAAGTTGATCTTAGTCTCAAGTTAGACTAACGTGTCCTTAACAAACGTTTGAGTTGATCTTAGCCTCAAATATGGCTAACGTATCCTCAAACCAAACCCCCAAACCCAAATCTAAGATAATACGGATTTGGACTAGTCCACGTCCTACGGGCGACGAGATAACTCAGTCTCCGTATACAATCCACGGGCAACCACAAACAAAACAAACACACACGACACGAAGTGACCATCTGGAGAAGGAGAAAGTTGTTACCGCAACGCGGTAGCGTAATTAACTGCAGGGCTTGCGCCTGCAGGGATGAGCGTCCCCACAATCAAAACCCCCTGGTGCGAGGGGTAATCTGACGAAGTCTGCTACATCGGACGCATCCGTTTAAACCTTCGATACATGGTGCGATAAATCAACTTGGCATCTTCGGAGAGGTGGACGGATCGCACCAATTAGCATCTGCCCCGAACCTCAGGCATAGACGTCCCCGCGTCTCGGCCGCCGTTCGGAGGGGATCAATGACATTGAAAAATGAATGGAAATACGGCTCTGGACTGCATTCCAGAGCAGTATTTTCCGACGACACCTGATATTAAATGCCTGTACATCCCTTTATAAATCTGAAAATATGTTGAGTCCTATATCATCACCTAGATAATTAAGTTAGATAACAAATTGTGTTGGTTTCATTTAATTTAAGTTCTATTTTCTATTTTAAAAGTATTTTAGATTGTCGACATGTCCTGCAGTTTTCTGCAGTGACAGTTTATACACATTGACATTAAAATGAACATATCTCCCCATATACAGTGGTTGTTCTTGATCCGATTATTGCGTTGGAAACCTAACTGATAGGGATAGATTTTATTCAACTGTAGGGCTCCCTGAATCTGATCATAAACTATAGAAAACTGCGTATGAAGTTGGACTTCCAGTTTTGAAACTGGAATTCCACCAGCTTACATAACTTCTTAATCGGAAAACCTAATTTAAAATGAACATAACTCCTTAATTGTAAAACCTATTGATATGAAACCAATTTTACTGCTTAGATAATCAAGTATACTTCATAAGCCTTGTAGGGTGTTTTTCGTCATCACATTGAGATGGAAAATATGCGTCGCTTGTCAGGCGCATTACAGATTCCCCCTGCTTAGGATAGGCCGGGGTTTATTGATTGTGGAGATCCAAATCTCCGGCAGCCGCGGACTAAGCTGCCGTTAATTATCCATCACTTTTGGAGCGAGGGAACCACCGATTGATGGGTAAAACTGGTCATGCGAACTTAATGTACAGTGTGTGTGGTGTGTTTTGAGGGGTCTTGGGTATATCGGGGGTCTCGCAGAGTTTACGGTGATCCCGCTACCCGGATAGCGGGCTGGAGGTCAAGGGGGTTAGCAGCCCCCTTTTGAGGTGTGGGGAAGCGTTCCGTTAGAAAAAAAAATTCTAACAGAGAAATTGTTGTAGAGTGTAAAAACAGGGTGAATAACGTCCAAAGGATGCATGGGCTCCAGCGCCTCACGTGCCCAGCACGTGGGTGCTGGGCACCAGAGCCTGGGGACGCTGGGCTCCAATGCCACATGCACCCGGCACGTGGGCGCTGGGCGCCTGCGGAAAAAGGGTCTTAGCCCCTGTACTGGGAGCTGTACTCCAATTGGCTTTTGAAGTTAAACTCCTAAAAGAAGGACAAAGGGGCTTAGCCCCTGCACTGGGAGTTGTACGCCCAATTGACTTTTGGAGTTGAACTCCTAAAAAGAAAGATTTATTATATATATATATATATATATATATTCTTGTGGTGTTAAAATCTTAAGAGATTTTCGGAGATGATGAAAGGGGATCCCTTTCTTCTCCCTTGATCCCTGGGTTTTTTCTTGAGCCTTGGATCTTCCCAAAATGGGATTTTTAGAGATGGGTCTCCTTCTTCCTCTTCTTTGTTGGCTGGATCTTGGAGAAAAGGGGTTGATACTTAAAGATCTCATCTTTTAGAGATTTGATGGGAGATCTGGGTTCACCTTCAAGGGTTTTATGGTGAAAAACTATTTCTTTTTGGAAAAGGAAGAGTGAAACTCTTGATTAATTTAAAAAAAGAGAGAAAGGTTTAGCACCTTGAGGAAGGAGAAGGAGGCACAGAAACTCTAGTTTTTTTTTATGGGAATGAATTATTTTTTTTTATCATCATGTTTCCTTTTATAGGCTTACAAATTTACATATAGCCCTTTGGGCTTTACAAAATGGCATTTTGCCCATCCCATGCCACATGTGCTTATTTCTCTTTGCACATGAGCCATAGGCTTTACAAAAATTTGGTTTTTTGCCCATTTATTTTACATTCATGCATGAAAATTATATCAAACTTCTTTATTATATAATTTTCTTCTTGGCATGGGGAAGGCCAGCCGCTTCATTTTCGGGTTTGAGTTCGGCATGGGCCCACTTGGCCTGAGCTTGGGCCCGTTTGACTTGGGGTTGACTTTGATTTTGACTCGGTCAATCGGGGTGTAAATTTTGGCCCCAATAAGCCTTTTATATTGTTTTGCTCAATTCTACACGTGTGATTTATAGTGAATTTTGCAAGTTATATGGCATTGGATGCCCATAATTTAGAGAACATTTACTTAACGCATTTCTACCACATCTTATGATTTCTTTACACCCATTGTTTAGTGACCGTTTACATTGAAACCCTAGCGAATGTTTTGCATTGTCGATTGATAAGTGTTAGTGATTGGATTGTGACAAGCACGATAGTGAACCAGTAATTGAAAGTGATACTGATAAGCGATAGCGTGACTGAATAGCGAAAATGATACGTACTTGTTCACAACCTATCTAATACCTAAACACATATTATAACATGCGGAAATGGGGTAATCAAAAGTGGAATCGAACTCGTATTTAGTGAGGTACAGCGATTTAGAGGAAGATCATTCAATTTTAGCAATATATACTGATTAGGTCGTGGGCCTAGCGGCACGGTTGCAGGGTTATGTCCCGGGCAACAGCGGATCATACTCTCGAAAATGCACGAGACCCTTGTTAAACATGAGCATCCTTTTGTCATGAACCGAAAGTACGGAACGTGACTGACACTTAAATTACGAAACGTCTCAAGGCGTAATGTAATCCAAGTAAGCCAGAGCCCAGAAATCTAAACCGTTTAAAGAATTAGAGTGAAGGAAAACTTAACTACAAAAGGCGATTTTAATAAAATAAAATCATATTAAATCATTTTAAAACATCAAATTTTTTCGAAAATTTCGGCAGAGTTTCCTTTGTAAATACTAGCCCCAAATGGGTACAAAACAAGAATACACATAAGTGATGAATAAAGGCATCCCCAAGCGGGAGCTAGCTCTTCGCTAATGGAGGAATCACTACCACATGCAACATATATCATCATAATAGGAGATAAGTATCTGAAAACAAGAAATAGGAAAACACCACGTCGGCTCAAGTGAGCATCGACACCAGAATAGAATACATACAAGTCTCACAAGCTCAGCATTTAAGTCCAAATACGACTGGTGGAAAATGGTAGATAAGGTAGATAGAGTATACTAGATATAATAATAATACACAAAGTGGGAACAAAATATCCTCGCAACCCACCTACGAGCAAGCCGCAAGTCAAAACAAAAGAAGCAAAAAGAGAAAGTACGCCCGCCGCTACTGTGCTGACGGGCCAGACCTGCAAAATACTGTGGCACAACGGGGATGAGTTGCCAACTCGTGAGTTGTAAGTAATATCTAATAAGGCTATCGTAAGCATGCACGCAAATGCGTCACAACCTACATATACCAATATGATGCGATGCACAAGTATGAATGCAACATGAATGGATAATCAACAAGAAATCATGATATATCTGATATGAGAAGATCTGTATCTTTATCTTAGTAAAACCTTTTGTATAATAAAACTGGGTTATCATTAGTGAAATCGACAGAAAGTCCGTGTCAAGTATCGACACAATATCCTCAATATCTCGGGCTCCGTCAGTCCGGATCGGCCCATATCATCAAAACTCACGACTACGGTCGGTATCCTCTGGATACCCGCCGCTTCAGATATCACCGGTAGGTAGTCCGCCCCTTCCAGGCTCATCGTCATCCCCACAAAAACACTCTCGCCCCGGGGTACCATACCGGGTCCACCATGTACCCGAGACAGTTCATCCTACTCCTCGAATCGGGTCTCGAAAACCAACAGAAATCAGGATAACACATGGTGGATGACACATACATCATATCACGAGAAAACCGCAACTTGCATTTTGAAAATGATAATAAGTTTATAAATTCTTGCGGTTTTCTCCCAAAATCCAGAAATCTTATAAGTACTGAAATCCTCAAGAAGAATCACGATATGTAAACATGTCGGTGAAGATGAATGTCCATGGTATCACTAATATGAAATACGATGTGTGACTAGAAAACTATGCATGTAATGAGGTATATACATATGACTAGCAATCCTATGTATCCATCCTAATGAAATGAATATACAACTACAAGTTACATATCATAAATAATGTAATGCTCAGATACTGATTTAAGAAAGTTCTATAGTGTTCGTAACATAGCAATTACCAATGGCGTGTATGTTCGCATGAATAGTGCACGTGCCGCATGAACCAATGGTAATGGTGCAAGTGTCCTAGGTAATAATATCATATGTAAGAAGATAAGATGTCATGCTATGAATGCTTCGAGACTACGCATATAAATGCAAGAACTACTAATAATCCTAACTATCGGGCGCCTTACGCCATCCAGACGATTCCCCTATAGATGAGTATATCTACTCACCGGGACGTCTCGGCTAAACTGATCCAATAACAGCCTTTCCTTTCTGCGCCGCGTCCGACATCTCCGCAACCGATCCTAGAATTACACAATGCAACATATAAGGCTAAATATCCTGAGGAGACACGAAGATAACGATACGAAAGAATTAACGTCCATAAGTTAGACTTTGTGCACAAAACGCGCACGACATCGCCACAACCACAACTAGGGGTCGCTATATGTAGCAATCCCCAAATCTAGAACCCAATCGTACAAACCGCGCATTCACATCACACTAGATATTATAAGAAATAGCTTGTAGATCATCAAAACCTCAAACTCAGTCAAAATCTATTTATTCTAAAAACCTAGTAAGCAAACAAAGGGTATTTGGGTGCAAAACTAGATGTTGTAGCAAACCTAGTGGCCACCAATCACACATAAACCTCTTAATTAACCCACACGATATTAACTAGATTTTTGTCTCACCTTTTTAAACACTAAACTAGAAATTAATTTGCATATACACATAATTAAGATAATTTAAAAGTTAGGATCAATAAGTTAACAACTAGATTATGTTTGAAAAACTACTAGATGTTAAACTACACTTAGCTAACTTAATTAAATGATAAAAACCTAAATTTTAACCCAAAACCTTCTCTTTAAAACTTTATTTGCAACTAAAACTATATTAACACCTAATTAGATTAAAGCAATTAATTATCAAAGTAACAATTGGGTTAGGGTTTTATACCTCAACAATTTGGAAGATCAATTTTGCTTACTTTGCCACCAAAATGCCCACTTGCTATCAAGAAACATGCTAAGTTCTTAAAAGAAATTTTGTGATAATTTTAGTAGGGATTTTTGTTGGATTTTGTGGATTTTTTTATGGTGAAATGAGGTGGTTTTGAGATGAGAAAGAGTTTGAAGACGGGGGAGAGAGGGGGTTGCAGAATTTAGGCAGAGAGAGGGAAGAGGGGAGGGGTGTGTGTGTGGAAGAAAGTCCAAGTAAAAACTCCCATACCTCATTTATTACACCCCATGCCTTCTTTCTCTATTCTTTTTATTTTATTTTTTTGATGAGAAAATGGGGTTGGAATGATATGAAGAAGAGGAGTTGTAGGAGGGGGGCTGCTACTGCCAAGCTCGGCTAGTGAGGGGAGAGGGTGTGTGTGTGTGTGTGTGTGTGAGCACTTCAAGTCAAAAAACCCTCCATACCTCAATTAATGAACCATACCTCTTTTCTATAATCTTTTTATTTTATTTCAATTAATTTTTCCTTGAATTTCTAGAACCATCTAAAATATGGAAAGAAAAAGAACATGTTACAAGATTAGTTTAAGTTTTCATGGTGCAATGCAACTTGTAGTTAACCCAAACTAATTTTTAATTAGCACTAATTAGGGTATAAATGTACGATTAAAATAATAATTATAAATAAATAATCTAGGAAAATATTTAAGTAAACTAGCAATTAATAAGGGGCTAATTAAATACCAATACTAGCAATTACATAGTTAAAATAGGTATATTTAAGTCTATGTGGAAAAATAATTATATCTTGGTTTTTACGGAAAACACGTATTATTACTAATTATCTTATAATTATCCTAAACGAATTTTCAGAACGCCACACCTTTTTCATCGATCGATTTCAATTGACTTAGTGACTGATAGGTAGTGACATACATATTGCAGGGATTGCTGACATGATACATATACCATATTGTTCACATATACTTGATATTACATATTCTCATGTTACTAGTTTATGCCGTTTTTTTCTGCATAACATTGTACACATTATATATATATATATATATATATATATATATATATATATATATATATATATATATATATATATATATATATATATATATATATATATATATATAGGAAATGGGCCATAGGAGGGAATTTCCTTCTATGGCATCGAAAAAATACTCCCTCCGCGATTTTATTCGATGATCAACACCCATCATATTCATCTTTATCATCTAAGATGTTGATATACCAAATTTCATTTGATTCCAACACTTTTTTACTGTTGATTTAGTGGATGCAAAATTAACGGTTTACCGACAATACAACCTTTTACATTGCTAGTTCAACGGTGAAAAAGTGATGGAATCACATGAAATTTGGTGTATCCACATCTTGCGTGATAAAGAAGATGATAATGGGTGCCGATCGTCGAAAAAAATCACGGAGTATATAAATTTTAGACGCCACTTGACGAAAAAGCCTCCTAGGGCCTCTTTCCTACATTATTCTCATATATATATATATGTATATATATATATATGTATATATATATATATTGCTATATATGTTGCCCTGATGACCTGAGTGTACATACTCAGAGGACGTAGTGGACCCATCTTAGGAGCAGGACCTGCCTATGAGACCGCGAAGATTTAGACCGCGGGATCAGCGTTGTCGCCTTCTGCTTGCAATGAGAACATTGTTATTTTTTTTGATTAATAGTTTCTTTCGTTTGAATAATTATATCCTTGAACTCTGTTGGTTAAATGTAATAAAGTTGTGACTTGTGATTTTCTTTATTTTTGTGCTGTGTTTACTTATTACTGTGTAATGCTAGAAACCGAAGTGTGACTATGGCGGGATTATTTCCTGACCGTAGGAGCATGGCAAGCTTAGTCACCCTCGTATTCCGTATTTTAGGAAGCGGGGCGTGACATGGTTTGTTGATATTAGAGCCATGTTTAGAATGAAATTATAGTTCCGTCAAGGGATCCCTATACTGAGTTATACCCTTGACTCATACTTTATTATATTGCCCTTCCACTTCTTATAATCCTTGTTGAATCATCATATAATCTTTGCTTGTATCTGATCCTTTCTCTTGATCATCTTTCATCGATATGGCCTCCTCAAGCAACTCTTCAGGTGCCGGTGCACACAATCATACTGAGAAGATCTTCAGCACACTGACGATCCTGACAGAGGCTCAGAAAAGAAAGACCGATCTCTTAGCTGAGAGATTAAAGACAGTGCAAGAGACCGCAATTACCGCTTTAGGGAGATCTGTAAAGTCTACGGTAGCGCCCCGGCCGTCTATCCGAGGCCAAAATGCGGAAACGAAACTTTTTCTAAACTTGAAACCGGCGCTATCGCAGACTTTAATCTCGGATCGAACCATTAACCTATAACTAGCTAACTAGAGAAGGGTTAGAAAAGCTATACCGATCGATCCGTGTCCTTCGGTCTTTGGCCACCAACCCAAGCTCTTCGCAGCATCTCCGATCTCCGGTCTCCTCGTCGGAAAGGGCACCACATCTTCGAGTCTTTTTACGAGCTCCCGCCTCTGAACCGAGGTAACTCGGACACGAAGTTTGCTAGCCGACATGTCCAAGATTGCTGTAGAATATACGTAGAAACCTTTGTCTCAAGGGTTAATCGAAGATGCCTTTTTGGGTGGAGATGGAGGAATGAACTTTTGAGATGAGCCAAGGATTTTTGTTGCATGAAAATGAGATCAATCCTCACACCAAAAAAATGGACAGCTCCATAAAAGAGCTCGGCCAGGGAATATGAAGAGGAGAGGGGGTGAGCACAAGTAAGTGTGAATGGTGACCATAAGAAAAGAAAACCTCACATCAAATCCTTTCACAATAAATGCAAGCAATGATGCACAATTGTATCAATCTTAATCAAAAAACATTGTGCTTGCTGCAGGAATCTGGAGCCCCGGCCACCACAAAAAACACCCTCCATTTACTAATTTCACATTTGCAAATAAACCCCTTTTCAACAAAGGAATTTCAGCCAAGAAGGGAAGAAAGAAAAATTGGCCGAAACGGAATGCAAACTGGCAACTTCAAAAAGCGATCCCGTAATAAATTACAGGATAATCCCGCGACTGTATATACATACCCGCATTTGTATTCCGACCGAATACAAATGCAATGAGACAAAATCTACATGGTATAATACTAGGATCCGGCTTAAACCAAAGCCCGCTAGTATTATCCGTCCGAACCATGACACGTGCACAAGTGCACGCGTATGTTCAAACCCCGCCATAAATCCATACGGCCTCTACAACGTTTCGCCCGAAACTTGAGAAACTGTCTGTGGGGGACTCTAAAGACTCGTCAATACTTTGGCTGTGGATTTAACCACTAGCACGTCAGTGGTACTAGCTGTACGTAACGGGCTACCAGGTATTGACCAAAAGAGAGGTCGATGAGCGAACTCATCCTGACACCCTATTGAGCCTGTCAGTGACAATATCCGTACAGTCCGGTCCGTTCGTCTATGAGTATCACATGTCGGGCCTAGGGGGTTGGTAAAAGTCAGACCCCCAAAAGCGGCACAAGTCGTGTCGGAGTGTAGCCCAGAACGCCCTGAGATACTACTGGAATACCTACCAGTAAATCTCTTGCCTTGGCCAAGGACTTCGTGTAATGGCTCTCCTAGACACAGCGCGATCTCACCCCCAATACCAGGAGAGACGAAACCCCTGCCGATCCGCTTACTGCCTCTATGTGGCTCGGGACTGTACCCAACTAAAACCTGTTTGCACGACTCCTTTGAGCCGTGGTAGGGTAGTAATCAAAGCACAGTAGGAACTCACACGAGAAAAATGACGATCTCAGGTTGATGAACTAACATGTACACATGTCACCAGGGAACTGCTATTTGACGTCAGGTATAATACCAACTAGCATGTTCCCGGCGAGTCCTGTCCGGTGTACTCATAACCCAATGAGCACCTGTATACATCTTAGGTGAACCAACTGACACCAATGGCTTGTGAGACCGGCCACCGCCCCTTGTCGGGGTCTTGACTGTATACACTAGTCTACTAATGGAGTACCGATGCCAAGTCTCGAAACTCCCATGACTAGGGACAGTTTAAGGATGTGCTTATAGACCCCAGCTCCCACGTATATGATCGCCATCATACTGCTGGCGTCAAGCAAGAATCCTAAGGGCTCTACCAACGTGCAATAGTGACCTGTAATGTCACCTAAAGTATGTACACGATGATAAAGATAAACCTGATAGCATACTATCATCTTGAGTAAGACTGTCCTACCGGTATAGGTCCTCCCTCAATCATTGCAATCACGTGCCTGTGATCCAATAATTGACTCTGAGGGCACTATATCCAACAATCTCCCACTTGCACTCAAGGCTAATTATTGCGATGTCGCATACTCACAGCCCGTGTGATACCGAACACCCAACTCCTCTACTAATCAGTTTCACAAAGCCCGTTTGCGAAACTATTGCATTCGAGGAATAGCCTCATTAAGTGGATCCGCCTTAATGTTTCTTTCTATGTCTCTCTTTATCTCAAGTTTGTGGAGAAAACCATCTCCCGAAATGAGCAATACCTGTCTTAGAATATGTCTGGATATCTGATGGGACCTAGTTCATAAATAAACTCCAAATCCAAACTTCTTAGACTGTATCGTCAACTGAACTTAATCAGTATCCTGCGTCATGCCTCCCTCAGTGTCCGCTTGGATCGCCTGTCCAAACCACTGCCCCTCGTCAGAGGGAAAACTATAACTCTGACAGTCACTCTGTCATCCAGGTTACCTTGGAAGCCTGGAATGATAAATGTCTCCTAAAAGAGGCTGTTGTTAGCATATCCCTAGAACATCTACTTATGTTCTAAAACTGCTTCCTATCGTTTCTCCAGGATTGGATTAATATCAACTTATTGCATTTCGTGCAAAAATAACATCTGGTGTGGTACTTGACATCTCATGATCAACTCATTTGCCTAAGCAAGTGATCTGCCAATCATGCATATCTCTCTCCTTCTTAGTCTGTAAGACACCTTTAGAGAGGGTGACTCCATCACCTGCAGGTATACTACCGTGCCAGGAGTCGTCCATTCTAAAGCATCTTTAGAATGCTGTCTAAGTACCCAGATTGGGAAACTACTAAAATCTAGATCTAAAACCATAGATCTAGTAACCAGAATATCTGATATAATATCTATATCATATGTGGAGAAACTACTGTGTGACAACAAAGTATAACCGATCGTAGTATAGGAATTTCACTTCCTACTCTGTGTATGTCATCCAAATACCAGGACATCACACCCTACTACCTTCTTAACAGATCCATCCCCTATTCTGATGAAGTCAAACCTATGACTGTCACATCAGAAATAGATGATCTCTCTCCGCTGTATTTGCTTTAGTCTATAAATAGACATAAGCTACTTGTCCACAATGCTTCCGCTGCTCCCACTGACTACGACAACCCTCTGGCAGAGTCATATACACGTACACTTCTAAAGCTAGTTTAGAACGACGCTATACTTATCCTCCTACCGGGTCTCACAGTCTGGAACAACAGTAATGGCAAGTCTGGGTAAACAAGAACCTCCCTGTCACCGTTTTTGAGCATACCGAAATACCTCTCGAGTGCCTGAGGTTACCCACCATATCTGCGGAGTGGCTAATGGAATTTTAAACCGGATTGAATCTTTAGGTTCTTATCAAATTTTCAGTAATCGTTTGCGGTTCTGGAATCACTTCCAGTTCTACCATACTCCCACTACTATTTTCTGAAAAAATCCATTTTTATTAAAACTGTGGCGAGTCAAGAACAATATCACTATTGATCTTCCAGATGGTAGAAAGTCAACCCTCGTCATAGCCCGGGTCAACCCACAAACAGCCATTACAGAAACGTGCCTTGAGTTATCCAGAGTCTGGTTTTAAGCATAAGCCGAACAACTCCCTGTACCTTAACATCGTTAAGATATGAACCGTTCTATATCCAATATAGAAACGGAGGCACTGATTTAATTGGAACCAGATTTAAATCATGCATCTGTCTCCAGTGCATGTCAACTAAATGGAGAGAGGCTGATCTGCATTACTCAACTTAGGAGTGCTTCCAATTATGAGTAACCTGAAAGAGAAGCAAGTTCTCTTAATCATTACTATTAACTGAATACCATACATAAGTATCTACATCTTCGATCACCTTGAAAAATCCTGATACTTGCAATGCCTGGTTCTCTACTTTATTCTTATACCTATAATTTCTCAAAATTTGGACCTTGTATTTCTATGAAACACATGTCTAAGAACTAGAGAAGTCATAAGTAAATAGAATATAGTACGAGTACCAACCCCTCTGTCCTAATGGACACTAGACAACATACAATACTCTGTATAATTCCCCTGAGTCTAATAACTCATTCCCTGTGTGTCTAGGTTGAAAACTGTACTTATGGTTAAGAAGAATTACACCGTTGTTTAATGCTCCTTACCTAACCATCCACTGATATAGGTAAATATCATAGACATAATTTCAAAAATTTATATCTCACTTTATAAAAATAAACGTACAGATATATCAATTTGAAATTGGTGCATAACAACGGATATTCAAAACCAAATATTTGCCGTCCGGCAAACAACCCAGGCGATTTCCTCAAATATCACCAATTACAACGAATCCCGATATAATGAGGATGATCACCTAATTCCCAATAACTTACTCTCACTCAACATCTGTAAAACCATACAGATGTGAGAATCAAACCTGGTAAATACATACCCTGGAGCAAGGGCTAATTGGGAAATCGGTTTTCTTTTAACAATACACAGTGAAACTGAAACATGTAAATGTTTTGAAGGGGTATCCAGGTATTCTTAGTAATGCCTCTTCCATTATCAGATTCATAACTATAACCGTATATTTCTTTGCCATCTCTCCAAATCCCTTTATATGTCTTTAGTCATTACCTTCTGTACACCACCTTTAGGCCAAATGGTTTTCTTCCTTCCCTACCGTTCGGCACCAGCCTATGGTTTGGAAGAAGATTATCCAATAAGCGTAATAGGTGTACTGTCCTAATCCTAGGAGCACTCGTAACCCGAAAGAAGGTAAAGATAAAAGACAACTGAATAAAACTTATTCCTATTTCTCCTGAACCAGAATCCATCCCTGAACTGGAACAAGTTCCTTCGAGTTCGTATATAACCATACGATGGAGTATCCAATAAACTGTGGATCTTCGTAGTGATACGGGGTGTTCGGGAGAAATACAAAAGTGAAATAGGATTGGCGAAGAAATACTTGGTTTGGTCGTGAATAGCAGTCGCAATTTACTTTGCCCTCTTACTAATCCCTTTATTTGTCTTTACTTAATACCTTCTGTACACCGTTTAGGCTAAATGGTTTTCTTCACTCCCTACCGTTCGGCACCTGCCTATGGTTTGGATGAAGACTATCCAATTAGCGTAACAGGTGTACTGTCCTAATCCAAGGAGCACTCGCAACCTGAGAGAAGGTAAAAGGAAAAAACAACTGAATAGTCCTATTCATTTTCCCCCGAACCGAAAACCATCCTCGAATCTGGAACAAATTCCTTCGAGTTCGTATATAACCATACAATGGCTTTATCCAATGGAAGTGGATGTGCGTAGTAATACGGGGTGTTCTGGAGAAAAGGGTAAAAGTAGGAGTAGCAATGAGGTATGCGACTGAGACAATCCAAAAGCCAGTGTTTTGTTTTAAGAAAGTCCGGTTAACTTGGTCACTGAGTCATAGTCAAGGGTCGGGTCATGGTCGCTGCCAAAGAGAGAGAGAAAAGAAACACTCAGCGTGCACTCTAACTTAGATCAGAATGATTATCAATTTATCTGATCAGGAAACCTCCCACTGTAACCTCAAATTCTCCTCCAAACCTGAAAGAAGAATTAGTCGGGATCGCCCGAAGAGTAAACTAACTCATCAGTGGGAATCGGGATCCAATTATCATCGCATGATAACGTGATGGAATCCACTCACGTTATCACACTCCAGAAGGTATGCGCATATCTGGCAAGTTTCAGTTTCTTTAGAAACTCCCGATGTGATTTTTACCCCATGCTCTTATGACCTTGACGAAGGCCAACATATCATAAGTCACATGTCAAGTTCTACCCGTCATTATCCAGGTTAATTTGAACCCACCCGTACATACCCTTGACGAAGGCCAAAATAGTAGTACGACTGTCCCAAACCAACGCATCTATCTATGGGGCAGAAAAGTAACAAATAGCTACCATACACTATGCCTTGATGAAGGCCAACATACATAGCATGAATACTAAGTGCTACCTTTCTGAAATGACGGAGGGCTACGAATGGTTTTTGGCGAAAAACCTTTAACGTAATGAACTTGATATCGTTGAAGGAACCGGATAGCTTTTTATAAATATAGTGGCGAAAACCTTTGCTAAAGAGGTCACTCCCGGTGAAGGAATCTCGGCTCTTTCCCCGTAGAATGAGGTGCAGGATATTCCAACTGAATACCATGATCCAAAGCAAAAAGTAATCGGCTATAGTGAAGTTATTACCCTGACGCAAACTTCTGTCCAAGGGGCCACTCCCGGTGAAGGGATCTCGGCCCTTGCCTCGTCGACTGAGGTGCTGGATATTCATAACCGAATACCACTGTGCAAAACAAAAGAAAACGTCCTTGCAATAACAGCTTTTTGAAAAATGTTCCAACAACATCAGAATAGGTTTATTTAGCTTGCATTGATCCGAATCAAGGCAGTCCCATCAATTAATCACACCACAAAAGAACGAAAATATGATGTACGTATATACCATCCGCATTCGCCACTGGGTCCCGTCATCACCCGTTAGGTTACTTAACTAACGACAGAGCAGGGACTGGACTAGCGCGGGTGTAAAACATATACAACATCTACTAGTATATATATCAATATATAGTATTCACTCATGGCGTGATAAAATGCAATATCACAGAAATGTAATAAGCCGAACAATACAGATAATCTGGGATCCCCGGGTTTCATAGAGCCGCTACTGAAACCCGACGTTCCCCTGGTCGTGTGGATAGCCTGTGCAATGAAATCCTAGACCCCTACGGGCGCGGCAAGTTACCCGCCAAAACCTGAAGCGAGGCAGCCCCCTTCAACAAAGTGAATGGACCACCTAGCACTTCACGGAATCCGGTAACTTGAGCACCCCTCTTTGGGTCAACCTATACCCCTTACGAGTGCGGCGAATAGCCCGCCAATTCTAGAGTGAAGCCCCCTCCGTCTCAAAGTCATGAGATGCGGCTCCGTTACCCTCTAGAACCCGGCTATCCGTGCACCCCACCGTGGGGTAATCCCAGTACAGAAAGTAAAATATATACAACGGGTACATCGACCTCAGCCCGGTCGTGCCCCAAAAGAATAATATACAAACAGGCAGTGACGGCAGTCCACATGTCGGACGCTCGCCCCGTAATATCAAATATACAAATACAACCAAACTGTACTACCATTGCACCAGGCTACCCACCACGACAAATCCGCAACATCACAGCACAACACAGAACATCAACGTGAATGTCACGTTCGCAAATCCGTCTGAAAGAGCCATAGCAATTAGACAAGATTTACCGCTCGAATGACATTCACGGTCGCAGATATAATGTAAATACTGTAAACTAACATATTTAAATTTTCGATCGACAAAATTTCCCGAAGTGGGCCCCAAGCATAAATCCAGCACTCAAAATAATCTGGGCCAAAACTAAAAGTATCAGAAACCCCAATTCCAAGTCAGAGACCACTGTAGAAAATTTGGTGCAGTGAAGCTACAGAATGGCGGCGGAACTGCGGCCAGAACAGGGTTATTGCCGCGGTTCCGTGGCGGCACTGTAGAATCATGCAACCTAATTTTCACAGATGTCTTAGAAATGCCTGCCTGATTTTCTGCAATACTCAAAATAATTTTTAGACCACAAAAAAATTTCGACAGAAACTGCAGAATTGGAAATGCGGTTTTGGAAAATTTCGTTCGATCGATATTTTAAACACGTTAGAGCAAGCTAGTAAAGGTTAATGGCGTGGCTTTGATACCATGTAAGTCTACGGTAGCGCCCCGGCCGTCTATCCGAGGCCAAAATGCGGAAACGAAAACTTTTTCTAAACTTGAAACCGGCGCTATCGCAGACTTTTATCCCGGATCGAACCATTAAGCTATAACTAGCTAACTAGAGAAGGGTTAGAAAAGCTATACCGATCGATCCGTGTCCTTCGGTCTTTGGCCACCAACCCAAGCTCTTCGCGGCATCTCCGATCTCCGGTCTCCTTGTCGGAAAGGGCACCACATCTTCGAGTCTTTTTACGGGCTCCCGCCTCTGAACCGAGGCAACTCGGACACGAAGTTTGCTAGCCGACGTGTGCAAGATTGCTGTAGAATATACGTAGAAACCTTTGTCTCAAGGGTTAATCGAAGTTGCCTTTTTGGGTGGACCGCTCCTCGTCGGGGTCTTGACTGTATACACTAGTCTACTAATGGAGTATCGATGCCCAGTCTCGAAACTCCCACGACTAGGGACACTTTAAGGATGTGCTTATAGACCCCAGCTCCCACGTATATGATCGCCATCATACTGCTGGCCGTCAAGCAAGAATCCTAAGGTCTCTACCAACGTGCAATAGTGACCTGTAATGTCACCTAAAGCATGTACACGATGATAAAGATAAACTTGATAGTATACTATCATCTTGAGTAAGACTGTCCTACCGGTATAGGTCCTCCCTCAATCATTGCAATCACGTGCCTGTGATCCAATAATTGACTCTGAGGGCACTATATCCAACAAGATCTACAGCTGTCCCTGCTGCCCTCGAGAGTGCTCTAGTATCAGCTACATAGGCTTGGGACAGTACAGTTTCTGATTTCAGGAGACTTCACCCGACTATATTTACGGGAGCATCAGATCCACTTGAGGCCAAACAGTGATTAATCAATGTGGAGAATCTTTTAATGGCTGCTCGGGTCCCTAACGCTAACAAAGTAAGCGTGATGAAGATCCGGCTAGAGGATGAGGCCCGCACATAGTGGTCCGTCGAGGAGAGCAGGCTAAATAAGCCTATCGGATGGGACACATTCTCCGCGTGTTTTATGGATCACTATTTTTCGGTTATTGCAAAGATCAAGGTAGAGGAGAAATTTATCACCCTAAAGCAAAATGGCCGCCCAGTAGACGTTTACGCCGCAGAATTTAACAGGCTAAGTCGCTTTGCACCGTACATGGTAGCTATCGAGGCCGCCAGGGCCAGACGGTTTTAGCAGGGGCTTGAAATCGAGCTGCAACATCTTATTGCGTCTTTCGACCTGCAGACCTTCGTACAGGTGTTTAACGCTGCCCGGTTACAGGAAAGGTTGGCAGATAAGACCAAGGGCCAGCGATCAGTGGTTAGGAGGCTCCCTGTAGTTCAGTCATGAGCCGCCACTTCTCCTCATGGAGCAATCTGAGTTCATAAGCCAGTAGCAACACAGATGAAGCATTCCTTCTCACCTCAGCAGCTGCAGTGGAGGGCTTTGACTTGCAATTATTGCCGCAGCAGAAGGATTGTCGCAGAGCCAAGGGACAGTGTCTAATTTGCGAATCCGGTGAGCACTAGGTCAGCGGGTGTCCCCAGAGATCCGAGCTACAGAGAGGGTCCGGAGAACAACAACATTCGTTCGGCCCTTCAGCTCAAAGGGGTCCACTTCTGGCATCTCAGCAGCGATTATTTGATCAGAGGCAGACTTATACATGTCATCCCAACTTCCCAGAAGATGGAAGCAGGCACGTGATGAGGCCCGCGACGTATTTGTTCTAAGAAGGTTATTTTCCGAAATAACTATGCTAAGCGTAATTGAGCAATATAAAATGAAAAGGAAATACAAGAACATGAATGCCTAAACAGGTGGCATAGATAAATTGAATGAAGAGATGAGTTAAGCTAAGATTGAGTAGTGGTTTGGTCGTAATCCCCTACAGTCCCTTCTATCTTCTCAGTCTCTAGACCACCTGACGAACATCCAAGAGAAGAAAGAGATAGGTGGATGCCCGTCAATGAACTTTCGCTTGGTAAGTCCCTAAGGAAAGTCGTAAAGTATAAAGGTATAGTGACAAGTTGGGAATGGATATCATGAAGTAATGGACTAGGAGATATGGTGTTTAAACATGTCATTTAATATAAGTATGGCAATTCTATGTAACATGCAGTTCTATATATCATGGAAAAATAACATGAGTATAGTATAGCATGACCGTGTAGTGTAGGTACAGTGAACATGAAGTGCATGTAAGTGTCCTAAAAGGTCTCTATAAGGGTAAACTGATCTAACGTAAGTTCAAGGGTGAATGTCAACCAATCTCAAGAGTGTTCTCGAATCCAACAGGCTGTAATCCAAGGGTAAAAAACCATGGGCCCGATTCAAGTGCTAAGAACGGGACTTCAATCTAGCGTTGAAGTATTCCAAACTCAACCGGCTATAATTTAGGAGCAATGAAATATAGCCCCTCATGATAGTTTGCTTGTGTTAGTAGACATGGATTCATGATCTTGGGGAACTCTTAAGATTTCGTTGGATTCGCACTTGAACTATCCCAACACCCCGTGTATTCTAAATTATACTTAA
Organism: Agapanthus africanus; assembly: GCA_030015575.1. NCBI lineage: Eukaryota > Viridiplantae > Streptophyta > Magnoliopsida > Asparagales > Amaryllidaceae > Agapanthus > Agapanthus africanus. The sequence continues at coordinate 469,142,317 of JASDDO010000016.1, read as the reverse complement.
AATTACCAGTCTTGCTCGAATCCATGAATACATCAAGTTGTAAGATTGAGTTCATATCAAAATCAAGTATTCGTGTCAAGTGTCAAGTGTTCATGTATTCATGTCAAATTGTATTCATAGTTCGAGTCAACTCGGTTCAAGAGTAGACATTGGGTTCAGGTATTCTTGTTAAGTTCAAGTATCCAGTTCAGTTCAAGTTCGAGTTCGAGTTCAATTTTGGGTTCGAGTTATAGCCATTTCATATTACTAGATTTAACTTTGAAGATCTTAAGTTCGGGAATAATCGGACAACTGTTATACATGAGCGACAGGATTTGTGTCTTTTTCCAAACCGATTGCCATTAATAATTCCTTTAATTTGCAGCATTTTCTAACCTGAATAAGCAAGCACTCACTTTTTTCGGCTCCCTGGGACTCAAGAGAAATGATACCGCTTAAACCTATATTAATTTAGGCTTTTTAAAGATTTATTCTGGTTGTTTACATTTCTCGAGGGGGTTTTATGAAAAATATTTTAATATTGTTTAAAAATAAATCTCGAGAGTGATTTATAATATTAAGAGTTTTTCTAAAAATGTAATTTAGTTTCAATGGTATTTTAGTGATAAAACCTAGTCTTTAAAAGTTTATGGTATTTTTTATGAAAACTATACTTTTGGAAACTTGGTGTTATTTTATTAAAATTTTAATCTTTCATTTAAAAATATAATTTTCACAATTTGTTTTCATTGGAAATAAGAATTCGTAATTATATATATTTTTTCAAAGTTTAATTTGTTTTAAAAAAGTCATATTTCTTTAAAAATCATATTTTTATTCCTTTCGAGACCGATTTCTCCGTGAGAAGTTCTGCATCTCACTCTGCTATCCCAAGAACATGCGACAATCCACACCATTCAAAAACGGGTCCTTTAACGAGAGTTGTAGAGGCGTAATTGCAAAAGGTTTAAAAATATCGATAAAAGGCATTTTTAAAAGTGAAGGTATTTTAATGTAAATTGTTTCATTTCGGATAAAACCTTGTAATCTAAAATATCGTGTTATGAAACCATAGTATATGTGATGGGGTAGGTCGTTACCCCATGAATTTTCTATAGTTATAATTCATGATAAAATTAAAAGGGTATAAGCAAAGTTCATGGTATTTATTTGTTATTTATAATCTACATATTATTTAACATAACAAATATCATATTAAAATTGTGAGACATGGATAGAGTTGTAACTTCGTATTTTCTTGATGTCATGGCATGAAAATTTATGATGAATATGTCGAATTACTATGAATATATATTTTTAATTTAAACTTTGTTTATAATACCGTATTCTTTCGCGTCGATGTAAGAGGAGAAGCAAAAAGAAAGAGAAGTAGATGGAGGATTTAGCATGGTTACAACTGATGCGAAGTTGCAACGTGGAAAAATAAAAGAGAGTATACAAGAGGGAAAAGAAGCGAGGATGACGGGACTTACGGTTTCCGCTTGTACTCGTACAAGTGAGAAAAAGAAGAGAAGAAGCCTCGCTTGAGGAACCGAGACCTACGGTGCGTGGAGAATTGAGCTTAGGTCCGACTACGTGTACAAGACCGAACTCTAGGTAGCTAATGTGCGGAGGAACGAATTTGAGCGACGGAGTTGGCTTGGACTTGTGCGCTTGATTTCCTTGGCTAGAGTGAGTCTTGGGAGATAGAATTTTTAATTGGTATTTTTAGAATAAATTAGGAAAATAACTAAGTGGAAAGATTAGGTATTTATAGAGGGAAATATAGGTGCAGAGAGAATTAAAAAGATAATTAAAATGTATTAAAAGTGAGGGTAAAGGGATAGATGAAAGGTCTGGGGTTCTCTGTTTAGTTTCAGGAAAATCAAATATGAAAAAGGAGTAGAGGGGAGTCAAAGGGACGCACAGGCGAAGCACGGAGGGATTTAGGGAAAATTCAAACGCCGGTAGCGGGCAAAATGGGAAAACTGGCGGCCCAGATGAAGAGTGGGGTCTCGGGGTTCGTGCAGTGCATTCATCTGGTTATTTATGTATCATTTTTATTATTTGATTTATTTGCAACTCTTAGTTTCTCCGTGTAATGCACGTACAACTCTTGGGCTTCCGAAAAATTAAAAAGAAAAATATTTAAAAATAATTGGGGCTGCTGGAATTCGAACTTGCAGGGTAAAAAACAGCAGTGGAGAGTCTTAACCAGTGAGCTACATGGTGTTTCTTCTACATAAGTTATAAATAATAAAGTATAACTTGAAAACAAAATAGAAATACACTCTTTTATTAATATTGGATTAATAAAAGTGTATAGGAATTTTAGGGTCGTTACAGTACAGGTCGGAATCAGGGGTGGGCTTTCACCCTGACTGCCGAGTAGGCGGAAGCTTCTGGGGAAGTGGTTGCAGGTACTTTTCTTGTTTATTATGTACCAGCTAGAGTTCTATTTGATTCGGGTGCTTCGCATTGCTTTATATCTGCACGGTTTGTCGACACACACTCTATACCTTAGGAACCGTTGACCAAGGGTTGGGAGATACATACTGGTAATAGGATTATCGTGTCCAGCCGAGAGTGTAAGTTGTGTTTTGTGGTAGTTTGTCGCAGAGAGTTTTATGCAAACTTTCTTTTGATTGGGACTGGTAGCTATGACGCCATTCTGAGGATGGATTGGCTTAGCACATTCCATGCGAATATCAACAGCCGAGCTAGAAGTGTGATTTTTCGCATCGCTAATCATCAGGAGTTCATATTCGTGGAGCCAGCTAAGTTTCGAGCGAAGTCGAAAACTTTGAACGCTATGGAGATAGACGAGAAGCCAGAATCGGAGGTTGTTCGAGAGTTTCTTGATGTGTTCCCCAAAGATCTACCTGGTTTACCCCCGCCACATATATTGGGCTTTTCGATCGATTTAATTCCAGGTACGGCTCCAGTTTCTAAGGCTCCATACAAGATGGCGCCAGTTGAGTTGGTTGAATTGAAGAAGCAGATACGAGATCTTCTAGACTAGAGATTTATATGTCTAAGTGCTTCTCTGTGGGGTGCTCCAGTGTTATTGGTGAAGAAAGACGGTTCTTTGCACATGTATATCGATTACTGTCACGCCCTGCTTCTCAGTAGACAGAAACGGTGACGTGGCAAGCCCGCAATGTATTTATTATGAGAAGCTCGTTTCCCTTAATAAATACATTAAGCGTAAATAAGTAATATAACAAAGTGTAAGAATAATAAGAGTAATAAAATCCAATATCGATAAATTACATTAAAATTTCATAATTTTCAACTGATCCAATATGTCTGAACAATAAATATAAGATGAAGGTAAGGATCCTAAACATGTGATATACTAAAAGGAAAGCTGTAATAACCGCGAATATGAACAAAACTATTCGTTTACTTGAGATGTGAGATGAAAATACTCCTCTTTGACTGCTTCTAAATCCTCTGTCCCAAATTCACTTGACGAACATTCCAATAAACAAAGAGATGGGTGAAATGCCTATCAGTGAACTAGCGCTCGGTAAGCCCCAAAAGAGAGGTGTAATATATAGATTGAGTGCAAGATGACATATAATCTAATATAAATGGAAATTGTAATATGTGAACAAATATGATAATGTATATGGCAACTATATAAGCATGACAATAGAACATGAGCATAGCAAACAAGTATAGAAATGGATGTGTAGTATAGATATAGTGAACATGAAGTGAATGTCAATGTGTAAGTATGATTATTCTAACGTGATTATTTGTAGTTTAATAAAGAAGATATTCATGTATATGAGAAGAGTCCAAGTTACCCCATGGACTATGGTAATATGTAGTATAAGGCCCCATCATAACACACGGGACAACGACACGTGAATTCATCTAGGTGTCTTTTAAAGTGACCTTTGATGCCACGATATACGTTCCGTACCAATCTAACTCTTATCCCCGCGTATTGTCGTGTATAGTTCAAGTTACTGGTCTTGTCCAAATCCATGAATATAAAGAGTATAAGTTCAGATTCAAGTTGTATTCAGGTATTCATGTCAAGTTGATGTCAAGTTATATTCATGGTTCGTTCAAGTCAAGTCTAGTATGTAATTGGATTATGTCAAATATATAATATCTAATTATATTTTCATGTACATGCAACAATTCAAAGATCGATAAAAACAAGATAAACATGTTCGAATAGTATAAAATAAGTCAAGTATTTTATTCAAATAACTACCATAAAAAATGTTGTAAAGAAGTGTTGTGTACGACTAATTAATCAAGTGAATCAAATTAGGAATATAAACAAAAATATATATCTAAGTGTTGTGCACGCGTGATTTCCAGTCGCGCCTAAATACGACTACCGGTTTCGGAGATATACCCATTTTCATTTTATCGCGCAGAATAGATCAAAATATGTCCAACACCGTCGTATATTTTTAAAATATAGTTTAGGTCAATTTTCATCAGGTTTCAAGTTATGAAAATTATTAGAAAATTGTATATCGTTCGATATACTTATCCAAAATACTAAAATTCGCGCGATTTGGATTTCTAAAGCTCTAGTTATGATCATTTTAAAATCAGCATTTAAAACAGAAATTCAGATTTCTGGACCGCAACTATATGTTATATTGCAAAGCCTATACTGGGTTGTTTCATGCATTTCTAAGTAATTTAATATACAAAAAATTATAGCTCTATCAATTGACTATCTACACATCTAAATTTTGTCACGAACAGATATCGGGAGTTTGAGTTATGTCTTATTTAAAAACAGTATGCGAATAAGGTCAAATTCTGTTCAGATTCGTCGCTTAATATTGTAACACGGTTTTCTATATTTTACATCAGTTTTCAGTAAACACTTAAAACTAAGAAAATCTATATCTTTCGATGTGTATATTCAAAACATCTGAAAACACTTAATTTGGATCAATGATTACGGAGTTATGGTCTCCCGAAAAAACCCCTTAATGGCAGTTTTCTGGTTTTAAAAATAGTGAATAAAAAACTACGTAACTCCTAAACCGTTATTCGTTTTGATATTAAATTTTTAACGTAGGTTTGTAATTCTATCTATTATTTTATCCTAATATTCCAAGAATTTCTAGGAGTGGAAATTAAATCTAAAAAATTATTTTAAAGATAAAGGTATTCGGGATCGTATTTAAAAACAATAAAACCATGATATTAATTTGCAGCTTTGTTTTCTTTATACTTGCTAACATTCTAATTGAGAATATACATGAGAAAATACACTAATGATTCTATAAAAATCATGTCATAAATTGTAGGATATCATCGATATTTCAATTACATGATCGGGTTATAAAATAAATACATACGACTTTTCATGAAACCACCATAAAAACCTTTCATATATATCATTTTTAAATTCCAATGAGATACTACTTACACAATTACTTTCATTTAAATGAATGATATTAGTATGAGATAATTACTATAAATTATGCATAAATATCATAAGTATCTAAACATAACATGTAGAATACATAGACAATTATTCATGCACATATTTTTCATAGTTAATTTCTTTTACTAAAAATCAAACAAAGGTTACAGATAATCATGCAAGTCTAGACGAAGCGAGGAAACAAGATAAAGAGAGTGAGAAATAGAAGAGAAAGAGGGGGGGGGGGGGAAGAGACGGAGGGAACTTATATGCACAAGCCGGTATCATCATCGGGCTTGTCTATCCGATGATAGTCCCGCGTTACTAACAAGACTTTTTGAAAGTTTCTTTATGTTCTTTTTCGAGGACTTTAGATGAAAAATGAAAAGGAGATGAACAATATTTTGTGAGGAAGAAAGAAAGGAGAAGAGTTGTTCTTCTTTCTAATTTTTTTAAGAGAAAGAAAAATAAAAAGGTAAGATGAGCATATAAAAGAATTATGCCATATTAATTCAAACTAATATGAATTCATAATGGGAGTTAAAGAGAAATTGAAAAGATGCCCATTCATCTGGAAGTTAAAGAAAAATGAAAGGTCTAATTTGTAGATTATGAGAGAGTAAAAAAATAGATAAAAATGATTGTAAGAACCAAGATTCGAACATATGGTTTATAGAATAATAATATAAAGACTTAACCAATGAGTTATAAGATTGTTCATGCATAAATTTAATAAGAATTAAATGCATACCGTTGCTTGAAAAGAAAGTGGGCTTTTGGACTCATAGTTTTATAAAAGAAAATAAAAATGAGATTGGATTTGAGTTATGGGCTGTATTAGGTCTTATGTTTAATTTAAAAAAAAGTTAAGATTTAGTTTTAAAGAAATGTATTTGGAAAAAATAGATGGAATAATAAAATAATATATTTAATAGAAACCAAAATATAAGGAAAATACTAAGAATAAATAAATACAATATTTTACTAAAAAAAGAAAATACGAAGATATAGTAATATTGGGATCGTTACATTCTATCTTTTTTTTTATAAAAATCGTTCTCAAAATTCCATGAGAGTTTATAAGATATAAGTAGAATGGTGAAATAAGGCTAAGAATTCAAAAGTCGAGAGATTATATTCAAGGAAGCCGAAAGTTAAATTTAAGATGGATTCAAAGAATAGGACGGGATTCAAAGAAAAGGTTGAATGTAATAGTTAAATTTCATGTTTCTTGTATTGCATTGCTTATGATGTTCATTTAGAACTGAACTGCATGGGCCGTCAATAAAACCTGTCACGCCCTGCTTCCCAGTAAACAGAAACGGTGATGTGGTAAGCCCGCAACGTATTTATTATGAGAAGATCGTTTTCCTTAATAATTACATTAAGCGTAATAAGCAATATAACAAAGTATAAGAATAATAAGAGTGATAAAATCCAATATCGATAATTACATTCAAGATTTCATAATTTTCAACTGATACAATATATCTGAACAATAAAGATAAGATGAAGGTAAGGAGCCTAAACATGTGGTATACTAAAAGGAAAGCTGTAATAACCGCGAATATGAACAAAACTATTCGTTTACTTGAGATGTGAGATGAAAATACTTCTCGTTGACTGCTTCTAAATCCTCTGTCCCAAATTCACCTGACGAACATTCCAAGAAACAAAGAGATGGGTGGAATGCCTATCAGTGAACTAGCACTCGATAAGTCCCCAAAGAGAGGTGTAATATATAAATTGAGTGAAAGATAACATGTAATATAGTATAAATGAAAATCGTAATATGTGAACAAGTATGGTAATGTATATGGAAACTATGTAAGCATGACAATGGAACATGAGCATAGGAAACAAGTATAGAAATGAATGTGTAGTATAAGTATAGTGAATATGAAGTGAATATTAATGTATAAGTATGATTATTCTAACGTGATTATTCGTAGTTTGATAAAGAAGGTATTCATATATACGAGAGGAGTCCAACTTACTCCATGGACTATGGTAACATATAGTACAAGGCCCCGTCATAACTCACGGGACAACGGCATGTGAATTCATATAGGTGTCTTTTAAAGTGACCTCTCGTGCCATGATATACATTCCGTACCAATCTACTCCTTATCCCTGCGTATTGTAGTTTATAGTTCAAGTTACAAGTCTTGGCCGAATCCATAAATATAAAGAGTATAAGTTTAGATTCAACTTGTATACAGGTGTTCATGTCAAGTTCATATCAAGTTATATTCATGGTTCGGTCAAGTCAAGTCTAGCATGTAATTGGATTATGCCAAATTTATAATATCTAATTATTTCTTCATGTACATGCAACAATTCAAAGATCTAGAAAAAAAAGATAAACATGTTCGAATAGCATGAAATGAGTCAAGTATATTATTCAAATAACGATCATAAACAATATTGTAAAGAAGTGTTTTGTATAACTAATTAATCAAGTCAATCAAATTATTAATATAAAAAAAATATAGATCTAAATGTTTTGCATGCGTGAGTTCTAGTCACGCCTAAATACGATTACCGGTTTGGGAGATATACCCATTTTCGTTTCATCGCGCAGAACAGATCAGAATTTGTCCAGCACCGTCGCATATTTTTAAAATATAATTTGGGTCAATTTTCATCTGGTTTCAAGTTACAAAGATTATTAAAAATTTGTAGGTCTTTCGATATACTTATCCAAAACACTAAGACTCGCGCGATTTGGATTTCGTAAGCTCTAGTTATGATCATTTTAAAATCAGCGTTTAAAACAGAAATTCGGATTTCTGGACCTCAATTATATGTTATATTGCAAAGCCTATATCGGGTTATTTCATGCATTTATAAGTAATATAATGTACAGGAAACTATAGCTCTATCAATTGTGCATCTACACATATAAATTTTGTTACGAACGGATATCGGGAGTTCGAGTTATGTCTTATTTAAAACCAGTATGCGAATTAGGACAGATTTTGTCCAGACTCGTCGTTTAATATTATAACACTGTTTTCTATATTTTACGTCGGTTTTCAGTAAATACTTACAACTAAGAAAATCTAGATCTTTCGATGTATATTTTCAAAAGATATAAAAACACTTAATTTGGATCAACGATTACAGTGTTATGGTTTCTCGAAAAAAACCCTTAAGGGCAGTTTTCTGATTTTAAAAATAGTGAATAAGAAACTAAGTAACTCCTAAACCGTTATTCGGTTTGATATTAAATTTTTAATGTAAATTTGGAATTCTATCTATTATTTTATCCTAATATTCCAAGAATTTCCATAAGTGGAAATTAATTCTAAAAAATTATTTTAAAGATAAAGGTATTTGGGATCGTATTTAAAAACAATGAAATTATGGTATTAATCTGCAACTTTGTTTTCTTTATACTTGCTAACATTCTAATTGAGAATATACATGAGAAAATACACCAACGATTCTATAAAATTATGTCACAAATTGTAGGATATCATCGATATTTCAATCACGTGATCGGGTTATAAAATAAATATATACGACTTTTCATGAAACTACCATAAAAACCTTTCACATATATCATTTTTAAATTCCAATGAGATACCACTAACAACATTACTTTCATTTAAAGGAATGATATTAGCATGAGACATTTACTATGAACTACGCATAAATACTACAAGCGTCTAAACATAACATGTATAATACATAGACAATTATTCATGCACATATTTTTCATAGCTATTTTTTTTACTAAAAATGAAACAAAGGTTATAGATAATCATGTAAGTCTAGACAAAGGGAGGAAAGAAGATAAAGAGAGTGAGAAGCAGAAGAGAAAGAGGGGGAAATGGAGGGAACTTACATGTATAAGCCGGTATCGTCACCGGGCTTGTCTATCCAACGATAGCCTCACGTTACTAGCGAGACTTTTTGAAAGCTTCTTCATATTCTTTTTCGAGAACTCTAGATGAAGAGGGAGAAGGAGATGAATAATATTTTGTGTGGAAGAAAGAAAAGAGAGGAGTTGTTTTTCTTTCTAATTTTTTTTAAGAGAAAAAAGAATAAAAAGGTAAGATTAGCATATAAAAGAATTATGTCTTATTAATTCAAATTAATATGAATTCATAATGGGAGTTAAAGAGAAATTGAAACGGTGCCCATTTATTTGGAAGTTAAAGAAACTGAAAGGTCTCATTTGCAGATTATGAGAGAGTAAAAAAAAATAGATAAAAATGATTGTAAGAACCAAGATTCAAACATGTAGCTTATAGAATAATAATATAAGGACTTAACCAAGGAGCTACACGATTGTTCATGCATAAATTTAACAAGAATTAAATATATGCTGTTGCTTGAAAAGTAAGTGGGTTTTTGAGCTCATAGTTTTATAAAAGAAAATAAAAATGAGATTGGATTTGAGTTATGGGCTGGGTTAGCTCTTGTGTTTAATTTGAAAAAGATTAAGATTTAGTTTTAAAGAAATTTGTTTGGGAAAAATAGATAGAATAATAAAATAATAGATTTAATAGAAAACAAAATGTACGGAAAATACTAAGAATAAATTAATACAATATTTTATTAAAGAAAGAAAATACGAAGGTATAGTAATATTAGGATTGTTACAATTACCGTTAGTTGAACTGGATGACAGTGAAGAACAAGTATCCCATTTCCTGCATCGACGACTTATTTGATCAGCTGGGTGGTGTCTAGGTATTTTTTATGCTGGACCTTCGGTCAGGGTATCACTAAATCAGAGTTAAGGCAAAGGATGTGTGCAAGACGGCTTTTCGGACCCGATATGACCATTATGAGTTTCTTATGATATCGTTCGGTGTTACCAATGCACCTGCAATATTTATGGACTTGATGAATAGGGGTTTCTCTAAGTATTTGGATCAGTTTATCATTGTAATCATCGACGACATTCTAGTATTCTCCAGGAGTCGAGAGGAGCATGCCGAGCATCTACGAATTGTGTTGCATATTCTGCGGGAGGAGAAGCTCTATACTAAGCTGAGTAAGTGTGAGTTTTGGCTCGACAAGGTGCAATTTCTGGGGCATGTCGTTTCGAGTGACAACATTTCAGTGGATCCGGCGAAAATAGAATCTATCAGAGACCGGCCGACACCGTAATCAGTAGCCGAGATAAGAAGATTTTTGGGATTGGCTGGATATTATCGGCGGTTTGTTCGAGATTTCACCAGAGTAGCATAGCCCTTGATGAAACTTACGTGGAAGAAGGTACCTTATGTTTGGTCAGATAAGTGCACCCAGACGTTCGAACTGTTGAAGCAGAAGTTGGCCATGGCCCCAATTTTGACTTTTCCAGATAGTTCTGGTGGTTTAGTCATTCATAGTGACGCGTTTCGAAAGGGTTTAGGCTGTGTTTTGCTGCAGCACGGTCGAGCAGTAGGTTACGCCTCTCGTCAGTTGAAAACCCACGAGAAGAACTACCCAAAACATGACTTGGAGTTAGCAGCAGTTGTGTTCGCATTGAAGATTTGGAGGCATTATTTGCTGGGCGAAAGAGTGGAAGTGTACATGGATCATAAAAGCTTAAAATATGTGTTCACTCAGAAGGAGTTGAATATGAGACGACGCAGATTGTTAAAGTTGATGGCGGACTACGATCTTGATCTACAGTATCACCCGGGGAAGGTGAACATCGTTCCTGGCACTCTCTATCGTAGGCCATCAGCTATGTTGTTGACTTTTCAGAAGGGGATTCTCGAAGATTTTCAGAGACTTGAGCTAGAGGTAGTTACACCAGGTGTACCCGGACAACTCTGGCAGTTGCAGATTCAGTCATCGCTTTTAGATCGCATTAAAGCGACACAGGCTTGAGATTCTCAGTTGCGGAAATTCAGGGAGTTAGTTAAGGCTAGTTTGAGGACAGACTTGCTGATTCACGAAGATGGTTCTATGAGATTTGGCAGTCGACTGTGTGTTCCAAAATGGGGTAATCGAGATGAAGTTCTAGCCGGTGCATATAGTTCAGCTTATTCGATGCACTTTGGAGGCACCAAGATGTACATGGATTTGAGGCAGCACTTCTGGTGGAATGGAATAAAAAGAGAGATCGCCCGATTTGTATCCAAGTGTCTAGTGTGCCAGCAGGTGAAAACCGAGCATCAGAGAGTAGCTGGGTTGTTGCAACCGCTTCCAATACCTGAGTGGAAATAGGAGCATATCACCATGGATTTTGGGACGGCACTACCTCGAATTCCAAGGGTCAGCAATGTCGTCTAGGTTATTATTGATCATCTCACGAAGGCAGCGCATTTCATACCTTCCCGGGTGAGACAATCGACGGAGTCGCTTGCAGAGAAGTATGTGCAGGAGATAGTAAGGCTTCATGGAGTACCCGTCAGCATCGTATCTGATTGAGACACCAGGTTCATTTCCCATTTCTGGAAGAGCCTGCAGGAGAGTTTGGGCACTTGTCTCAAATTCATCACAGCTTATCATCTGCAGACGGACTTGCAATCCGAGCTTACTATCCAAACGCTCGAGAATGTATTGAGGGCGTGCATGCTGGACTTTTAGGTTAGGAGGACCATCTCTATTAGGTGGAGTTTTCTTATAACAACAGCTTCCAAGCAAGCATCTATATGGCCCCGTTCGAAGCTTTTTACGGACGGAAATGTCGATCCCCTCTTTGTTGGGATGACATAGGTGAGCGAAGGTTACTAGGCCCCGAGCTTATAGTTCAGACAGTGAGCAAGGTTCAAATGATCGGGCAGTGTATCAAGGCTGCTCAGGACCGACAGAAGAGTTGGGCTGGTGCCACTAGCAGGTCGTTGGAGTTTGGAGTTGGCGATCACATATTTTTGAATATATCACCTACTCAGGGAGTGATCTAACTATTGCTATATTAATTAGAACTTTATATTTAAATTCCTTGCTAGATGGTTTTATAGATTGATAGGGTATTAACATGATCATATAATTTATGCTTTCTTGAAGTCATTTCTTTGGTTCGAGTTTCCTGGGATGGTCATTCTCCAGGAGGGTCTACTGGGAACGTGAGGAAGATATTCGTTCACGCTTTCTGCATCTTTTTGAGTAGTTGTTCGTTCGTTTGTTTTCGTTATTTTAATTTCGAGGACGAAATTTTTGTAAGGGAGGTATGATGTAAATCCCTGGTCATTGTAACTTTATCTGTATTTTTCAAATAAATATTTGTCCTATATTTTTCTTATATTTTTCTAAATCTCCTAATTTATTTCTACACCTTAATCTAAAACCTAACCAACTAACCCAAACCCTAATCCACTAGAGCTCAACCCAAATCCAAGCCCACATACCCAAACCCTAATACTTCAGCCCCCGCCCCACATCTCTTTTCTTTTCTCTTCTTTTTATTTTCCTCCATATACCCTGAGCCCCATGCCCTCCTTCTTTCTCTCCCACATCCTTCGTGAGACTCGCTCCACCACGACAACGCCATCACCAACGATCTCATCGAGATCCGCTCAAGCTCCCCCTCATCTTTCTCAATGTCTCTCCCCCTCTATCTCTTTATTTCATTTTCTCTCTCTTTCAATTTTTCCCTAACTCGCCCCTATCCTCTGCAAACCCTCTACCGGCGAACCCGCGTCACCGGAGACACCTCAGAACCACCGACGACCTCTCTTCCATCGACTACGATCCTCCGTAACCACCTCACACTACCCCCGACCTTCTCTTTCATCTCCAAACCTCACTGCCAATCACTACCACTCACCACACCACCATCACCACCAACGCCTCCACAGCCGATGCCCCCTTTCGTCCATGAAACACTACCGCCGGAGCTCACCATCGACACCTCTCCTTCACCGCGACTACCACGAGACTCCTGCAACCCCCACAACCTACTTCCTCCATTCTCACACCCGAGCTCCCTTTCACATGCACCCGAGCTCACATCGCCTGAGCTCTCGCCGCCGGTGGCCCCCTGTAGCCTCATCTGGCTCTCCTCGGTGCACCGCCGACCACTTCCAACCGACCTCGTCACCATCGCTAGCCCAAGCTCCTCTCTATAGCTGAGCCCCCCTAGTTGTTGTTGTCTTGTCATTGCTGCTCATACCATTGCAGTCACTGCCATATTGCCATTGCCGTTGTTGCTATCGTCAAAGGCAAGTGAAAATTCTTCACTTGTTACTCATACTAATTTACTAGATATATTAAATAACCAAGTTAAAGAATTAATCGTACGTGTATATGTGTGTGTGTGTGTGTGTGTGTGTGTATGTGTGTGTGTATTTATTGTAAATCATAATGGAATTGTTAGCAAACCATGGCATCGATTGTATTGAATTGAACCCAACTCAGGTCTATCAACCATAATGATATCATTTAGAATTTACATGAATTAATTTTTGTTATAACCAATTTGATAAATCTGACGACGACTGATATTCGTATTTATAATTTAAATTCGAAGCGTTACATGAATGAAAACTCTGGTTAAAGTGCCCATATTTGGTGATATTCGAATCCCTTACTGATTAGTGAATGTCGTGTATGTTTTTGAGTTAAAAATATGTTTTTATAATCATGTAATGTTGCCCCCAATATGCGACACTAAATCTAGAATGCACCGCACATGTCACGTTGAAAAATCTATATTAAATTAAATACAGATCGGAATGTAATGTTCTAGGGCTCGTATTGAATCTAACTAGATAAAATATAACCCTCTGTAATTAGTTATTGAATAATTCCAGGTCATGACACTGAAAAATGAAGGGAAATACGGCTCTGGACTGCAGTTCAGAGCAGTATTTTCCGACGACACCTGATTTTAAATGCATGTACATCCCTTTATAAATATGAAAATATGCAGAGTTCTATATCGTCGCATATATAGTTAAGTTATCTACCAATTGGTGTTGATTTCATTTAATTTAAGTACTTTTGCTATTTTTTAAAAATATTTTAGATCGTCGACATGTTCTGCAGTGACAGTTTATACACATTGACATTAAACTGAACATATCTCCCCGTATGCAGCGGCTATTATTGATCCGTATATTGCGTTGGAAACCTAATGATAGGGCTAGATTTCATTCAACTATAGCTCTCCATGAATCTGATCATAAACTATAGAAAACTGTGCCTAAAGTTATACTTCCAGTTCTGAAACTAGAATTCCAGCAGCTTACAACTATTCTAAAATGAAAATAACTCCTTAATCGGAAAACCTATTAATATAAAACTAATTTTACTGCTTAGATAATCAAGTATACTTCATATGCCTTTCATATTTTTTTGCTCAATTCTGCATGTGTGATTCATAGTGAATTTTGCAAGTTATATGACCCTGGCTCTCAATAATTTAGCAAACATTTACTTAACGTAATTCTACCACATCTTAATATTGCTTTACATCCATTGTTTAGTGATTGTTTATATTGAAACCCTTGCGACTATTTTACATTGTCGATTGATAAGTGTAAGTACTGAGTTGTGACAAGTACGATAGTGAACCGATATTTGAAAGTGATACTGATAAGCGAAAGCATGACTGAATAGCGAAAATGATACGTACTTGTTCATAACATATCTAATAGCTGAACACATACTATAACCTGCGAAAATGGGGAAATCGAATGTGGAATCCAACTAGTATTTAGCGAGGTACAGCGATTAAGAGGAAGATCATTCGATTTTAACAATATATACTGATTAGGTCGTGAGCCTAGCGACACGGATGCAGGGTTATGTCCCGAGCAACAGCGGACCGTAGTCTCGGGCATATACGAGACCCTTGTCAAACACAAGCATCCTTTTTCACCGATCGATTTTAATTGACTTAGTGACTGATAGGTAGTGACTACATATTGCATGGATGGCTGACAAGATACATATACCATACTGTTCACATATACTTGATATTTCATATTCTCATGTTACTAGTTTATACCGTTCTTTTCTGCTTATCATTGTAGACATCATATATATATGTTGCTATATGTGTCGTCCTGACGATCTGTGTGTGTATGCTCAGAGGACGTAGTGGACCAAGCTCAAGAGCAGGACCTGTCCTATGAGATCGTGGAGATTTAGACCGCAACATCAGCATTATCGCCTTCTGCTTGCAATAAGAACATTGTTATTTCTTTTGGTTAGGTGTTTCTTTCGTTTGAATAATTGTATCCTTGAACACTGTTGGTTAAATGTAATAAAGTTATGAATTGTGATTTTCTTTACTTTTGTGCTGTGTTTACTGATTACCATGTAATACTAGAAGCCGAAATATGACTATGGCGGAATTATTCCCTTACCGTAGGAGCATGGCTGATTTAGTCACTCTCGTATTCCGTATTTTGGGAAGCGGGCGTGACACTGATCAAGATTCCCCCACTATTCCTGTCGTGTAGCCGTGTTTCTTCGGCACAAAATGAAACACTCTGATCAGAAGCCCCTTGTCATGTAACCGTGATTCCCGGCATTAACGGAAGTAAACCCTCATTTATGTTTCTGTTGTTCCGTGGGACTAATGAAATACTCTTGAAACCCATTACAACACCCTTGGTAGACTAATATGAATGTTAGATAGATTATGTCATGCAACTTTACTGCTCTACATGTATGGTTACTCATGCTTCATGGACTATTTGTGAACACCACTTTCTAGATATCCTACTTTATTCATGTATCTTTGTCATGTTCATGTTCTTCATCTTACATGTCTTTTCACTTTCATATTTAAACTCATTTGGAAGACTTGCATGAGCTTGAGCTCTCTAAAGGACATTTCTTTCCTTTTTGATTGAAATGCTTGTCAGGTTTAGAGGTAGAGCAGAATACAAGGGAGAGTAGGACATTACCGCAGAAGACTTAGTTCATTTCTCAGGCCAAGCCGATTTCTAGTCTTTACTATTTTTAAATGTTCATTTCTTAGTTTTGTTTTTACTTGATTATTAATAAATACCTTAATTGTTCAATGTTTATTTTTATCTAAACTCTTATTTGAATTATCTGGGATGTAATAACTGTTGGATATTGTTTATTTATTACGAAAATTCTATTGTTCTTGTGATATTATAGCCTGCCAGACGTTTAGCGTATCTATATCGAAAGGGTGTACTTCTAGATATAGATACATTGCGGGCCTTGTCGCATTCCAGCCATAGACTTTTAGGAAGCGGGACGTGACACATTTTAATCATGTTAAGCACAAAAGAACTTTAATGTGTTTTTTGCAAACGAAAAACGTTTGGTTCAAAAAAGGTGACAAGTAAATAGAAAATTTTGAACAAAATCTTAATTGTGACTTGCGCATGATATTCCCCCTCTTATAAAAATTCCTAAATCTGCCACTGGCTGTTGGGGGTTCTATTCTCTTGCACAGCCAGTGGCCCCACCGCTTTAGAGGCACATGCATACACAGGCACAGGAGAAATTATTCGGTATATTGGATGCAATGCATCCCCTGAGTGAGAGATGGAATTTTTTGGGCACCTTCGTTGAGCCGATATTTTTATTTCTCTCTCTCGACCGGGCACATGCACCCCATACATGAAAGGATTGATGTTTCCAGCCACAAGTTGTTTATCTAAGAAAGTCCATCTCGTTTTAGGTATGGGACTAAAATTTAACTATATATATACGTTTGCTATCATGGATGCATATATGTCTTAAGAGGTTACTTGTTCTTCATACACTCCAAGGCTTCAATAGAAGAAGGAAAGAAGTGCAAGATATATCAAAGTGATGGGAGCAAAGGACATTAAACTTCTTTGGTTTTAGGTGGCAAAAGTCAGAAAAGTGTTTTAGGATCTTTTTCTTGATTTGGCCTATATTTATTTATAGAGATCAAGTTTTCTAGGTCTAATAATCTGTATACATGTCACGAGTATAATTAGCTAATAAGCATGGTTGTTTGGCAACAACCTTAATTATTAGAGTTGAATATTCTATGGAAAACGACTGCAATTAAGAATCTCATATATATAGTGGCAAATCAATTCAATGGGATGTTTCAATCTAACCTTAGGCATTGACAAACAACCCTTACCTTGTATTTTCAGAAAACATAAAAGCACCATGATGCTGACACACGGAACTCTAGTGTGCTCTCTGAATTGTGTGATATGTATACTCTGATTGTTATATATTTGTGCATTTGTCGTTAGTGCAAGATTGTGTTTCCTAACGGAGCATAGCGCATGTGGTATAGCTTTTCTTTACAAAATAAATGGTCGTCCGTTCAACTTCCGAAGGGTTCCATCACAAAACTAAAAAAGACAGTGTTTGGAGCATTGAAGGAAAAGGTCCCTGTATTTGGATTAATGGTTTTCGTACCGCCATTTGCCACAAAATATAATATTTAAAACCGAAGTTTTGGAAAATCTCTAGCTAGCAAAGTTTGATGGCGTGCTCCTGAATGGATTTCTTGTTCTCTTACCAATAGTGATATTGAATTTGAGGATCCACATTTTCTTGTTAATGGTAAATAATAGTTGGACGTTCTAGAAGCCCAATTTTAAATTTCTTTTATGTGACATCAGCTTTTGCTGAAGCTGGCAATAATCCTATCAACACAGAAGATATTTTTTTGCAACATCCGCAGCACATTTTAAACACACGCGTGCGAGGTTAACGAAGGAAAGGTGCCATAGGAGGAGGGAATTTCCTTCTATGGTTTCGGAAAAATGCACCCTCCAAGAATTTTTCCGACGATCGGCATACATCACCTCCATTTTTATCATCTAAGATGTGGATACACCAAATTTCATGTAATTATACCATTTTTTCACCGTTGGTTTAAAATTAATGGTTTACCGACAATAGAACTTTTTACATTGCTAATTCAACGGTGAAAAAGTGGTGGAATCACATGAAATTTGGTGTATGCACATCTTAGATGATAACGATGATGATGATGGATGCCGATTGTCGGAAAAAATGGTGAAGATTGTATTTTTTCGACATCATAGGAGGAAATCCCCTCGCCTCTTTCCTCCATTATATAATTTGTGTGTGAGAAAGAAAAGGGTTAATGCGGCTATGGTTGGCAACGCCCGGTTAACCACACAAAATAAGTATAAATCGAAAGGGTGGATTCTTCTAGGTTAAGATGTGAGGGGGAGCCACATGAGGTTGTGTCTACGATCAAAGCCAATGGGGCTATAAACATTCACAACTATATTTTTCCGTGTGTGTATGAGAGAGAGAAACTTTGGTCGATTTGTAACCGTCCATCTGTCGGAGAAAGCGTTCTATTTTTATGGAATTTTTATAGTGTTTAAAATCCTTTCATTTTAAAAGGCCTATTAGTTAATGTATACATATATATCTTGGATACATATATTAGTTAATGTATAGAACAAGGTAGAGAGAGCAGACCATAAGCTTCTTTCGAAATAACTTCCTCTAATGAAGATGGGTACATCTTCTGATGGAGATGTGTTTGCCCCGGAAAAACACAAACCCCTCCCCCACCCCCGAATCCTCTTTCTCCTCAAAATTATTTGCACATGTATATCTTGTACATAAATAGTCTCCTGTTGGGCTTAGTAGGCTTAGATTTAAACAAAGGCCGGCCAAACTTTAAACAAAGGCTTGGCCTATTTGGTAATGGGTATGGACCTACCAACCTTGGATTGTATTCTCCATTTAGAAATGCTTATCAGGGCACTCTCTACTCCACTGGTACGAAATCCAAAGTCAAGAAAAATATATTCCTTTAAAATTTTATTTTTATATGATTTATAAGTTGTAATAGTTCATATTTGTGAACTCCAAATGTAAATATATGCATGGTTAACTTGTAAATAATTCGATATTTTTTCTTCAGCTTTTAAAACTTTTTTGCTGTTGTGAAGGAAAAATCGAAAATATGTACTTAGTTTGTAACATTTGAGAATTATGAAATATAGAAAAATCCCAATTTTTCCCTTCACATTATCAACATTTTGCACGTTATAACACCTTAACATCTGAAAAGGAGAAAATTTTAAAATCTTAAAATCTACTTTTTTTTTAATTTTCCTATATTTTGCTTGCTGCAGAAGAAATTCATGATATGTTGAGATATAAAAAAATTATTTTCTTTGGTTTTTAATATTTTCTATGATGTTGCACGCGAAATTCTAAAAATTTTTGTTTTCTTATTTTTTATAATATTATGGCATGCTAAGAACAAGAAAATCATGAAATTTTCAAAATATCAATTTTTTTTTCTTTCGGTTTTTAAATATTTTCTATGATATAGCACACATAAATATAAAATTTTCTATTTTCGTACATTTTTCAAAGTTATGGCATGGTACGACTACTGAAAATCATGAAATTTTCAAAATCTCAAATTTTTTAATTTTCTTCGGGTTTTCAATATTTTCCATGATATATTAGACGAAAATCTTAAAATTTTCCATTTTCTTGCTTTTTTCAAAATTATGTCCTGGTATATTCATTGAAAATCATGAAATTTTCAAAATCTCATATTTTTTTTTATTTTCTTCGATTGTTTAATATTTTGTATGCTATCGTATTATGATAATTGCGAAATTTACATAAAACCCCAAAATATTAATAAAATTTCAATATTTTGTACGCCATAACATATGAAATTTATGAAAATTTCAAAAATCTCAATATTTTATGTTTATTCAGTTTTTAAATATTTACTAGCTATAACACAAAAAATCAATAATATTTCAAAAATATCAATTTTCTGTTTTCTTTTTTTTTTCCCAATATTTTTGCTTCTTATAGCATACTAAAATCTGTAACACCTTGCAAATTTATTAATATTATTTTATAATTTAATTAATAATATAACAAGTTTTATTAAATAAATACCATTTATTAATTAGGTTTTTATAAATTGCTATAAACACACACCCAACTCTTAAAAATAAAACTATCAATGTTTTATTTTAGTTTAACACAAATTTTGTCATGACAAGTTAATCCTATATTAATATTTTCTTTTCTTACTTATATAATTATTTAATTAATTAAGTAGGGTTTGAAAATTTTTATGAGAGGGAGACAAGAAGGTATGGTGGGCATGTTCTTTTTTTAAAAGGAGGGAGATTTACATTGTGTTTAGGATGAGAGGGTAATTGGAATTTGTGAAAAAAATTCAATGAGTCATTATTTTGGAACCTTGGGGAGGGTATGACTCATTTTCTCTTTTCATTTAATTCATATAAATTATAATTTGCACTTATCCTCACAATACTTACTCATTTTCATCTCCATCTTCATCTTCTTCATTTCTTCTTCTCTTCAGACACTATTCACTCAAGAGAACACTATTCACTCAAGAGAAAAGTAAAAGAAAAGTTTTTTAGTGAGCTAAAACCCTACTTTAATCAACCTACCATGTCCTCCCTCCTCATCATTTCATCTTCTCCTCCAAATCACTCTCACTCTCACTCTCACTCACACACACATATATCACACACACATATATCAATTTTACTCCATCTCAAAAATCCTACACTAAAACCTTGACCTTTCTCATATAAACTTAGCCCATCTCTCTAAACCTTCAGCAGAGCCACAAAAGACCATCTAGTAGCCTCGTACAAACTTGGATCATCTCATTTTCCCACTTCAATAGGTAAAAATCCCATCTTGGCTAAGTTTTTAAAATTCTTGCCTTGAAAAACTAGGGTTTTCTATGAGTTTTAGTGTTAAAGTCTCTGCTGGAGTTTATTTGGATCTATGAAAAATATTTGTTACACCGTTTTGATCTAATGAGACAATTCTGAGACCATGCACAAAACACGGGGTCCTAATTCCCAAGTTGAACCACCCCAGTCGGTTACCGTAGCATTTTTAGTCGGCTAAATTTTGGATGTTTGTGACGGGGTTTAGGCAATGACTTGTATGCTTGATAATTAAGACATTTTGATATATCAAAATTTCCCAGAATTTATATGGTGAAATCTGGAAGTGTTTTTAGTTAATATTGTCTGATAGTAAAAGTTTTTAACTTGAAAAATGAATTTCTAATTCTCGATCCAATCTTTTCACATTTAAACGGCGATTCCGGAAGGTAGTTCTACGTAGTTAGCACATGAATATCACATGTTGGGCATATGTATTAGCTATAGTGCACTCAAGGCAATTATTGCAATTGCAGACAGAAGATTATGATGACCTATACGGGTAGAACTGTCACGACCCATTCCAAACACAGATGGAATTGTCCGCTCTGGCCGAAACCGTACAATTTTGTCCTTCGGGACGAACCAGACCCGACCAGGGGCCACTTCCCAAGAGGTCACCCATCCCAGAATTTCTCTGCCTCGAGCACGCTTAAACCACGGGTTCTCAACCTTATGTAGTGCCGGTTCACTTAAAAGGTGCCTCTATTTCATAGGAACAGTATCATTTCATTTATAGTTCCGGATTTGTCCTTATTTCCCCAATATATTTAACTTAATAAAAGAGCAAAACTCTGTTGAATTTAATGAGGCAGCGCTGCCTCATGTGCTCTCTACGAGGGCGCTAGAGCCAGAGCCAATCTTATAGGATTAAATCCTATGGTGGCGCCTCATGTGCTCCTCACACGGACGCCAATGTGCAAAACACAGAAGAGTTCATTACATAAGAGTTAAACTTTTAGATGGCGCCTCACGTGCTCCTCACGTGGGCGCCGGTATGTAAAGCACATGAATACTCGTCTTAAGAATTAAATTCCTAAGTGGAGCCCACGTGCACAACACGTGAGCACCAGCGCTCAAGCAGAATTAAATTCTACGATACTCTCTGTCAAACAGAGCAGTTGGATCAAAAATCCAACGGAGATGATATATTACCAAAATATAGAATCAAATTCTATTAGGAGAAAATATCTTCTATATCTTTCTAAATAAGAAAGATACACTCGGTTGGATCAATGATCCAATAATAGAATAAAATTTTATTGTTGGAATATATATTCTCTCAATCTTTCCAAACAAAAAGATTGCTCCCCGTAAAACAGAGAACTCTTGGATTAAAAATCTAATGGTGATTAAAAATCACCACTTGACAGAATAAATTCTGTATATGGGAGAATATTTTCCCGATCTTGTTAAACTCAAGAGCAACATATTCTGTAAAACAGAAGTTCTTTGATTAAAAATACAATGGTGGGTAAAATTCCCCAACTCAATTTTGAGTTTGATTAATCAATTGGAATCTCTCAATGAGAGATTTTCTCAAATCAAATGAATAATCTGCCTCCGCTATATAATGGGCTCGAGACTTCAAAAAAGGAGGATGAAAGAGAGAGAGAGGAACAAGAGGAGGAAAGAAATAGAAAAAAAACCCATAAGCTTCTGAAAAGTACAGAAAGCTCTCAAACCAACAGAG
Source organism: Agapanthus africanus (assembly GCA_030015575.1). Classification (NCBI taxonomy): domain Eukaryota; kingdom Viridiplantae; phylum Streptophyta; class Magnoliopsida; order Asparagales; family Amaryllidaceae; genus Agapanthus; species Agapanthus africanus. The sequence goes on along the minus strand of JASDDO010000016.1, from coordinate 469,119,621 downwards.
AATTTAATTCTCAATAAAAAAGAAGAGCTTCCTCCTCTCAAACCCTAGGTAAAGAAACCACAGAGATCAAAATATCTCCTTTACCTATCATAGCATATCTAAGGATATAACTCTTCCCGAGAACTTAGTTCTTTTTCTAGATTTGAGATCCACAAGACAAGTCTCCCACAAATCGAGAATTTAATTCTCATCGGGAAAATCTTGTTCTTAAGGATTAAAGACTCAGGGAAGAACAAATTTAAAAAGAAATAATATGGAGTCCATAACACTCCAGGAACTTAGTTCCTTCAAATCAAAAACTTAGTTCTTAAAGAACATGATCCCAGATTCTCAAAATAATGTTCTTGGTGATCGTTAATGCGCCTCACATGTTTCCCACGTGAACGCCCTTTTTTAACATCGCCTAGCGCCTCACGTGAAACACACGTGGACGCCATATAAAAAGTGCTTAGCGCTTCACATACAGCCAAAATGGCTAAGTGCTTAGCACTGATTTGGCAGTGCCCAGCGCCGCAAGTGTTTCTCACGTGGGTGCCACAAAAAATAATGAGTACTTAGCATTCCGTAAAAAGCGAAAACGGCTAAGTGCTTAGCACTGATTGGACAGCGTCCAGCGCCGCATGTGCTCCTCACGTAGGCGCCACAAAAATAATAAGAGTGCTTAGCGCTCTATAAAAAGCCAAAACGGCTGAATGCTTAGCACTAATTGGGCAGTGCCTCACGTGGGCGCCACTAAAAAATAAGAAGAAAAGAAGAGAGAAAAGTGCTTAGCGCTCCACATATAGACAAAATAGCTGAGTGTTCAGCGCTCATTGGGTGGTGCTCATAATTAAAAGCTTCACATGACACCCATGTGAGTGTTAGAGCGTTAAATAAGTGTTCAGCACTTTTGCATAAAAAAAAGGGCTAAACAAACAGAGCCCAAATAAGTGCTTAGCACTTTTGAATGAAAAGAAAAAGAGTGGGCAGACTAAGCCCAAATTAGCTAAGTCTTTGAAGTTTCTTGCAGCTGAGCCCAAATACTCTTTTGATGGATCTTAAGTAAAATGATCCTTAAAAACATTGTTAAACTGATCTTAGTGTCAAACATGACTAATGATCTCTCATTGATGATATCCAAAATGATACCCATCCCATATCTCCTAAGATAATCTTAGTTTCAAATATGACTAATGATTCTTAGGTCCATCACACCCTTTACCTTAAATACGGGATTTGGTTCAAGGGTACATCTTTCCACACCTCTGATATATATTGTTATAATTTCTCAACGTCTTCAGAGAGATGGCAGGTCCCGACAACCAACAACTCCTTTCATCCTAAATTGATGCACTTCCAAATTGACGTGCACACCTCAAATCGGATCGCATCCCAAATTGCGCGCATTCCATGTCACCATCGTTCATTCCGCCATATAACAAATACACGTATGCACAAGATGGATGATGGACCGAAATGTCCTTAAACTAATATTCGCCCCAAATATGGCGATAATTGACCGAAATTTCTTAAACTAACATTCGTCCCCAAAATGAGAATGTTGGACTGAAACGTCCCTAAACTAACGCGTTTTCCCAAAATGAGAATGTTGGACCGAAATGTCCTTAAACTAATATTCGCCACAAATATGGCGGTAATGGACCGCGATGTCTTTAATTGGGTCCAAATCCTCATATGTTTAAGTCGATCTTAATCTCACACCAGATTAACGGTCCTTAAATAAACAAAACCCTAAATCTAAAATATACGGATTTGTACTGATCCGCGCCCTACGGGCGACGACATAAATTAGTCTCTGTATACAATCCATGGGCAACTTAAACAAATAATGCGGTATTTGCAATGCGGTAACGTAATTAACTGTAGGGGCTTACGCCTGCAGGGAAGAGCATCCCCACAATCAAAAACCCTCATAAAATGAGAGAGAATCTGATAAAATCTCCTACAACGGTCGCATCCGTCCAAACCTCCGATATACAGTGCCATAAATCAACTTGGTATCTTCGGAGAGGTGAACGAATAAATCCAAATAGTATCTGCCCCCAGAATTAAGGCCAGACGTCCCAACGTCTCGGTCCGGTCTTCCCACGGAGAACAGCCCTCTTTCGGAATGTATTCCGAAAATTCCCCATTGTTCTATGGTGGGTCCCACGGATTCAAGAGGTGGCCCCCACGGATTCAAAAGGTGGCCCCCACCCCTTGGCATGACACTTGATGTAGCACTTTGGTCCATGTGGTGTTTTGTTCCGTGAGCAAGAACCGGGTCCCGACATGCTCCCTACCTTTAAACAATGGTACGTTCTCGAACTACAGACCTACTATGAAGGACTAACTCTGATACTTGTAATTCTATTTTACATGCTCTAAAAAATTTGTAGAGAAGCGGAATTTCTAAAACCAGATTTTGTGAGCATGCAAGAAAGACTTTTAACTAAGATTTACCACAAAATTCTAACTAGCTATACTACAAAGGTATTTATTTTACTATGTTAGAATTTTATACCTATCGGATTCGTGTCCTTTGGGTCTTGAATTCTCTTCTTAAGCTCGTTTTGGATCTTTGGTGTAGTTTGATCGCCGGTCTCCTGGATCCTAGATGATCCACCCGAAGGTCCTAGGTGCAAGCTACAACTTTCAAATGAAAAGAACTCAACTAGCTAATTTGCTGATCTAGCTAGTTGAGAATGAGTGGAGATGATAAGTGGTGATTTTTCTTTCTAAAAAATCCTTGTTTCTCAACTCATGAGAATGATAGGATTTTTGAAGAGGAGGAAGCAAAGAAGAGAGGATGGTTACTCAAGAAAGAAATGAGCTCAAGAAAAAAAATGAGCTAGCAACCATGAAGAATGGCTAGTAAAACTAATATGAAGCCTTTTCTTTTTTTAAAAAAATTTCTAGCCATACTTCAATAGTGATGGCAATAAATATCAAAACCATCTCTCATCCCATGCTTCCTTTACACCTCATTTTCTATTTATCAATAAATAGAAAAATCCATATTATGAGGTGTCCCCTTCTAAAATGTATTTTGTATAAATACAAAATACTCTCTACCGTATACATACCCGTATTCGTATCAAAATACAAATACTCAAGAGATAAAATAACACCACTAAAAATAATACTAGTATTAAATCAATATCTGATTTAATGAACCGGCTTAATCCTATTCCAGCTAGTGTTAAAAAAACCGTTCGATTAAATTCCGCGTCACTAGTATACGCAATCAATAGGAACCCTGCACGTATAAACATACGGCCTCCACTCGTTTCGCCTGAACTAGAGAAACCTTCTGTGTGAGACTCTAAAGACTCGACAGTACGCTGGCAGTAGGTTTAACCACAAGCGCGTCAGCGGTACTACCTAACGGCTACCCAGATACCTGTCGAAAAAGAAGGCCGACGAGCAAACTCATCTGAAACCCTACCGAGCCTAACCGTGACAATATTCATACAGTCTGGTCTGTTCATCTTAGAATACTGCATACCGGGTCTGAGGGCGGTCAACGTCAGACCCCTACTAACCCTGATAAGTCATGCTGGTATGGCTTAATATCATCTAAGAAATTACTGATTTAATCTATCAGTAATTCTCAACTGCCTTGGTCATGGGCTTATGGCAATGACCAACCAAGCACAGTGCGATATCGACTACTTATACCGGGAGAGACGAATCCCTAACAATCACACACTACCTCCATGTGGCTCGGGACTGTACCCAACTAAAACCTGTTAGCATAACTCCTTTGAACCATGGTAGGGTAGTAGTCAAAGCACAGTGGGAACTCACACGAGACAAATGATGATCTTAGGTGTACAGACTACCTGTACAGATGCCACACGAGAACTGCCATCTGACGTTAGGTATAATACCATCCAGCAGTTCTTTGCGAGTTTGTCCAGTGTACCCACCCACAGTGAGCACATGTATACAATCTTAGGTGAAACACACCAATGGCTGTGAGAGTAACCATCGCCCCTCGTCGGGGTCTAGAAATGTATACACCAGTCTACTCTGGGATATCGATGCCCTGTCTCGATATTCCTACGATTGGGGACACTTTTAAGGATTTGCTTATAGACTACCCAGCTCTCATAAGTACGGCCGCCATCACAACGCTGGTAGTCAAGTATGTTCTACGGGCTTTATCAACATGTATAAGTAGTACGTAATAACAAGTAGAACATACGCATAAGTTAAGATAAAATTAAACCAGATAGTATACTATCATTTCGAGCAAGATCATCCTATATATATACATATCTATAGTATCCATTACAAATAATGGCCTCTAGAGTATATATATCCTACAATCTCCCACTTGCACTAGGGCTAGTTATTTGCATAACGCATCCCCAATATCACGAATAGCCGCTCGAACTGTGCTTGAGGTAAGGCCTTCATGAATGGATCCGCTGTGTTGTCTTTTGTGTCCACTCTCCGAATCTCGATCTCCTTGCGATCTACAATCTCCCTTATCAGGTGATACCGCCTCAAGATATGTCTGGATTTCTGATGGGACCTTGGTTCCTTCGCTAAGGCTACAGCCCCATTGTTATCGCAATACAAGGGTATTGGATTGGCAATAGACGGAATCACCTGAAGTTCAGAAATGAACTTCCTCATCCAGACTGCCTCTTTTGCGGTATCGTTAGCAGCTATATACTCAGCTTCCATCATTGAGTTTGCGACGGTGTCTTATTTAGAACTATTCCAACACACCGTACCTCCATTGAGGGTAAACATATAACCCGAGACGGATTTAGAGTCATCCTTTTCATTTGGAAGCTTGAGTCGGTAAAATTCTCGATCTGGAGGTCCCCATTACCGTACACCAAGAATATCTCATTAGTCCTTCTCAGGTACTTGACTGATACCTACTTACCACACTAAGTGCGTAAGCTACGTTTGGTCTGATACATAACATTGCATATATTATAGATCCTACCACCGAAGCGTAGGGTATAATGATCATTCGAGCCCTCTCTTCATCAATGTTTGGAGACATCTCTTTGGAGAGTGTGATCCCGTGATAAGCGGGTAAATTACCTGGAATCTTCCATACTAAACCTCTTCAGTATGGTGTCAATGTACCTGGATTGTGAAAGTCCCAACATTCTTTTAGACCTATCACGATAGATCTTAATCCTCAGAATATAGGAGGCATTACCTAAGTCTTTCATGGAGAACTTCTGTGATGAGAAGAACGTGACTGATTCTAGCATAGGGATGTCATTCCCTATCAGGAGTATGTTGTCCACATCAGTACGAGGAAGACTACTGCTCCTCCTACAATCTTCCTATAAATGCATGGTTCATCTATATTTTTGATAAAATTAAATTCTTTGACCGTCTCATCAAAGCAGATGTTCCAACTTCGCGATGCTTGTTTTAATTCATAAATGGATTTCAGCAATTTGCACACTTTTCCATTTCTCCCACCGTCTAAGAAACCCTATGGCTGATCCATGTAAACACTCTCTTCTAATTTTCCATTTAGAAAAGCCGCTTTCATGTCCATCTGCTAGATGTCATAGTCATGAAAATCAGCAATGACAAGAAGGATCTGAATGGATTTAAGCATAACCACTGGAGAAAAGGTTTCATCATAGTCCAATCCTGGTCTTTGAAGAAAACCTTTTGCAACAAGTCTAGTTTTGTAGGTTTCCACTTGTCCATCTTCACCAATTTTCTTCTTGAAAATCCATTTACATCCAACGGGTTTTAGCCCAGGAGGAGCAACTTCCAAAGTCCATGCTTTGTTGGTGTACATGGATTCCATTTCGGATCTCATAGCATCCAGCCACTTCACTGAGTCTATACTTGTAATAGCCTGCTGAAAATTAGTAGACTCATCATCATTGATAATGCAATTCTCTTGATCCCCGTCTACGAGAAACTCATAGTATCTCTCAGGCGGATGAGAATGCCTACTAGATCTGCGGAGCGACGTCAGTTTGTCAGGCTATATTGAAACCTGAGGTTCTACTAAGTCCTCAGCCGTAGTTTGTGGTTCTGGAATTTCTTCCAGTTCTACCACGCTCCCACTAATTTGTTTTGCAAGAAATTCGCTCTCTAAAAAGACTATGTGGTGAGCGACAAACATCTTTTGTTCTTCAGTGTGGTAGACAAGATATCCCCTTGAATTCTTGGGGTATCCCACAAACTTGCATAAAACCGATCGTTCCTCGAGCTTGTCCGGATAACAAAAACTGGACACCCCCATATCTTAAGATACTTGAGACACGGTCTCTTCCCACTCCACATCTTATATAGAGTAGTGGGCACAAACTTAGTTGGAGCCCTATTCAACTGGTATGCTGTTGATTCCAGCACAAAACCCCAGAAGGAAAGTGGCAACTCATCACTACTCATCATGGAACGCACAATATCGAGTAGCGTGCGATTCCTTCTCTCTGATACACTGTTATGATGATGTGTATACGGAGGAGTAAACTGAGAGAGAATTCCATTCTCTTTTAAGTATTCAAGGAAACGGGTACTTAAGTATTCTCCACCCCGAATGGGTACTTAAGTATTCTCCATCCCGATCAGATCGAAATATCTTGATACTTTTACCCGTTTATTTCTTCACTTCATTTTTATTCTCCTTGAATTTCTCAAAGACCTCGGATTTATGTTTTATTAAGAATATATGTCCATACCTTAAGAAATCATCAGTAAAAGTGATGAAATAGGAGTAACCGCTTCGTGCATGTGTAGATATCGGACCACATACATCGTTGTGTATGAGTCCCAAGAGCTCAGTGGCTCTTTTTCCGTGCCCTGTGAACGGAGATTTGGCCATCTTTCCTTTGATACATGATTGACAAGTTGCATATGATACATATTCAAACAGATCTAAATATTTATCTTTATACAAGTTAGTCGACCTTATTTTATTAATATGACCAAATCCACAATACCATAAGAAGGCTTGGTTTGAATCTGGAGCATTTCTTCTGAGTGTGTTTTGGATGTTGAAAACTTGATGTTGATTGAATACATATTTGCCGTTTTCCAGTGTGCCAGACCCAATCAGTTCTCGATTTAGGGGAATTTTCATGACATTTCGTTCAAGTGTAAAATTATATCCTTCATTAGATAATAAAGATACTGATATGATATTAAATAGCATACTGGTTACACAAAAACAGTTATACAACACCAAAATGTGCCCACTTGTCAACCTCGGGTGATAATCCCCAACCGAAATAGCATCAACGTTTGCTCCGCTGCCAACCCTGAGGGTCATATCACTTGCCTTCAGTACTCTACGGTTTCTCAGAGCCTATAAAAAATTACAGATGTGAGAACCAGAACCGGTATTTAGTACCCATGATATAGAGTTTACTGAAAAATAGTTTTCGATTACGAATGCAGCTGAAGCAGAAGCATCAGCTTACTTCGTGTCCTTGCCCTTGGCTTTGAAAGCCCTACAATCCTTCTTCTAGTGTCCCTTCTTGTGATAGTAGTAGCACTCATCTTTCTCCGCTTTAACTCTCCCCGATTTGTTCGTTCTTTCTACCTTTTTGACACCTCCTTTCGGCTTGGTGGTGGTCTTCTTATTCTTCCCCTTTGTTTTCTCTTTGGATTTAAAAGAGGAAGATTCCCCAACAATAAAAGCATGTGTCTTCTCCTTTTTCAAGGAGCTCTCCGCTACCCTCAATATATTGAGGAGTTTTGGAAGATCAGCTTCCATGCCATGTATGTTAAAGTTTAGCACAAACTAAGAAAAGGGGTGAGGAAGGGACTGTAGAATCAAGTCAATATATAACTCGTTCTCTAACACGCATCCCAGGTTTGCGAGTTTCTCAATGAGACTGATCATCTTTAGGACGTGCTCTCCTACAGGTGATCCGGGAGCTAACCTCATCTGGAATAACTTCCTTGAGGTCTCGTACCTTGCGATACGAGAGTGCTCTCCATACAAATCCTTGCAACGGAGAAAAATGGATTTGATGTCCATAATACCGTGCTGCTTCTGGAGTTCATTATTCATGGATGCTAGAACGATGCAATTAGCTTTCTCGCAATCCACATCCTATGTTTTGCGGACCTCGATGTCCGCAACTGAGGAATCTGGTCCTGGGACAGGGGGAGCAATACTGGTGAGGACGTATGTTACTTTGTCATAAGTAAGTGCAATGTTGACGTTCCTTAGCCAATTTTTATAGTTTGGCCTAGTTAGTGTATTTTTTTCAAGTAGTAATTTATGTCCCGTCGTTGTTGCTGCCAGAGATAGAAAAGAAATACTCAGTATATGCTCTTGTAAGATTAGATTGGTTTATTATCTTATCTAACCATGATGGCTTCCACTGTTTTCTCGAATTCTCCATCAAACCTTAAAAGGAGAACTAGTCGGGATCATTTACACTTTACAAGTTCGCTAACCGTTTATCCAGATGGGTGTTGGTACTCCGAGGGAGGTTCTCTGTACTCTCGCACGGACCTAATTAAAATAAACCTCGTTTCCGCAAAGGAGTAGCCCCGTTAACACTTTCTAGACACCTAATAAGTTAGCTAATTGTGAAGTAAAAAGTATCTCCCAAGAGTAATCCTACTCATCAGTGGGATCGGGATCCAACTATCATTGTGTGATGACTTAGATGGAAGCCACTCTGGTCACCACATTCCATAAGGTGCTAAATCTGCAAGTTTTCTTTGTGTTTGAAACTCCCGATATGATTTTTTCTCTAAGCTCTTATGACCTTGACGAAGGCCAACAAATTATAAGATGAAAGTCAAGTTCTTCCTGTCATTGTCCTGATTAATTTAGACCCACCTGTACTCGCTCTTGACAAAGGCTAATAAGGCTGTACGACTGTCCTAAACCAATGCATCTATTTATGCTACAAACAAACAACATACCGCTACCATTCACTATGCCTTGACGAAGGCCAACAAATATAGCATGAATATGATGTGCTACTCATTTGAAATACGACTGGTTTTTGGCGAAAACCTTGAACGTAATGAACTTGAAATCGTTGAAGGAACGATAGTTTTGAAAAGGAGTGGTTCAAACTCCGCCTTTTAAACGAGTCTTTTTGAAAAGAATCGAGTGGGTTTTCAAAATGTTCCAATAATATCTTTTTAGGTTTCTTATCTTTCATTAATGAGGATTAATGCGGTCTCATCATTTAATTCCTATCATACCAGAAAAGAACGAAAATAAAATGTACATATAAGCCATCTGCATTCTCCATGGGGCCCCATCATGCACCGTTAGGTTACTTAACTAACGACAGAGCGGGAGCAGGACTAGCACGGGTGCAAAACATATATAACATATACTAGTGTATGTGTGTGTGTATAACCATTTTTCCCAGGTATGATATAAGTAACATCACAGAAAACTAATAAGCAACAAGAATAGCAGATAATTTTAGAGCTCCGAGTTTCATTTGAGCTATAAATGAAACTTGATGTTCCCTATCATGTGGATAGCCTGTGCAATGAAAAACCTAGAACCCTACAAGCGCGGCAAGCCATCCGCTAATCTCAGAAGCGAGGCAACCCCAATCAACAAAGTGAGTGGGCTACCCAGTGCTTCACGGAATTCGGTAACTTGTGCACTGCACCGTGGGTCATCCTATACCCCCTACGAGTGCGGCGAGTAGCCCGCTAATTCTAGAGTGAGGCACCCCGGTCTCAACGCCATGAGATGGGCCCCGCTGCCCTTTAGAATCCGGCTACTCGAGCACTCCTCCATAGGGTAATCCTAGTACAGAAAAAGAAAAAAATTATATACAACAGTGACATTGACCTCAACCCGGCCGTGCCCCGATAAAAGAATATATAAATGGGCGGAAACGGTAATCCACATGTCAGACACTCGCTCCGCAATAATGAATATACAAATGAATTAATATTATACTACAACCATTGTATAATAGGCCATCCACCATGATAAATTATCCATAATATCAGTGCAATCACAGAACATCAACGCCAATATCAGGTTCGTAAACCTGTCTGATTGTACATATAGCAATCAGTCGGGTTATAACGCTCAATAATATTCACGGTCGCAGAAACAAATGCACAGAAAAACAAAAATTTAGAATTTCGACCGATTAAATCTTTCCACTTTTACCCCCATGTACAAACCAGTACACAAACAAGTCTGGGCAAAAACCAATATACACAAAAATCACATCTCCACAAACATGAACTACAGAAAAAAACTTGGGGCAACACAACCATAATTAGGCCGCGGATCCGCGGCCAAATGACCTATTTGGCCGCGGATTAGAGGTCTAATTTAATGAACGTTTGCTCGAAATTTGTTCTTGGCTTTAAAAAAGCCTGCACATATTTTTAAGGTGACTGAAAATATTTTTTGAACACTTTTTAAAATTCAAACAGCGACCATGTTTTGGAGATGCGATTCGGATAATTTCCATTGATCGAAGTTCTAAACGTATGCAAACTAGCTTGTTATGGTTTGTGGACCGGCTCTGATACCAATGTAAGTCTATTTTATATGCTCTACAAGGTTTGTAGAGAAGTGGAATTTCAAAAACCAGATTTTGTGAGCATGCAAAAAAGACTTTTAACCAAGATCTACCACAAAACCCTAACTAGCTATATTACAAAGATATTTGTTCTACTATATTAGAATTTTATACCTATCGGATTTATGTCCTTCGGGTCTTGAATGCTCTTCTTAAGCTCCTTTTAGGTCTTTGGTGTAGTTTGATCGCCGGTCTTCTGGATCCTATATGATCCACCCGAAGGTCTTAAATGCAAGCTACGACTTTCAAATGAAAGAAACACAACAAGCTAGTTTGCTAATCTAGCTTGTTGAGAATGAGTGGAGATGATAAGTGGTGATTTTTCTTCTAAAAAATCCTTATTTCTCAATTCATGAGAATGATAGGATTTTTGAAGAGGAGGAAGTAAAGAGGAGAGGATGGCTACTTAAGAAAGAAATGAGCTCAAGAAAAAGAAAGAACTAGCAACCATGATGAATGGCTAGTAAAACTAATATGAAGCCTTTTCTTTTTAAAAAAAAATTCTAGCTATACTTCAATAATTATGGCAATAAATGCCCAAACCATCTCTCATCCCATGTTTCCTTTACACCTCATTTTCTATTTATCAATAAATAGAAAAATTCATATTATTAGGTGTCCCCTTCTAGAATGCATTTTGTATAAATACAAAATACTCTCAACCATATATACATACCGGTATTCGTACCAAAATACGAATATTCAAGAGATAGAATAGCACCACTAAAAATAATACTAGTATTAAATCAATATCTGATTTAGTGAACCGGCTTAATCCTAAGCCCGCTAGTACTAAAGAAAACCGTCCGATTAAATTCCGCGCAACTAGTACACGCAATCAATCGGAACCCTGCACGTATAAACATACGGCCTCCACTCGTTTCTCCTGAACCAGAGAAACCTTCTGTGTGGGACTCTAAAGACTCGACAGTACACTGGCAGTGGGTTTAACCACAAGCGCGTCAGCGGTACTAGCTGTACGTAACGGCTACCCAGGTTCCTGTCGAAAAAGAAGGCCGACGAGCAAACTCATCTGAACTGCTACTGAGCCTAGCCATGACAATATCCGTACAGTCCGGTCTGTTCGTCTTAGAGTACCGCATACCGGGTCTAGGGGGCGGTCAACGTCAGACTCCTACTAATCCTGATAAGTCGTGCTGGTGTGGGTCAATACTATCCAAGAAATTACCGATTTAATCTTTCAGTAATTCTCAACTGTCCTGGCCAGGGGCTTATGGCGTTGACCAACCAAGCACAGTGCAATATGGACTCCCTATACCGGGAGAGACGAATCCCTAATAATCACTCACTGCCTCCATGTGGCTCGGGACTGTACCCAAATAAAACCTGTTTGCATGAATCCTTTGAGCCGTGGTAGGTAGTAGTCAAAGCATAGTGGGAGCTCACACGAGACAAATGATGATCTTAGGTCTACAGACTACATGTACACTTGCCACATAAGAACTGCCATCTGACGTTAGGTATAATACCATCCAGCAGTTCTCGGCGAGTTCGTTCAGTGAGCCCACCCACAGTAAGCACCTGTAAAGAATCTTAGGTGAAACACACTAATGGATGTGAGACTAGCCATCGCCTTTCGTCGGGGTCTATAAATGTATACACCAGTCTACTATGAGATATCGATGCCCTGTCTTGATATTCCTACGACCGAGGAAACTTTTAAGGATATACTTTTAGACTACCCAGCTCTCACAAGTATGACTGCCATCACAACGTTGGTAGCCAAGAATGTCTTACGGGCTTTATCAACATGTATAAGTAGTACGTAATAATAAGTAGAACATACGCACATGTTAAGATAAATTTAAACCAGATATCATCCTATCATTTCGAGCAAGATCATCCTATACACACACACACATACACATATCCATAGTATCCATTATAAATAATGGCCTCTAGGACATATATATCCTACAATACCAATAAAAACCATGTCACGCCCCGCTTCCCAAAATACAGAATACGAGGGGTGACTGGGCCAACCATACTCCTACAGTCAAGAAATAATCCCGTCGTATTCAAACTTCAGCTTCTGGTATTACATGGTAATCAGTAAATACAATACGAAAGTAAAGAAAATCACAGCTCTCATCTTTATTACATTTAATCAACAAAGTTTAAGATATAATTATTCGCATGAAAGAAACAGCTAACCAAAAGGAATAACAATATCCTTATTGCAAGCAGAATACGATAAAGCTGGTGCCGCGGTCTAGATTTCCGCGATCTCGAATGGCAGGTCCTGCTCCTGAGCTGGGTCCACTACACCCTCTGAGTATGCACACTCAGATCGTCAGGGCGACACATATAGCAATGTGTATATATAGTGTGTACAGTGATATTAAGCATGAAATGAACAGCAGAATACAGTAAGATGAGAATATGGAATGTCAAGTGAATGCAAACAATAGGGTGTATGTACCATGTCGGCAATCCATCCAATCTGTATGTCATTACCTATCAGTCACTAAGTCAATTGAAATCAATCAGTAGAAAAGGATGCTTGTGGTTAACAAGGGTCTCGTGTATGCCCGAGACTACCGTCTGCTGTTGTCCGGGACATAACCCTGCAGCCGTGCTGCTAGGCCCACGACCTATTGTGTGTGTGTGTGTGTCGCTAATATCGAATGATCATTCTCTAAATCACTATATCTCGCTAAAAACGAGTTCGATTCCACCTTGATTTCCCTATTTTCCCAGGTTACAATAATTATATATATAGGACTAGTTGTATACAAGCACATGACTAAATCACTGTTTTATTCACTTCTCACTGCACTGTTCACTTTCATGAGTCAATCACTTATCACTGGCGTACTTGACACAACTAATCCAATACCACTCACGTTCGACAATGCAAAGTTCGCCACGAATCACTATGAACGTCCTCCATCACTAAAGGTATTACGGTCAGGTAAATATGAGAACGATGCTACATAATAAGTCATGTACGATATGAATCACAATGTGAATTATGAGTTCAGAAAAAACATATTAAATCGTACGATCGTAAGTAGGCAAAATGATACAAAAGAGTTAGCAAGTAAACTTAAACAAAAATATAAAAAAATTGGTTCCACGTCAATCGGGTTTCAGGTTTGCGAGTTACGGTCATTTCATTCTAAGTGTTCACCGCTGGAAATCCAGTTCCTGAACTGAAAGTCCATTTCGTAACACATTTAACTTCTTGTTGGGATCATAATTAGGCAACACTACAGTTAGGTAAAATTTAGATCTATCAATCATGTTTCCAACTCAGTAGGCGGATCAACAATATCAACTGCGTGCTGGGAGATATGTCCTGTTTAAGGCTAGGGTATACAATCTGTCTCTGTACTAAACTGCAGTATACCTTGATGGTGTAAAATGCAATTAAAATATCAAACGGTAGTAAAATCAAACAAAACTACTACCTATAGTTAGCTAACAGGATTATCTTCATAAAGGTATAACATTCAACATATTTTCATTTTCATACAGAGCTATGCATTTATTTAGAGTCAGGTGTCAATGTGAAATGCTGCTCTGGACTGCAGTCCAGAGCCGCAGTCCAAATCAGTCTCCGTCGTTGTGTTATATCAGTATCGAAATATAAATTATAGAAGGTTATAGCTTATTGAGTCGGCTTCGATATGAGTCCTAGAGAATCTCATTTCGATTTATATTTGATTTAATGTAGATTTTAGAATGTGGAATGCGCGGTGAATTCCCGATTCAACGTCTCCTTTTTGGGGTGACATTACGTGACAATATTCTCAATATTTTTAAACATAAATCAATACACAATAATTATTAACAGTAACGGGATTCCCTAAACATAAGGTATGGACATTTTGAAAGAGTATTCATCGATGTATCATATCGAACACTCGGGTTACGTCTATGGGTTACAACCAAAATGTCGGTTCTATTTAATCGATTCAAACTAGATGTCATTTAAATAAATTCTATTTGGTATTGTTACGGATTAGAAGACCGAGTCGGTCTTCCATTCATCAAATCAAACTATGGGGGTTTGCCAGGGAAATAATTTGTTTACAAGTTATCGATATAGCTATACGGATGTGCACAAATACATTTTTCACGATTACTTTGATTTAACTAAAACTTAAGCATGAATAAGCAAGTGAAGGTTCACCACCTGTGACGACGAAACAACGATGGCGATCGCATGGACGGTTACGATGAAGGCACGGACATGAGCACGGTACGTTCATGGCTGTGACGGCAACTTGGCTCGGCTACGGGTTCTGAACTTGACCATTGGCTGGAGCAATGATGTAGGGAGGTTGTTGAGATGGGCTCGACGGAGACTGACGGAAGAGGTGACACCGGTGGTAGCTGCAACGGTGGCTTCGGCGACAAGCGAGGGCTATGGTGATTATGGATCGGCGTTGGAGGCGTGCATGAAGTGGGGGTGGGTTCTGGAGTGAGGAGGGTGGTGCTCAATGAAGGAGAAGCAAAGGGTCATTGATGATGGGGTCGGCTCGCGGTGGAGCTTGATGGTGAGCGGTGGATGGGTTCAAGGCTCGGTGTGAGGAGGTAAGAGGTGAAGTGGGGAGTTGTAGAGGACTCAAGTGTTGTGGTGGTGGGGAGACGAGCTCATCGGAGATGATGATGGTGCTCGGTGGTGGAAAAAGTTCACCGGCGAGAGAAGAGGTCAGTGAGAGGAGAGTTAGGGAAAAATGAAAGAGAGAGAGAGAAAGAGATAAAAAAAATAAAGAGAGAGAGGTTAGAGGGAGGTGATTTGGAGGAGGGGATCTCACGGGTTGTTGAGGGCGAGGCTTCGTCGTGGCCATTATTGGGACAAGCGATTCTCGTGGGGTTGTTGGGATCGTGGGGGAGTGCGGGAGGAAAGAAGCGGAAGAAGAAGGAGAAAGAGAGACGAGAGGGAAAGAGGGGGTCGTTGAGGGTGATAGGGAGAAGGAGGAGGAGATCTCGGAGAGTAGTTTGGAATGGGGTGGCGTCGGTTTGGAGCGGGTCTCACGGTGCTCGTGGCGAGGAAGGAGGGGGATGTTGGGGGAAAAGGAGGGAAAAATATAAGAGGAAGAGAAGGAGAAGAAGGAGGAGTGATGGGTTTGGGTCGGGTTTGGGGAAATTTGTTTCGTGGGCTTGGGCTGTGGCTCGGTCTGGGGAAAGGGATTTGGTTTAGGGTTTGTTTAAAATATAGGAAAAAATTTAAGTTTGGGTTTAAAAGAAAGAGAAAAAAATAGAAATAGATTAATTGGAAAAAATGGGGAAAATATTTATAAGAAAAAAATACGGAAAAACAAGGAACTGGAGATTTACAAGAACAATCTTAGTCGAATTGATAGTATGATATATGCTTTGTCTTTATCATCATATACATGTATTATGTGGTATTACGGATCACTATTACATGTTGATAGAGCCCATAGGATTCTTGCTTGTCTACCAGGGTTATGATGGCGATCATACTGGTGAGACATGGGTAGTCCATAAGCACATCCTTAAAAGTCTATAGTCGTTGGATTATCGAAACTGGGTATCAATACTTCGGAGTAGGTTAGTGTATATGTTTCTTATTCCTAAGAGGGGAGGTGGATGGCCTCGTAGCCATTGGTGTACGGCACCAAAGATTATATACATGTGCTTATTAGGGTATGGGTTACACTGGACGGACTCGTTGGGAACCTGCTAATTGGTATTATACCTACCGTCATATAGCAGTCCTCTGGTGGCATGAGTACAGATTAGTCTGTTGACCCAAGATCGTCATTTATCTTGTTTGAGTTCCCACCGTACTTTGATTACTACCCTACCATGGCTCTACTGGGTTATGCAAACAGGTTTTAGTTGGGTGCAGTTCCTAGCCATATGGAGACAGTGAGCAGACTGAGGGGATTCGTCTCTCCCGGTATTGGGAGTTGATGTCGCGCTGTGCCCGTTGGCCATCACCATAAGTTTCAGGCTAGAACGGATGAGATTTACTGATTGAGAATTAGTAGTTTCCCGGTTGGTGATGGGCTTGATATCGGCACGACTTATCAGGTTTTTAAGGGTCTGACATTTACCACCCCCTAGACCTGATATGCAATACTCTAAGACGAACAGACCGAACTTTACAATGACTGTCACTTATAGCCTCAGTAGGGGTTCAGACGGGCTTACTTGTCGATCTTCCTTTCGACAGATATCTGAGTAACCGTTACGTACAGCTAGTGTCACTGATGTGCTTGTAAGTTATGGATTGGATCCAGTAACTAACTACCAGCATTATAATAACTCTAAAATCTTGTACGGAAATTTTACTATTAATATACAAGAAATGAGTTTTACAGCCTGAGTTTGAGTTATAAGTTACTTTTGTTAAATAACAGCAAGAAGCAACTTGTCGCTCACTGGTAAATCCCTTGCATTGCTGTGACGTAGCCCCTGTATTCGATTCCCATCAGACACATTATTTTTTCTGAATTTTTTTTAACTTTTTGAAAGCCCAAAAGATTGCACATGCAATACACGGGTAAATGAAAATTTCAGAAAAATCAAACATGTGGAAAATAGTTTAAACAGAGGATTGATCAAGTGGCACGAATCTTGAGGCAAATGCCTCGAGATCGACCAGCCAAAAGCTCCATATAGCCGGCACCGATGGTCGGATGAGGCCCAAATAGCCTCGTACTCTGCACACTTGTCTCTTCATCTACCCCTAACTCCCTTGCACTGTTTGATTTCCCTGCAATCAAATAGAGACCTTTCAATTCACAATTTATCATAATTTTAATGTTTTTAATCCACAATTTTAAGTCCAAAACCCTGATTCTCCACTATAAATACCACCCCTACCTTGGCTCAGCACCATTCTGAAAATTCTAGCAAAAGCTCTCTAAAAAGTTCCTAGTGCAAGTGAAGTAAAGAGGAGTTAGCAAGTAAGTTGGTTCTGGCGAAAACCGAAGCCTATTCCGGAGCTCCCGCACCGCCACAAAACTCATCCACTCTTCTTCAACCACTCTTTAAGTTTTATAAACCGTAAGTCCCTCCCAAATCTCCTCCTTTCTATTGAAATTCCCTTCAAGTTTTATATCGGTAAAAGTGGAATTAATACCGACATCTTCTTTTCTAAAAATATATAACTCTCTTTTCATTTACAATTTAGTCAATCTAATTTTAATACTTCACTTGTAACTTTAAACCCTAATGTTTAGAATCAAATTTTGTCAAAATTCTTATGTGAAACAACAATAGTAGAACTTTTTCATTAAAATAGCTTGAACTTTATCAACACCTCTTTTAGTATTTGTTAAAACAATACCTTTAGGAAAACTTCACGGGGTAACGACCTAACCCACATGCACACTTGGTTTCATAGCACGATACTCTTTTGAATGGATAATTGTTACGAAAATAATATTACAATAAATACCACATATTTCTAAAAACCGGATTTTTTTTAAAGCGGTATTTCAAATCTTTTGCAATTACAAACATACAACTCTCTTTAAGGGACCTACAAATGGATGGTGTAGATTATCGTACATCCTTGGGCTAGTAGAACGAGATGCAGACCTTCTCACGGAGCATTCGGTCTCGAAATGATTTAAATACAATTTTTTAAGAAATACGAATTTTTAAATAAAATAAAATTATTTTTTAAAATTAAAATTATATAAAATTATAAATCCCTATTTTGAAAATATAATAAATCTATATTTTTCAAAATTGGAAAGATTAACAAATGACAATAAAATACCATCAAGATACCAAAAAGGCAAGTTTTTCAATAAAATACCATGAACTTTCCAAGGATAAGTATTTATTACTAAAATACCCCAATACTTAAAATCTATGCTCATGACAACCCCAGATAATACCAATCACCCTCGAGATTTTATTTTTAACCATATTAAAATATTTTTCATAAAACCCCCTCGAGTTATATAAAAACAATATTTAAGAACTTTAGTAAATATAGGTTTAAGCGGGATCAATTCTCTTGAGTCCCAGAGAGACAGAGAAAATGAGTGCTTGCTTATTTAAGGTAGACAATTTAACAGAGTTATCAATAGTAATTGTCTTGGAAAAAGACACAAATCCTGCCCTCCATGTGCGGCAGTTACCGATGACTCCCGAACCTAACTCAAGAGTTAAATCTGTTTATAAGAGTCTGACTTAGTCTGAGTCTAATTTAAACCTGAATCCACAATCAAAACTGAATACATGATCAAGAACATGAAGACCCGAATCCAAATATCAATATCAAACATATATATTTGACTTGAGTTGACCAAACCATGGTTATAACTTGACTTGATTTCTTGAATACATCCTGAACATGAATACTTGAACATTTTGTATCCAAGGTTTCGGCAAGACTTGTAAATATAACCTATACAATACATTACGCAGGGATAAAGGGTTAGATTGGTACGGAATGTATATCGTGGCACGAGAGGTCACTTAAAAGACACCTACATGAATTCTCGTGCCGTTGTCCTGTGGGTTATGACGGGGCCTTGTACTACATGTTACCATCGTCCACGGGGTAAGATGGACTCCTCTCATATACATTAATACCTTCTGTATCAAGTTACAAACAACCACGTTATAATAACCATCATATACCTGTATAACTTACCGGTTCACTTTACATTACTTGTTATATTCTCTTTCTTCTTTTGGGACTTACCGAGCGCTAGTTCGCTGACGACATTCCTTTCTATTTCTTTCTTTGGAATGTTTGTCAGGAGGACAGGGCTCTCAGGAGATCGAGCCTAGCCAGGAGGACTTGGATCAGCTTGTGGTACAGCCTGTCTTCTAGTTCCTTGTACTTACTTTCATTTTGTATGCCACTGCTTTACTCATTGTATCTTTTCTTTTCAAATAGTTGTATGTAAAGTTGAATGTAAATAAAGTTGTTGTTTATTTTATTACTCTTGTCATTTTTATAAATTTTTATATATTGCTTAACTATGCTAAACGTATTTATTTCTTAGTAAATACGTTGCAGCCTGCCATGTCATTGTTTCCGTCTACTGGAAAGCGAGGCGTGACAGGTTTTGTTGGCGGCCCCATGCAGGTCAGTTCTGCATGAAGTCTTAAGCAATATATCACAAGAATTATAAGAATTGGTATCTATACATTCCTTACATTTCAAATTTCTTGAATCTATCCTAACCATTTCTTTTCTATCAAGGTCATGAATTCACCGAACAACACCAGTACCAATGTCAATGGCAATACCCCACCGTCTACTCTACCACCACCACCTACCGTTGCGGCTCCCATCAACGAGCAAATGGTACTGCTTGAGGCTATCAAGAGCCTTCTGGAGGGTCAGCAGCACCTCATGCACCGCCCCGAAGCCGAGGTACTCGGAGTCAAGAATCTTCGGGCACTGCATCCAAAACATTTCTCAGGAAAAGAGAGCCCACCGGAGGCATAAGAATGGGCTCAATCGATAGAAGATGATTTGGCTGCAGCTCAAGTGCCAGATATTTCCTGGGTGAGAGTTGCTAAGATGCAAGTGACAGACAATGCCAGAATCCGATGGAAGGCTAAAGAAAGCCGTCTCACCCAACCGATAGAATGGAAGACATTCCGCGGTCTGTTCGATACGAAGTACTTCCCTGAGACTGCCCTGTTCTCCGCCGAAAAGACGCGACTGGGACGTTGGGACGTCCGGCCTGAATTTTGGAGGCAGATGCTATTTGGTTTTATCCATCCACCTCTCCGAAGATGCCAAGTTGATTTATGGCACCGTGTATTGGAGGATTAGACGGATGCGACCGTTGAAGCAGACTTTGTCAGATTCCCCCTCATTGTGGGGTTTTTGATTGTAGGGACGCTCTTCCCTGCAGACATAAGCCCCTACAGTTAATTACGCTACCGCATCGCGGTAACCACTTTCTCCTTCTCCAGATGGTCACTTCGTGTTGTGTGCTTTTGTTTTATTTTTGGTTGCCCGTGGATTATATATGGAGAAAAATTTATGTTGTCCCCCGTAGGGCATGGATCAGTCTAAATCCGTATTTTCTTCGATTTGAGTTTGGTTTGGGTTTAAGGATCATTAATCTCATTGAGATTAAGATCAACTTAAACGTTTGTTAAGAATACATTAGTCTAATTTTAGACTAAGATCTACTCAACAGGGTTTTGGGATCATTTAGATCCAACGAAAGAGTATTTGGACTCTATCGTTTTAGTTTAGGGACATTGCGGTCCATTGGGTTAAGGACATCGTAGTCCATGGAGCTTAAAGACATCATAGTCTATGTTTGAAAGACATGATAGTCTAGTTTAAAGACATCATAGTCTGTGGGGTTTTAGTTTAGGGACGTTGCAGTCCAGTGGGTTTAAAGACATCATAGTCTATAGTGTTTAGAGACATCATAATCTGTAATGTTTAAAGACATCATTTTCTATGAGTTTAAGGACCTCACAGTCCATAAAGTTTAAGGACATCATAGTCCATGAGTTTAAGGACATCATAGTCCATGGGATTCTGGTTTAACCAGTTTGGGGATGCATCAATAGTTATTAGTTATCGGGACCATCCATCTCTCCGAAGACGTTGAAGGATTATAACGACATGTATTAGAGGTATGAAGAGATGTACCCTTGAATCAATGTCCCGATTTTGGGAAGTGGGATGAACATCAGTTTAGATGTCATCTGTTGGGAGCTTATTAGCTGTCTTGAGATCGTCTTTAGAAACCCTGAGCATGAAGAGCTCAATTGATGGTCCTTGGAACATTTGGTCTGATTCTGGCTAATGTTAGCCCTTCATAATGTTCAACACTAACATGTTTATTCAGCGCTCACGTGCTCCCACGTGATACTCTGAGGCAGTGTTAAACACTGGAATTTGGAATGCTCACGTGTCGCACGTGATACATATAAGTGTAAAACACTTTAGCCCTGTGGCCGTCATGTGTAAGCACGTGAGGCGCTAGCGCTTTGGGTTTATTCTTTTGTTCTCCTCTGAGTGCTAAGCGCTATTTGGGTCACGCGAGATCACGTGAGGCAACCTAAAAGTAGGAACTACCTCCGATTTATTCCCCTTTCTTATTTTGTAAGTGTCAAGCATTACCATAGGGTCACGTGTGATCACGTGAGCCAATCTCGATTATTTCCTTTTGTTCATCAAAGGCGCTCACGTGGGAGCACGTGCTCGGCTATTATCATGTTGGGTGCCAATCCTTTTACGTGAATGAAGATCCTGAGTTTCGAGACTTTCAAGACCATTGTTTTATGAGAGTTGGATTCTTAAGACTTAGTTTTTTTAGGTTTGGAATCTATATGACAGGATCTCCCCGATGAGAATTAAATTCTCAACTTTTGAGAAGACCTGTTTCTGCAGATCTTTTACCATAAGGGGGAACTAAGTTCTCATATGAAGGGTTAAACTCTTGTTTCATCAGAGGAATTAAATTCCTAGGAAATAAATTCCTGTATACTTTTTGGGAGAATTAAATTCTCTGAACGTAGATCTCCCTCTAGGTTTTGGATCTGCATGGCAAAATCTCCCGGATGAGAATTGAATTCTCAACTTGTGAGGAGATCTGCTTCTGCAGATCTTAACCAGAGGAAGAACTAAGTTCTTTTTGGAAGAGTTAAACTCTTATGGAAGTGAAAAGGAGATGAGGTATTCTATGTGTTTTGTTCCTTCTCTTACCTAGAGTTTCTTTTCTTTTTTTCTCTCTGGAGAATTAAATTCTCTTTTCTTTTAGGCTTCCGAAGGGTTTCTCTCTTTTTTTTATCTTCTCTTTTCTTTTTCTATCTCTCTTCTCAGAATTCCAAAAACTTCTCTCCTCCTTCTTCTTTTTTGTTTCTTTACTCTTATTTATAGGAGAAAGAAGAGAATCAATTTGTTTAGAAAATCTCTCATTGAGAGATTTTGATTGATTTTCTAATCAACCAACATGATCTTCTTGATCACTTGGTGAACTTTATTCACCGCTGGATTTTTAATCCAAGGACTTCTGTTTTACAGAAGATATTTCTTTTGTTGTTCTTAACAAATTTAGGAAGATATTTCCTTGCATAGAATTTTTCGGTAAATTGGTGACTTTTAATCACCATTGGATCTTTAATCCAACGACGTTCTGTTTTATAGAGCGTAATCTTTCTTGTTTAGAAAGATCCAAGGAAGTATTTTCTAAATAAGGCTTTTAATCCCTTTTGATTAGAATTTATTTTTATCAGTCCAGAAGGCATTGGAGTTTATCATGTGTAGCACGTGACCCCACCAAATTAAGCCGACCCAAGCGTGTCACGTGTTATCATGTGAGTTTCTTTTTGTCCCTCTTGTTTGCTTTATTCAGGCGCCTTTATACTTTGCTTATAGAGGTCACGTGTTTGCACGCGAGGTTTAGTTTTGGCTCAGTTTTGTTAAGCGAAGCGCCTATCACGTGTGGCCACGTGATGCTTCACTTGGGGACTTTCTCCGTTGTCTATTCATTCATTTATTTATTTTCCATAAGGGAACAAATGCCTCCACAGCGTTGTCCTAACGTGGTTTACACGTGAGTGCA
The DNA here is from genome assembly GCA_030015575.1 of Agapanthus africanus. NCBI lineage: Eukaryota > Viridiplantae > Streptophyta > Magnoliopsida > Asparagales > Amaryllidaceae > Agapanthus > Agapanthus africanus. Next base: position 469,096,583 of record JASDDO010000016.1, on the reverse strand, counting down.
ACGCTGTCACTTTTACAGCCGTTGGATTGTCTAGGGGTACGGGAAGATGAACTGCCCTAATCATGTCTTATAAATGCAAGGGTTTGGTTCCTTAGGCAGCCGCTGTTTTTTCATCTCCTTCCTTTTTTATAATTTTCTTTGAGAATTTAATTCTCTTCCTCAGAGCTTAGTTCTCTGCCATTGCAAATCCAGAGTTAAACTCTGTCAAAAGAAACTCTTTTTCAGATAACATTTTGTTCATCAGAAAACTTTCCTTCTTTGAGAAAGCCTCTGGATTTTAAATCCATTATGAGAGCTTTTCTCTCCTCAGAAACCCATCCTCTAAAGATGCGATCTTTGAGCAATAAATTACCATATCTCGAACATTTCCCCCTGATTTTGAGGATTCATGGGATTTTTGTTTCTCATGTAATTTTATGAATTCCTGGAATTTAATTCCATTACATAAAGGAATTTAATTCCTCTGGCAAAGAGCTTAGCTCTGAAAGATCAATGGGACCCTTCGGGAATTTTATATCCTGTTGTTCTTGAAAATCTCTCCATAGGGTTTTACCCTTATTCGCACAGATTTGAATTTGCTGGTACTTAACATGACTTGTCTTTCCAAAAATTTGTTTGAATCCCAATGCTTGTTTAATGAGGGTCTTCTTTTATTGCTAATTTTTCACAGATGTCTCTTTTCAGACACTATGGCTGCTTATTTGTAATTTATTTCTTATGAGGATATTCGCGCACATGGCCGTTGTCAAAACCAGGAGTTTACAAACGCCCAGTATGCTGAGATTATGAATCGTTTCCATGAACACAACAGTCGACTACTTCCTCGTCGCTCCGCTCTTTTGAAGATTATAGTGAGAGCAATTTGGGGAGCACTTCCTGGATTTCAAGAAGCTATGCCGCTTGAAGCACTGGATGATGCTGAAGGTAAGGTGCACTCAGTGTATCTAACGGGCCTGATCTCCAGGAAATGGCGAGATAATCTCACTGATATCTTGCATCAAGTTTTCCAACAGACGACGATAATCACTACTTATCAGAGGGCGGAGGATATTGGCGAGGATTCTGACGCTTGCGATCGTGAGAGGATGCACACGAGAATGGTCAGAAAGGCCAGAAACATTTTAGACGGCCTCACTTTCGAGTTTCTTAATTCGTGTCCCGGATTTAATATTTTACCATTGTAAACATTTCCTATTATTTTTGTATGAATTTTCGGAGTATGAATGATAAAAATTTTCTTTCTTTTTTATGTTCACATACGTTCTTTAAGAAGTTTTGTCACACTGTTGTTGGTGCTCACGTGTTTGGCGCGTGAGGCACTGCTGAGAAATTCAATCTTGCATTGGCGCCTGCTCACATGTTATGCATGTGCGGTACCGTTTTTAACTTCCAATAAGGATCAAGGCTTGTGCTCACATGTTATGCACGCGGGGCTCTGCTTGATGGGGTCGTTTCGTCTCCCTACTCTGATTTCAATGAGTCATTTCTTTTCATTTCCAACGCTCTCCCCTTTTTCTGGACCTTGGGAATAGTTTCACCATTCACAACATTTTCTGTGCGTAGCATTGAATGCTCTCCTTTATAACCTGAAGCCACGCCTTCCTTCTTCTCTAAAAAAATATTTAGTCCTTAGGGTGATTATTTTGAGAATCAGTCCAAAGTTTATGGCTTGCAACCGCCTCCACGCTTGTCGACAATCATGGGAGGTGCCCGTCGAGGAGATGATTCCTCGTTTTGCTGCGCGGCTAGTGGATCCTCTTCTCACCAATACCGAATGTGACGCGGTGACGTACGGACTCCTAATTCGTAGGGGCTCTCCCCTTCCTATGGGTTCCATTTGGCTACGGATGGTCTTTTCGTCCGTGCTTGCTGACATCCCTCCTCATCCGACAGAGATGACTCTGGCGATCCTTGATGCGGCAGAGGACAAGATCGAGTGTTTCTATGAGGCGTGCTTGATTACCCGGGCTCTGAAGGATCGCTCGATTCATCTACTGGGTCAGATAAGAGCCCGACGGGCTGTCATGTCCGCTTTTGCTGATGAGCATGGCGCTAATCGGTGGGGAGCAACTCCTCGCGAAAACCGTCGTTTTGACGTGTTGGAGAAGGCAGAGAGGGAGCTGGAGAATTTTGTATTTTGTTTTGTTAACCCTTATATCACCGATCCTTTGTTTGGTGACCTTTTTCTTATAGCGTAGTATATTTAAATCAATGTATTTCTCTTATCATTGGCTGTTGAATGCTTTTCTACTGAATTTTTCTTTTCGTCATATATTCGTACGTGCATTCCGCCTGAGTACATGAGCGTTATACTTGACCCCTGGGAATTTCTTTTAGGTGTGAATATTATCGTCGTGTTGTCTATAAATCAGCTCATTCTAGATACCATAGACATATAGTTGTGAACGCATGCTTAATGGGGTACCTACCGAAGACTTTCCTTGTTGCCAGAAAGAGAAAATAGTTTGTGCGTGTTTTGGATCGATGATTAGCGTCGAGTGGAGGTCTGTTTACATGATCTCGAGTGCACATGCCTTCCCTCTGAGGTTGTGGCTGCAAAGACGAGCTTGCGGGGGCTGATCGAACGGTGCGCCGCGAATTTACGATCACGTGAGAAAAGGCTTAACCAGAAATTCTCCGAAAGGGAACTGGCCTCGAATGCTTTGAGGGAACTTCAAGCTGAGCTCACTGCTAAGACTACCTGTGCGTACGAACTTTGGCGGGTACTTCAAGAAGCTATCACTGAAGTGGTCGCTCTCGACAAAGCTCATAAGGCAACTAAAAAGGAGCTCGAGAGCCGGTTCGTCTCGTATCAGACCCAACAGTATCAGGAGGAGACCCTTCTTGTGGTAATAACCAAGCTTGAAGCCGAGGCCCAACGGAAGAGTGATGAATTGAGGAGCTTATTGCATCGCCCGCCGGTTTAAATACTTTTTGTAAAAAATTTCTTTTCTTGTATCCACTCCAGAATGGGAGGGTATTTTGTATTCATTTTGATTCTTTTTACGATATGTAACTTGTATTCATTTTGAATTCATGAATAAAAGAATAGATTATTTTTTTTATCTCATACTTGCATGTAGCTTTGATGGATGTGGTCCATATGTAGTTTATCCGGATCTTTTTGCAGGGTAGTAATGGCTTAGGCGACAGGGTTAGGATTTGCCACCTAAGACTTTTCAACTTTATGAGCCGTGAGAGTCTCATAATGATTTTTCTCCCTATTAGTCGAGAGGATCTCATAGGTGCGATTTCTACTTAGGGGTCGTGAGGACTCCTAAGTACTTTTTCTTGTGAGAGCCGTAAGGGATCTCACAAGAAAACTTTCTTTTTATGGGTTGCTAGGTTTATGTATTGATTTATTTCCGAGTCGAAGCATTGCTTTACGACAGGGAGATTATGGATTGATGTATTTCCGAGACGGAGCATTGCTCCGATGGGGGGAGGGTGTTAGGGGTTGACATGTATCCAAGTCGAAGTGTTGCTTGACGACAGGGAGGTCAGGGGTTGAAATTTATCCGAGTCGAAGCGTTGCTTTATGACAAGGAGGTCAGGGGTTGACATGTTTCCGAGTCGAAGCGTTGCTTTACGACAGGGGGGGTCAGAGGTTGACATGTATCCGAGTCGAAGCATTGCTTGATAACAGGGAGGTCAGGGGTTGACATGTATCCGAGTCGAAGCGTTGCTTTACGACAAGGAGGTCAAGGGTTGACATGTATTCGAGTCGAAGCGTTGCTTGACGACGAGGAGGTCAGTGTTGACATGTATCCAAGTCGAAGCGTTGCTTGGCGACGAGGAGGTCAGGGTTGACATGTATCCAAGTCGAAGCGTTGCTTGACGACGAGGAGGTCAGGATTGACACTAGGTTGTCTGTGCACCGTAGAGTCTTGGAACTGGGGACTTTGCCGTGGCTCCGATTGATGATGTCGCATCCGTGCTCTGGTGGGCATGAAGAGGAATGTCGTTGCTGGTTTTCTGGGATGCAGATATTGCCGCTGAGACCTGACTCTGCCTTTGATAGACTTTGTTGGGACATGTGGTTCCCTTTTTCGTTTATGCCCATGGATTGTATACATGGGTCATTATGGACTTACCTGCAGGGCAAAAAGTTTCATTTCATTTTTTTTATTTCCGCGATGCTCTATCATTTCAGCTTTTTATATCGCGAAAGTCGCAATTGCCCAATCATTTCGGCTATTTTCACGGTGCCCAGTCATTTTGGCTATTTTTTTTACTCGTTGTTTTTTATTGCGAGTTGCCCAATCATTTCGGCTATTTTTGTATGCATATATTTTACTCGCTGATTTTTATTACGAGTTACCCAAACATTTCGGCTATTTCATATGCACTTTTTCTTCAAGTATGGAACTCATGGTCTGACACCAATCTTGCATCAGTATCGCTGCGACTGGAATGTTGCCAGGAGCGAATCATCATTTGCCATTAAAAGACTTGGAATTTGATACCGATTTAGGCATCAGTATCGCTACAGCTGGGATACTGCCAGTAGTGAATCATTATCTGCCTTTGTCGGTTCGAACAAAGGTGGCTTAGCAAACAGGGTTAAGATCCTGTCGACTAAGGCTTTTGACTTCATGAGCCGTAAGGGTCTCATAAAGGTATTTCTCCCTACGAGTCGTGAGGATCTCGTATGTGTCTTTTCTCCTTAGGAATTGTGAGGATTCCTAAGTGTATGTTCTCTTGTAAGTCGTAAGGATCTTGCAAGAGTGTTTTCTCCTTGTAAATCGAGAGGACCTACAAGTGTTTGTCCATCAAATGAGGGCATTCCTCATCGTTGGTGGGACTCGGCAAGGAAATGATTATTTGTGCCCGTGGATTGTATACAAGGGTCAGTATTGAACCGCTTGTAGGGAAATCTGGGAAAGGTGATGGCTTAAGAATAGGTTCAGATCTCTGTATCTTAAGACTTTTGAATCTTATGAGCCGTAAAGGTCTCATAAGAGAGTTCTCCTTACGAGTCGTGAGGATCTCGTAAGTGTAATTTCTCCTTAAGAGTCGTGGGGATCCCTAAGTGTGTTACTCCTTTGTGAGTCGTAAGGATCTCACGCAGTTAGTTTTCTCTTTACAAGGTTGAGAGGACCTTGCAAGTGTCTTTTAACAAGATTGCGCCCTTTCGGGTTTTCACAAACTCGCCGGTAGCCCTATTGTTTTTACTCACGGAGCCCTTTCGGGTTTTCATCCGTGCCCATTTTGCTTGTGGACGTACTCCTTTTTTTTTTTACACGAGTCTGCGCAATTTTGGGTTTTCACAAACTCGCCGGAAGCCCTGCTGTTTTTATTCACGGAGCCCTTTCGGGTTTTCATCTGTGCCCATTTTGCTTATGTACGTTTTTTTTACGCGTCAGCTCAAAGATGCTGCGGGTTTGTAGTAGTTTAAAGACGTTTCGGTCAGTTGTTAGTTTTAGGATATTTCGGTCAATTGTTAGTTTAGGGACGTTTCGGTCCACTATTAGTTTAGGAATGTTTCGGTCCACTATTAGTTTAGGGACGTTTCGGTCCATAGCACACTTTCGAGGCGAGGTTTCGCCGGATACTACTTATAGAGTTTGGGCTTGGGAAGATAGCAAGCGGACATAGGCATTGTCACGACCCGAAGGTACGGAACGTGACCGGCACTTAAATTACGAAGCGTCTAGAGGCGAAACGTAATCTAAGTAAGCCGAAGCCCAGAAATCTAAACCATATAAAAGAAGAAGTAAAGGAAAACATGTAGGAAAACAAGTTTAAAAGCAATATCAAATTTTCTCAAAAATTTCGGCAGTCTCCTTTGTAAAAACTGGCCCCAAACGGGTACAAATACAAATATGTATATACAAGCGATAATAAGAAGGCATCCCCAAGTGGGAGCTAGCTCTACGCCCACAGGCAGAAACAACCACACAATGCACAAAAATATACAACGCCAAAGGGCGAGGCTCAAAACTCAAAGAAAACCAAATCCACCAGAAACCATAATAATACAAGCACGACTCTAAGGTCGAAATGAAAACAACTGGTCTTCTAAGCTAACAAGAATACACGTCTGGTTGATGGAGCTTACTGGATACAAATGAAATAATAAAGGTACAACGGCGGTCCTGATACAATGAACCAACCTACCAAGCAAATCACCCTGAATGAAATGATGTGCCAGCAAGCTGCCAAGGAAAACCTGTACATCGAAACCTGTAAGAAAAATTTGGCACAACGGGGGTGAGTTGCCAACTCGTGAGTAGAAGACATCTGCAAGAAGAAATCGAATGGACGACGATGTCCTAGGTCATAATAATATACTTAATATATCACTAGTCATCTAGTAGCGGCAGGTAATAATCTATACTTAAGTGCAATGCTCAGTGCTCGTGTCTGTGCCTCAAGTAGTAACATGTCATGTGTATGAGTATGCATGCACCATGAATGTAAAACAATCAACCCTGAAATCTGGATATATCTGTATAAGAAATCTTTAACTTTAATAATAGAAAATTTGTATAGAAATCTGAAACATCACCGATGAATCCATGGAAATCCGTGTCAAGCATCGACACAAAACATGTAAATCTCAAGTCTCAATACCTCATAGTCTCAATATCTCGGACTCCGTCAGTCCGGATCGGCCCATATAATCAAATCTCACGACAACGGTCGGTATCTTCTGGATATCCGCCGTGCCAGACATCACCGGTAGGTAGTCTTCCCCTGCCAGGCCATCGTCTACAACTCGATCTTCTTATCCCGGGGTACCATACCGGGCCCACCATGTACCCGAGACGGTTCATCCACTTCTCGAATCGGGTCTCGAAATCCAACAGAAAACATGAAATCTCATGGTGGACGACACATACATCACGAGAAAACCGCAACTTATATTTTTAAAAGAGAGGGAGAGAGAGAGAAGTTTTTATATATATTCTTGCGGTTTTCTCCAAAATCCAGAAATCTCATAGAAATCCAAAATCCCAAAATCATGAGTAAGTAAATAATAAGTATCAGCATAAGTCCCATAATACTGCATGATAACATGAAAATGTGAATGCATGAAATGTCTAAGTAATAAATGAAACACCTGAGAGTAATAACAATATTATGTTGATCCAGCCTTTAGCTGATTCTATCAATAAAAGATAATATGTTCTAAAGTGTACGTGACATAGCAATTACCGATGATGATGTGTGTGAGCCGGCAAATGAGTGTACATGGAATATGTGCATCATCGGTAATGGTGCTGGTGTCCTAACAGGCAGAGTTTCATACTGACTAAAGAAACATATGTATGAACATGCAACTTGATGATTACAATCTGAATGTAAAGATGAATGTGTATTAACCACTCATTTGGAATATACATATCTAACTACAACTATATGACTCGAGCCTAAACTAGTATCTATCTAACCCCTTAAGGAACTAAATTAAAGAAACTAGTCTGTAGGAAATAAGAATCCACCTAAGGTCTGAGTCCTTATCTCTAATAGTCGGCGATCCAGCCTCAATAGCGTCACGTACGTAGTACGACTTTCTCGAATCAAGAGTGCGGATCAATCATCACATCTATGCCTCGTACGGTAAAATCCGTCGTACGGCATCCCAAAATGGGGGTACGGGTCAAGTATCACCTATGTACATCATTATTCGTATAATATCATCATCAAACAATATCATGATCAAGGGTACTGTGCTATAATCGCATACATCCCAATATCATCAAACACATATCATTGTCTGTGTAAATATATATCGTCAAATGGTCCTCATAACTATCATGTCACATATATCATATTATGATTAAGTCACATATATCATATCGTGATTCAGTCACCTATATCATGTCGTGATTAAGTCACATATATCATATCGTAATCAAGTCACACATATATCATATCGAGATTCAGTCACATATTACAGTCTGGGTTCTATTCTAGAATCTCGTATATCTCAATGTCATCATCACCTATTATCGTTTATGTATACATATCCATTTTCTCATTTCCCAACGATCCGCTAATATCATACTACATCTCATATCATACTCGATCTTATATCTTTAACTCACGGCATCACGCCCAATAATACTAACTCCTTCCCAGATATCATATAACCTCCCATATCACGTGTATATGTTATGTGTGTGTGTGTGTGTGTGTGTGTGTGTGTGTGTGTGTGTATACCTATAGAAACCTACACACAATCATATATATATATATACATATACATATACACCAGGTCAAATTTATGTGTGTGTGTGCGTGCGTGTGTCTACGTGAAACCTACGAATTCCCTCCAAGGCATTCATCCTTATGGTTAAGTCTTTCTAAATCGGTCTAGTCCAATCTAAAGTCTTTAATAGGATCCTACTCGCCAAAAATCTAAGGTCACGTCCGACTTCCTAATGACAGTAAGTAATATTCCTATTCTACGTTTGCGGGGGTGCTAAACGCCATCCACCCGACTTCCCCCATAGATATACATCTACTCACCTGGCCCTTGTCTGCCGAAGTCGATACCGCCATCCTCTTCTTCATCGTCCGAAGTCCACGTGAGGGGTATCTATACGCAAACATATATAATATCGTAAATCAAATCACGGACAAAACCAAAACAGCGCACGAACGTGCATAGGTTAAAACCTATGACCCGCTCATGCAAAAGAACCAAATATCGCTCGATATCGGCGTACAAACGCCGATTGATCGATATAAACACCAATAAACAATTCGTAGTTCCAAAACTCATTATTTATAATATAAAACATGGTTTAAATCATCGAAACCTTAAAATCAATCAAATTGTCCTATTTCGCAAAAACCTAAAAAACGTCAATTTACCGTTTTTCTTCAGAACTTGATGTTTAAATGAAACTAATGGTCATAATATTCATTAAATAACATAACTAGATTATATAAACCATTACTATATTTTTATCACACTAATTTGTCTTAAATTGAAAATTCTAGTTTGAAATTTTATCCGATTTCAACACCTTGTAAGCAAAACTTCCCAATTCCACAACTAAACTTGATTTTGCATGAATTAAATTATTAAACTACAATTTATGATGTTAATAATGTCATGAAACGATAATTAGATTTTAAATCTCAATTATTTAAGAAATTTCTAAAACCTAGTTAGCAAAAATAGCATATTTATCACAATTTTCCATTATCAATTTGAAACTAGTAACTAAATTAGGTTTTTCATTCCTTTAACATGTTAATATTCTCATTAAAACCATAATCCAATGATAAAAACCTTAATTAGAATTTTATATCACCAATATATATATTTTATAAAAACCTAGTAAGCAAAATTGTTTAATTTAAACAATTTTGAATGAACAATTTACAATACATAAACCATGCTAGATTTTTCCTTTCTAAAAATGTTAAACTACTTATTATAACCCCACTCAATTAATAAAAACTCTATCTTGATTTTAGAAACGCTATCTTGAATTTTAAACTTGCAAATAGAATCAATTAAGAAAATCTAAATATGCTAGATTAAAGCATTTAACCACAATTATACCTCCACAACATGAGATCCAAATATGAAAATATGCCTCCAAAAGAATGGTTTCCTACTCCAAAATCCATGCTAAATAGGTCAACGGAAAATGGTAGATATTGAATATTGATTTTGAGGTTTATTTTTTGGAATTTTTGTTGAATTTTTGATGATTTTTGAAGGGAAAAAGAGCTTGGAAAATGGGGGGGCTGCCACGGGGGTGAGGCCGGCCAAACCTAGAGAGGGAAAGAGAGAAAGAAAAGAGTGAAGAATGATGTAGAAAGTTCTCCCAAAATATGTCACGACCCAAAGTTCGGCCCGTGACCAGCACTTAACCATGTAACGTCTACAGGCGTAACGCGACTAAGTAAGCCGAAACCCAGAAATCAAAACCATTAAAAGTATCGAGTGTTAAAAATATTTAATAGAAACATTTGTTAAAACGTTTAGGAAACCTTAAGTAATTTAGTAAAATTCTTTAAAGTTCAAGTTATTATCTTAAAAATTTTGGCAGCGTTTCCTTTGTAAAAACTAGCCTCGAAATCGGGTACAAAGCAATATATGAGTAAAAGGATATACAATGAGAATAAAGCATCCCAAACAGGAGCAATCACGCCCAACGGCGGAAACAATCACCGCAATGATAATATACGACGCCGTAGCGAAGAAATGAGCAGTATAAGTGAAAATAAATATCATGAAAGATAAAGCTGTATAAATAAAGTCGGCTCCCAACGAGATCGACACCAGAGTACAAATAATATACATCGTCCTCACAACTGGTCTCTAAGTCAATACATGAAAAGTAGATGGAGAGTACTAGATATAACAGTGTATACAACTGGAAAATAAACAGATACCGCACAAAAACCCACCTATCAGCAAAGATCTCGCACGCCAACTGTAATGGTATCTGTATCAAAAGATGCAAGAAAATAGCCTGCCGCGACTACTCCGAGGGGCAACTTGTAAACACTGTGGTACAACGGGGGTGAGTTGCCAACTCGTGAATAGTAGATACCATATAAAGGTAATCGCGAGTATGCACGTGCTGCGATACTCTAACCTATGCCAACAGATAACATCAATATGATGAACTAGATGAGCAATAATCATGCAACAAGTGCTATCTAATAACATCTCTATATGATGAGCAGGGTATGCAATAGTCGTGCATAGCATGTGCAATCTAACAACATCTATATAGGATATGCAGGGTATGCAATGATCGTGCATAGCAAGTATACTCTATTAGGTACTATAGATACAGGATGTGATGTATAACAATGAATGCTGAGCATGGGAATAAATAACATCTACACGGAATGTCAACGTAGAAAATAATCGGTGTTCATCAATACACCCAAATCCCAGTAAAACTTAGGCGCCGTCATCCTCATCGGCCCTCAAATCCTGTAAATCTCATAGAATCGTGAGTGCCCAACATCGGCACTCGAAATATCATAAAATAGTTGTGTCTAGCATCGACATGCAAATTCTCAAGTATCGGGCTCCGTCCGTCCGGATCGGCCCACGGGCTCCGTCTGCGGAATCGGCCCTCGGCCCCGGCAGTACGTGTCGTCCCGTATCCATCTATCGACTCTGGTCGGTATCCTCCGGATAACCGCCAGGTCCAACCAATCACCAGTAGTTAGTAGTCCCTCCGCCGGGCTCACCGTCTAACAATACGAGTTTTCTTGCCCCGGGGTACCATACCGGGTCCACCATGTACCAGCAATAGATGCCTTCCGCTCCTCGAATCGGGTATACTCACACAAGCTCTCTGGAACCGAGAAAACTCATGGTGGACGCACTGAAATATCATATCAAGAGAAACCGTGTTTTTAAAACAGTGCGTATTCTAAAATAATACCACGGTTCTCAAATCCAGAAATCCCATAAATCCAAACTCAATGCGTAAATCCATGCAATGTGTCGTATGACACTAAGAGTTAAAAGGGAAAACTGCTCTTATAAAAGAATCCAGTTTTGAAAATATCTCATGCGGTCCCTATTATTCATGAAATCAAATCGATACCATCCATGTATGTAGCATATGTAGGTATGGATGTGCAAAAGGATATATACGCAAATATGAGTGTAGCACTACTATGAATATACAGTGTGTATGTGCGCAAGTATGAAGATATCAATATATGTGTGCACTGGTATGAATATACAGTGTGTATGTGCGCAGGTATGAAGATATCAATATATGTGTGCACTGGTATGAATATACAGTGTGCATGTGCGCAGGTATGAAGATATCAATATATGTGTGCACTGGTATGAATATACAGTGTGCATGTGCGCAGGTATGAAGATATCAATATATGTGTGCACTGGTATGAATATACAGTGTGCATGTGCGCAGGTATGAAGATATCAATATATGTGTGCACTGGTATGAATATACAGTGTACATGTGCGCAGGTATGAGGATATCAATATATGTGTGCACTGGTATGAATATACAGGGTGCATGTGCGCAGGTATGAGGATATCAATATATGTGTGCACTGGTATGAATATACAGTGTGCATGTGCGCAGGTATGAAGATATCAATATATGTGTGTATGCGAAAAGTCATGAAAATCATCAATGATGCGGAAATCAATACGATATGTAATTCGTAGTAATCCTATAGTGCAAGTGTCATGGCAATCACTAACGGTGTAAGTGTAACATACAAATAGTGCTCGTGCAGCTTTAACCGTTAGTGACAGTGCTGTGTTATATACTACCAATTCTATATACAACAAGAAGGTATGCTACAATAGTCCATATGAACATCTACGACTAAATATCCTATCACGCCCTGACGCTTAACGCCATACGGGCGATTTCCCCATAGATGTTAAATCTACTCACCTGGTCGCTGCTAAGCGTAGCCAACCACTTGCTTCCCTTTCCTTGCGGTGTCCGACGTACCCGCCTGCGAACCTCGAATTTACATAACGAATTCATATATAAGCAAAATATCTCGCAAAACGTGATATCGAAATCAAACGAGAAAGTCGCGTCGCGAACTAAACGCGCATGTGTCCGATACGCTGAAACGTGTGAATACGCGTCTAAAACTACCCCGACACGTCACGATACGCTGGAACACAGAACCCACTCACGTATCACACGTGTCGCGCAAACAAAACTTAAAGGAAAAACGATATATGGTTCCAGATTTTGGCACAGGTGAAAACTTAGAAAGTTGCACATACCAAAGGCCCTAAAAATACAGCAGACTCCTTTAGCCAAAACCCCAAAACCCAGAACCCCTATCTGGCCGCAAATTGCAACCAGAACGAATAAAACGGCGGCCAAAGTGTGGAATCATGGGATCATGCTTGGTGTGTGAGGTCAAGGTCTATCAAGTAGGCTACAGTTAACTCATATTTTATCTGAAACCACTGGGTCTAAAGCAGATCACAGAAAACTAAAAATTCACTTAAAAATGTTATATTTTGCACAAAATGGAAACCTAGGGTATTTTGGTGAAATCTGGGTTAAAGCTAGGTTTAAGTGGCCCTAACAACACTTAACTAAGTTAGTCTAACCATCACTAACATCACTTAACCAAAAGTCCACACAAATCACCATATTTAGCACAAAAACGCACATTTAACACTAACCGAAGTTATTTAACACCTAAGTTTAGCAAGCTAGGAATTGGGTTTAAGAAATATACCCCAAAAGACCCTAGAAAGCAGGAGAAGGAGTAGAAGAAGAAGATTTGGTGCTGCTGCTACTTCTGGAGCTGTTGCTGCTGCAGCTGCTACTGCTTCTGTTGCTGCTGCTGCTTCATGCTGTTGCTGTTGTTGCTGCTTGCTGGTGCTGCTGAGACTGCTGGTGCTGCTTCTTCTTCTTCTGCTGCTGCTGCTGGTGTTGTGTTGTGTGTGTGTGTGAGTGAGAGTTGTGAGAAAAATGAGTGGCAAAAGAAAAGGAAATGAGAGCTAAGATTAGTCAACCCCCCCCTCTCTCTCTTCATTTAATGAAGGCAAGGCTTATGCCATGATGCCATTTTCTCTCTCTCTCTCTCTCACCAAGTCAACACCCTACAATTCAAATCATTTCCATTAAAAAAAACAAACACACTTAATTAAAACCCAAAACACTTAACAAAAATCCAAAGTGGCTTAACAAGGTGGTTAGTCCACCATGGTTGCTAATCATGGTCTAACCCCATTTTAACCCTAGTTTACATGCACAAGTGTGTGCAAGCCTAGGAAAAATCTAATAAAATGTTCATTAAATTTGATAAAATATTTGAAAATCAATTTGGTAAACTTTTATTAAAAACCATATATTAAAATATAATTATCCATTAATCACATCCTAAGGTGTTACAATCTTTCCCCCTTAAAGAAATTCATCCCCAAATTTAAAAATATAAAGCTACGCATACCTTCAAAGAGATGAGGGAATTTCTTCCGCATCTCGCCCTCGGCCTCCCAAGTGATCTCTTCACCATTCGGGCTGCGCCAATGCACCTTCGCTGATGGCAAGACCTTCGATCTAAGTTTCTTCACTTGCCGGTCCAATATCACGACTGGCTGCTCGGTGAACGAAAGATCGTGATCGAGCTGAACGGTCTGATGCTGAATCATGTGCGAAGGATCATGTAGGTATCTGCAAAGCATCGACGCGTGGAATACGGGGTGAATGTCTGGGAAGTCGGGTGGAAGAGCCAAACGATATGCCACTGCGCCCACACGCTCGAGGATCTCGAAGGGACCAATGAACCTGGGGCTAAGCTTCCCCTTCCGTCCAAACCTCATCACTCCCTTCATCGGAGAGACCCTCAGAAAAACATGATCGCCAACTGCGAACTCCAATCTGCGGCGGCGTCTGTCAGCATACGATTTCTGCCTGCTCTGAGCTGTCCTCATCATGTCTCGAATCAGTTGTATCTTCTCGGTCGTCTCCTGTACGATCTGTGGCCCAAAAATACTGCTCTCACTGAGCTCTGTCCAACAGACGGGCGATCTACATCTCCTCCCATACAAGGCCTCGAAAGGTTCCATCTGAATAGTATCCTGGAAACTATTGTTATAGGAGAACTCCACCAAGGGTAAATGATGATCCCAGCTACCACCAAAATCGAAAACGCACGCTCGGAGCATGTCCTCGAGAGTCTGAATAGTCCGCTCTGACTGGCCGTCGGTCTGCGGATGAAATGCTGTGTGAAACTCAAGCGGGTGCCCAAAGCCTCTTGAAGCCTCTGCCATAGTCGGCTGGTAAACCGGGTGCTTCGGTCGGACACGATACAAGTCGGGACTCCATGCAGTCGTACAATCTCGTCGATGTAAATCTGGGCATACTGAGCAAATCCGAAAGTCGTCTTCACTGGCAGGAAGTGAGCCGCTTTCATCAACCGATCTACGATCACCCAAATGGAGTCATACCCCCGCCTAGTCCTGGGTAGATCCACAACGAAGTCCATCGAAATCTGTTCCCATTTCCACTCCGGAATGGGTAACGGCTGTAGCTCTCCCGCTGGCCTCTGGTGCTCGGTCTTGACTTGCTGACAAGTCAGGCATCTCGACACGAAGTCTGTGATGTCCCTCTTCATTCCGTACCACCGGTAAACATCCTTCATATCATGGTACATCTTGGTGGAACCCGGATGAATACTATACACCGATCTATGTGCCTCCTTAAGAATCTCACGCCACAGTCCCTCAGCATCTGGTACGTACAGTCTAGTCCCAAATCGCAGTATCCCCTGATCATCGATCACGAACTCGGAAAATCTGCCCTGTCCAATCTGTGCCATGATCTCTGAACAACGGTCATCACTGTACTGTACCTCATGCATACGGTCAAGCAACTGTGGGCGTGCACGAACATGCGCAAGCTGTCCCCCGATCGGCGTGAACTCGAACCGCACTCGGCTGTCGCATAAAATCTGCCAATCTGCCGACGACTGCCTCTGCACTGCGCTCAAACAAGATAGACTACCCCCGGGCCTCCTGCTCAAAGCATCCGCCACTACATTAGCCTTGCCCGGGTGATACAAGATCTCGCAATCATAGTCCTTTACTAGTTCCATCCAACGGCGTTGTCTAAGATTCAGGTCTCGCTGCTGAAATATATATTTTAAGCTTTTGTGATCAGTGAATATCTGGCACGACTCGCTGTATAGGTAATGTCGCCAGATCTTGAGTGCAAAGACTACTGCAGCCATCTCCAAATCGTGAGTGGGGTAGTTCTGTTCATGTTTCTTCAACTGCCGTGAAGCATACACGATCACCCTGTCATGCTGCATCAATACGCACCCTAACCCCACTCCAGAAGCATCATAATAGACCACAAATCCACATAATCCTGAAGGCAATGATAACACCGGCGCCGTACTCAAACGAGTCTGTAGCTGCTGAAAGCTATGCTCGCATTCCTCCGTCCAATCGAAAAGAACTCCCTTCCGGGTCAACCCGGTCAAAGGTGCGGCAATACGGGAGAAGTCCTGCACAAATCGCCTATAGTAGCCGGCCAGTCCTAGAAAGTTGCGGATCTCCGTAACTGATGCGGGTCTGGGCCAACTCTGAACGGCCTCAATCTTCCTTGGGTCCATACATATACCATCTCGTGTAATCACGTGACCCAAGAAGTCTACGCTGTCAAGCCAGAATGTGCACTTGGAGAATTTTGCGAAAAGCTGGTGCTCCCTCAAAGTCTGCAGTGTGATCCGCAGGTGCTGCTCGTGCTTCTCTCTGCTCCGGAAATACACTAAAATATCGTCAATGAATACAATGATGAACAGATCAAGATACGGCCTGAAAATACGGTTCATCAAGTCCATGAATGCAGCTGGGGCATTGGTGAGTCCGAACGACATCACCAAAAACTCATAATGGCCGTAGCGCGTGCGGAAAGCTGTCCTCGAAATATCCTCCTGTCGAACCCGCAGCTGAAGGTATCCTGATCGCAAGTCGATCCTCGAAAAATATCCTACCCCCTGAAGCTAGTCGAACAAGTCGTCGATGCGCGGCAAAGGATATCTGTTCCGCATGGTAACCCTGTTCAGCTGGCGGTTGTCGATACACAAACGCAAACTGCCATCCTTCTTCTTGACAAACAGGACCGGAGCACCCCAAGGAGACACACTGGGTCGAATAAGTCCCTTATCCAGCAAATCTTGCAACTGACCCTTCAACTCACTAAGCTTCGTCGGGGCCATCCGATAAGGCGGTATAGAAATAGGCCCCATGCCAGGAATCAAATCAATACAGAAAATAATATCCCGCTCGGGCGGTAGCCCAGGAAGCTCATCAGGGAAAACATCAAGGAACTCACGAACAATCGAAACCTGGTCCAACGGAACATCCGTAGCTCTAGTATCGCAAACATAGGCTAGAAATCCCTGACATCCCTTCTTCAACAGCTGTCCAGCGCGAAGAGAAGAAATCAAAATGTGAGGGGCGGCACCACGGTCCCCCTACACAACAAAAGCCGACTCGCCGAGAAAACAAAATCTAACTGTCTTCTCACGGCAGTCCACAGACGCATAGCACGTGGCTAACTAATCCATGCCCAAAAGAACGTCGAAGTCCAACATCTCAAGAAGGATCAAGTCGACAGGCAACTCTCTCTCGTTAATACGGACAACACAGGATCGGAACACGTGCCTAGCAACAAACGACTCTCCCACAGGAGTGGTCACAACAAGCGGCTGATCAAGCAAACCGGACTCTCTACTCAAACTCGGCATGAAGTCTGTGGAAATGTATGAGTGCGTGGATCCGGGATCAAACAACACGTGTACGTCAACAGAACATACTGATAGGGTACCTGAGACCACCGCATTGGACGCCTGCACGTCCTGATGTGTCAACGCGAAAACCTGTGCCTGTCCTCTGCCTGCAACTGGCGGTCCCCTACTAGCAACTGGCTGTACTCTGCCGGCAGCTGGCTGTCCTCTGTCTCGGCCACCTCGTCTTCTATGAGTAAACCCTCCGCGACCACGGCCTCTCTGTGCATAAGTCTGACGCGGAGCAACAGTAGGTACAATAGGCAACGCCCTCTGGGGTGGAGAAGGTAGAAGTGTGACATGTGGTACTGCTGCCCCCCTCCGGCATATCTCGGTACAATCTCTGACGCGGTGACGGGGACTACCACATCCAAAGCATCCACGCGACGTCTGCTGACCCTCCTGGGGATAAGAGCTAAACATCTGTCCTCGCCTCGAGTCTCTGCCACCTGTACGACGTCTATCACGGCGTCTGAATGGAAGTCCCTGTGCTGCTGTATCAGTACGAACCCTCTTCGGCCCTGGAACTACCGAAGTCTCTGCAAGGCGCTCCTTGACTAATAGGGCTGCATCTACAGCTGCTGCATAAGTCTCGCAATGCTGTGCGCTGATCGCGAGGAACAGTGGGGTAAGTAAGCCTCGAACAAATCTCTTGACTCGCATCTCCTCAGTCGCCACTAGGTATGGGGCATAAACGGATAACTTGGTAAACATTACATCGTACTCTGCCACTGTCATCTCTGGCGTTTGGCATAAAGACTCGAATCTGCGTGCTCGGACATCCCTGACACTCTGGGGAAGGAAACGGTCTAGAAACATTGTCACAAACTCGGTCCAGGTCATAGGAGGAAGACCTGCTGTTCTGCCCTTCTCGATCGATTCACACCATTTCTGCGCAAGACATTTCAGGCGAAAGCTCGCGAACTCTACCCATCTCGCATCTGAGCATCTAAGTGAACGACATATCCGGGCCATCCTATCAATGAAAGACTGTGGATTCTCGGCTGCATCGGTGCCTGTGAAGACCGGAGGCTTCAGCCTTATGAACTCTGATAGCGATACCGTAATAACCTCCGTGGCTGCAGGTGCAACTGCCTGAACTGTAGGTACCATCCCAGTCCCCGTGACGGGTAGAACTACCTCTGGTCGCTGCGCTCGAAGCGTCTCGACTAACGACCCTATCATCTGGCGCATCTCCTGCATACCGGCCCCTAGCATGGCGATCTGCTCTGTCGTAGGAGGAACATTCTGCTCTGGTACAACATGTGTACTACCCGGATCAGTCCTCATCTCGGACGAGTCCACTCGAATCTCGGCACTCGCGGCCGCTCTCTGCGCCCTCGTAGTTTTTGGCGGCATAGTGACTGAAAAGAAAGTAGGATTCGATAAGGATACGGAGATCGAATCACAAGAATGTATACAATCATGAAGAAATTTCAATCAATAAGTCCTAAGGTCGCTTAGGCGGAGTACCGTGTCGTGAGTATGTTGCGGAATATACGCACGCTACGCCACTCTGCTTCAGCTACCTACTCCATCATACCAGAGTCATCCTACACTCCGAAGGTAAAACCTACGCTCTGACACCGACTTTGTCACGACCCAAAATTCGGCCCGTGACCGGCACTTAACCACGTAACGTCTACAGGCGTAACGCGACTAAGTAAGCCGAAACCCAGAAATCAAAACCATTAAAAGCATTGAGTGTTAAAAATATTTAATAGAAATATTTGTTAAAACGTTTAGGAAACCTTAAGTAATTTAGTAAAATTCTTTAAAGTTCAAGTTATTATCTTAAATTTTGGCAGCGTTTCCTTTATAAAAACTAGCCCCGAAATCGGGTACAAGGCAATATATGAGTAAAAGGATATACAATGAGAATAAAGCATCCCAAACAGGAGCAATCACGCCCAACGGCGGAAACAATCACTACAATGATAATATACGACGCCGTAGCGAAGAAATGAGCAGTATAAGTAAAAATAAATATCATGAAAGATAAAGCTGCATAAATAAAGTCGGCTCCCAACAAGCTCGACACAAGAGTACAAATAATATATATATCGTCCTCACAACTGGTCTCTAAGTCAATACATGAAAAGTAGATGGAGAGTACTAGATACAACAGTGTATACAACTGAAAAATAAACAGATACCGCATAAAAACCCATCTATCAGCAAAGGGCTCGTACGCCAACTGCAATGGTATCTGTATCAAAAGATGCAAGAAAACAGCCCGCCGCGACTACTCCGAGGGGCAACCTGCAAACACTGTGGCACAACGGGGGTGAGTTGCCAACTCGTGAATAGTAGATAACATATAAAGGTAATCGCGAGTATGCACGTGCTGCGATACTCTAACCTATGCCAACAGATAACATCTATATGATGAACTAGATGAGCAATAATCATGCAACAAGTGTGATCTAATAACATCTCTATATGATGAGCAGGGTATGCAATAGTCGTGCATGGCATGTGCAATCTAACAACATCTATATAGGATGAGCAGGGTATGCAATGATCGTGCATAGCAAGTGTACTCTATCAGGTACTATAGATACAGGATGAGATGTATAACACTGAATGCTGAGCATGGGAATAAATAACATCTACACGTAATGTCAACGTGGAAAATAATTAGTGTCCATCAATACACCCAAATCACAGTAAAACTCAGGCGCCGTCATCCTCATCGGCCCTCAAATCCTGTAAATCTTATAGAATCGTGAGTGCCCAACATCGGCACTCGAAATATTATAAAATAGTCGTGTCTAGCATCGATACGCAAATCCTCAAGTATCGGGCTCCGTCCGTCCGGATCGGCCCACGGGCTTTGTCTACGGAATCGGCCCTCGACCCCGGCAGTACGTGTCATCCCGTATCCATCTATCAACTCTGGTCGGTATCCTCTGGATAACCGCCAGGTCTAACCAATCACCGGTAGATAGTAGTCACTCTGCCGGGCTCACCGTCTAACAATACGAGTCTTCTTACCCCGGGATACCATACCGGGTCCACCATGTCCCCTCAATCGGTGCCTACCGCTCCTCGAATCAGGTATACTCACACAAGCTCTTTGGAACCGAGAAAACGCATGGTGGACGCACTGAAATATCATATGAAGAGAAACCGGGTTTTTAAAACAGTGCGTATTTTCTTAAAATAATACCACGGTTCTCAAATCCAGAAATCTCATAAATCCAAACTCAATGCGTAAATCCATGCAATGTGTCGTATGACACTGAGAGTTAAAAGGGAAAACTGCTCTTTTAAAAGAATCCAGTTTTGAAAATATCTCATGCGGTCCCTATTATTCATGAAATCAAATCGATATCATCCATGTATGTAGCATA
The DNA here is from genome assembly GCA_030015575.1 of Agapanthus africanus. Taxonomy (NCBI): domain Eukaryota; kingdom Viridiplantae; phylum Streptophyta; class Magnoliopsida; order Asparagales; family Amaryllidaceae; genus Agapanthus; species Agapanthus africanus. Next base: position 469,075,974 of record JASDDO010000016.1, on the reverse strand, counting down.
TGTAGGTATGGATGTGCAAAAGGATATATACGCGAATATGAGTGTAGCACTACTATGAATATACAGTGTGCATGTGCGCAAGTATGAAGATATCAATATATGTGTGCACTGGTATGAATATACAGTGTGCATGTGCGCAGGTATGAAGATATCAATATATGTGTGCACTGGTATGAATATACAGTGTTCATTTGCGCAGGTACGAAGATATCAATATATGTATGCACTGGTATGAATATACAGTGTGCATGTGTGCAGGTATGAGGATATCAATATATGTGTGCACTGGTATGAATATACAGTGTGCATGTACGCAGGTATGAGGATATCAATATATGTGTGCACTGGTATGAATATACAGTGTGCATGTGTGCAGGTATGAGGATATCAATATATGTGTGCACTGGTATGAATATACAGTGTGCATGTGCGCAGGTATGAAGATATCAATATATGTGTGTATGCGAAAAGTCATGAAAATTATCAATGATGCGGCAATCAAGACGATATGTAATTCGTAGCAATCCTATAGTGCAAGTGTCATGGCAATCACTAACGGTGTGAGTGTACCAATTCTATATGCAATAAGAAGGTATGCTACAATAGTCCATATGAAGATATACGACTAAATATCCTATCACGCCCTGACGCTTAACGCCATATGGGCGATTTCCCCATAGATGTTAAATCTACTCACCTGGTCGCTGCTAAGCGTAGCCGACCACTTGCTTCCCTTTCCTTGCGGCGTCCGACGTACCCGCCTTCGAACTTGGAATTTACATAAGAAATCCATATATAAGCAAAATATCTCGCAAAACGTGATATAGAAATCAAACGAGAAACTCGCGTCGCGAACTAAACGCGCGTGTGTCCGATACGCTGAAACGTGTGCATACGCGTCTAAAACTACCCCGACACGTCGTGATACGCTGGAACACAGAACCCACTCACGTATCACACGTGTCGCGCAAACAAAACTTAAAGGAAAAACGATATATGGTTCCAGATTTTGGCACAGGTGAAAACTTAGAAAGTTGCACATACCAAAGGCCCTAAAAATACAGCAGACTCCTTTAGCCAAAACCCCAGAACCCAGAACCCCTATCTGGCCGCAAATTGCGGCCAGAACGAATAAAACGGCGGCCAAAGTGTGGAATCATGGGATTATGCTTGGTGTGTGAGGTCAAGGTCTATCAAGTAGGCTATAGTTAACTCAGATTTTATCTGAAACCACCAGGTCTAAAGCAGATCACAGAAAACTGAAAATTCACTTAAAAACGTTATATTTTGCACAAAATGGAAACCTAGGGTATTTTGGTGAAATCTGGGTTAAAGCTAGGTTTAAGTGGCCCTAACAACACTTAACTAAGTTAGTCTAACCATCACTAACATCACTTAACCAAAAGTCCACACAAATCACCATATTTAGCACCAAAACGCACATTTAACACTAACCGAAGTTATTTAACACTTAATTTTAGCAAGCTAGGAATTGGGTTTAAGAAATATACCCCAAAAGACCCTAGGAAGCAGGAGAAGGAGTAGAAGAAGAAGATTTGGTGCTGCTGTTGCTTCTGGAGCTGTTGCTGCTGCAGCTGCTACTGCTTCTGCTGCTGCTGCTGCTGCTGCTGCTGCTGCTTGCTGCTGCTGCTGAGACTGCTGGTGCTGCTGCTGCTGAGACTGGTACTGCTGCTGGTGTTGTGTTGTGTGTGTGTGTGAGTGAGAGTTGTGAGAAAAATGAGTGGCAAAAGCAAAGGAAATGAGAGCTAAGGTTAGTCAACCCCCCCTCTCTCTCTTCATTTAATGAAGGCATGGCTCATGCCATGATGCCATTCTCTCTCTTTCTCTCTCAGCAAGTCAACACCCTACAATTCAAATCATTTCCATTAAAAAAAACACTTAATTAAAACCCAAAACACTTAACAAAAATCCAAAGTGGCTTAACAAGATGGTTAGTCCACCATAGTTGCTAATCATGGTCTAACCCCATTTTAACCCTAGTTTACATGCACAAGTGTGTGCAAGCCTAGGAAAAATCTAATAAAATATTCATTAAATTTGATAAAATATTTGAAAATCAATTTGGTAAACTTTTTATTAAAAACCATTTATTAAAATATAATTATCCATTAATCACATCCTAAGGTGTTACAAAATAATACACCTTTTATGTCTTTTCACTAATTTCTTTATTTTTTTGTTTATTTTTCTTTTCTAAGTTAATCGTAGAAAAGTCTAGAACCATGGAAAATTTTGGAAATGAATTTTGCATGATACACACTACATTCCAATATGTAATGGTTCATTTTTGCTAAATTAACCCATTCAAATTTGTAATTTAAACTAATTTAATGTATATTTAAAAGCTTATGTAAAATTTTAAAATAATTAATTAAGGAAAAATATTTAAGTAAAATAATAATTTATAAGTCACTAAATAAACACCATTTACTAGTAATTACATAATTAAAATAGGTCTTTTTAAATTTATGAAGAAAATAATTTATAGTTAAGTTTTACGGAAAATACGGTTTATTTTACCAAAAATCAGAAAATTCACCTAAAGAATTTTATTTATTTAATTATTTATATATTTATTTTTAAAACGCTACAATCTTCACCCCGTAAAGAAATTCGGTCCCCGAATTTAAATTAAACTCCCCCCAAATACTAAAACATTTAGCAAAACACTCAAATTATCGGGGTTCCGAAATCATCAATACATAACTAAAAATCAACTCCGTCAAGTATAACACAATCATCGGAGTTATGGTGAAAATACCATGTCAAAGTCCAATACGAAAACCAACATGAAATTCATCAAAACTATAACTTGTATATAGAGCGCATCGTAGTAAAATCCTAAACATCTTAATAAAGAAGCATGCAACCCCCCCCTTTTTTAAAAATCGCCGTGTGATGCGCGTGTTACGGCATATGTAGCGGACGTTTATTTAAAAAAATAGCTATACATATATATCTTTTATTTAACATACGCGTCCCGCCTGGTTACTAAATCAAATAGTAATTATTATAAAAACATACTGCTCAAAATTAAATCAATCCCAATCACATCATAAAAATATCATGTGCGTCCGGTGCGCACAGAAATCGAAACCAAATACAGATGCCACGAATACGCACAGAAACAAAACTGAGTGCAATGGGTGTGCACCAAAAACATCGGTCAAGTGCAACGGGCATGCACGACAATAATATCAGGTGCATCTAATCCGCACAAAACCTCGATTTAGTGCATCTGATATGCACAAAATCGTATCAAGTGCGCCAAGTGTGCGCAAGAATCTCAGTCAAGTGTACATGGTGCATAAAAAACATATACCGAATATCAAAAATCGAAATCACAGTACGAAAAATGCATGAAAACTATGTCGAAGCATACGTCAAAATCATTTGCAACCCATATGCACGAAATTAAATCAATATCTCAAAATTTATAAAACCAAATCGAGTGCACTGGGTATGTACAAAACAATATCAATATAACTGATATATGAAACACGAATAGAGTGTAATGAATGTACACATAGGAAATACCGATCGTAGAACAAAATTCTCAAAATACCAAAATCCAAACAACGGAAATATGAAATTCAAATCACCAAATCACAATCGTAAACACTATCGTCAATGTGCGCCTTTTCTAATGTCAACTGATTCGGACTCGTCTCCTCATCGCTGTGCTGACTGCGCTACAAACGACTATGCTAATATCGAGAGTCTCCTACGTAATCTATCCCTTCACCTGATGTCCGGACTACGTTAAACTTTTCGATCGATTCATCAAAATCCCAAAATTCCCCGAGAGCTCAACACTCAAGTACAGTTTAAAAATATCCAGTACATGCCCCAGCATCTGCGGACCAGCCGTAGAAGGGCAAACCCAAGCCTCACTAATGACACTATGGAACTGCCGTAAACCCTAAGGTTCAAAGGCGTTCTCGTGGTCATTATATCAAGTTAGGGTTTCATTCTTTTAGAGGGTCCATAGAAATACCTGCATGTTCTTCCGAATACCTTAAACTTGGGAAAATGGGTTTCTGACTTTCGTTCGAACCTTTTAACTTCGTCTGGACGATATGTGAATACCCTTCTTCCGCACGCTCATCAATGCTTCAATCCTCAAGAATAAACAATACCCTAATGGTTATCGCATTCGAGCCGTAGCTCTCTCTGCCCGTATGACCATGGTAACAGAAACCACCACCCGATATCGACGAAGATAGATCAAAGGAACGAATAGAATACGGTGCAAAGAAATATGCATCCTAAGGCTCCTTAAGCAGAGTAACGTATCGTAAGTATGCCGCGGATCACACCCACGGTACGTCACTCTACCTAAGTCACCTACTCCATCAACCAAGGGTCATCCTAGACTTATACAAAGGTTAAATCTAGCGTTCTGATACCAACTTTGTCACGACCCGAAGGTACGGAACGTGATCGGTACTTAAATTACGAAGCGTCTAGAGGCGCAACGTAATCTAAGTAAGCCGAAGCCCAGAAATCTAAACCATATAAAATAAGAAGTAAAGGAAAACATGTAGGAAAACAAGTTTAAAAGCGACATCAAATTTTCTCAAAAATTTCAGCAGAGTCTCCTTTTTAAAAACTGGCCCCAAATGGGTACAAATACAAATATGTATATACAAGCGATAATAAGAAGGCATCCCCAAGCGGGAGCTAGCTCTACGCCCACAGGAGGAAACAACCACACAATGCACAAAAATATACAACGCCAAAGGGCGAGGCTCAAAACTCAAAGAAAACCAAATCCACCAGAAACCATAATAATACAAGCACGACTCTAAGGTCGAAATGAAAACAACTGGCCTTCAAAGCAAACAAGAATACAAGTCTGGTTGATGGAGCTTACTAGATACAAATGAAATAATAAAGATACAACGGCGGTCCTGATACAATGAACCAACCTACCAAGCAAATCACCTTGAATGATATGATGTGCCAGCAAGCTGCCAAGGAAAACCTGTACATCGAAACCTGTAAGAAAAATTTGGCACAACGGGGGTGAGTTGCCAACTCGTGAGTAGAAGACATCTGCGAGAAGAAATCGAATGCACGACGCTGTCCTAGGTCATAATAATATACTTAATATATCACTAGTCATCTAGTAGCGGCAGATAATAATCTATACTTAAGTGCAATGCTCAGTGCTCGTGTCTGTGCCTCAAGTAGTAACATGTCATGTGTATGAGTATGCATATACCATGAATGTAAAACAATCAACCCTGAAATCTGGATATATCTGTATAAGAAATCTTTAACTTTTATAATAGTAAAATTTGTATAGAAATTTGAAACATCACCGATGCAATCCATGGAAATCCGTGTCAAGCATCGACACAAAACATGTAAATCTCAAGCCTCAATACCTCATAGTCTCAATATCTCGGGCTCCGTCAGTCCGGATCAGCCCATATCATCAAATCTCACGACAACGATTGGTATCCTCCGGATATCCGCCGCGCCAGACATCACCGGTAGGTAGTCTTCCCCTGCCAGGCCATCGTCTACAACTCGATCTTCTTGCCCCGGGGTACCATACCGGGCCCACCATGTACCCGAGACAGTTCATCCACTCCTCGAATCGGGTCTCGAAATCCAACAGAAAACATGAAATCTCATGGTGGACGACACATACATCACGAGAAAACCGCAACTTATATTTTTAAAAAAGAGGGGGAGAGAGAGAGAAGTTTTTATATATATTCTTGCGGTTTTCCCCAAAATCCAGAAATCTCATAGAAATCCAAAATCCCAAAATCATGAGTAAGTAAATAATAAGTATCGGCATAAGCCCTACAATACTGTATGATAACATGAAAATGTGAATGCATGAAATGTCTAAGTAATAAATGCAATGTCTAGACTAACACCTGAGAGTAATCACAATATTATGTTGATCTAGCCTTTAGCTGATTCTATCAATAAAAGATAATATGTTCTAAAGTGTACGCGACATAGCAATTACCGATGATGATGTGTGTGAGCCGGCAAATGGGTGTACGTGGAATATGCGCATCATCGGTAATGGTGCTGGTGTCCTAACAGGCAGAGTTTCATACTGACTAAAGAAACATATGTATGAACATGCAACTTGATGATTACAATCTGAATGTAAAGATGAATGTGTATTAACCACTCATTTGGAATATACATATCTAACTACATCTATATGACTCGAGCCTACTAGTATCTATCTAACCCCTTAAGGAACTAAACTAAAAAAACCAGTCGATAGGAAATAAGAATCCACCTAAGGTCTGAGTCCATATCTCTAATAGTCGGCGATCCAGCCTCAATAGCGTCACGTACGTAGTACGACTTCCTCGAATCAAGAGTGCGGATCAATCATCATATCTATGCCTCGTACGGTAAAATCCGTCGTACGGCATCCCAAAATCGGGATACGGGTCAAGTATCACCTATGTACATCATTATTCGTATAATATCATCATCAAACAATATCATGATCAAGGGTACTGTGCTATAATCGCATACATCCCTGTTCCCCTCCGAACGGCGGCCAAGACGTGAAGACGTCTTGCCTGAGATTCGGGTCAGATGCTATTTGGTTTTATCCGTCCACCTCTCCGAAGATGCCAAGTTTATTTATGGCACCGTGTATCGGAGGTTTGGACGGATGCGGCCGATGTAGCAGACTTCGTCAGATTCCCCCTCGCTTGAGGGGTTTTTGATTGTGGGGATGCTCTTCCCTGCAGGCGCAAGCCCCTGCAGTTAATTACGCTACCACATCGCGGTAACAACTTTCTCCTTCTCCAGAATTTCACTTCGTGTCGTGTGTGTTTGTTTTGTTTGTGGTTGCCCGTGGATTGTATACGGAGACTAAGTTATACCGTCGCCCGTAGGATGTAGATTAGTCCAAATCCGTATTTACATAGATTTGGGTTTGGTGTTTTAGTTTAAGGATACGTTAGCCATATTTGAGGCCAAGATCGACTTAAACGTTTGTTAAGGATGCGTTAGTCCGATTTGAGACTAAGATCGACTTAACGGAAAGAGCATTTAGGGGCTCTATTATTCCAGTTTAGGGACGTAGTGGTCCGTTTAATGTATATGGCCGTCGGGACCCGTCACCTCTCTGACGACGTTGAAGGATTAAAACGACAGGTATCAGAGGAGTTCGGAGATGTACCCTTGAACCAAAGTTGATTGGTGGGTCAATAGTCCGATTTGGGACTAAAGTCTGTTCGAAGGTTTAATGATACGTTATCCATGTTTGAGGCTAAGATCAACTTAAACGGGATCGTTTAGATCCGACAAAAGAGCATTTAGGGGCTCTATTGTTCCAGTTTAGGGACATAGTGGTCCATTGCCAGTTTAGGGACATGGTGGTCCATGTTCCAGTTTAGGGACGTGGTGGTCCATTGCCAGTTTAGGGACATGGTGGTCCATGTTCCAGTTTAGGGACGTGGTGGTCCATTCCTATTTGGGGACGAGCATTAGTTTAAGGACATTTCGGTCCAACATTCCCATTTTGGGACGAATGTTAGTTTAGGGACGTTTCGGTCCATGTGTGGTTGTCGGGACCCGTCACCTCTCTGACGTCGTTGAAGGATTACAACGATAGGAGTTCAGAGATGAACCCTTGAACCGGATGTAAATTGATTTAGGAGAGCAGTCTTGCTCAGTCAATTTAGTTTGAGGACTTACGGCCATGATTGGGCTAAGTCCAGTTGAGAATATTCAACGTTTTTCTTGATTTTTGGCCTATTAGGCCTGTGCTAGGGGTTTGCCCATTTTAAATAATGCACTGTATTTCTTATTTTGTTTGGGCTCTGCAGAGCATCAATTTTGTTTGGGCTCTCCCCCTTTTATTGCATGCAATTTATCTTGGCCTACTAGGCCTTTTTGATTTGGGCCTAGCCCTTCAGTAAACAATGCAGTGCATTTGTCAGGCGCTTTGCGCCAATCACTGAGCGCAAGCGCTTGTGGTGATGACACGTGTCATGCAAGCGCAGTGCGCTGCGCCAGTGCCCTGCGATGCTGACACGTGGCACGCTATGGTGAGTTGCGCCAATTTCAGAGAGCAAGACTCTATCTTTAAAGCGCATAGCGTAAGTGGTTCAGGTGCTGACATGTGGCGCTCTCTGGTGGCTTGCGCCAACCCAAGAGCGCAACAGTATAAATTTTACAAGTGCAGGGCACTGTTTAATTTCTTTATCCAATTTAGATCAAAGAAAACAAGTTTTTCTTGTTTTCAGAGAACCAGTGGTTCTTACCTGGCCCCGAATGTGAGCGCAACGGTGGCAGAATTCCAAGCGTCGCGGCAACTTTTGGAAGCCGAAAGGGCACTTGATGCCTATAAATAGGGCCTTTGGCCCCCCTAAGATGACTTTCATCCCTTCATAAGCATTTGCCCAGAGCCCCGCTCTCTCTGTTCAAGCACTCTTAAGAGTTAAAACTCTATAACATTTTAGGTAAAAATTAATTTGGATTAAATTAAATTAATTTTAAGAGCCTTGCTCTCAATAGATCCCCTGATCTAAAGGAGACCCATTTAGGGTTTCGCTTGGCACAGCTTTGCTCTCTAAAAGATTTTCCTTGTATTCTCCACAGAAGAGCTCTTAAGAATTATTCGTGGATCTTGGGGATTAAAGATGGCATTTTTATATTATTATTATTATTATTATTATTATCTTCTCAGAGCAAAACTTTCAATGTTCTTAGGGGATTTTCTTCAGATTCTCCTTATTACCGAATTTGATAGGTGTCACTCCTGTTTGCAGAGCATTGCTCTCGAGGAGTTTAACTCCCTGTGCCCGTCTTTTAATAAGAATTCGCTTAGTCTGTCTGCTAATTCTGTTAATTTTCTTTCTCGAGGAGCAATAGACGCCCACATGTACGACCTCGATGAAATCATCTCTTACGGAGACATCCGCCGACTCGGTCGTTCTCAGAACCGGGAATTTACCAACGCCGAGTGTGCCGAGATCATGAGTCTCTTCGACGCGTACAATGGTCAACTGCTTCCCCGACGTTCTTCTCTCCTGAAGCTTATCGTGGGAGCCATTTGGGAAGCACTTCCCCTATTCTGTTCCGGCGTGCCGCTTGGGGCGTTGGATGCTGCTGAGGACAAGGTGCACTCGGTGTATCTGATGCACCTAATCTCGAAGAAACGGAGAGACAATCTTGTCGATCTCCTACACCAGGCTTTCCAACAGTCCGCCATACTCGCTGCTTATTGGAGGGAGGAAGACATCAGGGGGGACCCCAACGCTTGTGCTCATGAAAGAAAGCACACTAGGATGGTCCGCGAGGCTTGGAAAGTCTTAGATAGGGTTACCTTCGAGTTTCTCAACCCATGTCCTGGGTCTGAGGTTATACCATTGTAGACATTTTAATAATTTTGTTATGTATTTCTTCATGATTGTAAGAACCCTTTTGGAACATGAATGAACATTTTTATTTCAGCTTGTCTTATTCCCCATTCTGAGTCTTTTGCACATGCATGAATGAGTGTGTCTCGAATGCTTGATCTAACGCCAATCAAATGTTCTTTCTGTCGCTTTCTTCCTTCTCTTATTATCAGCATGTTGTCTTGATAAACATAATTGGCAGATAACTTAGTTTTTTCTAAGAGATAGCGATGGCTTAGGCCGCAGGTTCAGATCTGTCGCCTAAGACTTTTCAACTCTATGAGCCGTGAGGGTCTCATAGAGACTTTTCTCCCTACGGATCGAGAGGATCTCATAGGTGTATTTTCTCCTTAGGAATCGTGAGGATTCCTAAGTGTGTTTTCTCTTATAAGTCGTAAGGATCTTATAAGAGAATTTTCTCCCTTACAAGTCGAGAGGACTCGTAAGTGGTTGGTGAGTTGACTTGTTTCCGAGTCGAAGTATCGCTCCGACGGGGAGGTCGTTGGCTGACCTGTTTCCGGGTCGGAGCGTTGTTCCGACGAGAAGGTCATTGGCTGATTTGTTTCCGCGACGGAGGTCATTGGCTGACTTGTTTCCGAGACGGAGGTCATTTGCTGACTTGTTTCCGCGACGGAGGTCATTTGCTGACTTGTTTCCGAGACGGAGGTCGTTGGCTGACTTGTTTCCTAGACGGAGGTCGTTGGCTGACTTGTTTCCGCGACGGAGGTCATTTGCTGACTTGTTTCCGAAACGAAGGTCATTTGCTGACTTGTTTCCGAGACGGAGGTCATTGGCTGACTTGTTTCCGAGACGGAGGTCATTTGCTGACTTGTTTCCGAGACGGAGGTCGTTGGTTGACTTGTTTTCGCGACGGAGGTCATTTGCTGACTTGTTTCCGAGACGAAGGTCATTTGCTGACTTGTTTCCGAGACGGAGGTCATTGGCTGACTTGTTTCCGAGACGGAGATGGAGGTCATTGGCTGACTTGTTTTCGCGACGGAGGTCATTTGCTGACTTGTTTCCGAGACGAAGGTCATTTGCTGACTTGTTTCCGAGACGGAGGTCGTTGGCTGACTTGTTTCCGAGACAGAGGTCATTGGCTGACTTGTTTCCGAGATGGAGGTCGTTGGCTGACTTGTTTCCGAGACGGAGGTCGTTGGCTGACTTGTTTCCGAGACGGAGGTCGTTGGTTGACTTGTTTTCGAGACGAAGGTCATTGGCTGACTCTAGGTTTTCTGTGAACCGTAGAGTCTTGGAACTGAGGACTTTGCTGTAGCTCCGATTGGTGATGTCACGTCCGTGTCCTGCTGGAATGAGGAGGAACGTCGCTGTTGGTCTCCAGGCTGTAGATGTGGTCGTCGAGATCTGACTTCCCTTTGACGCAGCCTGGTGGGGAAATGTAGTCCCCTTTCCCCTTTTTTTTGTTTATGCCCATGGATTGTATACAGGGGTCACTATGGACTTACCTGCAGGGCAAAAGTTTCATTCTTTCATTTTTTTTATTTCTTTCTGCGATGCTCTATCATTTCAGCTTTTTACATCGCGAAAGTCGCGATTGCCCAGTCATTTAGGCTATTTTTCGCAGTGCCCAATCATTTCGGCTGTTTATTTTTATTTTTACTCGCTGCTTTTTATTGCGAGTTGCCCAATCATTTCGGCTATTTTGTGCGCATATGTTTTTACTTGCTGCTCTTTTTTTTTATTGCAAATTGCCCCATCATTTCGGCTATTTCGTATGCATGCGCGGCCTACTGGCTTTTCGCCGTGAACCTGAAATTAGACACCGATTTTGGTATCAGCACCGCTACAACTGGGATGTTGCCAGGAGCGAATCATCATTTGCTTCTGTCGATGTTGAACAAAGGTGGCTTAGCGAATAGGGTTAAGGTCCTGTCGACTAAGGCTTTTGACTTCATGAGCCATAAGGGTCCCACAAAGGTATTTCTCCCTACAAGTCGTGAGGATCTTATAGGTGTATTTTCTCCTTAGGAATCGTGAGGATTCCTAAGTGTATGTTCCTCTGTAAGTCGTAAGGATCCTACAAGAGGGTTTTCTCCTTGTAAATCGAGAGGACCTACAAGGGTTGTTCATCATACGTACATATCCCCAGTCACGGATGGGACTTGGTTAGGGAAATGTTTATTCGCGCCCGTGGATTGTATACAAGGGTCAGCATTGAGCCGCTTGTAGGGCAATATCGAAGGTTGTGGGAGTTGCTTAAGCACAGGTTTAGGTCTCTGTAAGTTAAGACTTCCAAATTTTATGAGCCGTGAAGGTCCCATAAGAGAGTTCTCCTTACGAGTCGTGAGGACCTCGTAAGTTTATTTTCTCCTTAGGAATCGTGGGGATCCCTAAGTGTGTTGCTCCCTTATGAGTCGTAAGGGTCTCACGCGGGTGGTTTCTCCTTACAAGGTCGAGAGGACCCTGTAAGTGTCCTTTAACGAGGTTGTGCCCTTTCAGGTTTTCACAAACACTCGCCGGTAGTCCTGCTGTTTTTACTCACGGAGCCCTTTCGGGTTTTCATCCGTGCCCATTTTCCTTATGGACATACCGTTTTTTATTCTTTTTATTTTCGTTTTTTTACGAGGTCGCGCCTTTTCGGGTTTTCACGAACACTCACCGGTAGCCCTGCTGTTTTTACTCACGGAGCCCTTTCGGGTTTTCATCCGTGCCCTTTTTGCTTATGGACATACCGTTTTTATTATTATTATTTTTTATTATATTTTTTTTATTATATTCATATTTTTTTCTCTTTTTTTATTCATCTTATCAGCCTAAGGATGCTGCGGTAGTAGTTTAAAGACGTTTCGGTCTTTCATTAGTTTAAGGGACGTTTCGGTCCGCCATTAGTTTAAGGACGTTTCGGTCCGCCATTAGTTTAAGGATGTTCCGGTCCGTCCAGGAGAAGGCTGGCTACTGCTTATAAAGTTTGAGCTTAGGAAGATAGCGAGCGAACATAGTCGTCGTCATCTATCATTGACCTAGGCAGTAACTCGCTAAGCGTAGTATTTCTTTAGGAATCGACCATTTATTGTCCTGTAAGGCCTTTCACAGTGCATATCCATGAGTAGATAGGCTCCACCCTGGTAGACCTTGTCTATGATATATGGGCCTTCATAGTTTGGCTCGAATTTTCCCCACTTGGCGCGATTGGGAATCATAGGCCTTTTGACCACTAGCACGAGTTCGCCTTGGCGGAATGTCCTCGGCCGTGTCAATCTTTCATATGAGCGCGTCATCTTTGCTTTATAGGCCTCCAGATTTTGTTGCGCTATGAGCTGGGTTTCATCAAGGGCATTAAGCTCCTCAAGCCGAAGGTGAGCATTTTCTTCGTCCGTCAGCTCGTAGTGGACCGCCACTCGTAGAGAGGGTAACTCTATCTCGAGGGGGAGTACTGCTTCTATACCAAATACCAACGCATATGGCGTTGTGTTCGTGGCTGTCTTGAACGTAGTTCGATACGCCCAGAGAGCTTCTTGCAGGCTCTCGTACCAGTCCTTCTTATTTCGGGACACCGTCTTCTTCATGATCTTTGTCAAGGTCTTGTTGAAGGTCTCGGCTAGACCGTTAGCTCGCGGATTATAAACCGAGGAATATCTCCAGTCTATATTGTGTTGTTGCGTGAAGCGACTGATCTTGTGGCTTGTGTAAGCTGGCCTGTTATCGGAGATGATCCGTCGCGGAGTTCCAAACCGATATATGATGTGCGTCTTGAAGAAATGGAGGATATTCTCCGTCTTCACTTCTCTCAGCGGTACTGCTTCTGCCCATTTGGAGAAGTAATCAGTCGTCGCCAGGATGAAACGATGTCCTCTAGACGATGCTAGTTCTATGGGGCCAACTATGTCAGTTCCCCACATTTCGAATGGCTAGCTAGCTACCGTTGGATGGAGTGGATTTGGATGTTGGTGGATGAAGTCCCCATGAATTTGGCATGAGTGGCACTGCTTCGCATATTCGAGGCAGTCCTGAATCATCATGGGCCAGTAGTAGCCCATCCGTTTGATTTTCAACTTCATGTTTGGGCCTGCTTGGTGAGAACCGCAGAGTCCGTCGTGAACTTCCTTAACGACTCTTTTCGCTTCGTCAGGTCCTAGACATCTCAACCATAGAGAATCAAATGACCTCTTGTACAGCGTATCATTGACGAAGGCGAAAGACAGAGCTCGTTTCATAAGCTGATGTCTTGAGGACGCATCTTCGGGCGTTCGACGGTATTTGAAGTAGTCTATAAAGACTTCTCTCCAATCCTCGGCCTTTTCCTGGTCTTTTATTTGCAGGATCATTTGCTTAGTCGCTTCCTTCTCTTCGAATGATTCCGGAGATATTTCTGTTGGGGCAAGCACCCGACGGCTTTGTACCACGATTCTTACGTCATCGAGGTTCTCATCAGCCAGTTCCTTAGCGAGCTTGGCCAACGCGTCCGCTTTACTGTTTTCCGCATGCGGTATGTTTTCCAAAGTATAGGAAGGGATTTGGGTCAACAGTTGCTGCACCTTCTCACCGTACTTCACCAGCTCTGGCTTGCATGTTTGGTAGTCGCCGTTTACTTGACTAACGACCAGTTGGGAGTCTCCGTATATGAGGAGATTTTCAATTCCCATGTCGATGGCGATCTCGAGGCCTGTTATCAAAGCTTCGTATTCGGCTTCATTGTTCGTCTTCGATTCTGTTAAGGAGAAAGCGAAGCGCATTATCCCTCCTTGTGGAGTTACGAAGATGAGGCCTACCCCCGATTTGATTATAGGGGTACTTTGTTTGCGCTTCTTCATGGAAGATGCTCCATCGAAATAAAGCTCCCATCAGGTATCACCACCGTCGATCGCGTCAAACGCATGTTCGTCTGGCAGATCGCAATTCAGAGGAGAATTGGCGGGTATCGGATGCTCAGCGAGGAAATCGGCGATGGCCTGGCCTTTCACTGCCTTAAGAGGTTGATAGGTTATCGAAAACTCCATCAAGAGCAGGGTCCATTTAGCGAGTCGCCCCGTCAATATGGCCTTCGACATTAAATATTTAAGGGGGTCCACCTTCGAAATGAGACGGACTTCATGCGCCAACGCATAGTGCCTGAGCTTTGTTATCACGAAGATCAACGCCTGGCAGTGTTTTTCAACGGGGGAGTAGTTGCTTTCTGCCCCCAGTAGAACTCGACTTAAGTAGTAGAGTGCTCTTTCCTTCCCTTGGTCGTTCTCTTGCGCCTATAATGCGCCTAAGGAACCTTCGAGGGCGGTTGTATAAAGAATGAGGGGCTTTCCCTTGACCGGAGCAGCCAACACTGGCGGGTTCTGCAGGTATTGCTTGATCTCGTCTAGCGTGCTTTAGCGTTTTTGGTCCCAGACGAACGGGGTTCCCTTCTTCATCAGGTGGCTGTAAGGACGAAACTTTCCTGAAAGGTTGGCTATAAATCGCCGTATATACGCAAGCTTTCCTTGGAGAGACCGCAGCTGTTTGAGAGTTCTTGGCAGAGGCATTTCCATGACGCCTTGATCTTCGACGGATCTATCTCAATACCTCGGTGTCGGACGAAGAATCCCAGGAATTTGCCCGAGGAAACTCCGAATGCACACTTGAGCGGGTTCATCTTCAAGTTGTATTGTCGAAGGCGTTGAAATACGGTCTTCAGATGCTCGAGATGTTCCTCGTATGATTTGCTTTTAACCACGAGATCGTCAATATAGCATTCGACGATTTCGTGTATAAGGTCATCAAAGATCTGCGTCATGGCTCTCTGATAAGTGGCACCGGCGTTCTTTAGACCGAAGGGCATCACTTTATAACAGAATATACCCAAAGGAGTCCTGAAGGCGGTGTGCTTCTGGTCTTCGGGATGCATCTTTATCTGATTATACCCTGACGAGCCGTCCATGAAGGAGAAAACCTCATGAGTGGACGTATTGTCTATCATAAATTCGGTGACTGGCACTGGGAAATCGTCTTTCGGGCAGGCTTTATTGAGATCCCGGAAGTCCACGCATATGCGCATTGTCCCATTTTTCTTCATCACCGGGACGATATTGGCAATCCACTAGGGATACTGGACCTCCTGGATAAAGCCAGAGTTGATTAGCTTCTTGACCTCGGCATTGATACTCATCTCAAGCTCGAGTCGCATTCTTCTTGGCGCCTGTTTGACTGGCTTGACGTCCGGGGATATCGCCAATTTGTGCACAGCGATTTCTGGATCTAGTCCCGGCATTTCGGAATAGTTCCATGTGAAGCAATCTCTATGCTGTAGAAGCACGTCTTTTAACGCAGCCACCCTTTCTTCAGATAGCAGCTCGCTGACAAATGTCGGTCGCGGGTCGTTCGCCGTTCCCAACTCAATTTTCTTGAGGTTATCTGCAGTGGTATGTATTCCATCTTCCAGTTCTTTCGGCGCTGGTGGAAATTCTGAGATCACCTCATCATTGCTGTTCTCGAAGCACCTGGGAAAGTTATCCACGTTCTCGGGCTCTTTTGTTAATATTGTTATCATGTGACAAGTGCGAATCCGCTTCCAAGCCCAATGTGGAGTTGGTTCTGTTCTCGTGGCTTTGGGTTCATGCTTCTGTGGTGGCGTTACCCTCCAATTGTCAGACAGAGCGAACTTGTCCTGTTGGTACTGGTTTTCAAGCCAATTTTTGAAGACGTAGCAATCGTCGATCGGATGACCCAGTACTCGGTGATAGGGATAGTAGTTAGGCTCATTGACATCATTTGGTTGCGACGGATGTTGTCACGCCCCGCTTCCCAGAGTACGCAAGATTTGGGCACGTGACATAGTCAACCATGCTACCTGTGGGTAGGAAGTATCCATCCACAGTCACATTACGGTTGTAAAGATATCAAGAACAAGATAATAAGCTAATCTAATACATGTCCAAATCCATAATAACAAGAATCAATAAACAATAAGTGCGGAAGCTAATGATCCAATACAATGAATAAACAGTATGTCCCATAATGCGGTCTCACATCCGGAAATGAAATGACGTAAATAAACTAAACTCTAAAGAACTCACAGTTCAGCCTGCTGGCTGAAGTACTCCTGCTCAGTCGACGACAAAGGTACGGAATCTGGGCCATGCAAAACCCAGACGTCAGCGCGTCATGATATCAAGTATATAGCATAAACATGGTAATAAACAATGCAAGCATGAACATGAATAAGCAGCAACAAGAAGTAATAAACAGGGTAATGTGCAGTAGTGACTAAACTGTCCTATCAGGTTTTCTACTCTATAGTCTTTGAAACCAATTGATGAATCGTCGATGTAACTCAATAGTATCCCGTGCGTGCCCGGGACCACGGTCATGATCCTCGGGGCTGAATCCGAGACGTGCCGCTAAGCAGTAAAAGGTAGTAGGATAGATGAGTGATGTCAGCATCAACACTCCGGAGCTGGCCAAGCCCGTAAGACTGATCAGATCAATGTATCGAACTGTTGAGTCACAAGTCGGTTTCACCTTTGATTTCCCCATACCCCCAAGCTATGTATGTCAGTCAGGTATTCAGTAGTCAAGGACTAATGCCAACACAAGGTCGAGTAAAAGTAGGTCTGTCTGGATCGACAGCAGGAATGGTCAGGTTTGTCGGCATTAGGCATGAGATCAGGTAACAGGTCAGGTAATGTATAAAGGTGTCATGTCATGTCAAGAGTGTACGGTACCATATCATGTCAAGTAGGAAGTGTAACAGGTCATGTCAGGAGCACAAGATGTCATGTGGGTGCTCATAATCAAACTATCATAAACATGTGTATAAATAAACAAGCATGAGTACTATTAGAACAATAAACTGGAACATGTAATATGATAGGCAAATAGATATAATTTCAAGGATATGGATGCACAGTTATCGATTAGGGTTACATTTATAGTTCCAATATTAATTAGGATGCAATTTATTAAACATGGAGTATTAATATCACATTATTATGTAGTAATGTGATCTATGGATGCAATTATATTTATCTTAAATGCGATGGATGCAAACGGGTATCCGAAGAGTTATAAAACTATAAAATGGTAGTGTGGGATGTACAACTAAGCAATATGTGATATAAATATTTATATAATAATATTAATATGGATAGCATATTCAAAGCGATTAGTAACTATAAAAGCTGTATTGATTAACCATGCACAAGAAGGTTCCGTTCAGAAATTCAGCGTCACCCTAATTTGTAAAATAGCTTAAAAATAACAAACGTTCTCCAAAAGAGACGTATCTTATACCAAAACAAAGATAATTCAATAAGGTTTTCAGTTTTATAAGTATAAGCATCTCAGGTTATCCCTACAAAAAGTTATGAATATTCAAACTTGAAAGTTTGCTGCTGGAATTTCCCTGGACAGCAGTTTAAAGGCATTTTCATTTGCATTTTACGTTATTTAAACAATTTATTTTGCAAGTAAATATTTCATAGAGTTATAGTATTATGAATTAGCTTCGTAACGAACTAAAGAACGTATACTAATGATTTTTCTATGATTTATAATGAATTTTATAAGATAAGGTGTACAGTAAATTTCAGATTTGTCATATCCGATTTTTCAACGACATTTCATATGTAAACTATAAGATTTTCAAAAGTATAATATTATAAAATGAAGATTATAAAAGTATATAGCATGTAGCAAAATTAACTTGCCTCGATGGGTCGCGAATCGGGAAAACGGAACGTTAACCGTCGGCGGGGAAAACTCGCGACGGCGCACGGTCCACGGGATGAACCCAAACGACGAACAAAGGAACCACACGGGTCGGGGTATCTCGCTGGAACGTCGAGAAACGTCACCGGCACGACGGAATTCCGGCAACAAAAGAACAGTTAAAAGAAATGAGAAACGAGACATGAAGCAAGAAGAGAAAAATGATAAAGAGAAGTACGAGAGAATATATGAGGGAGAGGGAGAGAGAGGAAAAAGTGGAGAGAGAGAGAGAGAAAGTGGGGCTCACGGGGTTAAAGGGGAGGTTGCGATTGGCTGAGAGAATAAATTAAGAAGGATATAAAGATTGTAAAAATATTATATGGTTAACTTAAAAATTTAAAAGATAGGTAATGAACAGTAAGATATCAGGTTAGTTAGAAAAATATATGCGATGGTTTTAATAATATTAAAATTTAGGATTTTGGCGCCAAATGAAACATTTCCAAATTGCGCCCGGGTTGGGTCCAAAAATTCGAAATTCAAATAATAGGATTTTAGGCGGGTTCCAAATTTTAAAATGAAATGTTTTATGATTAAAAAGCATACTCCCAAAACGGACACACGCACGTGCACGTAGCCATCCAAACTCGCCCGTTTCACTGAACGGGACGAGAATACAATGCACGGACGCTACCACGAGGCTAAGGGTGTCAAGTAGGCCAAGAAGAATATTTTCAATTTTATTTTAGGTGCTAAAATTTGTTATATGCAGAATGACTTAGCCGGTTAAAATTGTGCAATAAGAACCAAACAAGCAAGATAAATGAAATGAGCAATGCCAAACACTCAACCAGTAACAGAAATAGTATTATTGGGCTCGGGTGTTACATCATACCCAACTACAAAAAGAATTTCGTCCTCGAAATTCCAAGAATTCAAGATAGATAACTACAGGAAAAGGTGAGGAAACTTCTGCCGGATCTCGTCTTCTCGCTCCCAAGTGGATTCTCCATGCGATCGATTACCCCAAGAAACTAGCACAAGGGGGATAACCTTATTCTTAAGAACCTTTTCTCTTCGATCCTTGATTTCAACTGGTCTCTCCTCAAAAGTCAAGTCTTCTCGTACTGTTAGCTCCGAATGATCCAAAACGTGTGTTTCATCTCGAACATACTTACGGAGTTGAGATACGTGAAACATATCATGCACATTTGCCAAGGACTGTGGTAACGCCAAACGATATGCTACCTCACCAACACGCTCCACGATCTCAAGGGTCCAACGAACCGAGGACTGAGCTTTCCTCGCCTTCCAAAACGAATCACCCCTCTAGTCGGTGATATCTTCAAGAACACCAAATCACCCACGGTGAATTCTAGAGGTCTTCTCGATGTGTCAGCCCAACTCTTCTGTCTGTCTTGTGCTGCCTTCATATGATTTCTGATAGTGTTAACCTTCTCAACTGTCTGCATCACCAAATCTGGTCCCAACAATTTTCGTTCACCGACATCATCCCAACAAATAGGTGAACGACATTTACGACCATACAAAGCTTCAAACGGAGCCATCTGGGTAGTTGCCTGAAAACTGTTGTTGTAAGAAAACTCCACCAAGTGTAGATGATCCTCCCACGAACCCTTGAAGTCCAACATGCATGCTCTCAACATATCATCAAGAGTTTGGATCGTTCTCTCCGACTGACCATCAGTTTGAGGATGATAAGCTGTGCTAAACTTCAATCGAGTCCCCAAACTTTCCTGTAAACTCCTCCAGAAGTGTGATAAGAACCGAGTGTCCCGATCGGACACGATGCTCACCGGTACGCCATGCAATCTTACAATCTTCTGCATGTACCGCTCTGCCAAAGTCTCCGTTGATTGACCAACCTGGAAAGGAATAAAGTGAGCTTCCTTGGTCAATCGATCGACAATCACCCATACTGCATTGTTGCCGTTTGGACTTCGCGGTAAAGCCGTCACGAAATCCATGGTTATATGTTCCCACTTCCACTGAGGAATCGGAAGTGGTTGCAACAAACTAGCAACCCTTTGGTGTTCAGCCTTGACTTGCTGACATACCAAGCACTTAGCCACGAAGCGAGCAATCTCCCGTTTCATGCCTTCCCACCAGAAATGCTGTCGAATATCTCGGTACATCTTTGTACCTCCTGGATGTATAGAATAAGCTGAACTGTGTGCCTCCTTCATAAGCTCTTCACGAACATCCCCCTTTGGCACACACAAACGGCTACCATACCTCAACGAACCATCTTCGTAGACCAGTAAATCTGTTCGTAGTCCAGCCTCAACCCGCTCTCGAAACTTTTGCAGTCTAGGATCCTGCGATTGTGCCGCTTTAATCTTCTCAACCAAGGACAACTGTACTTGCAACTGCATCAACTGTCCCGTAGAATGTGGTAGCACAACTTCCAAGTCAAATCTTCGAAAATCTGCAATGATCTCCCCCTGTGTAGTTAACACCTGAATTGCTGGTAACCGACTAAGCGCATCCGGCACAACATTAACCTTCTCCGGATGGTACTTAAGATCAAGATCGTAGTCAGCCATCAGCTCCAACCATCTACGCTGCCTCATGTTAAGCTCCTTCTGTGTAAACACATACTTCAAGATCTTATGATCTGTAAAAACTTCGACTCTTTCCCCCAAAAGGTAGTGTCTCCAAATCTTCAAAGCGAAAATCACAGCCGCACGCTCCAAGTCATGAGTTGGATAATTCTTCTCATGAGTCTTCAGTTGTCTCGATGCGTAAGCGACGACTTTCCCATTCTGCATTAAAACACATCCCAATCCTTTTCCAGATGCGTCGCTGTGAATCACCAGTCCTCCTGAATCATCCGGTACGGTTAGGATAGGGGCGGTTATCAACTTCTGCTTCAACGTCTCAAAGGCCAATGCACATCCATCCGTCCAAACAAACGGTACCTCCTTTTGTGTGAGCTTGGTTAACGGCTCAGCTATGCGAGCGAAGTTCTCCATAAATCTTCTGTAGTATCCGGCGAGTCCAAGAAAACTCCTTATCTCTGCAACATTCTTTGGAATAGGCCAGTCTCGAACTGCTGCAATCTTTTCGGGATCGACGGCGATTCCATCGCCCGACACGACATGCCCCAGAAACTTCACTTCTTCCAGCCAGAATTCACACTTACTCATCTTCGCAAATAATTTCTCTTGTCTTAGCGTCTGCAATGCGATCCTTAAATGCTCAGCATGCTCCTCCGGACTCTTCGAGTACACCAGAATATCGTCAATGAATACCACAATAAACTGGTCCAAGAACGGTGAAAAGATCCTGTTCATCAAATCCATGAATGTTGCCGGCGCATTAGTCACTCCGAAGGGCGTCACTAGATACTCGAAATGTCCATATCGAATTCGAAACGCCGTCTTGCAAATGCCTTCTGCTTTCACTCGGACCTGATGATATCCCGATCGCAAATCCAATTTCGAGAACACCCTCGCGCCACTAAGCTGCTCAAAAAGCTCTCCAATGCGAGGGATCGGGTACTTGTTCTTAATAGTCACCCGGTTCAATTCTCGATAATCCATGCACATCCTTCTCGTGCCATCCTTCTTCTTTACTAAAAGAACTGGAGCTCCCCAAGGTGAGTTGCTGCTTCGAATCCATCCCTTCTCGAGTAATTCACCAACTTGTTTCTTAACTTCTTCCAATTCCACCGGTGCCATCGGATAATAAGATTTTGATACTGGCGCTGCACCAGGAATAAGGTCAATCGCGAACTCCACATCTCGCTTTGGCGGTAAGCCCGAAATATCTGCAAACACATCCATAAAGTCGCGAACAACTGCCGGCTCTTCATTACTATTCACTTCCATAGTCGCAAGAACACTGTTTGTCGGCCTAGCCCTAAACTCGACTGGCCCGACAGAACTGCTTCCTTACCGCAACTGCTGTCTGCATCGTTGGCCGCGAAAGGTCCAGCGAGACTACTGAATCTCGTCCACTCCGCTGCATGCACGTCTACGGTTGCTCCATTCTGCCTTAGTCCGATAAATTTCTTCCCTTTCCTCCGCGCAGTCTGCGGGAAGAACTTCTCCAGGGGGTTCTTAGAAAAACTTCGCCCAACTGATCGGCTTGGGCAAGCGGGTCTCCTCCACAAGCCGTCACTCTCGGGCGTAATCCACTAACTGAATGCGCACCACATCAACTCCTTTGTCCTCTGGAATCTGTGTCGCAATCAGCAAATTCTCCGTGTCGCTAGCCACGGCTCGGCTGGCAACGGCTCCTCCAGAAAAGTGAAAGTAGACGGATCCAAAAGTCTGAAATCTGCTACGGTCCTTACTCGGTCAACTGGTCTAGTTCCAACATCGTTTACAGACTGCTGAACGATCTGCAAACCTTCCTGAAACAAGTCCGCTTGCTGCTGGATCAGCTCGGTCTGTTTCTTTGATTTCCAGCATTTCTCTTATCACTCCAAGCATGGCGGCTTCGTTCACACGCCTCTGGTACGTCTTCAACTTCTTACCTGTCATAATCCTGAACTCAAAACACCCAACATTAGCATGATGATAGATTCTGAATGTGGATCAAGGCTAGAACTCCAAGATACTTAAATAGAGTACTGCATTATAGCTATGCCGCGGTATCATAGCCGCAGTTACTTAACTCCACCCAAGTCGCCCAAGTCCTAGGGATAACAAGAAATCAGGTTTCCGAGTCGACATGCAAAGTAAGTTTGCACGTCGTAAAAGATATAGTCAGGAAGAATGTGATTCAAGAATGGTAAAACGGTCAATGTGGCTGGACATGTTTCCTAAACACGGGTATTCTGATTCGTGTATTGGGTACAATACCCAACTACAAAAGAATCAACCCGACTAACCTATGGCTCTGATACCAAAAAAACCATGTCACGCCCCGCTTCCCAGAGTACGCAAGATTTGGGCACGTGACATAGTCAACCATGCTACCTGTGGGTAGGAAGTATCCATCCACAGTCACATTACGGTTGTAAAGATATCAAGAACAAGATAATAAGCTAATCTAATACATGTCCAAATCCATAATAACAAGAATCAATAAACAATAAGTGCGGAAGCTAATGATCCAATACAATGAATAAACAGTATGTCCCATAATGCGGGCTCACATCCGGAAATGAAATGACGTAAATAAACTAAACTCTAAAGAACTCACAGTTCAGCCTGCTGGCTGAAGTACTCCTGCTCAGTCGACGACAAAGGTACGGAATCTGGGCCATGCAAAACCCAGACGTCAGCGCGTCATGATATCAAGTATATAGCATAAACATGGTAATAAACAATGCAAGCATGAACATGAATAAGCAGCAACAAGAAGTAATAAACAGGGTAATGTGCAGTAGTGACTAAACTGTCCTATCAGGTTTTCTACTCTATAGTCTTTGAAACCAATTGATGAATCGTCGATGTAACTCAATAGTATCCCGTGCGTGCCCGGGACCACGGTCATGATCCTCGGGGCTGAATCCGAGACGTGCCGCTAAGCAGTAAAAGGTAGTAGGATAGATGAGTGATGTCAGCATCAACACTCCGGAGCTGGCCAAGCCCGTAAGACTGATCAGATCAATGTATCGAACTGTTGAGTTACAAGTCGGTTTCACCTTTGATTTCCCCATACCCCCAAGCTATGTATGTCAGTCAGGTATTCAGTAGTCAAGGACTAATGCCAACACAAGGTCGAGTAAAAGTAGGTCTGTCTGGATCGACAGCAGGAATGGTCAGGTTTGTCGGCATTAGGCATGAGATCAGGTAACAGGTCAGGTAATGTATAAAGGTGTCATGTCATGTCAAGAGTGTACGGTACCATATCATGTCAAGTAGGAAGTGTAACAGGTCATGTCAGGAGCACAAGATGTCATGTGGGTGCTCATAATCAAACTATCATAAACATGTGTATAAATAAACAAGCATGAGTACTATTAGAACAATAAACTGGAACATGTAATATGATAGGCAAATAGATATAATTTCAAGGATATGGATGCACAGTTATCGATTAGGGTTACATTTATAGTTCCAATATTAATTAGGATGCAATTTATTAAACATGGAGTATTAATATCACATTATTATGTAGTAATGTGATCTATGGATGTAATTATATTTATCTTAAATGCGATGGATGCAAACGGGTATCCGAAGAGTTATAAAACTATAAAATGGTAGTGTGGGATGTACAACTAAGTAATATGTGATATAAATATTTATATAATAATATTAATATGGATAGCATATTCAAAGCGATTAGTAACTATAAAAGCTGTATTGATTAACCATGCACAAGAAGGTTCCGTTCAGAAATTCAGCGTCACCCTAATTTGTAAAATAGCTTAAAAATAACAAACGTTCTCCAAAAGAGACGTATCTTATACCAAAACAAAGATAATTCAATAAGGTTTTCAGTTTTATAAGTATAAGCATCTCAGGTTATCCCTACAAAAAGTTATGAATATTCAAACTTGAAAGTTTTCTGCTGGAATTTCCCTGGACAGCAGTTTAAAGGAATTTTCATTTGCATTTTACGTTATTTAAACAATTTATTTTGCAAGTAAATATTTCATAGAGTTATAGTATTATGAATTACCTTCGTAACGAACTAAAGAACGTATACTAATGATTTTTCTATGATTTATAATGAATTTTATAAGATAAGGTGTACAGTAAATTTCAGATTTGTCATATCCGATTTTTCAACGACATTTCATATGTAAACTATAAGATTTTCAAATGTATAATATTATAAAATGAAGATTATAAAAGTATATAGCATGTAGCAAGATTAACTTGCCTCGATGGATCGCGAATCGGGAAAACGGAACGTTAACCGTCGGCGGGGAAAACTCGCGACGGCGCACGGTTCACGGGATGAACCCAAACGACGAACAAAGGAACCACACGGGTCGGGGTATCTCGCTGGAACGTCGAGAAACGTCACCGGCACGACGGAATTCCGGCAACAAAAGAACAGTTAAAAGAAATGAGAAACGAGACATGAAGCAAGAAGAGAAAAATGATAAAGAGAAGTACGAGAGAATATATGAGGGAGAGGGAGAGAGAGGAAAAAGTGGAGAGAGAGAGAGAGAAAGTGGGGCCCACGGGGTTAAAGAGGAGGTTGCGATTGGCTGAGAGAATAAATTAAGAAGGATATAAAGATTGTAAAAATATTATATGGTTAACTTAAAGATTTAAAAGATAGGTAATGAACAGTAAGATATCAGGTTAGTTAGAAAAATATATGCGATGGTTTTAATAATATTAAAATTTAGGATTTTGGCGCCAAATAAAACATTTCCAAATTGCGCCCGGGTTGGGTCCAAAAATTCGAAATTCAAATAATAGGATTTTAGGCGGGTTCCAAATTTTAAAATGAAATGTTTTATGATTAAAAAGTATACTCCCAAAACGGACACACGCACGTGCACGTAGCCATCCAAACTCGCCCGTTTCACTGAACGGGACGAGAATACAATGCACGGACGCTACCACGAGGCTAAGGGTGTCAAGTAGGCCAAGAAGAATATTTTCAATTTTATTTTAGGTGCTAAAATTTGTTATATGCAGAATGACTTAGCCGGTTAAAATTGTGCAATAAGAACCAAACAAGCAAGATAAATGAAATGAGCAATGCCAAACACTCAACCAGTAACAGAAATAGTATTATTGGGCTCGGGTGTTACAGATGTTTTGGATCCGGCAGGTTTATGAGTCGGTTGCGCAACGCCAGCTCGAATAATCTTCTCGTTTTATCTCGGGGAAACGAGTAAGGACGTCCTAGTCTCTCCTCAAGGGGTACGTGTGGACGCATATTATTTTGATGAACAACCGGCTTCGAGTTGCTCGGTTGTTGCTGAGCATTAGCGACAATGATCGCTTTTCCCTTTCCCTTGTCATTTCGGAAGTCCGGCTTTGGAAGAGGGGGTCTATGGCCCATCTGATCCATTTGCGCTAGCTTGTCGATCAGGGCCTGGAAGGTAGTCGGCTTGAAGAACATCATAAATTACGAGATGGTTGCTTGCGGATCAAGCGTTCCCACAAACATACCTACTGCAGGAGCTTCTTCAATGCGTTGCTCGCATTTTGACCATAAGTTCCGCCACCGTATAGCATATTGGACCCATGTCTCGTCCGGCTTCACCCTGGCATTAATCAGCGCTGTTATCGGGGTGCGTTCGCTGGCGCATGCAAAACGCTGGGTAAACAGTAGCTCCATCTCCGCGAAGGTCTTGATAGAGTCGTTTGGGAGCTCAGAGTACTGTTCAAACCATAATATTGCATTTATCATTCCCCTATTCTTATCCTTTTTATAAATAAACAGGTACTCTTGACGCACGTTTGTTGCATATTACAGGATACAGGTTTCTGGAGCAAATACAGTGAAAAAGACACAAAACAACAGAAAAATGGACTTTTGACCAACTATTAGACGAATCCTAGTCAAGCCTAGACGAAGAACAGTACAAGGTCCAAAATGTCAAGTGAACGGTCAAAAGATACGAACAAGTTTTCACTGAAGATTTGGAGAAGACCCAGAAGCCCAACAGAGAAAATACATATAAAAATACAGAGCCCAAGAACCACTGAAGAAAGCCCAAAAGTTTGGCGGCCCAAGACCACCAAAGGGCCGCGGATCCGCGGCCCAAGCCAACCAATGCCGCGAATCCGCGGCCGTCTAATGCCCGTGTCGGTGGATTTTTCTTCTGTTGCCGCGACGGTTTGGGTGTTGGGATTTTTAGAGGTCAAATCAGTAATTGCGCATGTGCGAGACTCTGAAACCCTAATTCTCCTGTTTACTTATAAATTGTAATCTCAAAATTGTAAAACCCTATGCCTCTTTTCAATAAATAAAATTCAGAATTTCTGGGAATGACTTTCAGATCTATTCTGTCTTCTACTTGGAGGGAGCCATCAAATCAGTAGGTAATTTATTTCCTTGCTTTTATTTTCTAGTATAATTTATCATCCCCTAATGAGCGAGTAGTCTCCTCGCTTGTTAGGGTTAGCCTTAGCGAAAGGGTTGAGAGATGAGATCTCTCACCCCTTTCAATGCCATCTTCACTTTAGAGTTAGAACTCCATGCATACGCACACATCCGCTCCCTACGGCACCCTACCCCTCGAGGTAACGGTGAACCGTAGTATAAAGGGCCGGTTGCGCGCGTTTTCCATGGGGGTTAGGGTAATTATCAACAAATGAAGGATACAAATCTAGAGGAAGAAACATCTTCCCAAAAGATTTGTATCCACTTTATTGATAATTAACGCAACATCTAATAGATCTAAAAAAGAAGGCATTGAAAGCGGTGAAGGAAACGTTAATCTCCAAAACTTCCCCTAAGCCTAACCCTAGCAAGACTTTAAATTAGATTAATTAGATCTAGTTTTTATAGATTTTTATAAACCAATTAAAACGACATTGCGAATCAACTCGTTAAAACACATAAAAGGAATTCACCCGTCTCTGTGGATCGACCCGTACTCACCGGCTAGCTGCGAAGCGACGCCGTTTCTGATTGCGGTAAACTCATGTTTTTGACAATTAATCAAATGGCGCCGTTGCCGGGGACGGCGTAATTTTTCTTTTTGTGAATTTTCGGGTTGATATAAATTTTAAAAAAATTATAAAAATCTGAAAATATAAAAAATACAAAAAAAAAAAATTTATCAACTTTGATCTGTTTGAAGGGTGTATCTTTTGAATCTTGCAGGAACAGCGAAGAATTGAGGATCTGGAAATTTACAGAGGGCAAAACAAAAATTGGTACATAAAAACAGAGAGGAACTATCAGTACAGAGCAGCACAAATTTTTCCAGAGAGCGATCCTACCAGACGACCACGTTTCCGCCGCATTAGGGGCCTCCCGCCGCGGATCCGCGCTCCACCTGCCACGTCATCATCTCAAAATTAGTCGGTTTGCTCTCTTTTCTTCCCCTCTGCAACCTCCATATCTCCACTGTAAAAATTTTCTGCAGGTTTCTTTGCGCTAAAAAAATCTTCTATCCCCTTCTAAATAACAGATTTTCTGCAGGTTTCTTTGCGCCGCGCTAAAAATTGATTGCAAGTGAAATTTTATTTGTTTTGCATAATTTAACCGGACTCTAAGGGGCTAATTGACCAAACTCAGATTGGGTGGGGATTTCATCACCCTTCCCAGGACCCCAGAAAACACCTAAAGCATTTTGCATCGACCATAATTAATTAAAAAAGATTAGACTCAGACCTAAGGACATCGAGCTCAATAGGAAAAGGACTAGTATAGGCATCGGCCGTTTATCCTAACCGACCTTGCGGTGTCTAGGCTAGTGGTTATTAATTAGGCCCACTGTAGTGGTGGTTCCTTTCCACTTACCTGGCCGTATTTGTCCGTGAAGAGGCGGTTTGAGGTCCTATTTCTAGCCCTAGTTAGGAGCTGTCTAGCAGACCTAAGCAACCCTAGATCTAGGCCTGATTGTGCATGTGTGGTTGATACATTTGTGTCACGAGTCCCATTTTTCTAAAACCTTACTGCAAAACTCTCCAATAAAAAAAAAATAAAGAAAAAAATCTTTTAAAAACTTGCAAAAATTTTGTCGTTAAGAAATCCTTGCATTCTTCTATCATGGGTACCCCACATCATAAATCTCTTGCCGAATTTTGGTATCCCGAACCTAACTTTGCGCCGTTCGTCAATTGTGTCGGTTAATTTAGAAACGATCCCTCCTTGCCAAAAATTTCGTTGAAAGATCAAATAGAGGCGTCTAGGAGAAATAGTTTGACTTTTCAACCCACTTCGTGTCACCCGAGTCAACCTTTACAACCTACATATGTTGATACCATTTCTTCAAGTCCTTCTGTCACTCCTAGGCCGATGTCCATTGCTGAGCATATTGCTCAATCTCGCAGTCGATCTTTCACCCCTCTCCACTCATCTAGTTTTAGGGATCCGCACGATTATTCACCTTCTTATCCATATGTTGACCCTACTCCTGTCTTACCACCCACTTCCTACCAGTCATACCCGACCTTCCCACCTTCACTAGACGCTGTTTCGACACAGCCATTAGGGAGTTTCACATACCCAACTAATTTTGAATCTTTTACTGAAACCCCCTCACCACCTAAGTCTAGTTTGGAAGAGTCGTTGGAAGCATATATTGCTGCAACAAATAAAATGATGAGGAATGTGGAAGCATCCATGGCCGCCCTTATGCAACCTAGTGAACCGGTAGCTAGTGTCCCGCTAGCTCCGAATTTTTCAATGTATAAGGCGGCAGTTGGACAGAGTGAGAATGAGAGAGGATTTTCAAATCAAACCTACCCTTACCCAATTGAAGCCCACAACTCCGGTTTTCCATCGATTGTTCCAAATGATTCACCAGTTGAAAATAAAAATGAGTTGTGCGATTTTGTAGTGTTTGATTTGCCAAATTGTGAGGAACCCCTTTCGAGTGAAACCGCACCTAATCCTTTCGATCTTTACACCTCCACTCTAGAACCTACATTGATAAATATCCATGCTGTGGATGAAGTGTCTAAAGAAATTGATTTTCACTTGATTGAGGATATAGACGCCGGGAATATTTCGGATGATGAACCTGTCGATTTAATAGAAATTTTATGTTCAAATCATCATCCTGAGTTATTAAATGTTTCCCCCGAATCTCATATGCGTCTAGATTTTGATGATAATGGCATAGATGGATTAAATATTGAGGAGAGTCTTGAGGATAATATCGAGGTTGAACCATTTTTATTTGATGTGTCGGATTTTCCAATTCAGCCTCCTGAACCTTTGACTGTTATATCACCCTCCCTCCTTCCTATTGTTCCGACCGAACAAATGACCATTACGCTTTCATCTCCTATACCAAGTTCGGCGTACCCATGTTTTCTTGCGAATCTTGAGGGATTTGACCCCATTGCACGACGAGTTGGTAGGTTAGCGCAATCGCTTTTAACACATCGGTCATCACAAATTGCGCTAATTTATTCACTCAATTTACACCCTCAAGATCGCACTCCACTTCTTTCTTCTTTCCGTCTTTCTTCTCCCCCACCGAGACCATATTCTACCATTCTTCTTTCCACACGGTCTCGCGTGCTTTTCATCTCTTTTCTTTCCATCCCATTCTTGCACCAACTCTACCATTACCATGATAAGATTTTTGAATGGTTGGTGCTAACATTTGGCTTGTGTAAGGCCAAGCTTAACTTTGGGGGGAATCTTGTTGTATATATGTATATATCCTTTTGTTTTCTTTTTCTATAAAAAAAAAAATCAAAACATAAAAAAAATTATTATAAATAAATAAACAGGGGAGTATCGGTATCTTGACCCTCTTGGTTTAGCATGACAGTGAGGACACTGTCAAGTTCAAGTTTGGGGGTATGCTCGGTACGTCTTCTTCCTTCGCATTCATTTGTACATATTTTTGCATTTGCATACTTATTTGAAAACTCATAAAAATTTGAAAAATTTGAAAAATTATAAAATTATCGTATTCAATTTTGGCTTATTTGACTTGAGTTTGACAAATAGGTTAACTGGTTAGGAACAACTAGATCTTAGACTTAGTAAATTAAAAACCCTAAAAATAACCTTCCTTAAAGTTTAACGGTAGAAAGTATATGCCTTGTAGTTTATTTAGAAATAGGCAAATTTTGGGTTGACTTCTTGGACTAAGTCGAATCAAGGGAAGAGTATTGATGTTCTTATTAGAGTATAAGTTTGAAAAATAGTTCCTAGCTTAAGTCTAGATTCTGAAAACGTATACCCTACAATTTGCACATTCACGCACCTTGAAACTTGGAATAGTAGAAGAGACCTTGAAATGCTCTTGTCTAAAGTCCTTAGTACAATGAAAATAAAAAGAAAAAAAAGTGAATAAAGAAAAAAAATGGACACTGGTTTTTGTGATTACTTAAGGCTGTAAAAATAGAAAAATATTTAGCGAGGGTGCTTCATCACCTAGTGCCTTAGACCAACTGGTTTGGGAGTCACTGCTAAAGCCTTGGGTGTTGCAAAGACTAGAAAGTACGCTTTAAAGTGCAAGCGCATTTTGTAATCGGTCGTTGGTACCTCAAGAAGTATTAACGGTCGCATGAAGGATGTGTAAGCAAATTTCATTTAAATTCACCAACTAATTAGTACTTTGGACAACGGACAAGGGGTTGATTGCTTAATTTGAATTTCCAAGTGTAGGG
Source organism: Agapanthus africanus (assembly GCA_030015575.1). Classification (NCBI taxonomy): domain Eukaryota; kingdom Viridiplantae; phylum Streptophyta; class Magnoliopsida; order Asparagales; family Amaryllidaceae; genus Agapanthus; species Agapanthus africanus. The sequence goes on along the minus strand of JASDDO010000016.1, from coordinate 469,044,716 downwards.
GTGACTTATACACACACGTAGGGGTATGTGATTGGTGTTTAGATGAGAGAAAGGAGTGAAGAATAGAACTTGTATCTTTAATAGAGTTGATAGAAATTCCTGAGTGAAGATATAACCCTAGAAGGAAAACTTAGGAGATGCCGAAAGCTAAGTAGGTCTACATAACATATATAATCTTAAGTTAAAATGATGAGGAAGCGTGAAAAATATGGGTGGATAATTTGCAAGTTAAAAGATAATAGAATTCCTTGTTAGAAAACTTAATTGGAGAACAAAAGTCAATGGGCCGAGTTGATAGGATTTTGTGGGTGTAATCCGCTGAAAACCCTCAGGAGACAACACTCCTCCTACTAGGGACACCTAGAGGTTTAACGGCTTGTTGCACATGCTCAGTGCAATCGCGTTTCCCTGCGAAAGTGCGGTTAGGATTTTAGTGAATAAATAATAAATTTGCTCGAGGACGAGCAAAAGGTAAGTTTGGGGGTATTTGTTCAGACCATAATATTGCATTTATCATTCCCCTATTCTTATCCTTTTTATAAATAAACAGGTACTCTTGACGCACGTTTGTTGCATATTACAGGATACAGGTTTCTGGAGCAAATACAGTGAAAAAGACACAAAACAACAGAAAAATGGACTTTTGACCAACTATTAGACGAATCCTAGTCAAGCCTAGACGAAGAACAGTACAAGGTACAAAATGTCAAGTGAACGGTCAAAAGATACGAACAAGTTTTCACTGAAGATCTGGAGAAGACCCAGAAGCCCAACAGAGAAAATACATATAAAAATACAGAGCCCAAGAACCACTGAAGAAAGCCCAAAAGTTTGGCGGCCCAAGACCACCAAAGGGCCGCGGATCCGCGGCCCAAGCCAACCAATGCCGCGGATCCGCGGCAGTCTAATGCCCGTGTCGGTGGATTTTTCTTCTGTTGCCGCGACGGTTCGGGTGTTGGGATTTTTAGAGGTCAAATCAGTAATTGCGCATGTGCGAGACTCTGAAACCCTAATTCTCCTGTTTACTTATAAATTGTAATCTCAAAATTGTAAAACCCTATGCCTCTTTTCAATAAATAAAATTCAGAATTTCTGGGAATGACTTTCAGATCTATTCTGTCTTCTACTTGGAGGGAGCCATCAAATCAGTAGGTAATTTATTTCCTTACTTTTATTTTCTAGTATAATTTATCATCCCCTAATGAGCGAGTAGTCTCCTCGCTTGTTAGGGTTAGCCTTAGCGAAAGGGTTGAGAGATGAGATCTCTCACCCCTTTCAATGCCATCTTCACTTTAGAGTTAGAACTCCATGCATACGCACACATCCGCTCCCTACGGCACCCTACCCCTCGAGGTAACGGTGAACCGTAGTATAAAAGGCCGGTTGCGCGCGTTTTCCATGGGGGTTAGGGTAATTATCAACAAAGGAAGGATACAAATCTAGAGGAAGAAATATCTTCCCAAAAGATTTGTATCCACTTTATTGATAATTAACGCAACATCTAATAGATCTAAAAAAGAAGGCATTGAAAGCGGTGAAGGAAACGTTAATCTCCAAAACTTTCCCTAAGCCTAACCCTAGCAAGACTTTAAATTAGATTAATTAGATCTAGTTTTTATAGATTTTTATAAACCAATTAAAACGACATTGTGAATCAACTCGTTAAAACACATAAAAGGAATTTACCCGTCTCTGTGGATCGACCCGTACTCACCGGCTAGCTGCGAAGCGACGCCGTTTCTGATTGCGGTAAACTCATGTTTTTGACAACTAATCAAGTACCACTCGAACGCTGTATCTGACAAGCTGCCAACGAACTGGCGAAGCAACAATTTGTCATCACCGCCGGTGTTGCCGCAAAGTACTCTGAACTGGGCAACATGCTGGTGGGGATTGCCCGTCCCCTTATAGACATGGAATTTCGGTATTGTATAGCCCGGCGGGTACTTAATCTGATCGTACCAGCTCGGATACGGTCGCCCCGTCCTGACAATTTGACCGGTTGCCTCAGTCGCATGATGAACCCTTATTTGTTGGGCTATATACTCGTCCAAGCCAGCTTTGGAGATTGTATCCTCCTTAGCCGTTAATAGAGCCGGTGGAGGATTTAACGTTTCTCCCCTATCGTCTTCAAGGACGATCGAGGGATCTTCGGCAGAAGGATCTTGTTGGATCATCATTCCCACCATGTCCTGGAACAGGAGGGCCATTTGCTTTATGTTGGCTGCTTGTTCAACAGCCTCTTTATCCTTCTTCTCCAATATACGGCGAAGGAATTCAGCGTCAGTCTCTTGCTCTTGGCGTTCATCAGAGGACGCTTCAGGGCTTTCTTTTGGCCCAGTGAGTGCGGCCATCACGTTCATCATCTCTTGAAGCTTTTGATGTTGCTCTTGAGCTTTGGTCACTGACCGTGTAAGCGGTCTATGACCTGTAGATGCACGGCTATCCTCTTTACCAGACGCCATGTACACGGTATGAACCACCATGCCCCCAGACCTAGGGCGTTTGGGCTCGCTGTCCTTGGAATTTGCCGTGGGCGTAGGAATTTTCTCTGGCCTCCTTCTCTTATGGGCCGTTGAAGTTGAGGGGGTCGTTGCAGCAGGCACCCTGGTGGTGGTCGTCCTTTGCTGTTTGATTGGACGGTCCTTTTCTTCCTGTACTTTCGCCCTTTTCTGCTGACGAGAGTGACCTTGGTCAATTACGGAGTCTTGAACCCTTCGCCAAACTTTATAAATTTTAGAGGATAGCCGCTGAGGGGACTGCTCCAGCTTCGTTTCCGGAACCCTTTCCGCAGGTGGAGGAGATCTTTTTAGCGTAGCAGTTGGAGAGTTCTTACGTTACCTCCTAAGTGGTTCAAAGCTGTTCCCAGTTGGAACAGCAGCATCAACTTCCACCATTGGAGCGGGTGGAGTTAGCCCCGAGGGGGAGTTGCTCCCAGCCTTTCTTATTCGTCGCCAATGGCGACGTCAAGCATGACGAGCCGTTGGGACTGGCTCGGCGATAGGGACAGCTTCATCTTGCCCCCCGTCCGAATGAGGCACTGCTGGTGCCAGCCTCTTAAAGACGGAGGTCGTCCTCTGAGTGCCTATATTCAATTTGTCAAAGACAGATCCTCGAGCAGGGGCAGGAGCCGGAATAGTCAGCCTTGAAAAGACTGACTCCTTAACAGGAGAAACCGCTTTGGCGATTTCGGGAGCAGCCGTCTTCTTTGGGATGGCCTTCTTAGGTATCATGGACTTTTTGGCGGGCCCTTTGGAGTTGAGGCTCAGTCTGGTGAAGACCGAGGAGTTGTATGACCCGTTGAGAGGGGCCGTGGGAGTAGCAAGTCGATCGAAGACCGACTTCTTTGAAGCTTCCGCTACGGGCACAGGGATGGTGAAGCTTGCTGGCGGGAGCATGGTCCCGAAGAACAAACCAGTGGTAGCCTGAGTCACTTGCTCCACAGGCATAGTAAGGACGGAGGCCGCTTGAGGCCCATATGCTACGCCTCCAGGTGAGGCAGAGCGTCGGTTGCATTGGCACTTCAAGCAGTTCGAGCAATTTGAGGCCATTGATGCTTGATTTCTGTGCTAGGCAAAAGGCTAAATCTTAGTAATTTGAAATTCAAAGGCAACCATTAACAAACCGCGATTCGTTCACGAAGACGACACACGAAGTGTGGAGTGGAAAGAGAAAAAGGTCCCACCGGGCGTGTCAGAATCTGTTCCCCTCCGAACGGCGGCCAAGACGTAAAGACGTCTTGCTTGAGATTCGGGGCAGATGCTATTTGGTTTTATCCATCCACCTCTCCGAAGATGCCAAGTTGATTTATGGCACCGTGTATCGGAGGTTTGGACGAATGCGGCCGATGTAGCAGACTTCGTCAGATTCCCCCTCGCTTGAGGGGTTTTTGATTGTGGGGACGCTCTTCCCTGCAGGCACAAGCCCCTGCAGTTAATTACGCTACCGCATCGCGGTAACAACTTTCTCCTTCTCCAGAATTTCACTTCGTGTCGTGTGTGTTTGTTTTGTTTGTGGTTGCCCGTGGATTGTATGCGGAGACTAAGTTATACCGTCGCCCGTAGGACGCGGATTAGTCCAAATCCGTATTTACTTAGATTTAGGTTTGGTGTTTTAGTTTAAGGATACGTTAGCCATATTTGAGGCTAAGATCGACTTAAACGTTTGTTAAGGATGCGTTAGTCCGATTTGAGACTAAGATCGACTTAACGGAAAGAGCATTTAGGGGCTCTATTATTCCAGTTTAGGGACGTAGTGGTCCGTTTAATGTATATGGCCGTCGGGACCCGTTACCTCTCTGACGACGTTGAAGGATTACAACGACAGGTATCAGAGGAGTTCGGATATGTACTCTTGAACCAGCGTTGATTGGTGGGTCAATAGTTCGATTTGGGACTAAAGTCTGTTCGAAGGTTTAAGGATACGTTAGCCATGTTTGAGGCTAAGATCAACTTAAACGGGATCGTTTAGATCCGACAAAAGAGCATTTAGGGGCTCTATTATTCCAGTTTAGGGGCGTAGTGGTCCATTGCCAGTTTAGGGACATGGTGGTCCATGTTCCAGTTTAGAGACGTGGTGGACCATTGCCAGTTTAGGGACATGGTGGTCCATGTTCCAGTTTAGGGACGTGGTGGTCCATTCCTATTTGGGGACGAGCATTAATTTAAGGACATTTCAGTCCAACATTCCTATTTTGGGACGAATGTTAGTTTAGAGACGTTTCGGTCTATGTGTGGTTGTCGGGACCCATCACCTCTCTGACGTTGTTGAAGGATTACAACGATAGGAGTTTAGAGATGTACCCTTGAACCGGATGTAAATTGATTTAGGAGAGAAGTCTTGCTCAGTCAATTTAGTTTGAGGACTTACGACCATGATTGGGTTAAGTCCAGTTGAGAATATTCAACGTTTTTCTTGATTTTTGGCCTATTAGGCTTGTGCTAGGGCTTTGCCCATTTTAAATAATGCACTGCATTTCTTATTTTGTTTGGGCTCTGCAGAGAATCAATTTTGTTTGGGCTCTCCCCCTTTTATTGCATTGCAATTTATCTTAGCTTACTAGGCCTTTTTGATTTGGGCCTGGCCCTTCAGTAAATAATGCAGTGCATTTGTCAGGCGCTTTGCGCTAATCACTGAGCGCAAGCGCTTGTGGTGATGACACGTGTCACGCAAGCGCAGTGCGCTGCGTTGCTGACACGTGGCGCGCTCTGGTGAGTTGCTCCAATTTCAGAGAGTAAGGCTCTATCTTAAAAGCGCATAGCGCAAGTGGTTCAGGTGCTGACACGTGGCGCTCTCTGGTGGCTTGCGCCAACCCAAGAGCGCAACAGTGCAAATTTTACAAGTGCAGGACACTGTTTAATTTCTTGATCCAATTTAGATCAAAGAAAACAGGTTTTTCTTGTTTTCAGAGAACCAGTGGTCCATAAAAAAGTGCAAGGCACTGTTATTATTTGTTTTTATTGAAGATCATTGATCGTGTTCTTAGATCAATGATCTATTAGAAGAAATTCTTCTATTTTATAAAGGTTTTTACCTTTTTCTTGAATTTTCTTCAGAGTTCTATCTGTTTTGGAGTTCTTGATCTCTCACAATGTTGATGATCCTTTGAATTGGGGTCTAGGGGTCTTTATATAGTGCCCATAGGTTTGTTAAGTTTGTTAAATAGATCATTCTCTGAGTGATTTGGGGAATTTTCCCCACCGTTGGATCTTTGATCCAGGGGCTTCTGTTTTACAGAAGACAATCTTCTTATTTTAACAAGAACAGAAGGATCTTTCTAGAATTTAATTTTGTTTGGCGCAAACGCCCCAGCGCGTGACACGTGTCACGCAGCGCAAAGCGCAGCGCAACTGCGCTTGCGCAACTGCGCTGACACGTGTCGCGCAGCGCAACTGCGCTGACACGTGTCGCGCAGCGCACGGCGCAGCGCAACTGCGCTTGCGCTGACACGTGTCGCGCAGCGCACGGCGCAGCGCAACGTTTGCGCCACTGCGCCAGTGCAACTGCGCTGACACGTGTCACGCAGCGTAGCGCTTGCGCAACTGAGGCGTTGCTTCCTTTAATTTTTGTTTTAAATAGAGCCTTGCTCTGATTGGGCACGCTGCCTTGGGCGCTGCGCTCTCTGCGCTGGCGTGCCTGATTTTAACACGTAGCGCTCTGCGCGCAGCGCAGGGGATCTGAAGCGTTGCTTCATTTATTAAAATTTAAATTTTCAAATTAGAGTTTTGCTCTGACTGGGGAAATCAGAAGCGGTGCTTCATTTCCCGCCTTGGAATTTGTACAGAGCTTTACTCTAATTGGGGGTAAACAATCCCAATATTATCAAACACATATTATTGTCTGTGTAAATATACATCGTCAATTGGTCCTCAGAAATATCATGTCACATATATCATATCATGATTAAGTCACATATATCATATCGTGATTCAGTCACCTATATCATGTCGTGATTAAGTCACATATATCATATCGTAATCAAGTCACACATATATCATATCGTGATTCAGTCACATATTACAGTCTTGGTTCTATTCTAGAATCTCGTATATCTCAATGTCATCATCACCTATTATCGTTTATGTATACATATCCATTTTCTCATTTTCCAACAATCCGCTAATATCATAGTACATCTCATATCATACTCGATCTTATATCTTTAACTCACGGTATCACGCCCAATCATACTAACTCCTTCCCAGATATCATATAACCTCTCATATCACGTGTATATGTTATATGTGTGTGTGTGTGTGTGTGTGTGTAGACACACACACACCTATAGAAACCTACACACAATCATATATATATATATATATATAGACACACACACCTATAGAAACCTACACACAATCATATATATATACACACACACACACACCAGGTCAAATGTATGTGTGTGCGTGTGTGTGTCTACCTGAAACCTACGAATTCCCTCCAAGGCATTCATCCTTATGGTTAAGTCTTTCTAAATCGGTCTAGTCTAACCTAAAGTCTTTAATAGGATCCTACTCGCCAAAAATCTAAGATCACGTCCGACTTCCTAATGACAGTAAGTAATATTCCTATTCTACGTTTGCGGGGGTGCTAAACGCCATCCACCCGACTTCCCCCGTAGATATACATCTACTCACCTGGCCTTTGTCTGCCGAAGTCGATACCGCCATCTCTTCTTCATCGTCTGAAGTCCACGTGAAGGGTACCTATACGCAAACATATATAATATAGTAAACCAAATCATTGACAAAACCAAAACAGCGCACGAACGTGCATAGGTTAAAACCTATGACCCGCTCATGCAAAAGTATCAAATATCGCTCGATATCGGCGTACAAACGCCGATTGATCGAGATAAACACCAACAAACAACTCGTAGTTCCAAAACTCATTATTTATAATTTAAAACATGGTTTAAATTATCGAAACCTTAAAATCAATCAAATTGTCCTATTTCGCAAAAACCTAGAAAACGTCAATTTACCGTTTTTCTTCAAAACTTGATGTTTAAATAAAACCAATGGTCATAATATTCATTAAATAACATTACTAGATTATATAAACCATTACTATATTTTTATCACACTAATTTGTCTTAAATTGAAAATTCTAGTTTGAAATTTTATCCGATTTCAACACCTTGTAAGCAAAACTTCCCAATTCCACAATTAAACTTGATTTTGCATGAATTAAATTATTAAAATACAATTTATGATGTTAATAATGTCATGAAATCATAATTAGATTTTAAATCTCAATTATTTAAAAAATTTCTAAAACCTAGTTAGCAAAAATAGCATATTTATCACAATTTTCCATTATCAATTTGAAACTAGTAACTAAATTAGGTTTTTCATTCTTTTAACATGTTAATATTCTCATTAAAATCACAATCTAATGATAAAAACATTAATTAGAATTTTATATCACCAATATATATGTTTTATAAAAACCTAGTTAGTAAAATTGTTTAATTTAAACAATTTTGAATGAAAAATTTACAATACATCAACCATGCTAGATTTTTCCTTTCTAAAAATGTTAAACTACTTATTATAACCCCACTCAATTAATAAAAACCATAACTTGATTTTAGAAACCCTGTCTTGAATTTTAAACTTGCAAATAGAAACAATTAAGAAAATCTAAATATGCTAGATTAAAGCATTTAGCCACAATTAATCATTGGGATAAGAATTATACCTCCACAACATGAGATCTAAACATGAAAATATGCCTCCAAAAGAATGGTTTTCTACTCCAAAATCCATGCTAAATAGGTCAAAGGAAAATGGTAGAGATTGAATATTGATTTTGAGGTTTATTTTTTGGAATTTTTGTTGAATTTTTGATGATCTTTGAAGGGAAAAAGAGCTTGGAAAATGGGGGGGCCGCCATGGGGGTGAGGCCGGCCAAACCTAGAGAGGGAAAGAGAGAAAGAAAAGAGTGAAGAATGATGTAGAAAGTTCTCCCAAAATAATACACCTTTTATGTCTTTTCACTAATTTCTTTATTTTTTGTTTATTTTCTTTTCTAAGTTAATCCTAGAAAAGTCTAGAACCATGGAAAATTTTGGAAATGAATTTTGCATGATACACACTAGATTCCAATATATAATGGTTCACTTTTGCTAAATTAACCCATTCAAATTTGTAATTTACACTAATTTAATGTATATTTAAAAGCTTATGTAAAATTTTAAAATAACTAATTAAGGAAAAATATTTAAGTAAAATAATAATTTATAAGTCACTAAATAAACACCATTTACTAGTAATTACATAATTAAAATAGGTCTTTATAAATTTATGAAGAAAATAATTTATAGTTAAGTTTTACGGAAAATACGGTTTATTTTACCGAAAATCAGAAAATTCACCTAAAGGATTTTATTTATTTAATTATTTATTTATTTATTTTTAAAACGCTACGGGCGTCGTCATCTATCGTTGACCTAGACCGTGACTCGTCAGGTGTAGTATTTTTTTAAGAACCGATCGTTTATTGGCGTGAAGGGTCTTTAGCCATGCATATCCACGAGCAAGTAAGCCCTACCTTGGTAGACTTTGTCTATGATGTACGGTCCCTTATAGTTCGGCTTGAATTTCCCCCGTTTGGCACGATTGGGGATCATAGGTCTCTTGACCACTAGTATGCGTTCGCCTTGGCGGAATGTTCTCGGCTTAGTCAATCTCTCGTATGAGTGCGTTATCTTCGCTTTGTAAGCTTCTAGGTTTTGTTGTGCCATGAGCCGGGCTTCGTTAAGGGCGTCGAGCTTCTCAAGCCGAAGATGAGCATTCTCTTTGTCTATCAGCTCATAATGAACCACCACTCGTAGAAAGGGTATCTCTATCTCCAAGGGGAGTACTGCTTCAGTGCCGAATACCAATGCATATGGCGTTGTATTTGTGGCCGTTTTGAACGTGGTTCAATAAGCCCAGAGAGCTTCTTGCAGTCTTTCGTGCCAGTCCTTTTTATTTTTGGACTACGTCTTCTTTATGATCTTCGTCAAGGTCTTGTTGAAAGCCTCAGCTAGACCATTAGCTCGGGGATTATAGACCGAAGAGTACCTACAGTTTATATTATGCTGCTGTGCGAAGCGGCTGATTTTATGACTTCTGTAAGCTGGCCCGTTATCATAGATAATCCATCGCGGAGTGCCGAACTGATAGATGACGTGTGTCTTGAAGAAATGAAGGATATTCTCTGTCTTCACTTTTCTTAGCGGTACTGCTTCTGCCCACTTAGAGAAGTAATCGGTTGTCGCCAATATGAACCGATGTCCTCTGGACGATGCCGGTTCTATGGGCCCAATTATGTCGGTTCCCCACATTTCGAACGGCCAGCTAGCCACTGCTGGGTGTAGCGGGTTTGGATGCTGGTGGATGAATTCTCCATGAATCTGGCACGAATGGCATTGCTTCGCGTATTCAAGACAGTCCTGAATCATCGTGGGCAATTAGTAGCCCATTCTTTTGATCTTCAGCTTCATCTTTAGCCCGACTTGATGAGAACCACAAAGTCCGTCGTGGGTTTTTTGGACGACTCTCCTTGCTTCTTCTGGTCCCAGGCATCTCAGCCATAGAGAGTCGAACGATCTCTTATACAGCGTGTCATTGACGAAGGCAAAAGACAGAGCTCGTTTCATGAGCTGATGTCTCGAGGATGCATCATCAGGTGTTCGACGGGATTTGAAGTAGTCTATAAAGACTTCTCTCCAATCCTTGGCCTTCTTCTGGTCCTCTATTTGTAGGGTTGTTTGTTCGGTCGCTTCCTTTTCTTCAGACGACTTCAGAGATATTTCCGCTGGTGCAAGAACCCGACGGCTTTGTACAATGATTCTTACGTCATTGAGGTTTTCGTTAGCCAATTATTTAGCGAGCTTGGCTAACGCATCCGCTTTGCTATTTTCCGTACGTGGTATGCTTTCCAGAACGTAGGAAGGAATTTGAGTCAGCAATTGTTGTACTCTTTCGCCGTACTTTACCAACTCGGGCTTGCACATTTGATAGTCTTTGTTTACTTGACTAACGACCAGCTGGGAGTCTCCGTATATGAGGAGGTTTTCTATTCCCATGTCGATGGCGATCTCAAGACCTGCTATCAAAGCTTCATATTCGCTTTCATTGTTTGTCCTCGGCTCTGTTAAGGAAAAGGAAAAGCGCATTATCCCTCCTTGTGGAGTCACTAAGATAAGGCCTACCCCAGATTTGATTATGGGGGAGCTGTGCTTTCGTTTCTTCATGGAAGATGCCCTATCGAAGTAGAGTTCCCATCGGGTATCTCTTTCTCTTCTCTCCCCGTCAATCGTGTCAAACGCGTGCTCGTCTGGCAATTCACAATTTAGGGGTGAATCAGCAGGTATCGGATGCTCAGCGAGGAAGTCGGCGATAGCCTGGCCTTTCACTGCCTTGAGCGGTCAGTATGCTATCGAGAACTCCATCAAGAGGAGGGCCCATTTAGCGAGTCGCCCCGTCAGTATGGCTCTTGACATCAAATATTTGAGAGGATCCACTTTCGATATAAGATGGACCTCATGCGCCAAAGCATAGTGTCTAAGATTCGTTATCGCGAAGATTAACGCTAGGCAGTGTTTTTCAATAGGGGAGTAGTTGTTTTCTGCCACCAGGAGAACTCAACTTAAATAGTAAAGGGCTCTCTATTTCCCTTGGTTATTCTCCTGTTCCCATAGTATGCCTAAAGAACCTTCAAGGACCTTTGTGTACAGGATGAGGGGCTTTCCCTTGACCGGAGCGGTCAATACTGGCGGATTCTGCAAGTATTTCTTGATTTCGTCCAGTGCGCTTTGGCATTTGCGATCCCAGATGAACGGGGTTCCCTTCTTCATCAGATGACTGTAGGGGCAGCATTTGCCGGAGAGATTGGCTTTGAACCGTCGGATATTTGCGAGCTTTCCTTGGAGAGACCGCAGTTGCTTGAGGGTTCTTGGCGGAGGCATTTCCATGATCGCCTTGATCTTTGATGGGCCTATTTCGATGCCCCAGTGTCATACGATGAATCCTAGGAATTTGCCCGAGGAAACTCTGAACGCGCATGTGAGAGGGTTCATCTTCAGGTTGTATTTTCGAAGGTGCTGGAACACTATCTCCAGATGCTCCTAATACTCCCCGTGCAATTTACTTTTCACCACGAGGTCGTCGATATAGCATTCGACAATTTCATGTATGAGGTCATCGAAGATCTTCGTCATGGCCCTCTGATAGGTAGCGCTGGTGTTCTTCAGACCGAAAGGCATCACTTTGTAGCAGAATATGCCCAGAGGAGTCCGGAAAGCGGTATGCTTCTGGTCTTCAGGATGCATCTTTATTTGATTGTACCCTGATGAGCCGTCCATGAAGGAGAAGACTTCGTGAGTGGACATGTTGTCTATCATCAGCTCGGTAATCGGTATGGGAAAGTCATCCTTCAGACATGCTTTGTTGAGGTCCCGAAAGTCCACGCAGATGCGCATCGTCCCATTTTTCTTCATCACTAGGACGATGTTGGCGATCCAGTCAGGGTATTGAACTTCTTGGATGAAGTCGGAGTCAATTAGCTTCTTGACTTCGGCGTTGATACTTATTTCAAGTTTGAGCCGCATTCTTCTTGGCGCTTATTTGATTGGTTTGACGTCCGGAGATATCGCCAATTTATGCACCGCTATTTCTGGATCTAGCCTCGGCATCTCGGAATAGTTCCATGCGAAGCAATCTTTATATTGCATGAGCACGTCCTTTAGCGTAGCTACCTGTTCTTCGGACATCAGCTCACTGACGAACGTAGGCCTCGGGTCGTTTGTCGTCCCCAAGTCGATTTTCCTTAGGTTGCCCGCAGTAGTATGTATCCCATCTTCCAGCTCTTTTGGCACCGGTGGAAGTTCTGAGATCAACTTATCTTCATCCTCATTTTCGAAGCACCAGGAGAGATCATCCATATCCTCGCGTACTCCTTCTTCTGACAGCGTTATTGCATGACAGGTACGAGATCGTTTCCAAGACCGATGTTGATCTGGTTCTACTCTCGCTATGTACGTTGCTTTTAGAACATGCTTCTGTGGTGGGGTTACCCTCCAACTGCTGGATAGAGCGAACCTGCCTTGCTGATATTAGTCTTCAACCCAGTTTTTGAATGTGAAGCAATCTTCGAGAGGATGTCCTATCGCTCGGTGATAGGAGCAATAATCCGGATGAGAGACCTCGTCTGCTTGTTCGGGTTGTTTGGACTCCGGGAGCGTAATCATTTGATGTTTCATGACAAGATCGGATAGTTTCCTTGTCTTATCTTGTGAAAAAGAATATGCTCGACCCATCTTCTTTATAAGAGACGGATCCCGGCTGCTCAATTCTCGATCGCGTGGCTTCTTGGACTCGCTTTGCCACCGTCGAACGTTTTTTCCGTTCTTTAGTTTGTTTTTGCCTCCGTGTCGGGTCTTCTGTACGACGGGCTGGCGACGAAGAGTATCGTCATTCTTCGTAGCCTGCTGAAGGAGGCACTGCGTCCTGGATTTCTCGTAAATGGCCATTTCACGGTTGTGGTCATCCCGGGCCTTTTGACTCGCTTCTCTTATTAGCTTGTCTATCTGTTCTTCAAACGACGGACTTGGCATTTTTACGGCTGGATCTCGTTTTGATTCAATTGCAGTGTCTTTTAACAGAGCATCTCCTTCTTCATCGAAATCATGTATAACGTAGCAGCCATGGAATCGCTACCATTTCTTGGATTGAACATATCCAAGCCCGATCGTTTCCACTCTCCCGTTGGGCAATCTTCGCTGAGTTCTGGGGACGTTCCAGGTCCTATTGTAGAACTGAGCTTATCGAGTAGTCCGTTTGAAGGATACGCCCTGGCGTCTCAACAGCCTTTTTAATCCTTCTGTGTAATATCTGGGAAGACAGATGGGCTGGAACATGTCAAGTGTAGAATCGGCACCCTGGATTTCTTTCTCCACTTTGGTTTCCGCGGATCGATAAAAGAGGATCGCCTTTTCATCTTTTTGGCTGAGAGGGATGTAGAACGTATGCAACTCTTGCACACTATATGTCTCAAGCGCGTCGAGTTCTTTATAGTGTTGCCGCGGAACCATAGCGATCTGCAAACTCTGATCATCTCCAGTGAGGGCCTGCACCGATAGATGGACCGAGAACACTGCGTTGACCTCGTCTTCAGAGTCACTACCAAAGACCAGAATAGAGGTAGATGGTCCCGGGTTGCTGCATTGGGGCAGTCCTGAATAGACTATCTCTTCCTTCTCCTCGGTATCGCTTCCAAAGACCAGAATAGTGGTGATAGCTTTCTGCTTATTCTCCGGCTTATGGCATCTTTCCGTGTCTTCAAAGTCTGGCAGGAAATACTTTGCATCTTCGTACTTTCGGACTTCATTCACGGAGAATGGGTTCAGCTCCCCTGTCACGGTATACTCGAGACCATCTTTGAAGTACTTCGTACACTGATGTTATGTAGAGGGGATGGTGTTGTATTCGTGTAACCAAGGCCTGCCGAGCAAAGCGTTGTACCAAGTCTTGGCGTCAATGACATGAAACTTGATGTCAGTGACGAGCAGCCCAAAGCGTAACGTCAGTATCACAGACCCGAGCATCCGTGATGAATGGGAGTCGAACCCGAAGATGGTGATTGTATCCCCCAATCAGAGTAAAGATCTATTCAAATTTTGAAATTTGAAATGAAGCGACGCTTCATAAAAGCGCTAGCGCTAAATGCGCCAGTGCTAAGAGTCAAAGACTCTGATGCAGTGCTCACGTGCAAAGCACGAGAGTGCTAGCGCTAAGTGCGCTAGCACCCAGAGTCAAAGACTCTGATGCAGCGCTCACATGCAAAGCACGAGAGCGCTAGCGCTGGAACTAAATGTTCCCCACCCTTGGATCAAAGATCCAACAAAGATAACTAAAAGTCATCAAATTATCTCTGAAAATTAGAGCACCGTTGGATCAAAGATCCAATAGGGATTAAAAATCACCAAGATACAGAATAAGTTCTGTATGGGAAAAGATTTTCCCAATCTTGTTAAAAACAATAAGATTGCCTTCTGTAAAACAGAAGCCCTAGGATCAAAGATCCAACGGTGGGAAACATCCCCAAATCAATTAGAGAAAAGATCTCTTCAACTGATTCAACAAATCAGCCTCCCCTATATAAAGGACACAAGACTTCAAGTCTGAGAGAGAGGAACCCCTCCCCCACGCACACAAACTTTAAGAAATTTCATAGAGAAGAGCAAGCTCTCGGAAGAAGAAGAATTTTTTCAAGGTAAATAAAACAGAGAGATCAAAGTATCTCATCAAAAGAAGAAGAACCTAGTTCTTCTTCAAGATCATAGATCTATAAGACAGATGTCTTTCACAAAAAGAGATCATAACATTTCATCATAAAAGGGGGGGAGAAAGAATTTAATTTTCCTTGGATCACAGATCCACAAAGACAAGGTCTTTCACAAAAAAAATAGAGATTGTAAACATCTCTTATTAAAAGAGAAGAACATAGTTCTCGAATCCATGAGACAAAGTCTCTTATAAACGAGAGTTTAATTCTCAGAGCGCAGAACTGATCGAAGCTGCCTGAAAAGAGCCTTAGCGCTCCAAATTAAAAAGAAGCGCCTTAGCGCTCTAAGACTGGCACGCAGCGCCATAGAGCTCCTAGTGCTCTAATTAAAAGAAGTGCCTCAGCGCTCCAAGACTGGCGCTCAGCGCCAAGTGCATCACGTGTTCCTCACGTGTGCGCTCTTTCACAAGGAGCGCTCTGCACTCATTTACTGGCGCTCAGCGCTAATCGCACCATGTGATCCTCACGTGCGCACTTTTTCACAAGGAGCGCTCTGCACTCATTTACTGGCACTCAGCGCTAAGCGCACCACGTGCTCCTCATGTGTGTGCTCTTTCATAAGGAGCGCTCTGCACTCATTGACTGGCGCTCAGTGCCAAGCGCGCCACGTGCTCCTCACGTGGGCGCTATCTCACAGGAAGCGCCTTAGCGCTCTAAATCTGGCGCTCAGCGCTAAGCGCGCCATGTGCTCCTCACGTGTGCGCTGAGGGAACACAAAGTGTTCTTTAAATATAAGCCCCAGAGCTATGATGAGTACTCAACACTCAATAAAAGACAAAAAGGGTTGTCAGAAGCTAAACCAATGCTCAACATTGTTAAATATTCAACATTTTAACTGAGTGAGCTGAGCCCAAGTTGGCCACAGACCCCTAATTTAGATTAATTGAGCCCATTTGCTCAAAAATCTTTTTAGCTGATCTTAGTCCTAAACTTGACTACAGATCTCCCAACCGACATTAGTTCAAGGGTACATCTCTTCATACCTTTGATATATGTCGTAATTTTTCAACATTTTCAGAGAGATGGAGGGTCCCAATAACCAATAACTTTTGGTGCATCCCCAAACGATTGAACCAAAACCACATAGACTATGATGTCTTTAAACTGGACTATGATGTCCTTAAACTTTACGGATTATGGGGTCCTTAAACTCATGGACTACGATGTCCTTAAACTTTACGGACTGTGGGATCCTTAAACTCATGGACTATGATGTCCTTAAACTTTATAGACTGTGGGGTCCTTAAACTCATAGACTATGATGTCTTTAAACTTTACAGACTATGACGTCTTTAAACTGGACCGCAATGTCCCTAAACTAAAACAATAGAGTCCAAATGCTCTTTTGTTGGATCTAAATGATCCTGTTCAGTAGATCTTAGTCTAAAATTAGACTAACGTATCCTTAACAAACGTTTAAGTTGATCTTAGTCTCAAATAAGATTAACGATCATTAAACCCAATCCAAAACCAAATCTAAGAAAATACGGATTTGGACCAATCCACGCCCTACGGGCGACAACATAAATTAGTCTCCGTACACAATCCACGGGCAACCAAAAACAAAACAAATACACACGACATGAAGTGACCATCTGGAGAAGGAGAAAGTGGTTACCGCGATGCGGTAGCGTAATTAACTGCAGGGGCTTGCGCCTGCAGGAAAGAGCATCCCCACAATCGAAAACCCTTCACAATGAGGGGGAATCTGACGAAGTCTGCTACATCGGCCGCATCCATCTAAACCTCCGATACACGGTGCCATAAATCAACTTGGCATCTTCGGAGAGGTGAATGGATAAAACCAAATAGTATCTGCCCCCAAATTCAGGCAAGACGTTTGTCTTCCCGATTTTCGGCGGCGAACAGTGATTTTATCTCGAGCGAGGTGTTGGACGCTCATGAAGATTTCTTTTAGCACCCTCACATTTAGGCGATTGACAGAAGACCCATTGTCAACTAGGATCATCCCTATCTTGATGTCATGGCAATACCCAGAGTCATATAGGGGACGGTTGTGCTCACACATTCCGAGGAGGAGATCTTCATCGCCGAAAGCGATGTCGGCTGTGTGCACTTCTTCCAGCTCGTTCTTCATCTTTTCTTCGGTAAGGAAGGCTTGAAACTGCCCAGGGTCCTGTAATGCCTTGATCAACGAATCTCCCGCCTCTTTAGATAGCAGAAGGGCATCGAGAATGCTTAGTTGCGAGGGTATTTTCCTCAGGTGTGCCAGAACGTTGTAATCCACCTTGCTTTTCTTTGGTGGGTTCTTGGCTGCCAGCTCTTCGACGACTCGGTCATTGAGGGCGATATCTTCTGGGAATTTTTTCCCCTTATCTTTTTTGTTCACTCCCTTGCTTGTGGGTCCGAGATTCTTTTCGGGTAACTTACGATTACGCAGTTGAATGTTCTCACAGGTCTTCACCTCTTCTGTTTCGGAGATGGATTCCTTGAAGAGAGGGCCAAGGGCTATTTCTTCATCAGAATCGCTCCCGAAGGTGAGGACTTGTGATTCCCCGGAATTAACCATGTGACAGTCGCCAGCAGTTCTTCTGCGCCCCTCTGTCGTGCTTCTCTGCTCTCGATGAGTTTTGCGCTTCATCCGCTTGAAATGCTTTCGATGAGCAACGTATCCCTGCCACCAATTTTTAAAGGCCATGTATTCCTCGGTAGGGTGTGTGATCCTTCGATGGTATAAGCAGTAGTTTGAATGTGCATCTAGTTCATCAGGGAATGTATTTTCTGAAGTGTCTTCTTTGAAAGGTGGTAACTTCATTCCCATCGACAGGGCTTTGGCGAACTGCTTCCTTGTCTTAAACTTGCTTTTGCTGGCGGCAGAAGTAGTTCCATCCGGTTGGGGTACTTTATGACTTCTCAATATCGGAGCTTCTTCAACGCGACTCCAACATTTGTCCCTTTCATATATGGCTGTTTCACGCTCTCAGTCAGATTTTCTTTTCTGAAGAGCTTCGATCAGCAGTCTGTCAATCAATTCGTCCAATGGCTCCAGGGATTTTGGTTCCGGTTCTGGACCTTCCCCCAGTTTCTCTGCATCGGGAGCTACTTTATCATTTATTGATGAGTGAGAGATCACGTGGCAGCTTATCACGTAATCCTCAGGCTCCTCTGAAGAATTGTCTCCTTCATCAGCGTCATCGGCTTCATTCTCAAGAACATGCTTAAAGAATTCATCCAACGTGATTGGGGTCCAAACCTTCTGGTTATATTCTTCCAGTGTATCGATGTATTTCTGTAGACCTGTACGGCTGTCTTCGGGTTGGACGGGCTTCTTGGCCTTCTTCTTTTTCTTTAAAGACTTTGGAGACTTGGCCTGAACGTTTTGTCCACCTTCACCAACTTTCAGCGTTAGGCACGGCTTCAGTATCCCCTCAATAATCTCGGATTCCAACAGGCTCTTTCACCTAATCGCCGGACATGTTTGGAGATCTTTCAGCATTCTTTTCGTTTTGGTTAAAAGAGCGACCTCCCATGGAGCTTCCACTATAAATGAGCATGATGCTCCCGACGTGTCCACCTTTTTAGGAGCGTGTGGCTGGGGCTGGCTTACCTTCTAATTCTCATATAGCGCGAATTTTCCATGTTGGTATTGGTCCTCAATCCAGCCTTTGAAGACGAAGCAATCTTCGATTGGATGGCCTACTGCACAGTGGTAGGGACAGTAATTAGGATTGTTGGTGTCGCCGGGCTACAGTGTACATCTTGGATTTGGCAGATTGATGAGTCTACTGCGCACCGCCAGCTCAAACAGTCTCCTTATTTTATCCCGGGGAAACGAATAAGGGCGTTTTAGCTTCTCTTTGAAGAATCGCTGTCTATCGTTTTGGCGATCAGCTGGTTTTGGGCCGCTGGGCTGCTGCTGAGCATTGGCGACGAAGGTCACTTTCCCTTTACCCTTTTCGTTTTGAGGCTCCGTTTTCGAGGAAGACAGTCTATGGCCCATTTGATCCATTTGGGCCAGCTTGTCAATCAAAGCCTGGAAGGTAGTTGGCTTGAAAAACATCATGAACTGGGATATGGTCGCCTGCGGATCGAGGGTACCCATGAACATGCCTACTGCAGGAGCTTCTTCGATGCGTTGTTCGCATTTCGACCATAAGTTCCGCCACCGGATTGCATACTAAACCCATGTTTCTCCCGACGTCACCCTGGTATTGATCAACGCCGTGATTGTGGTGCGTTTGCTGGCGCTTGCGAACCTTTGTGTAAACAGTAGCTCCATTTCTGCAAATGTCTTAACGGAGTCATTCGGGAGCTCAGAGTACCATTCAAACGTTGTCTCCGACAAGCTTCCAACAAACTGGCGAAGCAGCAGTTTGTCGTCACCCCCAGTATTGCCGCACAGGGCTCTGAATTGAGCAACGTGGTTGTGTGGATTACCCATCCCTTTGTGCACGTGTAACTTAGGGATCGTGTATCCCGGCGGGTACTTTTTTTGGTCGTACCAACCCGGATAGGGTCGTCCAGTCTTGACGATTTGGCCAGCCGCTTCGGTCGCCTGATGAGCTCGTATCTGTTGAGCTATATAGTCGTCAAGGGCGGATTTGGAGGTGGTCTCCTCCTTGGCTGCTGAACAAGCAGGAAGAGGGTTTGATGTCTTCCCTCTGTCGTCTTCAAGTACAATCGGAGGGTCTTCAGCTAGAGGATCCGGCTGTATCATCATTCCGACTATATCTTGGAATAAAAACGCCATTTGTTTTATGTTGGCCGCTTGTTCCGCGGCCTCTTTGTCTTTCCTATTGAGCATTCTTTGGAGGAATTCGGCATCAGTTTCCTGTTGTTGACGCTGCTCTGACGATATTTCCAGGCTTTCTTTTGGCCCAGTGAGCGCGGCCATCTTTGTTAGCATTTCCTGGAGCTTTTGCTGTTGCTCCTGCGTTTTTGTCACAGATCGAGTGAGTGGTCGATGACCCATAGAGACACGGCTCTCCTCCTTCCCGGAAGCCATGTAAATGGTATGCACCACCATACCCCCAGACTTGGGGCATTTGGACTCAGTGCCTTTGAGCTTTGTCGTGGACACAGGGATTTTCTCCGGCCTTCTTCTTTTGTGGGCGGTCGAAGTCGAGGGGGCCGTTGCAGCGGGCACCCAAGTAGATGATACTTTCTGTGGTACGATAAGATAGTCCTTCTCTTGCCGAACCTTCATTTTCTTTTGTCGGCGGGAGTAGTCTTGGTTGATCACCGAGTCTTGGACATGTCGCCAAACTTTGTGAATTTTAGAGGACAGCCGCTGAGTAGGCTGCTCTGGCTTCACCTTTGTAATGTTCCCCATAGGTGGAGGAGATCTTTTTAGCACAGCGATTGGAGAGTTCTTACGCACCCTCCTAAGCGGTTCAAAACTGTTCCCAGTTGGAACAGCAGCATCAACTTCTACCATTGGAGCTGGTGGGGCAAGTCCGGAAGGGGAACTGCCCCCAACTTTCCTCACTCAGCGCCAGTGACGACGTTGAGCATGCCTTGCAGACGGTATTGGTTCAGCTATGGGGGTGGCTTCATCATGCCCCCTGCTCTGGTGGAGGGTTGCTGCCTGTGTCAGCCTCTTGAAGACCGATGTCCGCTGAGAAGAAACGTCCAACTTATCGAAGACTGATTAGTCATTTCTCTTTTTGTCCAACTCACTTCTCTTTTTGTTTTCGAGCAGGGAAAGAAGCTATGGGGATCTCTCCCGAAGCGGGAGTTGGAGCGGACAGTCTAGCGATGACCGATCTCTTAGTAGGAGAAGCCTCTCTAATGATTTCGTTTGTTGGAACAGGGATGGCTATCCGTTTCGAGATAACCCCCTCAGGTATCGCGGGCTTCTTCACAAGCCCATTGGAGTTTGGCCCTGTCTGTTAAAGATCGAGGCGTTGGATTTGGACGACCCGTTGAGAGGGGCCGCGGTAGTTGCAAGTCGATCAAAGCCCGACTTTTTCGGAGCTTCTTGCAACGGCACTAGGGCGTTAAAGCTCATTGGTGGGAGCATGGTCCTAAGGAATAGCCTAGTGGTGGCTTGCGTCACCTGTTCCACTGGCATCGCGAATTAGAGGCCGCTTGAGGCCCGTAAGTCACTCTTCCTGCGAGGACGGAGCGGGAGTTGTTGCAATTGTTGCAGCTGGAGCAGTTTGAAGCCATTGATCTTCTTTTTCTGCATGGAGCAAAACACCAAATCTTAGTACCTCGAATCCAGGGGCAACCACATTAAACCGTGATTTTTTCGCGAACACAACACACGAAGTATGGAGTGGAAAGAGGAAAAGGTCCCACCGGGCGTGCCAGAATCTGTTCTTCGCCGAAAAGACACGACCGGGACATTGGGACGTCCGGCCTGAATTTTAGGGGCAGATGCTATTTGGTTTTATTCGGCCACCTCTCCGAAGATACCAAGTTGATTTATGACACCATATATCGGAGGTTTAGACGGATGCGGCCGTTGTAGCAGACTTCGTCAAATTCCCTCTCATTGAGGGGTTTTTGATTGTGGGGATGCTCTTCCCTGCAGGCGCAAGCCTCCGCAGTTAATTATGCTACCGCATCGTGGTAACCACTTTCTCCTTCTCCAGATGGTCACTTCGTGTCGTGTGTTTTTGTTTTATTTTTGGTTGCCCGTGGATTGTATACGGAGAATAATTTATGTTGTCGCCCGTAGGGCGTGGATTAGTCCAAATCAGTATTTTCTTAGATTTGGGTTTGGTTTGGGTTTAAGGATCGTTAATCTCATTGAGATTAAGATCAACTTAAACGTTTGTTAAGGATACGTTAGTCTAATTTTAGACTATGATCTACTCAACGGGGTTTTGGGATCATTTAGATTCAACGAAAGAGTATTTGGACTCTATCGTTTTAGTTTAGGGACATTGCGGTCCATTGGGTTAAGGACATCGTAGTCCATGGAGCTTAAAGACATCGTAGTCTGTATTTGAAAGACATCATAGTCTAGTTTAAAGACATCATAGTCTGTGGGGTTTTAGTTTAGGGACGTTGCGGTCCAGTGGGTTTAAGGACATCATAGTCCATAGAGTTTAGAGACATCATAGTCTGTAAAGTTTAAGACATCATAGTCTATGAGTTTAAGGACCTCACAGTCCATAAAGTTTAAGAACATCATAGTCCATAAGTTTAAGGACCTCATAGTCCATGGGATTCTGGTTTAACCAGTTTGGGGATGCATCAATAGTTATTGGTTATTGGGGCCCTCCATCTCTCCCAAGACGTTGAAGGATTACAACGACATGTATCAGAGGTATGAAGAGATGTACCCTTGAATCAATGTCCCGATTTTGGGAAGTGGGATGAACATCAGTTTAGATGTCATCTTTTGGGAGCTTATTAGCTGTCTTGAGATCGGCTTTGGAAACCCTGAGCATGAAGAGCTCAATTGATGGTCCTTGGAACATTTGGTCTAATTCTGGATAATATTAGCCCTTCATAGTGTTCAACACTAACATGTTTATTCAGCGCTCACGTGCTCCCACGTGATACTCTGAGGCAGTGTTAAACACTGGAATTTGAGAATGCTCACGTGTCGCACGTGATGCATATAAGTGTTAAACATTTTAGCCCTATGGCCGTCACGTGTAAGCACGTGAGGCGCTAGCGCTGCTTCTTTGGGTTTATTCTTTTGTTCTCCTCTGAGTGCTAAGCGCTATTTGGGTCACGTAATATCACGTGAGGCAACCTAAAAGTAGGAACTGACTCCGATTTATACCCCTTTCTTATTTTGTATGTGTCAAGCATTACCATAGGGTCACGTATGATCACGTGAGCCAATCTCGATTATTCCCTTTTGTTCATCAAAGGCGCTCACGTGGGAGCACGTGCTCGGCTATTATCATATTGGGTGCCAATCCTTTTACGTGCATGGAGATCCTGAGTTTCGAGACTTTCAAGCCCATTGTTTTATGAGAGTTGGATTCTTAAGACTTAGTTTTTTTTAGGTTTGGGATCTATATAATAGAATCTCCCCGATGAGAATTAAATTCTCAACTTGTGAGGAGATCTGTTTCTGCAGATCTTTTACCATAAGGGAGAGCTAAGTTCTCATATGAAGGTTTAAACCCTTGTTTCATCAGAGGAATTAAATTCCTGTATATTTTTTGGGAGAATTAAATTCTCTGAACTTAGATCTCCCTCTAGGTTTTTGATCTGCATGGCAAAATCTCCCCGATAAGAATTAAATTCTCCACTTGTGGGGAGATATGCTTCTGCAGATCTTAACCAGAGGAAGAACTAAGTTCATTTTGGAGGAGTTAAACTCTTATGGAAGTGAAAAAGAGATGAGGTATTCTCTGTGTTTTGTTCCTTCTCTTACCTAGAGTTTCTTTTTCTCTTTTTCTCTCTGGAGAATTAAATTCTCTTTTCTTTTAGGCTTCCGAAGGGTTTCTCTCTCTTTTCTTTTTCTATCTGTCTTCTCAGAATTCCAAAAACTTCTCTCCTCCTTCTTTTTTTTTGTTTCTTTGCTCTTATTTATAAGAGAAAGAAGCGAATCAATTTGTTTAGCAAATCTCTCGTTGAGAGATTTTGATTGATTTTCTAATCAACCAAAATGATCTTCTTGATCACTTGGCGAACTTTATTCACCGCTGGATTTTTAATCCAAGGACTTCTGTTATACATAAGATATTTCTTTTGCTGTTCTTAATAAATTTAGGAAGATATTTCCTTACATAGAATTTTTCTGTAGATTGGTGACTTTTAATCGCCATTGGATCTTCAATCCAACGGTGTTCTATTTTACACAACGTAATATTTCTTGTTTAGAAAGATCCGAGAAAGTATTTTCCAAATAAGGCTTTTAATCCCTTTTAATTAGAATTTATTTTTATCAGTCCAGAAGGCATTGGAGTCTATCACGTATAGCACGTGACCCTACCAAATTAAGCCGACCCAAGGGTGTCACATGTTATCATGTGAGTTTCTTTTTGTCCCACTTGCTTGCTTTATTCAGGCGCCTGTATACTTTGCTTATAGAGGTCACGTGTTCGCACGTGTGGTTCAATTTTGGCTCAGTTTTGTTAAGCGAAGCGCCTATCACGTGTGGGCACGTGATGCTTCACTTGGGGACTTTCTCCGTTGCCTATTCATTTATTTATTTATTTTCCGTAAGGGAACATGCCCGTTTTGATATGGAGTGCATGACAATTTCAGCAAGGGTTGGACCCGGAAATCCAAGCTGCACTCGCTACAGGGGATTTCCCAACCCATGAACTTGCTTTGAAGGCTACCTGACGCTACGGGACAGTTATGAAGAAAAAGGCAGACCGCAGACTTCCAGTGTGAAACACTCTGCCATGCAGATGTCAGGAGGAGCCTCTTCTAGGCTGACATTTGCATCCAGAAGACCGGGAGGATCATTTAACCGGCCAAGTCCAGACTTTTATTTCTACTGCAAAAGAACATGACATCTGGCGAAAAATTGCAGGCGTGAGAATGGCATGTGTTTGGTTTGTGGTGCATCCACTCACGCCATAGGAGCATGTCCATACCATTTCAACACAGCTCCCGCACCAAGACCCGCAATCATAATCCCACAGCGGCCAGACATTCAGGCACCTGCACCCCAACTAGCTCTCCCTGCACCAGCTCTCCCTGCACCAGCTCCCCCATGCACCAGCTCCATGCGGACCTCCTGCACAGTCTCAACGTCAGTTCCATTAGGCACAGAGAAACATGCCTCATAGGCAGAGAAACGTGCCCCAAGGACAGAGGAATTTGCCTCCAGTAAGGAGAAATGTACCACGACGTCAGCCTTTTACCATGACGGTTGAGGAGGTCGAAGCCACAAGCCAAGTCATCACTGGTAATTCCCAATCCTTTCAAAACTTTTCAATCCTTATATATCACTATACTTTTCCTATATCTAAACCCAACCTCACACAACTTAGGTACAATCTTAGTAGCCTCCCTACCTACTTTAGCACTCTTCGACACTGGAGTATCACATTGCTTTATGTCGCAACGGTTCGTCCGAACTCATGCGATTCCAGTTAAGCCACTCGTATCCAGCAAGAATGTCAGTTAAGGGAACGGCGTTCTAAAAGCAACTTTGGGATACGATCTGTGTCCAGTGGTCGTTTGCAGCAGAGAATTTTATGCGGACTTCAAGGTGCTGGACATACCAAATTTCGATGTAGTCTTGGGAATGGACTGGCTGAGAACTTTCTTCGCTACCATCGACTGTCGCCAAAGGAGCATAGTGTTAGAAATACCAGATCATCCAGTGTTCTATTTCAAGAGTGGAGACCGTACCTTAGAACCTAGCGTTTACAAAGCAAAACCAAAGAAGACAGTAGTTGCAGCATTGCAGGCGGAAGAATCAAAGCTAGAGATAGTTCGAGAGTTCGAGGATGTATTTTCGGAAGATATATCAGGTTTGCCTCCTGATCGAGCTCTTGAATTCAGCATCAATTTACAACCTGGTGCGCAACCGGTAATCAAAGCTCCGTATCGGCTCAGTCCAGAAGGATTAAGGAGATCCGCATTCAGTTGGATGAACTCCTGAACAAAGGTTGAATTCGTCCCAGTACTTTAAGCCGGGGATCTCCGGTATTACTGGTGAAGATGAAAGATGGTTCATACAAGATGTGTGTAGATTATTAAGCTAAACGAAATGATGATCAAGAACAAGTATCCACTACCACGCATCGATGACCTTTCGATTAGCTAAATGGATCTTTTGTATTTTCGAAGTTAGATCTTCGTTCGGGTTATCATCAGGTGAAGGTCAAAGAATTCGACATTCTGAAGTTGGAGTTTAGGACTCGTTATGGTCATTATGAATATCTTGTAATGCTATTTGGAGTGACCAATGCACCTTCCATCTTTATGAATTTAATGAACCAAGTTTTCCGAGAGTACTAAGACAAGTTCGTTGTCATATTCTTCGACGATATCCTAGTGTATTCAAAGAATCGGAAAGAACACGCCGAGTATTTACAGATTGTCCTGGAGACATTGAGACAACATCAGCTCTATGCCAAGTACAACATGTGTGAATTTTGGTTAGATCAAGTCGGATTTCTCGGACATATCGTTTCAGGCGAAGGAATCTCAGTAGATCCAGCTAAGGTGTCAGCTGTCAGCGAATGGTCGACACCAAAGACGGTGAAGGATATATGAAGTTTCTTGGGATTAGCAGGATACTACCGACAATTCATTGAAGGATTTTCAAAGATTGTGGCACTCATGACCAAGCTCACACGTAAAGATGAAGTATTTGTGTGGTCAGAAGTATGTGAAAACGCTTTTGTAGAACTTAAGACGAAATTAACCTCTGCTCCTATTCTTGTAATACCGGATCAATTTGGAGGATTCTTTATGCATTGTGATGCGTCCGGTAAAGGATTAAGATGTGTTCTACACCAGCATGGAAAAGTTATGGCTTTTGCATCAAGACAACTAAAGGTTTATGAGCACAACTATCCAACACATGATCTGGAGTTGGCAACCGTCATCTTTGCACTTAAGATTTGACGCCACTATCTTCTAGGAGAATGAGTAGATATATACACTGACCACAAGAGTCTGAAGTATGTATTTACTCAGAAGGAATTAAACATGCGGCAAAGAAGATGGCTAGAACTCATGGCAGATTTCGACATCAACCTATAATATCATCCTAAGAAGGTGAATGTAGTTTCTGATGCACTTACCCTCTAGCCATTAGCAACGAGTCTCACCACTCAGTGAAAGCTACAACAGAAATTGCACGGAATAGATATCGAAGTAGTTATGCTAGATAACGCTTCGTATCTGATGAACTTACAAGTCCAGTCCAGTCTTGTTAGTCAGATCAAGGCAGCTCAAGCAAATGATGCTAAGCTACAAAAGATCCGAGAACAAGTAGAAAGTGGACTTCGAACTGACTTCATCATCCGTGAAGATGGATCCTTACGATATGGAAGTCGATTGTGTGTACCAAACGACCCAGTTCGAGAAGAGTTGATGAAAGAAGCTCACAGCTCTCCTTATTCTGTACACTCCAGTGGTACGAAAATGTACAAGGATCTACAGCAATACTACTGGTGGCATGGAATGAAGCGAGAAGTAGCTATAAGCGTAGCCAAGTATTTGGTGTGTCAGCAAGTGAAGGCTAAACATTATAGAACTACTGGTCTACTTTAGCCGTTATCAATCCCAGAATGGAAATGGCAGCATATTACCATGGACTTCGTGACTGGCCTTCCTCGCAGCATGAAGGGTAACGACGTAATATGGGTTATTGTGGATTGACTCACCAAGTCGGCTCACTTTATTCCATTTCGAGTTGGCCAATCAACCGAGACGTTAGCAAAGAAGTACATGGAGGTAAGCATAAATCTAAAATAAGATTTAAATCTCCAAGATATACCCTATTTGATACCCATGAACTTATACTGGAGATTGTTAGATTACATAGAGTTCCTGTTTGGATCGTCTCCGATCGTGATACAAGATTCCGATCACAATTTTGGCAGAGTCTGCAAGCTAGCTTGGGAACGATTCTGAATTTCAGCACGACTTATCATCCACAAACGGACGTACAGTCCGAGCGAACAATTCAGATTCTGGAAGACATGCAAAGTTCTTGTATGTTAGACTTTGGAGAATTGTGGGAAGATCACCTACACCTTGTGGAGTTTTTATACAACAACAACTATAAGGCAAGTATTGGAATGGCACCATTCACAGCAACCTATGGACGGAAGTGTCATTTACCGCTAATTTGGGACGACGTCGGAGATCGTGAACTCCTTGGACCAGAGATGATCGTGGCAACTGTGGATGTAGTTCACACGATCAAGGAAAGAATGCGCATAGCCCAAGACAGACAGAAGTATTGGGTAGATGCAAAGCGGCGACATCTGGAGTTCCAACCTAGCGACCATGTATTCCTAAAGATATCTCCAAACCGAGAAGTGGTCCGTTTTGGCAAAAGGGGTAAGCTAAGTCCAAGATACATAGGACTGTTTGACATACTTGAACGAGTTGGAGAAGTGGCATACCGTCTAACACTATCACCTTCATTGGAAGGAGTGCACAATGTGTTCCATATATCCCAGCTACGATGATATGAGAGCGACCCCAACTACATAGTTCACTACAAACTGATCTAACCTGCGAGCAACAGCCTGTTGAGATCCTGGACCGAAGGGTGAAGACACTACGGAACAAGGATGTAAACTTGGTCCGAGTGATGTGGAGAAAGGATTCGCCAGGAGAATCAATATGGGAACGAGAAGAAGACATGCGTGCAAGATACCCTTATCTATCTGAAAATTGGTCCTTATGTAAATGTAAATTTCGAGAACAAAATTTTTATAAGGAGGGTAAAATGTAAAGACTCTAAAATCATATACGAAAATTTTACTGTTAATATTCAAGAAATAAGTTTTACAGCCTGAGTTTGAGTTATAAGTTACTTTTGTTAAATAACAGCAAGAAGCAACTTGTAGCTCACTGGTAAAGCCCTTGCATTGCTGTGACGTAAGCTCTGTGTTCGATTCGCATCAGACACATTATTTTTTCTGAATTTTTTGGAAGCCTAAAAGATTGCACGTCCAATACACGGGGAAAAGAAAAATTCAGAAAAATCAAACATGTGGAAAATGGTTTAAGCAGAGGATTGATCAAGTGGCACAAATCTCGAAGAAAATGCATCGAGATCGACCGGCCAAAAGCTCCATATAGCCGGTATCGACGGTCGGATAAGGCCCAAATGGCGCCGTGCTCTGCACACTTATCTCTTCACTTACCCCTAACTCCCCTGCACTGTTTGATTTCCTTGCAATCAAACAGAGACCTTTTAATTCACAATTTATCATAATTTTAATGCTTTTAATCCACAATTTTAATTCCAAAACCCTAATTATCCACTATATATACCACCCCCTATCTTGGCTCAGCACTATTCTGAAAATTCTAGCCAAAACTCTCTTTAAAGTTCCTAGTGCAAGTGAAGTAAAGAGGAGTTAGTAAGCAAGTTGGTTCCGGCGAAGACCGAAGACTATTCCGGAGCTCCCACGACGCCACGAAGCTCATCCATGAAGCTTCAACCACTCTTTAAGTTTTTTAAAGCATAAATCCTTCCCAAATCTCCTCCTTTCTATTGAAATTCCTTTCAAGTTTTATATCGGTAAAAGTGGAGTTAATACCGACATCTTCTTTTCTAAAAATATATAACTCCCTTTTCGTTTACAATTTAGTCAAACTAATTTTAATACATCACTTTTAACTTTAAATCCTAATGTTTAGAATCAAATTTCGTCAAAATTCTCATGTGAAACAACAATAGTAGAACTTTTTCATTAAAATACCTTGAACTTTATCAACACCTTTTTTAGTATTTATTAAAACAATACCTTTAGCAAAACTTCATGGGGTAATGACCTACCGCACATGCACACTTGGTTTCATAGCACGATACTCTTTTGAATGGATAATTGTTACGAAGATAATATTATAATAAAATACCACATATTTCTAAAAACCAGGTTTCTTTTAAAGCGGTATTTCATATCCTTTGTGATTACGCATCTACAACCCTCTTTAGGGGACCCGCTAACGGATTGTGTGGATTATCGCACATTCTTGGGCTAGTAGAACGAGATACAGATCTCCTCACGGTGTATTTGGTCTCGAAATGATTTAAATATGATTTTTTAAGAAATACAAAATTTTAAATAAAATAAAATAATTTTTTAAAATTAAAATTATATAAAATTATAAATCTCTATTTTCAAAATATAATAAATATATATTTTTCAAAATTGAAAAGATTAACAAATGATAATAAAATACCATCAAGATACCAAAAATGCAAGTTTTTCAATAAAATACCATGAACTTTCCAAGGATAAATATTTATCACTAAAATACCCAAATACTTAAAATCCATGCTCATGACAACCCCAAATAATACTAATCACCCTCGTGATTTTACTTTTAACTATATTAAAATATTTTTCATAAAACCCCATCGAGTTATATAAAAACAATATTTAAGGACTTTAGTAAATATAGGTTTAAGCGGGATCAATTCTTTTGAGCCCCATTGAGCCAGAGAAAGTGGGTGCTTGCCTATTTAAGGTAGAAAACTTAACAGAATTATCAATAGTAATTGTCTTGGAAAAAGACACAAATTATGCCCTCCATGTGCAGCAGTTACCGATGACTCCCGAACCTAACTCACGAGCTAAATCTGTTTACAAGAGTCTGACTCAGTCTGAATCTAATTCAAACCTGAATACTTGATCAAGAACATGAATACTCGAATCCAAATATCAATATCAAACATGTATACTTGACTTAACTTGACCGAATATAACATTTCAGAAAATATAAAATATTATTTTTGGAATTTAATATTAAAATAATATATTTCCTGAAAACTGTCCGATTTGCGAAATTGGGGTTTTCAAAAAAGGGTATAAATATATACTAATAATTGTTAAATAATTGGAAATTTAAATGATTTATTCATTTAAAAATATATTTAAAAGATTTGGCATTTTTAAGATTTATTATAAGCAGTTTAAATGAAAATCCGATTAGTGCACTGCCACTACTAAAGTAGGGGGTTGCCCCTACGGATATTGAAATCCGTAGTGGAAGATTTATGTTGGCCCTACGGATTAATCCGTAGGGCTAGAAGGTTGCCCCTACGGGCCAAGACGTTCAAGAATAAAAATATTAATTCTTAATTTGGTGTTTGCCCCTACGGAGCCGCAAACCAAGGTTCTACGGACAAATCCGTAGGGGCAACTAAATAGCGATTTAATAAAAGGCACAGATCGATCGCCTACGCCCGTTATCTCTTTCTTCCTCTCTCGATCGCACGCGAAACAAAATCCCCAAATCATTCCCGCCGTTCTCGTCGTCGCCACCGCCGTTCTCGTCGTCGCCGCCGTTCTCGTCGTCGCCACCGCCGTTCTCGTCGTCGCCACTGCCGTTCAGGTTAGTAAATCTTCAACTAAATTAAAGAAATTTTTGATTATTTAGGGCTAGGGTTCATGGCTGGGGCTGGGGTTGCGGTTGGAGTTGGCGTTCGGCAGGGGTTGCGGTCGGGGTTTGGGTTGGGGTTGGGGTTGGGGTTGGGGTTCGGCTGCAGCTGGGGCTGGGGCTGGGGTTAGGGTTTGGCTTAGGGTTGGGGTTAGGGTTTAGCTGGGGCTGGGGTTAGGGTTAGGTTGGGGCGGGGCTGGGCTGGGGCTGGGGCTGGGGCTGGGGCTAGGGTTAAGTTGGGGTTAGGGTGGGGCTGGGTCTGGGGTTAGGGTTTGGCTTAGGGTTGGGGTTGGGGTTTAGCTGGGGCTGGGGCTGGGGTTAGGGTTAGGTTGGGGCTGGGCGGGGCTGGGGCTGGGGCTGGGCTGGGGCTAAGGTTAAGTTGGGGTTGGGGTGGGGTTGGGCTAGGGCTGGGTCTGGGGTTAGGGTTAGGTTGGGGTTGGGGTTTGCTGAATTTGGCAAACCTGCGAGAAATTTCCAGCAATTTTAACCTAGTTTGATTACTAAAATTTTTGTTGATCGAGAAAATCTTGGGTCCTTCTAATCAAACATTGTTTGTTACTATATGTCAACGAGTACTGATAAAAGAAAAAACCGATTTCAAGTGGAAATTAGGTATGTACAATGTTCTAATATAATTTTTATTTCTTGCCATCATCAAACATATAAAAGTACTAATATGAAATGGAAAATAAATAAATAAATAATCAAAGCTTTGGCATGTATGTAAAATCCCTTGTTACTTTTTCTTGGTTGCCCAACTTTGAAAATTCTATCTATTAAATTAGACATACTCTAAAAAGAATGATATTGCAAGAATTTGACTTGGTGGAGACTTGCATCATTAATAGAAATATGAAAGTGTAAGGACATTCTTTACCTTCGATAGGGTTCGGTTGGGGTGGGGCTGGGCTAGCTAGGGCTTGGGCTTCATCACCTGATATAGCGAAATATAAAGCGTACTTTAGTACACCCGACCTTATTGAGTTTCCTATTGAAGTTCCCGGTCAAACGGCATATGCATATTTTTATTCGCCATGAAATCCCAATTATCAAGCTACCGAGGACGAAAAGCCACCTTTGTTAGTCGAGAGTCATGGTAATAGACTTGTCATTATAGATCATAGTCAATTGTTTTTCCTATCATTTTCTTGATCCAGATGCTAATCAACTTGTTAATTAGTTACTGTTTTTATAACGTATTTGTCTATATTTGTTGACAGTGGCCTTTCTTTTGGATGAACATGTTTTTTTGATGCATGTTTCAGTCATGTGAATTCATATGTTGCGTATAACGCTTTATGATATCAGTATCGTACAGTTGTAGTTTTAATTGTTGATTGTTATAGATGAATGCCATTGCAATAATAGTTTTTGGTTGATGAATGCTATTGCAATGTAGGATGATCAGCTCTATCAATCTTGATCTCAATGGTTTAAAATCATGTTACACATACAACACGAATGCACAACAAACGCATAATTAGAGAACGATTCGAGATGTTCAGGTTAAAACCAATATATGATACTCGATGATAATATGAAACCTTCGTATTCCCATCGATACTCATATATGAAACTAAAAGCGTCACTTAGTCCCCGTCTATCGGTTAACATACATGAGATGCTCGTCGTGACATAGAACCATACGAAGGTTGTTAAATATCGGACGGTATAACTCGATACTAACAACCATCGTATAGTCTACGCGACGAGAAAATTCAATCGTATGGTAACCCATAGATTTGTCCCGTGTGGACAAGTTAAGAATGTATAAAGCAAACGCCTTCATTCACTTGTGTTTTCATCCGTTTCGAGATATTTCGTCGGTACCTTTCCGCTGGTTCTCCGTGTACAAAGATAGATTAGATGTTCATTTCAACGTTGTTTCACAGCTTTGAAATGATTATCTATTCTATTACAGTGTACTCGGAGAACAGCGGGGAGGTGCTGCCGAAATTTACTCGAAACGGTTAAAAGCACAAGTGATGGGTGTTCGCTCTATACATTCTTAATAGGATAGAAGCCTACCCCCGACAGCCAGAACACACACATACAACAAATAATACACAACAAACGCATAATTAGAGAGCGATTCGAGATGTTCGGGTTAAAACCACTATATGATAATATGAAACCTTCATATTCTCATCAATACTCATATATGAAACTAAAATCTCCATTTAGTCCCCGTCTATCGGTTAACATACGTGCGATACTCGTCGTGACATAGAACCATACGAAGGTTGTTAAATATCGGATAGTATAGCTCGATACTAACAACCGTCGTATAGTCTACGCGACGAGAAAATTCAATCGTATGGTAACCCATAGATTTGTCCCGTGTGGACAAGTTAAGAATGTATAAAGCAAACGCCTTCATTCACTTGTATTTTCATCCGTTTTGAGATATTTCGTCGGTACCTTTCCGCTGGTTCTCCGTGTACAAAGATAGATTAGATGTTCATTTCAACGTTGTTTCACAGCTTTGAAATGATTATCTATTCTGTTACAGTGTACTCGGAGAACAGCGGGGAGGTGCTGCCGAAATTTACTCGAAACGGTTGAAAGCACAAGTGATGGGTGTTCGCTCTATACATTCTTAATGGGATAGAAGCCTACCCCCGGCAGCCGGAACACACACATACAACAAGAATACACAACAAACGCATAATTAGAGAGCGATTCGAGATGTTCGGGTTAAAACCACTATATGATAATATAAAACCTTAATATTCTCATCGATACTCATATATGAAACTAAAAGCGCCACTTAGTCCCCGTCTATCGGTTAACATACGTGCGATGCTCGTCTTCTTTTCAACGACAAACGCACACACAAAGCATATACACGGATTTTCTCCTTTGTCAGTAACTTTCCCGTTCTTATATTTCTCAATATAGTCAGCATAACCTACAATTTATATGTTATACAGTCTAACATGGCCCATGAGTACGTCAGAGTTAAGGACTGGATATATGTGGATTGGAAACAACGTATGCAACCTAAGTTTGTCGCAGGAGTTGCTGCTTTCCTTGAATTTGCACGCGCACATAATAAGATCATAATAGAGAAGATTCTCTGTCCGTGCGATAGATGTGGCAATAAGTACTGGTAGAAGGTAGAATTGGCAGAGCTTCATATTGTAAAACATGGGTTTACTAGACTTTATACAAATTGGAAATATCACGGGGAATGAGAAGAATGCAGTACTGCGGCAGAAGAAGTAGAACACGATAATGCGGCAGGAGAAGAAGAAGAATTCGTAATGCAGCAGAAGGAGAAGGCGGTAATTTATTTCCATCAGAAGAAATGGAGGATATGGTAGAGGCCGCCCTAGGTGAATCTATTCATACCGAAGATGACATTCCTTCCGGTCAAGCGTGCGGATAAATATGAAAATTTCATGAATGATACTAGGAAACCAATTTATGAGAATGCGAAGTATTCCACCCTCTCATGGTTCGTCCAACTTTTCCAGATTAAGTGTCTAAATGGATGGAGCAACAAGTCATTCATAATGCTTCTTTCGTTCTTGAAAGATTCTATGCCTCCGGGAAATAATGTGCCCGACAGCTGGTACGAAGCCCAGAAGATGATGTCTGATTTGGGTCTAAAGTGCGAGAAGATTCAAGCATGTCCTAAAAATTGCGTGTTGTACCGGAAAGAGAACTCAGATTTGAAAGAGTGTCCTACATGCGGAGAGGCCAGGTATAAGCCGAAAGATTCTGATAAGAAGCCTGATATACCTGTGAAGATAGCACGATACTTTCCCATAACACAGAGACTACAGAGGCTATTCAGGTGCAAGAAAACAGCCGAGGCAATGATTTGGCATCACCGTGCTCCTCCAAGTGAAGATGGAAAAATGAGCCATCCAAAAGATTCACCGGCATGGAAGGATTTCGATAGGAGGCACATAATATTTAGTAGCGATCCTCGCAATGTCCGGCTCGGACTGGCTACTGATGGCTTCTGCCCATTCAACTATATGGCTGGAAGTCACAGCACATGGCCCATTGTAATGATAATTTATAATCTGTCGCCTTGGTTGCCTATGGACCAATCATACTTTATGATGGCTCTTCTTATCGACGGACCAAACTCATCGGGGAACAATATCGACGTCTATCTCTGACCTCTGATCGAGGAGTTGAAATCTTTGTTCATTGATGGTGTAGAGACATATGATGCAAACACAAATACAACCTTCATACTGCGTGCGGCTTTAATGTGGACAATTAATGACTTTCCTGCGGATGGAATGCTATCAGGTTGGTCCGTACATGGTCACAAAGCATGTCCT
Source organism: Agapanthus africanus (assembly GCA_030015575.1). Classification (NCBI taxonomy): domain Eukaryota; kingdom Viridiplantae; phylum Streptophyta; class Magnoliopsida; order Asparagales; family Amaryllidaceae; genus Agapanthus; species Agapanthus africanus. The sequence goes on along the minus strand of JASDDO010000016.1, from coordinate 469,009,602 downwards.
CATTGCCATGAACACACAACATCGAAATTCTTGAATTTTAGCAGGAAGGTTTGTTATTGCGGCCATCGACGTTTCCTGCCTCCAGACCACCCCTATAGGTTAGACACGGTTCACTTTGATGGTCATCAGGAGCTTCTTGGACCTCCATCCCCATTGTCCGGAGAGGACATGACTGCTAAATGGGATGGTTACAATAACGTGACCTTCGGGATGGATCCAACGAAACAGGTCAAACCACCATATTGGAACAAGTTAAGCATTTTCTTCGAGCTTCCGTACTGGTCTATAAATTCAGTGCGTCATTGTCTGGACGTCATGCATATAGAGAAGGGAGTATCAGAGCACATACTTAACTTGCTTCTTTGTAAAGACGGGAAATCTAAAGACAACATGAATGCTCGGATGGATCTACAAGAGTGGGGAATAAGAAGTGAATTGCACCCTAGACCGGTAGCGGGTAAACTGGGCAAGTTTGTACTTCCCAATGCCGCTGATCATATATCACAACCGGAGAAGTAAAGATTCCTGCAGGTGTTGCATGATTTGAAAATCACCACAGGTTTCTCAGGATCATTCAGTAAGAAAATAAAAATTGTGAAGGGCAAGATCGATGGGCTGAAAAGTCATGATCAACATGTTATCTTGGAGCACCTTCTTCCATTAGCCCTCAGGACTTCTCTCCCCGACTTGGTTGGTCTAGTAATCAACGACTTATGTTGTTTTTTCAGGGAGTTGTGTGCTAAAACACTGGAGGTTGTGACGCTGGATAAACTAGAAAATTCTATTGCGTTGATACTTTGCAAGTTTGAGCGTATTTTCCTACCGTCATTCTTCGATATCATAATACACTTGACGGTTCATCTTGCAACTGAGGCGAAATTAGTCGGACCGGTACAATATCGATGGATGTATCCCGTCGAGAGGTACGTGTAATTTTTCGTTTCGCGTAATTTATAAATTTATTGTTGTCCTGTATGCCCGTATTTCTTTATTCAACATATTTTTATTAGGTACCTCTACACTCTTAAGAAGTATATACGCAATAAAAATCGACCAGAGGGTTCTATCATGCAAGGTTATCTTCTTGATGAAGCAACCATATTTTGTTCCCGCTATCTGGATGAGAACATTAAGATAAGGCTTAACCGACCACGAAGAATTCAAGACGGACCATATGGTAAAGCCGAGTATAAGAGGGTAGACACTATATTTATCAACAAGATATACCGGTTTATCTTGCTTAATTGCGCATGGCTTGAACAAATTAGAGAGTAAGTTTTTTTGGATTAATTGTTATATCTGTATTTGTGTGTGTATGAAATGATATAATATTAATATCACCATTATTTGTCGAAAACAGAATTCATTTTAACGAGGTACGTGAGGGGCATCCTGATTGGAATGAAGAACAATTGGAAAAATATCATTAGGATAATTTTTGTGATTGGGTCACAGATCATGTAAGTTATTCGAATAACATTTTATTGCTAGCAGTTTTAATCTAAACTTGTATCGTTATGTATTTGTCGTAAAATTTGTTTTGTTAGATCCATGATCCGAACTTGTTTGCTTCATTTGAGAGTGATTCAAGATATTTAGCTCAATTTCCTAGTACGGAGGTTGCATATTACAAAGGATTTGGTGTCCTTGGATACAAATTCGAAGTTAAGGAATTAGAAACATCTAGAACCACTCAGAATAGTGGGATTGCAACGGTAGGATCGGACGGTGTGATTTATTATGGGTACTTAAATTGTATACTCGGCATCCACTATCCCGGACGATCAGAACCCTTTTATATATTCCAGTGTACTTGGTACGATACGCGAACCGATACGGACAGGTGGAGAAGCAATCTTGGGACTTAGAAAGATGAATATGGATTGACCAGTGTGAACACACTTCGATTTTACGGTCAGGAAGATCCGTTTATCTTTCCGAACCAAGCGTTCCAAGTATACTACTCACAGTGTTTGAAGCATCCGGGGTGGAGTGTTGTATGCCGATAGAAACCCAGAGATGTCTACGATCTCCCAGAATACGAGGACAGCGATGAGGACGAAGAAAAGAGAAGGCTTAAAGTGCTCCGACCGTCTGTTTCGAGGACGGGTTGTCTTCGACCGATCATGAAGTTACGTGGGTTAGAAATGACATCGACGATGAAATCCAAGTAGATATGTATAATGCGCCCACGAAACGAAAAAGGTTATCAGTAATGTTATATTATTACTTCACATTTTACGCTCTATACATATATAGTCAATACTTTTAATGATTGTCTAATGCGTCCACGAACCGTTTATCTAGATTTGATGACGATGTCGGGAGCAATGAGGGGCGGCAGGAGCTCCAGCCGCGGCAGAGGCAGAGGCAGGGGCAGAGCGGTTCTGCCGCCCGGAGAGCTTCGTAGGGAGCTTCAGAGGGCCGGTCTTGCACCCAGATCGGAGACCCCTTCGGATGCCTCCTTCCGTGTGGATTTTGCCACACCTCCAGGTATACTGCACGCATATCCATTTTGAATGTAATATTATAGATATTCATGCCTGTTTATGTCAAAATTACTTATATTGTCAATGTTTGATTGTCTAGTTGTTGGTGATGCGTCCACATCTGGGACAGAGGCCACTCCCGCTCCTCCAGGTATGTTGATATATCATATAGTGTATGTATATTGATTTAGAATGCTATATCATAAATATACACACATTCCTTTTGCTCTTACTTAGCAATTTTTATTATTGTCTAGCTGTAGGTGGTGACACCACCGCACTTGCGGGTATGTTTATATATCCTATAGTGCATGCATATTGATTTAGAACGTTATATTATTGATCTACACATTCTTTTTGCAATTACTTATATAATCTATTTTTAATTGTCTAATTATAGGTGGTGCGTCCACATCTTCCGCAGGGGCCACTCCTGCCGCTTCCATACCATCCGCATCGTCTGCAGGTTAGTATGAATAAATATAAAATATTTATTCATTTTACATATGCTCTATAGAATAAATATGAACTTCATGGAAATTTAGCGTCAATGTTTATTTTCCAGTTGGAGGGGATGCGTCCGCATCCGGGACCCCAGTTGTTCCTCACCGGAGGAACTATCGTCCCGCTCGTGCTGCTGCCCGGGCCCAGGCTCGTGCGATAGTCACCGGAGGTATATATCACACTTCAATTTTCGTTTAAGCTTGATTTCTTAATACAACTTTGTCTTAATATTGATTGTCTTGATATTTCGTGCAGACGCAGGGCCTCCCCATCCCCAGAGGGGGACTCGAGGCCCGAATCAGTCCCATAGGCTGAAGCCTGACAGAGCTAGGGGGAGGCAGCATTCCACCTCTTTTTTACCCTTGACTATCGCTATACCGGTCCTCATGCCGAGAGGTTCGGCCGGTATATGGGGGATGAGAGCCGGCTCGTGAAGATCTATCCACTTCACGTTGAGTGGGGCGAGCAGCACCGGCGCTCATTCGCCCTCTTCTTTGATCAGGCTCGGGTACGTATTAACGGCCTATTTTCATTTGATTTATCAAATATATTTATTATTAACACTTGCAATCTAATAACAATGTTTTTTTTGTATTTTCAGTAGGATTACAATTTTCAGCCTGTACCCGACCCTGATCACCCTGGGAGGGTGCTCGACCTTCATGCTCTGTACAATGGCCTGATGAAGAACATGCAGACCAAGGTCCGATACAACAGGAATGAGCTGAAGGCCGACTGCTACTCCCTGTGGATGGCGACCCCCTAGGCAGAGAGAGCGGCCCTCCTATCTACTCCGGCGTTTGCGAGAGTCGACGTAGAGACATGACCTCTATTGTGCGATTATTTCGACTCCCAACGCAAACAGGTATGTATTTTAAATGTAATTCATTATTTATGATATAATTTATTTCTTTGTGTTCCTTAATTAGAATACTAAATGTTAATGCGTTGTGCAGAAATAGGCCGCTCAGAATACAGAGAACAGGAAGTCGACGAAGAGGGGTCGCCCCACTTACACAGGTGGCTCGAGGAATATTACTCGAGCCATGGAGTTATCGGTAAATTACAATAGACCGAACTTTCTGATATTCTGCAATATTAAGAGTTATTTTCTAATATTTCTAATATTAAGAGTTATTTTCTAATATTGCAGACAGCTCAGACCGTGGCGCAAGGTGGTACACCGAGCGTGCTGTCCGCATATCTTGCCGTCCACAGCACCTCGACAGATCCCGCCACGGGCGAGCTTCGATATCCCGACGTCGCTACCCAGGAGTATTGCGTAAGTGTTAAATATTTATTCTACCCATATTTGAAATTTTAGTTTTGGATGCTTCAAGTTTAAATTTTATACTTATACTTTACTGCTTAATGTGGGTGTAGGAGAGGGTGGTTGAGCAGGCCGAGGCCTCGGGGATCGATTTTACTGGACAGATCGATCCGAGGCTGCTGACCCCAGTTCTGGATGCCGCACACGGAGGGCACCACGGAGGTTGGGAGAGAGGCCGGGGACTGGGCCCTAGCAGGACCCATATGAGGTTGGACTCCACCCCGGCGGTTACTTCCTCCATCTCCAGTGAGCGACGTGTCCAGCAGGAACTGGAGAGCTTGAGGGCCACCGTTGAGGAGTTGAAGGAGATGCTGGTATGTATACCACTTTATAGTAAAATATCATGTCAAATTATAGATATTAACAAATCCATAATTAGTACGTAGCTTGAGCTTATTTGGTTTTAGACTTAGGTTTGATTAATCATACATACATATGTAATTAAAATAAACAACGGTTTTCCAAACTAGATATCCAAATGGGATTTCGAAATAACTTGATAATGATATGAATTCGAATAATACACAGTTCTTACACGCTTCTTACACACGTTTGGTCCAGACGCGACAGGGTACATGGCATGCATCTCCTTCGGCTGCGGCTCCGCAAGCCACTATATCGGCTGCGGTTCCGCAGACAGCTCCTATAGCTCCAGCGCCCGCTCAGAATCCCGCAGCCGCGGCTCCGCAAGCGACTCCCTCGACGGCGGCTGCGCAGACCACATCGCCAGCTCCACAGGACGCTCAGACTCCCGCTCGCGCTGAATTGCAAGGTTTATTGACCGAGGAGCAGGCGCGCGTTATTCTATCGTTATTCAGAGGTGGAGCTGAACCGGGCTAGGGTAGCTTTTTGGTTCTTATTTTTTGAAACATGTATTTATTTATATCATACATATTGTACTACATTTTGAAACGATATTGATATTGATATTGGTTTATATTTATATCATTTGGGTTTCTTTTGTATATTATATGCGTGAGATGTGATTATGAAAACTGCGATATATGTTGTGTGATGATTAATTTTATATTTTATTGATATATATATTATTGTGCACAGGGCGAGAAAAAATAAGGCAGCCCCTTTTAAAATAAAACAGATAATGTGTACCTACGGATTAATCCGTAGGTACACATGTTGCCCCTACGGATTAAGCCGTAGGGGCAAAATATCAGCAGTAACTAATATTTCCCCCTGATCTCAGTGTCAGGGGGGTTGGTCTTGCCCCTACGGATTTATCTGTAGGGGCAAAAAATTACCCCTACGGATAAGTACCTACGCATATATCCGTAGGGGATACTCCTTGGACCTACGGATATATCCGTAGGTACAGTTAATATAATTAAAATAACTGTAAATAAAATAACTTTTTTTCCCTTACGCCCTAATCCGTAGGTGCAAATGTACCTACATAGAACTCCGTAGGGGCAAGTTTTTGACCGTAGGGGCAAGTTCAGGGCTTCAACTTGCACCTACGGCGTTTGCACCTACAGATTAATTTTTTGCCCCTACGGAGATATCCGTAAGGGCAGTGAGTTTCCCCTACGGGTAAATCCGTAGGGGCAACCCTTATTTCTAGTAGTGTGCTAATCGCGATTAGGCCAAATCCGTGTTTTTACAGTTTTTCATGGCTAGTGCACCATGGCGTGTTGCATTTGGTTATATGTTGTTGTATTTGTGTTGTTTTGTGGGTATTATTGTGATTTGATTTTAAAAGAGAAAAGAAAAGAAAAGAGAAATGGAAAAAAGGTAATTAGTGAGAGTGGGTGAGAATAAAGGAGAGCGAGAGAGGGGGGCAGCCACATATCCCCCACCATTATTTTTTTTCCTCCTCCTTCTTCTTCCTCACTCCCTCCATATTAAACCCTAGGATCCATCTCAAAACCCTTGCCAAAACCCTATACTCCCTTCACAAAATTTGATCCCCTCCTTCTCCTCTACACATTGGACTAAGAAAAGTGGGATTTTGACGATATTGGCAAACTAGGGTTTTTCTTGAGATGCAAATGAGATATATCTTCTTCCTTGTAGTTTAGTTTGTTGGTTCTTCATATTCTAGTTTAGTTTAGAGGTGGTTTGAGTGAGAAATGGTGATGTTAGAATATTTCTATAAGAGGATTAGGGTTTGAATTGAATCCTAGGGTATAATTGAGGTTAGTAGTGACCTTAAACCCCTTTCAAGATACCATATTGGACCCAAAACCTGAGACTTAACCCCAATTACGAACTTTGAAATTCCGCCGATACGGGAAATTGTGGAAATTGTGGTAGTATATTGGAATCTGGAGTGACTCGGGGACCTGGAAAATTATTTAGCGAAGACTTAGAGTTGTGCAGGCACCTAGGAAGCTACCATAGAGACCCGAGCCCCAACCCCCAAGCTAAGGCCGCAAATTTATTCATTTTGGCCGCAATTTGCGGCCAGAGTAGGGGAAAATTGGTCAGTTTTTGTTCTGTGGCTCCTTTATCAGTAAAATAGACCCTCCATATATGCAGAATTGGCTAAATTGACTTAGGGTAAAATCTGGAACATGTTTTCTAAGTTTCTGAATTCGTTTTGCGGCTTTCTATGAATTTGGTTTTGGTATTTGATATTGTGTTTCCGTCGTGTGGCGTTTGAACGCCAACGACTAGGGTTTTGGTCGTGTTTTGCACGCGAGGCTATAGGTTTTGATCTATAAGCGAATGCATGCTATTTTGGTTTTCCGACTTGGTTTTAATATGCGTTTGCGATTGTGTATTGGTTGTAGGTACCCCACGTCGACTTCGAGACGACGAGTATGAACGAGGCGTCATCGACTCCAGCAAGCGAAGCTCAAGGTTAGTAGATTAAATCTATGGGTGAAGTCGGGTAGATGGCGTATAGCACCCCCGCAAAGTAGTGAGAATTGATGTGATGTGATATAGATATACATTTGTATGTTGTTGAGAGATATGAACACTTAGCAAGAGAAGTTTTAGGAGATCATAGGTTTAGTGTTAGCGAGAATTGAAGAAAGGACTTTAGTGGATTTCTTAGTCACGAAACCCTAAAATAAAGATTTGCATACACGCACACACACATTCGCATACATTTACTTTCTTGTGCATATATGGGGATGTGTATATATGTATATACGCATGGGTATGGGACTATGCATATACATATTCATATACACATGTATGGATGTTGAGAATGGTATGTGGTATTTGGAAATGAGTCGATGAGTTTGGGCATGGTGCCATGAGATTGGTGATGTGATTTGGTTCGTATTAGGAGATACGACATGATAGTATAGCGGATCTTTAGGCGATGTGTTTTCACACACGCGCGTACATTTATGTTGATGATATTAGTAGTGTACTAGACTTAGATCAGTACCTCCTGTTCACGATATGTGATGATAAGGATACCAGCTGAATAATGAGATAAATGTGATATTTTACCCGTACCCACATTTGGGATGCCGTACGATAGATTTACCATACGAGACATAATTATGATGATAGATTCTCACTCCTGACTCGAGGATGTTATAATATATATTATATCGTACGTGATACTATGGAGGCGAGATCACCGACTACTAGAAATTTATAGATCGACTCAGACTTAGGTGGATTTCCTTACCCTTTTGGCTGGGCTCGAGTCACACTAGTTTTCAAAAGTGGAGGATTGTGAGTATTTTAAATACCAAATTATATGACTCATATATTGGGTAGGTTTATTCTTCAGTATTGCTGTTATCATATCGCCTTCTGTATATTGCTGTTATCATATCGCCTTCTGTATATTCATGATGTTCCATCGCATTGCATGCTTATACATATGTTATCTGTAATTATTACGAAACCCTGCTGTCAGGACACCAGCACCATTACCGATGACGCGTATGCTCCACATACACCTGCTTGCCGGCTCACACACACATCTTCATCGGTAATTGCCATGTCACGTACACTTTAGAAAAAACTATTTTATTGACATAGCTTGCTAACTGGTAGTTGCTACATGTTATAGCCTTCATATGCTAGTTTAATTATTGCATGATATCATATGCATCCATATATTCATTGGTTATGCAGTATTATGGAGATTTATGTCGGTTTTCATTGTTATTGACATGGCGACTTGATGATTTCGGGTTCTTCTTGATATTTTCTGGATTGGAAACCGCATGTGAAAGTTTTGTAAACTGATGAATTATTTTAAAAGAGAAAAAATGCAGTTTTCCTTGATATGTTGAGTATTGTCCACCATGATTTTTCTCGGTTCTGAGATGTTTTCGAGACCCGATTCGAGGAGTTGGATGAACCGTCTCGGGTACATGGTGGGCCCGGTATGGTACCCCGGGGTAAGAAGGTCGAGTTGTAGACGATGAGCCCGACAGGGGCAGACTGCCTACCAGTGATTTTACCTGGCACGACGGATTTCCGGAGGATACCGTTCGTGGTCGTGTGATTGATGATATGGGCCGATCTGGACTGACGGAGCCCGAGGTATTGAGATATTGAGATATTGGGATTTTAGATACTGAGATATTGAGATTTGAGATATTGAGATACTGAGATATTGAGATACTGAGATACTGAGATTTATGTTTTGTGTCGATGCTTGACAGTGATTTCTCTGTTGATTTCATGATGTATTCTGTCTCCATTCGTCATGCGTTCATACATCATATACCTGAGATGTCGCTATCTGAGGCACAGACACGAGCATGTGGTATTACACTTATACATAAATGGACCAGGTTATGATTTGAGGATATTACTTGATATGACCTAGGATAGCGTCGTGCATGCGAATTCTACTCGTAAATGTTTTCTACTCACGAGTTGGCAACTCACCCCCGTTGTGCCAAAATTTTCTTACAGGTTTCAATGGTAGCATGCTGGCACGTAATTTCATTCAGGGATTTGATTTGGTAGGTGGGTTCTTTGCATCAGGACCACCATTGTTTATTTGTTATTTCATTTGTATCTAGTAAAACTCCATCAACCAGACTTGTATATTTGATAGACATAGAGGACCAGTGTATATTCTTTCGACCTTAGAGTCGCGTGCTATATTATTATGGTTTTCCTCTGGTTTTCTTGATGATGATGGTTTTCATTCTGTGTTTTGATCCTCGCCCTTCGGCGTTGTATATTATATTGCATTGCGTGGTTTTGTCCGCCGGTTGGCGAAGAGCTAGCTCCCGCTTGGGGATGCCTTTATTCATTATATATGCTTTATCATGTTTGTACCCGTTTGGGGTCATTATTTACAAAGGAAACTCTGCCGAAATTTTCAGAAAAGACTTGAGATTTTAAAAATGTATACCTCGGCTTATGTTGTTAAACTTCTTGCTTTAAAATTGGTTTTTCCTTCACTCTACTGCTTTACTTGGTTTTGATTTCTGGGTTTTGGCTTACTTAGATTACGTACGCTTCGAGACGTTTCGTAATTTAAGTGCCGGTCATGTTCCGTACTTTTCGGGTCGTGACAAAGTTGGTATCAGAGCGTTAGGTTTTACTTTCGGAGTGTAGGATGACCCTTGGTTGATGGAGTAGGTGACTCAAGTAGAGTGACGTACCGTGTTTATGTTCCACTGCATACTTACGATACGATACTCCGCTTAAGAAGCCTTAGGATGTATATTTCTTTGCATAGTATTATATTCATTCCTATGATCTATCCTCATCGGTACCAATTTATGGTTTTGTTATCACGGTTGTACGGGCGTGGAGAGCTACGGCTAGAGTTGCGGTCAACACGAGCTCGTCACGGACGAGGACTGACCAGGGCGTGATTTCAGGGACATACGATTGCATAGAGGTGTCATTTTATTGTGTTTTTCACGCCACGAGCGTTTGGTGGATTGCTTGTACAAAGATTTCTCGGACATGCAGATCAGCACCAGAGGATTGGGCTACCGTTAGAGGCCAGCCAGAATGTGATGACCGTTAATGCACCGTATTTGATGATTTAGGCACTGTTCAGCGTACGGACGAATGAGCCAGTTATTGCTGCGAATGAGGAGATATCGACCCAGATGTTTGGAGCTAATGCCGCACAAGTTATACTTCGAGATATGATAGAAGATCGCTAGTCACTAAAGATGAAAGACTCGGACATGTGATTCATTGCTTACCCCGATGTGAGGTCATCAGATTGATTGGTTCCAGCTAGAAACGACTTTACGCTGATACGTTGAGAGTCGATATAGACGATCAAATGCCAGGAATCCATTTTCCAAGTTTAAAGAATTCGGAAAACAATGCAAGTAATTCCACGGACTCTCTAGAAGAATGAAACCCTAACTCGACATAATGACCATGGAACGCCGGTGGACCTTAGAGTTTGCGGCAGTTCAGCGGTGCCATTAGTGAGGCTTGAGTTTGCCCTTCTACGGTTGGTCCATAGGTGCTATGGCATATATTCGATACTATTAAACTGTACCTAAGATGTTGAGCTCTTGGGGGATTATGGAACCTTGACGAATCGATCGAAAAGTTCGACATCATTCGGATATCACATGATGGGATGCATTGCTTGGGAGACTCCAGATACGAGTATAGCCATTGGAGCACAGTTCATGCAGCCACGAAGAGACGGGTCCGAATCAGTCGACATTAGAGAAAAGTGGAGTAAGAGGTTCGTTCGAGATCGTGACGAGATGACATTCCACTCCGCTGACATCAGAGATGTGATACGCATGCAGAGGTGTTGTACATGGATATATCTTCCGAAAGGAGTCGCGATGAGTATGCAGCCATTCCGGAACCAGAAACATATATAGTAATGGGTGATAACCTCCGGACAGTTCGGCAGAGACGGGATTTGGGAGAGATCTCGACAGGATCCTTCTGGAATAATTTACGAGAAGACTTAGACCCAGGAGCGGTCCTATTACTCACACCCAGCAGGCCAGAGTTCGGTATCGTCGACGAGATATGTTATGAGTGACCACGACAGTTGTCCAGAGACTCTTAGAGGATGTGCTTGAGCGGGACTATTCCTCCATACTTGATTTCAGTATTTTGGACGATCTATTCGCATGATTGAGTTTTGATGACTGAGTTTCATGATATTTATTTTCATGCACCATGGCTGCACCTACTGAGTATTTACGTTTTGTACATAGTTATTGCGCCTGAGAGATGTTTTATATACCGTTGTGTTGATTTTTGATTTGTGTAGGTTTATTGCACTTGATTCAGTTTTGTGCCTTGGCTGCACATATTTATGATTTCATGAATTGCATACAGCTGATTTGGTTTTTGTGCAGGTGGTATGCACTCAATTGGGTTTTTGCACTCGGTATAGCTTACATGTGCTTGCAGTGCGTGGATACGTGTTTTGTGCACGCAGTTGCACGCGTTTATGATTTTATACACCTTGGCACACTCGGTGTTGCTGTTTATACGCATTTGAGTTATTGATGCATTTCCGTGCACTTGTTGCATCCGATTTGTATTTTTTGCAGTTGTTGCACTAGCTTTTTACGCTGTGCATTGTTGCACTATATTGTATTTCGTGCACTGGATGCACTGTATTTGGTATTTCGTGCACTGGATGCACTGTATTCGGCATTTCATGCACTGGATGCACTGTATTCGGCATTTCGTGCACTGGATACACTGTATTTGATATTTCGTGCACTGGATGCACTAGAGTTGGTATTTTGTGCACTTGATGCACCATATTTGTATTTTGTGCGATTGTTGCACTGTATTGTATTTCGTGCACTGGATGCACCGGATTCATATTTTCAGCATTTGTTGCACCAGCTAGGTATTTTGTGCATTGGTTGCACCGGAATTATACTCCGTACCTTAGTTGCACCCGATTTATGTCTTTGAGCATTTGTACTACCAGATTTGTGTTTTGTGCGCGTCTGCACTTGATGTTCGTTTTCATGCATGTTACTGCACTAGATACTTTTCACGGACTGACGCGCTTGGGTTGGATTTTTGCGCATATTAGGCGCTTAATATTGGATTTTGTGCACATCGGATGCACTTGATTTAGATTTTATTCATGCATGTTCGATGCCCTTGATTTAGCCTTCATTCGTGGATGACGGACGTACTTGATTTGGATTTTCGCGCATGTTGAGCGCATGATATGAGATATGGTTTTGTTCACACCGAATGCACTCGATTGAAATTTTCATTCATGCATGTTAGTTGCCCTGGATTGAGATTTTGTGCACCACAGTTGCACTCGACTTCGATTGACGACATTCGAGATGTTGATTTTGATTCCATGCCTGATATTTTGAGCGATTTATTTGCATGATTGAGATTTTGTGCACCATAGTAGCACTTGACTTTGATTAGATATCATTCGAGATGTTGATTTTGATTTCATGCCTATGCTATGCATGTGATTTGACTTATGCTTTCGGCATAGTTTTCATTCACTTTTAGTATTTTGATTCGATTTTGTGTACGCTGATGCATATAGTTGTGAGATTATATACCACGGTATACCTGATTTGGATTTGGATTGAGATGTACTGTATACCGTCGATTTCGATTGCGATATTCGATATTGTTTTTGTGCACCTTGCGCACTGGATTTGGATTCTTGCGCATATCTAGGCGCTTGATACGATTTTGGTGCACACCAGATACACTAAATCGAGAATTTCGTGCATATTAGATGCACCTGATATTGCTGTCAGGCACACCATTGCCCTTGACAGGGGCTTTCGTGCACACCCGTTGCACTTAGATTTTGTTTCTGTGCATATGTATGGCACATTCATTGATTTCGATTTCCGTACGCACCGGACGCACGGGATTGTTGGATATACCTTTTGAGGCTGATTTTGCTTTTGAGCACTTTATTTTCATGATAGTCACTATATTATGTAGTAGCCGAACATGACTGATCTGAGGACGGTACCTGAGCACTTTGCATGCATTACAAGTTTACCAAGAGGATTTCAAAAAGGAGCTATAGTCTCGCTATTTCTTACGTGTCTGTGAGCGACACGAACGTTTACAAAAAGAAAACCTTTGGGATATTTTGGGAACGACGGAACGCATATTTATCAAAACATATATGAAGGTATATTTATTACGTTACAAATGAGTGTCCGTCACTTATGCCGTGAGTTACGCATCGAACGGCAATTTAGAAAAGATTTTGCATATGTTGTATGCAGTTTTAAGATTTTTTTTCAAGTATGTGTACTATATACATGTTATAGTATTGACTAGTGTATATTGGATTTCAACATTGGATTTCAAGATCTCTATCTCCATTGTAACTCCGATGATATGCGTGGAAACCCGGTGATTTTCGTGATGCCTGACGGAGTTCGATTTCGAGTTTTGTACTCGTTTTGCAGGCGCACGCGATGCGCTGTAGTGTTTTTATATCTTCCGTGATTTCGGAGCCCCGTTGATTTGATCTGATTATTGAAATGTTTTAGAATTTGGAGGTTTAAATTTAAATTTGGGGACCGAATTTATTTAAGGGGGGAAGATTGTAACATTTCAGTAAATATAAAATATTATTTTTGGAATTTAATATTAAAATAATATATTTCCCGAAAACTGCCCGATTTGCGAAATTGGGGTTTTCGAAAAAGGGTATAAATATATACTAATAATTGTGAAATAATTGAAAATTTAAATGATTTATTCATTTAAAAATATATTTAAAGGATTTGACATTTTTAAGATTTATTATGTGCAGTTTAAATGAAAACCCGATTAGTGCACTGCTAATCGCGATTAGGTCAAATCCATGTTTTTACAGTTTTTCGTGGTTAGTGCACCATGGCGTGTTGCATTTGGTTACATGTTGTTGCATTTGTATTTTTTTGTGGGTATTATTGTGATTTTTTTTTAAAAGAGAAGAAAAAAAAAAAGGAATGGCAAAAGGGTAATTAGTGAGAGTGGGTGAGAATAAAGGAGAGAGAGAGAGAGGGGCAGCCACTTATCCCCCACATTATTTTTTTTCCTTCTCCTTCTTCTTCCTCACTTCCCTCCATCTTAAACCCTGGGATCCATCTCGAAACCCTTGCCAAAACCCTATACTCCCTTCACAAAAGTTAATCCCCTCCTTCTCCTCTATACATTGGACCAAGAAAATTGGGATTTTGACGACATTGGCAAACTAGGGTTTTTTATGAGATGCAAATGAGATATATCTTCTTCCTTGTAGTTTAGTTTGTTGGTTCTTCATATTCTAGTTTAGTTTAGAGGTGGTTTGAGTGAGAAATGGTGATATTTGAATATTTCTAGAAAAGAATTAGGGTTTGAATTGAATCATAGGGTATAATTGAGATTAGTAGTGACCTTAAACCCCCTTCAAGATACCATATTGGACCCAAAACCTGAGACTTAACCCCAATTACGAACTTTGAAATTCTGTCGATACGGGAAATTGTGGAAATTGTGGTAGTATATTGGAATCTGGAGTGACTCGGGGACCTGGAAAATTGTTTAGCGAAGACTGAGAGTTGTGCAGGCACCTAGGAAGCTACCACAGAGACCCGAGCCCCAACCCCCAAGCTAAGGCCGCAAATTTATTCGTTCTGGCCGCAATTTGCGGCCAGAGTAGGGGAAAATTGGTCAGTTTTTGTTCTGTGGCTTCTTTATTAGTAAAATAGACCCTCCATATATGCAGAATTGGCTAAATTGACTTAGGGTAAAATCTGGAGCATGTTTTCTAAGTTTCTGAATTCGTTTTGCGGCTTTCTATGAATTTGGTTTTGGTATTTGATATTGTGTTTCCGTCGTGTGGTGTTTGAACGCCAACGACTAGGGTTTTGGTCGTGTTTTGCACGCGAGGCTATAGGTCTTGATATAGAGGCGAACGTGTGTTGTTTTGGTTTTCCGACTTGGTTTTAATACGCGTTTGAGATTGTGTATTGGTTGTAGATACCCTACGTAGACTTGGAGACGACGATTATGAGCGTGGCGTCATCGACTCCAGCAAGCGAAGCTCAAGGTGAGTAGATTATATCTACGGGGAAAGTCGGGTGGATGGCGTATAGCACCCCCGCAAAGTTGTGAGAATTGATGTGATGTGATATAGATATACATTTATATGTTGTTGAGAGTTATGAACACTTATCAAGAGAAGCTTTCGGAGATCATAGGTTTAGTGTTAGCGAGAATTGAAGAAAGGACTTTAGTGGATTTCTTAGTCACGAAACCCTAAAATAAAGATTTGCATACATGCACACACACATTCGCATACATTTACTTTCTTGTGCGTATATGGGGATGTGTATATATGTATATACGCATGGGTATCGGACTATGCATATACATATTCATATACACATGTATGGGTGTTGAGAATGGTATGTGGTATTTGGAAATGAGTCGATGAGTTTGGGCATAGTGCCATGAGATCGGTGATGTGATTTGGTTCGTATTAGGAGATACGACATGATAGTATAGCGGATCTTTAGGCGATGTGTTTTCACACACACGCGTACATTTATATTGATGATATTAGTAGTGTACTAGACTTGGATCAGTACCTCCTGTTCACGATATGTGATGATAAGGATACCAGCTGAATAATGAGATAAATATGATATTTTACTCGTACCCAGATTTGGGATGCCGTACTATAGATTTACCGTACGAGACATAATTATGATGATAGATCCGCACTCCTGACTCGAGGATGTTATAATATATATATTATATCGTACGTGATACTATGGAGGCGAGATCACCGACTACTAAAAATTTATAGATCGACTCAGACTTAGGTGGATTTCCTTACCCTTTTGACTGGGCTCGAGTCACACTAGTTTTCAAAGGTGGAGAATTGTGAGTATTTTAAATACCAAATTGTATGACTCGTATATTGGGTAGGTTTATTCTTCAGTATTGCTGTAATCATATCGCCTTCTGTATATTCATGATGTTCTATCGCATTGCATGTTTATACATATGTTATCTGTAATTATTATGAAACCCTGCTGTCAGGACACCAGCATCATTACCGATGACGCGTATGCTCCACATACACTTGCTTGCCGGTTCACATACATATTTTCATCGGTAATTGTCATGTCACGTACAATTTAGAAAATACTATTTTATTGACATAGCTTGCTAACTGGTAGTTGCTACATGTTATTGCCTTCATAAGCTAGTTTAATTATTACATGATATCAGATGCATCCATATATTCATTGGTTATGCAGTATTATGGAGATTTATACCGGTTTTCATTGTTATTGACATAGCGACTTGATGATTTCGGGTTCTTCTTGATATTTTCTGGATTGGAAACCACATGTGAAAGTTTTGTAAACTGATGAATTATTTTAAAAGAGAAAAAAATGCGGTTTTCCTTGATATGTTGAGTATTGTCCACCATGATATTTTCTCGGTTCTGAGATGTTTTCGAGACCCGATTCGAGGAGTTGGATGAACCGTCTTGGGTACATGGTAAGCCCGGTATGGTACCACGGGGCAAGAAGCTCGAGTTGTAGACGATGAGCCCGACAGGGGCAGACTGCCTACCGGTGATTTTACTTGGCGCGGCGAATATCCGGAGGATACCGTTCGTAGTCGTGTGATTAATGATATGGGCCGATCCGGATTGACGGAGCCCGAGGTATTGAGATATTGAGATATTTGGATTTGAGATACTGAGATATTGAGATTTGAGATATTGAGATACTGAGATATTGAGATACTGAGATTTATGTTTTGTGTCGATACTTGACACTGATTTCTCTGTTGATTTCATGATGTATTCTGTCTCCATTCGTCATGCATTCATACATCATATACCTGAGATGTCGCTATCTGAGACACTGACACGAGCATCTAGTATTACACTTATACATAAATGGACCAGGTTATGATTTGAGGATATTACTTGATATGACCTAGGATAGCGTCGTGCATGCGATTTCTACTCATAGATATTTTCGACTCACGAGTTAGCAACTCACCCCCGTTATGCCAAATTTTTCTTACAGGTTAGATGTACAGGTTTCATTGGCAGCTTGCTGGCACGTAATTTCATTCAGGGTGATTTGCTTTGGTAGATGGGTTCTTTTGCATCAGGACCACCATTGTTTATTTGTTATTTCAGTTGTATCTAGTAAAACTCCATCAACCAGACTTGTATATTTGATAGACATAGAGGACCAGTGTATATTCTTTCGACCTTAGAGTCGTACGCTGTATTATTATGGTTTTCCTGTGGTTTTCTTGATGATGATGGTTTTCATTCTGTGTTTTGATCCTCGCCCTTCGGCGTTGAATATTATATTGCATTGCGTGGTTTTGTCCGCTGGTTGGCGAAGAGCTAGCTCCCGCTTGGGGATACTTTTATTCATTATATATACTTTATCATGTTTGTACCCGTTTGGGGTCAGTATTTACAAAGGAAACTCTGCCGAAATTTTTCAAAAAGACTTGAGATTTTAAAAATGCATATCTCGGCTTATGTTGTTAAACTTCTTGCTTTAAAATTGGTCTTTCCTTCACTCTACTGCTTTACTTGGTTTTGATTTCTGGGTTTTGGCTTACTTAGATTACGTACGCTTCGAGACGTTTCGTAATTTAAGTGCCGGTCATGTTCCATACTTTTCGGGTCATGACACCGAACCATGGTTATAACTTAACTCAATTACTTGACTACATTTTGAACATGAATAATTGAATATTTTGTATCCATGGTTTCGGCAAAACTTGTAAATATAACCTATACAATACATTACGCGGGGATAAAGGGGTAGATTGGTACGGAACGTATATCATGGCACGAGAATTCACTTAAAAGACACCTACATAAATTCTCATGTTGTTGTCCCGTGGCTTATGACGGGGCATTGTACTAAATATTACCATAGTCCACGGGGTAAAATGGACTCCTCTCGTCTACATGAATACCTTCTATATCAAGCTACAAACAACCACGTTATAATAACCATCATATACATGTACAACTTACCGGTTCACTTCACATTACTTATTATATTCTCTTTCTTTTTTTAGGACTTACCGAGCGCTAGTTCGCTGACGACATTCCTTTCTATTTCTTTCTTCGGAATGTTCGTCAAGAGGACAGAACTCTCAGGAGATCAAGCCTAACCAGGAGGACTTGGATCAGCTTGCGGCACAGCCTGACTTCTAGTTCCTTGTACTTACTTTCATTTTGTATGCCACTGTTTAGGCACTGCTTCACTCATTGTATCTTTTCTTTTCAAACAATTGTATGTAAATAAAGTTGCTGTTTATTTTATTACTCTTGTCATTATTGTACATTTTTATATACTGCTTAACTACGCTTAACGTATTTATTTCTTAGTAAATATGTTGTGGCCGCCACGTCACTGTTTCCTTCTACTGGGAAGCGGAGTATGACAAGCGTATTGTTATGTCTTTAGAGTCCCACACAGTGGTTTTTCCGACTCTAGTGATATGATGTAGCCGTGCGTATTGGATACATACCGGGGATCGATTAAAGCTAGTGTATTGGATACACTGACGGTAATCGGACATGTGGAAATACTTGCCGGTGTTTTGGAAAGAACGGATATTAAATCAAGTGTTGATTTAATATATTAATATATGTATTGGATATATGTATTTACTGGTATTTTGTCACTATTTATTTATGTCTCATTCATATATTTATTATACATATGGAAATTATATATATATATATATGATGTTTTGTAACATATATATATTGATATTGTTTTTTCCATTTTCCATTTTATTCTCTTTTAAGTTATCTTATACCAAATGTATAGCACATGCATAGTTATTCTCTACATGATGATAAGTGGAGGGAAGAGAAAAGGGTGGACACTTGGATGATGGAATAAATCTATTGGATGAGATTAGTTTATGTTATGATAAATATTTATAACCATTTTGAAAAATTGTTAAGGTTTTTATTCCTGCATAATAACTTTCATCTTCTTCAAGCTACTCTCTTTTTCTTCCTTCAAAATTCAAAGAGGATTTAGAAGGAAAATTAGATGGTTAAATTATATTAAAGTGACTTGCTACATCCTTAACACCACAAAACTAACAAACTTATGTGGTTAGTTTCTTCACAAATTGCTTGGAACAAGATGTGAAGATGGAGCTAGTGAAGCGTTTTCTCAAGTGGATCCATTTATGACCAAATGAGATCTTCACCAAGGTTGTTCACATATCCTAAAAGCCTAGCTAGAGTTCAACACAACAATGACATACTTGAAGATACTACGAAGGTTGTATACTCTCTAGCTTATATGGAAACTCCTAATTTATAGTTGTAAGTTCAATTGTTTGGCTAATGTTCCTAGCTTGTATACTTTAGCTCTCTAGATTTTTTAAAACCCTATTTGTGCTTGTTCTAAAATCTTAGTAGAGTGCCTAAGGTCTACTAACAATAGGTTCTAATCTATGAACGTTTAACTTGTTTGTATCGATGTCGATTTATATTCTTATATGATTGTGTGGTTCTGTCTATGCTAGGATTGGTTGCGGAGACGTTTGAGGCGACGAGAAAGGGAAAGACGGTCGCGGATTCCGAATAGAGCGAGCTGTATTCCTGTGAGTAGATTTATATCCAACAGAAGAATCAGGTGGATGGCGTATAGCACCCCCAAAACCAAATGCTATGTTTGAACATCTCCGTTTCATATAACAATGCCATGCTTGTTACAATGTCATGTTGATCATTTTATTATAATTTATGCCTTATATGCTTAGTCTAACCAAAACTATTAGAATTACGTTTAGATTTATCATTATTCATGTCTCATACTTAAGTTACAATCGCCATGCTACCTTTTCACCTACTATACTCTTGTTGGGAGACCTGCACAATTACCGATGATTACCATGCAGGACCAACACAGACTCATATATTATACATACACATCATCAGTAACTGTCATGTCACGTATAGAACCTGCCATGTTGTAATGCATCGTACTTATATTTCTGCTAGTATCCCATGCTACTGTTATCGCGTTTTCATCATGATTGATACCATTATTCTGTACATTCTTATATTTTCGTTTCCGTTGTTGCTCAATTCACTTTGTAATATTGTTTGCATGAGTTTTCCCGATTTCTATGTAATTATGATTTCGCATTATCCGGTATCGAGGTAGGGGAGAGACCGATACAGATACGCGATGGATTTGTTTTGTTTTTAGCGTTATCCGGTATCGAGGTAGGGGGAGAGATCGATACAGATACATGATGGATTTTTTTTGCTTTAAGCGTTATTCGATATCGAGGTAGGGAGAGAGACCGATACAGATACGTTATGGATTTGTTTTGGGTGTTATCCGGTATCGAGGTAATGGGAGAGGGCGATATAGATACACGGTGGATTGGTTCGAGTGCATCCTGATATCGAGATTGGGGGAGAGACCTGTATGGATACTTGGTTACCGATCAGGGGTTGTTGTTTTGATTGAGATAAGGGCTAGTCCGAGAGACAGCGCCTTGTGAGATTGAGATTTTTGGTGTTGATGCTTGACACAAGATTTGATGATGGTTTTATTGATGATGTTTCTATTGTATGTGTTCAGTTATGATGCATTTACATTTACTTCTGCTATATATATATTATCACATATCATATTAGATTATACCTTATAGCATGTAGATAGTCCGTCTATTCATGTAATTTCAATCTTGTGATATATTTTTACTCATGAGTTAGCAACTCACCCTGTTGTACCAAAGTTTCTTACAGGATCGACCAATCAGATTAGTTGCGGCTCGTTGGCACACTACTTCTTTTGGGATGTGATCACTTTTGGCTAGTTAGGTTTACAATTGCATCGTAACCACCATGTATTGTAATCTTTTGTATCTAGACGTCACTAGACGAGACTTAGATGTTGTATATTTTTTGGGTGTCAAGCTCGTGTGGAGCTTATTTGATTTCTGTCATGTTAGTATTGTTGCATATTACTTGTTATTCTTCGCCATGGGCGTTATATTTTGATTGCGTAGTTTGTGTCTCTGCCATATGGGTGTTAAATTAGCTCCCATATGGGGACGCTTATTATTCTATTATTGTACTGGTTTATTTCAAAATTTACAAAGAAGGTGCTGCCGGAATTTTTAAACAACCAATCCTTCAAAACAAGATTTATTTCATTTTGAAAACCCTTTTCAAAACTTTACCTCTATTTATCTTTTACTTATGGTTTAGATTCTGGGTTATGGCTTACTTGGGTCACGTCGGTGTCTAAGGGACGTCACATGATTTAAGTGCCGGTCATGTATCATTTCCGGGTCGTGACAAAATCGCTAAATTTTTTTGTGCTTTTTTTAGGTTTTCAATATTTTACTTGTGGCACACAAAAATCACGATATCTTCAAAAGTCCCAAAATTTTATATTTCTTTCGAATTTTCAATATTTTACTTGTTAACACACGAAAATCACGGATTTTTTACAGAATAATTCTTTCCTGCTTTATTCAAATTTTCAATAATTTGTATTATAGCACACGAAAATCACGATTATTTTTAATATTTTCCGTTTTTCAATATTTTTCTTTCTATCACACAAAAAAAGTCATGAACTTTGTAAAAATATCAAAAACAATTTCTTCAGTTTTTCAAAATTTATGCTTCTACAGCATACAAATTTTTTTAAAATTTCAAAATATTTTTCTTTTTCTCATATTAAAATCACATATATGTATAAATACCACCAAAATCAAAAAATTTTGAAATTTTCTATTTTCTTTGTTTGCTAATATTTTTCTTATTATAACATACGAAAATCACAAAATCTTCAAAAAATCTCAGGAATTTTCCGTTTTATTGTCGATTTTCCAATATTTTTGTTTTGCTATAGGATATGAAAATCACTAAATTTCATATCTAATATTTCCTGTTTTCTTTTATTTTTCTATATTAAACATTTTAAAGATCAAGAAAAGCGCAAAATTCTTAAAACTTTCTATTTTCTTTCTTTTTTCCGTATTATGCATTCTATATAGCACACGAAAATTGCGAAAATTTAAAAATTCGAGAATTTTTAAATTTCCTCAAAATTATAATATTTTACCGGATATAGCACATGAACAAAGCAAAATTTTCAAAAATGTTAGAATTTTCTATTTCTTTTGGGTTTTCTATAATTTTTTGCAATATTAAACGAAAATCCTGAAAATTTTAACTCTAAATTTTTTTAATAAAAATTCCAATATTTTGAATGCTAAAAATCGTTAACTTTTTCAATATTTCGCCAGTAAACCGTAAGTTGTAAAAGAAAAAATAGAAAGTGAATTTAAGGAAGAGATCGAATAGAATTTTTCCATTTTATATGCTTAGTCATATTAGATAAAAGAATGATAGATATTGAGTGGGAAGCCAATAATTTTTTTTTCCATAACCCAAATATAATAAGAGAATTAAATAGAGACTAGATGACAATTTTTCTACTAAGATCCAAACTAAATAAAGGAATATTCCAACGAATATTCTCTCATAAGCTTTATATATATTATACTAGCAAAGGCCCACGTGCAATTCGTGGACACGAAATCCAAAATCAAAAATAATTATATTAACTTCAAACTTTATTGTTATATCATTTGTAAGTTGTAATATATCATATTTATGAACTTCATACGAAAAGTATATAAAAAATTAACTTTTAAATACTTAGGCATTTTCTTCAGATTTTCAATATTTTCTTGATATGGCATACAGAAATCCTGAAATTTGTTGAAATTTTAAAAAAAAATTATTCTTTTTCAATATTTGATTGTTATAACACATGAGAATCATGTAATTTCTAAAAAACCTTAAAAAATTTGTTTTCTTCAAATTTTCAATATTTTGCACATTGTACAGTACACGAATATGGTGAAATTTAATAAGCTCAAATTTTTCTATATTGTTCAGGTTTTTAAATATTTTGCATTCTTGCACATGATAACTGCAAAATTTATAAAAATCCAAAAGTTATTTATTTACCTCAAATTTACAATATTTTGCATCCAAAATTTAGTAACTTTTAAAAATCTCAAAATATTCTTTTATTATTCGGGTTTCTAATATTTTGCTTGATGTATAGCACACGAAAATCGTGATATTTTCAAGAATATCAAAGTTTTCTGCTTACTTCATGTTATTAATATTTTTTATGCTATAACACACAAAAATAGCGAATTTTTAAAATTCAAAATTTTTCTTCAAATTTCCAATATTTTGCGATACGAAAATTACGAAAATTTCAAAAATCTCAATTTTTTTGTTTTATCCGGTTTTTCTAGATTTTGCTTGATATAGCACTTAAAAATTGCAAACTTTTCAAAAATATAATTTATTTTTGTTTTTCCCCATTTCTCGAGTGTTTTGGTTTTTATAGCACATGAAAAGCGCAAATCTTAAAAATTCTTAATTTTTTTTTGTTTTCTTCGGTTTTACAATTTTAAATCATAAAATTTTCAAAGATCTTAAAATTTTCTTTTTTCTTCGATTTTTTAATTATTTTGTTTGGTATATAGAGCATTAAAATTGTAAAAGTTTTTGTTTTTTCACCTTTTCCAATATTTTGCTTGCTATAAACAAATGAAAATCGCAAAATTTATAGAATTCTAATTTTTTATAATATTTTCTTCACATTTTAAATATTTTGCATGATAGAGCGCATTAAAATCATAAAAGTTTAAAAAATATAAATAAAATGGCTTTGTTTCTTTTTTCCCTTATGTTTTACTGGGTCAATTTAAATTTTGAAAAAAATTACAGAACTAACCTAATTTTGGTGCATATAATTTTTTTTACTGAAGATTAGAAAGGGATTAGTTTACATATATTTTATGGAAAGTTAAGGACCCAAACTAATTTTTGCACATACAAATGAGTCTAGAATATGATTAGTTTACATTTTATAGAAAGTTAGGAACCCAAACTAATTTTTTTAGGAACCTAAACTAATTTTTTCACAATGATATGAGCATAGAATAGGATTAGTTTACATTTCATAAAAAGTTTGGTGCCCAAGCTAATTTTTGCACAAACAGACTAAACAAAAGTGAGATTATTCCCTAAAATATGTTTTGATATAGCTTTTGTATGTATTATATAGATTTTATAGATAGATAGATAGATTGATCTTTAAGGGTTGTGGCAACTCTCTACAGAACAACCATTGCCGATGATGTTTGATCTTAAAAGAAAAAACTCATCTGCAAGTTAATTTTGTGGGAATAGGTAGAGTCTCAAAGCCCATGCCATGCGCGCGGATTTGCAATTTGAATATTTTTTAGTTGCAGGTGCTGTCCGAAACAAAATGTCTCCCACCTATAGTTTGAGTAGTTATGAGATCATGACATTATTTTCATAGAAGTATGCGGTGTTTTTGGGCAACAGCGCAAGTCTACTCTATTTTTGTTGAATGCTAGAGTTTGAATTAGGAAAACTTTTTTTTTTGGGCTTGATGAGAAGGGATGACACACATAATAATGAACAAATGCAAATTTGTTATTTTGATCCGTATATCCTCACATTCTTCTTCTTTATGCCTGATATTGATTTAAATTATCTTTTTTGACGTTCGCCGAGTTAATTTACTTGGTCAGATTAAGAAAGTAAGGATAAATGCAGGAAAAGGTTTTTTAAAATACTGTTTCTTTTGTAAATAATTTAATAAATTACTTATGCGAGAATCGACACTAAGATCCCATAAGTCCAAGAGAGACATTAAGGCTATAAAAAACATGTCATCTTCCTTCATACCTGATAGAGCTATGAATCTCCTTCAGATGTTACCTTCCGTTTATCCGCAGCGAGTGGTGATGAGTGGCTGAGATTGGATCTGAGAGTTTCCTCTTGGTGCATGTGGATCTCAGTGGGCTTGATGTGGATGGAGCCGAGCTACCTGCAAGGAAGTCCCGGGATGGTTGTGCCACCGAGGACTCTCTGACAATCAAGTTAGACGGACTAATTGGGCAGAGTAGCGGCTTGTTGGAGTAAAATTGTCTTACCTGAGTCGTCCGAGAGAGGAGTTTATATAGTGGCAGCAATGGGCTGGTGGGCGTGAGATTTACGCCGGCCGTTACTCCCCTGGCGTTACGCCTGCGTGAAAGGCGGGATTCTCCATTAATGACGAGATATGCTCGTTAATGGGGGAACGTGATGGCTTGGAACGCGGGATCATGGGCGGTGGATATCTCGTGTCTGGCGAGACTCGCGGAGCCGTGGTGGAGGCGCCTGTGATCTGTGCTATGTGTCGGTCGATTAGACTGAGAAAGCTAAGCTCGGCGGGAGGCTCGGGAACGAGCGGGCAGCCGAGCAGGCTTGGTTTATGTGATAGCTCGGAGGAGAGCTAGGAGGGCCGAGAGAACTCAGCGTGCGGGAGGGCTCGAAGGTGAGCCAATGGATGTTTGTAAGGCGGGCACAGGAGTGGTCGGGAAGGCCGCTGAAGGTCAGGAATAATCTCGGGTCGAAGGCCCGAGGCATGCCTCCAATGTACTGTTCCTACTCCTTTCTCGTAAGTTTCGGGACACGTCATCTGCCAAGTATCATGATCTGGGGAGTGCTCAGTACCGAGCATCATCATTAGCCTCCCCCCCCCACACTCTCGTCCTGACCTATTTATGGGTCGGGTCGAGAGTGGTCTAATCGGTCACCCGGGCTAAGTTCTTATTTGAAGACAGCGTCGACTCGGATTCCCGGACATTTAGTCGTATTTTTTCTGATGACGTCAGCGGATCAGGGAAGAGATTTTTTATTAAAGTGGAAGCGCCGATTCGGGCGTACGTTCATCGGAGCGCTAGGCCACGTGTCCGACACTGGTTGGCTGACGTGATGGGTCGCCGATGTTTTCGCGCCCGATGGGACGCGCCCAACACGAGTGCGACAGGTGAGCGTTGGTGGCCATTGAATGCGAAGTGTCATTTTGGCGGGAGACGATCGGCGCCGCTGGATGTGTTCGCCGATTGCTATAAAAAAAGGTGGGATCCCGCCGAGGGTCCACACTTCGTTATAATTTCCTCTTCCCTTCGTGTGTTAGCTCGGCGCTCTTCCCTCTAGGTCGGATTTCCTGCGTTCTTTCCTCGGAGGACCCCTTCTCTTGATCAGGTTAGATTTCTTCCTCTGAGGAGTTCGTAGAAATAGTTCGGGTAGAGTCTAGGAAGTCTTTTGCAGCTTTCTCTTCTTCGTCCGGGTCGGAATCTTCCCGGAAAGTTAGGGTTAGTCACACTTCCCAGGGTCGTGCGGCAGGGACGGTCCCCAGAGCGAGCGCCAGGAGTGTCCGCGATGTAGTTCCCCTTGTGAGGCATGTGGATGAGCTCACCACAATCCGGGCTTGCTTCCACATTCTCCCCGACTACTCGCTTTGTTTAGCTGAGGAGGGAGAGAGGGCAGATCAGGTACAGGGTAAGGATATTACCTTGTACTTGGAGGCCTTTTGGGCCGGAATGCGCCTGCCCTTCTCTCCCGAGGTGAGTGCGGCGTTGCATTATTTTCAGTTAGCCCTGGGCCAATTAGTGCCAAACTCCTGGAGGATTCTCCTCGGGTTCCAAGTCCGGCTGAAATTGCAGTCTGAACCTTCTCCTTTCCTCTCTCTGCTACAAAAACCATCACGGCACTCGCAAGGACGGGCTGAGCTGGGTATACATTTCTTTTATAAAGCACCGGGGAGGTGCGACCGGGTCGGGGGTCGTCGAGTATCTTCATCCATTCATGAGTGGAAGGAGAAGTTTTTGTTTGTCGCGTCACCCAAGGGTGAGGATTGGCCTATGCCCATCCAATGGTACAGGGCTAACATCCCGCGGGTGAAGTGGTCGAATGATCCCGACGCGGTGGCGGTGTCGGAGTATGAGCCAGTCCCCCGGGTCGACGTGCTGCTATCTGAGCAGGCCCTCAGTTGGGCCGGGCTCAGCCCCGTTCAGTTCGCGGGTAAGTTTAGGAGTTTTGGGCGACTTGCTTAGACTTATGTATTCTTCCACTCCCTTTTTTTGCATTGCTAACTCCTTCTTTGTTTTTTCGCTTTCTTGCAGAACCGATGGACTGAGCTAAATTTCGGGCAGTTCTAGTCGAACAAAAGAAAGGGAGGAAGGCCAGAGGCGCCGGCCCGTCACGTCCCGCTTCGATCCCGGCTCCACCGGCAGCCGCTCCGGCCAGGCGCTCGAGCACGCCCTGGACCTCGAAGCCCTACCGCGTGCAGAGTCGCAAACACGCTCGGGAGAAGGAGCCTCGGGTCTTAGAGGTTGGATACGAGGAAGATGTTCCCACGCCCCTCCTCAAGAGGCACCATAAGACGGTGCCCCGTACCCCGGCTTTCCCGATCTTCGTGGATGAAGGGGAGCTTTGCTTCGAGGTGCCCTCGGGGCTTTCCGTCGCCGACAACCTACTCTCGGAAATGGAAAGGTCGGCCGGGGGCAAAATCCATCGGGGCACCCTCAGGGCCCAAATGGCAGTCATAGCCCAGGAGGCCGTGCAGGTCAGTGTTTGCCCCCACTCGGGTTTTTATTCAGTACTTTTTTTTCGCAAGATTGGGTGCCCCCTTTTTATTTTTAACCCATCATTTTGTTTTCTTCAGGCCCTCCAGCACTTCGCCCTCATTGTCAGTATGGAGGACGAAGAAATTGCCCCAGCGATGCATATTGCTGGCGAGCCCTCCTCGCGAGAGGAGAGCTCGAGGCTGGAGCTGCAAGCGGCGAAGGAGAAGGTCGCCGCCCTCGAGGACCGGGTGGCGGCCGGGGATCGGGAGATCGCCAACTACCGAGAGGCCGTCCGAGTCTTGTGGGAGTCCAACAAGGCCACCGAGGCCAAGTTGGAAGATGTCGGGGTGCTTGCTAACACCCTGAAGAAGACGGCGAGCACCCTCAAGATGGAGAAAGAAGCGGCGAAGGAAGGAGTTAGGCGTGCCGACCTCCGAGTGGCGAAGGCGGTGGAGAACTACAAGAAGTCAGACCAGTACAACACCGATCTCGCTGAAGCTGCTGCCCTCGTTTGGCATGAGGCCTTCGACGCCGTCAAGGCCCTGATGCTGGAGTTTCCTGACGGCGATCTACGGGGTGAATACCCCCTCGAAGGTGAGGCGCAGGGGAATGCCCCCGGAAGCGCCGCCGGGGGAAGGCCCCTGGTGGGAGCGTCGGGGAGAAGTCGGTCACCCCGGCTCCCGACGTCAAGGCTCCTGTGGTGGATGCTGACCCACAAGCCGCCATCCCGGCTATCGTGGTAGAATCGGAGCTTGTCGAGGTTCTCCCCGGCCCCGAGGCCTGAATCTCGCCTTCTTCTTATTTTCTTTTGCGCTGAAATTTTGTAAGCCTCCGGGCATTTTTGTAGGCTGGGGAGCCCATAATACCTCTGTAAAGACTTCCAACCTTTGTGAATGAAATCATTTTGTAGGAATCTTTGCGTACATATTTTCCCTTTGTTTGTGGTAAAATCTCTATTTGCGCGGTGCCGCCTTTCACGATGCGTTAGGTCGGAGACCGGTCATTCATCTGGCGATCGCATGTCGAGTTGAACTCAACCATTTGCCAAGTGTGTAAAGATCGGTGCAAGGTCGGTATCTCCATGTCCCTGAAGTCGAGGTGGGGATCGCTTAGTAAAGAAGGGTAGGAAGTCGCCCTCTAAGAATGGGTTGAGCAGGGAAGCTTCTTGGTGGCTTCTTGATGAGGGCTTTGATCCTTGGCGTCGTTGGGTAAGAGATTACCAGCCAAGGATGGACCGGGCAGTGAAGCTGTTCGGTGGCCTCTTGATGAGGGCTTTGATCTTTGGCGTCGTTGGGTAAAAGATTACCAACCAAGGATGGACCGAGCAGGAAAGCTGCTCGGTGGCCTCTTGATGAGGGCTTTGATCCTTGGCGTCATTGAGTAAGAGATTACCAGCTAAGGATAGACCGAGCAGGGAAGCTGCTCGGTGGCCTGTTGATGAGGGCTTTGATCCTTAGCGTCGTTAGGTAAGAGATTACTAGCCAAGGATGGACTGAGCAGGAAAGCTGCTCGGTGGCCTCTTGATGAGGTCTTTGATCCTTGGAGTCGTTGGGTAAGTGATTACCAGCCAAGGATGGACCGAGCAGGGAAGCTGCTCGGTGTCCTCTTGATGAGGGCTTTGATCCTTGGCGTCGTTGGGTAAGAGATTACCAGCTAAGGATGGACCGGGCAGGGAAGCTGCTCGGCTTTGTGGGGTTTTGTCCGACCTTCCCTGGTGTGTGAACATCGGGAAGAGTGACCGTCACGGGTGGCACGTGGCAGAAATGCATAGGGGAAGCGAAGCGTTTCGAAGAGCCGCATCGGTTCGACTTCGGTTCGTCGAGAAATAGGGGATTTCCACCACGTGGCTGTGCGGTATTAGAGTAATTTGGGTGGATCTCAGGATTAGCGCCCATGCACGCACAAATTTAAGTCTTTAGGGATTCTGTTTGGGGTTATAAGTAGAGAAGAGTATGTTGCCCATACTTAGCTTTGCACCCCGAAACATAATAATGGACAGATTCCCTTTCTCCATTTCCGAGATCATTTCCTTCGAAGACGTATATTTGTATGATCAGTGGAGCTCCGAGGAGACGTTGCAGGCGGTGGTTCGGCATGTGGAGGATCATGTCGGCCTCTTGCTTCCCCGGCAATCACCCCTGCTCCAGCTGCTGTTGTATTCAATTTAGAGGGCGTCCCCGGGGCTGCACAACCCCTTGTCCGAACAACTGAAAGATGAGGCGGTTGGCAAGCTGAGATTGTTATACCGTCTCGGCCTGATCTCGATGATTCGGTGGGATCGCTCGGTGGCACTCGTCCTTGAGTGTTACCAACTGAGGCATCTCGCCGATGGGTGCCCGCCCGTAGAGCCCTCTGGCCCGTCCGTGGCCTCGAGGGTTTACGGACAACATCAGAGGCAGAGGTCCGAGGCGGCCAGGGCTCGGATGACGACAGTTTCTTTGGAGTACCACGATCAATGCTTCTTGCACCCCCTCCCCCGTTGTTGTAAATTTTTTTTTCTTTTTGATGTAAGGCTGAGGAGCCTACAATACCTTTCGAATAAATAAAATTCTCCTTTTTGCGATGCTCTATCGTTTCCCTCTTATTATTAAATAAAAAGAACTTTAGAAAAATTTACATCGCTTTTGTGAAAGAAGAAATATACATCCATAGATATTCTTTTCAGAGGTATAGCTTGAGCTTCTCGGCGTTGTAAGGCCGTGGAAATTTGCGACCATTCGCATCTTGTAAATGATAGGTTCCGCCGGGCAGGACCTTGGAGACGAGGAATAGACCGTCCCATTTTGGGGAAAACTTATGCAGCTTGTCTTGATCAACGAACTCGTTCTTCCTTAGGACTAAATCTCCGGTTTTGAAGAAGCGACTCTTGACTCGCGCGTTGTGGTAGCAAGCGGTTTGCTGTTGATAAGCGGCAGCTCTGATCTGAGCCCGGTCCCGTTTCTCTAACAACACGTCCAGATTAGTCCAGAGGGCCGATGTGTTGGCTTCGTCGTCGAAGTGCTCGACCCTGTAACTGGGCTGCCCGATTTCCGCGAGGACCATTGCCTCGGTGCTATAGCAGAGGCTGAAAGGGGTCTCTCCGGTGGGGGTCTTCTTCGACGTGCGCAAGGCCCATAAGACCCGGGGTAGTTCCTCGACCCAACTACCATGTCATCCTTCTAGGCGTGTCCGAAGACCTCGGATGACGTCCCGGTTAGCGACCTCGTCCTTCCCGTTGCACTCAGGATGCGCGACAGCGGCAAACTTTATAAGGATATGATATTCGCTGCAGAATTCCTTAACTCTTTCGTTCTCGAAATTTGTCCCGTGGTCGGTGATGATACACCTCGGTATACCGAATCGTAGTATTACGTTGTTCTGCAGGAACTTGATAGTCGTGGTGGCGTCCGGTTTCCGGATGGGATGGCCTCAATCTACTTTGTGAAGTAGTCCACTGCGACGAGGACGTACTTGTGTCTGCCCGTACCAGTAGGGAACTGGCCTATCATGTCCATTCCCTACTGAGCAAACGTCCAGGGCGAGGTTAAGGCTGTTAGCTCGGTACCCAGAAGGCAAGGTATGATGCCATGGAGTTGGCAGCTTTTGCACCTCCTGAAAAGCTTCTGGGCCTCCTGATGAATTGTCGGCCAATAGTACCCTTGGAGCAGTGCCTTCTGGATTAAGGTGCGGGCCCCTTCGTGCGCGCCGCCGACCCCTTCGTGAATCTTACGGAGGACGTAGTCGGCCTCGTGGGGGTCAACGCACTGGAGCAGGGATTGAGTGAAGGATTTCTTGTAGAGGTTTCTATTGCTCCAGACGAAATGGCGGGCTTTGGCTCAGAGACGGCAGGCTTCCCCTCGATCTTTTGGGAGTGTACCTTCCCTCAGGAATTCCACGAGGGGCTTCCTCCAATCCCGACCTTCTTCCCGGGCTGTGTACACTTGAAGTGACGTCACCATGTCTTCCACGCTGGGCCATAGTAAGACCTCGAAGAGGATGTTTCTCTTATTGTTGGCCGTATAAGATGAAGTCAGCTTACTCAAGGCGTCGGCCTGGGCGTTTAGTTGTATGGGGATCTGCTTCACTTGGACTTCATCGAAGTCCTTTCGTAATCTTCTCACCTCGGCTAGATACTTCACCATCAGAGGCTCCCGTGCCTCGAATCGGACGGTCACTTGGCCAACGACTAGGGCGGAGTCGCCGTGGATCTGGATCGTTTTCAGCCCCACTCCAGAGGCTATCCATAGTCCGGTCGGCAAGGCCTCATATTCCACTGCGTTGTTTGAGGCTTTGAATCCAAGCTTCAGAGAACACTCCATCTCCGCCTCGTTCGGGCCTCGGATGATGAGGCCGGCACCACAGCCTTCCTCAGTTGAGCACCCGTGGACGTAAAGGACCCAATCAGGGACGGAGTTGGGCCTCTCATCGATTGAGGGTTGAGTTCCGGGGGCCAGCGTGGATTCCGCCTCTTTACTGGGTATGGTGCACTCGATGATAAAATTAGCCAGGACTTGCGCCTTGATAGCCTGCCTCAGGAGGTATTTTATGTCAAACTGGGACAACTCCCACCTCCATTTCTCCAAACGACCAGAGGACTCGGGGGAGACGAGGATAGCCCCTAAAGGCCGCTCGGTAAGAACGAGGATGGTGTGCTCCTGGAAATAATGTCGTAGTTTCCTTGAGGCCACGATGAGTTCCAAGATGATCTTCTCTATGGCCGGGTACCTCGTTTCCGCATCCTTGAAGACGTGGCTCACGTAGTATACCGGCTTTTGGACTCCCTCGACCTCTCGGACGAGCATCGAACCTACAGCTTGGTCGGACACCGCTAGATATAGCGATAGCTCGTCCCCTTCAACTGGCCGGGTGAGCAGTGGGGGAGTCGCAAGGTGCCTCTTTAATTGCTTAAAAGCGGTCTGGCACTTCTCTGACCATTCGAACCTTGGTATCTTCCTCAAGGCTTTGAAGAATGGGAGGCATTTCTCTCCGGATCGTGATATGAAGCGACTCAGGGAGGCTACCCGCCCTGTTAGCCGCATGATTTTGACGTTAGTCTTGGGCGCGGCCATGTTGAGGATGGCGCTGATTTTCTCTGGGTTAGCCTCGATTCCACGGTGGGTGACCATGAAGCCTAGGAACTTTCCACTGGTGACCCCGAATGCACACTTCGTGGTGTTCAGTTTCATCTTGTATTTGCGGCGGACGTCGAAGGCCTCGCCTAGATCCTTGGCGTGTTCATCTGACGAGATCGATTTGACAAGCATGTCATCGACGTAAACCTCCATGTTCCTGCCGATCTGTAGCTTGAACATCCGATTAACCAAGCGTTGGTACGTAGCCCCGATGTTTTGAGGCCGAAGGGCATCACCTTATAGCAGTATACCCCTCGGTCCGTTGTGAATGCGGTGAGATCCTCGTCCGCTGGATTAATATGGATCTGGTTGTAGCCGGAGAAAGTATCCATGAAGCTAAGTTGCTCGTGGCATGCCGAACTGTCGACGAGCTGATTTATCCGAGGGAGGGGATAGTTGTCTTTCGGACAGGCCTTGTTGAGGTCAGTGGAGTCGATGCACATGCGCCATTTTCCGCTAGACTTTTTAACCATGACTACATTCGCCAACCATTCCGACTAAGGTATGTTCCGAATGAAGTTGGCGGCGAAAATCCTGTCTACCTCGTCCTCAATCACTTTTTGTTTGATCGGGGCGAAGTTTCGCTTTTTCTTCCTGACGGGCCGGACCATAGGGTCCACTGTGAGCTTATGTGATATGATTTTGGGATCAATCCCAGGTATGTCGGCAGGCGTCCAGGCGAATACGTCCGAGTTATTTCTGAGGAAGTGGATCAGGTCATCTCGGCGATTCTCCGTCAAGAGTGACCCGATCTGGACAGTTCGCTCATAGTCCCCCTCCACAAGGGGGACATCAGTCAGTGGTTCCACTGGGGTTCCTCGGACTTCTTTTTGCTCGTCTCGAGTATCCAGGGAACCCTTGATATCATCCTCGCCCTCAAGGTCATTGTTTTGCCGCTCAGACGTAGATGTTGCTGTGAAGCAAACCTTTGCGGTTTGTTGGTTCCCGTAGGCCCGACTTATCCCGCCTTGGTTGAGTGGGAACTTCATCGCAAGCTGGTAGGTCGATATCTGGGCCCAGAGGGAGTTCAGTGTCGGGCGACCTAGGAGGATATTGTAGGCCGATGGAATTCTCGCGACGATAAACTCCACAGGCACGGTGCACGTACGGCTCCTCTCCCCGATGTTAAGTTGGAGGGTGATTACGCCTTCCACCGGGATGGAGTGGTTAGTGAACCCCGACAGGATGTGGGCGGTCGGCCTTAGGTCCGACGGGGTGAGTCCCATACACAGAAAGCAGTCATAAAAGAGAATGTCCGCCGAGCTTCCCGAGTCGACCAATATCCTCTGCACTTCGTAGCGGTGGACTCGGGCTGTGATCACCAGAGGGTCGTTGTGAGGCAGGGATATCCCGAGGAGGTCCTCGTCGGTAAAGATGATCGGCTCGGCCGCTTTAGCCTTATTCTTTGGGTGGCTGCCAGTCCCCTCGACCGGTAAAGGGCGCCGCGTTTCGTCAGTCCTCGACATACCCTCCGCTGACACGACCATGATTTGTCCGATTGTCAACTCGCCGGGAGAGGGATGGTGCTCTTGCTCACGGTCGGCTCGCCGCTTGTCTCGCAAGTACCTTGCTAGGTGCCCTGAGCGGATCAATTCCCCGATGTAGTCTCGAAGTTGCTTGCAGTTCTCGGGGGGGTGGCCCTTGGACCTGTGGAAAGCGCAGTAAGGGCCCCGGGTACGCTTGGCCGCCCTATTCGAGACTGGGGGACTTTGAAGAACCTCTCGCTTTTTGCCTCCTCCAACATTTCCGTCTGGGAGACATTGAGCGGGGTGTACTCCTGAAACCTCATGGAGTAGGGCTTTGGCCGCTCAATCTTCTTTTTCTCCTCCCTAGCTTTTTTCTTCTGATCGGCTTGCTCTGTCCGGGGTAGGTTGGCGTTCACCTCGGACTCAAGCTGGATCTCACGTTTGGTCCAGGCCTTTACCTCGGCCATTGCCTTAGGTTGCGCTAATGCAAAGGCGCATAGTCACTCCTTGTGCCTAAGACCCGACGTAAGGGCCGTAATGACCGTCTCGTCCCGGTGCTCTGGGTCCTCAAGGAGAGAGTTGTAGAAGCTGGTGACATATTCTTTGAAAGATTCTTTGTCCCCGCTCTTTATGGTGAAGAGATGATCGATGGTCCGGTTCTGCCATCTGTTCCCGATGAAATGACCGAGGAATTGGGTGTCCAGCTCATCGAAGGTAGAGATTGACCGTGGCGTGAGTCCTCGGAACCAGTCTCGTCCAAAGCGGATGAGAGTGGCGGGGAAAGCACAGCATTGCGCGGCGTCGGAATTGTCCTGGAAACTCATCCCAGCTGTGAACGTGTCCAAATGGTCTTTCGGATCGGGCTTCCCGTCGAAGAGAGAGACCTTCGGGGGCTTGCTCCGGGAGGAGATGTGGACGGCGAGTAGCTCTTTGGTGAAGGGCTTTGTGAATGAGTCGGCGGCATATCTAGTCCCGTCTCTTGAAGGACGATTTTCCCGATGTATGCTCTCGATCTTCTTTTCGAGGGCGTCGAGTCGGTCGTGGTATCCCGATGATTCTGCATACTCTGATTTATGGCCTCTGCTACTAGCAACCTGCACCTGACCGCGGCTTCGGTTCTATTCGATGAGGTTCCTTAGGTCCCCTGGAGAGGTCATCTTAGAGCTACCGTGGTGAGTCCTGTCTGTGCGAACCTATCGAGGGAGGGAGCGCTGGTCATGCCTGGGCGCAGGAGAACTGACCGACACCTCCTCGAGAGAGAGAGGAGCGCGATGGGCCTCAGGGCGAAGTGCTCTGGCAAAAGACCTCGGTGTGGAACTGTGCGGCGCCCACCAGGTCAACGAGTTGGTCGTCATAGGGGATCTGTGGCCACACGAGATAGCGAGGTGGCGCCCTGAAATGCCGGCGCAGGTAGTGTCTTCTCTCCCCATGTGTCGCTCCCGAGTGTTAGTTATATGTATGCCCTAGAGGCCATTATTGTACATATGATGTATATTATAGTGGATGCTTGGACATCCATAGGGAGGACTTTCTTGCTCGACATGATAGTATGCTATCTGGTTACTCTTTATCTTAGCATGTACACTGATTGTCTCTTTGTTATATGTTGATAAAGCCCTTAGCATGTTTACTTGACTACCTAGATTATGATGCAGATCATACTAGTGGGACAAAGGTAGTCCGTGAGTACATCCTTTAATGTCCCTAGTCGGGGGTGTATCGAGACGGGGTATCGATATACCAGAGTAGACTAGCGTATACCTTCTCGACCCGTGTAGATGGGCGATGGAGGATCCTATATACATTGGTGTTTGACATCAGAGAAGATATACGGGTCCTCAGTGGAGACTGGGCATACTGGACGGACTCTCCGAGAACTCCTAGATGGTATTATACCTCACGTCAGATGGCAGTTCTCTGGTGACACTGGTACTGGTTAGTCTGTCGACCCGACATCGTCATAGAGTCTTGTGTGATTCCCACTGTGCTTTGATTTCCACCTTATCACGTTCAAGAGAATATGCAAAACGGTGGTTTTTGGGTACAGCCCCGAGTCACATGGAGGCAATGAGCGATAGGTGGGGATTTCGTCTCTCCCGGTATTGGGGGTTGATGTTGCGCTGTGCTCGATTGGCAATAACAGTAAGTCCCTGAACAGGGCTGTTTATGAGATTACTGGTAAGTGTTATCAGTAGTTTCTCGACCCGTTATGAGCCTCACATCGGCATGACTTATCGAGTTATTAGGGTCCGACGTTTACCACCCCCAGACGAGATATGCAACATATCAGACGAAGAGACCGGACTGTACGGTAGTGTTACTGATTGGATTCGCAGGAGTATGAGAAGTCTTGCTTGTTGATCTTCTGATCGCTCAATACCCGGATGGCCGTTACGTTTAGTAGACCACTTGCGGCTTGTGGGTGTTTGATATGATCATCACCTACTGCCGGCGTATTGATGAGTCTTTAGAGTCCTACACAGAGGTTTCCTGGTTCATGCGAAACGAAGTAGGAGCACATATGTGATATGTGCGGGACCGAGATTAATGAGCGTATGTGATACCGCATTCTATTCTCGCGATATGTGATATCGGTCGGTTATATGTGATATAGCCGGGTTATCGGATCAAGTGTTGATTCGATAAATTGTTATATTTGATATTAGTCGGTTATATGTGATATATCCGGATTATTAAATCAAGTGTCGATTTAATAATTTAATGTATAATTATATATTTGATGTATTAACATACATAACTAATATTAGCTCACTTAAGATTTCTTTTCACACTTGTGTGGATATATTATATATGTGATATATATTAATGTACATTATTTTGTGTCTTACTTGATGCCACATGTGACATGGGTGTATGAGACTCACACCAAGCTTATGATAATGTATGGTTTTATTTATTTAAAATTAATCAAAATTAGTTGGAAATTAGTCACATGCTTGGAAGCTTGAAGAAGCTTGTAGCATCTTTGACTTAGTCCACTAGTTTTGTTTTACTTATAGATATTTATTAATCTAACCATTATTGTAACACATGGTTTATTCTCTACATGAGTTAGTGTATGACACTAACTCACCCATGGTTGCTATTCTCACCTTATGAGTTCATTCTCTCATCTTCATCACTTCATCTTCTTCTTCATGAGAAAAAACTTACTAGCTTTTCTCAAGGTGAGAAAATATTGTGAGAAAAAGAAAACTAAAGTGGGCCCATTTCCTACTTCATCATCCTCTACTATTAGCCATTTAGTTTAGGTGTTTGCTTCACTAATTTCACCATTAGTGAAGAGGTAGCATGAGCTTGAGTCTGCTCGACGTAGATCATCTTCGGCCTAGAAGACATTGAGCAAACTCGTTCATTTCTTCAAGTGAACCCTTTCAAGAGTCCGAGAGTTCACTACATGCAGCGAAGGGACTACTACACGGAGCTTTAGAAGTGAAGGACCGGTCTACAAAGATTGTATTCCTCATTCACTTAGATGTAAAGTTGTTTATATATGTTTTCGTCGGATTTTCTAGTAAAGATTCTAGAGTTAGGGTTAACTAGAACGTCAAATTTTTGAAATTGGCATGGACGATACCTCCCGAAACCTTGCTGCCGTGCTAGGGAACCCAGCAGTGGTATCAGAGCCATGCTAGAAAATTTGACGATGTTTGTTAGATTACGAAACCGAAACGACTCCGAAACTTGAAACACTTGAACTTAGTTTCTGTCGATTTTAAAAAGTCTTCAAAAATTTTTTTAAACAACTGCAGAATGTTATATGCGATATAACATGAACACCACCAAAATTGGAGCATTTTTGGCTCAATATGGCCGGCCACATCATGCTAAAAACCGGCCTCCTCGGGTTAATTTTGGAATTCTGGCTTCAAATTTTCATGATGTTCCGGTTTCTGGGTTTTGGTGTTTCAGGTGTTGTTTGTTTTTGCTAAAATTGCATGTGATTTTAATTTTCTGCATAGGCAACTCGTACTGTTTCGTGTTCGTAATTCTAATATTTGTTTCGGGTATATTAGACGGTGATAAAAAGTTCGAATGGATATCAATAACCCATTTTTTCCCTCGCTGGAAATTTTCCAAGTGTTGGATTTTTCCAAGTTTAAAATATTCAGAAAATAATGCAGGTGATTCTGTGGACCCATTAGAAGAACGAAACACTAACTTGATTCTGTGACCGTCAGAACCGCCATCAAACTCTATGGTTTGTGGTAGTTCAACGGTGCCACAGGTGAGGCATTGGTTGACTATTCTACAGCTGGTTCATAGGTACTGTGGCATGTTCTGGGTATCTTTTTTAAACTCCACTCAAGTGTTGAGCTCTTTGGGAAATTTTAGGTGTTTGTTTATTCGATTGGAAAGTTTAACATCGTTTAATTATCTGAGATTGTGATACAATAATTGGAATCTATTTAGTTGCGTGCAAGTTTAACATTTCGGTCTCGGGTGAAATCGGGAATCTTGTTGAATTACCCGACTTCTTTTGAAAAGTGTTTTCATAGTTGAGACCTAAATGTAAGATTTGCATTGTTAGGCATGAAATCCATAATATGTGATATTCCGGGTTTATGATGTTTAAGGACAGCGACAATTCCAATTGTTGTAGTTTTTCACTTTCTTTTCTGCGACCGTAAGTGTAATATGTGGTGTATCGCCGGTTTCGTTGCTATATGTCAACGACAATTGGGATACGCATATTTACTTATCTTGATGACATGTGATGTTATGTGTTGCTGTGATATGTTATATTGGATCGTTGTGTTTGAATAGCCGGGTTTTTTTTATGTGAGATGGGAGTTTTTCATTTTCATTCATGTAAAAGCTTGTATGTAATATTCTTTGTTGGGGCACTTCCGGGTTGAGGAAGATGTCACCGTTGATGTATATTATTTACTTTTCCGCATTAGGATAGACCTAAGGAGGGGAGCACAAGTAACCGGGTTTTAAAGTCCAGTGGGAGACCATCTTGAGGCGTCGAGTCCGGGTCTCCTAACTCTAGAATTGGTAGGGTTGCTTGTCGCTCTCGTAGGGGTCTAGAGATGTGGGTTTGGCTATTCATCACAACCGTAGAATCCGTGTTTTATACAGGCTTAATTTAAAACCCAGAAATTCTAGTATATCCAATATTTCATATGTTGAGTTCTGCTGCGATATTCTGTGATGTGATCACTTGATATGATGAGATAAATACTGTATATAGTATATATGATATATTTGATAGACTTTGCTTATATTTTTCACCCGTGCTAGCCATGCCCCGCTCTTCCGTTAGTTACCTAACCTAACGGTGCATGACGGAACATCGAAGCGAATGCGGATGGCATAAGCGTACGTTGTATTTATCTGTGATGCTTAGGTAACTTAAATGATGAGACATTCATTAATGAGATTAATGAAAAAAAATAAACCTAATGATGTTGTGGAATTGAATTTTCAAAAACAGGTAGCTCTAGTTGTTGCTTTGCATAGTAGTATTCCTTATAGAATATCCAGCACCTTATTCGATAAGGAAAGAGCCGAGATCTCTTTACCGGGAGTGACCTCTTTAGCAATAACTGGAAGATGTTACAACTCTCAGTTTCGTCTTTTGATTGTTTTTCTAGTTCTTGCTTTGCATAGTGGTATTATGAATATCCTGCACCTTATTCGATGAGGAAAGAGCCGGGATCCCTTCACCGGGAGTGACCTCTTTAGCGAAACTAGCAAAAGCCTCAAAAACACTTCATTTTAAATCATTTGATTCTACAACGATATCAAATTCATTACGCAAAAGGTTTTCTTAAAAACCAGTCGTAGCCTTCCGTCATTTCAGATAAGTGGTATTTAGTATTCGTGCTGCATTTGTTGACCTTATCAAGGTGTAGTGTGCGGTAGCTGATTAGTGCTTATCTGCTAGCATATGATGCGATTGGATTAGGGTAGTCGTACGACCTTGTTGACCTTGTCAAAGGTTGTGCGGGTGGGTTTAATTCAATAAAGAAATGACGGGTTGAACTTGACTAGCGGTCTATGGTTTGTTGACCTTATCAAGGTCATAGATTGCTTGGGGCAAAATTATCAGGAATTTCAAGTGTTGAAATTTGCAATGAGATTGCATACCTTCTATGAGATAGTTGGATCCCGATACCCACTGCGAGTAAGAGTTACTCCTGGGAGAGTTTTACACATTACAATTAGCCGATCAAGTAGGTGTCTAGAAAGGTGTTAACGGGGTTACGCCCCTGGGAAAACAAGATTTATTTTAATTAGGTCTTCGCACGGGGAACCTCTCTCAAAGTACCGACACTGGGCTGGCTGAAAGATTAGCGAACTTTTAGGGTGTAATTAATCTCGGTTAGTTTTTCCTTTTAGGGTTTGAAGGAATATTTGATAAAAACAGTGGGAGCCATCCTGATTAGATAAAATAATAACCAATCTAATCTT
Organism: Agapanthus africanus; assembly: GCA_030015575.1. Classification (NCBI taxonomy): domain Eukaryota; kingdom Viridiplantae; phylum Streptophyta; class Magnoliopsida; order Asparagales; family Amaryllidaceae; genus Agapanthus; species Agapanthus africanus. Next base: position 468,968,864 of record JASDDO010000016.1, on the reverse strand, counting down.
GCAAGAGCATACGCTAAGTGTTTTCTTCTTTCTCTCTCCAGGTAGCGACCATGTCACGCCTTAATCAAGATAATAATATGGATGTATTGACCGAACCCGCTTGTTATACTAAGCTGGGAAACGTTGGTCCCACTCCAAGTTATAATTGTTATAAGACCGAGCAGGAAATAGGGGAATACCAGGATTCCCATGCCGCCAAAACGAAGAAAGTGCATGATGATGTATCTTCTTCAGGTGTGTTCATTACAGAGAACTATTTCTCAGTATCCTCTACGTCCTGGGTATGAGATACCGGATCAGGATCCCACATATGTAATCTGTTACATGGGCTACAGACAGGTAGAGAACTGGGAATGGGTGATAAACGGTGCAATTGTTGCAGCCAAAGTCGTTGGCGATTATCACCCTGTATTACCAAATACATTGATTCTGAACGAATGTTATTAGATACCGAACCTGATATACAACATCATATCAGTCTTTTTATTTAGTAAAGAAGGATATAATTTTGTATTGGTGGATAATGTTTTAAATATTTCCTATATCAAGAGTTAATCGGATCAAGCACGTTATATAATGGCATATACATTCTAAATCAAACTGCAGTTCTTAACGTACAAAGCACACACGAGAGGAAGAGTTCAGAAATGAACGAATCCTTCTTAAGACATTGTAGACTAGGTCATATCAATGCGACCCAACTAGCTAAGTTACATTAAGATGCATATTTAAATCGGTTTGAATTTACATCTTATGAAACTTTCCAGTTATGTCACAAAGATAAAATGACCATAACTCCGTTTACTGGAAACAGAGAAAGAGTTAGTAAACTCTTGGGATTGATACATGATGATGTATATAGGTCCCCTGTCTACACATGCCAGGATTGGTTATTTGTACTTCATTACATTCACTGATGATCTCTCAAGATTCGGACATATGTTCCTGTTCAAACACAAGTCTGAAGTTTTTGAGAAATTCAAAGAATATAAGTCTGAAGTAGAGAACCAAAATGGGTATAAGTATTATGTTCTTTGATGTGATCAGGGAGGAGAATACTTGAGCACGGAGTTCCTGGACAATTTAAAAGGAGAATAGGATTCTCTCTCGGCATTACTCCTCCGCATACACCACAACACAACGGTGTATCGGGGCGGAGCAATCGCACCCTATTAGATATGGTGCGCTCTATGATGAGTACTACTGAGTTGCCTATTTCCTTTTAGGGAATTATGCACTTGAGAAGTTGTATACCCATTGAATAGGGTTCCAACCAAATCAGATACCTACCACTCTATATGAGATATGGTATGGGAAGAGCCCATGTCTTAAGTAAGTTAAGATTTGGGATTGTCCGGCCTATGTCTAAAAGCAAAATCTAGACAAGCTCAAGACAAGGTCAGTTCTGTGGAAGTTTGTTTGATATCCCAAGCATTCACAAGAGAATATCTTCTACCGCACCGAGGAGCAAAAGGTGTTTTGTTTATCGACATGCCACCTTTTTAGAAAAGGAATTTCTTTTGAAGAAATTAGTGGTCATGAGGTAGAACTGGAAGGAGTTCCAGCTATACAAACTACAGCTGACGATTTGGTAGAACCGGAGGATTCAATAGTTTCCGACGGACCTCAGCCACTCCACCGATCTGGTAGGGTTCCTCATCCACCTGAGAGATACTTCGGTTTTCTCTATGACAGTGAGAGCGAGAATTGCATCATGAGATGATGACCCAACTAGTTTCGAACAGGCCATCAAGAGTGGGGACTCTGTAAGAATGGCTGGATGCTAAGTGATCTGAGATAGAATCTATGTACACCAACAAAGTATGGACTTTGGTTGCTCTATCTGAAGGATTAAATCCTCATCAGGAGCAAGTAAATCTTGAGAAGATTACTTGGTGTAGATGGAAAAGTTGAGACTTTCAAAGCTAGACTTGTTGTAAGAGTTTTTCGTCATCGACCAGGTATGGATTATGATGAAACCTTTTCTCCAATGGTTATGCTTAAGTCCATCCGGATCCTACCTGCCATTGCTACATACCATGACTACGATATCTGGCGGTTGGGTGTCATGAATGCTTTTCTAAATAGTGATTTAGAAGAGAGCGTCTATAAGTACACAGCCAGAGGGCTTCGTAGACAGTGGGAGCAGCGGAAACATGTGCAAGTTGCTTTACGGGTTAAAGCAGGCATCGCGGAATTGGAACATCTGTTTTGATGTGGTAGTCAAAGCGTTTGACTTCATCAAAATGGTAGATGAACCTTGTATATATAAAAAGGTAGTAGAGAGTAAGGTGGTCTTCCTCGTATTGTACTTAGATGACATACTCTTGATAGGGAAGGTGTTTCCTATACTACACTCGATTAATCTCCTCTTATCACAAGGATTCTCCATATAGGATCAAGGTAATACCTCTTAAATCCTAGGTTTTGGATTTATGAGATAGATCTAAGTGGATGTTAGAATTCTCACTAGCTGTAGTGAGATGGTATCAATCGATCCTGGGGAGAATCACTGGAAAGCTTCCAGCGTGGTAAGGTCGACTGAATGTCAGTCATAGGCATTGTCTTTACTCTCTGTGGAGGGATGGTATGTTAGAAGAGTTCCAAGCTAGATATCGTGGCAAACTAGACGATAAAGGCAGGATACATCGCTACCAAAGATGATACCAAAGAGGCAGACTGGGTGTATATTAGTTCATGAGATGAACTTCGTTCCTACCATTGTGTGACAATGGAGTTGTGGCTTATGCCTAGGAACCCCCGTTCCATCAGTGACCCAGACATATTCTAAGGCAGTATCACCTGATCATGAAGATGGTTGATCTCTAGGGAGATCGAGAGTAGGAGAGTAGACTCAGAGGACAACACGGCGGATCCACTCACAAATACCTTTTCCCAAGAGAGACTTTTATGGGATGATTGAGTATGAGATACTACAGACACTGCTGATTGTTGGGTATTGGATACTACAACATATGGCCCTAGCGCAAGTGGAAGATTGTTAGTTATATGTATGCCGTAGAGGTCATTATTGTACATATGATGTATATTATAGTGGATGCTTGGACATACATAGGGAGGACTTTCTTGCTCGACATGATAGTATGCTATCTAGTTACTTTTTATCTTAACATGTACACCGATTGTCTCTCTGTTATATGTTGATAAAGCCCTTAGCATGTTTACTTGACTACCTAGATTATGATGTAGATCATACTAGTGGGACAAAGGTAGTCCGTGAGTACATCCTTTAATGTCCCTAGTCGTGGGTGTATCGAGACGGGGCATCGATATACCAGAGTAGACTAGCGTATACCTTCTCGACCCATGTAGATGGGCGATGGATAATCCCATATCTATTGGTGTTTGACATCAGAGAAAATATACGGGTCATCAGTGGAGACCGGGTAAACTGGACAGACTCGCCGAGAACTCCTAGATGGTATTATACCTCACGTCAGATGGCAGTTCTCTGGTGACACTGGTACTGGTTAGTCTGTCGACCCGAGATGGTCATAGAGTCTTGTGTGATTCCCACTGTGCTTTGATTTCCACCTTATCACGTTCAAGAGAACGTGCAAAACGGTGGTTTTTGGGTACAGTCCCGAGTCACATGAAGGCAATGAGCGATAGGAGGGGATTTCATCTCTCCCGGTATTGGGGGTTGATGTTGCGCTGTGCTCGATTGGCCATAACAGTAAGTCCCTTTCCAGGGATGTATATGAGATTTACTGGTAAGTGTTATCAGTAGTTTCTCGACCCGTTATGAGCCTCACATCGGCATGACTTATCGAGTTATTGGGGTCTGACGTTTACCATCCCAGACGAGATATGCGACATATCAGACGAAGAGACCGGACTGTACGGTAGTGTCACTGATTGGATTCGCAGGAGTATGAGCAGTCTTGCTTGTTGATCTTCTGATCGCTCAATACCCGGGTGGCCGTTACGTTTAGTAGACCGCTTGCGGCTTGTGCGTGTTTGAATTGGTCATCACCTACTGCCGGCGTATTGATGAGTCTTTAGAGTCCTACACAGAGGTTTCCTGGTTCATACGAAACGAAATAGGAGCACATATGTGATATGTGCGGGACCGAGATTAATGGGCGTATGTGATACCGCATTCTATTCTCACGATATATGATATCGGTCAGTTATATGTGATATACCCGGGTTATTAGATCAAGTGTTGATTCGATAGATTGTTACATTTGATATTAGTCGGTTATATGTGATATAACCGGATTATTAAATCAAGTGTTGATTTAATAATTTAGTGTATAATTATATATTTGATATATTAACATACATAACTAATATTAGCTCAGTTAAGATTTCTTTTTTCATTTGTGTGCATATATTATATATGTGATATATATTAATGTACATTATTTTGTGTCATGCTTGATGCCACATGTGACATGGGTGTATGAGACTCACACCAAGATTATGATAATGTATGGTTTTATTTATTTAAAGTTAATCAAAATTAGTAGGAAATTAGTCACATGCTTGGAAGCTTGGAGAAGCTTCTAGCATCTTTGACTTAGTCCACTAGTTTTGTTTTACTTATAGATATTTATTAACCTAACCATTATTGTAACTCATGGTTTATTCTCTACATGAGTTAGTATATGGCACTAACTCACCCATGGTTGCTATTCTCCCCTCATGAGTTCATTCTCTCATCTTCATCACTTCATCTTCTTCTTCATGAGAAAAAACTTACTAGCTTTTCTCAAGGTGAGAAAATATTGTGAGAAAAAGAAAACTAAAGTGAGCCCATTTCCTACTTCATCATCCTCTACTATTAACCATTTAGTTTAGGGTATTTGCTTCACTAATTTCACCATTAGTGAAGAGGTGGCATGAGCTTGAGTCTCCTTGACGTAGATTGTTTTCGTCCTCGAAGACATTGAGCAAGCTCGTTCATTTCTTCAAGCGAACCCTTTCAAGAGTCCGGGAGTTCACTACATGCAGCGAAGGGACTACTACACGGAGCTTTAGAAGTGAAGAACCGGTCTACAAAGGTTGTATTCCTCATTCACTTAGATGTAAAGTTGTTTACATATGTTTTCGTCGGATTTTCTAGTAAAGATTCTAGGGTTAGGGTTAACTAGAACGGCAAATTTTTGAAATTGGCATAGACGATGCCTCCCGAATCCTTACAGTCGTGCTAGGGAACCCAGCACCGAGGTGGGGGAACGGCGGCTTGTGGAGCTTGTCCCGCCGTTTGGACGCAGACAAGCACATCCACGATGGACGCGAGCCGATCTATCCGAGCCGATAGGACATGAATGGCGTTCCAAGGAGGAGGGGATCCACCCACGTCTCCGTTGTGGGGAGGACGACTGTTGGAGCTCGGTTCATCGCAGTGATCACTCGCCATATGTTCGAGACCAGAAGGTGAACTTTCGTTGAGTGGAACTAGCTTTTCCCGCAGACGGCGACAACTGATGGAGCTCTGGATCTCTTTCAGATGCTATCTTCCGTTGATCCGCAGCTAGTGGTGATGAGTGGCTGAGTGTCACACCTCGCTTCCCAGTGTACGGGCAGAGGACGCGACGAGGCCGCTACGTATTTACTCAGAAGCAAATACGCTAAGCGTAACTAAGCAATATAAAAGAAATATATACAAGAGACAAATGTAATGAAACAGCAACTTTATTTATTAACATTCTTTTGTACAATGCATGGAAAAGTAAATACATCTGAATGAAAGCAATGCCTAAACAATGGCATAACAGAAATGGAAAGTACTGAAAGTAAATATGTACAATGAATCTAAAGCTCAGGATCGTAGGCAAGCTAATCCAAGTTCTCGTTGGTAAGTTCGATCTCCTGAGTGTCCAGATCACCTGACAACATTCTAAAGAAGAATGAGAAGGAATGTCGTCAGCGAACAATCGCTCGGTAAGTCCCAAAGATAAAGGAGAAATAGAATAGACAGAGAGAGAAAGTAGCTTTTAAAGTTGTATTATATGGTTAACGTTGTTGTTTGTACCTTGGTAAAGAAGGATGCCTGTATATATGAGAGGAGTCTCTATATGCCAGAGACTAGAGGCACGTGTAATACAAGGAACCGTTTATGCCACGGTACAACAGCAACGGAAATACAGGTTAAGTGTCTTAAATCTTACAGTCTCGTTCCACTTCTAACACCTTCCATACCAATCTACCCCTTAAACCCCGTGATGTCTTGGTTGTATTGTTTGTATTGTATTGCAACTTGTAATGTGTTGTAATATAGATTGTATAATTGGATGACTTGCCGAAACCATGATATCAGTAAATAGGTGTAATTGGAGAATCATGAATGTAACTGGAGAATCATGTAAATGAAAGTATATCCATGGTCTGGTTCGGTCAATACAGATTGAATAGATTGAATATATGGATTCATATTGAATTGTAGATTGTGGATTGTACTTGAATCATATTCAGGTCAGAATATTTATAATGAAACTCAGTCTGAGTCAGAACAATTAGAAAGAGAAATTGAAGTCCTGGGTTAGGTTTTGATGTTATCGGTAACCGCTGCACATGGACGGCAGAATTTGTGTCTTTTTCAAAAACGATTACCGTGTTGATAACACCGTTGTAAGTTGTCTACCTTAAATAGGCAAGTACCCACTTCTCCGGCTCTCTGAAGCTCAAGAGATTGGTCCCGCTTAAACCTATATTTACTAGGGTCCTTATTGTAATTTATAAAACTTGAGGGGGTTTTATGTAAAAATAATTTTGTATAATTTACAAAATACACCTCAAGTATTTAATTATCGTTTTTAGAGTTTTCATAGTTGTAGATTTTATATTTGTGACATTTCTAATGAATAAACCTATTTTTCATAATATAGGATATTTAATTGTAATATTGAACTTGTATGGAATTTCATGGTATTTTCATGTAAAGTGATCCTTTTGATATAGAAAAGTTGGAATATTTATATTATATCAAAAATAAGTATTTTAATAATACATACATACATATATATATATATATATATATATATATTATAAAATAATTTTATTTAATTATTTTCTAAAAATCTTATTTTCTTAAGATATTTGTATTTTAAATCTCTCGAGACCAAATGCTCCTTGAGGAGGTATGAATCTCGCACTACTAAGATCAGAGATGTGCGATAATCCACACCATCCCAGTCGGGTTCCCCAAAATGGGTTGTAGCGGCGCTTTACAAAGATTTATAAAAAATACGTAATATTGTAGAAAACGGTTTTAATAGTAGATGGTATTTATATGTAAAGTTTCGTTTTCCCGTATTCTATGTTCCCGAAAGTTATTGTGTTGTTTTTCATATGAGTGTTGTGAGGAGGTAGGTCATTACCTCATGATCTAATTAAAGGTATAACAAGATTAATGATGTTTTAAAGTCGAAACTAAATTACATGGTATTTTACTGAAAAAGTGCGGTAAAAGTTACAAAATGAAATGTTTTGCAATGAAACTTGTTCAATATGTTTTGTTAATGATTAATAGTCAAGATGTAAGAGTTTAGTATGGTTGTGTTAAGGAAAATTGAACTTTATAAAGAAAATCGAATCGGAAGTCGGATTTAACTCTGCTTCCGTCGGGTTTTAGTAAAAGAAGTTTTAAGAATATATTAGAGAGGAGGGAGGTGGGGCTTACGGGTTTAGATTTAAGAGAAGAGGGAGAGGAAGCGGTAGGAGGCGCCGGTGCGTCGTTTCGTCGCCAGGAGCTCCTAGGGTCGTCGTCGGAATTTCGCCGAAACTTCGCCCTTTGCTAACTCCAAATGCACATTAGAATTCTATAGAGTTTTCTTGAGAGTTTGGACAGAATTGTGAGTGAGGGGTATGTGTTTAGGGTTGATATTTATAGGGAAAGATTAGGGTAAGGGTAGGTGAAAAGTTAAATTGAAAATGTAATAAAAATTGTATTAAAAATAAGGTTTAATGGGGTTTTAATTAGATTTAAAAGGCTCTGGAAATGTGCAAGTGTTTTAAAGTGTGCAGGAGTTGTAAGAATACAAAATGACAGAGGGTCACAGAAGGGAATCGGCCGATCCGACTCAACTCGGCCGGCGGCGGCGGGCCAAGTCGCCGGCCGAGTCACGGCGAGTCAGGCCGGGGCTCACCGTCAAGTGACCGCCGTCGTTTTGTCTTCTTTCTGGTACAGTTTGTTTTTAGTGTGACTTTTGACTTTTACGAGTTATGCACGTGTAGACTCTTAGAAATCTAAAAATTTAAAAAGAAATCAATATTAAAAATAATGTGGGTGATGGGATTTGAAATCTGGTGCTTTGGTTCAGCAATGCAAGGTCCTACCAATGAGCTACAAGCTCTTTCTTGCTATTAAAAAGCAAAAAAAATTTATAACTTGTGCTCAGGTAAAAATACCCCTTTCTATATTTTTTGAAAAATTGTACAGAAATTTAGTACAGAAGGTTAGGGTTGTTACATTCTACCCTACATATAAAAATTTCATCCTCGAAATTTGTAAAAGAAAAGTGTAACAGATTCAAGGAAGGCTGTTTCTCCCAATCAGAGCAAAGCTCTGCTGAAAATTCAAAAATTCAAATTATGAAGCAACGCTTCAAATCCCGGGCGCAACGCGCCACGTGTCAGGCGCTGATACGTCAGCGCAGCGCCCGAGAAGGCGCACCCAATCAGAGCAAAGCTCTATTAAAGAAAGCAACACTTCAGTTGCGCAAGCACTGCGCTGCGCGACACGTGTCAGCACAGTTGCGCTGCGCTGTGCACTGCGCGACACGTGTCAGCGCAGATGCGCTAGCGCTGTGCGCTGCGCGACACGTGTCACGCGCTGGGGCATCTGCGCCAAACAGAATTAAATTTCTAAGAAATCTTTTCTGTTCTTGTTAAAACAAGAAGATTTTCCTCTGCAAAGCAGAAGCCCTTGGATCAAAGATCCAACGGTGGGAAAATTCCCCAAATCACTCAGAGAAAAATCTCTTTAACAAATTTAACTAATTTATGGGCACTATAAAAAGGACCCCAGACCTCAATTCAAAGAGATCAACATTTTTTTTTTAAAAAAAAAGAGAGAAAGAGGACTCTGAAGAAAATCCTCAAGAATAAAAAAGGTAAAAACCTTTAGAAAAAGAGAAAGTTCTCTTATGAACAGATCATAGATCTAAAAATAAGATCAATGATCTTTAATAAAAATAAAATAAAATAAAATAGTGCTTTGCACTTTTCATGAACCTTTGGTTCTCTGAGATAAGAAAAACAAGAAAAAACTTATTTTTCTTTGATCTAAATTAGATCAAGAAATCAAATAGTGCTTTGCACTTCTGTCTAAAAGATTCTTAGTGCTTTGCACTTGCAAACTGCGCTGTTGCGCTCTTGGGAGAGCGCCACGTGTCAGCATCTAAACCACTTGCGCTACGCGCTCTTGAAATAGGAGCTTTGCTCTCTGGAGTTGGCGCAACTCACCAGAGCGCGCCACGTGTCAGCAGCGCAACAGCGCAGCACACTAGCGCAGCGCACTGCACTGTTACGCTTGCGCTCACCAGAGCATAACACGTGTCCTCACCACAAGCGCTTGCGCTCAGTGATTGGCGCAAAGCGCCTAACAAATGCAATGCATTTTAATGAAGGGCCAGGCCCAATTAAAAGACCAAACAGGCCTAATTAAATTGATGCTCTGCATCATTTATAAATGGGCAAAACCCAAACAAAATAATAAAAGGCTATGCAGATACCTTGCAGAGCCCAAAATAAATTGATGCTCTGCATCTTTTATGGGCAGAGCCCAAACAAAAAAAATAGAAGTAATGCAATGCATTATTTAAGTGTGGGCAAAACCCTAGCACAGGTCTAATAGACTAAAAATAAATAAAATGTTGAACATTTTCAACTGGACTTAGCCCAATTCTGGCCGTAAGTCCTTAAATTAAATTGAACTGAGCACAAATGCTCTCTCAAATCAATTTATATCCGGTTCGAGGGTACATCTCCAAACTCCTTTGACATCCATCGTTGTAATTCCTCAACGACGTCAAAGAGGTGACGGGTCCCAACGACCACACATCAATATGGACTGCGGGGTCCTTAAACTCGTGGACCGAAACGTCCTTAAACTAATATTGGACCGGAACGTCCTTAAACTAATGTTGGACCGAAACGTCCTTAAACTAATATTGGACCGGAACGTCCTTAAACTAATGATGAACCACTACGTCCCTAAACTGACAATGGACCCCCATGTCCCTAAACTGGAACACGGACCACTACGTCCCTAAACTGGAACAATAGAGCCTTCAAATGCTCTTTTGTTGGATCTAAACGGTCCCGTTTAAGTTGATCTTAGCCCCAAACACGGCTAATGTATCCTTAAACATTCAAATAGACTATAAAACCCCAAATTGACTTTGGTTCAAGGGTACATCTCTGAACTCCTCTGACATCTGCCGTTGTAATCCTTCAACGACGTTAGAGAGGTGACGAGTCCCGATGGCCAGATATTAAATGGATTATCCCGTTAAGTTGATCTTAGTCTCAAAACAGGACTAATGTATACTTAACGAATGTTTAAGTTGATCTTAGCCGCAACGCGACTAATGCATCCTTAAACTAAAAACACCAAACCCAAATCTAAGTAAATACGGATTTGGACTAATCCACGTCCTACGGACGACGGCATTACTCAATCTCCGTATACAATCCACGGGCAACCACAAACAAAACAAACACACACGACACGAAGTGAAATTCTGGAGAAGGAGAAAGTTGTTACCGCGATGCGGTAGCGTAATTAACTGCAGGGGCTTGCGCCTGCAGGGAAGAACGTCCCCACAATCAAACACCTCTCAAGCGAGGGGGAATCTGACGAAGTCTGCTACATCGGCCGCATCCGTCTAAACCTCCGATATACGGTGCCATAAATCAACTTGGCATCTTCGGAGAGGTGGACGGATAAAACCAAATAGCATCTGCCCCGAATCTCAGCGTCAGGACACCGCGGTCCTGTGCGCCGCCTTTCGGAGGGGAACGGATTCTGGCACGCCCGGTGGGACCTTTTCCTCTTTCCACTCCACACTTCGTGTGTCGTCTTCGCGAACCAGTCGCGGTTTGTTAATGGTTGCCTTCGGATTTCAAGTTACTAAGATTTGGTCCTTTTCCTGGCGCAGAACTCAAGATTCAATGGCCTCTAACTGCACCAACTGCTCGAAGTGCCACTGCAATGGACGCTCCACCTCCTCCGGAGGTGTAGCATATGGCCCCAAGCGGCTTCCTTCCTCACTCTGCCGGTAGACCAAGTGACCCAAGCCACCACTGGCCTGTTCTTCGGGACCATGATCCCACCTACAAGCTTCCCTACGCCAATACTTGCACCGGAAGTGAACAAAAAGTCGATCTTCGACCGGCTCACCGCTACGACGGCCCCTGTCAACGGGTCACTCACTACCAAACCGACAGCCTCTGTTTTCACCAGGCTAAATCAGAACTCTAAATTGGCTGTCCCGAGGAAGGCAATAACTGCTGCCCCAGAAGTCGTTAAGGCGGCTTCCCCTGTCAAAGAGTCAGTCTTTTCAAGACCGACGATTCCTGCTCCTGTCCCTGCTCGAGGATCTGTCTTTGATAGGTTGGATATCACACCTCAGAAGACAACCTCGGTCTTTAAGAGGTTAACATCGGCAGCGCCTCATTTAGACGGGGGGCAAAAAGAAACTAGCTCAATCTCTAAGCCAATCCCAACGGCTCGCCGTGCTCGACGTCGCCATTGGCAACGAGTGAGGAAGGCAGGGGGCAACTCCCCCTCAGGGTTAACTCTACCTGCTCCAATGGTGGAAGTCAACGCTACTGTTCCAACTGGGAACGGCTTTGAACTGCTGTGGAGGGTGCGTAAGAACTCTCCAACCGCTACACTAAAAAGATCTCCTCCACCTGCGGAGAGAGTCCCAGAAACAAAGCAAGAACAGCCCCCTCAACGGCTGTCCTCATGAATTTATAAAGTTTGGAGGAGGGTTCAAGACTCCGTTATCGACACGGATCACTCCCGTCAACGAAAAAAGGCGAAGGTGGAAAAAGACGAGGACCGTCCCATTAAACAGCGGAGGACAGCAGCTGTTAGGATGCCCACTTCAACGGTTCCTTCAACCTCAACGGCCCACAAAAGAAGGAGGCCGGAGAAAACTCCCACATCAGCGGCAAAAGTTAAAAATAGTGAACCTAAACGCCCCAAGTCAGGGGGCATAACAGTTCATACGGTTTATATGGCATCAGGAAAAGAAGATAGCCGCATATCAACAGGTCATAGACCGCACACGAGGTCAGTGACCAAGGCTCAGGAGCAACAGCAGAAGCTCCAAGAGATGATGAACGCTATGGCCGCACTTACAGGGCCAAAAGAAACCCCTGAAACGTCCTCGGACGAGCATCAAGAACAAGAAACCGACGCTGAATTCCTTCGTCGCGTACTGGAGAAGAAGGATAAAGAAGCTGCGGAACAGGCAGCCAACATAAAGAAAATGGCCCTCCTGTTCCAGGATATGGTGGGTATGATGATTCAACAAGATCCACCTGCTGAAGATCCCCCGATCATCCTTGAAGATGATAGGGGAGAGACGTCGAATCCTCCGCCAGCTCTGTCAGCAGCTAAAGAAGAGACAATCTCCAAAGCCGATCTGGACGGATACATAGCTCAGCAGATCCGGGTCCATCAAGCGACGGAAGCAGCTGGCCAGGTCGTAAAAACAGGACGGCCATATCCAAGTTGGTACGATCAAATCAAGTACCCACCCGGTTACACAATTCCCAAGTTCCATGTCTACAAGGGGACGGGCAATCCTCACCAGCATGTTGCCCAGTTCAGGGCACTCTGCGGCAACACCGGCGGTGATGACAAGCTGTTGCTTCGCCAGTTTGTTGGAAGCTTATCAGATACGGCGTTTGAATGGTACTCTGAGCTCCCGAAAGACTCTATTAAAACCTTCGTGGAGATGGAGCTGCTGTTTACTCAGCGTTTTGCAAGCGCCAGTGAACGTACCCCGATGACAGCACTGATTAACGCCAGGGTAAAGCCAGGTGAGACGTGGGTTCAGTACGCTATAGGATGGCGGAACTTATGGTCAAAGTGTGAGCAGCGCATTGAAGAAGCTCCCGCGGTGGGTATGTTTGTGGGAACCCTCGATCCACAGCAACCATCTCACAATTAATGATGTTTTTCAAGCCAACTACCTTCCAAGCCTTGATTGACAAACTAGCGCAAATGGATCAAATGGGCCATAAACCCCCTCTTCCAAGACCGGACTCCCGAAATGACAAAGGGAAGGGAAAAGCGATCGTCGTCGCTAATGCTCAACAACAACCGAGCGACTCGAAGCCGGTTGCTCGTCAAAATAATACGCGACCGTACGTGCCCCTTGAGGATAGGATGGGACGTCCTTATTCCTTTCCCCGCGATAAAACGAGGAGGTTATTCGAGCTGGCGTTGCACAACAGACTCATAAATTTGCCGGATCCAAAACGTCCGTTGCAACCAAGTGACGTCAACGAGCCCAACTACTGTCCTTATCATCGAGTACTAGGCCATCCGATCGAAGATTGCTACGTTTTCAAAAATTGGCTTGAAAACCAGTACCGACAGGGAAAGTTCGCGTTATCTGACAAATGGAAGGTGAATCCCCCGCAGCCCCACATCTCTAATGGGACGAATACGCCGGGAGCAACATGCTCCGTCATTGAAGAAGCTCCTTGGGAGGTTGTATTATCAGCCAAGACAAAGAGGATGCTAAACGATCTTCAGACATGTCCAGCGACCAAGTGGAAGAATCCGTTGGAACCGCAGGTCATTGAAGGGATGTTGAAGCCACGTCCAACTCCAAAGACCGATGGTGGCGGTTCAAGCACTTGCAGCCAGCCGTCAAAATCTTCGAAAAAGAAGAAGAAGAAATCTAAGAAGCCCGTGAAGCCTGGTGGCAAACGCACGGACTTACAAAAGCAAATTGACGCGTTGAAAGAATACAACCAAAAGGCGCGGACTCCTATTACATTCCAAGAGTTCCTCAATTATGTCTTTCAAGAAGAAGATGAAGGAGAAAGCTCATCGGATGAATCCGAGGAATACGTGGCGAGCTGTCATATGATTTCCCATTCGATCACGAACGATGAGGAGACTCCTTGCACCGAAAAGCTGGGGGCAGACCCTGAACCAAAAGTTCTGGGGCCACCAGATGAAGTAATCGACGCATTCCTTAATGAAGCTCGGTTGAAAAGTAAAGCTGATCGGGAGCGCGAGGCGGCTATATTTGAAAGGTCCAAGCGCCAGCGACTCGATGCAGGAGCTGAGATGATCCCGGTGGAGCTAAACACCTCCGCTACCGACAAAAGCCAATTCAAGATGAGAAAGAAGTTTGCTAAGGCCATATCAATGGGTATGATGCTGCCATCCTCCGAAGAAGAAATTACCGGTGAAGCGAAAATGCACCCGTCTTATTGCTTATATCATCAAAAGATTTCGCACCCCACTCAAGAGTGCAAAACTTTCGATAGATGGTGGCAAGGGTATGTTGCTCATCGACAACGCTTTAAGCGGGAGAAGCGTAAAACTCGTCGATAGCAAAGAAATACGACCGAAGGGAGTAAAAGAACTACCGGCGATTGTCGCGTAGTTAACACCGGCGAGTCACAAGTGCCTACATTCGGGAGCGATTCTGATGAGGAGCTGGAACTTGCCCCTCTCTTTAAAGGGTCCGCGTCGAGAAAAGAAGAAGAACCGAAGGTTTGCGAAAATATCCGGCTACGTAATCGCACGCTGCCCGAAAAGAATCTCGGACCCTCGAACAAAAAAGATAAAGAGAAAGAAAAGGCCTCTGGGGATATCGTCTTAGATGACCAAGTGGTAGAAGAGCTAGCTGCCAAAGATCCACCAAAGAAGGATAAGGTGGACTACAACGTCTTAGCACATCTGAGGAAGCTGCCCTCACAGCTCAGCATTCTTAACGCCCTTTTGCTATCAAAAGAGGCGAGAGATTCGTTGATTAAGGTGCTCCAAGACCCAGAACAATTCCAAGCATACCTGGCCGAGGAAAAGATGAAGGATGAATTGGAGGAGGTGCACACGGCCGATGTTACTTTTGGCGATGAAGACCTTCTACTTGGGACGTGGGAACACAATCGCCCTCTCTATGTCTCGGGATACTGCCATGATATAAAGATAGGCAAAATCCTGATCGATAACGGGTCGTCTGTTAACCTACTCAACGTGCGGGTGTTGAAGGAAATCTGCATGAGCGTCCAGCACCTTGCTCAGGACAAGATCACCATCTCCGGGTTCGACTCCCAATCGTCAAAGACTCTTGGATCTGTGATACTGACGCTACGCTTCGGGCTACTCGTCATGGACATTAAGTTCGACGTCATAGACGCCAAGACATGTTACAACGCTTTGCTCGGTCGACCATGGTTACACGAGTACAACATCATCCCTTCTACACAACATCAGTGTATGAAGTATTTTAAGGATGGTTTCGAGTATACCGTGACGGGAGAACTGAACCCTTTTCTCTGTGAACGAGGTCCGCAAATACGAAGATGCCAAATACTTCTTACCGGATTTCGAAGACACGGAGAAGTGTCACAAGCCGGAGAATAAAACTAACGCTACCATCCCTGTCTTCTGCAGTGATACTGAGGAGGAAAAGGAGATAGTTTATTCGGGTCCGCCCCAACACAACAAGCCGGGACCACCGGCTCCTACATTGATCTTTGGCAGCGACTCGGAAGATGAAGTCCATGCTGTATTCTCTGCTCGACCTTCAATACAAACATCCGCTGACGAAGAGCAAAGTCTACAAGTCACCATAGTGCCGCTTAAACACCATAAAGAACTAGATGCACTTAATATCTACAGTGTAGAAGAGTTGCGGACATTCTATTTCCCTCCCAGGCGAGAGAGCGAGAAAGCAATTCTGTTTTACCGCTCTGAAGAAACCAAGGTGAAAAAAGAAATCTGGCATGGCGCAGATCCTGCGCTCGACAGGATTCAGCTATCCGTCTTCCCAGATATTATACAGAGGGTTTGAAGAAGCTGCTGAAACGCCAGGGGATATCCTTCAAACAGACCGTTAGAGAGGCCAAATTCTATGACAGGGTCTAGAACGTTCCCGGGACTCAACGCAAACTGCCTAATGGGAGAATGGAAACAAAAGGGCTTGGATACATCCGGTCAAAGAAACGAGAGTTACTGCCCAGCTGTTACGTCGTGTATGACCTCGATGAAGAAGCGGATGCTCAATGGGAGGACGCTAATCCTAAGCCAGTGAAAGTTCCAGATGCAAAAGAGCCCAGTCCGTCGTTCGAGGAAAAAATGGACAAACTTATAAAGAAAGCTGGTCAAAAAGTCCGAGATGATCACAACCGTGAGATGGCCATCTATAAGAAAGCCAAGACGCAACGCCTTCTCCAACAGGCCGTAAAGGATGAAAATACCGCTCCTTGTCAACCTGTTATAAAGAAAGCTCGGCGCAAAAGCAGAAATAAGTCGAACATACTCTTTTCCTCGGGACAAGACGAAGAAGATACTTGATCTTGCTCTAAAACATCAAATACTTACACTGCCGGAGTCCAAAAAACCCCGAACAGGCAGGCGAAGTCTCTCACCCAGACTATTGCCCTTATCACCGAGTTATAGGGCATCCTCTTGAAGATTGCTTCACCTTCAAGAATTGGGTCGAAGATCAGTATCAGCTTGGCAAGTTCGCTCTATCCGACAACTGGAGGGTAGCACCGCCACAGAAGCACGAGCCCAAGGCCATGAAAGGAGAACCGGTTCCACATTGGGATTGGAAACGAATCCGCACCTGTCACATGATTACAATATTAAAAGAAGAGCCCGAGGACATAGAGGAGCTCCCTTGGTGCTTCGAAAACAGCAGCGACGAGATAATCTCAGAATTCCCACCAGCGCCAAAAGAGCTGGAAGATGGAATCCATACCACTGCAGATAACCTTAAGAAAATTGAGTTGGGATCGGCAGACGATCCGCGACCGACATTCATCAGCGAGCTCAATCTGAAGAAAGGGTGGCTGCGTAAAAGACGTGCTTCTATAGCATAGAGATTGCTTCGCGTGGAACTATTCCGAAATGCCGGGACTAAACCCAGAAATTGCTGTGCACAAATTGGTAATATCCCCGGACGTCAAGCCAGTCAAACAGGCGCCGAGAAGAATGCGGCTTGAGCTTGAGATGAGCATCAATGCTGAGGTCAAGAAGCTGATCGACTCTGGCTTCATCCAGGAAGTTCAATACCCTGAATGGATCGCCAACATCGTCCCGGTGATGAAGAAAAATGGGATTGTGAGCATATGCGTGGATTTTCGGGATCTCAATAAAGCCTGCCCGAAGGATGATTTCCCGGTGCCAGTCACCGAATTAATGATAGACAACACGTCTACGCATGAGATTTTCTCTTTTATGGACGGCTCATCGGGGTATAACCAGATAAAGATGCATCCCGAAGACCAGAAGCACACCGCCTTCAGGACTCCTCTAGGTATATTCTGTTATAAAGTGATGCCCTTCGGTTTAAAGAATGCCGGTGCCACTTATTAAAGGGCCATGACAAAGATCTTCGATGACCTTATACACGAAATCGTCGAATGTTATATCGACGATCTTGTGGTTAAAAGCAAATCATACGAGGAACATCTCGAACATTTGAAGACCGTATTTCAACGCCTTCGGCAATACAACTTGAAGATGAACCCTCTTAAGTGCGCATTCGGAGTTTCCTCGGGCAAATTTTTAGGATTCATCGTCCGACACTGGGGTATCGAAATAGATCTGTCCAAGATCAAGGCGATCATGGAAATGCCTCCGCCGAGGACTCTTAAACAGTTGCGATCTCTCCAAGGGAAGCTCGCATACATACGGCGATTTATGGCCAATCTTTCAGGCAAGTGCCGTCCCTATAGCCACCTGATGAAGAAGGGAACCCCATTTGTTTGGGATCATAAGTGCCAAGGCGAACTGGACGAGATCAAGCAGTACCTGCAGAACCCTCCAGTTTTGGCTGCTCCGGTTAAGGGAAAGCCTCTCATTCTTTACACGACCGCCCTTGAAGGTTCTTTAGGCGCGTTATGGGCACAAAAAAACGACCAAGGGAAAGAAAGAGCACTCTACTACTTAAGTCGAGTTCTACTGGGGGCAGAAAGAAACTACTCCCCCATTGAAAAACACTGCCTGGCGTTGATCTTCGCAATAACAAAGCTTAGACATTACGCATTGGCGCATGAAGTCCGTCTTATTTCGAAGGTGGACCCTCTCAAATATCTAATGTCAAAGGCTATATTGACAGGACGACTCGCTAAATGGACCCTGCTCTTGATGGAGTTCTTGATAATATATCAACCTCTCAAGGCAGTAAAAGGCCAGGCCATCGCCGACTTCCTCGCTGAGCATCCGATACCGGCCGATTCTCCTTTAAACTGCGATCTTCCAGACGAACATGCGTTTGATACGGTCAACGGTGATGATACTCGATGGGAGCTTTATTTCGATGGCGCATCCTCCATGAAGAAGCGCAAACAAAGCATCCCTATAATTAAATCGGGCGTAGGGCTCATCTTTATAACTCCACAAGGAAGGATAATGCGCTTTGCTTTCTCCCTAATAAAGCCGAGGACAAACAATGAAGCCGAATATGAAGCCTTGATAGCAGGTCTTGAGATCGCCATTGACATGGGAATTAAAGACCTCCTTATATACGGGGATTCTCAACTGGTCGTTAGTCAAGTGAATGGCGACTACCAAACGTGTAAACCGGAATTGGTGAAATACGGTGAAAAGGTGCAACAATTGTTGACCCAAATTCCCTCCTATACTTTGGAGAACATACCGCGCGCGGAAAATAGCAAAGCAGACGCGTTGGCCAAACTTGCTAAAGAACTGGCTGACGAGAATCTCGATGACGTTAGAATCATGGTACAAAGCCATCAAGTGCTTGCCCCAGCAGAAATATCTCTGGAATCATCCGAAGAAAAGGGAGCGACTAAGCAAACTACCCTGCAAGTAAAAAACTGGGAAAATACCGAGGATTGGAGAGAAGTCTTCATAGATTACTTCAAGTCCCGCCGATTGCCTGAAGAAGCGTCTACAAGACATCAGCTTATGAAACGAGCTCTGTCTTTCGCCTTTGTCAATGATACTCTGTACAAGAGGTCGTTTGATTCTCTGTGGCTGAGATGTTTAGGACCTGACGAAGTGAAAAGAGTCGTCCAAGAGGTTCACGACGGACTCTGCGGTTCTCACCAAGCGGGCCCAAAGATGAAGTTGAAGATCAAACGGATGGGCTACTATTGGCCCACAATGATCCAGGACTGCCTCGAATATGCGAAGCAATGCCATTCATGCCAAATTCATGGGGACTTCATCCATCAACATCCGAATCCACTACATCCAACGGTGGCTAGCTGGCCATTCGAAATGTGGGGGACTGACATAGTCGACCCCATCGAACCAGCATCGTCCAGAGGACATCGTTTCATCCTGGCGACGACTGACCACTTCTCTAAATGGGCAGAAGCAGTACCGTTAAGAGAAGTGAAGACGGAAAATATCCTCCACTTCTTCAAGACGCACATCATATATCGGTTTGGAACGCCAAGACGGATCATCTCCGATAACGGGCCAGCCTACAGAAGCCACAAGATCAGTCGCTTCGCGCAACAACACAATATAGATTGGAGATATTCCTCGGTTTATAATCCGCGAGCTAACGGTCTAGCTGAGGCCTTCAACAAGACCTTGACGAAGATCATGAAGAAATCAGTGCCGCGAAATAAGAAAGACTGGCACGAAAGACTGCAAGAAGCTCTCTGGGCGTATCGAACTACGTTTAAAACGGCCACAAACACATCGCCGTACGCGTTGGTGTTCGGTACGGAAGCAGTACTCCCCCTCGAGATAGAGTTACCCTCTCTACGAGTGGCAGTCCATTACGAGCTGATGGACGAAGAAAATGCTCACCTTCGGCTTGAGGAGCTTGATGCCCTTGAAGAAACACGGCTCATAGCGCAACAAAATCTGGAGGCCTATAAAGCAAAGATGACGCGCTCATATGAAAGATTGACCCGACCGAGGACATTTCACCAAGGCGAACTCGTGCTAGTGGTCAAAAGGCCTATGATCCCCAATCGCGCCAAGCGGGGAAAATTCGAGCCGAACTATGAAGGCCCGTACGTCATAGATAAGGTCTACCAGGGTGGGGCCTATCTACTCATGGACATGCACAGTGAAAGGCCTTTCAGGCCAATAAATGGTCGCTTCCTAAAGAAATACTATGCTTAATGAGCCACAGCCTAGGTCAATGGTGGATGACGACGACTATATCCGCTCGCTATCTTCCTAAGCTCAAACTCTATCAGCAGTAGCCTGCCTTCTCAAAGTCGGACCGAAATTTCCTTAAACTAATAGCAGACCGAAACGTCTTTAAACTACAACCGCAGCATCTTTTAGGCTGACGAGATATAAAAAAAAACATATGAAAATAAAATTAAAATAAAATTAAAAAAACGGTATATCCATAATCAAAAAGGGCACGGATGAAAACCTGAAAGGGCTCCGTGAGTAAAAACAGCAGGGCTACCGGCGAGTGTTCGTGAAAACCCGAAAGAGCGCGACCTCGTAAAAAAAAAGAGAAAAAAATATATATAAAAATAAAATGAATACAAAAAACGGTATGTCCATGAGCAAAATGGGCACGGATGAAAACCCGAAAGGGCTCCGTGAGTAAAAACAGCAGGACTACCGGCGAGTATTTGTGAAAACCTGAAAGGGCGCAACCTCGTTAAAGGACACTTATAGGGTCCTCTCGACCTTGTAAGGAGAAACCACCTGCGTGAGATCCTTACGACTCACAAAGGTGCAACACACTTAGGGATCCCCACGATTCCTAAGGAGAAAATACACTTGCGAGATCCTCACGACTCGTAAGGAGAACTCTCTTATGGGACCCTCACGGCTCATAAGAGTTGAAAGTTTTAAGTTACAGAGACCTAAACCTGTGCTTAAGCAACCCCCACAACATCCGATCACTAGTAAAATAGGGGGTTGCCCCTACGGATATTGGAATCCGTAGGGGCAGATTTAACCTGGCCCTACGGATTAATCCGTAGGGCTAAAAGGTTGCCCCTACGGGCACAGATGTCCAAGAATAAAAATATTAATTCTTAATTTGGTGTTTGCCCCTACGGAGCCGTAAACAAAGGACCTACGGGTATATCCGTAGGGGCAAGTAAATATCGATTTACCAAAAGCCCAGATCGATCGCCTACGCTCACTTTCTCTCTCTCTTGATCGCGCGCGAAAAAAATCCCCAAATCGCCACGCCGTCGTCGCCACCGTCGTTCTCCTCGTCGCCACCGCCGGTTTCGTCGCCACCGCAGTTCTCGTCACCACCGCGGTTCAAGTCGTCGCCACCGCCGTTCAGGTCGTCGCCCCAGCCCCAGCAGCAGCCGTTCAGGTGAGTAAATCTCGAGGTAAATTAAAGAATTTTTGGATTATTTTGGGCTTAGGGTTCATGGCTGGGTTTGGGGTTGCGCGCGCGAGTTGGGGTTGGGCAGGGGTCGCGGTCGGGGTCGGGGTCGGGGTAGGGTTAGGGTTGGGGTTCGGCTGCTGCTGGGGTGGGGCTGGGGTTAGGGTTTGCCTTAGGGTTGATGTTGGGGTTTAGCTGGCCGCGCTGAGGTTAGGGTTAGGTTGGGGCTGGGCTGGGGCTGGGGGCTGGGGCTGGGGCTGGATTGGGGTTAAGTGGTGGGGAGTTGGAAAAAAACAAGAAAATGAAAGAGTAATGAATGTGAGAAATTAAGAATGAGAACAATTGCACAACAAATTTTTTGACAAGAAAATGAGAGAGTAATGAATGTGAGAAATTAAGAATGAGAACAATTGCACAGAAAAAGCTATGCTTGACTAGGGGGGATGGTTCTATGTGCTTTCAGAGAGCAACTTGGGGTTAGGGTTAAGTGGATTGATGACAACAAAATACCATAATTTATAACTATATTACTCATATAATGTGTATGTCATGTGAAAGCTAGATGAAGGTCGAGGAAAGCACAATAAATTTGTTAGATGGGACAATGTCAATAGGAGCTCAATGCTATTTGGAAAAATAATAATTCAAAGACATAGTGGAGTTTCCGATTGGTGGCATGGACTAGTTTGATGTATGTAGTTGGTTTGATTTATGAAAAAATGGGGAGACAACATGCATGTATGCATATAGGTAACATCTGCCAATATGCCATATCCAGACCGCAATCTATTTTTGCCTATTGGCTAATATGAAAATATCGGCCCGCGTATATGACATAATCAAAGTTGTTAAATCTTAATACGGTTTGTGTTTCGTTTTTTTATTTATCAGTTCTATCAATGTTGCGTATAACGCTTTATGATATCAGTATCCTACATGTGTAGTTTTAATTGTTGATTGTTATAGATGAATACCATTGCAATAATAGTTTTTGGTTGATGAATACTATTGCAATGTAGGATGATCAGTTCTATCAATCTTGATCTCAATGGTTTAAAATCATGTTACACATACAACACGAATGCACAACAAACGCATAATTAGAGAGCGACTCGAGATATTCAGGTTAAAACCAATATATGATACTCGATGATAATATGAAACCTTCATATTCCCATCGATACTCGTATATGAAACTAAAAGCGCCACTTAGTCCCCGTCTATCGGTTAACATACGTGCGATGCTCGTCGTGACCTAGAACTATACGAAGGTTGTTAAATATCGGACAGTATAGCTCGATACTAACAACCGTCGTATAGTCTACGCGACGAGAAAATTCAATCGTATGGTAACCCATAGATTTGTCCCGTGTGGACAAGTTAAGAATGTATAAAGCAAACGCCTTCATTCACTTGTGTTTTCATCCGTTTCGAGATATTTCGTCGGTACCTTTCCGCTGGTTCTCCGTGTACAAAGATAGATTAGATGTTCATTTCAACGTTGTTTTACAGGTTTGAAATGATTATCTATTCTATTACAGTGTACTCGGAGAACAGCGGGGAGGTGCTGCCGAAATTTACTCGAAACGGTTGAAAGCACAAGTGATGGGCGTTCGCTCTATACATTCTTAATGGGATAGAAGCCTACCCCCGACAGCCGGAACACACACATACAACAAGAATACACAACAAACGCATAATTAGAGAGCGATTCGAGATGTTCGGGGTAAAACCAATATATGATACTCGATGATAATATGAAACCTTCATATTCCCATCGATACTCGTATATGAAACTAAAAGCGCCACTTAGTCTCCGTCTATCGGTTAACATACGTGCGATGCTCGTCGTGACCTAGAACTATACGAAGGTTGTTAAATATCGGACAATATAGCTCGATACTAACAACCGTCGTATAGTCTACGCGACGAGAAAATTCAATCGTATGGTAACCCATAGATTTGTCCCGTGTGGACAAGTTAAGAATGTACAAAGCAAACGCCTTCATTCACTTGTGTTTTCATCCGTTTCGAGATATTTCGTCGGTACCTTTCCGCTGGTTCTCCGTGTACAAAGATAGATTAGATGTTCATTTCAACGTTGTTTCACAGCTTTGAAATGATTATCTATTCTATTACAGTGTACTCGGAGAACAGCGGGGAGGTGCTGCCGAAATTTACTCGAAACGGTTGAAAGCACAAGTGATGGGCGTTCGCTCTATACATTATTAATGGGATAGAAGCCTACCCCCGACAGCCGGAACACACACATACAACAAGAATACACAACAAACGCATAATTAGAGAGCGATTCGAGATGTTCGGGTTAAAACCAATATATGATACTCGATGATAATATGAAACCTTCATATTCCCATCGATACTCGTATATGAAACTAAAAGCGCCACTTAGTCCCCGTCTATCGGTTAACATACGTGCGATGCTCGTCGTGACCTAGAACTATACGAAGGTTGTTAAATATCGGACAGTATAGCTCGATACTAACAACCGTCGTATTGTCTACGCGACGAGAAAATTCAATCGTATGGTAACCCATAGATTTGTCCCGTGTGGACAAGTTAAGAATGTATAAAGCAAACGCCTTCATTCACTTATGTTTTCATCCGTTTCGAGATATTTCGTCGGTACCTTTCCGCTGGTTCTCCGTGTACAAAGATAGATTAGATGTTCATTTCAACGTTGTTTCACAGCTTTGAAATGATTATCTATTCTATTACAGTGTACTCGGAGAACAGCGGGGAGGTGCTGCCGAAATTTACTCGAAACGGTTGAAAGCACAAGTGATGGGCGTTCGCTCTATACATTCTGAATGGGATAGAAGCCTACCCCCGACAGCCGGAACACACACATACAAACGCATAATTAGAGAGCGATTCGAGATGTTCGGGTTAAAACCAATATATGATAATATGAAACCTTCATATTCCCATCGATACTCATATATGAAACTAAAAGCGCCACTTAGTCCCCGTCTATCGGCTAACATAACGTGCGATAATTTATTCTTTTCAACGACAAACGCACACACAAAGCATATACACGGATTTTCTCCTTTGTCAGTAACTATCCCGTTCTTATATTTCTCAATATAGTCAGCATAACCTACAATTTATATGTTATTCAGTCTAACATGGCCCATGAGTACGTCAGAGTTAAGGACTGGATGTATGTGGATTGGAAACAACGTATGCAACCTAAGTTTGTCGCAGGAGTTGCTGCTTTCCTTGAATTTGCACGCGCACATAATAAGATCATAATAGAGAAGATTCTCTGTCCGTGCGATAGATGTGGCAATAAGTACTGGCAGAAGGTAGAATTGGCAGAGCTTCATATTGTAAAACATGGGTTTACTAGACTTTATTCAAGTTGGAAATATCACAGGGAAGGAGAAGAATGCAGTACTGCGGTAGAAGAAGAAGGAGAACACGATAATGCGGCAGGAGAAGAAGAATTCGGTAATACGGCAAGAGACGGAAATTTATTTCCATCAGAAGAAATGGAGGATATGGTAGAGGCTGCCCTAGGTGAATCTATTCGTACCGAAGATGACATTCCTTCCGGTCAAGGACCGCGTGCGGATAAATATGACAATTTCATGAATGATGCTAGGAAACCAATTTATGAGAATGCGAAGTATTCCACCCTCTCATGGTTCGTCCAACTTTTCCAGATTAAGTGCCTAAATGGATGGAGCAACAAGTCATTCACATTGCTTCTTTCGTTCTTGAAAGATTCTATGCCTCCGGGAAATAATATGCCCGAAAGCTGGTACGAAGCCCAGAAAATAATGTCTGATTTGGGTCTAAAGTGCGAGAAAATTCAAGCATGTCCTAAAAATTGCGTGTTGTACCGGAAAGAGAATTCAGATTTGAAAGAGTGTGTTTACCCCAATCAGAGCAAAACTCTGTTCAAATTCCAAGTTGGAAAACGAAGCAATGCTTCTGTTGTTAAAAAAATATATAAAAAAAATAAATAAATAAAATAAAATAAAATAAAATAATAAAAATAAATTAAAAAAAAAAAAATTTGCGCGCACAGCGCGACACGTGTCAGCGCAGCACAACTGCGCGCTGCGCAACACGTGTCAGCGCAGCGCACTAAAAAAAATAAAAAATAAAAAAATTGCGCGCGCAGCGCAGTTGCGCGCTGCGCGATACGTGTCAGCGCAGCGCATCTGTGCACTGCACAGCGCACTAACAAAAAAAAATAAAATAAAATTTTGCGCGCGCAGCGCGACACGTGTCAGCGCAGCGCAACTGCGCGCTGAGCAGCGCACAAAAATTTAATAAAAAAAAAATAAAAAATTTGCGCGCGCTGCGCGACACGTGTCAGCGCAGCGCAACTGCGCGCTGCGCAGCGCACAAAAATTTAAAAAAAAAAACTGCGCGACACGTGTCAGCACAGCGTGACACGTGTCACGCGCTAGGGCACTGCGCCAAACAGAATTAAAAGATTTAAGAAATCTTTTCTGTTCTTGTTAAAACAAGAAGATTTTCTTCTGCAAAGCAGAAGCCCTTGGATCAAAAATCCAGCGGTGGGGAAAATTCCCCAAATCACTCAGAGAAAGATTTCTTTAACAAATTTAACTAATTTATGGGCACTATAAAAAGGACCCCAGACCTTAATTAAAAGGTATCAACATCTTGCTAAAAAAAAAAGAGAGAAAAGAACTCTTGAGAACTCTTGAAGAATAAAAAAAAGGTAAAAACCTTTAAAGGAAGAGAAATTTCTCTTATGAACAGATCATAGATCTAAAAAACAAAATAAATGATCTTTAATAAAAATAAAATAAAATAGTGCTTTGCACTTTTATGAACCTTTGGTTCTCTGAGATAAGAAAAACAAGAAAAACTTGTTTTTCTTAGTAATAAATCAAATAGTGCCTTGCACTTGTTTTATGAACCATCGGTTCATGAACCTAAAAGGTTCTTAAATTAATAGTGCTTTGCACTTCTTATGAACCACTGGTTCTCTAAAACAAGAAAAACAGAAATAAAAAAAAAGATAGTGCTTTGCACTTTTATGAACCTTTGGTTCTTGAAATAAAAAGAAAAAACTTGTTCTTCGTTGATCTAAATTAGATCAAGAAATCAAATAGTGCTTTGCACTTCTTTTATGAACCATTGGTTCTTGAATCTAAAAGATTCTCAAATTAATAGTGCTTTGCACTTATGAATTTGCACTGTTGTGCTTTTTGATTGGCGCAAAGCGCTTGATAAATGCAATGCATTTTCTAAAGGGCTAAACCCAAACCAAAAAGACCTAGTAGGCCTAATTAAATTGCAAGGCAATAAATGGGCAGAGCCCAAATAAATTGATGCTTTGCATCCTTTATACAAGGGCAGAGCCCAAATAAAATTGATACCTTGCATCATTCCTGAAAGGGCAGAGCCCAAAACAAATTGATGCTCTGCATCCTTTCTGGGCAAGGCCCAAATAAAAATAAAAAAAGAAATGCAATGTAAAAGCAAATAAAATGTTGAACATTTCAACTGGACTTAGCCCAATTTTGGCCATAAGTCCTTAAATTAAATTGATTGAGCAAAATTGCTCTTCTAAATCAATTTACATCCGGTTCGAGGGTACATCTCCGAACTCCTTTGACATCCGTCGTTGTAATTCCTCAACGACGTCAAAGAGGTGACGGGTCCCAATGACCACACACCCATATGGACTACGGGGTCCTTAAACTCGTGGACCGAAACGTCCATAAACTAATATCGGGCCGAAACGTCCCTAAACTAATATTCATCCCAAAATGGGAATATTGGACCGAGACGTCCCTAAACTAATATCGGACCGAAACGTCTCTAAACTAATATTGGACCACCACGTCCCTAAACTGGAAGACGGACCGAGACGTCTCTAAACTAATATTGGACGTGCCACCACGTCCCTAAACTGGAAGACGGACCGAGACGTCCTTAAACTAATAATGGACCACCATGTCCCTAAACTGGAATATGGACCACTACGTCCCTAAACTGGCGACGGACCACCACGTCTTTAAACTGGAACAATAGAGCCTCCAAACGCTCTTTTGCCGGATCTAAACGGTCCCGTTTAAGTTGATCTTAGCCCCCAAACACGGCTAACGTGTCCTTAAACATTCAAACGGATTATAAAACCCTCAATCAACTTTGGTTCAAGGGTACATCTCTGAACTCCTCTGACGCCTGTCGTTGTAATCTCTCAACGACGTCAGAGAGGTGACGAGTCCCGATGGCCATACATTAAATTAATCACTACGTTAAGTTGATCTTAGTCTAAAACAGGACTAACGTATCCTTAACAAACGTTTAAGTTGATCTTAGCCGCAACGCGACTAACGTATCCTTAAACTAAAAACACCAAAACCCAAATCTAAGTAAATACGGATTTGGACTAATCCACGTCCTACGGGCGACGGCATTACTCAGTCTCCGTATACAATCCACGGGCAACCACAAACAAAACAAACATACACGACACGAAGTGAAATTCTGGAGAAGGAGAAAGTTGTTACCGCGACACGGTAGCGTAATTAACTGCAGGGGCTTGCGCCTGCAGGGAAGAGCGTCCCCACAATCAAAAACCCCTCACCCTGAGGGGGAATCTGACGAAGTCTGCTACATCGGCCGCATCCGTCTAAACCTCCGATACACGGTGCCATAAATCAACTTGGCATCTTCGGAGAGATAAACGGATAAAACCATATAGCATCTGCCCCGAACCTCAGGCAACGGACGCGAAGTCCGGGCCGCCGTTCGGAGGGGAACAGATTCTGGCACGCCCGGTGGGACCTCTTCCTCTTTCCACTCCACACTTCGTGTGTCGTGTTCGCGGACAAATCACGGTTTGCTATGATTGCCTGTGGATTCAAGGTACTAAGATTTGGTGTCTTGCTTTATGCAGAAAACAGAAAATCGATGGCTTCGAAATGCACCGCCCGCAGCGATAACTCTCGCTCCGTCATTGCTGGAGGAGTGACTTATGGGCCCCAAGCGGCCTCCCTTTTCAAAATGCCGGTGGAGCAGATGGCTCAAGCCACCACTGGACTATTTTTTGGGACCATGCTCCCACCAATGAGCTTCAACGCCCCAATGACATTGCAAGAAGCTCCAAAGAAGTCGGTCTTCGATCGACTTACCACTGCCGCGAACCCTCTCAACGGGTCGTCCAACTCCACTGCTTCAGTTTTTAACGGACTAGGCCAGAGCTCTAACAGGCTCATGAAGAAGCCTGCCATACCAGAAGGCGTTATCCCGAAGCGGATAGCCATTCCAACTCACATTCCTGGCAAAATCACCAAGGTTGCTTCCCATGTTCAGAAGTCCGCTTCTGACAAGTTGGCCGTCCCCGTTCAACGGACGTCGATCTTTAAAAAGCTGGTACCAGTATATTCTGACCAACACAGGGGGCATGAGAAGGTCACCCCTATAGCTGAAACAACTCCATCAGCACGACAAGCTCGACGTCGCCACTGGCGTCGAGTAAGGAAGGCTGGGGGCAACTCCCCCTCTGGGATTACTCCGTCAGCTCCGATGGTGAGGATCGATGCTGCTGTTCCAACCAAGAATAACTTTGAACTGCTCAACAAGGTGCGCAGAAACTCTCCTACTGCGGTGATGAAACGAACTACTTCACCTGTGGAGAATACTCCAGAGAAGAAGCTAGAGCAACCCCCTCAACTGCTGTCCTCTAAAATTTACAAGGTCTGGCGACAGGTCCAGGAGTCAGTGATTAATGAAAACTATCTTCATCGACAGAAAAAGACAGAGGTTCGGCAGAAGAAAGATTACTCTGTCAAGCCAGAAGAAGCAGCGGCTACTCGGGTGTCTGCTGCAGCGACACCCTCAACGCCAATCACTCAAAAGAAAAGGAGGCCACAAAAAGCCCCTGTGAATAAGGCACACCATAAAAGCGCTGGACACAAACGCCCCAAGTCCGGGGGCATGGTAGTGCATACTGTTTATATGGCTTCTGGAAAGGAGGAAAGCCGCACTTCTACGGGCCACCGACCGCTCACCCGATCCATGACGAAAGCCCAGGAGCAACAACAAAAGCTTCAGGAAATGATGACTACAATGGCTGCACTCACTGAGCCAAAAGAAAGCTCTGAAATGTCTTCGGATGAGCGTCAAGAACAAGAAACCGACGCTGACTTTTTACGCAGAGTCCTCGAAAAGAGGGACAAAGAAGCTGCAGAGCAAGCGGCTAACATAAAACAGATGGCGCTCCTCTTCCAAGATATGGTAGGGATGATGTTACAGCAGGACCCTCCTGCTGAAGATCCTCCGATCGTCCTTGAAGACGACAGGGGAGAAACGTCAAATCATCCGCCGGCTCTGTCAACAGCCAAGGAGGAGGCAATCTCCAAAGTTGACCTAGACGAATATATAGCTCAGCAGATCCGGGTTCATCAGGCGAATGAAGCGACTGGGCAAATTGTTAGAACTGGACGGCCGTATCCAGGCTGGTATGACCAAATCAAGTACCCGCCAGGATATACGATCCCTAAATTCCACGTATATAAAGGGACAGGGAATCCGCATCAGCATGTCGCTCAATTCAGGGCCTTATGCGGCAATACTGGAGGCGACGACAAATTGTTGCTACGTCAATTCGTCGGCAGCATAGCAGAAACAGCCTTTGAATGGTATTCGGAGCTGCCTAACGACTCTATCAAAACATTTGCAGAGATGGAGCTGCTGTTTATACAAAGATTCGCGAGTGCTGGTGAACACACTCCGATAACAGCACTGATAAATGCCAGGATAAGGCCGAGCGAAACGTGGGTCCAATACGCAACACGATGGCGGAACCTATGGTCGAAATGCGAACAACGCATAGAAGAGACACCTGCGGTAGGCATGTTTGTGGGCACTCTCGATCCGCAGGCGACCATCTCGCAATTCATGATGTTCTTCAGGCCGACCACCTTCCAGGCCTTGATCGACAAATTAGCCCAAATGGACCAGATGGGCCATAGACCGTCTCCTCCAAGACCCGATCCCCGAAATGAGAAAGGAAAAGCGATCATCGTCGCCAACGCTCAGCAACAGTCGAGCAACTCAAAGCCGGTCGCTCGCCAAAACAACGTGCGTCCACGCCCATCCCTCGAAGAGAGACTAGGACGTCCTTACTCGTTTCCTCAGAATAAAACGAGAAGACTGTTTGAGCTGGCAGTGCGTAACAGACTCATCAATCTGCCGAGTCCAAAGCGTCTGTCGCAGCCAGGCGATCTTAATAATCCCAATTATTGCCCTTACCACCAAACGGTAAGTCACCCGATTGAGGATTGTTTCGTCTTTAAGGGATGGATCGAGGATCAATACCTGCAAGGCAAGTTCGCGCTGTCTGAAAGCTGGAAGGTAAACCCACCACAGCCGCACTCTCCAAAGAAGATGGACACGCCGGGGGCAACTTGTTCTTTCGTCGAGGATGAAAACGATGGAGAAAACTTATCGGATGAATCCGAAGACTACGTAGCGACTTGTCATGTGATTTCTCATTCACTGACGGATGATGAGGAGGATCCTTGCGCTGAGAAATCAATGGCGGACCCTAAAACAGAAATTCCTCGGCCGTCAGACAAGTTGATCGATGCCTTCCTAAATGAAATTCGTCTGAAAGCAAAAGCCAATCAAGAGCATGAAATGGCCATACTGGAAAGAACCAAGGTATTCCCGTCAAATCAAAAGCCATACACTGCGGGTAAAAACAAATTCAAGACGAGGAAACGGTTCGCCAAAGCTCTATCAGTAGGAATGAAGCTACCGCCCTCCGAAGAAAATTCTTTCTCTGAGATAGAGATGCACCCTAACTTCTGTTTATATCATCAGAAGATCATACATCCTACCGAAGACTGCGAATCCTTTAACTGTTGGTGGCAAGGGTATGTCGCTCAAAAGCGACACTTCGACAGGACAAAGTGTGAAGCTTGTGGACATCGGAAAAATGCGATAGATGAGCGCAAAAGAGCCACCGCCGACTGTCATATAGCCGACTTCAAGGGATCACAAATTATCACCTTTGGAAGCGACTCTGACGAAGAAGCTACCCCCAACTCTCCCCTCGGGGAATCTATTTCAAAAATAAAGGAATTGAGAAGCCGCGAGAACGTTCAGCCGTGCAATCGCATGCTACTCGGAAAAAATCTCGGCCCCGTAAACAAAGGATCGAACAAAAAGGATAAAAGAAAAGGAAAAAAGGCCCTCGTCGCCAGCACTCACCAGCAATCAGGTGACCCTAGACCGGTTGCTTGCCAAAGCAACAAGCGGCAATCCCTCCAGGAAAAGTTGAAACGTCCTTACTCGTTTCCGCAAGATAAAACAAGGGGACTGTTCGAGCTGGCAGTGTGCGACAGACTCATCAATCTGCCGGGTCCAAAACGTCCGTTGCGGCCAGGCGATGTTAATAATCCTAATTATTGCCCTTACCACCAAACAATAGGTCACTTGATCGAGGACTGCTATGTATTCAAAAACTGGGTTGAAGACCAATACCAACAGGGCAAGTTTGCGCTGTCTGAGAATTGGAAGGTGAGTCCGCCACAACCGCACGCTCCGAAGAAGATGGATACGCCGGGGGCATCATGTTCATTCATGGAGAAGGACTCATAGACCGAAAGGTCAATAAACTAAATGTTCGCCTCAAATACGGCGACGACGGACCGAAACGTGCTTAAACTAACAACGGACCGAGATGTCCTTAAACTAACGACGGACCGCAATGTCCTAAAACTTGCAAATGACCGAAACGTCGTTAAACTACTCCCAACCCGCAGCATCTTCAGGCCGACGTGTTAGGAAAAAAATAAAAAAAATAAATAAACGGTACGTCCACAAGCAAAATGGGCACGGATGAAAAGCCGAAAGGGCTCCGTGAGTAAAAACAGCAGGGCTACCGGCGAGTGTTCGTGAAAACCCGAAAGGGCACGACCTCGTTAAAAAAAAAGAATAAAATAAAAGATTAAAAAAAACGGTACGTCCACAAGCAAAATGGGCACGGATGAAAACCCGAAAGGGCTCCGTGAGTAAAAACAGCAGGGCTACCGGCGAGTGTTCGTGAAAACCCGAAAGGGCGCGACCTCGTAAAAAAAAAGAAAAAAAATAAAGGTATGTCCATAAGCAAAAAGGGCACGGATGAAAACCCGAAGGGGCTCCGTGAGTAAAAACAGCAGGGCTACCGGCAAGTGTTTGTGAAAACCCGAAAGGGCGCAACCTCGTTAAAGAAACACTTATGGGATCCTCTCGACCCTGTAAGGAGAAACCACCTGCGTGAGATCCTTACGACTCACAAAGGAGCAACACACTTGGGGATCCCTACAATTCCTAAGGAGAAAATACACTTGCGAGATCCTCACGACTCGTAAGGAGAACTCTCTTGTGGGACCCTTACGGCTCATAAGATTTGAAAGTCTTAAGTTACAGAGGCCTAAATCTGTACTTAAGCAACCCCCACAACTTTCGACTTTGCCCTACAAGTGGTCCGATATTGGCCTTTGTATACAATCCACGGGCGCGAATAAACATTTCCCTAACCAAGTCCCATCCGTGACTGGGGATATGTCCACACGGTGAACAACCCTTGTGAGTCCTCTCGACTCATAAGGTGATCACTCTTGTAAGATCCTTACGACTTATAAGAGGAACATACACTTAGGAATCCTTACGACTCCTAAGGAGAAAATACACCTACAAGATCCTCACGACTTGTAGGGAGAAATACCTTTGTGAGACCCTTACGGCTCATGAAGTCAAAAGCCTTAGCCGACAGGACCCTTAATCCTGTTTACTAAGCCACCTTTGTTCGGGATCGACAGAGGCAGATGATGATTCGCTCCTGGCAATATCCCAGTTGCAGCGATGCTGATGCCTAGACCGGTATCAAATTCCAAGTCCTTTCACGGCAGATGATGATTCGCTCCTGGCAATATCCCAGTTGCAGCGATGCTGATGCCTAGACCGGTATCAAATTCCAAGTCTTTTCACGGCAAATGATGATTCGCTCGTGGCAATATCCCAGTCGCAGCGATGCTGATGCCAAGATTGATATCAGATCCCAAATCCCCTACTCGCAAAAAAAAAATCAGCGAGCCAAAAAAAAAAAAATGCATACGAAATAGCCGAAATGATGGGGCAACTTGCAAACAAAATCAGTAAGTAAAAATGTATGCATACGAAATAGCCTAAATGATTGGGCAACTCGCAATAAAAAAAAAACAGCGAGTAAAAATAAAATAAATAGCCGAAATGATTGGGCACCGCGAAAAATAGCCGAAATGATTGGGCAATCACGATTCTCGCGATATAAAAAGCTGAAATGATAGAGCATTGCGGAAAGAATAAAAAATGAAAGAATGAAATTTTTTGCCCTACAGGTGAAATCACATTGATCCCTGTATACAATTCAGGGGCACAGATAAAGAGGGAACCATACCTTCCTAACAGGCTCCACCAGAAAGCGAAGCCAAATCTCGACGGTTCATAGATAACCTAGAGACCATCTCGACATTTGTCGCAATATTACAGACACGATGTCAACAAATGGAGCAAAGGAAGGTCCCTAACTTCAGGGTCTCGACGTCAATATCGACAACTTAAAGATCACCAACGATGTTTCTCCTCACTCCAACTAGATGCAGACATGACGTCAACAACTGACCTCATAATCGCAACGAAACGGAACCATGACAAAGTCCCTAGTTCCAAATCTCAATGGCCACGTCTACAGCCTGGAGACCAACAACGGTGTGCCTCCTTATTCCAACAGGACACAGATGTTACACCATCAAGCGGAGCGATGGCAAAATCCCAGCTTCACCTCAGCATTCGTCTCGATACAGTAGACGCAATGTCAACAACAGCGTTCCTCCGCAGTCCAGCTGGAGGCAGATGCAACGTCAACAAAAGACCTCACGGTCGAAACAAAGCGGAGTAACGGCAAAATCCCAACTTCACCTTAGCATTCGTCTCGTTACAACAGACGCAATGTCAACAACGGCGTTCCTTCACAGCCCAGCAGGGTGTACATGCAAAGTTAACAAAAGACCCCATGGTCGAAACAAAGCGGAGTGATGGCAAAATCCCAGCTCCACCTCAGCATTCGTCTCAATACACCAGACACAGTGTGAGCGAATGAAGCGAAGGCCAAATTCCTAGCTTCAAGGTCTTAACGGCAAGTCATATAAGGCCTGAGAGACCACCGGAGATCATCTCACATGAAGTGGTCACCTCCTCGACGTTCGTTTCGATACAGCAGACGAGTTGTCACCCCAGCGTTCTTCCTCCAGCAGGGATTCGGACGTAACAAAGCAAACGAAGCGAAGGCCACATTCCTAGCTTCAACGTCTTTACGGTAACTCACATAAAACCGGAAAGACAATCGGAGACCATCTCACATGAAGTGGTCACCTCCATGACGTTCGTCTCGATACAGTAGACGAAATGTCAACCTCAGCGTTCTTCCTCCAGCAGGGATTCAGACATGACAAAGCAAATGAAGCGAAGGCCACATTCCTAGTTTCAACGTCTTTACGGTAACTCATATAAAACCGGAAAGACAATCGGAGATCATCTCGCATCAGCACAGAGTGGTCACCACCTTGATGTTCGTCTCGACACAGCAGGCGCAACGTCATCAAACGAATGGAGCCACGGCAAAATCCCTAGTTCCAAACCTCGGCGGTTCACCAGCAACCTAGAGACAACCTCGACGTCCGTCTCGATACAGCAGACGAGATGTCACCCCAACGTTCGTCTCGACACAGCAGACGCAACGTCATCAAACAAACGGAGCCACGGCAAAATCCCTAGTTCCAAAACTCGGCGGTTCATCAGTAACCTAGAGACAACCACGACATTCGTCTCGATACAGAGGACGCAATGCCAGCAAACGAAGCGAAGGCTAAATTCCTAGCTTCAGGGTCTTAACGGCAAGTCATATAAAACCGGAAAGACAATCGGAGATTATCTCGCACCAGTGTGGAGTGGTCACCACTTCGACGTCCGTCTCGATACAGCAGACGAGATGTCACCCCAACGTTCGTCTCGACACAGCAGACGTAACGTCATCAAACAAACAGAGCCACGGCAAAATCCCTAGTTCCCACCGCAACATTCGTCTCGATACAGCAGACGCAATGCCAGCAAACGAAGCAAAGGCCAAATTCCTAGCTTCAGGGTCTTAACGGCAACTCATATAAAGCCCGAAAGACTATCGGAGATCATCTCGCACCAGTGTGGAGTGGTCACCACTTCGACGTCCGTCTCGATACAGCAGACGAGATGTCACCCCAACGTTCATCTCGACACAGCAGACGTAACGTCATCAAACAAACGGAGCCACGGCAAAATCCCTAGTTCCAAACCTCGGCGGTTCACCAGTAACCTAGAGACAACCACGACATTCGTCTCGATACAGAGGACGCAATGCCAGCAAACGAAGCGAAGGCTAAATTCCTAGCTTCAGCGTCTTAACGGCAAGTCATATAAAACCGGAAAGACAATCGGAGATCATCTCGCACCAGTGTGGAGTGGTCACCACTTCGACGTCCGTCTCGATACAACAGACGAGATGTCACCCCAACGTTCGTCTCGACACAGCAGACGTAACGTCATCAAACAAACGGAGCCACGGCAAAATCCCTAGTTCCCACCGCAACATTCGTCTCGATACAGCAGACGCAATGCCAGCAAACGAAGCAAAGGCCAAATTCCTAGCTTCAGGGTCTTAACGGCAACTCATATAAAACCCGAAAGACTATCGGAGATCATCCCCACACCAGCGCGGAGTGGTTATGACTCATCGGGGCTCTCCAAAATGAGCCTAACCTCAAGTAAAAAGCGGCATGGCAAATTCCTAGCGCTTGCTCTTCTGACGGTCAAACTGCCAAGGAGGATTGCTTGAAGACGTCTTGTCCAGCCCCCGAAGGGATCAGAGACACGGCAGTCGCAGGGCTACTCGAACAGCACGATTGCCTATCGAGGACTATATCAGCTTATGCGACGGTACGATGGCCAAAACCCTAAGTACCACCAACCTTAACGGGCTTCTGTCGTAAAGAGCAGAGGTTAAATGCGACGTTAAGATGTTCTTGCGAGAAACGTTCGATTCGTCTCGACTTGTGAAAAATTGTCGAGACGGCTCGACTCGTGAGATAAAGCCTTAGGCAGTGGGCATAAAAGAAGCCTGTTTCCTAAGCATTGGGACCCCGCGAGTTGGCCCAAAACGGTCTCTTGCATACCATCCACGGGTCTCACTCTCCAACATCGAACTTCGACAAGGGGGGAAACAACCGCTTACAAGTCCTCTCGACTCGTAAGAGGGAAAAATTCTCTTGTAGGATCCTTACGACTTACAAGAGAAAACCACATTTAGGAATCCTCACGATTCCTAAGGAGAAAAACCCACCTACGAGATCCTCTCGATCCGTAGGGAGAGAAATCTCTATGAGACCCTCACGGCTCATCGAGTTGAAAAGTCTTAGGCAGCAGATCTGAACCTGCAGCCTAAGCCCTCGCTATCTCATGAAGAAATCAAGAAGCTTACTCTATTACCTGCTAATTGTGACGACATGCTAAGAAAGAGGAAAAACAACAGAAAGAGCACCCGATTTACGTTTGATCAAGCGTCCAAGACGTATTCATTCATGCATGGGCAAAAAGACTCAGGACAAAAATATATAATAAAGACAAGCTGGGATAAAAAAAAAAATTCCATTAATATTGCCCAAAGTTCTTACGGTCATAAAAACAATAAACGAAAGTTACAATGGAATAACCTCAGATCCAGGGCATGGATTGAGGAATTCAAAAGCGATCATATCTATGACTTTCCAAGCCTCGCAGACCATCCTAGTGTGCTTCCTTTCGCGAGCACAAGCGTCAGGGTCCCTTCCGATGTCTTCCACCCTCCGATAAGCAGCGAGTATGGCAGACTGTTGAAAGTTCTCGTGCAAGAGGTCGATAAGACTGTCTCGCCGTCTCTTCGAGATAAAGTTCAATAGGTACACAGAGTGCACCTTGTCCTCAGCCGGCATCCAACGCCTTAAGCGGCACACCGGAACAGAATAGGGGAAGCGCTTCCCAGATAGCTCCCACGATAAGTTTAAGAAGAAAGGAACGTCGGGGATGCAATGGACCGTTGTATGCGTCGAAACGACTCATTATTTCAGCACACTCCTCGTTTGTGAACTCCCGATTTTGAGAGCGGCCAAGTCGGCGGATGTCCTCATGAGAGATGATCTCGTCAAGAGCATACATGTGGGCGTTCATTGTTCCTGTGAAAGAGAATCAACAGAATTATCAGAAAGACTGATTAAGCAAAACGATATAATGCACTGAGAAATAAAATGCCATCTTTGAGTTCCAAGATCCGTGAAGAATTCTTAAGAGTTCTTCTATATGATTTGGGAGGAGCAAAGCTCCATTAATGAATTAAGAAAATCCAAGGAAAATCTTTCAGAGAGCAGAGCTCTATGGAACCCTAGTAGGGTCCCCCTTTAGTTCTCTTTAGATCCTTTTAAGACCTGTAGAGCAAAACTCTGCTAAGTGAAACCCTAAATAGGTTTCCTTTAGATCAGGGATCTATTGAGAGCGAGGCTCTATCAATGAGAATTAAATTAATTTAATTTAATCCAAATTAAAATTTTCACCTAAAAGTTTTAAGAGTTTAATTCTTAAAGTTCTTGAAAATAAAGAGCAGGGCTCTGAGTTCTGAAAGTAAAATTTTAGAGATAAGAATTATCTAAGGGACCAAAGGTCCTATTTATAGGCATCAAGTGCCCTTTCAGCTTCCAAGGGATGGCGCGACGGTTCGGAGTCTGCCACCGCTGCGCTCACGTTAGGAGGCCACGTAAGCGCAACGGTGGGGGGGCATTTGTTTACCCCAATCAGAGCAAATCTCTGTTCAAATTCCAAGATGGAAAACAAAGAAATGCTCATGTTGTTAAAAAAATATATAAAAAAAATAAATAAATAAAATAAAATAAAATAAAATAAAATAAAATAAAATTGCGCGCGCTGCGCGACACGTGTCAGCGCAGCGCAACTGCGCGCTGCGCGACACGTGTCAGCGCAGCGCAGCGCAACTGTACGCTGCGCATCGCACTAAAAAAAAAAAAAAAAAAATATGCGCGCGCTGCGCGACACGTGTCAGCGCAGCGCAACTGCGCGCTGCGCGACACGTGTCAGCGCAGCGCAACTGCGCGCTGCGCAGCGCACTACCAAAAAAAAAAAAAAAAAAAAAAATTTTGCGCGCGTTGCGCGACACGTGTCAGCGCAGCGCACAAAAATTTAATAAAAAAAAAAAATTTTGCACGCGCAGCGCAGTTGTGCGCTGCGCTGACACGTGTCAGCGCAGCGCAACTGCGCGCTGCGCCGCGCACAAAAATTTATTATAAAAAAAAAAAAAAAAAAAAAAACTGACACGTGTCACGCGCTGGGGCACTGCGCCAAACAGAATTAAAAGTTTTAAGAAATCTTTTCTGTTCTTGTTAAAACAAGAAAATTTTCTTCTGTAAAGCAGAAGCCCTTGGATCAAAGATCCAGCGGTGGGGAAAATTCCCCAAATCACTCAGAGAAAGATTTCTTTAACAAATTTAACTAATTTATGAGCACTATAAAAAAGACCCCAGACCTCAATTAAAAGGCATCAACATCTTGCTAAAAAAAAAGAGAGAAGAGAACTCTTGAGAACTCTTGAAGAATAAAAAAAAGGTAAAAACCTTTAAAGGAAGAGAAATTTCTCTTATGAACAGATCATAGATCTAAAAAACAAGATAAATGATCTTTAATAAAAATAAAATAGTGCTTTGCACTTTTATGAACCTTTGGTTCTCTGAGATAAGAAAAACAAGAAAAACTTGTTTTTCTTAGAAATAAATCAAATAGTGCCTTGCACTTGTTTTATGAACCATCGGTTCATGAACCTAAAAGGTTCTTAAATTAATAGTGCTTTGCACTTCTTATGAACCACTGGTTCTCTAAAACAAGAAAAACAGAAATAAAAAAAAAGATAGTGCTTTGCACTTTTATGAACCTTTGGTTCTTGAAATAAAAAGAAAAAACTTGTTCTTCGTTGATCTAAATTAGATCAAGAAATCAAATAGTGCTTTGCACTTCTTTTATGAACCATTGGTTCTTGAATCTAAAAGATTCTCAAATTAATAGTGCTTTGCACTTATGAATTTGCACTGTTGTGCTTTTTGATTGGCGCAAAGCGCTTGATAAATGCAATGCATTTTCTAAAGGGCCAAGCCCAAACCAAAAAGACCTAGTAGGCCTAATTAAATTGCAAGGCAATAAATGGGCAGAGCCCAAATAAATTGATACTTTGTATCCTTTATACAAGGGCAGAGCCCAAATAAAATTGATGTCTTGCATCATTCCTGAAAGGGCAGAGCCCAAAACAAATTGATGCTCTGCATCCTTTCTGGGCAAGGCCCAAATAAAAATAAAAAAAGAAATGCAATGCAAAAGCAAATAAAATGTTGAACATTTCAACTGGACTTAGCCCAATTTTGGCCATAAGTCCTTAAATTAAATTGACTGAGCAAAATTGCTCTTCTAAATCAATTTACATCCGGTTCGAGGGTACATCTCCGAACTCCTTTGACATCCGTCGTTGTAATTCCTCAACGACGTCAAAGAGGTGACGGGTCCCAACGACCACACACCCATATGGACTGCGGGGTCCTTAAACTCGTGGACCGAAACGTCCATAAACTAATATCGGGCCGAAACGTCCCTAAACTAATATTCATCCCAAAATGGGAATATTGGACCGAGACGTCCCTAAACTAATATCGGACCGAAACGTCTCTAAACTAATATTGGACCACCACGTCCCTAAACTGGAAGACGGACCGAGACGTCTCTAAACTAATATTGGACGTGCCACCACGTCCCTAAACTGGAAGACGGACCGAGACGTCCCTAAACTAATAATGGACCACCACGTCCCTAAACTGGAATATGGACCACTACGTCCCTAAACTGGCGACGGACCACCACGTCCTTAAACTGGAACAATAGAGCCTCCAAACGCTCTTTTTCTGGATCTAAACGGTCCCGTTTAAGTTGATCTTAGCCCCCAAACACGGCTAACGTGTCCTTAAACATTCAAACGGATTATAAAACCCTCAATCAACTTTGGTTCAAGGGTACATCTCTGAACTCCTCTGACGCCTGTCGTTGTAATCTCTCAACGACGTCAGAGAGGTGACGAGTCCCGATGGCCATACATTAAATTAATCACTACGTTAAGTTGATCTTAGTCTAAAACAGGACTAACGTATCCTTAACAAACGTTTAAGTTGATCTTAGCCGCAACGCGACTAACGTATCCTTAAACTAAAAACACCAAAACCCAAATCTAAGTAAATACGGATTTGGACTAATCCACGTCCTACGGGCGACGGCATTACTCAGTCTCCGTATACAATCCACGGGCAACCACAAACAAAACAAACACACACGACACGAAGTGAAATTCTGGAGAAGGAGAAAGTTGTTACCGCGACACGGTAGCGTAATTAACTGCAGGGGCTTGCGCCTGCAGGGAAGAGCGTCCCCACAATCAAAAACCCCTCACCCTGAGGGGGAATCTGACGAAGTCTGCTACATCGGCCGCATCCGTCTAAACCTCCGATACACGGTGCCATAAATCAACTTGGCATCTTCGGAGAGATAAACGGATAAAACCATATAGCATCTGCCCCGAACCTCAGGCAACGGACGCGAAGTCCGGGCCGCTGTTCGGAGGGGAACAGAGTGTCCAACATGCGGAGAGGCCAGGTATAAGCCGAAAGATTCTGATAAGAAGCCTGATATACCTGTGAAGATAGCACGATATTTTCCCATAACACAGAGGCTACAGAGGCTATTCAGGTGCAAGAAAACAGCCGAGGCAATGATTTGGCATCACCGTGCTCCTCCAAGCGAAAATGGAAAAATGAGCCATCCAAGAGATTCACCGGCATAGAAGGATTTCGATAGGAGGCACGCAATATTCAGTAGCGATCCTCGCAATGTCCGGCTCGGACTGGCTACCGATGGCTTCTGCCCATTCAAATATATGGCTGGAAGTCACAGTACATGGCCCATTGTAATGATAATTTATAATCTGTCGCCTTGGTTGGTTATGGACCAATCATATGATGCCCCTTCTTATCGACAGACCAAACTCACCGGGGAACAATATCGACGTCTATCTCCGACCTCTGATCGAGGAGCTGAAAACTTTGTTCATTGATGGTGTAGAGATGTATGATTCAAACACAAATACAACCTTCATACTGCGTGCGGCTTTAATGTGGACAATTAATGACTTTCCTGCGTATGGAATGCTATCAGGTTGGTCCGTACATGGTCACAAAGCATGTCCTCATTGCCATGAACACACAACATCAAAAATTTTGAATTTTAGCAGGAAGGTTTGTTATTGCGGCCATCGACGTTTTCTGCCTCCAGACCACCCCTATAGGTTAGACACGGTTCACTTTGATGGTCATCAGGAGCTTCTTGGAGCTCCATCCCCATTATCCGGAGAGGACGTGACTGCTAAATGGGATGGTTACAATAACGTGACCTTCGGGATGGATCCGACGAAACAGGTCAAACCACAATATTGGAACAAGTTAAGCATTTTCTTCGAGCTTCCGTACTGGTCTACAAATTCAGTGCGTCATTGTCTGGACGTCATGCATATAGAGAAGGGTGTATCAGAGCACATACTTAACTTGCTTCTGTGTAAAGACGGGAAATCGAAAGACAACATGAATGCTCGGATGGATCTACAAGAGTGGGGAATAAGAAGTGAATTGCACCCTAGACCGGTAGCGGGTAAACCGGGCAAGTTTGTACTTCCCAATGCCGCTTATCATATGTCACAACCGGAGAAGAAAAGATTCCTGCAGGTGTTGCATGATTTGAAAGTCCCCACAGGTTTCTCAGGATCATTCAGCAAGAAAATAAAAATTGTGAAGGGTAAGATCGATGGGCTGAAAAGTCATGATCACCATGTTATCGTGGAGCACCTTCTTCCATTAGCCCTCAGGACTTCTCTCCCTGACTCGGTTGGTCTAGTAATCAACGACCTATGTTGTTTTTTCAGGGAGTTGTGTGCTAAAACACTGGAGGTTGCGACGCTGGATAAACTAGAAAATTCTATTGCGTTGATACTTTGCAAGTTTGAGCGTATTTTCCCACCGTCATTTTTCGATATCATAATACACTTGACGGTTCATCTTGCAACTGAGGCGAAGTTAGCCGGACCAATACAATATCGATGGATGTATCCCGTCGAGAGGTACGTGTAATTTTTCGTTTCGCGCAATTTATAAATTTATTGTTATCATGTATGCCCGTATTTATTTATTCAACATATTCTCATTAGGTACCTCTACACTCTTAAGAAGTATATACGCAATAAAAATCGACCAGAGGGTTCTATCATGCAAGGTTATCTTCTTGATGAAGCAACCACATTTTGTTCCCGCTATCTGGACGAGAACATTGAGACAAGGCTTAACCGACCACGAAGAATTCAAGATGGGCCATATAGTAAAGCCGAGTATAAGAGGGTAGACACTATGTTTATCAACAAGATATACCGGTTTATCTTGCTTAATTGCGCATATCTTGAACAAATTAGAGAGTAAGTTCTTTTGGATTAATTGTTATATCTGTGTTTGTGTGTGTATGAAATGACATAATATTAATGTCACAATTACTTGTCGAAAACAGAACTCATTTTAACGAGGTACGTGAGGGGCATCCTGATTGGAACGAAGAACGTTTGGAAAAATACCATCAGGATAATTTTTGTGATTAGTTCACAGATCATGTAAGTTATTCGAATAACATTTTATTGCTATCAGTTTTAATCTAAACTTGTATCGTTATGTAATTTGTCGTAAAATTTGTTTTGTTAGATCCACGATCCGAACTTGTCTGCATCATTTGAGAGTGATTCAAGATGTTTAGCTCAATTTCTTAGTATGGAGGTTGCATATTACAAAGGATTTGGTGTCCTTGGATACAAATTCGAAGTTAAGGACATAGAAACATCTAGAACCTCTCAGAATAGTGGGATTGCGACGGTAGGATCGGACGGTGTGATTTACTATGGGTACTTAAATTGTATACTCGGCATCCACTATCCCGGACGATCAGAACCCTTTTATATATTCCAGTGTACTTGGTACGATCCGCGAACCGATACGAACAGGTGGAGAAGCAGTCTTGGGACTTGGAAAGATGAATATGGATTGACCAGTGTGAACAAACTTCGATTTTACGGTCAGGACGATCCGTTTATCTTTCCGAACCAAGCGTTCCAAGTATACTACTCACAGTGTTTGAAGCATCCGGGGTGGAGTGTTGTATGCCGATGGAAAGCTAGAGATGTCTACGATGTCCCAGAATACGAGGACAGCGATGAGGACGAAGAAGAGAGAAGGCTTAAAGTGCTCCGACCGTCTGTTTCGAAGGACGGGTTGTCTTCGACCGATCATGAAATTACGTGGGTTAGAAATGACATCGACGATGAAATCCAAGTAGATATGTATGATGCGCCCACGAAACGAAAAAGGTTATCAGTAATGTTATATTATTACTTCACATTTTATGCTCTAGATCATATATAGTCAATACTTTTAATGATTGTCTAATGCGTCCACGAACCGTTTATCTAGATTTGATGACGATGTCGGGAGCAATGAGGGGCGGCAGGAGCTCCAGCCGCGACAGAGGCAGAGGCAGAGCGGTTCTGCCGTCCGGAGAGCTCCGTAGGGAGCTTCAGAGGGCCGGTCTTGCACCCAGATCGGAGACCCCTTCGGATGCCTCCTTCCGTGTTGATTTGGCCACACCTCCAGGTATACTGCACGCATATCCATTTTGAATGTAATATTACAGATATTCATGCATGTTTATGTCAAAATTACTTATATTGTCAATGTTTGATTGTCTAGTTGTTGGTGATGCGTCCACATCTGGGACAGAGGCCAC
Source organism: Agapanthus africanus (assembly GCA_030015575.1). Classification (NCBI taxonomy): domain Eukaryota; kingdom Viridiplantae; phylum Streptophyta; class Magnoliopsida; order Asparagales; family Amaryllidaceae; genus Agapanthus; species Agapanthus africanus. Next base: position 468,924,369 of record JASDDO010000016.1, on the reverse strand, counting down.
CCCCGCTCCTCCAGGTATGTTTATATATCATATAGTGTATGTATATTGATTTAGAATGCTATATCATAAATACACGCATTCCTTTTGCTCTTACTTAGCAATTTTTATTATTGTCTAGCTGTAGGTGGTGACACCACCGCACCTGCGGGTATGTTTATATATCCTATAGTGCATGCATATTGATTTAGAACGTTATATTATTGATCTACACATTCTTTTTTCAATTACTTATGTAATCTATTTTTAATTGTCTAATTATAGGTGGTGCGGCCACACCTTCCACAGGGGCCACTCCTGCCGCTTCCATACCCTCCGCATCGTCTGCAGGTTAGTATGAATAAATTTAAAATATTTATTCATTTTACATATGCTCTATAGAATAAATATGAACTTCTTGGAAATTTAGCGTCGATGTTTATTTTATAGTTAGAGGGGATGCGTCCGGGTCCGGGACCCCGGTTGTTCCTTACCAGAGGAACTATCGTCCCGCTCGTGCTGCTGCTCGGGCCCAGGCTCGTGCGCTAGTCACCGGAGGTATATATCACACTTGAATTTTTTTTTAACCTTGATTTCTTAATACAATTTTGTCTTATTATTGATTGTCTTGATATTTCGTGCAAACGCAGGGCCTCTCCATCCCCAGAGGGGGACTCGAGGCCCGAATCAGTCCCATTGGCTGAGGCCTGATAGAACTAGGGGGGAGGCAGCATTCCCCCTATTTTTTACCCTTGACTATCGCTATACCGGTCCTCATGCCGAGAGGTTCGGCCGGTATTTGGGGGACGAGAGCCGGATCGTGAAGAACTATCCACTTCACATTGAGTGGGGCGAGCAGCACCAGCGCTCATTCGCCCTCTTCTTTGATCAGGCTCGGGTATGTATTAATATATATTTTCATTTGATCTATCCAATATATTTACTATTAACACTTGCAATCTAATAACAATGTTTTTTTTGTATTTTCAGTTGGATTACGATTTTCAGCCTGTAGCCGACCCTGATCACCCGGGGAGGGTGCTCGACCTTCATGCTCTGTACAATGGCCTGATGAAGAACATGCAGGACAAGGTCCGATACAACAGGAATGAGCTGAAGGCCGACTGCTACTCCCTGTGGATGGCGACCCCCGAGGCAGAGAGAGCGGCCCTCCTATCTACTCCGGCGTTTGCGAGAGTCGACGTAGAGACATGGCCTCTATTGTGCGCTTATTTCGACTCCCAACGCAAACAGGTATGTATTTTAAATTTAATTCATTATTTATGATATAATTTATTTCTTTGTGTTTCTTAATTAGAAAACTAAATGTTAATGCGTTGTGCAGAAACAGGCCGCTCAGAATACGGAGAACAGGAAGTCGGCGAAGAGGAGTCGCCCCACTTACACAGGTGGCTCAAGGAACATTACTCGAGCCATGGAGTTATCGGTAAATTAAGAGTTATTCTTTAATATTCTGCAATATTAAGAGTTATTCTCTAATATTTCTAATATTAAGAGTTACTTTCTAATATTGCAGACATCTCGGACCGTGGCGTCAGGTGGTACACCGAGCGTGCTGTCCGCATATCTTGCCGTCCACGGCACCTCGACAGATCCCGCCACGGGCGAGCTTCGATATCCCGACGTCGCTACCCAGGAGTACTGCGTAAGTGTTAATGTTTTTTCTACCCAAATTTGAAATTTTAGTTTTGGAAGGTTCAAGTTTAAATTTTATACTTATACTTTACTGCTTAATGTGGGTGTAGGAGCGGGTGGTTGAGCAGGCCCAGGCCTCGGGGATCGATTTTACCGGACAGAACGATCCGAGGCTGCTGACCCCAGTTCTGGACGCCGCACACGGAGGGCACCACGGAGGTTGGGAGAGAGGCCGGGGATTGGGCCCTAGCAGGGCCCATATGTGGTTGGACTCCACCCCGGCGGTTACTTCCTCCGTCTCCAGTGACCGGCATGTCCATCAGGAACTGGATAGCTTGAGGGCCACCGTTCAGGAGTTGAAGGAGATGCTGGTATATATACTACTTTATAGTAAAATATCATTTCATATTATATACATATCAACATATCCATAATTAGTACGTAGCTTGAGATTATTTGGTTTTAGACTTAAGTTTGATTAATCATACATACATATGTAATTAAAATAAACAACGCTTTTCCAAACTACATATCCAAACAGGGTTTCGAAATAACTTAATAATGATACGAATTCGAATAATACACAGTTCTTACACGCTTCTTATACACGTTATGTCCAGACGCGACAGGATAGATCGGCCGAGCCTCCACATGCATCTCCTTCGGCTGCGGCTCCGCAAGCCACTACATCGGCTGCGGTTCCGCAGACAGCTCTTGTAGCTCCACCGCCCACTCAGACTCCCGCAGCCGCGGCTCCGCAAGCGACTACCTCGACGGCGGCTGCGCAGACCACATCGCCAGCTCCACATGCCGCTCAGACTCCCGCTCGCGACGAATTGCAGAGTTTATTGACCGAGGAGCAGGCGCGCGTTATTCTATCGTTATTCAGAGGTGGAGCTGGACCGAGCTAGGGTAGATTTTTGGTTCTTATTTTTTGAAACATGTATTTATTTATATCATACACATTGTACTACATTTTGAAACGATATTGATATTGGTTTGTATTTATATCATATTCAGTTTTTGGGTTTCTTTTGTATATTATTTATATGCGTGAGATGTGATTATGAATACTGCAATATATGATTTGATTGATGTATATATTATTGTGCACATGGCGGGAAAAAATCAAGCAGCCCATTTTTTAAAAAAAAAATACAGACAATATGTACCTACGGATTAATCCGTAGGCACACATGTTACCCCTACGGATATATCCGTAGGGGCAAAATATCAGCAGTAACTGATATTTCCCCCCTGATCTCAGTGCCAGGGGGTTGGGAATGCCCCTACGGACATAGCCGTAGGGGCCACTGCCTATCCCCTACGGCGTTATCCGTAGGGGCAAAATATCAGGAATCCTGATATTTTGCCCCTACGGAAACGTACCTACGCACATATCCGTAGGGGGTAGTACATGGACCTATGGACATGTCCGTAGGTACAAGTAATATATTAAAAAAACCCGTAAATAATATAAAATCTTATACCCTACGGCTTAATCCGTAGGGGCAACAGGACCTACACATAAATCCGTAGGGGCAAGAATTTACCCGTAGGGGCAAGTTCAGGGCCTTAACTTGCACCTGCGGCCTTTGCACCTATGGGGTATTTTTTCACCCCTACGCATATATCCGTAGGGGCAGTGGGTTGCCCCTACGGATTTATCTGTAGGGGCAACCCTTATTTGTAGTAGTGGATATTGCCCTACAAGTGGCTCAATACTGACCCTTGTATACAATCCACGGGCGTGAATAAACATTTCCCTAACCAAGTCTCATCCGTGACTAGGGATATGTTCGCATGGTAAACAACCCTTGTAAATCCTCTCGATTTATGAGGAGAAAACCCTCATGTAGGATCCTTACGATTTACAGAGGAAACGAACACTTAGGAATCCTCACGAGTCCTAAGGAGAAAATACACCTACAAGATCCTCATGACTTGTAGGGAGAAATAACTTCGTGAAACCCTTACGGCTCATGAAGTCAAAAGCCTTAGCCGACATGACCCTAACCCTGGTCGCTAAGGCACCTTTGTTCGACATCGACAGACGCAGATGATGATTCGCTCCTGGCAATATCCCAGTTGTAGCGGTGCTGATGCCGAAATCGGTGTCTAATTCCAGAATTACGGCAGAAAGCCAGTAGGCCGCACATGCATACGGAATAGCCGAAATGATAGGGCAACTTGCAATAAAAAGCAGTAAGTAAAAATGTATGCATGCGAAATAACCGAAATGATTGGGCAACTCGCAATAAAAAGCAGCGAGTAAAAATAAAATAAACAGCCGAAATGATTGGGCACCGCGAAAAATAGCCGAAATGATTGGGAAATCGTGACCTTCGCGATATAAAAGCTGAAATGATAGAGCATCGCGAAGATAAAACAAAAAAATGATGATAAAATTTTGGCCCTACAGTTAAGATCACATCGATCCCTGTATACAATTCAAGGGCGTAAACAAAGAGGGAACCATACTTTCCCAACAGGCTCCGCCAGAAGACGAAGCCAAATCTCGACGGTTCAGTCCAACTCCGAAGAAACCAGTGTCTTCAGCAGATACCTCGACTCACGGATACAAACACTCCTTGACGAGAGCCCCCTGATCCGCGTCGACTCGCAGAGTCACCAGTGCCTCCGTGGGAAATTCTCGACTCGTTTCAAACCCCAAGGAAACAAATAATCCTTGGCGCTAGGGAAACAAATAATCCGTAGCAAATTCCTCGACTCACGGATACAAACACTCTTTGACGAGAGCCTCCTGATCCGCGTCGACTCGCAGAGCAACCAGTGCCTCCGTGGGAAATTCTCGACTCGTTTCAAACCCCAAGGAAACAAATAATCCTTGGCGCTTGGGAAAAAAATAATCCCTAGCAAATTCCTCGACTCACGGATACAAACACTCCTTGACGAGAGCCTCCTGATCCGCGTCGACTCGCAGAGCCACCAGTGCCTCCGTGGGAAATCCTCGACTCGTTTCAAACCCCAAGGAAACAAATAATCCTTGGCGCTTGGGAAACAAATAATCCCTAGCAAATTTCTCGACTCACGGATACAAACACTCCTTGACGAGAGCCTCCTGATCCGCGCCGACTCGCAGAGCCACCAGTGCCTCCGTGGGAAATCCTCGACTCGTTTCAAACCCCAAGGAAACAAATAATCCTTGACGCTTGGGAAACAAATAATCCCTAGCAAACTCCTCGACTCACGGATACAAACACTCCTTGATGAGAGCCTCCTGATTCGCGTCGGCTCGCAGAGAAACTGTGTCTCCGCGGGAAATTCCCGATTCGTCTCAAAATGCAAATAAAGCCTCAAGCAGCAGGGACTAAAAAAAACTTGCTTCCTGAACAATGGGACCCTGCAAGTCAATCCAAAATGGTCTCTTGCATACTATTCACGGGTCTCACTCTCCAAAGTCGAATTTTGACGAGGGGGGAAACAACCGCTTGTGGGTCCCCTCGACTCATAAGGGGGGAAAATTCTCTTATAGAATCCTTACGACTTGTAAGAGAAAACAACACTTAGGAATCCTCACGATTCCTAAGGAGAAAGCCCACCTACGAGATCCTCTCGATCCGTAGGGAGAAGAATCTCTATGAGACCCTCACGGCTCATGGAGTTGAAAAGTCTTAGGCAGCAGATCCGAACCTGCGGCCTAAGCCATCGCTATTTCTTTAGAAAGTCAGGATACTCGTTCTAATCATCCGTCAACCATGTTTGCTAAAGTGATATGCTGATAGTAAAAGAAAGAAAAGACGGAGAAAATGACACATTACAAAAAAAAGGTGTATCTTTTATTCATAAACTTGATTGGGTACAGGATACGTTATGTCAAAGAATAAAAAATATATATATACATTCTTTTATCTACAATTACAAACGATACAAAGAAGGATAGCTACTGAGGAGGAAGTGTCTTTAGTAAATCCACAAGTTGCTCTCGCACTTCCTTCAACGCCTCCTCCTGAGCGGCTGCCGCGGCCACCTCCGCTTCCACCCGGGCTCGCTGCTGCAAGAAAGATGAAAGTTGCTCCTCCGCCGCCTTCTGGGCTGCTTCCTGGCTAGGTGCATCTCACTCGACAACATCAAGGTGTTGCCTCAATGATAACCCTTCAGAAAGACATTGCAGAAGGCCCTCAAAGACAACCTTCAACCTTGCGGCGTTGGCCTCCACCCGAGCATGCAGTTGGGCAGACTTGCTCGAAGTCTCACCTCACTCCTTACGCCTTGAAATGACTTCTTGTTCGAGGTGGCGGAAGTAAGGAGCGCTCTGCTCAATCTACGCTGTTCTTTGATTACTGGCAGCCAAGGCCTCGGGGCGGGACGCAGCGACTCCAACTGATATAGGCGACCCTCGATCTCCCTACAATGGTTAACCCAGGATGCGACGATGCCCTCATCATGAAAGTTCACGAGTATTTCTAACATCGGGTTAACCATCATAACGAAGTCTGCGGCAGATGTAGGAGTTTCAACGTAGAGTTTCTCGATGTAGTCACTCAATATGCGCAGACTATTCGCGGTGCCTTTTGAAGACAGACTCCTCAGATAAGGACCCGCCGGCATTATGATGCGAGATTCGAAGGGCGCCGAGACCGGAACGACAGCTGAAAAGAAACAAGATGTGATCAGATAACAGTTCTGAAAATAAAGAAGGAAGAATTTATCAATGTAATAGTCGCTATACCAGCTGAGGCAGGTGGCAGAGCCGGAAGAGTCGGCAACGCAGCCCGTCTTTCATCCCCTCCTTCGATTTGTAACACTGCAGTCGAGATAAAAAAGGGGTTTAGAAATAATCCCATCAATGAAGAAAGAAGGATGTCATTGGAAATCATACTCACCAACGCCACCAGAGGAAGAAGCAAGCTCGGATGGGAAGGAGAAGTGTGGGAGCAACATCTGATAAAGATGGTCAAAAAGTACTCCTGAAAAGACACAACGGCACGACTTCAGTACATACACTATACATCTGCAAGATAAGACTAATAAGTTGCAAACCCATACCTTCCAATATCTTAGACGGTATGAGAGAGGGTTGGGAGGTAACCACCGCCAAGGCAGTCGTTGAAGGCGCTCCTTCAAGCAGTGGGGCATCGGCGCTGGCTGCACCTGCGTTACAAGAAAGGTGAACTTGTCAGAAAGGATTGTAAAATAAGAAAGACAGTAACCTAAAGTTTACCTGAGGAGCTCCCGGCCGAAACAGAAGCGACTCCCTCCTCTATCGACATGAGGCCACCGCCCGTAGCCTCATCACCCGACTCGATGGGGACCGTCGTCATGCTAGCGCGACCAGGAGACGGCAGGAGATCGTAAGCAGGGAGGGCAATGATTGGAGTGTTGCCGGATTCTTGGAAGGAAGCGGCTGACTCTTCCCCAAGAGTCGTACCCATCTCACCCGCAACTACTTCGAGCTCCGCCGTCTCCATCGGCTCATCCACTGTCACCATGAGGTCGCCGGCCTCAAGCGCCTCGTCCACCACCACCCTCGGTTCAGTTATAATGATCATATCATCTGCCACCGCTTCAGGTTCGGCATCAATGACCTTCTCGGCTGCAGGCCCTTCGACCTCCACCTCAGGCTCCAAAGCCACAACGACGTTGCCCACCGTCGGCTCGAGTTCGGCAGGTACCGCCTCCTCTGTTTCTTTGGGATCAACGGTTTCCGCCTCCCTCTCGATCGGACTCGGCCCTGCAAGATAAGGGATATAAGGACCAATGACATTAAAAACCCTTATAATAAAAACTCTGAGAGAAATATTACCTGAAGCGGATTTACCGTTTGCGCTCCGAACTGCTCGCGCCACCTCTCTGCGGGTAGTGGATAAGGCAACAGGGGCCTCTTCAGATGGAGTATCAGCATGAGGGGCGATGCTGGGGCCCGCTCCCGCAGCCAAGGCAGCCCGGCGCGCTTTCGCCTCACGCCTTTGCCGCTTTCTTTCCTCCCGAGCTGTCACAATGGACCTCTGTGACGCCTTTTTCACCGCGGCATCGTCATCCGTAAACAAAGAAACTTCCAGATCCTTTAAGGCGTCTCTCATCGGCTCCTCAAGACGGACTTCTTGCGGTAACCCTGAAGAAGCAGGAACGTCGGCAGCCGGTAGGACATTTGTGTCACTTGGCGGGAGCGGCATTGAGGTTCCTGTGATTAAAAGGGAGAGGTTAGATCGACCATAACACAAGGGAAATGAAAGCTTAATAAATCGAAACTTACTAAGGCCCACAGATGCTCTAAGACGTTCCTCCTCCTGGAAAGTCTTCAGAGAAGCGGCAATGGCTTCTTCGTCAGTGATACCTGTCGAAAGGAAAGAAAGAAAAGCGTTAGTCAAAGGCGATGAAGAGGATATGTTGCAATAAAGAAAAGGCGACTAATAGTTACCTGATTGCGCAAGCTTGGCCAGCCACGCGTCACGCTTTGCCAACCACGCCGAAGTTTCGAGAGCGGCTTCCAAGTCTGTATCGTCCGGCAGCGGCATCACTAGTCCTTCGTTCGTCCCGTATTCGATCAGGCCCTCGGCATAGGGAACATGGGGTTCCTGACCGAACACGACGTCCGCAGCGAAGAGCGACTTCTTTTTCTTTTGCCCTCCGACCCTAGGCTCACGGGGGATCAACTTCCGTTTAGCAGCCACTTTGGGACGACGGGTCCCGATGTCCGCACCCACGCTAGACTCCGGCGAGGGTACAACCACTGTCTCCACTGGAGCACAAGGTGCGGGAGGTGCATCTGTGATATCAGGGAGCGGCAACTCACGTGGAGGACTTTGTGCACGCGAGGGTCCGGCGTTGGCATCTTTTAAAGGGGGGATTGTTCCCCTCCGAAAGGCGGCGCACAGGACCGCGAAATCCTGACGCTGAGATTCGGGGCAGATGCTAATTGGTTTTATCCGTCTACCTCTCCGAACATGCCAAGTTGATTTATAGCACCGTGTATCGGAGGTTTAGACGGATGCGGCCGATGTAGCAGACTTTGTCAGATTCCCCCTCGCTTGAGGGGTTTTTGATTGTGGGGACGCTCTTCCCTGCAGGCGCAAGCCCCTGCAGTTAATTACGCTACCGCATCGCGGTAACAACTTTCTCCTTCTCCAGAATTTCACTTCGTGTCGTGTGTGTTTGTTTTGTTTGTGGTTGCCCGTGGATTGTATACGGAGACTGAGTAATGCCGTCGTCCGTAGGACGTGGATTAGTCCAAATCCGCATTTACTTAGATTTGGGTTTGGTGTTTTTAGTTTAAGGATGCATTAGTCGCGTTGCGGCTAAGATCAACTTAAACGTTCGTCAAGGATACGTTAGTCCTGTTTGAGACTAAGATCAACTTAACGGGATCGTTTAAATCCGACAAAAGAGCATTTGGGCTCTATTGTTCCAGTTTGGGAGATTCATAGTCCAATTTGGGACTAAAGTTTGTTTGGAGGATACGTTAGCCATTTTTGAGGCTAAGATCGATTCAAACATTTGTTAAGGACACGTTAGTCCAGTTTGAGACTAAGATCAACTTAACGGGACCGTTTAGATCCGACAAAAGAGCATTTGGGCTCTATTGTGCCAGTTTAAGGACGTGGTGGTCCGATATTAGTTTAGGGACGTTTCGGTCCGATATTAGTTTAAGGACGTTTCGGTCCGATATTAGTTTAAGGACGTTTCGGTCCACGAGTTTAAGGACCCCGCAGTCCATATCGATGTGTGGTCGTTGGGACCCGTCACCTCTTTGACGTCGTTGAGGAATTACAACGACGGATGTCAAAGGAGTTCGGAGATGTACCCTCGAACCGGATGTAAATTGATTTAGAAGAGCAATTTTGCTCAGTCAATTTAATTTAAGGACTTATGGCCAAAATTGGGCTAAGTCCAGTTGAATTGTTCAACATTTTTATTTGCCTTTGTATTGCATTTTTATTTGGGCCTTGCCCAGAAAGGATGCAGAACATCAATTTGTTTTGGGCTCTGCCCCTTTAGGAATGATGCAAGGCATCAATTTTATTTTGGGCTCTGCCCTCGTATAAAGGATGCAAAGCATCAATTTATTTGGGCTCTGCCCATTTATTGCCTTGCAATTTATTTTGGCCTGGCAGGTCATTTTGATTTGGGCCTGGCCCTTTAATTAATGCATTGCATTTGTGCAAAATACTGTTAATTTGAGAATCTTTTAGATTCAAGAACCGATGGTTCATAAAACAAGTGCAAGGCACTATTTTTTTTAGATCTAAGAAAAAACAAGTTTTTCTTATATCAGAGAACCAAAGGTTCATAGCAAGTGCAAGGCATTATTAATTTAATAACCTTTTAGGTTCAAGAACCGATGGTTCATAAAACAAGTGCAAGGCACTATTTTTACTTATTTATTTATTTATCGTTAAAGATCTATGATCTTGTTCATAAGAGAATTTTCTCTTCTTTAAAAGGTTTTTACCTTTTTTTCTTTATTCTTCAAGAGTTCTCTTCTCTTTTTTTTTAGCAAGATGTTGATGCCTTTGAATTGAGTTCTAGGGTCCTTTTTATAGTGCCCATAAATTAGTTAAAGTTTGTTAAAGAGATTATTCTCTAAGTGATTTGGGGAATTTTCCCCACCGTCGGATCTTTAATCCAAAGGTCTCTGTTTTACAGAAGAAATCTTATTGTTTTAACAAAAACAGAAAAGATTTTCTCAAATCTTTATTCTGTTTTTGCAATAAAAAATTTATCTTTTTTTTTTTTTATTTTTTATTTTTTTATTTTTTTTATTTTTGCTTGCGCAACTGCGCGTTGACACGTGTCGCGCAACTGCGCAGCTGCGTGACACGTGTCGCGCTTGCGCACTGCGCAGCTGCGTGACACGTGTCGCGCAACTGCGCACTTGCGCAGTTGCGCAGTTGCGCACTGCGTGACACGTGTCGCGCAACTGCGCACTTACGCAGTTGCGCACTTTTTTTTTTTTTTTTTTTTTTTGAGAAAGAACAGAAGTATTGCTTCTTTTTCCACTTTGGTATTTAAACAGAGCTTTGCTCTGATTGGGATAAACAAATGCCCCCCCACCGTTGCGCTTACGTGGCCTCCTAACGTGAGCGCAGCGGTGGCAGACTCCGAACCGTCGCGCCATCTCTTGAAAGCTAAAAGGGCACTTGATGCCTATAAATAGGACTTTTGGTCCCTTAGATGATTCTCATCTCTAAAATTTTACTTTCAGAACTTAGAGCCCTGCTCTCTTATTTAAACACTTTTAAAAGTTCAAACTTTTAGAGAATTTTAGGTAAAAATATTAATTTTAATTAAATTAAATCAATTTTAAGAGCATTGCTCTAAATAGATCCCAGATCTAAAGAAGACCCATTTAGGGTTTCACTTAGTAGAGCTTTGCTCTAAGGGGGTCTATAGAAGACTAAGGAGAGCCCTATTAGAGTTTCATTAATAGAGCTTTGCTCTCTAAAAGATTTTCCCTGTATTTTCTCATTTCATTAATGGAGCTTTGCTCCTCCCAAATCATATAGAAGAACTCTTAAGAATTCTTCATGGATCTTGGAAGTTAAAGATGACATTTTATTCCTCAGTGCATTATATCATTTTACTTAATTAGTCTTTCTGATAATTTTGTTGATCCTCTTTCACAGGAACAATGAACGTCCACATGTATGCTCTTAACGAGATCATCTCTCATGAGGGCATCCGCCGATTTGGCCGCTCTTAAAATCGGGAGTTCACAAACGAGGAGTGTGCTGAAATAATGAGTCGCTTCGACGCATACAACGGTCTACTGCTTCCCCGACGTTACTTTCTTCTTAAACTTATCGTGGGAGCTATCTGGGAAGCGCTTCCCCTATTCTGTTCCGGCGTGCCGCTTAGGGCGTTGGATGTCGCTGAGGACAAGGTGCACTCTGTGTACCTATTGAACTTTATCTCGAAGATACGGCGAGACAGTCTTATTGACCTCTTGCACAAGGTCTTTCAACAGTCTGCCATACTCGCTGCTTATCGGAGGGTGGAAGACATCGGAAGGGACCCTGACGCTTGTGCTCGCGAAAGGAAGCACACTAGGATGGTCCGCGAGGCTTGGAAAGTCATAGATAGGGTCGCTTTTGAATTCCTCAATCCATGCCCTGGATTTGAGGTTATTCCATTGTAACTTTCGTTTATTGTTTTTATGACTGTAAGAACTTCGGGCAATATTAATGGAATTTTTTTTTTTATCCCAGCTTGTCTTTATTATATATCTTTGTCCTGAGTCTTTTTGCCCATGCATGAATGAATACGTCTTGGACGCTTGATCAAACGTAAATCGGGTGCTCCTTCTGTTGCTTTTCCTCTTTCTCAGCATGTCGTCACAATTAGCAGGTAATAGAGTAAGCTTCTTGATTTCTTCATGAGATAGCGAGGGCTTAGGCCGCAGGTTCAGATCTGCTGCCTAAGACTTTTCAACTCTATGAGCCGTGAGGGTCTCATAGAGACTTTTCTCCCTACGGATCGAGAGGATCTCGTAGGCGGGTTTTTCTCCTTAAGAATCGTGAGGATTCCTAAGTGTGGTTTTCTCTTGTAAGTCGTAAGGATCCTATAAGAGAATTTTTCCCTCTTACGAGTCGAGAGGACTTGTAAGCGGTTGTTTCCCTCCTTGTCGAAGTTCGACGTTGGAGAGTGAGACCCGTGGATGGTATGCAAGAGACCGTTTTGGGCCAACTTACGGGGTCCCAATGCTTAGGAAACAGGCTTCTTTTATGCCCACTGCCTAAGGCTTTATCTCATGAGTCGAGCCGCCTCGACAATTTTTCACAAGTCGAGACGAATCGAACGTTTCTCGCAAGAACATCTTAACGTCGCATTTAACCTCTGCTCTTTACGACAGAAGCCCGTTAAGGTTGGTGGTACTTAGGGTTTTGGCCATCGTACCGTCGCATAAGCTGATATAGTCCTCGATAGGCGATCGTGCTGTTCGAGTAGCCCTGCGACTGCCGTATCTCTGATCCCTTCGGGGGCTGGACAAGACGTCTTCAAGCAATCCTCCTTGGCAGTTTGACCGTCGGAAGAGCAAGCGCTAGGAATTTGCCATGCCGCTTTTTACTTGAGGTTAGGCTCATTTTGGAGAGCTCCGATGAGTCATAACCACTCCGCACTTGTGTGGGATGATCTCCGATAGTCTTTCAGGCTTTATATGACTTGCCGTTAAGACCCTGAAGCTAGGAATTTGGCTTTTGCTTCGTTTGCTGGCATCGCGTCCTCTGTATCGAGACGAATGTCGTCGTTGTCTTTAGGTTGCTGGTGAACCGTCGAAGTTTGGAACTAGGGATTTTGCCGTGGCTCCTTTTGGTGATGTTGCATCTGCTGTATCGAGACGAACGTCGAGGTGGTGACCACTCCATATGGGATGATCTTCGGTGGTCTTTCAGGCTTTATATGACTTGCCGTTAAGACCCTGAAGCTAGGAATTTGGCCTTCACTTCGTTTGCTGGCATCGCGTCCTCTGTATCGAGACGAATGTCATGGTTGTCTCTAGGTTGCTGGTGAACCGTCGAGGTTTGGAACTAGGGATTTTGCCGTGGCTCCTTTTGGTGATGTTGCGTCTGCTGTATCGAGACGAACGTTAGGGTGACATCTCGTCTGCTGTATCGAGACGGACGTCGAGGTTGTCTCTAGGTTGCTGGTGAACCGTCGAGGTTTGGAACTAGGGATTTTGCCGTGGCTCCATTCGTTTAATGACGTTGCGCCTGCTGTGTCGAGACGAACGTTGGGGTGACATCTCGTCTACTGTATCGAGACGGACGTCGAGGTGGTGACCATTCTGTGCTAGTGCGAGATGATCTCCGATTGTCTTTTCGGTTTTATGTGAGTTACCGTAAAGACGTTGAAGCTAGGAATGTGGCCCTCGCTTCGTTTGCTTTGTCATGTCTAAATCCCTGCTGGAGGAAGAACGCTGGGGCGACAACTCGTCTGCTGTATCGAAACGAACGTCGAGGAGGTGACCACTACATGTTAGGTGATCTCCGGTGGTCTTTCGGGCTTTATATGACTTGCCGTTAAGACCTTGAAGCTAGGAATTTGGCCTTCGCTTCATTTGCTCACACTGCGTCTGGTGTATTGAAACGAATGCTAGGGTGGAGCTGGGATTTTGCCGTCACTCCGCTTGGTTTCGACCATGGGGTCTTTTGTTAACTTTACATGTACACCTTGCTGGACTGCGAAGGAACGCCGTTGTTGACATTGCGTCTGCTGTAACGAGACGAATGCTAAGTTGGAGTTGGGATTTTGCTGTTACTCCGCTTTGTTTCGACCGTGAGGTCTTTTGTTGACGTTGCATCTGCCTCCAGCTGGACTGCGGAGGAACGCTGTTGTTGACATTGCGTCTACTGTATCGAGACGAATGCTGAGGTGAAGCTGGGATTTTGCCATCGCTCCGCTTGATGGTGTAACATCTGTGTCCTGTTGGAATGAGGAGGCACACCGTTGTTGATCTCCAGGCTGTAGACGTGGCCATTGAGATTTGGAACTAGGGACTTTGTCATGGTTCCGTTTCGTTGCGATTCTGAGGTCAGTTGTTGACGTCATGTCTTCATCTAGTTGGAGTGAGGAGAAACGCCGTTGGTGATCTCTAAGTTGTCGATGTTAATGTCGAGACCCTGAAGTTAGGGACCTTCCTTTGCTTCATTTGTTGACATCGTGTCTGTAATATTGCGACAAATGTCGAGATGGTCTCTAGGTTATCTATGAACCGTCGAGATTTGGCTTCGCTTTCTGGTGGAGCTTGTTGGGAAGGTATTGTTCCCTTTTTATCTGTGCCCCTGAACTGTATACAGGGATCGATGTAATTTCACCTGTGGGGCAAAAAGTTTCATTCTTTCATTTTTTTTTATTCTTTCCGCAATGCTTTATCATTTCAGCTTTTTATATCGCGAAAATCGCGATTGCCCAATCATTTCGGCTATTTTTTCTTTTTACTCGCTGCTTTTTATTGCGAGTTGCCTAATCATTTTGGCTATTTATTTTATTTTTACTCGCTGTTTTTTATTGCGAGATGCCCAATCATTTCGGCTATTTTGCATGCATACATTTTTACTTGCTGATTTTGTTTGCAAGTTGCCCCATCATTTCGGCTATTTCGTATGCATTTTTTTTTTTTTTGCGAGTAGGGGATTTAGGATCTGATACCGATCTTGGCATCAGCATCGCTGCGACCGGAATATTTCCAGGAGCGAATCATCATTTGCCTTGAAAGGACTTGGAATTTGATACCGGTTTAGGCATCAGGATCGCTGCAACTGGGATATTGCCAGGAGCGAATCATCATTTGCCTTGAAAGGGCTTGGAATTTGATAGCGGTTTAGACATCAGCATCGCTATAACTGGGATATTGCCAGGAGCGAATCATCACTTGCCTTTTTCGATGTTAAACAAAGGTGGCTTAGTGAACAGGGTTAAGGGTCCTGTCGGCTAAGGCTTTTGACTTCATGAGCCGTAAGGGTCTCACAAAGGTACTTCTTCCTACAAGTCGTGAGGATCTTGTAGTTGTGTTTTCTCCTTGGGAATCGTGAGGATTCCTAAGTGCATGTTCTCTTGTAAGTCGTAAGGATCTTACAAAAGGGTTTTCTCCTTATAAGTCGAGAGGACTTACAAGTGTTGTTTGCTGTACAAGCATATTCCTAGTCACGGATGGGACTTTGTTAGGGAAATATTTATTCGCGCCCGTGGATTGTATGCAAGGGTCATTATGAGCCGCTTGTAGGGCAATATCGAATGTTGTGGGGGTTGCTTAAGAACAGGTTAAGGTTTCTGTAACTTAAGACTTTCAAATCTCATGAGCCGTGAGGGTCCCATAAGAGGGTTCTCCTTACAAGTCGTGAGGATCTCGCAAGTGTATTTTCTCCTTAGGAATCGTGAGGACCCCTAAGTGTGTTGCTCCCTTGTGAGTCGTAAGGATCTCACGCGGGTAGTTTCTCCTTATAAGGTCGAGAGGACCCTGTAAGTGTCTTTTAACGAGATTGCGCCCTTTCGGGTTTTCACAAACACTCGCCGGTAGTCCTGCTGTTTTTACTCACGGAGCCATTTCAGGTTTTCATCCGTGCCCGTTTTACTTATGGACATACCTTTTTTTTTATTCTTTTTTTCTTCTTTTTTTTTTTTTTTTACGAGGTCGCGCCCTTTCGGGTTTTCACGAACACTCGCCAGTAGTCCTGCTGTTTTTACTCACGGAGCCCTTTCGGGTTTTCATCCGTGCCATTTTTGCTTATGGACATACCGTTTTTTTTTGTTTTTTTCATTTTTTTTTGTCAGCTTAAGGATGCTGCGGTATTAGTTTAAAGACGTTTCGGTCTGATATTAGTTTAAAGACATTTCGGTCCGCTATTAGTTTAAGGACATTTCGGTCCATTGCAAGTTTTAGGACATTGCGGTCCATCATTAGTTTAAGGACATCTCGGTCCGTTGTTAGTTTAAGGACGTTTCGGTCCGCCGTCGCCGTATTTGAGGCGAACATCTAGTTTATTGACTTTTCGGTCTAGCGTCTCCGTATTTGAGGAGAATTTCTAGTTTACTGACTTTTCGGTCTGGCGTCTCCGTATTTGAGGAGAATTTCTAGTTTACTGACTTTTCGGTCTGTGGGTCCTTCCCCATGAATGAGCATGATGCCCCCGGCGTATCTGTCTTTTTCGGAGCGTGCGGTTGCGGCGGACTCACCTTCCAGTTCTCAGACAGCGCAAACTTGCCATGTTGGTATTGGTCTTCAACCCAGTTTTTAAAGACGTAGCAATCCTCGATCAGATGACCTACCGTTTGGTGGTAAGGGCAATAATTAGGATTATTAACATCGCCTGGCCGTAACGGACGTTTTGGAGCCGGCAGATTGATGAGTCTGTTGCACACTGCCAGCTCGAACAGTCCCCTTGTTTTATCTTGCGGAAACGAGTAAGGACGTTTTAACTTTTCTTGGAGGGATTGCCGCTTGTTGCTTTGGCGAGCAACCGGTCTAGGGTCACCTGATTGTTGTTGAGCGCTGGCGACGAGGGCCGTTTTTCCTTTTCCTTTGTTCTTCTTGTTCGGTCCCTTGCTTACGGGGTCGGGATTTTTTCCGAGTAGCATGCGATTGCATGGATGAACGTTCTCGCAGCTTCTCAATTCCTTTATTTTTGAAATAGATTCCTCGAGGGAAGAGTTGGGGATAGCTTCTTCGTCAGAGTTGCTTCCAAAGGTGATAATTTGCGATACCTTAGAGTCGGCTATATGGCAATCGTCGGCGACTTTTTTTGCGCTCATATATCGCATTTTTCCGATGTCCACAAGCTTCACACTTTGTCCCGTCGAAGTGTTGCTTTTGAGCGACATACCCTTGCCACCAACAGTTAAAGGACTCGCAGTCTTCGGTAGGATGTATGATCTTCTGATGATATAAACAGAAGTTAGGGTGCATCTCTACCTCAGAGAAAGAATTTTCTTCAGAGGGCGGTAGCTTCATTCCTACTGATAGAGCTTTGGCGAACCATTTCCTCGTCTTGAATTTGTTTTTATCCGCAGTGTATGGCTTTTGATTTGACGGGAATACCTTGGTTCTTTCCAGTATGGCCATTTCATGCTCTTTATTGGCTTTTGCTTTCAGACTAATTTCATTTAGGAAGGCATCGATCAACTTGTCTGACGGCCGCGGAATTTCTGTTTCAGGGTCCGCCATTGATTTCTCAGCGCAAGGATCCTCCTCCTCATCCGTCAGTGAATGAGAAATCACATGACAAGTCGCTACGTAGTCTTCGGATTCATCCGATAAGTTTTCTCCATCGTTTTCATCCTCGACGAAAGAACAAGTTGCCCCCGGCGTGTCCGTCTTCTTTGGAGAGTGCGGCTGTGGGGGGTTTACCTTCCAGCTTTCAGACAGCGTGAACTTGCCTTGCAGGTATTGATCCTCGATCCATCCCTTAAAGACGAAACAATCCTCAATCGGGTGACTTACCGTTTGGTGGTAAGGGCAATAATTAGGATTATTAAGATCGCCTGGCTGCGACAGATGCTTTGGACTCGGCAGATTGATGAGTCTGTTACGCACTGCCAGCTCAAACAGTCTTCTCGTTTTATTCTGAGGAAACGAGTAAGGACGTCCTAGCCTCTCTTCGAGGGATGGGCGTGGACGCACGTTGTTTTGGCGAGCGACCGGCTTTGAGTTGCTCGACTGTTGCTGAGCGTTGACGACGATGATCGCTTTTCCTTTCTCATTTCGGGGATCGGGTCTTGGAGGAGACGGTCTATGGCCCATCTGGTCCATTTGGGCTAATTTGTCGATCAAGGCCTGGAAGGTGGTCGGCCTGAAGAACATCATGAATTGCGAGATGGTCGCCTGCGGATCGAGTGTGCCCACAAACATGCCTACCGCAGGTGCCTCTTCTATGCGTTGTTCGCATTTCGACCATAGGTTTCGCCATCGTGTTGCGTATTGGACCCACGTTTCGCCGGGCCTTATCCTGGCATTTATCAGTGCTGTAATCGGGGTGCGTTCACTAGCACTTGCGAATCTTTGTGTAAACAGCAGTTCCATCTCTGCAAATGTTTTGACAGAGTCATTAGGTAGCTCCGAATACCATTCAAAGGCTATTTCTGCTAAGCTGCCGACGAATTGACGTAGCAACAATTTGTCATCGCCTCCAGTATTGCCGCATAAGGCCCTGAATTGAGCGACATGCTGATGCAGATTCCCTGTCCCTTTATATACGTGGAATTTAGGGATCGTATATCCTGGCGGGTAATTAATTTGGTCATACCAGCTCGGATACGGTCGTCCGGTTCTAACAATTTGCTCAGCCGCTTCATTCGCCTGATGAACCCGGATCTGCTGAGCTATATATTCGTCTAGGTCAACTTTGGAGATTGCCTCCTCCTTGGCTGTTGATAGAGCCGGCGGAGGATTTGACGTTTCTCCCCTGTCGTCTTCAAGGACGATCGGAGGATCTTCAGCAGGAGGGTCCGGCTGTAACATCATCCCTACCATATCTTGGAAGAGGAGCGCCATCTGTTTTATGTTAGCCGCTTGCTCTGCAGCTTCTTTGTCCCTCTTTTCGAGGACTCTGCGTAAAAAGTCAGCGTCGGTTTCTTGTTCTTGACGCTCATCCGAAGACGTTTCAGAGCTTTCTTTTGGCTCAGTGAGTGCAGTCATTGTAGTCATCATTTCCTGAAGCTTTTGTTGTTGCTCCTGGGCTTTCGTCACGGATCGGGTGAGCGGTCGGTGGCCCATAGAAGTGCGGCTTTCCTCCTTTCCAGAAGCCATATAAACAGTATGCACCACCATGCCCCCAGACTTGGGGCGTTTGTGTTCGGTGTCTTTGCGATTTGCCGAAGACACAGGGGCTTTTTGCGGCCTCCTTTTTTGAGTGATTGGAGTTAAGGGAGCCGTTGTAGTGGGCACCCGAGTAGCTTTTGCTTCTTGTGGTTTGACAGAGTAATCCTTCCCCTGCCGAACCTTCATCTTTTTCTGTCGTCGGAGGCAGTCTCGATCGATCACCGACTCTTGGACCTGTCGCCAGACTTTGTAAATTTTAGAGGACAGCCGTTGAGGGGGCTGCTCTAGCTTCTTCTCTGGAGTATTCTCCACAGGTGAAGGAGTTCGTTTCAACATCGCAGTAGGAGAGTTTCTGCGCACCTTGTTGAGCAGTTCAAAGCTGTTCTTGGTTGGAACAGCAGCATCGATCCTCACCATCGGAGTTGGAGGAGTAAGTCCAGAGGGGGAGTTGCCCCCAGCCTTCCTCACTCGGCGCCAGTAGCGACGTCGGGCATGTCGTGCTGATGGAGTTGTTTCAGCTATAGGGGTGACCTCCTCATGCCCCCTGTGTTGGTCAGAATATACTGGTACCAGCTTTTTAAAGATCGACGTCCGTTGAACGGGGACGGCCAACTTGTCAGAAGCGGACTTCTGAACATGGGAAGCAACCTTGGTGATTTTGCCACGAACGGGAGTTGGAATGGCTATCCGCTTCGGAATAACGCCTTCTGGTATGGCAGGCTTCTTTATGGGCCCGATGGAGCTCTGGCCTAATCCATTAAAACCTGAAGCAGTGGAGTTGGGCGACCAATTGAAAGGAGTCGCGGCAGTGGTAAGTCGATCGAAGACCGACTTCTTTAGAGCTTCTTGCAATGTCATTGGGGCGTTGAAGCTCATTGGTGGGAGCATGGTCCCAAAAAAATAGTCCAGTGGTGGTTTGAGCCACCTGCTCCACCGGCATTTTGAAAAGGGAGGCCGCTTGGGGCCCATAAGTCACTCCTCCAGTAATGACGGAGCGAGAGTTGTTGCTGCAGGCGATGCAGTTCGAAGCCATTGATCTTCTGTTTTCTGCACGGAGCAAGACACCAAATCTTAGTATCTTGAATCCACAGGCAATCACGGCAAACCGCGATTTGTTCGCGAACACGACACACGAAGTGTGGAGTGGAAAGAGGAAGAGGTCCCACCGGGCGTGCCAGAATCTGTTCCCCTCCGAAAGGCGGCGCACAGGACCGCGAAATCCTGACGCTGAGATTCGGGGCAGATGCTAATTGGTTTTATCCGTCTACCTCTCCGAAGATGCCAAGTTGATTTATAGCACCGTGTATCGGAGGTTTAGACGGATGCGGCCGATGTAGCAGACTTTGTCAGATTCCCCCTCGCTTGAGGGGTTTTTGATTGTGGGGACGCTCTTCCCTGCAGGCGCAAGCCCCTGCAGTTAATTACGCTACCGCATCGCGGTAACAACTTTCTCCTTCTCCAGAATTTCACTTCGTGTCGTGTGTGTTTGTTTTGTTTGTGATTGCCCGTGGATTGTATACGGAGACTGAGTAATGCCGTCGTCCGTAGGACGTGGATTAGTCCAAATCCGTATTTACTTAGATTTGGGTTTGGTGTTTTTAGTTTAAGGATGCATTAGTCGCGTTGCGGCTAAGATCAACTTAAACGTTCGTCAAGGATACGTTAGTCCTGTTTGAGACTAAGATCAACTTAACGGGATCGTTTAAATCCGACAAAAGAGCATTTGGGCTCTATTGTTCCAGTTTGGGAGATTCATAGTCCAATTTGGGACTAAAGTTTGTTTGGAGGATACGTTAGCCATTTTTGAGGCTAAGATCGATTCAAACGTTTGTTAAGGACACGTTAGTCCAGTTTGAGACTAAGATCAACTTAACGGGACCGTTTAGATCCGACAAAAGAGCATTTGGGCTCTATTGTGCCAGTTTAAGGAAGTGGTGGTCCGATATTAGTTTAGGGACGTTTCGGTCCGATATTAGTTTAAGGACGTTTCGGTCCACGAGTTTAAGGACCCCGCAGTCCATATCGATGTGTGGTCGTTGGGACCCGTCACCTCTTTGACGTCGTTGAGGAATTACAACGACGGATGTCAAAGGAGTTCGGAGATGTACCCTCGAACCGGATGTAAATTGATTTAGAAGAGCAATTTTGCTCAGTCAATTTAATTTAAGGACTTATGGCCAAAATTGGGCTAAGTCCAGTTGAAATGTTCAACATTTTTATTTGCCTTTGTATTGCATTTTTATTTGGGCCTTGCCTAGAAAGGATGCAGAACATCAATTTGTTTTGGGCTCTGCCCCTTTAGGAATGATGCAAGGCATCAATTTTATTTTGGGCTCTGCCCTCGTATAAAGGATGCAAAGCATCAATTTATTTGGGCTCTGCCCATTTATTGCCTTGCAATTTATTTTGGCCTGGCAGGTCATTTTGATTTAGGCCTGGCCCTTTAATTAATGCATTGCATTTGTGCAAAATACTGTTAATTTGAGAATCTTTTAGATTCAAGAACCGATGGTTCATAAAACAAGTGCAAGGCACTATTTTTTTTAGATCTAAGAAAAAACAAGTTTTTCTTATATCAGAGAACCAAAGGTTCATAGCAAGTGCAAGGCACTATTAATTTAATAACCTTTTAGGTTCAAGAACCGATGGTTCATAAAACAAGTGCAAGGCACTATTTTTACTTATTTATTTATTTATCGTTAAAGATCTATGATCTTGTTCATAAGAGAATTTTCTCTTCTTTAAAAGGTTTTTACCTTTTTTTCTTTATTCTTCAGGAGTTCTCTTCTCTTTTTTTTAGCAAGATGTTGATGCCTTTGAATTGAGGTCTAGGGTCCTTTTTATAGTGCCCATAAATTAGTTAAAGTTTGTTAAAGAGATTATTCTCTAAGTGATTTGGGGAATTTTCCCCACCGTCGGATCTTTAATCCAAAGGTCTCTGTTTTACAGAAGAAATCTTATTGTTTTAACAAAAACAGAAAAGATTTTCTCAAATCTTTATTCTGTTTTTGCAATAAAAAATTTATTTTTTTTTATTTTTTTATTTTTATTTTTCTTATTTTTTTTTTTTTGCTTGCGCAACTGCGCGTTGACACGTGTCGCGCAACTGCGCAGTTGCGCACTGCGCAGCTGCGTGACACGTGTCGCGCAGGTGCGCACTTGCGCACTGCGCAGCTGCGTGACACGTGTCGCGCAACTGCGCATTTTTTTTTTTTTTTTTTTTTGAGAAAGAACAGAAGTATTGCTTCTTTTTGCACTTTGGTATTTAAACAGAGCTTTGCTCTGATTGGGATAAACAGGGATTACCGGGGTTCTTGGCACCAGAGGAGCATTGCGATCGCTACCTGTAGGTGCACCCTTACGATCGATCAGCAACCGCCTTTCCTCCTTTATGACCGCTCCCGTCGAATGACTATACCATTCTGTGTATACCCTAAGAAGTCGGGGGGCGCAAGCCGGCTCACTGATAAAGAAGTGAGAGCCCGTGTTTAGACGCATGAAGTGATGCAGTGCCCTCTCCATCCCTTCTTCAGTCGCGGCAGGTTCCGATAGAAAAGCCTCCAGCGGTACCCCTTGATTATAGCTCAGCTGTTGGGCGAAACGATGCGGGTTATATCTCATGAAGATCGCTGCCCCGTCCTGCCTAAACACCAAGAAGCCCGGTCTGATGGAATATAGGTGAAGGGTCTCCCGGGCCGTTAAAACTGAAGCTCCATCCTTGAAAGTGTCTTGCAATGGCCGCACTGCAGTGGTGGACGTTTTTCCAATAGTCAACACCTTGTCAATGAAAGACACACCGGTTCCAACGGTGTGGGAGTGAAGGAGTAAACACCTGGCATCTCGTGGCGATGGATTTACAATTGATGCACCGATCAACTGTAGAATGCGAGGAAAACTGCACCTTTCGTAGAACGAGGGCCTTTTATGCATGCCGAAGACACCCGCTGTATGTAGCTCGAGCCACGACATAAAGTAGTGCATCGGGAAGACCACGTGCAACACCCCAGGCTCATTAGCATCCGCTGCTCGACTGAGGCCATGATATAAGTGCGCCAAACCGGCGATCCCAACGGCCACCTTTACCCCGATAGTCATTCGGTGGGCCGGGTAAAAAACAGAGGGCCTCATGCGGTGAGAGTGCATTGGGAGCGCAAACCAACTGAGCCAAAGCCCAAGAAATCCTAAAAAGAAGGCCTCCTCGTCCATCTCGGGGGCTGTGACTTCTGCAAAAGACATGGTTGGGGAGTTAGGAAGAAAAAAGTTCTTTTGGTCTATATCTTTCGCTGGCAGGTTATCCAAACCTAAACCAAAAGGGTCCTCAAGGTTGGAAAACTTGGCAGCTTCCGCCGAGAGGACGTTTGGATGAAGGAACCGAGCAATGAAATCCTCAAAATTAACTCCGCGGCTCCCACGCTCAATGAAAAGGGCCTCGTAGATATTCAACACCTTGATCAGACTTGGAAATTGATGTTGAACAGCGTTCTCCGGCATGAGCCCTCTTATCACCGGCTTAGCACCAAAGACGTACTCATCCGGCGGGAGCAACTCTTCATAATGTTCCCCCATGACCGGTAGACCGGATACCTCCGTAAACTCTTCCAAAGAGATTGACACTTCCCGATCCATGGCAAGGAAAGTATGGGTAGGAATGTTCCACTGCTCCAGGAAGGCCTTGAACCACCAGGTGGGAAGCGTGGGATACTGGAAGAGGGAAACATAGACTGCGGTATACAATCCTAATCTTATCAACTGCGACTTCTTCGTCGACAGGATATACCGGGCCCACGGCAGATAGCCGATTGGGTGGCGGGAGATCAAACTGATATTATATGATTGCCCCCAAGGTCGCGCCTCGCCTTGACAGATGCGGCGCCCCAGGATATCCAAAACCATGGGACGCTGAACCGGAATCGCATCTATGGCGGGATGTAGGAAGCCCTTTGATATCCAATCAACCATCTCTACGACGTACTGCACCGGGGGTGGGCTGGCGTAATGAATCGCCGTTATGGGTTCTGACGGCACCGCGCATGTGAAGCTCCGTCGGCCCATGATGATCTGATTATACCACGACCCCCAAAGGTGGAGACTCTTGTGTTCCTGGTCGTACTCCTTAATCATGGTCAGGACTTCACGGTCCAAGGGCGCCTCGGGAAATCCCTCCTCCGAGCGGACGAACGGGAATGAAGTGTCTAGAGACATGATCGCTGCAAAAGAACAATTTAGCTGTTAGTGTTGTAATTCCAACGTTTGGCGTCTAAAAAAGAAAATGCATTAATTAAATTAAAATTAATTAATTACACTACACATCAGTGCAGTGAGTGGGAGACCAAAGGGAGACCCACAAAGTCTGGATGACAATACATCAGACAACCTCATCATTGGATGAGATTGTCAGTTGGTCCCCAGGAAAACATTCCCATTTATAAAAAAAAGGGGGTGGGAAGAATCCCTAGAGACAAGGAGAAAATCTCCTCTTTCAGAGCAAAGCTCTGTCACAGAGTGACACTTGTCAAACTCTGGCCCCAGGGAAATGAGATTCCTTAAAAACAGCACAGCTCTATGGTAATAATAAAAAGGTCCATCAGAAAATGTCTACGCCTAAAAGAATTAAAATTTTTGAAATCTTGGAAAATCCACGAAAAACTTGTGAAATTTTTTCATTTATCAGATCTAAAAGATCCACAGATGATCTATGAGCAAAGCTCTGCTCATGGGTTAAAACCTATGAACAAGATCCCTGTAGATCTGCAAGTTTTTGAGAGCGAAGCTCTGTTTATGAAACCCCAATGGGGATCTATTTAGATCAAAAGATCTGTAAGAGCAAAGCTCTTTGGTTAAGGTTAATTTAAGTTAATTTGATTTAATTTTACCTAAAGTTTTTGACTTTGGAAATGAGCAAAGCTCTGAAGTTCTAAGCAAGAGCAAAGCTCTGGAATCAAAATCTAGAAAATGGTGAAGTTTTCTAAAGGGCCATAGGTCCTATTTATAAGGCGCTTGCGCCCCTTCAGCTCACCCCTTGATCCAACGGTCAGGGGCTTGCCACCGCTGCACTCACGTGCGCGCCACGTGAGCGCAACGGTGGGAGGGCATTTGTTTCCCCCAATCAGAGCAAAGCTCTGCTGAAAATTCAAAAATTCAAATTATGAAACAACGCTTCAAATTCCGGGCGCAACGCGCCACGTGTCAGGCGCTGATACGTCAGCGCAGCGCCCGAGAAGGCGCACCCAATCAGAGCAAAACTCTATTAAAGGAAGCAACGCTTCAATTGCGCAAGCACTGCGCTGCCCGACACGTGTCAGCGCAGATGCGCTAGCGCAGTTGCGCTGCGTTGTACGCTGCGCGACACGTGTCAGCTCAGATGCACTAGCGCAGTTGCGCTGCGCTGTGCGCTGCGTGACACGTATCACGCGCTGGGGCATCTGCGCCAAACAGAATTAAATTTCTAAGAAATCTTTTCTGTTCTTGTTAAAACAAGAAGATTTTCCTCTGCAAAGCAGAAGCCCTTGGATCAAAGATCCAACGGTGGGAAAATTCCCCAAATCACTCAGAGAAAAATCTCTTTAACAAATTTAACTAATTTATGGGCACTATAAAAAGGACCCCAGACCTCAATTCAAAGGGATCAACATTTTTTATAAAAAAAAAAAGAAAGAAAGAGGACTCTGAAGAAAATCCTCAAGAATAAAAAAGGTAAAAACCTTTAGAAAAAGAGAAAGTTCTCTTATGAACAGATCATAAATCTAAAAACAAGATCAATGATTTTTAATAAAAATAAAATAAAATAAAATAGTGCTTTGCACTTTTCATGAACCTTTGGTTCTCTGAGATAAGAAAAACAAGAAAAAACTTATTTTTCTTTGATCTAAATTAGATCAAGAAATCAAATAGTGCTTTGCACTTCTGTCTAAAAGATTCTTAGTGCTTTGCACTTGCAAACTGCGCTGTTGCGCTCTTAGGAGAGCGCCACGTGTCAGCATCTAAACCACTTGCGCTCCGCGCTCTTGAAATAAGAGCTTTGCTCTCTGGAGTTGGCGCAACTCACCAGAGCGCGCCACGTGTCAGCAGCGCAGCGCACTGCACTGTTGCGCTTGCGCTCACCAGAGCATGACACGTGTCCTCACCACAAGCGCTTGCGCTCAGTGATTGGCGCAAAGCGCCTAACAAATGCAATGCATTTTAATGAAGGGCCAGGCCCAATTAAAAGACCAAACAGGCCTAATTAAATTGATGCTCTGCATCATTTATAAATGGGCAAAGCCCAAACAAAATAATAAAAGGCTATGCAGATGCCTTGCAGAGCCCAAAATAAATTGATGCTCTGCATTTTTTATGGGCAGAGCCCAAACAAAAAAAATAGAAGTAATGCAATGCATTATTTAAGTGTGGGCAAAGCCCTAGCACAGGTCTAATAGACTAAAAATAAATAAAATGTTGAACATTTTCAACTGGACTTAGCCCAATTCTGGCCGTAAGTCCTTAAATTAAATTGAACTGAGTACAAATGCTCTCTCAAATCAATTTATATCCGGTTCGAGGGTACATCTCCGAACTTCTTTGACATCCATCGTTGTAATTCCTCAACGACGTCAAAGAGGTGACGGGTCCCAACGACCACACATCAATATGGACTGCGGGGTCCTTAAACTCGTGGACCGAAACGTCCTTAAACTAATATTGGACCGGAACGTCCTTAAACTATTGTTGGACCGAAACGTCCTTAAACTAATATTGGACCGGAACGTCCTTAAACTAATGTTGGACCGAAACGTCCTTAAACTAATGATGGACCACTACGTCCCTAAACTGACAATGGACCCCCATGTCCCTAAACTGGAACACGGACCACTACGTCCCTAAACTGGAACAATAGAGCCTTCAAATGCTCTTTTGTCGGATCTAAACGGTCCCGTTTAAGTTGATCTTAGCCCCAAACACGGCTAATGTATCCTTAAACATTCAAATAGACTATAAAACCCCAAATTGACTTTGGTTCAAGGGTACATCTCTGAACTCCTCTGACATCTGCCGTTGTAATCCTTCAATGACGTTAGAGAGGTGACGAGTCCCGATGGCCAGATATTAAATGGATTATCCCGTTAAGTTGATCTTAGTCTCAAAACAGGACTAACGTATTCTTAACGAATGTTTAAGTTGATCTTAGCCGCAACGCGACTAATGCATCCTTAAACTAAAAACACCAAACTCAAATCTAAGTAAATACGGATTTGGACTAATCCACGTCCTACGGGCGACGGCATTACTCAGTCTCCGTATACAATCCACGGGCAACCACAAACAAAACAAACACACACGACACGAAGTGAAATTCTGGAGAAGGAGAAAGTTGTTACCGCGATGCGGTAGCGTAATTAACTGCAAGGGCTTGCGCCTGCAGGGAAGAGCGTCCCCATAATCAAACACCCCTCAAGCGAGGGGGAATCTGACGAAGTCTGCTACATCGGCCGCATCCGTCTAAACCTCCGATATACGGTGCTATAAATCAACTTGGCATCTTCGGAGAGGTGGACGGATAAAACCAAATAGCATCTGCCCCGAATCTCAGCGTCAGGACACCGCGGTCCTGTGCGCCGCCTTTCGGAGGGGAACAAAGGTTTGGTGACTGAAATTATGATAGTGTATGAGAAAAAATAATAAAGTGATACAAGGGTTTGAGAATGTGAAAGAGAATTACCAGTGTTACCTTGACCTACAGTCTCGGCTTCTATGGCTGCTAATATGAAAATTTGACGCCGTGGTACATCCCTCCTAGCTGAAGGCACATTCTATCCTTGGGGCATGTTTCTCTGCCCTCGAGGCATGTCCCTTATTGCTTGTTGGAATTGGCGAGTAGGCGGTGCAGGTGGTGGAGCTGTGATTGCAAGACAAGGTG
Organism: Agapanthus africanus; assembly: GCA_030015575.1. Classification (NCBI taxonomy): domain Eukaryota; kingdom Viridiplantae; phylum Streptophyta; class Magnoliopsida; order Asparagales; family Amaryllidaceae; genus Agapanthus; species Agapanthus africanus. The sequence continues at coordinate 468,896,629 of JASDDO010000016.1, read as the reverse complement.
CAGGAGCCTGGATAGCTGGCCGCTGCGGGTAGTTGGTATGTGTGTGTGTTGAGTTACGTCTATAGGGATATTTTCGAATTCTATGATCGGATGCGCCACAAACTAGGCATAGGCCTTTTGCGCGCCTACAGTCCTTCCACAAGTGTCCATTTCTCCTGCAGTAGTAACAAAAACCTGGACTTGACTGGTTAATTGTTTCTTTCTGTCTATTGGGTTTAGAAGGTTGGGTATGGTAGGCTCCTGTTGCCATCTGGATGGCAGAGCGCTTTATACCGGTTGTTTCTGCTTCTGGTCGGTTCAATAATATAGCAGTCTGCTGCTGCTGTCCTTCCAGGAGGTTTCGGATTTCCTCAAGCAGAACCGTATGCTCGTTGATCGGAGCAGAGAAGGCAGGTGTAATTGGTAGTGGTGGTGGAGTGTTGTTGAAATTGATGCTGGTGTTGTTTGAGGAATCCATAATCTTGAAAGAAAATTTTAGATTAGGACAGATTCAAAGTATATGATTCAAAGAATATGAAATATTAAGATTCAAGGAGTATGAATTATAAAGAATGTTTTAGTTGCTGGTTCTTATGTTATATTGCTTAGGTTGTTCACGCAGAACAGAACTGCATGGTAGGGTTCCATACAGCTCTGACCTGTATGGGCCGCCAACAAAACCTATCACGCCCCGCTTCCCAATGTACGGGCAGAGGACACGATGAGGCTGCTACGTATTTACTCAGAAGCAAATACTCTAAGCGTAACCAAGCAATATAAAAGAAATGTACACAAGAGATAAATGTAATGAAACAACAACTTTATTTATTAACATTCTTTTGTACAATGCATGGAAAAGAAAATACATCTGAATGAAAGCAATGCCTAAACAATGGTATAACAGAAATGGAAAGTACTGAAAGTAAATGTGTACAATGAATCTAAAGCTCAGGTTCATAGGCAAGCTGATCCAAGTCCTCGTTGGTAAGCTCGATCTCCTGAGTGGCCAGATCACCTGACAACATTCCAAAGAAGAAAGAGAAGGAATGTCGCCAGTGAACAATCGCTCGGTAAGTTCTTAAGATAAAGGAGAAATAGAATAGACGGAGAGAGAAAGTAGCTTTTAAAATTGTATTATATGATTAACGTTGTTGTTTGTAGCTTCGTACAGAAGGATGCCGATGTATACGAGAGGAGTCTCTATATTACAGAGACTAGAGGCACGTGTAGTATAAGGAACCGTTTATGCCACGGTACAACAGCAATGGAAATACAGGTTAGGTTTCTTAAATCTTACAGTCTCGTTCCACTTCTAACACCTTCCATACCAATCTACTCCTTAAACCCCGTGATTTCTTGGTTGTATTGTTTGTATTGTATTACAACTTGTAATGTCTTGTAATATAGATTGTATAATTGGATGACTTGCCGAAACCATGATATCAGTAAATGGGTGTAACTGGAGAATCATGAATGTAACTGGAGAATCATGTAAATGGAAGTATATCCATGGTTCGGTTCAGTCAATACATATTGAATAGATTGAATATATAGATTCATATTGAATTGTAGATTGTAGATTGTACTTGAATCATATTCAAGTCAGATTATTTATAATTGTTGGACATAATGCCCTCAGAGTCAATTATTGGATCACAGGCACGTGATTGCAATGATTGAGGGAGGACCTATACCGGTAGGACAGTCTTATTCAAGATGATAGTATGATATCTGGTTTATCTTTATCATCGTGTACTGTTTTAGGTGATATTACTGATCACTATTGCACGTTGATAGAGCCCCTAGGATTCTTACTTGACGGCCAGCAGTATGATGGCGATCATAAACGTGAGAGCTGGGGTCTATAAGCACATCTTTAAAAGGTCCCTAGTCGTGGGAGTTTCGAGACAGGGCATCGATACTCCAGAGTAGACTAGTGTATACAGTTGAGACCCCGACGAGGGGCGGTGGCCGGTCTCACAAGCCACTGGTGTCAGTTGATTCACCTAAGATGTATACAGGTGCTCATTGGGTTATGAATACACCAGACAGGACTCGCTGGGAACATGCTAGTTGGGATTATACCAGACGTCAGATAGCAGTTCCCTGGTGACATGTGTATAGGTTAGTTCATCGACCTGAGATCGTCATTTGTCTCGTGTGAGTTCCCACTGTACTTTGATTACTACCCTACCACGGCTCAAAGGAGTCGTCCAAACAGGTTTTAGTTGGGTACAGTCCCGAGCCACATGGAGGCAGTGAGCGGATCTGCAGGGGTTCGTCTCTCCCGGTATTGGGGGTGAGGTCGCGCTGTGTCTAGGAGAGCCATTACACGAAGTCCTTGGCCAAGGCAGGAGATTTACTGGTAGGTATTCCAATAGTACCTCAGGGTGTTCTGGGGTACACTCCGACACGACTTGTACCGCTTTTGGGGGTTTGACTTTTACCAACCCTCTAGGCCCGCCATGCGATGCTCATAGACGAACGGACCGGACTGTACGGATATTGTCACTGACAGGCTCAGTAGGGTGTCAGGATGAGTTCGCTCATCGACCTCCCTTTTGGTCAATACCTGGTAGCCCGTTACGTATGGCTAATACCTCTGACATGCTAGTGGTTAAATACACAGCCAAAGTGTTGACGAGTCTTTAGATTCCCCCACAGACAGTTTCTTAAGTTTCGGGCGAAACGCTGTAGAGGCCGTAAGGATATATGGCAGGGTTCGATCATATACGTGCGGTATTGCACGGATCATGATCGGACGGATAATACTAGCGGGCTTTGGTTTAAGCCGGATCCTAGTATTGTATAATGTAGATTTTGTCTCATTGTATTTGTATTCGGTCGGAATACAAATGCGGGTATGTATATACAGTCGCAGGGTTTTCCTGTAATTTATTACCGGATCACTTTTTGAAGTTGCCAGTTTGTATTTCGTTTCGGCCATTTTCCTTTCTATCTTTCTTTGGCTGAAAATTGGTGTGGAGGGGGTTATTTGCAATTGTGCAATTTATAATGGAGAAGACTTTTTGTGGCACATGATGGTTCTAGCTTCCATTGACTTCTTCTTGTTTATCATTGCTTGCTATGATGGGTTGAGTGATGGGTTATTCATTTGACTTTGGGGTGATGATTATTCCTCATCATCACCCATTTCTCTCTCTCTTGTATTATTGTCACACTCCCTTTCTTTTCCATAGAGCAAGGGCCGGCCACACATGGGAAGGGGACTATCCAATTTTTTTGGTGGGGGAAATGAGTCTCATTTCCTTACTACAAAATTCCCTAGTTCATCTCAAAAAGTTTACAACAACTCCACCACCACCTAGACATCTCCATTATGGCAACTTCTTATAACCCCATGAGACATAGAGTTCTACACAATTCTACAGCAGTCTTGGACACGTCGGCTTGCCAACTTCGTGTCCGAGTTGCCTCGGTCCAGAGGTGGGAGCCCGTAAAAAGACTTGGCGATGTGGTGTTTTTCCGACGAGGAGATGAAGACCGGAGATTCCGTGAGGAGATCGGGATGGTGGCCGAAGACCGAAAGACACGGATCGCTCGGTATAGCTCTCTACCCTTTCTCTAGTTTGCTAGTAGTAGGTTAATGGTCCAATCCGGGGTTAACAGTCCGCGGTAGCGCCGGTTTCTGTTTAAAGAAAAGTTTTTGTTTTCCGCATTTTGGCCTCGTACAGACGGCCGGGGCGCTGCCGTGCACTTACATTGGTATCAGAGCCACGCCATTAACCTAGTCTAGCTTGCTCTAACGTGTTTACAAGTTCGATCGAACGGATTTTCTAAAAACCGCGTTTTCAAGTCCTGTTTCTGTCGATTTTATTTTGTGCTCCAAAAATTTTTCTGGGCATGTCAAAAAATCGTGCAGGGTTTTTTGAGCATTCTGTGAAAATTTGGTAGCTCGATGACACTGTTCCACCGCGGAACCGCGGCCAAACCCATGCATTAACCACGGTTCCGCCGCCATTTTAACACCTTGCTTCACCAAATTTCTACAGTAGCTATCTGACTTGGAAATAAGGTTTTTGGTATATTCTTTTTGGGCCCAGATTTATTTTGAGTGCTACAGTTGTGCTTAGGGCCCACTTCGGGAATTTTAGTCGATCGAAAATTTTAAACATGTTAGTTCATAGTATTTACATTATATCTGCGACCGTGAATGTCATTTGATCGGTAAATCCTGTCTAACTACTATAGCCCTTTTAGACGGATTTGCGAACGTAACATTCACGTTGATGTTTTGTGTTGTGCTGTGATGTTGCGGATTTGTCGTGGTGGATAGCCTGGATGCAATGTTAGTACAGTTTGGTTGTATATGTACATTTAATATTGCGGTGCGAGCGTTCGACATGTGGACTGCCGTCACTGCCTGTTTGTATATTATTCTTTTGGGGCACGACCGGGCTAAGGTCGATGTACCCGTTGTATATATATATTTTATTTTCTGTACTAGGATTACCCCGCGGAGGGGTGCACGGGTAGCCGGGTTCTAGAGGGTAACGGGCCCGCATCTCATGGTGTTGAGACGGAGGGGGCTTCACTCTAGAATTGGCGGGCTATTCGCCGCACTCGTAGGGGGTACAGGTTGACTCAAGGAGAGGTGCTCAAGTTACCGAATTCCGTAAAGTGCTGGGTAGTCCATTCACGTTGTTGAAAGGGGTTGCCTCGCTTCAGGTTTTGGCGGGTAACTTGCGGCGCCCGTAGGGGTCTAGGATTTCATTGCACAGGCCATCCACACGACCAGGGGAACGTCGGGTTTCAGTGGCGGCTCTATGAAACCCGGGGATTCCAGATATCTGTATTGTTCTGTGATGCTGGTTACATTTCTGTGTTGTTGCATTTTATCACGCCTTGAGCGAATATTATATATTGATATATATACTAGTAGATGTTGTATATGTTTTGCATCCGTGGTAGTCCAGTCCCCGCTCTGTCGTTAGTTAAGTAACCTAACGGGAGATGACGGGACCCAGTGGCGAATGCGGATGGCATATACGTACATCGTATTTTCGTTCTTTATTGGTGTGATCAATTGATGGGATTGCATTGATTCGGATCAATGCAAGATAAACAAACCTATTCTGATGTTGTTGGAACATTTTTCAAAAAGTTATTATTGCAAGGACGTTCTCTTTTGTTTTGCACAGAGGTATTCGGTTATGAATATCAGCACCTCAGTCGACGAGGCAAGGGCCGAGATCCCTTCACCGGGAGTGACCCCTTGGACAGAAGTTTGCGTCAGGGCAATAACTTCACTATAGTCGATTACTTTTGCTTTGCATCGTGGTATTCAGTTGGAATATCCTGCACCTCATTCTACGGGGAAAGAGCCGAGATCCCTTCACCGGGAGTGACCTCTTTAGCAAAGGTTTTTGCCACTGTATTTTTATAAAAAAGCTATCCGGTTCCTTCAACGATATCAAGTTCATTACGTTAAAAGTTTTTCGCCAAAAACCATTCGTAGCCCTCCGTCATTTCAGAAAGGTAGCACTTAGTATTCATACTATGTATGTTGGCCTACGTCAAGGCATAGTGTATGGTAGCTACTTGTTACTTTTCTGTTGCATAGATAGATGCGTTAGTTTGGGACAGTCGTACTACTATTTTGGCCTACGTCAAGGGTATGTACGGGTGGGTTCAAATTAACCTGAATAATGACGGGTAGAACTTGACATGTGACTTATGATATGTTGGCCTACGTCAAGGTCATAAGAGCATGGGGTAAAAATCACATCGGGAGTTTCTAAAGAAACTGAAACTTGCCAGGCATGCGCATACCTTCTGGAGTGTGATAACGTGAGTGGATTCCGTCACGTTATCATGCGATGATAGTTGGATCCCGATTCCCACTGATGAGTTTGTTTACTCCTCGGGTGATCCTGACTAATTCTTCTTTCAGGTTTGGAGGAGAATTTGAGGATACAGTGGGAGGTTTCCTGATTAGATAAAGTGATAACCATTCTGATCTAGGTTTGAGTGCACGCTGAGTGTTTCTTTCCTCTCTCTCTTTGGCAGCGACCATGGCCCGACCTTAGATTATGACTCAGTGACCAAAGTTGACCGAACCTTCTTAAACACTGGCTTTTGGATTGTCAAAGTTGCATACCTCATTGCCACTCCTACTTTTACCCTTTTCTCCAGAACACCCCATATTACTACGAACGTCCACTTCCATTGGATAAAACCATCGTATGGTTATATACGAACTCGAAGGAACTTGTTCTAGATTCGAGGATGGTTTCTGGTTCTAGAGAAAACGAATAAGACTATTCAGTTGTCTTTTCCTTTTACCTTCTCTCAAGTTGCGAGTGCTCCTTGGATTAGGGGATAGTACACCTGTTACGGTTATTGGATAGTCTTCTTCCAAACCATAGGCTGGTGCCGAACGGTAGTGAAGGAAGAAAACCATTTAGCCTAACGATGGTGTGCAGAAGGCAATAAGTTAAGACAAATAAAGGGATTAGAAAGAGGGTAAAGTAAATTGCGACTGCTATTCACGACCAAACCAAGTATTTCTTCGCCAATCCTACATCACCTTTTTATTTCTCCAGGACACTCTGTATCACTACGAAGATCCACAGTTTATTGGATACTCCATCGTATGGTTATATACGAACTCGAAAGGAACTTGTTCCAGTTCGAGGATGGATTCTGGTTCAGGAGAAATAGGAATAAGGTTTATTCAGGTGTCTTTTATCTTCACCTTCTCTCGGGTTACGAGTGCTCCTAGGATTAGGACAGTACACCCATTATGCTTATTGGATAGTCTTCTTCCAAACCATAGGCTGGTGCCGAAAGGTAGGGAAGGAAGAAAACCATTTAGCCTAAGAGGGTGTACAGAAAGTAATGACTAAAGACATATAAAGGGATTTGGAGAGATGGCAAAGAAATATACGGTTACAGTTGTGAACCTGATAATAGAAGAGGCATTACTAAGAATACCCGGATACCCAATCGAAACATTTCAATGTTTTAGTTTCACTGTGCACTGTTAAAAGAAAACTGATTTCCCAATTAGCACTTACTCCAGGGTATGTATTTACCAGGTGTGATTCTCACATCTGCATGGTTTTACAGATGATGAGTGGGAGTAAGCTATTGGGAATAAGGTGATTATCCTCATTATATCGGAATTCGTTGTAATTGGTGATATTTGAGGAAGTCACCTGGGTTGTTTGCCGAACGGCGAATATTTGGTTTTGAATATCCGTTGTTATGCACCAATTTCAAATTGATATATCTGAACGTTCATTTTTATGAAGTGAGATATAACTTTTTGAAATTATATCGATGACATTTACCTATATTAGTAGATGGTTAGGTAAGGATTATTAAACAGCGGTGTAATTCTTCTTAACCATAAGTACAGTTTTCAACCTACGACACACAGGGAATGAGTTATTAGACTCAGAGAACTTATACAGAGTATTGTATATTGTCCAGTGTCTATTCGGACAGAGGGGTTGGTCTTCGTACTATATTCTGTTTACTTATGACTTCTCTAGTTCTTAGACAATTGTTTCGTATAAACACAAAGTCCAAGTATTGAGAAGTTATAGGTATAAGAATAAAGTAGAGAACCAAGTGTTGCTAGTATCAGGATTCTTCAAGGTGATCGAAGATGTGGATACTTGTATATGGTATTCAGTTGAAAGTAATGATTAAGAGAACTTGCTTCTCTTTCAGGTTACTCATAATTGGAAGCACTCCTAAGTTGAGTAACGCTGATCGGCCTCTCTCCATTTAGATGACATGCACTGGAGACAGCTGCATGATTTGAAGCTGGTTCAATTAAATCAGTGCCTCTGTTTCTGTATTGGATATCGAACAGTTCATATCTTAACGATGTTAAGGTACGGGGAGTTGTCCGGCTTATGCTTAAAACCAGACTCTGGATAACTCAAGGCACGTTTCTGTAATGGCTATTTGTGGGTTGACCCGGACTATGACGAGGGTTGACTTTCTACCATCTGGAAGATCAATAGTGATATTGTTCTTGACTCGCCATAGTTTTAATAAAAATGGATTTTTTCAGAAAACAGTAGTGGGAGTATGGTAGAACTGGAAGTGATTTCAGAACCGCAAACGATTACTGAAAATTTGATAAGAACCTAAAGATTCGATATGATTTGACATTCCATTGGCCACTCCGCAGATAAGGTGGGTAACCTCATACACCTGAGAGGTACTCTGGTAGCCTCAAGGATGGTGACAGGGAGGTTCTTGTTTACCCAGACCTTCCATTGCTGTTGTTCCAGACTGTGAGACCCGGCAGGAGGATGAATATAGCGTCGTTCTAAACTAGCTTTAGAAGTGTACGTTTATATGACTCTGCCAGAGGGTTGTCGTGGTCAGTGGGAGCAGCGGAAGCTAAGTGGGGACTTGACACTACTGTTGTTCCAGGCTGTGAGACCCAGCAGGAGGATGAGTATAGCGTCATTCTAAACAAGCTTTAGAAGTGCACGTGTATATGATTCTGCCAGAGGGTTGTCGTAGTCAGTGGGAGCAGCGGAAGTATAGTGGACAAGTGGCTTATGTCTATTTATAGACTAAAGCAGATATAGCGGAGATAGATCATCTATTTCTGATGTGACAGTCATAGGTTTAACTTCATCAGAATAGGGGATGGATCTGTTAAGAAGGTAGTAGGGTGTAATGTCCTAGTATTTGGATGACATACACAGAGTAGGAAGTGAAATTCCTATACTACGATCGGTTATATTTTGGTTGTCACACTATGGTTTCTCCACATAGGACTTGGATATTATATCAGATATTCTGGTTACTAGATCTATGGTTTTAGATCTAGATTTGGGAAGTGTCCCAATCTGGGTACTTAGACAGCATTCTAAGAGTATTTAGAATGGACAACTCCAGGCACGGTAGTGTACCTGCAGATAATGGAGTCACCCTCTCTAAAGGTGTCTTAAAGACTAAAGGGGAGAGGGATGTGCATGATTGGCAGATCATTTGCATAGGCAATTGAGTCAATCATGAGATGTCAAGTACCACACCAGATGTTGTTTTTGTATTAGATGCAATAAGTTGATAATAATCCAATCCTGGAAAAACAATCGGAAGCAGTTTTAGAACATAAGTGGATGTTCTAGGGATATGATAATGGTATCCTCCTTCGGGAGACAGTTATTATTCCAGGCTTCCAAGGTGATCTGGATGACTGAGTGGCTGTCAGAGTTATAGTTTTCCCTCTGACGAGGGGCAGTGTTTTGGACAGGTGGTCCAAGGGGATACTGAGGGAGGCATGGCGCAGGATACTGATTGGTTTCAGTTGACGATACAGTCTAAGAAGTTTGGATTTGGAGTTCATTTGCGAACTAGGTCCCATCAGACATCCAGACATATTCTAAGACAGGTATTGCTCATTTCGGGAGATGGCTTTCTCCGCGAACTTGAGATAAAGAGAGACATAGAAAGAAATATCAGGGCGGATCCACTCACTGAGGCCATTCCTCGAACGCAATAGTTTCGCAAACGAGATTTGTGAGACTGATTACTAGAGGAGTTGGGTGTTCGGTATCACACGGGCTGTGAGTATGCGACATCGCAATAATTAGCCTTGAGTGCAAGTGGGAGATTGTTGGACATAATGTCCTCAGAGTCAATTATTGGATCACAGGTACGTGATTGCAATGATTGAGGGAGGACCTATACCGGTAGGACAGTCTTACTCAAGATGATAGTATGCTATCTGGTTTATCTTTATCATCGTGTACTGTTTTAGGTGACATTACTGATCACTATTGCACGTTGATAGAGCCCCTAGGATTCTTGCTTGACGGCCAGCAGTATGATGGCGATCATATACGTGGGAGCTTGGGTCTATAAGCACATCCTTAAAAGGTCCCTAATCGTGGGAGTTTCGAGACAGGGCATCGATACTCCAGAGTAGACTAGTGTATACAGTCGAGACCCCGACGAGGAGCGGTGGCCGGTCTCACAAGCCACTGGTGTCAGTTGGTTTACCTAAGATGTATACAGGTGCTCATTGGGTTATGAGTACACCAAACAGGACTCGCCGGGAACATGCTAGTTGGGATTATACCAGACGTCAGATAGCAGTTCCCTGGTGACATGTGTAAAGGTTAGTTCATCGACCTGAGATCGTCATTTGTCTCGTGTGAGTTCCCACTGTACTTTGATTACTACCCTACCACGGCTCAAAGGAGTCGTGCAAACAGGTTTTAGTTGGGTACAGTCCCGGGCCACATGGAGGCAGTGAGCGGATCTGCAGGGGTTCGTCTCTCCCGGTATTGGGGGTGAGGTCGCGCTGTGTCTAGGAGAGCCATTACACGAAGTCCTTGGCCAAGGCAGGAGATTTACTGGTAGATATTCCAGTAGTATCTCAGGGTGTTCTGGGCTACACTCCGATACGACTTGTACCGCTTTTGGGGGTCTGACTTTTACCAACCCCTAGGCCCGCCATGCGGTGCTCATAGACGAACAGACCAGACTGTATGGATATTGTCACTGACAGGCTCAGTAGGGTGTCAGGATGAGTTCGCTCATCGACCTCCCTTTTGGTCAATACCTGGTAGCCCGTTACGTATGGCTAATACCTCTGACGTGCTAGTAGTTAAATCCACAGCCAAAGTGTTGACGAGTCTTTAGAGTCCTCCACAGACAGTTTCTCAAGTTTCGGGCGAAACGCTGTAGAGGCCGTATGGATATATGGCAGGGTTCGATCATATGCGTGCGGTATTGCACGGATCATGATCGGACGGATAATACTAGCGGGCTTTGGTTTAAGCCGGATCCTAGTATTGTACAATGTAGATTTTGTCTCATTGCATTTGTATTCGGTCGGAATACAAATGCGGATATGTATATACAGTCGCGGGGTTTTCCTGTAATTTATTACCGGATCACTTTTTGAAGTTGCCAGTTTGTATTTCGTTTTGGCCATTTTCCTTTCTATCTTTCTTTGGCTGAAAATTGGTGTGTAGGGGGTTATTTGCAATTGTGCAATTTATAATGGAGAAGACTTTTTGTGGCACATGATGATTCTAGCTTCCATTGACTTCTTCTTGTTTATCATTGCTTGCTATGATGGGTTGAGTGATGGGTTATTCATTTGACTTTGGGGTGATGATTATTCCTCATCATCACCCATTTCTCTCTCTTGTATTATTGTCACACTCCCTCTCTTTTCCATGGTGCAAAGGCCGGCCATACATGGGAAGGGGGCTGTCTAATTTTTTTGGTGGGGGAAATGAGTCTCATTTCCTTGCTAAAAAATTCCCTAGTTCATCTCAAAAAGTTTACAACTCCTCCACCACCACCTTGACATCTCCATTATGGCAACTTCTTATAACCCCATGAGACATAGAATTCTACACTATTCTACAGCAATTTTGGACACGTCGGCTTGCCAACTTCGTGTCCGAGTTGTCTCGGTCCAGAGGTGGGAGCCCGTAAAAAGACTCGGCGATGTGGTGCTTTTCCGACGAGGAGATGAAGACCGGAGATTCCGCGAGGAGATCGGGATGGTGGTCGAAGACCAAAAGACACGGATCGCTCGGTATAGCTCTCTACCCTTTCTCTAGTTCGCTGGTAGTAGGTTAATGGTCCAATCCGGGGTTAACAGTCCGCGGTAGCGCCGGTTTCTGTTTAAAGAAAAGTTTTTGTTTTCCGCATTTTGGCCTCGTACAGACGGCCGGGGCGCTGCCGTGCACTTACAATAATGAGACTCGGTCTCAGTCAGAACAATTAGAAAGAGAACTTGAAGTCCTGAATTAGGTTTTGATGTTACCGGTAACCGCTGCACATGGGCGGCAGGATTTGCGTCTTTGTCAAAAGCGATTACCGTGTTGATAACACCGTTGTTAAGTTGTCTAACTTAAATTGGCAAGCACCGACTTCTCCGGCTCTTTAAGGCTCAAGAGATTGGTCCCGCTTAAATCTATATTGACTAGGGTCCTTATTGTAATTTATAAAACTTGAGGGGGTTTTATGTAAAAATAATTTTGTATAATTTACAAAATACACCTCAAGTACTTAATTATCTTTTTTAGAGTTTTCATAGTTGTGGATTTTATATTTGTGACATTTCTAGTGAATAAACCTATTTTTCATAATATAGGGTATTTAATTGTAATATTGAACCTGTATGGAATTTCATGGTATTTTCATGTAAAGTGATTCTTTTGATATAGAAAAGTTGGAATATTTATATTATATCAAAAATAAGTATTTTGATAATTCATATATATATATATATATATATATATATATATATATATATATATAAAATAATTTTAATTTATTATTTTCTAGAAATCTCATTTTCTTAAGATATTTGTATTTTAAATCTCTCGAGACCGAATGCTCCTTGAGGAGGTCTGAATCTCGCACTACTAAGCCCCGGGATGTGCGATAATCCACATCATTCCAGTCAGATTCCCCAAAAGGGGTTGTAGCGGCGTTTTGCAAAGATTTATAAAAAATACGTAATCTTGTAGAAAATGGTTTTAATGGTAAATGGTATTTATATGTAAAGTTTCGTTTTCCCGTATTCATGTTCCCGAAAGGTATTATGCTATGTTGCATATGAGTGTTGTGAGGGGGTAGGTCATTATCTCGTGATCTAATTAAAGGTATAACGAGATTAATGATGTTTTAAAGTCGAAACTAAATTACATGGTATTTTTCTGAAAAAGAGCGGTAAAAGTTACAAAATGAAATGTTTTGCAATAAAACTTGTTCAACATATTTTTTTAATGATTAATAGTAAAAATGTAAGAGTTTAGTATGGTTGTGTTAAGGAAAATTGAAGTTTATAAAGAAAATCGAATCGAAAGTCGGATTTAACTCCGCTTCCGTCGGGTTTTAGTAAAAGAAGTTTTAAGAATAGATTAGAGAGGAGGGAGGTGGGACGGGTTTAGATTCAAGAGAAGAGGGAGAGGAAGCGATAGGAGGCGCCGGTGCATCGTTTCGTCGCCGGGAGCTCCTAGGGTCGTCGTCGGAATTTCGCCGAAACTTCGTCTTTTGCTAACTCCAAATGCATACTAGAATTCTATAGAGTTTTCTTGAGAGTTTGGACAGAATTGTGAGTGAGGGATGTGTGTTTAGGGTTGATATTTATAGGGAAAGATTAGGGTTATGGTTGGTGAAAAGTTGAATTGAAAATGTAATAAAAATTATATTAAAAATATGGTTTAATAGGGTTTTAATTGGATTTAAAAAGCTCTGGAAATGTGCAGATGTTTTAAAGTGTGCAGGAGTTGTAAGAATACAAAAAGAAAGAGGGTCACAGAAGGGAATCGGCCGATCCGGCTCAACTCGGCCGGCGGCGGCGAGCCGAGTCTGCCGAGTCGCTGGCCGAGTCACGGCGAGTCAGGCCAGGGCTCGCCGTCAAGTGACCGCCGTCGTTTTGTCTTCCCCCTGGTACAGTTTGTTTTTAGTGTGATTTTTTAGTTTTACGAGTTATGCACGTGTAGACCCTTGGAATTCTAAAAATTTAAAAAGAAATCAATATTAAAAATAATGTGGGTGATGGGATTTGAACTCTGCTGTTTTGGTTCAGCAGTACAAGGTCCTACCAATGAGCTGTAAGCTCCTTCTTACTATTAAGAAGCAAAACAAATTTATAACTTGTGCTCAGGAAAAAATACCCCTTTCTGTATTTTTTGAAAAATTGTACAGAAAGTTAGTACAGAAGGTTAGGATTGGTACACTGAGATTGGATCTGAGGGTTTCCCCTTGGTGCGTGTGGATCTCAGTGGGCTTGATGTGGATGGAGTCGAGCTACCTGCAAGGATGTCCCGGGATGGTTGTGTCACCGAGGAACCTCCGATGATCATGTTAGATGGGCTAATCGGGCAGAGTAGCGGCTCGTTGGATTAAAATTGCCTTACCTGAGTCGTCTAAGAGAGGGGTTTATATAGTGGCAGCAATAGGCTGGCGGGCGCGAGATTCACGCCGGCCGTTACGCCCCTGGCGTTGCGCCTGCGTGAAAGGCGGGATTCCCCATTGATGACGAGATATGTTCGTTAATGGGGGAACGTGATGGCGTGGAACGCGGGTTCATGGGCGGCGGATATCTCGCGTCTGGCGAGATTCACGGAGCCGTGGCGGAGGCACCTGTGATCTGTGCTGTGGGTCGATCGATGAGACCGAGGAAACTAAGCTCGGCGGGAGGCTCGGGAACGAACGGGAGGCCGAGCAAGCTTGATTTATGTGATAGCTCGGAGGAGAGCTAGGAGGGCCGAGGGAACTCAGCGTGCGAGTGGGCTCGGAGACGAGCCAATGGTTGTTTGTAAGGCGGGCATAGGAATGGTCGGGAAGGCCACTGAAGGTCGGGAACATTCTTGGGTCGAAAACCCGGGGCATGCTTCCAATGTACTGTTCCTGCTCCTTTCCCGTAAATCTCAGGACACGTCATCTGCAACGTGTCACGATCTGGAGAGTGTTTAGTACCGAGCATCACCAATGCCCAAAAGGACCCAACAATTAAAACGCCCAAGGATCTTGTAACTTTTATAGTACTACCATTGTTTCATGAGCAACAGGGGTCTGCAGCCCTGCAAATCCTTGCTGAAGTGCCCTCACCTATTGCGGATGGGGCCCAAAAGGGTATTTTGCAATTAAGCCCTTAGGCCCCACATGCAATGGATGAGGGCAATGCAGCCTAGAGCCTACATGGTCACTAGCTGCATGCCCATTATAGCATACTCTCATAATACCGGTATTATCTTTTTACATTATCAAGTTATTTGTCCCTTTAAAATATCAAGGTACATGTTGTACTCCATTATTCTAAACCAAAACACTTTGAATCGAGAGTACTAAAATTGTCCTTAAATATTAGTCCTCATTTAATCTGGGGAGTAACAAAATTATCCTTAAATATTAATAATCACTTAAGTTTCAAGAAAATTAATGAAACCTATCATAATGTTAAATCGAGAATTTCATATCTCTGTTGATAAAACTGCATTTTTAATATGATATTTTCCTTATTATTTATATATAATAAAAGATGTTTATTATAAATATGACACATATAAGGGTTTATCCGTAAAAATACTATTTTCATGTGTTTTTATATTATAATTAACATTATAAAGGAAAATGGTAAGCATATAATATTCATATAATATTTGGACTATTTTAATATGAAATATTTTTGACCAATTCTCTTAAAACTAAAATATCATGACAAATGGTTAAGATAATATCTCAATAAAAACAAATTCTACTAACATCATTTATTGAGATAATTGTGCAGGAATTATATCATGACTAAAATCAAGGAAATCCGAGTTGGCGAGATCAAATCTGCCAAAGATATTCAAGTAAATTGAAGAAACCAATTCTGGCAGAAATATAGAGAAGATTTTCAAACTTTAGATATTCAAAAGATCACCAAGAGCTACATAGATGAAGCCCAGAAATTTAAGGCCAAGATCCCACCATAAGACCGCGGATCCGAGGTCAAACCCATCCAACGGCCGCAGTTCCGCCGCAATTTAAGGGTGTTGGGATTCTGGATTTTTTTGTTAGAATCGTAACAACTAGTTACCATATTAGGAAACTAGGTTTTCGGCTCTGTAAGTATAAATAAGGACCGAGAGCCTCTTGGAAAAATTATCAAGCCGAAAAGATCACGAAGTCCGCGACAGGCTCACGCATCCAGGCTAATCATCAACGGTTCATCTACCTCCTTAGGAGAGATCGAGAAGCAAAACTAGTATTTTGTAATCATTTTCTAAGGGAACAGAGTGTAAATGAATTTTGTCGATTAATAAAGGTATTTGTTTTCTTATTCTATCTTTTTATAGTTTTTAATATGATTTCTCTCTCCATCTCTTCTTCTTCCAACATGCGCAAGTAATTCTTCGTTTGTTAGGATTCATGGGATTAGGGTAGGTTAACGGATGATGAAGATCCTTAAACTCTTTTTAAGTCCCATAAAGTTTATAAACTTTATCAAAAGAATAGTTAACATTCTAATTGGGCGCGCTATCAATTCATTGATAATCGCGACCACGATTAGAGATTAGATTAACTATTGTTTTGGTAAAGGCTAGATATGAACGGGGTTCCATGTCGAGATAGAGGTTAAGAGTGGGAACCCTTTTCCTTTCAGAAACCCTAATCTATATGCATCACTGTCGTTCTAGTTTTAAATCTATTAATAGATAAAAAGAGTAATTTTTAATTAATCATCCATAACTACTCAATCCCAATGAACCCTACAAGCCCCCTTTTAATATTAAACTTACATACGTAGTTAATCTAGATCTATATTTTGCATCCGTATTTAACGTAGATCTAGAAACTATTTCCACTATTCTTTATTCCTCTATTCTTTCTCTTTCTCAACACGCTATTCAACGTTTTCCTGAGGACGACCTGTACTCATCTCGGTCTAACTACACACGACACCGTTATTGATTGCGGTTAACTACACACATAAATCAGACCAATTGGCCCTCAAGAGAAATTATTTAGTATGTTGGGTGCAATACATCCGGATATAAGAGAAAAAGAGATGAAATTTTCAGGTACGCTTAGAGCAACTTCATGATACCCATGATCCTATATTTTTCAATCCCATGGTCCGGCAATTCTTCTGCAACAGATAGGGTTGTATTTCTCTTATTCCTTTATTTGTCTGTCATTGTATTTGATGACTTTTTCTGTTGAAATGGATATGAAGAGATAAGATCACTCAGTGGAATTAGTGTGTATGAGTATGAATAGAATGAAAGCTTCTGATATTTTTCCAAGAAAAATGAGTTTTTTCCTTTCTATATTCGTGTTAAAGATTCCAACAGTTACTTTCTCACCTTCTAATTCTTTCGACTTCCAGGGGAGACCCTCATTGTCAGGGTTGACGGATGATAAGTTTGTTGAGTGCGATAGCGCACCCATTCTTTGGATCCTTCGCACAGCAGCATGCGTTGTTTGCAATCATAGTCGACCACAAACCGGCTATTTGATCAAATTACGTCACTAAACATATGAACTAGTGTCAATCCAAGGCATACTTGATAAACATATGAACTAGTGTCAATCCATGGCATGCTTGATCGTTCTGCCGCATCAGTTATAGCTATGCCCGATATGTAGTATCGAAGGCTCAAGTATCAAAGGATGTTAGCTGTTCTCCAGCACAAGCTTAGTTCTAACCCAATCCACAAAAATCTCATAAATTATTTTCAATAGATTAGATCGAAAGATGTTTCAAACCTGGAATCAAAGTTCGGATTCCTCAGTAGCACTTATCACTATGAAGTGCACATATATGACTTGCTTGAAGCTTTAGCTCACCAACAACGCATCATATGAACCATGAGAAAAAAATGTGTGTTGCATGCTAGAAGCATGATCCAAGATTTAGGTCCACATACATATCTAAATTCATATATGATGGACATAATTTACACAAACTTCCATTTTATGAAAGACAGAGAAAATCTTTATACATATATATATATATATATATATATAACAAAGAGCAGCCATCAGATGATTGAACTTGCAAATTCATATATAATTCAAAACAGAGTTGCAACTATTTCACAACCTTCTTGTAGTACATAAACTAGTCTTCATAACAAAAAATAGAAAAACTAAACTATGATAACTAGTAATTAACATTGAAAGGGTTAAAATGTCCAAGTCCATAAACAAAAGCGTTCTTCTTCTTCTTCTTCCCATGTGAATCAACACTCCATTGTTGTTCTCTTCCTGTTGATTGTTCCCAACTGAAAGCATATGAAGATTAAGGTTAGGTCATTTTGCTTAAGATCAAGAAAAATAGAATAAACATGCTACGAGATTCAATATGCATAAAATGAACAGGACTTACGCGTATAGTAGAAAGCTCGGAACTCTTTAGCACTCGCAATCTCTTAGCAGTGAACATGAACATTCTGCAAGAATTTTAACAACGTTTGAGAACTCGGATCGTTACAGGTATACCATAAAACCGAGTGCATTTTATATAACCCATTGCAGATATTAACCTTACAACGTAATCCAAGGAGTGCGAAAGAATCGCAAATTTAGAAATACTTACTCAAATGGAACGTCCCCAACTAACATCCGATCCCCTTCCTCGTCTTCATACACCAAAGTGTACTCTCCGCTTCCGTCTAGTAAACCTGTGATTGCCTCTTCTTTCTGGAGATACTTCTCGTTAGGGCTTTTCTGAGCTAAACAACAAAGAAAAAATGCAGTGTCAAGACCAATAAACCTAAACTCGCGGTTTCTTTAAATCATAAATAGTGAAAAAATGTAATGTCAAAACCAATAAACCTAAACTCGCAATCAACGAACTCGGATAAATCTTTATTCAACGGAAGAATTTTACTTATTTTGTTCTTTTTACTTTTATTTTTTCTATTTGTTGAAAGATAGATAAATATATTGAAAACTACCTGCAAGCAGGCCACGAAACAATTTGTCGACGGCCACAGAAAGCTTATGGTATCTATCATAAGCCTTGATGTCTACTTTTCTCCCAATTGGAATTCCATCCATATTAATTTTCACAAACAAACCCTTCCCGCTTGTTTCGATCTTCACCTGCTTCTCCAAGCTCCCACCATCAGACTCAAGTGTCGGTTTTGACGAAGAACTCGCGAGGTTTTTTCGGAACGAGCGGATCGGAGGCCATCCGACCACAGGCGCAGTGGTAACTCTGAAACAAAAATTGGTTTAATCGGACATTAGAAGTTATTATGACAATTTTGTAGAGATCTAAGTAGTGTCTTTGGAATTAAATAAAACAATCCTATAATAAGAAAGGCAGGCCAAAAAATAAATTGTAAGTTTAATTATTGTTAAATACAACAAATATTGTGGAAAGGGAAAAAGATGAATATAATCAAGAATGTATCTTTGAGTAGACAACCCAACTAAAAAAAGGTATAAATTCAAATAAATTATGGGCTATAAATGAAACAAAAGGAATAAAACCAACCCATTACAATGCTTTGAACAAATTTTCAACAAAATGGAAACAAACTCAATACCTTGTTTGAGAGCTGTTTTGAAGTGCATTCTTAGGACACTGCTGCTTCTCTGCTGCTTTCCAAACACAAAAACAAAGTAAGAAAACGATAGCAAAGGAGCCAACTTTTTTTTAATGCATATATAATTTTTTCTCAAAAGTACCTTGTGTTCTGGATTCATGAACAGTAGTAGCATAAAACCCTCTCTTTGAAGAAACCTTTGAAGGGTAGCCAAGAGAAAGAGGAGAAGAAGAGTAGACATCATCATCATCATCATCACCAGGTGGCCCAAGCCTCAGCTCTAGCTTTTTCTCATCCATTTTTCTCGAGACCCAAGTGAGGGAAAGGGCTCCTCCTTCTTTTGATATGGGCTTTCTTCAATCTTTTGATGAAAATGGAATGGGGGAGAGATTCTATGGGGATTGAAAAGGGAATAATAGTATCAACTCACGCAAGTATCAGAGGCTCTGGGATCAAGCTCTGAGCTCTGAGCTCTGTGTCTCTTGAGGCCTGAGCTGTGATAGTAATCGAGAGGGATGAAAGATTTGTTCTTGTTTTGGTTGTTGCTTTGGGGTCTGTGCTCTGCTTTCTATATTGCTCTGTTTTTTATACAGAGGAGAAAGGGGGGAAAGTGAGAAAGAGACATGTGTTTACTTATTTGCCCTTTTGTTTGTTTGCTTTTTCATTGAGGACTTGTAGCCCATTTAGGGGCTGTTTGGTTGCAGGATTATGTAATTTGGATTCCAAAAATAGTACGGTTGAAATTTCTGGATTTGGTAATTTGTTGTTTGGTTGGTTTTGGATTTGTAGATCTGGATTTGTAGATCCTTGTAATCTTTGTTTGGTTGTTGGAAAAAAAATAGGATTTGAATTTGAGGATTTTAGAGAGAGATAGAGAGAGAGAGGATTATTAAATAAATAAAGTGCATGGGCCCCATCTAAAAGTACAATGAATAGTGCCAAATCCTTGAGAATCCATGAAAATTTTTAGGATTCATGAATCCTTCTTTTGTGGTGGGCCCCCCATATAAAACAAAGGAATCCTAGAAATCCTAATCCTACAACCAAACACAAAATTGTGGAATCCTAGGATTCCACAATCCAAAATCCTAATCCAAACCCATAATCCTGCAACCAAACAGCCCCTAGTGCATGTTTGGTTGAAGGATTATGGAATTTGGATTCCAAAACAGTACGGTTGGAATTTCTAGATTTGGTTGGTTTTAAATTTCTAGTATTGAATTTATAGATTCTTGTGATCTTTGTTTGGTTGGTGAAAAAAAATGGGATTTGGATTTGAGGATTTTAGAGAGAGATAGATAGAGAGATGATTATTAAATAAATAAAGTACACGGGTCCCATCTAAAAGTATAATGAATAGTGTCAAATTCTTAAAAATCCTTGAAATTTTTTAGGATTCAAGAATCCTTGTTTTGTGGTGGCCCCCCGTAAAAAGCAAAGAAATCCTAGAAATCCAAATCCATAAATCAAACACAAGATTATGAAATCCCAGGATTCAACAATCTAAAATCCAAATCCAAATCAATAATCCTGCAACCAACCAGGCCCTTATTGGTGCTTGTTGAGTTGTCCTACATGCTCTTTGAACTTAATTTGTCACTGCACCTGTATGTCATACATACACCAACAAGACATAGCTCAGTTGGTACAAATTCTCTGGTTCACAAGAAATTAATAGCTTTTTTCCCAAAATGAAAGAACGCCCGGTTCGAATCTCCAAGGAAAGGAGTAGTCGTTTCTAAAAAGATAAACCTAAAATACATGTTTATCGACATGTTCTGATTTTTCGATGCTTGCACGTGTATATATACGGAGATTAGTGCCTAAAAATAAATGTCCAAAATAACTTTAGAGAGGAGACCAAAATATGGATACTAAAATTCTTGACATATTTTTTATTAACCGGATCCGACTTGGATACAAATTTTCTATCCAAATCCGGATCCGGATATCCGAAATAACGGTATCCACTATCAAACTACTAATTACTATTAGTTATAATTAGACTTATGGAGGTCCCATAGACTTGATGTTATATGAAAAATCCCTAATTTGAAACTATTAAGACTTATGTACTTGATGTGATTGTTTGAATCTAAAAATATTGGTTAACCTATTTAATTATTTTAATAGTTGTACTTATGAATCATGGCTTTTTATATTTATCCGAATAATATCCGTATCCGATTTTAGTGGATATGGTTTCTACAATGTCCGATCAGTACATATATTTGATTTACAGTAGATACGAAAAGTAAATTTTTGTTACCAACAACTATTCGTATCCGTATTCGCATCCGTAAATAGGTGCCGGATACGGATATGGTAATGCCTATATCCGATCCGTTTACATCCTTAACACCTTGTTGTTTAAAGATAAATAAAAAAGAAAGTATTTATTGTTAAGGATTTTCTTAATGAGTTTTAGTTATAATACTAAGGATTTGTAAATTTGGTACCAATATATTGTCCATAAGGGAGGCTTTAAGAGTTTATGATATTCTATAATTTATATTTGAAAAAAACATCTTCTAGCTTTCTGTAATTTCTGAAAGTTTATCGAATTGATGATATCATCATTATCGATTTTATTTTCAAAAATAAGAAATTGACTATGATGAGTTTGATTTATATGCAATGAAAATGTAGCATTTTGTTTTACCCTTTCATGTGCTAAAAATATTGAGTTGAGAATAAAAATAAGTTTAAGATGCTTTTTGTTGATTAAGTAAGAAATCCCTCTTCTTAACCAAAATTCGAGGAATGCAAAAAGTATTATGGACATAGCTGTCCTTCCATGACTCTAAAATCCGTCACGAAAGATGGCTGAGTGAGCAAGAATATATATATATACAGAGAGAGAGAGAATAATGGAGGAAAGATGTCATTTGAGGAAATATATATATATATATAGAGAGAGAGAGAGAGAGCGCCCATAAGAGGGAATTTATTCCTATGGCGTTAAAAAAACACATCCTCCATCGTGTTTTCCGACGATCGGAACGCATCATCGTCATCGTTATCATTTAAGATGCGGGTATATCAAATTTCATGTGATTCTACAACTTTTTCACCGTGGATTTTGCAATGTAAAAAGTTCTATTGTCGGTAAACCGTTAATTTTGAACCCACTAATTCAACGGTGAAAAAGTTGTGGAATCACATAAAATTTGGTGTACGCACATCTTAGATGATAACGATGATGATGATGGGTGCCGATCGTCGGAAAAAAATGGTGGAGGTTGTATTTTTTCCACGTCATAGGAGGAAATCCCCTCCTATGGCCTCTTTCCTCCATTAATCTCATATATATATATATAGAGAGAGAATAATGGAGAAAATGTGTCATTCCTCCTATGGCGTCGAAAAAATACACACTCCACCATTTTTCCGACGATCGGCATATATCTTCATCTTTATCAGCTAAGATGTGGATACACCAAATTTCATGCGATTTTACCACTTTTTCACCGTTGATTTAGTGGGTGCGAAATTAACGGTTTACCGACAATAGAACTTCTTACATTGCCAATCCAACGGTGAAAAAGTTGAAGAATCACGTGAAATTTGGTGTATGCCCATCTTAAATGATAAAAATGATGATGATAGATGTCGATTATTGAATTTATTCTCTCATATATATAAGTTATGATTATAAACTATGAATTCTTGCAAAAATTGAATACCCTTTTTCTCACATAGAACTTTTATTCATAGGAAAATTATGTTGTGGCATTTTGATCGATTAACTAACTCACTAAGCGAGTCACTAATTTTTTATTGCGATTCAAATGTCATGTGAGCTGGTATATTGAAACTTACTTCACATTATCATACAACCATCTTCATGCATCATCTTTTTCTTTTCAAAGATGAAATGAGTTCCACTGCTACAAAGATTGGATGTCTTGCGGTTATAACTGTGGAGAAAAATTACTGGCTCTACGGTGGAAACCGTAGGGACTAAATTAGTAACCGTATGGGCAAAAAGCGAGAGGGCAAGTGTAAACCCCCACGGTTGAAACTTTGCCTCTACAGGACAGTAGGGGTTTCTGTCCTTACGGTTTATTCCATACGGGCATTTTTTTATTTCCAAAACATCTTTAAGAAAAATAGTAACATGTTACCCCTGCGGTTTAGTCCGTAGAGATATCCCTTTTCCCCGATGGATTGCACCGTAGGAGCTAAGTGATACAAAAATTTAGTTTATTTTTAAAAAAAATTTATTTGCCCCTACGAACTTAACCGTAGGGGCATATATTTGCCCCTGCGGATTCTAACCTAGACGTAAGTATATAAATTATAAATTAGCTTTTTAAAAAATATTTTTAGTATGCACCTACCGTTGTGAAGGGGGGGTTTTTATAAAAAATATTTATAAAAAAAAATTCTTCCTTTTTCTTTGCGTCCTGTTTATAGCACATATGAATACATAAATATTTATCCAAAATATCCAATATATATATATATATATATATATATATATATATATATATATATATATATATAAAACGAAATAACCAAACAAAATAAAAAATCAGAATAAAAAATCAAGACATACAACAAACAATATCCAAGATATACGATACGTATCAAATATATTACATACATCGCACAAAAATCAAAAAAATATATAAATACATCGCTACTGGCTCGGTCCAGATGCTCCATCTCCAAATATTTAAGAAATCCGGCACAACTGCTTTTCGTTGTACCCCCGGGCGGACAAAATCTGGAAAACCGGATCGTCAAGAGTGAGGGTGGGCTGCGGAGCCGAAGCAGCGGCCTACAAAGCTGAAGCCGGAACCGAAGGATGGCCTGCGCAGTCGCAGCCGAAACAGTGACTTGCCGAATCTGTAAAATTTAAAAGTTTTTGTAATTTAGGGTTTGGGGTCATGCTTTGGACTTGTGTGTCAGCATGTGTGAGTGTGTGTATGTGTGTGCACGTGCGTGTGTATGTATGTGTATGTGCGTGCGTGCGTATGCACACACATAGACTCGCATACACACACAGAGACACACACACACATACACACATGTCCCTAACTATTGTTGTATTTCACTAAAATACCTTAAAATTTAACTAAATGATTCATCTTCTTTAATTAATTAAATTACTATAAAGTTTACTAAAATATCCTTAACCATTGTTGTTTTCCACTAAACTATGAATAAAATTTTTAATAAAAAAACCCCAACTGCTTAATTTTATCTATTTACACTAAAATACCCTTAACTATTGTTACTTTTCCACTAAAATACTATTAATTATTGTTACTTTTCACTACACTAAAACACTAAAATTCTTCTCAAACGACTCAGAAATCTGTGTACATAAATTTTTCTGTTAATATACAGTAAAGAGTATTACGGCCTGTTTAAGAGTTATAAATTAGAATTGTTTAATAAAAAGCAAGAAATAACTTGTAGCTCACTAGTAAAACCTTTGCATTACTGTTACGTAATCTGTGTGTTCGATTCCCATCATACACAATTATTTTTTTGATGTTTTGGAAGCCCAAAAGCCGGCACGTGCAATACGCGGGGAAATGAAAAAGTCAGAAAAATCAAACATGTGAAAAATGGTGTAACCACAGAATAACCCATATGGCACGAATCTCGAGACCAACCAATGAAATCCGACCGCCCATTTCATGGTTTCGACCGGCGCCGACGGCTCTGATGAGCTCGTTTGCCTCCGTGCTTTGCAAACTTGTCCCTTCAGCATCTCTTAACTCCTCTGCACTGTTTGATTTTCCTGCAATCAAACAGAGACCTTTCATTTCACTATTTAGCATCATTTTAATGCTTTTTAATCCACATTTTTAATTTCCAAATCCTAATTCTCCACTATAAATACCACCCCATGCCTTAGCTCTTCACCATTCTGAAAATTCTAGCAAAAATTCTCTCAAAAAGTTCCTAAACGCAAGTGAAGTAAAGTGGAGTTAGCGATCAAGCTCTTTCCGTCGAAAATCGAAGACGATTCCGAAGCTCCCACGACGCCAAGAAGCCTCTCTTTTCTTCCTTACTCTTTCTTTGAAATTTTCAAACTGTAAGTCCCTTCCAACTCTTCTTTCTTTCATTGAAACTCATCTCCAAATCATATATCGGTAAAGTGGAGTTATTACCGATACCTTTCTTTTCTAAACCCTAGAACTCCCTTTTCCTTTATATATTTGTCAATCTAATTTTACACCTTATTAGTAACTTTAATTATCAATGTTTAGATTCAAGTATTATCAAAATTCTCATGTGAAACAACTATAAAACTAACTTTTCATTAAAATACCTTGAATTTTATTATCGCACCTTTCCGACAAAATGTTTAAACAATACCTTCAGGAAAACTTCACGGGGTAACGACCTACCTTCACACACACTTTGATTTTCATAGCACGATACTAATATATGTATATTTGATTCAAAGAATAACTTTACAATAAAATACCACATATTTTAAAACCGGGTGTCTTTCAAAGCGGTATTTGTATTCTTTTACAATTATGCATCTACAACTCTTGTTATAAGACCTGCTAATAGATGGTGCAGATTATCGTATATCCTAAGAATAGTAGAGTGAGATGCATCACTCTTCGCGGAGTATTCGATCTCGAAAGGATATAAAATACGATTTTTAAGAATGAGAATTTCTAAATAAAACTATTTTTTTAATAAAAATTATATAAAATTATAAATCCATATTTTCATTATGTTATGAAACTATATTTTTCTAAAAATGAAAGAAAAAAATGTCAAAAAAATACCATCAAGTTACCAAAAAAGACTAGTTTTCAATAAAATACCATAAACTTTTCAAAACCGGGTATGTATTATTAAAATACCCCAATAATTAAAACCCATGCTCATGAAAACCCTAAATTTTATAAATCACCATCGAGATTTTATTTTTAATCTATATTAAAAATATATTTCATAAAACCCCCTCGAGATATACAAAACAATATTTTAAGGAGTTTAGTAAATATAGGTTTAAGCGGGATCAATTCTTTTCAGCCCTAGGGAGCCGGAGAAAGTGAGTGCTTGCCTATTCAGGTTAAACAACTTAACGAACTTATCAATAGCAATTGTCTTGGAAAAAGACACAAATCCTGCCGTCCATTTGCAGCAGTTGCCGATTACTCATGAACCTAAGAATTCAAGAGTTAAATCAGTTCACAAGTTTCTGACTCAATCTGAGTCCAAACTCAAACCTAAATCCAAAATCAAACACGAACTTGAATACTTGATCATGAACATGAACACTCAAATTCAAACATCAAATTCAAACATGTATACTTGACTTGACCTGACCGAACCATAATTATAACTTGACATGAACTTGACATGACTACTTGAATACATGATTACATCCTGAACATGAACTTGAACATTTTATATCCATGGTTTCGGACAAGACCTGTAAACATAATTTATACAATACATTACGCGGGGATAAAGGGGTAGATTGGTACGAAACGTATATCGTGGCACGAGAGGTCACTTAAAAGACACCTACATGAATTCACGTGCCGTTGTCTCGTGGGTTATGACGGGGTATTGTACTACATGTTACCATAGTCCACAGGGTAAGCTGGACTCCTCTTGTATAGATGAATACCTTTTCTACCACACTACAAATAAGCACGTTAGAATAACTATCCTATACCTGTGAACAATCATATATAACTTTCCCTGTTCACTTCACATTATATATATTACTTTCTATTTTCTTCTTTTAGGACTTACCGAGTGCTAGTTTGCTGATGACATCCCTTTCTGTTTCTTTTTTTGGAATGTTCGTCAGGAGGACTGGACTCTGAGGAGATAGAGCCGAGCCAGGAGGACTTGGACCAGCTTATAGCTCAGCCTGACTACTAGTTCTTCTTGCACTTATTTCCTGTATGCCATTGTTTATGCATTTGCTTTATATCATTGTAACTTTTTATTACAAACAGTTGTATGTAAAGGTGAATGTAATAAAGTTGATATTTCATTTTATTACTCTTGTCATTCTTCTTTATTTATATATTGCTTAATTATGCTTAGCGTATTTATTTCAAAGTAAATACGTTGCGGGTTTGCTACGTCACCATTTCCTTCTACTGGGAAGCGGGGCATGACAGGTTTTATTGACGACCCATGCAGGTCAGTTCTGCATGAATTCTTAAGCAATATATTATAAGAATTATAAGAATCAACGACTATACATTTCTTACAATTCAATTTTTTGAATTTATCCCAACCATTCTTTTTCTATCAAGGTAATGGATTCTCTCAACAACACCAGCACGAACGTCAACGGCAATACCCTGCTGCCTACTCTACCACCACCACCTACTGTTGTAGCTCCTATCAATGAACAAATGGTACTACTTGAGGCTATCAAGAGCCTATTGGAAGGTCGACAGCAGTCTCAGCAGCAGACTGCTATCCTCATGCACCGCCCCGAAACTGAGGCACCCGGAGTCAAGCAGTTTCAGGCACTGCACCCAAAACACTTCTCAGGAAAAGAGAAACCACTTGAGGTAGAAGAATGGGCTTAAGCGATCGATCTGGCAGCAGCTCAAGTGCCAGATATTGCCTGGGTAAAAGTTGCTAAGTTGCAACCGACCGACAATGCAAAGAGTCTGGTGGAAGGCTGAGGAAAGCCCTCTCACACAACCCATAGAATGGAAGACGTTCCGTGATCTGTTCGATGCGAAGTTCTTCCATGAGACGGCCCGTTTTAAGATGGAACAAGGTTCTATGTGGGTAAAATCGGTGGATAATTATGATGCCGAATTCATCATGCTTAGCAGGTAAAGAATTTGTACCAAATTCTGTTCCGTTAAAACACATCTCTATCCTGACAACAACATCTTATCAGGTTTGCGACGCATTTGATCCTGACCGATGAGATTCAGGCTAGACGATTCCAACAAGGCTTAGACCCGGAGATTCAGGCGGCATTATCCACAAGCGACTACCCAACTCATGAACTCACCCTGAAGGCAGCACGTCGTTTCGAAACCGTGGTCAAGAAGAAGGGTAAGCCCCAAATAGCTGGAATCAAACGCCCTGCCGCACAGATGACAGGAGGAGCCTCTTCTTGGCCGACCTTTGCACCCAGGAGACTGGAATGATCATTTAACCGGTCCAGTCCAGATTTCTGTTTCTACTATAAGAGAACTGGACACCTGGCGAAGGACTGCAGGCGTGCAAATAGCCTGTGTTTGATTTGTAGCGCATTCACTTATGCTATAGGAGCATGCCCATATCGTCTTAACACAGCACCAGCACCTAGACCTACAATCACAGCCCTGCAGCGGTCAGCCATTCAGGCACCTGCACCCCACCTAGCTCTCCCTGCACCAGCTCCACATGAACCACCTGCACAGTCTCAACGTCAATTCCATCAGGCACAGAGAAATGTGTCCCAAGGACAGAGGAATGTGCCTTCAGCAAGAAGGAATGTACCAAGACGTCAGGATTTTACAATGATGGTCGAGGAGGCCGAAGCCACAGGATAAGTCATCACTGGTAAATCCCCCAATCCTTTCAATTTTTCAATCCTTGTGTATCACTATTATTTCCCGTAATAAAAGAGTAAAGTTCTGTTCAAAATTAATGAAGCAGCGCCTCACGTGCTCCTCACGCGGGCGCTAGTGTGCAAAGCACAAAAGAATATATTAGATTAAATAAGAGTTAAAACTCTCATATAGAACTACACGTGCTCCTCACGCGGGCGTCAGTGTGCAAAGCACAAAAAGAATTTATAAGAGTTAAAACTCTCAAGTGGCGCCTCACGTGTACAACGCGTGAGCGCCGACGCCCAGATAGAATTAAATTCTACTCTCTGTTAAATAGCGTCGTTGGATCAAAAATCCAACGGAGATGATAAATCATCAAAAATGCAGAATTAAATTCCGTCGGGAGAAGACATTCTCCAAATTGGATTATAGAATAAAATTCTATTTTTGGGATATATTCTCTCAATCTTTCTAAACAAGAAAGATTGCCCTCTGTAAAGCAGAGAACCCTTGGATTAAAAATCCAATGGTGATTAAAAATCACCATTTCACAGAATAAAACTTTGCATATGGAAAATATTTCCCCAATCTTGTAAGAAACAAGAAAATATGTTCTGTAAAACAGAAACCCTTGGATCAAAAATCCAATGGTGGGTAAAATTCCCCAAATCAATTGAGATCTCTTAATGAGAGATTTCTTCAAAGCTAATTAACAAACTTGCCTCCCTCGATAGGGTCTGTTCAAAAAAGGATCATATTTTTTGGCAAGTATTCTTGGTCATTCTCATCATCGCATAATCTGGTCCTTTTTTCTAGTATATCTAAAGGAAGAGCTCCCCTATCTTTTTCTATAATTTTGATTCGACTTATCAACTCATTATTCAAGTTGTATTTTTTTGTTCGTTGGTATAAATCCAATAATTATAAAGGTCTTGAGAGAGAGGAACCCCCCATAGGCTTCTAAAAACGAAAACAGAAAGTTTCAAAAAAGAATAGAGAATTAAATTCTCAAGGAAGAAGATCTCCCTCCTTAAAAACTCCAGGTAAAGGAAAAAAAAAACAGAGATAAAAACATCTCATTTACATATCTAAGGGTCTAACCCTTCTCGAAGAACTTAGTTCTTTTTCTGCATCTGAGATCCAAAAGACAAGTCTCTCATAAGTTGAGAATTTAATTCTCATTGGGAGGAACTTGTTCTTGAGAATCAAAAATTCAGAAAGGAACTAGGAATTGAATTTCTCAAAACAAAGCATATAAGAGAAACCTAGTTCTTATAGAAGAACTTGGTTCTTAAAAATGAAAGCTTGATCCTAAATCTGCAAAACAAAGATCCTATCGATCATTAATGGGAAAAAATGCTATCAGCAGCGCCCAGCACTGCACGTGTTCCTAACGCGGGCGCCGCAAAAGAGAGGAGTGCTTAGCACTCACTGGGCAGCGCCCAGCGCCATACGTGTTCCTCAAGTAGGCACTACAGAAGGGAATAGTGCTTAGCACTCACTAGGCATCCCCATGACTGAAAGCTCCACAGGATCATATATGGGCGTCGGAACTCATATAAGTGCTCAACACTTTTTGCATAAAAAAGGACTGATTAAATAGAGCCCAAACAAGTGCTTAGCACTTTTTTCAAAAAAAAAGAGGGGAGACTAAGCAGACTAAAGCCCAAATTGAGTAAGTTGCTAAACTCTTGCAACTGAGTCCAAATACTCTGTTGCTGGGTCTTAAATAAGGAAGATCCTGAAATGTTGTTAAGTGGATCTTAGTCTCAAATTGGACCAACGTATTCTTAACAAAAATTCTTAAGGCCACCATAACCTTTCTCCCTCAAACACGGGATTTGGTTCAAGGGTACATGTTTTCACACCTCTGAAATATGTCATTGTAATTCGTCAACGTCTTCAGAGAAATGGCGGGTCTCGTCAACCAACAACTCCTTTCATCCCATATTGATGCACTTCCAAATTGACATGCACATCTCAAATCGGATCGTGCCCCAAATTGGGTACATTCCATATCAACATCGTTCACTTCGTTACGTAACAAATACACGTGCGTGCAGGTTGAACATTGGACCGAAACGTCCTTAAACTAATATTCGCCTCCAAAATGGCGATAACGGACCCACATATCCTTAAACTAATATTCGCCCCCAAATACGGCGATAATGGACTGAAACGTCCCTAAACTAAATTTTCGCCTCAAACATAGCGATAATAGACCGTGATGTCCTTAAACTAAAATAATCGAGCTCAAATGCTCATATGTTTAAGTTGATCTTAATCTCAAATCAGATTAACATGCCTTAAATCAACCCAAACCTAAATATAAAAATATACGAATTTGGACTAATCCATGCCCTATGGGCGACGACATAAATTAGTCTCCGTATACAATCCACAGGTAACCCAAAATAAAAACAAACATACACACGGCATGAAGTGAACCTCCGGAGCAGGAGAAAGTGCTTTTCGCGATATGGTAACATAATTAACTGTAGGGGCTTGCGTCTGCAGAGAAGAGCGTCCACACAATCAAAAACCCTTCACAAACGAGGGGGAATCTGATAAAGTTTGCTACAACGGTCGTGTCCGTCCAAACCTCCGATATACGTTGCTATAAATCAACTTGTCATTTTCGGAGAGGTGGACGGATAAATCCAAATAGCATTTGCTCCCAAACTCAGGCAAGACGATCTATCCCGGTCCGTCTCTGTTTTTGGAGGTGTACAGATTCCGGTACGACCGGTGGGACCTTTTTCTCTTTCCACGCCACACTTCATTTGTCGTGTTTCGCGAACAAAATTGCGGTTCTCTATGGTTGCCTTTGGATTCGAGGTACTAAGATTTGGTGTCTTGTTCCTGTGCAGAAGAAAAAGAAAAAGATCAATAGCTTCCAGCTGCAAAACCTAAAACAGCAACTCCCGCTCCGTCCCAACTGGAGGAGTGACTTACGGGCCCAACGCGGCCTCCGTTTTTTCAATGCCGGTGGGGCAAGTAACAGAAGCCACAATGGATTGTTCTTCGGGAACATGCTCCCACCAATGAGCGTCGATGCCTCAATGCCACAATCCGTTGTTCCAAGAAGTCGGTCTTCCACCGACTAACGACCACAATGGCTCTTCTTAACGAGGTGTCCAAAAAGGGGGTCTCAGTTTTCAACAGGATGAGCTTGAACCAAAGCAGGCCCGCAAAGAAGCCCATGATTCCCGAAGGGGATACCCTAAAAAGGATAGCCCTCCTAATTCATGTAGCAAATGAAGCTGTCAAAAGTGCTTCACCAGTCAGGTGATCGGTCTTCGAGAGGCTGACCGTCTCCAATCAAATTTTACCAAGGATGTCGGTCTTTAACATGATAGCAACTGCCGGAGCTCCTCAACAAAACCAGGGGCAAACGGCAACCGCTTCCGAAACCGAGGCGGTCCCTTCAGCAAGGCACGCTCGACGTCGCCACTGGCACCGAGTAAGAAAAGCTGGGGCAACTCCCCATCTGGACTTACCCCACCAGCTCCAATGGTAGAAGTCGATGCTGCTGTTTCAACCCAGAACAACTTTGAACCGCTGAAGAGGGTGCACAAAAACACCCCCACAGCGGTACTGAAGAAATCACCTCCTCCTGTTGAGGTCTCTGTACAAGAAAAACAGGAGCGTCCCCATCAGCGGCTCTCCTCGCAAATTCACAGAGTCTGGCGAAAAGTCAAGGACTCTGTGATCGATGAAAACTACTCCCACCGACCGAAGAAATCGAAAGCTCGGCAAAAGAAAGATCATCCCTCTGTCATACAACGAGGGACTTCTTCTACAGAGGTGCCTGTCATAACGGCTCCTTCAATTTCAACCTCCCATAAAAGGGTGAGGCTGGAGAACATCCCACCGCCTGCGGAAAATTCCAAAGGCGCTGAACCCAGACGTCCCAATTCTGGGGGCATGATCATACACACGGTTTACATGGCTTCCGGAAAAGAAGAAAGTCGTGCCTTCGTGGGTCATCGACCGCAAAATCAGTCGCTGAAAAAAGTTCAGGAGCAACAACAAAAGCTCCAGGAAATGCTGATCAAAATGTCAGCACTTATTGGGCAGAAAGAAAGTCCAGAATCAGCAAGTGAACAGCGCCAAGAGCAGGAGACCGATACAGAGTTTCTGGGAAGGGTGCTTGAAATGAAGGATAAGGAGGTCGCGGAACAAGATGCTAACATAAAGCAGATGTCGCTTCTGTTCCAGAACATGGTTGGAATGATGATCCGGCCAGAACCTCCAGCCGAAGATCCACCGATAATCGTTGAGGACGACAGAGGGGAAACATCAAACTCCCTTCCGGCTTTATCAACAGCTAGGGAGGAAACGATCTCCAAGGCTGCCCTTGATGACTACATCGCACAACAAATACGAGTTCATTAAGTGAATGAAGCGGTCGGCTGAAATGTCAGAACTGGGCAACCGTACCCAGGCCGGTATTACTAAATTAAGTACCCGCCAGGATATACGATCCCCAAATTCCATGTATACAAGGGGTCAGGAAACCCCCATCAGCACGTCGCGCAGTTTAGAGCTCTGTACGATGTTCATATCAGATTTTTGCAATTTCATACCGCCCAACTTTTGTCACATTGCATATCGGTAGATACTCTTGAGCCGTGTTTGCTAGTCAATTGCAGGATACAGGTTCTGGGTTCTAAAACGGTGAAATTCATGGAAAACACGACAAATATCTGGGTTCCTGCCAACCACTGAGAAAACACGGTCTCCGCTCTTCATCCGTATGTTGCCAGATACCAGTTTAGGAAGACAAAATGTCAAATCAATGTCGTTTTCATGCACAAGGCTCAATGGCAGCACAAGATCCAAGAGATCTACGCGGAGCTCGAGGCAATCATGACAAAAACATCCACAAAAAGTCCACCTTTCCCTCAACAGAAATTCTGGAAAAATCGTGAAGACAAATTCAGAAAATACATATACCAGAATTAAGTACAGTGAAGACCAGGGAAGCACAAAAAAAACTGAGCATCCAATTCATCTATATGGCCGCGGAAACGCGGCCTAAGCATGCTTAGGCCGCGGATCCGCGGCCGTATAGTGGCGGCAGACAAAACTTTTCCAGGGGTATTTTGGTCTTTGCATATGTGTTCTGGTGGTTGCCCTAGATTTCCATTCTCCAGCCTATAAATAGCCCATAACTTTGAGAAGGAAAGGGTCCATAATCTTGTATTCTTTTTCTAGGTTTTAGATTACATGTTCTTCTTCTTCTCATCTCTTCTCCATTAAACTTGTAGTGAGCTTTGTGAGTGAAGAATGGTGAATAAAGAAGATCATTTTATTATGCTTGTTTTGCTTTTTCTATAATTGTTGTAATTTTAAATTTGTTAACTAGTTGTTGTTATTTCTTGTTGTTTCTTTCTTCTCTCTTTTTCTTTATCCTTAATACGACCATGATGCTTACGCTAGATCCTCGCCAGGGTGAGGTCGCAAATAGCTAGTCGTTATCTTCTAATCTCTTTCTTTCTATCTTCCTCTTTTGTTTTGTTTTATTTTTCCGTATCATGATGTGTGAGTAGTTCATACTTGTTAGGGTAGGATAAGGGAAGTTTGAGAGAAGGAAATCTCTCTCACTCTTTCCTTGCCCAACAGCTTAATTCGACTCCCGTTAATTGAACCACAATCCGCTCCTTACGGCACCCTATCCTACATGATAGCGGTGATTCCGTAGTGAGACCGGTTGTGGTTGAATTAACCGGAGGTTATGGCTAAGAGCCAAGAACGGACGGACAAGCACCAAAAGGAAGGACTTATGCGTTGGAAAGCCTAGCTTATACTCGCAAGTTCCTTCCTAGTCGTGCTAATCCCCGTTGTTGCCGATTACCGTAACACCGATATTAAGAGGGGCAACGAAAGATGTGGAGACTCCTAACTCAAACTAACCTAATCCTAACCCTAACAAGCTCTCTTTAAATATCAACTCAACACTTAGATAACCACAACAAAATCTGAAAAACCGGACTTAACTCGTTAAAACACATTGAAAAAGACTCCCATCTCCCTGCGGACGACCCGTACTCAACCGGCTAGCTACAAGCGAAACCGTCTTGATTGCGGTATTTAAACTAAAACTTGAACACGCAGAATCTCTAACAATCAAATGGCGCCGTTGCCGGGGAGACGGTAGTTTATTTCCTTGTGTAATTTCGGGTTAACTTGTGAATATAACCGAAAAACAACAAAAAAATATACTTTGTAAAAGAAACCATCTTGTTATTCTTGATTAGTTTTTGTGCAAGTGTGCAGGAAAATACAAAGTCGAGTTCAGTGGCCAAGACGTTGAAAAGACGGAGTTCAAGTACAGTGCCAAAGACGTGGGAAGATAGACCCACATTTCGCGGCTACACCGCGACGGACCAAAATGGAACAAACGGTCTACTGTCAAGATCTGGAGCAGGTACAGTGAGCAAATAAAAATTCAGAAAATCCAGACAAGCAGAGGACACCAACAGGAGCTCACAACAGAAAAACGGAGCCCCAACTCCACTACCTTGCCGCGGAACCGCGGCATATGCTGGCTTAGGCCGCGGATCCGCGGCCACTTGGTGGGGTCAGTGGGCCAAAATCTCTCTGTAAGTCTCTCTCCTCTCTCCCACTCCTCTGAACTCCAATAAATTGTGTTTTCTGCAGATTTCTTTGCGCAAACTTTTCTCCCCCTTCCAATAAACTGTTCTTGTGCAGGATTCTTTGCGCCGCAAATAAAAATTGTTTGCAGTTGATTTGTTACTGCTTTGCATTTCTTTAATACGGACTTAAGGGGCTTGAAACCAATCCAGATTGGGTGGGGATTTCATCACCCTTCCCAGGACCCCAAAAATCACAAAAGCATATGCATTGTCCATTGTAAATTAAAAAATACTAGAGTTCAGCCCTAAGGACTTCGCGCTCATTAGGAGAAGATAAACCGTGTTTAGAACCTCGCTTAACGGTATATTGTTTACGGGGTGTCTAGGAAAGTGTTAAAGGCGCAACCGCCGAAAGAGAAAGGGTTATTTAATTAAGGAACTTCGCGAAAGCGTTGGACAACCTCCCCTTATCTCTGCACTTACCTGGCCTCGTGATCAGTGTATTTTTAAGCCCGTTTCTCGACACTGTTTAACTTCGACAATCAAGTTCAGAAGCAGGTCTAGTAGACCTAGGTTATCCTAGATCTAGGTGTGATTGTGCATATCTTGTTTGTGATTGCTTAAGCCGTATTTCCGTACATATTTCTGTAAATCTCTTTCTAAAAACAAAACAAAAAAAAAGAAAAACCCTCGCCTTCTCCGCTTTGACTATACTAAACTCGTTTAGTGTATGTCCGCTTGGACTCGGGACACTAGCGCCCGTCTAGTCCGCGTTACGTTAGTCGCTACCGACTACGTGATCGACTCCGAAGTCGATACTCCGTCCACTCCTCTTTCACCCCTTCCTTTGCCGGCCAACTCCGACGTTGACCGGAATTCTGTTCATACATCTTCGCCTTCACCTTCACCAACCTCTTCTTCCGCGATGTCGGGATTTAATCCGAACATCTCTTTGACCACCCCTGGATTGGCTCCACCTCCTACGGAGACCAATATTCCACCACCACCGCCTGTTGTAGCGCCGCAGCGAATCACGCTCCAGGATCATTTCTATCCCACCCGTTCTGCACTCCCCACCTGCCTTTCTCTTCCTCCGGCCAATGGGGACAACTTTGAAATTAAGCCCCACTTCATCAACATACTTCCACGTTTTCATGGGCTTGAATCTGAAGATGCCTATATCTTCATCAACAAATTTCAAAACGTCTGTGCCATGATGAAAACCACCCAGCTGTCGGACGATACTATACGTCTACGGGTCATTCCGTTCACTTTATGCGATCTTGCTGAAAAATGGCTGTATAGCACCGCTTCCCACTCAATCACCAGCTGGGACGAGTTTGTTAAAGCGTTTCTAAAAAAATTCTACCCGAATCATAAGACTGCAAGGATTCGAAATGAAATCAACCAATTCTCCCAGCTTCTTTCTGAACCCTTCTGGAAGTGCTTTGACCGGTACAAAGACCTTCTTGTTCAGTGTCCCCACCACGGTATAGAGAAATGGCAACTCTGCCAAACCTTATACGAGGGACTGAACCCAGCAACGAAGCAGTTGTTGGAAACCATCTGTCAGGGCCACTTCCTATCGAAATCTGACGAGGAAGCGTGGCAGTTCTTTGACGACCTTGCGGAGCAAACGCTACAATGGGAGAGCACCAGACCGACGTCTTCTTCTTCTACCTCCACTTCTACCGGTCAGTCTAGGGTAGGAATCCACCAACTTGATGTCTCTATTGCGATGAAAGCTGAAATGGCTGCAATAACAAGAAAGCTTGAAGCGATAGAGAGCAAATTTTCTGCTCCTGCTCCTGCCCCTGTTCTCCCCATTCGTACCATTTGCGCTTGTTGTTCCGATCCTTCCCACTTGACCGAAGAGTGTCCTTACAATCCACCATCGCAAGGACAGGATCAGGTCAATGCTGCATTTCAGCAAAGACCGAGGAATGATCCATACTCTTCCACCTACAATCCCGGTTGGAGGAACCATCCCAATTTCGCCTGGAATCAGAATCAGAATCAATTCCAAGGCAACAATTTCCAAAGGGCCCCTCCACCGCAACAACAAACGCAACAACAAACTCAACATCAATATCAGCAGCCTTTCCAACCCCAACCTTTTCAGAATCAGACGAACAACTTTGCACCCAACAATTCTTTTCCACCAAACAACTTTGTTCCGTCAAACAACGATAAGGTTTCCTCGCTCGAGCGAAGTCTGGAGGCGTTCGTTAAACAATCAACTCAATCCACCGCCAACATCCAGTCTTCCATTCAATCCTTAGTGCAACACACTGCCGCACACGGGCAAAGCATCAAGACAATCGAGGCCCAGATTGCACAGCTGAACGTGGCCTTAAGCGAGCGAGAAAAGGGGAAGCTCCCGTCCCAGCCACTTCCAAATCCCGGTCACCCACATAATGCACATGTTGCTCTTGAACAACAAAACCATAATGTGAGTGCCGTGACCACACTGAGATCGGGGAGGATGCTGCAAAACAACATTGGCAAACGGATCAACGATGACACCCCGGCCGCTTCTTCTTCTTCTTCTTCTTCTTCGTCTTCTGAGCCTATTCTCCGTTCTTCACAAGGCTCCCCTCCCTCTTCTTCTGCTCTGAACGGACCCACTTCTCACTCCACGAAGACACCTATTCTGGGATCCGTTCCAACTCCACAATCTCCTCCTCCAGCATTAGACTCAACCAATTTTCAAAATGTTCCATTTCCAAACCGGTTGAGGTCTAATAAACAAAATCCTCAAATGGAGAAGATTCTGGAGTTATTTAAGCAGGTTAACATTAACATTCCTCTTTTAGATGCTGTCCAACAAGTTCCGTCCTACGCGAAAATCTTAAAGGGCTTGTGCACGAAAAAGAGGAAGTCTCAGGTACCCAAGAAAGTTTTCTTGGCTAGTGCTGTGAGTGATGCCCTTACCCAATCTTTACCACAAAAACGGAAGGACCCTGGCTGTCCTACGATTTCAATTACTATTGGGGATAAGAACATCAACCGCGCACTATTAGATCTTGGTGCCAGTGTTAACCTGCTTCCGTATTCAGTATACGAGCAATTAGGCGTCGGAGAGCTGAAATCCACGCACTGCACTCTCCAAATGGCCGACCGATCGATCACCCATCCTAGGGGTGAGCTAGAGGATGTGTTAATCAAAGTCGGGGACTTCATATTCCCCGTTGACTTCATTGTATTAGACACACAGCCTGTAGCTAACCCCCGGAATCAAATTCCGGTGATACTCGGTCGCCCATTTCTCGCAACCTCAAATGCTGTGATCAATTGTCGCAATGGTTCGATGAACCTCTCTTTTGGAAATATGACGATTGAACTCAACATTTTTAGGTTGGGGAATCAGCCCGCCGAACCTAATGCTCATATACTGGACGTCTGCTCGATCCAGGAGATCACCCCAGAAGAGTGTGAATTCGAGGAGTTTCTGTTTGATCATGATAATCTTGACGCCACTAGTGCGTTTTTCTTCGAACCTGCTGCTGTTTCTGCGCCCGACAACGACTACGAGTGTTTCACGTTCTTGAATGATCTTAGCCGCGCACAACCCGAGTTTGAATCCTTCGACTTTTCGGATGAGTTACCTGAACCATCCAACTCGGTTGCCTACACTCGTTTTGAACCTTTGCTGGAGTCCTTTGAGTTCGAGACCTTTGCACCAGTCTTGCCTTCCATCATTTCACCTCCAACGCTCGAACTCAAGCCGTTGCCGTCTCACCTTAAGTATGCTTACTTAGGTGAGAACGAGACCCTCCCTGTCATCATTTCGGCTTCTCTAGCTCCCGAGCAAGAGAAAGCCCTTCTCGCGGTCTTGCACAGCAACAGGCAAGCTTTTGGCTGCTCCATGGCGGACATCAAGGGGATTAGTCCCCTGATCGTTGAGCATCATATTCATCTGTTGGATGATGCCAAACCAGCCCGGGTTCCACAAAGACGTCTCAATCCAGTCATGAAGGAGGCTGTGAAGAAGGAGATCGTAAAATGTCTAGATAGTGGTATCATTTACCCTATCTCTGATAGCCAGTGGGTTAGCCCCATTCATGTTGTCCCCAAAAAGTCGGGCATCACGGTCATAACCAACGAGGCGAACGAGTTAATCCCTACTCGCACCCAAACTGGGTGGCGAGTATGCATTGATTATAGAAAACTCAACGCCGCAACGCGGAAAGACCACTTTCCGCTACCTTTCATTGACCAGATGCTTGAACGATTGGCCGGACACGAGTACTACTGCTTTCTTGATGGCTACTCCGGCTATAATCAAATTCCTATCACCGAAAAAGACCAGGACAAGACCATATTCACTTGTCCTTTCGGCACGTTTGCATATCGTCGCATGCCCTTTGGGTTATGCAATGCGCCCGCTACCTTCCAGCGGTGTATGATGGGTATCTTCTCAGACATGGTGGAAAAATTTCTGGAGATTTTCATGGATGACTTCTCCATCTTCGGCGATTCCTTCAATGAGTGTTTGCTGCATCTTGACGCTGTCCTTACCCGATGTAAGGACAAGAATCTCACTTTGAACTGGGAGAAATGCCACTTCATGGTGCGCGAAGGTATTGTCTTAGGACATATCATCTCGCAAAATGGCATAGAGGTTGACAAAGCAAAGATTGAGGTCATTTCCAATCTGCCTCCTCCCCGATGCGTCAGAGATATCCGAGCCTTCCTTGGCCATGCCGGTTTTTATAGACGGTTTATCAAGGACTTTAGCAAGATTACTAGGCCCTTGACTCTTTTGCTGGCCAAGGACACGCCATTCGACTTCAACTCGAGCTGTGTGACTGCATTCGAGTCACTAAAACGCTCACTCACTTCTGCTCCCGTTCTTTCTTCACCTGACTGGACGCACCCATTTGAGATTATGTGCGATGCATCCGACTTTGCCATTGGTGCTGTCCTTGGACAACACATCAACAAGATGCCGCACGTAATCTATTACGCGAGCCGAACCCTGAACGACGCCCAACTCAATTATACAACAACTGAAAAGGAATTCTTGGCTGTTGTATTTGCTTTAGAAAAGTTCAGGCCCTACCTCATCGGCTCTCCAGTCATTGTCTACACTGACCATTCTGCTCTGCGCCATCTTTTTGCGAAGAAATATGCAAAATCTCGGTTAATACGTTGGATCCTCTTGCTCCAAGAGTTTGAACTTGTCATTAAGGACAAACGAGGATGTGAAAACGTGGTTGCCGACCATCTCTCACGACTTCCTTCTTCGCCTTCGCTTCCAATTCCGATCAACGACGTTTTCCCGGATGAACAGCTCTTGACAGTATCGTGCGAACCCTGGTTCGCAGATATTGTGAACTATTTGGCCACAGGATTACTCCCGACTGAATGCTCGAGTCAGGACAGACTTCGCTTCTTATCCCAAGTAAAACACTTTTACTGGGACGAACCCTACTTGTTCAAGTACTGTCCCGACCAGATTATTCGTCGGTGTGTCCCTGACGAGGAATTCAAGAGTGTGCTGTCATTTTGCCACGATCAAGCGTGTGGCGGGCATTTTGGGCCCAGAAACACAGCTGAGAAGATCTTGCAATGTGGTTTCTACTGGCCACAACTTTTCAAAGACGCTCATGACTATTGCAAGACTTGCTCCCGGTGCCAACACATGGGCCGGATATCCCGGAGGAACGAGATGCCGCTCCAACCAATCTTGGTTGTGGAGATTTTCGATGTTTGGGGGATAGATTTCATGGGACCGTTTCCCAGCTCTTTTGGGAACTTGTACATCCTTCTAGCTGTTGATTATGTCTCTAAATGGGTCGAGGCTGTGGCCAGCCGGACTAACGACAACAAGGTTGTCATTAGGTTCCTTAAAGAAAACATTTTCTCCCGGTTTGGCCACCCCCGAGCGATCATTAGCGACAATGGAAGTCATTACTTCAATAGGACTTTCGAGGCCTTGATGCGGAAATACTCCATTAATCATAAGCTCTCTACGCCCTACCACCCCCAAACTTGCGGGAAGGCCGAAGTTTCAAATCGGCAAATCAAGCAGATACTGGAGAAGACTGTTTCCAAGAACCGTAAGGATTGGTCGCTGAAACTCACTGATGCCCTTTGGGCATTTCGAACCGCTTATAAGACCGACCTTGGCATGTCTCCCTATCGGCTTGTGTACGGAAAAGCCAGCCACCTTCCTGTCGAAATAGAGCATTGTGCATTTTGGGCGATAAAGGAGCTGAATCTGTCTCTCGAGGATGCGGGCAGCCATCGGAAGCTGCAGTTGAACGAACTAAACGAGCTTAGGGATGAGGCTTA
Organism: Agapanthus africanus; assembly: GCA_030015575.1. NCBI lineage: Eukaryota > Viridiplantae > Streptophyta > Magnoliopsida > Asparagales > Amaryllidaceae > Agapanthus > Agapanthus africanus. The sequence continues at coordinate 468,855,217 of JASDDO010000016.1, read as the reverse complement.
CGATAACGCGGTTGTTGTTAAGAACCGAACGAAGGTGTTTCACGATAAACACCTTTTGCGCAAAACCTTCGTACCTGGTCAGCAGGTACTGCTTTACGACACCCGACTTCACTTCCATCCAGGAAAGCTCAGATCTCACTGGAAATGGCCGTATTTTGTGCGGAATGTGTATCCGCAGGGCGCTGTGGATTTGGAAAATCCAAAGGACGGTTCACTTTTCAAAGTAAATGGACACCGATGCAAACCGTACCTTAGCGCCGAACCAACAGAGGAGCTCCTGTTCTTACAGGAGCCGGTTTACCCTGAATGATCTTCCTCTGCCTACCTCCAAACTTCGGTTATCCAGCCAAGAACAGTGGACACTGTTCCAAATAAGTTTGGGGGTATGTACAAACCATTTTGTCTATATTTGTGTATATTCTTATTCTTTTTCTTTTCTTTAAAAACAAAAACAAATAAAAATTTGTGTATCGCTAACCGACAATTTTGACCCTTCAAATGATCTCTTCATGCAACGACAGTGAGGACACTGTCCAGTTTAAGTTTGGGGGTACGCTCGGTACGCATTTCTTACCTTCGCATTCATATGTATATTTTGCATCTGCATATTAAAATCCATAAAATCCATAAAAATCTGAAAATTTTCAAAAAAATATAAAAACTTTTTTGTCATGTTAGCTTGTGGAAGAACTCTGATTCAACATTTCGACGGTTTTGTTTGAAAAAATAGGAATAACTAAATCTTATGTTTAGATTTTGAAAACCTGAAAGATAACTCTCCTTTGAAGTTAACTATAGCTGATATACGTCTTTACATCACACTACACGTGTCGTGAGTTTTTGGGAATTAGATGACAAGTCTTTTATGTTGAAAAACTTTTAAACAGATAAATGATTTTCTGAGGATCAAATAGGTTTGTTCTGAAATAAGTAATGTCAAGAATAGTTTATGAAGTAAAGCGAATATGAAGGAATATTATTGATGCCGTAATTGGAACTAAGTCTGAAAAATAACCCATCTGAAACTTGATTGGAATGATTACACACCGAACCCACTAAACACGTCTTTTATCCAAAAAAATATTTGAACTGCCGGTTATATCTCCGTTCGTATCAAATCATCTGATTTTCACGCCAAACTGTCTTTTGTTTTTGGACCTAGGTAACTTGAGTAATTAAGTCCGCTGGGGTGTTTCTACACCTAATGCCCTAAAACCAACTGGTTTGGGTGCATTGGCCCAAAGCTCGCTAAGAAGCCTAGAAAGTCCAGTTTAAAACAAAGTCAAGCAAGTGTTCTCTCCGAGTTAAAATTCCTAACGGTTCTTTGTGTGAGAATAATCTTGATAAAAGATAGGCTTTTATAAAAAAATTTAACGGAGATATGAAGGTTTATTCTATGATAAAGACTATTGCACGTTCACAGAGGTGTGTATGAAATGAAAACAAGAAAAATGTGGAGTGAAGAATACGACTTAGTTTCCTGTTAAGGAAGATAGAAATTCTGAAGTTGAAACCTTACTGGAAAATGAAACTTGAAAAATGCTTAACTCTTTATAAAACTTATGTGATCCTTTTAAAATTGTTATCTGGGCTTTATTGTGTGACATAATGACTTTATTCGATCTTTCGGGAACTTAACGACACTACTTGCACTGCACGTAAAGACATATAAAATCTGTAGTTAAATAAGAAGCGAGGTGTGAAAAATAAAGGTTCGATGGTCTAGACTTAGGATAATAGAATTGTTATTTTCTAAAAACAAAACTTTAGGGTTTGAATCTTAGTTAATTTACAAAACCAACTTGACCGGATTTTGTGGGTAGTATCCGCTGAAAACCCTCAGGAGACAACACTCCTCCTACTAGGGACACCTAGAGGTTTAACGGCTTGTTGCACATGCTCAGTGCAATCGCGTTCCCTGCGAAAGTGAGGTTAGGAAATTTTTTGTGAATAAATTGGTTTTGCTCGGGACGAGCAAATGATAAGTTTGGGGGTATTTGTTCATATCAGATTTTTGCAATTTCATACCGCCCAACTTTTGTCACATTGCATATCGGTAGATACTCTTGAGCCGTGTTTGCTAGTCAATTGCAGGATACAGGTTCTCGGTTCTAAAACGGTGAAATTCATGAAAAACACGATAAATATCCGGGTTCCTGCCAACCACTGAGAAAACACGGTCTCCGCTCTTCATCCGTATGTTGCCAGATACCAGTTTAGGAAGACAAAATGTCAAATCAATGTCGTTTTCATGCACAAGGCTCAATGGCAGCACAAGATCCAAGAGATCTACACGAAGCTCGAGGCAATCATGACAAAAACATCCACAAAAAGTCCACCTTTCCCTCAACAGAAATTCTGGAAAAATCGTGAAGACAAATTCAGAAAATACATATACCAGAATTAAGTACAGTGAAGACCAGGGAAGCACAAAAAAAACTGAGCATCCAATTCATCTATATGGCCGCGGAAACGCGGCCTAAGCATGCTTAGGCCGCGGATCCGCGGCCGTATAGTGGCGGCAGACAAAACTTTTCCAGGGGTATTTTGGTCTTTGCATATGTGTTCTGGTGGTTGCCCTAGATTTCCATTCTCCAGCCTATAAATAGCCCAGAACTTTGAGAAGGAAAGGGTCCATAATCTTGTATTCTTTTTCTAGGTTTTAGATTACATGTTCTTCTTCTTCTCATCTCTTCTCCATTAAACTTGTAGTGAGCTTTGTGAGTGAAGAATGGTGAATAAAGAAGATCATTTTATTATGCTTGTTTTGCTTTTTCTATAATTGTTGTAATTTTAAATTTGTTAACTAGTTGTTGTTATTTCTTGTTGTTTCTTTCTTCTCTTTTTTTCTTTATCCTTAATACGACCATGATGCTTACGCTAGATCCTCGCCAAGGTGAGGTCGCAAATAGCTAGTCGTTATCTTCTAATCTCTTTCTTTCTATCTTCCTCTTTTGTTTTGTTTTATTTTTCCGTATCATGATGTGTGAGTAGTTCATACTTGTTAGGGTAGGATAAGGGAAGTTTGAGAGAAGGAAATCTCTCTCACTCTTTCCTTGCCCAACAGCTTAATTCGACTCCCGTTAATTGAACCACAATTCGCTCCTTACAGCACCCTATCCTACATGATAGCGGTGATTCCGTAGTGAGACCGGTTGTGGTTGAATTAACCGGAGGTTATGGCTAAGAGCCAAGAACGGACGGACAAGCAACAAAAGGAAGGACTTATGCGTTGGAAAGCCTAGCTTATACTCGCAAGTTCCTTCCTAGTCGTGCTAATCCCCGTTGTTGCCGATTACCGTAACACCGATATTAAGAGGGGCAACGAAAGATGTGGAGACTCCTAACTCAAACTAACCTAATCCTAACTCTAACAAGCTCTCTTTAAATATCAACTCAACACTTAGATAACCACAACAAAATCTGAAAAACCGGACTTAACTCGTTAAAACACATTGAAAAAGACTCCCATCTCCCTGCGGACGACCCGTACTCAACCGGCTAGCTACAAGCGAAACCGTCTTGATTGCGGTATTTAAACTAAAACTTGAACACGCAGAATCTCTAACAATCATACGACAACACTGAAGGTGATGAAAAATTGTTGTTTCGCCAATTCTTTGGCAGCCTGTCAGAGACGGCCTTTGAATGGTACTCAGAGCTCCCAAACGACTCCGTGAAAACATTCACAGAAATGGAACTGCTGTTCATACAGCGGTTCGCCAGCGCAAGCGAGCGCATCCCGATCACGACATTAATCAATACCAGAGTACAGACGAGAGAAACCTGGGTCCAATACGCGATCCGGTGGCGGAACCTGTGGTCAAAATGCGAACATCGCATCGAAGAATCTCCCGCCGTAGGCATGTTCATCGGGACCCTTGATCCTCAAACGATTGTGTCCCAGTTTATGACGTTCTTCAAGCCGACCAAATTCCAGGCTCTGATCGATAAATTGGCCTAAATGGATCAGATGGGCCACGGGCCTTCCTCCTCAAAAATGGACCCTCGAAATGCTAAGGGTAAAGGGAAAGCGGCCTTTGTTGCCAACACTCAACAGCAACCGAGTGACCCAAAACTGGTTGCTCGCCAAAAAAACATGCGTCCGCGCCTATCCCTGGAAGAAAGGCTAGGACGCGCTTACTCGTTTTACCGTGACAAAACTAGGAGACTGTTCGAGCTAGCAGTGCGCAACAAACTCATCACATTGCTAAACCAACGACGTCCACCGCAACCCGACGATTTCAACAACCCCAACTACTACTCCTATCACAGAATGGTGAGCCACCCAATTAAGGATTGCTACGTCTTCAAGAACTGGGTCGAGGATCAGTATCAACAGGGGAAGTTCGCGCTTTCTAAGAACTGGAGAGTAAAGCTGCCACAGAAGCACGTTCCCAAAAAGTGGATACGCCGGGGGCATCAAGCTCGCTCGTAGAAGAAGTTCCATAGGAAGTCGTTCTTTCAGCTAAAATCAAAAGAATGCCGAAATATCTCCAGGCATGTCCAGCAGTCAGATGGAGAAGCCCACTTGAACCGGAAATCATCAAAGGGATGCTGAAACCGCGTCTCGTACCGAAAACTGTCGACAAAGGGCAAAATCCCCAAGTCGAGCCTTCAAAGTCTTCGAAGAAAAAAAGGAAGACCAAAAAGACTGTGCAACCTGCCGAGTATGATGACAAACGCATAGATCTACAAAGGTACATTGACGCACTGGAGGAGTACAACCAGAAGGCGTAGACACCGATCACCCTCGAAGAGTTCCTCAAGCATATTCTTAAGAACGAAGAGAGTGACAACGATGAGGAAAATGACTCATCAGAAATCGAAGACTATGTAACAAGTTGCCACATGGTTTCCCATTCGTCGTTAAATGATGAAGAAGCCCTCTCAGCATCAGAAAACAACGTAGAGGAACTGGGGGAAGGATCGGCGCCAAAATCCCCGGAACTGCCGGAAGACCCAATCGATAGGCTGTTAAACGAAGTCTTTCGAAAAAGCAAAGCTGACCGAGAACGTGAAACAACCATATACAAAAAGGCTAAGCATCATTGTCAGGATGAACAAGCTGCATTAAAGAGGAGTCGTAAAGTATTCTGACCAGACCAAAGCACACCTGCGACAAACAAGAGTAGAATCAAGACAGAGAAGCGGTTCGCCAAAGCCCTGTCAGTGGGAATAAAGCTGCCACCTCTCAAAGGAAACACGCCCGGGGTCATAATCCTCAATGGAGAGAACTCATATCCGAACTACTATCTATATCATCAGAGGGTTACTCATCCCACCGAAGAATGCAGTGCCTTCAAGAAGTGGTGGTAAGGATACGTTTTCCATCAACAACACTTCAAGAGGATGAAGCGTGAAGCTCGTTGACAACGAAAAAGGGTGACGAATGCGCGTGAGAAAATGACTGGCAACTGTCATATGGTTGATACCGATTCAGAAAAGGCAAAACTCCAAGTTCTTACCTTCGGGAGAGATTCTAAGGAAGAAACAACCCTCAGCCCTCTCTTCAAGGATTCCACCTCCGAAAAAGAAGAGGAGGAGAAGAACTGCGAGAACATTCAGCTGCATAACCGCATGCTGCCTGAAAAGAACCTCGGACCTAAAAACAAAGGTTCGAGCAAAAGAGAAAAGGGAAAGAGAAAATCCTTGAGGAAATTGCCCTCGATGATCGAGTTGTCAAAGAGCTCGCAGCCAAGGACCCGCCTAAGAAAAATAAGGTGGATTACAATGTCTTAGCACATCTGAGGAAAATGCCCTCACAATTGAGCATACTGGATGCTCTCCTCCTGTTCAAAGAGGCACAAGATTCCCTGATCAAGGTATTGCAAGAATCTGATCAATTCCAAGCTTTCTTAGCTGAAGAAAAGATGAAGGATAAGCTGGCAGAGGTTCACATAGCTGACATCACATTCAGCGATAAGAATCACCTCCTCGGAATGTGCGAGCACAACCGACCTCTATACATCACCGGGTATTGCTATGACATCAAGATAAGCAAAATCCTTATCGACAACGGATCCTCCGTCAACCTTCTCAACGTGAAAGTGCTGAAGGAGATCTGCATGAACGTTCAACACTTATCCCGAGACAAAATTACCATATCCGGGCTCGACTCACAGTCGTCACGGACGGTGGGGTCCGTAATACTGATGTTACGCTTCAGATTTGCTCATCACTGACATCAAATTTCACGTCATTGACGCCAAGACTTGCTATAATGCTTTGCTCGGCAGGCCTTGGCTGCTTGAGTACAACGTCATCCCTTCTACACAACATCAGTGTATGAATTATTTCAAAGACGGTTTGGAATACACCGTCATGGGGGAGATAAACCCGTTCTCGGTAAACGAAGTCCGGAAATATGAAGACGCAAAGTACTTCCTACTAGACTTTGAAGATACGAAGAGGTGTCATAAGCCGGAGGATAAACGAATGCCCGTCACCACCGTCCCAATCTTTGGGAGCGACACTGAGGAAGATGAAGAAGTAGTCTACTCAGGGCAACCCCAAGGCAACAGGCCCGGACCATCTACTCCTATTTTGGTCTTTGGCAGTGATTCTGAGGACGAGGCCAACGCCGTATTCTCCGTTCACCCGTCAGCACAAACCGTTACCGGAGCCGATCAGAGTTTATAAGTCACCATGGTTCCACCTCGGCATTATAAGGAACTCGATGCGCTCAATACATACATCGTACAAGAACTACAAACTTTCTATGTGCCTCCCAGGCGAAGAGGTGAATAGGCGATCCTCTTCTACCAATCGACGGAGAACAAAGTAGAAAAAGAAGTTTGGCATGGTGCCGATTTTGCGCTCGGCAGGTTTCAACTAATCCGTTTCCCAAGATACTACTCGAAGGGATTGAAAAGGTTGTTAACATGCCAAGGTGTACCACTCGAATAAACTATTCGACAAGCCCAATTCTACAAAAAGATTTAGGATATTCCCGGAACTCAACGAAAGATGCCTAACGGGAAGATAGAGACAACCGGGCTCGGATACGTTCGGTCCAGGAAACGAAAGCATGTCCACAGTTGCCAAGCTATAAATAGCTCTGGTAAAGAAGAAAACGCTCTTCCAAATAGCTGTGACGTTGAAACAGAATGAGATCCCGCTCGAGGAATTTTGAACTCATCATTCGAAGAACAGATTGACCAACAATTAAAAGAGGTCTGTCAAAAGATTCGGGATGACCACAGTCGCGAAATGGCTATTTATGAAAAGGTCAGGACGCAACGCCTCAACCAACAGTCCGTGGAGAAAGAAGACTACAAAACCCTTCATCCTCAGCCAGATGTACGTTCTCGCCTTGAAGGAAAATCCCGAAATAGAAGCAAAAACAAGGCGAAGAAAGCAAACAACGCCCGAAAACAGCAAAATGGATCCAAGAAGCCGTACACTCGAGGAAAAGCCAGCTGGAACCCGTCTTTTATGAAGAAGATGGGCCGGGAATACTCTTTCTCTCAAGACAAGACAAGGAAAATTTTCAACCTTGTCATGAAGTACCACATGATGACGCTTCCAGAGTCTCAGTACCTCGAACAAATAAACGAGGTCCATCATCTGGATTATTGCTCCTATCACCGAGCAATAGGCGATCCCCTTGAAGACTGCTTCGCCTTCAAAGACTGGATTGAAGAACAGTATCAACAAGGCAGATTCGTTTTACCCGATAGCTGGAAGGTAACCCCACCGCAAAAGAATGAGCCAGAGAAAACCTATACCGCAAGGATAGGACCAGCCCAGCATCAAGAATGTAAGCAGACTCGTACATGCCATGTGATAACATTTTCAGAAGGGGAAGGGCATGAGGCTATGGATGACCTTTTCAAGTGCTTCATAAATGAAGACAAGGATGAGGTGATCTCAGAATTTCCACCAGTACCAAAAGAACTGGAAGACGGGATATACACCACGGTGGACAACCTAAGGAAAATTGACTTAGGAACGGAAAACGATCTGAGGGCAACGTTCGTCAGTGAACTGCTATCTAGAAAATAGGTAGCCATGTTAAAAGGTGTGCTCATGCAATATAAAGACTGCTTCGAATGGAATTATTCCGAGATGACGGGATTAGATCAAAAAGTAGCAGTACATAAACTAGCCATATCGCCGGACATCAAGCCAGTCAAGCAGGCGCCAAGAAGAATGCGGCTTGAACTCGAGAGGAGTATCAACGCCAAAGTTAAGAAACTAATTTACTCCGGATTCATCCAAGAAGTTCAATATCCTGACTGGATTGCTAACATCGTTCCGATGATGAAGAAAAATGGGATGGTGTGCATCTACGTGGACTTTCGGGACCTCAACAAAGCTTGTCCGAAGGATGATTTCCCAGTACCTGTTACCGAGCTGATGATCGATAACAGGTCTACCCATGAGATCTTCTCTTTCATGGACGGATTTTCATGATACAATCAAATAAAGATACATCTTGAAGACCAAAAGCATACTGCCTTCCGGACTCCGCTGAGCATATTCTGCTATAAAGTGATGCCTTTCGGTCTGAAGAACGTTGGCGCTACCTACCAGAGGGCCATGACGAAGATATTCGATGACCTCATACATGAGATTTTTGAATGCTATATCGATGACCTTGTGGTGAAAAGCAAGTCATATGAGGAACATTGGGAACATCTAAACATGGTGTTTCAACATCTTCGGAAGTATAATCTGAAGATGAACCCTCTAAAATGCGCGTTTGGAGTCTTCTCAGGAAAATTCCTAGGATTCATCATACGGCACCGGGGTATCGAAATCGACCCCTCAAAGATCAAGACGATTACGGAAATGCCCACGCCAAAGACTCTCAAGCAATTGCGATCCCTTCAAGGGAAGCTCGTGTATATCCGACGGTTCATAACTAACCTGTCAGGAAAATGCCATCCCTACAGTCATCTAATGAAGAAGGGGACCCCGTTCGTCTAGGATCAAAAGTTCCAAAACATACTAGATGAAATCAAACAGTACTTACAAAATCCTCCGGTATTGACCGCTCCGGTGAAGGGAAAGTCCCTCATTCGGTACACAACATCCTTTGAGGGTTCTCTATGCACGTTATGGGTACACGAGAATGATCAGGGAAAGGAAAGAGCTCTATATTATTTGAGTCGAGTTCTCCTGGGGGTAGAAAACAACTACTCCCCCATCGAAAAGCATTGTCTGGCACTAATCTTCGTGATAACGAAGCTCAGACACTACGCCTTGGCATATGAGGTCCATCTTATATCAAAGGTGGACCCTCTCAAATATCTAATGTCGAAAGCCATACTAACGCGAAGGCTCGCCAAATGGACCCTCCTCCTGATGGAGTTCTCGATAACGTATCGACCCTTCAAAGCAGTGAAAGGCCAGGCCATCGCCGACTTTCTCGCCGAACATCCGATACCAACTGAATCCCCCTTAAATTGTAAATTGCGAGTTGCCGGATGAACATGTGTTCGACACAATCAAAGCAGAGAAGGATTCCCGATGGGAGCTCTACTTCGATGGAGCATCTTCCATGAAGAGGAGAAAGCAAAACACCCCCATAATCAAAGCCGGGGTAGGCCTTATCTTCATGACTCCATAAGGAGGAATACCACGCTATGCCCTCTCCTTAACAGAGACAAGGACTAATAACGAAGCTGAATATGAATCTTTGATAGCAGGTCTTGAGATCTCTATCGAAATGGGAATCAAAGACCTCCTCATATATGGAGACTTCCAGCTGATTGTTAGCCAAGTAAACGGCGACTATCAGACGTGTATGCCGGAGCTGATAAAGTACGGTGAAAGAGTGCAGCAACTGCTGACGCAAATCCCCTCCTATATCCTGGAGAGTATACCATGGACGGAAAACAGCAAGACGGATGCATGGGCCAAATTAGCTAAGGAACTGGCCGATGAAGACTTTGATGATGTAAAGATCATCGTGCAAAGTTGTAGGATCCTCGCGCCAACAGATATATCCTTAGAAGACTTAACAGAGTTATCCGAAGGAAAAGAAATGACCGAACAAGTGTCCCTTCAAATAGAGGACGAAGGAAAGGTCAAGGACTGGAGGGAAGTCTTCATAGACTACTTCAAATCTCGACGAACACCTGAAAATGCGTCGTCCAGACATCAGCTCATGAAACGAGCTATGTCCTTCGCTTTCGTCAATGACACTCTATATAAGAGATCGTTCGATATTCTGTGGCTATGATGCCTGAGGCTCGAAGAAGCGAAGAGAGTCATCCAAGAAACTCACGACGGAATCTGCGGTTCTCACCAAGCTGGGCCAAAGATGAAGCTGAAGATCAAAAGAATGGGATATTATTGGCTTACAATGATTCGGGACTGCCTCGAATATGCGTAGCGGTGTCACTCGTGCCAAATTCACGGGGACTTCATACACCAGTATCCAAACCCGCTACACCTAATAGTAGCTAGCTGGCCGTTCGAAATGTGGGGAACCGATATAATTGACCCTATTGAACTAGCATCATCCAAAAGACATCGGTTCATACTGGCAAAAACTGATTACTTTTCTAAGTGGGCAGAAGAAGTACCATTAAGGGAGGTGAAGACGGAGAATATCCTCTATTTCTTCATAACCCATGTCATCTACCAGTTCGGCACTCTGCGATGAATTATCTCGGACAATGGACCAGCTTATAGAAGTCATAAAATCAGTCGCTTCGCACAGCAGCATAAAATAGATTGGAGATACTCTTCGGTCTACAATCCTCGTGCCAGCGGTCTAGCTGAAGCTTTCAACAACACCCTGGCAAAGATTATAAAGAAAATGCTGTCTAGAAATGAAAAAGACCGGTATGAAAAGCTGCATGAAGCTCTCTGGGCGTACCGAACGACGTTCAAAAAGGCCACGAATACGACACCATACGCGTTAGTGTTCGGCACGGAAGCAGTGCTTCCTCTGGAAATGGAACTCCCTTCTCTACAAGCAGCAGTTCGATATGAGCTGACAGATGAAGAAAATGCTCATTTTCGGCTCGAGGAGCTCGATGCCCTCGATGAAACTCGCCTTATAGCACAACAAAACCTAGAGGCATATAAGGAAAGGATGACACAGTCATATGAAAGACTGATCAGGCCGAGAACATTCCGCCAAGGCGAACTCGTACTAGTCGTCAAAAGACCAATGATGCCCAATCGTGCAAAACAGGGGAAATTTGAACCAAACTATGAAGGCTCGTACATCATAGACAAAGTTTACCAAGGTGGAGCCTACCTGCTCATGGATATGCATGGCGAAAGACCCTTCCGGCCAATAAACGACTGCTTCCTCAAAAAATACTATGGTTGACGAGTCACGACTTAGGTCAATGATAGATGATGATGCTTGTGTCCGCTTGCTATCTTCCTGAGTCAAAAACTCTGAATAGTATGTAAAGAAAACCGGTCGCCTCAAATATGGCGACATCGGACCGAGATGTCTTTAAACTAAAACTTCGACTCAAAAAAATGGCAATACCGGACCGAGATGTCTTTAAACTAGAACCTCGCCTCAAATACGGCGACATCAGACCGAGAGGTCCTTAAACTAGAACTTCGTCCCCAAAATGGCGATAATGGACCGGAATGTCCCTAAACTAGCACGTCGTCTCCAATACGGAAATCTCCACTCTTGAGATCTATATTGCAATCGAAGCCTCAATGGCGAGAGTTGCGACTCAAGTCCTATCGGCTACACAGCTACTTCAGCAGTGAAGTCACCCCCAAGTCCAGTTGACAAACAGATGGGTCATAAAAAAAGATATGTCCACAAGCAAAATGGGCATGGATAAAAATCCGAGAGGGCGCCATGAGTAAAAACAGCAGGACTGTCGGCGAGTTTATGAAAACCCGGAAGGGCGCAATCTCGTAAAAAAAACGATACGTCCGTAAGCAAAATGGGCACGGATGAAAACCCAAAAGGGCGTCATGAGTACAAATAGCAGGATTACCGAAGAGGTTGTGAAAACCCGGAATGGCACAATTTCGTAAAATTTTCACTTACGAGATCATCTTGACTCATAAGGACAACTCCCCTTATGAGACCCTCACGGCTCATAGAATTCGAAAATCTTAGGTTACAAGGATCTAAACCCATTCTTAAGCCGTCATATCCCCCAAGTTGTCCTATAGGTTGTCTAATATTGGCCCTTCTATATGAAAGGTTAGCCTAGCACTTCATGAAGGGTTTGGAAGCATCACATGTACTAAAGGTAGAGTCTTTAGGGTGCTAAGTTAACAATCATCGGATCGTGCCTAGAAAATTAGGGTTTCTAAAATTTTCACATCAACATATGAAAAGAAAGCTAGGGTTTCGAGACTACAACCTTTGTAGCTCCCTTTGGCTGGACTCTTTGGTCTCTTGGGTGTTGGAAGAAGGTCCTCTTGAAGTCCTCTCACGTCGATGACGATCCACCCGGAGTTCCTCGTCCAAGCTCGCAACTTCGATTATCACGATGAGAAACGAAGAGAACACTCTAAACAAGTTGGCTAAACTTGTGTAGAATGATGTTGTGGTTTAGATTCTCACTTCAAAAACCTTTCTTTATGTGTGTTTTACTCACTAGAAAAAACTAGAGAGCAAATGGTGAAGGAGGATGAAGATGGTAGCTTTCTTTTAACAAGAGTAAAATGATCACCCTAGAAAAGAAATGAAATATATCTTTATATATTTTATTTCTTCTCACTTCAAACCATGGTTAAGTGATGGAGACATTATTTAACTTGAGTTTTAAAACACAAAGAAAAGGATAACTCAAGGTCAGTGGTAGGTGAGCTTGGTTAGGTTTAAAGAAGAGTGTAGAAACTAGCAAGAATTATCCTTTCCTTTAGTATTTTGTTTTAAACACAAAATCAAATAATAATCCATCCATTTATCCATGGTGTGAGTCTTATATTGCCACCATTTCCATGTGTAAACAACCATGATAGATGGGTGTATGTATGTATGTATGTATGTATGCACATCCATATGTGCACGAAACTAGTAAGAAAGAAAGAAAGAAAAACATACATCCATGCACACATCCATCATCCAAGAAAAGGTTTTAAGTGAGAAAACTAATGGTTAAATGATAAATCAACACTTGATTTATCAATCCGGCCATATCACATATGACCCTACCAAAAGCAAGCCGCCCGATCAATGTACGGTATCATATACGCGCATTTTAGTCGGGTCCATGCGCATATCGCATACGCGCACCACAACGTTTCGCCTGGACTAGGTAATTCCTGTGTAGGACTCTAAGACTCGTCAATACGCCGGCAGAGGGTGATGATCATATCAAGCACCCCCAAGCCGCAAGCGGTCAGCTAAACGTAACGGCCATCCGGGTATTGAGCGATCAGAAGAGAACAAGCGAACCTGCTACAACTCCCGTCGAGCCAATCGGCAACACTTCCCGTACAGTCCGGTCTCCTCGTCTGATATGTCGCATATCAAGTCTAGGGGTGGTAAACGTCAGACCCTAATAACCGATAAGTCATGCCGATGTGAGGCTCATAACGGATCGAGAAACTACTGGTAACATTTACCAGCAAATCTCTGAATCAGCCCTGGCCAGGGACTTTCCTGTTACGGCCAATCGAGCACAGTACAACATCAACCCCCAATACCGGGAGAGACGAAACCCCTCCTATCGCTCATTGCCTCCATGTGACTCGGGACTGTACCCAAAATCCACCGTTTTGCATGCCCTCATGGACGTGGTAAGGTGGAGATCAAGGCACAGTGGGAATCACACAAGACTCTATGACAATTTCGGGTCTACAGACTAACCTGTACAAGTGTCACCTGAGAACTGCCATCTGACGCGAGGTATAATACCATCTGGGAGTTCTCGGCGAGTCCGTCCAGTGTACCCAGTCTCCACTGAGCACCCGTATACCATCTCTGATGTCAAACACCTATAGATGTGGGATCATCCATCGCCCATCTCATGGGTCGAGAAGCGTATACGCTAGTCTACACTGGTATATCGATGCCCCGTCTCGATACACCCATGACTAGGGACCTTGAAGGATGTACTTACGGACTACCATGTCCCCACTAGTATGATCCGCATCATAGTCCAGGTAGTCAAGTACACATCCTAAGGGCTTTACCAACATGTAACTATAAGACAGTTTAAAGAGGCTAGTATACATGTTAAGATAAAGAGCTACCAGATAGCATACTATCGTATCGAGCAAGAAAGTCATCTCTATATATATGTCCAAGCATCCAATATAATATACATCATCTGTACAATACTGGCCTCTAGGGCATACATACAACTAACAATCTCCCACTTGCACTAGGGCCAGCTGCTGTAGTATCGCATACCGAGCATCTCGAAGATTCTCTCAAATTGTATCTGGGGAATGGCCTTCGTGAGTGGATCCGCCATGTTGTTCTTCGTGTCAACCCTCCTGACCTCGATCTCCCAGCGATCAACTATCTCCCGGATCAGGTGATACCGCCTCAGAATATGCCTGGATCGCTGATGGGACCTGGGTTCCTTGGCCAAAGCCACCGCTCCATTGTTATCGCAATACAAAGGTATTGGATGCTCAATGGATGGAACCACTCCAAGTTCAGTAATGAACTTCTTGATCCAGACAGCTTCTTTGGCAGCATCGTTGGCAGCGATGTATTCAGCCTCCATCATCGAGTCTGCTACGGTTTCCTGCTTGGAACTCTTCCAGCTAACCGCCCCTCCGTAAAGGGTAAAGATAAATCCCGACTGCGACTTAGAGTCGTCCTTATCACTCTGGAAGCTCGAATCGGTAAAGGACTCCACTTGGAGTTCTCTGTTACCATACACCAAGAGAATCTCTTTAGTCCTTCGTAAGTACTTGAGAATGCTCTTCACAGCTGTCCAGTGACTCTCTCCAGGATCAGCTTGATACCTACTCACTACACTTAGTGAGTATGCTACATCGGGTCTGGTACATAGCATCGCGTACATGATAGAGCCTACAGCCGAAGCATAGGGTATCCCTTGCATGCGAGCTCTCTCCAAATCAGTCTTGGAAGACATCTCTTTGGAGAGAGTGACTCCAGAGATCGTGGGTAGGTTCCCACGCTTGGATTCTTCCATACTAAACCTTTTTAGCATGGTGTCAATGTACCTGGACTAGGACAACCCCAATATGCGTTTGGATCTATCTCTATAGATCCTAATTCCCAATATGCAGGAGGCATCACTAAGATCTTTCATTGAGAATCTTTGTGATAAGAAGAGCTTGACCGATTACAGCATTGGAATGTCATTTCCTATCAAGAGTATATCGTCCACGTACAATACGCGGAAGACAACCTTACTCTCTGCCACCTTCTTGTAGATACAAGGTTCATCTGGGTTTTTGACGAAATCAAACTCTTTGATAACGACGTCAAAGCAGATGTTCCAACTCCGCGATGCTTGCTTTAATCCATAAATGGATTTAAGCAGCTTGCACACATTCCCGCTGCTCCCACTATCTACGAAGCCCTCTGGCTGAGTCATGTACACGCACTCTTCTAAATCACCGTTTAGAAAGGCGGTCTTAACATCCATTTGCCAGATTTCGTAATCATGATATGCAGCGATGGCAAGCATGATCTGGATGGATTTAAGCATAGTCACTGGAGAAAAGGTTTCGTCATAGTCCACACCTGGTCTTTGACGAAAACCCTTTGCAACAAGTCTAGCTTTGAAAGTCTCCACTTTCCCATCTACACCAAGTTTTTTCTTGAAGATCCACTTGCTCCCAATGGGTTTTACCCCTTCAGGAGCAACTTCTAAAGTCCATACTTTGTTGGTGTACATGGATTCCATCTCGGACCGCATTGCATCCAGCCATTTCACTGAGTCCCTACTCGTGATGGCCTGCTCGAAGATAGTTGGGTCATCATCCTCCATGATACAATCCTCGCTCCCACCATCCATGAGAAAACCGTAGTATCTCTCAGGTTGGCGAGGAACCCTACTAGATCGGCGGAGAGGCTGAGGTTCATTGGGAGCTACTGAGTCTTCTGGTTCCACTAAATCTTCAGTTACGGTTTGTGTATCTGGAACCTCTTCAAGCTCTACTACTTTGCCACTAATTTCTTTTTCAAGAAATTCCTTTTCTAAAAAGGTGGCATGTTGAGCAACAAACACTTTTTGTTCCTCACTGTGGTAGAAAAAATACCCATATGAGTTCTTTGGATATCCCACAAACTTGCAAAGAACTGACCGTGTCTCGAGCTTGTCCGGATTTTGTCTTTTGACATAGGCTGGACAACCCCATATCTTAACTCGTTTAAGATATGGCCTCTTCCCACTCCATATCTCATATGGTGTGGTAGGTAAAGATTTAGATGGAACTTGATTCAATAGGTATGCTGCTGTCTCCATCGCATATCCTCAGAAGGAAATAGGTAACTCAGCTGTGCTCATCATAGAGCGCACCATATCTAATAGGGTGCGGTTCCTTCGTTCCGATACACCGTTGTGCTGTGGTGTATATGGAGGAGTCAGCTGAGAGAGAATCCCATTCTCTTTTAGGAAGTCCAGGAATTCATTGCTCATGTATTCACCTCCTCGATCAGATCGAAGGATTTTAATACTTTTTCCGGTTTGGTTCTCGACTTCTTGTTTATATTCTCTAAATTTCTCAAAAGCTTCTGATTTGTGTTTCATCAGGAACACATATCCGAATCTAGAGAGATCGTCAGTGAATGTAATGAAGTACGAAGAACCATCCCTGGCATGTATAGACATGGGACCGCATACATCACTATGTATCAGTCCCAAGAGTTCGGTAACTCTTTCTCCGTGTCCCGTAAATGGAGTTTTGGTCATCTTGCCTTTGAGATATGACTGGCAAGTGTCATAAGATGAAAATTCGAATGGTTTCAAATATCCATCCTTATGTAACTTAGCCTGCCGTGTCGCAGTTATATGACCGAGTCTACAATGCCATAAAAAGGATTCGTTCAGTTCTGAACTCTTCCTCTTGTGTGTGTTTGTTATGCTCAGAACTGTTGATTGATTTAGAATATAAATGCCATTACATAACGTGCCTGATCCAACCAACTTTTGGTTACGGAAAATGTTCATAACATTATCCTATAATACAAAATTATATCCCTCTTTACTCAACAAAGAAACCGATATAATGTTGCATATCAGGTTCGGCATGTAATAGCATTCGTTCAGAACCAAAGTATTACCAGTAGGTAATGCAAGGTGATATTCCCCGACAGTCTTGGCTGCAACAATTGCACCATTTCCAACTCTTATGTCTTTATCACCTTTTCCAAGTTCTCTACCTTTTCTAAGCCCATGTAACTGATTACATATATGGGATCCTGACCCGGTATCTAATACCCAGGACGTAGGGCAAATGAAGAAACAGTTTTCTGTAACGAACACACCCGAAGAAAATGCATCATTATGTACTTTCTTCATTCGGGTGGCTTGGGAATCCTGGTATTCCCCTATGTCCTGTTCATTCCTATAACTCTTATAAGAAAGAACGGAACCAACGTTCCCCAGCACAGTATAACATGCGGGTTCAGTCAATACATCCATATTATTATCTTTATTAGGGCATGACATGGTCGCTACCTGGAGAGAGAGAGAAGAAAACACTTTAGCGTATGCTCTTGCAAGATCAGATTGGTTATTATCTTATCTAATCAGGATGGCTCCTACTGGTTTTTATCAAATCTTCCTTCAAACCCTAAAAGGAAAGACTAGCCGGGATTAATTACACCTTACAACTTCGCCGATCTTTCAGCCAGGCCAGTGTCGGTACTTTGAGGGAGGTTCCCCGTGCTTTCGCACGGACCTAATTAAAGTAAACCTCGTTTCCCCAGAGGCGTAACCCCATTGACACCTTTCTAGACACCTACTTGATCGGCTAATTGTCCTGTGTAAAACTCTCCCAGGAGTAACAATTACTCGCAGTGGGTATCGGGATCCAACTATCTCATAGAAGGTATGCAATCTCATTGCAAATTTCAACACTTGAAATTCCAGATAATATTTTGCCCCAAACGATCTATGGCCTTGATAAGGTCAACAAAGCATAGACCGTAAGTCAAGTTCAACCCGTCATTTCTTGATTGAATTAAACCCACCCGCACGACCCTTGACAAGGTCAACAAGGCCGTACGAGTACCCTAATCCAATCTGCATCATATGCATAAGCAGATAAATACTGGTCAGCTACCGCACACTGCGCCTTGACAAGGTCAACAAATGCAACACGAATACTAAACAGGACTTATCTGAAATGACGGAGGGCTACGACAGGTTTTTCTGAAAACCTATTGCGTAATGAACTTGATATCGTTGTAGAATCAAATGAAGTTTTGAAATGGAGTGATTTTAAGGCTTTTCTGGTTTTGCTAAAGGGGTCACTCCCGGTGAAGGGATCGTCGGCCCTTTCCTCGTCGAATGAGGTGCGGGATATATCATATATATCACTGTGCAAAGCAGAAACTATAGAAGCTTTCAAAAGACAAACCGAGTGTGTAGCATCTGCCAGTTATTGCTAAAGGGGTCACTCCCGGTGAAGGGATCTCGGCCCTTTCCTCATCGAATAAGGTGCAGGGTATATCATATATACCGCTATGCAAAGCAAAACTGTAGCTACCCTTTTTATTTGAAAATTTGATTCTATAACATCTATTAGGTTTCTTTTCTTTCATTAATCACATTAATGAAGTCCCATCATTTAAGTCACCTAAACATCACAGATAAATACGACGTACACTTATGCCATCCGCATTCGCCTCGATGTCCCCTCGTGCACCGTTAGGTTAGGTAATTAACGACAGAGCAGGGCAGGGCTAATGCGGGTGTAAAACATAAGTAACGCCTATATAATATATCATATATACTATATAATGTATCCATCACAGAACATATCTAATGATCACATCACAGATATCGCAGCAGAAACATAGATATAATATGGGATATACTAGGACGTCCGTATTTAGTATTTAGCCAAAATAGAAAATACGGATTCCACAGTCGCGATGAATAGCCAAGCCCATGCCCTGGACCCCTACGAGAGCGGCAAGCGACCCTACCAATTCTGGAGTTTAGGAGACCCGGTCTCGACTCCTCGAGATGGCCTCCCACTGAACCCCAAAACCCGCTCACCTGTGCTCCCCTCCTTAGGTCCATCCTAATGCGGAAAAGTAAATAATACACAGCACTGGTGACACAACCTCAACCCGGAAGTGCCCCAAATAAAAGAATATTACATTACATTTGAATTTACATGAATGAAAATATAAAACTCCCATCTCACATAAAACCCCCCGGCTATTCAATTGCGACAATCCTGCACATCATATCTCAGCAACACATAATATCTCATATATCATCAACGTAAGTAAGTATGCGTACCCCAATTGTCGTTGATGTATAGCAACGAAACCGGCGATATCGACATACTACACTTACGGTCACAGAAAAGAAAGTGTAAAACTGCAATATTTGGAATCCACATCCTCTTTAGACATCGTAAATGCGAAATATCACATACTTCGTATTTCATGTCTAACTATATGAATTCCAGATATTGCATCACATTCCAGATAAATAGACGGTATTAAAGTTTTCGAACGAATGATCAAATACCCAATATTCGCTAAAGCTCAACACTTGAGCGGAGTTCAAAAACCCGGAGTGTGACACGGTGGTAGCGGTCCAGCCGTAGAAGGGTCAAGCCAACGCCTCACATGTGGCACGCCGTACTGCCCCAAACCCTAAGGTTCAAAGGGCAGTTCAAGGCGGTCACATAATCGAGTTAAGGTTTGTTGTCTTCTAGAGGGTCCACCATAAACAAACTTGCACGTATTTCCAAAAGATTTTAAACCCCGTGAAAAGTGAGCAAATGATACTCGTTCAAACACTTCAATACATTCTAATTTATCCAGAAAAGTCACGAAATCAAAATTCCGATCGAATCGACGAGTCCAAAACCATCTCCAGAATTTACAGAACTAAATTCAGATTAAAAATACTCCAAAAAAATAAACAAGCAGAGTCATGAGTTACTGTACAAAAACCAGACCATGATTCAACAGAACGGCCGCGGAACCGCGGCCTAAGAAGGTTATTGCCGCGGTTCTGCGCTCATATGTACTGTTCATGGTCTCGTTTTTCACAGTAACTATTATATTTACCTGCTGAATTTTTTGCATATTTTTAATTCTGAAAATAACCAGATTTTAAAAAATGTCCAGAGAGCATTCTAAAAGGCCGTATTTCGGTTCGATCGGAGTTTTAACTTCGTAAAATTGTCGCCTAATGTTCTACGTCGGCTCTGATACCAGTGAAAGGTTAGCCTAGCACTTCATGAAGGGTTTGGAAGCATCACATGTACCAAAGGTAGATTCTTTAGGGTGCTAAGTTAACAATCATCGGATCGTGCCTAGAAAATTAGGGTTTCTAAAATTTTCACATCAACATATGAAAAGAAAGCTAGGGTTTCAAGACTACAACCTTTGTAGCTCCCTTTCGCTGGACTCTTTGGTCTCTTGGGTGTTGGAAGAAGGTCCTCTTGAAGTCCTCTCACGTCCACGACGATCCACCCGGAGTTCCTCGTCCAAGCTCGCAACTTCGATTATCACGATGAGAAACGAAGAGAACACTCTAAACAAGTTGTCTAAACTTGTGTAGAATGATGTTGTGGTTTAGATTCTCACTTCAAAAACCTTTCTTTTTGTGTGTTTTACTCACTAGAAAAAACTAGAAAGCAAATGGTGAAGGAGGATGAAGATGGTAGCTTTCTTTTAACAAGAGTAAAATGATCACCCTAGAAAAGAAATGAAATATATCTTTATATATTTTATTTCTTCTCACTTCAAACCATGGTTAAGTGATGGAGACATTATTTAACTTGAGTTTTAAAACACAAAGAGAAGGATAACTCAAGGTTAGTGGTAGGTGAGCTTGGTTAGGTTTAAAGAAGAGTGTAGAAGCTAGCAAGAATTATCCTTTCCTTTAGTATTTTGTTTTAAACACAAAATCAAATAATAATCCATCCATTTATCCATGGTGTGAGTCTTATATTTCCACCATTTCCATGTGTAAACAACCATGATAGATGGGTGTATGTATGCATGTATGTATGCACATCCATATGTGCACGAAACTAGTAAGAAAGAAAGAAAGAAAAACATACATGCATGCACACATCCATCATCCAAGAAAAGGTTTTAAGTGAGAAAACTAATGGTTAAATGATAAATCAACACTTGATTTATCAATCCGGCCATATCACATATGACCCTACCAAAAGCAAGCCTCCCGATCAATGTACGGTATCATATACGCGCATTTTAATCGGGTCCATGCGCATATCGCATACGCGCACCACAACGTTTCACCTGGACTAGGTAACTCCTGTGTGGGACTCTAAGACTCGTCAATATGCCGGCAGAGGGTGATGATCATATCAAGCACCCCCAAGCCGCAAGCGGTGAGCTAAACGTAACGACCACCCGGGTATTGAGCGATCAGAAGAGAACAAGCGATCCTGCTACAACTCCCGTCGAGCCGATCGGCAACACTTCTCGTACAGTCCGGTCTCCTCGTCTGATATGTCGCATATCAAGTCTAGGGGTGGTAAATCCCCAATAAACGATAAGTCGTGCCGATGTGAGGCTCATAACGGGTCGAGAAACTACTGGTAACATTTACCAGCAAATCTCTGAATCAGCCCTGGTCAGGGACTTCCCTGTTACGGCCAATCGAGCACAGTACAACATCAACCCCCAATACCGGGAGAGACGAAACCCCTCCTATCGCTCATTGCCTCCATGTGACTCGGGACTGTACCCAAAAACCACCATTTTGCACGCCCTCATGGACGTGGTAAGGTGGAGATCAAAGCACAGTGGGAATCACACAAGACTCTATGACGATTTCGGGTCTACAGACTAACCTGTACAAGTGTCACCTGAGAACTGCCATCTGACGCGAGGTATAATACCATCTGGGAGTTCTCGGCGAGTCCGTCCAGTGTACCCAGTCTCCACTGAGCACCCGTATACCATCTCTGATGTCAAACACCAATGGATGTGGGATCATCCATCGCCCATCTCATGGGTCGAGAAGCGTATACGCTAGTCTACACTGGTATATCGATGCCCCGTCTCGATACACCCACGACTAGGGACCTTGAAGGATGTACTTACGGACTACCATGTCCCCACTAGTATGATTTGCATCATAGTCCAGGTAGTCAAGTACACATCCTAAGGGTTTTACCAACATGTAACTATAAGACAGCTTAAAGAGACTAGTATACATGTTAAGATAAAGAGCAACCATATAGCATACTATCATATCGAGCAAGAAAGTCATCTCTATATATATGTCCAAGCATCCAATATAATATACATCATCTGTATAATACTGGCCTCTAGGGCATACATACAACTAACACTATACAATTCACAGGCACAAATAAATACAGCCCTCACCTAGTTCCACCGATGACGTGAAATGTACCCATATGGTGAACGACACTTGTAAGTCCTCTCGACTTATAAAGCAAAAACACTCTTGTAAGATCCTTATGACTTGCAAGGGAGAACACACACTTAAGAATCCTCATGATTTCTAAGGAGAAAATACACTTATGAGATGCTCATGACTCGTAGGGAGAAATAACTTTATGAGACCCTTACGGCTCATAAAGTCAAAAAGTTTTAGTCGAAAGGATCCTAACCCTATTTACTAAGCCATCTTTGTTCAAATCGACAAAGGCACATGATGATTCGCTCCTGGCAATATCCTAGTTGTAGTGATACGGATGCCTAAACAGGCGTCAAACTCCAAGTCCTTTCACGGCAAATGATGATTCGCTGCTGGCAATATTCCAGTCGTAGTGATGCTGATGCTAAGATTGGTATCAGATTCCAAACTCGCAATAAAAATCAGTGAGCAAAAAATATGTATATAAAAATAGCCAAAATGATGGGGCAACTCGCAATAAAAATCAGCGAGCAAAAAGTATGCATATAAAAACAACCAAAATGTTTGGGCAACTCGCAATAAAAAGTAGCGAGTAAAATATAAAAACAGCCGAAATGATTGGGCACCGCGAATAATAGCCGAAATGATTGGGCAATCGCGACTTTCGCGACATAAAAGCTGAAAAGATAGAGCATCACGGAAAGTAATAAAAAAATGAAAATGAAACTTTTCTGCCCTGCAGGTGAGTATACACTGACCCCTGTATACAATCCATATGCACAAATGAAAAAGGAAACCATGTTTTCCCACTAGGCTCCATCAAAGGGAGAGCCGGATCTTGATGGCGACATCTACAGCCTAGAGATCAGCCTGACGTTCTTTCTCAGTGCAGACGCGACGTCAACAAAGACCCAAGAGTCGAACAAAAAGGAGCCATGGCAAATTCCTAGCCCCAAGTCTTGACAGTACATTTACAACCTAGAGACCACCTCGACGTTCCCTCTCATCCCATCAGGGTGCAGATGCAACATCAATAAATGCTCCAACAAGCCAAATCAAAATGGAGCAATGGAAAACTCCTAGCTCCAAGTCTTGACGGTTCATATATAACCTAAAGACTACTCCGGCGTTCCTTCTCTCTCCATCAGGGTGCAGACGCAACGTCAACAAAAGCTTCAACGAGCCAAATCAAAATGGAGCAACGACAAACTCCAAGCTCCAAATCTTGATGGTTCGTATACAACCTAAAGACTACATCGGCGTTCCCTTTCATTCCATCAGGGTTCAGACGCGACGTCAACAAAAGCTCCAATGAGCCAAATCAAATTGGAGCAAAGGCATATTCCGAGCTCCAGACTTCAACTGCAATACATACTGCATAGAAGTCCTACAGATGTCTACCATACTTCAGCAAAGAAACGGCACGGCATCGTCAAAACAAAAATCGGGTTTCGACGGCAACTCATATAAAGCCTAAAAGACTATTGGAGATCATCTCATACCAGTGCGGAGTGGTTCTGACTCATCAGGGCTCCAAATTGAGCCTAACCTCAAGTAAAAAGCGACATGGCAAATTCCTAACGCTTGCTCTTCTAATGGTAATATAGTCTAAGGAGATTACTTGAAGACGTCTTATCCAGCCCCCGAAGGGATCAAAGGCATGACAGTCGTGGGGCTACTTGAACTACAGCTTAAAGACTGCATGTCGAGAAAGATATCAGCAATGCGACAGTACCATGGACTAAAGCCCTAGTACCACAAACCTAACGGACCTCTATCGTAAAGATGGAGGTTATCTATATAAAACGTTAGGACAAGTTTGCCGGTAAACCCAAGAGAGGTAAACTAAACAAACTCCGAAATGAGTCCATAAACTAAACAAACTCTGAAATGAGTCCATAAACTAGAAACTCCGAAATGAGTGAATAAACTAAACAAACTCCGAAATGAGTCCATAAACTAAAAACTCCGAAATGAGTGAATAAACTACAAATTTCGAAATGAGTACATAAACTAGAGACTCCGAAACGAGTGAATAAACTACGGACTCCGAAACGAGTAAGTAAACTAATTAGCGCCGCATTAAGATATCAAAATACAGATAAGCACATGCAAAAAAAGTTTATATTCTTATTCACGAATCAAAGTGTTTAAGAGATTCAATTAATACAAAAGGGGGAATACAATTACAATTGTTAAGAAGGCGGGGCTTTCAACAAATTGACAACCTGCTCACGCGCTCCTCGCAGCTCCTCCTCGCATGCTACTACTGCGGCCAATCCCGCTTCAATTTGAGCCCTCTATTGCAAGCATGATGAGAGCTTCTCAGCGATTTCCTGCTTGGCAACTTCGCAATCTTGCATGTCCCGCTCGGTAAAGTCGAGCTTCTGCCTCTGTGCCAGCCCATCAGAAATACATTGTTGGAGGTTTCGAAAATAAGTTGCAGCTACGCGGCATTCGCTTCGATCTGAGTGCAAAATTAGATGGATTCGCCAGAAGCCGTCTCACACTCCATTCGCTTCAGGGTCAACATTTGTTCAAAATATTGAATGAAATCAGCACCTTGCTTGATCCACATGACCCGTTGAGCCTTCAAGGTTAATACTTCAGGAGCAAGACGTTTGAGCTCGATCTCATGCAGAAAAGCCTCGATCCTCTTACAATAGTCGACCCAAAAGCAGATGAAATCTTCGTTATGGAAATTCACAAGCGTTGCCAGCATAGGATTGACTTCGTCAGCGAAATCCGCAACAAAGTTAAGAGCCTCAGCATCAAGATCTTCGATAAATTCGCTTAACATCCGACTCCTAGTTACCGCGCCCCTGGAAGATTGACGCTTAGAAAAAGGTCCCGTAGGCATGGGAATGCGAGACTTAAAAGGGACCGAAGCCGGTATAGTTACTGCAAAACAAATCACGCATGAATAAGGGTCGGATTTCAACTTGAAAGATAAAAAAGAAAGCCGATGGACGAGATCTACTGTACCAGCTGTTGAAAGTGGCAAGACAGGGAGCACAGGAGGCTCGGCTATTCCTTTGCTCCCTCCCTCGAGCAGTGATACTGCGTTCAATATGGGGAAAGCTTAGCAACAGAAAGCTTACTCATGAAAAGAAGAGACACTACGCGACAATATACTAACCAATGCCGAAAGGGGGAACGGATTCTGATTGAAAGGTAAAATGCGGGCTTAACACTGGTGTAAGTGATCAAAGAGCATCCTGCGGATTGCAATAATATATGGTTAATACAAGAAAATGGTATCTACAGTGAAGTAAATAAATGAGAAATCTTTACCTTCTAAAATTCGGGGAGACGCAGAAGAGAGGGGAGGAACCGTGACAGTCAGGGCAATGACCGGCGGTAACTCTTCAGTCAGTACAGCATCAGGGTTTACTGCGCTTATTCTCAGAACAAAGGAGATATCATTAGAGAATTCTAGAGGGATTAAAACTCAAAGATAATAACCCAAGGAGTACCTGACAGGGAAAAAACCGAGACAGTGCCCGAAGCGTCACCAGTTGTGACGGCTTCCTCGATTTCCATTGGGAAATTAGATTCAGCATCTACACCTTCATCCCCTGACTCGATAAAGCCCTTCGTAATGCTTGCATCACCCGCCGATATCAAGGATCCACAGGGAAAAGAAGCGGCAGTCGGAACGATCCCAGATTCCAGAGAAAGGTTGGCCACTTCAAGCTCTTTAGTCGCCGGCACTTCACCTGCCACGCCATCATATAAATTTGGCCCTGTTAAAAAATGCGTGTGTTATGATACAAGAAAAAAGTTGTTATTAAGAACAGTGTGTTGTTCTACCTTGAAATAGTCGTTCAACCTCTTCTCGGGCCGCACGGGGAACCAGTCTATGGGCAGTAGACAGGGCAGAAGGAACATCCACCATAGGAATGCCAGAGGGATGAGCATTACTCGAACCCGCGCTCGCAGCCAAGAAAGACTGACGTTCCCTCGCAGCATGCATTCTACTCTTTCTCTCAGCCTGGGCTGTATGAACCGATCGCCTCAAAAATTCTGATAGGGGGACATCATCGTCCAAATCGAGCCCGGCCTCCGGATCTGCTGTGGCATCCATCATCGGCTGCTTCAGCAACGCTTCCTACGGTGGCTTTGGGAAGGCCTCAGGCATAGTCGGTGGTTCTGAAGGCTTTTCTGCATCACCACCCAGGGTTGGCATTTCATTAGGAACAACCTGAGTTGTGATGGTTCCTATAATAGGATAAAGAAAAGGGTCAGATCATGAATTAAAAATATAAAGGTATAGTGAAACGAATCATACTAAGACCCAAGGAGGGGCGGAGACTCTCCTCTTCATCAAACGTCTTGAGAGAAGTCGAGAGAACCTCTTCAGCAGAAATACCTATTAAGGAAGAGAGCGTTAGTAAAGCATAATAAATTCAAAAAAAGGAGGGGATATATACAGGAGAGTATAAATGAAGTATACCGGACTCCGCAATATAGGCTAACGCCGCCTGTTCACGGGCCAGTCGTTTGGAAGCTTTAATGGCAGCCTCAAGATCGGTATCAGTCACAGGTGCATCAAACAGACCGACATTGGTTCCATACTCGCACAAGCCCTTGCTATAGGGGCATGGGGCTCCTGGCCGAATACGACTTCAGCACAAAATAAAGATTTCTTTTTCTTCTACGAAATGACACCAACAGCCGATGATAAAAGCTTTCGCTTAACAGGCTTCTTCGGACAGCGGGTCCCAATTTCAAAACCAATGCCCGATTCCGAAGACTCTACGGATTACTAAGAAAAGCGCGCGGGGCTATAACCGTGGCGATCTCTCTCAAAGAAGGGAGCATGGCTGCCCGTCGCTTCAGTGGAATCACTGGATTACTGGCTGGGACAGCATCCTTTTGGTCAAGCAGCAGCCGCCTCTCCTCCTTGATGAAAGCACCCGTTGCATGCTGGTACCAAGTAACGTAAACATTCGAAGCCTTTGGAATATAACTCGGCTTGTTGATGAGGAAATGGGACCCCGTATTTAACCTCATGAAATGATGCGCCGCATTACGAATGCCCCCTTTCGTAGCAACCGGATCAATCAGGAACGCCTCGAGAGGAACGCCTTGGTTGTAATCCGATTGTTGGGCAAAGCAATGCGGGTTATACCTCATAAATAGCACCGAGGCATTCTGTCTAAATACCAGAAAACCTGGCCTGATAGAATATAGGTGTACAACCTTTCGAGCCCTCAACACAGAAGCCCCATCCTTGAAAACATCATGCAACGGTTGGATTACTTTGGAAGATTCTTTGCCGATGGTCATGACTTTATCAACAATGGTCATGTTGTCCCCAACCATGCATGGGCGAAAGAGCAATCGCCGAGCCTCTCGCTGTATTGGGTCTGGAGCAGAAGTATCGACTAGGCGCAAGACCCGGGAAAAATTGTAGCCTTCGTAAAATCGGGGTCGTTTATGAACACCGAAAGCACCCAGCACGTGCATCTCGATCCATAAGGTGAAGTAGTGCAATGGGAGATCTACGGGGTTTACTCCCGGCTGAGTAGTGTCGGCTGCTAAGCTTAGGTCATGATATAAATGAGCCAGTCCCATGACCCTAATGTCCATGTGCATCCCCGTTGCGATGAGCTGGATAAAAGACCTAGGGTCTTATATAGCGGGGGTGCATCAGAAGCACAAACCAACTCATCCACAAGCCGATAAACCCAATGAAGAACGTCTCCTCGTCAATGTCCGGAGCGGTAATCTCTGTAAAGGGGACAACTGGAGTATCTGGAATAAAGATGTTCTTCAGATCTGCCTCCGCGGTCGGTAAGTTGTCCGAACCAAATCTGAACGGGTCGTCGAGTTTGGAAAACTTCACGGCTTGTTTAGATAGAGCCTCTGGACGAAGAAAGCGGGCGATGAAATCTACGAAGCTAACTCCGTGCCCACCAGACTCTAGGAATAAGCTCTCGTACATGTTCAACACCTTAATCAATCTCGGGAACTGATGTTGAACGGCATTCTACGGAGTAAGACCCATTACCACTGATTTGGTGAAAAAGATATACTTGTCGGGAAGAAGCATCTCCTCATAATATTCCCCTCTGATGAGTAATCCGGATATCTCCGCAAACTCCTCCAATGAGATTGAAACCTCCCGATCTGATAAATGAAAGGTGTGGGTCGGGATGTTCCATTGTTCCCGGAAAGATTTGACCCACCACACATGAGGAGTGTGGTAGTGAAACAGGGATGAATAGATCGCAGGATATAACCCGGTCTTCAATAGCACCGATTTCTTGGCCGATATGATATATCGGGCCCACTGTAGATAGCCATCCGAATGACGGGGAGTCATTCTTATAATATAAACTTTCCCCCAAGGACGCGACTTTCCTTGGCATATGCGTTGCCCTAAAATATCCAGGGCCATCGGCGGTTGCACTGGTATTGATGCCATGGAAGGCTGAAGACGACCTTCCGAGGTCCAGTTGACCTCTTCTACTATGTAAGTTACCTGAGGTGGGTCAGCGTAATGGACCGCGGGGATCGGTTCCGAAGACGCTGCGCAAGTAAAACTGCGCTGACCCCGAATAATTTGACTGCACCATGACCCTCACAGATGAAGAGACTTTTGCTCTGGGTCATAGTCCTGAATAAGTGCGAAGACTTCCCGATCTGTGGGTGCGTCGGCGAAAGCGCTCTCCGAGCGAACGAAGGGGAAGGATAAATCGAAAGCCATAGTACCTGCACAAAAAAGGGAAAGGGTTAATTATCGACACAATGTTCAAGACTTTAACATTCTTTTACACCTAAAATTGTACTGCATCACAGTTCAAAGAGAAAGGGACAAGGGCCCCTACAAAATCAAGGTAACACCCCATCAACGATGAGGCAGTCACTCATTAAAAGAATCCAAAAGGATTCTCATTTAATGAGAAAATCTCATTGAACTATAGAGTTAAACTCCTTCGAGAAATGTGTTCTGCAACAGATTTCAAATCTGCAAGGAAAATAAGAAAGGGAATAAAATTCCTAAAAGAATTTCTTTAAAAGAAATCTTTCTCAAAGCCAAGCTCTGTAGAACAATGGGATAAAATCCCAGAAATCCACTCAGAACATGGAATTGAATTCCAAATAGTCTTCAAAAATCATGGTTAGTAACAGGGTAAAACCCTAAAAGAACTTTAAGACCTATGGTCCACTCAAGTAAAAGTTTTAGATTTCTAAGAAATTATTACAAGATAAGAGCAAAACTTTGTTAATGGGTTAAAAAAAAACCTTAGAACATGAAGAGATTCTTACAAGAGTTTATTCAAGAGTTAAATCATGGTCATGACTCTTACCAATTTTGACAAACTTTTAACTCTAAGAGGAGTTTCTTTAAACAAAGATCTGAGCAATGAAAAGAGAATTAAATTCTCAGGGAAGGAAGAACACTCAAGAAGATGAACAACAGTCATCTCAAGGGCCAAAGGCGTTATTAATAAAACATAAGAAGACGGTTTAACTTTCCAGAAGATCGGACGGAGGAAAAGATGCCATCGCTACACCCATGTGTGAGCCACGTGGGCGCAACGGTGGGGGGCATTTGTTTCCCCTAATAAAAAAGCAATGCTTTATTCAAAATTAATGAGGCAGCGCTTCACGTGTTCCTCACGCGGGCACCAGTGTGCAAAGCACAAAAGAATCTATTAGATTAAATAAGAGTTAAAACTCTTATATAGTATCGCACGTGCTCCTCACGCGGGCGGCAGTGTGTAAAGCACACGAAGAATTTATAAAAGTTAAAACTCTCAAGTGGCACCTCATGTGCACAACACGTGAGCGCCGGCGTCTAGATAGAATTAAATTCTTCTCTCTGTTAAACAGAGTCGTTGGATCAAAGATCCAATGAAGATGATAAATCATCAAAAATGCAGAATTAAATTCTGTCGGGAGAAAACATTTCCCAAATTAGATCATAGAATAAAATTCTATTTTTGGGATATGTTCCCTCAATTTTTCTAAACAAGAAAAATTGCCCTCTGTAAAGCAGAGAACCCTTGGATTAAAAATAAAATGGTGATTAAAAATCACCATATTACAGAATAAAACTCTGCATATGGAAAATATTTCTCTAATTTCTGTAAAACAGAAACCCTTGGATCAAAGATTCAATAGTGGGTAAAATTCCCCAAATCAATTGGGATCTCTTAATAAGAGATTTCTTCAAAACTAATTAACAAATTTGCCTCCACTATATAAAGGACCGAAGACTTCAAGTCTGAGAGAGAGGAACCCCTCATCGGCTTCTAGAAACAAAAACAGAAAGCTTTAAAAAGGAATAGACAATTAAATTCTCAAGGAAGAAGATCTCCCTCTTCGAAAACTCTAGGTAAAGAAAAAAAACAGAGATAAAAATATCTCATTTTCATATCTAAGGGTCTAACCCTTCTCAAAGAACTTAGTTCTTTCTCTGGATCTAAGATCCACAAGACAACTCTCCCACAAGCTGAGAATTTAATTCTCATCGGGAGGAACTTGTTCTTGAGAATCAAAAATTCAGAAAGGAACTAGGAATTTAATTCCTCAAAACAAAGCATATAAGAGAAACCTAGTTCTCGTAAAAGAACATGGTTCTTAAAAATGAAAGCTTGATCCTAGATCTGCAAAACAATGATCCTATCGATCAATAATGGGCAAAAATGCTATCAGCAGCATCTAGCGCCACACATGTCCCTCATGTGGGCGGCACAGAGAGGAGTGTTTAGCACTCACTGGGTAGCGCCCAACGCCGCACATGTTCCTCACGTGGGCGCCACATAAGGGAAGAGTTCTTAGCACTCACTAGGCAGCGCCCAGCGCTGCACGTGTTCCTCACGTGGGCGCCACAGAAGGGAAGAGTGCTTATCACTCACTAGGCAGCGCCCAGCGCCGCACATGTTCTTTACGTGGACGCCACAGAAGGGAAGAGTGCTTAACACTCACTAGGTAGCGCCCAGCGCCGCACGTACTCTCCACGTGTGCGCCGTAAAAGAGAAGAAAAAAGTGTTTAGCACTCCATAAACAGCCCAAAACGGTTCGGTGGTCAACACTCATTGGGTAGCGCCCAACGCCTCACGTGTTCCCTATATGGACGCCATAAAGAGTGCTTAGCACTCCATATAAAAACAAAAGGAGTAAAGTGTTCAACACTTGTTGGGCAATCCCCATGACTGAAAGCTTCACAGGATCATATGTGGGCGTCAGAACTCATATAAATGCTCAGCACTTTTAGCATAAAAAAGACTGATTAAACAGAGTCCAAACAAGTGCTTAGCACTTATTTTCAAAAAAAAGAGGGGAGACTAAGCAGACTAAATCCTAAATTGGCTTAGTTGCTAAAGTCTTGCAACTGAGTCCAAATGCTTTGTTGCTGGGTCTTAAATAAGGAAAATCCTGAAATATTGTTAATTGGATCTTAGTCTCAAATTGGACTTGTTGGGTCAAAAATTGCACCCTGGTTGACCAAGTCAAAATCAAAGTCAACCCCAAGCAAGCGGGCCCAAGTCCAGACGAAGTGGTCCCATGCCCGAGTCGAGCCTCACGGCCAATCTCCCCCATGCCAAAATGAAATCATATAATAAATAGTTTTGATGTAATTTTTATGCATGAATGTAAGAAAAATGGGTATAAAACCAAATTTTTGTAAAGCCCATGGCTCATGTGCAAATGAAATGAGCACATGAGGCATGTGATGGGCAAAATGCCATTTTGTAAAAGCCCAAGGGGCTATGTGTAATTTTGTAAGCCTGTATAAGGCAACATGACAATGAAATAAAAAAGAACTTTTCATTCTCTCAAACTCTAGTCCTTCCTCAAGGTTCTAAACCTTCTTCTCCTTTTGAATTAAATCAAGAGTTTAACTCTTCCTTTCTCAAAAATAAATAGTTTTTCACCACAAAACCCACAAAGGGAAACTCAGATCTCCCATCAGATCTCAAAAATAAGAGATTTTTAAAATCTCATACTTCTTGTTCTTCAAGATCCGGCCAACAGAGGAGGAAGAAGAAGACCCATCTCCAAAGACCCCATTTTGGGAAAGATCCAAGGCTCAGGGGAGAATAAAGGGGTTCCCTTGAGCATTTACAAAGATTTCATGGAGTTTAACTCCATGAATTAAAGTTTCTGGGAGTTTAACTCTATAAAAAAAAGTCTTTCTTCCTAGGAGTTCAACTCCAAAAGTCAATCGGGAGTACAACTCCCTGTGCAGGGGCTAAGCCCCTTTTTCCCGCTGGCGCCCAGCGCCCGCGTGCCAGGCACATGGGGCGTTGGTGCCCAGCGCCCACGTGCCATGCACGTGAGTCGCCCGCGCCCGCGTGCCACGCACGTGAGGCGCTGGCACCCAACGCCCGCGTGCCACGCACGTGAGGCGCTGGTGCCCAGCGCCCACGTACCACGCAGGCGAGGCGCGCGTCCAGCGCCTGAGTGCTGGGCACATAAGGCGCTGGCCCCATGCGTCCGTTGGGTGCTTTTCGCTTTACACACACATGCACACACACACTCCACAACGCTGTCTCCGTTAGAAAAAATTTCTAACGGGGCGCTGCCCCTCACCCCGCAAGGGGCGCTGCTAGTCTCCTTGACCCCCAGCCCGCTATCCGGGTAGCAGGACCCCCATAATAACTTTGCGGGGCCCCTAATATACCCAAAACCCCTCCAAAACACAACACTGCACATTGAGTTAGCATGACCTGTTTGACCCGTTGATCGGAGGTTCTCTTGCTCCAAAAGCGAGGGGTAATTAACGACAGCTTAGTCTGCGGCTGCCGGAGATTCGGATCCCCACAATCAATAAACCCCAGCCTACCCTAGGCAGGGGGAATCTGTAATGCGTATGACAAGCGCGTGTGTATTCCCATCTCAACGGGGTGACGAAAAACGCCATACAGGACTAACGTATTCTTAACAAAAATTCTTAAGGCCACCATAAGCTCTCTTCCTCAAATACAGGATTTGGTTCAAGAGTACATCTCTTCACACCTCTGATATATGTCGTTGTAATTCTTCAATGTCTTCAAAGAGGTGGCGGGTCCCGACGAAAAACAACTCCTTTCATCCAAAATTAGATCGTGCCCCAAATTGGGCACATTCCATATCAATATCGTTCACTTCGTCACGTAATAAATACACGTGCGTGCAAGTTGAACATTGGACCGAAACGTCCTTAAACTAATATTCGCCTACAAAATGGCGATAATGGACCGAAACGTCCTTAAACTAATATTCGCCTCCAAAATGGCGATAATGGACCAAAATATCTTTAAACTAATATTCGCCCTAAAATACGGAGATAATGGACCAAAACATCCCTAAACTAAAACTTTGCCTTAAATATGGCGATAATGGACCGTGATGTCCTTAAACTAAAATAATCGAGCCTAAATGCTCATATGTTTAAGTCGATCTTAATCTCAAACCAGATTAACGGTCCTTAAATCAACCCAAACCCAAATCTAAAAATATACGGATTTGGACTAATCTATGCCCTACGGGCGACGACATAAATTAGTCTCCGTATACAATCCACGGGCAACCCAAAATAAAAACAAACATACACACGACACGAAGTGAACCTCCGGAGCAGGAGAAAGTGCTTATCGCGATGCGGTGTACAACCATAACTTTTCCTATATTTAAACCCAACCTCACACAACTTAGGTACTATACTAGTAACCATCCTTCCTGCACTCGCACTTTTCGACACTGGAGCTTCACACTGCTTCATGTCGCAACGATTCGTGAGAACGCATGCGATTCCTGTGAAGCCACTCATTTTAAGATAGAATTTCAGTTCCGGGAATGGAGTCTTGAGGGAAACTTTGGGGTTTGATCAGTGCCCGGTTCTAGTTTGCGGACGAAAATTCTACGCAAATTTCAAAGTACTGGACATCCTAAATTTCGATGTTGTGTTGGGAATGGATTGGCTGGGATTATTCTATACTGCTGTTAACTGCCGTCAAAGGAGGATTGTATTTTAGATACCAGATCATCCAGTCTTCTATTTCAAAAGTGGAGATAGAACTTTGGAGCCAGGAAGTGTTCATATCAGATTTTTGCATTTTCATACCGCCCAATTTTTATCACATTGCATATCGGTAGATACTCTTGAGCCGTGTTTGCTAGTCAATTGCAGGATACAGGTTCTCGGTTCTAAAAACGGTGAAATTCATGGAAAACACGACAAAATCCGGGTTCCTGCCAACCACAGATAAAACACGGATCTCCGCTCTTTATCCGTCTGTTGCCACACACCAGTTTAAGAGACAAAATGTCAAATCAATGTCGTTTTCATGCACAAGGCTCAATGGCAGCACAAGATCCAAGAAATCTACGCGGAGCTCGAGGAAATCATGACAAAAAGTCCACATCAAATTACCTTTCCCTCAACAGAAATTATGGAAAAATCGTGAAGAAAATATGAAAAAATATATATACCAGAATAAAGGGTACATCAAACCAGGGGACCACAGAAAACCAGAGGAGACAACTCCTCTATTAGGCCGCGGAACCGCGGCCTAAGCATGCTTAGGCCGCGGATCCGCGGCCGTATGGTGGTGGCAGATGAAGATTTTTCAGGGGTGTTTTGGTCTTTTTATTTGTGTTCTGGTGGTTGCCCTAGGTTTTCATTTTTCAGCCTATAAATAGCCCAGAACTTTGTGAAGGAAAGGGTCCATAATCTTGTATTTTATTTTCTAGGTTTAGTTGTGTTTCTTCTTCCTCTTCTCATCTCTTCTCCATTAAAACTTGTAGTGAGCTTTGTGAGTGAAGAATGATGAATAAAGAAGACTCTTTTGCTATTATATCATGTCTTGTTCTTTTATAATTGCTTGTAATTTTAATTTGTTAACTTAGTTGTTGTTATTTCTTGTTGTTTCTTTCTCTTCTCTTTTCCTTTATCATTAAAACAACCATGATACTTACGCTTGATCCTTGCCAAGGTGAGGTCGCAAATAGCTAGTTGTTATCTTCTAATCTCCTTCTTTCTATCTTCCTCTTTTGTTTTGTTTTCTTTTCATTATGATGTGTGAGTAGTTTTACACTTGTTAGGGTAGGATAAGGGAAGTTTGAGAGAAGGAAATCTCTCTCACTCTTTCCTTGCCCAACAACTTAATTCGACTCCCGCTAATTGAACCACAATCCGCTCCTTACGGCACCCTATCCTACATGATAGCGGTGATTCCGTAGTGAGACCGATTGTGGTTGAATTAACCGGAGGTTATGGCTAAGAGCCAAGAACGGACGGACAAGCACCAAAAGGAAGAACTTATGCGTTGGAAAGCGTAGCTTATACTCGCAAGTTCCTTCCTAGTCGTGCTAATCCCCGTTGTTGCCGATTACCGTAACACCGATATTAAGAGGGGCAACGAAAGATGTGGGAGACTCCTAACTCAAACTAACCTAATCCTAACCCTAACAAGCTCTCTTTACATATCATTTTAACACTTAGATAATCACAAACAAATCTGGACTCTCGGACTTAACTCGTTAAAACACATAGAAAAAGACTCCCATCTCCCTGCGGACGACCCGTACTCAACCGGCTAGCTACAAGCGAAACCGTCTTGATTGCGGTAATTAACTAAAACTTGAACACGCAGAATCACTAACAATCAAATGGCGTCATTGCCGGGGAGACGGTAGTTTATTTCTTTGTGTAATTTCGGGTTAACTTGTGAATATAACAAAAAAAAAACAAAAAAAAAATACTTTGTAAAAAAAATCATTTTGTTATTTTTGATTAGTTTTTGTGCAAGTGTGCAGGAAAATACGAAGTTCAAGTTCAACGCCAAAGACGTGGGATATACGAAGTTCGAGTTCAGTGCCAAAGACGTGGGAAGATAGACCCACATTTCGCGGCTACACCGCGACGGAAAAAACGAAGCAAACGGTCTACTTTAAGATTCTGGAGCAGTTCCAGTGAGCAAATCCAGATTCAGGGTCTTAAAAACAGCAGAGGACACCCAAAACAGCCCACACCAGAAACCTGAAGCCCCAACTCCCCAGTATTTCCGCGGTTCCGTGGCATAAGTAAGCTTAGACCGCGGATCCGCGGCCGTTTGGTGGCCTCAGGGTGCCAAATTCTGTGTAAGTGTCTCTTTTCTCCTCCCCACTCCTCTGGACTCCAATAAATTGTGTTTTCTGCAGATTTCTTTGCGCAAACTCTCTTCCCCCTTCCAATAAACTGTTTTTGTGCAGGATTCTTTGCGCCGCGCTAAAAATAAAATTTTTTTGCAGTTGATTTGTTACCGCTTTGCATTCTTTAATACGGACTTAAGGGGCTTGAAACCAATTCAGATTGGGTGGGGATTTCATCACCCTTCCCATGACCCCAAAAATCACAAAAAGCATATGCATTGTCCATTGTTAATTAAAAAAATACTAGACTCAGCCCTAAGGACTTCACGCTCATTAGGAGAAGTTAACCGTGTTTAGAACCTCGCTTAACGGTATATTGTTTACAGGGTGTCTAGGAAAGTGTTAACGGCGCAACCGCCAAAAGAGAAAGGGTTACTTAATTAAGGAACTTCGCGAAAGCGTTGGAAAACCTCCCCTTATCTCTGCACTTACCTGGCCTCGTGATCAGTGTATCTTAAGTCCGTTTCTCGACACAGTTATACTTCGACAATCAAGTTCTGGAGCAGGTCTAGCAGACCTAGGTAACCCTAGATCTAGGTGTGATTGTGCATATCTTGTTTGTGATTACTTAAAGCCGTAAGTCCGTACATATTTCTGTAAATCTCTTTCTAAAAACAAAAAAAAAAGAAAAAAATCAAAAACTTTTATAAAAACTTGCCCTTTGTCGCCAAAATCTATTTTTCACCCACCACCCATCACCTTTCTCCATTGACGTTTTCTTACCCTCACCTTCTCCTTTTTGACTATACTAAACTCGTTTAGTGTATGTCCGCTTGGACTCGGGACACTAGCGCCCGCCTAGTCCGCGTTACGTTAGTCGCTACCGACTACGCGATCGACTCAGACGTCGATACTCCGTCCACTCCTCTTTCACCCCTTCCTTTGCCGGCCAACTCCGACGTTGACCGGAATTCTGTTCATACATCTTCACCTTCACCTTCACCAACCTCTTCTTCCGCGATGTCAGGATTTAATCCGAACATCTCTTTGACTACCCCTGGATTGGCTCCACCTCCTACGGAGACCAATAACCCACCACCACCGCCTGTTGTAGCGCCGCAGCGAATCGCGCTCCAGGATCGTTTCTATCCCACCCATTCTGCACTTCCCACCTGCCTTTCTCTTCCACCGGCCAATGGGGATAATTTTGAAATTAAGCCCCACTTCATCAACATGCTTCCATGATTTCATGGGCTTGAATCTGAAGATGTCTATATCTTCATCAATAAATTTCAAAACGTCTGTGCCATGATGAAAACCACCCAGCTGTCGGACGATGCTATACGTCTACGGGTCATTCCGTTCACTTTATGCGATCTTGCTGAAAAATGGCTGTATAGCACCGCTTCCCACTCAATCACCAGCTGGGACGAGTTTGTTAAAGCGTTTCTAAAGAAATTTTATCCGAATCATAAAACCGCAAGGATTCGAAATGAAATCAACCAATTCTCTCAGCTTCCTTCTGAACCCTTCTGGAAGTGCTTTGACCGATACAAAGACCTTCTTGTTCAGTGTCCTCACCACGGTATAGAGAAATGGCAACTTTGCCAAACCTTATACGAGGGCCTGAACCCAGCAACGGAGCAGTTGTTGGAAACCATCTGTCAGGGCCACTTCCTATCAAAATCTGACGAGGAAGCGTGGAAGTTCTTTGACGACCTTGCGGAGCAAACGCTACAATGGGAGAGCACCAGACCGACTTCTTCTTCTACCTCCACTTCTACCGGTCAGTCTAGGGTAGGAATTCACCAACTTGATGTCTCTATTGCAATGAAAGCTGAAATGGCTGCAATAACAAGAAAGCTTGAAGCAATAGAGAGCAAATTTTCTTCTCCTGCTCCTGCTCCTGCCCCTGTTCTCCCCCTTCGTACCATCTGCGCTTGTTGTTCCGATCCTTCTCACTTAACCGAAGAGTGTCCTTACAATCCACCATCGCAAGGACAGGATCAGGTTAATGCTGCATTTCAGCAAAGACCGAGGAATGATCCATACTCTTCCACCTACAATCCCGGTTGGAGGAACCACCCCAATTTCGCCTGGAATCAGAATCAGAATCAATTCCAAGGCAACAATTTCCAAAGGGCCCCTCCGCCGCAACAACAAGCGCAACAACAAACTCAGTATCAGCAGCCCTTCCAATCCCAACCTTTTCAAAATCAGACGAACAACTTTGCACCCAACAATTCTTTTCCACCAAATAACTTTGTTCCGTCAAACAACGATAAGGTTTTCTCGCTCGAACGAAGTCTGGAGGCGTTCGTTAAATAATCAACTCAGTCCACCGCCAACATCCAGTCTTCCATTCAATCCTTAGTGCAACACACTGCCGCACACGGGCAAAGTATCAAGACCATCGAGGCCCAGATTGCACAGCTGAATGCGGCCTTAAGCGAGCGAGAGAAGGGGAAGCTCTCGTCCCAGCCACTCCCAAATCACGGTCACCCACATAATGCACATGTTGCTCTTGAACAACAGAACCATAATGTGAGTGCCGTGACCACACTGAGATCGGGAAGGATGCTGCAACACAACATTGGCAAACGGATCAACGATGACACCCCGGCCGCTGCTTCTTTTTCTTCTTCTTCTTCCTCGTCTTCTGAGCCTATTCTCCGTTCTTCACAAGGCTCTCCTTCCTCTTCTTCTGCTCTGAATGGACCCACTTCTCACTCCACGAAAACACCTGTTCTGGGATCCGTTCCAACTCCACAATCTCCTCCTCCAGCATTAGACTCAACCAATTTTCAAAATGTTCCATTTCCAAACCGGTTGAGGTCTAATAAACAAAATCCTCAAATGGAGAAGATTCTGAAGTTATTCAAGAAGGTTAACATTAACATTCCTCTTTTAGATGCTGTCCAACAAGTCCCATCCTACGCGAAAATCTTAAAGGACTTGTGCACGAAAAAGAGGAAGTCTCAGGTACCCAAGAAAGTTTTCTTGGCTAGTGCTGTGAGTGATGCCCTTACCCAATCTTTACCGCAAAAACGGAAGGACCCTGGCTGTCCTACGATTTCAATTACCATTGGGGATAAGAACATCAACCGCGCACTATTAGATCTTGGTGCCAGTGTTAACCTACTTCCGTATTCAGTATACGAGCAATTAGGCGTCAGAAAGCTGAAACCCACGCACTGCACTCTCCAAATGGCCGACCGATCGATCACCCATCCTAGGAATGAGCTAGAGGACGTGTTAATCAAAGTCGGGGACTTCATATTCCCCGTTGACTTCATTGTATTAGACACACAGCCTGTAGCTAACCCCCGGAATCAAATTCCGGTGATACTCGGTCGCCCATTCCTTGCATCCTCAAATGCTGTGATCAATTGTCGCAATGGTTCGATGAACCTTTCTTTTGGAAACATGACGATTGAACTCAACATTTTTAGGTTGGGGAATCAGCCCGCCGAACCTAATGCTCATATACTGGACGTCTGCTCGATCCAGGAGATCACCCCAGAAGAATGTGAATTCGAGGAGTTTATGTTTGATCACGATAATCTTGACGCCACTAGTGCGTTTCTCTTCGAACCTCCTGCTGTTTCCGCGCCCGACAACGACTACGAGTGTTTCACGTTCTTGAACGATCTTAGCCCCTCGCAACCCGAGTTTGAATCCTTCGAATTTCCGGATGAGTTACCTGAACCATCCAACTCGGTCGCTTACACTCATTTTGAACCGTTGCTGGAGTCCTTTGAGTTCGAGACCTTTGCACCAATCTTGCCTTCCATCGTTTCACCTCCAACGTTCGAACTCAAGCCTTTGCCGTCTCACCTTAAGTATGCTTACTTAGGTGAGAACGAGACCCTCCCTGTCATCATTTCGGCTTCTCTAGCTCCAGAGCAAGAGAAAGCCCTTCTCGCGGTCTTGCATAGCAACAGGCAAGCTTTTGGCTGGTCCATGGCGGACATCAAGGGGATTAGTCGCCTGATCGTTGAGCATCACATTCATCTGATGGATGATGCCAAACCAGCCCGGGATCCACAAAGACGTCTCAATCCAGTCATGAAAGAGGCTGTGAAGAAGGAGATCGTAAAATGTCTAGATAGTGGTATCATTTATCCTATCTCTGATAGCCAGTGGGTTAGCCCCATTCATGTTGTCCCCAAGAAGTCGGGCATCACGGTCATCACTAACGAGGCAAACGAGTTAATCCCTACTCGCACCCAAACTGGGTGGCGAGTATGCATCGATTACAGAAAGCTCAACGCCGCAACGCGGAAAGACCACTTTCCGCTATCTTTCATTGACCAAATGCTTGAACGATTGGCCGGACACGAATACTACTGCTTTCTTGATGGCTACTCTGGCTATAATCAAATTCCCATCGCTGAAAAAGACCAGGACAAGACCACATTCACTTGTCCTTTCGGCACGTTTGCATATCGTCGCATGCCTTTTGGGTTATGCAATGCGCCCGCTACCTTTCAGCGGTGTATGATGGGAATTTTCTCAGACATGGTGGAAAAATTTCTGGAGATTTTCATGGATGACTTTTCCATCTTCGGCGATTCCTTCAACGAGTGTTTGCTGCATCTTGACGCTGTCCTTACCCGATGTAAGGACAAGAATCTCACTTTGAACAGGGAGAAATGCCACTTCATGGTGTGCGAAGGTATTGTCTTAGGACATATCATCTCGCCAAATGGCATAGAGGTTGACAAAGCGAAGATTGAGGTCATTTCCAATCTGCCTCCTCCCCGATGCGTCAGAGATATCCGAGCCTTCCTTGGCCATGCCGGTTTCTATAGACGGTTCATCAAGGACTTTAGCAAGATTGCTAGGCCCTTGACTCTTTTGCTGGCCAAGGATACGCCATTCGACTTCAACTCGAGCTGTGTGACTGCATTCGAGTCATTGAAACGCTCACTCACTTCTGCTCCCGTTCTTTTTTCACCTGACTGGACACACCCATTTGAGATTATGTGCGATGCATCCGACTTTGCCATTGGTGCTGTCCTTGGACAACACATCAACAAGATGCCGCACGTAATCTATTATGCGAGCCGAACCCTGAACGACGCCCAACTCAACTATACAACAACTGAGAAGGAATTCTTAGCTGTTGTATTTGCTTTAGAAAAGTTCAGGCCCTACCTCATCGGCTCTCCAGTCATTGTCTACACTGACCATTCTGCTCTGCGCCATCTTTTTGCGAAGAAAGATGCAAAATCTCGGTTAATACGTTGGATCCTCTTGCTTCAAGAGTTTGACCTTGTCATTAAGGACAAACGAGGATGTGAAAACGTAGTTGCCGACCATCTCTCACGACTTCCTTCTTCGCCTTCGCTTCCAATTCCGATCAACGACGTTTTCCCGGATGAACAACTCTTGACAGTATCTTGCGAACCCTGGTTCGCAGATATTGTGAACTATTTGGCCACAGGATTACTACCAACTGAATGGTCAAGTCAGGACAGACTTCGCTTCTTATCCCAAGTAAAGCACTTTTACTGGGACGAACCCTATTTGTTCAAGTACTGTCCTGACCAGATTATTCGTCGGTGTTTCCCTGACGAGGAATTCAAGAGTGTGCTGTCGTTTTGCCACGATCAAGCATGTGGCGGGCATTTTGGCCCCAAAAAGACAGCTGAGAAGATCTTGCAATGTGGTTTCTACTGGCCACAACTCTTCAAAGATGCTCATGACTATTGCAAGACTTGCTCCCGGTGCCAACACATAGGCCGGATATCCCGGAGGAACGAGATGCCGCTCCAACCGATCTTGGTTGTGGAGATTTTCGATGTTTGGGGGATAGATTTCATGGGGCCGTTTCCCAGCTCTTTCGGGAACTTGTACATCCTTCTCGCTGTTGATTACGTCTCTAAATGGGTCGAGGCTATGCCCAGCCGGACTAACGACAACAAGGTTGTCGTTAGGTTCCTTAAAGAAAACATTTTCTCCCGGTTTGGGCACCCCCGAGCGATCATTAGCGACAATGGAAGTCATTTCTGCAACAAGACTTTCGAGGCCTTGATATGGAAATACTCCATTAATCATAAGCTCTCTATGCCCTACCACCCCCAAATCTGCGGGCAGGCCGAAGTTTCAAATCGGCAAATCAAACAGATACTGGAGAAGACGGTTTCCAAGAACTGTAAGGATTGGTCGCTGAAACTCACTGATGCCCTTTGGGCCTTTCGAACCGCTTATAAGACCGACCTTGGCATGTCTCCCTATCGGCTTGTGTACGGAAAAGCCTGCCACCTACCTGTCGAAATAGAGCATCGCGCATTTTGGGCGATAAAGGAGCTGAATCTGTCTCTCGAGGATGCGGGCAGCCATCGGAAGCTGCAGTTGAACGAATTAAGCGAGCTTAGGGATGAGGCTTACGATAACGCGGTTGTCGTTAAGAACCGAACGAAGGTGTTTCACGATAAACACCTTTTGCGCAAATCCTTCGTACCTGGTCAGCAGGTACTGCTTTACGACACCCGACTTCACTTCCATCCTGGAAAGCTCAGATCTCGCTGGAAAGGGCCATATTTTGTGCGGAATGTGTATCCGCAGGGCGCTGTGGATTTGGAAAATCCAAAGGACGGTTCATTTTTCAAAGTAAACGGACACCGATGCAAACCGTACCTTAGCGCCGAACCAACAGAGGAGCTCCTGTTCTTACAGGAACCGGTTTACCCTGCATAATCTTCCTCTGCCTACCTCCAAACTTCGGTTATCCAGCCAAGAACAGTGGACACTGTTCCAAATAAGTTTGGGGGTATGTATAAACCATTTTGTATATATTTTTGTATATTCTTTTTCTTTTTCTTTTCTTTAAAAACAAAAACAAAAAAAATTGTGTATCGCTAACCGACAGTTTTGACCCTTTAAATGATATCTTCATGCAATGACAGTGAGGACACTGTCCAGTTTAAGTTTGGGGGTACGCTCGGTACGCATTTCTTACCTTCGCATTCATATGTATATTTTGCATCTGCATATTAAAATCCATAAAATTCATAAAAATCTAAAATTTTTCTAAAAACATAAAAACTTTTCTGTCAAGTTAGCTAGTGGGAGAACTCTGGTTCAACATTTCGACGGTTTTGTTTGATAAAATAAGAATAACTAAATCTTATGTTTAGATTTTGAAAACCTGAAAGATAACTCTCCTTTGAAGTTAACTATAGCTGATATACGTCTTTACATCACACTACACGTGTCGTGAGTTTTTGGGAATTAGATGACAAGTCTTTTATGTTTAAAAACTTTTAAACAGATAAATGATTTTATGAGGATCAAATAGGTTTGTTCTGAAATAAGTAATGTCAAGAATAGTTTATGAA
Source organism: Agapanthus africanus (assembly GCA_030015575.1). Taxonomy (NCBI): domain Eukaryota; kingdom Viridiplantae; phylum Streptophyta; class Magnoliopsida; order Asparagales; family Amaryllidaceae; genus Agapanthus; species Agapanthus africanus. The sequence continues at coordinate 468,811,356 of JASDDO010000016.1, read as the reverse complement.
GTAAAGCGAATATGAAGGGTTGTTATTGATGCCGTAATTGGAACTAAGTCTGAAAAATAACCCATCTGAAACTTGATTGAAATGATTACACACCGAACCCACTAAACACCTCTTTTATCCAAAAAAAATAATTGAACTGCCGGTTATATCTCCGTTCGTATTAAATCATCATGATTTTCACGCCAAACTGTCTTTTGTTTTTGGACCTAGGTAACTTGAGTAATTAAGTCCGCTGGGGTGTTTCTACACCTAATGCCCTAAAACCAACTGGTTTGGGTGCATTGGCCCAAAGCTCGCTAAGAAGCCTAGAAAGTCCAGATTAAAACAAAGTCAAGCAAGTGTTCTCTCCGAGTTAAAATTCCTAACGGTTCTTTGTGTGAGAATAATCTTGATAAAAGACAGGCTTTTATAAAAAAAATTTAGCGGAGATATGAATGTTTTACTCTATGATAAAGACTATTGCACGTTCACAGAGGTGTGTATGAAATGAAAACAAGAAAAAGGTGGAGTGAAGAATAAGACCTAGTTTCCTGTTAGGGAAGATAGAAATTCTGAAGTTGAAACTTTACTGGAAAACGAAACTTGAAAAATGCTTAACTCTTTATAAAACTTATGTGATCCTTTTAAAATCGTTATCTGGGCTTTATTGTGCGACATGATGACTTTAATCGATCCTTCTGGAACTTAACGACACTATTTGCACTGCACGTAAAGACATATAAAATCTGTAGTTAAATAAAAAGCGAGGTATGAAAAATAAAGGTTCGATAGTCTAGACTTAGGATAATAGAATTGTTATTTTCTGAAACAAAACTTTAGGGTTTGAATCTTAGTTATTTTACAAAACTAGCTTGACCGGATTTTGTGGGTAGTATCCGCTGAAAACCCTCAGGAGACAACACTCCTCTTACTAGGGACACCTAGAGGTTTAAACGGCTTGTTGCACATGCTCAGTGCAATCGCGTTTCCTGCGAAAGTGAGGTTAGGATTTTTTGTGAATAAATTGGCTTTGCTCGGGACGAGCAAATGATAAGTTTGGGGGTATTTGTTCATATCAGATTTTTGCATTTTCATACCGTCCAATTTTTATCACATTGCATATCGGTAGATACTCTTGAGCCGTGTTTGCTAGTCAATTGCAGGATACAGGTTCTCGGTTCTAAAAACGGTGAAATTCATGGAAAACATGACAAAATCCGGTTTCCTGCCAACCACAGATAAAACACGGATCTCCGCTCTTTATCCGTCTGTTGCCACACACCAGTTTAAGAGACAAAATGTCAAATCAACGTCGTTTTCATGCACAAGGCTCAATGGCAGCACAAGATCCAAGAAATCTACGCGGAGCTCGAGGAAATCATGACAAAATGTCCACATCAAATCACCTTTCCCTCAACAGAAATTCTGGAAAAATCGTGAAGAAAATATGAAAAAATATATATACCAGAATAAAGGGTACATCAAACCAGGGGACCACAGAAAACCAGAGGAGACAACTCCTCTATTAGGCCGCGGAACCGCGGCCGTATGGTTGCGGCAGACGAAGATTTTCCAGGGGTGTTTTGGTCTTTTTATTTGTGTTCTGGTGGTTGCCCTAGGTTTTCATTTTTCAGCCTATAAATAGCCCAGAACTTTGTGAAGGAAAGGGTCCATAATCTTGTATTTTATTTTCTAGGTTTAGTTGTGTTTCTTCTTCCTCTTCTCATCTCTTCTCCATTAAAACTTGTAGTGAGCTTTGTAAGTGAAGAATGATGAATAAAGAAGACTCTTTTGCTATTATATCATGCCTTGTTCTTTTATAATTGCTTGTAATTTTAATTTGTTAACTTAGTTGTTGTTATTTCTTGTTGTTTCTTTCTCTTCTCTTTTCCTTTATCATTAAAACAACCATGATGCTTACGCTTGATCCTTGTCAAGGTGAGGTCGCAAATAGCTAGTTGTTATCTTCTAATCTCCTTCTTTCTATCTTCCTCTTTTGTTTTGTTTTCTTTTCATTATGATGTGTGAGTAGTTTTACACTTGTTAGGGTAAGATAAGGGAAGTTTGAGAGAAGGAAATCTCTCTCACTCTTTCCTTGCCCAACAACTTAATTCGACTCCCGCTAATTGAACCACAATCCACTCCTTACGGCATCCTATCCTACATGATAGCGGTGATTCCGTAGTGAGACCGGTTGTGGTTGAATTAACCGGAGGTTATGGCTAAGAGCCAAGAACGGACGGACAAGCACCAAAAGGAAGAACTTATGCGTTGGAAAGCCTAGCTTATATTCGCAAGTTCCTTCCTAGTCGTGCTAATCCCCGTTGTTGCCGATTACCGTAACACCGATATTAAGAGGGGCAACGAAAGATGTGGGAGACTCCTAACTCAAACTAACCTAATCCTAACCCTAACAAGCTCTCTTTACATATCATTTTAACACTTAGATATTCACAAACAAATCTGGACTCTCGGACTTAACTCGTTAAAACACATAGAAAAAGACTCCCATCTCCCTGCAGACGACCCGTACTCAACCGGCTAGCTACAAGCGAAACCGTCTTGATTGCGGTAATTAACTAAAACTTGAACACGCAGAATCACTAACAATCAGGAAGCTACCGTGCTAAACCAAAGAATGCAGAATTGTTCTCTCTACCGGCAGAAGAAGAAAAGCCCGAAGTAGTTCGAGAGTTCGAGAATGTGTTCTATGAAGACATATCCGGTTTGCCTCCTGATCAATATCTTGAGTTTAGCATTGATTTACAACCTGGTGCACAACCTGTAATCAAAGCCCCGTAACGATTAAGTCCGGAAGGATTGAAGGAGATCCGCATTCAGTTGGACGAACTCCTGAAGAAAGGTTGGATCCGACCCAGTACTTTGAGCTGGGGATCTTCGGTACTACTGGTGAAGAAGAAAGAAGGTTCCTACAGGTTGTATGTGGATTATCGAGCTCTGATCGAAGTGAAAATTAAGAACAAGTATCTACTACCATGCATCGATGATCTTTTCGATCAGTTAAGCGGGTCTTGTGTCTTTTCGAAACTAGATCTTCGTTCGGGTTATCTTCAGGTAAAGGTCAAAGAGTCCGACATTCCGAAGACGGTGTTTATGACTCGATATGGTCATTATGAATATCTCGTAATGCTATTTGGAGTGACCAATGCAACTTCCATCTTTATGAACCTGATGAACCAAGTTTTCCAAGAGTACTTAGACAGGTTCATTGTCATATTCATCGACGACATCCTGGTGTATTCAAAGAATCATAAAGAACATGCTGAGCACTTACGGATTATCCTGAAGAAATTGCGACAGCATCACCTCTACGCCAAATACAACAAGTGTGAATTTTGGCTAAATCAAGTCAGATTTCTTGAACATATTGTTTCAGGCGAAGGAATCTCTATAGATCCAGCTAAGGTGTCAGCTGTCAGTGAGTGGCCGACACCAAAGACGATGAAAGATATACGAAGTTTCTTGGGATTAGCAAGATACTACCGACGATTCATTGAAGGCTTCTCAAAGGTTGCAGCACCTCTGACAAAGCTCACTGTTAGGAATATGTATGCCCTAGAGGCCATTATTGATTATATAGGGGATGCTTGGAAATATATATAGAGAGGACTTTCTTGCTCGACATGATAGAATGCTATCAGGTTACCTTTATCTTAACATGTAGACTGGTATTTATATTGTCTGTCTCTTACATGTTGATAAAGCCCTTAGGATATGTACTTGACTACCAGGATTATGATGAGATCATACTAGTGGGGCCAGGGTGGTCCAAAAGTACATCCTTTAATCAGTTCCTAGTCGAGGGAATATCGAGACTAGGGCATCGATATTCTAGAGTAGACTAGTGTGTACGTTTCTTGTCCTTTAGAGGGCGATGGTTGATCCCACGACCATTGGTGTGTGACATCAAAGATTGTACACAGATGATCATAGGAGAATGGGTACACTGAACAGGACTCGCCGATGACTCCTATGTGGTAGTATACCTATCGTCAGATAGCAGTCCTCTGGTGACACTGGTACATGTTAGTCTGTAGACCCGAGATCATCATAGAGTCTTGTGTGGCTCCCACTATGCTTTGATTTCCTTCCTACCATGCTCAAGAGGAGTTGTGCAAACAGGTGGATTTTGGATACAGTCCCGAGTCACATAGAGGCAATGAGCGATATGAGGGGTTTCGTCTCTCCCGGTATTAGGGATTGATGTTGCGCTATGCTTGATTGTCTATAACTAGAAGTCCCTGGCTAGGGCTGCTGACGAGATTTATTGATAAGTGTTATCAGAAGTTTCTTGAACCGTTATAGGCCAGACATCGGCATGACTTAGCACGTTACTGGGGTTTGACGTTTACCACCCCTAAACATGATATGCGACATATCAGATGAAGAGACCGGACTGTACGGAAGTGTTACTGATAGGCTTCATGGAGACCATGGATGAGCTTGCTTGATGATCTTCATATCGCTCAATACCAGGATAGCCGTTATGTCCAGCTAGTATCGCTGATGGCTTGTGGGTGACTGATGTGATTATCACCTACTGCTGGCGTATTGACGAGTCTTTAGAGTCCCACACAGAAGTTCCCTAGTCAAGCGAAACGAAGTAGGACACATATGTAATATGTGTGTGGGCCTGGTTAAATACGTGTATGTGATACCGTATTGTAATCTGGCAGTTATCTGTTATCGGTTCGGTTATATGTGATATAACCAGATTGTCGAATCAAGTGTTGATTTGATAATGTAATATACAGATAAATGATATTAGTCGGTGATATGTGATATAACCGATTATTAAATCAAGTGTTAATTTAATAATGTGATATAAATTATATTTGATATAGATGCAGTAGTTGAAATCCACATTTAATTAGTTTTGTGAAAATTAGTCAGTGTTTATAAATCTAGCGTTTTTAGTCTCGGTAGATTGATTGCCACGAAGTTTCGATTCGGATCAAAACTTCGTCGCAATCGCGTATCGTACGCGAAAACTCGCCGAATAACTATATTAGGTAGCCACACCCCATTACCCCAACCAACTGACTGTAGGAGAACCTTGTTGCCAATAGCACCCATTCGGGTGCTCGCGGCCACGGTGTTTCGCCTAAGTCCACGGTATCGGGGGTGCGTCCATCTACTATAGTTTCCGACGCGTGTTCGATCGAGTAGTCTGGAATCCTGTTGGATTACCCGACTAAAATATTGAAAAGAGTTTTTGATATGAGTCTAAAATGCGGGGTTTATAGAGTTAGGCATGAAATTCGGAATATGAGATATTCCTGGTTTATGATGTCTAAGGATATGCGGATTCTAATTATTGCAGTTTTACATTTCTTTTCTGCGAACGTAAGTGTAATACGTGGGGTATCCCAAATCTCGTTGCTATATATCAACAGAATTCGGGATACGTGTATTTACTTACGTTGATGATATGTGATATTATGTGTCGCTGATATGCTTTATTGGATCATCGTGCATGAATAGCTGGGGTTCTTATGTGAGATGAGAGTTTTTATTTTCATTGATATAAAATCTGTATGTAATATTCTTTTATTGGGGCACTTCCGGGTTGAGTATGATGTCACCACTGTTGTATATTATTTACTTTTGTGCATTAGGATAGACCCAAGGCGGGGAGCACAAGTAACCGGGTTCTAGGGTCCAGTGGGAGACCATCTCAAGGAGTTGAGACCGGGTCTCCTAACTCTAGAATTGGTAGGGTTACTTGACTCTCTCGTAGGGGTCTATGGGATGTGGGTTTGGCTATTCATCACTACCGTAGAATCCATGTTTTACATTACTGGCTAAATTTAAAACACGGAAATCCTAGTATATACAATATTTCATATGTTTCTTCTGCTGCTTGGTTCTATGATGTTGATTATACAACTGTGTGAGACGAATGTTGTATTATATATATGATATATAATAAACGTTGCTTATGTTTTGCACCCGCGCTAGTCCAGCCCCCGCTCTGCCGGTAGTTAAATAACCTAACGGTGCATGACGGGGCCCGATGACGAATGCGGATGGCATAAGCATACGTTCTATTTTCGTTTCACTTTTCTGTAATGTTTAGGAAACATTAATTGATGGGACTTCATTAATCAGATTAATGAAAAGAAAGAAACCTAAAGATATTGTAGAATCAAATTTTCAAAAAGGGAAGCTATAGTTATTGCTTTGCATAGTGGTATTCCTTGATGAATATCCAGCACCTCATTTGATGAGGAAAGAACCGAGATCCCTTTCACCGGGAGTGACCTCTTTAGCGAAACTAGCAAATACTACAACCCACTCGGTTTTGTCTTTTGACTGCTTCTCTAGTTCTTGCTTTGCATAGTGGTATTCATGAATATCCTGCACCTCTTTCAATGAGGAAAGAGCCGAGATCCCTTCACCGGGAGTGACCTCTTTAGCGAAACTAGCAAAAGCCTCAAAAACACTTCTTTTCAAAATCACTAGATTCTACAACAATATTAAGTTCATTACGCTCTTGGTTTTCTTAAAAACCTGCGTAGCTCTCCGTCATTTCAGATAAGTGCTATTTTAGTATTCGTGCTACGTTTGTTAATTATATTAAGGCGTAGTGTGCAGTAGCTAATTAGTACTTATCTGTAACCATATGATGCGGTTGGATTAGGGGAGCCGTACGGCTTTGTTGAGTATGTTAAGGGTCGTGCGGGTGGGTTTAATCCAATTAAGAAATGACGGGTTGAACTTGACTAGTGCTTATGATTTATTGACTATGCTAAGGCCATAAGTGGCTAGGGGTAAAAACCTTTATCGGAATTTCAAGTGTTGAAATTTGCAATGAGATTGCATACCTTCTATATGATAGTTGGATCATGATACCCACTGCGGGTAAGAGTTACTCCTGGGAGAGTTTTGTACTTTACAATTAGCTAATCCAGTAGGTGTCTAGAAGGTGTCAACGGGTTAAGCCTATAGGGAAACAATGTTTATTTTAATTAGGTCCGTGCGAAAGCACGGGAAACTTCCCTCGGAGTACCGATACCTGTCTGGGCCGAATAATTGGCAAACCTGTAGGGTGTAATTAATCCCGGCTAATCTTACATTTTAGGGCTTGAAGGAAGATTTGATAAAAACAGTGGGAGCCATTCCGATTAGATAAAATAACCAGTCTAATCTTGCAAAGAGCGCACACAAAGTGATTATCCTTCTCTCTCTCCTGGTAGCGACCAATGACATGTCTTAATCAAGATAATAATATGGATGTATTGACTGAACCTTCTTATTATACTAGGCTAGGTTCCACTCTATCTTATGATTGTCATAAGTCTGAGCAAGGAATAGGGAATATTCGGATTCCCACGCCACCCAAATGAAGAAAAAGTATGTTGATGCATCGTCTTCGGGTGTGTTCGTAACCAAGAACTGTTTCTCAGTTACCTCTACGTCATGGGTATTAGATACCGGATCAGGATCCCACACATGTAATTTGTTACATGGGCTACAGAAAGGTGGAGAACTGGGAAATGGTGATATGTCTCTAGTAGTAGAGATGGTGCAATTGTTGCAGCCAAAACAGTTGGCAAATATCACCTTGTGTTACCAACTGGTAATACAAAGATTCCTGAGCGACTGTTATTTCGTACCAATAATATTGTGAATATTTTCCTAAATCAAGTGTTGATTGGGTAAGGTATGTTGTATAACAGTGTACACGCTCTGAATCAAACCACAGTTCCAAACGTACAAAACACACACAAGAGAAATAGTTCAGAAATGAATGAATTCTTCTTGTGGCATTGTAGAGAAGGCCATGTCGGATGAAACAAGACTAGCTTAAGTTCCATAAGGATGCATATTTGAATCCGTTCGAATTTACATCTTATGAAACTTTCAGTAATGTCTCAAAGACTAGGTGACCAAATCTCCATTTAATGGAAACGGAGAAAGAGCTACTGAACTCTTGGATAGATACATGTTGATGTATGCGGTCCTATGTCTACACATGCCAGGGGATGGTTCCGCGTACTTTATTACATTCACTGATGTTCTCTCAAGATACACATATGTGTTCTTGTTGAAAAACAAAACTGAATCTTTTGAGAATGTCAAGGAATATAAGTACGAAGTTGAGAACCAGATGGGTAAAGGTATTCAAATCCTTCGATATAATCGGGGAGAAGAATACTGGAGCACGGAATTCCGAGACTATTAAAAGAGAATGAGATTCTCTCTCAGCTTACTCCTCTGTATACACCACAGCAGAACGGTATATTGGGGGTGGAGGAATCACACCCTATGAAATATAGTGCGCTCTATGATGAGTATTGCTGAGTTACCTATTTCCTTTCAGGGATATGCACTTGAGAAGATGCATACCTATTGAATAGAGTTCCGATCAAATCGTTGCCTACCACTCTATATGAGATATGGAATGGGAAGAGACCATCTCTTAAACGAGTTAAGATATGGGGTTGTCGGCCTATGTTGAAAAGCAAAATACGGACAAGATCGAGGAAGTTCAATTCTGTGCAAGTTTGTAGGATATCCCAAACATTCGTGAGGGGATATCTTCTACCACACCGAGGAACAAAAAGATGTTTTGTTTCTCGACATGCCACCTTTTAAAAAAAATGAATTTCTTGTCAAAGAAATTAGTAGCAATGAGGTAGAACTGGAAGTAGTTCCAGCACACACAAACTATAACTGACGATTGGTGGAACCGAAGGATTCAATAGTCCCCGACGAACCGCAGTCACTCCGCAGATATAGTTGGGTTTCTCTCCACCTGAGAGATACTACGGTTTTCCTCGTAGATGGTGGAGCGAGGATTGCATCATGGAGATAATGACCCCAACTAGTTTCAAGCAGGCCATCACAAGTGGAGACTATGTGAAAATGGATGGATGCTATGCGATCTAAGATGGAATCCATATACACCAACAAAGTATTGACTTTGGATGTTGCTCTTGAAGGGGTAAAACCCATCGAGAGCAAGATAATCTTTGAGAAAGATAATTTTGTGTAGATGGAAAAGTTGAGACTTTCAAAGCTATACTTAAGTCCACCGGGATCCTACTTGTCATTGCTGCATACCATAACTACGAAATTTGGCAGACTGCAACGTCAAAACCGTTTTTCTAAATGGTGATTTAGAAGAGAGCATATATGACACTTCCAGAGAGCTTTGTAGACAGTGGGAGCGGTGGAAGCATGTGCAAGCTGCTTAAATCCATCTACGGGCTAAAGCAGGCATCGCGGAGATGGAACATTTGTTTTTGATGAAGCTGTCAAAGAGTTTGAGTTCATAAAAAAGATAGATGAACCATGTATAAATAAGAAGGTTGTAGAGAGTATGGTAGTCTTCCTCGTATTGTACGTGGATGAGATACTCTAGATAGGAAATGATGTTCCTATGCTACACTCGGTCAAGCACCTCTTATCACACATGTTCTTCATGAAAGATCTAACCGATGCCTCCTACATCCTGGGGATATAGATCTATAGAGATAGATCTAAAAGGATTTGGGATTGTCCAATCCAGGTACATAGACACCATGTTAAGGGGTTTAGTATGGATGATTCTAAGCGTGGTAATGTATCCGCTTGTTTAGGAATCACTCTTTCCAAATAGATGTCTCTCGAGACTAATTTGGAGATGACTCGCATGCAAGGAATGCTCTATGCTTTAGCAGACGGGTCAATCATGTATGCGATGTTATGTACTAGACCAGATGTAGCTTACTCACTAGGTGTAGTGAGTAAGTATTGAAAAGATCTTTGGGAAAACCACTGGACAGCTGTCAAGAACATTCTTAAGTGCTTGAGAAGGACTAAAGAGATGTTCTTGGTGTATGGTAACGATGAACTCCAGATGGAGTCCTTTACCTATTTGAGCTTCCAGAGTGATAAGGACGACTGAAAGTCAGTCTCGGGTTTTATCTTCATCCTCAGTGGAGGGACGGTATGTTAGAAGGGTTCCAAGCTACATATCGTAGCAGACTCGTTGATGGAGGCTAATTACATCGCTAACAACGATGCTGCCAAAGAGGTTGTCTGGATGAAAAAGTTCATATGATAAACTTGGTTCCTACCATTGTGCATCTAGTACTTGTGTATTGTGATGACAATAGAGTTGTGGCTTTGGCCTAGGAACCCCGGTCCCGTCAGTAATCCAGACATATTCTTTGACAGTATCACCTGATCAAGGAGTTAGTTAATCTCCGGGAGATCGAGGTCAGGAGAGTTGACACAGAGGATAACACAGCGGATCCACTCACCGAGGCCATTCCCCAGATGCTATTCGAGAGACTTTTGGGACGTTGGGTATGAGATACTACAACAACTGGCCTCAGTGCAAGTGGGAGATTGTTAGGAATATATATGCCCTAGAGGCCATTATTGATGATATAGTGGATGCTTGGACATATATACAGAGGACTTTCTTGCTCGACATGATAATATGCTATCAGGTTACCTTTATCTTAACATGTAGACTGGTATTTATACTATATGTCTCTTACATGTTGATAAAGCCATTAGGATATGTACTTGACTACCAGGATTATGATGATATCATACTTGTGGGGCAAGGGTGGTCCAAAAGTACATCCTTTAATCAGTTCCTAGTAGAGAGAATATCGAGACTAGGGCTTCGATATTCCAGAGTAGACTAGTGTGTATGTTTCTTGTCCCTTAGAGGGCGATGGTTGATCCCACAACCATTCGTGTATGACATCAAAGATTGTACACAGCGTGCTCATTGGAGAATGGTTACACCGAACAGGACTCGCCGAGGACTCCTATGTGGTAGTATACCTATCGTCAGATAGCAGTTCTCTGGTGACACTGGTACAGGTTAGTCAGTAAACCCGAGATCGTCATAGAGTCTTGTGTGGCTCCTACTGTGCTTTGATTTCCTCCCCTACCACACTCAAGAGGAGTTGTACAAACATGTGAGATTTTGGGTACAGTCCCAAGTCATATGGAGGCAATGAGGGATAGGAGGAGTTCCGTTCTCCGATATTGGGGGTTGATGTTGCGGTATGCTCGATTGGCTATAACTGGAAGTCCCTAGCCAGGGCTGCTTCAGGGCTGCTGCCGAGATTTGCTGATAAGTATTATCAGTAGTTTATTGAACCGTTATAGGCCAAACATCGGTATGAATTATCACGTTACCGGGGGTCTGACGTTTAACACCCCTAGACTTGATATGCGACATATCAGACGAAGAGACTGAACTGTACGGTAGTGTTACTGATAGACTTCATGGAGACTATGGACGAGCTTACTTGTTGATCATCATATCGCTCAATACCCGGGTATCCATTACGTCCAGCTATTAACGCTGACGGTTTATGGTTGACTGATGTGATCATCATCTACTACTAGCGTATTGACGAGTCTTTAGAGTCCAACACAGAAGTTCCCTGGTTCAAACGAAACGAAGTAGGACACATATGTAATATGTGTGTGGGCCTGATTAAATACGTGTATGTGATACCGTGTTGTAATCTGGAAGTTATGTGTTATCGGTTCGGTTATATGTGATATAACCAGATTGTCGAAACAAGTGTTGATTTGATAATGTGATACACAGATAAATGATATTAGTCGGTCATATGTGATATAACCGGATTATTAAATCAAGTGTTGATTTAATAATGTGATATAAATTATATGTGATATAATTATATCTTAACTAATATCATTAGCTCACTAAATATTTTCTTATATGTATATATATATATATATATATATATATATATATATATATATATAGAGAGAGAGAGAGAGAGAGAGAGAGAGAGCATGGCACGATTTCTATTTATGAGAAAAATAGAAATGAGATGGAAAATGATAGCATGGTTGCAAGCATAGGCTTTATATTTGTTTATTCATCTTGACTCACTATTCAAGCATGGTTGCAATTTTATATTGCAAATTTCCATGCTTGAATAAATGGGGGTCAAGAGTTGCCATTCATTCTAGTCTCATTCTCAACACTTAGCCATTTTCTTGAGTTGCTCTCATGGTTGCTCTCTAACTTCTTCTTCTTCCTCAATGTCATGGTTCAAGCTTCAACCCTCACATGTGATGTGAACCATGAAGCTTGAACACAAACTTGTGAGCTTTAAACATCCCCTACTTCACCATCCTACACTTGACTAGTGATCGAGTGTAGTGTGTTTCCTATTCTAAAGAGTTTAGTGTAGAGATAGCTTGAATTGGAGGAACTTCGCGTGGATCATATTCGGCACGAAGGTCGTCGGAGGAAGCTCGTCCAAAACCTTAAGTGGAGCCTAGTGGAGTCGTGGGGACTACTACATGGAGCATGTGAAGTGAAGGACTCGATCTATGAGGGTATATCCATCTTTCACTTTCATATAGTTTTCTTTGTTATCAAACTTTAAACCCTAATCACCAAGCTAAAGATCTTGGATAGTCTAGCTTAGCACCATAAAAAATTTAATTTGGCATGCTTGATGCCATTAAAACCTCTTGGTGGTGCTAGGGTAGACTTTCACTCATAAGTAAAGATGAAGCATTCGTTATGGTCAAAAGCATGTGAAAAAGCTTTTGCAAAGCTCAAGTCAAGATTAACCTCTGCTCTTATCCTTGTAATACCAGATCAATTTGGAGGATTCGTGGTACATTATGATGCGTCCGGTAAAGGATTAGGATGTGTTTTATACCAGCATGGAAAAGTTTTGGCTTTTGCATCAAGACAACTAAAGGTTCATGAGCGCAACTATCCAACACATGATCTGGAGTTGGCAGCCGTCATATTTGCACTTAATATTTGGCGCGACTATCTCTTGGGGGAACGAGTGGATATATACACTGACCACAAGAGTCTGGAGTATGTATTTACTCAGAAGGAACTAAACATGCGGTAGAGAAGATGGACATAATTCATGGCGGACTTCGACATCAACCGACAGTATCATCCTGGAAAGGTGAATTTAGTTCCTGATACACTTAATCGCCAGCCATTAGCAATGAACCTCACCGCTCAGTGGAGACTATAAAAAGAACTGTACAGATTGGAGATTGAAGTAGTTATACCAGGTAACGCTTCATATTTGATGAACTTATAAGTCCAATCCACTCTAGTAAATCAGATTAAGGCAGCTCAAGCAAATGATGCCAAGCTAAAAAATATCCGAGAACAAGTAGAAAGTGGCCTATGAACTGACTTCATCATCCACGAAGATGGATCCTTGCGATATGAAAGTTGATTATATGTGCCAATCGGCCCAAGTCAAGAAGAGTTGATAAAAGAAGATCACGGCTCTCCTTATTCTGTACACCCCAGTGGCACAAAGATGTAAAAGGATCTACGGCAACACTACTGGTGGCATGGAATGAAACGTGAAGTAGCAAGAAGCGCAGCCAAGTGTTTGATGTGTCAGCAAGTGAAGGCTGAACATCACAGAACTGCCGGTCTACTTCAACCGTTACCAATCTCTGAATGGAAATGGCAGCACATTACTATGGACTTCGTGACTGCCCTTCCTCGTAGCACGAAGGGTAACGACGCAATTTGGGTTATTGTGGATCGAATAACCAAGTCGGCTCACTTTATTCCATTAAAAGTTAGCCAGTCAACCGAGACGTTAGCAAAGAAATACATGGAGGTAAGCATAAATCTAAAGTAAGATTTGAACCTTCAAGATGTACCATATTTGATACCCATAAACTCATGCAGGAGATCGTGAGATTACATGGAGTAACTATTTGCATTATCTCCGATCGTGATACAAGATTCCGATCACAGTTTTGGCAGAGTCTGTAAGCTAGCCTGGGAACATGTCTGAATTTCCGCACGGCTTATCATCCCCAAACGGACAGACAATCTGAGTGAACAATTCAGATTCTAGAAGATATGCTAAGAGTCTGTATGTTAGACTTTCGTAGGAAGATCACCTACACCATGTAGAGTTTCATACAACAACAGCTATCAAGAAAGTATTAGAATGGCACCATTCGCAGCACTCTACGTACGGAAGTGTCGTTCACCGCTAAGTTAGGACGACATTGGAGATTGTGAACTCCTTAGACCAGAGATGATCGTGGCAACTGTGGATGTAGTTCGCACGATCAGGGAAAGGATGCGCAAGGCCCAAGACCGACAGAAATATTGGGCAGATGCAAAGCAACGACATTTGGAGTTCCAACCTGGAGACCATGTATTTCTAAAGATCTCTCCAAACAAAGGAGTGATCCGTTTTGGAAAGAGGGGGTAAACTCAGTCCAAAATACATAGGACCGTTCGACATACTCGAACTAGTTGGAGAAGTGGTATACCATTTAGCATTACCACCCTCATTGGAAAGAGTGCACAACGTGTTCCGCATATCCCAATTACGACGATATGTGAGCGACTCCAGCCATATACTTGATCACTCATAGCTCACAGTACAAACCGACTTAACCTGCGAGCAACAACCAGTTGAGATCCTGGACCGAAAGGTGAAGACTGTTAGTGATATATTCCTTAGAGGCCATTATTGTATTATACTGGATTGTACATTACATTTTGGACGCTTAGGATATTCACAGTTATAATAACAGTCTTACTCAAAATGGTAGTATGCTACTTGGTTTGATTCTACCTCAATATATGCATGTGTTTCTTTTAGCATATCGCTTATACATATTGGTAAAGCCCTTAAGATCTTTTCTTGACTACCAGCGTTGTGATGGCAGTCACACTAGTGGGGGCTGGGTGGTCCATAAGCATATCCTTATACAGGTCCCTAGTCATAAGATTATAGAGACGGGGCATCGATACTCCAGAGTAGACTAGTGTATACGCTTCTCATCCCAGTAGGGGAGACGGTCTGTCCCACAACAATTGGTACGCCGTACCGGAGATAGTATGAAGGTGCTCATTGCGTTATGAATTACACTATAAGGACTCGTTGGGAACTGCTGCTTGGTATTATACCTATCGTCAGGTAGCAGTTCCCGGATGGCATGAGTACAGGTTAGTCTGTAGACTTGATATCACTATTCGTCTCAAGTGTATTCCCACTGCAATTAGATTACTACCCTACCATGACTCAAAGGATTCGTGCAAACAGGTAGTAGTTGGGTGCAGTCCCGAAGCACTTGGAGGCAGTGGCGGTTAAATAAGATTCGTCTCTTCCGGTATTGGTGGTTGATATTGCGCTGTGTTTGGAAAGCTATTACACAAAGTCCCTGGCCAGGGAAAGCGAGATTTAAGGGTAGGTACTCCAGTAGTTTCTTAGGGTGTATTGGGCTCTACTCCGGCACGACTTATTGCGTTGTTAGGGGTCTGACGTTTACCATCCCTCTAGGATCGATATGCGAGTATCTTATACGAACAAACCAGACTGTACGGAGATTGTCACAGATAGGCTCGGTAGAAGTTCAGATGAGTTTGCTCATCGGCCTTCTTATCAACAGATACATGGATAGCTGTTACGTGCAGCTAGTACCGCTGACGGACTTGTGGTTAATCTCATTGCCAGCGTACTGTCGAGTCTTTAGAGTCCCACACAGAGGAATTCCCTGCTTCGGGCAAAACTGTAACAACTCCATTATTAGTGTACAAAAAATTTGCTTTAAAATTAATGTATACTTGGGGTAATTACTTTTGCTGTGATTACTTTAAGTAATTAATTCACTCTTTAATTACAAGAATGAGCTTGAGGCTCATTGGTAATACCTTGCACTGCTGAACCAAGCCATCAGAGTTCAAATCCCATACCCCACATTATTTTTAATATTATTTTGTTTTTGATTTTTAGAATACCAACAGTTTACACATGAATTTCTCACAAAAACCCCACTACACCCCATAAAGTAAATATACCAGTGAGATCACCAGACGACGATACACATCCCAAGCTCCCGAGTCGGCCGGCGGACCGGCGCCGCCGGCCGGACTCGGCCGGTCGGCCGAGTCGTCAACAGAAAAGTCATGCCTCTTCCTTTCCCCTACCCCCCTGCACACTTCATTTTCCCAGATTGGTTCCAGAGACCTTTGAAATCGTTATTTACTCCATATTTTAATGAATTTTAATATATTTTTTACATTTTTTCAATTTAAACTCTTCATCTACCCTAACCCTAGACTAACCCTATAAATACCACCCCTACACTCTACCCCCTCACCCTAAAACTCTGAGCCAACTCTCAAGAAATCTCTAGAAACCCTAGTGTGCAATCGAAGTGAGCGAAATGCGAAGCTCCGGCGGATTTTCCGGCGACAACCGTAGGAACTCCCGGCGACGAAATGGCGCACCATCGACTCCTCTCGTCTCCCCTTCCTCTCTTTTAAAGTCCTAAACCCATAAGTCCCAATTTCTATTCTTTACTCTTTCTAAAAATACAAAATTCCAAAACCCGACGGAATCGGAACAAATCCGATTTTCTATTCGGTTTCTTCCTAAAGCCGTACTTTTTTTAATACAATTATGATAAAACCAATTCTTATTGACTATTAAACACTAACTAATAATATTGAACAAGTTCTATGTCAAAAGTAATTGCTATTTTCATTTTACTGTATTTTTTCATTAAACTACCATATAGTTTCATTTCTATATTTAAACCATCAAAACTCTTACTATACCTTTAACTAGATCATGAGGTAATGACCTACCTCCTCACACACTTATATGAAACATAGCACAATACCCTCGGGAATATAGAATACGGGAAAACGATACCTTTTCATTTAAATACCTTTTAATAATAAAACCATTTTCTAAACGATTTAGTATTTATACAAATTTTTGCAAAGCGCCGTTACAACCCATATGAGGAACCTGTTCGGGATTGTGCGGATTATCACACATCGTCAGGCTTAGTAGTGCGAGATGCAGACCTCCGCAAGGAGCATTCGGTCTCGAAAGATTTAAAATACGAAAATCTAAAGAAAATGAGATTTTTAGAAATATTATATATATTAAAAATTATTTTCATATAGATATATGTATATATATCCTTAAAATATTTATTTTTTAATAATATAAATATTCCATATTTTTCTAAAAATATCACAAGAATCATTTTACACTAAAATACCATGAATTCCCTACAAATCAATATTACAAATAAATACCTTTATTTATGAAATTAGGATATTTTCACTAGAAATATCACAATATAAAATCTACATTCATTACAACTCTAAAGATGATTAATAAATACTTGGGTGTATTTTGAAAAGTATATAAAAGTATTTTTACATAAACCCCCCTCAAGTTCTATAAATTACCATAAGGACTCTAGTAAACATAGCTTTAAGCGGGGCCAGTATCTTGAGCCTCATGGTGCCGGAGAAGTGGGTGCTTGCCTATTTAAGATAGACAACTTAATAACGGTTTTATCAATACGGTAATCGTCTTTGAAAAAAACACAAATCCTGCCGCCCATATGCAGCGGTTACCGATAATATCAAAACAATCAGGAATTCAATTTACTTTTCTAATTTTTTGACTCAGACTGAGTCTCATGAATAATCTGACTTGAATATGATTCAAGTACAATCTACAATCTATAATCTATAATATTACAATTCAATATGAATCCATGAATCCATATATTCAATCTGTTCAAACTATTCAATCTGTATTGACCGAACCGAACCATGGATATACTTCCATTTACATGATTCTCCAGTTACATCCATTTACATGATTCTCCAGTTACATCCGTTTACTGATATCATGGTTTCGGTCAGTCATCCAATTATACAATCTATACAGTTACAATACAAGACAAACAATACAATCAAAACACTATGGGGTTTAAGGGGTAGATTGGTACGGAAGGTGTTAGAAGTGGCACGAGACAGTAAGATTAAGACACCTAACCTATATTCCGTTGTTGTTGTACCGTGGACCAATGGTTCCTTGTACTTTTCGTTTGCCCCGGTCTCTAGCATATAGGGACCCCTCTCGTATACATTGGCATCCTTCTGTACCAAGCTACAAACAACAGAGTTAACTCAATATAATAACAATATAATACAATTTTAAAAGCTACGTTCTTATTCTGTCTATTCTATTCTCCCTTATCTTTAGGACTTACTGAGCGATCTGTTCGCTGACGACATTCTCTTTCTTTCTTCTTTGAATGTCGACAGGTGATCTGGACACGTCAGAGATCGAGCCCACTGCTGAAGACTTGGACCAATTCAGTGAAGACCCCGAGCTCTAGTTCATTGTACACTTTCCATTTCAGTACTTTTCTTTTTTGTTATGCCATTGTTTAGGCATTGCTTTTTATTCAGTTGTATTTACTTTCCATGCATTGTACAGAAAGAATGTGAATAAATAACGTTGCTGTTTTGATTATATCTTGTCTCTTGTGCTTTTATTTTATATTGCTTAGATACACTTAGCGTATTTAATTCACAGTGAATACGTAGCGGCCTCGTCGCGTCCTCTTCCCGTATACTGGGAAGCGGGGCGCGACAAAAACGATATAGAGGCCGTAGGGTTCCGATCACATACGTGTACTGGCTACATGAATGTTTTTCGGACAGATAATACTAGTGGATTTTGGTTTAAACCGGATCCTAGTATTATATTATTAGATTATTATTATCTTATTGTATTTGTATTTTTTGGAATACGAATACGGGTATGTATATACGGTGAGAGCATTCTTGTAATTTTATAAGAGATGCTTCTACAAGGGGACACCCCATTATTTGGATTTATCTATTTTTTGAAATAAATTAATGAAGTGGAAATTGGAGATATTTGAGGCATGGAGTGAAGCAAGGCTCATTACATTGTTTATTTATTTGGACTCACTATTCAAGCATTGTTGTTATTTCTTATTGTCAAATAATGCATGCTTGAGGTGAGATGAGAGTGAGCCATCCTTCATTTAGCACTACACTTGTTCATTTGCATTTTTTCTTTCTCTCTCCAACTTTCCTCTCCTTCTTCCTCAAGACCCTAACCCTCACATGAGTTGTGAACCCTAGGGTTTCATGAGAC
Organism: Agapanthus africanus; assembly: GCA_030015575.1. Lineage (NCBI taxonomy): Eukaryota > Viridiplantae > Streptophyta > Magnoliopsida > Asparagales > Amaryllidaceae > Agapanthus > Agapanthus africanus. The sequence continues at coordinate 468,792,394 of JASDDO010000016.1, read as the reverse complement.
AAATTAATCTATAATCATTCTCTACATCTTCTAAGCTACCTATCTTAGCAAAGTAGGTACCTTAGTTACCTTGGTTTAGAAATTGGAGCTTGAAGTACATAATCTCGGGTGGATCATCTTTGATGTGAGGAGGCCGACGTTTCAAGCGCGATCCGATCTTCGAGGAGCTCAAGAAGAGGAGGAGAAGAAGAAGACCTGAAGGACTTGTAAACAAGGAGGTATAAAACTCTTACCGAGTAGTTAAACCTCCTAGTATATATAGCTAGTTAAGGTTTCTCTTAAGATCCTGGAGTTTAGTCGGTGTTGCGAAGCTTTGAAAAATTATTTTTTGTAAATTCCGGTTCCCCGCGAACCCATGGGGTGCGCGACATCGACTTACAAAGACATTGCGGAACAAGGAAGTAAACTTAGTCCGAGTGATGTGGAGAAAGGATTCGCCAGGAGAATCAACATAGGAACGAGAAGAAGATATGCGTGCATGATACCCTTACCTCTTTGAAAATTGGTCCCTGTGTAAATGTAAATTTCAAAGACGAAATTTTTATAAGGAGGGTAGAATGTAACGACTCTGAAATCTGTGTACAGAAACTTTTCTGTTAATATACAGAAAAGAGTATTACAGCTCGTGTAAGAGTTATAAGTTAGAATTGTTTAATTAAAATAAGAAACAACTTGTAGCTCACTGGTAAAGCCTTTGCACTGCTGTGACGTAGCCTGTGTGTTCGATTCCCATCAGACACGATTATTTTTCTGATTTTTATTTTTATTTTTGGAAGCCCAAAAGATTGCACGTGCAATACACGGGGAAATGAAAAGTTCAAAAAAATCAAACATGTGAAAAATGGTGTAAACACAAAATAACCCACATGGCATGAATCTCAAGACCAACCAATGAAATCCGACCGGCCATTTCATGGTTTCGACTAGCGCCGACGGCTCTGATGAGCCCGTTTGCCGCCGTGATTTGCACACTTATCCCTTCAGCTCCTCTTAACTTCTCTGCACTGTTTGATTTCCTTGCAATCAAACAGAGACCTTTCATTTTTCCATTTAATATCATTTTAATTCTTTTTAATCCATATTTTTAATTCCCAACCCCCAATTCTCCACTATAAATACCACCCTTTGCCCTAACTCTTTACCATTCTGAAAATTCTAGCAAAAACTCTCTCAAAAAGTTCCTAAGTGCAAGTGGAGTTAGCAATCAAGCCCTTTCCGTCGAAGATCAAAACCGATTCTGGAGCTCCCGCGACGCCACGAAGCCTCCCTTTTCTTTCTTGCTCTTTCCTTAAAATTTCTAAACCGTAAGTCCCTCCCAACTCTCCTTCTTTTCATTGAAACTCATCTCCAAATCATATATCGGTAAAGAGGAGTTATTACCGATACTTTTCTTTTCTAAACCCTAGGACTCCCTTTTCCTTTATATATTTGTCAATCTAATTTACCACCTTATTTGTAACTTTAATTATCAATGTTTAGATTCAAGTATTATCAAAATTCTCATGTGAAACAACTATAAAACTAACTTTTCATTAAAATACCTTGAATTTTATTATCACACCTTTCCGACAAAATGTTTAAACAATACCTTCAGGAAAACTTCACGGGGTAACGACCTACCTCACACGCACACTTTGGTTTTCATAGCACGATACCTATATATGTATATTTGATTCAAAGAATAATTTTACAATAAAATACCACATATTTTAAAAACCGGGTTTCTTTTAAAGCGGTATTTATATTCCTTTGCAATTATGCATCTACAACTCTCGTTAGAGGATCCGCTAATGGATGGTACGGATTATCATACATCCTGAGGATAGTATAGTGAGATGCAGCACTCCTCGCGGAGTATTCGATCTCGAAAGGTGTCACGACCCAAAATTTAGCACGTGACCGGCACTTAAATTACGCAACGTCTAAAGGCGTAACGTAAATCAAGTAAGCCGAAGCCCAAAAAATCTAAACCTTTTTGCGGAAAATAGTAGGGGTGCAGTTTTGAAATAAATGTATAATGAATCATGTTTTTCTTTAAATGCATAGTTAATGAAACGTGAAAATGCAAGTGGATTATACTAGAGTTGGAAACATGGTTCGACTTTTTAAAAATTTGGGAAGCACCTCCATTGTATATTTTGATCCAAAAATATATATACAACAGTATATAGGCATCCCCAAACGGGAGCTAGCTCTTCGCCAACTGGCGGAATCACAACCACGCAATAACATATATACGACGCCCAACGGCAAAGAATCAACCCAGAAAGAACAAATAAGGAAGAAAGACATCAAAAGTTAAGAAAGCGATCATAAACCCATCGCTCTAAGTCTCGCACAACCAAGTCTGACTAGGTCGACCAATATACAATATCTAGTCTCTGATCTAATGGAGTTTATCTAGATACAATAGAGTATAACAGTACGAGAGTGGGCATGATCCAACATGTGTCCCACCTACCAAAGCAAAGCACCGTGGATGAAGCTGTGTGCCTGGGATACCGCAACTGATTGCAAGCGGTCAAACCTGCAAGAACTGTGGCACAACGGGGGTGAGTTGCCAACTCGTGAGTAGAAAACATCAGCAAGTAGAAATCGAATAAAACAACGATTTCCTAGGTCACTATATCCTGAGGGTAATACAATGATATCTAGGGTGACCACATATGCCTATATGTCAACAATCGATCAATGCAGTGACATATATAAATAAACATCCGACGTCATATGCCTGTATGCATGTGGATATCATCCACGTGTCCGTCAACGACACAACTAATATCATGGAACCTGAGTGTCCCACACCGACACTCGAACATCATGAAAACATATGCCTGTATATATATATGAGGATATCAACCACGTGTGTCCATCAATGACACATCAAAATCATGGAACCTGAGTATCCAACATCGACACTCGAAACATCATGAAACCCGTTTCCAACATCGACACGTAAATCCTCAAATCTCGGGCTCCGTCAGTCCGGATCGTCCCACGGGCTTCGTCTGTCCGGATCGGCTCACTGGCTCCGGCAGAATGGATCGACCCATATCCATCTATCGACTTTGGTCCGTATCCTCCGGATAACCGCCAGGTCTAACCAATCAACGGTAGGTAGTGCTCTCCTTTCCGGGCTCATTGCCATCCCTACGAAATCTTTCTCTTGCCCCGGGGTACCATACCGGGTTCACCATGAACCCGCAAACGGATCATCCAACTCCTCGAATCGGGTTTCACATATCACGCGTCTCAGAACCGAGAAAACGCATGGTGGACGCACTGAAATATCATATCAAGAGAAACCGGGGTTTTAAAACAATACATAATTTCCTTGGAAATATAACCACGGTTCTCAAATCCAGAATCTCATGAAAACAACATCTCAATGCGTATAGTCATAAAGCATGAGGTATACAAACATAGAACAGAAATGTGAGCATATCAAGTATATCATGCAAGCATGTCAAGTGATAGTACCGAACAATGAATGTACTTTTACTTTTAAGATTAATATCATGATAGGGCAGTTCTCCTGTATAAATGACATGACAATTCTACTGTATAATGACATAGCAATTCTACTGTGTAATGACATGGCAATTACCGATGAAGAATGTGTGTGAGCCGGTAAATCTGTGTATGTGTAACATATGCATCAATGGTAATTGTGCAGGTGTACTAGCAAATGATATCATATAGCATTAAATACCAGCACGTGGCATGTACATCACGAGGGGTAATATCCTACACAACATGAATAATAAATGGGTGTATCTATCTACACAAGAATCTTACGGTCACTTTTAAACGATACACATCGTCGTTTTGAAAATAGGTATAGTTCAGGTGGCAATCTCTATATCGGCGATCCCGCCTCATAACATTCGATATGACAATAATCATCCTCAAATCACTAGCGTGGATCAATCATCCGGTATATCTCATCTCATACGGTAATCCATCGTACGAGGTCATCAAACAGAATAGGGAATCTATCTACTTATACAATAATGAGGGTACACAATAATGAGGTTACAGATCTAAAGTCTCGTACGGCATATTACCCATTATACTTATAAGTCTATATATATACACATATATCTCAATTCACATTTGTATAAATGTCATATCTTATCAAATCCACAACACCCCTATCTCAATCCCGTGTCTTGTTTATCGATCTCGAACTCATATCCTATCATTATCAACCCATACTTGTTATCTTTCAATACGTACCTATCATGATTCACTTCTCATTTCATATTCTCAAGCCAATATATATTTATCAGTGTCAGCTTTAATCATATCATATCTTATTAAATCCTATAATAAGGTTATCTTAAGTTCGCAGCATATCCTTTATCAATGGTTTTGGGGGTGCTATACGCCATCCACCTGACTTCCCCCGTAGATATAATCTACTCACCTACTAAACTCCTCGCTTAGCCGAAGTCGATGTGCTTAGTCATTTTGGAAGTCCACGCGAAGTACCTACAATTCAATGCATATTGAAAAGCAATTAAAACTAATCCGAAAACCGATACAGCACACGGTTCGCTCATAGGTTAAAACCTATAGCTTTGCATGCAAATTCAACCAAATAACCCTCGTCCGTTGACGTATAAACGTCCAACGATGGAATCCAAATTCAAATACAAAACCAAGTTTTAGAAACTGCATAACACTAAATCAGCAACAAGGGAAAACACCTCCAGATTTTGATTCAGGTAAAATTAGTCAATTCTGCACATAGGGTTACTATAGATATAGGATAACAATGCCACAGACCAAAAATCACAAGGTTTCACTCCGATGTGGCCGCAAATTGCGGCCAAAATGCATTAATTTGCGACCAGAACAAGAGGGAATGGGCTCGGGTTTCTAGGGTGGGTTCCTGGTTGCCTGCACGTCTCTCTGTGATCGCTAAATATTTTTCAGGTCCTCCGGGTCAAAGCAGATCTCAGTATCCTATCACAAATCCCACAAAATATGATATTGGCCAATTTCAAAGTTCGTGTTTTGGTTTCTATTCTCGGGTCTTGGCCAGTAAAACACCCTCTAAGGTCAAGTAAACACTCACTACACCTCAACTTATCATTTAACATCAACTTATAATTTTCTAACATTACTATCCAAAATAACTCAATATCTAAACTAAAATACGATATTTAAAGCAAAACACTAAACTAAAGTGTCAAGATTACCTCATAAGCAACTAAAGAAATTTCTTGAGTTGCCCAAGTCTTCAAAATCCATACTTGAAAGGTCCAAGGGGTTTAGAATGGATGTGTGCATGTTTTATGTGAAGGTTGCATAGAGTTTTGGCAAGGAAATGAAGATGATGCATGGATGTAGTGAGGGGAATGAGCTTGAAGAAATTTAGTGGAGGAAACAATGAAGGAGATGAAGAAAAGGGACAGCCAAGTTAAAGTCTTAGACTCACTCTCTTCACAAATATCTTTCCCTTACACTTACCTCTCACAAATATCAATTTTGTCCATGGCATCTATTTTTATTCCATTCACACTACACTCTTTCTTTTCTTTTCTTTGATTTTCATTTCCTTTCTTTGATTTTCATTTCCTTTCTCTTTTGTTTTCCATTCTATTCTCTTTATTTCTCTAACTTCCAAACTCACAAGTCACAAACCCAACATGCACATGACACGGTACACGAGTCACGGAAAAATGTAAAAAACACGGATTTGACCAAAAATCCGATAAATATCATTAAAATAAATAAATCATTTTAATTTCCGATAAATTTCTAAATATTGGTATATACTTATACCCTTTTATGAAAAATCCCTATTCTAAAATCGAATAGTTTTCGCGAAATATATTATTTTAATATTAAATTCCAAAAATAATATTTTATATTTTCTGAAATGTTACAAAAGGATATGAAATACGGTTTTTAAGAAATGCGAATTTCTAAATAAAACTATATTTTTAATTAAAAATTATATAAAATTATAAATCCATATTTTCATTATATTATGAAACTATATTTTTCTAAAAATGAAAGAAAAAAATGTCAATAAAATACCATCAAGTTACCAAAAAAGACTAGTTTTCAATAAAATACCATAAACTTTTTAAAGCTGGGTATTTATCATTAAAATACCCCAATAATTAAAACCCATGCTCATGAAAATCCTAAATATTATAAATCACTCTCGAGGTTTTATTTTTAATCTATATTAAAAATATTTTTCTTAAAACCCTCTCGAGATATACAAAACAATATTTTAAGGAGTTTAGTAAATATAGGTTTAAGCGTGATCAATTCTCTTGAGCCCTAAGGAGCCGGAGAAAGTGAGCGCTTTCCTATTCAGGCTAGGCAAGTTAACAAACTTATCAATGTTAATTGTCTTGGAAAAAAACACAAATCTTGCCGTTCATGTGCAGCAGTTGCCGATTACTCCCGAACCTAAGAATTCAAGAGTTAAATCAGTTTACAAGTGTCTGACTCAATCTAAGTACAAACTCAAACCTGAATCCTAAATCAAACACGAACTTGAATACTTGATCATGAACACTCGAATTCAAACATCAAATTGACACATGTATACTTGATTTGACTAGACCGAACCATGGTTATAACTTGACATGAACTTGACATGATTACTTGAATACATGATTACATTCTGAACATGAACCTGGACATTTTATATCAATGGTTTCGGCCAAGACTTGTAAACATAATCGATACAATACATTATGCGGGGATAAATAGGTAGATTGATACGAAATATATATCGTGGCACAAGAGGTCACTTAAAAGACACCTACATGAATTCACGTGCCGTTGTCCTGTGGATTATAACGGGGCCTTGTATTACATGTTACCATAGTCCACGGGGTAAGATGGGCTCCTCTCGTATACATGAATATCTTCTTTACCAAACTGCAAATAACCATGTTAGAATAACTATCCTATACCTGTGAACGATCATATATAACTTTCCATGTTCACTTCACATTATATATTTTACCTTCTATTTTCTTCATTTGGGACTTACCGAGCGTTAGTTCGCTGACGACATTCCTTTCTGTTTCTTTGTTTGGAATATTCGTCTGGAGGACCGAACTCTGAGGAGATAGAGCCGAGCCAGGAGGACTTGGACCAGCTTACAGCTCAGCCTGACTACTAGTTCTTCTTGCACTTATTTTATGTATGTCATTGTTTAGGCATTTACTTTATATCATTATACCTTTTTATTATAAACAGTTGTATGTAAAGTTGAATGTAAATAAAGTTGATATTTCATTTTATTGTTGTACTACCCCGCTGTTCTCCGTTGTTCTTCGAATACACTATTATAGAAAAGATGATCATTTCGATGTTGTCAAAAAATATTGAAATGAACATCTAATCTATTGTTGTATATGGAGAACCATCGGAAAGGTACCGACGAAATATCTCGAAACGAATTAAAAACACAAGTGAATGCAGATATTTGCTTTATACATTCCTAACTTGTTCACACGGGACAAATATATCGGTTATCATACGATTGAATATTCTCATCACATAGACTACGCGACGGTTATTAAAAACTGAAATATACATGTTTAACAACTTTCGTGTAGTTTTATGTCACGACGAATATCGAACGTATGTTGACCGATAGACGGGAAATAAGCCGCCTTTTGATTTTCATATGTGATTATCGATGATAATATAAAAAATTCATATTATTATCGAGTATCATATATACACTTAGCGTAAGATTTAACTTGAATTGGTTTTACCATTTACATTTCAATTACACGGTTTTATCGATTATGGTAAAGTTTTTAATGTTTAGGGTTTTCTTAATCAAGTTTAAGCTTTTAGACTTCTTCCAGATAATGAAATAAAGTAATAAAATAGGAGATGAGGATTTAGTGTTGGGGTTATAGCTTGAAAGGTTCCCTCTTGGTTATGCCTAAGGGGTCCATTTCAGGCTCATGGGGGACAGTGAGCGAGGGAGTGAAGAGAGGGAGCCGTTAGGACGACCGAACGAAACGACCGAAGCGAACAGGAGGCAGCGAGGAGAGGACCAGGTTGGCGACCCTATCCTATGTTTATGGCTATTGTGCATCTGCTGCATCACCAAAGGAAAATAGGCTTGTATGGGCCTTAACTAGCTCTTTCATCTTTCGAAGCCCCTTTCACATTGTTTTAATAATAAGCTCAGTTTGACAAGAGTTCAATGTAGAGGAGAATGATCATGATGAATTAAGATTTGATCTTGTTTGATCGATGAGATCATCATCATCATCTCTCTCACACAAACACACAAATTTGAATTGCCATAAAATACCTTAAAATTATTCATTGAACTACCCTTAGCTATTGTTGTTTTTCACTAAATCCTAAACCTAACCAAAATCAGAACCCTGATCCTTACCTTAATCCTAAACCTATCTCTAGCCATTAACCCTAACCCTAACCAAACCAAACCCTAACACACAACCAATTTTCTTCTTCTTCCCCTCACCACCACCACCAATCTCATCTAAAATTAATTTTCCCGGCACCTCACCCGACCTACCCAATCCCCATCGACCTTCCCTGACCCCTTTCCCCACCACTACAGCCACCACCACCCACATCCCCAAACAACCCCAAATTAAAGCCCAGCCACCGCCACCGCCGCCACCCCCACTAATAACAACCACTACCTCCCCACCACCACAGCCACCACCACAATCCAAAATCCCCAAATTAACATTAACCCACAAATAAAAGCCCTGCCCATCAAATTCAATTTAGAAAAATAAAATTTTAATTTGAATAAATTAACTAACCGGTTGAGAATCTCTACATAGACGAGAAAGCTGGGGAGATGCTGGAGGTATCGATAGCCCCTGCTCGATGAGGCTACGTCGGAAAGGAGGAGGAAGGCTTCGATGATAGAGGATCGAAGAAAAGGGCTCAGCCACCGGAGGAGAGAGATCGGCTACGGAAGGATCGAAGGAGAAGGGTTTAGAGGAGGAGGGACGTTGGAGGTGATGGAGGCGGCGTTGGAGGTCGTTAGAGGTCAGAGGAGACGACGAGGGAGGAGGCGATGAGGGCGTTGGAGGTCGGAGGAGGTGATGAGGGAGGGGGCGATGAAGGAGGAGCTCAAAGATGGGCGGGAAAATTTTGGGAGGAAATAATTTTGGGGAATATTAATTAGGGCGTATTGTGGGAACGGGGATGGGGAAATTTTGGTTTTTATATATTTTTTTAAAATGCCTGACTTTGTCCTTATGGTGACAACTGTAGAGCCTTCTTTTGCGGCACCGTAAAGACAACTGCATATATTAATTTTTTATAATTTTTTTTTATATATATATGCCTCTACGGTCTAGACCGTAGAGGCATACATTGGCTCTATGGATTCTCCCATCCGTAGGAGCAAATCATCTTTGTACTAATGTCAATGCACAATCGAGTGCAAAGAAATCAAAGAACAGAGTAGTTTAATATTCTCGGAGACATGAGACACGCAATCTTAACCAAATTAGGGTAGGTTAGCTCTTTGATGATGCAACATATATACATGATATCTATATCTCTATATCTCCTAGACAATCAATTTTGCATGCTCTTGTAATTAAGCATTACCAACTACTAATAATTAATAAGATTAAGGAGATACTTAGTTAAAAGATGAAGGCATTTAGATCCTTTTACATGAGATCCACTAATTAAAACTCAAGAGGTACAAGTAGTCGGCAGCAGACATGGTGATCATAAAAAGGACATTTGGATAAGAAAGAGACTAATCTAGGTTTTGTTTGTTAGTTGATTAATTAAATAATATGCTACTGATAAACAGTAGTCACACTTTTTCTATGCTCTGATTCTTTGTAAAGGGGGAAAGGATTTATGACATGGGCTCTTTTGATATCCTAAATTTTAATATTTTAAGAATTATATAATAATATTGTGTGTGCAGGGGAGAGAGAGAGAAAGGGAAATGGGAGTTGGAGAAGATTTGCATGATCTTGGTCTCAACTAGGCATGCACATTTCATGATATCTCTCTCTCTCTCTCTCTCACACACACACACGCACACACAAATACATGTCTTGTTTGCTGGACTCAATAAAGTTTGTGTTGCGGATATAATATAATATCGCAAAGAAAACAATACAAGGAACAATGCTAATGGCCAATCCACACAATTAACAACGCAAATAACAACGAAAAATAAAACACAAAAGTACGCGAGATTAAGAGAATCACAAACCAAAAGAGACAAGAGATATGTTAACGAGATTCACTCACCGTATAGCTAGCCCCCGGCACAACGGAATCTATAAATTTGTACTAGATCTTGAATCAAGTATTACACCCACGAGCAAGCTTAGAAGATTTCTCTCAAATCTCTCTAGCCGTCACCCTTTCTTTTTATAATAATCTCAATAGCCTTTTAATTTTCCTTACAAAATATCATATGAGAGAACCTATTTATAGAGTAACCCTAATTCAATACAGATTAGAGATAAATTCAGAAATTACCAAAATATTCGATTTTCATAACAGACCGTGTCTGCCTACTTGAGCCGGCTCAACATGCTTATGACTGGGTATGAACCGGCTTATGTACACGGAGAATATTGGGCAATTCCATCATCTTGTGAGCCAGCTCATAAAGACTTGAACCGTCTCAAGCATTGGATCAAGCCGGCTCAACAGCCGGCTCATACACCCCGTGAGTTGTGACAATTCTGGAGCATTTGTGAGCTGTCTCAATGTCCCTTGAGCCGGCTCAAGATCAACTCCAAAGAAGAAACTCCACAATATCAATATTCTCCTACTTGGAGTTTCTTCCATCTTGATTCCCAAAACTAGTAGAGTTTACACGATTCCGCTATCTGCTCTTTCCTCATCAAATCTTCATGGAGAGATTCACCAATCTGTAACAAAGATCCAGCTTATTTTTGCCTACGACTTTGATGAATATATCTGCAGGATTCTTTTCTCCTATGATCTACTGCTGTGTTAACTCACCATCTTCCAACGCTATGCGTATAAAATGGTACCGCACCCTGATGTGCTTTGTCTGAGAGTGATATGCAGCGTTCTTGGGCAAATGTATCTCATTTTGACTGTCGTTCCATAAAGTATTGAAATCTTGTTTCTTACCCAATTTCTCGAGTAATCATTCTAACCGTATCATCTCGTTTCTGGCTTCCGTGATGATCACATATTTGGCATCCGTCGATGACAATACCCTAACCTTTTGTAAGTGGGAGACCCAACTGACTGATGTTCCCCCAACCGTAAATATGTACCATGTTGTGGTTTTCCCATCATCTCGATCACCTGAGTAGTCTGAATCAACATAACTTTGCTCATTTAGAGAGCCACCCCTGAAATATAAACAATGACCGGATATTCTCCTGAGATATCTTAATATCCACTTCATTGCATTCCAATGCTCCTTCCCGAATTTTACATGTACTTACATACAACCCCACTGCTTGTGCAATATCTGGTCTTGCACTCACCATTGCATACATCAAATTTTCAACCGCAGATACATATGGTACTTGTGCCATTCTATTCTTCTGCTCTTGAGTTGTCAAGCACAACTTTTTACTGAGTTTGAAATGCTTCGCTAAAGGCGTACTAACCGGTTTTGATTTTTCCACGTTGAACCGCTTCAAAACCTTCTATCTCTTATGATCTTCATGCCCAGAATTTGGTTGGCTGCTTCCAAACCCTTCATGAAGAATTTTTCAGCAATCATCTTTTTCAGACTTTGAATTTTCTAGAAATTCAGACCCACTATGAACATATCGTCCACCTAAAATGACAAAATAATGGAGTCGTCGTCCTCAAAAGTCTGAACGTAGACCCAGTGATCTGAATCATATCGCACAATCCTGTTTCTAACATAAACCGATCAAATTTGAGATACCACTGTCTTGAAGCTTATTTGAAGCCATACAATCTCATTCGCAGTCTACAAAACATATTTTCTTTCCCCTTCATCTTATATCGCGGTGGCTGAATCATATAAATTTTATCCTCTAAATCTTTATGAAGGAACGCCGTTTTCGCATCTAGTTGCTCTAAGTGCAAATCCTCCACCGCCACGATACTGAGTATCACCCGAATTGAAGTCATTTTTACCACTAGGGAAAATATCTCTTGATAGTCTATCCCATGCTGCTGTGCATATCCCTTGATTACCAAGTGAGCCTTGTACCGTTTCATGCCATCATCTTCATCATTGATCTTGTACACCCACCTATTCAGCAATACCTTTCGACCCTTTGATAGCTTCACTAGATCCCATGTACGGTTCTTTTTCAAAGAATCCATCTCTTCATCCATAACTTGCTCCCACTGCTTGCTAGCACTGTCTTGCGTTGCCTTTGTAAGGGATTCAGGCTCTACCAAATATGTGTATGTTCATACCAGAATATTACATTTTATACCGTCCATTCTTACGCTCGTTTGTTTATAGGCAGGTGCTTTTAATCAGTATTTGCTACATAATTGCAAGATACCGGTCTCAGCTCTAAACAGTGAATATCATGGATAAGTACGACAAATTCCGGATTACTGCCAACAACAGATAAAACACGGGTCGCCGCTCTCTATCCGTGTGTTGCCACAGACCAGTTTAAGGGACAAAATGGCAAAATCGATGTCATTTTCATGCACAAAGCTCAATGTCAACACAAGATCCAACATATCTACGCGGAGCTCGAGGAAATCATGGCAAAAAATCCACATCACATCACCTTTTGATCTACTGAAATTCTGGAAGAATTGTGAAGAGATTCTAAGAAAAGTACTATACCATACTGAAGAGGACCACAAACTAGGGGATACAACAAAATATGAAGGCACAAGCCTTCTAAAGGGCCGCGGAACCGCGGCATAAGCGCGCTTAGGCTGCGGATCCGCGGCCATGTCGGCTCCTCAATTGATGAAACTTTAGGGGTATATTGGTAATTTTATATAGAGGCAGATTGTTGCCCTAGGTTTCCAGTTCCCTGCCTATAAATTGCCCAAAACTTGCCAAGCCAAAGGTGTTCTTTTGGATGCCTCTTTTTGTTAGGATTTAGCTAAATCTCTTATTCTTCTTCATTCTTTCCTCCATGAAAATTGTAGTGAGAGATTTTTGAGTGGAAGATCAATGAAAATGAGGGTTATTTTTATCTTGTCTCTTTTATTTATTGTCTTGTAATTTTATTATCTTGTATTGTAATTTTATTTGTTGTTAACTAGTTGTTGTTATTTCTTTTCTTGTTCTATTTTCTTCTCTTCTTCTATCCGTATTTTCAAGCGATGATACTTGACGGAGTTCCTTGCTAAGGTGAGGATCCAAGAGTTAGCTTGCTTCACTTGTAAAACCGTATTTTCCTCTTTTCTTCCTTCTTGTTTTGTTTTCTTTTCTTTAATAATGTGTGAATAATTTCTCTCTTGTTAAGGCTAAGGAAGGTGGTATGAGGGACGGAGAAATCTCTTGTGCTTCTTTTCGCCAAACATCTTGAAACGAACCCCGACCAAACAATTGCAACCCCCTCGCTTAGGCGCGCTATACGTGACATATAGCCGCGACCTAAGTCGAGAAGTCCTTTAAGCGCACTACAAAGTGACATGTAGTTGTGACTTAATTGGATACATGGTTGCGGGTGTTTGGCCGAGAGTTGGAAATAAGCGTATTTAGCGGACGGACAAGGGGCACTAGGAATGGATTTAGCGTTGGAAAACTTGCTTAAACTCGCAAATCCCATTCCTATGTCCTCCCAATCCCCGCTACTTTCGATTATCCCAACATCGTCTTAAGAATGGCTAAAGATAAGTACAAGACTAATCCTAACTCTACTAACCAACCTTAAGCTTAACAAGCTTACTTGAACATAAATACGAACACTTAGGATAGAACTGAACAAACATATACACATTCTTTATTGACTCGTCTAAAACTCGAACGGACATACAACCATCTCCCTGTGGATCGACCCGTGCTCAACCGGCTAGCTGCATAGCGACACCGTCCTTATCGCGGTTATAACTTTAGAACTTTGAATATCCGACACGCCAAAAGCGTGCGATCAAATGGCGCCGTTGCCGGGGAGACGGTAACGTATTTTCTTTCTTGTTATTCGGGTTAATATTGTTTTTTGTATATATATAAAATTATAAATAAAAAAATTAAATCTTTTTGTTATTTTTGATAATTTTTTGTGCAAGTGTGCTGGCTAATCTGGAGCAAGTACAGTAATCCAAAAAGAAAACAGAGAATTTTATTTTGGAGAAGAGACCAAGGGGAGTGCAGGGACCCAAGTTGAATCCCCAACTAAGCAACTTGACCGCGGAACCGCGGTCAAAAGGGGGCTTTAGCCGCGGTTCCGCGGCCGTATTGAAGCCTCTGTGCCTCAAATTTTTTTCTGCCCTTTCTATTTCTTTTTATCTTCTCTGTAAATTCCACTATACTGTATTTTCTGCAGAATTTTACGGATTTGCAAATGGCGATTGTGGGGAGCAAAGTGTACGTTCAAGGCTAAGGTGATTGCAAAGTACAGTGCCAAAGATCTGGGTAGTTTGACCCGCGCAAGCGAACTTTTCAAGCTTACCGGATTTGATTCAACGGGGGGTTTTCCTAACCCAAAAACTTAACGGTACGTACTTTACTAACACTTTCTTCTCAAATCCGACGCATCCAATATACTATTCTTTGCAGGATTCTTTGCAAGTTCGCTAGCAAACGCTAAAAATTGACTAACCCGTATTTATTGCAGTGCCGTGCTTAAACTAAAAAACGATTGTTTGATTCTTTATAGAAATTTTATTGAATTGCGCATTGCATACATTAATACGGACTTAAGGGCAAGCGAACCCCACAACATACGGTAAAGGATTTCATCACCTTTTCCGTGGCCCACAAATTACGAACTTGAGCATAACGTTTACCCGCACAAACTTTAAAAGAAATTAGACTTTAAGCCTTAAGGACTTCGCGCTCACTAGGAGAAGTTAACTGTGTTTAGAACCTCGCTTAACAGTATATTGTTTACGGGGTGTCTAGGAAAGTGTTAACGGCGAAACCGCCTAAAGAGAAAGGGTTATTTAATTAAGGGCCTTCGCGAAAGCGTCGGAAAACCTCCCCTTATCTCTGCACTTATCTGGCTTCGTGATCAGTGTATCTTGAGCCCGTTTCTCGACACAGTTTTACTTCGACAATCAAGTTCTGGAGCAGGTCTAGTTGACCTAGGTGAACCCTAGACCAATTAGGTGCGTGGTATTTTTGGGTCGTGATTATTTTTGTCCAGATTCTTTTTGTTTGTATATTTCATTCTTTTATTAATATCTTACTAAAAAAAATCACATTCTTTTTCCCCTCCTTTTCTCTTCCTTTCTTTCTTTCTCTCTTCATATCATGGGTACTCCACCTAGAAAAACTCTTGCCGAACTTTGGTACCCACAACCAGACATTACTTCTTACGGTTCTTGCTTTGGCTGAACGTCGAACGATCCCTCCATGCCCAAAATCTCTTTGAAAGATCGGATAGACGCGTCTAGGACAAACACTTGCCCTCCGCAATCCACTTTGTATCAACCTTTTCAACCTCCCCCACCCTCTTATGTTGATACCCCTTTTGCAAGTCGTCCTTTGTCCGTCGCTGAACATATTGAACAATCCTGCAGCCGATCTTTCACTCCTTTCACCACTACAGCTTCTTGGGATCAACAATTCCATTCACCTTCTTATCCAAATGTCGCTCCTGCTCCTGTCCAGCCATTCAATTCCTACCAGGCCTACCTGACTTTTGCACCTTCCCTAGACATTGCTTCTGAACCGCCATTTGGGAGTTTTCAGTATCCAAACAACTTTGAATCTTTTACTGAAACCCCTTCACAACCCATGTCTAGTCTGGAACAGTCTTTAGAAGACTTTAGGGTAGCGTCGTAACAACAGATGATGGATTTGAATGCGTCTATAGCCACCCTCATACAACCTAGTGACCCGGTAGCTAGTTTTCAACTAGCTCCAAATTTTCCAATGTATGAAGAGACGGTAGGACAGGTTGAGAATTTGAGTGGAGAGAGTGAGATGTACCCCTTTCCGAATCAAGCCTACCCGTTTCAACTTGAATCCCACAACTCCGGTTTTGAATGTCTATCTAATGTTCCAAACGATTCATTGATTAAAGATAGAACAGATAATGAGTTGTGCGACTTTGTAGTGTTTGATTTACCTGATTGTGAATGGTCCTTTTCGAGTGAAACCACATCCAATCCTTTTGACCTCTACACCTCCACTCTAGAACCTGGATTGATTAATATCCATGCTTTTGTTGAGGTGTCTGAGAATATTGATTTTCACTTAATTGAGGATATTGACGCCGGGAATATTTTGGATGATGAACATGTAGATTTGGCTGAGTTTTTCTCTCCAATTCATCACCCCGAGTCATTTATTGTTTTTCCCGAACCCCATATGTGTCTAGATTTTGATGAAATTTGCATGGATAAACTGAATTTTGAGGAAACTTTTGAGGATATTTTGAGGATGAACCAGTTTTAATTGATGAGTCGGATTTTCCAATTCATCCTGTTCCTTTCATTGACTGTGTACACCCTCCTGAACCTTTAACCGATAACCTTCCTCAATCACCTACCTCCATCCTTTCCATCGTTCCGACCTTGCAAGAAACCGTCTCACTTTCATTTCATATGTCTGGTTTACCGAGTTCGGCGTACCCATGGTTTCTCATGAATCTTGAGGGATTTGACCCCATTTCTCGACAGGTTAATAGATTAGCACATTCGCTTTTTACACATCAGTCATCACAAATTGTGCTAATTTATTCGCTCCATTTCCACCCTCAAGTTCGTATTCCACTTCTTTCTTACATCCGCCATTCTTCTCTTCTACCGAGACCGGGCGCCACTTCTATCCCCACACGGTCTCGCGTGTTTCTTATTTCTTTTCTCTACACTCCATTCTTTCACCAACCGTCGCTTTATAACGATAAAATCTTTGAATGGTTGGTACTCACTTTTGGCTTGTGTAAGGCCTTGTATAGTTTGAAACTGTTCTCTTTCCCCCTAATCCTACACTTCAACGCTTAACAGTGGAAACACTGTTTTACTTAAGTTTGGGAGGGACTCTTTTTTTTTGTATATATTTTTTGTTTTCCTTTTTGTTTTGTATATAATTTTTTTTTAGGGAGAGCGCCGACAATTTTGACCCTCTTGGTATAGCCTGACAGTGAGGGCACTGTCAAGTTTAAGTTTGGGGGTGTGCTCGGTAAGCTTTCTTCCTTCGCATTCATTTGTATATTTTGCATTTGCATACCATATTAAAAACCCACAAAAATTGAAAATTTTCCAAAAAATATAAAAATTTTGTCGTCAAGTTAGCTAATAGGGTAACTTAGATTTTTATTCTGAAAGTTTAGTTGATATGTTAGAAATAACTAAATTTTAGGCTTAGGAATTGAAAACCCTTAAAATAACCCTCATTCTGTCTAACTTTGGTAAGTATACGTCCGTACAGTTTTTTTTGAGAAATAGGTAATCTTGAGTTCAGTTCTTGAGTTAAGTCAAGATGAAGAGAAAGTATTGAAGCTTTACTGGAGAATAAGTCTGAAAAATAGTTTCTTTTCTTAAGTTCAAATTTAGAAAGTATATACCCTACAAACTGCACTTACACGCACCTTGAAACTTGGGATAGTAGAGGATATCTAGAAATACTCTTGCCTGAAAGCCTAGTATGAAAGAAAAAACGGTATTTAAAGCTAAACACCAAAAGAGCATATTGAAAAATATATCCGGTCTTGAAAAAGAAAAAGAAAAATAAAAAGAAAAATAGAATAAAGTCAAGACCTGGAAACTGCTATTTACGCTTTAAAGTTCACACATTCAGTAATCGGCCGTTAGTGCCTCAAGAAGCATTAATAGTCGCATGAAAGGTGTGTGAGCAAATCCGTCCATCCTTAATGAAAAGAAGTAGTATTAGGTATTAGGGCAAGGGTATTATAGCTTGAATTGAATTCTTGAGTGTAGGGGTGCAAATATACACACACGTAGGGGTATACAATCGATGTTTGGATAAGAGATAGAAATAAAGAATAAGACTTATGTTTTCTGTAAAGTTGATAATAATCCCTGATTTAAGACCACACTTAAAGAAGGAAAACTCAGGAGATACCAACATCTTTCTAAACTTTTTTGGAACGTATATGATCTAAGGTTAAATAGATAGGAGGTGTGAAGCATCAGGGTTGGATATTTCTAACTTAGGATGATAGAATTTCTAACGTAAATACTAAACTGTAGGAGTAGAATCGACGTTAACTTATGACACTAGCTTGACGGGATTTTATGGGTGTAATCCGCTGAAAACCCTCAGGAGACAACACTCCTCCTATTAGGGACACCTAGAGGTTTAATGGCTTGTTGCACGTGCTCAGTGCAATCGCGTTCCCTGCGAAAGTGCGGTTAGGACTTTTTTGTGAATAATTGGTTTTGCTCGGGACGAGCAAAAGTTAAGTTTGGGGGTATTTGTTCATACCAGAATATTGCATTTTATACCGCCCATTCTTACGCTCGTTTGTTTATAGGCAGGTGCTTTTAATCAGTGTTTGCTACATAATTGCAGGATACTGGTCTCAGCTCTAAACAGTGAATATCATGGAAAAGTACGACAAATTCCGGATTACTGCCAACAACAGATAAAACACGGGTCGCCGCTCTCTATCCGTGTGTTGCCACGGACCAGTTTAAGGGAAAAAAATGGAAAAATCCATGTCATTTTCATGCACAAAACTTAATGCCAACACAAGATCCAACATATCTACGCGGAGCTCGAGGAAATCATGGCAAAAGATCCACATCACATCACCTTTTGATCTACTGAAATTCTGGAAGAATTGTGAAGAGATTCTGAGAAAAGTACTATACCACACTGAAGAGTACCACAAACTAGGGAATACGACAAAATATGAAGGCACAAGCCTTCTAAAGGGCCGCGGAACCGCGGCATAAGTGCGCTTAGGCCGCGGATCCGTGGCCATGTCGGCTCCTCAATTGATGAAACTTTAGGGGTATATTGGTAATTTTATATAGAGGCAGATTGTTGCCCTAGGTTTCCAGTTCCCTGCCTATAAATTGCCCAGAACTTGCCAAGCCAAAGGTGTTCTTTTGGATGCCTCTTTTTGTTAGGATTTAGCTAAGTCTCTTATTCTTCTTCATTCTTTCCTCCATGAAAATTGTAGTGAGAGCTTTTTGAGTGGAAAATCAATGAAGATGAGGGTTATTTTTATCTTGTCTCTTTTATTTATTGTCTTGTAATTTTATTATCTTGTATTGTAATTTTATTTGTTGTTAACTAGTTGTTGTTATTTCTTTTCTTGTTCTATTTTTTTCTCTTCTTCTATCCGTATTTTCAAGCGATGATACATGATGGAGTTCTTTGCTAAGGTGAGGACCCAAGAGTTAGCTTGCTTCACTTGTAAAACCGTATTTTCCTCTTTTCTTCCTTCTTGTTTTGTTTTGTTTTCTTTAATAATGTGTGAATAATTTCTCTCTTGTTAAGGCTAAGGAAGGTGGTATGAGGGACGGAGAAATCCCTTGTGCTTCTCTTCGCCAAACATCTTGAAACGAACCCCGACCAAACAATCGCAACCCCCTCGCTTAGGCGCGCTATACGTGACATATAGCCGCGACCTAAGTCGAGAAGTCCTTTAAGCGCACTACAAAGCGACATGTAGTTGTGACTTAATTGGATACATGGTTGCGGGTGTTTGGCCGAGGGTTGGAAATAAGCGTATTTAGCGGACGGACAAGGGGCACTAGGAATGGATTTAGCGTTGGAAAGCTTGCTTAAACTCGCAAATCCCATTCCTATGTCCTCCCAATCCCCGCTACTTTCGATTATCCTAACATCGTCTTAAGAATGGCTAAAGATAAGTACAAGACTAATCCTAACTCTACTAACCAATCTTAACCTTAACAAGCTTACTTGAACATAAATACGAACACTTATGATAGAACTGAACAAACATATACACATTCTTTATTGACTCATCTAAAACTCGAACGGACATACAACCATCTCCCTGTGGATCGATCCGTGCTCAACCGGCTAGCTGCATAGCGACACCGTCCTGATCGCGGTTATAACTTTAGAACTTTGAAAATCCGACACGCCAAAAGCGTGCGATCAGTGTACAATATGAAATCGGTCACTAATCTTTCAGGTAGCCTTCTTTCTCATGTAGTTTTTCTTAAAATTGATACATTTGGTTGCTGAGCTAGGTCTTCAACCTGTTTTTGAACCTGATCCTGCACTACAGTGCTCATCTCCTCCATATTCTGATTGACACTTGTAGGCACTTGACTGCTCTCCTGAGTTCCATCTAACTCGATGAACTCAGATACTGCACCATCCTTGGCTTGCTTCGCTTCCTTATACAAGTATTGCTCATCAAAGACGACGTTTCGGTTTTGTATTACCTTCTTGCTTGAGTAATCCTACAGCCGATATCCGAACTCATCACCTCCATACCCGATGAATGCATACTTATTAGACTTGGAGTCAAGCTTACTCCTTTCCGCCTTATTTATCAATGAATACGCAATGCAACCAAACACTTTTCTATGCGAATAATTAATAGGTTTACCTGAATAAATTTCTTCCGGAATTCCTCCATCGAGTGCACTTGTCGAGATTCTGTTGATCAGATACATAGTAGTATCGACAGCTGCTACCTATAGGAATTTCGGCACATCCACATCCTAGGACATGTTTCTCACCCGCTCTAGGATCGTCATGTTCATCCTTTTAACGATGCCGTTCTATTACGGCATTCCAGTACCGTCTTCAACTAATATATACCCTTCTGTGAGCAAAACTCCTCGAACTCTTGTGTGCAGTATTCCCCGCCATTATCGGACTTTAGGCACTTAACCTTCTCCATTTGGTTCTCCACCTGTGCAATCAAGTGTTTAAAAAGACCAAACACATCATACTTCTTCTTCATTGCATACACCCAGATCTTTCGACTTGCATCATCAATGAATGTCACGAAGTACCGATTTCCTCCATAAGACTCTATCGAGACCGGTTCCCATACATCTGTATACACCATCTCTAGTTTCTTGGTCTTCTTTGCTACACTTCCAATCAAAAATCTAAGTGCGCTTTGCATCCCACAAACGCAACTTATACAAAGTCCCAACTCCATTTTTTCAGCCCCGAAAGAAGCCCCTTATTCTAAAGAATCTTCATATTCTTCTCGCTGAAGTGCCACAACAAAGTCTCAGAATTTACTTCTGAACCTGTCGCCAACGCAATTGAACCTTCAATGCTCCCATTGAAGGAATACAACGAATTGCTCAATTTACCCCTTGTGACCCCCAACGATCCTTTAGAAATTTTCCACCGAGAATTCCCAAACACCGTAATATAAGCTCTGTTATCTAGCGGATTTGTAGAAATTAGACTTTTCTTCGGACCTAGAATTTGTCTTAAGTTTTTCAGTTTTATCTGACCTCCTCCTGACGGTTGCAATATGACCGTCCCTTTTCCAATGATCTTATATGGCTGACCGTTTTCCGCCGTTACATGTTCAAGTTCCTTTTGAATATACTCGCTAAAATGGTGCCAACCTGAGGTGCAATGAAATGATGCCCCCGAATCTATAAACCAGGTATCCGCTTTTGCCCTCTTATTCGCCGATAAATAAAGCCCATGTTACCCTTGTTCGTGTGCAGACACTACATTGACTTCCTTTTCATCTTTCTTCTCATCTGAATCTTTCTTTAAGAGTCTACATTCACTTTTTCTATGACCTTTCTGTAGTTCCAACAGTCACCTTGGGTCTACCCTTTTGATTTTCCTCGGCTCTTTGACTTGCCCTTCTTCCTTTTTCCTCTTTCCATCGTCATGCCGCGATTCTCTACAGAGAGTGCAGAAGTTCCGAAACTCCTATTCACAGCCTCTCCTCATCTCATCATTTAATATGCAACGCACCCCATCATCAAATGTGAGAGTCCCCGAGATCGAGTTGCTTACTGCCATCACGAGATTTTTCCAACTCTCTGGTAAAGAACATAGAAATAATAGGGCTCGAATCGCATCTTCAAACACGATTGAAACTGATTCATGTTGGCTTGTCACATTGTTGAATTCGTTCAGGTGCTCTGTCACTGAACCGTTTTCTGCCATCTTCATGTTGAAAATCTTTTTCATCAGAAAAATCTTGTTTGATGTTGAAGGCTTCTCATATAATTTTCCTAATGTCGTCATTAGCCCATGGTTGTCTTCTCCTTTGAGATATTTAGTGGAGAAGGCTGAGAGGGCTTTAGAAAACTTTATTCATAGTTTTGTAAACACTTGTACTTTTGATTCCGTGTTTGGTGATCTATTTCATGTAGCATAAAATGTTTATTTAAATGCTTTCCTTTTATCGTTGACCACCGAGTGCTTCATTTCTAACACATGTTCTTCCTTTGATCGTATTGTTGCAACCTACATGTTTTCATGTGTAAGTCGATGTCACACACCCCGCCGGTTCGTGGGGAGGCGGAATATGTAAAAAAAACAATTTTTACGGGCTTCGCAACACCGACTTGAACTTCAGGATCGATACTAAACCCTAACTAGCAAAACTGTATGAGGTTAACTACTCGGATAGAAAGTTATACCTCACAGAACCATGTCCTTCGGGTCTTTTTGCTATCCTCCTCCTCGTAATGAGCTCCACGGATCGGGCCTCCTCGTCGGTCCTCTCAAGTCAAAAACGATCCACCCAAGAGTCTATAGTCCGAGCTTCAACCTCAAATCCGAGGAAACTAAGGCACCTAGTTCGCTAAACTAGATGTCCTAGATGATATAGAGAGTGAAGATGGATTAGTTTGTCTCTAAATACCCTAGGTTTCTCAACACATGAGATATTTAGGGTTAGAGGAAGAAGAAGGAGCTTGAGGAAAAGAGAGTGTAGAAAAGAACATTAGAATGAAGAAGGCTATCTCTTGTTGACTTATGAAGCATACCAATAATTCATAAGCATAAATATCTAGCATTCTTGCAAAATATGTAGCATGCTTCCAAAATATCTAGCATGCTTCATTGAGTCACCTAGTGAGTCATGCCATGAGTTACTAAGTAGCCATGCCTCATTTAATGAAAACATACACCTCATTTTCTCCACTTCATTAATCTTTTAATCAAAGATTAAAAACCCTATGAGGTGTCTTCTTCTAGAAGCAATCTTGAGTAAATTACAAGAATGCTCCTCATCCGTATATACATATTTGTATCCGTATTCCAAAAAATACGAATACAAAGAGACGAAAATAATCCATCAATATAATACTAGGATCCGGCTTAAACCAAAGCCCACTAGTATTATCCGCCCGAACATCATACGTGCATAAGTACACGTATGTGATTGAAGCCCTACCGTAAAATCATACGGCCTCTACACCTTTTGCCCGATGCAGGAAAACCTTCTGTGTGGGACTCTAAAGTCTCGACACTACGCTGGAAGTAGGTTTAACCACAAGCCATCAGCGGTACTAGCTGGACGTAACGGATACCCAGGTATCTATCGATAAGAAGGCCGATGAGCAAACTCATCCGAACTCCTACTGAGCCTATCTGTGACAATCTCCGTACAGTTCGGTATGTTCGTCTAAGAGTATCGCATATCAGGCCTAGGTGGTGGTAATTGTCAGATCCCTAATAGCGCAATAAATCGTGTCGGAGTGTAGCCTAAAACACCCTGAGAAACTACTGGAGTACCTACCAGTAAATCCCGTTTGTCCTGGCCAGGGACTTTGTGTAATGGCTTTCCGAACACAGCGCGATATCAACCCCCAATACCGGGAGAGAAGAATCCTATCTAACCGTCACTGCCTCCAAGTGCTTCGGGACTGCACCCAACTACTACTTGTTTTCATGACTCCTTTTAGCCGTGGTAGGATAGTAATCTAAGAACAGTGGGAACACACTCAAGGAGAAGTAGCAGTTTCAAGTCGACGGACTAAGTTGTACTCATGCCACCTGGGAACTGCTACCCGACGATAGGTATAATACCCACCAGCAGCTCCCTACGAGTCCTGTCCAGTGTACTCATAACCCAATGAGTATCTGCAAACTATCTCCAGTACAACATACTAATGGCTGTGGGATAGACCATCTCCCATGCTGGGATGAGAAGCGTATATACTAGTCTACTCTGGAGTATCGATACCCCGTCTCGATAATCCTACGACTAGAGACCGGTATAAGGATGTGCTTATAGACTACTCAACCCCCACTAGTATGACTGCCATTACAACGCTGGTAATCAAGCAAAGATCCCGAGGGCTCTACCAATATGTATTAGAGATATGCTAAAAGAAACACATGCACATATTGAGATAGAAACAAACCAGGTAGCATACTACCATTTCGAGCAAGACTGTTATATATCCGTGTATATCCTAAGCTTCCAATATATAATATAAAAACCAGTATGATACAATAATGGCCTCTAGGGCATATATCACTAAAAGCATGTGCACTTCACTCTTATAGATTTTCGCTAAGTGCAAACGCCACTGATGTGCTCATGCCATGCACTAACCTTCCACGTTCGTATATGAATGAGCTTTCTTTAACACATATCTGTAAAATAAACTTAAACCGGTGTAAACAAATGCTCCCCATTACTTTACTCACGGAGGTATACACGTGAGTGAAGTAGTGTAGAGTAATACGTAGCATACAACCGGTTCGGGCTGGCGTATCGTATAGAACTTTTTAGAATCTTGATCTGAGAAGATAGCGAGCAAGCAAAAGCGTCTTCATCTATCATTAACTCAAATCTCAAATCTCAATTCTTAAGGGATGTAGTTCTAAACCCTAAAGCCCATGAGTTGCACCCTTCAGTTGCTTGACGTCTCAATCTAGCGCGAAGTAGTTTATGCACTCTAGCGCGGAGTTTTTTAGTTTACCTCCCTTGGGCTTTCAGGAAAACTTGTTCTAACGTTGTTTGTAGATAATCCTTATTCTTTATGACAGAGGTCCATTAGGCTTGTGGTACTAGGGTTTTAGTCCATGGTACCATCGCGTTGGCTGATATATTCCTCGATCTGCAGTCTTTAAGCCGCTGTTCGAGTAGCCCCGCGACCGTCATGTCTCTGATCCCTTCAGCGGCTGGACAAGACGTCATCAAGTGATCTCTTTAGGTCATATTACCGTCGGAAGAGCAAACTTTAGGAATTTGCCATGATACTTTTTACTTGAGGTTAGGCTCAATTTGGAGCCCCGATGAGTCATAACCACTCCGCTCTGGTGTGGGATGATCTTCGATAGTCTTTTAGGCTTTATATGAGTTGCCATTGAGACCTGAAGCTGGGAATATGTCATCACTTCATTTTTGTTTTGACGATACCATGTCGTTTCCTTGCTGAAATAGGGTATGCACTGTAGGACCTCTATACTGTATGTATTGCAATTGAAGTCCAGAGCTAGGAATATGCCATTGCTCCAATTTCATTTGATAGTTGCGTCCACATCCTGCTGAAATGAGGGGGAATGCCGAGATAGTCTCTAGATTGTATATGTACCGTTAAGACTTAGAGCTAGGAATTTGCCGTGACTCCATTTCTATTTGACCCTTGGGACTTTATTGACGTCGTGTCTGCACTCTGCTGGCATGAGAAGGAACGCCGGGATAGTCTCTAGGTTGTATATGCACCATCAAGACTTGGAGCTAGGATTTCACCATTACTCCATTTTTGCTTTGACCCTTGGGTCTTTTGTTGACGTTGCGTCTGCATCCTGCTGGAATGAGGAGAACGCCGGGGTGATCTCTAAGCTTTAGATGTTGCCATTAAGATTTGAGGCTAGGATTTTGCCATCACTTCACATTTATTTTATTGGTGTGTCTGCCCTTGCTGGAATAAGGAGGGAGGGGACACAGGGATAGTCACTAGGAGCTAGGATTTTGCCGTCACTCCTTTTTTATTTGGCTGCTTGGAGCCTTTGTTGACGTCGCATCTGCACCAAGAAGGAACGTCGAGCTGGATCTGTGATTTTGCCATTACTCCTTTTTGTTTGACCCTTAGGTCTTTGATGACATTGTTTCCACATCTGGCTGGCATGCGAAGCACATTGGAGTTAGGATTTTGCCGTCACTCCTTTTATATTTGGCTCCTTGGAGCCTTTGTTGATGTCACGTCTACACCCTGTTGGAATGAGAAGAACGTCGAGCTGATCTCTAGGCTGTAGATGTTGTCGTCAAGATCCGGCTCTCTTTTTTACGGAACCTGGTGTGAAAATATGGTTCCCTTTTCATTTATGCCCATGGATTGTATACAAGGGTCGGTGTGGACTCACCAGCAGGGCAGAGGAAATATCATTATATATATATATATATATATATATATATATATATTCCGCGATGCTCTATCTTTTCAGCTTTTCATACCGCGAAAGACATGATTGCCTAATCATTTCGGCTATGTATTTATCGCGGTGCCCTATCATTTCGGCTATATATATTTTTCTATTTACTCGCTGCTTTTTATTGCGAGTCAGGAACTTGAGATCTGATACCAATCTTGGCATCAACATCCCTGCAACTGGAATATTGCCACGAGATAATCATCATTTTCCGTGAGAAGACATAGAGCTTGATACCTATTGAGGCATCAGCATCGCTACCACTGGAATATTGCCAGGAGCGAATCATCATTTTCCATGAGAGAACTTAGAATTTGATAGCTATTTAGGCTTCAGCATCGCTACCACTGGAATATCTCTAAGAGCGAATCATGATTTGCCATTGTCAATTTGAACAAGGATGGCTTAGTAAACAGGGTTAGGATCCTGTCGACTAAGGTTTTTTTTGACTTTATGAGCCGTAAAGGTCTCATAAAGGTATTTCTCCCTACGAGTCGAGAGGATCTCATAGGTGTATTTTCTCCTTGTGAGTCGTGAGAATTCCTAAGTGTGTTTTCTATTGTAAGTCGTAAGGATCTTACAAGAGTGTTTTCTCCTTGTAAGTCGAGAGAAATTACAAGTGTCGTTCACCATATGAGTACATTTCTCGCCATCGGTAGAACTTGGTAAGGGAATATTTATTCGCGCCCGTGGATTGTATACAAGGGTCAATATGGACAGCTTGTAGGGCAACTTGGGGGATATGATGGCTTAAAAAAAATTTGGATCCCTGTAGCTCAAGGCTTTTGAATCCTATGAGCCGTATGGGTCTCGTAGGGGGGATTCTCCTTACGAGTCATGAGAATATCGCAAATGTATTCTTTTTACGAGATTGCGCCCTTCCGGGTTTTCATAAGCTCGCCGGTAGTCCTTCCGTTTGTACTCACGGTGTCCTTTCGGGTTTTCATCCGTGTCCATTTTCCTTATGGACATACTATTTTTTTTATATAACTATGGAACACCCGAGAGTAATTTCATCGCAGGTGCCTATCAATTTGTCGGTGGGATTTAGGGGTGGCTTCATTGCTGGAGTAGCTGTTTAGCCAGTAGCACTTGAGTTGCAATCTTTGCCATTAAGACTTTGATTGCAATATAGATCTCAAGAGAGAATATCACCGTATTTAGAGCGATGCGCTAGTTTAGGGACGTTCCGGTCCATTATCGCCATATTTGAGGCGACATTTTAGTTTAGAGACTTTTCGGTCCAGTATCGCCATGTTTGAGGATTCTAGTTTAGGGACATCTCGGTCCGATGTCACCATGTTTGAGGCGAATTTCTAGTTTAGGGACATCTCGGTCCGTTGTTAGTTTAGGGACATCTCAGTCCATTGTTAGTTTAGAGACATCTCGGTCCATTATCGCCATGTTTGAGGCGAATTTCTAGTTTAAGGACTTTTCGGTCTTTCATCGCCATGTTTGAGGCGACGTAGCTTCATTGCATATTGCTCTCAAAGTTCTGACTCAGGAAGATAGCGAGCGGACACGAGCGTTGTCATCTATCATTGACCTAAGTCGTGACTCATCAAGCATAGTATTTTTTGAGAAATCGGCTATTTATTGGCCAGAAGGGTCTTTCGCCATGCATATCCATGAGCAGGTAGGCTCTACCTTGGTAGACTTTGTCTATGATGTACGGGGCTTCATAGTTCGGCTCGAATTTCCCCCGTTTTGCACGATTTGGGATCATAAGTTTTTTGACGACTAGCACGAGCTCGCCTTGGCGGAATGTTCTAGGCCTGGTCAGTTTTTCGTATGATCTTGTCATCCTTGATTTATAAGCCTCCAGATTTTGTTGTGCTATAAGGCGAGTATCGTTAAGGGCATAGAGCTCCTCAAGCCAAAGATGTCGTTTTCTTCAACTGTCAGCTCGTATCGAACCGCTACTCGTAGAGAAGGGGGTTTTATTTCCAGAGGAAGCACTACTTCCGTGCCGAATACCAACGCGTATCGTGTTGTATTCGTGGCTGTTTTGAACGTTGTTCGGTACGCCTAGAGAGCTTCAATGCAGCCTTTCATGCCAGTCTCTTTTGTTTCTGGACACAATTTTCTGTATAATCTTTGTCAAGGTCATGTTGAAGGCTTTAGCTAGATCGTTGGCACGAGAATTATAGACTGAAGAGTATCTCCAATCTATGTTTTGCTGTTGTGCAAAGTGACTGGTTTTATGGCTTCTATAAGCTGGCCCATTATTAGAGATAATTCGTCGCGGAGTGCCGAACCGATAGATGATATGTGGCTTGAAGAAATGGAGGATATTCTCCGTCTTCACCTCCCTTAGTGGTACTGCTTCTGCCCACTTAGAAAAGTAGTCGGTCGTTTCCAGTATGAACCGATGTCCTTTGGACGATGCTGGTTCAATGGGGCCAATTATATCGGTTCCCCACATTTTGAATGGCCAGCTAGCCATTGTTGAGTATAGCGGATTTGGATGTTGGTGGATGAAGTCCCTGTGAATTTGGCACGAATGACATTGCTTCGCATATTCGAGGCAGTCCTGAATCATTGTGGGCCAACAGTAACTCATTCTTTTTATCTTCAGTTTCATCTTTGGCCCGGCTTGATGAGAACCGCAGAGTCCGTCGTGAATTTCTTGGATGACTCTTTTTGCTTCTTCTGGTCCCATGCATCTTAGCCACAGATAGTCAAACGATATCTTATATAGAATGTCATTGATGAAGGCGAAAAACAGAGCTCATTTCATGAGCTGATATCTAGACGACGCATTTTTGGGCCTTCGTCGGGATTTGAAGTAGTCAATGAAGACTTCCTTCCAATCGTTGACCTTTTCATTGTCCCTTATTTGAAGGGTTACTTGTTCAGTCGTTCCTTTTCCTTCAGATAGCCCTGTTAAGTCTTCCGAAGGTATTTCTGTTGACGCGAGAACCTTGCGGCTTTGAACAATGATCCTTACGTCGTCGAGGTCTTCGTATGCCAATTCCTTAGCCAATTTGGCCAATGCATCCGCCTTACTGTTTTCTGCACGCGGTATACTCTCCGGGATGTAGGATGGGATTTATGTTAGCAGTTGCTGCACTTTTTCGCCGTACTTTATCAGCTCTATCTTGCACGTCTGACAGTCGCCATTTACTTGGCTAACGATCAGCTGGGAGTCTCCATATATGAAGAGGTCTTTGATTCCCATGTCAATAGCGATCTCGAGACCTGCTATCAAAACTTCATATTCAGATTCATTATTAGTCCTTGGCTCCGTTAAGGAGAGCGCGTAACGCAATATCCCTCATTGCGGAGTCACAAAGATAAGGCCCATCCCAGCTTTGATTATGGGGGTGTTTTGCTCTCGTCTCTTCATGGAAGACACTCCATCGAAGTAGAGTTCCTATTGGGAATCATTTTCTTCCTTCTCTTCTTCTATTGTGTTGAACGCATGTTCATCCGGAAATTCGCAATTTAAGGGGGAATCGGCTGGTATCGGATGCTCGGCAAGAAAGTCGGCAATGGCCTGGCTTTTCATTGCTTTGAGGGTTCGATATGTTATCAAGAACTCCATCAGGAGGAGGGCCCATTTGGCAAGCCTTCCCATTAGTATGACTCTTGACATCAGATATTTGAGAGAATCTACCTTTGATATGAGATGGACCTCATGTACCAAGGCATAATGTCTGAGCTTCGTTATCGCGAAGATCAGTGCCAGGCAATGCTTTTCGATGGGGGAGTAGTTGTTTTCTGCCCCCAGGAGAACTCGACTCAAATAGTACAGAGCTCTCTCCTTTCCCTGATCGTTCTCTTATGCCCATAGCGCGCCTAGAGAACCCTCAAGTGCTGTTGTATATAGGATAAAGGGTTTTACCTTAACCGGAACGGTCAACACCGGCGGATTTTGCAGGTATTACTTGATTTTGTCCAGTGCATTTTGGCACTTTTGATCCCAGATGAACGGGGTTCCCTTCTTCATTAAGTGACTGTAGGGGCGGTATTTTCCAGAAAGGTTGGCTATGAACATTCGGATATATACGAGCTTTCCTTGAAAAGATCGCAATTGTTTGAGAGTTCTTGGCGTGGGCATTTCTATAATCGTCTTGATCTTTGAGGGATCAATTTTGATGCCCTGGTGCCGTATGACGATTCCTAAGAATTTGCCTAAGGAGACTTCAAACGCGCATTTTAGAGGATTCAACTTCAGATTATACTTCTGAATATGTCGGAACACTATTTTTAGGTGTTCCTAATATTCCTCATAAGATCTGCTTTTAACCACAAGGTCGTCGATGTAGCATTCGACGATCTTATGTATGAGGTCATCGAAAATCTTTGTCATAGCCCTTTGGTAGGTAACGCCAGCGTTCTTCAGACCGAAGGGCATTACCTTATAGCAGAATATGCCCAGTGGAGTCCGGAAGGCAGTATGTTTTTGGTCTTCAGGATGCATTTTCATTTGATTGTATCCTGAAGATCTATCCATGAAGGAGAAGACCTCATAGGTAGACGTGTTATCGATCATTAGCTCGGTAATAGGTACTGGGACGCCATCCTTCGGGCAAGCTTTGTTGAGGTCCCGAAAGTCCACGTAGATGCACACCGTCCCATTTTTCTTCATTACTGGAATGATGTTAGCGATCCAGTCAGGATATTGAACTTCTTGGATGAAGCCAGAGTTGATTAGTTTCTTGACTTCGGCGTTGATACCCATCTCAAGTTCGAGCCGCATTCTTCTTGGCGCCTGTTTGACTGGCTTTATGTCCGGCGATATGGCCAATTTATGTAATGCTACCTTTGGATCTAGACCCGGTATCTCAGAATAGTTCCATACGAAGCAGTCTTTATACTGCATGAGCATGTCCTTTAACGTGGCTACCTATTTTTCAGATAGTAGCATACTGACGAACGTTGGCCTCGGATCATTTTCCGTTCCTAAGTCAATTTTTCTTAGCTTGTCCGCCGTGGTGTGAATCCCATCTTCCAGCTCCTTTGATGTTGGTGGAAACTCTGAGATCATCTCGTCCTCGTCTTCATTTACGAAGACCTGTAGAGGTCATCCATAGTCTCGTGCCCCCTCTTTTGAGAGTGTTATCATATGGCAAGTATGAGTTCTCTTCCCTTTTGTGGTTGAGCTGGTCCTATCCTCACGGTATAGGTCCTTTTTGGCTCATGCTTTTGCGGTAGGGTTACCATTCAGCTGTCGGATAAAGCGAACCTGCCGTGTTGATAATAGCCTTCTACCCAGTCTTTGAAGGTGAAGCAGTTTTCGAGGGGATGACCTATTGATCGATGGTAGGAGTAATAATCCGGATGATAGACCTCGTTTATTTGTTCGGGGTGCCGAGATTCAGGAAGTGTCATCATTTTATGCTTTATGACAAGGTTGAATATTTTTCTCATTTGGTCTTGGGGGAAAGAGTATTCCCGGCCAATCTTCTTTATAAAGGATGAGTTCCAATCGACTTTTTCTCGATTGCACGGCTTCTTGGATCCGCTTTGTTGTTTTCGGACGTTGTTTGCGTTCTTTGCCATGTTCTTGCCTCAATTTCGGGACTTTCCCTTTTCACGAGGACATACAGCAGACCGAGAATGAAGAGCATTATAGTCTTCTCCGCAGATTGCTGATTGAGGCGCTGCGTCCTGGCCTTCTCATAAATGACCATTTCGCGACTGTGATTGTCTCGGCTCTTTTCACAAGCTTCTTTTATTAGCTTGTCTATTTGTGTAACAACTCTGTTTCAGTGTACAGGAAATTTTATTAAATTTTAATGTACAAATGGAGTATTTTTCAATCCTGTGTACACTATAAGTATTTGAATTGCTTTTGAACAGTAAGAAAACAGTTGTAGCTCATTGATAAAGCCTTGCACTGCCGTGACGTAGCCCCTGTGATTGAATCCCCCCAGCCACATATATTTTTAATTGATTTTTCTTTTAATCTTTTAGAATCCCAAAGGTTTACACGCGCACTACATGTAAAATGAAAAGTTACAAAGTAAACAAATATGTGCACTGAGTTATACCAAGCGACATGGACACGTGGCATCGATCTGAGCCCAAGCCACCGGTTTTGGACCAGCGATATTTTCTTGGGGGACCAACACCGCCGGGTATACCCGTAGGTAATGCTTTGGATTTTTTTCCCTGGCACCCATTCGCCTACCACACCACCCCCATGTTGTTTGTTTACTCTCAAAACATCCAGAGAGTGATAATTCGTTTCTTTAATTCATTTTAATGCATATTTTAATTCCATTCTTTATTACCCTAAACCCTTATTTTCTCTATAAATATCACACTACTTTTCAACCCTCCTCATTCAGAATTCCATTACAAAAACTCTCTAAAAATTCCAAGTCCCAAGTTGTGCAAGTGGAGTTAGCAA
Source organism: Agapanthus africanus (assembly GCA_030015575.1). Classification (NCBI taxonomy): domain Eukaryota; kingdom Viridiplantae; phylum Streptophyta; class Magnoliopsida; order Asparagales; family Amaryllidaceae; genus Agapanthus; species Agapanthus africanus. The sequence goes on along the minus strand of JASDDO010000016.1, from coordinate 468,759,623 downwards.
AGGGAAAGATTCCGGCGAAATTTCGAGGAGAATCCGGCGATGAAACGACGCCTCGACGGTTCCAATGGCTTTCCTTCTTTCTCCTCTTATTCCCCAATCAGTAAGTTCCCACTTTCCCCCTTCTTTTCTATTAAAACGAAACCATTTTTCAAAACTAGTCGAAAACGGAGTTAATCCGACTGCCGATTCTATTTTTAACTAAAAGCATAATTTTTCTTTAGAAAAAATTCACCATCTTTTTGCATATTGTTTAACAAACATAATACAACATTCACAACAAGTTTCATCTCAAAATAATATAAATTGCAATCTTTATTCCATCTTTACCGTAAAATACCATCATGTTACATACGACATTGTTTATTCAATTTAACCGTATTACCTTTAGAAAACTCATGAGGTAATGACATATCTCATCACAATACACATTTTTGACATAGCACGATAACTCTTTAGACATTAGTTTATGGGAAAATACGAGTTTACACTTAAATACCACAAGCATTCAAAAACCGTTTTCTTTAAAAGTGTGTTATTTAATTCCGTGCAATTGCGTCTCTACAACCCATTTTGGGGAACCCCAATTAGGATGGTGCGGGTTATTGCACATCCTCGGGCCTAATAGAGCGAGATGCAGACCTCCGCAAGGAGCATTCGATTTCGATGGAATTTTTAATGCAATTTTTTAAAGAAAAATGTGATTTCTATTTAATAAATAAATTCTATATTTTTTAAATATTAGATATATATAAATACTATCAAAATATCTACATTAAGTATACAATATATATGTTCCATATTTTCTAAATCAAATGAATCACAAAATTCATGAAATTACCTTTACAATTCAATACCATTCCAAGATTACACTAAAATACCAAATACAATGAAAACTAGGTTATATCCACTAGATTATTTCACTTTATAAAAATTACAATTATGAAAACCCTAAAGACGATAATTAACTACTTGAGGTGTATTTTGAAAATATATCAAAATAATTTTTCATAAAACCCTCTCAAGTTATATTAATTTACAATAAGGACCCTAGTAAACATAGGTTTAAGCGGGACTAGTTCTCTTGAGCCTCAGGGAGCCGGAAAATATGGGTGCTTTCCTATCTAAGGTAGACAACCTAACAACGGTGTTATCAACACGGTAATTGTCTTGGAAAAAGACACAAATCCTGCCATCCATGTGCAGCAATTACCGATAACATCAAAACTAATTCAGGACCATCTATATCAACATGGCTCGACCGAACCGAACCATGGATATAATCTGATTACATGACTATCCATTTATATCCATTCTATTTACATGATATCATGGTTTCGGCAAGTCATCCATCTATATAACAAAACAATACAATACAATACAAAATACATTACAGGATTTTTAAAGGGGTAGACTGGTACGGAATGTGTTAGAAGTGGCACGAGACGATCAATTTAATACACCTAATCTGAATATCCATTGCTTTTTGTACCGTGTATTAACAGTTCCTTGTGCTCCGTATACCTTAGTCTTCGAAATAGTAGGACTCATCTCGTATACACTGGCATATTCTGTACCATGCTACAAACAATTGTGATAACAGAACAAAATTTAACATTATACAGCTATATTCTCTTTCTGTCTATTCTACTTCTTTCTTTCTTTGGGACTTACCGAGCGATTGTTCGCTGATAACAATCCTTTTCTTCTTTCTTTGGAATATTGTCAGGTGGATTTGACTCACTACAGATCGAGCCAAGTACTGAGGACTTGGAGCAGTTTACCATCGACCCAGAGCTGTAGGAACTTGTATATACTTTTCATTTCAGTTATGCCATTGTTTAGACATTGCTTTCTATTCCTGTATTTACATTTCTAGTTATACTTGTAAAGAATTGTTAAATAAAAAAAGTTGATGTTCATTCATATTCATGTCTTTTGTGTACATTTTACTTTATATTGCTTAGATACGCTTAGCGTGTTTACTTTTGAGTAAATACATCATGTGACCCATCACTTCTCCTTACCGTACACCGGGAAGCAGGGCGTGACAGGTTTTTTTCTTCGAGTGATGGACTTAACATTGTTAGAGCGGGATTTCGCTCTGTTCCAATGTCACGGCCATTCGGAAGAGCTTTTTCCCCTTCGCTGGAACTATTTATGACGCGACAGCTGTGGAACTGATCCCGTTTCTTGGACCGAACGTATCTGAGCCCGGTTGTCTCCATCTTTCCGTTGGACATCTTTTGCTGAGTCCCGGGAATATCCTAAATCTTTTGGTAGAATTGGGCTTGTCGAACAGTTTGTTCGAGGGGTACACCTTGGTATCTTAACAGCCTTTTCAATCCCTCCGCATAGTATCTTGGCAGATAGATTGGTTGAAGCTTGTCGAGCACAAAATCGTCACCATGGTAGACTTCTTTTTCTACTCTGGTCTGCGTAGATTGGTAAAAGATGGTCGCCTTATGACCTCATCGTCTGGGAGGGACGTAGAAAGTCTGTAGCTCTTATACGCTGTATGTATCGAGCGAATCAAGTTTCTTGTAATGCCTAGGTGGAGCCATTATGATTAGCAGACTCTGATCTGCTCCGATGAGGGTTTGCACTGATGGGCGGATGAAGAACACTGCGTTGGCATCGTTCTCAAAGTCGCTGCCAAAGACCAGAATAGGAGTAGATGGTCCGGGCCTAATGTTTTCTTTTTGGGGTTGCCTCGAGTAGACCGTTTCTTCATATTCTTTGGAATCTCCCCCAAAGATAAGGATTGGGGCGATGGGTTTTTGTTTATCCTCCGGCTTATGACACCTTTCCGTATCTTCGAAGTCTGGTAGGAAGTACTTTACGTCTTCATATTTTCGGACCTCGTTTACAGAGAACGGATTTATCTCCCATATGACGGTGTATTCCAAGGTGTCTTTGAAATACTTCAAACATTGATGTTGTGTAGAAGGGATGACGTTGTACTCATGTAACCAAGGCCTGCTGAGCAAAGCGTTATAGCAAGTCTTGGCGTCAATGACATAAAATTTGATGTTAGTGACGAGCAACCCGAAGAGCAGCGTGATGACTGTGAGTCGAACCTGGAGACGGTAATTTTGTCTCGGGCCAGGTGCTGAACGTTCATGTAAATTTCCTTCAACACTCTCACGTTGAGAAGGTTGACGGAGGATCCGTTGTTGACAAGGACTTTCCCTATCTTAATGTCGTGACAGTACCCGGTGACGTATAAAAGACGGTTATATTCGCATGTACCGAGGAGGAGATCTTAATCGCTGAATGTACTGTCAGCCGTGTGGACCTCTGCCAGTTCATCTTTCATCTTCTCTTCCGCGAGGAAAGCATGGAATTGATCCGGCTCTTGTGTAACGACTCTGAATTTTCTGTACAAAATTTTTCTTTTTAAAAGTACAAAAAGGAGTTTGCAAGCCTGAGCATAATTTAAAAGTTATACTCGATCACCATTAAGTTGGGACAATATCGGAGATAGAGAACTCCTTGGACCTAAAATGATAGTGGCAATTGTAGATGTAGTTCGCACTATCAGGGAAAGAATGCGCATAGCCCAAGACTGACAAAAGCACTGGGCTGATGCAAAGCGCCGTCACTTGGAGTTCCACCCGGGAGATCATGTCTTTTTGAAGATTTCTCCAAACCGTGGAGTGATTCATTTTGGAAGAAGGGGTAAGTTAAGTCCGAGATTCATTGGACCATTCGACATACTCGAACGAGTCGGAGAAGTGGATTATAGCTTGGCACTTCCACCCTCATTAGAAGGAGTGCAAAATGTGTTCCATATATCCCAACTCAAAAGGTATGTGAGTGACCCCAGTCATATCCTAGATCACTCCGAGCTCACTGTACAGACAGACCTATCTTGTGAGCAACAACCCGTTGAAATCCTGGACAGAAAGGTAAAGTCACTTCGGAACAAGGAAGTAAACTTGGTTCAAGTGATGTGGATAAAAGACACACCAGGAGAATCAATGTTGGAAAGAGAAGACGACATGCGGGCAATATACCCTCACTTGTTTGTAAATTAGTCCTTAAATAATTTTAAATTTCGAGGATGAAATTTTTGTAAGGTGGGTAGAATTTAACGACTCCGTTTTAATGTATAGAAAATTTGTGTAAAAGTTAATGTACAAATAGAATATTTGCAATCCTGTGCATGCTATAAGTATTTAATTTATTTTAGAACAGCAAGAAACAACTTATAGCTCATTGGTAAAGCCTTACACTGCTGTAACGTAGCCCCTGTGTTCGAATCCCCTCAACCACATATTATTTTTGCTAATTTTTCTTATAAAATTTTTAGAAGCTCAAAAGTTTACACGTGCAAAACACGTAAAAATAAAAATTCTCAGAAATCAAACATGTGCACTAATCTATATGAACAACATCGACATGTGCCAAGAATCCAGAGCACACCCACAGCACATACGTCCGGCAAGATGAAGGAAATGACCGGCGGCGCCGGGTGAAACCGTATGTAATGATCTCAAATTTTAACCCTAGCACCTCTTGGACTCCCCCACTAACCTTAGTCTGTTTGTTATCCCTACACATTTCCAGAGAATTAAAATGAGGCATTAATCCAAATTTTAATGCATTTTTAATTCCATTCTTCATTACCCTAAACTCTAATTTCTCCAATAAATACAACCCTACACCTTAGCCCTCCTCATTCAGAAATCCATTGCCAAAACTCTCTAAATATTCCAAGTCCAAAAGTTGTACAAGTGGAGTTAGCCCACGGCCAAGTTCCAGCAACGACTCGGGGCAAATCCGGCGATACAGCGACTCCACGCCGCTTTCAAAATTTCCCTCTAATTCCCTGCCCTTCTCCAAACCAGTAAGTCCTTTCTCTTCTCTCTTTTTCATCTCTAAAAAATATTTCTTTTCAAAACACATCGCAAGCGGAATTATTCCGACTTCCGATTCTAATTTCATCAAAAACACAAATTTTCTTAATAAAAAATTTACCATCTTTTTATATATTTTTTAATAAACATAAAAAAAATATTTACAACAAGTTTCAATTCAAAATAATATGTATTGCAACTTTTATTTCATTTTTACGGTAAAATACCATCAAATTTACATACGGCATTACTTTATTGTTTTGCTCATATTATCTTTAGAAAAGTCACGAGATAATGACCTACCTCATCACAATACTCATATTGACATAGCACGATGGATTTTGTAACAATTTTTGTGGGACAAAATACAATTTACATTAAAATACCTTAAACTATCAAAACCCGTATTTTTAAAATTGTTTTAATTAATTCTTTGCAAATAAGCCTCTACAACCCATTTTGAATAACCCGATCGGGAAGGTGTGAGTTATCGCACGTCCTCGGGACTTATAGAGCGAGATGCAGATCTCCTCAAGGAGCATACGAACTCGATGGATTTTTTATTACAATTTTGAAGAAAACGTAATTTCTATTTAATAAATAAATTCTATTTTAATAATTATATATATATATATATATATATATATTATCAAAATATTAATTTAAACATATAATATATTCCATATTTTGGAATCAAAAGAAAAGAATCACATAAGTTCATGAAAATACCATCAAGAATCAATACAAGTCAATTTACATGAAAATACAACATACTATTCAAGTTAGATTTATATCTACTAGAATATCTTATCACTCTTAAAAATTACATCTATGAAAACCCTAAAGATGATAATTAAATTCTTGAGGTGTATTTTGAAAATATATCAAAACTATTTTTCAGAAAACCCCCTCAAGTTATATTAAATTACAATAAGGACCCAAGTAAATATAGGTTTAAGCGGGACCTATTCTCTTGAGCCTCAGGGAGCCGGAGAATTTGGGTGTTTGCATATTTAAGGTAGACAACTAAAAACGGGGTTATCAGTACGGTAATTGGCTTGGAAAAACTCATAAATCATGCCGTCCATGTGCAACAGTTACCGATAACTCCAAAACTAATTCAGGACTTCAATTCATTTTAAAGTGTCTGGCTCAGACAGAGTCTCAGCCTAATCTGAAATCAATCCACCCTTGAATACAATTCAATTACAACTCCAATTCAACAGGAATCCATTTATACCAGAATACAATCAATATCAACATGATTTGATTTAACTAAACCATGGATATATATTGTTACATGACTATCCGTTTATATCCATTCCGTTTGCAAGAACTACTGATATCATGGTTTCGGCAAGTCTTACATCTATTAAACAAAATAATACACATCAATACAAAATATATTACGGGGTTTTAAAAGGGGTAGACTGGTGCAGAATGTGTTACAAGTGGCACGAGACGGTCACTTTAATACACCTAACCTGAATATCGGTTGCTGTTGTTCCGTGGCTTAACGGTTACTTGTGCTCCGTATAACTTAGTCCACGGAATAGTTGGATTTCTCTCGTATATACTGGCATATTCTGTATCGAGCTACAAACAATTGCGTTAATATAACAATCAAATAATTTACCAGTTATATTTTCTTATCTGTCTACTCTACTTCTATCTTTCTTTGGGACTTACCGAGCGATTGCTCGCTGACAATATTCATTTTCTCTTCTTTCTTTGGAATGTTGTCAGGTGGATCTGACTCACTAGAGATAGAGCCCAGTGCTGAAGACTTGGAGCAGTTCACAGAAGACCCCGAGCTTTAGACACATGTATATATTTTCTTTTCAGTTTATGCCATTGTTTAGGCATTGCTTTCCATTCTTGTATTCACATTTTCAGTTGTATTGTGAAGAAATGTTTAATAAATAAAAGTTGTTGTTCAATTACATCTCTTGTCATTTTCTTGTGTACTTTATCATATTGCGTATTTACGATTAGCGTGTTTGCTTCTGAGTAAATACGTAGCGGGCCAGTCACATCTCTTTACCGTACACTAGAAAGTTGGACGTGACAGGTTTTGTTGGTGGCCCACTACATTCACATTCCCTGGATGATATTGTAGGTTGATGTCGAAGCCCACCATAAGTTCTAACCATCTTCTCTGCCACATATTCAAATCTTTCTGAGTAAACATATATTTCAAACTTTTGTGGTCTGTGTAAATATCTACTCGTTCTCCAAGAAGATAATGGCACCAAATCTTGAGAGCAAAGATAACGACTGCCAACTCCAGATCATGCGTCGGATAGTTGCGCTCATGAACCTTCAGCTGTCTTGATGCGTAAGCTACAACTTTACCGTGTTGATGTAGAACACGTCCTAATCTCTTACCGGATGCATCGCAATGCACTACGAAACCTCCAGATTGGTCCGGTATTACGAGAATAGGCGCTGATGTCAATCTTGACTTTATTTCTACGAAAGCTTGTTCGCATGCTTCTGACCACATGAATTCTTCATCTTTACGTGTAAGCTTGGTCAGGAGTGTTGCAATCTTCGAAAATCCTTCAATAAATCTTCGGTAGTATCCCGCTAATCCCAAGAAACTTTGAATGTCCTTCACTGTCTTTGGTGTCGGCCATTCGCTTACTGCTGTTAGTTTCGCTGGATTTACGGAGATTCCTTCACCTAAAACGATATGTCTGAGAAATCCAACTTGTTCTAGCAAAAACTCGCACTTGCTGTACTTGGCATAGAGTTGATGCTGTCGTATAGTCTCCAGGACAATTCATAAATGTTCAACGTGCTCTTTCCGATTCTTTGAATATACCAAGATGTCGTCGATGAATATGACAAGGAACCTGTCTAGGTACTCTCGGAAAACATGATTCATTAGGTTCATGAATATGGCTGGTGCATTGGTTACTCCAAATGGCATCACGAGAAACTCATAATGTCTATAGCGAGTCCTGAATGCAGTCTTCGGAATATCAGACTCTTTGACCTTCACCTGATGATAACCCGAACGAAAATCTAATTTTGAGAAAATGCAAGACCCACTTAGCTAATCGAACAGATCATTGATTCGCGGTAGTGGATACTTGTTCTTTATCATGACTTCGTTTAAAGCTCTATAATCAATACACATTCTGTATGAACCTTCCTTCTTCTTCACAAGCAAAATTGAAGATCCCTAACTTGAAATACTGGGACGAAACCATCCTTTCTGCAGAAATTAGTCCAGCTGAGTACGGAACTCCTTCAAACCTTCAGGGCTTAACCGATACGGTGCTTTGATTACCGGTTGTGCTCCAGGTACTAAAGCAATTCCGAATTCAAGAGCTCGATTGGGAGGCAAACCTGATATGTCTTCAGGAAATACATCATCGAACTCTCGAACTACCTCTGGCTTATCTTCTCCCGCCTGTAGAGTTGCAATCACCGCCTTCTTCGGTTTTGCTTTGTATGCGCTAGGCTCCAGGGTACGGTCACCACTTTTGAAATAAAAGACCGGATGCTCTGGAATCTCGAACACTACCCTCCTTTGACGACAGTCGATGGTAGCGTAGAAAGTTCCTAGCCAGTCCATACCCAAAACGAAATTGAAATTCGGTATATCCAGCACCTTGAAGTCAGCATAGAATTCTCTGCTGCAGACGATTACTAGACACAGGTCGTATCCCATTGTTGCCTTTAGAACGTCATTTCCTGAACTGACATTCCAGCTAAATACGAGCGGTTTGACTGGAATCGCATGAGTTCTGACGAACCGTTGCGATATAAAGCAATGAGATGCTCCAGTATCGAAGAGAGCTAGCGCAGGAAGTGAAGCTACTAAGATTGTACCTAATTTATGTAGGATAAGTCTTAGGTATAGAAAAAGATATATTGATATGTATAAGGATTGATAGAAAGCTTGAAAGAAAAAGGTTACCAGTGATGACTTGGCTTGTGGCTTCATCTTCTTCCACAGTCATTGTGAAAGACTGTCGTCTCGGTACATTCCTCCTTGCTGGAGAAGCATTCCTCTGTCTGTTCCTCTGTAGGTTCTTTTGTGCTTGATGGAACTGACGAGGAGGAGGTGCAGTCGGTCCACGAGGAGGTGGAGCAGGGAGAGAAAGACGTGGTGCAGGTGCCTGGAAAACAGGTCGCTGCTGATAGGTGATTGCTGGTTTGGGTGCAGGATTTGGATTGAGTCTATGAGGAAAAGACACAATATCATGTTTGGGTGAGCCACAAACTAAGCAAAGGCGATTAGCCCGCCTGCAATCCTTCGCCAGGTGTGCATCCCTTATGTTGTAGGTGCAAAAGTCTGGACTGGGCCGGTTGAATGGTACTCCTGGTCACCTGGGTACAAAAGGTAGCCTGGAAGAGGCTCCTCCTGCCATCTGGGTGGCAGGGTGCTTCACACTGGCAGATTGAGGTCTGCCCTTCTTCTTCACTACTGCCTCATATCTTCGGGCAGCTTTCAGAGCTAGGTCGTGGGTTGGGAAATCCCCTGTAGCTAAGACAGCTTAGATCTCCGAGTCCAACCCTTACTGAAATCGTCTAGCTCTGATCTCAACAGTCAGAATAAGGTGTGACGCGAACCTGTTACGGTCTTGTGTTAGCTGTGCAGTATATGATATTAGATAATTGAATATTTGAAACATATCTTACCTGCTCAACATAGTGAACTCGGCATCATACTCATCCACAGATTTGCTCCATATAGAGCCTTGTTGTAGGTGGATGAATTGCTGCTCCTTGTCGAATCGGGCAGTCTCCGGGACTGGGTTAGGTCAACCTATGGTGTACCGGTTTCGCATCGAACATCTCGCGAAAATTCCTCCATTCGATCGGCTGATCAAGACGACTTTCTTTCGCCTTCCACCAAGCTATGGCATTATCTGTGAGTTGCAGCTTTGCAACTATAACCCAGGAAATCTCTGGCACTTGTGCTACTGCCATATCATCTTTGATACTCTGAGCCCATTCTTCAGCTTCCAAGGGGCTCTCTTTCCCAGAAACCTGTTTAGGATGCAGTGCCCGGAATTACTTCACTCTGGGTGCTTCCACTTCTAGACGGTTTAAGAGGATGGCAGTCTGCTGTTGCTGTCCCTCCAGGAGGCTCTTTATTGCCTTGAGCAGTACCGTCTGCTCGATGATTGGAGCTACAACGGTAGGCGTAAGTGGAAGAGGTGGTGGTGGTGTGTTGTTGACGTTTTTACTCTTGTTGTTGGGAGAATCCATAACCATGAAAGAAAAATAGGGTTAGGATAGATCCAAAGATTATGAAATATAAAGAATGTTTAATTGTTGAGTCTTGTAATTCTTGTGTTATATTGCTTAGGTTTCCATGCAGAACTGACTTGCATGATAGGGTTCCGTGCAGCACGGACCTGCATTGGCCACCAACAAATCCTGTCATGCCCCGCTTCTCGGTGTACGGTAAGGAGACGTGACTGGCCCGCTATGTATTTACTCAGAAGCAAACACGTTAAGCGTAAATAAGCAATATGATAAAGTACACAAGAAAATGACAAGAGATGTAATTGAACATCAGCTTTTATTTATTAAACATTTCTTTACAATAAAACTGAAAATGTAAATACAAGAATAGAAAGCAATGCCTAAACAATGGCATAAACTGAAAAGAAAAATATATACAAGTGTCTAAAGCTCGGGGTCTTCTGTGAACTGCTCCAAGTCGTCAGCACTGGGCTTTATCTCTGGTGAGTCGGATCCACCTGGTAACATTCCAAAGAAAGAAGAGAAAAGGAATGTCATCAGCAAACAATCGCTCGGTAAGCCCCGAAGAAAGATAGAAGTAGAGTAGACAGATAAAATGATATAACTAGTAAATTGTTTGATTTTTATATTAACACAATTGTTTGTAGCTTGGTATAGAATATGCCAGTGTATACGAGAGGAGTCCAACTATTACGTGGACTATGGTATACGGAGCATAAGGCACCGTTAAGCCACGGAACAACAGCAATGAATATTCAGGTTAGGTGTATTAAAGTGATCGTCTCATGCCACTTCTAACACATTCCATACCGGTCTAACCCTTTTAAAATCTCGTAATGTATTTTGTACTGATGTGTATTATTTTGTTTAATAGATGAAAAACTTGCCGAAACCATGATATCATGTAAACGGAATGGATATAAGTGGATAGTCAAGTAATCATAGTATATCCATGGTTCGGTTCAGTCGGGTCATGTTGATATTGATTGTATTCTGGTATAAATGGATTCATATTGAATTGGAATAGATTGATTTCAGATTAGACTGAGACTCTTCCTAAGTCAGACACTTATACAGAATTGGAGTCCTGAATTAGTTTTGGAGTTATCGGTAACTGCTGTACATGAACGACAGGATTTGTGACTTTTTCCAAGCCAATTAACGAATTGATAACCCCGTTTTTAGTTGTCTACCTTCAATAGGCAAGCACCCAAATTCTCCGGCTCCCTGAGACTCAAGAGAACTGGTCCCGCTTAAACCTATATTTACTAGGGTCCTTATTGTAATTTAATATAACTTGAGGGGGATTTTATGAAAAATAGTTTTGATGTATTTTCAAAATATCAAGTATTTAATTATCGTCTTTATTATTTTCATAGATGTAACTTTTAAGAGTGATGAGATAGTCTAGTGGATATAAACCTAACTTGAATAGTATATGGTATTTTCATGTAATTTGACTTGTATTGATTCTTGATGGTATTTCCATGAACTTTTGTGATTCTTTTCATTTTATTAGAAAATATGGAATATATTATATATTTAAAATAGAAATTTTGATAATATTTATATATATATATAATTATTAAAAATAGAATTTATTTATTAATAGAAATCACGTTTTCTTAAAAATTGTAATAAAAATTCCATCAAGATCGTATGCTCCGTGAGGAGGTCTGCATCTCGCTCTACTAGTCCTGAGGATGTGCGATAACCCGCACCATCCCGATCGGGTTCCCTAAAATGGGTTGTAAAGGCTTATTTACAAGGAATTAAATAAAACAATTTAAAGAATACGGGTTTTGATAATTTAAGGTATTTTAATGTAAATTGTATTTTATCTCACAAAAATTGTTATAAAAGCCATCGTGTTATGTCAAGATGAGTGTTATGATGAGATAGGTCATTACCTCGTGAGTTTTCTCAAGGTAGTATGAGCAAAACGATAAAGTAATGTCGTATGTAAACTTGATGGTATTTTACCGTAAAAATGAAATAAAGTAACAATACATATTATTTTGAATTGAAACTTGTTGTAAATATTGTTTTATGTTTTTTAAACAATATATAATATGATGGTAAATTTGTTATTAAGAAAAATAGTGTTTTTGATGAAATTAGAATCGAAAATCGGAATAACTTCGCTTCCGACGAGTTTTGAAAAGAAATCTTTTTGAGAGGTGAAAAAGAGAGAAGAGAAAGGATTACTGGTTTGGAGAAGAGAGGGGAGATAGAGGGAACTTTTGAAAGCGGCGTGGAGTTGCGGTGTAGCCGGATTTGCTCCAAGTTGTCACCGGAACTTGGCCTTGATCTAACTCCACTTGTACAACTTTTGGACTCGGAAAATTTTGAGAGTTTTGGCAATGGATTTCTGAATGAGGAGGGCTAGGGTGTAGGGTTGTAATTATAGTAGAAATTAGGGTTTAGGGTAATGAATAATGGAATTAAAAATGCATTATAATTTTGGATTAATGCCTCATTTTAATTCTCTGGAAATGTACAGGGAAAACAAACAGACTAAGGTTAATGGGGGAATCCAAAAGGTGCTGGGGTTAAAATTTGAGGGCATTACATACGGTTTCACCCGGCGCCACCGGTCATTTCCTTCATCTCGCCGGCCGTATGTGATGGGTGTGCTCTTGATTCTTGCCACGTGTCGATGTCGTTTCATATAGCTCAGTGCACATATTTGATTTCCGAGAGTTCTCATTTTTACATGTTTTGCACATGTAAACTTTTGAGCTTCTAAAAATTTTAAAAGAAAAATTAGCAAAAATAATATGTGGCTGAGGGGATTCGAACATAAGGGCTACGTCACAGCAGTGCAAGGCTTTACCAATGAGCTACAAGTTGTTTCTTGCTGTTCTAAAACAAATTAAATACTTATAGCAATCACAGGATTGCAAATATTCCATTTGTATATTAAATTTTAAACAAATTTTCTGTACATTAAAACTGAGTCGTTACATTTTACCCTCCTTACAAAAATTTCGTCCTCGAAATTTACAATTATTTAAGAACTAATTTACAAACAAGTGAGCGTATCTTGCACGCATGTCGTCTTCTCTTTCCCACGTTGATTCTTCTTGTGTGTCTTTTCTCCACATCACTCGAACCAAGATTACTTCCTTGTTCCGAAGTGACTTCACCTTCTGTCCAGGATTTCAACGGGTTGTTGCTCACAAGATAGGTCCGTCTGTACATTGAGCTCGAAGTGATTAAGGATATGACTGGGATCACTCACATACCTTCTGAGTTGGGATATGTGGAACCCATTATGCACTCCTTCCAATGAAGGTGGAAATGCCAAGCGATAAGCCTCTTCTGCGACTCGTTCGAGTATGTCGAACAGTCTAATAAATCTCGTACTTAACTTACCCCTTCTTTCAAAACGAATCAATCCACGGTTTGGAAAAATCTTCAAAAAGACATGATCTTCCGGTTGGAACTCCAAGTGACGGCGCTTTGCATGAAACCCTACCATGCAAGTCAGTTCTGCATGGAAACCTAAGCAATATAACACAAGGATTACAAGACTCGGCAACTAAACATTCTTTATATTTCATAATCTTTGAATCTATCCTAACCCTATTTTTCTTTCAAGGTTATCGATTTTCTCAACAACACGAGTACAAACGTCAACAGCACACCACCAGCACCTCTTCCACTTACGTCTACCGTTATAACTCCGATCAACGAGGAGACGGTACTGCCAAAGGCAATTAAGAGCTTCCTGGAGGGACAGCAGCAGCAGACTTCCGTCCTCCTAAACCGTCCATAAGCGAAAGCACCCGGAGTGAAGCAATTCCAGAAACTGCATCTTAAACAATTTTCTATGAAAGAGAGTCCCTTGGATGTTCAAGAATGGGATCAGAGTATCGAAGACGATCTGGCAGCAGCACAAGTGCCAGAGATTGCCTGGGTTAGAGTTGCGAAGCTGCAACTCACAGATAACGCCAGAGTTTGGTAGAAGGCGAAAGAAAAACGTCTTGACCAGCCGATCGAATGGAGGACTTTTCGCGAGATGTTCGACGCGAAGTATTTTCCGGAGACGCCCGATTCGATATGGAGCAGCAATTCATCCACCTACAATAAGGCTCTATGTGGAGAAAATCTGTGGACGCGTATGATACCGAGTTTTCTATGTTGAGCAGGTAAGATATGTCTCAAATATTCGATTATCTAATATCATATACTGTATAGCTAACACAATACCGTAACAGGTTCGCGGCACACCTTATTCCGACTGCTGTGATCAGAGCTAGACGATTTCAGCAAGGTTGGACCCGGAGATCCAAGCTGCCTTAGCTACAGGGGATTTCCTAACCCACGACCTAACTCTGAAAGCTGCCCGAAGATATGAGGCAGTAGTGAAGAAGAAGGGCAAACCTCAATCTTCCGGTGTAAAGTGCCCAGCCACCCAAATAGCAGGAGGAGCCTCCTCCAGGACACCTTTTGTACCCAGGAGACCTGGAGTACCATTCAACCGGCCCAATCTAGACTTTTGCACCTACTGCAGGAGGGATGGAAACCTGGCGAAGGATTGCAGGCATGCTAATCGCCTCTGCTTAGTCTGCGGCTTAGTCACACATGATATTGGGTCTTTTCCTTGTCAACTCAATCTAAATCCTGCATCCAGACCAGCAATCACCTATCAGCAGCGGACAGCTATCCAGGAACCTGCACCATATCTTGCTCTCCCTTCTCCACCTCCTCATGGACCGACTCCTCCTCCTCCTCTTCAGTTCCATCAAGCATAAAGGAACCTACCTCAAGGACAGAGGAATGCTCCTCTAGTAAAGAGGAATGTACCGAGACGACAGGCTTTCACAATGACTGTGGAAGAAGCTGAAGCCACAGGCCAAGTCATCACTGGTGATCCTTTTCTTTCAAGCTTTCTTTCAATCCTTATACATATCCATATATCTTTTTTATGCCTAAAACCTATCCCACATAACTTAGGTACGATCTTAATATCCTCACTTCCTGCACTAGCACTCTTCGATACTGGAGCATCTCATTGCTTTATGTCGCAACGGTTCATCCGAACTCATGCGCTTCCAGTCACACCACTCGTATCCAACTGGAATGTCGGTTCAGGGAACAATATTCTAAAGGAAACAATGGGATAAGACCTGTGTCCAGTAGTCGTCTGCAGCAGAGAATTTTATGCTGACTTCAAGGAGCTGGACATACCGAAGTTCGATATAGTTTTGGGTATGGATTGGCTAGGAACATTCTATGCTACCATCGACTGTCGTCAAAGGAGAGTAGTGTTCGAGATTCCAGAGCATCCGGTCTTTTATTTTAAAAGTGGAGACCATACCCTGGAGCCTAGCACATGCAAAGAAAAACCGAAGAAGGCAGTGATTGTAACTCTACAGAGGCAGTCCGAGAGTTCGACGATGTATTTCCTAAAGACATATCAGGTTTGCCTCCCGATCGAGCTCTTGAATTCGGAATTGATTTAGTACCTGGAGCATAATCGGTGATCAAAGCACCGTATCGGTTAAGCCCTGAAGGTTTGAAGGAGGTTCGTACTCAGCTGGATGAACTTCTGCAGAAAGGAAGGATTCGTCCCAGTACTTCAAATTGGGGATCTCCAGTTTTGCTTGTGAAGAAGAAGGAAGGTTCATACAGAATGTGCATTGATTATAGAGCTTTGAACGAAGCTACGATAAAGAACAAGTATCCACTACCGCGAATCGACGATCAGTTCGATCAGCTAAGTGGGTCTTGCATTTTCTCAAAATTAGATCTTCGTTCGGGTTATCATCAGGTGAAGGTCAAAGAGTTTGATATTCTGAAGACGGCATTCAGGACTCACTATGGACATTATGAGTATCTCGTGATGCTATTTGGAATGACCAGTGCACCGGCCATATTCATGAACTTAATGAATCATGTTTTCCAAGAGTACCTAGACAGATTCGTTGTCATATTCATCGACGACATCGTGGTATATTCAAAGAATCGGAAAGAGCACGCTGAACATTTACGAATTGTCCTGGAGACTTTACGACAACATCAACTCTATGCCAAGTACAGCAAGTGTGAGTTTTGGCTAGAACAAGTCGGATTTCTCGGACATATCGTTTCAGGTGAAGGAATCTCCATTGATCCAGCTAAACTAGCAACAGTAAGCGAATGGCCGACACCAAAGACAGTGAAGAACATTCGAAATTTCTTAGGATTAGCGGGATACTACCGAAGATTTATTGAAGGATTTTTGAAGATTGCAACACCTCTGACTAAGCTCACACGTAAAGATAAATAATTCATGTGGTATTGCGTGCTTAGTTAATTACCGCAATCAAGAAAGTTTCTCTTGTAGCTAGCCGGTTGAGTACGGGTCGTCCGCAGGGAGATGGGAATCTTTTTCTATGTGCTTTAACGAGTTAAGTCCAAATGTCCAGGTTTGTTTTGAGATAAACTATGTGCTAAAATGTTATATAAAGAGAGCCTTTTAGGGTTAGGATTAGGTTAGTTTGAGTTAGGAGTCGCTCACTTCTTTCGTTGCCACTCTTAATATCGGTGTTACGGTAATCGGCAACAACGGGGATTAGCACGACTAGGAAGGAACTTGCGAGTATAAGCTAGGCTTTCCAACGCTTAAGTTCTTCCTTTTGGTGCTTGTCCGTCCGTTTTTGGCTCTTAGACTTAACCTCCGGTTAATTCAACCACAACCGGTCTCATTAAGGAATCACCGCTATCATGTAGGATAGGGTGCCGTAGGGAGTGGATTGTGGTTCAGTTAACGGGAGTCCGAATTAAGATGTTGGGCAAGGAAAGAGTGAGAGAGATTTCCTTCTCTCAAATTTTCCTTATCCTACCCTGACAAGTAAGAAAACTACTCACCCATTATAAGAAAAAGAAAATACAACAAAAGGAGGAAGATAGAAAGAAGGAGGTTAGAAGATTACAACTAGCTATTTAAGACCTCACCTTGGCAAGGATCAAGCTTAAGCATCATTATTGTTAAGGATAAAGAAAAAGAGAACAAGAAAGAAACAAACAACAAATAACAACAACTAGATTAGTAAATGAAAAATACAAGCAATTATCATTAACAACATAACAAGACAAGCATGGTAATAAAAAGAACTCTTTTATTCATCCTTCACTCATAAAAAGCTCGCTACAAAGTTTTAATGGAGAAAAGATGAAAAGAGGAAGAAGAAATACAAAACATATCCTAAATTTTACACAAGAATAAGCACCCTTGGCTTGGCAATGTTCTGGGCTATTTATAGGCAGGGAACTGGAAACCTAGGGCAACAATCTGCCTCCATATAAAATGACCAAAATACCCTCAAAATACTGGGTGCTGCGGAGTCTATCAGGCCGCGGATCCGCGGCCTAAGCGCGCTTATGCCGCGGTTCCGCGGCCAATTAGAAGGCTTGGGCCTTCATGTTTTGTGGGATTCCCTGGTTGTCTGTACTCTTCAGTGTGGTATATGTTGTTTCTCAGAATCTCTTCACAATTTTTCCAGAATTTCAGCAGATCAAAAGGTGATGTGATGTGGATCTTTTGTCATGATTTTTCTTGAGCTCCGCGTAGATATGTTAGATCTTGTGTTGACATTGAGTTTTGTGCATGAAAACGACATTGATTTGCCATTTTTTCCCCTTAAACTGGTGTGCGGCAACATACGGATAGAGAGCGGAGACCCGTGTTTTATCTGTGGTTGGCAGTAATCCGGAATTTGCCGTGCTTTTCCATGAATTTCATTGTTTAGAGCTGAGAACCTGTATCCTGCAATTAACTAGCAAACACGGCTCAAGAGTACCTACCGATAAGCAATGTGATAAAAATTGGGCGGTATAAAAATGCAAAAATCTGATATGAACACGCCGTCACTTGGAGTTCCAACCGGGAGATCATGTGTTTTCGAAGATTTCTCCAAACCGTGGAGTGATTTGTATTAGAAGAAGGGGTAAGTTAAGTCCGAGGTATATTGGACCGTTCGACATACTCGAACGAGTTGGAGAAGTGGCTTATCGCTTGACACTTCCACCCTCATTGGAAAGAGTACACAATGTGTTCCACATATCCCAACTCAGAAGGTATGTGAGTGACTCCAGTCATATCCTTGATCACTCTAAGCTCACTGTACATACGGATCTATCTTGTGAGCAACAACCCGTTGAAATCCTGGATAGAAAGGTAAAGTCATTTCGGAACAAGAAAGTAAACTTGGTTTGAGTGATGTAGAGAAAAGACACGCCAGGAGAATCAACGTGTGAAACAGAAGACGACATGCGTGCAAGATACCGTCACTTGTTTGTAAATTAGTCCTTAAATAATTGTAAATTTCGAGGACGAAATTTTTGTAAGGAGGGTAGAATGACTCCGTTTTAATATACAGAATTTTTTTTAAAAGTTAATGTAAAAATGGAGTAATTGTAAGTCCTGAGCAAAAATTATAAATTTGATTTGCTTTTGAATAGAAAGAAAGCACTTGTAGCTCACTGGTAAAGCCTTGCACTGCTGTGACGTAGCCCCTGT
Source organism: Agapanthus africanus (assembly GCA_030015575.1). NCBI lineage: Eukaryota > Viridiplantae > Streptophyta > Magnoliopsida > Asparagales > Amaryllidaceae > Agapanthus > Agapanthus africanus. The sequence continues at coordinate 468,741,026 of JASDDO010000016.1, read as the reverse complement.
ATTCGAATCCCCTCAGCCACATAATATTTTTGCTGATTTTTCTTTTAAACTTTTTGGAAACCCAAAAGTTTACACGTGCAAAACACGTAAAATGAAAAGTCTTATAAATAAAATATGGGCACTGAGCTATATGAAACGACTAGGATACGTGGCAGAAATCCAAGCACCCACACCCCAACAATGGCTGGAAAGATCTTGCTTGGGGCCGGCACCGACGCCCCCCCCCGTCCCAAATACTTCAATTTTTTCACCCTAGCACCCCATGGCTTCCCCCACTACCCTAGTTCTGTTTGATTTTCTTGCACATTCCAGAGAATTAAAATGCGCCTTAAAACCAAATTTTAATGCATTTTTAATTCACATTTCAATACCGTAAACCTTAATTTCTTCTATAAATACCACCCTATACCATAGCCCTTCTAATTCAGATTTTTTTTGCCAAAACTTTCTAAATTTTCCAAGTCCAAAAAGTTGTACAAGTGGATTTAGCCAAGGTTAAAGTTCCGACGACATTTCGGGACAAATCCGGCGATGACGCGACTCCACAATGCCTTCGAAATCTTTTTTTACCTCCTCTCTCTATAATCAATAAGTAAGTCCCCTGCCACCACTGCACTCACGTGTGAGCTACGTGAGCCCAACGGTGGGGGAGGGCATTTGTTTCCTCCCAATAAGAAGAGCAGGGCTCTGTTCAAAATTTGAAATTTGAACTGAGCCAGCGCCTCACGTGCAAAGCACGAGAGCGCTCGCGCCAATAGCGCCAGCGCCAAGAGCGCAGGGCAGCGCTGATTGAATAGAATTCTTGTTGTGTCGGTTTAAGAAATTGTAAAGAAATCACAACCAAAAATTATTTGACCGCAATCAACTACGGTGTCGGATGTAGATTGTAAGTGAGTGTGGATCGTCCACAGGGACAGTGTAATCGTTCGTCTTTTGAATTAGATGAGTCGAAACTTTAAAGAAAAGAAAAGAAACAATTCATGATTTATATTTGAAGTTCAAGAATTAGAAAAATCTAGATCTAATAACAAGAAAAAGATAGAATCAAGAATTGATAGTTTGTTGATTTTTCCAAACCAAATATCAAGAATCAAAATGAGGTCCGTAGGAATCGATCGGATATATAGATGTGATGCAATCTCAAGATGACGTATTCTCTTCCTATGATGGATTGATACTAGATTGATGATGATCGACAAGAATTAGGGATTTCTAGTGAAACTAGAATTTCATCTTATCCCTTGTTCTTTCGTCGATATCATTCACATTCTAGCCTCTAGTAAATTCAAGAAACGATCGTAGATCCCTAATTTCGAGCGATCACAACCAAGAAAGCATCGCAACGAAACTAGGTCATCGATTCTTGAACTTGATAGGGTTTACAAAACTCGTAGGACTCAAGAATCGTTTTAAGATTTGTTACATCATCATTCTACAATCGTTTCGACTCCTTTACGAGCGGAGTTTTACTCAAACATCACAACAAGAACAACAATTACAAATTGAGATCTAATCATGATGCAAGAATTAAAAGAAAGCAAGATTAAAGAATTTCACCTTTTATTTATATCAACAATTTCATTACATTCGCTCAATAACTACAAGAGGAAGAACTCGATCGTCGATTTGGCTTCGCTCGGCTCCGTGAGTCGCGGATCGGCTTGGATCACTTGCTCGGTTGGAGATCGGCTCGGCTCCTAAAAGGTTGAAGGGCTTCTTGCTTGATTGGTACTCAAGATCTTGAATTTGGAGTGGAATTAGGGTTAGGGTTTGGCACAAGCCTTGTCACTAGACTTGTGGAAGAAGATGGAGAATTGAACTAAAGATTAACTAAGATTGATTACCTAAAAATTGATTAGCCTTTAACCCTAGGTCTAGGTTCCTATTTATAGACATCTAAACCCTAGATCTAGGATTTCAAATTCTAAGTTTCCCTCCTAAAGTTTGTTGAGGAAATTTGAATTTCCCTCCAAAAGTTAGTTAGAGGAGAAGCTTCTAGATGTGATTAGTTAGGAGAGAGCTTCTAGAAGAGGTTAGTTAGGAGCTTAATTAGGATTAGCTTTGCTTAATGATCTTTGCTGATCTGGCAGTAGCTTCGTGAGAATTCTGGAATTTGACATATCAGAAATGAATGTGGGCCCAGAGCTGAGAATTTTGCACTGAAAATAAAGCAATGATGTGGCAGAAGCGCCGCGGAACCGCGGTGCAAGCCGGCTCCCGCCGCGGTTCCGCGGCTCTTTTGAGGGCTTAGGGCTTGAGTCTTCTGTGTTGAACTTGGGCTGACTTTTGGGCTTTTCTTTGATATATTGAATTTTGTTTTGTCTTCTGTGTCACTACCAGATCTGAAATCATGGAGTTGGCGTAATTTTTATCAGCTCTTTGGTTTTTCTTCCGTATTTTCCTGCACAGACTCAAGACAAGTGTTGCGCAAATATAGAAATGATGCGATGCCATGAAATGCGGTTAATTTCCTTTAAAGTGTCGGTTTAAAAGTCTAACACATGAAATCTGATATTTTACGACTGGTTTGCTAATATATGAAATATGAATACCGAACACTTCTAAATGACTGCAAAAGATAGGGAAATTGCCGTGTTAAAAATACATTATTTTCGACTAATCAAATACCCCCAAACTTAATTTTGATCGTTTCGAGCGAATGTTTTATTAGAAAGAAGGAGAAAATAAAGAAAGAGAAAAACTAACTAGTACACTTTTGTAGGCAACACGATTGCACTGAGCACGTGCAATAAGCCTTTAAACCTCTAGGTGTCCCTAGTAGGAGGAGTGTTGTCTCCTGAGGGTTTTCAGCGGATTGCACCCACAAAATCCAATAATAAAAGGAAGATCATGAATATTACATTTAAAGAAAAGAATTGTAAAAGAAAAGCCTTGAAAATTAGGGTTTCCAACTAAGCTAGCTTTTCGGTTGTCATGAGCCCTATCTTAATGGTCATGAAAAAATGTCGGAAATCACGTCCTCCCTCAATAAAACATCGTCTTATTTTTCATTCCTATCTTTCTCCCAAACATCGATCATATAACCCTGCGTGTGTGTAAAGACATCCCTACACCCGGAGAATTCAATTCAAGCTATCATACTCTTGCCCATCAGTCTCAGTACTTTTTAATTAATGAATATTTAGATAAGATTGCTCACACACTTTCATGTGACCGTTAATACTTCTTGAGGTACTAACCGACCGATTACTCATGTGCTTGCTTATTTGGTGTATTTTCCTCGTCTTGCACCACCTCAGGCATAGCAGTGACTCCCAGACCAGTTGGCCTTAGGGCACTAGGTGAAGAGGCACCCTCGCTATATATTTTTTATTGCCCTCGATGATAACAAAACCAGTGTCCATTTTTCTCACCACTTTATATTTTCTTTATTCATTTTTTTTTATTTATTTCCTTCATACTTTTGGCTTTAAGACAAGAGCATTTCAAGGTATCCTCTACTATCCCAGGCTTTAAGACGTGTGTAAATGCGAATAGCAGGGTAGCAACGTTCAAAATGTTTGGCTTCCAGAATAGAAACTATTTTTCAGACTTATTTTTATCCTCAGATTAGTGACGTCTTTCATCTTACTAACCCTTGGGACAACGGCTCATAACTACTTATTATTAGTTCGTATAAGAAAACTTCTAATTTTCTTGGTTTTCTTAAATTTTTCTAATCTCATGGATGTAATTTTTCACTATCTAAACTTTCATTATCTTATTTATGTACAAAAATTATTTTTATAATTTTGAAATTTTTTAAATTTTTATGGTTTTCAAAAAAAAATGTTTTGTGCTTATGCAAAGTGATATGCAAATGATGCGAAAATAAGCACAAACCTCCCACAAACTTGTTTTCAACAGTGTCCTCACTGTTGCCTTCTGCTAAATCTCGAAAACCTGTAAGCTTGGGAGGAATTATTAGTGGGGTCAAAATATTTAAGTGAAGAACCTCCCCTAAACTTATTCTTGGCTCAAAATTTTGTAAAAATTTTCTTTTCAAGAGCCAGATAATGTACCCCCCCAAACTTATGCAATGTTAATCTTTGAAAATCACATGAGGGGGTTAAAAATTAGTGGTCGATGCCAAGCTTTGCAAAGACCGAATGTTAACACCAACCATTCAAAAAATTTATCAATGCAGTGCTCTAGTTGGTGGAAGAAGAAGTGGGGAAAAGTTAAGTGGTGGAATAGAATGTGTGTGCGTCTCATTTTGGAGAGACGATGCAGTGAATGTGATGGATTGCTCGCATTCTTTTTACAGTTCAAAAGAAGGGGTGGAGGTTCAATTTCATTGATTGGGAGATGATTCATCTCAACACCCGTGTCATTCAAAAATGCGAGTTCATCAGCGAAGATCTCCTCAAAAGTTCCATCTATACCCCGATGAATAATGTCATCACAAAGTGCGGGGTGATTTTCAGACTCTAAAAACATTTCATAATCCGTGTTAATTGTTGACCCGGACATCTCAGTGGAAGAGTCCGTATGTGTATGATACATAGTTGGGTCAAACAACAACATATAAAAAGAGTCAAGATCAGTATCAGGAGGATCATCAAATTCGCTGCTGTCGACATCCATTAAGTCGACAGAACAGACCTGAGCAGTAGGTTCGGAGGGTACACTTCCCAACTTGTAAATGTTCAGCTCTATTGACCTATTCCCGAAGGATAGAGTCATAGAACCGTTACGACAGTTGATGATTGCATTAGAAGTGGCCAAAAAGGGGCGACCTAAAATCACTGGAATTTGATTCCGTGGGTTCGCTACAGGCTGTGTATCAATTACAATAAAGTCCACAGGGAAGATAAATTCCCCGATTTTTATTAACACATCCTCCAGTTCACCCCTAGGTTTAGTGATTGATCGGTCAGCCATCTGGAGAGTGCAATTGGTTGGCTTCAACTCTTCGATCCCTAATTGCTCATATACTGAGTATGGAAGCAAGTTAGCACTAGCGCCAAGGTCTAGTAGAGCACGGTTAATGTGTTTTTCCCCAATAGCAATGGAAATTGTAGGATAGCCTGGATCCTTACGTTTCCTCGGTAATTGTTGGGGGAAGGCTGTGTCTACTGTTTTTGCCATGAATATCTTCTTGGGCACTTGAGTCTTCCTCTTCCTAGTGCACAAGTTCTTAAGAGTTTTCGCATAAGACGGAACTTGTTGGATGGCATCTAGGAGAGGGATGTTGATGTTAACTTGCTTAAAAATGTCCATGATCTTCTCCATATGTGGACTTGGTGTGTTAGCCCTTAACCGATTAGGATAAGGTGCTTTAGCAATAAGCGCTGGGTCCATCATAGGAGAAGGAAGTGTGTGTGGAACCGATCCAAGAATAGAAGTGGGGATCGTCCGTGGAGGGGTAAAAGAGGTGGGCTGAAGTGGCGAGCCTTTTGGGAAACGAAGAATAGGCTCGGAAGAAGGTGGTGGGGTAGAAGAACAAGGATCAGAACTAGAAGTGTGTGTGTGAGGAAAGGTCTCAGCCGGGGTTCTATTGATTGATTTATCTGTGTCATCAAACTCTTCCCCAACGTGAGTGTCAAGCACTCTTCCAGATCTCAACGTGATTGCATCCACATGATGTGAATAGCTAGGATTGGGTAAAGGTTGAGCTGGAAGTTTCCCTTTCTCTCTTGCACTCATTTCGGCTTTTAATCTTGCAATTTCTTCTTCCATCGATTTAATACTCTCGCTTTAGGACGCAGAGTTTTTCTTTATATAATCGACAGAAGTCTTTATTTCAGCCGAAACTTGCATGAGATTTGTTAAGACCAAATTCATGCATTGTGCAAATGAATAGGTTTCATCAGTCCCGGTCAACTGCAAAGGACTAGACAGTGCAGGTGTGTTGACCGGACTTTGAAAATTTTGTTCTTGAAAGGGGTGCTGACTCAATTGTGGTTGCTGTTGTGGTGGAGGAACCCTTTGGAAATTGTTTTGGGTTGGAACCGTGTTTTGAGTTTGTGATTGGTTCCAAGAAAAGTTAGGGTGATTCCTCCAACCCTGATCATATGTGGAGGAAGATGGATCGTTTCTAGGTCTTTGAAATGCGGCATTGGTATGCTCATGACCTTGAAACGGACATTCTTCCGTCAAGTGAGACGGATCAGAACAGCAGTCACATACAGTTTTGGAGAGTGATATTTGACTTAGGGCGGCTAAGAATTTGTTTTCCATAGTCTCAAGTTTCTTTTGCATAGTTGAAATGTCAGCTCTAACTCCTATGGAAATATCATTGCCATCCCTAGACGATTGACTTACACCCTCCCACTGTAAAGATTTTTCAGCGAAATCTTCTAGGAATTCCCAGGCTTCCCCATCATCTTTGGTCATAAAATTGCCTTGACACATAGATTCAAGGGTCTGTCTTGTGTAAGGAGTAATGCCCTCATAAATGATTCGGCACAATTCCCATCTCGGGATGCCGTGATGTGGACATTGGACTAACAGATCCTTGAAACGTTCAAGACATTTTGAAAATGTTTCATTTGGAAGCTGGGTGAATTGATAGATTTCGCTACGGACTCGAGCTGTCTTTTGATGTGGGTAGAATTTCTTAAGGAATGCTTAGACGAATTCGTCCCAATTTGAAATGGAATGTGCGGTAGTGTTATATAGCCACTTCTCGGCTAAATTGCACAAGGTGAATGGAAGAAGACGAAGACGTAAAGCATCCACAGAAAGCTGTGAGGTACCCATCATTGCGCATACATTTTCAAATTTCGTGATAAACACGTATGCGTTCTCAGACTCGAGACCGTGAAATTTTGGTAGAAGGTTGATGTATTGGGGTTTTATTTGAAAATTTTCCCCGTTGGCTGGTGGAATGGAAAGACAGGTGGAAAGTGGACCTCGTGTAGGATAGCACCTCTCTTGGAGAGAGATGCGAGGTGGATTCTGCGCACCAACGGACGGCGGCAGGGTAGTGGAAAAGAAATTCGATGGAGATGGATCCATCGATGTGGGTGTGGTGGTGGGTAAAAGAAAGGGTAAATGTAGAAATACCGACTTTTGGGTCGATGAGGGAAACGCAGACTAACGGGCACTAGAAACCCGTGTCTAGCCTATCTTGCACTAAAAAGGGTTAGTACAAGTGGCAGCGTGAATTTATAATTAGGGGAATGATATGAATGCGGTGTTTGTTTTGAAAAGTGGACGGATTTTTGAAAAATATGATGCAACACAACAAATGCAACAAGCAAAAACCCTAATTTTAGTGGTCACCTAGGTCCGGCTCTAGACCGCTCCTAACTGCCAAAAGATAAGTCGCAGGATAAATCCTCCACTGCCTCTTTGTTCCCCTGTGGCCGGATAAGTGCCAGGTAAGTGGGAAGGTACTCCACTACGTAAGTAGTGGGCCTAATTAAAAACCACTAGCCTTAGACACACTCGCCTTAGACACCACAAGAAAACGCGGATAAGCAATGAATTACCCACGGCCTTCTTTTGTCCTAATTGAGCGCGACAGTCCTTAGAGTCATCTCTAGATATTTTTTAGTTAATGTGGGACAATGCGAATGCAAGTTTTGCGATTTTCGAGGCCTAGAAAGGGTAATGAACTCCCCACCTAATTTGGATTTGGTCGTGCCCCTTAATTTCCGTATTAATATGCAAACAACCAAAAGAATAAAAAAAACACGCACAAATTTTATTTTGCTTTTGCGGCGCAGCGATTATTTGCAAAGAAACCTGCATGAAATGTTAATTGGAGCAGATGAGGAGAGAGATAAGAAAGTTAGAAGCTTACAGAGAAAGTTTGGCACAGAGATCCCTTCAATCAAGCGCGGAACCGCCGCAATAGGGCTCTAATGCCGCGGAATCGCCGCAATTTGACGAGATCACTGCTTCAAAATTTTTGGTACTGTTCCTCTTGAACTTCTAAGCTCTCTGGTATTTTCTGAAAAATTATTCCACAGCTCCAATGATTCCAGATTTCCTCGCACAAATCACAACAACTTGTATTAGTGTTTGCGCGAATTTTGATCTTAAAAATTGTAACGGAATAAATCTTTCAACTCAAATTTCAAAATACGAACAATTAGCGCACTATCCCCGGCAACGGCGCCATTTGATTGATCGTTTCTTTATGTGTCATTTTAGAGAATGAATAGAATCACAACCAAAAATTATTTGACCGCAATCAACTACGGTGTCGGACGTAGATTGTAAGTGAGTGCGGATCGTCCACAGGTACAGTGTAATCGTTCGTCTTTTGAATTAGATGAGTCGAAACTTTAAAGAAAAGAAAAGAAACAATTCATGATTTATATTTGAAGTTCAAGAATTAGAAAAATCTAGATCTAATAACAAGAAAAAGATAGAATCAAGAATTGATAGTTTGTTGATTTTTCCAAACCAAATATCAAGAATCGAAATGAGGCCCGTACGAATCGATCGGATCTATAGATGTGATGCAATCTCAAGATGACGTATTCTCTTCCTTCGATGGATTGATACTAGATTGATGATGATCGACAAGAATAAGGGATTTCTAGTGAAACTAGAATTTCATCTTATCCCTTGTTCTTTCGTCGATATCATTCACATTCTAGCCTCTAGTAAATTCAAGAAACGATCGTAGATCCCTAATTTCGAGCGATCACAATCAAGAAAGCATCGCAACGAAACTAGGTCATCGATTCTTGAACTTGCTAGGGTTTACAAAACTCGTAGGACTCAAGAATCGTTTTAAGATTTGTTACATCATCATTCTACAATCGTTTCGACTCCTTTACGAGCGGAGTTTTACTCAAACATCACAACAAGAACAACAATTACAAATTGAGATCTAATCATGATGCAAGAATTAAAAGAAAGCAAGATTAAAGAATTTCACCTTTTATTTATATCAACAATTTCATTACATTCGCTCAATAACTACAAGAGGAAGAACTCGATCGTCGATTTGGCTTCGCTCGGCTCCGTGAGTCACGGATCGGCTTCGATCACTTGCTCGGTTGGAGATCGGCTCGGCACCTAAAAGGTTGAAGGGCTTCTTGCTTGATTGGTACTCAAGATCTTGAATTTGGAGTGGAATTAGGGTTAGGGTTTGGCACAAGCCTTGTCACTAGACTTGTGGAAGAAGATGGAGAATTGAACTAAAGATTAACTAAGATTGATTACCTAAAAATTGATTAGCCTTTAACCCTAGGTCTAGGTTCCTATTTATAGACATCTAAACCCTAGATCTAGGATTTCAAATTCTAAGTTTCCCTCCTAAAGTTTGTTGAGGAAATTTGAATTTCCCTCCAAAAGTTAGTTAGAGGAGAAGCTTCTAGATGTGATTAGTTAGGAGGGAGCTTCTAGAAGAGATTAGTTAGGAGCTTAATTAGGATTAGCCTTGCTTAATGATCTTTGCTGATCTGGCAGTAGCTTCGCGAGAATTCTGGAATTTGACATATCAGAAATGAATGTGGGCCCAGAGCTGAGAATTTTGCACTGAAAATAAAGCGATGATGTGGCAGAAGCGCCGCGGAACCGCGGTGCAAGCCGGCCCCCGCCGCGGTTCCGCAGCTCTTTTGAGGGCTTAGGGCTTGAGTCTTCTGTGTTGAACTTGGGCTGACTTTTGGGCTTTTCTTTGATATATTGAATTTTGTTTTGTCTTCTGTGTCACTACCAGATCTGAAATCATGGAGTTGGCGTAATTTTTATCAGCTCTTTGGTTTTTCTTCCGTATTTTCCTGCACAGACTCAAGACAAGTGTTGTGCAAATATAGAAATGATGCGATGCCATGAAATGCGGTTAATTTCCTTTAAAGTGTCGGTTTAAAAGTCTAACACATGAAATCTGATATTTTACGACTGGTTTGCTAATATGTGAAATATGAATACCGAACACATCTAAATGAGTGTAAAAGATAGGGAAATTGCCGTGTTAAAAATACATTATTTTCTACTAATCAAGCGCCAAGAGCACCAGCGCCATGAGTCAAAGACTCTGAGGCAACGCCTCACGTGCAAAGCACGAGAGCGCCAGCGCCATGAATCAAAGACTTTGAGGCAGCGCCTCACGTGCAAAGCACGAGAGCGCCAGCGCAAAAAACACCAGTGCCAGGAGTTAAAGACTCTGAGGCAGCGCCTCACGTGCAACGCGCGAGTGCGCCAGCGCCAGAACTAAAAGTTCTCTACTCTTGGATCAAAGATCCAATTGTGATTAAAAATCACCAAAGTGTAGAATTAAATTGAGGAAATACTCTTCAGATCTTTCTGAACAAGAAAGATTATGCTCTGTAAATCAGAGCACCGTTGGATCAATGATCCAATGGTGATTAAAAATCACCAAAATACAGAATTAAATTATGATTGAGGAAAAACTCCTCAAATCTTTCTAAATAAGAAAGATTGTGCTCTGTAAATCAGAGCACCGTTGGATCAAAATTTCAATGGTGATTAAAAAATCACCAAGATACAGAATAAGTACTGTATGGGAAAATATTTTTCCAATCTTGTTAAAAACAAGAAAAATGTCTTCTGTAAAACAGAAGCCCTTGGATCAAAGATCCAACGGTGGGAAACATCCCCAAATCAATCAGAGATCTCTCAATGAGAGATTTCCTTAACTGATTCAACAAATCAGCCTCCCCTATATAAAGGACCTAAGACTTCAAGTCTTGTACAGAAGAACCCCCCCCCATAAACTTCGATCTCAAAGAGAAGAGCAAGCTTTAAGAAGAAGAATTTTCTTCAAGGTAAATAAAATAGAGATTAGAACATCTCATCTTCAAGGGTTTAACCCCCATAAAAATAACATAGTTTTTTCCTCGGATCTGAGATCCATGAGACAAGTTTCCCCCAAATAAGAATTTAACTCTTACGGGGATGAATTTGTTCTTAGGGATCGAAGATCTGGGGAAGAACAAAGAATTGAATTTTGCAGAACATAGCACAGAAAGAAAAAACTTTGCGCCAAGTACTGCAAAATAAAGAGTGCTTAGCACTCAGTAGTCTGGTGCTCAGCGCCGAGCGCTCCACGTGCTTTTCACGTAGGCGCTATTTTATAAGAAGCGCTTAGCTTTCCATGTTAGGCGCTCAGCGCCAAGCGCTCCAAGTGTGGCGCTCAGCGCCAAGCGCTCCATATGTCCCTCACGTGGGCGCTAATGAAATAAAGGGCACTCTGTAAATAGAGTTCAACACTATAAAAGGTGTTCAAAATTCAAGAAAAAATAAAAGAAAGAGAGGGTGTCAGAACCCAAATCAATGCTCTGCATTGTTGAACAAAAAGGGACTAAGCGCAAACAAATGTTCAACATTTTATTCAAAACTGAGTAGACTGAGCCCAAGTTGGCGACAAGTCCCTAATTCAGATCAACCAAGCCTATGTGCCCACAATCTCTTTAATTGGTCTTAGTCCCAAACCTGACTACAGATCTTCCAACCAACATTGGTTCAAGAGTACATCTCTTCACATCTCTGATATGTGTCGTTGTAATTCTTCAACGTCTTCAGAGAGGTGGCGGGTCCCAACAACCAGAAACTCCACGGACTATGATGTCCTTAAACTATGGACTGTAAGGTCCTTAAACTAAACCCTATGACCGTAACGTCTTTAAACTAAACCCTATGACCGTAACGTCTTTAAACTAAACCCTATGAACCGCAACTTCCCTAAACTAAACTCTACGGACTATGACGTCCTTAAACTTCATGGACTATGATGTCCTTAAACTACGGACCTTAACATCCCTAAACTAAAATGATAGAGCCCAAATTCTCTTTCATTGGATCAAAAATGATCCCGAACCCCCGTTAAGTAGACCTTAGTCTAAAATTAGACTAATGTGTCCTTAACAAGCATTCAAGTTGATCTTAATCTCAAACGAGCTTAACGAGCCTTAAATTAACCAAACCCAAATATAAGAAAATACGGATTTGGACTAATCCCCGCCCTACGGGCTACAACATAAATTAGTCTCCGTAGACAATCCACGGGCAACCTAAAACAAAACAATCACACACGACACAAAGTGAATATATGGAGAAGGAGAAAGTGGTTATCGCTACGCGGTAACGTAATTAACTCAGGGGCTTGCGCCTGCAGGGAAGAGCGTCCCCACAATCAAAAACCTCTCACCAACGAGGGGGATCTGACGAAGTCTGCTACAACGGCCACATCTGTTTAAACCTTCGATGCATGGTGCCATAAATAAACTTGGCATCTTCGGAGAGGTAGACAGATAAAACCAAATAGCATCTGCCCCCAAATTCAGGAAAGACAGCCTACACGGTCCCGTCTCCCATTTTCGGCGGTAAACAGATTCTGGCACCCCCGGTGGGACCTTTTCCTCTTTCCACTCTACACTTCATGTGTCGTGTTTCGCGAACAAATCTCGGTCTGCTATGATTGCCTGTGGATTCGAGGTACTAAGATTTGGTGTCTTGCTCCGTGCAGAAGAGAAGATGGCGTCAATGACTTCCAACTGCACCAACTGCAACAATAACTCCCGCTCTGCCCCGTCTGGAGGAGTAACTTACGGGCCCCAAGCGGCCTCCATTTACGCAATGCCGGTGGAACAGGTGACACAGGCCACCACTGGGTTGTTCTTCGGGACCATCCTCCCACCAATGAGCTTCAACGCCCCAGTGCCATAATAGGAAGCTCCGAAGAAGTCGTCCTTTGATCGGCTTACCACTACCACGACCCCTCTAAACGGATCTTCCATGTCCAACGCCTCGGTCTTTAACAGACTAGGCCAAAGCTCAAGTGGGCCCGTGAAGAAGCCTGCAAAAAAGTAGTCTTTGCATGACTGGCCATCCCAATTCCTGCTTCGGGTGAGGTCGTTATAAGTGCTTCCCCTGCAAAAAAGTCGGTCTTTGCAATATTGACCATTCCCTCTCAACGGACGTCGGTCTGCGACAGGTTGACCCCAGCAGCCCTTCACCAGAACAGGGGGAATAATGAAGCTACCTCCGTAACTGAGCCAGTCCCATCTGCAAGACATGCTCGAAGTCGCCACCGGTGCTGAGTGAGGAAAAATGGGGACAGTTCCCCTTCTGGATTTACCCCACCGGCTCCAATAGTGGAAATCGATGCTGCTGTTCCAACTGGGAACAGTTTTGAGCCGCTTAGGAGGGTGCGCAAGAACTCTCCAACTGCCGTATTGAAGAGGTCTCCTCCACCTGCTGAAAATGTTACGAAGGCGAAGCCGGAGTAGCCGCCTCAGCAATTATCCTAAAAAATCTACAAGGTCTGGCGAAGAGTTTATGACTCTATAATCGACAAGGACTACTCCCACCAACAGAAGAAAATAAAGGTTCGGGAATAGGAGGACCACCCCGCCGCTATGTTACGGAAGGTATCGGCTGTACGGGTGCCTATTGCAACGGCCCTCTTAACTTCGACCGCCCATAAAAAGAGAAGGCCGGAGAAAATCCTCATGCTTACGACGAATCTCAAGGGTACTGAACCCAAACGCCTCAAGTCCGGGGGCATGGTAGTGCATACTGTTCACATGGCCTCCGAAAAAGAGGAAAGCCATGCTTCTGGGGGTCATCGACCACTTACAAGATCAGTAACTAGGGCTCAAAAGCAACAGCAGAAACTCCAGGAGATGTTGACGAAGATGGCCGCACTTACTGGGCAGAAGGAAAGTCCGGAAGTATCGTCGGATCAATGCCAGGAACAGGAAATCGACGCCGTGTTCTTCCGAAGAATGCTCGAAAAGAAAAATAAAGAAGCCGCTGTTCCCCTCCGAAAGGCGGCGCGCAGGACCGCGGTGTCCTGACGCTGAGATTCGGGGCAGATGCTATTTGGTTTTATTCGTCCACCTCTCCGAAGATGCCAAGTTGATTTATGGCACCGTGTATTGGAGGTTTAGACGGATGCGGCCGATGTAGCAGACATCGTCAGATTCCCCCTCGCTTGAGGGGTTTTTGATTGTGGGGACACTCTTCCCTGCAGGCGCAAGCCCCTGCAGTTAATTACGCTACCGCATCGCGGTAACAACTTTCTCCTTCTCCAGAATTTCACTTCGTGTCGTGTGTGTTTGTTTTGTTTGTGGTTGCCCGTGGATTGTATACGGAGACTGAGTAATGTCGTCGCCCGTAGGGCGTGGATTAGTCCAAATCCGTATTTACTTAGATTTGGGTTTGGTGTTTTTAGTTTAAGGATACGTTAGTCGTATTGAGACTAAGATCGACTTAAACGTTCGTCAAGGATGCGTTAGTCCTGTTTTGGACTAAGATCAACTTAACGTGGTGATCCATTTAATATATGGCCGTCGGGACTCATCACCTCTCTGACGTCGTTGAAGGATTACAACGATGTATGTCAGAGGAGTTCAGAGATGTACCCTTGAACCAAAGTTGATTTGGAGTTTTGTATTTCATTTGAATGTTTAAGGATACGTTAGCCATGTTTGGGGCTAAGATCAACTTAAACGGGACCGTTTAGATCCGGAAAAAGAGCATTTGGAGGCTCTATTATTCCAGTTTTAAGGACGTAGTGGTCCATAGGTAGTTTAAGGACGTTGCGGTCAATATTCCAGTTTAGAGACGTGGTGGTCCATTATTAGTTTAAGGACATTTCGGTCCAACGCCGTTTAGGGACGTTTCGGTCCGATATTAGTTTAGGGACGTTTCGGTCCGATATTAGTTTAAGGACGTTTCGGTCCCATATTCCCATTTAGGGACGAATATTAGTTTAAGGACGTCTCGGTCCACGAGTTTAAAGACCCCGCAGTCCATATCGATGTGTGGTCGTTGGGACCCGTCACCTCTTTGACGTCGTTGAGGGATTACAACGATAAATGTCAAAGGAGTTCGGAGATGCACCCTCAAACCGGATGTGAATTGATTTAGGAGGAACAATCTTGCTCAGTCAATTTAATTTAAGGACTTACGGCCAAGATTGGGCTAAGTCCAGTTGAGAATATTCAACGTTCCGTTTGCATTTGGCCTGTTAGGCCTTTTTACTAGGGCTGCTCATTTATTTTGGGTTTTGCTCAAACAGAGTATCAATTTAAATGGGGACCTGCCTTTTTATTGCTTTGCAATTTATTTAGACCTGTTAGGTCTTTTTGACTTGGGCCTGGCCCTTTAAGTAATGCATTGCATTTGTGCAAAGCACTGAGAATCTTTGTAGATTCAAGAACAGAAGTGCAAAGCACTTTTTATCCCTTGATCTAAATTTGGATCAAAGAAAAACAAGTTTTTTCTTGTTTCAGAGAACCAAAGGTTCATAGCAAGTGCAAGGCACTATTTTTATTATTTTTATTTATTTATTTATTTATTTATTTATTTATTTATGGAAGATCACTGATCTTGTTCTTAGATCAATGATCTATTCCTAAGAGAATTTTCTCTTATTTTAAAGGTTTTTTACCTTTTTTTTTGTATTCTCAAGGAGTTCTCAAGAGTTCTCTTCTCTTTTTTTTTCATTTTAGTCTGATCTCAATGATTTTGAAATGAGGCCTGGGGTCCTTTTTATAGTGCTCATAAATTAGTTAGATTTCTTACATAAATCTTTTTCTGAGTGATTTGGGGAATTTTCCCCACCGTTGGATCTTTTGATCCAAAGGCCCCTGCCTTATATAAGAAAATCTTCTTGTTTCAACAAGATTTATTCTGTTTTGCGCAACTCCCCCAGTGAGTGACACGTGTCTCGCAGCGGTGCGCTTGCGCAGCAGCTTTTGCGCAACTGCGCAGACACGTGTCTCGCAGCGGTGCGCTTGCGCAACTATGTTCGCGCAACTGCGCAGACGCGTGTCGCGCAGCGGTGCGCTTGCGCAGTCATGCTTGCGTAACTGCGCGGACACGTGTCGCGCAGCGGTGTGCTTGCGCAACTGAGCGTTGCTTTTGTTTTTTAAAGAGCCTTGCTCTGATTAGACGCACTGCCTTGGGCGTTGTGCTGCCGTGTCAACTTCTGACACGTGGCGCGTTGCGCGCCGCGCACGGGATCTGAAGCGTTGATTCAAAAATTTGAATTTTCAAAATTCAAACAAAGCCTTGCTCTGATTGGGGGAACAAATGCCCCCCCCCACCGTTGCGCTCACGTGGTGCGCACGTGAGTGCAGCGGTGGCGAGATCCTGACCGTCGGATCAAAGGGGTCAAGTGAAAAGGCGCAGGCGCCTATAAATAGGACCTTTGGTCCTTGGTAATTCTTTACCATTTTCAAGAATTTGAATTTCAGAGCCTTGCTCTTGCTTAAGAACTTCCAGAGCCTTGCTCTTATGAGAACTTCAAAGTTCCAGTTTTAGAATCACTCTAGGTAAAATTAATTAAATTAAATTAATTTAAATTAAATTTAATTAACAGAGCCTTGCTCTTATAGATTTTTGATCTAAAGAAAAACCCCTTTGGGGTTTCTTCAACAGAGCCTTGCTCTCAAAAAAATTTACAGATTTACAGAGATCTGATCCATGGGTTCTAACCCATGAACAAAGCATTGCTCTTAGATCAAATGTAGATCTTTTTAGATCTGATAAACGGAGAAAATTTGTGTCTTATAAGTTTTCATGGATTTTTCAAGACTCCAAAACTCTAATTCTTCTGAATAAAATTGATGGATCTTTCCACCATTACCATAGAGCTATGCTCTTTTAAGGAATCTTGTTCCCCTGAGACCAGAGTTTGACAAATGTCACTCTGTGACAGAGCTTTGCTCTGAAAGAGAATATTTCTCCTTGTCTCTAGGGATTTCCCATCAGTGAGGATATTCTTTTGGGGACCTTTTCATTAATTGACAGTCTCATCTAATGATGGGGTTGTCTTATTAAGTGATGTACTGTCATTTAGATTTTGTGGGTCCCCCTTTGGTTCCCTACCCACTACGTCACAATGTGAAATAAGATTTTAAAAAAAGTCAAGCGTTAGAACACTAATGGTTATTTTTGTCTTTTCACAGGAAACATGTCTGATGATTTGTCTTTCCCCTTCGTTCGCTCGGAAGGAGGGTTCCCTCACTCGCCAGTGGACCGGGTGGCGTTCGCTCTTATTAAAGATCATGACCCTAAGTGCAAAAAGCTCCACCTGTGGGGAAGGTGGTACAGCCAGATCATCCAGGGCCATCGCAGCTTCAGTTCCGCCTCGCCGTCTGAGCCTACAATCACGATCCCCTATGCAGACGAACCCCCGGTGAAGTATGCCGTGGAGGTTAAAAAATGGAATTCTGATGACCTCCTCCAGCCTGCGATCGGTGCCATCCCCGTGCAGCCGCCGCCGGCAATAGATATTCTGGGGAGGCGAATCTGTCAGGGTGAAGCACGCCCTTGGGGACAGGCTTACAACATTGGACTGATCCCGTGACCCCTCGCCGGATATGTGCAGTGGGCCCGGTACATCTTATCGGCGAAAAGGACTCATCTAATGAGGATTGGTTTATATTCGGCCGTCTACGATTCTCTTTTCGAGTATCCCTCTCCTCCAACGTGGTGGATAAAGGCCTTTATTGAACAATGGAATATTCCCACCCACACCTTCCTGATAGCGGATAGGGAAGTCTCCATCTCTTTGGAGGAATTTGCTGAGATCTCGGGTCTACCAATGAGGGGGGAGCACTAAGAGGAGCTGCTTCCTCCTGACGAGTACATCTTTGCCACCAAGCAGCTGGTGTTTGACTTGACTCCGGAGAATGCCATTCAGCATCTGCATCCGGGCTTGGTGAAGGTGTTGGAGATATATGAGGAACTCCATTTGGAATCGGGCGACCGGGGCGTCAGTTTCGCAGATTTTATTGCCCGCTTTATTCGTCCGGAGTTCCTATCAGAGCAGAGTGAGAAGTTCGCTCAGCTTGTTGACCCTTTTGGTTTCGGCTTGGACCGCCGACCTATATCGGAAAATGACGAGCGGAATTTTTATCTCCCCGGCACTGCCAGCGTCCCTTTCTCGGAGATCGCCGTTCCTGGCATGGACGAGGAGACCTTTTTTATAGGGTTCTTGGGTTTATGGTTATGCAGCTTTGCGCTCCCCATGCACCCGCGCCTCATGCGGCCCTCCGTCTTTTACCCGGCGCATCGAATGGTGGATGGTTTGCAATTATCGGCAGGGATCGCCGGGCTGGCTTACCTTTACAATGGACTTAGCATAGCGGCGGACGCTAGTGAGCCTGGGGTACAGCCTGCCAACTTCCCGATGCACTATTTTACTTCTTGGATGGAGATGCACGTGCAAGGGGTGTTTGGTGCCCATAAGACTCCTCCGTTTTTCGAGAAATGCAGACTCCCGAGAGTCATGCATTTGGTCGGGGCTTCAATTGTGGTTGCATCCCCACGGGATTCTAGGGGACTGCTCTTGCGTCCACATCTGGTCAGAGCGAAGATTTCTTTTGTGGATAAGGTCATTACCATAGGCTCAAAGACCACTAAGTCAGTGGTGCCACTACGTGATGATTTTAAGGGCGGGGTTTCTGTACTGAAGGCTCGGGAAATCCTCCACCTCTACTCCATTCGGCCGGGCTATCTAGTATTTAGGCAGAATGAGACAGCTCTGTTTATGAGGTATAACCCACACCGATTTGCCCGGCAATCGAGTTACAACCAAGGGATCCCGATGGAAGCTTTTCTGGAAACACCCGTGGCCAACCAAGAGGGGATAAGGAATGCGATGCATCATTTCATACGGCTTAATACAGGTTCCTATTTCTTTATCAGTGAACCTAGCTGTGCCCCTAAGATACTCCATCAATATATAGCCTGGTATGCGCATGCTATGGGCCCAATCATCTTAACGGAGAAGCGTATGCTGGTTGACCGTAGGGGTGCGCCTCCTGGCGGTGATCGCAAGGCTCCCTTGCAGCCAAGGATCCAGGTCATCCTCCCGATAAAAGATGTCGGAGTTGACCGACCACGCGTGTTGAGCCCCCCGCGTGGATTGCCACTGCCTACTATGGTGGATGCACCACCGGCGCCCCGTGCTCCCACAAAGACGGTTAATGTGGTATCGCCAGGGTCCGGCGCAGGAGCAGATATCGGGACCCGCCGCCCTAAAGTGACTGCCAAGCGCAAATCTACTCCGGGTGGATCTAAAGCTGGCGGACAGAAGAAGAAGAAGAAGTCCACCCTTTCCCTCGATGCGATCCTCGGCTTAAAGCCCGCGGTTCCTCCCACCGAAGGCATATGTGAATATGGCAGCAACGAGGGCTTCTTGGTAGACCCTGCGGACACCAATTTGGCTGCCGCCATTGCAGCTTCGGAGCGATCGGCAAGGCTCGAAGCGATGTTAAGCAAACTCGCTGAGTCAGGTAATCATCAGCCGCTTTATTTGTCATTTTATTGCACTTTTTATTATTATCTTTAACTAATATTCGCCCGATTTTCAACAGGTGTCTCTTCCGAAGAGGCTATTGCTGCCTCTTTGAAAACCTTCCAAGAGGAGGAGGAGAAGCGCGCTCTAGCAGGCGTTGGTATGTCCCACCACTTTCTCTTTTATAAGGAAAGTTTGTCATCTTTTCTGATGGTCAACCTAACCTTCTTTTGTTTCTTTGCAGGGGTTATATCAGTTGATGCGGGGATCCTTCCTGAGCCTGTTACTGAAGTCCCGGTCTCGTCGAGGCTGCTGGAGGGGCCTCGACTTGACAAGACGACGAGGGATGCCCTGAAAAATCTGGAGGCATCCCTATTCACGGACGAGGATGCCTCAATTAGAGAAGCCCTAGTGGCATCCGTCTCAACGGCTCGGGAGGAGCGGAAGCGGCTGAGACGCGAAGCAAAGGCGCGTCGAGCTTCTTTAGCCACGGGAGCGGGCCCTAGCACTATTCCTCGCGCTGACACTCCTTCTGAAGAGGCCCCTGTTGCCCTATCCACTGCTTATAGGCAAGTGGCGCGCGCGGCCCGAAGTGCAAACGATAAATCCTCTTCAGGTAGAATTTCTTTCAGAGCCTTGTTGTAAGAATTATAAAGCCGTTGGCTCATATGCATTCCACCTTGCAGGGCTAAGTCCGACTGAGGGGGAGGCGGAGACCGTTGAACCCAGGGAAACGGCGGAAGCGGTGCCTTCCGAACCCGAGCCGACGGTGAGGCGCGTCGTTGGGGCCACGGGACCCGAAGCAGAGGTTGGGGGATCTGCAGCCGAGAGGGTCATGGATGCCGACCTTGAAGTGGCGGCAGATGAAATGATCGTCATAAGCGAGCCGAGGGTAATGGTAGGTGAGGCGCTTGAGGCTGGAGACCTCGCGGCGACGGCGGATGAGAAAACCGTGACCGCAGGACCCAAAGGAGTAGCGGGTGAGGTGGCCACGATTCCTGGGGACGAGCCAGCCGCTATTTCTCAGGAATCTGGCAATGCTCCAATCATAGCCTTCCCCGCCTATATTCCCCCGCCTTCTCCCGGGCTTGCGAGTGCAACAACGGTTCCCATTGAGTCGGGTGACGAGGCCATGGGCGGTGGCCTGATGTCAATGGGGGAAGGAATTGCCTCAGTCTCGGCTGGCAGTTCGTTGGGTAAATTTCGGGTTACTATCATTCACCTTCTTTTTATATATCTCGCGATCTCTTCTAACAAGTTTGTCTTTACAGGTGCGGCCAGTGCCGACGCTCCATTGCTCGAAGGAGCACCGTCAACTACTGCTTTGGCGGTGGTCACCTCCCCGCCTTCCCTTGTACCATCGCGGATGTTGGAAGGTATAGAATTACGACTCATGCGTTAATCTTTTAAACGTGTAGCTTTTGTACTAACGTTATACCACTGTGCCTTTTCAGGAGTGCTCTTTGATCATCTATACCAAGTGTTGCTCCCACACTTCTCCTTCCATCCGAATTCGCTTCTCCTTCAAGTGGTGCCGGTGAGTATACTTTCATTTCGATGTCTTTATTCCCCCCTTTTTTAGCAATGGGATGATTTCTGACTTTTCCTCTTCCTTATTGTAGTGCCACGAATTGAAGGAGGGGAAGCAAGACCTGCCACGCCACCGGCCCTTCCAGCTTTACCATCTGTTGCAGCTGGTATAGTAAATTTCCTTTTTGACGATTCTTTAACATCTTTTGAACCATCGTCTAACCATGTTTTGTTTTGCAGCTATCGTTTCGGCTCTGATCCCTCTTGAGTCTCATGTCCTTTCACCGGCAGGCCCTTTCTTGAAACGTCCATCTTCAAAGGGTGCCGTGATGAGTTTGGGCATGCTGAGCGGGTATATCGAGGAGCTTAACGCGGACGCTCTCCCTTCTGCCGCAGATTTCGCTGTGGAAGTTAACCCAATGTTGGCGGAGCTCGTAAACTTTCACAATGAAGACGTCGTCGAATCTTGGGTTAACCACTGCAGGAAGGTCGAGGCCTGCCTACATCGGCTGGAGTCGACGCGTCCTTCTCCTGAAGTTTTGGCCATAAGCACCCAACGGACAGCTTGGTTCGAGCAAAGCACTTCTTATTTCCGTCATTTGGAGCAAGAAGCAGCTTTACGGTTGAAGGAACGTCAGGAATCTTCAAGCGCAGTTGCTCGCCTACGCGCTGAAGTTAGGGCGAACGCTGCTGAGGTGAAAGTCGTCTTTGAAGGACTTCTGGAGCGTATTTCTAATGGGCTAGCACTGAAGCGGAAACTTGATGCCGCCGAGCGTGATGCCCGAGGCCGTGAAGCAGCTCAGCAGGTTGTTGGGGAACAGCTTGCCTCCTTCATGCAGCAGCGGGCTCAAGTAGAGGCCGAACTGGCGGTGGCGGCTAATCAAGAGAAGGCGTGGAAGGAAGTACGCGAGCAATTGATATAGCTATTCAAGAGGCTTCCTTCTCAGTAACTCTCCTTGTATCGTTTGTACTTGTAAATAAAAAATGTATATGCATATTTTTTATTCTTTAGCACAATGTATCCTGTACTCAATCAAGTCTATGAATAAAAGATACACATTTTTTTTGTAACGTCTTGTGTCATTTCTCCGCCCTTTTCTTTCTTTTGTTGTCAGTGTGCCACCTTAGTAACCATGGTTGACGGATAATAGGGCATGCATCTTGACTTTCTTAAGAAATAGCGATGGCTTAGGCCGCAGGTTCAGATCTGCTGCTTAAGACTTTTCAACTCCATGAGCCGTGAGGGTCTCAGAGAGACTTTTCTCCCTACGGATCGAAAGGACCTCGTAGGTGGATTTTTCTCCTTAGGAATCGTGAGGATTCCTAAGTGTGTTTTCTCTTACAAGTCGTGAGGATCCTATAAGAGAATTTTTCCCTCTTACGAGTCGAGAGGACCCGTAAGCGGTTGTTTCCCTCCTTGTCGAAAATCGACTTCGGAGAGTGAGACCCGTGAATAGTATGCAAGAGACCATTTTGGATTGACTTGCGGGGCCCCATTGTTCAGGAAGCAAGTTTTTCAATCTTTGCTGCCTGAGACTTCATCTTGCAAGGTGGGACGAACCGGGAATTCTCCAGCGGAGACAGTGGTGTCTCTGCGAGTTGACGCGGGTCGGGAGGCTCTCGTCACGGAGTGTTTGTATCCGTGAGTCGAGGAATTTGCTAGGGATTATTTGTTTCCCAAGCGCCAAGGATTATTTGTTTCCTTGGGGTTTGAAATGAGTCGAGGGTTCCCACGGGGGCACTGGTGGCTCTGCGGGTCGACGCGGATCAGGAGGCTCTCGTCAAAGAGTGTTTGTATCCGTGAGTCAAGGAGTTTGCTAGGGATTATTTGTTTCCCGAGCGCCAAGGATTATTTGTTTCCTTGGGGTTTGAAACGAGTCGAGGATTCCCACAGGGGCACTGGTGGCTTTGCAGGTCGACGCGGATCAGGAGGCTCTCGTCAAGGAGTGTTTGTATCCGTGAGTCGAGGAATTTTGCTAGGGATTATTTGTTTCCCGAGCGCCAAGGATTATTTATTTCCTTGGGGTTTGAAACGAGTCGAGGATTCCCACGGGGGCACTGGTGGCTCTGCGGGTCGACGTGGATCAGGAGGCTCTCGTCAAGGAGTGTTTGTATCCGTTAGTCGAGGAATTTGCTAGGGTTTATTTGTTTCCCGAGCGCCAAGGATTATTTGTTTCCTTGGGGTTTGAAACGAGTCGAGGGTTCCCACGGGGGCACTGGTGGCTCTGCGGGTCGACGCAGATCAGGAGGCTCTCGTCAAGGAGTGTTTGTATCCGTGAGTCGAGGAGTTTGCTAGGGATTATTTGTTTCCCGAGCGCCAAGGATTATTTGTTTCCTTGGGGTTTGAAACGAGTCGAGGATTCCCACGGGGGCACTGGTGGCTCTGCGGGTCGACGCGGATCAGGAGGCTCTCGTCAAGGAGTGTTTGTATCCGTGAGTCGAGGAATTTTGCTAGGGATTATTTGTTTCCCGAGCGCCAAGGATTATTTGTTTCCTTGGAGTTTGAAACGAGTCGAGGATTCCCACGAGGGCACTGGTGGCTCTGCGGGTTGACGCGGATCAGGAGGCTCTCATTAAGGAGTGTTTGTATCCGTGAGTCGAGGAGTTTGCTAGGGATTATTTGTTTCCCAAGCGCCAAGGATTATTTGTTTCCTTGGGGTTTGCAACGAGTCGAGGATTCCCACGGAGGCACTGGTGGCTCTGCGAGTCGACGTGGATCAGGAGGCTCTCGTCAAGGAGTGTTTGTATCCGTGAGTCGAGGAGTTTACTGAAGATACTGGTTTCTTCGGAGTTGGACTGAACCGTCGAGATTTGGCTTCGTCTTTTGGCGGAGCCTGCTGCGAAAGTGTGGTTCCTTTTTTGTTTACACCCTTGGATTGTATACAGGGATCGATGTGATCTTAACTGTAGGGCCAAATTTTTATCATTTATTCTTTTTATTTTATTTTATTTCCGCGATGCTCTATCATTTCAGCTTTTATATCGCGAAGGTCGCGACTGCCCAATCATTTCGGCTATTTTTCGCGGTGCCCAATCATTTCGGTTATTTATTTTATTTTTACTCGCTGCTTTTTATTGCGAGCTGCCCTATCATTTCGGCTATTTTTCATGCATACATTTTTACTTGCTGCTTTTTATTGCAAGTTGCCCTATCATTTCGGCCATTTCGTATTCATGTGCGGCCTATCGGCTTTTCGCCGTAAACCTGAAATCAGACACTGATTTCGGCATCAGCACCGCTACAACTGGGATATCGCCAGGACCGAATCATCATTTGCCTCTGTCATTGTCGAACAAAGGAGGCTTAGCGACCAGGGTTAGGGTCCTGTCGGCTAAGGATTTTGACCTTATGAGCCGTAAGGGTCTCACAAAGCTATTTCTCCCTACAAGTCGTGAGGAACTTATAGGTGTATTTTCTCCCTAGGAATCATGAAGGTTCCTAAGTGTATTGTTCCGCTGTAAGTCGTAAGGATCCTACAGGAGGGTTTTCTCCTTGTAAGTCGAGAGGATTTACAAGGGTTGTTTGCCATGCAAACATATCCCTAGTCTCGGATGAGACTTAGTTAGGGAAGTGTTTATTCGCGCCCGTGGATTGTATACAAGGGTCAATATTGAGCAACTTGTAGGGCAGTATCGGAAGTTATGGGGGTTGCTTAAGCACAGGTTTAGGTCTCTGTGAATTAAGACTTTCAACTCTTATGAGCCGTGAGGGTCGCATAAGAGAGTTCTTCTTACGAGTCGTGAGGATCTCGCAAGTGTATTTTCTCCTTAGGAATCGTGGGGATACCTAAGTGTGTTGTTCCCTTGTGAGTCGTAAGGATCTTACGCAGGTGGTTTCCCCTTACAAGGTCGAGAGGATCCTATAAGTGTCTTTTAACGAGGTTGCGCCCTTTCGGGTTTTCACAAACACTCGCTGGTAGTCCTGCTGTTTTTACTCACGGAGCCCTTTCAGGTTTTCATCCGTGCCCATTTTGCTTGTGGACATACCTTTTTTTTATTATTCTTTTATTTTTATATATTTTTTAACGAGGCCGCGCCTTTTCGGGTTTTCACGAACACTCGCCGGTAGCCCTGCTGTTTTTTACTCACGGAGCCCTTTCGGGTTTTCATCCGGGCCCCTTTTGTTTATGGACATACCGTTTTTTTTGTTTTATTTTTATTTATATATATATATATTTTTTAATCTCGCTGGCCTAAAGATGCTGCGATAGTAGTTTAAAGACGTTTCGGTCTGCTATTAGTTTTAGGACATTTCGGTCCGTCCTTGAAGGAGGTCATTTACTACTCATAGAATTTGGGCCTAAGAAGATAACGAGCGGACATAGTCGTTGTCAGCTATCATTGATCTAGGCCGTGGCTCATTAAGCGCAGTATTTCTTTAGGAAGCGACCGTTTATTGGCCTGAAAGGCCTTTCACCGTGCATGTCCATAAGTAGGTATGCCCCATCCTGGTAGACCTTATCTATGATGTACGGGCCTTCATAGTTTGGTTCGAATTTTCCCCGCTTGGCGCGATTGGGGATCATAGGCCTTTTGACCACTAGCACGAGTTCGCCTTGACGGAATGTCCTCGGTCGGGTCAATCTTTCGTATGAGCGCGTCATCTTTGTTTTATAAGCTTCTAGATTTTGCTGCGCTAGTAGCCGGGTTTCATCAAGAGCATCCAGCTCTTCAAATCGTAGGTGAGCATTTTCTTCATCCGTCAGCTCGTAGTGAACTGCTACTCGCAGAGAGGGTAACTTTATCTCGAGGGGGAGTACTGCTTCTGTACCGAACACCAACGCGTACGGCGTTGTGTTCGTGGCCGTTTTGAACGTAGTTCGATATGCCCAAAGAGCTTCTTGCAGTCTTTCGTGCCAATCTTTCTTATTTCGGGACACCGTTTTCTTTATGATTTTTGTCAATGTCTTGTTGAAAGCTTCAGCTAGTCCATTGGCTCGTGGGTTGTAAATCGAGGAATATCTCCAGTCTATATTATGCTGTTGCGCAAAGCGACTGATCTTGTGGCTTCTGTAAGCTGGCCCGTTATCGGAGATGATCCGTCGCGGAGTTCCAAATCGATATATGACATGCGTCTTGAAGAAATGAAGGATATTTTCCGTCTACACCTCTCTTAACGGTACTGCTTCTTCCCATTTAGAGAAGTAGTCAGTCGTCGCCAATATGAAACGATATCCCCTAGACGATACTGGTTCGATAGGGCCAACTATGTCAGTCCCCTACATTTCGAATGGCCAGCTAGCCACCGTTGGATGTAGTGGATTTGGGTGCTGGTGGATGAAGTCCCCATGAATTTGGCATGAGTGGCATTGCTTCGCATATTCGATGCAGTCCTGAATCATCGTGGGCCAGTAGTAGCCCATCCGTTTTATCTTCAACTTCATCTTAGGGCCTGCTTGATGAGAACCGCAGAGTCCGTCGTGAACTTCCTGGACGACTCTTTTCGCTTCGTCAGGTCCTAAGCATCTCAGCCACAAAGAATCAAATGACCTTTTGTACAGAGTATCGTTGACGAAGGCGAAAGACAGGGCTCGTTTCACGAGCTGATGTCTTGTGGACGCTTCTTCAGGCATTCGGTGGGACTTGAAGTAATCTAAGAAGATTTCTCTCCAATCCTTGGTATTTTCCCAATCTTTTACTTGCAGGGTTGTCTGCTCGTTCGCTCCTTTTTCTTCGGATGATTCCAGAGATATTTCTGCTGGGGCAAGCACTCGACGGTTTTGTACCACGATTCTAACGTCATCGAGGTTCTCGTCAGCCAATTCTTTAGCAAGTTTGGCCAGTGCGTCCGCTTTGCTGCTTTCCGCGCGAGGTATGCTTTCCAAAGTATAGGAGGGAATTTGGGTTAGCAGTTGTTGCACCTTTTCACCGTATTTTACCAATTCCGGTTTGCATGTTTGGTAATCGCCGTTCACTTGACTGACGACTAGCTGGGAGTCCCCATATATGAGGAGGCTTTCAATTCCCATGTCATTGGCGATCTCAAGGCCTGCTATCAAAGCTTCATATTCAGCTTCATTATTCGTTCTCGGCTCTGTTAAGGAGAAGGCGAAGCGCATTATTCCTCCTTGTGGGGTCACGAAGATAAGGCCTACTCCCGATTTGATCATTGACGTACTTTGTTTGTGCTTTTTCATGGAAGATGCTCCATCGAAATAAAGCTCCCAACGGGTATCACCACCGTCGATTGCGTCAAACGCATGCTTGTCTGGCAAATCGCAATTCAGGGGAGAATCGGCAGGTATCGGGTGCTCAGCAAGGAAGTCGGCTATGGCCTGACCCTTCACTGCCTTGAGGGGTCGATACGTTATCGAGAACTCCATTAAGAGTAGGGCCCATTTAGCGAGTCGTCCTGTCAATATGGCCTTTGACATTAGATATTTGAGAGGGTCCACCTTTGAAATGAGATGGACTTCATGCGCTAATGCGTAATGTCTAAGCTTTGTTATTGCGAAGATCAACGCCAGGCAGTGTTTTTCAATGGGGGAGTAATTGCTTTCTGCCCCCAGCAGAACCCGACTTAAGTAATAGAGTGCTCTTTCTTTCCCCTGGTCATTCTCTTGTGCCCATAATGCGCCTAAAGAACCTTCAAGGGCGGCCGTGTAAAGAATGAGAGGCTTTCCCTTAACTGGAGCAGCCAACACTGGAGGGTTTTGCAGATACAGCTTGATCTCGTCCAGTGCGCCTTGGCATTTGTGATCCCAAATGAATGGGGTTCCCTTCCTCATCAGGTGACTGTAAGGACGGCACTTTCCTGAAAGATTAGCGATAAACCGCCGAATGTATGCAAGCTTTCCTTGGAGAGATCGCAGCTGTTTAAGAGTTCTCGGCGGAGGCATTTCCATGATCGCCTTGATTTTAGAAGGATCTATCTCAATACCTCGGTGTCGGACGATGAATCCCAGGAATTTGCCCGAGGAAACCCCGAACGCACATTTAAGAGGATTCATCTTCAAATTGTATTGCCGAAGGCGTTGAAATACGGTCTTCAAATGCTCGAGATGTTCTTCGTATGATTTGCTTTTAACCACGAGATCGTCGATATAGCATTCGACGATTTCGTGTATAAGGTCGTCGAAGATCTTCGTCATGGCCCTCTGATAAGTAGCACCGGCGTTCTTTAAACCGAAGGGCATCACTTTATAACAGAATATTCCTAAAGGGGTCCTGAAGGCTGTGTGCTTCTGGTCTTCTGGATGCATTTTTATCTGGTTATACCCCGATGAGCCATCCATGAAGGAGAAAACCTCATGAGTGGATGTATTGTCTATCATCAATTCGATGACTGGCACTGGGAAATCATCCTTTGGGCAAGCTTTATTGAGATCCCGAAAGTCCACGCATATGCGCACCGTCCTATTTTTCTTCATCACTGGAACGATGTTAGCGATCCATTCAGGATATTGGACCTCCTGGATAAAACCGGAGTCGATCAGCTTTTTGACTTCAGCATTGATACTCATTTCAAGCTCGAGACGCATTCTCCTCGGCGCCTGTTTGACTGGCTTGATGTCCGGGGATATCGCCAATCTGTGTACAGCGATTTCTGGATCTAGTCCCGGCATTTCGGAATAGTTCCACGCGAAGCAATCTCTATGCTGTAGAAGCACGTCCTTTAACACAGCTACCCTTTCTTCAAATAGTAACTTGCTGATGAATGTCGGTCGTGGATCGTTTGCCGTCCCCAACTCAATTTTCTTGAGGTTATCTGCAGTGGTATGGATTCCATCTTCCAGCTCTTTTGGGGCTGGTGGGAATTCTGAGATTACCTCATCGTTGCTGTTTTCGAAGCACCAGGGAAGATCGTTCGTGTCCTCGGGCTCTCCTTTTGATATCATAATCATGTAACAGGTGCGAATTCGCTTCCAATCCCAATGTGGAACCGATTCTTCTTTCGTGGCCTTGGGCTCGTGCTTCTGTGGCAGCGCTACCCTCCAGTTGTCAGACAGAGCGAATTTGCCGAGCTGGTATTGATCTTCAACCTAATTTTTGAAGGTGAAGCAATCTTCGAGAGGGTGTCCTATCACTCGGTGATAAAAGCAATAGTCCGGGTGTGAGACTTCGCCCGCTTGTTCGGGATGTTTAGACTCCGGCAATGTAAGCATTTGATGCTTTAGGGCAAGATCGAGTATCTTCTTCGTCTTTTCCCGAGGAAACGAGTACGCTCGACCCATTTTCTTCATGAGGGATAGATCAATAACGCTCGATTTCCATTTGCGCGGAATCTTAGCCCTGCTTTGTTGCTGTTGAGCGCCTCTCTGGCCTTTCGACTTGTTTCTGCCTCCGCGTCGAGCCCTTTTTATATCAGGTTGACACGGGGCAGCACCTTCGTCTTTTACTGCCTGTTGAAGGAGGCGCTGCGTTTTGGCTTTCTCATAGATTGCCATTTCACGATTGTGATCATCTCGGACTTTTTGACCCGCTTCCCTTATAAGTTTGCCCATCTGGTCTTCAAATGATGGACTGGGCAATTTTTCATCAGGAACTTTTTCTGGTTCAGGATTAGCGTCTTCCCCTTGAGCATCTTCTTCTTCATCAAAATTATGCACGACATAACAGTCGCGGAGCAGCCCTAGTTTCCTGGAGCGAATGTATCCGAGCCCGATCGTCTCCATCCTCCCATTAGGTAGCTTGTGCTGAGTTCCGGGGACGTTCCAAACCCTGTCATAGAATTTGGCCTTCCTAACGGTCTGTTCGAAGGGTATCCCCTGGCGTTTTAGCAGCCTCTTCAAGCCCTCCGTATAATATCGGGATAGACGGATGGGCTGAAGTCTGTCCAGCGTTGGATCCGCACCGTGCCAAAGTTCTTTTTCCACCTTGTTTTCTTCAGAACGGTAGAATAGGATTGCCCTCTCGCCTTTTTGTCCGGGAGGGATATAAAATGTCTGCAATTCTTCCACGCTGTCGTTGTCGAGCGCATCTAGTTCTTTATAATGTTCAAGCGGCACCATGGCTATCTGCAGACTTCGCTCTTCATCAGCAAAAGCACGTATTGAAAGCCGAGCAGGGAATACAGCATGGACTTCGTCCTCCGAATCACTACCAAAGATCAGTGAAGGGGCGGATGGTCCCGGCTTGGTGTATTGGGGCGGACCCGAATAAATTACATCCTCCTCTTCCTCGGTATCACTGCCGAAGACAGGGATGGTTGCGTTAGTTTTGTTCTCTGGTTTGTGACACTTCTCCGTATCTTTGAAATCTGGCAAGAAGTATTTGGCATCTTCGTATTTGCGGACTTCGTTCACAGAGAACGGGTTCAGTTCTCCCGTCACGGTATACTCGAAACCATCCTTAAAATACTTCATACACTGATTTTGTGTAGAAGGGATGATGTTGTACTCGTGTAACCATGGTCGGCCGAGCAAAGCGTTGTAGCATGTCTTGGCGTTTATGACATGGAACTTAATGTCCGTGACGAGTAGCCCAAAGCGTAGCGTCAGTATCACAGACCCAAGAGTTCCTGATGACTGGGAGTCGAACCCGGAGATGGTGATCTTGTCATGAGCAAGGTGCTGGACGCTCATGCAGATTTCTTTTAACACCCGCACGTTGAGGAGATTAACGGAGGATCCATTGTCGATCAGGATTTTGCCTATCTTAATATCGTGGCAGTATCCTGATACATAAAGGGGGCGGTTGTGTTCGCACGTCCCAAGGAGAAGGTCCTCGTCGCCGAAAGTGACATCGGCCGTGTGCACTTCCTCCAATTCATCCTTCATCTTTTCCTCTGCCAGGCAAGCTTGGAATCGTTCCGGATCTTGTAGTGCCTTGATCAACGAATCTCTCGCCTCCTTTGATAGCAAAAGGGCGTCGAGAATGCTGAGCTGTGAGGGTAGTTTCCTCAGGTGCGCTAGGACGTTGTAATCCACCTTATTCTTCTTCGGCGGGTTGTTGGCGCTTAGCTCCTCCAGAACTTGGTCATCTAAGACGATATCTTCAGAGAGCTTTTCTTTTCCTTTATTTTTTCTGTTTGAGGGTCCGAGATTCTTTTCAGGTAGCGTCCGATTGCGTAGCTGGATATTTTCGCAAACCATTGGCTCTTCTTCTTTTCCCGAAGTTGACTCTTTAAAGAGAGGGGCAAGTTCTAGCTCCTCATCAGAATCGCTCCCGAATGTAGGCACTTGTGACCCGCCAGTGTTAACCATGTGACAATCGCCGGTAGTTCTTTCAAGCCCTTCGGTCGTATTTCTTTGCTCCCGACGAGTTTTACGCTTTTCCCGTTTAAAGTGTTGTCGATGAGCCACATACCCTTGCCACCATCTATCGAAAGCTTTGCACTCTTGAGTAGGGTGTGAAACCTTCCGATGATATAAGCAATAGGAGGAGTGCGTTTCCACTTCATCGGTGATGTTTCCTCCAGAGGATGGTAGCTTCATACCCATTGATATGGCCTTAGCAAACTTTTTCTTTATCTTGAATTGGCTTTTGTCGGTAGCGGAGGTGTTTAGCTCCAGCGGGATCGTCTCAGGTCTTTCATTAAGTCGCTGGCGCTTGGCCCTTTCAAATATAGCCATCTCGCGTTCTCGATCAGCTTTACTTTTCAGTCGAGCTTCGTTAAGGAACGCGTCAATCATTTCGGCTGATAGCTCCGGAATTTTTGATTCGGTATCTGCCCTCAGCGTTTTAGTGCCAGAAGTCTCCTCATCGTCTGCGATCGAATGGGAGATCATATGGCAGTTCGCTACATTTTCCTCGGATTCATCCGATGAACTTTCTCCCTCGTCTTCTTTTTGAAAGACTTGATTGAGGAACTCTTGGAGCGTAATGGGAGTCCGTGCCTTTTGGTTGTATTCATCCAGCGCGTCAATATGCTTTTGTAAGTCCGTGCGCTTGTCGCTAGGCTTCACGGGATTCTTTGACTTCTTTTTCTTCTTCTTCGAAGATTTTGACGACTGGTTGCGAGCGTTTGAGCCACCACCATCGGTCTACGGAGTTGGACGTAGCTTCAACATCCCTTCAATGACCTGCGATTCCAGCGGGTTCTTCCACTTGATCGCTGGACATGTCTGAAGATCGTTTAGCATCCTCTTCGTCTTGGCTGATAATATAACCTCCCAAGGAGCTTCTTCAATGACGGAGCATGTTGCCCCCGGCGTGTTCGTCCCTTTAAAGGTATGGGGCTGCGGGGGATTCACCTTCCATTTGTCAGATAACACGAACTTGCCCTGTCGGTACTGGTTTTCAAGCCAATTCTTGAAAACGTAGCAATCCTCAATCGGATGGCCTAGTACTCGGTGATAAGGACAGTAGTTGGGCTCGTTGACGTCACTTGGTTGCAACGGACGTTTTGGATCCGGCAGATTTATAAGTCTGTTGCGCAACGCTAGCTCGAATAACCTCTTCGTTTTATCGCGGGGAAAGGAATAAGGACGTCCCATCCTATCCTCAAGGGGTACGTACGGACGCATATTATTTTGACGAGCAACTGGCTTCGGGTCGCTCGG
Source organism: Agapanthus africanus (assembly GCA_030015575.1). NCBI lineage: Eukaryota > Viridiplantae > Streptophyta > Magnoliopsida > Asparagales > Amaryllidaceae > Agapanthus > Agapanthus africanus. The sequence goes on along the minus strand of JASDDO010000016.1, from coordinate 468,708,869 downwards.
TTGTTGTTGAGCGTTAGCGATGACGATCGCTTTTCCCTTCCCTTTGTCATTTCGGGAGTCCGGCCTTGGAAGAGGAGGTTTATGGCCCATTTGGTCCATTTGCGCTAGTTTGTCAATCAACGCCTGGAAGGTAGTTGGCTTGAAAAACATCATGAATTGTGAGATGGTTGCTTGTGGATCGAGGGTTCCCACAAACATACCAACTGCGGGAGCTTCTTCAATGCGCTGCTCACACTTCGACCATAAATTCTGCCATCGTATAGCGTACTGAACCCATGTCTCGCCGGGTTTTACCCTGGCGTTAATCAGTGCCGTCATCGGGGTTCGCTCACTGGCACTTGCAAAACGTTGAGTAAACAGCAGCTCCATCTCCGCGAATGTTTTAATAGAGTCGTTTGGGAGTTCAGAATACCACTCGAACGCCGTATCTGATAAGCTTCCAATAAACTGGTGAAGCAACAGCTTGTCGTCACCGCCGGTGTTGCCGCAGAGTGCCCTGAACTAGGCAACATGCTGATGAGGATTGCCCGTCCCCTTGTAGACATGGAACTTAGGAATTGTATAGCCTGGCGGGTACTTAATCTGATCGTACCAACTCGGATATGGCCGCCCCGTCTTTACGACCTGACCGGCTGCTTCAGTCGCCTGATGCACCCGTATTTGCTGGGCGATGTATTCATCCAAATTAGCTTTTGATATGGTATCCTCTTTAGCTGCGGATAGAGCCGGTGGAGGATTCGATGTCTCTCCCCTATCGTCTTCAAGAATGATCGGGGGATCTCCAGCAGGTGGATCTTGTTGAATCATCATACCCACCATATCCTGGAACAGGAGGGCCATTTTCTTTATGTTGGCTGCCTGCTCCACAGCTTTTTTTATCTTTCTTCTCTAGTACGCGCCGAAGGAATTCGGCGTCCGTTTCTTGCTCTTGACGTTCTTCTGAGGATGTTTCCGGGGTTTCTTTCGGCCCTGTAAGTGCGGCCATAGCGTTCATCATCTCCTGGAGCTTCTGTTGCTGCTCCTGAGCTTTGGTCACTGACCGTGTAAGCGGTCTATGACCCATGGATGTACGGCTGTCTTCATTTCCCGATGACATGCAAACCGTATGAACTGTTATGCCTCCTGACTTGGGGTGTTTAGGTTCTCCATTTTTAACTTTTGCCGCTGACGCGGGGGTTTTCTCTGGCCTCCTTCTTTTATGGGCCGTTGAGGTTGAAGGAACCATTGAAGGGAGCACCCTAGCAGCTGCTGTCCCCTGCTGTTTAATGGGACAATCCTTGTCTTTATCCACCTTCGCCTTTTTCTGGCGACGAGAGTGACCTGGGTCAATCACAGAGTCTTGAACCCTTCGCCAAACTTTATAAATTCTTGAAGACAGCCGTTGTGGGGGCTGTTCTTGCTTCGTTTCTGGAACCCTCTCCGCAGGTGGAGGATATCTCTTCAATGTAGCGATTGGAGAGTTCTTCTGTACCCTCCTCAGCAGTTCAAAGCTGTTCCCAGTTGGAACAGCAGCGTTGACTTCCACTGCTGGAGCCGGTGGAGTTAGCCCTGAGGGGGAGTTGCCCCCTGCCTTTCTTACTCGTTGCCAATGGCGACGACGAGCACGACGAGCCGTTGGGATTGGCTCAGAGATAGAGATAACTTCTTTTTGCCCCCCGCCTGAATGAGGCGCCGCCGGTGTTAACCTCTTAAAGACTGAGGTTATTCCTTGCGGGGTAATATCCAATCTGTTAAAGACAGATCTTCGTGCAGGGGCAGGAGCAGGAATCATCAGTCTTGAAAAGACTGACTCTTTGGCGGGAGGAGCCGCCTTAACGACTTCCGGAACATCGGCCGTTGCCCTCTTTGGGACAGCCAGTTTAGAGTCCTGATCTAGCCTGGTGAAAACAGAGGCTGTCGGTTTGGTAGTTGGTGACCCGTTGACAGGGGCCGTCGTGGCAGTGAGTCGGTTGAAGACCGACTTCTTGTTCACCTCCGGTGCAGGTACTGGCGTAGGAAAGCTTGTAGGTGGGATCATGGTCCCGAAGAACAGGCCAGTGGTGGCCTTGGTCGCCTGTTCTACCGGCAGAGCGAGGAAAGAGGCCGCTTGGGGCCCATATGCTACACCTCTAGGTGAGGTGGAGCGTCCGTTGCAGTGGCACTTCGCGCAGTTGGTGCAGTTAGAAGCCATGGATGCTTGAGTTCTGCGCCAGACAAAAGACCAAATCTTAGTAACTTGGAAATCCAATGGCAACCGTTAACAAACCGCGATTGGTTCGCGAAGACGACACACGAAGTGTGGAGTGGAAAGAGGAAAAGGTCCCACCGGGCATGCCATAATCTGTTCCCCTCCGAAAGGCAGCGCGCAGGACCGCGGTGTCCTGACGCTGAGATTCGGGGCAGATGCTATTTGGTTTTATCCGTCCACCTCTCCGAAGATGCCAAGTTGATTTATGGCACCGTGTATTGGAGGTTTAGACGGATGCGGCCGATGTAGCAGACTTCGTCAGATTCCCCCTCGCTTGAAGGGTTTTTGATTGTGGGGACGCTCTTCCCTGCAGGCGCAAGCCCCTGCAGTTAATTACGCTACCGCATCGCGGTAACAACTTTCTCCTTCTCCAGAATTTCACTTTGTGTCGTGTGTGTTTGTTTTTTTTGTGGTTGCCCGTGGATTGTATACGGAGACTGAGTAATGTCGTCGCCCGTAGGACGTGGATTAGTCCAAATCCGTATTTACTTAGATTTGGGTTTGGTGTTTTTAGTTTAAGGATACGTTAGTCATATTGAGACTAAGATCGACTTAAACGTTCGTCAAGGATGCGTTAGTCCTGTTTTAGACTAAGATCAACTTAACGTGGTGATCCATTTAATATATGGCCGTCGGGACTCATCACCTCTCTGACGTCGTTGAAGGATTACAACGATGTATGTCAGAGGAGTTCAGAGATATACCCTTGAACCAAAGTTGATTTGGAGTTTTGTATTTCATTTGAATGTTTAAGGATACGTTAGCCGTGTTTGGGGCTAAGATCAACTTAAACGGGACCGTTTAGATCCGGCAAAAGAGCATTTGGAGGCTCTATTGTTCCAGTTTTAAGGACGTAGTGGTCCATAGGTAGTTTAAGGACGTTGCGGTCAATATTCCAGTTTAGAGACGCGGTGGTCCATTATTAGTTTAAGGACGTTTCGGTCCAACGCCAGTTTAGGGACGTAGTGGTCCGTTATTAGTTTAGGGACGTTTCGGTCCGATATTAGTTTAGGTACGTTTCGGTCCGATATTAGTTTAAGGACGTTTCGGTCCGATATTAGTTTAGAGACGTTTCGGTCCAATGTTAGTTTAAGGACGTTTCGGTCCGATATTAGTTTAGGGACGTTTCGGTCCAATGTTAGTTTAAGGACGTTTCGGTCCAATATTCCCATTTAGGGACGAATATTAGTTTAAGGACGTCTCGGTCCACGAGTTTAAAGACCCCGCAGTCCATATCGATGTGTGGTCGTTGGGACCCGTCACCTCTTTGACGTCGTTGAGGGATTACAACGATAAATGTCAAAGGAGTTCGGAGATGTACCCTCAAACCGGATGTGAATTGATTTAGGAGGAACAATCTTGCTCAGTCAATTTAATTTAAGGACTTACGGCCAAGATTGGGCTAAGTCCAGTTGAGAATATTCAACGTTCCGTTTGCATTTGGCCTGTTAGGCCTTTTTACTAGGGCTGTTCATTTATTTTGGGCTTTGCTCAAACAGAGTATCAATTTAAATGGGGACTTGCCTTTTTATTGCTTTGCAATTTATTTTGACCTGTTAGGTCTTTTTGACTTGGGCCTGGCCCTTTAAGTAATGCATTGCATTTGTGCAAAGCACTGAGAATCTTTGTAGATTCAAGAACAGAAGTGCAAAGCACTTTTTATCCCTTGATCTAAATTTGGATCAAAGAAAAACAAGTTTTTTCTTGTTTCAGAGAACCAAAGGTTCATAGCAAGTGCAAGGCACTATTTTTATTATTTTTATTTATTTATTTATTTATTTATTTATGGAAGATCACTGATCTTGTTCTTAGATCAATGATCTATTCCTAAGAGAATTTTCTCTTATTTTAAAGGTTTTTTACCTTTTTTTATTCTCAAGTAGTTCTCAAGAGTTCTCTTCTCTTTTTTTTCTTTTTAGTCTGATCTCAATGATTTTGAAATGAGGCCTGGGGTCCTTTTTATAGTGCTCATAAATTAGTTAGATTTGTTACATAAATCTTTTTCTGAGTGATTTGGGGAATTTTCCCCACCGTTGGATCTTTGATCCAAAGGCCCCTGCCTTATACAAGAAAATCTTCTTGTTTCAACAAGATTTATTCTGTTTTGCGCAACTCCCCCAGTGAGTGACACGTGTCGCACTATGAAGCGCTTGCGCAACTGCTCTTGCGCAACTGCGCAGACACGTGTCTCGCAGCGGTGCGCTTGCGCAACAGTGTGTGCGCAACTGCGCAGACACGTGTCGTGCAGCGGTGCGCTTGCGCAACTGCGCAGACACGTGTTGCGCAGCGGTGCGCTTGCGCAGTCGTGTTCGCGCAACTTCGCAGACGCGTGTCGCGCAGCGGTGCGCTTGCGCAACTGTGTTTGTGCAACTGCGCAGACGCGTGTCGCGCAGCGGTGCGCTTGCGCAGTCGTGCTTGCGCAACTGCGCAGACACGTGTCGCGCAGCGGTGCGCTTGCGCAACTGAGCGTTGCTTTTGTTTTTTAAAGAGCCTTGCTCTGATTGGACGCACTGCCTTGGGCGTTGTGCTGCCGTGTCAACTTCTGACACGTGGCGCGTTGCACGCAGCGCACGGGATCTGAAGCGTTGCTTCAAAATTTTGAATTTTCAAAATTCAAACAGTGCCTTGCTCTGATTGGGGGAAAAGCCGCGGAACAAGCGGCTAACATAAAGCAAATGGCGCTCCTGTTCTAAGATATGGTAGGAATGATGATTCAACCGGACCCTCCAGCCGAAGATCCCCCAATAATCATTGAAGACGACAGAGGAGAGATATCAAACTCTCTTCCGGCTCTATCAGCTGCTAGGGAAGAGACGATCTCAAAAGCCGCGCTTGATGAATACGTAGCTCAACAGATATGAGCTCATCAGGCAAATGAAGCTACTGGCCAAGTCGTCAGAACTGGGAGACCATATCCATGCTGGTACGATCAGATTAAGTACCCGCCGGGATATACGATCCCCAAATTTCTCGTGTATAAGGGGACAGGCAACCCCCATCAGTACGTCGCTCAGTTCAGGGCTCTCTGCGGCAATACTGGAGGTGACGACAAACTACTATTTCGCCAGTTCGTCGGCAGTTTAGTAGAGACAGCTTTTGAATGGTACCCAGAACTTCCGAATGACTCCATTGAAACATTCAAAGAAATGGAGTTGACATGCTGCTGAACAAAGCCCGCCAGAAGAGCAAAGCTGATCAAGAGCGTGAAATGGCCATATTCGAAAGAGCCAGGCGTCGGCATCAAGCGGAAGAAGTCATGGTAGGAATGATTTGCCAAATACTCCAACCAGATCGAAGCACGCCCGCGGCAGACAAAAGCAAGCTTAAGGCAAAGAAACGGTTCGCTAAAGCCCTGTCAATGGGAATGAAGCTGCCATCTCCCAAATGAAATACTCCTGGCGGCATATACCTTGACAAAGCGGATGTACATCGTAACTACTGCTTGTACCATCGAAGGGTTGCGAACCCTACCGAAGAATGCATGGCCTTTAAAAAATGGTGGCAGGGATACTTTGCTCACCGACAACATTTTAAGCAGATGAAGCGCAAAACTCGTCGGGAGCAGAGAAACATGATAGATTAGCGCAAAAAAACTGCTGGCAACTGTCACATGGTTGATTTCGGGGGATCGCAAGTTTTCACCTTCGGAAGTGATTCTGATGAAGAAATAGCCATAGGCCCTCTCTTCAAAGAATCCACCTTAGGAAAAGAGGAAGAGATGAAAAACTGTGAGAATATTCAGCTGCGCAATCTTACGTTGCCCGAAAAGAATCTTGGACCTACAAATAAGGGATCGAATAAAAAAGATAAGGGGAAGGAAAAGGTCCTTTAGGATATCACTCTCGATGATCGAGTCGTCGAAGAGCCGACGGCCAAGGACCCGCCCAAGAAAAGCAAAGTGGATTACAATGTCCTAGCACATCTGAGGAAGATACCCTCACAGCTGAGCATTTTGGATGCCCTTCTATTATCTAAAGAGGCATGAGATTCCCTGATCAGGGCATTACAAGAGCCCGAGCAGTTTTAAGCTTTCCTTGCCGAAGAAAAGATAAAGGACGAGCTGGCAGAAGTGCACACAGCTGACATCACTTTCATCGATGAAGATCTCCTCCTCGGAATGTGCGAGCACAACCGCCCCCTGTATGTCACCGGGTACTGCCATGACATCAAGATAGGGAAGATCTTAGTTGACAATGGGTCCTATGTCAACCTCTTAAATGTGAGGGTGCTAAAAGAAATCCGCATGAGCATTCAGCACCTCTCTCGGGATAAGATCAACATCTCCGCGTTCGACTCCCAGTCATCACGGACGCTCGGGTCTGCAATATTGACATTACGCTTTGGGCTGCTCATCATTGACATCAAATTTCATGTCATTAATGCCAAGACCTGCTACAACGCTTTACTCGGCAGGCCTTGGCTACACGAGTACAACATCATCCTTTCTACACAGCATTAGTGTATGAAATATTTCAAGGATGGCCTTGAGTATACCGTGATGGGGGAACTAAACCCATTTTCCGTAAATGAAGTCCAAAAATATGAAGATACAAAGTATTTCCTGCCAGATTTTGAAGACACGGAAAGATGTCGTAAACTGGAGAATAAGAAAAAAGCTATCACCACTATTCCGGTCTTCGGGAGCGATACCGAGGAGGAAGAAGAGATAGTCTATTAGGGGCCGCCCTAATGCCACAACCTGGGACCATCTACCCCTATTCTGGTCTTCGGCAGCGATTCTGAAGACGAAGTCAATGCAGTGTTCTCGGTCCATCCATCAATGCAGGCCCTCACTGTAGGTGATCAGAGTTTGCAAATCGCCATGGTTCCACAGCAGCACTACAGAGAGCTTGATTCGCTTGAGACATATAGTGTGCAAGAGCTGCAGACATTTTACGTCCCTCCAAGGCGAAAAGGTGAAAAGGCGATCCTATTTTATCGATCCACGGAAACTAAAGTCGAATGAGAAGTCTGGCTTGGTGCTGATTCTGCACTTGACAGGCTCCAACTCATCCGTCTGCCCATATACTACACGGAGGGATTGAGAAGGTTATTAAGATGCCAAGGCGTACCTTTCAAACAGACTCCTTGACAAGCTCAGTTCTTCAACAGGATTTGGAACATCCCCGGAACTCAACGAAAATTGCCCAACGGAAAAATGGAAACGATTGGGCTTGGATATGTCCAGTCCAAGAAACGGGAGCAATTCCATGACTGCTATGTCATAAATTATCTTTATGAAGAAGGGGATGCTCTTTTAAAAGATGCTGATGCTGAACAAGAACGAGATCCTGCCATAAAAATGCCGAGCCCGTCGTTTGAGGAACATATTAACAAGCTAATAAGAGAAGCAGGTCAAAAGGTTCGGGATGACCACAGCCGCGAAGTGGCCATTTACGAAAAAGCCAAGACGCAACGCCTCCTTCAGCAGGCTACGAAGGATGACGATCCCTTTCACCCCCAACCCGCTATGCACTCTCGTGGCAAAAAGAAAGCCCGGCACAGAAGCAATGACAAGGTCAAGAACGGGGACGGCATTCCAAGACAGAAAAACGGATCCAAAAGGTCACGCGATTGAAAAAAGGTCAGTCGGAATCCGTCTCTTATGAAAAAGATGGGTCGAGCATATTTTTTCCCTCGAGACAAGACAAGGAGAATCTTTGACCTTGTCACGAAACATCAGATGACGACACTCCCGGAGTCTCGACACCCCGATCAAGCAAGCGGGGTTCATCACCCAGATTATTTCTCCTATCACCGAGAGATATGACATCCTCTTGAAGACTGCTTCACCTTCAAAAACTGGGTCGAAGACCAATATCAACTCGGCAGGTTCGCTCTATCCAACAGTTGGAGGGTAGCCCCACCACAAAGGCATGTACCAAAAGCAATGTATATGGCGAGAGTAGAACCAGATCAATATCGGTCTTGAAAACGAACTCCTACCTGCCACGTGTTAACGCTGTCGGAAAGAGGAATGCACGAGAATATGGATGACCTCTCCTGGTGCTTCGAAAATGAGGAAGAAGATGAGTTGATCTCGGAATTTTCACCGGCGCCAAAAGAATTGGAAGATGGGATACACACCATAGCGGACAACCTAAAAAGTATCGACTTGGGGACGACAAACGACCCACGGCCAACGTTCGTCAGTGAGCTGCTGTCTAAAGAGCAGGTGGCTACGCTAAAAGATGTGCTCATGCGGTACAAAGACTGCTTCGCATGGAACTACTCAGAGATGCCGGGACTAGATTGAGAGATAACTGTGCATAAATTGGCGATATCTCCATACGTCAAGCCAGTCAAACAAGCACCAAGAAGAATGAGGCTCGAACTTGAAATGAGTATCAACGCCGAAGTCAAGAAGCTGATCGACTCCGGCTTCATCCAAGAAGTTCAATACCCCGATTGGATCGCCAACATTGTCCCAGTGATGAAGAAAAATAGGACGGTACGCATCTGCGTGGACTTTCGGGACCTCAACAAAGCTTGCCCGAAGGATGATTTTCCTGTATCGGTTACCGAGTTGATGATAGATAACACGTCCACTCATGAAGTCTTCTCCTTCATGGAGGGATCATCGGGGTACAATCAAATAAAGATACATCCCAAAGAACAGAAGCATACCGCTTTCCAGACTTCTCTGGGCATATTCTGCTACAAAGTAATGCCTTTCGGTCTGAAGAACGCCGGTGCTACCTATCAGAGGGCCATGACGAAGATTTTCGATGACCCCATACATGAAATCGTCGAATGCTATATTGACGACCTCGTGGTGAAAAGCAAATCGTACGAGGAGCACTGGGAGCATCTAAAGATAGTGTTTCAGCGCCTTAGAAAATACAACCTGAAGATGAACCCTCTGAAATGCGCGTTCGGAGTTTCCTCAGGTAAATTCCTAGGATTCATCGTACGACATCGAGGCATCGAAATAGATCCGTCAAAGATCAAGGCGATTATGGAAATGCCCTCTCCAAGAACTTTGAAACAACTACGGTCTCTACAAGGGAAGCTCGTGTACATCCGACGGTTCATAGCTAACCTCTCCAGAAAATGTCGTCCCTACAGTCACCTGATGATGAAGGGAACCCCGTTCGTTTGGGATCGCAAATGCCAAAGCGCACTAGACGAAATCAAGCAATACCTGCAGAATCCTCCGGTACTGACTGCTCCGGTCAAGGGAAAGCCCCTAATTCTATACACAACAGCCCTCGAAGGTTCGTTAAGCGCGTTATGAGCACAGGAGAACGACCAAGGGAAAGAGAGAACCGTCTACTATTTAAGTTGAGTTCTCCTGGGGGCAGAAAACAACTACTCCCCTATCCGAAAAACACTGCCTGACATTAATCTTCACGATAACGAAGCTTCGGCATTATGCTTTGGCGCATGAGGTCCATCTCATATCAAAAGTGGATCCTCTTAAATATTTGATGTCAAAAGCGATTTTGACGGGAAGGCTCGCTAAATAGGCCCTACTCTTAATGGAATTCTTGATAACATACCGACCTCTCAAGGCAGTGAAAGGTCAGGCCATCGCCGACTTCCTCGCTGAACATCCGATACCTACCGACTCTCCCTTGAACTGCGAGTTGCCGGACTAACATATGTTTGACGCAATCGGTGGGGAGAAAGAAGGGAGTGATACTCGATGGCAACTTTACTTCGACGGAGCATCTTCCATAAAGAAGCGACAACACAACACCACTATAATCAAATCAGGGGTAGGCCTTATCTTCGTGACTCCGCAAGGAAGGATAATGCGCTTTGCCTTTTCCCTAACAGAGCCAAAGACAAACAATGAAGCAAAATATGAGGTTTTGATCGCAGGTCTTGAGATCGCTGTCGACATGGGAATCGAAAATCTCCTTATATACGGGGACTCCCAGCTGGTCGTTAGTCAAGTAAACGACGACTATCAAACGTGCAAACCGGAGTTGGTAAAGTACGACGAGAGAGTGATGCAACTGCTGACGCAAATTCCCTCCTACACCCTGGAAAGCATACCGCGTACAAAAAATAAGAAAGCTGACGTATTAGCCAAACTAGCTAAAGAACTAGCTGAAGAAAACCTCGATGATGTAAGAATCATTGTACAAAGTCTTCGGGTTCTTGCACCGGCATAAATATCTCCGGAGTCGTCTGAAGAAAAGAAAGCGACCAAGCCAACAACCCTACAGATAGAGGACCAAGAAAAGGCTAAGGATTGGAGAGAAGTCTTTATAGACTACCTCAAATCCCACCGAACACCTAAACATGCATCCTAAAGACACCAGCTTATGAAACGAGCTCTGTCTTTCGCCTTCGTCAATGATACTCTATCTAAGAGATCGTTCGACTCTATGTGGCTAAGATGCCTGGGACCGGAAGAAGCAAGGAGAGTCTTCCAAGAAACTCACGACGGACTCTGTGGTTCTCATCAAGCTGGGCCAAAGATGAAGCTGATGATCAAAAGAATGGGCTATTATTGGCCCACGATGATTCAGGACTGCCTCGAATACGCGAAACAGTTCCATTCGTGCCAAATTCATAGAGAGTTCATTCACCAGCATCCAAACCCGCTACACCCAACAGTGGCTAGCTGGCCGTTCGAAATATGGGGAACCGACATAATCGGACCCATCGAACCAGCGTCGTCTAAAGGACATCGGTTCATACTAGCGACAACCGAGTACTTCTCCAAGTGGGCAGAAGCAGTACCGCTAAGAGAAGTGAAGACGGAGAATATTCTCTATTTCTTCAAGACACACATCATCTACCGGTTCGGTACTCCACGACGGATTATCTCCGATAATGGGCCGTCTTATAGAAGTCACAGAATCAGCCGCTTCGCACAGCAACATAACATAGATTGGAGATACTCTTCGGTCTATAATCCCTGAGCTAACGGTCTAGCTGAGGCTTTCAACAAAACTTTGACAAAGATCATAAAGAAGACGGTGTCCAAAAACAAAATGGACTGGCACGAGAGACTGCATGAAGCTCTCTGGGCTTATCTGACAACGTTCAAGATAGCTATGAATACAACATTATTCGCGTTGGTGTTCGGCACAGAAGCGGTACTCCCTCTCGAGATAGAGCTACCCTCTCTGCGAGTGGTGATTCATTACGGGCTAACAGACAAAGAAAATGCTCACCTTCGGCTCGAGGAGCTCAACGCCCTTGATGAAAATCGTCTCATGGCCCAGCAAAACCTAGAAGCTTACAAAGTAAGGATGACACGCTCATACGAAAGATTGACTAGGCCGAGAACATTCCGCCAAGGCGAACTCGTGCTAGTTGTCAAAAGACCTGTGATCCCTAATCGTGCCAAACGGGGGAAATTCGAGCCAAACTATGAGGGCCCGTACATCATAGACAAAGTCTACCAGGGTGGGGCTTACTTGGTCATGGATATGCATGGCGAAAGACATTTCCAGCCAATAAACGGCCGATTCCTAAAAAAATAATATGCCTGACGAGTCACGACCCAGGTCAATGATGGATGATGACACCTATGTTCGCTCGCTATCTTCCCGAGTCCAAACTCTATAAGTAATACTCAGCGAAATTTCACCGCAAAAAAAATTTACAAAATGGACCGCAATGTCCTGAAACTAGCTACGGACCGAAACGCCTTTAAACTATTATGAACCGTAGCATCCTTAGGCTAACGCAAAAAAATTGTACGTCCATAAGCGAAATGGGCACGGATGAAACCCCGAAAGGGCTCCGTGAGTAAAAACAGCAAGGCTACCAGCGAGTTTGTGAAAACCCGAAAGGGCGTAGACTCATAAAAAAATTCATGCACACTTGCAAGGTCCTCTCGACCTTGTAAGGAGAAAATACCTGCGTGAGATCCTTATGACTCACAAGGGAGCAACACACTTAGGGATCCCCATGATTGCTAAGGAGAAATTACACTTATGAGATCCTCACGACTCGTAAGGAGAATTACCTTATGAGACCCTCACGGCTCATAGGATTCAAAAGCCTTAAGCTATAGGGATCTGAACCTGTTCTTAAGCCATCACATTCCCCAGATTGCCCTACAAACGGTTCAATATTGACCCTTGTATACAATCTACGGGCACAAATAAACGTTCCCTCACCAAGTTCCACCAATGGTGCGAAATGTCCTCAGGTAGAGAACGACACTTGTAAGTCCTCTCGACTTATAAGGAGAAAACACTCTTGTAAAATCCTTACGACTTATAAGAGGACATACACTTAGGAATCCTCATGATTCCTAAGGAGAAAACTCACCTACGAGATCCTTACGACTCATCGGGAGAAACACCTTCATGAGACCCTTACGGCTCATGAAGTCAAAAGCCCTAGTCGACAGGATCCTAACCCTGTTTGCGAAGCCACGTTTGTTCAAATCGACAGAGGCAAATGATGATTCGCTCCTGGCAATGTCCTAGTGGTAGCGATGCTGATGCCAAAATCGGTATCAAATTCCAAGTCCTTTCACGACAAATGATGATTCGCACCTGGCAATATTCCGGTCGCAGTGATGCTGATGCTAATATTGGCATCACACTCCAAGTTCCATACTCGCAGCAAAATGTCAGCGAACTATAAATGCATATGAAATAGCCGAAATGATAGGGCAACTTGCAACAAAATCAGCAAGTAAAACATATGCATACAAAAAATAGCCGAAATGATTAGGCAACTCGCAATAAAAAGCAGCGAGTAAAGAAAAAGAAAAATAACCAAAATGATTGGGCACCGTGAAAATAGCCGAAATGATTGAGCAATCGCGACTTTCGCGATATAAAAAGCTGAAATGATAAAGTATCGCGGAAAAAAAACTTTTGCCCTACAGGTAAGTCCATAATAACCCCTGTATACAATCCATGGGCATAAGCGAAAAGGAACTACATTTCCCCACCAGGCTGCGTCTACAGGGAAGTCAGATCTCGACGACCACATCTACAGCCTAAAGATCAACAACGCCGTTTCTTCTCAATCCAACCGAATGCAGACGTGACGTCGACAACAGAGCCACAACGAAGCGGAGCCATGGCAAAGTCCCTAGTTCCAAATCTCGACGGCCGCATCTACAGCCTGGAGACCCACAACGGCGTTCCTCCTCATTCCAGCAGGATACGTACGCGACACCACCAATCGGAACCACGGCAAAGTCCCTAGTTCTAAGACTCCATGGTTCACAAACAACCTAGAGTCAACCCTGACACCACAGAATGTGGAGAAAGTCAAACCCGACACCCCAGAAAGCGGAGAAAGTCAACCCGACACCGCGGAAAGCGGAGAAAGTCACCCTGACACCGCAGAAAGCGGAAAAAGTCACCCCGACACTGTAGAAAGCGGAGAAAGTCAAACTCGGCACCGCAGAGAAAGGAGAAAGTCAACCCGACACCGGAGAAAAAGGAGAAAGTCAATCCCGACACCGCAGAAAGTGGAGAAAGTCAACCCTGACACCGCAGAAAGCGGAGCAAGTCAACCCCGACACCGCAGAAAGCGGAGCAAGTCAACCCCGACACCGCAGAAAGCGAAGAAAGTCAACCCTGACATCGCAGAAAGTGGAGCAAGTCAACCAGTAATCTCTCGATTCGTCTCGACTCGTAGGGGAAAGCCTTAGGCAATGGGGATAAGGATATGTTTCCTAAGCACTGGGATCCTACAAGCGGGTCCAAACTGACTCTTGTATACTACTCATGGGCCACACTCTCCAAAGTCGAATATCGATAAGGAGGGAAAAAACCACTCGACTTGTAAGAGGGGAAATTCTCTTGTGAGATCCTTAAGACTCTCAAGAGAAAACGCACTTAGCAGTCCTCATGACTCCTAAGGAGAAAATACACCTATGGGATCCACTCGACTCGTAGGGAGAAAAGTCTTTATGAGACCCTCACGGCTCATAAAGTTGAAAAGGCTTAGGCAGCAATCTTGAATCTGCTGCCTAAGCCATCGCTACCCTACAAAGAGGTCAAGATGGACTGCTATCTACTATATACAAGCCGTATTTGCTAAAGTAACATGCCAATGACACAGCAAAGAGAAGAAAGCACTAGCAACAAAAAAAATGTGTCTTTTATTCATGAATTCAATTGGGAACAAGATACATCGTATAAAAAATGAATGAAAAGAATGAATGCAAGCATGTTATTCATAGATTACAAATTTTCAATCGATACAAAGACAGCTATTGAGAAGGAGGCGTTTTCAACATATTAGCCAGCTGCTCGCGCGCTCCTCTCAATCCTTTCTTGCAATCGGCTGCCGCGGCCAACTCCGCATCGACTCGGGCCCGCTATCGCAGACATGACGAAAGCTTTTCATCGGTCCCCAGCATGATAGCTTCGCAGTCTTGCATGACCCGCTCCATAGAGTCAAGCGCCCATCTCAGCGTCAACCCATCCGAAATGCATCGTTGGAGATTATCAAAGACAGCTTTCAACTGCACAGCATTCGCTTCATCCTGGGAGCGCAACCGGGCGGATTCGCTAGAAGCTACTTCATGATCCTTTCGCCTCAAGGTCATCTCTTGTTCAAAATGGCGGATGAAAGGAATGCTTTGCTCAACCCACACAGCCCGCTGGGAGTTTAAAGCTGATACTTCAGGAACAGGACGCTTAAGCTCAATCTCATGCAGGCAGGCCTCGATTTTTCTGCAGTAATTAACCCAAGACTCGATGACGCCTTCGTCATGGAAGTTCACGAGCGTCACCAGCATAGAATTAACCTCAGCAGCAAAATCTGCAGCGAATGCGAGGGCCTCGGCGTCAAGATCCTCGATGAATTCGCTCAACATCCGCAGGCTAGTTACAGCGCCCCTAGAAGATGGACGTTTAGCAAAAGGCCCTGCCGGCATTGGGATGCGAGACTCAAAAGGAGATGGAGCTGGTGTGATTGCTGCAAAACAAATTATGGTCAAATGTCGGCTCAAGAGGTAAAGAAAGTACACGAGCGATGGAGTCAGCAAAAAAATTATGGTCAAATGCGGCAGGTGGCAAAATTGGGAGTACCGGAGGCGCGGCTATTCTCTCGTCCCCTCCTCCGATCCATGGCACTACGATCAACACAACGAAGACTTAGCAACGATACAGCTATTCTTAAAAAGAAAGAAGGAGACGATAGCTGAAAGATATACTAACCAATACCAGCAGGCGGAATGACGTCCGACTGGAAGGAGAAATGCGGGTTCAGCACCTGATACAGATGGTCAAAAAGAACTTCTGCAAAGTTGTGACAATATACTGTCAGTACAAGGAGGATGATACCCATAGTAAAACCGATAAATCGCAATCTTATACCTTCCAGCATCTCGGTGGACATAAGAGAAGGCGAGGGAACAACAACCATCATGGCGGGGATCGGAGGTGCTTCAGATGGTACAATCTCAGCGTTCGCTGCACCTACAAACAAAGTGTCATTAGAAGAAGCTGAACAGGATTGCGGAATAAAAAGTAAACAGTGACCCAAGACCTACCTGATGGGTCATCAGCCAAAACCGTGACGGAAGCATCGTTAGGCGTTGCCGCCTCTTCGCTCTCCTTCAGAGGAATAGTCTCTGCGCCCATAGCTTCGTCCCCTGATTCGACAAGGGCCGTCGTGACGCTTGCGATGCCCGCCGATATCAGGGAGCCACAAAGAAAAAGAGTGACGGTTTGGGCAGTCCCAGACTCCCGAGAGAGAGTAGCCCCTTCGGGCTCTGTGGTCGCCATCATCTCGCCTGCCATCTCATCGCTGGGACTTGGCTCTGCAGGAGATGGTATATAAGAATTTGAAGATCAAGTTCTAATAAAAGACTCGGCGTTACGTTATCTTGGGGTGACTTCTCGGTTTCCTCCCAAGCCGCGCGCGCAACCTGTGTGTGGGTGGTAGACAGGGCAGCTGGAGAATCCTCTGAAGGAACAGCGATAGGTGGAGAGGTGCTTGAGCCTACACCTACAGCCAAGGCGGCATCACATTCCTTCGTCGCACGCTTCCTGCGTTTCCTTTCAGTTTGGGCCGTGAGAGCCAACCTCCTCAAGATTTCTAACAAGGAAACGCCGTCGTCGTCATCCGCCCCAAGATTCGCCTCTGGAGCCATTATGGTGTCTGTCATCGGCTGCTTGAGCGAAGCCTCCTGCGGTAATATTGGGGGAGATGGGGCTACAATAGCCAACTCTAGAAGCGTCGCCGCATCACCACTCAGGATCGGCACTGCGCTCGGGATAACCTGAGTCGAGATAGTCCCTATAATAAAATAAAGGAAAGGGTCAGAGCATAAATAAAAAAAAAGGAGAATGAAGACACAATGAGCTGGATTATACCGAGACCCAAAGAAGCGCGGAGCCTCTCTTCCTCTTCAAATGTTTTGAGGGAAGCCGTGAAAGCCTCTTCGGCAGAGATACCTGTTGAAGAAGAAAGCATCAGTAAAAGCATAATAAAAGAAGATAGCCGTGAGAGAATGTAATTGAAATATACCTGACTTCGCTATAATGATCAGTGTCGCTTCATCGCGAGCCGATCGCTCGGAAGCCGCAAGGGCAGCCTGAAGATCAGTATCATCCACAGACACAATGAATAGACCCTCATTGGTCTCATACTCGTACAAACCCTCGTTGTAAGGAGCATGGGGCTCCGACCGAGTACAACGTCGGTAGAAAAGAGCGACTTTTTTTTTTCTGCGAGCAAGTGCCAGTGGCCGATGACAGGATCTTGCGCTTGGCGGGCAATTTTGGGCGACGAGTCCCGATCTCCGTACCCATGCCAGACACCGGAAACGCTGCAGCCACTGTTTTCATAGGAACACGGGGTAGAGGCTTCCCAGGGAAAGCACGCGGGACCACAACCACGGCAGCTTCTCTTAAGGAAGGACCAACAGGGATCCGTCACTTTAAGGGAACAGTTAGATTAGTGGCAGGGACCACACCCTTGCGATCAAGCAATAGCCGCCTCTCTTCCCTAACAACAGCACTTGTTGCATGCTGATACCACGCCATGTAGGCATTCGAAGATGTCGGCACATAGCTTGGCTCGCTGATGAGAAAGCTAGACCCCGTGTTCAGCCGCATAAAATGGTGCAACACGCCGCGGATACCCTCTTCCGTATCAACCAGCTCAGCTAAGAAAACCTCGAGCGGGATACCCTGATCATAACCCGACTGTTGAGCAAAACGGTGCGGGTTATACCTCATAAACAATGTCGAGGCGCCTTGCCTGAACACTAGGAATCCTGGCCTGATCAAATATAAATGCATGATCTCCCGAGCCTTCAACGTAGGAGCCCCGTCTTTGAAAGTATCGCGCTGGGGTTGCACTGCCTTGGTGGATTCCTTGCCGATAGTTAAAGCTCTGTCAAAAAAATTCATATTATCCCCGACCATACGCGGGCGAAGGATCAGGCATCGAGCCTCTCGCTATGACGGCTCTAATGCGGAAGCGTCCTCCAGAGACATGACCCGGGGAAAGTTAAAGCTGTCGTAGAAGAGGGGCCGTTTGTGGACTCCGAAAGCACTAAGCACGTGCATTTCGACCCAGGATATAAAGTAGTGCAGTGGAAGATACACAGGTTCTACTCCAGGTTGAGCAGTATCCACTGCTAAGCTCAGGCCGTGGTATAGATGGGCCAGTCCCACAATCCCAATGGCTACGCACGTCCCCGCAACCATGCGGTGGGCTGGGTAAAAGGCTGATGGCCTCATATAGCGAGGGTGCATCGGAAGCACGAACCAGTTCAACCATAAACCAATAAACCCCAAGAGGAACGTCTCTTCATCAACATCTAAAGCAGTAAGCTCTGCGAAAGAAACGACCGGGGTATCCGGAATGAAGAATCTTTTTAAATCTGCTTCCGCCGTCGGCTGGTTATCCGAACCAAGACCAAACGGGTCGTCCAGCTTAGCGAATTTCGCAGCTTGTTTTGATAAGACTTCCGGATGAAGAAAACGAGCGATGAAGTCTGTGAAGCTGACTCCATGTCCTCCAGACTCTAGAAATAGACTTTCGTAGATGTTCAACATCTTGATCAGACTCGGGAATCGATGCTAAATGGCATTCTCCGGGATAAGGCCCATCACCACTGATTTGGTGGCAAAGATGTACTCGTCAGGTGGAAGTAGCTCCTCGTAATGTTCTCCCCTGACGGGTAAGCAGGAGATCCCCATGAATTCCTCCAAGGAGATTGAAACTTCCCGGTCTGATAGAAGAAAGGTGTGAGTCGGGATGTTCCATTGTTCCAAGAAAGCTTTTACCTACCACACAGGAGGCGTGGGATACTGGAAAAGAGATGTATAAATTGCGGGATACAACCCGAGCTTCAGATGCTGTGACTTCTTGGCCGACAAGATGTATCGAGCCCACTGCAGATATCCGGCTGGGTGGCGAGGAGTCAAGCCAATCATATACGTTTGTCCCTAGGGGCACGATTCACCTTGACATATACGCCGCCCCAAAATATCCAAAGCCATCGGCGGCTGTACAGGTACTGAGGCCATAGATGGCTGAAGGCGACCCTCAGAGGTCCAGTTGACCTCCTCTACGGCGTAATTCACCTGACGCGAGTCGGCGTAGTGAATCGCTGAAATAGGCTCTGAGGGTTCTGCACAAGAGAAACTACGCCGACCTTGGATGATTTGATTATACCACAACCCCCATAGATGAAGAGATTTCTATTCCGGGTCATGATCTTTAATGAGCGCGAAGACTTCCCTATCCACGGGCGCATCAGCAAAGGCGCTCTTTGAAAGAACGAACGGGAAAGAAGTGTCAAAAGACATAGTACCTGTGCGAAAAAGAACGAGGTTTAGCCACCAATGCTACAATCCAAATTCTAATACTTGGTACTTTAAATTCGTACCACACTGCAATGCAATGGAAAGGGACCAAGATGGACCTACAGAATCAAGGTGACGACTCATCATTGATGAGACAATCACTCATTAAAACAGAAATCCTAAGAGGATTCTCATTTAATAAGAGAATCATTAGGCCAAGGAGTTAAACTCCCTCGAGAGAAGCGCTCTGCAAACAGAAGTGACATCTGTCAACTCTAATTATGAGAGGAATAAAATTCCCTAAAAATTCTAAAAGCTA
This sequence comes from Agapanthus africanus, assembly GCA_030015575.1. Lineage (NCBI taxonomy): Eukaryota > Viridiplantae > Streptophyta > Magnoliopsida > Asparagales > Amaryllidaceae > Agapanthus > Agapanthus africanus. The sequence continues at coordinate 468,689,614 of JASDDO010000016.1, read as the reverse complement.
TGATCTGTGAAAATGATGGAATCATCCATCAAAACACTAAAAAGCAATGCTTTTACTGAGTTAAAAACTCCGAGATCTTTAAGATCTGCATAAACGAACTCTAAGAGTTCTTCATTAATGGGTTAAGAAACCCTAAAAGAAGATTTTTTGATCTATGATCTAAGAAGAGCAAAGCTCTGTTTTCATTTAACGGGTTAAGAAACCCTAAAACACATCTTTAAGATATGTGATCTGAGAAGAGCAAAGCTCAGTTTAATGGGGTCGAACATGATTCTTACCGAATATTTGAACAAAGTTCTAACTTAAAGGAAGTTCCTTGGGCAGAGATCTATGCTCTGAAGAGAGAATTAAATTCTCAGAAAAACAAGAAGCAAGAAGATGAACAGCGGTCATCTCAAAGGGCCAAAGGCCCTATTTATTGGCGCTGGAAGTCGATCCAACTTTCAAGACAATCCAACGGTGGAAAGGCTACCACCGCTGCACTCACGTGTGAGCCACGTGAGCGCAACAGTGGGGGGCATTTGTTTCCTCCCAATAAGAAGAGCAGGGCTCTGTTCAAAATTTGAAATTTGAACTGAGGCAGCGCCTCACGTGCAAAGCAGGAGAGCGCTAGCGCCAAGAGCGCCAGACTCTGAGGCAGTACCTCACGTGCAAAACACGAGAGCGCCAGCGCCATGAGTCAAAGACTCTGAGGCAGCGCCTCACGTGCAAAGCACGAGAGCGCCGGCACTAAAAGTGCCTGCGCCAGGAGACTCTGAGGCAGCGCCTCACGTGCAAAGCGCGAGAGCGCCAGCACCAGAACTAAAAGTTCTCTACCCTTGAATCAAAGATCCAATGGTGATTAAAATTCACCAAAGTGCAGAATTAAATTGAGGAAATACTCCTCAGATCTTTCTGAACAAGAAAGATTGTGCTCTGTAAATCAATGCACCGTTGGATCAATGATCCAATGGTGATTAAAAATCACCAAAATACAGAATTAAATTCTGATTGAGGAAAAACTCCTTAAATCTTTCGAAACAAGAAAGATCGTGCTCTGTAAATCAAAGCACCATTGGATCAAAGATCCAATGGTGATTAAAAAATCACCAAGATATAGAATAAGTTCTGTATGGGAAAATATTTTTCCAATCTTGTTAAAAACAAGAAAAATATCATCTGTAAAACAGAAGCCCTTGGATCAAAGATCCAACGGTGGGAAACATCCCCAAATCAATCAGAGATCTCTCAATGAGAGATTTCCTTAACTGATTCAACAAATTAGCCTCCCCTATATAAAGGACCCAAGACTTCAAGTCTTATACAGAAGAACCCCCCCCCCCCCCATAAACTTCGATCTCAAAGAGAAGAGCAAGCTTTAAAAAGAAGAATTTTCTTCAAGGTAAAAAAAATAGAGATTAGAACATCTCATCTGTAAGGGTTTAACCCCCATAAAAAGAACATAGTTCTTTCCTCGGATCTGAGATCCAAGAGACAAGTCTCCCCCCAAATAAGAATTTAACTCTTACGGGGATGAATTTGTTCTTAGAGATCGAAGATCTGGGGAAGAACAAAGAATTGAACTTTGCAGAACATAGCACAGAAAGAAAAAACCTAGCGCCAAGCCCTGCAAAATAAAGAGTGCTTAGCACTCAGTAGTCTGGTGCTCAGCGTCGAGCGTTCCACGTACTCCTCACGTGGGCACTATTTTATAAGAAGCGCTTAGTTTTCCAAGTGTGGCGCTCAGCGCCAAGCGCTCCAAGTTTGGCGCTCAGCGCCAAGCGCTCCACATATCCCTCACGTGGGCGCTGATGAAATAAAGGGCGCTTTGTAAATAGAGTTCAGCGCCATAAATAGTGTTCAACACTCAATAAAAACAAAAGAAAGAAGGGTTTCAGAACCCAAATCAATACTCAGCATTGTTGAACAAAAGGGACTGAGCCCAAACAAATGTTCAACATTTTATTCAAAACTGAGTGAACTAAGCCCAAGTTGGCCACAACTCTCTAATTCAGATCAACCAAGCCCATGTGCCCACAATCTCTTTAATTGGTCTTAGTCCCAAACCTAACTACAGATCTCCCAACCAACATTGGTTCAAGGGTACATCTCTTCACACCTCTGATATGTGTCATTATAATTCTTCAACGTCTTCATAGAAGTGGCGGGTCCCAACAACCAGAAACTCCACAAACTATTATGTCCTTAAACTATGGACCGTAATGTCCTTAAACTAAATTCCATGACCGTAACGTCTTTAAACTAAACCCTATGACCGTAACGTCTTTAAACTAAACCCTATGGACCGCAACATCCCTAAACTAAACTCTATGGAATTTGATGTCCTTAAACTTCATGGACTATGATGTCCTTAAACTACGGACCGTAACGTCCCTAAACTAAAATGATAGAGCCCAAATGCTCTTTCATTGGATCAAAAATGATCCCAAATCCCCGTTAAGTAGATCTTAGTTTAAAATTAGACTAACGTGTCCTTAACAAGCATTCAAGTTGATCTTAATCTCAAACGAGCTTAACGAGCCTTAAATCAACCAAACCCAAATCTAAGAAAATACGGATTTGGACTAATCCCCACCCTACGGGCAACAACATAAATTAGTCCCCGTATACAATCCACGGGCAACCTAAAACAAAACAAACACACACGACACGAAGTGAACATTTGGAGAAGGAAAAAGTGGTTATCGTTATGTGGTAATGTAATTAACTGCAGGGGCTTGCGCCTGCAGGGAAGAGCGTCCCCACAATCAAAAACCTATCACCAACGAGGGGGAATCTGACGAAGTCTGCTACAACGGACACATCTGTTTAAACCTTCGATGCATGGTGCCATAAATCAACTTGGCATCTTCGGAGAGGTAGACAGTTAAAACCAAATAGCATCTGCCCCCAAATTCAGACAAGACGACCTACGCGGTCCCGTCACCCGTCTTTCGGCGGTAAACAAAGTACAACTCTAATTCAACAGGAATCCATTTATACCAGAATACAATCAATATCAACATGATTTGATTTGCCCGAACCATGGATATACACTGTTACATGACTATCCGTTTATATTCCTTCCATTTACATGAACTACTGATATCATGGTTTCGCCAAGTCTTACATATATTAAACAAAATAATACACATCAATACAAAATACATTATGGGGTTTTAAAGGGGTAGACTGGTACAGAATGTGTTAGAAGTGGCACGGGACGGTCACTTTAATACACCTAACCTGAATATCCGTTATTGTTGTTCCGTGGCTTAACGATTCTTTGTGCTCCGTATAGCTTAGTCCACGGAATAGTTGGACTCTTCTCGTATATACTGACATATTCTGTACCAAGTTAAAAATAATTGCGTTAACATAACAATCAAATAATTTACCAGTTATATCCTCTTATCTGTCTACTCTACTTCTATCTTTCTTTGGGACTTACCGAGCGATTGCTCGTTGACGACATTCCTTTTCTCTTCTTTTTTTGGAATGTTGTCAGGTGGATCCGACTCACTAGAGATAGAGCCCAGTGTTGACGACTTGGAACAGTTCACAAAAGACCCCGAGCTTTAGACACTTGTATATATTTTTCTTTTCAGTTTATGCTATTTTTAGGCATTGCTTTCCATTCTTATATTTAAATTTTCAATTGTATTGTAAAGAAATGTTTAATAAATAAAAGTTGATATTCAATTACATTTCTTGTCATTTTCTTGTGTATTTTATCATATTGCTTATTTACACTTAGCGTGTTTGCTTCTGAGTAAATACGTAGCGGACCAATTACGTCTTCTTACCGTACACAGGGAAGCGTGGTATGACATTTAATCCAAGAGTTCTCTATTTTACTGTAATACCCTAGTTCATTTATACCATATTCTATTTGGGTTTTTCTAATTGTGACTATTTCTTGATTATTATTTGTTTTGGGTGCGGATAGTGCTTTTGGTATCTGTGGTTAGTATCCGACCCGACCCACATGCTCGAAACTCTTCTTGATTCTAGATTACGACATATTCTTACTAGTACGAGGATCCGTGCACACATATATGTTCTATTACAAGTATCTTATATCTAGTATCTGCATATATTTTTAAATAATACAAATTATAACCTGACAATATATTTTAAATACCTAGTATGGCATGTATCATATCCCATACCCTATGGTTGCATCCTGACATCGTGTTCACTTCCTGTTTTTTATGAACGGGTTCGTTTGGATCACTACGTGCATTTACGTGTATCTGTTCTTGGGAGTATGCATTTTTTTTAACCGGACATCGCATTATGGTTTTGGCTGATACGTATATTATTCGTATTTTAAAACTAGATTTTTAGACAGGACCCGGATATTTTTCGGAGTATTTTTGTATTAGCTATAAAATCCTAGATTATATATTAAAATATTCTTTAAAGCCTAAACTAACGGTCTATAATATATTATATATATTAACATATATATATATAATCCTAACTATATTAATCCTCAAAAAATATATATATATATATATGAGAATAATTGAGGAAAGAGGCCATAGTAGGGAATTTTCTCCTATGGCGTCGAAAAAGCACACCCTCGTCGTATTTTCCGATGATCGGGATCCATCAGCTTCATCGTTATCATCTAAGATGTGGGTACGCCAAATTTCATGTGATTTTACAACTTTTTCACTGTTGATTTAGCAATGTAAAAAGTTCTATTGTAGGTAAACCGTTAATTTTGAACCCATTAATTCAACGGTGAAAAAACTATAGAATCACATGAAATTAGGCGTACCCATATCTTAAATGATAACGATGAATATGATGGGTGCCGCTTGTTGGAAAACACGATGGAAGGCATACTTTTTCGATGCTATAGGAGGAAATTCCCTCCTATGGCATCTTTCCTCCATTATTATTATTATTATTATTATATTAACCTAATCATTTCCAACAGCCTCTCTCTTCCTCACCTTTCTATTTCTCCCACCCATCAAAACCCACGAGACCCAAAACCCTAGCTTAGCCCCTCACGTCGCCGCAACCACCCCACGACCGTCCCAACATCACCATCTCCTCACCCTCGTCAACATCTTCTCAACCTCCTCTCCTCCTCTCCTATACCCGACGAACCCCATAACTCTCTGAGCACCAGGTACCCAACACCTGCAAACCCCAACTCGCTTCCACCATTGATCACCTCGTCCCCTCATCGCAATCACCCTCACATTTTCAACCACACCTCCCTTTCCTCTCCACTCCCTGCATCAACAACAAACCCGACCCCTGTACACCCAACGACCCAAGAAACCTAAGAGACCTCTCACCGCCGGTCACCCTCACCATGCCGCCGTCTTCATCATCACCCCACTTCCTCCTTCGACTCACCTTCCTGCAGACCCCGACACTACAAACCCTGCAACCAAGAACCCGAGCAACTGCAGCAACCCAAGAAACCCACTGTCGCCATAAACTTAGCCGTTGATGGCTACCCATCGTCACGGTCGTCACCTCGTCCCCTGAGTCCATAGCCAACACCAGAAGCCAACCCATTCTCCTTCTTCTCTTCTCTTCTTTCTTTTCTTTTCTTTCTTGAGTTCTTGTTTTCCAGACGTCGCCGGAGTTGCACAGTTCGCCGACGATCCAGACGAACCATACCATCACCACAGTACCACCACGACACCACAATCATACCATCACCACTTCCATGCTATGATCGTGCTATGCACCGTACCCAGACCATGCCATGACTGTGTCAAGCACAGTACCCAGACCATACCATGACCGTGTCATCACCGTACCCAGACTGTGTCACGCCATATGCCCTACCCCTATACCACGCCATGCCCGCTTCATGCTCAGCTCATGCCATTTGTGTGCCACCATCGCATCAGTCCCGTGTCACCGCAAGACCCAGCACCGTGTCGTACCACTTCACGCACCGTGTCGTGTCGCACCAAGCCACCTGCACATCGACCGTTGTTTCCGAGGAAAGTTTATCTTGCTACATGCTATATTACTATATTTATATCCATATGAATAAAAATAATACATGTATTTTAGTTATGCATCCGATGTTATAGATTTACCATTTTTGATATCCGTTCGCATCCGAACTGAGAATTGCATATCTAGTTGAATGCCGGAACTTCATTATATCATATTACATTTATATTAGTGCAACATGCAGTTTAGTTGCATCTTACATAGTCATGGATATATATATATATATATATATATATATATATATATATATATATATATATTACAGATAGACACATATGCATCCTGGCATCAGCACTATTTACCGTGATCCCAATATCGTTTACAATTTCACATTTGGTGTCCATTTGATACATATGTACCACATGACATGTTCTGACATACTACTTGACTTGTTACCTGATCTTGTTACTAATACCAACAATCCTAACTTGTTGTCCTGACGGACGTAGCCTATTGTCTACATAGACAAAACATATACCTGCTTGATCCTGTGTTGGCATTAGACTTACATTATCAAGACTTGACTTGAACACATAACCTTGGGGGTAAGGGGAAATCAATGATGAAACCTAACTTGTAACTCAATGTTACACCCCGCTTCCCGAAGTACGGGCAAGGGGACGCGACGCGATCCGCTATGTATTTACTCCGAAGTAAACACGCAAAGCGTATCTAAGCAATATAAAGTAAAGTATACACAAGAGACAGGAATATAAATGAACATCAACTTTTTATTTATTTAACAATTCTTTACAAGTACAACTGGAAATGTAAATACATGAATAGAAAGCAATCCCTAAACAATAGCATAACTGAAATGAAAAGTATGTACAAGTGCCTACAGCTCTGGGTCGGTAGCAAACTGCTCCAAGTCCTCAATACTGGTCTTTATCTCCAGTGAGTCCGATCCACCTGACAACATTCCAAAGAAAAAAAAAAGGAATATCGTCAGCGAATAATCACTCGGTAAGTCCCAAAGATAATAGAGATAGATTAGACAAAAAGAGAGTATAACTAGTAGTGTTTGATTATAATGTTAATGCGGTTGTTTGTAACTTGGTACAGAATATGCCAGTTTATACAAGAGGAGTCCTACTATTCCGGAGACAAAGGTATACGGAGTACAAGGAACCGTTCAGTCACGGTACAACAGCAATGGATATTCAGGTTAGGTGTATTAAAGTGACCGTCTCGTGCCACTTCCAACACATTTTGTACCAGTCTACCCCTTTAAAACCCCGTAATGTCTTTTTTATTAATTGTATTATTTTGTTATATAGATGGATGACTTGCCGAAACCATGATATCAGTAAACGGAATGGATATAAATGGATAGTCATATAAACAGAGTATATCCATGGTTCGGTTCAATCAATATAAATTGATATAGATTGAATTCTGGTATTCATGGATTCATGTTGTATTGTAATTTATTCTTGAATCATATTCAAGTCAGATTGATTAGATTGAGGCTCTGTCTGAGTCAGACGCTTTGAAAAGAAATTGAAGTCCTAAATTAGTTTTGATGTTATCGGTAACTGCTGCACATAGACGGCAGGATTTATGTCTTTTTCCAAGACAATTACCGTGTTGATAACACCATTGTTAAATTGTCTACCTTAGATAGGCAAGCGCCCACATTCTCCGGCTCTCCGAGGCTCAAGAGAACTGGTCCCGCTTAAATCTATATTTACTAGGGTCTTTATTGTAATTTAATATAACTTGAGGGGTTTTATGTAAAAATAGTTTGATATAATTTCAAAATACACCTAAAGTATTTAATTATCGTCTTTAGGGTTTTCATAGATGTATATTTTATAGAAATGAAATTTTCTAGTGAGTAGAACCTAGTTTTCATTATATATGGTATTTTAATGAAATTTTGGAATTTGTATTGAATTGTAATGGTAGTTTCGTAAAATTTGTGATTCCTTTGATTTAGAAAAACAAGGAATATTTGTATAATATATTTTAAATAGATCTTTTTATAATATTCATATATATATATATATATTTAATCAAATAAATTTTATTTATTTTGTAGAAATCTCATTTTCTTAAAAATTGTATCAAAAATTCCATCGAGATCGAATGCTCCTTGCGGAGGTCTGCATATTACTCTACTAGGCCTGAGGATGTGCGATAATCCGCACCATCTCGATCGGGGCTCCCTAAAATGGGTTGTAGAAGCGTATTTACAAGGAATAAGTAATACACTTTTTAAAGAAAACGGTTTTTGTAAGTTTAGAGTATTTAAATGTAATGTCGTATTTTTTCCTAAAAGAATGTTTACAAACCATCGTGCTATGTCAAGGATGAGTGTTGTGATGAGATAGGACATTATCTCGTGAGTTTTCTAAAGGTAATAATAGAAATATGTTGAATTATGTCGAAAGTAAATATGTGGTATTTTAACGTAAAAATGCGATAAAAGTTGCATAATAGATTCTTTTGAGATGAAACTTATTCTAATGTGTTTGTTTATGATTTCTAAACAATATTAAAAATTGGTAGGTTTGTTATTAAGAAATTGTTGGATTTTTAAAGAAAAGCGAATCGGAAGTCGGAATAACCCCGCTTCCGACGAGTTTTGAAAAAAAGTAGTTTTAGGATAGAGATTGAGAAGGGAAGAGGAGATTTACTGTCTATACAGAAAGAGGGGAGAAATAGGAAGCTCTCGGAACCGTTGGGGCGCCATTTTGTCGCCGGAATCTTCCCAAGACTTCGCCGGAATCTTGCCCTTTGCTAACTACACTTGCATAACTTAGGACTTAGAAATTTTAGAAAGTTTTTGTAATAAAATTCTGAGTGAGGAGGGATGAAATGTGGTGTGATATTTATAGGGAAAATTAAGGTTTAGGGTAATGAAGAATAGAATTAAAATTTGCATTAAAAATGAATTAAATAGAGGAATTATTACTCTTTGGATGTTTTCAGAGTAAACAAACAATATGGGGATAGTGGGGTAGGCGAAGGGGTGCCAGGGGAAAAAATCCAAGGCAGTACCTACGGTCCTGCCCGGCGGTGCTGGTCTTCCCTTTAAATCTTGCCGATCCAATACCAGTGAGGGGGCTTGGGATTTTGGCCACGTGTTAGTGTCATTTGGTATAACATTTCCTACATGTTTGTTTTATCTATGACTTTTCATTTTACGTGTAGTAAACGTGTAAACCTTTGGGCTTCTAAAGATTAAATAAAAATCAACTAAAAATATATATGCGACTGATGGGATTCGAACACGGGGGCTACGTCACAGCAGTGCAAAGGCTTTACCAATGAACTACAAGTTGTTTCTTGCTGTTCAAAAGCAATTCAAATACTTATAGCATACACAGGATTGCAAATACTCTATTTGTACATTAATTTTTAAACAAATTTCTGTACACTGAAAACAGAGATGTTACATTCTACCCTCCTTACAAAAATTGCGTCCTCGAAATTTACAATTATTTTAAGGACTAATTTACAAACAATTGAGGGTATCTTGCACGCATGTCATCCTCACGTTCCCATGTTAATTCTCCTGGTGAGACTTTTCTCCACATTACTCGAACCAAGTTTACTTCCTTGTTCCGAAGTGACTTCACTTTTCTGTCCACGATTTCTACAGGTTGTTGCTCATAGGATAAGTCGGGCTGTATAGTGAGCTTGGAGTGATCAAGAATATGGCTGAGGTCACTCACATACCTTCTGAGTTGGGATATATGGAACACATTGTGTACTCTTTCCAATGAAGGTGGAAGTGTAAGCCACTTCACCAACTCGTTCGAGTATGTCGAACGGTCTAATATACCTCGGACTTAGCTTACCCCATCTTCCAAAGCGAATCACTCCACGGTTTGGAGATATCTTCAGAAATACATGATCCCCCGGTTGGAATTCCAAGTGACGGTGCTTTGCATCAGCCCAGTGCTTCTGTCGATCTTGGGCTATGCGCATTCTTTCCCTGATAGTGCAAACTATATCGACAGTTGCCACTATAATCTCAGGTCCAAGGAGTTCTTTATCTCCGATGGCTTCCCAACTTAATGGTGATCGACACTTCCTTCCATAGAGTGCTACAAATGGTGTCATTCCTATACTTGTTTGGTAGCTGTTGTTGTATGAAAACTCCACAAGATGTAGGTGATCTTCTCACGATCCTCCGAAGTCTGGTATACATGCTTTTAGCATATCTTCAAGTATCTGAATAGTTTGCTCGGACCGTCCATCTTTTTCTGGATGGTAAGCTGTGCTAAAGTTCAGACTTGTTTCCAAGCTAGCTTGCAGACTGCCAAAATTGCGATCGAAATCTGGTGTCACGATCGGAGACAATGCAAACCGGTACTCCATGTAATCTCACGATTTCCTGTATGATTTCATGGGTATCAGAGATAGTACATAATGAAGAGTTAAATCTTACTTAGATTCATACTTATTTCCATGTACTTCTTTGCTAGTATCTTAGTAGATTGGCCAACTCAAAATGGGATGAAGCGAGCTAACTTTGTGAGTCGATCCACAATAACCCATACCGCATCGTTACCCTTCGTGCTGCGAGGAAGTGCAGTCACAAAATCCATTATGTTGTGTTGCCACTTATATTCTGGGATAAGTAACGGTTGAAGTAAACCAGCAGTCCTGTGATGTTCTTCCTTTACTTGATGACATGCCAAGCATTTAGCGACGCTTCTGGCTACTTCACGCTTCATTCCATGCCACCAGTAATTTTTACGCATATCTTTGTACATCTTTGTACCTCCAGAGTGTACTGAATAAGGAGAGTTATGAGCTTCTTGTTGGATATATGTATGCCCTAGAGGCTATTATATGATAGTGGATGTATCGGTATGTGTATATATATATTCATAGGACATTCTTGCTCGACATGATAATATGCTATCTGATTGTTCTTTATCTTGACATGTTCACTTGATCATGCATATTACTCATTTGGTACATGTTGATAAAGCCCTTAGGATATTTTCTTGACTACTAGGATTATGATGCAGATCATACTAGTGGGACAAGAGTAGTTTATAAGCATATACTTGAAATGTTCCTAGTTATGGGTGTATCGAGATGGGGCATCGATATTCCAGAGTAGACTAGCGTATACGTTACTTGACCCATATGATGGGCGATGGAAGATTCTATATCCATTGGTGTGGTGACACCAAAGATTGTATAGGATGCTCTATAAAGACTGGGTACACTGAACGAACTCGCCGAGAACTCCTATGTGGTATTATACCTATCGTCGGATAGCAGTTCTCAAGTGACACTGGTACAGGTTAGTCTGTAGACCCGAGATCGTCATAGAGTCTTGTGTGTCCTCCTACTGTACTTTGATCTCCACCCTACCACGGCTCTATTGAGTCGTGCAAACAGGTGGATTTTGGATACAGTCCTGAGGCATATAGAGGAAATGAGCGATAGGAGGGTTTTCATCTCTCCCGATATTGGGGGTTGATGTTGCGCTATGCTTGATTGGCTATGAAAGGAAGTCCCAGGCCAGGGCTGATGAGATTTACTGATAAGTGTTATCAGTAGTTTCTCGATCTGTTATAGGCCATATACCGACATGACTTATTGAGTTTTTGGGGTCGAAGATACCATCCCTAGACTCGATATGCAGCATATCTGACGAAGAGACTGGACTGTACGGTAAGTGTTGCCAGTTGGCTCGACGGGAGTTTTGACAGGTTCGCTTGTGTTTCTTCAGATCTCTCAATACCTGGGAGTTGTTACGTACAGCTTGTGCCGCTGACGGTTTATATGATCACTGCCTACTGCTAGCGTATTGACGAGTCTCAGAGTCCCACAAAAGGGTTTCCTAGCTCAGGCGAAAAGATGTGGGATGCATATGGGATATGTTCGGGAGCTCGATTAAATGCGTGTATTTGATACTGTATTTTAATCGGGCGTTTACTATTGGTCTGGTCGTACGTGATATGACTGGGTTATTAAATCAAGTGTTGATTTAATATTATTGACTGTTAGCTCATTTATTTAAAACCTTTTCTTTATGATGTATACATGAATGTATGTATTTATATATGTTGATATGAATGCACACATGCATGCATGCATGTGTTATGAGTGATGATACAATGGAGATAGCAATGCAAGACTCACATGGTGAAATATTTATATATATTTTTTTATTGAGAAAAAGGAAAATGGGAATAAATCATGGCTAAGTTTCTACACTCTTCTTTACTTAACCTAGGATTAACCATGATCTATTTTCTATTTGTTCCTTAACTCAATATTAAAAATATCTAAATATTTTATAACCATGGTTGTGGGTGAGTGTGACTCTCTCATATATATATTTTCTATTCTCATTATTATTATGAGGATTATCAAAAGAGCTCAAGCTTAGCCATTCTCCTTCTTCTTCCTGATTCATGCTCTCTAGCCTTTTCAAGTGAGTGAAGAACATAAAAAGAAAGGTTTTTTTAAGTGGGATCCAAACCCACATCACCAATCTATATTAGTCTAGCCCACTAGTGTAGGTTGTTTGCTCCACTTCCATTTAGATCAAGTGAAGTTAGGAGCTTGAGCCAAGGGACTCCGTGGTGGATCGTCGTGGACTTCGAAGGTTTCAAACGAACCCGTTCAAACACCAAATTGATCCAAGGAGTCACAAGAAGAGGTTTACAAAGGTTTTATTATTCACCTCTTAGTGTTAAGCTACTAGTAGTATGTGATACTTGTCTTGTTACCCTAAATTTCTCATTCGATTCATGGATCGTTTTGCTTAGCACCCCTAAAAATTTTGTTATAGCATGTTTGATGCAATCCAAACCCTCGACATGGTGCTAGACAATCCCTACAGTGGTATCAGAGCCAAGCTAGAAACTTAGTCGATGTTGGAAATATTACAAAACCGAAACAACTCCGAAACTTCGATAAGAAAACTGCTCTCTGTCAATTTTTAAATGACCTCCAAATTTTTTTAAGCAACTGCAAAAGCTTTCAATTGATGCATGAAGAACACTGGAGAATAACGAGGCTGTTTCACTAGTTTTGACTAGGTGAAAAGCTCATTAAAACCGGCCTGGCCGGCCCAAACTCCCTTCTCTGCCTCGTTTTTCTTGGGTGCTCTGGTCTGTATATTTTGGGATTTCAGGTATTGCTTGTTTAGCCCAAAATTTTATGTGATGTTAATTTTTCTATGGGGAAAATTCGGAGTTTTTCGTAGTCGTAATTTTAACATTGCTTTAGGTAACATGGACGACGTTTAACAGTTCGAACGAACATCAAACACCACCTCATTCCTCTCGCTGGAAATTTTCCAAGTGTAGGAATTTTCCAAGTTAAAGATATTCGAAAGATCATGCAAGTAACCCTATGGACCCTCTAGAAGAACATAACCCTAACTCGATTCTATGATCACGAAACCGCAGCCAAACCTTAGGGTTGCCGTAGTTCCATGGCGCCATAGGTGAGGTAAAGGTTGACCCTTCTACGGTTGGTCCATAGGCACTGTGGTATGTTTTGGGTATTTTAATTTTGCTCAAGTGTTGAGCTCTCAGGGTAATTTGTAGGTGTTTGTTGATTCGATCGAAACGTTTAACATCGTCTAGATATTTGTGAATGTGATACAATAATTGGAATCTACACTAATTAGTTTTGTGAAAAGTAATTAGTTACGTGTAAATCTAACATTTTGGTCTCGGGAAGAATCGGGAATCTTGTTGAATTACCCGACTTCTTTTGAAAAGGTGTTTTCATAGTTGTGACATAAATGTAAGATTTGCATCGTTAGGCATGAAATCCAGAATATGTGATAATTCGGGTTTATGATGTCTAAAGGCAGTGATGATTCCAATTGTTGTAGTTTTTCATTTTCTTTTCTCCGACCGTAAGTGAAGTATGTGGCGTATCGCCGGTTTCGTTGCTATACATCAACGACATTTGGGGTACGCATACTTACTTACGTTGATGATATATGATGTTATGTGTTGCTGAGATATGATGTACAGGATCGTCGTGATTGAATGGTCGGGGGTTTTATGTGAGATGAGAGTTTTTCTTTTCATTCATGTAAAATTCATTGTATGTAATATTCTTTTATTGGGGCACTTCCGGGTTGAGGATGATATCACCATTGTTGTATATTATTTACTTTTCCGCATTAGGATAGACCCAAGGTGGGGAGCACAAGTGACCGGGTTCTAGGGTCCAGTGGGAGGACATCTCGAGGAGTTGAGACCGGGTCTCCTAACTCTAGAATTGGTAGGGTCACTTGCCGCTCTCGTAGGGGTCTAGGGGTGTAGGCTTGGCTATTCATCACGACCGTGGAATCCGTATTTTCTATTTTTGGCTAAATACAAATACGGACCTTTTAGTATATCATATATTTTCATATATGTGCTTCTGCTGTTGATATTCTGTGATGTGATCACCTTATATGCTGAGACGAATGATGTATTATGTATATGATATATTATAAACGTTGCTTATGTTTTGCATCCACGCTAGTCCCGCCCCGCTATGTTGTTAGTTAAGTAACCTAACGGTACATAACGGGACATTGTGGCGAATGCGGATGGCATAAGCGTACGTTCTATTTTCGTTTCTTTTCTGTAATGGTTTAAGGACTCAAATGATGGGACTACATTAATAAGATTAATGTAAAGAAAAAGGAGCCTAAAAAGATATTGTAGAATCAGATTTGAAACTTACTCGGCTTTTTGTAAAAAAAACAATTTTTCAAAATGCGGAGATTAAGCCACTCCTTTTAAAACCATTAGATTCTACAACGATATCAAGTTCAAAACGTTAAAAGTTTTCTTAAAAACCATTCGCAGCCCTCCGTCATTTTAGGAAGTAGAGTACTTAGTATTCGTGCTACGTATGTTGACTATAGCCAAGGCATAGTATACGGTAGCTAAGTGATATCTTCCTACACAACATATGATGCGATTAATTAGGACAGTCATATGATTATGTTGACCATAGCCAAGGGTCATGTGGGTGGGTCTAATTAATCATGAAATGACGGGTAGAACTTGACTAGTGCTTATGATATATTGACCATAGCCAAGGTCATGAGTGCTAGAGGTAAAAACCATATCGGAAGTTTCAAGAGTTGAAATTTGCAATGAGATTGCATATCTTCTATATGATAGTAGGATCCCGATCCCACTGTGAGCAAGAGTTGCTCCTAAGAGAGTTTTGCACTTTACAATTAGATAACCCATTAGGTGTCTAGAAAGGTGTCAACGGGGCTACGCCTCTGGGAAAACGAGGTTTATTTTAATTAGGTCCATGCGAAAGTACGGGGAACCTCCCTCAAAGTACCGGCACTAACCTGGCTGAACGGTTAGTGAAATTGTAGAATTTAATTAATCTTGGCTAATTTTCTTTTTAAGGTTTGAAGGAAAATTTGATAAAAGCAGTGGGAGACATCGATTAGATAAGATAATAACCAATCTGATCTTTGCAAGAGCTTTCGCTGAGTGTATTATTTTCTCTCTCCTAATGACAGATAACTATGACTGGACTTAAGCTTTTGTTAGAGAAAAATAAGCTAACCGGGCCGAATTATAAAGACTGGCTGAGGAACATTAACATTGCTCTCACATATGATAAAGTATCATATGTCCTCACTGCCTTAGCCCCTCCCAGTCCAGGCCCTGAATCTTCTGTTGTAGATAAGGAGATTCGCAAAACGTGGGATATTGACTGTGCTACTGCCAAATACCCTGCGGTTGCATCGATGGACAATACACATCAAAAGCAGCATGAGCAGATGGATGTTCAATCCATCTTTCTCCATATAAAAGAGTTGTATGGGGAGCAATCTCGTATCCTACGATACGAAGCGTCTCGAAAGTTGTTTCAGATCCGGATGGCTCCTGGCATACCAGTAGGTGATCACGTTTTGATGATGATAGCTCTTATTGAAAAGCTTGAGGGCCTCGGATGGACAATGGAGAACGAGCAATATATTGATATTGTTCTACAGTCTCTTCCCTCTGCCTTTGCTCCATTCATAGTGAACTTCAACATGCATAACATGGAGAAGTCACTACCCGAACTTCTCATTATGTTGAGAAGTGCGGAGAGCATGCTTAAGGTGAAGCCTCCCTCTTTGATTGTTGGACAATCTTCCTCTTCTATCCCAATAGCCAAGGCCAAGGGAAGGAATAAGAAGAAACCCACCAAACCGAAAGGTGAAATCAAGAAGGCACAAAGGAAAGACAAATCCAAGGTTGAGAAGTCAGGAAAAGGAGAATGATTCCACTGCAAGAAAACGGTGCACTGGAATCGGAACTGTACTGAATACCTTGATCTCAAGAAAAAGAAGCATAGTGATGCTTCTGCTTCAGGTGTGTTCGTGACTGAAAACCGTTTTTCTATAAACTCTGCTTCCTGGGTATTAGATACCGGTTCGGGTTCTCATATCTGCAATTCTGTGTAGGGCTTGAGAAATAGCAGAGTTTTGAAGACCAGTGATCACACTCTCCGAGTTGGAAATGGTTCCAATATACATGCAGTTTCAGTGGGAGAGTATCACCTAGGGTTGCCGTCGGTTTGTATATTGGTTTTGAACCCATGTTAGTTTGTACCTATCATGCTTTGTAATATAATATCCATTTCTTTGTTAGACAATGAAGGATATCATTTTGTATCGCAGCACAATATTATGAACATTAACCTGAATCAAGAGTTGATTGGTTATAGTACACTTAATAACGGGATACGTCCTGAATCAACACACTGTTTTCAACATACAACACACAAATAAAAGAAAATTTTCAGATATAAATGAAGATTTTCTTTAGCATTGTAGACTTGATCATATTAATGAAATAAGACTAAACAAGCTTCATAAAGATGGATATTTAAATCCTTTTGAATATAAATCTTATGTGACTTGTCAGTCTTGTATCAAAGGGAAAATGACCAAAAATCTGTTTGCTGGACACGGAGAAAGAGCTACAGAGCTCTTGGGCCTCATACATAGTGATGTATGTGAGCCAATGTCTACACGAGGTGGTTTTTCTTACTTCATAACTTTTACTGATTATTTCTCGAGATTCGGTCATGTGTTTTTATTAAACCATAAGTCTGAAGCTTTCAAGAAATTCAAGGAGTACAATCTTGAAGTAGAAAAACAAAAAAGAATGAGCATCAAGATACTTCGATCAGATCGAGGTAGAGAGTATCATAGTACATAGTTTTTGAACTTCCTAAAAGAGAATGGGATTCTCTCTCAGCTCACTCCCCATTACACACCACAGCACAACGGTGTGTCAGAGCGGTGGAATCGTACCCTATTAGATATGGTACTATCCATGATGAGTGATGATGAGTTAACTCTCTCCTTTTGGGGGCATGCATTGGAGGCTGTAGCATTTCTGTTGAAAAAATTTCCAACCAAGACCGTGTCTACCACTCCATATGAGATATAGTATGAGAAGAGACCATCTTTTAAACGAGTCAAGATTTGGGGTTGCCCAGCTTTTGTCAAAAAGCATAATCCAGACAAACTCGAGACACGATCAATTAAGTGTAAATTTATGGGATATCCAAAATATTCGTTTGGATATCTGTTCTACAACAAAGAGGAACAAAAGGTGTTTGTTTCTCAGTATGCCGCGTTTCTAGAAAATGAAATTTTTCCAAATGATACTGATGGCAATGTGGTAGATCTAGAAGAGCTTCTAGAGACACAAGTTACAAATGACAACTTGGTTGAACCTTATTGCAACAGAAACTTATGAACCTCAGCCACTCCGTAGATTTGGTAGGACTCCTCGCCCACAAGAGAGATACTACAGTTTTCTCATTGATGATGATGGAGAAGATTGCATCATGGATGATGATGACCCTACCAGTTTTCAGCAAGCTATCACGAGTGGTGACTCTGTGAAGTGGCCGGATGCCATGAGATCCGAAATGGAGTCTATGCACATCAACAAAGTATGGACTTTGGAAGTTGTACCCTCTGGGGTAAAACCCGTGGGGTAAAACCCGTAGGGTGCAAATGGATCTTTAAGAAAAGATCGGTATAGATGGGTGTTTACCACAATCAGAGCAAAGCTCTGTTCAAATTCCAAGGCGGGAGATGAAGCAACGCTTCATCTTCCCCCAATCAGAGCAAAGCTTTGCTTTGAAAATTTAAACTTTAATAAATGAAGCAACGCTTCAGATTCTTTGCGTTGTGCGCAACGCGCCACGTGTCAGGCGCAGACGCATCAGCGCAGCGCCCAAAGCAGCACACCCAATCAGAGCAAGGCTCTTTTAAAACAAAAAAGTAAATGAAGCAACGCTTCAGTTGCGCTGCGCTGCGCGACACGTGTCAGCGCAGATGCGCTGGCGCGGTTGCGCTGCGCTGTGCGCTGCGTGACACATGTCACGCGTTGGGGCATCTGCTCCAAACAGAATTAAAATTCTAAAGAAATCTTTTCTGTTCTTGTTAAAACAAGAAGATTTTCTTCTGTAAAACAGAAGCCCTTGGATCAAAGATCCAACGGTGGGGAAAATTCCCCAAATCACTCAGAGAAAGATCTCTTTAACAAATTTAACTAATTTATGGGCACTATAAAAAAGACCCCAGACCTCAATTCAAATGATGAACATTTTCTATAAAAAAAAGAGAGAAAGAGAACTCTGAAGAACTCCTCAAGAACAAAAAAGGTAAAGACCTTTAGAAAAAGAGAAAGTTCTCTTATGAACAGATCATAGATCTTTGGTAAAAAAACAAAATAAAAATAGTGCTTTGCACTTCTTATGAACCACCGGTTCTTTAAAATAGGAAAAAACAAAAAAAAACAAAAAAAAATAGTGCTTTGCACTTTTATGAACCTTTGGTTCTCGAAATAAAAAGAATAACTTGTTTTTCTTTGATCTAAATTAGATCAAGGAAACGAATAAGTGCTTTGCACTTCTTTTATGAACCATTGTTTCTTGAATTTAAAAGATTCTTAAATCATAGTGCCTTGCACTTGCAAAACTGCACTGTTGCGCTCTTGGGTTGGCGCAAGCCACCAGAGAGCGCCACGTGTCAGCATCTGAACCATCTGCGCTATGCGCTGTTGAAATAGAGCCTTGCTCTCTGGAATTGGCGCAACTCACCAGAGCGCGCCACGTGTCAGCAGCACAAGCGTAGCGCACTGCGCCTGCATGACACGTGTCATCACCACAAGCGCTTGCGCTCTTTGATTGGCGCAAAGCGCCTGAAAAATGCATTGCATTTCCTAAAGGGCCAGGCCCAAGTCAAAAGACCAAGCAGGCCAAAATAAATTGCAAAGCAATAAAAGGGCAAAGCCCAAATAAAATTGATGCTCTGCATCATTTATAAAGAGCAGAGCCCAAATAAAATTGATACTTCTGCATCATTTATAAAAGGGCAGAGCCCAGTCCAAACAAAAATAGAAAGTAATGCAATGCATTATCTAAATGTGGGCAAAGCCCTAGCACAGGTTTAATAGACCAAAAATAAATAAAAATGTTGAACATCTTCAACTGGACTTAGCCCAATTTTGGCCGTAAGTCCTTAAATTTAAGTTGACTGAGCACAGGTGCTCTCTCTTAAATCAATTTATATCCGGTTCAAGGGTACATCTCCGAACTCCTCTGACATCTATCGTTGTAATCCTTCAGCGACGTCAGAGAGGCGACGGGTCCCAACGACCACACATGAATATGGACTGCGGGGTCCTTAAACTTGTGGACCGAAACGTCCTTAAACTAATATCGGACCGAAACGTCCTTAAACTAATATCGGACCGAAACGTCCTTAAACTAATGTCGGACCACCACGTCCCTAAATTGGAATACGGACCACCACGTCCTTAAACTGGAATACGGACCACCACGTCTTTACACTGGAACATAGACCACCACGTCCCTAAACTGGCAATGGACCGCAACGTCCTTAAACTACCTATGGACCACTACGTCCCTAAACTGGAACAATAGAGCCTCCAAATGCTCTTTTACTGGATCTAAACGATCCCGTTTAAGTCGATCTTAGCCCCAAACGCGGCTAACGTATCCTTAAACATTCATATGGATTATAAAACTCCCAATCAACTCTGGTTCGAGGGTACATCTCCGAGCTCCTCTGATACATGTCGTTGTAATCCTTCAACGACATCAGAGAGGTGACGAGTCCTGGCGGCCATATATTAAATGGATCACTACGTTAAGTTGATCTTAGTCTCAAACAGGACTGACGTATCCTTAACGAACGTTTAAGTTGATCTTAGCCGCAATACGGCTAATGCATCCTTAAACTAAAAACACCAAACCCAAATCTAAATAAATACGGATTTGGACTAATCCACGTCCTACGGGCGACGGCATTACTCAGTCTCCGTATACAATCCACAGGCAACCACAAACAAAACAAACACCCACAACACGAAGTGAAATTCTGGAGAAGGAGAAAGTTGTTACCGCGATGCGGTAGCGTAATTAACTGCAGGGGCTTGCGTCTGCAGGGAAGAGCGTCTCCACAATCAAAACCCCCTCATCCTGAGGGGGAATCTGACGAAGTCTACTACATCGGCCGCATCCGTCTAAACCTCCGATACACGGTGCCATAAATCAACTTGGCATCTTCGGAGAGGTGGACAGATAAAACCATATAGCATCTGCCCCGAATCTCAGGCCCAGACGTTTATCGCATCTCCGCCGTGCCATTCGGAGGGGAACAGATTCTGGCACGACCGGTGGGACCTTTTCCTCTTTCCACTCCACACTTTGTGTGTCGTGTTCGCGAACAAATCGCAGTTTGTTGTGGTTGCCTATGGATTCGAGGTACTAAGATTTGGTGTTTTGCTCCGTGCAGAGAACCGAAGATTGATGGCTTCAAACTGCACTGCCTGCAACTGCAACTCTCGCTCCGTCCGCGCTAGAGGAGTGACTTATGGGCCCCGAGCAGCCTCTCTTTTCAAGATACCAGTGGAGCAGGTAACTCAAGCCACCACTGGATTATTCTTCGGGACCATGCTCCCACCGTTGAGCTTCAATGCCACAATGACGTTGCAAGAAACCCCGGAGAAGTTGGTCTTTAATCGGATTACCACTACCAAGACCCCTCTCAATGGGTCGCCCAGTTTCAGTACCTCAGTTTTCAACGGACTGGGCCAGAACGTCTGCAAACCTGCGATACCCGAAGCTGCCATCCCAAAGCGGATAGCTATCCCGGCTCAAGCGGACGAAATCATCGGAAGGGTTTCTCCTTCCGAGAAGTCAGTTTTTACAAGGCTGGCTATTCCGGTTGATGCTCCAGGCGAGGTCCTTAAAGCTGCTTCCCCTACCCAGGGCAGGGGGAACGAAGAAGCTTATCAAACAACGGAGATGACTCCATCCGCAAGACACGCCCGACGTCGCCACTGGCGTCGAGTAAGAAAGGCTGGGGGCAACTCCCCCTCTGGATTTACGCCACCAGCTCCAACGGTGAGGATCGATGCTGCTGTTCCAATCGGGAACAGCTTTGAATTGCTGAATACGGTGCGCAGAAATTCTCCTACTGCGATGTTGAAACGAACTCCTTCAGCTGTGGAGAATACTCCAGAGAAGAAGCTAGAGCGGCCCCCTCAACGGCTGTCCTCTAAAATTTACAAAGTCTGGCGACAGGTCCAAGAGTCGGTGATTGATGAAAACTATCTCCGCCGACAGAAAAAGATGAAGGTGCGGCAGGAGAAGGACTACTCTGTTAAGCCGAAAAAAGCAACAGCTGGATGGGTGCCCACTACGACGGCTCCCTCAACGTCAATCACCCAAAAGAAAAGGAGGCCGCAAAAAGCCCCTGTGAATGTGGCGAACCGTAAAAGTGCTGAGCACAGACGCCCCAGGTCTGAGGGCATGGTAGTGCATACTGTTTATATGGCTGCCGGAAAGGAGTAAAGCCGCACTTCGACGGGTCACCGACCGCTCACCCGATCTATGACGAAATCCCAGGAGCAGCAACAGAAGCTGCAAGAAATGATGACTGTGATGGCTGCACTTACCGAACCGAAAGAAAGTTTGGAAATATCATCAGAGCAGCGTCACGAACAAGAAACTGATGCTGACTTCTTACGAAGGGTCCTCGAAAGGAAGGACAAAGAAGCTGTAGAGCAAGCGGCTAAAATAAAACAGATGGCGCTCCTCTTCCAAAATATGGTAGGGATGATGTTACAGCCGGACCCTCCTGCTGAAGATCCTCCGATCGTCCTTGAAGATGACAGGGGAGAAACGCCAAATCCTCCGCCGGCTCTGTCAACAGCCAAGGAGGAGGCAATCTCCAAAGTTGACCTAAACGAATATATAGCTCAGCAGATCCGGGTTCATCAGGCGAATGAAACGGCTGGGCAAATTGCTAGAACCGGACGACCGTATCCGAGCTGGTACGACCAAATCAGTTACCCGCCGGGATATACGATCCCTAAATTCCACGTATATAAAGGGACAGCGAATCCGCATCAGCATGTCGCTCAATTCAGGGCCTTATGCGGCAATACTGGAGGCGATGACAAGTTGTTGCTACGCCAATTCGTCGGCAGCTTAGCAGAAACAGCCTTTGAATGGTATTCCGAACTACCTAACGACTCTGTCAAAACATTTGCGGAGATGGAGCTGCTGTTTACACAAAGATTCTCGAGTGCTAGTGGTCGCACCCCGATAACAGCACTAATAAATGCCAGAATAAGGCCTGGCGAAACGTGGGTCCAATACACAACACGATGGCGGAACCTATGGTCGAAATGCGAACAACGCATAGAAGAGGCACCGGCGGTAGGCATGTTTGTGGGCACTCTCGATCCGCAGGTGACCATCTCGCAACTCATGATGTTCTTCAGGCCGTCCACCTTCCAGGCCTTGATCGACAAATTAGCCCAAATGGACCAGATGGGCCATGGACCGTCTCCTCCAAAACCATATTCCCGAAATGAGAAAGGAAAAGGGAAAGCGATCGTCGTCGCCAATGCTCAGCAACAGTCGAACAACTCAAAGACGGTCGTTCGCCAAAACAACGTGCGTCCACGCCCATCCCTCGAAGAGAGGCTAGGACGTCCTTACTCGTTTCCTCAGAATAAAACGAGAAGACTGTTCGAGCTGGCAGTGCGCAACAGACTCATTAATCTGCCGATTCCAAAGCGTCTGTCGCAGCCAGGCGATCTTAATAATCCCAATTATTGCCCTTACCACCAAACGGTAAGTCACCCGATTGAGAATTGTTTCGTCTTTAAGGGATGGATCGAAGATCAGTACCTACAAGGCAAGTTCACACTGTCGGAAAACTGGAAGGTAAACCCACCACAGCCGCACTCTCCAAAGAAGACGGACATGCCAGGGGCAACTTGTTCTTTCGTCGAGGGTGAAAACGATGGAGAAAACTCATCAGATGAATCCGAAGACTACGTAGCGACTTGTCATGTGATTTCTCATTCACTGACGGATGATGAGGAGGCTCCTTGTGCTGAGAAATCAATGGGGAACCCTGAGCCGAAGATTCTACAGCCATCAGACGAGTTGATCGATGTCTTCCTAAATGAAATTCGTCTGAAAGCAAAAGCCAATCAAGAGCGTGAAATGGCTATACTGGAAAGAGCCAAGGCATTCCCGTCAAATCAAAAGCCATCCACTGCGGGTAAAAACAAATTCAAGACGAGAAAAAGGTTCGCCAAAGCTCTATCAGTAGGAATGAAGCTGCCGCCCTCTGAAGAAAATACTCTCGCTGAGGTAGAGATGCACCCTAATTTCTGTTTATATCATCAGAAGATCGTACATCCTACCGAAGACTGCGAATCTTTTAACTGTTGGTGGCAAGGGTATGTCGCTCAAAAGCAACACTTCGACAGGACAAAATGTGAAGCTTGTAGACGTCGAAAAAATACGATAGATGATCGCAAAAGAGCCGTCGACGATTGTCATACAGCCGACTCTAAGGTATCGCAAATTATCACCTTTGGAAGCGACTCTGACGAAGAAGCTACCCCCAACCCTTCCCTCGGGGAATCTATTTCCAAAATGAAGGAATTGAGGAGCTGCGAGAACGTTCAGCCATGCAATCGCACGCTACTCGGAAAAGATCCCGGCCCCGCAAACAACGGAGCAAACAAAAAGGATAAAGGAAAAGGAAAAACGGCCTTCGTCGCCAGCGCTCAACAACAATTAAGTGACCCTAGACCGGTTGCTCGCCAAAGCAACAAGCGGCAACCCCTCCAGGAAAAGTTGAAACGTCCTTACTCGTTTCCACAAGATAAAACAAGGGGACTGTTCGAGCTGGCAGTGTGCGACAGACTCATCAATCTGCCGAGTCCAAAACGTCCGTTGCGGCTAGGCGATATTAATAATCCTAATTATTGCCCTTACCATCAAACGGTAGGTCATCTGATCGAGAATTGCTACGTCTTCAAGAACTGGGTTGAAGACCAATACCAACAAGGCAAGTTCGCGTTATCCGAAAATTGGAAGGTGAACCCGCCACAACCGCATGCTCCGAGAAAGATGGGTACGCCGGGGGCATCATGGTCGGTCATAGAGAAAGCCCCACAGACCGAAAATTCAATAAACTAGATATTCGCCTCAAATACGGCGACCCCGGACCGAAACGTCTTTAAACTAATGATGGACCGCAATGTCCTAAAACTTGCAAAGGACCGAAACGTCCTTAAACTAATACCGTAGCATCCTTAGGCTGACGAGGTGAATAAAAAAAATATATAAATAAAGAAAAATATAATTAAAAAAACGGTATGTCCATAAGCAAAAAGGGCACGGATGAAAACCCGAAAGGGCTCCGTGAGTAAAAACAACAGGGCTACCGGCGAGTGTTCGCGAAAACCCGAAAGGGTGCGACCTCGTTAAAAAAAAAGAGAAGAAGAAAATAAAAAGAATTTAAAAAAACGGTATGTCCATAAGCAAAATGGGCACGGATGAAAACCCGAAAGGGCTCCGTGAGTAAAAACGGCAGGGCTACCGGCGAGTGTTTGTGAAAACCCGAAAGGGCGCAACCTCGTTAAAAGACACTTATAGGGTCCTCTCGACCTTGTAAGGAGAAACCACCAGCGTGAGATCCTTACGACTCATAAGGAAGCAACACACTTAGGGATCCCCACGATTCCTAAGGAGAAAATACACTTGCGAGATCCTCACGACTCGTAAGGAGAACTCTCTTATGGGACCCTCACGGCTCATAAGATTTGAAAGTCTTAAGTTACAGAGGCCTAAACCTGTGCTTAAGCAACCCCCACAACTTTCGACATTGCCCTACAAGTGGCTCGATACTGACCCTTGTATACAATCCACGAGCGCGAATAAACATTTCCCTGATTAAGTCCCATCCGAGATTAGGGATATGTTCGCACGATGAATAACCCTTGTAAATCCTCTCAATTTACAAGGAGAAAACCCTCCTGTAGGATCCTTACGACTTACAGAGGAGCAAAACACTTAGGAACCCTCACGATTCCTAAGGAGAAAATACACCTATAAGATCCTTATGACTTGTAGGGAGAAATAACTTTGTGAGACCCTTACGGATTATGAAGTCAAAAGCCTTACTTGACAGGACCTTAACCCTGGTTGCTAAGCCACCTTTGTTCGGCATCAAC
The DNA here is from genome assembly GCA_030015575.1 of Agapanthus africanus. Lineage (NCBI taxonomy): Eukaryota > Viridiplantae > Streptophyta > Magnoliopsida > Asparagales > Amaryllidaceae > Agapanthus > Agapanthus africanus. Next base: position 468,664,085 of record JASDDO010000016.1, on the reverse strand, counting down.
AGAGGCAGATGATGATTCGCTCCTGGAAATATCCCAGTTGTAGCAGTGCTGATGCCGAAATCGGTGTCTAATTTCAGGTTTACGACGGAAAGCCAGTAGGCCGCACATGCATACGAAATAGCCGAAATGATGGGGAAACTTGCAATAAAAAGCAGCAAGTAAAATGTATGCATGCAAAATAGCCGAAATGATTGGGCAACTCGCAATAAAAAGCAGCGAGTAAAAATAAAGTAAACAGACGAAATGATTGGGCAAAAATAGCCGAAATGATTGGGCAATCGCGACCTTCGCGATATAAAAGCTGAAATGATAGAGCATCGCGGAAATAAAATGATAATAATAAAAAAAATGAATGAAACTTTTGCCCTACAGGTTAGATCGCATCGATTCCTGTATACAATCCAGAGGCACAAACAAAGAGAGAACCATACATTCCCAACAGGCTCCGCCAAAAAGCGAAGCCAAGTCTCGACGGTTCAACAACAACCTAGAGACAACCGTGACATTCGCCTCGATACAGTAGACGCAATGTCAACAATAACGTTCTTCCTCCAACAAGCTTCGAACATGACAAAGCAAATGAAGCAAAGGCTAAATTCCTAACTTCAAGGTCTTGACGGCAACCCATATAAAGCCAGAAAGACAACTGGAGATCGTCTCACACCAGTGTGGAATGGTCACCACCTCGACGTTCGTCTTAACACAGCAGACGCGACATCATCAAACTAATAGAGCCACGGGAAAATTCCAGCTCCACCTCGACGTTCGTTTCGATACAGCAGACGAGTTGTCACCCCAGCGTTCTTCCTCTAGCGGGATTCGGACGCGACAATCAAACAAACAGAGCCACGGCAAAATTCCAGCTCCATCTCGATGTTCGTTTGGATACAGCAGACGAGTTGTCACCCCAGCGTTCTTCCTCCAACGGGATTCGGACGCGACAATCAAACAAACAGAGCCACGGCAAAATTCCAGCTCCACCTCGACGTTCGTTTCGATACAGCAGACGAGTTGTCACCCCAGCGTTCTTCCTCCAGCGGGATTCGGACGCGACAATCAAACAAACAGAGCCACGGCAAAATTCCAGCTCCATCTCGACGTTCGTTTCGATACAGCAGACGAGTTGTCACCCCAGCGTTCTTCCTCTAGCGGGATTCAGACGCGACAATCAAACAAATGGAGCCATGGCAAAATCCCTAGTTCCAAACCTCGACGGTTCATCAACAAACTAAAAACAACCGCGGCATTCGTCTCGATACAGCAGACGCGATGCCAGCAAAACGAAGCAAAGGCCAAATTCCTAGCTTCAGGGTCTTGACGGCAACTCACACAAAACCTGAAAGACTATCGGAGATCATCCCACACCAGCGCGGAGTGGTTATGACTCATCGGGGCTCGCCAAAATGAGCCTAACCTCAAGTAAAAAGCGGCATGGCAAATTCCTAACGCTTGTTCTTCCGACGGTCAAACTGCCTAGGAAGATTGCTTGAAGACGTCTTGTCCAGCCCCCGAAGGGATCAGAGACACGGCAGTCGCAGGGCTACTCGAACAGCACGATTTCCTATCGAGGACTATATCAGCTTATGCGATGGTACGATGGCCAAAACCCTAAGTACCACCAACCTTAGCGGGCTTCGGTCGTAAAGAACAGAGGTTAAATGCGACGTTAAGATGTTCTTGCGAGAAACGCTCGATTCGTCTCGACTTGTAAAAAATTGTTGAGGCGGCTCGACTCGTGAGATAAAGCCTTAGGCAGTGGGCATAAAAGAAGCCTGTTTCCTAAGCACTGGGACCCCGCAAGTTGGCCCAAAATGGTCTCTTGCATACCATCCACGGGTCTCACTCTCCAACATCGAACTTCGACAAGAAGGGAAACAACCGCTTACAAGTCCTCTCGACTCGTAAGAGGGAAAAATTCTCTTATAGGATCCTTACGACTTATAAGAGAAAACTACACTTAGGAATCCTCACGATTCCTAAGGAGAAAAAAACCCCTACGAGATCCTCTCGATCCGTAGGGAGAAAAGTCTCTATGAGACCTTCACGGCTTATAGAGTTGAAAAGTCTTAGGAGGTAGATCTAAACCTGCGACCTAAGCCATCGCTATCCTGTGAAGAAATCAAGAGGCCTACTCTAGCGTATGCTAATTGTGTCGACATGCTGAGAAAGAAGAAAAGCAACAGAAAGAGCATCCGATTTACATTTGATCAAGCATTCAAAACACATTCATTCATGCATGGGCAAAAGACTCAGAACAAAGGATAAGACACGCTAGGAAAAACAAAAAAAATTCATTAATATTGCCCGAAGTTCTTACAATCATAAAAGCAATAAACGAAAGTTACAATGGAATAACCTCAGATCCAGGGCATGGATTGAGGAATTCAAAAGCGACTCTATCTATGACTTTCCAGGCCTCGCGGACCATCCTAGTGTGCTTTCTTTCGCGAGCACAAGCGTCAGGGTCCCCCCTGATGTCTTCCACCCTCCAATAAGCAGCGTGTATGGCAGACTGTTGAAAGACCTCGTGCAAGAGATCGATAAGACTGTCTCGCTGTCTCTTCGAGATAAAGTTCAATAGATACACCGAGTGCACCTTGTCCTCAGCGGCATCCAACGCCCTAAGCGGCACGACGGAACAGAATAGGAGAAGCGCTTCCCAGATGGATCCCACGATAAGCTTAAAGAGGGAGGAACGCCGGGGGAGCAGTAGACCATTGTATGCGTCGAAGCGGCTCATAATTTCAGCACACTCCGCGTTTGTGAACTCTCGATTCTGAGAGCGGCCAAGTCGGTGGATGTCCCCGTAAGAGATGATCTCATTAAGAGCATACATATGGGCGTCCATTGTTCCTGTGAAAGAAGATCAACAGAATTAGCAGACCGACTTATTAAGCGAATTCTTGTTAAAAAACGAGCACAGATAGTTAAACTCCTCGAGAGCAATGCTCTACGAATAAGAGTGACTATCAAAATCCTAATAAAGGAAATTTAAAGAAGTCCCCAAGATTCTAAGATCACTATTATTAAAAGACGATATAGTCCATTAAAATACAAAACTCCATTTTTAATTTTCATTATTCATATTCAAACTCTTAAAAGTTCATCATTTTTTTAGATCAAAGAGATCTATGTTTTGACAAAGATGCAAGGTTCTGTTCATAGGTCAAGAAACCTTGAAACAGATTCTTGAGAGCAAGGCTCTATTGGTGAAAACCCCAGATAGGTTTCTTCAGATCAAAGATCTATAAGAGTAAAGCTCTATTAATTAAAATTGATTTAATTCAAGACTAATTCTTACCTAAATAGTTCATTTTAAAGAAAATCTAAAAGTTCTTAAAAACAGGAGCAGGGCTCTGAGGTTCTGAAAATAAAATTTTTGGAGATGATGATCATCTGTGAAGGACCAAAGGTCCTATTTATAGGCACCAAGTGCCCTTTCAACTTCCAAAAGCTACCGCGACGGTTGGGATTCTGCCACCGTTGCGCTTGCGTTTGGAGGCCACGTAAGCGCAACGGTGGAGGGCATTTGTTTACCCTAATCAGAGCAAAGCTCTGTTCAAATTCCAAGGCGGGAGATGAAGCAACGCTTCATCTTCCCCCAATCAGAGCAAAGGTTTGCTTTGAAAATTTAAACTTTAATAAATGAAGCAACGCTTCAGATTCTTTGCGCTGTGCGCAACGCGCCACGTGTCAGACGCAGACGCATCAGCGCAGCGCCCAAAGCAGCGCACCCAATCAGAGCAAGGCTCTTTTAAAACAAAAAAGTAAATGAAGCAACGCTTCAGTTGCGCTGCGCTGCGCGACACGTGTCAGCGCAGATGCGCTGGCGCGGTTGCGCTGCGTTGTGCGCTGCGTGACACATGTCACGCGTTGGGCATCTGCGCCAAACAGAATTAAAATTCTAAAAAAATCTTTTCTGTTCTTGTTAAAACAAGAAGATTTTCTTCTGTAAAACAGAAGCCCTTGGATCAAAAATCCAACGGTGGGGAAAATTCCCCAAATCACTCAGAGAAAGATCTCTTTAACAAATTTAACTAATTTATGGACACTATAAAAGAGACCCCAGACCTCAATTCAAATGATGAACATTTTCTATAAAAAAAAAAGAGAGAAAGAGAACTCTGAAGAGCTCCTCAAGAAAAAAAAAGGTAAAGACCTTTAGAAAAAGAGAAAGCTCTTTTATGAACAGATCACATATCTTTAATAAAAAAAACAAAATAAAAATAGTGCTTTGCACTTCTTATGAACCATTGGTTCTTTAAAACAGGAAAAAACAAAAAAAAATAGTGCTTTGCACTTTTATGAACCTTTGGTTCTCGAAATAAAAAGAATAACTTGTTTTTCTTTGATCTAAATTAGATCAAGGAAACGAATAAGTGCTTTGCACTTCTTTTATGAACCATTGGTTCTTGAATCTAAAAGATTCTTAAATCATAGTGCCTTGCACTTGCAAAACTGCACTGTTGCGCTCTTGGGTTGGCGCAAGCCACCAGAGAGCGCCACGTGTCAGCATCTGAACCATCTGCGCTATGTGCTGTTGAAATAGAGCCTTGCTCTCTGGAATTGGCGCAACTCACCAGAGCGCGCCACGTGTCAGCAGCACAAGCGTAGCGCACTAGCGCAGCGCACTGCGCCTGCATGACACGTGTCATCACCACAAGCGCTTGCACTCTTTGATTGGCGCAAAGCGCCTGAAAAATGCATTGCATTTCCTAAAGGGCCAGGCCCATGTCAAAAGACCAAGCAGGCCAAAATAAATTGCAAAGCAATAAAAGGGCAAAGCCCAAATAAAATTGATGCTCTGCATCATTTATAAAGGGCAGAGCCCAAATAAAATTGATGCTTCTGCATCATTTATAAAAGGGCAGAGCCCAGTCCAAACAAAAATAGAAAGTAATGCAATGCATTATCTAAATGTGGGCAAAGCCCTAGCACAGGTTTAATAGACCAAAAATAAATAAAAATGTTGAACATCTTCAACTGGACTTAGCTCAATTTTGGCCGTAAGTCCTCAAATTTAAGTTGACTGAGCACAGCTGCTCTCTCTTAAATCAATTTATATCCGGTTCAAGGGTACATCTCCGAACTCCTCTGACATCTATCGTTGTAATCCTTCAACGATGTCAGAGAGGCGACGGGTCCCAACGACCACACATGAATATGGACTGCGGGGTTCTTAAACTCGTGGACCGAAACGTCCTTAAACTAATATCGGACCGAAACGTCCTTAAACTAATGTCGGACCACCACGTCCCTAAACTGGAATACGGACCACCACGTCTTTAAACTGGAATACGGACCACCACGTCTTTACACTGGAACATAGACCACCACGTCCCTAAACTGGCAATGGACCGCAACGTCCTTAAACTACCTATGGACCACTACGTCCCTAAACTGGAACAATAGAGCCTCCAAATGCTCTTTTACCGGATCTAAAGATCCCGTTTAAGTCGATCTTAGCCCCAAACGCGGCTAACGTATCCCTAAACATTCAAATGGATTATAAAACTCCCAATCAACTCTGGTTCGAGGGTACATCTCCGAGCTCCTCTGATACATGTCGTTGTAATCCTTCAACGACATCAGAGAGGTGACGAGTCCTGGCGGCCATATATTAAATGGATCACTACGTTAAGTTGATCTCAGTCTCAAACAGGACTGACGTATCCTTAACGAACGTTTAAGTTGATCTTAGCCGCAATACGGCTAATGCATCCTTAAACTAAAAACACAAAACCCAAATCTAAATAAATACGGATTTGGACTAATCCACGTCCTACGGGCGACTGCATTACTCAGTCTCCGAATACAATCCACGGGCAACCACAAACAAAACAAACACCCACGACACGAAGTGAAATTCTGGAGAAGGAGAAAGTCGTTACCGCGATGCGGTAGCGTAATTAACTGCAAGGGCTTGCGCCTGCAGGGAAGAGCGTCTCCACAATAAAAAAAAACCCTCATCCTGAGGGGGAATCTGACGAAGTCTGCTACATCGGCCGCATCCGTCTAGACCTCCGATACACGGTGCTAGACCTCCGATACACGGTGCCATAAATCAACTTGGCATCTTCGGAGAGATGGACAGATAAAACCATATCGCATCTGCCCCGAATCTCAGGCCCATACGTTTATCGTGTCTCCGCCGCGCCATTTGGAGGGGAACAATGGGCAGGTGGAGACCTATAAGGCAAGGCTTATGGCGAAAGGATTTCATCAAAGACCAGGACTGGATTATGATGAAACCTTTTCTCCTTTAGCCATTCTTAGATCCATTCTGATCCTACTTGCTATTTCTGCTCACTATGACTATGAAATCTGGCAGATGGACGTTAAAACTGCTTTTCTAAATGGTGATTTAGAAGAATGCGTTTATATGGATCAGCCAGAGGGATTCAGTAATAGTGGGAGCTGCGAGAAAGCATGTAGGTTGCTTAAATCCATTTATGGATTGAAGCAGGCATCACAGAGTTGGAACATCTGTTTTGATGATGTCATCAAAGAGTTTGATTTCGTCAAAAATACAGATGAACCTTATGTTTATAAAAAGATTGTAGGGAGTACTGTCACATTCCTCGTATTGTACGTGGATGACATTCTTCTGATAGGAAACGATGTTTCTATGCTACAATCGGTCAAACTGTTCTTATCACAAAGGTTCTCTATGAAGTACCTGGGTGATGCCTTGTACATATTGGGCATGAAGATCTATATGGATAGATCTAAAAGGTTGTTGGGATTGTCCCAAACCAGGTACATTAACACCATCTTAAAGAGGTTTAGTATGGAAAACTCCAAGCAGGGTGCCTTACTCGCTTGTCATGGAGTCACTCTCTCTAAGGACTTTTGCCCAAAGATTGATGAAGTGAGAGCTCGCATGAGCATTATACCCTACACTTCAGCTGTAGGATCTATAATGTATGCGATATTATGTATACGTCCTGATATAGCTTATGCATTGGGTGTAGTAAGCAGGTATCAATCCAACCCATGGGAGAATCACTGGACAGTTATAAAGAACATTCTTAAGTACTTGAGAAGGACTAAAGAAATGTTCTTGGTGTATGGTAACGGGGATCTCCAAATGGAGGCCTTTACCAATTCGAGCTTCCAGAGTGATAAGGATGACAGCAAATCTATCTCAAGGTTTGTATTTACCCTCAATGGAGGGGCGGTATGTTGGAAGAGTTCCAAACAGGATACCGTTGCAGACTCCACGATAGAAGCTGAGTATATTGCTGCAAATGATGCTGCCAAGGAAGCCATCTGGATGAGGAAGTTCATCTCGGAGCTAGGAGTAGTTCCAACCATTATTGATCTAATACCAGTGTATTTTGATAATAATGGGGCTATGGCGTTGGCCAAAGAGCCCAGGTCCCATCAGCGATCCAGACACATCCTGAGGCAATATCATCTGATCTAGGAGATAGTTGATCACCGTGAGATCGAGATTCAGATAGTAGATACAAAGAATAACACCGTGGATCCACTCACCAAGTCCCTCCCTCTGCCGCAGCATGAGCAACTTTTTGAGATGTTGGGTATGAGATACGCCAATAATTGGCCTTAGTGCAACTAGGAGATTGTTGGATACATGTATGACCTAGAGGTCATTATATGATAGTGGATGTATCGGTATGTGTATATATATATTCAGAGGACATTCTTGCTCGACATGATAGTATACTATCTGGTTATTCTTTATCTTGACATATTCACTTGATCATGCATATTACTCATTTTGTACATGTTGATAAAGCCCTTAGGATATTTGCTTGACTACTGGGATTATGATGCAGATCATACTAGTAGGACATGAGTAGTTTATAAGCATATCCTTGAAATGTTCCTAGTCGTGGGTGTATCGAGACGGGGCATCGATATTCCACAGTAGACTAACGTATATGTTAGTTGACCCATATGATGGGTGATGGATGATCCATATACATTGGTGTGGTGACACCAAAGATTGTATACGAGTGCTCGGTGGAGACTGGGTACACTGAATGGACTCGTCGAGAACTCTAATATGGTATTATATCTATCGTCGAATAGAAGTTCTCAGGTGACACTGGTACAGGTTAATCTGTAGACCCGAGATCGTCATAGAGTCTTGTGTGTCCTCCCACTGTATTTTGATCTCCACCCTACCATGGCTCTACTGAGTCGTGCAAACAGGTGGATTTTGGATACAGTCCCGAGGCCCATGGAGGCAATGAGCAATAGGAGGGTTTCGTCTCTCCCGGTATTGGAGGTTGATGTTGCGCTATGCTCGATTGGTTATGACAGAAAATCCCTGTCCAGTGCTGATGAGATTTACTGATAAGTGTTATCAGTAGTTTCTCGATCTATTATAGGCCATATACCGGCATGACTTATTGAGTTATTAGGGTCGACAATACCATCCCTAGACTCGATATGCAGCATATCTGACGAAGAGACCAGACTGTACGGTAAGTGTTTCCAGTTGGCTCGACAGGAGTTTTGACAGGTTCGCTTGTGTTTCTTCTGATCGCTCAATACCTGGGAGCCGTTATGTATAGCTTGTGCCGCTGACGGTTTGTGGGTATGTGATATGATCACTGCCTACTGCTAGCGATTGACGAGTCTTAAAGTCCCATAAAGAGGTTTCCTAGCTCAGGCGAAAAGATGTGGGGTGCATATGGGATATGCGCGGGAGCTCGATTAAATGCGTGTATTTGATACCGTATTTAATCGGGAGTTTACTATTGGTCAGGTCGTACGTAATATGACCGGGTTATTAAATCAAGTGTTGATTTAATATTATTGACTTTTAGGTCATTTATTTAAAACATTTTCTTTATAATATATGCATGAATGTATGTATTTATATATGTTGATATGAATGCACACATGCATGCATACATGTGTCATGAGTGATGATACAATGGAGATGGAAATGCAAGACTCCAATGGTGAAATATTTAAATTTTTTTGTTTATTGAGAAAAAGGAAAATGGGAATAAATCATGGCTAAGTTTCTACACTCTTCTTTACTTGACCTAGGATTAACCATGATCTATTTTCTATTTGTTCCTTAACTCAATATTAAAAATATCTAGATATTTTATAACCATGGTTATGGGTGAGTGTGACTCTCTCATATATTTATTTTCTATTCTCATTATTATTATGAGGATTATCAAAAGAGCTCAAGCTTAGCCATTCTCCTTCTTCTTCCTCATTCAAGCTCTCTAGCCTTTTCAAGTGAGTGAAGAACATAAAAAGAAAGGTTTTTTAAGTGAGATCCAATTCCATATCACCAATCTATATTAGTTTAGCCCACTAGTGTAGGTTGTTTGCTCCACTTCCATTTAGATCAAGTGAAGCTAGGAGCTTGAGCCAAGGGACTCCGCGGTGGATCGTCATAGACTTCGAAGGTTTCAAGCAAACCCGTTCAAATACCAAGTTGATCCAAGGAGTCTCAAGAGGAGGTTTATAAAAGTTGTATTACTCACCTCTTAGTATTAGACTACTAGTAGTATGTGATACTTGTCTTGTTACCCTAAATTTCTAGTTCGATTCATGGATGGTTTTGCTTAGCACCCATAAAATTTTTGTTATAGCATGTTTGATGCAATCCAAACCTTAGACATTGTGTTAGACAATCCCTACATTTCTTTCATCAACTCTTCTCGTACAGAACCTTTTGGTACACACAATCTACTGCCGTATCTCAAAGATCCATCTTCATGGATGATGATGTCTGTTCGAAGTCCACTTTCTACTTGTTCTCTGATCTTTTGCAACTTGGCATCACTTACTTGAGCTGCTTTAATCTGATTGACAATTGTAGACTGAACTTGTAAGTTCATCAAACTTGAAGCGTTTTCTGGCATGACCACTTCTATCTCCATCTCATGCAAATCTTGCTGTATCTTCCACTGTGTGGTGAGATTCATTGATATTGGTTGGCGACTAAGTGCATCAAGTACTACATTCACCTTCCCTAGATGATATAGTAGGTTGATGTCGAAGTCCACCATAAGTTCTAATCATCTTCTCTGCCGCATATTCAACTCTTTCTGAGTAAACACATATTTCAGACTCTTGTGGTCTGTGTATATGTCAACTCCTTCACCAAGAAGATAATGGTGCCAAATCTTGAGTGCAAAGTTTACGGCCGCCAACTCCAAATCATGCGTCGGATAATTGCGCTCATGAATCTTCAGCTGCCATGATGCATAAACTATAACTTTAGCGTGCTGATGTAGCACACATCCTAATCCCTTACCGGATACATCGCAATGCACTTCAAAACCTCCAGATTGGTCCGGTATAATAAGGATAGACGCTGATGTCAATCTTACCTTGAGTTCTACGAAATCTCGTTCGCATGCTTCTGACCACACGAATTCTTCATTTTTACGTGTGAGCTTGGTCACGGGGGTTGTGTTCATATCAGATTTTTGCATTTTCATACCGCCCAATTTTTATCATATTGCATATCGGTAGATACTCTTGAGCCGTGTTTGCTAGTCAATTGCAGGATACAGGTTCTCGGCTCTAAAACGGTGAAATTCATGGAAAACACGACAAAATCCGGGTTCCTGCCAACCACTGAGGAAACACGGTCTCCGCTCTTTATTCGTATGTTGCCAGATACCAGTTTAGGAAGACAAAATGGCAAATCAATGTCGTTTTCATGCACAAGGCACAATGGCAGCACAAGATCCAAGAAATCTACGCGGAGCTCGAGGCAATCATGACAAAAACATCCACAAAAAGTCCACTTTTCCCTCAACAGAAATTCTGGAAAATTCGTGAAGAAATTATGAGAAAACACATATACCAGATTGAAGGGTACATCAAATCAGGGTACCACCAAAAAGCCCTAGGCCCAACTCCTCTATTAGGCTGCGGAACCGCGGCCTAAGCATGCTTAGGCCGCGGATCCGCGGCCTTATGGTGGCGGCAGACAGAGAGTTTTCAGGGGTAGAATTGTCTTTTCATTTGGGTTCTGGTGGTTGCCCTAGGTTTTCATTTTTCAGCCTATAAATAGCCCAGAACTTTGTGAAGGAAGGAGTCCATAATCTTGTATTTTCTTTTCTAGGTTTAGTTGTGTTTCTTCTTCCTCTTCTCATCTCTTCTCCATTAAAACTTGTAGTGAGCTTTGTGAGTGAAGAATGATGAATAAAGAAGACTCTTTTGCTATTATATCTTGTCTTGTTCTTTTATAAATTGCTTGTAATTTTAATTTGTTAGCTAGTTGTTGTTATTTCTTGTTCTTTCTTTCTTCTCTCTTTTTCTTTATCCTTAACACAACCATGATGCTTACGCTTGATCCTTGCCGAGGTGAGATCGCAAATAGCTAGTTGTTATCTTCTAATCTCTTTCTTTCTATCTTCCTCTTTTGTTTTGTTTTATTTTTCCGTATCATGATGTGTGAGTAGTTTCATACTTGTTAGGGTAGGATAAGGGAAGTTTGAGAGAAGGAAATCTCTCTCACTCTTTCCTTGCCCAACAGCTTAATTCGACTCCCGTTAATTGAACCACAATCCGCTCCTTACGGCACCCTATCCTACATGATAGCGGTGATTTCGTAGTGAGACCGGTTGTGGTTGAATTAACCGGAGGTTATGGCTAAGAGCCAAGAACGGACGGACAAGCACCAAAAGGAAGAACTTATGCGTTGGAAAGCCTAGCTTATACTCGCAAGTTCCTTCCTAGTCGTGCTAATCCCCGTTGTTGCCGATTACCGTAACACCGATATTAAGAGGGGAAACGAAAGATGTGGAGACTCCTAACTCAAACTAACCTAATCCTAACCCTAACAAGCTCTCTTTACATATCATTTTACCACTTAATTAATCACAACAAAATCTGAAAAACTGGACTTAACTCGTTAAAGCACATAGAAAAAGATTCCCATCTCCCTGCGGATGACCCGTACTCAACCGGCTAGCTACAAGCGAAACCTTCTTGATTGCGGTATTTAACTAAAACTTGAACACGCAGAATGACGGTAGTTTATTTCCTTGTGTAATTTCGGGTTAACTTGTGAATATAACCGAAAAACAAAACAAAAAAATATATACTTTGTAAAAAAATCATCTTGTTATTTTTGATTAGCTTTTGTGCAAGTGTGCAGGAAAATACGAAGTTCAAGATCAGCGCCAAAGACGTCGGATAATACGGAGTTCAAGTTCAGTGCCAAAGACGTGGGAAGATAGACCCACATTTCGCGGCTACACCGCGACGGATCAAAATGAAGCAAACGGTCTACTGTAAAAATCTGGAGCATATACAGTGAGTAAACACAGATTCCTCAACTCCAGACAAGCAGAGGAGACCCATACCAGCACCCACACAAAAATTGAAGGCCCAACCCCCTGTTCCTGCCGCGGAACCGCGGCATAAGGAGGCTTAGGCCGCGGATCCGCGGCCACTTGGTGCCTTTGGGCTGCCAAAATCTCTATGTAAGTCCCTGTTCTCCTCTCCACTCCTCTGGACTCCACTGAATTGTGTTTTCTGCAGATTTCTTTGCGCAAACTCTTCTCCCCCTTCCAATAAACTGTTCTTGTGCAGGATTCTTTGCGCCGCAAATAAAAATTGTTTGCAGTTGATTTGTTACCGCTTTGCATTCTTTAATACGGACTTAAGGGGCTTGAAACCAATCCAGATTGGGTGGGGATTTCATCACCCTTCCCAGGACCCCAAAAATCACAAAAGCATATGCATTGTCCATTGTAAATTAAAAAATACAAGAGTTCAGCCCTAAGAACTTTGCGCTCATTAGGAGAAGATAAACCGTGTTTAAAACCTCGCTTAACGGTATATTGTTTACGGGGTGTCTAGGAAAGTGTTAACGGCGCAACCGCCAAAAGAGAAAGGGTTATTTAATTAAGGAACTTCGCGAAAGCGTTGGACAACCTCCCCTTATCTCTGCACTTACCTGGCCTCGTGATCAGTGTATTTTTAAGCCCGTTTCTCGACACTGTTTAACTTCGACAATCAAGTTCAGGAGCAGGTCTAGTAGACCTAGGTTACCCTAGATCTAGGTGTGATTGTGCATATCTTGTTTGTGATTACTTAAGCCGTATTTCCGTACATATTTCTGTAAAAATCTTTCTAAAAAAAAAAGAAAAGAAAAAACCAAAAACTTTTATAAAAACTTGCTCTTTGTCGCCAAATCCATTTTTTTCACCCACCACCCATCGCCTTTCTCCATTGACGTTTTCTTACCCTCACCTTCTCCGCTTTGACTATACTAAACTCGTTTAGTGTATGTCCGCTTGGACTCGGGACACTAGCGTCCGTCTAGTCCGCGTTACGTTAGTCGCTACCGACTACGCGATCGACTCCGAAGTCGATACTCCGTCCACTCCTCTTTCACCTCTTCCTTTGCCGGCCAACTCTGACGTTGACCGGAATTCTGTTCATACATCTTCACCTTCACCTTCACCAACCTCTTCTTCCGCGATGTCAGGATTTAATCCGAACATCTCTTTGACTACCCCTGGATTGGCTCCACCTCCTACGGAGACCAATATCCCACCACCACCGCCTGTTGTAGCGCCGCAGCGAATCGCGCTCCAGGATCGTTTCTATCCCACCCGTTCTGCACTTCCCACCTGCCTTTCTCTTCCTCCGGCCAATGGGGACAACTTTGAAATTAAGCCCTACTTCATCAACATGCTTCCACGTTTTCATGGGCTTGAATCTGAAGATGCCTATATCTTCATCAACAAATTTCAAAACGTCTGTGCCATGATGAAAACCACCTAACTTTCGGACGATGCTATACGTCTACGGGTCATTCCGTTCACTTTATGCGATCTCGCTGAAAAATGGCTGTATAGCACCGCTTCCCATTCCATAACCAGTTGGGACGAGTTTGTTAAAGCGTTCTTAAAAAAATTCTATCCGAATCATAAGACCGCAAGGATTCGAAATGAAATCAACCAATTCTCCCAGCTTCCTTCTGAACCCTTCTAGAAGTGCTTTGACCGGTACAAAGACCTTCTTGTTCAGTGTCCTCACCACGGTATAGAGAAATGGCAACTTCGCCAAACCTTATACGAGGGCCTGAACCCAGCAACGAAGCAGTTGTTGGAGACCATCTGTCAGGGCCACTTCCTATCGAAATCTGACGAGGAAGCGTGGCAGTTCTTTGACGACCTTGCGGAGCAAACGCTACAATGGGAGAGCACCAGACCGACTTCTTCTTCTTCTACCTCCACTTCTACCGGTCAGTCTAGGGTAGGAATTCACCAACTTGATGTCTCTATTGCGATGAAAGCTGAAATGGCTGCAATAACAAGAAAGCTTGAAGCGATAGAGAGCAAATTTTCTGCTCCTGCTCCTGCTCCTGTTCTCCCCCTTCGTACCATTTGCGCTTGTTGTTCCGATCCTTCCCACTTAACCGAAGAGTGTCCTTACAATCCACCCTCGTAAGGACAGGATCAGGTTAATGCTGCATTCCAGCAAAGACCGAGGAATGATCCATACTCTTCCACCTACAATCCCGGTTGGAGGAACCACCCCAATTTCGCCTGGAATCAGAATCAATTCCAGGGCAACAATTTCCAAAGGGCCCCTCCACCGCAACAACAAGCGCAACAACAAACTCAACATCAATATCAGCAGCCTTTCCAACCCCAACCTTTTCAGAATCAGACGAACAACTTTGCACCCAACAATTCTTTTCCACCAAACAACTTTGTTCCGTCAAACAACGATAAGGTTTCCTCGCTCGAGCGAAGTCTGGAGGCGTTCGTTAAACAATCGACTCAATCCACCGCCAACATCCAGTCTTCCATTCAATCCTTAGTGCAACACACTGCCGCACACGGGCAAAGCATCAAGACCATCGATGCCCAGATTGCACAGCTGAACGCGGCCTTAAGCGAGCGAGAAAAGGGGAAGCTCCCGTCCCAACCACTCCCAAATCCCGGTCACCCACATAATGCACATGTTGCTCTTGAACAACAGAACCATAATGTGAGTGCCGTGACCACACTGAGATCGGGAAGGATGCTGCAAAACAACATTGGCAAACGGATCAACGATGACACCCCGGCCGCTTCTTCTTCTTCTTCTTCTTCTTCGTCTTCTGAGCCTATTCTCCATTCTTCACAAGGCTCCCATCCCACTTCTTCTGCTCTGAACGGACCCACTTCTCACTCCACGAAGACACCTATTCTGGGATCCGTTCCAACTCCACAATCTCCTCCTCCAGCATTAGACTCAACCAATTTTCAAAATGTTCCATTTCCAAACCGGTTGAGGTCTAATAAACAAAATCCTCAAATGGAGAAGATTCTGGAGTTATTTAAGCAGGTTAACATTAACATTCCTCTTTTAGATGCTGTCCAACAAGTCCCTTCCTACGCGAAAATCTTAAAGGACTTGTGCACGAAAAAGAGGAAGTCTCAGGTACCCAAGAAAGTTTTCTTGGCTAGTGCTGTGAGTGATGCCCTTACCCAATCTTTACCACAAAAACGGAAGGACCCTGGCTGTCCTACGATTTCAATTACTATTGGGGATAAGAACATCAATCGCGCACTTTTAGATCTTGGTGCCAGTGTTAACCTGCTTCCGTATTCAGTATACGAGCAATTAGGCGTCGGAGAGCTGAAACCCACACACTGCACTCTCCAAATGGCCGACCGATCGATCACCTAGGGGTGAGCTAGAGGATGTGTTAATCAAAGTCGGGGACTTCATATTCCCCGTTGACTTCATTGTATTAGACACACAGCCTGTAGCTAACCCCCGGAATCAAATTCCGGTGATACTCGGTCGCCCATTTCTCGCAACCTCAAATGCTGTGATCAATTGTCGCAATGGTTCGATGAACCTCTCTTTTGGAAATATGACGATTAAACTCAACATTTTTAGGTTGGGGAATCAGCCCGCCGAACCTAATGCTCATATACTGGACGTCTGCTCGATCCAGGAATCAACCCAGAAGAGTGTGAATTCGAGGAGTTTCTGTTTGATCACGATAATCTTGACGCCACTGGTGCGTTTCTCTTCGAACCTGCTGCTGTTTCTGCGCCCGACAACGACTACGAGTGTTTCACGTTTTCAAACGATCTTAGCCGCGCACAACCCGAGTTTGAATCCTTCGACTTTCCGGATGAGTTACCTGAACCATCCAACTCGGTTGCCTACACTCGTTTTGAACCTTTGCTGGAGTCCTTTGAGTTCGAGACCTTTGCACCAATCTTTCCTTCCATCGTTTCACCTCCAACGCTCGAACTCAAGCCTTTGCCGTCTCACCTTAAGTACGCTTACTTAGGTGAGAACGAGACCCTCCCTGTCATCATCTCGGCTTCTCTAGCTCCCGAGCAAGAGAAAGCCCTTCTCGCGGTCTTGCACAGCAACAGGCAAGCTTTTGGCTGGTCCATGGCGGACATCAAGGGGATTAGTCCCCTGATCGTTGAGCATCACATTCATCTGATGGATGATGCCAAACCAGCCCGGGATCCACAAATACGTCTCAATCCAGTCATGAAGGAGGCTGTGAAGAAAGAGATCGTCAAATGTCTTGACAGTGGTATCATTTACCCTACCTCTGATAGCCAGTGGGTTAGCCCCATCCACGTTGTCCCCAAGAAGTCGGGCATCACGGTCATAACCAACGAGGCGAACAAGTTAATCCCTACTCACACCTAAACTGGGTGGTGAGTTTGCATTGATTACAGAAAACTCAACGCCGCAACGCGGAAAGACCACTTTCCGCTACCTTTCATTGACCAGATGCTTGAACGATTGGCCGGACACGAGTACTACTGCTTTCTTGATGGCTACTCCGGCTATAATCAAATTCCCATCACCGAAAAAGACCAGGACAAGACCACATTCACTTGCCCTTTCGGCACGTTTGCATATCGTCGCATGCCCTTTGGGTTATGCAATGCGCCCGCTACCTTCCAGCGGTGTATGATGGGTATCTTCTCAGACATGGTGGAAAAATTTCTGGAGATTTTCATGGATGACTTCTCCATCTTCGGCGATTCCTTCAACGAGTGTTTGCTGCATCTTGACGCTGTCCTTACCCGATGTAAGGACAAGAATCTCACTTTGAACTGGGAGAAATGCCATTTCATGGTGCGCGAAGGTATTGTCTTAGGACATATCATCTCGCAAAATGGCATAGAGGTTGACAAAGCAAAGATTGAGGTCATTTCCAATCTTCCTCCTCCCCGATGCGTCAGAGATATCCGAGCCTTCCTTGGCCATGCCGGTTTCTATAGACGGTTCATCAAGGACTTTAGCAAGATTGCTAGGCCCTTGACTCTTTTGCTGGCCAAGGACACGCCATTCGACTTCAACTCGAGCTGTGTGACTGCCTTCGAGTCATTGAAAAGCTCACTCACTTCTGCTCCCGTTCTTTCTTCACCTGACTGGACGGACCCATTCGAGATTATGTGCGATGCATCCGACTTTGCCATTGGTGCTGTCCTTGGACAACACATCAACAAGATGCCGCACGTAATCTATTACGCGAGCCGAACCCTGAACGACGCCCAACTCAATTATACAACAACTGAGAAGGAATTCTTAGCTGTTGTATTTGCTTTAGAAAAGTTCAGGCCCTACCTCATCGGCTCTCCAGTCATTGTCTACACGGACCATTCTGCTCTGCGCCATCTTTTTGCGAAGAAAGATGCAAAATCTCGGTTAATACGTTGGATCCTTTTGCTTCAAGAGTTTGACCTTGTCATTAAGGACAAACGAGGATATGAAAACGTAGTTGCCGACCATCTCTCACGACTTCCTTCTTCGCCTTCGCTTCCAATTCCGATCAACGACGTTTTCCCGGATGAACAGCTCTTGACAGTATCTTGCGAATCCTGGTTCGTAGATATTGTGAACTATTTGGCCACAGGATTACTACCGACTGAATGGTCAAGTCAGGACAGACTTCGCTTCTTATCCCAAGTAAAACACTTTTACTGGGACGAACCCTATCTGTTCAAGTACAGTCCAGACCAGATTATTCGTCGGTGTGTCCCTGACGAGGAATTCAAGAGTGTGCTGTCATTTTGCCACGATCAAGCGTGTGGCGGGTATTTTGGGCCCAGAAAGACAGCTGAGAAGATCTTGCAATGTGGTTTCTACTGGCCACAACTTTTCAAAGACGCTCATGACTATTGCGAGACTTGCTCCCGGTGCCAACACATGGGCTGGATATCCCGGAGGAATGAGATGCCGCTCCAACCGATCTTGGTTGTGGAGATTTTCGATGTTTGGGAGATAGATTTCATGGGGCCGTTTCCCAGCTCTTTCGGGAACTTGTACATCCTTCTCGCTGTTGATTACGTCTCTAAATGGGTCGAGGCTGTGCCCAGCCGGACTAACGACAACAAGGTTGTCGTTAGGTTCCTTAAAGAAAACATTTTCTCCCGTTTTGGGCACCCTCGAGCGATCATTAGCGACAATGGAAGTCATTTCTGCAACAAAACTTTCGAAGCCTTGATGCGGAAATACTCCATTAATCATAAGCTCTCTACGCCCTACCACCCCCAAACCTGCGGGCAGGCCGAAGTTTCAAATCGGCAAATCAAGCAGATACTGGAGAAGACGGTTTCCAAGAACCGTAAGGATTGGTCGCTGAAACTCACTGATGCCCTTTGGGCCTTTCGAACCGCTTATAAGACCGACCTTGGCATGTCTCCCTATCGGCTTGTGTACGGAAAAGCCTGCCACCTACCTGTCGAAATTGAGCATAGCGCATTTTGGGCGATAAAGGAGCTGAATCTGTCTCTCGAGGATGCGGGCAGCCATCGGAAGCTGCAGTTGAACGAACTAAGCGAGCTTAGGGATGAGGCTTACGATAACGCGGTTGTCGTTAAGAACCGAACGAAGGTGTTTCACGATAAACACCTTTTGCGCAAAACCTTCGTACCTGGTCAGCAGGTACTGCTTTACGACACCCGACTTCACTTCCATCCAGGAAAGCTCAGATCTCGCTGGAAAGGGCCGTATTTTGTGCGGAATGTATATCCGCAGGGCGCTGTGGATTTGGAAAATCCAAAGGACGGTTCACTTTTCAAAGTAAACGGACACCGATGCAAACCGTACCTTAGCGCCGAACCAACAGAGGAGCTCCTGTTCTTACAGGAGCCGGTTTACCCTGCCTGATCTTCCTCTGCCTACCACCAAACTTCGGTTATCCAGCCAAGAACAGTGAACACTATTCTAAATAAGTTTGGGGGTATGTATAAACCATTTTGTATATATTTGTGTATATTCTTTTTCTTTTTCTTTTTCTTTAAAAACAAAAACAAAAAAAAAATTGTGTATCGCTAACCGACAATTTTGAACCTTCAAATGGTCTCTTCATGCAACGACAGTGAGGACACTGTCCAGTTTAAGTTTGGGGGTACGCTCGGTACGCATTTCTTACCTTCGCATTCATATGTATATTTTGCATCTGCATATTAAAATCCATAAAATCCATAAAAATCTGAAAATTTTCTAAAAACATAAAAACTTTTCTGTCATGTTAGCTTGTGGAAGAACTCTGATTCAAAATTTCAACGGTTTTTGTTTGAAAAAAATAGGAATAACTAAATCTTATGTTTAGATTTTGAAAACCTGAAAGATAACTCTCCTTTGAAGTTAACTATAGCTGATATACGTCTTTACATCACACTACACGTGTCGTGAGTTTTTAGGAATTAGATGACAAGTCTTTTATGTTTAAAAACTTTTAAACAGATAAATGATTTTCTGAGGATCAAATAGATTTGTTCTGAAATAAGTAATGTCAAGAATAGTTTATGAAGTAAAGCGAATATGAAGGAATATTATTGATGCCATAATTGGAACTAAGTCTGAAAAATAACCCATCTGAAACTTGATTGGAATGATTACACACCGAACCCACTAAACACGTCTTTTATCCAAAAAAATAATTGAACTGCCGGTTATGTCTCCGTTCGTATTAAATCATCTGATTTTCACGCCAAACTGTCTTTTGTTTTTGGACCTAGGTAACTTGAGTAATTAAATCCGCTGGGGTGTTTCTACACCTAATGCCCTAAAATCAACTGGTTTGGGTGCATTGGCCCAAAGCTCGCTAAGAAGCCTAGAAAGTCCAGATTAAAACAAAGTCAAGCAAGTGTTCTCTCCGAGTTAAAATTCCTAACGGTTCTTTGTGTGAGAATAATCTTGATAAAAGACAGGCTTTTATAAAAAAATTTAACGGAGATATGAAGGTTTTATTCTATGATAAAGACTATTGCACGTTCACAGAGGTGTGTATGAAATGAAAACAAGAAAAAGGTAGAGTGAAAAATACGACTTAGTTTCCTGTTAAGGAGGATAGAAATTCTGAAGTTGAAACCTTACTGGAAAACGAAACTTGAAAAATGCTTAACTCTTTATAAAACTTATGTGATCCTTTTAAAATTGTTATCTGGGCTTTATTGTGCGACATGATGACTTTATTCGACCTTTCGGGAACTTAACGATACTATTTGCACTGCACGTAAAGACATATAAAAATCTGTAGTTAAATAAGAAGCGAGGTGTGAAAAATAAAGGTTCGATAGTCTAGGCTTAGGATTATAGAATTGTTATTTTCTGAAACAAAACTTTAGGGTTTGAATCTTAGTTATTTTACATAACCAACTTGACCGGATTTTGTGGGTAGTATCTGCTGAAAACCCTCAGGAGACAACACTCCTCCTACTAGGGACACCTAGAGGTTTAACGGTTTGTTGCACATGCTCAGTGCAATCGCGTTCCCTGCGAAAGTGAGGTTAGGAAATTTTTTGTGAATAAGTTGGCTTTGCTCGGGACGAGCAAATGATAAGTTTGGGGGTATTTGTTCATATCAGATTTTTGCATTTTCATACCGTCCAATTTTTATCATATTGCATATCGGTAGATACTCTTGAGCCGTGTTTGCTAGTCAATTGCAGGATACAGATTCTCGGCTCTAAAACGGTGAAATTCATGGAAAACACGACAAAATCCGGGTTCCTGCCAATCACTGAGGAAACACGGTCTCCGCTCTTTATCCGTATGTTGCCAGATACCAGTTTAGGAAGACAAAATGGCAAATCAATATCGTTTTCATGCACAAGGCTCAATGGCAGCACAAGATCCAAGAAATCTACGCGGAGCTCGAGGCAATCATGACAAAAACATCCACAAAAAGTCCACCTTTCCCTCAACAGAAATTCTGGAAAATTCGTGAAGAAATTATGAGAAAACACATATACCAGATTGAAGGGTACATCAAATCAGGGTACCACCAAAAAGCCCTAGGCCCAACTCCTCTATTAGGCCGCGGAACCGCGGCCTAAGCATGCTTAGGCCGCGGATCCGCGGCCTTATGGTGGCGGCAGACAGAGAGTTTTCAGGGGTAGAATTGTCTTTTCATTTGGGTTCTGGTGGTTGCCCTAGGTTTTCATTTTTCAGCCTATAAATAGCCCAGAACTTTGTGAAGGAAGGAGTCCATAATCTTGTATTTTCTTTTCTAGGTTTAGTTGTGTTTCTTCTTCCTCTTCTCATCTCTTCTCCATTAAAACTTGTAGTGAGCTTTGTGAGTGAAGAATGATGAATAAAGAAGACTCTTTTGCTATTATATCTTGTCTTTTTCTTTTATAAATTGCTTGTAATTTTAATTTGTTAGATAGTTGTTGTTATTTCTTGTTCTTTCTTTCTTCTCTCTTTTTCTTTATCCTTAACACAACCATGATGCTTACGCTTGATCCTTTCCGAGGTGAGGTCGCAAATAGCTAGTTGTTATCTTCTAATCTCTTTCTTTCTATCTTCCTCTTTTGTTTTGTTTTATTTTTCCGTATCATGATGTGTGAGTAGTTTCATACTTGTTAGGGTAGGATAAGGGAAGTTTGAGAGAAGGAAATCTCTCTCACTCTTTTCTTGCCCAACAGCTTAATTCGACTCCCGTTAATTGAACCACAATCCGCTCCTTACGGCACCCTATCCTACATGATAGCGGTGATTCCGTAGTGAGACCGGTTGTGGTTGAATTAACCGGAGGTTATGGCTAAGAGCCAAGAACGGACGGACAAGCACCAAAAGGAAGAACTTATGCGTTGGAAAGCCTAGCTTATACTCGCAAGTTCCTTCCTAGTCGTGCTAATCCCCGTTGTTGCCGATTACCGTAACACCGATATTAAGAGGGGCAACGAAAGATGTGGAGACTCCTAACTCAAACTAACCTAATCCTAACCCTAACAAGCTCTCTTTACATATCATTTTACCACTTAATTAATCACAACAAAATCTGAAAAACTGGACTTAACTCGTTAAAGCACATAGAAAAAGATTCCTATCTCCCTGCGGACGACCCGTACTTAACTGGCTAGCTACAAGCGAAACCGTCTTGATTGCGGTATTTAACTAAAACTTGAACACGCGGAATCTCTAACAATCAGGTTGCAATTTTCGAAAATCCTTCAATAAACCTTCTGTAATATCCAGCTAAACCCAAGAAACTTCGAATGTCCTTCACTAACTTCGGTATCGTCCATTCGCTTACTGCTGATATTTTAGCTGGATCTACAGAGATTCCATCGCCTGATACAATATGTCCGAGGAAACCAACTTGATCTAGCCAAAACTCATACTTGTTGTACTTGGCATAAAGTTGATGATGTCGTAAAGTTTCCAAGACAATTCATAGGTGTTCGGCATGTTCTTTCCGACTCTTAGAATACACCAAGATGTCGTCGATGAAAATGACAACAAACCTGTCTAAGCACTCTCGGATAACTTGATTCATTAGGTTCATGAATATAGCTGGTGCGTTGGTCACTCCAAATGGCATCACCAAAAATTCGTAATGTCCATAGCGAGTTCTGAATGACGTTTTATAGATATCAGATTCTTTGACATTCACCTGATGATAACCCGAACGAAGATCTAATTTGGAGAATATGCAAGACCCATTTAGCTGATCGAACAGATCGTCGATGCATGGAAGTGGATATTTGTTCTTTACAGTTACTTAGAATTCTATACTCAATGCACATTCGATATGAACCTTCCTTCTTCTTCACAAGTAGAACTGGCGATCCCCAACTTGAAGTGTTGGGAAGAATCCATCTTTTCGTCAATAATTCGTCCAACTGAGTACGGACCTCCTTCAAACCTTCAGGGCTTAACCGATACGGTGTTTTGATCACCGGTTGCTCCAGGTACTAAATCAATGCTGAATTCAAGAGCTCAATTGGACACAAACCTGATATGTTTTTAGAAAATACATCGTCGAACTCTCGAACTATCTCTGGCTTTTATCCTTCCTCCGCTTGAAGGGATGCAATTACTGCCTTCTTCGGTTTTGCCTTGTATGTGCTTGGCTCCAGGTACGGTCTCCACTTTTGAAATAAAAGACCGGATGGTCTGGAATCTCGAACACTACCCTTCTTTGACGACAGTTGATGGTAGCATAAAAAGTTCCGAGCCAATCCATACCCAAAACGACATCAAAATTTAGTATGTCCAGCACCTTGAAGTCAGCATAGAAATCTCTGCTGCAGACAACCACTGGACACAGGTCGTGTTCCATTATTGCCTTTAGAACGTCATTCCCTGAACTGACATTCCAGCTGGATACGAGAGGTTTGACTGGAATCGCATGAGTTCGAACGAATCGTTGCGACATAAAGCAATGAGATGCTCCAGTATCGAAGAGTGCTGGTGCAGGAAGTGAGGCGACTAAAATTGTACCTAAGTTATGTGGGATAGATTTAGGTATAGAAAAATATATGGATATAACAAGTATTGAACAACTTTGGAAATTGAAAGGTTATCAGTAATGACTTGGCCAATGGTTTCATCTTCTTCCACGGTCATTGTGAAAGCCTTTCGCCTCGGCACAATCCTCCTTGCTTGAGGAGCATTCCACTGTCCGTTCCGTGGTCCTTGAGGTAAGTTCATTTGATCTTGATGGAACTGATGAGGAGGAGGTGCAACCGGTCTATGAGGTGGTGGAGCAGGGAGAACGAGTCGTTGAGCAGGTGCCTGGATGGCTGGACGCTGCTTGTAGGTGATTGCTGGTCTGGGTGCAGCATTTAGGTTATGTCTACGAGGACAAGACCCAATATCATGTGTGGCTGAGCCGCAGACCAAAAAAAGGCGATTTGCACACTAGCAGTCCTTCGCCAAATGTCCATTTCTCCTGCAGTAGGTAAAAAATCCTGGGTTGGGCCGGTTGATTAGTACTCCCGGTCTCCTAGGCACAAATTGAGGCCTTGAAGAGGCTCCTCCTGCCATCTGAGTGGCAGGACGCTTCATTCCGGTAGATTGGGGTCTGCCCTTCATCTTCACCACTGCCTCATATCGAAGAGCAGCTTTCAGAGCCAATTCGTGGGTTGGGAAATCCCCTGTTGCTAAGCCAGCTTGGATTTCCGGATCTAACCCTTACTGAAATCATCTGGACCTGATCTCAACAGTTGGTATCATGTGTGTCGCAAACCTGTTAAGGTCTTGTGTTAGCTATGTAGTATGTGATATAAGAAAATCGAATATTGAGACATATCTTACCTACTAAGCATGGTAAACTCAGCATCATATTCATCCACTGATTTGGTCCACATCGAACCCTATTGTAGATGGATAAATTATTGTTCTATGTCAAATCAGGCAGTCTCAGGAAAGTACTTCGTGTCGAACATGTCACGAAAAGTCCTCCATTCGATCGGTTGGTCAAGACAGCTTTCTTCCGCCTTCCACCAAACTCGGCGTTGTCTGTGAGTTGCAGCTTCGCAACTCGAACCCAAGCGATCTCTGGCACTTGTGCCACTGCCAGGTTATTCTCAATACTTCGAGCGCATTCTTCAGCTTCCAGGGGGCTCTCTTTCCCCGAAAATTTCTTTGGATGCAATGCCCGGAATTGGTTTACTCCGGGTGCTTCTGCTTCTGCTTCTGGACGGTTCATAAAAATAGCAATCTGCTGCTGCTGTCCTTCCAGGAGGCTCCGGATTGCCTCAAGCAGTACCGTCTACTCATTGATAGGAGCAGCAACGGTAGGCGTAAGCGGTAGAGGTGGTGGTATGTTCTTGAAATTGGTACTGGTGTTGTTTGGAGAATCTATAATCTTGAAAGAAAAAATATGGTTAGGATATATTCAAACTATATGAAATTGTAAGATTCAAGAAATATGAATTGTAAAGAATGGTTTTAGTTGCTGATTCTTGTGTTATATTGCTTAGGACTTCATGCAGAATTGACATGCATGTCCATGCAGAACTGACCTGCATGGGCCGCCAAAAAAAACCTGACACGCCCCGCTTCCCGAAGTACGGGCAAGAGGACGCGACAAGGTCCGCTACGTATTTACTCTGAAATAAACACTCTAAGCGTATCTAAGTAATATAAAGTAAAGTATACATAAAAGACAGGAATATAAATGTACATCAACTTTTTATTTATTTAACAATTCTTTATAAGTACAACTGGAAATGTAAATACATGAATAGAAAGCAATGCCTAAATAATAGCATAACTGAAATGAAATGTACAGGTGCCTACAGCTCTGGGTCAATAACAAACTGCTCCAAGTCCTCAGTACTGAGCTCGATCTCCAGTGGGTCCGATCCACCTGACAACATTCCAAAGAAAGAAGAAAGGAGTGTCTTCAGCGAACAATCTCTCGGTATGTCCTAAAGATAGATAGAGATAGATTAGACAGAAAGAGAGTATAACTAGTAGTGTTTGATTATAATATTAACGCAATTGTTTGTAGCTTGGTACAGAATATGCCAGTGTATACGAGAGGAATTCCACTAATCCGGAGACTAAGGTATACAGAGCATAAGGAACCGTTCAGCCACGGTACAACGGCAATGGATATTCAGGTTAGGTGTGTTAAAGTAACAGTCTCGTGCCACTTCCAACACATTCTGTATCAGTCTACCCCTTTAAAACCCGGTAATGTCTTTTGTGTTGATTGTATTGTTTTGTTATTTAGATGGATGACTTGCCGAAACCATAATATCAGTAAACGGAATAGATATAAATGGATAGTCATGTAAACAGAGTATATCCATGGTTCGGTTCGGTCAATATAGATTGATATAGATTGAATTCTGGTATTCATGGATTCATGTTGTATTTTAGTTTATACTTGAATCATATTCAAGTCAGATTGATTAGATTGAGACTCTGTCTGAGTCAGACACTTTGAAAAGAAATTGAAGTCCTGAATTAGTTTTGATATTATCGGTAACTGCTGCACATAGACGGCAGGATTTGTGTCTTTTTCCAAGACAATTATCGTGTTAATAACACCGTTGTTAGATTGTCTATCTTAGATGGGCAAGCACCCACATTCTCCGTCTCCCCGAGGCTCAATAGAACCGGTCCTGCTTAAACCTATATTTACTAGGGTCCTTATTGTAATTTAATATAACTTGAGGGGTTTTATGTCAAAATAATTTGATATAATTTCAAAATATACCTCAAGTATTTAATTATCGTCTTTAGGGTTTTCATAGATGTATATTTTATAGAAGTGAAATTTTCTATTGAGTAGAACCTAATTTTCATTGTATATGGTATTTTAATGAAATATTGGAATTTGTATTGAATGGTAATGATAGTTTCATGAAATTTGTGATTCCTTTGATTTAGAAAAATATGGAATATTTGTATAATATATTTAAAATAGATCTTTTAATAATATTCATATATATATATATATATATATATATGTATGTATGTATGTATATATGTTTGTATGTACGTATGTATTTAATAAAATAAATTTTATTTTGTAGAAATCTCATTTTTTTAAAAATTGCATCAAAAATTCCATCGAGATCGAATGCTCCTTGCGGAGGTCTGCATCTCGCTCTACTAGGCCTGAGGATGTGCGATAACCCGCACCATCCCGATCGGGGTTCCCCAAAATGGGTTGTAGAGACGTATTTGCAAGGAATTAAGTAATACACTTTTTAAAGAAACGGTTTTTGTATGTTTAGGTTATTTAAATATAATGTCATATTTTGTCCCAAAAGAATATTTTACAAACCATCGTGCTATGAAAGGATGAGTGTTGTGATGAGGTAGGTCATTACCTCATGAGTTTTCTGAAGGTAATACAAGAAATATGTTGAATTTTGTCGAAAATAAAGTATGTGGCATTTTAACATAAAAATGCGATAAAAGTTGCTTAATAGATTTTTTTTGAGATAACACTTGTTCTAATGTGTTTGTTTATGATTTCTAAACAATATATTAAAAATTGATAGGTTTGTTATTAAGAAAGAGTTGGATTTTTAAAGAAAAGTGAATCAGAAGTAGGAATAACCCAGCTTCCGACGAGTTTTGAAAAAGAGAAGTTTTAGAATAGAGATTGAGAAGGGAAGAGGGGACTTACTGGTTACAAATAAAGAGAGGAGTGTTCCCGCCAAAAATTTCTGCGCAAAAGAGTCCAAGGTATCAAATTGCAGCGATATGCTTAAGGAAATGCAAACCAGTATCTTCCGGGCTGTTTTTTGACAAACTCCCGAATGAGAAAAGATAAATTCTGATGGTATCGAAAGCGGCTCGAAAAACCCTTCGATTTGATATATTATGGGCCTCGTAATTCATCCGGGATCAAAAGTTATGAGGAATTACGTGTCCACACGTGATGGACTTTTAAGAACCCGCTGGAGGAGTTAAAAAATATAATAAAAACTCAGAAAAGACCCCAATGGGGCATCACGTGCTCACACGTGACCATGGATCACGTGCAGACACGTGATGGGCTTTTAAAGCCTCTAAAATAATGAATAGAATTTGATTCTAAAAGTCAGAAAATACCTCAACGAGGTATCACGTGCTTACACGTGACCAATGGTCACGTGTTGACACGTGATGGTTAAAACTGAAACATAAATAAGCGGCTGAGAAAGGAACCCAATTGGGGGTCACGTGCTCACACGTGACCAAAGGTCACGTGCCAGCACGTGACTGGCTTTAAAAGCCTTATAATTTAATAGAATTAAATTCTAAAAGTTTCTGAATCTTTCCAAATGGAAAATGGTCATGGGGAACCGTTGGATTAAAAATCCAAGGGTGATTAAAAATCACCAATTTATGGAAAAATCTCAAATAAGGAAAGATTTCCCTGAAAATCTCACCAGAATAACAAATAGAATATCTTTTGGATTTAAACTCTACGGTGAATAAAATTCACTGAATGATCTAAAGGCCCAGATTAATGATAAATATAAATCAAATCTCTCAACAATCAAATCAAATCTTTCAATGAGAGATTTGCTAAACAAATTGATTCTCTTCTTTCTCCTATAAATAGGAGCCAAGAAGAGAAGAGAAAAGGGGATCTACCTGGGGGAGAGAAGAAACAGAGAGAGGAGAATTTAATTCTCTGCAAAAGAAAAACCCTAGATGAGAAAAGAGAAAAGATAAACTTCAAACAGAGAATTTAATTCTCAAAATCCAAGAGTTTAACTCTTATACAAAAAAGAACTTAGTTCTTCTTCTGGTTGAAGATCTGCACAGAGCACATCTCCCCATAACTTGAGAATTTAATTCTCATCGGGTTGAGATCCTGCCATGCAGATCCTAAACTTAGAAGGGGAATTGAGTTTTGAGAAATTGATTCTCCTAAAACAAAACTAGGGTTTAACCCTAATCAAGAATTTAATTCTTTTACAGATCTGGGAATTTAATTCCTTTGAAAAGAAATCAAGGTTTTATCCTAAATAAGAATTTAATTCTTTCACGATAGGAATTTAATTCCTCCAAAATCATAATTAGGGTTTAACCCTACAAAGAATTCAATTCTTAAAAGATCTCTGTTCATGAAAAGAACTAGGGTCACGTGCCCCCACGTGACCGTTGAAAAGATCCCCTGCAAAGAACTTTGAAGTATCACCTCACGTGCTCCCACGTGACTCACAAAAAGCAAAAAGAAAAAGCAAAAGAAATAAAGGCTTTGGACGCTCTCACGTGGTATCACGTGACCCCTCAGCAAATGCTTTAACAATTGGCGCACAGATCCCCATCACGTGCCCACACGTGATGCTCTAAACTAAAAATTAAAGTGTTTAACACTTAATGGCAAAAGAAAAGAAAAGAAGCTTTGGGCGCTCTCACGTGTCCCCACGTGACCCCTCAGCAAGTGCTGTGATTATCGATGCATAAACCCCCATCACGTGCCAACACGTGATGCTCTAAAATAAAGACGAAAAGTGTTTAACACTTGTTCGCAGAACAAAATAAAGGGGATCTGGCCCCACATTTAGGGTGCCCTCACATGTCACCACGTGACCCCTAATGAGCATTCTAATAGACCAGAGCGGGGGCCTCCATCACGTGCCCACACGTGATGGCTAGGAAATTAAAAGTGCTAAACACTGATCTGCAGAATAAAATAAGGGAAATCAGGGCGCTCTCACGTGTCCGCACGTGACCCCTCCCTCCTTAGTGTTTAACACTAATTGGAAAACTCTATCTGCGGTGTTTAACACTGATTTTCTTAGTGATTAACACTAATTGGAAAACTCTGTTCCCGGTGTTTAACACTGATTTGCTTTAGTGTTTAACACTAGTTTGAAATCTCTGCTACCGGTGTTTAACATCGATTTGCTTTTGTGTTAACACTAATTTGAAAGCCCTGTTGCTAACACTGATTATCTTTTAGTGTTTAACACTAATTTGCTAATCTTATTCCCAGTGTTCAACACTGTTGGTCTGTAATGTTTAACACTAGCTTTAGCCCAATTGGCTAAGTTTTTAGAGGCAAAGCCTCTCCTTCAATGGACCAACAGAGGGCCAATATTTCAAACATAATTGGACTTAGCCCAAACTGGCCATAAGTCCTCAAATCATCTTGAACTGAGCACATCTGCTCTTTCAACCAACTCATTGGTTCAAGGGTACATCTCTGAACTCCTCTGATATTTGTCGTTGTAATCCTTCAACGTCTTCAGAGAGGTGACGGGTCCCGACAACCACACATCAACACGGACTGTGGGGTCCTTAAACTCATGGACTTATGCGTCCTAAAACCAAGATACGGACTGTGGGGTCCTTAAACCCGCGGACTTATGCGTCCTTAAACTAACGGACTAATGCGTCCTTAAACACACCCATATGGACTGTGGGGTCCTTAAACCCATGGACTTATGCGTCCTTAAACTACCAATGGACTTATGCGTCCTTAAACTACCTATGGACCACTATGTCCCTAAACTGGAGATGGACCACTATGTCCCTAAACTGGAGATGGACCGCAATGTCCTTAAACTACCAATGGACCACCATGTCCCTAAACTGGAACAATAGAGCCCTCAAATGCTCTTTTGTCGGATCTAAACGATTCCGTTTAAGTTGATCTTAGCATTAAATATGGCTAACGTATCCTTAAACCTTTCAAACAGACTGGACTATAGATCCCCCCAATTAACTCTGGTTCAAGGGTACATCTCTGAACTCCTCTGACATCTATCGTTGTAATCCTTCAACGTCGTCAGAGAGGTGACGGGTCCCGACGACCATACATGCAATGGACCACCATGTCCCTAAACTGGAATAATAGAGCCCAAACGCTCTTTTGTCGGATCTAAACGATCCTGTTAAGTTGATCTTAGTCTCAAATCGGACTAACGTATCCTTAACAAACGTTTGAGTCGATCTTAGTCTCAAATATGGCTAACGTATCCTCAAACCAAAGCCACAAACCCAAATCTAAGTAAACACGGATTTGGATTAATCCACGTCCTACGGGCGACTACATAAATTAGTCTCCGTATACAATCCACGGGCAACCACAAACAAAACAAACACCCACGACACGAAGTGACCAGCTGGAGAAAGAGAAAGTTGTTACCGCGATGCGGTAGCATAATTAACTGCAGGGGCTTGCGCCTGCAGGGAAGAGCGTCCCCACAATCAAAAACCCCTCAACGAGGGGGAATCTGACGAAGTCTGCTACATCGGTCGCATCCGCTCAAACCTTCGATACATGGTGCCATAAATCAACTTGGCATCTTCGGAGAGGTAGACGGATAACACCAATTAGCATCTGCCCCGAATCTCAGGCAAGACGTCCTCACGTCTCGGCCGCCGTTCGGAAGGGAACAGGGAGAAGAAGGAAGCTCTCGGAACCGTTGGGGCGTCGTTTCGTAGCCAGAATCTTCCCGGAAACTTCGCCGAAATCTTTCCCTTTGCTAACTCCACTTGCACAACTTAGAACTTGGAAATTTTAAAGAGTTTTCGTAATGAAATTCTGAGTGAGGAAGGGTGAAATGTGGTGTGGTATTTATAGGAAAAATCAGGATTTAGATTAATGAAGAATAGAATTAAAAGTTACAATAAAAATGAATTAAAGAGAGGAATTATCACTCTCTGGATATTTTCAGAGTAAACAAACAATATGAGGGTAGTGCGGTAGGCGAAGGGGTGCCAGGGGGAAAAAATCTAAGGCAGTACCTACGGTCCTACCCGGCAGTGCCGGTCTTCCCTTTAAATCTCGTCGGTCCAATACCGGTGAGGGCGCTTAGGATTTTGGCCACGTGTTGGTGTCGTTTGGTATAATATTTCCCACTTGTTTGTTTTATCTGTGACTTTTCATTTTACGTATAGTGCACGTGTAAACTTTTGGGCTTCTAAAAGATTAAAGAAAAATCAATTAAAAAATTATATGTGGCTGATGGGATTCGAACACAAGGGCTACGTCATAGCAGTGCAAAGGCTTTACCAATTAGCTATAAGTTGTTTCTTGCTGTTCAAAAGCAATTCAAATACTTATAGCATACACAGGATTGCAAATACGGTAGTGTTACTGATTGGATTTACAGGAGTATGAGCATGCATGCTTGTTGATCTTCTGATTGCTTAATACCCGGGTGGTTGTTACGTTTAGCAGACCGCTTGTGGCTTGTGGGTGTTTGATATGATCACCACCTATTGCCGGCGTATTGACGAGTCTTTAGAGTCCTACACAGAGGTTTCTTGGTTCATGCGAAACGGAGTAGGAGCACATATGTGATATGTGCAGGACCGAGATTAATGCGCGTATGAGTTACTGCATTCTATTCTCGCGATTTGTAACATAGGTCGGTTATATGTGATATAGCCGGGTTATCGAATCAAGTGTTGATTCGATAATTTGTTACATTTGATATTAGTCGGTTATATGAGATATAGCCGGATTATTAAATCAAGTGTTGATTTAATAATTTAATGTATAATTATATATTTGATATATTAATTTACATTAACTAGTATCGGCTCACTTAAGTTTTCTTTTCTCACTTGATTTTGTGCACATGATATATATGTGATGTATATTAATGTACAACTATTGTGTCATGCTTGATGCCACATGCAACATGGGTGTATGAGACTTACACCATGGTTATGATAATGATAAGGTTTTTATTTATTTAGGTAATTCACAAATTAGTGGAAATTTTCACATGCTTGGAAGCTTGGAGAAGCTTGTAGCATCTTTGACATAGTCCACTAGTTTTGTTTTACTTGTAGATATTTATTAACCTAACCATTATTGTAACCTATGGTTTAATCTCTATATGGGTTAGTGTATGACACTAACTCACCCATGGTCGTTATTCTCACCTCATGAGTTCATTCTCTCATCTCTTCACTTGAACTTCTTCTTCCTCATGAGAAAAGCTCACTAGCTTTTCTCAAGGTGAGAAAAATAAAACTAAAGTGAACCCACTTCCTACTTCATCATCCTCTACTACTCGTCATTTAGTTTAGGGTGTTTGCTTCACTAATTTCACAATTAGTGAAGAGGTAGCATGAGCTTGAGTCTCCTCGACGTAGATCATCTTCGGCCTCGAAGATTTCGAACAAGCTTGTTCATTTCTCCGGGAGAACCCTTTCTAGAGCTCGGGTGTTCATGACTTGCAGCGAAGGAACTACTACACGGAGCATTAGAAGTGAAGGACCGGTCTACAAAGGTTGTATTCCTCATTCACTTTATGTAATATTTGATTACATGCTTGCTTAACTCCTAATTTTCTAGTTAGATCCTTGGCGTGGGTTGCATAACTCTTTAGGTTTTTTTAAAATTGTATACTTGATACCCCAAAAATCCTAGTTAGGGTGCTATGGAACCCATCATTGGTATCAGAGCCAAGCTAGAGCATTAGGCATTGTCTAGACGAAGTTAGAAGTTCGAACGAACTCCGAATACCCGAAATTTACCCCTCTCTGGAAAATTTTCAAAAAGTTGGAATTTTTCATCTTAAAAATACTCTAAAAATCTTGCAGGTAATTCTATGGACCCACCTGAAGAACGAGTCCCTAACTCGTCTAAATGATCGCGGAACCGCGGCCAAAAGATGGTTTTGGCGGCAGTTCCGCGGCGCCACTTGAGAGGCTTGGAATGGGCCTTCAGCTGCTGGTCCATGAGCACTGTGGTATGGTTCTGGGTACTTCTAACACTGCTCAAGTGTTGAGCTCTCTGAGAAATTTTGGGAATTCGTTGATTCGATCGAAACATTTAACATCGTCTAGCTATCTGTGATTGTGATACAATATTTGGAATCCATATAATTAGTTATATGATAACTGGTTTGAATTTTATAAATCTAGCAATTTGGTCTCAATTCATCGGTTGCCACGGGATTTTGATATGATCAAAAGTCCGTCGCAATCACGTAGCGTACGCGGATGCTCGCCGGGCAACATTATTAGATAGCCACGCTCCACAGCCCCGACCAAGTGACTGTAGGAGAACCCCGTTGCCTAAAACATCCGTTCGGGTGCTCGCGGTCATGGTGTTCCTCTTAAGTGCACTTCGTCGACGGTATCGGGGTGTGTGGCCGTCTACTAAAGTTTCCAACGAGTATTCGATCAGGTTATCAGGAATCTTGTTGAATTACCCGACCGGATATTGGAAAGTGTTTTCAATATCGAGACTAAAATGCGGGGTTTATAATTGTTAGGCATGCGATGTCTAAGGAATTCATATTGTTAGGCATGAAATCCGGAATATGAGATATTTCGGGTTTATGATGTCTAAGGTGGTTGCGGATTCCAACTGTTATAGTTTTTCATTTTTTTTTCTGGGACCGTAAGTGTAATATATGGGGTATCGCTGGTTTCATTGCTATACGTCAACGACAATTGAGATACACATATTTACTTACGTTGATGACATGTGATGTTATGTTTTGCTGTGATATGTTATATTGGATCGTCGTGTTTGAATAGCCAGGGTTTTTATGTGAGATGAGAGTTTTTCATTTTCATTCATGTAAAAACTTGTTTGTAATATTCTTTTATTGGGGCACTTCCGGGTTGAAGAAGATGTCACCGTTGATATATATTATTTACTTTTCCGCATTAGGATAGACCCAAGGAGTAGAGCACAAGTAACCGAGTTCTAGAGTCCAGTGGGAGACCATCTCGAGGCGTCGAGTTCGAGTCTCCTAACTCTAGAATTGGTAAGATTGCTTGACGCTCTCGTAAGGGTCTAGAGATGTAGGTTTGGCTATTCATCACGACCGTGGAATCCGTATTTTATACAGGATTAATATAAAACCCGGAAATCCTAGTATATCCAATATTTCATATGTTGTTTTCTGCTGCGATATCTGTGATGTGATCATTTGATATGTTGGGATAGATACTGTATATAGTATATGTGATATATTATATAGACGTTGCTTATGTTTTACACCCGTGCTAGTCCTACCCCGCTCTGCTGTTAGTTAACTAACCTAACGGTGCATAACGGGATATCGAGACGAATGCGGATGGCATAAGCGTACGTTGTATTTATTTGTGATGTTTAGGTAACTTAAAATGATGGGATTTCATTAATGAGATTAATGAAAGAAAATAAAACTAAAGATATAGTAGAAACTTGTTTCAAAAACTGGTAGCTCTAGTTCTTGTTTTGCATAGCGGTATTCCTTATAGAATATCCAGCACCTTATTCGATAAGGAAAGAGCCGAGATCTCTTCACCGAGAGTGACCTCTTTAGCGAAACTAGCAGATGCTACAAACTCGGATTGTCTTTTGATTGCTTTTATAGTTTTTGCTTTGCATAGTGGTATTTGTGAAATATCATGCACCTTATTCGATAAGAAAAGAGTCGAAATCCCTTCACCGGAGTGACCTCTTTAGCAAAACTAGTAAAGGCCTCAAAAACACTTCTTTTCAAAATCACTTGATTCTACAACAATATAAAGTTCATTACGCAAAAGGTTTTCTTAAAAACCTGTCGTAGCCCTCCGTCATTTCAGATAAGTACTTCATAGTATTCGTGCTACGTTTGTTGGCTTTCATCAAAGCGTAGTGTGCGGTAGCTATTTATGCTTATTTGCAAAAGCATATGATGCGATTGAGTTAGGGTAGTCGTGCGACTTTGTTGGCATTCATCAAGGGTCGTGCGGGTGGGTTTAATTCAATCATAAAATGTACGGGTTAAACTTGACTAGCAGCCTATGGTTTGTTGGCTTTCGTCAAGGTCATATGATGCTAGGGGAAAAATTATCGGGAATTTCAAGTGTTAAAATTTGTAATGAGATTGCATACCTTCTATGAGATAGTTGGATCCCGATACCCACTGCGAGTAAGAGTTACTCCTGGGAGAGTTTTGCACTTTACAATTAGCCGATCAAGTAGGTGTCAACGGGGTTACGCCCCTGGGAAAACGAGGTTTATTTTAATTAGGTCCGTGCGAAAGAACGGGGAACCTCCCTCAAAGTACCGGTAATGGCCTGGCTGAAAGATTGGCGAACTTGTAGGGTGTAATTAATCCCGGCTAGTCTTTCCATTTAGGGTTTGAAGGAAGATTTGATAAAAACAGTGGGAGCCATCCTGATTAGATAAAATAATAACCAATCTAATCTTGCAAGAGTGCACGCAAAGTATTTTCTTCTCTCTCTCTCCAGGTAGCGACCATGTCACGCCTTAATCAAGATAATAATATGGATGTATTGACCAAACCCGCTTGTTATACCGAGCTAGGGGAACGTTGGTCCTGCTCTACCTTATAATTATTATAAGACCGAGCAAGAAATAGGGGATTATCAGGATTTCCGTGCCGCCCAGACGAAGAAAGTGCATGTTGATGCATCTTCTTTGGGTGTGTTCGTTACAAAGAACTGTTTCTCAGTATCTTCTACGTTCTGGGTATGAGATACCGGATCAGGATCCCATATATGTAATCTGTTACATAGGCTATAGACAGGTAGAGAACTGAGAACGGGTGATAAAGTTTCAAGAGTTGGAAACGGTACAATTATTGCAGCCAAGTTGTTGGCAGTTATCACCATGTATTATCAAGTACATTGATTCTGAACGAATGTTATTAGATACCGAACCTGATATACAATATCATATCGGTCTCTTTATTTAGTAAAGAAGGATATAATTTTGTATTGTTGGATAATGTTTTGAACATTTCCTATATCAAGAGTTGATCGGTTCAGGCACATTAACTAAAAGCATATACATTCTAAATCAAACCACAGTTCTTAACGTACATGAACACACACAAGAGGAAGAGTTCAGAAATGAACGGATCCTTCTTGAGGCATTATAGACTAGGTCATATCAATACAACACAACTAGCTAAGTTACATTAAGATGCATATTTAAATCAGTTT
Source organism: Agapanthus africanus (assembly GCA_030015575.1). NCBI lineage: Eukaryota > Viridiplantae > Streptophyta > Magnoliopsida > Asparagales > Amaryllidaceae > Agapanthus > Agapanthus africanus. Next base: position 468,627,518 of record JASDDO010000016.1, on the reverse strand, counting down.
GAATTTACATCTTGTGAAACTTGCCAGTCATGTCACAAAGATAAAATGACCATAGCTCCGTTTACTGGAAACAGAGAAAGAGTTAGTGAACTCTTGGGATTTATACATGATGATGTATGTAAGTCCCCTGTCTACACATGCCAGGACGGGTTCTTTGTACTTCATTACATTCACTGATGATCTCTCAAGATTCGGACATATGTTCCTGTTGAAACACAAGTATGGAGTTTTTGAGAAATTCAAAGAATATAAGTTTGAAGTAGAGAACCAAAACGGATATAAGTATTATGTCCTTTGATGTGATCAGGGAGGAGAATACTTGAGCACGGAATTGCTGGACTATTCTAAAGGAGAATGTGATTCTCTTTCAGGATTACTCTTCCATATAAACCACAGCACAACGGTGTATCGGGGCAGAGCAATCACACCCTATTAGATATGGTGCGCTCTATGATGAGTACTACTGAGTTGCCTATTTCCTTTTGGGAATTATGCACTTGAGAAGTTGCATACCTATTGAATAGCGTTCCAACCAAATCAGGTGCCTACCACTCCATATGTGATATGGTATGGGAAGAGTCTATGTCTTAAGTAAGTTAAGATTTGGGGTTGTTCGGCCTATGTCTAAAAGCAAAATCCGGACAAGCTCAAGGTAAGGTCAGTTCTGTGGAAGTTTGTGGATATCCCAAGCATTCGCAAGGTATATCTTCTACCACACCGAGGAACAAAAGGTGTTTTATTTCTTGGCATGCCACCTTTTTTAGAAAAGGAATTTATTTTGGAAACAAATTTATGGTCATGTGGTACAACTGAAAGGAGTTCCAGCTATACAAACTACAGTTGATGATTTGGTAGAACCGGAGGATTCAATAGTTCCCAACGAAGCTCAGCCTCTCCGCCGATCTAGTAGGTTTTCTCATCCGTCTGAGAGATACTTCGGTTTTCTCAATGACAGTGGGAGAGAGGATTGCATCATGAGATGATGACCCAACTAGTTTCGAGCAGGCCATCAAGAGTGGGGACTCTGTAAGAATAGCTGGATGCTATGCGATCTATGATGGAATCTATGTACACCAACAAAGTATGGACTTTGGTTGCTATATCTGAAGGATTAAACCCCCCATCATGAGCAAGTAAATCTTGAGAAGATTGCTTGGTGTAGATGGAAAAGTTGAGACTTTCAAAGCTAGACTTGTTTTAAAAGTTTTTCGTCATCGACCAGGTGTGGATTATGATGAAATCTTTTCTCCAGTGGCTATACTTAAGTCCATACAGATCCTACTTGCCATTGCTACATACCATGACTACGATATCTGGTGGTTGGGTGTCATGACTGCTTTTCTAAATATTGATTTAGAAGAGAGCGTTTATAAGTACACAGCCAGAGGGCTTCGTATATAGTGCGAGCAGCGGAAACATGTGCAAGTTGCTTTACGGGTTAAAGCAGGCATCGCGGAGTTGAAACATCTGTTTTGATGTGGTAGTCAAAGCGTTTGACTTCATCAAAATGGTAGATGAACCTTGTATATACAAAAAGGTAGTAGAGAGTATTTTGGTTTTCCTCGTATTGTATGTGGATGACATACTCTTGATAGGAAATGAGTTTCCTATTCTACGCTCGGTCAATCTCCTCTTATCACAAGGATTCTCCATATAGGATCAAGGTGATACCTCCTAAATCCTGGGTTTTGGATCTATGAGATAGATCTAAGTGGATGTTAGGATTCTCATTAGATGTAGTGAGATGGTATCAATCGATCCTGGGGAGAATCACTAGATAGTTTCCAGGGTGGTAAGGTCGACTGAATGTCAGTCATAGGCATTACCATTACCCTCTGTGGAGGGACAGTATGTTGGAAGAGTTCCAAGCTGGATACCATGGAAAACTAGACGATAAAGGCTGGATACATCTCTACCAAAGATGCTACCAAAGAGGCGGTCTGGGTGTATATTAGTTCATGAGATGAACTTCGTTCCTACCATTGTGTGATAATGGAGTTGTGGCTTAGGCCTAGGAACCCCTGTCCCATCAATGATCCAGACATATTCTAAGGCGGTATCACCTAATCATGGAGATGGTTGATCTCCAGGGAGATCGAGGTTAGGAGAGTAGACTCAGAGGACAACACGGCGGATCCACTCATAAAGGCCTTTTCCCAGAAAGAGACTTTTATGGGATTGTTGAGTATGAGATACTACAACTACTTCTATATGATGGCCCTAGTGCAAGTGGGAGATTGTTAGTTATATGTATGCCCTAGTGGATGTTTGGACATATATAGGGAGGACTTTCTTGCTCGACATGATAGTATGCTATCTGGTTACTCTTTATCTTAACATGTACACTGATTGTCTCTATGTTACATGTTGGTAAAGCCTTTAAAATGTGTACTTGACTACCTAGATTATGATGCAGATCATACTAGTGAGACAAAGATAGTCGGTAAGTACATCCTTTAATGTCCCTAGTCGTGGGTGTATCGAGACGGGGTATCGATATACCAGAGTAGACTAGCGTATAGCTTCTCGACCCATGTAGATGGGCGATGGATGATCCTATATCCATTGGTGTTTAACATCAGAGGTGATATACGGGTGCTCAGTGGAGACTGGGTACACTGGACGAACTCGCCGAGAACTCCCAGATGGTATTATACCTCACGTCAGATGGCAGTTCTCTGGTGACACTGGTACAGGTTAGTCTGTCGGCCCGAGATCGTCATAGAGTCTTATGTGATTCCCAACGTGCTTTGATATCCACCTTACCACGTTCATGAGAACGAGCAAAACGGTGGTTTTTGGATACAGTCCTGAGTCACATGGAGGCAATGAGCGATAGGAGGGGATTCGTCTCTCCCGGTATTGGAGGTTGATGTTGCGCTGTACTCAATTGGCTATAACAGGAAGTCCCTAGCCAGTGCTGTTTCAGAGATTTAATGGTAAGTGTTTGTTCATATCATAATTTTGCATTATTATATTCCGCATTCTTATTCATTTTACCAATAAACAGGTGCTTTTGATCCATGTCTGCTACATAGTTGCAGGTTACAGGTTCTCGGAACAAAAACAGTGAAAATGATGAAAAGACGACACAAAAGTGAGACTACGACCAACAAATGAAAGAATCTTGATCATGCTTACAGTTTGAAGAATAAACGAAGATCAATGGACAATTTCACAGAGCACAAAGGAAGCGCAAGGTTCAAGACTTCGACACGAAGCAAAGGGTAAAAGTCCACGACATTATGCACTGTGGAAATCTGGAAGAGAACTAGATGACAATCTGAGAAACCAAGTGAAGAAACAAGAAGACAAATGAAACCAGAAGTAGCCCAGAGAAATTCGGTCAACAAGAACACCAAATGGTCGCGGATCCGCAGCCAAACATGGCTCTTGGCCGCGGTTCCGCGGCCGTGCTAGGCACGTGTCGGTACGAACTTTGACGGTGTGGCGGTGCGTTGACTAGGCTTCTTTAGGGTAAAATTGTAAATGCAGATATGCATCGGATGTAACCCTAGGGTTTCTATGATCTATAAATAGAAACCCTAAACCTCTTTTTGAGGTATGACTCTTTTTATTGAAAAAAATTCAGAATTCATTGTAATACTTTGAAGAGTGCATTGAATAAAAGTAAGTAGTTTTTTTTACCTTGCCCTAGTTTTAATTTCTTTTCTGCCATAGTTTAGAAATTTATTTATCTGCCCTAGTTAATTAGTTTAGCACTTTTAATTATTTGCCATAGTTTAGATAGTTAGTCTTTTAAAAAACAAATCATTAAAAAAATGTCTTTTATCAATCCCCTAATGAGTGAGTAGTTCCTCACTTGTTAGGGTTAGAAATAGGATAGGTTTGAGAGATGAAAATCTCTCACCCCTTTCTTACCCATCGCATATTATTTATAGGACTCCATGCATACATACACACACCGCTCACCACGGCACCCTACCCTACGAGGTAGCGGTGATACCGTAGTTTAAAAGACCGGTTGTGCATATTTTCCATGGAGGTAAGGGTAAGAATTAAGAAAGGATGGACAAGGACCTAGAGGAAGAAACATCGTTTCTTCCCGATCGTGCTAATCCCCTTTATTAATTATTACCATAACACCTAAATAGATCTAAATTAGGGCATTGAAAGCGGTGAGAAATCTTAAATTTCCAAACTTAACCTAAACCTAACCCTAGCAAGGTTTTGATCCTAATCTAAATCAACCTTAGTTTTTAGTGATAATCAATCCAACACCAATTGGAATTAACTCGTTAGAACAAATTGAGAATACACAAAATCCCTGTGGACCGACCCGTACTCACCGGCTAGCTACCAAGCGACGCCGTTTTGATTGTGGTTAACAATTCTTTGATCACAAAATCTCATAACAATCGAATGGCGCCGTTGCCGGGGATAGCGTAGTTATTTTCGTTTTGCAATTTCGGGTTAATATAAAATCATAAAATTCATAAAAACTGAAAAAACAAAATATAAATTTTTTTATCATCTTGTTATTTTTTGAAGGATGTTTTGTTTGAATTGTGCAGGATCGACGAACGGATTCAGATCTGGAAAAATCCAGAGAGCAAAACAGAAAACAGCAGATCTGAACAACAGAGGAAAATCAGAACAGAGGAGCAGAAGAAATTTTGGGAACTGAACCGCACATCCCACCGCGGAACCGCGGCAAGGAAGCAGTTTTGGCGGCGGAAGCGCGGTCGGTTGGTGACATCAGCAGGTGGAAACCCCTCTGTAAGCTTTCTTTTCTTCTCTGTAACCCCATTATCTCCTCTGTAAAATTTTCCTACAGGATTCTTTGCGCAAAAACATCTCCCCTTCTCCAATAACTTGATCTTGTGCAGGATTCTTTGCACCGCAACAAAAAAAATTGTTTGCAAGTGTTTGATTGTGTTTACTGCTTTGCATATTTTAAATTGACTTTAAGAGGCTTTTACACCAATCCAGATTGGGTGGGGATTTCATTACCCTTCCCAGGACCCCAAAAATCACATAAAGTATATTGCATTGACCATCAAGTTAAATTAAAAAAAGATTAGACTCAGCCTTAAGGACTGTCGCGCTCAATAGGACAAAGGAATAGTTGTAGGCATCGATCGTTTATCTAAACCTGACTTTGTGGTGTCTAGGCTAAACAAGTGGGGAAAGGTAACATTAAAAGGTCCGTCTCACGGTGATTCGTCAGCGGATCCCTCCTTTCTCTACTTGTGCTTACCTGGCCACAATTGGCGGTGAAGAGACGATTTGAGGTCCTCACATCTTACCCTTTGGAACAGTTAGGAGCAGTCTAGTTGACCTAGGTGACCCTAGATCTAGGCTTGATTGTGCATTTTGTGATTGATTGAACGTGTGTCTAAGCCTTTTATTGAAAATCTTTTTGCAAAAAGCTCCGTATAAAAAAACACAAAAAGGAAAAAAATTTACAAAAACTTGCCACTTGTCGCTAAGAAATCCGTTGCACCTCACTTACACCCACTTCCTTCCATTGACGTTTTCTTACCCCCGCCTTCTGTTTTCACCTTTTGACTACACTACCTCTTTAGTGTATGTCCGGTTGGACTAGGGACACTAGCGTCCGATTAGTCCGTGTCTCGTTGGTGCCGACTGACGACGCTTTCGACTCCGAAGTCGAAATCCCTTCCACTTCTTTACCTTCTCCTTCATATTCTTCGTCTTCTAAGGAGATGTCAGGATTCAATCCGAACAATCCCTTACCCGCAGGACTGATTCTACCTCCGCTAGGTTCGAATAACCCACAACACCCACCTGTTGAAGCGCCCCAACGAATCGCGCTCCAGGATCTTTTCTACCCTATCCGCACCGCTTTACCAACTTGTCTTTCACTCCCACCGGCAAATGGGGATAACTTTGAGATTAAACCCCACTTCATCAACATGTTGCCAAAATTTCACGGACTGGAATCCGAAGATGCCTATATCTTCATAAACAAATTCCAGAATGTTTGCGCAATGATGAAGACAACACAACTTTCTGATGATGCTATAAGGCTACGTGTCATTCCATTCACCTTATGTAACCTAGCAGAGAAATGGTTGTATAGCACAGCATCACACTCGATTAAAAATTGGGAAGAGTTTGTTAAAGCTTTTCTAAAAAAGTTTTACCCACATCACAAGACCGCGAGAATTCGCAATGAGATTATTCAATTTTCCCAGCTTCCTTCCGAACCTTTTTGGAAGTGTTTTGAAAGATTTAAAGACCTACTTGTTCAATGCCCTCACCACGGTATTGAGAAATGGCAACTTTGCCAAACTTTATACGAAGGATTGAACCCAGCAACTAAGCAGTTGTTGGAAACCATTTGTCAAGGTCACTTTCTAACAAAATCAAGCGAGGAAGCTTGGCAATTTCTGACGATCTTGCTGAACAAACACTTCACTGGGAAAGCACCAAGACCACCTCATCTTCTTCAACAGGTCAGTCTAGGGCAGGCATACATCAACTAGATATGTCAATTGCAATGAAGGCCGAAATGGCCACACTAAAGAAAAAGCTAGAAGCAATTGAGATAAAAATCTCATCGCCTTCTCCTGCCCCTGCTTTACCCCCACGAACTGTTTGCGCTTGTTGCTCGGATCCATCACATCTTACTGAAGAGTGTCCTTACAATCCACCTGTTCAAGGACAAGATCAAGTCAATGCTGCCTTTCAGCAAAGACAAAGAAATGATCCATACTTTTCGACTTATAATCCTGGTTGGAGGAGCCACCCAAATTTTGCTTGGAATCAAAATCAACAATTCCAAGGCAATAACAACTTTCAAAGGCCTCCTCCTCCATAACAACAAGCACTTCAACAAACTCAATACCAGCAACCTTTCCAACCACAACCTTATCCAAACCAAATGAACAATTTTGTGCCCAACAACTCTTATCCTCAAAATAATTTTGTTCAACCGAATAATGATAAGGTTATCTCACTAGAAAGAAGTCTAGATGCGTTTCTAAAACAATCTACACAATCCGCAACAAGGTTGGAGACTTCCATTCAATCTTTGGTGCAAAACAGTGCTTCACATGATCAAAGCATCAAATCAATTGAGGCCCAAATTGCACAACTAAATGCTGCGTTGAGCGAGCGAGAAAATGGAATGCTTCCATCTCAACCATTGCCAAATCCCGGTCACACACAATGCTCATATTGCATATGAACAACAAAATCATAATTTAAATGTTGTGACCACGTTGAGATGTGGAAAAGTGTTGCACAACAACGTGGGTATTTGTGATGACACCCCTGCCGGTGCTTCTTCTTCTTCATCTTCTTCTTCTTCTCCTTCTTCATCTTCATCTTCTTCGTTAGAGCCTATTCTTCATTCTTCACAAGGCTCTACTTATTCTAATTCGAACGGACCCACATCTCACTTAACGAACACACCAACACTGGGATCCGTTCCAACTCCACAATCTACTCCACAAACATTGGACTCAACAAACTTTCAAAATTTTCCATTTCCAAATAGGTTGAGATCCAATAAACCAACTCCACAAATGGAGAAGATTGTGAAGTTATTCAAACAGGTTAGCATTAACATACCTCTCTTGGATGCAATCCAACAAGTTCCTTCTTACGCGAAAATCTTAAAGGACTTATGCACCAAGAAGAGGAAATCATAAGTACCAAAGAAGGTTTTCGTAGCTAGTGTTGTTAGTGATGCTCTTGTCCAATCTTTACCCCAAAAACATAAGAACCCCGGCTGTCCTACAATTTCGGTAACAATTGGGGATAAGAACATTAATAGAGCACTTTTATATCTTGGTGCTAGTGTCAATTTGCTACCCTATTCGGTATATGAACAATTAGGCGTTGGAGAGCTTAAACCCACTCATTGTACTCTCCAAATGGCCGAACGATCCATCACCCATCCTAGGGGTGAGTTAGAGGATGTGTTGATCAAAGTAGGGGACTTCATTTTCCCCGTTGATTTCATTGTTATGGATACACAGCATGTAGCTAACCCCCGGAGTCAAATTCCGGTGATACTGGGTCGACCATTCCTTGAGACTTCTAATGCGGTGATCAATTGTCGAAATGGTTCAATGAACCTATCTTTTGGAAATATGACAATTGAACTCAACATTTTTAAGTTGGGGAATCAGCCTTTCGAACCTAATGCTAGTATACTTGATGTTTGCTCAATCCACGAGATCACACAGGAGGACTGTAAGCTTGAAAAATTTCCGTTCGATCACAGCAGTTTTGACGCCTCTAGTGCGTTCCTCCTAGAATCTGACATAGCTTTCACACTGGAAAACGATTACGAGTGTTTCACTTTTTTGGACGATTTTGAAGACTCACCACCCGAGTTTGATTCCTTTGATTTTTCAGATGAGTTGGTTGAACCATCCAACTCAGTTACTTACACTCAATTTGAACCATTGTTGGAATCTTTCGAGTTCGAGACAGTTTCACCAATGTTACCTTCAATTGTTTCACCTCCGAAACTCGAACTCAAGCTTTTTCCGTCTCACTTTAAATATGCTTACCTAGGTAAGAATGAGACCTTTCCCATTATCATATCGGCATCTCTGGCTCTCGAGCAAGAGAAAGCCCTTTTAATGGTCTTACAAAATAACCGGCAAGCTTTTGGCTGGACTATGGCGGACATCAAGGGGATTATTCCCCTCATAGTTGAACATCATATACATATGATGGATGATGCCAAGCCAGTAAGGGATCCACAAAGACGCCTCAACCCTATAATGAAGGAGGCTGTCAAGAAGGAGATTGCTAAATGTCTTGATAGTGGTATCATTTACCCTATCTCGGATAGCCAGTGGGTTAGCCCCATTCATGTTGTCCCAAAGAAATCAGGGATCACTGTCATAACCAATGAGGCGAATGAGTTAATACCTACTCGCACCCAAACTGGGTGGCGAGTTTGCATCGACTATAGAAAACTCAACGCCGCGACAAGGAAAGACCACTTTCATTTACCTTTTATTGACCAAATGCTAGAACGATTGGCTGGGCACGAATTTTACTGCTTTTTGGATGACTATTATGGCTACAATCAGGTCCCCATCGCCGAAAAGAATCAAGACAAGACCACATTTACTTGTCCTTTCCGTACATTCGCTTACCGTCACAGGACCTTTAGGTTATGCAATGCACCCGCTACTTTTCAGCAGTGTATGATGGGGATCTTTTCAGACATGGTTGAAAAAAATTTGGAAATTTTTATGGATGATTTCTCCATTTTTGGTGACTCCTTCGATGAGTGTTTGCTTCACTTAGACGCAGTTCTTACCCGCTGTAGGGATAAGAACCTCACTTTAAATTGGGAGAAGTGCCACTTTATGGTACGAGAGGGTATTGTCTTAGGACATGTCATCTCGCAAAATGGCATAGAGATTGATAAAGCCAAGATTGAAGTCATCTCCAATCTTCTTCCTCCTAAATGCGTCAAAGACATCCGAGCCTTTCTTGGCCATGCCGGTTTTTATAGACGGTTTATCAAGGATTTTAGCAAGATAGCTAGACCCTTGACTCTTTTATTGGCCAAGGACACCACTTTTGATTTTGACTCAACCTGCATGAAAGCGTTCGAGTCGTTGAAACACTCACTCATTTCTGTGCCCATTCTTTCATCTCCCGACTAGATGCACCCATTTGAAATTATGTGCGATGCATCTGATTTTGCCATTGGTGTTGTTCTTGGACAGCACATTAATAAGATGTCGCACGTAATTTATTACGCTAGCCGAACATTAAATGAGGCCCAATTGAACTACACAACAACAGAAAAAGAATTCTTAGCCGTTGTGTTTGCACTTGAAAAGTTTCGGCCCTATTTAATCGGCTCTCCAGTGATTGTTTACACGGACCATTTAGATCTTTGCCATCTTTTCGCGAAGAAGGATGCTAAATCCCGGCTAATACGTTGGATCCTCTTGCTACAAGAGTTTGACCTTGTCATAAGGGACAAAAGAGCATGTGAAAATGTAGTTGCCGACCACCTTTCACGACTTCCTTCGTCGTGAAAGGAAGATCTTTGCCTATTAAAGATGTTTTTCCCGATGAGCAACTCTTAACCGTATCATGCGAACCTTGGTTCGCTGATATAGTAAATTACTTGGCCACCGGACTGATACCTAAACATTGGTCGAAACAGGACAAACTCCGATTCTTGTCCCAAGTAAAACATTTTTACTGGGATGAACCGTATCTCTTTAAATACCGTTCCGACCAAATCATTCGTCGGTGCGTCCCCGAAATCGAGTTTAAGAGTGTGTTGTCTTTTTGTCCCGGTATTGGGGGTTGATGTTGCGCTGTGCTCGATTGGCTATAACAGGAAGTCCCTGGCCAGGGCTGTTTTAGAGATTTAATGGTAAGTGTTTGTTCATATCATAATTTTGCATTATTATATTCCACATTCTTATTCATTTTACAAATAAACAGGTGCTTTTGATCCATGTCTGCTACATAGTTGCAGGTTACAGGTTCTCGGAACAAAAACAGTGAAAATGATGAAAAGACGACACAAAAGTGAGACTACGAACAACAAATGAAAGAATCTTGATCATGCTTACAGTTTGAAGAATAAACGAAGATCAATGGACAATTTCACAGAGCACAAAGGCAGCGCAAGGTTCAAGATTTCGACACGAAGCAAAGGGTAAAAGTCCACGACATTATGCACTGTGGAAATCTGGAAGAGAACTAGATGACAATCTGAGAAACCAAGTGAAGAAACAAGAAGACAAATGCAACCAGAAGCAGCCCAGAGAAATTCGGTCAACAAGACCACCAAATGGACGCGGATCCGCAGCCAAACATGGCTCTTGGCCGCGGTTCCACGGCCGTACTAGGCACGTGTCGGTGCGAACTTTGACGGTGTGGCGGTGCGTTGACTAGGCTTCTTTAGGGTAAAATTGTAAATGCAGATATGCATCGGATGTAACCCTAGGATTTCTATGATCTATAAATAGAAACCCTAAATCTCTTTTTGAGGTGTGTCTCTTTTTATTGAAAAAAAATTCAGAATTCATTGTAATACTTTGAAGAGTGCATCGATTAAAAGTAAGTAGTTTTTTTTTACCTTGCCCTAGTTTTAATTTCTTTTCTGCCGTAGTTTAGAAATTTATTTATCTGCCCTAGTTAATTAGTTTAGCACTTTTAATTATTTGCCGTAGATTAGATAGTTAGTCTTTTAAAAAACAAATCATTAAAAAAATGTCTTTTATCAATCCCCTAATGAGTGAGTAGTTCCTCACTTGTTAGGGTTAGGAATATGATAGGTTTGAGAGATGAAAATCTCTCACCCCTTTCTTACCCATCGCATATTATTTATAGGACTCCATGCATACATACACACACCGCTCACTACGGCACCCTACCCCATGAGGTAGCGGTGATACCGTAGTTTAAAAGACCGGTTGTGCATGTTTTCCATGGAGATTAGGGTAAGAATTAAGAAAGGACGGACAAGGACCTAGAGGAAGAAACATCGTTTCTTCCCGATCATGCTAATCCCCTTTATTAATTATTACCATAACACCTAAATAGATCTAAATTAGGGTATTGAAAGCGGTGAGAAATCTTAAATTTCCAAACTTAACCTAAACCTAACCCTAGTAAGGTTTTAATCCTAGTCTAAATCAACCTTAGTTTTTAGTGATAATCAATCCAACAGCAATTGGAATTAACTCGTTAGAACAAATTGAGAATACACAAAATCCCTGTGGACCGACCCGTACTCACCGGCTAGCTACCAAGCGACGCCGTTCTTGATTGCGATTAACAATTCTTTGATCACAAAATCTCGTAACAATCAGTGTTACCAGTAGTTTCTTGACCCGTTATGAGCCTTATATCGGCACGACTTATCGAGTTACTGGGGTCTGACGTTTGCCACCCCTAGACGAGATATGCGACATATCAGACGAAGAGACCGGACTGTACGGTAGTGTTACTGTTTGGATTCGCAGGAGTATGAGCATGCATGCTTGTTGATCTTCTAATCGCTCAATACCCGGGTGGCCATTACGTTTAGCAGACCGCTTGCAGCTTGTGGGTGTTTGATATGATCATCACCTACTGCCGGCGTATTGACGAGTCTTTAGAGTCCTATACAGAGGTTTCCTGATTCATGCGAAACGGAGTAGGAGCACATATGTGATATGTGCGGGACCAAAATTAATGCGCTATGAGATACTGCATTCTATTCTCGCGATTTGTAACATAGGTCGGTTATATGTGATATAGTCAGGTTATCGGATCAAGTGTTGATTCGATAATTTGTTACATTTGATATTAATCGGTTATATGAGATATAGCCGGATTATTAAATCAAGTGTTGATTTAATAATTTAATATATAATTATATATTTGATATATTAATTTAAATTAACTAGTATTGGCTCACTTAAGTTTTCTTTTCTCACTTGATTTTTTGCACATGATATATATGTGATATATATTAATGCACTACTATTGTGTCATGCTTGATGCTACATGCAACATGGGTGTATGAGACTTACACCATGGTTATAATAATGATAAGGTTTTTATTTATTTAGGTAATTCACAAATTAGTGGAAATTGTCACATGCTTGGAAGCTTGGAGAAGCTTGTAGCATCTTTGACATAGTCCACTAGTTTTGTTTTACTTGTAGATATTTATTAACATAACCATTATTGTAACCCATGGTTTAATCTCTACATGGGTTAGTGTATGACACTAACTCACCCATGTTTGTTATTCTCACCTCATGAGTTCATTCTCTCATCTCTTCACTTGAGCTTCTTCTTCCTCATGGCTTTTCTCAAGATGAGAAAATATAGTAAGAAAAATAAAACTAAAGTGAACCCACTTTCTACTTCATCATCCTCTACTACTTGCCATTTAGTTTAGGGTGTTTGCTTCACTAATTTCATAATTAGTGAAGAGATAGCATGAGCTTGAGTCTCCTCGACGTAGATCATCTTTGGCCTCGAAGACTTCGAGCAAGCTTGTTCATTTCTTCGGGAGAACCCTTTCTAGAGTTCGGGTGTTCATGACTTGCAGCGAAGGGACTACTGCACGGAGCATAAGAAGTGCAGGACCGGTCTACAAAGGTTGTATTCCCCATTCACTTAGTGTAATATTTGATTACATGCTTGCTTAACTCCTAATTTTCTAGTTAGATCCTTACCGTGGGTTGCATAGCTCTCTAGGTTTTTTTTAAAATTGTATATTTGATGCCCCAAAAATCCTAGTTAGGATGCTATGGAACCCATCAAGGCGCCGCCTCATTGATGAAGGTTTCTTTTCACCTTCTTTCTCTGCTTTTTCTGAGTCAAACTTTCTTTTCCAATGCCTTCTTTTGTCAGAGCTTGGAAATAGTTCCACCATGCACAACATTTTCTGTGCCGAGACTTAAATGCCTCCCTTTATAATCTAAGCAATGCTCTTCTTCTCTCTCACTTTCAGAGAATCATTTTAGCAAAGAAGAGTCATGGCTTGCAATCGTCCGTATGCTAATCGGCAGCCATGGGAGGTGCCTATCGAGAAAATTGTTACTCGTTTTGTTGCACGCTTGATGAATCCCGCTCTCACGGATGACCAATTTGATACGGTGTTGCACGAGCTCTTGACTCGTAGAGAATCTCCTCTTCCCATCGGCTCTATTTGGCTCCGGATGATCTTCCTGTCCGTGCTCGATGACATTCCCCCTCATCCAGTGGAGATGACTCATGCTCGACACAGCGGAGGATAAGATCGAGTGTTTTCATGAGGTACTTTTGATTACCAAGCCTCTGAGGGATCGTTCTGTTCAGCTGCTAAACCAGATACGGGCTCAGCGGACCATCATGTCTACCTTTGTCAATGAGCACGGCGCTAACCGATGGGAAGCAACTTCTCGCGAAGATCGCCGCTTCGACATGGTGGAGAAGGCTGAGAGGGCTTTAGAAAACTTTATTCATAGTTTTGTAAACCCTTGTACTTTTGATCCCGTGTTTGGTGATCTATTTCCTGTAGCATAAAATGTTTATTTAAATGCTTTCTTTTTATCGTTGACCGCCGTGTGCTTCATTTCTAACAGATGTTCTTCCTCCGATCGTATTGTTGCAACCAACATGTTTGCATGTACACTTCACCCTTAGGGATTTTTGCTAATTGCAAACGCCACTGATGTGCTCGTATCATGCACTAACCTTCCACACGCGTATATGAATGAGCTTTCTTTCACACATATCTGTAAACAAAACTTAAACCGGTGTAAACAGTGGATATAATATAATATCGCAGAGAAGACAATACACGGAACAATATTAACATCCAATCCATGCAATCAACAACGCAAACAACAAAGAAAGATAAAACACAAAGTACGCGAGAATAAAAGAATCACAAACCAAAAGAGAGAAGGGATTTGTTAACGAGGTTCACCCACCGTATAACTAGTCCCCGGCAGAGCGGAATCTGCAAAGTTCTATTAGATCTTGAATCAAGTATTACACCCACGAGCAACCCTAAAATATTTCTCTCAAATCTCTCTAGATTCGTAGTCTTCACCCTCTCTCTTTACAATAGTCCGAATAGCCTATTAATTTGCATTACAAAATATCATATAAGATACCCTATTTATAGCCTAACCCTAATTCTATACAGTTTAGAGACCAAAATATTTGATTTCCATAACAGACCATGTCTGCCTCTTTGAGCCGGCTCAACATGCTAATGAGCCGACTCATGTACACAGAGAATATTGGATGATTCCATCATTTTGTGAGCCGGCTCATAAAGACTTGAGCCTTCTCAAGCACATGATCAAGTCAGCTCAACAGCCGCCTCATACACCCAGAGAGTTGTGACAATTCTGGAGCACTTGTGAGCCGTCTCAACGTCCCCTAAGCCGGCTCAAGATCAACTCCACGAAGAAACTTTACAATATCAACAGTTTGATGAGGGGCTCAACAGCAAGAAAGCATACATATGTTTATCTGTGTTGCGTGCAATCATACGATAGAAAATCCGTTTTCTATCTTATAATATTTAGAGCTTTGATTGAATATCTACATTATTGGATACGAATGTAAAGGGAAGGATGGACAAAGTAGCTGGGAAGTGGACAAAGTGCATCGTGTTCTCAGTGAAATTCTTTTATTCAATTCTGAATTATGGAAGAGTGGTATGACATGATCAAAATCGGATTTGGAAGCTTCATGTGGCTCTTAAGATCAGGATATTCATGTGGAACGTTTAATAATGTGATTTTGACTAAAGATAATCTTTGCAGAAGAAAATGGAGGGGGTGGTGCTCTGCGGAATGTGCGGGGAGGAGATCGAAGAAATTGATCATTTATTTTTGACTTGTTTTTGGGCTAAAGACGTTAGGGATTTGATCGGGGGAAATGCTTTATCTAGGAAAACTTTTGGGACATTTACTAATTTTTGGAAGAGTGGTTTAGCGACAAGATGCCTTCATGATGAAGGTCGGAATCTCCCTTCAGATATTGTCCCCCGTCGATCATGCGGTCAGCGGAGCAGAACGACTAGGATTTATTGTGGAAGATTGAGCATGTGGATCTCAATGGGGATTTGTTGACGCCGAGCTACCTGCAAAGGAAGTCCAGGGGTGGAAAACAGCCGTAGGACCCTCCGACGATCAAGTAAGTACCGAGGAGTAATTTGGCAGAGCAGCGGCGTATTGGAAATGAGTTCAACGTACCTCTATTGTTTGGAGGAGGGGTTTATATAGGGGTCACAGTGGAGCGAGACAATATGAGATTCTCGCCGTCTGTTACGCCCTCGTGTGGCGTTCGCGTTAATGGCGGGATATGCCCGTTAATGGCGAGATACACTAGCGTAGGATGTGGGACGTGGAGCGGCAGAGATCTCGTCGTGGTGAGATACACGGAGCCGTTACGGGGGCGCTCGGGCCCGTGCTCCCGGCCAAACAGAAACGCTGAGGAATCTCGGTTATAGGATAACTCGGAGACGAGCGAGTGAACAGAGAAGTCTCAGCTATAGGATAGCTTAAAAACGAGTTGTTGGCTGGCAGCCAGCCGAATGGTGAACACACTCCGGGGAGGTCTTCTAAAAGGTCGGGTGTAACCTTGGAAACGAGGCGCCGAGTAATACCCTCAATGCATCATACTTATTCCAGCTCCGTAGCCTCAAGAAATTTAGCGGGTTTACGTGGACGACACGTCATCCGCTACGTGTCGTGGTCTGGGAAATCCGCACTTGTGAGCACCATCACTTCTAAATTGAGATATTGTGATTTCTGCCATATGTTGGGGCATTTGAGTAGAATGAAATGTCAGAATTTTTAATAATATTAGAAATTCTATTATGCATGTGGTAAATGGGATTGAGTCAAATATTGCATTTTGGTCAGATATAGCGACTGAGAGAGATGGAAAAAAGGCAAAGATCACTGTAGGAGAGGAGTAGTCCGATATTGGAGCACAAGAAAAGGTTTCCGACACGAGGAGTGCTGAGTAGGCTGGGCACTAAAGTGTGAAAGTGGGAAGGACAATGGGATAATGGTTTTTTTGAATAGCTGCGAAAAGAGTTTTGTTTATGCATTTTGCTTTTGGATTGTTGTTTTTCTTTTAGCTTGTTGCATTTTCTTTTGCTCTATTTTGTTGGAACGGATTGATATTTCTTTAAAAATTTTATTTAATAAAACGTGATGGCATTTGTCTTGATCAAAAAATATATATATTTCAATCTTATGATTGTCAGAAAGTAATATTTCCATAAAAAAAATTATTGAAGGAGAGACACTGCAAGCTCATCCTTGCAATATTGCAATATGAATGGGAGCAGGGGTGGGTTGCAAAACCTCCCAGGAGGTTTTCTGTAAAAATGATTTGCAAAAAACCCCATCCGTGTTCATCACTGCAGGAGGGTGATCCTGTAGTTTCACCGCAGGCCTCGATTCCTCAACTTTTTATGATTCACATCGTCAATCTTGAACTTCATGTCATATGCACATTAATTTTTATTAGATTTTGATACTCGTTGATTGTTGATTTCGATATAGAAAATGTTCTATTATCGGTAACCCATAAAATTTGTTACTCTTCAATACATGTCCAAGAAGTATAGAAATCACATATTTTTTCATGTGTGTATTCCATATATGTTGATAAGGATGATAAATTATTAACTTTTTGACGGACTAGAAGGTCTATTTATTATATGCCTTGAATCCTATATTGCTCGTTTTAATATTGACTTTCCCAAATAACATGCAAAATTTGATGCAATGTTTTGAAATAATTATTGTCAGTTCTACCAAAATTATTGGCCCACAAATCATGTCGATTTTTTTAAGGTTATCTCTACATTTATAATCTCAAATGGAAACGGACGTATGGCACTTACAATTTAAATTTTAAATAGAAGAGCAAAAAAAAAACTCCTTTATTACTAGCCATTACTTTTATTTTCTGGGTCCATTTTACAAATAAAAAATGGGGAAATTTATTATTTAACCACCTTTCTTTTTTACGTCTCTATGACCGCTTATTTCTCTGATTAACTACTACTCATTTTCACTCACGTGCTTAACAATTTTTAGGTAAATTTTTTCTTGGCCCCGTTTGGAGAAATAACTTATTTTTAAACTCATAAAGCTACAACATTGTGAAAACCCCTAAAAAGCAGACTTTATTTGTATACATAATTATATTATGTACATATGTATTGCCTATAATACACTTTTAATATTTTTCAAAATATTAAAACATGAGATTTTTTGGATTTTCCACGAGGCTGGCCCGTAAGCTTAAGCTAAGCACACAACTCACATACACACCACACAACACACACGAACCCATGGGATACACGAATTTTGGATTTCCAAGGATATCACAACATGAGATTTTTTTTGTCTCAAATTTTCATGGTTTATTTATTATTCTTTCTTTCGGTGTTTATTCTAATTTCTTTTGTAAAGTCATCTGCTTTCCAGGATGTTAGGAGTACGCGATGAGATGTTGGGCCTCAAGGTGTCTAACGGGCCGGGCCGAGTCCGGCCTGAAAAATGGCCCGGCTCGAGTGCCACGTGGCGGGCCCAGCCTAGCCTAGCCATTTTCCTGGCCTGACCATTTTCCGAGCCCGGCCCGGCCTAATTCAAATTTGAATTTGGCCGTTGGGGCCTTGGGGGGCTTTAGGATGGGGGCGGTCAATGCACTGAAGGGTTTTGAATGGGGATGGTTTTTTTTAATAAAATTTAAATTAAAGTAAAGTTCGTAAAAATTATCTAAAACTCTCTCACTCAAAATTATACATTTCTATACCCCTAATCCAAAACTCTATAAATATCTATCTACACTTCTCATTCTTCTCACAATTCACAACAATAAAATTTTCAATCTCCCAATCTCTCTCTTTAATTTCTGAGAAATTTACTGTTAAATTTGAAATCACGCAATCTGTATTTCTGCAGTCTCAATCTTCACTTCAATTCCACTAATTTGATTGTGTTATTTGAAATCAGGGTTTTTTTGTATTGATTATACATTTTCTCGTAAATTTTTTATTATCTCTCTTTCTCTCTTACTAATATTTTTATTTAAGAATGTCAGATAGATCTTCATAAGGTAACAGGGGTCCTTCATCTTCATGGAAACATTCTTTTTAAATTGATATAGATTCACAAGAGAGACATAGATTAACTAATATGCTGCAAACTAATTTTGATTCTTATTCTCTTAATTATAAATCTTCTAATTATGAGATACGTCTAGGTCACAAAGCCATGTCCTTGAAGAAATTTATGCTCCTATCGTTTCTGAAACAAGAGTTTCTGCCCCTAAAGATAAAAGAACTAAAATTTCTGATGTTTGGAAATATTTTGCAGTACAAACAGTTATAGGTAAAGGCGAGTGAGCAGTTTGTACTCATTGCCAAGCAGATTTTACTTGTTCCACTTCAGGTGAAACTTCACATCTAAAAAGATATTTAATCAAAAACGAAAAACCAGATTCTCGGCCGACGACTCTAATTATGTCATCTAACTCTTTAACAAGTTTTTCTTATTCGCAAGATACTGATAGAAGAGAACCTGCAAGATATGTCATACATGCTGAACAACCATTTGGATTTGCATAAAATGAAAAATTTGATAAATTGGTAAAAAATGCATATAATCCAACATTTAAAAGAGTACCAAGAACAACACTTAGAAGTGATACTTTTAAAAAAAATTCTTGATGGCAAAACCGATTTGATTGATATTTTTGCAAATCTTAAAAGTAAAATTGCATTAAGTTCTGGTCTTTGAACTGCGAAATGGGGCATGAGTTATATTTGTCTTAGTGCATATTTCATTGATAATGATTGGTTTTTACATAAAAGAATTATTGGTTTTTCAAAAATGGAGCGTTCACATAGTGGAAATAATATAAGTAATTATATTTTTACTAATGTACGCGAATATAATATTCAAAATAAAATATTTTCAGTTGTTTCGATAATATTATTAATAATAATTCTATCATAGAAATTTTAAAAAATAATTTAAGTTCTGTTTTGAATAGAGAATTATTTCATTAAAAATATGCATGCCATATTTTAAATTTAATTATGCATGATGTTCTTAGCATAAGTGATCCTCATTTAGCGAAAGTTAAAGATGCAAAGATATTTATTGAAAACTTTGAACCTAAAAAACAAAATTTTAAGAAAAGTTGTATCCAAATTTAAAATTTAGATCTTTCAATTTCAACATTCCAGCTAGATGGAATTTTACTTATGAGATGTTTAAATGTGTTTTAAAATATCGTGAGCCTATTATTTTGTTTTATGAGGAACAAATGCCCAATAATAATTTAGAGAATTATGAATTGTTTGTTTGTAAATATATTATGAGATTTTTAGAAATATTTTACAATGCATTCAAATGTTTATCTAGTATTTATTATCCTACTAATGTTTAGCAGTAGAACAATCATTTTATACAGTAAGGTTATTAATGAGAATGTAATTGACCCTAAAAGTGCATTTGCTGGAATATTATATAGTATGGTTATGAAATTGAATAAATATAGGCGAAAAATTTCTGCATTGTTTCGTTAAGATTCTGTTTTTTATCCTAGATTTAAAAAAGATAATTTAATTTTTATTAGATGGATACCATGAAAACATAGATACAGATATAGGAGATTATAACAATATTTTAGATTCGTATTTGCAAGATTTATATGCCATATATGGTACACAGTATGGTCAAAACAGAACCGCTTAATCTTTCTCTTCACTGCAACCTTCCAAAAAATAAATATTTCGGTTTTTGCTGCAGAAAAAACAATTAACAACCGTTTCTACTTGCTCCACATATACTGAGCTTACAATGTATTTGCAAACTGATTTCAGTAATTTTCTCACCGAGAAACAAAACGAAAATCTTGATATTTTGCATTGGTAGAAAACACATGGACACACGTATCATGTGCTTTCTGCCATGGTTTGTGATTTACTAACAACTCTGGTGTTCACAATAGCTTCGGAATTTGCTTTTAGTGCAGATAACTGGGATCTTAGCAACAAAAGAGCGAGGTTGTCGGATGACGTGATTAGTTATATTTATTGCATGTTTTTACGGTTATTTTCCCTATGATTATTAATTACTAAATGGTATTATTTGTAATTTAAGAACATATGTGGGTTTTTGTGAAAAAAGATTTTGTCATTTTTCTTAAATTATAATTAATATAATTGAGAATTAAAGGTGCATATCATATCATAATAAATATCCATGAGTTCTTAACCATTAAGTAATTTATTTGTGAATGAATTGTGGGAATATTTTCTCAAATAAAATAAATGACACTAATAATTTGATTTGAGATATTGTGTAGGTATTAAAATAACAAATCAGTTCAAGGCTGCAAATATGAGTAAGAGATTCAAATCAAATTAAGTTAGCAAATTAAATCTGCCAAATTTAGGAGTAAATTGAAGATTCCTGTAACTATAAAAATAAAACAATATTTTCAGGATTTTATCGTCGGAAAGATCTCCTAAAATTGAGAGAAGAAAGAGAGAGAAATTTGGAGACGCGATCTCACCAAACGACAGCGGTTCAGCGGACATATTAAGCAATAAGCCGCGGCTCCGCTGTCAAATCGTGGTCTTTTGATAAACTTTTTCATGGGCATGATCGTCTTATCACATACGTCGGGATGACATCTAGGGTTTTAAGTTCCAGAGCCTATATAAAGGACAGAGCAGCAACGAAAAAAGATTATTTAGGGTTTTTAGTCTTTTTAGCACTTTTCTTTTAGCCAATTAAATTCTGTAATGCAAATTTTTATTAGTAAAAGCTAGAGTAATTTTTATTTCTTGTCTCTTTACTTTTCCGCAATCTATTTCTTTGCATATAATTTTATTAGTTAAATTGAATTATTTTTTTTTAATGGATTTCATCTTCTTCCACCTTCTTTGTCATCGATTTTGAAGCGATGATGCTAACAAAAGAAACTTCTTACTTTTTGTAAGGGATCTTAAAAGCTAGGTTTATAATATATTTTTTAACCCTTTTTCTTTTATTTTTTATTTAATGGGCGAGTAACTTCTTCACTCGTTAGGGTTCAGGAAAGGGAAGTTTGAGAGATGGAAAAATCCCTTGCACTTTCTCTTAACCCAATATATAAATTTAAAACTTTTTCAAAGATAAACCACATCTCTCTTCTTTTGGATGCTCTACCTTTCCATGATAGTTGCGACCCAATTTTCGAGACAAGTTGTGGAAACTTTGCTAGAGGCTTGAGATAATAGTAATCAATGGAAGGACAAGGATCAATGAAGAGAATCCCCGGTACCCCTTTAAATCCTAGTCCCCATTGTTTGCTAGTATTCTCGCATAAATTCAACAAGGTCCAGAGCCTATATAAAGGACCGAGCAGCAACGAAGAAAGATTATTTAGGGTTTTTAGTCTTTTTAGCATTTTTCTTTTAGCCAATTAAATTCTGTAATGCAAATTTTTATTAATAAAAGCTAGAGTAATTTTTATTTCTTTTCTTTTTACTTTTCCGCAATCTATTTCTTAGCATATAATTTTATTAGTTAAATTGAATTATTTTTTTTAATGGATTTCATCTTCTTCCACCTTCTTTGTCATCGATTTTGAAGCGATGATGCTAACAAAAGAAACTCCTTACTTTTTGTAAGGGATCTTAAAAGCTACGTTTATAATATATTTCTTAACCCTTTTTCTTTTCTTTTTTATTTAATGGGCGAGTAACTCCCTCGCTCGTTAGGGTTCAGGAAAAGGAAGTTTAAGAGATGGAAAAATCCCTTGCACTTTCTCTTAACCCAATATATAAATTTAAAACTTTTTCAAAGATAAACCACATCTCTCTCCTTTTGAGTGCCATATCCTTCCATGATAGTTGCGACCCAATTTTCGAGACAAGTTGTGGGAACTTTGCTAGAGACTTGAGATAATAGTAATCAATGGAAGGACAAGGATCAATGAAGAGAATCCCCGGTACCCCTTTAAATCCTAATCCCCATTGTTTGCTATTATTCTCGCATAAATTCAACAAGTGGGTAATGGTAAAATATTTTTAATACATCTCTTAAACAACCTAAATCCGAAAACCCTAATGAGTTCTTTTAACATTAATATTTTCAAAGCTCTTTTAGAATAAAAATAACAAATCAAACCCTTTTCTATTAACTCGTCTAAATGTAACGACTCTGAATTTACTGTACGAAATTTTCATGTTTAATGTACAGAAAATGAGTTATACAGCCTTAGTTTGAGTTATAAGTAAATTTAGTTAAATAACAGCAAGAAGAAACTTGTAGCTCACTAGTAAATCCCTTGCATTGCTGTGACGTAGCCCCTGTGTTTGATCCCCATCAGACACATTATCTTTTTCTGATTTTTCTTTTTAACTTTTTAGAAGCCCAAAAGTTTACACGTGCAATACACATAAAAATGAAAAGTCAGAAAAATCAAACATATGGAAAATGGAGTAAACACTGAGTTGTACACGTGGCACAAATCTAGAGGCACGAATCCCTAGATCAGCCGGCGGAAATGGAGAATAGGCCGGCACCGATGGTTCGACCGAGGCTAATGAGGCCCGGGCTTTACACACTTGACTCTTCACCATTTGTTATTACATTTTTCCTACCATTTTCATATTAAAAAAGGTCTTTATTATAATATATCATACATATGAGGGTTTATCTGTAAAAATAATATTTTCCATGTGTTGATATATTATAATTAGCATTTGGTACGAAAATGTATGCAAATAATATCATTGACCAAATCCTAGTAGAACAAAGTCTACTAAATATTATTTGAGTTGTTGTGCAGAATTTTTCCAAGTTGTGCAGGATTTTTCAAGACTAAAATCAAGGAAATCAAGTTGTTAAAGAAAACTTGCCTAATTAAGAAAGCAAAATTTGGAGACCAAGTCTGGCAGCAACCATGAGAAGAATTCCATGATACAAAGGATCCAAGGATCGCCAAATGTCACAAAGACAGAGACCCAAAAAAATGATCGAGGGCTGAGATTGAATGGCCGCAGATCCGCGGCCATACCCCCCCTTAGGCCGCGGATCCGCGACATGATTGATGAGTTAGGGGCTGCGCAAATTTTGGGTGAATCTTTACAGATATTTCCCTAATTTGGAAGCAAAGGTTTCTGGCTTTGGACTATAAATAGGGACCGAGAGCCACTTGGAAAAAAAATCATCAAGCCGATGAGATCACGAAGTCCAAGACGGCTCACGCATCTAGGCTGATCATCAACTGTTCGTCTACCTCCTTAGAAGAGATCGAGAAGCAAAACTAGGATTTGTAATCATTTTCTAAGGAATCAAAGTATAATGAATATTGTTGATTAATAAAGGTAGCTTTCTTTTTTTTATTCTATTTCTTCGTAGTTTAATTATGCATTTTCTCTCCATCTCTTTTTCTCCCAACATGCGCGGGTAATTCTCCGCTTGTTAGGGTTCGTAGGATTAGGGTAGGTTAATGGATGATGAAAATACCTAAACTCTTTTTACGTCCTATAAAGTTTATAAACTTTATCAAAACAATCATTAACATCCTAATCGGGCGCGCTACCAATTCATTGTTAGTCTCGACCGCGATTAGAGATTAGATTAATGATTGTTTTGGTAAAGGCTAGATATGAACGGAGATCCGTGTCGAGATAAGGGTTAAGAGTGGGATTCCTTTTCCCTCCAGAAACCCTAATCTATACACATCACTATCGTTCTAGTTTTAAATCTATTAAAGGATAAAAGGGTAATTTTTAATTAATCATTCATAACTACTAAATCCTAACGAACCCTACAAGCCCCTTCTTATATTAACTACATCCATAAATAATCTAGATCTATATTTTGCATTAGTGCTTAACGTAGATCTAGAAACCATTCTACAATATTCTTTATCCCTCCTCTCTTTTTCAACATATCTAAAGTAAGAGTAAAAGATTCAATGTTTCCCTGAGGACGACCCGTACTCATCTCGGTCTAGCTACACGCGACACCGTTCTGATTGCGGTTACACTACAAACACACTTCTTTCGAACCAATCACTTATCGAGCGCTAGTTCGCTGACGATATTCTTGTCTTTTCTTTCTTTAAAATGTTCTTCAGGAGGACCGGACTCTCAGGAGATCGAGTCTAGCCAGGAGGACTTGGACCAGCTCACTGCCCAGCCGGACTTCTAGCTCTCCTTATATTTACTTTCAGTTTGTATGCCACTGTTTAGGCACTGCTTATTTCATTGTATCTTTTCTTTTCAAAACAATTGTATGTAAAGATGAATGTAAATAAAAGTTGATATTTATTTTATATTTCTTGTCATTTTTGTGCATTTTACATATAATGCTTAATTACGCTTAACGAATTTATTTCTTAGTAAATAAGTTGGGCCCGTTACGTCACCGATTCCGTACAATAGGAAGCGGGGCGTGACACTAAAACAAGATTAATAATTTACCATCTCCCTGTGGACGACCCGTACTCATTATCGGCTGGCTATTTGCGACACCGTTATTGATTGCGGTAGTTAGGACACTTTAAAACTCAAATTTTCACACCAATCAAATAGCGTCGTTGCCGGGAAGACGGTAGTATTATTTTTCTTGTTATTCGGGTTGATTTCTAAAAAAACAAAAATAAATAAATAAAAATAAAATAAAAACCACATCTTGTATTTTTAACGATTTTTGTGCGACTTTTGTATGAAATCTGGAGCATTTGGAGCGAACCAACAAAGATTCAGAGACTGTCAAATAGATGCAGAGGAGTAGTGGATTTCAGTGCCGAAAACTGGAGTAGTCAAGACGAAGAACAACGGCGGAACCGCAGCCGAAGATGGCATTTGGCGGCGGAACCGCGGCCTATTAGAGGATTCAGACCCCCAATTTTTCTGGTATCATTTCTTCTTCTTTTTCTTTCTTCTGAAACTCCAATAAACTGTTTCTACCTGCAGAATTCTTTGCAAATAGCGCCGCAAATAAAAAAAACTCTTTTTGCGTGTTTTAGATTTTTGATTGTTGTTACTTTGCATATTTAAAACGGACATTAAGGGGAAAGAACCCAAATTCAGATTAGATGGGAAGTTCATTACTCTTCCTAAGCCCCAAAAATCACAAACAAGCATACGTATCACCCTATATTAATAAAAAATATTTAGATCAAGTCTCTAAAGATATTCGCGCTCAATTAGGACAAGAGAGGGTCATGGATAATTTTTTGCTTATCCGCATTTTTCTTGTGGTATCTAAGGCAAGTGTGAGTAAGGAAAGTGGTTTACTTAATTAGGCCCGATATTTCGGTGATTCGTATAGCGGATACCTCTCACTTTTCTGACACTTAACTAGCTATAAGAAAGATAAGGAGGTGATAGAGAATTTATCCTAAGTCTTGTCCTTTGGAGGTTGTTCACCACAGAAAACTGCATTTTAATACCTCTTATTCGTTATCTGTTTTGCTATATATCGGTGCTATTAATCAGTGTCTGCTCAATAATTACAGTTAACAGGTATTCGTGATACAACACTGAAAATACACTCAATATCATGGATATAACATTTGGAAGCCGACAATGCAAACAGAACAGGAAAACGACCGATATCCCAAGAGCTTTTGTAAAATAAATGTGTGCACACACTTTTTGGTCCAACACAATGCATGTTGCACACAACTCTTGGGCAGGGACCAAGTGGGGGCAACCATGGCATAATGGCTAGAGCAAGTGGGCACATATGGTGTGATGTGCATTGATGGTGCAATAAATGCAATAAACCTTTGATGTGAGTTAAAGCAATCTAGTTTCCCTCCAAAACTCTGAAAACAAACCAGGTTGATGTAGAGCAAGCAAACAACACCAGAGTGATTCTGGAGAGCACACAAACCCACCATGCAAATACGAGCCCCGCTCCTCGGAATTTGGCCAAGCACATGCTCACTAAAACCGACGAGCTCGGCCGTACTGCCCCCAATGGACCCCATATTTTCACCGACTCTGCCTTTCTGCCATGTCAGCTTATTCTTATTGTTTGTTTATTCCTCTTTGAGGCCTATAAATAGCAGACCAGCAGCAAAGGGAAGAGATCTCTCATTCTCTCATGTAATATATTTTCTTATTTTGTTTAGCTTGAGGGTGAGTGAGCTTCACATTGGTTTCTTCTTCTTCTTCTTCCCTCTTGAAGCTCTTTTTGGAGAGCTTCATTAAGGAGGTTGAACAAGTTACCAAAACATTGTATCTCATTTCTTCGAGTGTTTAATATATTGTTGCTTTCTTTACTTACTTGCTTTCTTTTTATTACCATGCTTAACTAATTCCTTATTTGGTTGTGTGTGGGTGTGAAAGTGAGATGAAAGGCTTTGCCTCCTCCACCTCTTGTTTATATTTCATGTGCTTAACTTATGATTCTAACCTAAATATTGTTTATGTATTGATATGATACGGTATTTTGACACATGGTTATTTGTAACCCCCTCATATACCGTATTCATTCTCTTTCCCCATTTTCAATGTTTAAGTTAAAATTTATTTAGTGTTAAGTTTGCTAAGCTTGGAAATCATATCTTGTGATTAAGAACTTGACAAATCTCTTAATTTCATATACGATATACCATCACAACTTCTTAGCAAACTCAACACTAATATCATTTGCTCTCACTAATCACTTTGTATTTTTGTTGTTGCGGTATGCTTGCTAACCCTTGTACTTAGTGTTGATACCCCAAGCGCGGACATACAAACGGTAAGTGACCAAAAGGACTCGTTTCGTACTTTGTGGCGAATATTGGACTTTGACGGTTTGTGCTCCGCAACCGCGTTGACAAGTCGTACTTCATGCCGGGATCAAGGTAAGGCCGGACAACTCATGACCAAGAGAGTGTAGAGGTAAACGTCGCGAGTCAAGCTTCCGAACCAAGCCACAACCATTCTTTCCTTAACTCCTTTTCTTGCTTTTTCCTTGTTTTTATTCTTTTATATATTTTTTGTGACAAACCGTAATTCATTGATTTGTTAACCTTAAACAACAATACTTAATACACAACTCCATGCGGATCGACCTGTGCTTGCCGGCTCGCTACAACGCGCCGTGCACTTGCGGTTTATAAATAGTAAAACGAGAACGATCTCACGTGCGCAATCCGTTTACCATATCTCATATCTCATATTTCAAAACATACGCGTTTGCGTGCGCGGGTGGTTTCCCAACAAGTTTTTGGCGCCGTTGCCGTGGAGTAGTAGTCATTAGGTACTGTTATTTCTGGTTCTACTAACAAAACTAACTTTTAACACAATTCTTTTCAAAACTAACAAAAACACAAAACTAACATTTTTGTTCTCTGTTGTTCATACCTGCTATCATCCTGAACCTCAATTAAAAAATCAAGTAAGACAATAAGAATACTGAGCTTTCCTAGAGAACCCATCAAAATTTCCATCACCTAACCCATATAAAAAACCGGAGACATCCAAGGGAATTCCGAGCTCACCGGCCTTCTTGTAGGGGTTTTGATTTTTTCTTTTTCGGTGATCTCCAGTGCAGTGTTGGTACTCTTTTGGTATTGTTTGATTTTTCTAATTTTGAGTATGCAGGAATTGGGGCACACGTATCGTTTTTGATACTAAATATCATATTTTCCGACATTTCAGGTTTTTCGCGGAATTACGACCAGCGATCGTGCGGAGCAAGTTTCAAATTCAGTTTCAAGACGTTAGCGAAGTATAGTGCCAAAGATTCGGGCAGTTTGACCCGCGCAAGCGAACATTCAACGACTCGGATCACTTTCAAGTGTTTTTCTTAAACCAAATCATATCGGTACGTATTTCCTAACACCTTCACTCGAATCCGACGCAATCCAATTTTCTATCTTTTGCAGGATTTTTTGCACAAATTTTGCCGCCAATTGAACAAGAGAACTAACCGTATTTTTTTTGCAGTGCTTAACTAAAATTGAAAAAGAATTGCTTTAATTGATTGATTTTCTTAAATTCTTTTATTTGATTGCGCATTGCATATTAATACAGAATTAAGGGCAAAAATGACCAAACAAGATACGGTAAAGGATTTCATCACCTTTTCTCCATAGCCCACAAATCACAAAACTGCATTCTTGCATACCCCCAGTAATTTTAAAATCAATTAGAAATCTGACTCTAAGGATTTCGCGCTCATTAGGAGAAGTTAACTGTGTTTAGAACTTTGCTTAATGGTATATCGTTCATGGGGTGTCTAGGCAAGTGTTCAAGAGAAAGGGTTATTTAATTAAGGTCCTTCGAGAAAGCGTTGGAAAACCTCCCTTTCTCTCTTGCACTTACCTGGCTTCGTGATCAGTATATCTTGAGCCTATTTCTCGATACAGTTTTACTTCGTCAATCAGGTTCTTGAGCAGGTCTAGTTGACTTAGAATAACATAGACTGCTAGGGGTGTGATATTCGTTATTTTTGTGATTTCTGTGCATTCTTGTTAATATGGGTGATAAACGATTTAATTCATTTTTTCACGATTCCTATTCTTTTGTTTATACTCGGTCCCAATCCATTTGTTCAAATTGCAATGATTCTTCCCACATTCATGATAATTGTCCTTTTCTAGGGGGTGACCAACCGTCCCAAATTTTTGATAACGGTCACCCACCTAACACTCCTGAACCCAGTCCCACTTCAACCATAGACCAACTGATTGAAAATTTATAGAAAGAGGTTGACAGACTGACTGTTTTAGCATCACCACCATCACAACCCTTTCAACCCGAAACAATTGAACCATCATTAGGGTATGATAGTGAGATGGATGCTAGGTTGACCGCTCTAGAAAAAGGTATTGAAGTGATGACTGCGGTCCAGAATCAATCAGTTTCTACATTAGCCCTGTTCATACAGCAGTCTGAGCAATTGTTTCTTGCTCAAGCCCAGTCATTGGCTAACATAGAGGAACACGTGAAATATTTAGCTGAGAAGATTCTAGGGAGTGAACACGGTCAATTGGAACCCCATAGTGTCAATATCTGTCATCTAGGAAGTCACCCGAGAAAGTTAAACGATCAACCAAATTGTGATGATTTCATAGATGATAATACGATTGAGTTGACTGAGTGTTGCCAGGACACACAAGCAAACCCTCTAAGTCAGTCCACCACTAGCCTTCAGGTATCCACTGAGCCTCTTGTCACTTGTGATTTAGAGATTGATTTAACTGAAATAATACTTGATGAGGTAATTCTTGAACCGACTGATTTTTGCTTTCCAATTTTAAATAAGGGAGTGTGTGAATTTAACGGGTATGGTTGGGATAGGTTGTTAGATGATATCATTGATCAGGAACCCACAATTTTTGTATCACCCAGTGATATTGTTTCGGAAGAAACATTAGGGTGGGAACCTACTTTTTTAGATGACATATACCTACCTATTTGTGAATGTGATAAGGAGAAAATTATATTGGGAGAGTTTGTAAATAAAGAGAATAGAATTATGGAAAATTATAAGGAAGAAGACAGCATTGAGCACCATTCTTTCTTGTCGAGTTTTAAGGAGATTTTTGTTGATGGACTTGATATTCTTGGTGAGTTTGAGTCAGGACTATTTTGGGATCATCCTTTGAACCTTCCTTTTTCTGAATTTTTTGCGGATGAACTCCAGTTTTTAAACGAACCTGACTTTGAAACTTCACATATAATTCTTGAAAATTCAATTCATTCGAACATTAATTCTTTTTCCTCGTCAAAACGTCGTCTTCACCTTCAGCGTCTTCCGATCCCCACTTTCACACACCCATGCCCTTTACTAACATCTAACCATTTTTTGTATATTCTCCTTTTCTTTTTATTATACCTAGTCTTTTGCCAGCCATGACACTATATTGACAAAAATTTTGAATGGCTGGTATTAATTTCTGCTCTAACACAATCATTTAACTTGTACATGTAGTAATTAGTCGTAGGTTTTTTCTTTTTCTTTGAATAAAAGTCTCACACCGATATCTAAGTCTAGCTACCGGAGACGGGGGTAACGATGAGGACATCGCAAAACTCAGGTTTGGAGGTGAGCACCGCGTTTATCTGCATCATGTGTATATTGTATATTCTGCATTACATACATATTAAAAACCCATAAAAAATTGAAAAAATTTCTGAAAAATATAAAAACTTTGTCGTCAAGTTAGCTAATAGGGTAACTTAGATTTTTATTCCGAAAGTTTAGTTGATACGTTAGAAATAACTAAATCCTAGGCTTAGAAATTGAAAACCCTAAAAATAACCCTCATTCTGTTTAAACTTGGTAAGTGTACGTCCTTATAGTTTTTTTTTGATAAATAGATAATCTTGAGTTCAGTTCTTTAGTTAAGTCGAGATGAAGGAAAAGTATTGAAGTTTTACTGAAAGTTAAGTCCGAAAAATAGTTTCTATTCTTAAGTCCAAATTTAGAAAGTATATACCCTACAAATTGCACATGCATACACCTTGAAACTTGGGATAGTAGAGGATACTTAGAAATACTCTTGCCTGAAAGCCTGGTATGAAAGAAAAATCGGTATTTAAAGCTAAACACCAAAAAGAGCATCATTGAAAAATATATCCGGTCTTGAAAAGAAAAATAAAAATAAAAGAAAATAAATAAATAAATAAAATAAAGTCAAGACCTGGAAACTGCTATTTACGCTTTAAGCTCATACATTCAGTAATCGGCTGTTAGTGCCTCAAGAAGCATTAATAATCGCATGAAAGACGTGTGAGCAAAACCGTCCATCCATTAATGAAAAGAAGTAGTATTAGGTATTAAGGCAATGGTACTATAGCTTGAATTGAATTCTTAAGTGTAGGGGTGAAAATTTACACACACGTAGGGGTATACAATCGATTTTTGGAGGAAAGATAAAAATGAAGAATAAGACTTATATTTTCTGTAATGTTGATAAAAATTCCTGATTAGAAACCGCACTTTAGAAGGAAAACTCAGAAATACCAATATCTTTCTAAACTGTAAATACGCATATGATCTAAGATTAAATAGATAGGAGGTGTGAAACATACTGGTTGAATATTTCTAACTTAGGATGATAGAATTTCTAACTTAGATAATAAACTATAGGAGTAGAATCGGCGTTAACTTATGAAACTAGCTTGACGGAATTTTGTGGGTGTAATCCGCTGAAAATCCTCAGGAGACAACACTCCTCCTACTAGGGACACCTAGAGGTTTAACGGCTTGTTATGTTTGGGGGTATTTGTTCACCACAGAACACTGCATTTTAATACCTCTCATTCATTATCTGTTTTGCTATATATCGGTGCTATTAATCAGTGTCTGCTCAGTAATTACAGTTAACAGGTATTCGTGATACAACACAGAAAACACACTCGATAACACAGATATAGCATTTGGAAGCCGACACCGCAAACAGAACAGGGAAACGACCGATATCCCAAGAGCTTTTGTAAAATAAATGTGTGCGTACACTTTTTGGTCCAACATAATACATGTTGCACACAACTCTTAGGCAAGGACCAAGTGGGGGCAGCCATGGCATGATGGCTAGAGCAAGTGGGCAAATATGGTGTGATGTGCATTGATGGTGCAATAAATGTAATAAACCTTTGATGTGAGTTAAAGCAATCTAGTTTCCCTCCAAAACTCTGAAGACAGACCAGGTTGATATAGACCAAGGAAACAGCACCAGAGAGATTCTGGAGAGCACACAAACCCACCATGCAAATATGAGCCCCACTCTTCAGAATTTGGCCGAGCACATGCTCACTAAAACCGGCGAGCTCGGCCGTACTGCCCCCAATGGACCCCATATTTTCACTGTCTCTCCCTTTCTGCCACGTCAGCTTATTCTTATTGTTTGTTTATTCCTCTTTGAGGCCTATAAATAGCAGACCAGCAGCAAAGGGAAGAGCTCTCTCATTCTCTCATGTAATATATTTTCTTGTTTTGTTTAGGTTGAGGGTGAGTGAGCTTCACATTGGTTTCTTCTTCTTCTTCTCTCTTGAAGCTCTCTTTGGAGAGCTTCATTAAGGAGGTTGAACAAGTTACCAAAAAATTGTATCTCATTTCTTCAAATGTTTAATATATTGTTGCTTTCTTTACTTACTTGCTTTCTTTTTATTACCATGCTTAACTAATTCCTTATTTGGTTGTGGTGTGGGTGAAGAAGTGAGATGAAAGGTTTTGCTGCCTCCACCTCTTGTTTATATTTCATGTTCTTAACTTATGATTCTAATCTAAATATTGTTTTTGTATTGATATGATACGGTATTTTGACACATGGTTACTTGTAACCTCCTCATATACCGTATTCATTCCCTTTCCCCATTTTCAATGTTTAAGTTAAAATTTATTTAGTGTTACGTTTGCTAAGCTTGGATATCATATCTTGTGATTAAGGACTTAACAAATCTCTTAATTTCATATACGATATACCATCACAACTTCTTAGCAAACTCAACACTAATATCATTTGCCCTCACTAACCACTTTGTGTTTTTGTTGTTGCGGTATGCTTGCTAACCCTTGTGCTTAGTGTTGATACCGCTAGCGCGATGTAATACCCTAGTTCATTTATACCAGTTCTAGTTCATGTATTTCTTTATTTATAGTATTTTCCTGATTTATTGTGTTTTGGGTGCGAATAGTGTATTTGACATTTGTATTTGCATCCGACCCGACCCGTATGCTTGAAACCAGTCTTGATTCATGTTTATGATTTATCCTAACCTGTTACATGGACTCGTGCACTTTCATTTTAATTTATACATCTTGAATACTGGCATTTTATCTGGCATTTTCATTTTTACAATATAACATTTTAAGTCACATAAAATATTTTAAAAATATATTGCATGGCCTGCATGATACCCCTAGCCCCGTGGTAGCATCCGCGCATCTTGTTCTCGTCCCGTTCAGTGAAACGGACTTGTTTGGATGGCTACGTGCATGTGCGTGCATCCGTTCTTGGAGGTATGCATTTTTCGTTATCCGGACATTCATTTTTTATTTTCGTCGACATGTATATTTTTCGTATTTTAAAACTGAATTTTAGACCCGACCCGGGCATGTTTTGGACTATATTTGTATTTACCAGAATATCAAATTTTATTTACATAATATTAATTTTATAAATTGATACAAATTAAAATTTAGTTAACTAATAAAAGATTTTTTTAATTTAAATCTAAACTAATTTCCTAACAAACTAACAACCCCTTTCTCTCTCTCCTCTGCATATATATATTTATATATATTTTAGTTATTTAATTTTTTCTTTCCTTATTTAATACACAGCCTCTTCTTCTTACTTCTTCTTTTTTCTTCTTTCTTTTTCTTGATCTTGTTTCTTGATTCCGGTGATCACCGCCGGAGCCGTGCTCGTCGCTGACAATCCGAGTGATCCAGTGAACGTACCTGACTTGCGTGATCACCCTCGTGCGTTGTTTGGAACCGTTCCGTGTACCGTGCGCGCGTCGCGACATTTCACCGACGAAAGACGTTCCGTACACATCCGTTCTTGTTCCGTCTAGACAAGTTAATCTTGCTACATGCTATATAACTCATTATATACCTATTTAAATAAATATCACACCTGTATTTTAAATCAAGCATCCCATGTTTCATATTACAGCCTTTCGACGTTCCGTTTACATTTGTATAGTGCATTTCAGATCTAGGGCATGCAAACCAATCTTAATTACATGCTACATTAGTTTAGACGCATCTATTTTAATAAATGGAATATCTGTATTTAAAATCATGCACCCCATGTTTAGTTTTATAACTTTTCGATGCTCCGTTTGCATCCATTCATATCATTTCAGATCTAGGTCATGAAAACTTATCTTGTTACATACTATACTATCATATACTGTATCAAATTGAATAGTTACATTTCATATTGCTTAGTTATATGTTCCGCACTTGTTAGTTTATCATTTTACGATTATGTGATACTCGTTTGCATCCATATCATTTAAAATATATATCGTCGTAATATTTCTTATTATTATCTTTAATTAGTTTATAATCTGCATTTTATAATGTTATACATTTGAAAATATTATAGTTTACACATGAAACGTCGTTGAAAAGCGGATACGAAAAATCTGAAATTTACTGTACACCTTACCTTATAAACTTCATTATAAATCATAGAAAAATCATTAGTATATGTTCTTTAGTTCGTTACGAAGCTAACTTAGAATACTATAACTCTATGAAATATTTAGTTGCAAAATAAATTGTTTAAATAACGTAAAATGCAAATGAAAATATCTCTAAACTGTTGTCCAGGGAAATTCCAGCAGCAAACTTTCAACTTCGAATGTTCATATATTTTTGTAGGGACAACCTGATATGCTTATACTTATAAAAATGAAAACCATATTGAATTATCTTTGTTTTGGTATAAGACACGTCCCTTTTGGAGAACGTTTGTTATTTTTAAGCTATTTTACAAATCAGGGTGACGCTGAATTTCTGAACGGAACTTTCTTGTGCATGGTTAATCAATACCACTTTTATAGTTATTAATCGGTTTGAATATGTTATCCATGTTAATATTATTATATCAATATCTACTTAATAAATAATAGTGCTTGTGTTTTAATATTCAGCAAATTTTACTGATTTACAGTTTTATAGTATCCGTACGGTTTATTACATATCTAGTTGCACGCCGAGATCATATTATTTCATTTTACTGTTACATTAGTATCCCATACTTGATCTTGTGCATCCTACATAGTCATGATGTAATCCCTGATAAATATTTGTGCATCCATGCTTTATTTGTGCACCCGGACCTGTTACAGTTTTATTATGAGCATCTGTTTGATACCTGTACACTACTTGACATGACCTGATACACTACTACTGACATGACTTGATACCTGTGCATTACTTGACATGACTTGATACATGTACACCACCTGAAATGACCTGATGTACCACAGTTTGACTTGATACCTGATCTTGTTACTAATGCCGACAATCTTGACCTGTTGTCCCTACGAACATTTCCTGTTGTCTATACAGACAAACCTGTACCTTCTTGATCCTGTGTTAGCATTAGCTCCAGATTTATCAATACCTGACTTACACACATAACTTGTGGGTATGGGGAAATCAAGAATGTAGCCGAACATAACTCAAAGGGCTATTACATCATGTTACCGTGGTCCCGTGGGGAATGAACGGGATATAGACTCACAGTCTATTATATCATTTTACCATGGTCCCGTAGGGAATGAACGGGACATAGACTCACAGTCTATTATATCATTTTACCGTGGTCCCTTAGGGAATGAACGAGGCATAGACCAATGGGTTACGATGAGGATTACATTAATTGATTTCGAATAACTTTAGAGTAGATAACCCCATAGCACAGTTTAGACTACTCACTGCACTTCACCTGTTTATATCCTGTCCACTGATCTATATTCATGTTACGGTTTACTTATGACTTGTTACTGTTCTACTTTTATTACTGTTCATACTCGTGCCTGCATGACTTGCTACCCCCTGATTATATTATTGTTGATATCATGACACACTGACGTCTGGGTTTTGCATGGCCCAGATCCTCTACCTTTATCGCAGGCTGATCAAGAGTATTTCCACCGTCAGGCCGAGCAGTGAGGATCCTGTTAGTATCCAGTTGGTTATTTCCTTACTTTCCAGATGTTATTGTTACTTTGATTTATTGCTTCCGCATATTATTTCTTGACTCGTTTATTCTGGCTCATGGACATGTACTAGATAGTTTATTTACTTTCCTGTTCTTGATATCTCTACAGCCGTAATGTGACTGTGGAGGGATTTTTCCTATCCACAGGTAGCATGGTTGGCTCTGTCACGTGCCTATCTTAGCGTACTCTGGGAAGCGGGGCATGACAGGGTTTTTTTGGTATCAGAGATATAGGATTTAGGCTAATCGGGTTTGATTCTTTTGTAGTTGGGTATTGGACCCAATACACGAATCAGAAAATCCGTGATTAGGAACATGTCCTGCCACATTGTTATCATGATTCTCGAATCATATCTTTCTCTTGACCCCTATCCCGACGATATGCAAACAACTTTGCATCTCGAGTTGAAATTCTTTTGGTTCCCTATTGTTTCTTCCGTCCTATTCCTCTGATTCTGATACTAGAATTTGGGCGATTTGAACGGAGTTATGTGATTGTAACTATGAACTGCAACATAGTTACAATGCGGTACTCTATTTAAGTAACTTGGAGTCCTGGTCTTGATTCATTTCTTTGTTCCATGGTCGTTTTATTACCTTGGTTCTCTCAGTTTCATTGCTTACCAGTTCATGTTTTGCATATTTCTCGGTGATCGATACCGGCAGTTATGAGGTTGTCTTGGGAATGGATTTTCTCGGTACTTTCCACGCTCACATTGAGTGTTGGGCAAAGAAAGTGATTTTCCAGATTTCCGGACATCCGGAGTTTGTTTTTGCTGGAGGTAGCGGTTCTGTCGGGCCAGTCGAGTTTAGGACTAGGCCGACAAACAGTGTTCTTTCGTCGATGAAAGTTGATAAGGAGGAAGAGCCAGCTGTAGTTCGAGAGTTTATGGACGTGTTAGAGGACATCTCGGGTTTACCGCCAAAACGAGATGTGGAGTTCGCGATCGATTTTGTTCCTGGTGCAGCGCCGATCTTAAAGGCGTACTATCAAATGGCACTAGTGGAGTTGGAAGAAGTCAAGAAGCAGGTTACCGAATTGCTAAAGAAGGGTTGGATTCACAGCAGCAATTCACCTTGGGGAGCTCCAGTTCTTCTAGTCAAGAAGAAAGATGGCACAAGGAGGATGTGCATCGACTATCGAGAATTAAACCGGGTGACTATTAAGAACAAGTACCCGATCCCTCGCATTGGCAGATTATTCGAGCAACTCAGTGGCGCGAGGGTATTCTCGAAGCTGGATCTGCGATCCGGATACCATCAGGTCCGAGTTAAATCACTGGATATTTGCAAGACTGCGTTCTGAACTCGATATGGACATTACGAGTATTTAGTGATGCCATTCGGAGTCACGAATGCACCGGCGATATTTATGGACTTGATGAACCGAATCTTTTCACCGTTCTTGAACCAGTTTATAGTGGTGTTCATTGATGATATTCTGATCTACTCGAGGAGTTTTGAAGAGCATGCAGAACACTTGAAGATCGCACTGCAGATATTGAGGCAAGAAAGATTATATGCAAAAATGAGCAAGTGTGAGTTTTGGCTTGAAGAAGTGAAGTTTTTGAAGCATGTCGTGTCCGGAGATGGAATCGTCGTTGATCCCGAAAAGATTGCAGCAGTTCGAGATTGGCCGATTCCGAAGAATGTAGCAAAGATCAGAAGTTTTCTTGGACTTGCCGGATATTACAGAAGGTTCGTGGAGAATTTTGCTCGTTTGGCTGAGCCTCTGACCAAGCTTACGTATAAGGAAGTACCATTCGTATGGACGGATAAATGTGCGTCAGCTTTTGATGCGTTGAAGCAGAGATTGATAACCGCTCCTATTTTGACCGTACCAGACAGTTCCGGAGGATTGATGATTCACAGCGACGCATCTGGGAAAGGTTTGGGATGTGTTTTGATGCAGCATGGGAAAGTTATAGCTTACGCATCGAGGTAGTTGAAGACCCATGAGAAGAATTATCCAACTCATGACTTGGAGCTTGCAGCAGTGATTTTCGCTTTGAAGATTTGGAGACACTACTTATTGGGCGAAAGGGTCGAAGTATTCACCGATCACAAAATTCTGAAGTACGTGTTCACACAGAAAGAGCTTAACATGAGGAAGCGTAGATAGTTGGAGCCGATGGCTGACGATGATCTTGATCTTAAGTACCATCCGGGGAAGTTAATGTTGTGCCGGATGCGCTTAGTCGGTTGCCAGCAATTCGGATGTTGACTGCACAGGAGGAGCTTATCGAAGACTTTCAAAGATTTGAGTTGGAGATCGTGCTACCGCATTCTTCGGGACAGTTGATGCAGCTGCAAGTACAGTAGTCATTGATCGAGAGTATTAAAGCAGCGCAGTCGAAGGACCCAAGATTGCAAAGGTTTTGAGAACAGGTTGAAGCTGGACTTAGAACGGACTTGTTAATTCATGAAGATGGTTCGTTGCGATATAGTAGCCGTTTGTGTATGCCAAAAGGAGATATTCGTGAAGAAGTTATGAAGGAGGCACATAGTTCCACGTATTCCGTACATCTAGGAGGCACGAAGATGTACCGTGATCTACGACAGCATTTCTGGTGGGAAGGCATAAAAAGGGAGATTGCTCGCAAAGTGCTTGGTGTGTCAGCAAGTTAAGGCTGAACATCAAAGGGTTGTTGGTTTATTGCAACCACTTCCAATTCCTCAATGGAAGAGGGAACATACAACCATGGATTTCGTGACAGCTTTACCGCGGATTCCAAAAGGCAACAATGCAGTTTGGGTGATTGTTGATCGATTGACCAAGGTAGCTCACTTCATACCGTTTCGAGTTGGTCAGTCAACGGAAGCGTTAGCAGAACGGTATATGCAGGAGATTGTGAGATTGCATGGAGTACCTGTGAGCATCGTGTCCGACCGTGACACCCGATTCTTATCCCACTTCTGGAGGAGTTTACAGGAAAGTTTGGGGACGCGATTGAAGCTTACCACAGCTTATCGTCCTCAGACAGATGGCCAGTCAGAGAGAACAATCCAAACTCTTGAAGATATGTTGAGAGCTTGCATGTTGGACTTCAAGGGTTCGTGGGAGGATCATCTACACTTGGTGGAGTTTTCGTATAACAACAGCTTCCAGGCGACTATTCAGATGGCTCCATTCGAAGTATTGTATGGTCGCAAGTGTTACTCACATGTTTGTTGGGATGATGTTGGAGAACGAAGATTGTTGGGACTGGATTTGATCGTGCAAACCGTGGAGAAAGTTAATACTATCCAGAATTATATGAAGGCAGCATAAGATCGGCAGAAGTGTTGGGCCGATACATCGAGAAGACCTCTAGAGTTTGCTGTTGGTGATTTAGTATTCTTGAAGATATCACCTACTAGAGGAGTGATTCGTTTTGGGAGTCGAGGCAAGCTTAGTCCTCGATTCGTGGGGCCTTTCGAGATTTTGGAGCGTGTTGGAGAAGTGGCTTATCGATTGGTGTTACCACAATCTTTGGCGAATGTTCATGACGTGTTTCATATATCTCAACTCCGTAAGTATGTTCGAGATGAAGCACACGTGCTAGATCATTCGGAGCTGACTATAAGAGAGGATTTGACCTTTGAGGAACGACCAATGTCGATTGTTGATCGAAGAGAAAAGGTCCTTAAGAATAAGGTTATCCCTCTCGTACTTGTTTCTTGGGGAAATCGCTCGCATGGAGAATCGACTTGGGAACGAGAATAAGAAATTCGACAAAACTTTCGACACTTATTCCTATAAATTCGTGTTGTTTACCTTTTCTTATGTTGGGAATTTCGAGGACGAAATTCTTTTTGTAGTTGGGTATAATGTAATACCCTAGTTCATTTATACCAGTTCTAGTTCATGTATTTCTTTATTTATGGTATTTTCCCGATTTATTATGTTTTGGGTGCAAATAGTGTATTTGACATTTGTATTTGCATCCGACCCGACCCGCATGCTTGAAACCAGTCTTGATTCATGTTTATGATTTATCCGGACCTGTTACATGGACTCGTGCACTTTCATTTTAATTTATACATCTTGAATACTGGCATTTTATCTGGCATTTTCATTTTTACAATATAACATTTTAAGTCACATAAAATATTTTAAAAATATATTGCATGGCCTGCATGATAACCCTAGCCCCGTGGTAGCATCCGCGCATCTTGTTCTCGTCCCGTTCAGTAAAACGGACTTGTTTGGATGGCTACGCGTACGTGCGTGCATCCGTTCTTGGGGGTATGCATTTTTCGTTATCCGGACATTCATTTTATATTTTGGTCGACATGTATATTTTTCGTATTTTAAAACTGAATTTTAGACCCGACCCGGGCATGTTTTGGACTATGTTTGTATTTACCAGAATATCAAATTTTATATATATAATATTAATTTTATAAATTGATACAAATTAAAATTTAGTTAACTAATAAAAGATTTTTTTAAATTTAAATCTAAACTAATTTCCTAACAAACTAACAACCCCTTTCTCTCTCTCTCTCCTCTGCATATATATATTTATATATATTTTAGTTATTTAATTTTTTCTTTCCTTATTTAATACACAGCCTCTTCTTCTTACTTCTTCTTCTTTCTTTTTTCTTTTTCTTGATCTTTTTTCTTGATTCCGGTGATCACCGCCGGAGCCGTGCTCGTCGCTGACGATCCGAGTGATCCAGTGAACGTACCTGACTTGCGTGATCACCCTCGTGCGTTGTTTGGAACCGTTCCGTGTACCGTGTGCGCGTCGCGACATTTCGACGACGAAGGACGTTCCGTATACATCTGTTCTTGTTCCGTCTAGGCAAGTTAATCTTGCTACACGCTATATAACTCATTATATACCTTTTTAAATAAATATCACACCTGTATTTTAAATCAAGCATCCCATGTTTCATATTACATCCTTTCGACGTTCCGTTTACATTTGTATAGTGCATTTTAGATCTAAGGAATGCAAACCAATCTTAATTACATGCTACATTAGTTTAGACGCATCTATTTTAACAAATGGAATACCTGTATTTAAAATCATGCACCCCATGTTTAGTTTTATAACTTTTTGATGTTCCGTTTGCATCCATTCATATCATTTCAGATCTAGGTCATGAAAACTTATCTTGTTACATACTATACTATCATATACTGCATTAAATTGAATAGTTACATTTTATATTGCTTAGTTATATGTTCCGCACTTGTTAGTTTATCATTTTACGATTATGTGATACTCGTTTGCATCCATATCATTTAAAATATATATCATCGTAATATTTCTTATTATTATTATCTTTAATTAGTTTATAATCTGCATTTTATAATGTTATACATTTGAAAATATTATAGTTTATACATGAAACGTCGTTGAAAAGCGAATACGACAAATCTGAAATTTACTGTACATCTTACCTTATAAAATTTACTATAAATCATAGAAAAATCATTAGTATACGTTCTTTAGTTCGTTGCGAAGCTAACTCAGAATACTATAACTCTATCAAATATTTACTAGCAAAATAAATTGTTTAAATAACGTAAAATGAAAATGAAAATATGTCTAAACTGCTGTCCAGGGAAATTCCAGCAGCAAACTTTCAACTTCGAATGTACATAACTTTTTGTAGGGACAACTTGAGATGATTATACTTATAAAAATTAAAACCTTATTGAATTATTTTTGTTTTGGTATAAGACATTTCTCTTTTGGAGAACGTATGTTATTTTTAAGGTATTTTACAAATCAGGGTGACGCTGAATTTCTGAACGGAACTTTCTTGTGCATGGTTAATCAATACCACTTTTATAGTTATTAATCGGTTTGAATATGTTATCCATGTTAATATTATTATATAAATATCTATTTAATAAATAATAGTGCTTGTGTTTTAATATTCAGCAAATTTTACCGATTTACAGTTTTATAGTATCCGTCTGTATCCGTACGGTTTATTACATATCTAGTTGCACGCCGAGACCATATTATTTCATTTTACTGTTACATTAGTATCCCATACTTGATCTTGTGCATCCTACATAGTCATGATATAATCCCTGATAAATATTTGTGCATCCATGCTTTATTTGTGCACCCGGACTTGTTACAGTTTTATTATGAGCATCCGTTTGATACCTGTACACTACTTGACATGACCTGATGCACTACTACTGACAAGACTTGATACCTGTGCACTACTTGACATGACTTGATACATATACACCACCTGACATGACCTGATGTACCACAGCTTGACTTGATACCTGATCTTGTTACTAATGCCGACAATCTTGACCTGTT
Organism: Agapanthus africanus; assembly: GCA_030015575.1. Taxonomy (NCBI): domain Eukaryota; kingdom Viridiplantae; phylum Streptophyta; class Magnoliopsida; order Asparagales; family Amaryllidaceae; genus Agapanthus; species Agapanthus africanus. Next base: position 468,585,072 of record JASDDO010000016.1, on the reverse strand, counting down.
GTCCCTATGGACATTTCCTGTTGTCTATACAGACAAACATGTACCTGCTTGATCCTGTGTTGGCATTAGCTCCAGATTTATCAATACCTGACTTACACACATAACTTGGGGGTATGGGGAAATCAAGAATGTAGCCGAACGTAACTCAAAGGGCTATTACATCATGTTACCGTGGTCCCATGGGGAATGAACGGGACATAGACTCACAGTCTATTATATCATTTTACCGTGGTCCCGTGGGGAATGAACGGGACATAGACTCACAGTCTATTATATCATTTTACCGTGGTCCCGTGGGGAATGAACAGTGCATAGACTGATGGGTTACAATGAGGATTACATTAATTGATTTCGAATAACTTTAGAGTAGATAACCCCATATCACAGTTTAGACTACTCACTGCACTTCACCTGTTTATATCATGTCCACTGATCTATATTCATGTTACGGTTTACTTATGACTTGTTATTGTTCTACTTTTATTACTGTTCATACTCGTGCATGCATGACTTGCTACCCCCTGATTATATTATTGTTGATATTATGACGCACTGACGTCTGGGTTTTGCATGGCCCAGATCCTCTACCTTTGTCGCAGGCTGATCAAGAGTATTTCCGCCATCAGGCTGAGCAGTGAGGATCCTGTTAGTATCCAGTTCGTTATTTCCTTACTTTCCAGATGTTATTGTTACTTGGATTTATTGCTTCTGCATATTATTTCTTGACTCGTTTATTCTGGCTCATGGACATGTACTAGATAGTTTATTTACTTTTCTGTTCTTGATATCTCTACAGCCGTAATGTGACCGTGGAGGGATTTTTCTATCCACGGGTAGCATGATTGGCTCTGTCGCGTGCCTATCTTAGCGTACTCTGGGAAGTGGGGCGTGACACGCGGACATACAAACGGTAAGTGACCAAAAGGACTCATTTCGTGCTTTGCGGCAAATATCTGACTTTGACAGTTTGTGCTCCGCAACCGCGTTGACAAGTCGTACTTCATGTCGGGATCAAGGTAAGACCGGACAACTCATGACCAAGGGAGTGTAGAGGTAAACGTCGCGAGTCAAGCTTCCGAACCAAGCCACAACCATTCTTTCCTTAACTCCTTTTCTTATTTTTTCCTTGTTTTTATTCTTTTATATATTTTTTGTGACAAACCCCAATTCATTGATTTGTTAACCTTAAACAACAATACTTAATACACAACTCCCTGCAGATCGACCCGTGCTTGCCGGCTCGCTACAACGCGTCGTGCACTTGCGGTTTATAAATAGTAAAATGAGAACGATCTCGCGTGTGCAATCCGTTTTTCTAAAACCATATCTCATATTTCAAAATATACGCATTTGCACGTGCGGGTGGTTTCCCAACAGAAGTGTAGGAGCGGTCTAGTGATTTGATTTAGGTGGCCCTAATTCTAGGTATTGTATGTGCACATTTTGATTGGTTGAGTCAAGTCCCTCTTTCCAAGCAAAAAAATTTCAAAAAATTTAAAAAAAAATCCAAAAACAAAAATAATAAAAAAATGGCTTAAAAATTACCATATCACCCTTTTTCTTTTTATCTCAAATTCTTTTCACTCTTATATGATGGGTAACCCAAACCGACTAACTCTTGGTGAGCTTTATTATACACAACCAAATATTTCATTTTATCGTTATTGTTTTGGTAGATTTCTAACCCCACCGTTTCTTTGAGGGATAGGATAGAGCGCTCTAGAAATAACAGTTGGACACCTCACTCAAATTTCTATCAACCGTGTCAAAATTTAACACCATCTTATGTTGATAACCCTTTTAAAGCTAGTGAGGAAACTTTTAAACCCATGTCCATTGCTAAGAATATTGCGAAGGCTCGTAACCAAAGTTTCATACCTTTCACTACTCCAAAATCCTTAAGACAACAATTACAATCATTTCTATATGATATTGATACTCCTTTTGAAAAGAATATGGCAACTTTTAAATTCATGACCATTACTGAGCAAATTGCAAAAGTCAGTCGCCAAAAATTTAACCAATCTCAATCTTTTCATATCACAATGTTGATCCTAATTCTATTTATGAAAATTGGATATACCCTTCTAACTCTTATCAACGGTACCAAACTTTCACACCCTCTCATATTGATATTTCTCTTGAAGCTAATGTGGCAATTCGTAAACCCATTTCTATTGCGGAACACATTGAACTCGCCCGTAGCCAACAACTAAACACATTCCAACCATACTCAATTTATACATCTTATCTAGACAGTGCTTCTGAACATCAATTAGAAAGTTCCACGGTTCAAAAAGAATCCTTCATTGAAACTTCTTCACAAACCATGTCAGTCTCGAAGTAGAGTTGAAATTGAGTAGTGAGAAAGAACCAGAGATCCCTCCTAGTCAAACCAGAACCAATTCTTTTGATCTCAACACCTTCCATCATGAACTCCAACCGAATGTATTTTTTGATCAACCGCTTAATAATCTAATTGATGAGGTGCCCGAGTATAACATGTTTGACTTGCCTAATCGTGAGTGTGCAAGAGAGCCTTACACCATTCCAAATCAAACTTTTTCTTATCCGACTAATCTTGACATGTCCAGTCTTTCAATCCTATCAAGTGAACCTAGTGATCGATCGATTGAGAATAATATAATTGATGAATTTTTAAAGAACTATTCGTTTGATCTGACTGAAGGTGCTAGTGAGATCAGTGTTGAGAATATCTTTGAAGATGAACTCGTTATGTTGGATGAGTTGGATTCCCCGACTTATCGTGCCCTTCCATTGAATGTGATTATCTTCATGTACCTTTAACCAATTCTATTCTTACTACCAACCTATCCGCTATGCAAAATGATTTTCAGCCTTCATCTCCCATATCTGGTTCAATAATACTCGTTACTCTAGTTCGTTTACTCATTTCATTACAGACTTTCTTTGGTTCTTCTTCTCATCTTCTTTCACCTCTACCAAGATTTTCTGGACCACATCCCGATATCTCTAGTTCTATGATTCTTGATATACAACAGTCAGAGTTAGCACTACTAAAATAGGGGGTTGCCCCTACGGATATTGAAATCCGTAGGGGCCGATTTATGTTGGCCCTACGGATTAATCCGTAGGGCTATAAGGTTGCCCCTACGGGCCAAGACGTTCAAGAATAAAAATATTAATTCTTAATTTTGTGTTTGCCCCTACGGAGCCGCAAACCAAGGACCTACGGACAAATCCGTAGGGGCAACTAAATAGCGATTTAATAAAGGCACAGATCGATCGCCTACGCCCGTTATCTCTTTCTTCCTCTCTCGATCGCGCGCGAAATAAAATCCCCAAATCGCCACCGCCGTTCTCGTCATCGCCACCGCCGTTCTCGTCGCCACCACCGCCGTTCAGGTTAGTAAATCTTCAACTAAATTAAAGAAATTTTTGATTATTTAGGGCTAGGGTTCATGGCCGGGTCTGGGGTTGCGATTGGAGTTGGGGTTCGGCAGGGGTTGCGGTCGGGGTTGGGGTTGGGGTTGGGGTTAGGGTTAGGGTTGGGGTTCGGCTGCGTCTGGGGCTGGGGCTGGGGTTAGGGTTTGGCTTAGGGTTGGGGTTGGGGTTTAGCTAGGGCTAGGGTTAGGGTTAGGTTGGGGCGGGGCTAGGCTGGGGCTGGGCTGGCGCTGGGGCTAGTGTTAGATTGGGGTTGGGTATCGATGTATATACATGTATCATATCATGAATGATTCATTTTCATTAAATATGGTAAAATTAAGTGTATAAAATCATGCCATATAAATAGATTGTGTTCGTGAATGGCGATCTAGTTAGGCGAACCAAAATGTTGCATTGATGAAAGTTTACCGTAGAGGAAATTACGGCTAGCTCTATGCATTTAACCTGAATGTATCCAGTAATTACTAGCATGTATAGAAAAGTTGGTTTAATTTATGAAAAATGGGGAGACAACATGCATGTATGCATATAGGTAACATCTGCCAATATGCCATATCCAGACCGCAATCTATTTTTGCCTATTGGCTAATATGAAAATATCGGCCCGCGTATATGACATAATCAAAGTTGTTAAATCTTGATACGATTTGTGTTTCGTTTTTTTATTTATCATATCGTGCATCGTATCTGTTTCATATCGAAAGAAACAAAATTTTCTGTTACAATAACGAAATAATTATGTGTAGAATCAATTGCAATTTTAAAAATGATCAAATTAACAACATAAAGAAACGTACAAGTTAAAGCAAATTTCGGAATTGCAGCACTCAAATACATACATATAAATCATACAAACCCATGCATTTGATAATCAAATAGGGTTTTTTTTCTGCCCCCCTACTTCAATATTTTTCTCTCCTCTCTCATAATTAGTATTTACCTGTAACCCCCTATACTTATAACTTACTCTTGCAACTCTCCTACTTCACTTATAAAAATTATTCCTCCTTCGCTATCCCGGCCACCGCCACCGTGTTGCAAGAATTTGACTTGGTGGAGACTTGTATCATTAATAGAAATATGAAAGTGTATGGACGTTCTTTACCTTCGATAGGGTTCGGTTGGGGTGGGGCTGGGCTAGCTAGGGCTTGGGCTTCATCACCTGATATAGCGAAATACAAAGTGTACTTCAGTACACCCGACCTTATTGAGTTTCCTATTGAAGTTCCCGGTCAAACGGCATATGCATATTTTTATTCGCCATGAAATCCCAATTATCAAGCTACCGAGGACGAAAAGCCACTTTTGTTAGTCGAGAGTCATGGTAATAGACTTGTCATTATAGATCATAGTCAATTATTTTTCCTATCATTTTCTTGATCCAGATGCTAATCAACTTGTTAATTGGTTACTGTTTTTATAACGTATTTGTCTATATTTGTTGACAGTGGCCTTTCTTTTGGATGAACATGTTTTTTTGATGCATGTTTCAGTCATGTGAATTCATATGTTGCGTATAACGCTTTATGATATCAGTATCCTACATTTGTAGTTCTAATTGTTGATTGTTATAGATGAATGCCATTGCAATAATAGTTTTTGGTTGAATGCTATTGCAATGTAGGATGATCAGTTCTATCAATCTTGATCTCAATGGTTTAAAATCATGTTACACATACAACACGAATGCACAACAAACGCATAATTAGAGAGCGATTCGAGATGTTCAGGTTAAAACCAATATATGATACTCGATGATAATATGAAACCTTCATATTCCCATCGATACTCATATATGAAACTAAAAGCGCCACTTAGTCCCCGTCTATCGGTTAACATACGTGTGATGCTTGTCGTGACCTAGAACTATACGAAAGTTGTTAAATATCGGAAATATAGCTCGATACTAACAACCGTCGTATAGTCTACGCGATGAGAAAATTCAATCGTATGGTAACCCATAGATTTGTCCCGTGTGGACAAGTTAAGAATGTATAAAGCAAACGCCTTCATTCACTTGTGTTTTCATCCGTTTCGAGATATTTCGTCGGTACCTTTCCGCTGGTTCTCCGTGTACAAAGATAGATTAGATGTTCATTTCAACGTTTTTTCACAGCTTTGAAATGATTATCTATTCTATTACAGTGTACTCAGAGAACAACGGGGAGGTGCTGCCGAAATTTACTCGAAACGGTTGAAAGCACAAGTGATGGGTGTTCGCTCTATACATTCTTAATGGGATAGTTGCCTACCCCCGACAGCCGGAACACACACATACAATAAGAATACACAACAAACGCATAATTAGAGAGCGATTCGACATGTTCGGGTTAAAACCAATATATGATAATATGAAACCTTCATATTCTCATCGATACTCATATATGAAACTAAAAGCGCCACTTAGTCCCCGTCTATCGGTTAACATACACACAAAGCATATACACGGATTTTCTCCTTTGTCAGTAACTATCTCGTTCTTATATTTCTCAATATAGTCAGCATAACCTACAATTTATATGTTATACAGTCTAACATAGCCCATGAGTACGTCAAAGTTAAGGACTGGATGTATGTGGATTGGAAACAACGTATGCAACCTAAGTTTGTCGCAGGAGTTGCTGCTTTCGTTGAATTTACACACGCACATAATAAGATCATAATAGAGAAGATTCTCTGCCCGTGCGATAGATGTGGCAATAAGTACTGGCAGAAGGTAGAATTGGCAGAGCTTCATATTATAAAACATGGGTTTACTAGACTTTATACAACTTAGAAATATCACGGGGAAGGAGAAGAATGCAGTATTGCGGCAGAAGAAGAAGGAGAACACGATAATGCGGCAGGAGAAGAAGAAGAATTCGGTAATGCGGCAGGAGACGGAAATTTATTTCCATCAGAAGAAATGGATGATATGGTAGAGGCTGCCCTAGGTGAATCTATTCGTACCGAAGATGACATTCCTTCCGGTCAAGGACCGCGTGCGGATAAATATGAAAATTTCATGAATGATGCTAGGAAACCAATTTATGAGAATGCGAAGTATTCCACCCTCTCATGGTTCGTCCAACTTTTCCAGATTAAGTGCCTAAATGGATGGAGCAACAAGTCATTCACAATGCTTCTTTCGTTCTTGAAAGATTCTATGCCTCCGGGAAATAATGTGTCCGACAGCTGGTACGAAGCCTAGAAGATGATGTCTGATTTGGGTCTAAAGTGCGAGAAGATTCAAGTATGTCCTAAAAATTGCGTGTTGTACTGGAAAGAGAATTCAGATTTGAAAGAGTGTCCAACATGCGGAGAGGCCAGGTATAAGCCGAAAGTTTCTGATAAGAAGCCTGATATACCTGTGAAGATAGCACGATACTTTCCCATAACACAGAGGCTACAGAGGCTATTCAGGTGCAAGAAAACAGCCGAGGCAATGATTTGGCATCACCGTGCTCCTCCAACCGAAGATGGAAAAATGAGCTATCCAAGAGATTCACCGGCATGGAAGGATTTCGATAGGAGGCACGCAATATTCAGTAGCGATCCTCGTAATGTCCGGCTCGGACTGGCTACTGATGGCTTCTGCCCATTCAACTATATGGCTGGAAGTCATAGCACATGGCCCGTTGTAATGATAATTTATAATCTGTCGTCTTGGTTGGCTATGGACCAATCATACTTTATGATGCCTCTTCTTATCGACGGACCAAACTCACCGGGGAACAATATCGACGTCTATCTCCGACCTCTGATCGTGGAGTTGAAATCTTTGTTCATTGATGGTGTAGAGACATATGATTCAAACACAAATACAACCTTCAAACTGCGTGCGGCTTTAATGTGGACAATTAATGACTTTCCTGCGTATGGAATGCTATTAGGTTGGTCCGTACATGGTCACAAAGCATGTACTCATTGCCATGAACACACAACATCAAAATTCTTGAATTTTAGCAGGAAGGTTTGTTATTGCGGCCATCGACGTTTCCTGCCTCCAGACCACCCCTATAGATTAGACACGGTTCACTTTGATGGTCATCAGGAGCTTCTTGGACCTCCATCCCCATTGTCCGGAGAGGACGTGACTGCTAAATGGGATAGTTACAATAACGTGACCTTCGGGATGGATCCGACGAAACAGGTCAAACCACAATATTGGAACAAGTTAAGCATTTTCTTCGAGCTTCCGTACTGGTCTACAAATTCAGTGCGTCATTGTCTGGACATCATGCATATAGAGAAGGGAGTATCAGAGCACATACTTAACTTGCTTCTTTGTAAAGACGGGAAATCGAAAGACAACATGAATGCTCGGATGGATCTACAAGAGTGGGGAATAAGAAGTGAATTGCACCCTAGACCGGTAGCGGGTAAACCGGGCAAGTTTGTACTTCCCAATGCCGCTTATCATATGTCACAACCGAAGAATAAAATATTCCTGCAGGTGTTGCATAATTTGAAAGTCCCCACAGGTTTCTCAGGATCATTCAGCAAGAAAATAAAAATTGTGAAGGGCAAGATCGATAGGCTGAAAAGTCATGATCACCATGTTATCGTGGAGCACCTTCTTCCATTAGCCATCAGGACTTCTCTCCCCGACTCGGTTGGTCTAGTAATCAACGACCTATGTTGTTTTTTCAGGGAGTTGTGTGCTAAAACACTGAAGGTTGCGACGCTGGATAAACTAGAAAATTCTATTGCGTTGATACTTTGCAAGTTTGAGCGTATTTTCCCACCGTCATTCTTCGATATCATAATACACTTGACGGTTCATCTTGCAACTGAGGCGAAGTTAGCCGGACCGGTACAATATCGATGGATGTATCCCGTCGAGAGTTACGTATAATTTTTCGTTTCGCGCAATTTATAAATTTATTGTTGTCCTGTATGCCCGTATTTATTTATTCAACATATTCTCATTAGGTACCTCTACACTCTTAAGAAGTATATACGCAATAAAAATCGACCATAGGGTTCTATCATGCAAGGTTATCTTCTTGATGAAGCAACCACATTTCGTTCCCGCTATCTGGACGAGAACATTGAGACAAGGCTTAACCGACCACGAAGAATTCAAGACGGGCCATATGGTAAAGCCGAGTATAAAAGGGTAGACACTATGTTTATCAACAAGATATACCGGTTTATCTTACTTAATTGCGCATGTCTTGAACAAATTAGAGAGTAAGTTTTTTTGGATTAATTGTTATATCTGTGTTTGTGTGTGTATGAAATGATATAATATTAATGTCATAATTATTTGTCGAAAACAGAATTCATTTTAACGAGGTACGTGAGGGGCATCCTGATTGGAACGAAGAACGTTTGGAAAAATACCATCAGGATAATTTTTGTGATTAGGTCACAGATCATGTAAATTATTCGAATAACATTTTATTGCTATCAGTTTTATTCTAAACTTGTATCGTTATGTATTTGTCGTAAAATTTGTTTTGTTAGATCCACGATCCGAACTTGTCTGCATCATTTGAGAGCGATTCAAGATGTTTAGCTCAATTTCCTAGTATGGAGGTTGCATATTACAAAGGATTTGGTGTCCTCGGATACAAATTCGAAGTTAAGGACATAGAAACATCTAGAACCACTCAGAATAGTGGGATTACGATGGTGGGATTACGACGGTGTGATTTACTATGGGTACTTAAATTGTATATTCGGCATCCACTATCCCGGACGATCAGAACCCTTTTATATATTCCAGTGTACTTGGTACGATCCGCGAACCGATACGGACAGGTGGAGAAGCAATCTTGGGACCTGGAAAGATGAAAATGGATTGATCAGTGTGAACACACTTCGATTTTACGGTCAGGACGATCCGTTTATCTTTCCGAACCAAGCGTTCCAAGTATACTACTCACAGTATTTGAAGCATCCGGGATGGAGTGTTGTATGCCGATGGAAACCCAGAGATGTCTACGATGTCCCAGAATTCGAGGACAGCGATGAGGACGAAGAAGAAAGAAGGCTTAAAGTGCTCCGATCGTCTGTTTCGAAGGACGGGTTGTCTTCGACCGATCATGAAGTTACGTGGGTTAGAAATGACATCGACGATGTTTATTTTCTAGTGCATGCATATTGATTTAGAACGTTATATTATTGATCTACACATTCTTTTTGCAATTACTTATATAATCTATTTTTAATTGTCTAATTATAGGTGGTGTGTCCACATCTTCCGCAGGGGCCACTCCTGCCGCTTCCATACCCTCCGCATCGTCTACAGGTTAGTATGAATAAATTTAAAATATTTATTCATTTTACATATGCTCTATATAATAAATATGAACTTCATGGAAATTTAGCGTCGATGCTTATTTTCTAGTTAGAGGGGATGCGTCCGCATCCGGGACCCCGGTTGTTCCTCACCGGAGGAACTATCGTCCCGCTCGTGCTGCTGCCCGGGCCCAGGCTCATGCGATAGTCACCGGAGGTATAAATCACACTTGAATTTTTGTTTAACCTTGATTTCTTAATACAACTTTGTCTTAATATTGATTGTCTTGATATTTCGTGCAGACGCAGGGCCTCCCCATCCCCAGAGAGGGACTCGAGGCCCGAATCAGTCCCATAGGCTGAGGCCTGACAGAGCTAGGGGTGAGGCAGCATTCCCCCTTTTTTTTACCCTTGACTATCGCTATACCGGTCCTCATGCCGAGAGGTTCGGCCGGTATATGGGGGACGAGAGCCGGCTCGTAAAGAACTATCCACTTCACGTTAAGTGGGACGAGCCGCACCAGCGCTCATTCGCCCTCTTCTTTGATCAGGCTCGGGTACGTATTAATATATATTTTCAGTTGATATATCCGCTTATCATATTTATTATTAACACTTGCAATCTAATAACAATGTTTTTTTTTGTATTTTCAGTTGGATTACGATTTTCAGCCTGTAGCCGACCCTGATCATCCGGGGAGGATGCTCGACCTTCATGCCCTGTACAATGGCCTGATGAAGAACATGCAGGCCCGATACAACAGGAATGAGCTGAAGGCCGACTGCTACTCCCTGTGGATGGCGACCCCCGAGGCAGAGAGAGCGGCCCTCCTATCTACTCCGGTGTTTGCGAGAGTCGACGTAGAGACATGGCCTCTATTGTGCGAATATTTCGACTCCCAGCGCAAACAGGTATGTATTTTAAATGTAATTCATTGTTTAGGATATAATTTATTTTTTATGTTCCTTAATTAGAAAACTAAATGTTAATGCGTTGTGCAGAAACAGTCCGCTCAGAATACAGAGAACAGGAAGTCGGCGATGAGGGGTCGCCCTACATACGCAGGTGGCTCGAGGAACATTACTCGAGCCATGGAGTTATCGGTAAATTACAATAGACCGACCTTTGTGATATTCTGCAATATTAAGAGTTATTTTCTAATATTTCTAATATTAAGAGTTACTTTCTAATATTGCAGACATCTCGGACCGTGGCGTCAGGTGGTACACCGAGCGTGCTGTTCGCATATCTTGCCATCCACGGCACCTCGACAGATCCCGCCACGGGCGAGCTTTGATATCCCGACGTCGCTACCCAGGAGTATTGCGTAAGTGTTAATATTTTTTCTACCCAAATTTGAAATTTTAGTTTTGGAAGGTTCAAGTTTAAATTTTATACTTATACTTTACTGCTTAATGTGGGTGTAGGAGCGGGTGGTTGAGCAGGCCGAGGCCTCGAGGATCGATTTTACCGGACAGAGCGATCCGAGGCTGCTGACCCCAGTTCTGGACGCCGCACACGGAGGGCACCACGGAGGTTGGGAGAGAGGCCGGGGACTGGGCCCTAGCAGGGCCCATATGAGGATGGACTCCACCCCGGCGGTTACTTCCTCCGTCTCCAGTGACCGACGTGTCCATCAGGAACTGGAGAGCTTGAGGACCACCGTTCAGGAGTTGAAGGAGATGCTGGTATGTATACTACTTTATAGTAAAATATCATGTCATATTATATAGATATCAACATATCCATAATTAGTACGTAGCTTGAGCTTATTTGGTTTTAGACTTAAGTTTGATTAATCATACATACATATGTAATTAAAATAAACAACGGTTTTCCAAACTAGATATCCAAACGGGGTTTCGAAATAACTTAATAATGATACGAATTCGAATAATACACAGTTCTTACATGCTTCTTACACACGTTAGGTCCAGACGCGACAGGGTACATCGACCGAGCATCCACATGCATCTCCTTCGGCTGCGGCTCCGCAAGCTACTACTTCGGCTGCGGTTTCGCGGACAACTCCTATAGCTCCACCGCCCGCTCAGACTCCCGCAGCCGCGGCTCCGCAACCGACTACCTCGACGGCGGCTACGCAGACCACATCGCCAGCTCCACAGGCCGCTCAGACTCCCGCTCGTGCCGAATTGCAGAGTTTATTGACCGAGGAGCAGGCGCACGTTATTCTATCGTTATTCAGAGGTGGAGCTGGACCGAGCTAGGGTAGCTTTATGGTTCTTATTTTTTGAAACATGTATTTATTTATATCATACACATTGTACTACATTTTGAAACGATATTGATATTGGTTTATATTTATATCATATTCAGTTTTTGGGTTTCTTTTGTATATTATATATATGCGTGAGATGTGATTATGAATACTGCGATATATGTTGTGTGATGATTAATTTTATATTTTATTGTTATATATATTATTGTGCACAGGGCGGGAAAAAATTAGGCAGCCCCTTTTTTAAAAAAATACAGATAATGTGTACCTACGGATTAATCCGTAGGTAAACATGTTGCCCCTACGGCTATATCCGTAGGGGCAAAATATCAGCAGTAACTGATATTTCCCCCCTGATCTCAGTACCAGGGGGTTGGGAGTGCCCCTACGGACATATCCGTAGGGGCCATTGCGTCGCCCCTACGGACTTATCCGTAGGGGCAACATATCAGGATTTCTGATATTTTGCCCCTACTGATAAGTACCTATGCAGGTATCCGTAGGGGATAGTACGTGGCCCTACGGCTATGTCCTTAAGTACAGTTAATATATTTTAAAAAACCGTAAATAATATAATTTTTTTTACCCTATAGCTTACTCTGTAGGTGCAACAGGACCTACACATAAATCCGTAGGGGCAAGATTTTGCCCGTAGGGGCAAGTTCAGGGCTTCAACTTGCACCTGCGGCCTTTGCACCTACGGGGTCTTTTTTCGCCCCTACGCACATCTCCGTAGGGGCAGTGGGTTGCCCCTACCGATAAATCTGTAGGGGCGACCCTTATTTGTAGTAGTGTAGATTCTTTTAAGGACGAGATAGACGAGCTTTTCGAATCTCCTATTTCCATAATTTCTGACGAATCAAGTGTTTTGAATCCTGGTGCGCAACACATTGATCTTGAAACTTTAAACCTTCCTAGTGAATCCACCTATTCCCCTAACATGGATATCGATTCATTTTTTTATGAGATCATTATTACGGACATCGATGATAATTTCGAAGATATTTTCGCCGAAAAACTTGCGTTTCTTGAAGAATTGGATGCTGTGCCGAATAAAGCTCCACCGGAAATTTATGCGCCTCCCTTTATGGCCGGAGAAGTTGAACCGCCACCCCTTCTTCTTATCACATACAAGAATGCGACTATTCCACCCATTGCTTATCTTTCACATTCTTGTTTTCATTCACACTCACTTTTCATCTCCACCAACCGAGACGTAAAACCTTTCGAATACACTTCTTGTCTTCCCTCCACATCATCTCCTATCGCTACTCTCATTTCCATTCTTTCCACTTAAGATTTAACATCAGTTCCATTCATATACAGTCGCGAGTCTTCATCATGTATATCCGTTGCACTATTTTTCACCAACCATGGTCTTACCTTAATAAAATATTTGAATAGTTGGTATTGATTTTTAGGCTTTGTAAAGCTTTGTATATACTAATGTGATTTTCTTCTCTCTTACTTTGACCTTCAAATGCTTAAATAGTGGAAACATTATTTTAATTAAGTTTGTGGGAGTATTTTTTTAGTTTATATATTTTGTCTTCCTAAAAAAAACGAAAAAACCTCTGCGAAAATTTTGAAAGCACAAGTTTGGGAGGAAGAAAAATATTTTTAAATGGCTCTTGAATGAATGGAAATTTTTGTACGATTGTGAGCCACGAACAAGTTTGGGGGAGAATTTCACTGTCATTAACTCTTGTCCCATTTACAAATCTTTGAGATCTTTTTCTCCTAGTCTTCAAGTTTAAGTTTAACAGACGACATCAGTGAGAACACTGCTGCAAACAAATTTAGGGGGAAGATTTGTATGAAAAGTTTGCTTGTATCCACGCATCATATGTAAATTTTGCATTGCACAATGTACCTACACATCATATACACAAAAAAATAAAAATTAGAAAGTACAAATACATATGAAAGAGAGGAAAAGACTTGAGAAATGCAAGAAAATTAGATGTTTTAGAACTAAACTAGTAATGCGTGGTCATGAGCTATTGTCCCAAGGATTGGTAAGATGAAGAAATTACTAGTCTATAGATAGAAATAAGTCTAAAAGATAGTCTCTATTCTTGAGTCCAAACTTATGAATGTTGATACCCTACTATAAGCACTTGTACACATCTTGAAACTTGGAATAGTAGAAGATACCTTGAAATACTCTTGCCTGAAAACCTTAGTGTGAAAAAAATCAACAAAATATAAATGACACATAAAATAAAATTTAAAAGAAAAATGAACACTGGTTTTGTAATTACTTAAGGCGGCATATAAAAAGATACAGCGAGAGTACCTTATCACTTAATACCTTAGACTAACTGGTTTGGGGGTCACAGTTAAGTTTTAGGTGTTGCAAGATTGGGATATTGCTAATTACGCCTTAATAAGTGAGCACATTCGGTAATCGGTTGGTTAATGCCTCAAGAAGTATTAACGGTCACATGAAAAATGTGTGAGCAAATTCATCTAAAACATCACTGACTTAAAAGTACCAAGAAATATGGACAAAGGGTATGATAGCTTGAATTGAATTCTCCAAGTGTAGAGATGACTTTTACATTCACGTAGGGGTATATGATCGATATTTGGAGAAGAGTTAATGTTTCCCCCAATCAGAGCAAAGCTCTGTTTGAAATTTAAATTTCAAAATTGAAGCAACGCTTCAGATGCAGCGCCATGTTCGCTGCGCCCTAGGCAGCACACCATGTGTGCGCTAGCGCTAAGTGCGCTGCGCTCTAAGCAGCGCACCACGTGTCAAACATGGGTGCACTAGCGCAGGGTACGCTGCACTCCGAGCAGCACACCACGGGTCAAACACGGGTGCGCTGCGCTCTGAGCAGCGCACCACGTGCAAAGCACGGGTGCGCTAGCGCTGGAATTAAAAAATTCCCCACCGTTAGATCAAAAGATCTAATAATAATGATAAATCATTAATTAATCAGAATTAAATTCTGTTATGGAAAGATTTTCCAATCTTGTTAAAAACAAGAAGATTGCCTTCTGTAAAACAGAAGCCCTAGGATCAAAGATCCAATGGTGAGAAACATCCCCAAATCAATCAGAGAAAGATCTTTTTAACTGATTCAACAAATTAGCTTGCCCTATATAAAGGCCCCAAAACTTCAAGTCTTATTTAGAGAAACCCTCCCCCCCCCTAAACTTTGAGAAACTCAAAGATAGAGAGCAAGCTCTTGCAAAAAGATATTTCTTCAAGGTAAGGATGAAGGATGATGAACACAGAGATGAAATCATCTCATGATTAAGAAAGAAGAATTCATTTCTTAAAAAAGATGATAGATTTACAAAGAACAAAAGTATTTCACAAAGAGATCAAAAGATCACATCATAAAATAAAAGAATAAGAACATAATTCTTCTCACGGATCATGGATCTATAAAGGCAAAGCCTTTCATCAAAATAAGAGATTGGAAATATCTCCTGCAAAATAAGAATTGTTGTTCTTAGATCTTGAGATAAAATCTCTTTTAAAAGAACATAAATTTGTTTTCCAGATCATAAAATTGATCAACTGCGCTTTGCGCTCTTGAACTGCGCTTCTGCGCTCTCTGGACTGGCGCTCAGCGCCAAATGCGCCACGTGTCAACCACGTATTCGCCAATTAACAACTTGCGCTTTGCGCTTCTGAAATAGCGCACTGCGCTCATGGGCTGGTGCTTAGCGCTAAGCACACCACGTGTCACTCACGTGTGCGCCACTAAACTGAAAGCGCAATGTGCTCATGAATTAGCGTTCAGCGCTCATAAATTGGCATCGTGCGCTCATCATCTGGCGCCTAGCGCTGAGCGCGACACGTGTCCCTTACATGTGCGACATGTGGCAGAAGCGCACCGCGCTCTTTGACTGGCGCAAAGAGCCTAGCGCGCCACGTGTTGCGTTGACAGAACATAAATTGTTCTTTAATAAGCCAGAGCTCTGATGAATGCTCAGCATTCAATGTAAGACAAAAAACATTGTCAAGATATAATGCTCAGCATTGTTAAAAGGGCCAAGCCCAAATAAAGGCTCAACGACCCAGAATAAAAATGTTAAATATTTATTGGACTTAGCCCAAGATTGGCCATAAGTCCTCAACTCATATTAGTTGAGCTCATCTGCTCATAAATATGTTAACAGATCTTAGCCTCAAATTGGACTACAGATCTTTCAACCAGCTCACATCGGTTCGAGGGTACATCTCTGAACTCCTCTGATATTTATTGTTGTAATCCTTTAACGTCTTCAGAGAGGTGACGGGTCCCGACAACCAAACATTCTACGGACTGTGGGGTCCTTTAAAACCCATGGACTATGATGTCCTTAACCTTGACTGTGAGGTCTTTAAACTCAAGGACTATGATGTCCTTAACCTTGACTGTGAGGTCTTTAAACTCACGGACTATGATGTTCTTAACCTTGACTGTGAGGTATTTAAACTCACGGACTATGATGTCCTTAACCTTGACTGTGAGGTCTTTAAACTCACGGACTATGATGTCCTTAACCTTGACTGTGATGTCATTAAACTCACGGACTATGATGTCCTTAACTTTGGACCGTAATGTCCCTAAACTAATCGACCGCAATGTCCCTAAACTAAACAATAGATCCCAATTGCTCTTTTGTTGGATCTAAATGATCCCGTTAAATTGATCTTAGTCTAAAATTGGACTAACGTATCCTTAACAAACGTTTAAGTTGATCTTAGTCTCAAATGAAACTAACGTATCCTTAAACCCAACCCCCAAACCCAAATCTAAGAAAATTCGGATTTGGACTAATCCACGCCCTACGGGCGACAACATAAATTAGTCTTCGTATACAATCCACGGGCAACCAAAAACAAAACAAACACCCACAACACGAAGTGACCATATGGAGAAGGAGAAAGTGGTTACCGCAACGCGGTAGCGTAATTAACTGCAGGGGCTTGCGCCTGCAGGGAAGAGCGTCCCCACAATCAAAAACCCCTCAAATGAGGGGGAATCTGACGAAGTCTGCTACATCGGCCACATCCGTTTAAACCTTCTATACACGGTGTCATAAATTAACTTGGTATTTTCGGAGAGGTGGATGGATAACACCAATTAGCATCTGCCCTCGGAATTCAGGCCCCGACATCCCAACGTCCCGGTCGCGTCTTTCGGCGGAGAACAGATTCCGGCATGCCCGGTGGGACCTTTTCCTCTTTCCACTCCACACTTCGTGTGTCATGTTCGCGAACGAATCGCGGTTTGCTATGGTTGCTCTTGGGTTCGAGGTACTAAGATTTGGTGTCTTGCTCGGTGCAGAAAATGAAAGATCAATGGCGTCTACCTGCACAAAATGTTCTAGTTGCAACTGCAACTCCCGCTCCGCCCCATCCGGGGGTGTAACCTACGGCCCCTAAGCGGCCTCCCTTTTTACGATGCCGGTAGAGCCGGTAACGCAGGCTACCACCGGGTTGTTCTTTGGGACCATGCTCCCACCAGTGAACCTTAACATCCCGCTGCCGCAAGAAGCGCAGAAGAATTCGGTCTTTGATCGGCTCACTACCACTATGACCCATCTCAACGGGTCATCCAATGCCAAGCCGACAGCATTAGTTTTCGATAGGCTGAGCCTGAACTCCAATGGGCCCGTCAAGAAGCCCACGATACCTGAAGCGGCCATCCCAAAAAGTATATCCATTCCTGCTCTCGAGGTCACTAAAGAAACTTCTCCCGTCAAAGGATCGGTCTTTACAAGGCTAGCCACTCCGTCTCCCGTTCCTGCTCAAAGGTCTGTCTTTGAAAGATTGGATACTGCTGCTCAACGGACGTCGGTCTTTAAGAGGCTGGTACCAGCAGTGCCTGACCAAAACAGGGGGTATGACAAAGCCATCCCCATAGCTGAACCAGCACCATCTGCGCAATATGCTCGCCATCGTCACTGGCCGAGTAAGGAAGGCTGGGGGCAGCTCTCCGTCTGGATTTACTCCACCAGCTCCAACGGTGGAGATCGATGCTGCTGTTCCAACCGGGAACAGCTTTGAACTGCTTAACAAGGTGCGCAGGAACTCTCCTACTGTAGTACTGAAAAGATATCCTCCACCCGTGGAGAATGCACCGAAGGCGAAGCCAGAACAGCCCCCTCAGCGGCTTTCTTCCAAAATTTACAAAGTCTGGCGACAGGTCCAGAAAGCGGTGATTGACCAAGACTACTCTCATCGACCAAAGAAGCTCAAAGCTTAGCAAGAAAAGAGCCGTCTCGTGGTACCACAAAAGACATCATCCGTCTGGGTGCCCGCCGTAACGGCTCCCTCAACGTCAACCGCTCAAAAAAGAAGGAGGCCAGTGAAAGCCCCCGTGACCGCGGCAAACCGCAAGGACATTGAATCTAAACGGCCCAAGTCTGGGGGCACGATGGTGCATACTGTTTATATGGATTTCGGAAAAGAAGAAAGCTGTGCCTCTACGAGTCATCGACCACTTACCCGATCGATAACGAAGGCTCAGGAACAACAGCAGCAGAAACTTCAGGAGATGCTGACTGCAATGGCCGCACTAACTAGGCCAAAAAAATCCAGAGACCTCGGAGCAGCGTCTGGAACAAGAAGCTGATACTGACTTCGTCCGAAGAATGCTCGAGAGGAAAGAAAAAGAGGCCGCGGAACAGGAGGCCAACATAAAATGAATGGCTTTCCTGTTCCAAGATATGGCTGGGATGATGTTACAGCCGGAACCTCCAGCTGAAGACCACCTATCATTATTGAAGACGACAGAGGGGAGACATCGAACCCTTCTCCGGCTCTTTCAGCAACCAAAGAGGAAACCATCTCCAAAGCTGCTCTGGATGACTACATTGCCCAGCAAATACGAGCTCACCAGGAGAATGAAGCGGCTGGATAAATTGTTAAAACTGGGCGACCATATCCAGGCTGGTATGACCAAATACGGTACCCGCCGGGATATACGATCCCTAAATTTCATGTATATAAAGGGAAGGGAAATCTGCATCAGCACGTCGCTCAATTCAGAGCCTTATGCGGCAACACTGGAGGCGACGATAAACTGCTACTTCGCCAGTTCGTCGGCAGCTTGTCGGAGACGGCATTCGAGTGGTATTCTGAACTTCCAAACGACTCTGTCAAGACGTTTGCGAAGATGGAACTGTTGTTTACGCAGAGATTCACGAGCGCTAGAGAGCGTACCCCGATTACCGCATTAATTAACGCCAGGGTGAAGCCAGGCGAAACTTGGGTACAATACGCAATACGGTGGCGAAATTTATGGTCAAAATGTGAGCAGCGCATCGAGGAAGAGCCGGCAGTGGGCATGTTCGTGGGCACTCTGGACCCTCAGGCAACTATTTCCCAATTCATGATGTTCTTCAAGCCGACCACGTTCCAGGCCTTGATTGACAAACTGGCCCAAATGGACCAGATGGGTCATAGACCGTCTCCTTCAAAGCCGGAGCCACGGAACGAAAAGGGTAAAGGGAAAGCGACATTCGTTGCGAATACTCAACAGCAGTCCAGTGGACCAAAACTAACGGATCAACTAGACGAGAGACGACGATTCTATAATGAGAAGATGAAGCGCCCTTATTCGTTTCCCCAGGACAAAACAAAGAGATTGTTCGAGCTAGCGGTGCGCAACAGGCTCATCAATCTGCCGAATCCAAAACGACCATTGCAACCCGGCGAGGTTAATAGTCCTAATTATTGCCCCTACCATCAAACGGTAAGTCATCCAATTGAAGATTGCTTCATCTTCAAGTGCCGGATTGAAGACCAGTATCAACAGGGCAAATTTGCCCTGTCCGAGAACTGGAAAGTGAACCCGCCACAGCCACACGCTCCCAAGAAGACGGACACACCGGGGGCATCATGCTCTTTTGTAGAAGAAGCTCCATGGGAGGTCGTTCTTTCAGCCAAAACTAAAAGAATGCTGAAGGATCTCCAAACATGCCCGGCAATCAGGTGGAAGAATACACTGGAACCCGAGATCATCGAGGGAATGCTAAAGCCGCGTCCAACTCCAAAAATTGGTGGTGATAGTCAAAACGCTCACACCCAGCCGTCAAAGTCTTCGAAAAAAGAAGAAGACCAAAAAGCCCGTGAAGCACGGTAACAAGCGCACGGACCTGCAAAAACAGATTGACGCGCTGGAAGAATATAACCAGAAGGTGCGGAGCCCAGTCACACTCCAAGAATTTCTCAGCCACGTCCTTGAGGACGGAAGCGATGACA
This sequence comes from Agapanthus africanus, assembly GCA_030015575.1. Classification (NCBI taxonomy): domain Eukaryota; kingdom Viridiplantae; phylum Streptophyta; class Magnoliopsida; order Asparagales; family Amaryllidaceae; genus Agapanthus; species Agapanthus africanus. The sequence goes on along the minus strand of JASDDO010000016.1, from coordinate 468,564,960 downwards.
ATGGAGAAGACTCGTCAGATGAATCTGAAGATTATGTGGAAAGTTGCCATGTGATCTCTCACTCGTCGATAAATGATGAAGAAGCTCCTTACGCAGAGAAACTGGGGGTAGATCCTGAGCCTGAATTCTCAGGACCGTCAGACGAAATGATTGACGTATTCATAAACGAAGCTCTTTCGAAAAGAAAAGCTGATCGGGAGCGTGAGATGGTCATATTTGAAAAGGCCAAACGCCGGCGACTGGACGAAAGGGTTGAAACACTCCTGCCAGATCAAAGTACATCCGCCGTAAATAAAAGCAGGTTCAAAACGAGAAAGAGGTTCGCCAAAGCCATATCGATGGGAATGAAGCTGCCACCCTCCGAAGGAAACATTCTCGGTGAAGCGGAAACACATCCTAGCTACTGCTTATATCACCGAAAGATTGCGCACCCCACTGAAGAGTGCAACGCTTTTAAAAGATGGTGGCAGGGATATGTTGCTCACCGGCAACATTTCAAATGGATGAAGCGCAAAGCTCGTCGAGAGCAAAGAAATACGACCGAGGAGCGTAAAAGATCTACCGGAAGCTGTCACATAGTCGACGCTGGGGGACCGCAAGTTCTCACCTTCAGGAGCGAATCTGACAAAGAAATGACTCTTGGCCCTCTCTTTAAAGAGTCCACCTCAGGAAAAGAGGAAGAACCGAAGACCTCTGAAAATAATCAGCTGCGTAATCGTACGCTGCCCGAAAAGAATCTTGGGCCCTCGAACAGTGGGTCAAATAGAAAAGACAAGGGCAAAAAAAGGTCCCTGGGGATATCATCCTTGATGACCAAGTCGTCAAAGAGCTGACAGCCAAGGACTCGCCAAAGAAAAGTAAGGTGGACTGCAACGTTCTGGCACACTTGAGAAGCTACCCTCGCAGCTCAGCATTCTCGAAGCCCTTCTGCTATCAAAAGAGGCAAGAGAGTCTTTGATCAAGGCACTGCAAGAGCCCGAGCAATTCCAAGCTTTCCTCGCCGAGGAAAAGATGAAGGACGAGCTGGAAGAAGTGCACACAACGGATATCACCTTCGACGATGAAGATCTTCTCCTCGGGACGTGTGAGCATAATCGTCCCCTTTATGTCTCTGGATACTGTCATGATATCAAGATAGGCAAAATCCTGGTCGACAATGGGTCCTCCGTCAATCTCCTCAATGTGAGAGTGTTAAAGAAAATCTGCATGAGCATTCGGCACCTCGCTCGTGATAAAATCACCATCTCCGGGTTTGACTCTCGGTCATCACGGATGCTCGGGTTTGTAATATTGACACTATGCTTTGGGTTGCTCGTCACAGACATTAAATTTCACGTCATTGACGCCAAGACATGCTACAATGCTTTGCTCGGCCGGCCTTGGTTACACGAGTACAACATCATCCCTTCTACACAACACCAGTGTATGAAGTATTTCAAGGATGGTCTCGAGTATACCGTAACAGGGGAACTTAACCCATTCTCCATAAACGAAGTTCGCAAATATGAGGATGCAAAGTATTTCTTGCCGACCTTCGAAGACACGGAGAGATGCTGTAAACCGAAGAACAAAGCTATCATCACTATTCAGGTCTTCGGGAGTGATACCGAGAAGGAAGAAGAAATAGTTTATTCAGGTCCGCCCTAATGCAACAAGCCGAGACTGTCCACCCCTATGCTGATCTTCGGCAGCGACTCGTAAGATGAAGTCAATGCCGTATTTTCTGTTCGGCCATCAATTCAAGCCTTTGCTGATGATGATCGGAGTTTGCAAATCACCATGGTTCCGCGAGAGCATTACAAAGAGCTCGATGCACTTAATGCCTATAGTGTGCAGGAACTGCAGACATTCTACGTCCCTCTCAGGAGAAAGGGTGAAAAGGCGATCCTATTCTACCGATCCGGGGAAACCAAAGTGGAGAAAGAAATTTGGCATGGTGCGGATTCTACACTTGACAGGCTCCAGCCCATCCGTTTGCCCAGATAATATACAGATGGACTAAAGAGACTCTTGAGACGCTAAGGTGTACCCCTTAAGCAAACTGCGCGACAAGTACAGTTCTATAACAGGATCTGGAGCGTTCCCGGAACTCAACGAAAGTTGCCCAACGGAAGAATGGAAACGATCGGGCTTGGATATGTTCGACCCAAGAAACGGAAACTATTCCGCGACTTCTACGTCATACATGACTTTGATGAAGAAGGAGATGCACTATGGGAAGATGCTAACCCTGAACCAGAACTAGCTCCCGCCGTGAAAATGCCAAGCCCATCGTTCGAAGGACAAATGGACAAGCTTATAAGGGAAGCGGGTCAAAAGGTTCGAGAAGACCATAATCGCGAAATGGCCATCTACGAGAAAGCCAGGACGCAACGCCTCCTTCAGCAGGCTGTGAAAAATGAAAATGCTCCTCCTTGTCAACCCGTTGTACAAAAGGCCCGACGCAAAGGCAAAAATAAATCAAAGAGCGGGAAAGGCGTTCGACAGCGACAAAGCGGGACCAAAAAGCCACGCGATCGAGAATTGAGCAATCCGGATTCATCTCTTATAAAGAAGATGAGTCGAGCATACTCTTTTCCCCAGGACAAGACACAGAAGATACTTGATCTTGCCATAAAATATCAAATGATTACCCTCCCGGAGTCCAAGGACCCCGAGCTAGCAGGTGAAGTTAATCACCCAGATTATTGCTCCTATCACCGAGCAATAGGACATCCTCTCGAGGACTGCTTCACATTCAAAGACTGGGTAGAAGACCGGTATCAGCTCGGCAGGTTCGCTCTATCCAGCAGTTGGAGGGTAACTCCGCCGCAGAAGCATGAACCAAAAGCCGTGCATGCAGCAAGAGTAGAACCAGATCAACATCGGTCTTGGAAGCGATATCGTACCTGTCATATGATAACGCTATCAGAAGAAGAGACCGAGAATATGGATGACTTCCTCTGGTGCTTCGAAAACGATGATGACGAGGTAATCTCAGAGTTTCCACCGGCACCAAAAGAGCTGGAAGATGGAATACATACTACTGCAGATAACCTCAAGAAAATTGATTTGGGGATGGCAAGTGACCCACGGCCGACGTTCGTCAGTGAGCTGTTGTCTGAAGAAAGGGTGGCTACACTAAAGGACGTGCTCATGCAGCATAGAGATTGCTTTGCATGGAACTATTCAGAGATGCCGGGACTCGATCCAGAGATTGTTGTCCACAGATTGGCAATTTCTCCAGACGTCAAACCGATCAAACAAGCACCGAGAAGAATGCGGCTCGAGCTTGAGATGAGCATCAACGCCGAGGTCAAGAAGCTAATCGACTCCGGCTTCATCCAAGAAGTACAGTATCCTGATTGGATCTTCAACATCGTCCCAGTGATGAAGAAAAATGGGACAGTGCGCGTATGTATGGACTTTCGGGATCTCAATAAAGCCTGCCCGAAGGACGACTTCCCAGTACCAGTCACTGAGCTGATGATAGATAATACGTCCACTCACGAAGTCTTCTCCTTCATGGATGAATCATCAGGATACAATCAGATAAAAATCCATCCCGAGGACCAGAAACATACCGCTTTCCGGACCCCTTTGGGTATATTCTGCTACAAGGTGATGCATTTCGGTCTAAAGAACGCCGGTGCCACCTATCAGAGGGCCATGACGAAGATCTTCGATGATCTCATACATGAAATCGTCGAATGTTATATTGATGACCTCGTAGTTAAAAGAAAATCATACGAGGAACATTTAAAGCATCTGAAGATCGTGTTACAGCGCCTTCGGAAATAAAACTTGAAGATGAACCCTCTCAAATGCGTGTTCGGAGTTTCCTCGGGCAAATTCCTAGGATTCATCGTCGGACACCGAGGCATCGAGATAGACCCGTCAAAGATCAAGGCGATTATGGAGATGCCTCCGCCAAGGACTCTCAATCAACTGCGGTCTTTCCAAGGGAAGCTCGCGTATATCCGGCGATTTATAGCCAACCTCTCCGGCAAGTGTTGCCCCTACAGTCACTTGATGAAAAAGGGAACCCCGTTCGTCTGGGATCACAAATGCCAAAGCGCACTGGACGAAATCAAGCAGTACCTTCAGAATCCGCCAGTGCTGGCCGCTCCCGTTAAAGGAAAACCTCTCATCTTGTATACGACCGCCCTCGAAGGTTCTTTAGGCATACTGTGGGCACAAGAAAACGACCAAGGGAGAGAAAGAGCCTTTTATTATTTGAGTCGACTTCTACTGGGGGCAGAAAGCAATTATTCTCCCATCGAAAAACACTGCCTGGCATTGATCTTCGCGATAACGAAGCTCAGACACTATGCGTTGGCGCATGAGGTCCGTCTCATATCAAAAGTGGATCCTCTGAAGTATTTGATGTCGAAAGCCATATTAACGGGATGTCTCGCTAAATGGGCCCTGCTCTTGATGGAATTCTCGATAACTTATAGACCTCTTAAGGCAGTGAAAGTCCAGGCCATCGCCGACTTCCTCGCTGAGCACTCGATACCCGCCGATTCTCCTTTGAACTGCGAATTGCCAGACGAACATGCGTTTGACACAATCGCCGGGGAGAAAAAGGAAAATGATACCCGATGGGAACTCTATTTTGATGGGGCATCTTCCAGGAAGAGGCGCAAACAAAGCATCCCCATAATCAAATCAGGGGTAGGCCTCATCTTCGTGACTCCACAAGGAGGGATAATGCGCTTTGCCTTCTCCTTAACAGAGCCGAGGAAGAACAACGAAACCGAATATGAAGCTTTGATAGCAGGTCTTGAGATCGCCGTCGACATAGGAATTGAAAACCTCCTCATATACGGAGACTCCCAGCTGGTCGTTAGTCAAGTAAATGGAGACTATCATACGTGCAAGCTTAAGCTAGTGAAATACAGCGAGAGAGTGCAACAACTACTGACTCAAATCCCTGCCTATGCCCTGGAAAGCATACCGCATGCGGAAAATAGCAAGGCGGATGCGTTAGCCAATCTTGCTAAAGAATTGCCCGACGAAAACCTCGATGACGTGAGGATCATTGTGCAAAGCCGTCGGGTTCTTGCACCGGCAAAAATATCTCCGGAGTCGTCAGAGGAGAAGGAAGCGACCGAGCAAATGACTCTTCAAATAAAAGACCAGGAAAAGGTTACGGATTGGAGAGAATTCTTTATAGACTACTTCAAATCCCGTCGAACACCTAAAGATGCGTCCTCAAGACATCAGCTTATGAAACGAGCTCTGTCTTTTGATTTCGTCAATGATACCCTGTATAAGAGATCATTTGATTCTCTATGGCTAAAATGCCTGGGACCTGAAGAAGCAAAGAGAGTCATCTAAGAAACTCACGATGGACTTTGCGGTTCTCACCAAGCCAGCCCGAAGATGAAGCTGAAGATCAAACGGATGGGCTACTATTGGCCCACGATGATCCAAGACTGCCTCGAAAATGCGAAGAAGTGCCACTCGTTCCAGATTCACGGGGACTTTATCCACCAGCATCCAAATCCGCTACACCCAACAGTGGCTAGCTGGCCGTTTGAAATGTGGGGAACTGACATAATCGGTCCTATCGAACCAGCATCGTCTAGAGGACATCGGTTCATTTTGGCGACAACTGATTACTTCTCCAAATGGGCAGAAGCAGTACCACTGAGGGAAGTGAAGACGGAAAATATACTCCATTTCTTCAAGACGCACGTCATTTATCGATTCGGCACTCCGCGACGGATCATCTCCGATAACGGGCCGGCCTACAGAAGCCACAAGATCAGTCGCTTCGCACAACAGCATAACATAGACTGGAGATACTCTTCGGTCTATAATCTCCGAGCTAACGGTCTAGCTGAGGCTTTCAACAAGACCTTGACGAAGATCGTGAAAAAGACGGTGTCTCAAAATAAGAAGGATTGGCACGAGAGACTGCATGAAGCTCTCCGGGAATATCGAACTACGTTCCAAACGGCCACGAACACAACGCCGTACGCATTGGTATTCGGCACAGAAGCGGTACTCCCCCTTGATATAGAGTTACCCTCTCTACGAGTGGCAGTTCACTATGAGCTAACAGATGAAGAGAATGCACATCTTCGGCTTGAGGAGCTTGTTGCCCTTGTTGAAAACCGGCTCGTGGCGCAACAGAGTCTGGAGGCTTATAAAGCAAAGATGACGCGCTCGTATGAAAAATTGACTAGGCCGAGAACATTCCGCCAAGGCGAACTCGTGCTAGTAGTTAAAAGACCTATGATCCCCAATCGCGCCAAGTGGGGGAAATTCGACTCGAACTATGAAGGCCCGTATATCATAGACAAAGTTTACCAGGGTGGAGCTTTATATCATAGATAAAGTTTACCAGGGTGGAGCTTACTTACTCATGGACAAGCATGGTGAAAGACTTTTCAGGCCAATAAACGGTCGCTTCCTAAAGAAATACTACGCCTAACGATTCACGGCTTAGGTCAACGATAGATGACGACGCCTATGTCCGCTCGCTATCTTCTTAAGCCCAAACTCTGTAAGCAGTAGCCAGCTTCCTTAATAATGGACCAAAACGTCCTTAAACTAACAACGGACCGAAATGTCCTAAAACTAACAATGGACCACTATATCCTAAAACTGGCGTCGGACCGAAACGTCCTTAAACTAAGGATGGACCACTATGTCCTAAAACTAGCTGTTGACTAAGACGTCGATAAACTACTGTGGACTGCAGCATCCCAAGGCTGACACAAAAAATAGAAAGAATAAAAATAAAGAAAGAAAAAGAAAACGGTATGTCCATAAGCAAAATGAGCACGGATGAAAACCCGAAAGGGCTCCATGAGTAAAAACAGCAGGGATACCGGCGAGTTCTTATGAAAACCCGAAAGGGCGCAACCTCGTTAAAAGACACTTGCAAGATCCTCTTGACCTTGTGAGGAGAAACCACCTGCGTGATATCCTTACGACTCACAAGGGAGAAACACACTTAGGGATCCCCACGATTCCTAAGGAGAAAATACACTTACAAGATCCTCACGACTCGTAAGGGGAACCCTCTTATGAGACCCTCACGGCTCATAAGATTCAAAAGTCTTAAGCTACACGGATCTGAACCTGTTCTTAAGCAGCCACCACAACCTCCAACGCTGCCCTACAAGCGGCTCAATGCTGACTCTTGTATACAATCCACGGGCGCGAATAAACATTTCCCTAACAAAATCTCATCCGTGATTAGGGATATGTCTACACGGTAAACAACCCTTGTAAGTCCTCTCAACTTAGAAAGAGAAAATACTCTTGTAAGATCCTTATGACTTACGTGAAGCCATACACTTAGGAGTCCTCATGATTCCTAAGAAGAAAACGCACCTACGAGATCCTCACGACTCGCAGGGAGAAATATCTTTATGAGACCCTTACGGCTCATGAAGTCAAAAGCCTTAGTCGACAGGATCTTAACCCTGTTTTCTAAGCCACCTTTGTTCGATATCGACAGAGGCAAATGATGATTCGCTCCTGGCAATATCCCAGTTGTAGCGGTGCTGATGCCGAAATCGGTATCTGATTCCAAGCTTGCAGCGAATATCCAGCGAGCCACACATGCATACGAAATAGCCGAAATGAAGGGGCAACTTGCAAACAAGATCAGCAAGTAAAAATGTATGCATGCAAAATAGACGAAATGATTGGGCAACTCGCAATAAAAAGCAGCGAGTAAAAAATAAAACAAATAGCCGAAATGATTGGGCACTGCGAAAAATAGCCGAAATGATTGGGCAATCGGGACTTTCGCGATATAAAAGCTAAAATGATAGAGCATCGCGGAAAGAAATAAAAAAAAATGAAATCTATGCCCTACAAGTGATATCACATCAATCCCTGTATACAATCCAGGGTCGCAAACGAAGAAGGAATCACACCTTTCCTCCCCAGGCTCCATCAGAAGAAAAAGCCAAATCTCAACGGTTCACAGACAGCCTGGAGATCATCTCAACATTCGTCTCATTACAGTAGACGCAACATTAAATAAAGCGGAACCGCGGCAATTCCCAGTTCCATGACTCAGCGGTGCACAGATGACCGAGAGTCAAACCCCGACTCCATGAAATGCGGATAAATTCAACCCTTCCTGGTCACGTAGAACGCGGCTTATGTCAATCCTGACCCCGTGGGAAACGTCCAAAGCGAATCCTGGTCCTCGCAGAACACGGCTGTGACCCCGTGGGAAGCATCCAGAGCGGAGCCTGGTCTCGCAGAACACGGCTATGACCCAGTGGGAAGCATCCAGAGCAAATTCCTGGTCACGTGGAACGCGGCTTATGTCAATCCTGACCCCGTGGGAAACGTCCAGAGTGGATCCTGGTCCTCGCAGAACACAGCTATGACCCCGTGGGAAGCACCCAGAGCGGAGCCTGGTCCTCGCAGAACATGGCTATGACCCGTGGGAAGCATCCAGAGCAAATTCCTGGTCACGTGGAACGCGACTTATGTCAATCCTGACCCCGTAGGAAACGTCCAGAGCAGAGCCTGGTCCTCGCAGAACATGGCTATGACCCCCTGGGAAGCATCTAGAGCAAATTCCTGGTCACGTGGAACACGGCTTATGTCAATCCTAAGCCCGTGGGAAACGTCCATAGCGGATCCTGGTCCTCGCAGAATACGGCTATGACCCCGTGGGAAGCATCCAGAGCAAATTCTTGGTCACGTGGAACGCTGCTTATGTCAATCCTGACCCCGTGGGAAACGTCCAGAGCGGAGCCTGGTCCTCGCAGAACACGGCTATGACCCCGTGGGAAGCATCCAGAGCAAATTCCTAGTCACGTGGAACGCGGTTTATGCCAATCCTGACCCCGTGGGAAACGTCCAGAGCGGAGCCTCGTCCTCGCAGAACACGGCTATAACCCCGTGGGAAGCATCCAGAGAAAATTCCTGGTCACGTGGAACGCGGCTTATGTCAATCCTGACCCAGTGGGAAACGTCCATAGCGGATCCTGGTCCTCGCAGAATATGGCTATGACCCCGTGGGAAGTATCCAGAGCGGATCCTGATACTCGCAGAACACGGCTATGACCCCGTGGGAAGCATCCAGAGCAAAATTCCTGGTCATGTAGAACGCGGATTATGTCAATCATGACCCCGTGGGAAACGTCCAGAGCGGATCCTGGTCCTCGCAGAACACGGCTATGACCCCGTGGGAAGCATCCAGAGTGGAGCCTGGTCCTCGCAGAACACGGTTATGACCCCGTGGGGAGCATCCAGAGCAAATTCCTGGTTACGTGGAACGCGGCCTATGTCAATCTGATCCCGTGGGAAACGTCCAGAGCGGAGCCTGGTCCTCGCAGAACACGGTTATGACCCCGTAGGAAGCATCCAGAGCAAATTCCTGGTCCCGTGGAACACGGTTAAAGTCAATCCTGACCCCGTGGGAAACACCCGGAGCAACTCCTAACTCCGTGAAATACGGATAATGGCAACACCATCAATCACTTACGGGTCCTCTCGACCTGTAAGGTAGAAAACTCTCTTGTAAGATCCTTACGACTTATAAGAGAAAACGTGCTTAGGAATCCTCACGATTCCTATGGAGAAAATACACCTACGAGATCCTCTCGACTCGTAGGGAGAAAAGTCTTTATGAGACCCTCACGGCTCATGAAGTTGAAAAGTCTTAGGCAGCAGATCTGAACCTGCTTTCTAAACCATCACTACCTCTCGAAGAATTCAAAACGGAATGTTCACTCTATCATCTACAGGTTATGCTTACTAAAGTGACATGCTGATAACAAAGAAAAGAAGAAAGCAAAGAGATGACACAAGACATTGCGAAAGAAATGTATCTTTTATTCATAAATTCAATTGGGTACAAAATACATCATATGAAAGAATAAAAAAATGGATACATTTTATTCAAAATTACAAATGGTACAAAAACAATTATTGAGAGGGAAGCGCTTTCAATAGTCCAATCAGCCGCTCGCGCACTTCCCTCAGCCCCTTTTCTTGGTCACCTGCCGCGGCCAACTCTGCTTCGACTTGGGATCGTTGCTGCAAGATGGACGAAAGTTGCTCTTCGACGGCCCGCTGAGCTGCCCCACGATTCTGTACATCCCGCTCGACGATGTCAAGCTTCTGCCTCGGTGTTAGCCCATCAGAGATGCATCACAGAAGGCCTTCAAAGATAGCTTTCAACTGTGCAGCATTTGCATCAACCTGAGCGTGCAGCTGGGCAGATTCGCTTGAAGTCTCTTCGCACTCATTACGTTTTAAGGCCGCCTCATATTCAAGATGATGAAAGTAGGGAGTGCTCTGCTCAACCCTTGCAGCCCGTTGAGAGTTCACAGCCAAGACCTCAGGAGCAGGACGTCCGAATTCGAGCTCGTGCAGACAGGCCTCAATCTCCCTGCAGTAATTAACCCAAGACTCAACGACGCCCTCACTATGAAAGTTCACGAGCGTCGCCAGCATAGGATTAACCTCCATGGCAAAATCTGCAGCGAATGTGGGAGCCTCCATGTCAAGCTCCTCGATGTAGTCACTCAACATGCGCAGACTATTCACAGTGCCTTTAGAAGATGAACGTCGAGAAAAGGGGCCTGCTGGCATTACGACTCAAGATTCGAACGGAGCTGAAGTCGGTATCATCGCTGCAGAACAAATCACAGTCAAATGACGGTTCAAGAAATAGAGGAGGTTCATGAACAATGGAGTTTACTATACCGGCTGCAGCAGGTGGCAAGGCCGGGAGTACCAGTGGCGCAACTGTTCTTTCGTCTCCTCCTTCGATCTGTAATGCTGCAATCAAAACAAAGAAGAATTAGAAATGATTTGGCTGCCCATAAAAGAAGAGACATTAGCTGAAGACTATACTCACCAGCGCCACTAGATGAGGCAATCTCTGACTGGAAAGAGAAGTGTGGGTGCAGCACCTGATACAGGTGATCAAAAAGGACTCCCGCAAGGACACAGTAATGCAATGTCAGTACATAAAGTATACAGCCTACAATGAAACTGATGGGTCAAAAATCCGCACCTTCCAGCATTTGAGATGGTACGAGAGAAGGTAGAGGAGCGGTCACCGTTAAAACAGCAACTGGAGATGCTTCCTCGGGTGGCACAACCCCAACGCTCATCACACCTGCATTAGAAATAAGAGAAACGCTGTCAAAAAAGAAATTAAAGGGGATCGCAGAATAAAGGGGAAAGTAATGACCCAAAATCTACCTGGTGAGTCGCCGGTCGAGACCGCAACAAGGGCGTCACTGGAGGCAGCAAATGCTTCACCCTCATCCATCTGAATGGTCTCGCCACCCGTAGCCTCATCCCCCGATTCCACGAGAATCGTCGTGACACTTGCAGCGTCCGACAATGGCAAGGAGCCGCAAGGGAAAAGAGCGACGATTGGAGCAGTGCCCGACTCTTAAGAAAGAGTGGCTACCTCGGGCTCGGCGACTCTAGCCATCTCACCCATCGCTACCTCGGGCTCGGCAATTGTAGCCATCTCACCTACCGCTACCTCAGGCTCGGCGATCGTGGCTGTCTCACCTGCCACTACCTCAGGCTCGGTGGTTGCCGCGACTTCTTCGGCAAGACTCGGCCCTGCAAGATAGGATATATGAGAAGCTGAAAGTTAAAACTTTTACAAAAGAACCCAATGCTACGTTACCTTGAGTTAGTTTTTCGATTGCTTCCCGAGACGCACGTGCTGCCTGTCTGTGGGCAGTGGACAAGGCAGCCGGAGCATCCTCTGAAGGAGTAGGGGCAGGGGTAACAGCGCTTGAACCCGCACCCGCATCCAAGGCGGAGGTACGCTCCCTTGCCGCGAGCATCCTACGCTTCCTCTCCGCCCGGGCTGTGAGGGCAGATCTTCTAAAGACCTCCTTCAACAGGACATCCTCGTCTGCGCCAATAGTTACCTCTAGAGCCGTTATGGCATCCTTCATCGGTTGCTTAAGTGAAGCTTCTTTCGGCAATACCGGCGGAACTGAGATAGCCGACCCGGGAAGCGTCTCTGCACCGCCCTGTGAAGTCGGTGCCATGCTTGGAATAACCTGAGTAGAGGTAGTTCATGTGGTAAGAAGAAAAAGAGGGGTCAGATTACCCATAAGAAACGGGAGCGGAGACACGGTGAACCGAAATGTACCGATGCCTAAGGATGTTCGAAGTCTTTCCTCTTCCTCAAAAGTCTTGAAAGAAGCTGCGAGAACTTCTTCGATGGAAATGCCTGTTAAAAAAGGAAAAGTGTCAGTCAAAACATGATGATAGAAATATGATACAATGACGAAAGATACAGCTGATGGTTACCTGATCGCGCGAGGATAGCCAGTCCCGTCTTCGTGGCTTGTTGATTGTAGAGAGTTTGCGTGCGCGTTTTGAAATCAAAGAATTAACCGCAATGAAGACGATGTCGCTTGGTAGCTAGCCGGTTGAGTACGGGTCGGTCCACAGGGAAAACGTGTCTTTTCTTATTGTTCTAACGAGTCAATTCCTATTTGTGGTAGGTTTTGATTTTCTATAAAAACTGAGGTTGAAATTGATTTGGATTAAAACCTTGCTAGGGATAGGATTAGGTTAATTTGGAAAATTAATTCTACTCACCGCTTTCTTTGCCCTAATTAAGAACTTAGGTGTTAAGGTAATAATTAACAAAGGGGATTAGCGCGATCAGGAAGAAACTTCGTTTCTTCCTTTTGGCCCTTGTCCGTCCTTTCTTAATTCTTAGCCCTAACCTCTATGGAAATCAAACACAACCGGTCTAACTAGGGAATCACCTCTATCTTGTGGGATAGGGTGCCGTAGTAAGTGGTGTGTGTTTGATTTGCATAAAATCCTAATTTAAAATATTGAACGGGAAAGAAAGGAGTGAGAGATTTCCATCTCTCAAACCTACCCAATCCTAACCCTAACAAGTGAGGAACTACTCACTCATTAGGGAATTAACAATGGAATTCATTTTTTTGTGATTTTCTTTTATTAACCTAATTAACGTGCAGAAAATAAACGACAGATAAAAATTGCAGATAAGAAATTCAAGATTAAAAAACTTACTTTATTGATGCACTCTTTGACGATTACAAGGAATTGAAAATTTCTAATCTAGAATTAAAAAGAGGCATGCTCTAAAAAGAGCTTTAGGGTTTCCTATTTATAAATAGGGGAAATCCTAGGGTTTACATCTGATCCACATCTAAAATTACAAAACTACCCTAAGAAAACCGGGTCAATGCACCGACACGCACCGACACGTGCGATGCACGGCCGCGGATCCGCGGCCATAAGCCTTGTATGGCCGCGGATCCGCGGCCATATAGTAGGCTCTCTGTCTCATTTTTCCAGGGTTGCTTCATGATGCATTTTACTTCTGGTTTCTTCACTTGGTTTCTCAGAATATCTTCTATTTTCTTCCATATTTCCACAATGCAAAATGTTGTGGACTTTTACCGTTCGCTTCGTGTTGAAGTCTTGAATCTTGTGTTGCCGTCGTACTTTGTGCAATCGAACTGTTCATTGATCTTCATTTGTTCCTTAAACTGTAGGCGGCATCATAAAGATTCTTCTATTTGTTGGTCGTAGTCTCACTTTTGTAGCGTTTTTTCATCATTTTCACTGTATTGTTCCGAGAACCTGTAACCTGCAACTATTTAGCAGACATGGATCAAAAGCACCTATTTATTTGCAATATGATTAAGAATGGGGATTATAATAATGCAAAATTCTGATATGAACAAATACCCCCAAACTTATCTTTTGCTCGTCCCGAGCAAAACCAATTTATTCTCGAAAAAACCTAACCTCACTTTCGCAGGGAATCGCGATTGCACTGAGCTCGTGCAACAAGCCGTTAAACCCCTAGGTGTCCCTAGTAGGAGGGGTGTTGTCTCCTGAGGGTTTTCAGCGGATACTACCCACAAAATCCGATCAATTTGGCATATTGATTTTCATTCTTCAATTCGGTGTTCTAGCAAGAAATCTATTATCTTCAACTTAAAAATTATCAACCCATATTTTTCACACTCACTTATCATTTAACTTAAGATTGTATATGTTCTGTAAATTTATTTAGTTTTCAGCATCTTTTGAATTTTCCTTCTAAGGTTCCATCTCAACTTAGGAATTTTTATCATCTCTACTGAAGGTATAAACCCTATCTTTCATTCCTATCTCTCATCCAAACCCCAATCATATACCCCTACGTGTGTGTGTATTACCCATACACTTGGAAATTCAATTCAAGCTATCATACTCTCGTCCATCGTCCAAAGTACTTTTAGTTGGTGAATTTTGGATGAAATTGCTCACACGTTCTTCATGCGACCGTTAATACTTCTTGAGGTAATAACGACCGATTATAAAACGTGTTTGCGCATTAAGGCATAATTTCTCGTCTTGTAATACCTAAGGCTTTAGCAGTGACTTCCCAACCAGTTGGTCTAAGGCACTAGGTGATAAAGCACCCTTACTATATATATTTTTTATTTTACGCAGCCTTAAGTAATTACAAAACAGTGTTCATTTTTTTATATCTCTTTATTCACACTTATAATTTTATTTTCCTTCATAATAAGGATTTTAGACAAGAGCATTTCAAGGTATCCTCTACTATTCCAAGTTTCAAGGTGCGTGTTTGTGCAAGTTGTAGGGTATATATTTTCAGAATTTAAATTTAAGGTTCGGAATTATTTTTCAGACTTACACTTCAAATAAAAATTTCAATACTCTTCCCTTATTTTGACTTAGCCCAAGAAGTGAACTCAAAATTTGCCTATTTCTAAGTAAACTATAAGGACATATATTTTCTACAGTTAAACTTTAAGAAAGGTTATTTTTAGTGTTTTTAATTTACTAAGTTTTGGAATCTAGTTTTTCCTAGCTAGTTAGCCGTCTTGTCAAACTTAAGTCAGTTATGGCCAAAATTGAATTTTTCAAGTTTTAAAATTTTTAAAAATTTTCAATTTTTTTATGAGTTTTAAAATAAGTATGCAAATGCAAAATTATATATATGAATGCGAAGAAAGAAAGCTTACCGAGCACACCCCCAAACTTAAACTTGACAGTGTCCTCACAGTCAGGCTACACCAAGAGGGTCAAAATTGTCGGCACTCCCATGTTTATTTTTTTATTTTTATTTTATTAAAAATGGAAATTTACAAAAATACCCCAATTTTTTTTTATTTTCAAATTTTTATTTTTTTATGTTATTTTGTTTTTTTATAATTACAAATGATACATACCCCCAAACTTGTTTGAAACATTGTTTTGACTAGATAATCGAAATTTAGGGGTAAATGGAGGAAAATCGGTCAATATTAATCGGCTCCTGCAAAAATAGGAGCTCCTCCGAAGGGTCCGCAGTGAGGAACGGTTTAAGTCGATGTCCGTTCACTTTAAACAGTGAACTGTCCTCCGGGTTTTCTAGATCGACCGCACCGTGCGGATATACGGTGCGTACCAAAAATGGCCATTTCCATCGAGATTTGAGTTTGCCGGGATGGAAATGTAACCGAGTATCATAAAGTAAAACCTGTTGACCAGGTTTGAAAGTCTTGCACATAAGGTGTTTATCGTGGAACACTTTCGTTCGGTTTTTAACAACTACTGCGTTCTCATAGGCTTCATCCCGCAGCTCGTCTAATTCGTTCAACTGCAGCTTTCTATTGCTGCTCGCATCTCCCAAAGATAGGTTCAACTTTTTAATTGCCCAAAATGCCTTATACTCTATTTCAACTGGAAGGTGGCAAGCCTTTCCATAAACAAGCCTGTATGGAGACATGCCAAGATCGGTCTTATAGGCAGTACGGAATGCCCAAAGTGCATCAATAAGTTTTGATGACCAATTTTTACGGTTTTTGGAAACCGTTTTCTCCAATATCTGTTTAAATTGTCGATTCGAGATCTCGGCTTGCCCACAAGTTTGGGGATGATAGGGCGTCGACAGCTTGTGAATAATGGAGTATTTTCGCATTAAGGACTCGAAAGTCCTATTACAAAAGTGAGATCCATTGTCACTGATAATTGCGCAAGAATGCCCAAACCGAGAAAAAATGTTTTCTTTGAGAAATCTAACGACAACCTTGTTGTCATTAGTTCGGCTGGGCACAGCCTCGACCCATTTTGAAACATAGTCAACAGCAGGTAGAATATACATGTTCCCAAAAGAGTTGGGAAATGGTCCCATAAAGTCTATCCCCCGAACATCAAAAATTTCAACAACCAAAAGTGATTGGAGCGGCATTTCATTTCTCCAAGATATCCGGCCCAAATGTTGGCACCGGGAGTATGTCTTGCAGTATTCGTATGCGTCTTTAAAAAGTCGTGGCCAATAGAAGTCACACTGTAAGATTTTTCTGCTGTCTTTTTGGGGCCAAAATGCCTGCCACACGCTTGATCGTGGCAGAATGACAGCATGCTCTTAAACTCACTGTCGGGGACACACCGACGAATGATTTGGTAGGAACAGTATTTGAAGAGATACAGTTCATCCCAGTAAAAATGTTTTACTTGGGACAGGAATTGGAGTCTGTCCTGATTCGACCAATCGTTTGGTATCAGTCCGGTGGCCAAATAATTTACAATATCCACGAACCAAGATTCGCATGACACGGTTAAGAGCTGCTCATCTGGAAAAAACGTCTTTAATAGGAATTTGAAGTGTAGGCGAAGAAGGGAGTCGTGAAAGGTGGTCGGCGACTACGTTTTCGCATCCTCTCTTGTCTCTTATGACAAGGTCAAACTCTTGTAGCAAGAGGATCCAACGTATCAACCGAGATTTAGCATCCTTCTTCACGAAAAGATGGCGAAGAGCTGAGTGGTCCGTGTAAACGATGACTGGAGAGCCGATTAAATAGGGCCTCAATTTTTCTAGTGCAAGCACAACAGCTAAGAATTCTTTTTCAGTTGTTGTGTAATTCAATTGGGCCTCGTTTAATGTTCGGCTAGCGTAATAAATTACGTGCGGCATCTTATTAATGTGCTGTCCAAGGACAGCACCAATGGCGAAATCAGATGCATCGCACATAATTTCAAATGGATGCGTCCAGTCAGAAGATGAAAGAATGGCAGCGCAAATGAGTGAGTTTTTCAACGACTCGAACGCCTTCATACAGGTTGGGTCAAAATCAAAAGTGGTGTCCTTGGGTAACAAAAGAGTCAAGAGTCTAGCTATCTTGCTAAAATCCTTGATGAACCGTCTATAGAAACCGGCATGGTAAAGGAAGGCTCGGATGTCTTTGACGCACTTGGGAGGAGGAAGATTGGAAATGACCTCAATCTTAGCTTTATCAACCTCAATGCCATTTTGCGAGATGATATGTCCCAAGACAATAACTTCTCATACCATAAAGTGGCATTTCTCCCAATTTAAAGTGAGGTTCTTATCCCTACACCGGGTAAGAACTGCGTCTAAATATAGCAAACACTCATCAAAGGAGTCGCCGAAAATGGAGAAATCATCCATAAAAATCTCCAAGAATTTTTCCACCATGTCTGAAAAGATGCCCATCATACACCGCTGGAAAGTAGCGGGTGCATTGCATAACCCAAAGGGCATGCGACGGTAAGCGAATGTACCGAAAGGACAAATAAATGTGGTCTTGTCTTGGTCTTTTTCGGCGATGGGAACTTGATTATAGCCGGAGTAGCCATCCAAAAAGCAGTAAAATTCATGCTCAGCCAATCGTTCTAGAATTTGGTCAATAAAAGATAATGGAAAGTGGTCTTTCCGTGTCGCGGCGTTGAGTTTTCTATAATCAATGCAAACTCGCCACCCAGTTTGGGTGCGAGTAGGTATTAACTCATTCGCCTCATTAGTTATGACCGTTATGCCCGATTTCTTTGGGACAACGTGAATGGGGCTAACCCACTGGCTATCAGAGATAGGGTAAATGATACCACTATCAAGACATTTTACAATCTCCTTTTTAACAGTCTCCTTCATTATAGGGTTGAAGCATCTCTGTGGATCACTTACTGGCTTGGCATCATCCATCATGTGTATATGATGTTCAATTATGAGGGGACTAATCCCCTTGATGTCCACCATAGTCCAGCCAAAAGCTTGCCGATTATTTTGTAAGACCATTAAAAGGGCTTTCTCTTGCTCGAGGGCTAGAGAGGCCGAGATGATAACAGGAAGGGTCTCATTCTCACCTAAGTAAGCGTATTTAAGGTGAGACGGCAATAGCTTGAGTTCAAGTTTTGGAGGCGAAACAATTGAAGGTAAAATTGGTGAAACTGTCTCGAACTCGAAGGATTCCAATAATGGTTCGAAGCGAGTGTAAGCAACCGAGTCGGATGGTTCAGCTAACTCATCCGAAAATTTAAAGGACTCAAACTCGGGTGGTAAGTCTTCAAAATCGTTCGAAAAAGTGAAACACTCGTAATCGTTATCGGGTGTGAAAACTGTGTCAGATTCAAGGAGGAACCCACTAGTGGCGTCAAAACTGCTGTGATCGAACAGAAATTTTTTGAGCTCACAGTCCTCCTGAGTGATCTCTTGGATCGAGAAAACATCAAGTATATTAGCATTAGGCTCGGAGGGCTGATTCCCCAACTTAAAAATGTTGAGTTCAATTGTCATGTTTCCAAAAGATAGGTTCATCGAACCATTTCGACAATTGATCACCGCATTAGAAGTCGCAAGGAATGGTCGACCAAGTATCACCGGAATTTGACTCCGGGGGTTAGCTACAGGCTGTGTGTCCATAATAATGAAATCAATGGGGAAAATGAAGTCCCCTACTTTAATTAACACATCCTCTAACTCACCCCTAGGATGGGTGATGGATCGGTCGGCCATTTGGAGAGTACAATGTGTGGATTTCAGCTCTCCAACGCCTAATTATTCATATACTGAATAGGGAAGAAAATTAACACTGGCACCAAGATCTAAAAGTGCGCGATTGATGTTCTTATCCCCAATTGTTATTGAAATTGTAGGACAGCCAGGGTTCTTACCTTTTTGGGGTAAAGGTTGGGTAAGAGCATTTACTGCACTAGCCAAGAAAACTTTCTTGGGTACCTGTGATTTCCTCTTCTTGGTGCATAAGTCCCTCAAGATTTTAGCATAAGAAGGGACTTGTTGGATTGCATCCAAGAGAGGTATGTTTATGCTAACCTGTTTAAATAACTCCACAATCTTCTCCATTTGTGGAGTTTGTTTATTGGATCTCAAACTGTTTGGAATGGAATATTTTGAAAATTTGTTTAGTACAATGTTTGTGGAGTAGATTGCGGAGTTGGAACGGATCCCAGTGTTGGTGTTTTCGTGGAGTGAGATGTGGGTCCGTTCGAATTAGAAGAAGTAGGGCCTTGTGAAGAATGAAGAATAGGTTCTGAAGAAGATGAAGAAGCGGCGGCCGGGGTGTCATTATTATTGCCAACGTTGTTGTGCAATACCTTTCTAGATCTCAATGTAGTCACGGCACTCACATTATGATTTTGTTGTTCATAAGCAACATATGTATTTTGTGTGTGACCGGGATTTGGCAGTGGTTGAGATGGAAGTTTTCCCTTTTCTCGCTCGCTTAATGCAGCATTCAGTTGTGCAATTTGGGCTTCAATTGTTTTGATGCTCCGATCATGTGAAGCAGTGTGTTGCACCAAAGACTGAATGGACGATTGGATGCTGGCTGAGGATTGCGTAGATTGTTTTAAAAACGCATCCAGACTTCGTTCTAGCGGGAAACCTTATCGTTATTTGGCTGAACAAAATTATTTTGAGGATAAGAATTGTTTGGTATAAAGTTGTTCATTGGGTTTTGGTAAGGTTGGGGTTGGAAAGGTTGTTGATATTGAGTTTGTTGAGGGGCTTGTTGTTGTGGAGGAGGCCTCTGAAAATTGTTATTGCCTTGGAATTGTTATTGATTTTGATTCCAACCAAAATTTGGGTGGCTCCTCCAACCAGGATTATAAGTTGAAGAGTATGGATCATTTCTTTGTCTTTGCTGAAAGGCAGCATTGACTTGATCTTGTCCTTGAACAGGTGGGTTGTAAGGACACTCTTCGGTTAGATGGGACGGATCCGAACAACAAGCACAAATAGTGCGTGGGGGTAAAGCTGGGGCAGGAGAAGGCGATGAGAATTTGCTCTCAATTGCTTCTAGTTTTTTTAGTGAGTGCAGCCATTTCGGCCTTCATTGCAATCGACATATCAAGTTGATGTATGCCTGCCCTAGACTGACCTGATGAAGTAGATGAAGTGGCCTTAGTGCTTTCCCAATGAAGTGTTTGTTCAGCAAGATCGTCGAGAAATTTCTAAGCTTCCTCGCTTGATTTCGTAAGAAAGTGACCTTGACAAATGGTTTCCAACAACAGCTTAGTTGCTGGGTTCAGTCCTCCGTATAAAATTTGGCAAAGTTGATGTTCCCTGATTAAAAATCAGGAAAAAGCTTTAAAAGAGGCATCACGTGCTCACACGTGACCAGTGGTCACGTATTGGCATGTGATGGTTAAAGCAGCGGCAAAGAACAGAGCGCAGAAGAGGAGTCCATTCGGGGACGTGACCAGGGGTCACGTGCTCATACGTGACCAGGGGTCACGTGCTCACACGTGACCCACGTGCTCACACATGACCAGGGTTCGCGTGCTCACACGTAACCATGGGCCACGTTCTCACATGTGACCAAAGGTCACATGGCCACACGTGATTGGCTTTAAAAGCCTTACTGTTCAACAGAATTAAATTCTGAAAAAAATCATTTAAATCTTTTCAAAATGGAGAAGAATTATGGAGAACCGCTGGATTAAGAATCCCAGGGTGATTAAATATCACCAATTTATGGAAAAATCTTGGACAAGGAAAGATTTCCCCTAAATCTCACCGAAATAACAAAAGGAATATCTTTTGATTTAAAATCCAACGGTGAATAAAATTAACCTAATAATCTAAAGGCCCGAATTAATGATGAAAACAAATCAAATCTTTCAATGAAAGATTTACCAAACAGATTGATTCTTTTCCTTCTCCTATAAATAGGAGCCAAAAGAAGGGAGAGAGGGAGAGAGTTTTGGAGATATAGAGTTTCTGAATCTTGAAATTTCAGAGAGAAAAGAGAGGAGAATTTAATTCTCTATAAAAGAAAAACCCTAGGTAAGAAAAGAAAGGGGATCAAAACATCAAAAAAAAAAGAATTTAATTCTCAATCTAAGAATTTAACTCTTTTATGAAAAGAACTTAGTTCTTCCTCTAGTTGAAGATCTGCAAAGTGCACATCTCCCCATAGGTTGAGAATTTAATTCTCATCAGGTCGAGATCCTGCCATGCAGATCTAAAACATAGAGGAGGAATTGAGTTTTGAGAATTTAATTCTCACAGAGTATAGGAATTTAATTCCTCCAAGATAAAATTAGGGTTTAACCTTATATGAGAATTCAATTCTCCAAAAATTATAGGAATTTAATTCCTTCAAGAGGGACAGAACTAGGGTTTAACCCTAACTGAGAATTTGATTCTCTCAAACTCATAGGAATTTAATTCCTCTCAAAATAAAATTAGGGTTTTACCCGATGCCAGAACTTGATTCCTTACATATATGGGAGTTTAATTCCCACAGAAGGAGAATTAGGGTTTAACCCTATCTAAGAATATAATTCTTCAAAAGAAAATAGGAATTTAATTCCTCTAAAGTTATTGCTAGGGTTTAATCCTATGAAGAATTTAATTCTTAAAAAGGATAAACAGATCTTCAAACAGGCAAAGAACCCGGGTCACGTGTTCCCACGTGACCCCTGAAAAGAACCCCATAAATGAAAAGGAAAGAACTCAGAGGCAACGCTTCACGTGCCCCACGTGACTCCTGTAAAGACCAACAGAAATAAGGAGGAAAAAGCTCATAGGCAATGCCTCACGTGCTCCACGTGACTCCCGGAACACAGATAGAAAAAAATAAAAGAAATAAAAGTCTGGGCGCTCTCACGTGTTCCCACGTGACCCCTTGGCTGATGCTCTAACAATCAGCGCATTAATCCTCCTCACGTGTCAGCACGTGATGCTCCAAAGAAGATATAAAAAGTGTTTAACGCTTACTTGCAGAACGAAGAAAAGGAGATTTGGGCCCACCTTTGGGCAATGCCTCACGTGTCCCCATGTGACTTTTCTTTTTAGTATTTTAAACACTAATTCAAGAGTTTCATTCCCAGTGTTTAACACTGATCACCTTTTAGTGTTTAACATTAATTTGAGAGTTTTATTTCCAGTGTTTAACACTGATTATCTTTTAGTGTTTAACACTAATTCGAGAATCATGTTCCCAGTGTTTAACACTGATCGTCTTTTAGTGTTTAACACAAATTTGAGAATCTTACTTTCCAGTGTTTAACACTATTATTCTCTAGCATTTCACACTAAACTGAAAGCTTTATTTCTAGTGTTTAACACTGCTGCTCTCTATTGCCTAAACACTATTTTTGGCCAATATGGCTAATTTTCCAGAGGCAAAGCCTCTCCTTCAATTGAATCTCAAAATTGAGAAAATCAAAGATGAAAATAATGTGGACTAAAACCAGACAAATGTCAAGTAGTCCAATAAAGGGTCAAATTCAGTTGGACTTAGCCCAAGTTGGCTATAAGTCCTCAATTCAGACTTAACTGAGCCAATGGGCTCATAATATAATTAATTGGTCTTGGTTCCAAATTGGGCTACAGATCATTTAATCTACCTTGGTTCAAGGGTACATCTCTTCACTCCTTTGATATTTGTCGTTGTAATTCCTCAATGTCTTCAAAGAGGTGACGGGTCCCAACAACCATACATTTCACGGACTGTGGGGTCCTTAAACTCATTGACTATGATGTCCTTAATCTTGACCGGGATGTCTTAAAACTAACAATGGACTATGATGTCCTTAACCTTGACCGGGATGTCTTAAAACTAACAACGGACTATGACGTCCTTAACCTTGACCGTGATGTCTTAAAACTAACGCCGGACTGTGGAGTCCTTAAACCCATGGACTATGATGTCCTTAACCTTGACCGCAATGTCTTAAAACTAGCATTGGACCGCAATGTCCTTAAACTACCTATCGACCGTAATGTCATTAAATTAAACAGTAGAGCCCCCCAATTGCTCTCTTTTTGGATCTAAGCGACCCCGTTAAGTTGATATTGGTCTGAAATGAGACTAACATATCCTTAACAAACCGTTAAGTTGATCTTAGTCTAGAATTAGACTAACGTGTCCTTAACAAACGTTTAAGTTGATCTTAGCCTCAAATAAGGATAACGTATCCTTAAACACAACCCCCCCCAAACCCAAATCTAAGAAAGATACGGATTTGGACTAGTCCACGCCCTACGGGCGACAACATAACTTAGTCTCCGTATACAATCCACGGGCAACCAAATACAAAACAAACACCCACGACACGAAGTAACCATATGGAGAAAGAGAAAGTTGTTACCGCGATGCGGTAGAGTAATTAACTGCAGGGGCTTGCGCCTGCAGGGAAGAGCGTCCCCACAATCAAAAACCCCTCAAACGAGGGGGAATCTAACGAAGTCTGCTACATCGGCCACATCCGTTTAAACCTTCGATACATAGTTCTATAAATCAACTTGGCATCTTCGGAGAGGTGGAACGATAGCACAAATTAGCATCTGCCCCCAGATTCAGGCAAGATGTTCGTCTTCCCGGTTTCCGGCGGTAAACAGATTCTGGCACGCCCGGTGGGACATTTTCATCTTTCCACTCCACACTTCGTGTGTCGTCTTCGCGAACGAATCGCGGTTTGTTAATGGTTGCCTTCGGGTTTCAGGTTACTAAGATTTGGTCTCTTGCATGGAGCAGAAATCAAACAGCAATGGCGTTCAACTGCTCAAACTGCTCCAACTGCAAGTGCAATCGACACTCCGCCTCACCTGGAGGTGTAGCCTATGGACCGCAGGCTGGTTCCCTGTTCACTATGCCTGTGGAACAAGTGACTCAGGCTACCACCGGTCTATTCTTCGGGACCATGCTCCCGCCAGTGAACATTAATATCCCGCTGCCAAAGGAAGCGCAAAAGAAGTCGGTCTTCGATCGGCTCACTACTACCACGGCTCCTCTCAACGGGTCGTCCAATTCCTCAGTCTTCACCAGGCTGAACTCGGGCTCTAAAGGGCCTACCAAGAAGCCCATAATACCTGAAGTGTCCATCCCAGAAAAGATAGCCATCCCTGCTCCTGAGGCCGTTAAGGCGGCTTCTCCTGCAAGAGGGTCGGTCTTCGCAAGGCTGACTGCTCCCGATCCCGCTCCTGCTCCCGCTCAGAAATCTGTGTTTGACCGGTTGGGCACGACTTCTCAATGGACGTCGGTCTTCAAGAGGCTGACACCGGCAACAGCCACCCACTTGAACGAGGGGCAAGACAAAGCCATCGCTGAACCAATCCCAATAACCCGTCACGCCCTCCGTCGCCACTGGTGCCGGATAAGGAAGGCTGGGGGCAACTCCCCCCTGGGCTAACTCCACCAGTTCCAACGGTGGAAGTTAATGTTGTTGTTCCAACTGGAAACAGCTTTGCGCTGCTGAACAGGGTACGCAGAAATTCGCCAACTGCGGCGCTCAAAAGATCTCCTCCACAGGTAGAGACCACCGTGGAAGCAGAACCAGAAAAGCCGGAGCAGTCTCCTCAACAGCTGTCCTCCAGGATCTACAGGACTTGGCGACAAGTCTGAGAATCGGTGATTGATCCGAATTTCTCTCACCAGCATAAGAAGTAGAAAGTTCGGCGGGAAGAAAATCCCCCTGTCAAGCAACGAAAGACGACGACCACCTGGGTGCCCAAAGCAATGGCCCCCTCAACTTCGACGGCCCACAAGAGAAGAAGGACAGAGAAAATCCCCACGCCTACGGCAAATGTCAAAAGCAGTGAACCCAAACGCCCTAAGTCCGGGGGCATGGTGGTACACACCGTCTACATGGCATCAGGGAAAAAGGACAGCCGTATGTCCATAGGTCATAGACCGCTTACGCGATCGGTGACTAAAGCTCAAGAGCAGCAGCAGAAGCTCCAAGAAATGATGACTGCAATGGCCGCGCTCACCGGGCCAAAAGAAAGCCCAGAAGCATCCTCGGACCAGCGACAGGAGCAAGAAACCGATGCCGAATTCCTTCGCAGGATACTTGAAAAGAAGGACAGAGAGGCTGCGGAACAAGCAACCAATATAAAACGAATGGCCCTTCTGTTCCAAGACATGGTCAGGATGATGATACAGCCGGATCCCCCAGCTGATGATCCTCCGGTTATCCTCGAAGATGACAGAGGAGAAACGTCGAATCCACCTCCGGCTCTTTCAACAGCCAAAGAGGAAAAAATCTCTAGGGCTGCCCTGGATGACTACATAGCCCAGCAGATACGAGTTCACCAGGCAACTGAGGCAACCGGACAAGTTGTCAAAATGGGGCGACCATATCCAAGCTGTTATGATCAGATCAAATACCCGCCGGGTTACACGATCCCGAAATTCCATGTCTACAAGGGGACAGGCAATCCCCATCAACATGTTGCCCAGTTTAGGGCTCTTTGTGGCAATACCGGCAGCGATGATAAGCTCTTGCTTCGCCAATTCGTCGGCAGCTTATCGGAGACGGCGTATGAGTGGTACTCCGAGCTTCCGAATGACTCCGTCAAAACTTTCGCAGAAATGGAGTTGCTGTTCACCCAGCGATTCGCGAGTGCCAGCGAACGCACCCTAATAACGGCGTTGATTAATGCAAGGGTGAAACCGGGCGAAACTTGGGTTCAATATGCATTCCGATGGCGGAACTTGTGGTCGAAGTGCGAACAGCGCATCGAAGAAGCACCAGCGATGGGCATGTTCGTGGGCACCCTAGACCCTCATGCAACTATTTCACAGTTCATGATGTTCTTTAAACCGACCACGTTCCAGGCTTTAATCGATAAGCTAGCGCAGATGGATCAAATGGGTCACAGACCGTCTCCCCCGAAGCCGGAACCTCAGAACGAAAAGGGTAAAGGGAAGGCGACCTTCGTCGCGAACACCCAACAACAGCCCAGTGCCCCAAAGCTAGCAGATCAACTGGAAGAGAGACGGCGCTATTACAATGAGAAAATGAAGCGTCCTTACTCATTCCCACGGGAAAAGACGAAGAGACCGTTCGAGCTGGCTATGCGCAACAGGCTTATCAACTTTCCAAATCCAAGGCGACCACCGCAACCCAGCGAAGTGAATAATCCTAATTATTGCCCTTACCACCAAACGGTAAGCCATCCGATCAAGGATTGCTTCGTCTTCAAGGGATGGATCGAGGATCAGTACCTACAAGGCAAGTTTGCGCTGTCCGAGAAGTGGAAGGTAAACCCACCACAACCGCACACTCCTAAGAAGGCGGACACACCGGGGGCAACGTGCTCTTTTGTTGAAGAAGCTCCATGGGAGGTGGTTCTTTCGGCCAAGACCAAAAGGATGCTGAATGATCTCCAGACATGCCCGGCGATCAGATGGAAGAATCCGTTGGAACCTAAGATCATCGAAGGGATGCTAAAGCCGCGCCCAACTCCAAAGATCGGTTGTGAAGGCCCAAGCGCTCACACTCAGCCGTCGAAATCTGCGAAAAAGAAGAAGAGATCCAAAAAGCCCGTGAAGCCTGGTGACAAGCGCACGGACTTGCAGAAACAGATCGACACGCTGGAAGAATATAATCAGAAAGCACGGACCCCCATCATGCTCCAAGAGTTCCTCAGCCACGTCCTTGAGGACGAAAATGATGGGGAAGACTTGTCAGACGGATCTGAGGATTACGTAGCAAGTTGCCATGTAATCTCTCATTCATCGCTAGACAATGAAGAAGCGTCCTGCACAGAAAGACTGGGGGCAGAGACTGAGCCAGAACTTTTGTAGCCATCAGACGAGATGATCGATGCCTTTCTGAATGAGATTCGTCTGAAAAGTAAAGCCGATCGGAAGCGTGAGATTGCCATATTTGAAAAAACCAAACGCCGGCGACTGGAAGAAAGAGTCGAGGCACTCCCGCCAAATCAAAAGACATCCGATGCGGATAAAAACAGATTCAAGTCGAGGAAAAGGTTTGCTAAAACCATATCAATGGAGATGAAGCTGCCACCCTCGGAAGAAAACACTCTCGGTGGAGCAGAAATTCATCCTAATTACTGCTCATATCATCGAAAGATTTCGCACCCCACTGGGGAGTGCGACGCTTTTAAAAGGTGGTGGAAGGGATATGTTGCTCACCGGCAACATTTTAAATGGATGAAACGCAAAACTCGTTGGGAGCAGAGAAGTACGACCGATGAGCATAAAAGAACTACCGGTAACTGTCGCACGGTCAACGCCGGAGGATCACAGGTTCTCACCTTTAGGAGCGACTCTGACGAGGAAATGGCTCTTGGCCCTCTCTTTAAAGAACCCACCTTGGGGAAAGAGGAAGAACCGAAGGCCTGTGAAAACATCCAGCTGCGCAATCGCACGCTTCCAGAAAAGAATCTCGGATCCACGAGCAAAAAAGATAAGGGAAAAGAAAAGGTCTCTGAGGATATCGCCCTGGATGACCAAGTCATGAAAGAGCTGACCGCCAAGGACCCGCCCAAAAATAACAAGGTGGACTACGACGTTCTGGCGCACTTGAGGAAATTGCCCTCTCAGCTCAGCATTCTCGATGCCCTCTTATTATCAAAAGAAGCGAGAGATTCGTTAATCAAGGCGCTGCAAGAGCCCGAGCAATTCCAGGCCTTCCTCGCCGAAGAAAGGATGAAGGATGAACTGGAAGAAGTGCACACAGCCGATGTCACGTTCGGTGATGAGGACCTTCTCCTTGGGACGTGCGACCACAACCGTCCCCTCTATGTCTCAGGATACTGCCACGATATAAAGATAGGCAAAATCCTGGTCGACAATGGGTCTTCCGTCAATCTCCTCAACGTGCGAGTATTGAAAGAAATCTGCATGAGCGTTCAACACCTCGCTCGTGATAAGATCACCATCTCCGGGTTCGACTCCCAGTCATCACGGACCCTTGGGTCTGTAATACTGACGCTGCGCTTCGGGCTGCTTATCACAGACATTAAATTTCATGTCATTGACTCCAGGACATGCTACAACGCTTTGCTTGGTCGTCCTTGGTTGCACGAGTACAACATCATCCCTTCTATGCAACATCAGTGTATGAAGTATTTCAAAGATGGTCTTGAGTATACCATGACAGGAGAGCTAAATCCATTCTCCATGAACGAAGTCCGCAAGTACGAAGATGAAAAATACTTCTTGCCAGATTTTGAGGACACAGAGAGGTGTCACAAACCGGAGAACAAAACTATCACCACCATTCCCGTCTTCGGGAGCGATACTGAAGAAGAGGAAGAGATAGTTTATTTAGGCCTACCCCAGCACAACAAGCCAGGACCGTCCGCTCCTATGTTGATCTTCGGAAGCGACTCGGAAGATGAGGTTAATGCTGTGTTCTCCAGCCGGCCGTCGATACCAGCATTCCATGGTGATAATCAGAGTTTGCAAATTACCATGATTCCGCGGGAGCACTACAAAGATCTCAACGCACTTGAAGCTTACAGTGTGCAAGACCTACAGACATTTTACGTCCCTCCCAGGCGAAAAGGTGAAAAGGTGATCCTATTCTATCGGTCCACGGAAACAAGAGTGGAGAAAGAAATCTGGCACGGCGCGGATTCTACACTCGACAGACTCCAGCCCATCCGTCTGCCTAGATATTACTCGGAAGGCTTGAGAATGCTCTTGAAGCGCCAAGGGGTACCTCTCAAACAGACCATTCGACAAGCTCGGTTCTACAACAGGATTTGGGATGTCCCTGGAACTCAGCACAAGCTGCCCAACGGAAAAATGGAAACGCTCGGGCTTGGATATGTGAGATCCGGGAAACGGGAACGAGTCCATGGTAGCTACGCCATATATAACTTCGATGAAGAAGAGGACACCCTGTCAGAAAATGCCGACCCCGCACCAAAACAAAATCCTCCAACCAAAATGCCGAGTCCGTCATTTGAAGAACGAATGGACAAGCTTATCAGGGAAGCGGGTTAGAAAGTTCGAGACGACCACAACCGTGAAATGGCCATCTACGAGAAAGCCATGACGCAACGCCTCCTTCAACAGGCTGCGAAAGATGAAAATGCTCCTCCCTGTCAACCTGTTGTGCGAAAGGCTCGACGCAGAGGCAAAAACAAGTCTAAAAGCGAAAAAGGCATTCAACAATGACAAAGCGGGAACAAGAAGCCACGCAGTCGGGAATCGAGCAGTCCGGATTTGTCCCTCATGAAGAAGATGAGTCGAGCATACTCTTTTCCTCAAGAAAAGACAAAGAAGATACTTGACCTCGCTGTAAAACATCAAATGATTACACTTCCGGAGTCCAAGCACCCCGAACAAGCAGTCGAAGTCTCACACCCAAACTATTGCTCTTATCACAGGGTAATAAGGCACCCTCTCGAAGATTGCTTCACCTTCAAGAATTGGGTCGAAGATCAGTATCAGCTCAGCAAGTTCGCTCTGTCTAACAGCTGGAGGGTAACGCCGCCACAGAAGCATGAGCCCAAAGCCACGAGAGTGGAAACAGATCCGCATCGGTCTTCGAAGCGAACTCGTACTTGTCATATGATAACGATATCAAAAGAAGAGCCCGAGGATATGGATGACCTTCCCCGGTGCTTCGAAAACAATAATGACGAGGTGATTACAGAATTCCCGCCGGCGCCGAAAGAGCAGGAAGATGGAATCCATACCACTGCAGATGAGCTCAAGAAAATTGAGCTGGGGACGACAAGCGACCCGCGGCCGACATTCGTCAGCGAGCTGGTGTCTGAAGAAAAGGTGGCTGCGCTAAAAGACGTGCTCATGCAGCATAGAGACTGCTTCGCATGGAACTATTCCGAAATGCCAGGATTAGACCCAGAGATTGTTGTTCACAAACTTGCCATATCCCCGGACGTTAAGCCAATCAAACAAGCACCGAGAAGAATGCGGCTTAAGCTTGAGGTGAGCATTAACGCTGAGGTAAAAAAGCTAATCGACTCTGGCTTCATCCAATAGGTTCAATACCCTGATTAGATCGTCAATATCATCCCAGTGATGAAGAAGAATGGGATAATGCGCATATGTGTAGACTTTTGGGATCTCAATAAAGCCTGGCCGAAGGACGACTTCCCAGTACCAGTCACCGAGCTGATGATAGATAACACGTCCACTCACGAGGTTTTCTCATTCATGGACGACTCATCAGGATACAATCAGATAAAGATCCATCCCGAAGACCAGAAGCACACCGCTTTCCGGACCCCTTTGGGTTTATTCTGCTACAAGATTATGCCCTTCGGTCTAAAGAACGCCGGTGCCACCTATCAAAGGGCCATAACAAAGATCTTCGATGACCTTATACACGAAATCGTCGAATGCTATATTGACGACCTCGTGGTTAAGAGCAAATCATACGAGGAGCATTTAGAACATCTAAAGACCGTATTTCAACGCCTTCGGCAATACAACCTGAAGATGAACCCTCTCAAGTGCGCATTCGGAGTTTCCTCGGGCAAATTCCTAGGATTCATCGTCCGACACCGAGGTATCGAGATAGATCCGTCAAAGATCAAGGCGATCATGGAAATGCCTCCGCCTAGGACTCTCAAACAATTGCGGTCTCTCCAAGGGAAGCTCGCGTACATCCGGCGATTTATAGCTGACCTTTCAGGCAAGGGCCGCCCTTACAGTCACCTGATGAAGAAGGGAACCCCTTTCGTTTGGGATCACAAATGCCAGAGCGCACTAGACGAAATCAAGCAATACTTGCAGAATCCACCAGTGTTGGCTGCTCCGGTCAAGGGAAAGCCTCTTATTCTTTATACAACCGCCCTCGAGGGTTCCTTAGGTGCATTGTGGGCACAAGAGAACGACCAAAGAAAAGAAAGAGCTCTCTATTACTTAAGTCGAGTTCTACTGGGGGCAGAAAGCAACTACTCTCCCATCGAAAAACACTGCATGGCGTTGATCTTCACGATGACAAAGCTCAGGCACTATGCGTTGGCGCACGAAGTCTGTCTCATTTCGAAGGTGGACCCCCTTAAATATTTAATGTCGAAGGCCATATTGACAGGGAGACTCGCTAAATGGGCCTTGCTCTTAATGGAGTTTTCGATAACCTATCAGCCTCTTAAGGCGGTGAAAGGCCAGGCCATCGCCGACTTCCTCGCTGAGCATCCGATACCTGCCGATTCCCCTTTGAATGGCGAATTGCCAGACGAACATGTGTTTGATGCGATCGACGGTAGTGATACCCGATGGGAGCTCTACTTTGATGGAGCGTCCTCCATGAATAAGCGCAAACAGAACACCCCTGTAATCAAATCGGGAGTAAGCCTCATCTTCGTGACCCCACAAGGAGGGATAATGCGCTTCGCCTTCTCCTTGACAGAGCCGAGGACGAACAATGAAGCTGAGTACGAAGCTTTGATAGCAGGCCTCGAGATCGCCATCGATATAGGAATTGAAAACCTCCTTATATACGGAGATTCTTAACTAGTCGTCAATCAAGTAAACGGCGACTACCAGACGTCCAAGCCAGAACTGGTGAAATATGGCGAGAGAGTACAACAACTGTTGACTCAAATTCCCTCTTATACGCTGGAAAGCATACCGCGTGTGGAAAATAGCAAAGCAGATGCACTAACTAAGCTCGCTAAAGAACTGGCCGATGAGAACCTCGATGACGTAAAGATCGTGGTACAAAGCCGTCGGGTGCTTGCCCCCGCAGAAATATCTCCGGATCCGGAATCATCCGGAGAAAAGGGATTGACTGGGCAAATGGCTATGAAAATAAAAGATCAGGGAAAGGCTGAGGATTGGAGAGAAGTCTTTGTAGACTACTTCAAATCCAATCGAACGCCTGAAGATGCGTCCTCAAGACACCAGCTCATGAAACGAGCTCTGTCTTTCTCCTTCGTCAATGATACTCTCTACAAGAGGTCGTTTGATTCTCTGTGGTTGAGATGTCTGGGACCTGACAAAGAGAAAAGAGCCGTTCAGGAAGTTCACGACGGACTCTGCGGTTCTCACCAAGCAGGCCCAAAGATAAAGTTGAAGATTAAACGGATGGGATACTATTGGCCAACGATGATTCAGGACTGCCTCGAATATACGAAGCAATACCACTCATGCCAAATTCATGGGGACTTTATTCATCAGCACCCAAATCCTCTATATCCGAAATGTAGGGAACTGACATAATCGGCCCCATCGAACCAGCATCGTCTAGAGGACATCGTTTCATCTTGGCGACGACCGACTACTTCTCCAAATGGGCAGAAGCAATACCACTGAGGGAAGTGAAGACGAAGAATATCCTCCACTTCTTCAAGACGCACGCCATTTATCGGTTTGGAACTCCGCGACGGATCATCTCCGATAACGGGCCAGCCTACAGAAGCCACAAGATCAGCCGCTTTGCGCAACAACACAATATAGACTGGAGATATTCCTCAGTTTATAATCCCCGAGCTAACGGTCTAGTTGAGGCTTTCAACAAGACCTTGACGAAGATCGTGAAAAAGACGGTGTCCCGAAATAAGAAGGACTGGCACGAGAGACCGCATGAAGCTCTCTGGGCGTATCGAACTACGTTCAAAATGGACACGAACACAACGCCATACGCGTTAGTATTCGGTACAGAAGCAGTACTTCCCCTCGAGATAGAGTTACCCTCTCTACGAGTGGCAGTCCACTACGAGCTGACGGACGAAGAAAATGCTCACCTTCGGCTTGAAGAGCTTGATGCCCTTGATGAAACCCGCCTCATAGCGCAACAAAATCTAGAGGCTTATAAAGCAAAGATGACGCGCTCATATGAAAGATTGACCAGGCCGAGGACATTCCGCCAAGGCGAACTCGTGCTAGTGGTCAAAAGACTTATGATCCCCAATTGTGCCAAACGGGAGAAATTCGAGCCGAACTATGAAGGCCCGTATATCATAGACAAGGTCTACCAGGGTAGAGCCTATCTACTCATGGATATGCACGGTGAAAGGCCTTTCACGCCAATAAACGGTCGCTTTCTAAAGAAATACTACGCCTAACGAGTCACGGCCTAGGTCAATGATAGATGACGACGACTATGTCCGCTCGCTATCTTCCTAAGCCTAAACTCTATAAGTAGTAACCGGCTTACTTTACAACGGACCGAAACGTCCTTAAACTAACAACGGACCGAAACGTCCTTAAACTAACAACGGACCGAAATGTCCTTAAACTAATAACGGACCGAAACATCCTTAAACTAACAACGGACCGAAACGTCCTTAAACTAACGATGGACCACTATGTCCTAAAACTAGTTGTTGACCGAGATATTGATAAAATCGAATACCCTACTAACTACATTGATTTTATCACCGAAGGGGAAAGTCTCGCAGAGAGAGACCACTGCTCACATTAATAGCATAGTTAAAGATAGAAAGACGCATATCGCCCAATGCTTACGATGGATTGCGGCATCCCGAAACCGATGAAAAGAAAGGGAATAAAAAATAAAAAATAAAAAATAAAAATAAAAACGGTATGTCCATAAGCAAAATGGGCACGGATGAAAACCCAAAAGGGCTCCATGAGTAAAAACAGCAGGGCTACCGACAAGTGTTTGTGAAAACCCGAAAGGGCGCAACCTCGTTAAAAGACGCTTACAGGGTCTTCTTGACCTTGTAAGGAGAAACCACCTGCGTGAGATCCTTACGACTCACAAAGGAGCAACACACTTAGGAATCCTCTCGATTCCTAAGGAGAAATTACACTTGCGAGATCCTCACGACTCGTAAGGAGAACTCTCTTATGAGACCCTCACGGCTCATAAGATTTAAAAGTCTTAAGTTACAGAGACCTGAACCTGTTCTTAAGCAACCCCCACACAACCTTCGATATTGCCCTACAAGCGGCTCATACTGACCCTTGTATACAATCCACGGGCGCGAATAAACATTTCCCCAGCAAAGTCCCACCCGTGACTAGGGATATGTCCATATGGTAAACAACCCTTATAAGTCCTCTCGACTTATAAGGAGAAAATCCTTTTGTAAGATCCTTATGACTTACAGGGGAACACGCACTTAGGAATCCTCACGATTCCTAAGGAGAAAACACACCTACGAGATCCTCACGACTTGTAGGGAGAAATACCTTTGTGAGACACTTATGGCTCATGAAGTCAAAAGCCTTAGTCGACAGGACCCTAACCCTGTTTACTAAGCCACCTTTGTTCGACATCGACAGAGGCAAATGATGATTCGCTCCTGGCAATATCCCAGTTGTAGCGATGTTGATGCCTAAAACGGTATCAAATTCCGAGTCCTTTCATGGCAAATGATGATTCGCTCCTGGCAATATTCCAGTTGTAGCGATGCTGATGCTGAGATTGGCACCAGATTCCAAGTTCTACACTCGCGATAAAAAATCAGCGAGCTAAAAATGCATATGAAATAGCCGAAATGATGGGGCAACTTGCAATAAAAAGGAGCAAGTAAAAATGTATGCATGAAAAATAGCCGAAATGATTGGGCAACTCGTAATAAAAAGCAGCGAGTAAAAATAAAATAAATAGCCGAAATGATTGGGCACTACGAAAAATAGCCGAAATGATGGGGCAATCGCGACCTTCGCGATGTCAAAGCTGAAATGATAGAGCATCGCGGAAAAAGAAATAAAACAAAAAATGAAATTTATGCCCTACAGGTGATATTACATCAATCCCTGTATACAATCCAGGGGCGCAAACAAAGAAGGGATCACACTCCTCCTCTCCCAGGTTTCATCAGAAGAAGAAGCCAAATCTCGATGAGTCACAGATAGCCTAGAGATCATCTCGACGTTCGTCTCATTGCAGCAGACACAATATCAAGCAAAGCGGAACAACGGCAATTCCCAGTTCCATGACTCGACGGTGTACAGATGACCGAGCGTCAAATCCCAACTCCGTGAAATACGGATACAATCAGAAAAATTCCTGGTCACGTGGAACGCGGATAACGTCACCCTTTGACCCCATAGAAAACGTCCAGAGCGGATCCTGGTCCTCGCAGAGCACGGCAGTGAACCCGTGTGAAGCATCCAGAGCGGAGCCTGGTCCTCGCCGAACACGGCAGGGAACCCGTGGGAAGCATCCAGAGAAAGATTCCTGGTCACGTGGAACGCGGATAACGTCACTCTTTGACCCCGTGGAAAACGTCCAGAGCGGAGCCCGGTCCTAGCCGAACACGGCAGTGAACCCGTGGGAAGCATCCAGAGCAAGATTCCTGGTCACATGGAATGCGGATAACGTCACTCTTTGACCCCGTAGAAAACATCCAGAGCGGAGCCTGGTCCTCGCCGAACACGGCAGTGAACCCGTGGGAAGCATCCAAAGCAAAATTCCTGGTCATGTGGAACGCGGATAACGTCACTCTTTGACCCCATGGAAAACGTCCAGAGCGGAGCCTGGTCCTCGCCGAACACGGCAGTGAACCCATCGGAAGCACCTAGAGCAAAATTCCTGGTCACGTGGAACGCGGATAACGTCACTCTTTGACCCCGTGGAAATCGTCCAGAGCGGATCCTGGTCCTCGCAGAGCACGGCAGTGAACCCGTGTGAAGCATCCAGAGCGGAGCCTGGTCCTCGCCGAACACGGCAGTGAACCCATGGGAAGCATCCAGAGCAAAATTCCTGGTCATGTGGAACGCGGGTAACGTCACTCTTTGACCCCGTGGAAAACGTCCAGAGCAGATCCTAGTCCTCGTAGAGCACGGCAGTGAACCCGTGTGAAGCATCCAGAGCGGAGCCTGGTCCTCGCCGAACACGGCAGTGAACCCGTGGGAAGCATCCAGAGCAAAATTCCTGGTCACATGGAATGCGGATAACGTCACTCTTTTGACCCCGTGGAAAACGTCCAGAGCGGAGCCTGGTCCTCGCAAAGCACGGCAGTGAACCCGTGTGAAACATCCAGAGCAAACATCGGAATGTGGAGTCCTTAAAATCCACGGACTATGATGTCCTTAACCTCGACCGCAATGTCTTAAAACTAACGATCAACCATAATGATTCTAGACTGGTTTTACCTTGGTTCAAAGGTACATCTCTTCACTCCTTTGATATTTGTCGTTGTAATTCCTCAACGTCTTCAAAGAGGTGACGAGTCCCAGTAACCACACATTTCGTGGACTGTGGAGTCCTTAAATCCACGGACTATGATGTCCTTAACCTTGACCGTGATGTCTTAAAACTAACATCGGACTGCGGAGTCCTTAAAATCCACGGACTATGATGTCCTTAACCTTGACCGTGATGTCTTAAAACTAACGTTGGACTGTGGAGTCCTTAAATCCACGGACTATGATGTCCTTAACATTGACCGTGATGTCTTAAAACTAATATTGGACTGTGGAGTCCTTAAATCCACCGACTATGATGTCCTTAACCTTGACCGTGATGTCTTAAAACTAACGTTGGACTGTGGAGTCCTTAAATCCACGGACTATGATGTCCTTAACCTTGACCGTGATGTCTTAAAACTAACATTGGACTGTGGAGTCCTTAAACCCACGGACTATGATGTCCTTAACCTTGACCGCAATGTCTTAAAACTATGGTACCCTGGAAAACATCCAAAGCAACCCCTGACCCCGTGAGATACGGATAAGGGCAACTTCACCCATCACTTATGGGTCTTCACGACTCATAAGGGAGAAAATTTTCTTGCGAAATCCTTACGAATTCCAAAAGAAAACACACTTAGGAATCCTCACGATTCTTAAGGAGAAATTACACCTATGGGATCCTCTCGACCTATAGGGAGAAAAACTCTTCATGAGACCCTCACGGCTCATAAAGTTGAAAAGTCTTAGGAGGCAGATCTCAACCCTGAATCCTAAGCCATCGTTATCCTGCAAAGAGATCAAGATAGACTATCCGCAGAATACATTCAATAAAAAGGGACACACCATTGAGAAGAAAAATATGTCTTTTATTCATAAACCAAAATGGATACAAAGTACAATTCGTGAAAGAACAAAAAATATATACTCTCATTCAGGAGTATGTATAAAAGAAAAAAAAAGGAGGGGATATATAAGTCTTCAGGCCGGCGGGCGATTTAGCAGCTTGGCCAGCTCATCCTTCTTTCGCTGGGCCATGCCTTCGTGATTCAATATCGCCAGAAGACGGGCCTCTGCCTGAGCCTGCTGGGCCTGATATGAAGCAAGCCGACCTTCGAGCTCCTTCTCGGTAGCTTTGTGGGCCTCGACTTTTTCGCGAGTAAACTCGGCAGCCTTGTCGATGGACACTACCTCCTTGATGGCCTCTTGAAGCACTCGCCATAGTTCATACGCTTTGTTGGCCTTGGCGGTAAGATTGGCTTGAAGCTCGTTCAGCGCCTTAGACGCCAGCTCCCTCTCCGAGAATTTACGGCCGAGCCTCTTCTCGCACGACACCATGTTCGCCGCGCACCGCTCAATCAAACCTCGCAAACCCGCATTCGCAGCCACAGCCTCCAAGGAAAGATGGGTACACCCGAGCACTGTATAAACAAGCCTCCATTCGATGGCGATACTCGATCTAGAACACGCACAAATCACCTGATATGGGAGGCAGTAAGGAAAATCTCCGATGCATATCCTACCGAGCATGCATTTACAACTATATGAATATTCGAAAGGAAATGATACCCAAAGCTCTGATGTGCATGCAACATAACGATAGTGCTCGCAATTAAAGAAAATTTCCATGGAGAAATATGAAGCTCATTTACGCAAGCAAGACGCACATACGAATACCCGGCAAACATGAAAATTCAACAAAAAAGCATACAACAGCCAATGATAAAAAGAGTACATCGATTTAAGCATACTACACTACCGGAAAAAGATCGCCAAACAAGAGATCAGTGGCACAAGGGTGAACAAAACAGTATTCAAAATTTTCTAACTCCCTCGCCGCCTTCTCCAGCACATCGAAGCGACGATTTTCATGAGGAGTGTCTTCCCACCGATTGGCGCCATGTTCGTCTGCAAAAGCAGACATAATAGCCCGCCGGGCTTTTATTTGGCCCAACAGGTGAACCGAGCAATCTTTTAGAGCCTGAGTGATCAGACACGCTTCGTGAAAACACTCGAGCTTGTCTTCAGCTGCGTCAAGCATCACCAGGGTCATCTCCGCTGGGTGAGGAGGGATGTCAGCAAGCACGGCAGCAAGAATCATCCGGAGCTAAAGGGATCCCATTGGAAGAGGGGACCCCCTACGGATCGAGAGTTCATATGTCGCTGAATCACATTCGTCATCGGTAAGGAGGGGATCCACCAATCGCGCAGCAAAGCGAGGAATCATCTCCTCGATAGGCACTTCCCACGGCTGTCGACGGGCATAGGGGTGGTTGCAGGCCATGGCACTCAGTTGTTTCCCCAAGATAAACCACACTAAATTGAGAATAGATTTCTCTGTGAAGAGAAAAAGAAGGCTATGGCCTCAGGTTATAAAGAGGAGCATTAAATGCTGCGCACGGAGAATATTGCATGGTGGAACTATTTCCAAGGCCCAGAAAAGGGAAGGAATTGGAAATCAAGGAGATGGAACTATTTCCAAGGCTCCTTTTCTGCATCTAATGCTGTGCACAAAAATATGGCATGAAAAATTAAACAACCCCATCAAAAGGGCCCCACGTGTGGAGCACGTGAGCACCACGCTTGATGTGTACTGAAAAGTGAAATAGTGCCCTACACACTAAACACATCAGCAGCAACAATAGAAAAAATGACAAAATCCCACAAAAAAAGGGGCATACAAACACAGAAGGGCACGAAAAAACTTATCACTCATACTTTAAAAGTTCATACAAAATAAAAAGAAACGATTACAACGGCAGGACCTCAGACGCGGGACATGGATTGAGAAACTCAAACGTGACTTTGTCCAAGATCTTCCAGGCATTTCGAACCATCCTAGTATGTTTTCTCTCGCGATCACAAGCATCGGGATCCTCACGGATGTCCTCCACCCTCCGATAAGCAGCAAGTATGGCCGACTGCTGAAAAGCCTGGTGTTAGAGATCAATGAGGTTGTCTCGCCTTCTGTTTGAGATTAGGCTCATCAGATACACCGAATGCACTTTATCCTCGGCGGCATCCAATGCCCCGAGCGGTACGCCGGTGCAAAAGAGAGGGAGCGCCTCCCAGATCGCCAGCACGATGAGTTTCAAAAAAGAAGAGCGACGAGGGAGTAGCCGACCATTATACTCGTCAAAGCGGCTCATGATCTCAGCACACTGAGCGTTGGTGAACTCCTGGTTCTGGCTGCGGTCCAGTGCACGAATGTTTCCGTAAGAAATGATTTCATCAAGATCATAAAAATGGGCGTCCATAATACCTGAAATAAAGATCATGAGAATTTAATAGACAAGCCAATCAAGAAGAATACTTGTCTAAATAAACAAAGGATTTCAAGCAACTCTGCACGCTCCCTAGGGAAAGGCACCATTGCAAGATTCTTCCTCTTGGTTACAGGAGACAACTCAGGGCAAGGAAACCCCAAGAAGTCCCCATGGGAAGAACTTAGTTCCTCAC
The DNA here is from genome assembly GCA_030015575.1 of Agapanthus africanus. Lineage (NCBI taxonomy): Eukaryota > Viridiplantae > Streptophyta > Magnoliopsida > Asparagales > Amaryllidaceae > Agapanthus > Agapanthus africanus. The sequence goes on along the minus strand of JASDDO010000016.1, from coordinate 468,525,454 downwards.
AGGAATTAAATTCCTTTTTGAAAAAAGGAATTAAATTCCCAGAAATTTTTTGTTCCAGAGCCAGAGCTCCTTGACTATGGAATTAAATTCCATGGAAGAGACAAACACCACCAACGATCCCTAAAGATCATAGAAACTTTAAAAGATCTAGTATTTGAAGATCAAATGGTTTCTTGTTTTCGTTAAGGAACTTAAAAGATGGATTCTTGTCAAAAGGGAAAACCCTTGGTATGGATTTAAAATCCAGAGAGTTTTATGTATGAAAGTTCTTCGTTCGTTCAGGAGCATTACCTGAGGAAAAGGGAATCCTTCAACAGAGTTAAACTCTGGAAAATGTTTGAAGCAGAGAACTAAGCTCTGAAAAAGGAAAATTAAATTCTCAAAATAAGAAAGTTCTCAAAGGAGGAAGATGAGCAATGTGGAGGCGCTTCTGAAAAGACATTGGCATTTATAGGATGGGATGGAAAACGTTTCATCTACCCTACTCCCAAGGCAGATCCAACGGTCACAAAAGTGACAGCGTTGCACTCACGTACAGACACGTGAGAGCAACGCTGTGGGCGCATTTGTTCTCTGATTAAAAATCAGGAAAAAGCATCATAAGAGGCATCACGTGCTCATATATGACCAGTGGTCACGTGTTGGCACGTGATGGTTAAAGCAGCGACAAAGAACAGAGCGCAGAAGAGGAGTCCATTCAGGGGGTCACGTGCTTACACGTGACCAGGGGTCACGTGCTCACACGTGACCAAAGGTCACGTAGCCACACGTGACTGGCTTTAAAAGCCTTACTGTTCAACAAAATTAAATTCTGAAAAAGATCATTTAAATCTTTCCAAAATGGAGAAGAATTATGAAGAACCGCTGGATTAAGAATCCCAGGGTTATTAAATATCACCAATTTATGGAAAAATCTTGGACAAGGAAAGATTTCCCCTAAATCTCACCGAAATAACAAAACGAATATCTTTGGATTTAAAATCCAACGGTGAATAAAATTCACCTAATAATCTAAAGGCCCGAATTAATGATGAAAACAAATCAAATCTTTCAATGAAAGATTTACCAAACAGATTGATTCTTTTCCTTCTCCTATAAATAGGAGCCAAAAGAAGGGAGAGAGGGAGAGAGTTTTGGAGATATAGAGTTTCTGAATCTTGAAATTTCAGAGAGAAAAGAGAGGAGAATTTAATTCTCTACAAAAGAAAAACCCTAGGTAAGAAAAGAAAGGGGATCAAAACTTCAAAAAAAGAGAATTTAATTCTCAATCTAAGAGTTTAACTCTTTTATGAAAAGAACTTAGTTCTTCCTCTAGTTGAAGATCTGCAAAGTGCACATCTCCACATAGGTTGAGAATTTAATTCTCATCGGGTCGAGATCCTGCCATGCAGATCTAAAACATAGAGGAGGAATTGAGTTTTGAGAATTTAATTCTCACAGAGTATAGGAATTTAATTCCTCCAAGATAAAATTAGGGTTTAACCCTATATGAGAATTCAATTCTCCAAAAGTTATAGGAATTTAATTCCTTCAAGAGGGAAATAACTAGGGTTTAACCCTAAATGAGAATTTGATTCTCTCAAACTCATAGGAATTTAATTCCTCTCAAAATAAAATTAGGGTTTTACCCGATGCCAGAACTTGATTCCTTACATATATGGGAGTTTAATTCCCACAGAAGGAGAATTAGGGTTTAACCCTATCTAAGAATATAATTCTTCAAAAGAAAATAAGAATTTAATTCCTCTAAAATTATTGCTAGGGTTTAATCCTATGAAGAATTTAATTCTTAAAAAGGATAAACAGATCTTCAAACAGGCAAAGAACATGGGTCACGTGTTCCCACGTGACCCCTGAAAAGAACCCCACAAATGAAAAGGAAAGAACTCAGAGGCAACGCCTCACGTGACCCACGTGACTCCTGTAAAGACCAACAGAAATAAGGAGGAAAAAGCTCAGAGGCAATGCCTCACGTGCTCCACGTGACTCCCGGAACACAGATAGGAAAAAATAAAAGAAATAAAAGTCTTGGGCGCTCTCACGTGTTCCCACGTGACCCCTTGGCTGATGCTCTAATAATCAACGCATTAATCCTCCTCAAGTATCAGCACATGACGCTCCAAAGAAGATATAAAAAGTGTTTAACGCTTACTTGCAGAACGAAGAAAAGGAGATCTGGCCCCACCTTTGGGCAACGCCTCACGTGTCCCCACGTGACTTTTCATTTTAGTATTTTAAACACTAATTCAAGAGTTTCATTCCCAGTGTTTAACACTGATCACCTTTTAGTGTTTAACACTAATTTGAGAGTTTTATTTCCAGTGTTTAACACTGATTATCTTCTAGTGTTTAACACTAATTCGAGAATCCTGTTCCCAGTGTTTAACACTGATCGTCTTTTAGTGTTTAACACTAATTTGAGAATCATACTTTCCAGTGTTTAACACTATTATTCTCTAGCATTTCACACTAAACTGAAAGCTTTATTTCTAGTGTTTAACACTGCTGCTCCCTATTGCCTAAACACTATTTTTGGCCAATATGGCTAATTTTCCAGAGGCAAAGCCTCTCCTTCAATTGAATCTCAAAATTGAGAAAATCAAAGATGAAAATAATATGGACTAAAACCAGACAAATGTCAAGTAGTCCAATAAAGGGTCAAATTCAGTTGGACTTAGCCTAAGTTGGCTATAAGTCCTCAATTCAGACTTAACTGAACCAATGGGCTCATAATATAATTAATTGGTCTTGGTTCCAAATTGGGCTACAGATCATTTAATCTACCTTGGTTCAAGGGTACATCTCTTCACTCCTTTGATATTTGTCGTTGTAATTCCTCAACATCTTCAAAGAGGTGACGAGTCCCAACAACCATACATTTCACGGACTGTGGGGTCCTTAAACTCATGGACTATGATGTCCTTAACCTTGACCGGGATGTCTTAAAACTAACAATGGACTATGATGTCCTTAACCTTGACCGGGATGTCTTAAAACTAACAACGGACTATGACGTCCTTAACCTTGACCGTGATGTCTTAAAACTAACTCCGGACTGTAGAGTCCTTAAACCCATGGACTATGATGTCCTTAACCTTGACCGCAATGTCTTAAAACTAACATTGGACCGCAATGTCCTTAAATTACCTATCGACCGTAATGTCATTAAACTAAACTGTAGAGCCCCCCAATTGCTCTCTTGTCGGATCTAAACGACCCGGTTAAGTTGATCTTGGTCTGAAATGAGACTAACGTATCCTTAACAAACCGTTAAGTTGATCTTAGTCTAGAATTAGACTAACGTGTCCTTAACAAACGTTTAAGTTGATCTTAGATTCAAATAAGGCTAACGTATTCTTAAACACAACCCCCCAAACCCAAATCTAAGAAAGATACGGATTTGGACTAGTCCACGCCCTACGGGCGACAACATACCTTAGTCTCCGTATACAATCCACGGGCAACCAAATACAAAACAAACACCCACGACACGAAGTGACCATATGGAGAAGGAGAAAGTTGTTACCGCGATGCGGTAGCGTAATTAACTGCAGGGACTTGCGCCTGCAGGGAAAAGCGTCCCCACAATCAAAAAACCCTCAAACGAGGGGGAATCTGATGAAGTCTGCTACATCGGCCGCATCCGTTTAAACCTTTGATACATGGTGCTATAAATCAACTTGGCATCTTCGGAGAGGTGGACGGATAGCACCAATTAGCATCTGCCCCCAGATTCAGGCAAGACATTCGTCTTCCCGGTTTCCGGTGGTAAACAGTTGCAATTCTCGATACCGTGGTGAGGGCACTGAACAAGAAGATCCTTAAATCTTTCGAAACACTTCCAAAAAGGTTCGGAAGGAAGCTGGGAAAATTGATTAATTTCATTGCGAATTCTCGCGGTCTTGTGGTGTGGGTAAATTTTTTTTAGAAAAGCCTTAACAAACTCTTCCCAATTTTTTATGGAGTGCGATGCTGTGCTATATAACCATTTTTCAGCTAGGTCACATAAAGTAAATGGAATGACACGTAGCCTTACAGCATCATCAGAAAGTTGGGTGGTCTTCATCATTGCGCAAACATTCTGGAATTTGTTAATGAAGATGTAGGCATCTTCGGATTCCAGCCCGTAAAATTTGGGCAACATATCGATGAAGTGGGGTTTAATTTCGAAGTTATCCCCATTAGCCGGTGGAAGTGAAAGACAAGTGGGAAGTGCTGTGCGGATGGGATAGAAAAGATCCTGGAGCGCGATTCGTTAGGGCGCTTCGACAGGAGGGTGTGGTGGGTTATTCACACCCAGTTGAGGTGGAATCAGTCTATTAGGTAAGGGGTTGTTAGGATTGAATCCTGACATCTCCTTAGAAGATGATGAATTTGAAGATGAAGGTAAAGAAATGGAGAGAATTTCGACTTCGGAGTCGAACGCATCATCAGTAGGCACTAACGAGACACGGACTAAACGGGCGCTAATGTCCCTAGTCCAACTGGACATACACTAATGAGGTGTAGTGTAGTCAAAAAGTAAAAATAGACGGAGGGGGTAAGAAAACGTCAATGAAAGAATGTGGGTGCAAGTAGGTGCAATGGATTTCTTAGCGACAAAATGGCAAGTTTTTGTAAAAAAAATTGTTTTGTGGTTTTTTTTATAAGGAGTTTTGCAAAAGATTTTTTATAAGGAACTAGACACACTTTCAAGCAATCACAATATGCACAATCAAGTCTAGAGCTCGGGTCTTCTAAGTCAACTAGACTTCTCCTAACTGTTCCAAAGGGCAAGTTGTGAGATCCTCGAATCGCCTCTTCACCGCCAATTGTGGCCAGGTAAGCACAAGTAAAGAAAGGAGGGATCCGCTCACGAATCACCGTGAGACGGGCCTTTTAAAATTACCTTCCCCACTTGTCTAGCCTAGGCACTACAAAGTCAGGTTTAGATAAACGACCGATACCTACAACCTTTCCTTTGTCCTAATGAGCATGACAGTCCTTATTGGCTGAGTCTAATATTTTTTAATTAACTCAAGGGTTGATACAAATGCTTTTTTGTGATTTTTGGGGTCCTAGAAAGGGTAATGAAATCCCCACCCAATCTGGATTGGTGTTATAGCCCCTTAAAAGTCCATTTTAAAAAATGCAAAGCAGTAAACACACAAAAATCCAAAACACTTGCCAAATTTTTTCTTTTATTTGCGGCGCAAAGAATCCTGCACGAGATTGATTATTGGAGAAGGAAGAGAAGTTTTGCGCATAGAACCCTGCAGGAAAAATTTTCAGAGGACAGAAGAGAGGAAAAAAACTTACAGAGAATTTTTCAGCTGCTGACGTCAGCAAGGCGCGGCGGATCCGCCGCCAAATGTACTGAACTGTGGCGGTTCCACGGTCAAAAAGTTGGTTCAATCCTCCAAAATTCTTCTGTTGTCTGTTGTGGCACTCCTCTGTATGTTCAGATCTGCTGTTTGCTGTTTTGTTCGCTGGATTTTTCCAGATCTGAATCTGTTCGTCTTTCCGATCTTGCACAATTCGCACGAAAACCCTTCAAAAAATAACAAGATGATAATTTTTTTTGTTTTTATATTTTTCAGATTTTATGATTTTTTTAATTTTTAATTAACCCGAATTTACAAAAAGAAAATAACTACCGTTATCCCCAGCAACGGCGCCATTTGATTGAAAAGAGAGTTTGCGTGCGCGTTTTGAAATCAAAGAATTAACCGCAATCAAGACGGTGTCGCTTGGTAGCTAGCCGGTTGAGTACGGGTCGGTCCACAGGGAAAACGTGTCTTTTCTTATTGTTCTAACGAGTCAATTCCTATTTGTGGTAGGTTTTGATTTTCTATAAAAACTGAGGTTGAAATTGATTTGGATTAAAACCTTGCTAGGGATAGAATTAGGTTAATTTGGAAAGTTAATTCTACTCACCGCTTTCTTTGCCCTAATTAAGAACTTAGGTGTTAAGGTAATAATTAACAAAGGGGATTAGCGCGATCAGGAAGAAACTTCGTTTCTTCCTTTTGGCCTTTGTCCGTCCTTTCTTTCTTAATTCTTAGCCATAATCTCTATGGAAATCAAACACAACCGGTCTAACTAGGGAATCACCGCTATCTTATGGGATAGGGTGTCGTAATAAGCGGTGTGTGTTTGATTTAAATAAAGTCATAATTTAAATTATTGAACGGGTAAGAAAGAAGTGAGAGATTTCCATCTCTCAAACCTACCTAATCCTAACCCTAACAAGTGAGGAACTACTCACTCATTAGGGAATTAACAATGGAATTCATTTTTTGTGATTTTCTTTTATTAACCTAATTAACGTGCGGAAAATAAACGACAGATAAAAATTGCAGAGAAATAAAATTGCAGATAAGAAATTCAAGATAAAAAAAACTTACTTTATTGATGCACTCTTTGACGATTACAAGGAATTGAAAATTTCTAATCTAGAATTAAAAAGAGGCATGCTCCAAAAAGAGCTTTAGGGTTTCCTATTTATAGATAGGGAAACCCTGGGGTTTACATCTGATCCATATCTAAAATTACAAAACTATCCTAAGAAAACCGGGTCAATGCACCGACTCCACCGACACGCACCGACACGTGCGATGCACGGCTGCGGATCCGCGGCCATAAGCCTTGTTTGGCGCGGATCCGCGGCCATATAGTGGGCTCTCTATCTCATTTTTTCAGGGTTTCTTCATGTTGCATTTTACTTCTGGTTTTTTCACTTGATTTCTCAGAATATCTTCTATTTTCTTCCAGATTTCCACAGTGCAGAATGTTGTGGACTTTTACCGTTCGCTTCGTGTTGAAGTATTGAATCTTGTACTGCCGTCGTACTTTGTGCAATCGAAATGTTCATTGATCTTCATTTGTTCCTTAAACTGTAGGCGGCATCATAAAGATTCTTCTATTTGTTGGTCGTAGTCTCACTTTTGTAGCGTTTTTTCATCATTTTCACTGTATTGTTCCGAGAACCTGTAACCTGCAACTATTTAGCAGACATGGATCAAAAGCATCTATTTATTTGCAATATGATTAAGAATGGGGATTATAATAATGCAAAATTCTGATATGAACACTTGCCAATTGCTCAGAAGCTGCAATGGCAGCCGCCAGATCAGTATCATCTAGCGGCATGAATAGACCCTCGTTTGTCCCATACTCGCTCAAACCCTCGCCATAAGGAGCGTGAGGCTCCTGGCTGAGTACAACGTCGACAGAAAGGATCGACTTTTTCTTCCTCTTCTGCGAGCAAGCTCCGGTCGCAGCTAGCACAAGCTTACGCTTGCTAGGCACTTTGGGGCGACGAGACCCGATGTCTAAACCCACGCCAGAATCGGGGGAGGCTACAGTCACCTTTTCTATAGGAGCCTGGGGTATCGGTAGCTCGGGCCTGTCATGCGGAACTTCGATCACCGCAGCTTCTCTTAAGGGAGGCGGGACAATGGTCCGTCACTTCAGAGGGACGTTTCAATCACCAGCAGGGGGTGCACCGTTGCGATCGAGCAGCAATCGCTTCTCTTCCCTGATAACGGCGCCCATTGAATGTTGGTACCAGGCCACATGTACATTAAGGGCCTTCGGGACACAGCTCGATTCGCTGATAAAGAAGTGAGACCCTGTGTTCAGGCGCATAAAATGATGCAGCGCTCCGCATTCCCTCTTCGGTAGCAGCAGGTTCTGCCAAAAAGGCCTCAAGTGGGACGCCCTGATTGTAACTCATCTGCTGGGCGAAATGATGCGGGTTGTATCTCATGAATAATGCCACGTCATTTTTTCTGGATATGAGAAAGCCCGGCCTGATGGAGTAGAAATGAAGAATCTCCCGAGCTTTCAACATAGAGGCCCCGTCTTTAAAGATGTCTTGCAATGGCAGCACCACTTTTGAAGTTTCATGGCCGATGGTCAAGACTTTGTATGTGAAAGACATACCATCTCCAACCGTGCGCGGACGAAGGAACAAGCCCCTAGCTTCCCGCGGCGACGGACTCACGATGGAGGCGTCAACCAGCCGCATTATCCGAGGGAACCTGGATCTGTCATAAAAAGAAGGTCTTTTGTGGATACCGAAGACCCCAAGCATGTGCAGCTCGATCCATGAAGTGAAGTAATACATTGGGAAGTTGGCAGGATGCACCCCTGGTTTAGTGGTATCTGCTGCTAAGCTGAGGCCGTGATATAGGTGGGCTAACCCGGCGACCCCGATGGCCACTTGTATTCCGGCAACCATGCGATGCGCGGGGTAGAAGACAGAAGGCCTCATGTAACGAGGGTGCAGAGGAAGCACGAACCAGCTTAACCATAAACTGAGAAACCCAAGAAAGAACGCTTCCTCATCAATGCCCGGAGTGGCGATTTCTGATAGGTGGACGATCGCAACGTCAGGAAGAAAGAAACCCTTTTGATCGGCTTCTAGTATTGGTCGACGGTCCAAGCCAAAGCCGAAAGGATCATCAAGTTTAGCAAACTTTTCGCCTTGTCGCGACAAAATTTCTGGGCGAAGAAAACGGGCAATGAAGTCCGCAAAGCTGACCCCCCCGGTCTCCGGAATCAAGAAAGAGGTTCTCATACATGTTCAACACCTTTATCAGACTTGGGAACTGGTGCTGAATAGCGTTCTCTGTGGTAAGACCCATCACCACTGGTTTGGTAGCAAAAACATACTCATCCGGAGGAAGCAGCTCCTCGTAATGCTCCCCCCTAACTGGTAAACCAGAAACCTCGGCAAATTCTTCCAAGGAAATTGGAGACCTCTCAATCTAATAGGAGGAAGGTATGGGTTGGAATGTTCCACTGCTCTAAAAATGCCTTGATCCACCATGTGGGAGGTGCAGAATACTGGAACAAGGAAGCGTAGACCGCAGGGTATAAGCCAAGCTTCAGCAGCTGTGATTTCTTTGCCGATAAGATATATCGGGCCCACTGCAAGTATCCGGCCGGATGACGGGGAGTTAGCCCGATGTTGTAGGGCTGTCCCCAAGGGCGCGACTCGCCCTGACATATGCGCCGCCCTAGGGTGTCCAAAGCCGCCGGCGGCTGCACGGGTACTGCGGCAATAGAAGGCCGAAGGAGACATTCTGAAATCCAATTTACCTCCTCTACAGTATAATTGATCGGGGGTGCATCGGCATAAGGGGTCGCAGAGATAGGCTCCGAAGGCGTCGCACAAGAAAAGCTCCGGCAGCCTCTGATAATTTGATCATACTTTCTACCCCATAGGTGAAGATTCTTGTATTCTGGGTCGTGGTCTCTGATCAGCGCAAGAACCTCTCGGTCTACAGGCGCCTCAGGAAATCCGCCTTCTGAACGGATGAACGGAAAAGAAGTGTCGAAAGACATGTCGCCTGTGCGAAAATGGACAAAAGTCAACTGTCAGTGCTATAATTTAATTTAAATTCTGACATTTGGTACTTAATTTGTACCACACTGCAATACAGTAGAGAAGGACCAAAGGGGGCCCACAAAATCTAAATGACAATTCATCATTAATAAAACAGCCTCATCATTTGATGAGGCTGTCATTAAATAAGGAAATCCTCAAGTAAATTCTCATTAAATGAGAGATCTCTCGGGCAGAGGAGTAAATCTTCCTTTGAGAGCAATGCTCTGTGACAGAGTGACACTTGTCAAACTCTGATCATGAAGGAATAAAAATTCCTCAAGAGCCTTGCTCTGAAAAAATGATGATGAAAGAATCCATCAGAAAAATTAAAATCAATTTTTTATGAATTAAAAATTCTAAGATCTTCAAGATCTATGAACAAACTTTAAGAGTTCTTTATGAGCAAAACTCTGTTCATGGGTTAAGAAACCCTAAAAGAAGATCTCCTTAGATCTATGGGTTCAAGAGAGCAAAGCTCTGTTAATGAAACCCTAAAAAGGGTTTTCTTTAGATCAAAGATCTATGGAGAGCAATGCTCTATTAATAGGTGAAACCCTAGATTCTTAAAATGATCTTTTAAAAGATTTAATCTTTACCAAGATTTTAACAGAGTTTTGACTCTTGAAAAGTTCTTAAGCAGAAGAGCTATGCTCTGAATAAAAATTCTCAAAAGAAGAAGATGAACAGAATCATCTAAAGGACCAAAGGTCCTATTTATAGGCATTGAAATGCCTTTTCAACTTCTGAGTCGATCCAAGGGCACAGATGCTGCCACCGCTACACTCACATGTGGGTCACGTGAGCGCAACGATGGGGGGCATTTGTTTCCCCTAATCAGAGCAAAGCTCTGTTTGAAATTTAAATTTCAAAATTGAAGCAACGCTTCAGATGCATCGCCAAGTGCGCTGCGCCCTGGACAGCGCACCATATGTGCACTGTGCTCTGAGCAGCGCACCACGTGTCAAACATGGTTGCGCTAGCGTAGGGTGCGCCGCGCTCTGAGCAGCGCACCACGTGCAAAGCATGGGTGCACTAGCGCTAGAATTAAAAAACTCCCCACCGTTAGATCAAAAGATCTAATAATAATGATAAATCATTAATTAATCAGAATTAAATTCTGTTATGGAAAGATTTTCCAATCTTGTTAAAAACAAGAAGATTGCCTTCTATAAAACAAAAGCCCTAGGATCAAAGATCCAATGGTGGGAAACATCCCCAAATCAATCAGAGAAAGATCTCTTTAACTGATTCAACAAATCATCTTGCCCTATATAAAGGCCCTAAGACTTCAAATCTTATATAGAGAAACCCCCCCATAAATATCTCCTGCAAAATAAGAACTGTTGTTCTTAGATCTTGATATAAAATCTCTTTTAAAATAACATAAATTTGTTTCCCAGATCATAAAATTTATCAACTGCGCTTAGCGCACTTAAACTGTGCTTCTGCGCTCTCTGAACTGGCGCTCAGCGTCAAATGCGCCACGTGTCAACCACGTATGTGCTAATTAACAACTTGCGCTTTGCGCTTCTGAAATAACGCACTGCACTCATGGGCCGGCGCTCAGCGCCAAGCGCACCACGTGTCACTCACGTGTGCGCCACTAAACTGAAAGCGCAATGCGTTCATGAATTAGCGCTCAGCGCTTATAAATTGGCATCGTGCGCTCATCATCTGGCGCCTAGCGCTGAGCACGACACGTGTCCCTTACATGTGCGTGGCAGAAGCGCACTGCGCTCTTTGACTGGTGCAAAGCGCCTAGCGCGCCACGTGTTGCGCTGACATAATATAAATTGTTCTTTAATAAGCCAGAGCTCTGATGAATGCTCAGCATTCAATGTAAGACAAAAAAACATTGTCAAGATATAATGCTCAGTATTGTTAAAAGGGCCAAGCCCAAATAAAGGCTCAACAGCCCAGAATAAAAATCTTAAACATTTATTGGACTTAGCCCAAGATTGGCCATAAGTCCTCAACTCATATTAGTTGAGCTCATCTGCTCATAAATATGTTAACAGATCTTAGCCCAAATTGGACTACAGATCTTTCAACCAGCTCACATCGATTCGAGGGTACATCTCTGAACTCCTCTGATATTTGTCGTTGTAATCCTTCAACGTCTTCAGAGAGGTGACGGGTCCCGACAACCAAACATTCTATGGACTGTGGGGTCGTTTAAAACCCATGGACTATGATGTCCTTAACCTTGACTGTGAGGTCTTTAAACTCACGGACTATGATGTCCTTAACCTTGACTGTGAAGTTTTTAAACTCACGGACTATGATGTCCTTAACCTTGGACCGTAATGTCCCTAAACTAATCGACTGCAATGTCCCTAAACTAAACAATAGAGCCCAATTGCTCTTTTGTTGGATCTAAATGATCCCGTTAAGTTGATCTTAGTCTAAAATTGTACTAACGTATCCTTAACAAACGTTTAAGTTGATCTTAGTCTCAAATGAGACTAACGTATCCTTAAACCCAACCCCCAAACCCAAATCTAAGAAAATACGGATTTGGACTAATCCACGCCCTACGGACGACAACATAAATTAGTCTCCGTATACAATCCACGGGCAACCAAAAACAAAACAAACACCCACGACACGAAATGACCATCTGGAGAAGGAGAAAGTGGTTACCGCGATGCAGTAGCGTAATTAACTGCAGGGGCTTGCACCTGCAGGGAAGAGCGTCCCCACAATCAAAAACCCCTCAAATGAGGGGGAATCTGACGAAGTCTGCTACGTCGGCCGCATCCGTTTAAACCTTCGATACACGGTGTCATAAATCAACTTGGAATCTTCGGAGAAGTAGATGAATAACACTTATTAGCATCTGCCCTCGGAATTCAAGACCCGACGTTCCAACGTCCCGGTCGCGTCTTTCGGCGAAGAACGGTTAGGGAGGAAGACTAAAAACGATGTTTTATTGAGGGAGGATGTGATTTCCTGTATCTTTTCAAGACCATTAAGATAAGGCTCATGACAACTAAAAGCTAGTATACTTCGAAACTCTTATTTTCGGTTTTTTCCTTTATTTTCTAAATTTTTGGTATTTTGTAGGTGTAATCCGCTGAAAAACCCTTAGGAGACAACACTCCTCGTACTAGAGACACCTAGAGATTTAACGGCTTGTTACACGAGCTAAGTGCAATCGTGATACCTATGAAAGTGTGCTAGGTTTTTTTTTTCTTTTAAAAATAAAACAGTTTGCTCGGGACGATCAAAAGATAAGTCCGGGGGTATTTGATCAATCATATTTATTGCACATTTTTACAATCATTTTTTCCTATTATTATTAATTATTAAATGGTGTTATTTGTAATTCAAAAACATATGTGGGTTTTTGTTGAAAAAGATTTTGTCATGTGTTTCTTAGATTATAATTAATATAATTGGGAATTAAAGATGCATATCATATCATAATAAATATCCATGAGTTCTTAACCATTAAATAATTTATTTGTGAATGAATTGTTGGAATATTTTCTCAAATAAAATAAATGCTACTAATGATTTGATTTGAGATATTGTGCAAGTATTAAAATAATAAATCAGTTTAAGGCTACCAACATGAGTAAAAGATCCAAATCAAATTAAGTTAGTAAATCAAATTAAGTTAGTAAATCAAATCAAGTTAGCAAATCAAATCTGCCAAATTTAGAAGCAAATTGAAGATTCTTGCAACTACAAAAATAAAACAATATTTTCAAAATTTTATCATCGAAAAGATCTCCTAAAATCTAGAGAAGAAAGAGAAAAAAAATTTGGAAACACGATCTCACCAAACGACGGCGGTTCAGCGGCCATGTTAAGCAATATGCAGCGATTCCACGGTCAAACCGTGGCCGTTTGATAAACTTTTTTTATGGACATGATCGTCTTTTCATATACGTCGAGATGACTGTTCCCTCATGGGAACAGAATAAAATACAAATAAAGCAGCAAGAAAAACCCCGAAATGGGGCATCACGTGCTCACACGTGACCGGGTTTCACGTGCAAACACGTGACCTTTTATGGGCAGATTCTATCTACGCCTGAATGCCTAATTGATAAAGTCACATGCCCACACGTGATGGGCTCTTGAACCCACTGAATTAATAGATTTAAATTCTAATTAAAAGGAATTAAAAGCATTTGTTCTCTCATGGGAACTGAATAAAATACAAATAAAACAGCAAGAAAAACCCCCAAAAGGGGCATCACATGCCCACACGTGACCGGGTCTCACATGCAGGCACGTGACCTTTTAGATCACTCGGTAAAATTTAGATCACTCGATCTTTTGGATTAAAAATCCAATGGTGAATAAAATTCACCGAGTGATCTAAAAGTTCATGTTGGTTATAAAATCAATCAAAATCTCTCAATGAGAGATGGATTGAACAAACTGATTCTTTTCTTTCTCCTATAAATAGGAGCAAAGAAGGAAGAAAAAAAAGAATACAGAAGGGAGGATTGAACAGAGAAAAAGAGAAAAACCTCTCCCTAAAAAAAGAAAAAGAGAATTTAATTCTCCAAAGAGAAGAAGATCTCTTCAGAGAAGAAAGAAACTCTAGGTAAGAGAAGGAAGGAGATCATTCCATAAAACAAAAGAGAATTTAATTCTCAAAAACAAGAGTTTAACTCTTCTAAATAAGAACTTAGTTCTTCCTCTGGTTGAAAATCTGCAGAAGCAGATCTCCCCATAAGTTGAGAATTTAATTCTCATCGGGGAGATTCTACCATACAGATCTAAAACCTAAGGGAAGACCTAAGTTCAGAGAATTCTATTCTCTCACAAAAACATATAGGAATTTAATTCCTCCAAAAAGGATAGGGTTTGACCCCTAATATAAGAACTTAGTTCTTTCTCATGGTGATAGATCTGCAGAAGCAGATCTCCCCATAAAATTGAAAAGTTAATTCTCATTGGGGAGATTCTGCCATGCAAATTTCCGAGGAATTAAATTCCTATAAAAAAAAGAAGAGAAGAGAAGTTAGTAAGGGACTTGAAACTCAGAATTATATGCATATTAATGATCACGTGGTAACACGTGACCCCCTTTTTTTGAACCAGAAAAGGAGATTTCCCAAAGTATTTAACACTTATTTAAAAGGGAAAAGGGAAAACAATAAAGACAGTTTTTCTTTTAGGGTGTATCACGTGCTCCCACGTGACCCTTAAAAAGCTCATCAAAACAAAAGGGAGTAAACCCAAGACAGTTTCTCTTTTAGGGTGTATCACATGCTCCCACGTGACCCCTGACAAATACTTTTAATATCCAACGCATGGATACCCATCACGTTCCCACACGTGATGGTCATAAAGGTCAAGTGTTTAACACTTATATGCATATTCTGAGAGTAAAATAAAAGAAGCAAGGCCCAATCTTCAGGCACCTCACGTGACTCCATGTGAGCGCTTCAGTTTTAATGTTTAACACTACTTTAAGCGCCTCACGTGGGAGCACGTGAGTGCCGAATGTACTCTAGTGTTTAACACTATATTCAAGCCAATTTTAGCCCAAATTAGCTAAGTCTTCAAGAGGCAATATCCCCTGAACTGAACCCCAACTATACTCTTGTCTTTCAAAATTGATCATCCCATATGACATTCAAAGTAATTCCCAGAGCCTTTCAATCAACATTGGTTCAAGCGTATATCTCTTCATATCTCTGATATATGTCGTTGTAATTCTTCAACGTCTTCAGAGAGGTGGAGGGTCCCAATAACCGATAACGTTTTGTGCATCCCCAAACGGTTGAACCAAAACCAAACAGACTATGACGTCTTTAAACTGGACTAAGATGTCTTTAAATTTTATGGACTATGGGGTCCTTAAACTCATGGACTATGATGTCCTTAAACTTTATGGACTGTGAGGTCCTGAAACTCATAGACTATGATGTCTTTAAACTGAACTAAGATGTCATTAAATTTTATGAACTGTGAGGTCCTTAAATTCATAGATTATGATGTCTTTAAACTTTACAGACTATGACGTCTTTAAACTGGACCGTAATGTCCTTAAACTAATTATGGACCGCAACGTTCCTAAACTAAACCCTACAGACTATGATGTCTCTAAACTAGACTATAACGTCTTTAAACTCCATAGACTATGATGTCCTTAAACTTATGGACCGCAAAGTCCCTAAACTAAAACAATAGAGCCCAAATGCTCTTTTGTTGGATTTAAATGATCCTGTTAAGTAGATCTTAGTTTAAAAATTAGACTAACGTATCCTTAACAAATGGTTAAGTAGATCTTAATCTAAAATTAGACTAACGTATCCTTAACAAATGGTTAAGTTGATCTTAGACTAAAATTAGCTAACGTATCATTAACAAACGTTTAAGTTGATCTTAGTCTCAAATGAGATTAACGATCCTTAAAGCCAACCCAAAACCTAAATCTAAGAAAATACGGATTTAGACCAATCCACGCCCTACGGGCGACAACATAAATTAGTCTCCGTATACAATCCACGGGCTACCAAAAATAAAACAAATATACACGACACGAATTGACCATCTGCAGAAGGAGAAAGTGCTTACCGTGATGCGGTAGCGTAATTAACTGCAGGGGCTTGCGCCTGCAGAGAAGAGTGTCCCCACAATAAAAAAAACCCTTAAATGAGGGGGAATCTGACGAAGTCTGCTACAACGGCCGCATCCGTCTAAACCTCCGATATACGGTGCCATAAATCAACTTGGCATCTTCGGAGAGGTGAACGGATAAAACCAAATAGTATCTGCCCCTAAAATTCAGGTCAGACGTCCCAACGTCCCGGTCGTGTTTTTCGGTGGAGAACAATAACATCTAGGGTTTTAAGTTTCAGAGCCCATTTAATAGACCGAGCAGCAATGAAGAAAGATTATTTAAGGTTTTTAGTTTTTTTAGCATTTTTTTAGCCAATTAAATTCTGTAGTACAAATTTTTATTAATAAAATCTAAAGTAATTTTTATTTCTTATCTCTTTATTTTTCCGCAATTTATTTTTTCACATCTAATTTTGTTGGTTAAATTGGTTTTTTTAATGGATTTCATCTTTTTCCTCCTTCATTCTCATCGATTTTGGAGCGATGAAGCTAACAAAAGAAACTTCTTAATTTTTGTAAAGAGCCTTAAAACCGAGAGTTATAATATATTTCTCAACCTTTTCCTCTTTTCTTTTTGATTTAACGGTTGAGTAATTTTCTCGCTTGTTAGGGTTTAGGAAAGAGAAGTTTAAAAGATGGAAAAATATCTTGCGCTTTCCTTTAACCCAACATATGAATCTAAAACTTTTTCAAAGATAAATCATATCTCTCTTCTTTTGTGCGCTCTATCTTTCCATGATAGTTGCGATCCAATTTTCGAGACAAGTTATGGGAACTTTGCTAGAGTCTTTAGATAATGGTAATCAACGGAAGGACAAGGATAAATGAAGAGAATTCCTTATACCCCTTTAAATTCTAATCCCCATTGTTTGCTATTATTCTCGTATAAATTCAACAAGTGGGTAAAGGTAAAACATTTTTAATATAACTTTTAAACAACCAAAATCCAAAAACCCTAATGAGTTCTTCTAACATTAATATTTTCAAAGCCCTTTTAGAATAAAAACAGCAAATCAAACTTTTTTTCTATTAACTCGTCTCAAACAAGATTAATAATTTACCATCTCCCTATGGACGATCCGTGCTCACTATCGGTTTGCTATTTGCGGCATCGTTATTGATTGGCGTATTTACGACACTTTAAAACTCAAATTTTCGCACCAATCATGACGCATTAGAGATCACAATGTGCCAAAAAGTTTGGTTCGATGCAAAATCCAGAAAACAACACGTTAAGGGTATTGACGACTCAGATACCAATGAAGAGTAAAGACCGATAAGAACTCACCAGTTAGTTTTTTTTTATGAATTGTATTTTAAATTTTTTTGGCAATTGTATGAGGGGTAAACTTTGCCAAGTTATATCTCCTTCAAAAAAAATTTAATCAATAAAATATTTAGGTTTGTCTCAGGACCTACATAAAGTTCGGTTTCAAAAAGTTTCCAAAAAAATTCATAAAAGTTAAAATTTTCCTATAAAACATTTTTAAAAAAAAGGTTTCATGGTGGACGACCTAACTCCTCCTAAATGGTTCTAAATCAAAACTAATGTTATGTTCCTAGGAAATATTGAGCAAAAGCAAAGCAACTTAATACTTTTGAGGTGAAATTTGATGTTTGAAACTTTTGGAGGTTAATTATGAAAATAACTAGGAGGTGACCTTTTAGGACCAAAAGAAATAAGTGTTAATTGCCAAATTTAGGGCTAAATAACATAAACATATCCGAGCCATTATATATATATATATATATATATATATATATATATATATCAAATAAATACTCAAAGTTTCATGTTAGCATATTAATGACTAACATCGTTAACTACTGAAATGTAAAAGCTTTTTAACCTGCTAACTTCATTGACCATGAAATTAAACTATCATGGATCTAATAATGTCCGGCAAAACTCATATGAGAATCTCATATGGAATATTCTAATTAAGCAGGCCATCAAAGTGTCAAATCGAAACTTTAGACATTTATATGCCGGATTTTAAATCTTAGGCAACAAACTTTGAGTACTTTAAATATTAGCCTAAACTCATTATTATTATTAATGTACTTCCTAAATTTAGCCAAGCTCGTCAATGAAACTATAAGGGACAGGCTGGTCATTTCAAACATTTGGTTTGCTTCCATATCCTCAACCAAACCGCGGTTAATCGCACCCCTAGCGGTGACCAGGCTCCCACGCAGTCACACTCGTTCCCCATCAATTGGCGCGACTTGAAACCTGCGTGTGCTGCTTTGCAGCGAAGGGAATCTCGACACGCGTCCATCCCGTTGCTATCTAATGTGGGCTCCATCCGCATACAGCGTGCGTGGCGCGTGTTCTGAGAGGCTTCCCCACGCACGCTCGTCTATTTTATTTTTCTTGGGAGACAGATAGAATTCGAACGAATTCAATTAATTCGCAGGCGAGTTTTATTTTTCATTGTTTTTAATTATGGCCAGAATCTTATGATATGATTAATTATTCAAGTCCCGTACATGATTGTTTGTGATGGGTAGAAGTTTGTCTTCTTCTGCTGATTGTCGTTTTCTCATAAGGTGTTGGAAAAACATCGTTAGGGATGAAGTGGAATCATTTTGTTGGGGCTTGTATCCATGTCGGTAACCATGTTTGAAATACCGGTATACCATTTATGGCCGGTACATTAATACACCATCTTTTTCAGATGCGTGCAACCATTAATTTTAAGAATCGAACAGACAAGCTCTTAATTTTCAGAGAAAAGTTTTGAGGCCGGAGTCAAGCTTTTTCGGCTAGACAAATTAAAAATCCCTTTCCTATAAAATAATAATAATACATATGATTATATGATATGAAATACCAATATACGTCATTCGGGTTTGACTGATATATATGCAGCTAACCGGCACTGCTAGTATACAATAGACATTGGTTACTAAAACAATGGCCTGCAATTTCCTCAGTCTAGGATCCTTAGTTAACCTATGAAAATTTCACAATCGAACTCACGGTTTAATTATGTTTTTGTTTATGTGATTTTACTGTATCTATATTTATATTGTGTGAAAGGGCTTGGAGGAGGCCATGAGGGAGACCCGGGTTCAAGCCCGGCGTACTCCATTAATGAGAAAGGGATGGCTAATTTATTCCACCTATCATCCAAAACCTCTTCAAATTAATATATATTAGTGTACAGTTATGCTTGCATTTCGATATATCTTTAAATCATTATAAAATCGAGTGATTGCCTTTACGACCCCATCATGTTGTGCAAGAGCTTAAACGTAAGAGGGTCCCATAGCGAAGCATACGAGCTCTCTTTGCATGCGGAAAGATTCGGAGCTTAGCAAGAATTAAAGTCCGTTTTGGACTTGTTCCAATAGTGATAACGTTTGAGATAACGTTCCTGTTTTCGGCTTATTAGCACGTGGCCTGTAAAGGTTGAGATGAGGAAGAATCAATGGCAATAAACAAGTTGGTTTGTTTGCTTTCATCTGGGCCCAAGAATGTGACGCTTTGCCTTCTCCATACATCCCAGGCCTTTGCCCTTGCTAAAATAACAAAGATGATTGGGCCCAAAGTTTCATTACTACTTTTACCGACGGGGCTCATTTGTTCTGAATTACATGGTTAACTTATGACCTACACTTTCTTTTTAGCCGCATGCAATGTGCAACCATCATCAAAGCAAAAGCTCCATTTCTTGGGCATTCTTCCTCAAAAGAGAAAGAGGCTGCATGCTGTCTTGCGAGTGCATGCCTCCAATTCTCAAACCCTAGAAACTCACCACATTTCTATAGCAAAAGTCCAACACCAAGTGTTCAATGTACATGTGCTCCAATTCCCTTATATATATTTGGTGGCCCCTAATGTTAATGTAAATGGGTTGATGATGCTTTGTTCTCCACAAGTACTTAAAAAAGTTTGTGTGTGAAAGAATAAGAGTAGAGAAAAAGAATATAATTTAGTTGAAGATGACTGGTAAAGCTTGTGATCACCATCACAAACAATATGTAGCCTCCACCTAAACCTCTATCAAAAGGAGACCAACTTAGATTTGGATAAGGATAGCACTAATGAAAGAAACTCTGGCCCTCAAATCAAATCAAACCAAATCAACACCTTAAGTTTACTTTGTTGCAAATAAGTGTCTTGAGCTGTTGGAATATGAATAATATTCGTTTTAACCATCATTGTAACTTTAGCTTTTGATACAGTGGGAGTGACGTCGCTTACTATTTAAATTTTGGATTAAAAACAAATAGCGCTGAAAAAAAAGTCCAAGTCTTGATTTTCAACATGCCAAAGCATGTTGGAATATAAAATAATAACCCTCAACATATTGCAGCTTCAGAGTTTTTTTCTTTTTTTTGAAACACATAACTTAAGAGTTTTGTTGCCATGGAAGGGATTTTAATATGGAACCAAATCAACCCATGTCCAACTTTCACCGGAGATGTATTAAAAGTGGATTAATTTAAATTTAAAATATTGCCACACAGAATACTAGGTTTACACTAAAGGCCTTCGATCTGAAAGGTACCGTGAAATTCTTTCCGTTAACGCTTGTTAGAACATTAATGTTTCAGTGGAGTGGAAGGAAACATTTAAGATGAGTTTTTCTCGTACCTTACTTTTAAAATCTTACACTGGTTTTGATGATGTAATGGAATATATCATGAAAACGACATATGGTATGAGACCGAGAATTACATAAAGTAGAAGGTTTTTATTTATGGATTAAAGGGAGCAGACGCCAAGGAAATGGAGCGATGGGCCGGCCTAGGCCCCCCCCCCCCGGCGCGCAGCCCAACTAGCAAGCAACGCTGCGGTATACTACAACACCATCAAACTCTTTAATTATTTACAATAATTCAAGTTTGTGGTACTTCTTTTTTAGCAAAAAAAGCATAGGGTGTTCATCTCCATAACGTCTAAAGATAAAGATGATTGCATATGCAACATTCATCCAATGATACTATGTCTAATGACCTCATGAAACCTGAGATAATCTTATCAGTCTTCTTCTGATCCATAGATTATTTGGTGATGGATGCATGATGATGGAAAAGTGACAGGATTTGATCTTGCTTTTTATATCTTTGTTGAGGATCAGAGGTTGGTGAGCTCCAATATAAAAAATGGATGCCTACATGTTTCTGTAGCTACCAGTTCATATATTTTAATCTTATGAAGATGTATATTTATATCTGCACTACTTTTTAGAATCAGCTTAAATTAAGGATGATATTATGACAAGGTGTATCTGGATATAATTTGAGGAATTTTAATTAAATAATACAAACCAATGCGTTTCTATTTTAAATTTGAGATCTTTACTCTGATGTACATTTAATCTACAGTCCATGCATATTAATTCTTGACATATTAAACTGTCTTGTTTAAATTAAACCATGAGATCAAATGATTTATTCCTTTTTTGAGAATCGATTAAATGCTTTTCTCCGTTTCTTGAAATAAATCAAATGCAATGTTGAATATATCAGGCTTATATCATGTAAGATCGTTACGTATTTTGTATTTATTTATTTCCTTTCCATCCTAAGTCCATCTTTTCCATGAGGCTTACGATATATATATTTCCACCCTACCAGTGGAATGTTCCCGGCCCCATTCCCTATCTCGCCATAAGAATGTCACGATTATAATTTTCGGTTTTAGGAATTAGTGATTTAGGAACATCAACAAAGGAAAAATACAGCAGCATTCCTACTTAACCTCCAATAATTTGATTTAGGAACATCAACAAAGATGACAAAGTTAACAACGTCAAGTTTGACCGTCACTGACCATTATACCATGGTATTTTTCTGGAGCTATCAAAGTTTATGGTAGTTTGACTATGGATCAACTATCCCTCGTCTCAGCGCCGGTAGACACAAAGACACCGTAAGTAAGAAACTTTTCGGCGTTTAGTTTTTATAGGCCGAAGTATTCAAGGAGTTGACCAGAAAATGCACACATAATAACATGAACAATCTCACATAAGATGAGGCCAAAGTAAATGAAATATATAGATATAAAATAAAGAACTGAGAATCAACAATGCAATACTCATCCCCGTCGGAGGTCGCAAGTTTGAATAATCCTCGTGGGATATTGTAATCAGACAGTAGAGCTATTTTATCCTTACCGATCAAATTCTACACATACCACTACAGAACATCTTTAGGTATTTCAAGTATTTGTTAGTACTCTGTTTCCATTATTTGAGGCCCTCATGCAGGGATGCAGCTATCAATCAAATTGAAGTCTAAGGCCTAATTCCTAGTTTTACAACAAATCGATAGGCTATTAGATCATACTTACCAAGGAATCTGGAAATTTTTTGATTACGATGTAATGGAATTAGAAGAATGCATGTCGTTCCTGTAAGGCCAAAGCGAAGTGTGGGACTCGATGACCAGAAATTCATCCAAGGCTCTTTTTTCTGAATAAAACAGTTGATTAAACACACAAACCACCTACAATTACTTGAGACTACTACTAATCTCTAATGGCCACTACATGCTTTTGTTAGAGTCTCCACTACTTGATGTACCATGCAGCAGCTTGCAATCTTATGAAACATTCACAAACATTCGTCACATTTGCCAAATAGTGCAGTTGATACAGGTAGTCTGCTACTGTTTGATCTAAGATCAACATTTTAGACCATCTCTAGAACATGCACTTTTTTCTTTCAATGTTAAGCCCTCGAACTAATATCAAGACATCACGGTTAGTATTGCATTCGACATGCTCCCAATCTACAGAACTAAATTCCTTACGTTAGAATACAATTTAATCCATGCGATGTAAAGACGTAGAAAAATATGAACATATAGACTTCATTTGGAGCAAAAGATAATGCACTTCCTTGCCCGATTGGAAAAAAAAATGCCTAGACTTATCAAACAAAACATGCAAAATGAATCAATGAAGTGTCCGAATTCATGTATTGTATGTGAAAAGTCAAGAAATACTTAAGAATTTCGTATAAGAATTATGTTTTTATGTAAAGGTATAAGGGATGCAAAATATGGTTTGCAATCCTCAAACTTCATTTTAAAATAAACCCTGGTTTTATTATAAGACATCGTGTTTGGGAGAATGGAGTGTAGAGAATTACGGTTATCTCAACTTTGGAGTTGAGATAATTGAGTTATCTCAACTCCAAAACGAATGCCAAACACGGTGAAGTTAGGCCCTGTTCGGGAATGGAGTTAAGTTTTCTAAACTGTAGTCTCATAAAGTTAGAACTCCAGAATCCTAACCTTGCCTTGTTTAGCAATCATTTTGGAGTTGAAATAATTACACTTATCTCGGCCCAAAATGTTAAGATAACTGTAGTTATCTCAACTCCAATCTGATCAAAATTTTGTAAACTCCAATTCTGGAGTTTGGGGAGTTTGCATCCTCTTACCTCCACTTAAAAATTAAACCACAGTTATCCCAACTCCATATCCGAACAGGGCATTATAGTTTAGATACCTTATGAAACTCCAATTTAGATAACTCAACTCCATTACCAAATAGGGCCTAAATGATAACATGAGCTATCAGCAGTTTGAGGGGGGAAAAAGAAGAAGAAAAGAACAAACTTTCTAAATTGCAAATGCTACCATAAACTTAGTCTGATGCAAACAACTCCTCTTGGTTAGTTCTGTAGGCTATACGGGCCGGTTCAAAAAAAAAGCTTTAGAACAAAAATTAAGCGGCTTAAAATTATCACACTATCTAATGCAGCCGACAAACTAAATCGTATAAAAACTATCTATCGTTTTGAATCCTAACTACCGTTTTATCTTTAGTCAACTTGTGCAGCAAACTAGAGGTGTAAAACTTTTTAAGACCAGGAAGAATGGTCACTTGCCTGGCAGAGGAAAGGGATGCCAATTTTTTCTAGTATCATTCTTAAACAAAATTTTGAAGTATTTTAGAAATCTACTAAGGTTGCTAAAGTGGGTACCAAGTTAGAGCGGATCGAAGACGACATTAAAACGATAATGGGACCGATACCGGCCATCAAATTTAATGAATCTAGAGGAAATAAAATATGGTTGAATAGCATGGTGGCTGCTTTCACTGGCTGGAAAGATTCTCGCAATGATCCTGAGAAAGCAATCACTTTTGAAGATGGAACGCCCTTGACTGCAGAAATTGTCCACCACTGCTCCAAAATACTTGAAGAAGAATCCGTTGCCGTACCTTGGAAGGAAGAAGACGTTCCTTTAGTGGACAACCTTGCAGTCATGCATTCACCGAACCCTTTTGAACCACCTTGATGATGCTCATAAATGGGAGCTCCCCAGATCATGACACGTGCCAGAAGACGTGTCCCGATGGACATAGAAATAGGACAAGGACTGCACATTGGAAGCGTCCCCCGGGCTACCGTCCCTCCTTCGAGGATTCCCTGAACAGTCCTGTGGTCGGTGGGTATACGACCATTGGCTCACCTCCGAGCCCTCCTACACGCTGAGCTTGCTCAGCTCTCCCAGCTCGCCTCCGAGCTATTACAGGATCGAGCTTTCTCGGCCTCCCGTTCGCCCCCGAGCCTCCCGCCGAGCTAAGCTTCCTCGGTCCTATTGAGCGATCCAGAACGCAGATCACAGGCGTCTCCGCCACGGCTCCACGAATCAAGCCAGACACGAGATATCTGCCGCCCCACAATCCCGCGTTCTACGCCGTCGCATCCCCCATTAACGAGCGTATCTCGTCATTAATGGGGGATCCCGCCATTCTCACAGGCGTAACGCCAGGGGCGTAACGGCTAGCGAGAATCTCGCGCCCGCCAGCCCATGGCTACCACTATATAAACTCCTCTCTCAGACAACTCAAGTAAGGCAATTCTTATCCAATAAGCTGCTACTCTGTCCAAATAGCTCGACTAACTTGATCGTCGGAGGGTCCACGGTGGTACAACCACCCAGGACTTCTTTGCAGGTAGCTCGGCTCCACACCAAACCAAACCCATTGAGATCCACACGCCTCAGGAGACAGTTCTCAAACCCAATCAGAGTCGTTCGCCAACTCTGTCAGCAAATCGTCGGAAGACAACATCTGAAGGAGATCCAGAGCTCTATCAGTTAGCGCCGTCTGTGGGAATCGAACCCATGACCACACGGTTAAGAGCCTTGTGCAGCTTATCGAGCGCCTCATCCTGCAGTTCCTCGGAGAGGGGGTTGTACAGCTCCGGGGACCTCCTCCAAATTGCATACATCAGCAATTGGAGGAGGGACGACCAACGAAGAAATAGACGGCCGAAATGGTCATCGATGCACTGGACCACGCCCCGGTACGTCTCCTCAAAGAGAGACTGGTTGTACAGGTAGACGTCATCGGAAATGACGATCTCTTCAATCGTGTATATGCGCCTGGCCATCTCAGAAAAGCAATGCTAAAAGAAACCCATCTCCTTCTCTATTTATAGCCTCAACAGAATCCCCCAACGGCCGAAATTTGCACGCGCATGGACGCGAATCCTGAGATATTTTCAATTTTTCCAATACAGGACTGCCACGTGGCGTGCATCCCTTGGATCACGGCCGACCGAAGTCGGAACGGCTCGAATCTTGGAACGCCTCACCTATGGTTTTAGCTACGTGCCGCCCGCGACGGTCACTCTTCCAGATTTTCACACGTCGGGAGAGGTCGGGCGACACCTCACAGAACCGAGCAGCTTCCCTGCTCGGTCAATCCATGGCTGGAAGTTTACTATCCACTGACGCCAAGGATCAAAAGCCCTCGTCAAGAGGCTACCGAGCAGCTTCCCTTCTCGGTCCATCCTTAGTGGGTAACTTCTTACCCATCTACGCTAAGGATCAAAGCCCTCCTCAAGAGACCACCGAGCAGCTTCCCTGCTTGGTCCATCCATGACTGATAGTTTACTACCCACCGACGCCAAGGATCAAAAGCCTTCATCAAGAGGCCACCGAGCAGCTTTCCTGCTCGGTCCATCCATGGCTAGTAGTTTACTACCCACCGACACCAAGGATCAAAACCCCTCCTCAAGAGGCCACCGAGCAGCTTCCCTGCTAGGTCTATTCTTAGTGGGTAACTTCTTACCCATATACGCTAAGGATCAAAGCCCTCCTCAAGAGGCCATCAAGCAACTTCCCTGCTCGGTCCATCCTTAGTGGGTAATTTCTTATCCATCTACGCTAAGGATCAAAGCCCTCCTCAAGAGACCACCGAGCAGCTTCCCTGCTCGGTCAATCCATGGCTGGTAGTTTACTACCCACCGATGCCAAGGATCAAAAGCCCTCATCAAGAGGCCACCGAGAATCTACCCTGCTCGGTCTATCCATGGTTGGTAGTTTACTACCCACCTACGCCAAGGATCGAAAGCCCTCCTCGAGAGGCCATCGAGCAGTTTCCCTGCTCGGTCCATCCTTAGTGGGTAATTTCTTACCCATCTACGCTAAGGATAAAAGCCCTCCTCTAGAGGCCACCGAGCAGCTTCCCTGCTCGGTCAATCCATGGCTGGTAGTTTACTACCCACTGATGCCAAGGATCGAAAGCCCTCATCAAGAGGCCACCGAGCAGCTTCCCTGCTCGGTCCATCCTTAGTGGGTAACTTCTTACCCGTCTACGCTAAGGATCAAAGCCCTTCTCAAGAGGCCACCGAGCAGCTTCTCTGCTCGGTCCAACTCTGGCTGGTAGTTTACCACCTACCGACGCCAAAGATGAAGCCCTCACCAAAAGGCCATAAAGCAGCTTCCCCGCACGGCTAATCCTTAGAGGGAAACTTCCTACCCATCTGTACTAAGGATCAGAAGCCCTCAACCTCGGCAAATGCCGACCAATCCAAACTAGGCTCTTGTCTAACTCATCCTAAGAGAAGTGGCCGCCGATCAAACTCAAAGGAATGGGCAAATCTATACCTTTCTACTCGAAGGAGCCAACCGACATAACTTAAGTGAGCGATCGCCACCTCGACTTCGGGGCCATAAGGTCACCGGCCTTACACCGACCTTTGTATACTTGACAAATAATTGGATTTCACTTGACGCGCGATCGCCAATTAAAGGACCGGTCACCGACCTGCGGTCTGACTCATCAGGCGAGGAAAACGCTAACAGGCTCACACAAGAAAACATTGCCACGCAAAATTTTGTGCAAAACGGTTTTATTCACAACTCGGGAGTCTTTAAAAAGGTATTATAGGCACCTCAGCCTTACAAAATTGCCCGAAGGCTTACAAGATTCCAAGACAAAAAAAAGAAGAAGAAGGCAGAAAGGCTCAGGCCTCGGGACCGGGGAGGACCTCAATTTGCTCCGCGTCAGCATCGGTAGCCGGGGTAGTGGCTTTAGGGTTGGCGCCCCCACCAGGAGCTTCGGCACTGGGATCCGGGATGATCGCCTCATCCCCAACACTCCCACCAGGAGCCTTCCCCCGTCGGCACTTCCGGCGGCATTCCCCTGCATCTCATCCTTGAGGGGGTACTCGAGCCGGAGCCCGCCGTAGGCAAACTCTAGCATCAACGCCTTGACGGCATCGAGAGCCTAATACCATACGAGGGCCGAGGCGTCAGTAAGGTCGGTGTAGAATTGATCTGACGTCTTGTATCTCTCCACTGCTTTTACGGCCCGAAGGTCAGCGAGCTTCATCCTTTCCTTCGCAACCTCATTTTCCCTCTTAAGGACGTCCCGCGTCTTCTTCATCGTGGCGTTGAGCACCCTGG
Source organism: Agapanthus africanus (assembly GCA_030015575.1). NCBI lineage: Eukaryota > Viridiplantae > Streptophyta > Magnoliopsida > Asparagales > Amaryllidaceae > Agapanthus > Agapanthus africanus. The sequence continues at coordinate 468,497,820 of JASDDO010000016.1, read as the reverse complement.
CCTCCTCCAACTTAGCCTTGACCGCTTTGTTGGACTCCTTTAAAATTTGGATGGACTCCCTGCATTTGGAGTTCACCCCCTCCTCGGCGGCCACCCGATCTTCGAGGGCGGCGATCCTCACTTTCGCCTGACGCAACTCCCAGCATAGGCCCTCCTCCCATGAAGAAGACACGTCGATCATCTGCATCGCCGGGGAAATTTCCTCGTACTCCATGTTGGCGATGAGGGCGCAGTGCTGGAGGACCTGAGGAAGATGAAAGAGGAGGTTAGAAAAAATATCCAAAGAAAGAACCTGAACGGAAAGCAAATACCGACATGAACAGCCTCCTGAGCAATGGCGGTGACTTAGGCCTTGAGGGTCCCTCGGGGAATTTTGCCCCCGGCCGATCGTTCCATCTCCGAGAGCAAGCTGTCGGCGACAGAAAGCCCTGAGGGCACTTCGAAAAAAGCGTCTCCCTCCTGCACGAAGATCGGGAAGGACGTTGATCGAGATACCGTCCTCTTATACCTCTTGAGGGGGACTTCGGGGAGGTCAGCCTTGTCCTCCACCTCCATAACCCGGGGCTCCGACTCCTGAGTATGCTTACGGCTCTCCCCGCGGTTTGTCTTCGAAGCCCGGGACGTGGTGGAACACCTAGCCGAGGCGGCCGCCGGTGGGTTCGGGATCGTAGCGGGGCGGGACGAGCCGGTGCCCCCGGCCTTCCTCCCCTTCTTAGGAATTTGGATCGGTCCATCGGTTCTGCAAAAAAGGAAAATACACAAAGGGAGTTAATGACGTTAGAAAGAACAAAAGAAGAATATGCAAGTCTTGACAGGTCACCTAGGCTCCTAACTTACCCATGAATTGAACGGGGCTGAGCTCGGCCCAACCGAGGGCCTGCTCGGAAAGCAAAACATCGGCCCGTTGGATAGGCTCCCACGCCGACACCGCCCTCGCTTCGGGAGAGCACGACCGCTTCACCCGCGGGCAGTCCTCCTTGTGCCACTGTACAAGCACAGGCCAATCCTCACCCTCGGGTGGCCCGACAAATATGAATTTCTCCTTCCATTCATGGATGGAATAAGGAACTGCTACGACCCCCGCCCCGGCCGCCCCTCCCCTATGTTTTCTAAAGGAAACATACACCCAGCTCGGCTCATTCTTACGAGTGCCGGGATGATTTTTATAGCAAAGGGAGGAAAGGAGAAAGTTCAAGCTGAAGGGGATTTCTTCGAGTCTCAACCGGACCAGGAAGTTAAGGAGAATCCTCCACGAGTTCGGCACTACCTGGCCCGGAGCTAGTTAAAAACAACACAGCGCCCCGCATACCTCGGTGGAGAAGGGAAGACGCATTCCAGCCCAAAAGGCATTCAGATACAAGGCGATCTCCTTACCCTGCACCTGGTCCGCCCTTTCTCTCCCTAGCCAAACAAAGCGAATAGCTAAGGGGAATGTGGAAGCGAGCCTGGATTGTGGTGAGCTCGTCCACATTCCTCAGGAGGGAGGTGTAACACCCTAGTTCATTTATACCAGTTCTAATTCAAGTATTTCTTTATTTATGGTATTTTCCTGATTTACTGTGTTTTTGGGTGAGAATAGTGTATTTGACATTTGTATTTGCATCCGACCCGACCCGCTTGCTTGAAACCAGTCTTGATTCATGTTTATGATTTATCCTGACCGATTACATGGACTCGTGCACTTCCATATTTACATATTGCATACTCGCATTTATCTGGCATCTGCATTTTAAATATAACATTTAATATCACATAAAATATTTTAAAAATACATTGCATGGCCTGCATGATACCCCTAACCCTGTGGTAGCATCCGTGCATCTTGTTCTCGTCCCATTCACTGAAACGGACTTGTTTGGATGGCTACGCGCACGTACGTGCATCCGTTCTTTGGGGTATGCATTTTCGTTACCCGGATATCCAATTTTAGTTTTGGCCGACACTTAGATTTTTCGTATTTTGAAACTGAATTTTAGACCCAACCCGGGCGTATTTTGGACTAGGTTCGTATTTACCAGAAAATCAAATTTTATTAATATAATATTTATTAAACTGTTACCGTTTAAAATTTAATTAACTAAATATATTTTTTTTAAAATTTAAATCCTAACTAAAAAACAAAACTATCTCTCCTCTCCTCTCCTCTCTTCTTGCCGCTCTCTCTCTCTCTCTCCTCTCGCATGCTCTCTCTCCTCTCGATCTCTCTCCTCTCTCTCTCTCTCTCTTTCTCACAGCTGTCTCTCTCTCTCTCACAGCTGACTCTCTCTCTCTCTTTATATATTTTATAATTTACCCTAATTTCAAAAACCTTTTCGCACGTACTCATCTTCCTCCTTCCTCCTCGATCACCGCCTCAACCTCACCTCCCTCTCCCGAGCCTGCACCTAAAACCCAGCACGCCTGCACCCTGCACCCATCATCTCCTGCCTCACGCCGCCGACCCACTGCCGACCACTTCGTCGTCGCCCTCACACCATCTTTGCCACCTTCTCTCCTCTTCTCCTCCCCTCTTCTTCCAAACCCCGACCCCCTGCACACCCCGACCTCTTCTCATCCCTGTGCTTCACCGCCGCCGCTCATCTTCCCGACCTCGACCCTCTCCGACACCATCTCCATCACCTCCTTCCTCCCTTTCCCGAGCTCTCTTTTTCCCTGCAAGAACCCCAGCCTTCCCTGCACACCAACTCAAGAACCCGCACACACCTTGCTTCGCCGGAAAACCTTGTCTGAACCTTCACCTGAGCTCCGACCCCCGTTGTCCTCATCACCACCTTCGACTCCTGACACCATCACCACCACCCTCACCCTACAGCCACCAGAACCCCGATCACCCGAACTTGCACCCCTGCCCTCGCCGCTGCTTTCGCCGGAGCTCCGACTTGTCGTCGCCTCCACTCCCCCGCCTTCTCTGAACTCTCGAGCAAACCCCAAGTGCAACCCTTCTTCTTGCTCTTCTTCTTTCTTCTTCTTCTTCTTTTTTCTTCTTCTTTTCATTTCTTTTCTTGATCCGTATTTTTCCGTTCTCTGCCAGAGCCGTGCTCGACGCCGATGATCCAGGCAACCCTGTGGACGCCCCTTACTTGCGTGGTTACCTTCTTGCCTTGTCTGGACCCGTCCCGCGTGCCGTATGTGCGTTGCGATGATTATCCGACGTCCGACGCGCCGTACGTATCCGTCATGTGATCCGATCGAGGAAAGTTAATCTTGCTACATGCTATACTACTATATTCTATATTCATTTGAATAGTAACATCACATAATGATTAGTTATGCATCCCACATTATCATTTTTGCATGTTTCACCATTTTCGGATATCCGTGTGCATCCGTGCAAGTTATTTCATTTCTAGTGCATGCAAATTTATAATTATACTTGCTAGAATACAATATACTGCACCCAATTGAATATTTACATTTCATATTGTTTAGTTGTACATCCCGCATTTACCAGTTTATCATTTTACTGTCATACGACGTCCGTACACATCAATATCATTATTTACATATCTAGTCGCATGCTAATTCATCTTACTACATGCTAGGTATAGTATTATGCATCCATATGAGTAAAATATTACCCGTTTATCATATTATACATCCATACTAAAAGTTTTACCATTTTCAGATACCCGTTTACATCCATATAATTTAATATACATATAGCTGCATCTACAGATCCCATTATTATATATTATTGTTATATTAACACCCCATGATAGATAATGTGCATCTCATTTAGTATTGGAGCTATAAATGTAACCCTAGTCGATAATTGTGCATCCATACCATTGATTCTATATCTATTTGCATACCATGTCACAATATTTCATTTTACTGTTATATTAGTATCTCATACTTGATCTTGTGCATCCTACATAGTCATGATGTAATCCCTGATAAATAATTGTGCATCCATGCTTTATTTGTGCACCTGTACCTATTACAGTTTTATTATGAGCATCCGCTTGATACCTATGCATTACTTGACATGACTTGATACATGTACACTACTTGACATGACTTGATACACCACTACTTGACATGACTTGATACATGTACACTACCTGACATGACCTGATATATCACTACTTGACATATTACCTGTTCCTATTTCTAATGCCGACAATCCTGACATGTTGTCCCGATGGACATATCCTGTTGTCTGTATAGACAAACATGTTCCTGCTTGATCTTGTGTTAGCATTAGTTTCAGATTTATCAATACCTGACTTGAACACATAACTTGGGGGTATGGGGAAATCAAGAATGTAACCGAACGTAACTCAAAGGGCGACCATATTGTTTGCCATTTTTCCGGGCGTTACGGAATACCTATTGTTTGTCGTTTTTCCGGGCGTTACGGAATACCTATTGTTTGCCTTTTTTTCAGGCGTTACGGAATAATCACCGATGGGTTACGATGAGGATTACATTAATTGATTTCGAAGACTCTAGAATAGATAACCCAGTAGCACAGTTTAGATTACTCACTGCACATCACATGTGCTTATACCCTTCATTGTTCCTTATTCGTGATATTGTTATACTTTTATTACTGTTCATACTCATGCCTGCATGTCTTGTTACCTCCTGATTATATTATTGTTGATATTATGACGCACTGATGTCTGGGTTTTGCATGGCCCAGATCCTCTCTCCCTGTCGCAGGCCGTTCAGGAGTATTTCAGTCAGCAGATCAAGCAGTGAGGATTTGTTAGTATTTTAGTTTAGTTTCTTTCAGCACTTTTATTTCCTGATATGAGCCCGTATTTGGGATGTACATTCCAGATTGTTATTGTTTATTGGATCTATTGCTTCCGCATATTATTTCTTGACTCGTTATTTCTGTTTCATGGACATATACTAGATAGTTTATTTTTATTTTCCTGTTCTTGATATTTATAGACAGCCGTAATGTGACTGTAGAGGGATGTTTCCTATCCACAGGTAGCATGGTTGGCTCTGTCACGTACCAATCTTAGCGCACTTTGGGAAGCGGGGCGTGACAGGGTTTGTTTGGTATCAGAGCCATAGGATTTAAGTTAATCGGGTTTGATTCTTTTGTAGTTGGGTATTGGACCCAATACACAAATCAGAAAATCCGTGATTAGGAACATGTCCTGCCACATTGTTATCATGATTCTTGAATTATATCTTTCTCTTTATCCTTTGCCTTGACGATATATAAACCACCTTGCATCTCGACTTGAAATCTTTTGGTTCCCTATTGTTTCTCCCTGTTCCTTGATTCTGATATTAGGATTTAGGCGACTTGAGTGGAGTTATGTGATTGTAACTATGTACTGCGGCATGGTTACAATGCGGTACTCTATTTAAGTAATTTGGAGTTCTAGTCTTGATTCATATCCTTGATTTATGGTCATCATTCATCGCAAGTTTTGAATTTTGTTTATCATACTAATCCTCTTCGGTGTCTTGGTTGCAAGATCATAGCAGCTAGGAATCTGCGATCGTACCAGAGGCGTGTTGATGACGCCGCTTTGCTTGGAGTAATTCGTGGGATGCTGGAGAACCAGAAACGGCAGACCGAGCTGAACCAGCGGCAAGCCGAAGCTTTTCAGGAAGGTTTGTAGACCGTCCAGCAGTCCGTAAACAATATTGCGGCCAAACCGGTAGAGCATGTGGGTACCGTGGCGGATTTCAGGAGACTTGGTCCGTTTACTTTCACTGGTTTGGAGGAGCCGTTGCCAGCAGAGCAGTAGCTAGTCGATACGGAGAATTTGCTCGTTGCAGCACATATTCCAGAGGAAAAGAGAGTGGATGTAGTACGCATCCAATTGGTGGACTATGCCTGTGAATGGTGGCTTGTGGAAGAGACCCGTTTGCCTAAGCCAATCAGTTGGGCTACTTTCTCGAAGAGTTTCTTGGAGAAGTTCTTCCCGCAGACTGCATGGTAGGAAATGGAAGAAAGGTTTATCAGCTTGAAATAGAATGGCACATACGTGGATGTGCATGCAGCTGAGTGGACACAGCTCAGTAGATTCGCTGGACCTTTGGTTGCCAACGATGCTGATAGGGCGCGGAGGTTCATGCACAGTTTGGATGTGGACATCCAGAGGCACATTATATCTCTGGGTTTGACTACTTTCTCGCAAGTGCTTAAAGCAGCCAGGGAGCAGCAGAGTTTATCATTGAAGACAGAGGGTACGCAGCAGCAGGTAGTTGTGGTACGGAAGCCGGCGTTTACGCCAAATCAGACTAACATATTCTTAACAAACATTTAAGTTGATCTTAATCTCAAACGAGATTAACGATCCTTAAATCGACCCAAACCCAAATCTAAGAATATACGGATTTGGACTAATCCACGCCCTACGGGCGGCAACATAAATTAGTCTCCGTATACCATCCACGGGCAACCAAAAATAAAAAAAAGCACACACACGGCACGAAGTGACCTTATGGAGTAAGAGAAAGTGTTTATCACTACGCGGTAACGTAATTAACTGCAGGGGCTTGCGCCTGCAGGGAAGAGCATCCCCACAATCTAAAACCCCTCACAATGAGGGGGAATCTGATGAACTCTGCTACAACGGCTGCATCCGTCCAGACCTCTGATACTCGGTGCCATAAATCAACTTGGCACCTTCGGAGAGGTGGACGGATAAAACCAAATAGTATCTCCCCCCAAAATTCAGGACAGACGTTCTAACGTCCCGGTCGCGTCTTTCGGCGGTAAACAACCTTGATGTAGACTGCGGGTGTTGGGATAGTTTGAGCGTGAGTTTGGTCAACGGAATCTCAGGGTCCCATTATATGAGTGTGTACTGATTACACGAGAGGGCCCTTTAGGGTCCCATTATGTGAAAGTGTGTTACTGTTTAAAGGAGAGGCACATGTGTTTCCAATGGTCGACTCTTCTGCTCAACCGACGATAAGATAGCGACATGGACATTGAGACCTAGAGACTGATATGATTAGTGATATGGACTTGCATCGATTTACTGATCTGATATTCATGATATAGTGTTTACCTGTGCATGCTATTTCATGCTCATGTCTTTAACTTATGCTCACTACTTCATGTTTATTATTATTGCACGTATTATATATGTCACGCCCCGCTTCCCAGTAGACAGAAACGACGACGTGGCAAGCCCGCGACATATTTATTCAAAGAAGGTCATTTCCTAAATAAATATACTGAGCGTATTGAAACAATAATACATAATGCAAGAATAAATGGAGACTGTAAAATTTTTCAACAAACATCTTTATTTATATTCAACTTCCAATATTTACAAGTATATGAGTTTTCAGCTGGAAAGTAAATACAATAAGGGAAATGCCTAAATAAGTGGCATACATAAGCTGAATAAAAGTGAAGGTGGGCTAATCCTGTGAAGCAATCTTGTTGTAGTCCTTCTCGGTGGCCTCCACTTCCTCCATCACGAATATTTCAAGAGAAGAAAATGGGTAGAATGTCCATCAGTGAACTTGCGCTCGGTAAGTCCAAAAGATAAGTAAGAGTAAAGAAAATGATAATTGTAGAATATTTATATGACGAGTAAGAGTATATGATCATAGGTAATTATGTTCTATAGGTCTCTATATGGTCACTAGGTTAACGTTATGTTCCAAGTGTGAAAGTCAACGCAGCCGTAGAAGTATTCACAAGCTCAAAAGTGGAGCCTCAGGAGCAAGGAAACACGGGCTCATTTCATATGTTAGTATCGGGGCTCTAGGCTGTGGATGAGTCAATCCGACTGATATTCGAGTAAAATAAAAAAGAGCTTAATACGGGATTCCTGAAACTCCGTCAGATTCACACAAGAAACTATCCCAAATGTAACAACCCTAAATTTCCTATACAGGTTTTTACAAAAAAATTTCAAAAATTCATAAAGGGGTATTTATTGCCTGAGCATAAGAATTAAGTAATTAATTAGCAATTTAATTACAAGAAGGAGCTTGTAGCTTATTGGTAATACCTTGCGTTGCTGAACCAAGCCATCGGAGTTCAAATTCCATACCCCACATTATTTTTTATATTTATTTTGTTTTAAATTTTATAGAAGCCCAACAGTCCGCACGTGATAACTCCCACATTTCCCACTACACATGAAAATGTTAATGCACTGGTGACTACCTCCGGCGACCCCCCATCTTCCGAGCCCCCGACTCGGCCGGACTCGGCCGGTCGGCCGAGTCGTCAACATAAAAAATGTGCCTCTTTGCATTCCCAACTCCCCTGCACACTTTAAATATTGAGATCGTTTCTAGAGAGCCCATTAAACCTCATTACTATATTTTTAATACATTTTTCACACATTTTTACTTTTTTTTAATTAAAACCCTACACCTACCCTAACCCTAGCATAACCCTATAAATACCACCCCTACCCTCTACCCTCTCACCCCAAACTCTGAGCCAACTCTAAAAAATTCTCAAGAAATCTTGTGTACTTTGAAAACGAGCACGAAGCAAAGCTACGGCGAATTTTCCGGCGAACTTCCGACGATCATTCTAGGAGCTCCCGGCGACGAAGCGACGCACCGGCGACTCCTCCCGTTCTATCTCTTTCTCCTAGTTGTCCAAACCCCGTAAGTCCCATTTCTATCTCTCTTTTCTATTCTAAAAAAATACGGATTTACAAAACCCGACGGAATCGGAACAAATCCGATTTCCGATTCGATTTTCTTATAAAATTTCACTTCTCGTTAATACAATTATGCTTAAACTCTCGCATGTTGACTATTAAACACTAATTAACCAAATTGAACAAGTTTCATTTCATAAAATGATAGTTATTTCACTTTATCGTATTTTTCATTTAAATATCACATTGTTTCAGTTATACATTTAAACCATTAAACTTGTTATACCTTTAAGTAGATCACGAGGTAACGACCTACCTCCTCACACACTCATATGCAACATAACACGATACCCTCGAGAACTTAGAATACGGGAAAACAAACATTTTCATTTAAATACCCTTTACTTAATAAAACCATTTCTAAAAGATTTAGTATTGATATATCTTTATAAATAAATATCCTTTGAGATAATAATAAAAATATCTAGATTCAGCCAATTAAGGACTGTCGCGCTCATTAGGACAGAGGAAGGTTGTAGTCATTCAGTCGTTTATCTAAACCTGACTTTGTGGTGTCTAGGCTAGACAAGTGAGAAAGGTAATTTTAAAAGGCCCATCTCACGGTGATTCGTGAATAGATCCCTCCTTTCTTCACTTGTACTTACCTGGTCACAATCGGCGGTGAAGAGGCGATTTGAGGGATATCTCACAACTTGTCGCTTTGGACCAGTTAAGAGCAGTCTAGTTGACTTAGAAGACCCTAGAATATAGAATACGGGAAATCGACATCTTTACAAATAAATACCATTTACTTAATAAAACCGTTTTCTAAAGGATTTAGTATTTATATAAATCTTTGCAAAGCGCTGCTACAACCCATTTTAGGGAACCCGTTTGGGATGGTGCGGATTATCGCACATCTTCGGGCTTAGTAGTGCGAGATTCAGACCTCCGCAAGGAGCATTCGATCTCGAAAGACTTAAAATACGATATCTTAAGAAAATAAGATTTTTTAGAATATAAAATATATATTAAAATTATTTTTGTATAAATATATGTATATTTATCATGAAAATACCTATTTTTTTATGATATAAATATTTCACCTTTTTCTAAAAATCACAAGAATCAATTTTACACTAAAATACCATGAATTCCATACAAAACCAATATTACAAATAAATACTTTTATTTATGAAATTAGGATATTTTCACTAGAAATATCACAATATAAAATCTACAATCATTACAACTCCAAAGACGAATAATAAATACTTGGGGTGTATTTTGAAAAGTATATAAAAGTATTTTTACATAAAACCCCCTCAAGTTCTATAAATTACAATAAAGACCCTAGTAAACATATGTTTAAGCGGGACCAATCTCTTGAGCCTCGGGGAGCCAGAGAAGTGGGTTCTTGCCTATCTAAAGTAGACAATTTAATAATGGTGTTATCAAAAAGGTAACCGTCTTTGAAAAAGACACAATTCCTGCCGCCCATGTGCAGCGATTACGGATAATATCAAAATAATCAGGACTTCAATTTACTTTGAGTTTCATTATAATCTGACTTGAATATGATTCAAGTACAATCTACAATCTACAATCTATAATCTACAATTTACAATCTACAATATTCTGATTCAACATGAATCCCTATATTCAATCTATTCAATACATTCAATATATATTGACTGAACCAAACCATGGATATACATCCATTTACATGATTCTCCAGATATTCCATTTACATGATTATACAGTTACATCCGTTTACTGATATCATGGTTTTGGTCAGTCATCCAACTATACAATCTATAATACAAGACAATACAAGTTGCAATACAACATAAACAATACAATCAAGATATCGTGGGGTTTAAGGGGTAGATTGGTACGGAAGGTGTTAGAAGTGGCACGAGACTGCAACCATAAGACACCTAATCTATATTCCATTATTTTTGTACCGTGGCATAACGGTTCCTTGAGTTTCTGATATCTTAGTCTCCGGGGCAAGTGAGACTCCTCTCGTATACACTGGTTTCCTTCTGTACCAAGCTAAAAACAACAGCGTTAACACTAAATACAATAATATAACAATATAATACTGCTGTAAAAGCTACTCTCTCTCTCTCCCTTTCTTACTCTCTGTCTATTCTATTTCTCCCTTATCTTTGGGACTTACCGAGCGACATGTTCGCTGACGACATTCTCTTTCTTTCTTCTTTGAATGTCGTCAGGTGATCTGGACACTTCAGAGATCGAGCCCACTGCTGAAGACTTGGACCAGTTCAGTGAAGACTCCGAGCTCTAGTCATTGTACACTTTCCATTTCAGTACTTTTTCATTTCTGTTATGCCATTGTTTAGGCGTCGTTTTATTCCATGTATTTACTTTTCATGTATTGTACAAAAGAATGTGAATAAATAAAGTTGCTGTTTTATTACATCTTGTCTCTTGTGATTTTACTTTTATATTGCTTAGATACGCTTAGCGTATTTACTTCAGAGTAAATACATAGCGGACCAGTCGTGTCCCCTTCGCCGTATACCGAGAAGCGGGGCGTGACACCAAACATCCCAAGTATAATATATTATAACTGGTTAATATACTTAATTGATTTGATTGATTGATTAACATGTCTTGATTGAAACCATAGATTGCAAAAGGTGTAGAATGTAGTCGAGTGAGCCGAATAATATGCGAGTCATGACAATTGCAAACTTGGTTCGAGTAGATTGGGTTCGAGTTCATATTAGAGTTTAGTTTCGAGTTAGGTTAGAGTTCGAGTTTGTGTTTGAGTTCAAGTTTGGATTCGAGTTTGGATTTCATGTCTTTTTCAACCGAGCCCATGTGCTTATAATTTTCCAAACTGGTCTTAACCCCAAACCCAACTACAGGTTTTCCAACCAAAACTGGTTCAAGGGTACATCTCTCCATACCTCTGATACATGTCGTTGTAATTCTTCAACGTCTTCAGAGAGGTGGAGGGTCCCAATAACCAATAACTCTTGGACCGTAACGTCCCTAAACTAAACTCAATGGACTATGATGTCCTTAAACTTATAGATCGTAATGTCCCTAAACTAAACTCCATGGACTATGATGTCCCTAAACTTATGGACCGCAACGTCCCTAAACTAAACTCTATGGACTATGATGTGCTTAAACACGAACTATGATGTCCTTAAACTTATGGACCGTAATGTCCTTAAATTAAAACGACAGAGCCTAAATGCTCTTTCGCTGGATCAAAAATGATCCTGAACCCTTGTTAAGTAGATCTTAATCTAAAGTTAGGCTAACGTATCCTTAACAAACATTTAAGATGATCTTAATCTCAAACGAGGTTAACGATCCTTAAATCAACCAAACCCAAATCTAAGAAAATACGGATTTGGACTAATCCCTGCCCTACGGGAGACAATATAAATTAGTCTCCGTATACAATCCATGGGAACCAAAAATAAAATAAACACACACGACACGAAGTGAATATCTGGAGCAGGAGAAAGTGGTCATCGCTACGCGGTAACGTAATTAATTGCAGGGGCTTGCGCTTGCAGGGAAGAGCATCCCCACAATAAAAAAAACCTCACAACGAGGGGGAATCTGACGAAGTCTACTACAATGGCCACATCTGTCCAAACCTTCGATACACGGTGCCATAAAGCAACTTGGCATCTTCGGAGAGATGGATTGATCAAACCAAATAGCATCTGCCCCCAAAATTCATGCCAGACATCCCTAATGTCCCGGCCGCGTCTTTCAGCGGTGAAAAGATTCTGGCACGCCCGGTGGGACCTTTTCCTCTTTCCACTCCACACTTCGTGTGTCGTGTTTCGCGAAAAAATCGTGGTCTGCTATGGTTTCCTGTGGATTCAAGATACTAAGATTTGGTGTCTTGCTCCCGTACAGAAAAAAGAAGATTAATGGCTTCCAAATGTACCTGCAACAGCAACTCTTGCTTCGTCCCATCTGGAGGAGTAACTTACAGGCCCCAGACGGCCTCCATCTACGCAATGCCGGTGGAACATGTGACACAGCCCACCACTGGATTGTTCTTCGGGACCATGCTCCCGCCAACGAGCTTCAACGCTCCAATGTCGTCACAGGAAGCTCTAAAGAAGTCGGTCTTCGATCGGCTTGCAACTACCGCGGCCCCTCTCAATGGTTCGTCCAAGTCTACTACCTCAGTCTTCGACAGGCTGAGCCTAAGCTCAAATGGGCCCGCGAAGAGACTTGCAATACCGGAGAAGGCCATCCCAACTCCTGCTACAGATGAAGTCGTCCAAACTACTTCTCCTACTCGAAAGTCGGCCTTCGACAGGTTGACCATTCCTTCCCAGCGGATGTCAGTCTTTGACAGGCTGGCGCCAATAACAACCTCTTCTCAAAGCAAAGGGCATGACGAAGCTACTCCGACGATAAAGGTAATCCCGGCTACACGACATGCTCGATATCGTCACTGGCACCGAGTGAGGGAAGCTGGGAGCAGTTCCCCCTCTGAACTTACCCCATTAGCTCCGATGGTGGAAATTGATGCTGCTGTTCCAACTGGGAACAGCTTTAGCCGCTAAGGAGGGTACGCAAGAACTCTCCAATTGCCGTACTAAAAAGGTCTCCTCCACCCACTGAAAATGTTACTAAAGCGAACTCGGAACAGCCCCCTCAGTGGCTGTCCTCCAAAATCCACAGGGTCTGGCGAAGAGTCCAAAACTCTGTGATCCACAAAGACTACTCCCGCAAACAGAAGAAAATGAAGGTCCGGAAAGAAGAGGATCATCCCGCCGTCGTACCACGGAAAGTATCATCTGCAACAAACCCCTCAACTTCGACCGCGCATAAAAGGAGAAGGCCGGAGAAGATCCCTGTGCCTATGACAAATCTCAAAGGCACTGAACCTAAACGCCCCGAGTCTGGGGCATGGTAGTGCACACCGTCTACATGGCTTCCAAAAAAGAGGAAAGCCGTGCTTTCGGGGTCATCGACCACTTACATGATCAATAACAAAGCCTCAGGAGCAACAACAGAAGCTCCAGGAGATGCTGACAAAGATGGCCACACTTACTGTGCAGAAAGAAAGTCTAGAAGTATCGTCGGATCAACGCCAGGAGCAGGAAACCGACGCCGAGTTCCTCCGAAAGATACTCGAAAAGAAAGATAAAGAGGCCGTGGAACAAGCGGCTAACATAAAACAAATAGCGCTTCTGTTCCAAGATATGGTGGGAATGATGATCCAGCAGGACCCTCAAGCCGAGAATCCCCCAATAATCATTGAAGACGACAGAGGGGAGATATCAAACCCTCTTCCGGTTTTATCAGCAGCCAGAGAGGAGACAATCTCGAAAGCTGGGCTTGATGACTACATAGCTCAACAAATACGAGCTCATCAGGCGAGCTGTTCAGTTGATAAAACTGCATTTTTCATATGATATTTTTCCTACTATTTCTATATAAAAAAAGGTGTTTATTATAATATATGACACATATGAGGGTTTATCTGTAAAATTACTATTTTTATATGTTTATATATTATAATTAACATTATGAAGGAAAAAGTAAGCATATAATATCCATGTAACATTTGACCCATTTAATATGCTTACCTTATTAAATACCTTTGACCAATTCTCTTAAAACTAAAATATCATGACAAATGGTTAAAGATAATATCTCAATAAAAACAAATTCTACTATCATCATTTATTGAGATAATTGTGCAGGAATTATATCATGACTGAAATCAAGGAAATCCGAGTTGGCAAGATCAAATCTGCCGAAGATATTCAAGTAAATTGAAGAAACTAATTTCAGCAGAAACGTAAAGAAGATTTTCAAAATCTAGATACTCTAAAGATCACCAAGTGTTACATATATGAAACTACAAAAATTAGAGGCCATGATCTCACCAAAAGGCGGCGGATCCGCGGCCAAACCTATCCAATTGCCGCGGTTCCGCCGCACTTCTAAGGATTTAGGGCTCGGGATTTTGGTGGTTGGGATCCTAACAACTAGTTTCTATATTAGGAAACTAGGGTTCTGGCTTTGTGACTATAAATAAGGACCGAGAGCCTTTTGGAAAAATCATCAAACCGACGCGATCATGAAGTCCACGACGGCCCAAGAATCCTGGTTGATCATCAGCGGTTCATCTACCACCTTAGAAGGGATCGAGAAGAAAACTAGGGTTTTGTAATCATTTTCTAAAGGAAACGAAGTGTACTTGATTTTGTTGATTAATAAAGGTAGTGGTTTTCTTATATCATTTTATTTTTCTGCATTTTACATTATGTTTTCCCTCTCTATCTTTTCTTTTCTCAACATGCGCGAGTAATTCTCCGCTTGTTAGGGTTCATAGGATTAGGGTAGATTAATGGAAGATGAAGATCCTTAAACTCTTTTTAAATCCTATAAAGTTTATAAACTTTATCAAAAGAATAGTTAATATCCTATTAGGGCGCGCTATCAATTCATTAATGGTCACAACCATGATTAGAGATTAGATTAACAATTGTTTTGGTAAAGGCTAGACATGAACGGAGATCCATGTCAAGATAGGGGTTAAGAGTGGGAACCCTTTTCCCTCCAGAAACCCTAATCTACATGCATCACTGTCGATCTAGTTTTAAATCTATTAAAGGATAAAAGGAGTAATCTTTAATTAATCATTCATAACTACTAAATCTTAATGAACCCTACAAGCCCCCTTCTACTATAAAACTTACATCCGTAGTTAATCTAGATCTATATCCTGCATCCGTGTTTGACGTAAATCTAGAACCTACAACCATTCTTTATTCTTCCTCCTTTCTCTTTCAACACGCCTAAAGTAAGATTAAAAGATTCAACGTTTCCCTGAGGACGGCCCGTACTCATCTCGGTCTAGCTACACGCGACACCGTTATTGATTGCGGTTAACTACTACACATAGATCAGATCAATCAAATGGTATCGTTGCCGGGGAATACATGCGTAATTTATTTTTCTTACCATTCGTGTTGAATTCTTATTCGATCTATATCATAAATAAACAAAACTGCAAATTGTATATTTAACGATTATTGTCTGAATTTTGCAAGGGGATCTGGAGTCACAGACTTGAGGATACAGAGAAACAGAGACATTCAACAAGATCCAGAGGAGCACAGGTGGCTATGTAGCAAAACTCATCACGAGATACCTCCTTCTCACGGCGGATCCGCGGCAATATGGACAAATAGCGGCGGAAGCGCGGCGGAATTAGAGATCTAGGGTTCCAAACTTCTCTGGTAAATTTCTTAACTCTTTCTCTCTCCTATGAAATCCAATAAAATATTTTTCCTGCAGGATTCTTTGCAAAATATCGCCGCTCAAAAATCTTTTTGTAAAGTTTTGTACTTGGTTTGTTTATTCATATTTTAATATGGATTTTAAGGGGGCAAGACCACAATTCAGATTAGGTGGTGATTTTATCACCCTTCCTAAGCCCTGCAAATCACAAAACGAGCATCCGCATCAACCCTACATTAATTTAAAAAAATATCTAGACAAGACTCTAAGGACTGTCGCGCTCGATAAGGACAGAGGAAGATCGTGGGTAATCTATCGTTTATCCGTATTACTTTTGTGGTGTCTAGGCAAGTGTGTCCAAGGTAAGTGGTTACTTAATTAGGCTCGCTATTTTCGGTGATTCGTATAGCGGATACCTCCCACTTACCTGGCCACAAGAGTAGTAAAGAGCTGATAGAGGATTGATCATGCGGCTTGTCCTTTGGAAGTCTAGGAGCGGTCTAGAGACTTGACCTAGGTAACCTTAGCTCTAGAATTGTTTGTGCATTTTTGTGTGATTTGTCTTAAGTCCCACTTTTTCAAAAACAAACCAATTTTAAATCACACACACGCTGCCACTTGCGCTAAACCCGCTTAGTGCATGCTTGGCTGGACACGGGATTCTAGTGCCCGTCTTGTCCGCGTTCCTGCTATCGACTCCGAAATCGGTGCTTCTTCATCTTCTTTTCCCCCACCATCCACCACATCGACCGAGATGGACGGTACTCCATCAAATTATAACACCATGCTGCCACCGCCCGTAGGTGAGCAGAATCCATCGCGCATCTCTCTCCAAGAAAGATGCTATCCTATCCGTGGTCTACTTCCTACCTGTCTATCCATTCCACCAGCCAACGGGAATAATTTTGAAATTAAACCCCACTACATCAACCAGTTTCCTAAATTTCACGGGCTTGAGTCTGAAGACATGTACGTTTTCATCACAAAATTCGAAAACGTATGCGCAATGATGGGTACTTCACAACTGTCCGTGGATGTTATACGCTTGCGTCTTCTCCCATTCACTTTGTGCGACTTGGCAGAAAAATGGCTTTATAATACTGCCGTATACTCTATTGCCAATTGGGATGAATTCGTGATAGCATTCCTTAAGAAATTTTACCCAAATCATAAGACTGCCCGTGTTAGGAGCGAAATCAACCAGTTCACCCAGCTTTCCAATGAACCATTTTGGAAGTGCTTTGAACGTTTCAAGGATCTGCTTGTCCAATGTCCTCATCATGGAATACATAGATGGGATTTGTGCCGAATTATATATGAGGGCATTAATCTAGCGACAAAGCAGATACTTGAAACAATGTGTCAATGCAATTTCATGTCAAAAGACGATGGTGAAGCCTGAAATATCTGGAAGATCTCACTGAGAACACTTTGCAGTGGGAAAGCGTTAGACCACCTTCATTTAGGGGAGGTATTCATCAGATGGATGTTTCCATCGCAGTAAAAGACGAAATGGCAGCGATACAAAAGAAACTCAGTGCTATTGAGAACAAATTCTCATCAGTCTCCCTAAATCAGGTAACGCTTCCCAAAACCGTGTGTGGTTGCTGTTCAGATCCATCACACTTGACGGAAGAATGTCTTATGAATGCACCGTTTTAAGGTCACGAGCAAACTAATGCTTCTTTTCAGCAGCGACCTAGAAACGATCCTTATTCTTCCACGTACAATCAGGGATGGAGGAGTCATCCTAATTTTGCTTGGAACCAAAACCAACCCCAAAATCAAAACCAGTTCCAAAGCAATTATCAAAGACCTCCTCCACAGCAACAACAACCACCACCACAGAGTCGGCACCCCTTTCAGTCACAAAATTTTCAAAACCCGGCCAACACTTCTGCACCGCATAATAATTCTTTGCAATTGGCCGGTACCGATAATTCCTCTTCACTCACACAAACTTTGGATTTGTTTATGAAACATTCGATCCAAATGTCGGCTGATATGAGGTCTTCTATTGATACCATAAAGAAAGACTCCGCCTCCCACGGCGAGAGTATTAAATCAATAGAAGCCCAAATTGCACAGTTGAATGCCACGATGAGTGCGAAAGAAAAAGGGAAACTCCCATCTCAACCCCTACCAAATCCTGGCCACTCATAACATCATAATGTGAGTGCCGTTACTGCGTTGAGATCGGGAAGAGTGCTGGATAACCGAGTGGGTGAACAAGTTGATGACGTTAGTGATACCAATGATACTCCGGCTTCTACTTCTTCCCCTAATTCTTCTAGTCTCCCACCTACTTCCGAGCCTATTCTCCGTTTTCCACAAGGCTCGAACCCTCAGCCCACTTCCTCGAATCTATCTAAAGCGATCCCCACTCCAATTTTAGGATCCATTCCATCGCCGCAATCTTCTCTAATGCTGGACCCAACCCTTATTGATAAAGCTACGTTTCCAAACAGATTAAGGGCCAACAAACCTAACCCACAAATGGAGAAGATTGTGGAAATTTTTAAGCAAGTTAACGTCAATATTCCTCTCTTAGATGCTATTCAACAAGTCCCATCTTATGCAAGAATTCTTAAAGACTTGTGCACTAGGAAGAGAAAAACTCAAGTGCTGAAAAAAGTTTTCATGACGAGTAATGTTAGCACAGCTTTTACACAGCAAATACCAAAGAAACATAAGAACCCTGGCTGTCCTACCATCTCTATTTCTATTGGGGGTAAAAATATTAATCGTGCTTTACTCGACCTTGGCACTAGCGTTAACTTGCTTCCATATTCCGTATATGAGCAGTTAGGGATTGGAGAGTTGAAACCTGTCCATTATACTCTCCAGATGGCAGACCGATCAATCACCAAACCTAGGGGTGAACTAGAGGATGTGTTAATTAAAGTCGGAGAATTCATATTCTCTGTGGATTTTTATTGTTTTAGATACACAACCTATGGCTAATCCACGCAACCAAATCCCGGTGATACTCGGTCGACCTTTCTTAGCAACTTCCAACGCTGTAATTAATTATCGTAACGGTTCTGTGAACTTATCCTTCGGGAAGATGACAATTGAGCTTAATATTTACAAGCTAGAAAGTCAACCATCTGAACCTTCTGCTCATTTGTTTGATGTATGTTCCATCAACGAGATAGCTTCCGACAGCTGCGAAGCGGAAGCACTTTACTATGATGATCTCGACAACACTAGTGCGACATTGTTTGATTTGGAAAATTCTTATAGTGAGGATATCTTCGATGAGTCTGAAGGGTTCCGGCAGCGCCCCGGCCATCGAAACGCGGCCAAAATGCGGAACAAAAATTTATCAAACCGGCGCTACCGCTACCCGAATCCCGGATCGACCATAAACCCTAAACTAGCAAGCTAAACTAAGAGTTAAAATCGTTATACCGAGTTGATCCGTGTCCTTCGGTCTTCATTCCAAGCTCCTAGCGGTTCCTTGATGTGGTTTGGTCACCGGTCTTCCTCCATCTCCGATGATCCACCCGAGGGATGTAACTCCGGCTCTAGCTCCACGATATGATGCTTATGGAGCAACTAGGGTCTCTAGGATGCTACCCTAGAGAGCCTAGGATGTAGTGTGAATGTTTCTTAGTGTTAGCTATCTCAAAAATTTGAATGTGGAAGCAAAGCATGAAAGCTAGTGGAGGTGAAACACAAATGGTGAAGGAGGAGCTCAAGAAGAAAAACAATGAACAAAACCTTCATCCTTCAAAAATGAGCTTCCCTTGGAAAGAGAAAAATAGCATGCAAGGTTTTGTAAAATGCATTTTTTCAATTTTAAAATCCTACCATACTTGAATAGTGAACACAAATGAATTAACAATTCATTTGTGTGCACTATTGCAAGCATGGTTGTCTCCACATCTCATCATGCTAATATCCACCTCATTTACCATTTTAATAAAATGGTCAAATCAAGAAATGAGGTGGCACCTTCTAGAATGTTATCCGGTAAAAAATACGGATTACATTCAACTGTAAATATATCTGCATTCGCACCGAAATACGAATACCCAAAAAGATAGCATAACACAAAGAATATAATACTAGAATATACATACCGAAATACATATATGTAAATTATTAAATCAATACCTGATTTAATAATCCGGCTCAAACCCGAGCCGGCTAGTATTATCAACTGTCCAATCGAAAGTCCGAGTACAATGTACATTAATCGATCGGAACCCTGCACGTATCCAATACGGCTACTACATCATTTCGCCAGAACCATGGAAACCCTCTGTGTGGGACTCTAAAGACTCGTCAATACGCTTGCAGTGGGTTTAACCACAAGCACGTCAGCGGCACTAGCTGTACGTAACGGCTACCCATGTATTGAGCGAAAGGGAGGCCGACGAGCAAACTCATGTAGAACCCCTACTGAGCCTGACAGTGACAATATTCGTACAGTTCGGTCTGTTCGTCTAAGAGCATCGCATATCGAGTCTAGGGGGGTGGATAAAGTCAGACCCCCAACAACGCAATATTTAGTGTCGGTATGAAACCCATCACCATCTGAGAAACTATCGATCCTGGATCGGTAGTTCTCGTCCACCGTGGCCACGGATTTATGGTGATGGCCATACTTACACAACGCGACATCAACCCCCAATACCGGGAGAGACGAATCCCCGATGATCCGATCACTGCCTCCATATGGCTCGGGACTGTACCCAACTAAAACCTGTTTGCATGACTCCTTTGAGCCGTGGTAGGGCAGTAATCAAAGCACATTGGGAACTCACACGAGACAAATGAAGATCTCAGGTCGACAGACTAACCTGTACACATGTCACCTGGGAACTGTTATCTGACAATAGGTATAATACCAACTAGCAGGCTCCCGGCGTGTCCGTCCAGTATACTAATAACCCAATGAGCACCTGCATACTATCTTAGGTGAACAAACTAACACCAATGGCTTGTGAGACCTGGCCACCGCCTCTCGTCGGGGTCTCGATCAGTATGCACTAGTCTACACTGGAGTATCGATGCCCGGTCTCGATACTCCTACGACTAGGGACATTTAAGGATGTGCTTATAGACCCCAGCTCCTACATATATGATCGCCATCATAATGCTGGCAGTCAAGCAAGAATTCTATGGGCTCTATCAACATGTATATGATGATAAAGACAAACCAGATAGCATACTATCATCTTGAGTAAGACTGTTTTATCGGTATAGGTCCTTCCTCAATCATCACAATCACAAGTCCGCGACTATGATAATTGTCTTGAGGGCACTATAGCCAACAATCTCCCACTTTCACTTAAGGCCAATTATTGTGATATTGTATACTCACAACCCGTGTGATACCGAACACCCAACTTCTCTACTAATCAGTTTCGCAAAGCCCGTTTGCGAAAATGATTGCGTTCGAGAAATAGCCTCAATGAGTGGATCCGCTCCAATGTTTCTTTCTGTATCTCTCTTAATCTCAACTTCACGGAGAAAACTATCTCCCGAAATGAGCAATACTTGTCTTAGAATTTGTCTGGATATCTGATGGGACTCAGTTCACAAACGAACTCCAAATCCAGCAAACCTCCTAGACTGTATCGTCCACTGAATTTAATCAGTATCCTGTGCCATGCCTTTCCTCAGTATCCTCTTGGACCACATGTCCAACATACTGTCCCTCAGAAGGGGGAAAAACTATAACTCTGACAATCACCCTGTCATCCAGGTCACCTGGGAAGCTTGAAATGATAACCGTCTCTGAAGGAGGCTGCCGTTACCATATCCTAGAACATCCATTTATGTTCATAAACTGCTCTCCAATGTTTCTCCACGATTAGATTAATATATCTGCTTATTGCATCTAGTGCAAAAACAACATCTGATATGGTACTTGACATTTCATGATTAACTCAATTGCCTAAGCAAGTGATATGTTAATCATGTAGATCCCTCTCCCCTTTAGTCTGTAAGACACCTTTAGAGAGGTTGACTCCATCACCTGCAGGTTCACCACCATACCAGGAGTCGTCCATTTAATGTCAAAGTACCCAGATTAGGATACTTCCCAAATCTAGATCCAAAACCATAGATCTAGTAACCAGAAAACCTGATATTACATCCATATCGTATGCGGAGAAACAACTTTATGACAACCATAGTATAACCGATCGTAGTATAGGAATATCTCTTCCTATCAAGTGCATGTCATCCAAATACTTGAACATCACTCTCTACTACCTTCTTACCCGATTCATCTCCTATTCTGATGAGGTCAAGACCTATGACCGTCGCATCAAAAATAGATGATCTATTTCCGCTATCCCTGCTTTAGTCTATAAATAGACATAAGCTACTTGCCCACTATGCTTCCGCTGCTCCCACTGACTACAGCAACCCTCTGGCAGAGTCATATACACGTGCACTTCCAAAGCTAGTTTAGAATGACGCTATACTCATCTTCCTGCCGGGTCTTATAGTCTAGAACAGTAGCAATGGCAAGTCTGGGTAAACAAGAACCTCCCTGCCACCGTCCCTGAGAAGGCCGAAGTACCTCTCGGGTGCCTGAGGTTACCCACCAAATCTGCGGAGTGGCTAATGGAATGTCGAAACTAATTGAATCCTTAGGTTCTATTAAAATCTTCAGTGATCGTTTGTGGTTCTGGAATCACTTCCAGTTCTACCATACTCCCACTTCTGTTTTTCCGAAAAAATCCATTTTATTAAAACTGTGGCGAGTCATGAACAATATAAATATTGATCTTCCTGATGGTAGAAAGTTAACCCTCGTCAAAGCCCGGGATAACCCACAAACAGCCATTACTGAAACGTGCCTTGAGTTTATCCGGAATCTGGTTTTAAGCATCAGCCGGACAACTCCCTATACCTTAACATCGTTAAGATATAAATTAATTCTATATATATCTAATATAGAAACAAAAGCACTAATCTAATTTGAACCAGATTCAAAATCATGCAGCCGTCTCCAGTGCATATCAACCAAATGGAAAAGAAGACAATCAGCATTACTCATCTAGGAGTGCATCCATATATGAGTAACCCGAAAGAGAAGCAAGTTCTCAAAACTATTACTATTAACTGAATACCAAACACAAGTATCTACATCTTCGACTTCCTCGAAGAATCCTGATACTTACAACAATTAGTTCTCAACTTTATTCTTATACCTATAACTTCTGAATATCTGGACCTTGCATTCAACGAAATATATGTCCAGAACTGGAGAAGTCATAAGTAAATAGAATATAGTACGAGTACCAACCCCTTTGTCCTAATGGACACTGGACAACATACAATACTTTGTATAAGTCCCCTGAGTTCAATAACTCAAACCCTGTGCGTCGTAGGTTGAAAAACTGTAGTATGGTTAAGAATAATTACACCGCTGTTGAATGAACCTTACCTAATCACCAACTGATATAGGTAAATGTCATAGACACAATATCAAAAAGTTATATCTCACTTTATAAAATAAATGTACAGATATACCAGTTTGAAATTGGTGCATAACAACGGATATTCAAAACCAAATATTTGCCATCCGGCAAAATCGAGATGATTTCCTCAAATATCACCAATTACAACGAATTCCGATATAATGAGGATCTAATCACCCAATTCCCAATATTTTACTCCCACTCACCATCCGTAATAACATACAGATGTGAGAAACTGATCTGGTAAATACATACCCTGGAGTTAGATTCCAATTGGGAAAATAGTTTTCACATCGCACAGTCAGACTGAAACATGAAAATGTTTCAAAAAAGGGTTAACTGGTATTCCTAGTAACGCCTCTTCCACTATCCTGAATTATGACAGTAACCATATACTTACCTTCCCTCACTGCAATCCCTTTATTATGTCTTTACTTATTACCTTCTGTACACCTCCTTTACGCTAATTGGTTTTCTTCATTCCCTACCCTTCGGCACCAGCCTAAGGTTTGGAAGAAGACTATCCAATAAGCGTAATAGGTGTACTCTCCTAATCCTAGGAGCCCTCACAACTTGAGAGAAGGTAAAGAGAAAAGATATCTGAATAATTCTATTCAATTTCTCTTGAACCAGAATCCATCCTCGAAAAAGTTCTTTCGAGTTCGTATGTAACTATACGATGGATTTATCCAATGGAAGTGGATATCCGTAGTGATACGGAGTGTTCTAGAGAAAAGCAAAGTGGATGTAGGAGTGGCAGGGGTATACACGGTTTTTTGTCGTGAATGATGGTGATCGCAATTTCCTTTGCCATTATTCTAATCCCTTTATATGTCTTTACTTATTACCTTCTATACACCACAGTTAAGCTTGTTGGTTTTCTTCCTTCCCTACCGTTCGGCACCTGCCTATGGTTTGGAGGAAGACTATCCAATAAGCTCAATAGGTGTACCTTCTCCTAATCTTAGGAGCCCTCACAATCTGAGAGAAGGTAAAGAGAAAAGACAACCGAATAATCTTATTAATTCTCTCCAGAACCAGAATCCATCCCCGAAAAAGTTCCTTCGAGTTCGTATGTAACTATACGATGGATTTATCCAATGGAAGTGGATACTCGCAGTGATACGAGGTGTTCTGGAGAAAAGCAAAGGTGATATAGAAGTGGCAATGATGTATGCGACACCGTGACATTCCAAAAGTCAAAGTGTTTTAAGAAGGTTCGGTTAATTTGGTTTTATGAGTTTTAGTCAAAGGTCGGGTTATCGTCGCAGCCAGAGAGAGAGAGAGAGAGAAGAAACACTCAGCGTGCACTCTAACCTAGATCAGAATGGTTCATCATTTTATCTAATCTGGATGGCTCCCATTGTTTCCTCGAATTCTCCTCCAAATCTAAAAGGAGAATTAGTCGGAATCACCCGAGGAGCAATCCTACTCATCAGTGGGAATCGGAATCCAACTATCATCGCATGATAACTTGATGGAAGCCACTCAAGTCACCACACTCCAGAAGGTATGCGCAAGCCTGGAAAGTTTCCTGTATGTTTGAAACTCCTGATATGTGTTTTTACCCCTAGGACCCAAGTGACCTTGACGAATAATCAACAAATCAAAAGGTCCTAGTCAAGTTCAACCCGTCATTATCTTGATTGCATTAAACCCACCCGCACGACCCTTGACGAATAATCAACAAAGTCGTACGACTGTCCTAACCAATCCACATATCCATGCGACAGAAAAGTATTACAGAGCTACCGTACACTACGCCTCGGCGAATAGCAACGACAAACGCAGCACGAATACTAAGCAATACTAATCTGAAATGACGGAGGGCTACGACTGGTTTTTGGCGAAAAACTTTTAACGTAATGAACTTGATCTCGTTGAAGGAATCCAAGCGGTTTTAAAAATATATAGTGGCGAAAACTCTTGCTAAAGAGGTCACTCCCGGTGAAGGGATCTCGGCTCTTTCCTCGTAGAATGAGGTGCAAGATATTCCAAATGAATACCACGATGCAAAGCAAAAGGAAACGACTATAGTAAAGTTATTATGTTGACGAAAAATTTTACCCAAGGGGTCACTCCCGATGAAGGGATCTCGGCCCTTGCCTCGTCAAATGAGGTGCAGGATATTCCAAATGAATACCACGATGCAAAGCAAAAGAAAACGTCTGTAATGTCAGTTTTTAAAAACTTGGTTCCAACAACATCATATAAACAGGTTTGCTTTATCCTTGCATTGATAAGAATCAATGCAGTCCCATCAATTAATTACACCAGAAAAGAACGAAAATAAA
Organism: Agapanthus africanus; assembly: GCA_030015575.1. Lineage (NCBI taxonomy): Eukaryota > Viridiplantae > Streptophyta > Magnoliopsida > Asparagales > Amaryllidaceae > Agapanthus > Agapanthus africanus. The sequence continues at coordinate 468,472,245 of JASDDO010000016.1, read as the reverse complement.
ATGTACGTATATGTCATCCGCATTCGCCACTGGGTCCCGTCATCACCCGTTAGGTTACTTAACTAACGATAGAGCGGGGACTGGGCTAGCGCGGGTGCAAAACATATACAAAATCTACTAGTGTATATATATATATATATATATATATATATATATATAACATTCGTCCCAGGCATGATATAAGCAACATCACAGAAACATCACAGAATGGTGGATAATCTGGAGCCCCGGGTTTCACTTGAGCCGCAAGTGAGACCTGACGTTCCCTGTCATGTGGATAGCCTGTGCAATAAAACCTAGACCCCTACGAGCACGGCAAGTCACCCGCCAAAACCAGAAGCGAGGCAGCCCCCTTCAGCAACGTGAATGGACCACCCAGCACTTCACGGAATCCGGTAACTTGATCACCCCTCCTGGGTCAACCTATACCCCCTACGAGTGCGGCGAATAGCCCGCCAATCCTAGAGTAAGGTCCCCTCCGTCCCAACGCCATGAGATGCAGACCAGTTGCCCTCTAGAATCCGGCTATTCGTGCATTGCACCGTGGGGTAATCCTAGTACAGAAAAGAAAATAATATACAAGGGTGACATCGACCTCATCCCTGTCGTGCCCCAAAAGAATAATATACAAACTGGCAGTGACGGCAGTCCACATGTCGGACGCTCGCCCCGCAATATCAAATGTACAAATAAAATCAACTGTACTATCATTGCACCATTGCTATCTACCACGACGATCCAACCAACATCACAGCATAACACAGAACATCAACGTGAATGTCACGTTCGCAAACCCGTCTAAAAGAACATATAGCAGTTAGACGGGTTTACCGATCAAATGACATTTACGGTCGCAGATATAAATGTATGTACTGCTAAATGACCACTTAAATTATCGATCGACAAAATTCCAAATTGGCCTAAATAGAAAAACAACACTTCACTGAAACCTGGGCCAAAACAGAATATCCCAAAAATCACAATTCCAAGAAATAGAGCTACAGAAAAGATTTGGACGCCCGTTGCCACTAATCCGCCGCGGAACCGCCGCCAATGGGGGCTAAGTGCGGCGGATCTGCGGCGCTTTAGAGGAGTCATGGGCCCAAATTTTTTGTGTACTCCTAAAAAAGCCTGCACGGATTTTTAAGCCTCTGGAAAATAATTTTTGACTACTTTTGAAACTCGGCAGAAACATGAAAAATGAAATCGTGATTTCGGTAAAATCCGTCGATCGATCTTTTAAGCACGTCTAAACAAGCTAGTAAGGGGTTTAAAGGGTGGCTCTGATACCATGAAGGGTTCCGGCAGCGCCCCGGCCATCGAAACGCGGCCAAATTGCGGAACAAAAATTTATCAAACCGACGCTACCGCTACCTGAATCCCGGATCGACCTTAAACCCTAAACTAGCAAGCTAAACTAAGAGTTAGAATCGTTATACCGAGTTGATCCGTGTCCTTCGGTTTTCATTCCAAGCTCCTAGCGGTTTCTTGATGTGGTTTGGTCGCTGGTCTTCCTCCATCTCCGATGATCCACCCGAGGGATGTAACTCCGGCTCTAGCTCCACGATATGATGCTTATGGAGCAAGTAGGGTCTCTAGGATGCTACCCTAGAGAGCCTAGGATGTAGTGTGAATATTTCTTAGTGTTAGCTATCTCAAAAACTTGAAGGTGGAAGCAAAGAATGAAAGCTAGTGGAGGTGAAACACAAATGGTTAAGGAGGAGCTCAAGAAGAAAAACAATGAACAAAACCTTCATCCTTCAAAAATGAGCTTCCCTTGGAAAAAGAAAAATAGCATCCAAAGTTTTGTAAAATGCATTTTTTCAATTTTAAAATCCTACCATACTTGAATAGTGAACACAAATGAATTAACAATTTATTTGTGTGCACTATTGCAAGCATGGCTGTCTCCACACCTCATCATGCTAATATCCACCTCATTTACCATTTTAATAAAATGGTCAAATCAAGAAATGAGGTGGCACCTTCTAGAATGTTATCCGGTAAAAAATACGGATTACATTCAACTGTAAAAATATCTGCATTCGTACCGAAATACGAATACCCAAAAAGATAGCATAACACAAAGAATATAATACTAGAATATACGTACCGAAATACATATATGTAAATTATTAAATCAATACCTGATTTAATAATCCGGCTCAAACCCGAGCCGGCTAGTATTATCAACTGTCCAATCGAAAGTCCGAGTACAATATACATTAATCGATCGGAACCCTGCACGTATCCAATACGGCTACTACATTATTTCGCCAGAACCAGGGAAACCTTCTGTGTGGGACTCTAAAGACTCGTCAATACGCTGGCAGTGGGTTTAACCATAAGCACGTCAGTGGCACTAGCTGTACGTAACGGCTACCCAGGTATTGAGTGAAAGGGAGGCCGACGAGCAAACTCATGCAGAACCCCTACTGAGCCTGACAGTGACAATATCCGTACAGTCCGGTCTGTTCGTCTAAGAGTATCGCATATCGAGTGTAGGGGAGTGGATAAAGTCAGACCCCCAACAACGCGATATTTAGTGTCGGTATGAAACCCATCACCACCTGAGAAACTATCGATCCTGGATCGGTAGTTCTCATCCACCGTGGCCACGGATTTATGATGATGGCCATCCGTACACAACGCGACATCAACCCCCAATACCGGGAGAGACGAATCCCCGACGATCCGATCACTGCCTCCATATGGTTCAGGACTGTACCCAACTAAAACCTGTTTGCACGACTCCTTTGAGCCGTGGTAGGGCAGTAATCAAAGCACAGTGGGAACTCACACGAGACAAATGACGATCTCAGGTACACTGGAGTATCGATACCCGGTCTCGATACTCCTATGACTAGGGACATTTAAGGATGTGCTTATAGACCCCAGCTCCCACATATATGATCGCCATCATAATGCTGGCAGTCAAGCAAGAATCCTATGGGCTCTATCAACATGTACATGATGATAAAGGCAAACCAGATAGTATACTATCATCTTGAGTAAGACTGTTTTATCGGTATAGGTCCTTCCTCAATCATCACAATCACAAGTCCGCGACTATGATAATTGCCTTGAGGGCACTATAGCCAACAGAGTCCATCTCCGAGTTTGAATCCGTTGACTTGTCGTAAAAGTCAGTAGCACTTTCCGAGTCAATATCCTATGCAAGTTATGAACCTCTTAGGGAGTCCGAGCATCATTCCCTTACCCCACCTTCTATTGTCTTTCCGCCAATACTAGATCTCAAACCGCTATCTTCTCATCTTAAATATACATATTTAGGTGAAAATGGGTCTTTACCCGTGATCATATCCGCTTCTCGAGCTTTAGAGCAAGAGAACGCACTTTTGGCGGTGTTGAGATCAAATCGACAAGCATTTGGTTGGACAATGGCTGACATCAAAGGGATCGGTCCCTTAATTGTTGAACATTTTATACATCTGATGGATGAAGCCAAGCCAATCCAAGACCCACAAAGACGGTTAAATCCAGTTATGAAGGAGGCGGTAATGAAAGAAATCGTCAAGTGCCTAGATAGTGGTATAATTTACCCTATATCTAATAGCCAATGGGTAAAACCTATTCACGTGGTTCCTAAAAAGTCTTGCATCATGGTCATAACTAATGAGGCTAATGAGTTGATCCAAATAATCACCCAAACTGGGTGGCGCGTATGTTTTGATTATAGGAAACTCAATGCCGCAACGAAAAAGACCACTTCTCTCTACCTTTCATTGACCAGATGTCAGAACGATTAGTTGGACATGAATACTATTGTTTCTTGGACGGATATTCTGGCTATAATCAGGTCCCCATCGCCGAAAAGGATCAAGATAAAACCACATTTACTTGTCCTTTCGGCACTTTTTCTTATAGACGCATGCCCTTTGGGTTATACAACGCTCCCGCTACATTTCAGCGGTGTATGGTGGGGATATTCTCAGACATGCTTGAGAATTTTCTGGAAATATTTATGGACGATTTCTCTATATTTGGAGACTCTTTTGAGAACTGTCTTCGTAATCTTGATGCGGTTCTTACCCGCTGTAAGGATAAGAACCTAACTTTGAATTCGGAAAAATGTCATTTTATGGTCCAAGAAGGTATTGTCCTTAGACATATAATTTCACGAAAAGATATTGAGGTTGACAGAGCTAAAATAGATGTCATCCATAACCTCTCTCATCCCAAATGCGTCAAAAATATACGATCATTTCTTGGCCATGCAGGATTTTATAGGAGATTCATTAAGGACTTTAGCAAAATTGCTAGACTCTTAACTCTTCTCTTGGCCAAGAATATAACATTTCACTACGATTCGGATTGTGAGGCTGCTTTTGAATCGCTTAAAAGATCTCTCACTACAGCCCCCGTTCTATCATCTCCGTATTGGAACCACCCGTTCGTGCTTATGTGTGATGCATCAGATTTTTCTATTGGTGCGGTCTTAGGACAACACATTGATAAGATGTCACATGTAATTTACTATGCAAGTGGGACCTTGAACGATACACAAATTAATTACACAACTACCGAAAAAGAACTCTTGACAGTTGTATTTGTATTAGAAAAATTCAGGCCCTACTTGATTGTCTCGCCAATTGTGGTTTACACTGATCACTTCGCCCTACGACACCTTTTATCGAATAAGGATGCTAAGGCCAGGTTAATACGTTGGATCCTGTTGTTACAAGAATTTGATCTTGTCATCCGAGACAAGAGTGGATGTGAAAACGTAGTAGCTGACCATCTTTCACGCATCTCTTCTTCACCAACATTGACCGTGCCGATAAATGACTTATTTCCTGACGAACAGTTCTCGACCATATCTTACGAACCTTGGTTCATGGATATTGTGAATTATCTAGTGACGGGACTTATTCCTAGCAATTGGTCGAAACAAGAAAAACTTCGATTTCTATCCCAAGTAAAATACTTTTACTGGGATGAACCTTATTTGTTTAAGTATTGTTCCGATCAAATCATTCGCAGGTATGTCCCTAACGATGAATTCAAGAGTGTGTTATCATTTTGTCATGATCAAGCATGCGGCGGTCATTTTGGATCTCGAAAAACAGCGGAGAAAGTTTTGCAATGTGGCTTTTATTGGCCAACACAATTAAAAATGCTTATGATCATTGCAAAACTTGCCCGCGGTGTCAGCACATGGGTCGGATTTCACGTAGAAATGAGATGCTGCTCAAACCTATCTTGGTTGTGGATATATTTGATGTTTGGGGTATTGATTTTATGGGTTATTTTCCCAACTCTTTTGGGAATTTATATATCTTGTTAGCGGTTGATTACGTCTCGAAATGGGTGGAAGCAATACCGTGTCGCACTAATGACAACAAAGTTGTCATTAAGTTGCTTAAACAAAATATCTTTTCGCGATTCGGACACCCTCGCGCTATAATTTGTGACAACGGGACGCATTTCTGTAATCGGTCTTTTGAGGCTTTGATGCGGAAATATGTTATCAACCACAAACTTTCAACGCTCTATCATCCCCAAACAAGCGGGCAAGCTGAGATCTCGAATAGGCAAATCAAACAAATTTTGGAGAAGACGGTTTTTAAAAACCGTAAAGATTGGTCAACCAAATTGACGGATGCCTTTTGGGCATTTCGCACCTCTTATAAGGCCGATCTTGGTATGTCTCCATAGCTCCTTGTGTTTGGGAAGGCATGCCACCTTCCTGTCGAGATCGAATATAAGGCAATGTGGGCTATTAAAGAGCTAAACTTCGATTTTGATCAAGCTGGCAGTTACCGGAAGCTGTAATTGAATGAGCTAAGCGAACTCCGTGATGGAGTTTACGATAATGCGGTGATAGTAAAGAACCGGACTAAAGTGTTCCACGATAAAAAGCTTTTTAGAAAAACTTTCACACTGGGACAACAAGTCCTTCTTTATGATTCACGACTCTATCTTCATCCGGGTAAGCTTAAATCTCATTGCAAAAGACCTTTTGTGGTGCGGTATGTACACCCGCACGGGGCAGTAGAAGTTGAAAATATAAAAAACGGTTCAATTTTTAAAGTAAATGGGCATAGATTAAAATCGTATTTCTCTGCTGATCCAACGGAGGAGCTCCTGTTTTTACAGGAGTCGCTTTATCATAACTAAATTCCTCCGCCTCACCTCCATATTTCGGTAACATTGTATCATCTTAAAGAATGGAGGTGAGTGAAAAATAGGACTTAACTGAATATCTGTGCGTACCAAAGAATAAGTTTGGGGGTATTCTTCATTTATCTATTATTTTACCCCTATTATTATCTCTCCAAGTCTCCAGGTCTATGCTCTCAAAAGACAGCATCAGTGAGGACACTGCTGGAAACAAGTTTGTGGGGGAGGTTTGTATTCACTGAATTATCTTTGGCACTGGGCATAAAATTTTTTTATAATAAAAGAGTAGAAAGTGAAAAAATTATATACGAAAGATATGAATAGTTTGAGAAAAGCAAGAAAATTAGATAATTTCTTAAACAAAACTAGCAATAAGTAGTTATGAGCTGTTGTCCCAAGGGTTAGTAAGATGAAGGAAATTACTAATCTGAGGATAAAAATAAGTTTTAAAAATAGTCCCTATTCTTGAGGCCAAACTTTTGAACATTGATACCCTACTATATGCACTTACACACATCTTGAAACTTGGGATAGTAGAGGGTACCTTGAAATGCTCTTGTCTAAAAGCCTTAGTATAAAAAAAGGGAGAAGTATAAATGGTGGAGAAGGAAAAAAATGAACACTGGTTTTGTAATTATCAAGACAACAAATATATATATATATATATATATATATATATATATATAGCGAGGGTGCTTTATTACCTAGTGCCTTAGACCAACTGGTTTGGAAGCCACTGCTAAGCCTTAGGTGTTGCGAAACGAAGAATTACGCCTTAATGCGCGAGCACAGTTTGTAATCGGTCGGTTAGTACCTCATGAAGTATTAACGGTCACATGAAGAATGTGTGAGCAATTTTATCGAAAATATTCACCAACTATAAAGTACTTTGGAAGATGGACAAGAGTATGATAGCGTGAATTGAATTCTCTAAGTGTAGAGATATCTTTTACACACACGTAGGGGGTATATGATCAATATTTGGATAAAAGATAAAGAGGAAGACTAAAGGCGATGTTTTATTGAGAGATGATGTGGTTTCTAACATTTTTTCACGACCATTAAAATAGGGCTCATAGCAACTGAAAAACTGGTGTAGTTGAAAACTCTTATTTTCAAGTTCTTTCTTTCATAATTCTTATCTTTGTATGTAACTTTCACTATCTTTCTTTTATTATAGAATTTTATGGGTGTAATCCGCTTAAAACCCTCAGAAGACAACACTTCTCCTACTAGGGACACCTAGAGGTTTAACGGCTTGTTGCACGTGCTCAGTGCAATCGTATTTCCTACGAAAGTGTGCTACTTATTTCTTCTTCTTTTTCTCCTTCTCTTAAATAACTAGTTTGCTCGGGACGATCAAAGTTAAGTTTGGGGGTATTTGTTCAGTTGATAAAACTGCAATTTTCATATGACATTTTTCCTACTATTTCTATATAAAAAGGTGTTTATTATAATATATGACACATATGAGGGTTTATCTGTAAAAATACTATTTTCATGTGTTTATATATTATAATTAACATTATGAAGGAAAAAGTAAGCATATAATATCCATGTAACATTTGGCCCATTTAATATGCTTACCTTATTAAATACCTTTGACCAATTCTTTTAAAACTAAAATATCATGACAAATGGTTAAAGATAATATCTCAATAAAAACAAATTCTACTAACATCATTTATTGAGATAATTTTGCAGGAATTATATCATGACTGAAATCAAGGAAATCCGAGTTGGCAAGATCAAATCTGCCGAAAATATTCAAGTAAATTGAAGAAACTAATTCTGGCAGAAATGTAGAGAAGATTTTCAAAGTCTAGATACTCAAAAGATCACCAAGTGTTACAGATATGAAACTACAAAAATTAGAGGCCATGATCTTACCAAAAGGCGGCTGATCCGCGGCCAAACCTATCCAATGGCCGCGGTTCCGCCGCACTTCTAAGAATTTAGGGCTCGGGATTTTGGTGGTTGGGATCCTAACAACTAGTTTCCATATTAGGAAACTAGGGTTCTGGCTTTGTGACTATAAATAAGAACCGAGGGTCTTTTGGAAAAATCATCAAACCGATGCGATCACGAAATCCACGACGGTTCAAGAATCCTGGTTGATCATCAACGGTTCATCTACCTCCTTAGAAGAGATCGAGAAGCAAATTAGGGTTTTGTAATCATTTTCTAAAGGAAACAAAGTGTACTTGATCTTGTTGATTAATAAAGGTAGTGGTTTTCTTATATCATTTTATTTTTCTGCATTTTTGTAACACCCTAGTTCATTAATACCAATTCCAGTTCTCGTATTTCCTTATTTGTGGTATTTTCCTGATTTATCGTGTTTTGGGTGTGGATAGTATTTTACATTAGTATTTGCATCCGACCCGACCCGCATGCTTGAAACTTGTTTGATTCATATTTAAGAATTATCTTGACTTGTTGAGTAGACTGGTACATATTCATGAATACTGCATACTAGCATTTTATCTGACATTGCATCTTTTACCATATAACATTTTAAGTCATGTAAAATATTTTAAAAATACATTGTATGGCCTGCATGATACCCCTAACTCCGTGGTAGCATCCGCGCATCTTGTTCCTGTCCTGTTCAGTAAAACGGACTTGTTTGGATGGCTACGCGCATGTACGTGCATCCGTTCTTTGGGGTATGCATTTTCGTTATCTGAGCATTCATTTTGAAATTTGGACGTCGCATATATTTTTCATATTTTAAGATTGAATTTTTAGACCCGACCCGGACGTGTTTTGAAATATTTTTGTATCCCGCCAAAAATTCAAATTTATTAATATAATATTTATTTAAACGGTTACATTTAAAATTTAATTAACTAATTATATTTTTATAATTCTAAAATCCTAACTAAACGCCAAACTTCTATCTCATCTCGCACTCTCTCTCCTCTGCCTATCTCTCTCCTCTCTCTCTCTTTCTCTCTCTCTCTATTTATATAAATCCTTTCTATATTTTTAAAACCCTATTCCCCACGTCCCCTCTTCTCTCCTTCCCCACTTCTTCTTCCCTCTTCGTTCTCGCTCGAACCCACGCCCTCACCTCTGCCTTCGCCGCCGTGGTCGCTTCCATCCTCATCTCCTTCCTCCTTCACCCTATAACCGACCCATACCAGCAACCCATCTCTTCGCTGTCGACCTCCTCAATCGCTTCGCCGGCAAACCCCATCGCCGGAAGCCCCTCGTCGACACCACCTCCATCACCACCTCCACTCTTCATACTCTCCCCTCCTTCCCGGTACACCCCTGCACAACACCCGAACCCCAAGAACACATTGTCTGCCAACCATTGCTGCACACCTCGTCGTCGTTCCTTCACCTCCGGCGACCCGACTCTATCATAATCATCATCACCCTTCGTTTTTTCATCCTCTTCCCCCTGCACTGAAACCCGACCCACTGCAACCGCAGAAAACCCTCACCTGACTTCAAGAAAACCGCAGCCCTATCTCGCCGTGAAACCTCGTCTGAAACCCTCGACTCGTCGTCAACATCATCCTCGCCTCGTCTCTATCCTAGAGCCTTACCTGAGAACCCCCTTCTCTTTTTTCTTCTTCTTTCTTCTTCTTTGTCTCTTCCCTTTCTCTTTCTTGATTTCACATCTTTTCCGGTCACCCGCCGGAGCCCTGACCGTCACCGACGATCCGAGCAACCCAGTGAATAACCCCAACCAGCGTAGTCGTGCTCTTGCCTTTCCTGAACCCGTCCCGTGCGCGCGTGTGCGTAGCGACTTTTTACCGACGTCGGACGTGCATTGCGTATCCGTCGCGTGATCCATCGACGCAAGTTTATCTTGCTATATGCTACATTACTTTATATATATCTTTTTTAATAAATATAATACTGGTATTTCAAATTATGCACCCCATGTTTACTTTTACAGTTTTTCGACATCCGTCTGCATCCGTACGTGTTACTTTACATCGAGCGCATGCAAACTTATCTTGTTACATACTATACTACAATATACTGCATCCAATGGAATATTTACATCTCATATTGCTTAGTTGTACATCCCACTTTACTATTTTACAGTTTTACTGTTTTCGGATACTTGTTTGCATCCATCTCATTTAAAATATATATATATATATATATATATATATATATATATATATGCATTTATAGATCACATTAATACATAATACTGTGATATTAATACCCCATGTTTAATAAAGTGCATCCTTATTAGTATTGGAACTATAAATGTAACCCTAATCGATAATTGTGCATCCATATCATTGATTTTATATCGATTTGCATACCAAGCCACAATATTTCATTTTATTGTTATATTAGTACTCCATACTTGATTTTGTGCACCCATACTTATTACAGTTTGATTATGAGCACCCACTTGATACTTGTACACAACTTGACATGACCTGGTGTACCACAGCTTGACATGTTACCTGATCTTGTTACTAATGCCGACAATCTTGACCTGTTGTCCCTACGGACATTTCCTATTGTCTATACAGACAAACCTGTACCTTCTTGATCCTGTGTTGGCATTAGCTCTAGATTTATTAATACCTGACTTACACACATAACCTTGGAGGTATGGGAAATCAAGAATGTATCCGAACGTAACTAAAAGGGCTATTACATCTTGTTACCGTGGTCCCGTGGGGTTGAACGGGACATAAACTCACAGTCTATCATATCTTGTTACCGTGGTCCCGTAGGGTTGAATGGGGCATAGACCGATGGGTTACGATGAGAATTACATTAATTGATTTCGAATAACTTTAGAGTAGATAACCCTATAGCACAGTTTAGATTACTCACTGCACTTCACCTGTTTATATCATGTTCACTGATCTATATTCATGTTACGGTTTACTTGCTACTGATGACTTGTTACTGTTCATACTTCATACCTGCATATTTCACATATCCTGCTTGCTTAGAATTATTGATATTATGACGCACTGACGTCTGGGTTTTGCATGGCCCAGATCTCTTATCCTTATCGCTGGCAGTCCAGAAGTATTTTGATCAACAGGCAGAGCAGTGAGGACATGTTTATAGTTTAGTTAGTTTCTTTCAGTATTATTTTATTCCTGATGTGAGCCCGTATTTTGGGACGTACATTCCAGTTTATTATTTTTCATTGGATCTATTGCTTCCGCATTTTTATTCTTGACTCGTTATTCTGGATCATGAACATGTATTAGATAGTTGTTTATTATTTCTACTGTTCTTGATATCTCTAGACAGCCGTAATGTGACTATGGAGGGATCTTTCCTAGCCACAGGTAGCATGGTTGGCTATGTCACGTGCCGATCTTAGCGCACTCTGGGAAGCGGGGCGTGACAGGGTTTGTTTGGTATCAGAGTCATAGGATTTAGGTTAATCGGGTTTGATTCTTTTTTAGTTGGGTATTGGACCCAATACACGAATCAGAAAACCTGTAATTTGGAACATGTCCTGCCATATTGTTATCGCGATTCTTGAATCATATCTTTCTCTTGATCCTTGTCTTGACGATATGCAAGCAACTTTGCATCTCGGCTTGAAACCTTTTGGTTCCCTATTGTTTCTCCATGTTCCTTTGATTCTGATACTAGGATTTGGGCGACTTGAACGGAGTTATGTGATTGTACCTATGAACTGCAGCATGGTTACAATGCGGTACTCTATTTAAGTAACTTGGAGTCCTGGTCTTGATTCATTTCCTTGTTCCATGGTCGTTTTATTACCTTGGTTCTCTCAGTGTCATTGGTTACCAGTTCATGTTTTGCAGATTTCTCGGTGATCGATATCGGCAGCTATGATGTTGTCTTGGGAATGGATTTTCTCGGCACTTTCCACGCTCACATTGATTGTAGGGCAAAGAAAGTGATTTTCCAGATTCCCGAACATCCGGAGTTTGTTTTCACTGGAGGAAGCAGTTCTGTCGGGCTAGTCGAGTTTAGGGCTAGGCCGACAAACAATGTTCTTTCGTCGATGGAAGTTGATAAGGAGGAAGCGCTAGCTGTAGTTCGAGAGTTCATGGACGTGTTCGAGAACATCTCGGGTTTACCACCAAAATGAGATATGGAGTTCGCGATTGATCTTGTTCCTGGTGCAACGCCAATCTCAAAGGCGTACTATTCGATGACACCAGTGGAGTTGGAAGAAGTCAAGAAGCAGGTTACCGAATTGTTAGAGAAGGGTTGGATTCGCAGCAGCAATTCATTTTGGGGAGCTCCAGTTCTTCTAGTCAAGAAGAAAGATGGCACAAGGAGGATGTGCATCGATTATCGAGAATTAAACCGGGTGACTATTAAGAACAAGTACACGATCTCTCGCATTGGCGAATTATTCGAGCAACTTAATGGCGCGAGGGTATTCTCGAAGCTAGATTTGCGATCCGGATATCATCAGGTCCGAGTTAAACCAGAGGATATTTGCAAGATTGCATTCCGAACTTGGTATGGACATTACGAGTATTTAGTGATGCCATTCGGAGTCACGAATGCACCGGCGATATTTATGGACTTGATGAACCGAATTTTTTCACCGTTCTTAGACCAGTTTATAGTGGTGTTCATTGATGATATTCTGGTTTACTTGAGGAGCATAAAAGAGCATGTGGAACACTTGAAGATCGCACTGCAGACATTGAAGCATGAAAGATTATATGCAAAGATGAGCAAGTGCGAGTTTTGGCTTGAAGAAGTGAAGTTTTTGGGGCATGTTGTATCTTGAGATGGAATCGCCGTTGACCCTGAAAAGATTGCAGCAGTTCGAGATTGGCCGATTCTGAAGAACGTAGCATAGATCAGAAGCTTTCTTGGACTTGCCGGGTATTACAGAAGGTTCGTGGAGAATTTTGCTCGTTTGGCTGAGCCTTTGACCAAGCTTACGCGTAAGGAGGTACCGTTCGTATGGACGGATAAATGTGCGTCAGCTTTTGAGGCGTTGAAGTAGAGATTGATAGCCGCTCCTATTTTAACCGTACCAGACAGTTCCGGAGGATTGGTGATTCACAGCGACGCATCTGGGAAAGGTTTGGGATGTGTTTTTATGCAGCATGGGAAGATTATAGCTTACGCATCGAGACAGTTGAAGATCCATGAGAAGAATTACCCAACTCATGAGTTGGAGCTAGCAGCTGTGATTTTCGCTTTGAAGATTTGGAGACACTACTTATTAGGCGAAAAGGTCGATATATTCACCAATCACAAAAGCCTAAAGTATGTGTTCACGCAGAAAGAGCTTAACATAAGGCAGCGTAGATGATTGGAGCTGATGGCTGACTTCGATCTTGATCTTAAGTACCATCCGAGGAAAGTTAATGTAGTGCTGGATGCGCTTAGTCGGTTGCCCGCAATTCGGATGTTGACTGCACAGAAAGAGCTTATCGAAGACTTTCGGAGATTCGAGTTGGAGATCGTGCTACCGCATTCTTCGGGACAGTTGATGCAGCTGCAAGTACAGTCATCGTTGATCGATAATATTAAAGCAGCACAGCCACAGGATCCAAGATTGCAGAAGTTTCGAGAACAGGTTGAAACTGGACTTCGAACGGACTTGTTAATTCATGAAGATAGTTCATTGCGATATGGTAGCCGTTTGTGTATGCCAAAAGGAGATATTCGCGAAGAAGTTATGAAGGATGCACACAGTTCCGCGTATTCTGTACATCCAGAAGGCACAAAGATGTACCGTGATCTATGACAGTATTTCTGGTGGGAAGGCATGAAAAGGGAGATTGCTCGCTTTGTAGCAAAGTGCTTGGTGTGTCAGCAAGTTAAGGCTGAACATCAAAGGGTTGCTGGTTTATTACAACCACTTCCGATTCCTCAATGGAAGTGGGAATATATAACCATGGATTTTGTGACAACTTTACCGCGGAGTCCAAAGGGCAACAATGCAGTTTGGGTGATTGTTGATCGATTGACCAAGGCAGCTCACTTCATACCGTTTCGAGTTGGTCAGTCAACGGAAGCGTTAGCAGAACGATACATGCAGGAGATTGTGAGATTGCATGGAGTACCTGTGAGCTTCGTGTCCGACCGTGACACCCGATTCTTATCGCACATTTGGAGGAGTTTACAGGAAAGTTTGGGGATGCGATTGAAGTTTAGCACAGCTTATCATCCTCAGACAGATGGCCAGTCGGATAGAACAATTCAAACTCTTGAAGATATGTTGAGAGCTTGCATGTTGGACTTCAAGAGTTCGTGGGAGGATCATCTACACTGGTGGAGTTTTCGTACAACAACAGCTTTCAGGCGACTATTCAGATGGCTCCATTCGAAGCATTGTATGATCGCAAGTGTTGCTCACATATTTGTTGGGACGATGTTGGAGAACGAAAATTGTTGGGACCGGATTTGATCGTGCAAACCGTGGAGAAAGTTAATACTATCCGGAATTATATGAAGGCAGCCCAAGATCGACAGAAGAGTTAGGTCGATACATCGAGAAGACCTCTAGAGTTCGATGTTGGTGATCTTGTGTTCTTAAAGATATCACCTACTTGAGGAGTGATTCGTTTTGGAAGTTGAGGCAAGCTTAGTCCTCGATTTGTAGGGCCTTTCGAGATTTTGGAGTTTGTTGGAGAAGTGGCTTATCAATTGGCTTACCACAATCTTTGGCGAATGTTCATAACGCGTTTCATGTATCTCAACTCCGTAGGTGTTCGAGATGAAAAATACGTGCTGGATCATTCGGAGCTAACGGTAAGAGAGGATTTGACCTTTGAGGAACGACCGATGTCGATTATGGATCAAAGGGAAAGGGTCCTTAAGAACAAAGTTATCCCTCTCGTACTTGTTTCTTGGGGAAATCGCTCGCATGGAGAATCAACTTGGGAACGAGAAGACGAAGTTCGACAGAAGTTTCCACACCTATTCTTGTAGTTTCATGATCGTTTATCTTTCTTTGTTCTTGGAATTTCGAGGACGAAATTCATTTTGTAGTTGGGTATAATGTAACACCCTAGTTCATTTATACCAATTCCAGTTCTCATATTTCCTTATTTGTGGTATTTTCCTGATTTATCGTGTTTTGGGTGCGGATAGTATTTTACATTAGTATTTGCATCCGACCCGACCCGCTTACTTGAAACTTGTTTGATTCATGTTTATGAATTATCTTGACTTGTTGTGTAGACTGGTACATATTCATGAATACTGTATACTAGCATTTTATCTGACATTGCATCTTTTACCATATAACATTTTAAGTCACGTAAAATATTTTAAAAATACATTGCATGGCCTACATGATACCCCTAACCCCGTGGTAGCATCGGCGCATCTTGTTCCTGTCCCGTTCAGTAAAACTGACTTGTTTGGATGGCTACGCGCACGTACGTGCATCCGTTCTTGGGGGTATGAATTTTCGTTACCTGAGCATTCATTTTGAAATTTGGACGTCGCATATATTTCTCATATTTTAAAACTGAATTTTTAGACCCGACCCGGACGTGTTTTGGAATATTTTTGTATCCCGCCAAAAATTCAAATTTATTAATATAATATTTATTTAAACGGTTACATTTAAAATTTAATTAACTAATTATATTTTTATAATTCTAAAATCCTAACTAAACGCCAAACTTCTTTCTCCTCTCGCACTCTCTCCTCTCGATCTCTCTCCTCTGCATATATCTCTCCTCTCTCTCTCTCTTTCTCTCTCTCTCTATCTCTATTTATATAAATCCTTTCTATATTTTTAAAACCCTATTCCCCACGTCCCCTCTTCTCTCCTTCTTCCCCACTTCTTCTTCCCTCCTCGTTCTCGCTCAAACCCACGCCCTCACCTCTGCCCTCGCCGCCGCCGTCGCTTCCATCCTCATCTCCTTCCTCCTTCACCCTATAACCGACCCATACCTGCAACCCATCTCTTCACTGTCGACCTCCTAAACCGCTTCACCGACAAACCCCATCGCCGGAAGCCCCTCGTCGACACCACCTCCATCACCTTGCCACTCTTCATACTTTCCCCTCCTTCCCGGTACACCCCTGCACAACACCCGAACCCCAAGAACCCATTGTCTGCCAACTATCGCTACACACCTCGTCGTCGTTCCTTCACCTTCGGCTACCCGACTCAATCATCATCATCATCATCATCATCATCATCATCACCCTTCATTTCTTTATCCTCTTCCCCCTGCACTGATACCCTGACCCACTGCAACCGCAGAAAACCTTCACCTGACTTCAAGAAAACCGCAACCTCGTCTCGCCATGAAACCTCGTCTGAAACCCTCGACTCGTCGTCAACATCATCCTCGCCTCGTCTCTGTCCTAGAGCCTTACCTGAGAACCCCCTTCTCTTTCTTCTTCTTCTTTCTTCTTCATTGTCTCTTCTCTTTCTCTTTCTTGATTTCACATCTTTTCCGGTCACCCGCCGGAGCCGTGACCGTCACCGAAGATCCGAGCAACCCAGTGAATAACCCTAACCAGCATGATCGTGCTCTTGCCTTTCCTGGACCCGTCCCGTGCGCGCGTGTGCGTAGCGACTTTTTACCGACGTCGGACGTGTATTGCGTATCCGTCGCGTGATCCATCGACTCAAGTTTATCTTGCTATATGCTACATTACTTTATATATATCTATTTTAATAAATATAATACTGGTATTTCAAATTATGTACCTCATGTTTACTTTTACAGTTTTTCGACATCCGTCTGCATCCGTACGTGTTACTTTATATCTAGCGCATGCAAACTTATCTTGTTACATACTATACTACAATATACCGCATCCAATAGAATATTTACATATCATATTGCTTAGTTGTACATCCCACTTTACTATTTTACAGTTTTACTATTTTCGGATACCTGTTTGCATCCATCTCATTTAAAATATATATATATGCATCTATAGATCACATTAATACATAATACTGTGATATTAACACCCCATGTTTAATAAAGTGCATCCTAATTAGTATTGAAACTATAAATGTAACCCTAATCGATAATTGTGCATCTATATCATTGATTTTATATCGATTTGCATACCAAGCCACATTATTTCATTTTATTGTTATATTAGTACTCCATACTTGATTTTGTGCATCCATACTTATTACAGTTTGATTATGAGCACCCACTTGATACTTGTACACCACCTGACATGACCTGATGTACCACAGCTTGACATGTTACCTGATCTTGTTACTAATGCCGACAATCTTGACCTGTTGTCCCTACGGACATTTCATGTTGTCTATACAGACAAACCTGTACCTGCTTGATCCTGTGTTGGTATTAGCTCTAGATTTGTCAATACCTGACTTACACACATAACCTTGGGGGTATAGGGAAATCAAGAATGTATCCGAACGTAACTCAAAGGGCTATTACATCTTGTTACCGTGGTCTCATGGGGTTGAACGGGACATAGACTCACAGTCTATCATATCTTGTTACCGTGGTCCCGTGGGGTTGAACGGGGCATAGACCGATGGGTTACGATGAGAATTACATTAATTGATTTCGAATAACTTTAGAGTAGATAACTCTATAGCACAGTTTAGATTACTCACTTCACTTCACCTGTTTATATTCTGTTCACTGATCTATATTCTTGTTTCGGTTTACTTGCTACTGATGACTTGTTACTGTTCATACTTCATGCCTGCATATTTCATCACATCCTGCTTGCTTAGAATTATTGATATTATGACGCACCGACGTCTGGGTTTTGCATGGCCCAGATCCCTTATCCTTATCGCTGGCAGTACAGGAGTATTTTGATCAACAGGCAGAGCAGTGAGGACCTGTTTATAGTTTAGTTAGTTTCTTTCAGTATTATTTTATTCATGATGTGAGCCCGTATTTTGGGACGTACATTCCAGTTTATTATTGTTCATTGGATCTATTGCTTCCGCATTTTTATTCTTGACTCGTTATTCTGGCTCATAGACATGTATTAGATAGTTGTTTATTATTTCTATTGTTCTTGATATCTCTAGACAGCCGTAATGTGGCTGTGGAGGGATCTTTCCTAGCCACAGATAGCATGGTTGGCTCTGTCACGTGCCGATCTTAGCGCACTCTGGGAAGCGGGGCGTGACAATTTTACATTATGTTTTCCCTCTTTATCTTTTCTTTTCCCAACATGCATGAGTAATTCTCCGCTTGTTAGGGTTCATAGGATTATGGTAGATTAATGGAAGATGAAGATCCTTAAACTCTTTTTAAAGCCTATAAAGTTTATAAACTTTATCAAAAGAATAGTTAACATCCTACTAGGGCGTGCTATCAATGCATTGATGGTCACAACCATGATTAGAGATTAGATTAACAATTGTTTTGGTAAAGGCTAGACATGAACGGAGATCCATGTCAAGATAGGGGTTAAAAGTGGGAACCCTTTTCCCTCCAGAAACCCTAATCTACATGCATCATTGTCGATCTAGTTTTAAATGTATTAAAGGATAAAATGATTAATTTTTAATTAATCATCCATGACTACTAAATCTTAATGAACCCTACAAGCCCCCTTCTACTATAAAAATTACATCCGTGGTTAATCTAGATCTATATCATGCATCCGTGTTTGCGTAGATCTAGAACCTACAACTATTGATTATTCTTCCTCCTTTCTCTCTCAACACACCTAAAGTAAGATTAAAAGATTCAACGTTTCCCTGAGGACGACCCGTACTCATCTCGGTCTAGCTACACGCGACACTGTTATTGATTGCGGTTAACTACTACACATAGATCAGATCAATCACGAGCGAAGCTACTGGCCAAGTCGTCAGAACTGGGCGACCCTATCCAGGCTGGTACGATCAAATTAAGTACCCATCAGGATATACGATCCCTAAATTTCATGTGTATAAGGGGACAGGCAACCTCCATCAGCACGTCGCCCAGTTCAGGGCTCTCTGCGGCAATAATGGAGGTGACGACAAATTGCTACTTCGCCAGTTCGTCGGCAGCTTAGCGGAGACGGCATTTGAATGGTACTCGGAGCATCCGAATGACTCCATCAAAACATTCACGGAAATGGAGCTTCTATTCACCCAACGTTTCGCAAGCGCCAACGAACGCATCCCGATCACGACATTAATCAATGCCAGGGTGAAGCCAGGAGAGACATGGGTTCAGTATGCAATTCGGTGGCGGAACCTATGGTCGAGATGCGAACAACGCATAGAAGAAGCTCCTGCCGTAGGCATGTTCGTAGGGACTCTCGATCCGCAGGCGACTATATCCTAGTTTATGATGTTTTTCAAGCCGACCACTTTCCAAGCATTGATCGACAAGCTGGCCCAAATGGACCAGATGGGCCATAGACCGTCCTCCTTGAAAAAGGGGCTTCGAAACAAAAAGGGCAAAGGGAAAGCGACTTTCGCCGCCAATGCTCAGCAACAGCCGAGTGATCCAAAACCAGCTGCTCGCCAAAACGACAAAAGTCGCTTTCCCTTTGCCCTTTTTGTTTCGAGCCGAGTGAATTCTCTTTTCCTTTCAAAAGGCCTTCCCTTTCTTACCTAGGGTTTTCTTTTGCAGAAGATCCAAATTCCTCCAAAGTATCAAGGCTCTCCTCTTTTTTTATGTATCGATTCCTTTCTGCATGTCTGTCCCTCTGTGTGTCTCTTGGCTCCTATTTATAGGAGAAGCAGCCGAATCAATTAGTTTTGGTGAATCTTTCATTGAGAGATTTAATTTGTATTCACCATTCGTTTTGGACCTTTGGATTATTATGTGAATTTTAATCACCATTGGATTTTAAATCCCGAGATTTTCCTTTGTTATTTCGGTTAGATTTTAAGGGGAAATCTTTCCAAGTTCAGGCTTTTTCTATAGATAGGTGATATTTAAGAATCTTTAAATCTTTAATTCAATCGGTTCCTTTGGAAAGATTTGAGAGGCCTTTTCTCAGAATTTAATTCTGTTAACAGATAGGCTTTGAAAGCCGGTCACGTGTGGCCACGTGACCCTTGGTCACGTGTGGGCACGTGACCCCCTTGGAACGAGACCTCTTCTTCCTTTTTGCGCTCTGCCTTCTGGCTGCCGCTTAGCCGTCACGTGCCATCACGTGACCCCTGGTCACGTGTGAGCACGTGACCCTCGCCTGGAGCCTTTTTCTTGATTTGATCAGGGAATTGAGTCTGCTGCTTTTGAGTGTCACATGCCAACACGTGACCCTGGTCACGTGGGAGCACGTGACTTCTTCTGAAGTCTTTTTTCTTGATTTGATCAGGGAACCGATGTGCCTTTGAAGCCGCTTTTAAATGTCACGTGCCAAAACGTGACCCTGGTCACGTGGGAGCACGTGACCCTTTCTGAAGCCCTTATCTTTGATGTAGTCGGGAAACTGAATCTTCCTTGCCGATGCTTTTAGATGTCACGTGCCAACACGTGACTGCTGGTCACGTATGAGCACGTGACCTTTTTCTGAAGCCTCTTCCGTAGGCTTTCCTGATTTTAAATCAGGAAACAAATGCCCCCACAGCGTTGTTCTCACGTGTCTGCACGTGAGTGCAACGCTGTCCCCTTTTGCGACCGTCGGATCTGTTTTGGGAGTAGGGTAGATTAATTGTCCTTTCAGAAGCGCCTTCACTTTTTCATCCTCTTCTTTTCAAACCTTTTCTTTTAAAAATTTGATTCTCGTTCTCAGAGCTTAGTTTTCTGTTGTGTCTGTGCAGTGCCACTTTATCTTTCAATCGAAGGCTAGTGCTCACGTGTTGCGCATGCAGGGATCTGCTTGATGGGGACGTTTCATTTCCCTAACCAATGCGTCGTTGGATTTCATTTCCAAGGCTCTCCCCTTCTTTCCGGGCTTTGAGAATCGTCCCACCATGCACAACATTTTTTGTGCATAGCATTAAATGCTCCCCTTTATAACCTGAACCCATGCCTTACTTCTTTTCTTCACAGAGAAATCCATTCATACCTTAAGGTGATCTTCTTTGAGAACACGATCAATCGCCATGGCTTGCAATCGTCCCCATGCTCGTCGGCAACCATGGGATGTGCCCATTGAGGAGATAATCCCTCGCTTCGCTGCGCGGCTGGCAGATTTCCTTCTCACCGACGCTCAATGTGACACGGTGATGTATGAGCTACTGACTCGTCGGGGCTCTCCTCTTCCCATGGGCTCCATTTGGCTCCGGATGATCCTCATGTCCGTGCTTGCCGATATACCCCCTCATCCGGCGGAGATGACTTCGGCGATCCTTGACGCGGCGGAGGACAAGCTTGAGTGCTTTCACGAGGCTTGTCTAATCACTCAAGCTCTGAAGGATCACTCAGTTCATATACTGGGTCAGATAAGATCCCGTCGGGCCGTCATGTCTGCTTTCGCTGATGAGCACGGCTCCAACCGATGGGAAACGACTCCTCGCGAAAACCGTCGTTTTGATGTGCTGGAGAAAGCGGAGAGGGAGCTGGAGAATTTTGTGTTTTGCTTTGTCAACCCTTGCATTTCTGATCCCTTATTTGGTGATCTTTTCCTGGTAGTGTAGTCTGTTTGAATTAATGTACTCCTTTTATCATTGGCGGTTTGCATGCTTTCTGTTGAATTTTCACGTTTGTCAGATAGTCGTACGTATATCTTGCTTGCGTAAACGAGCTGCATGTTTTTCTCTTGGGAATCTTCTTTAATTGCGAGCACCATCATTACGTTGCATGCGCGTCAGTGCCTCGGGTAACATTTCCTTTTAAACATTCGTACAGCTGCAAATGCGCGCTTGATGGGATACAGATCAGAAACTTTCTTTGTTATCTCCCGTATCGGGTGGTTTGTGCTGGCTTTAGATCGAGTATTGTTGTCGAAGGGGGGTTTATGAATGAAGGCATATTTTTCTCTTCAATGGTGTGTCCCTTTTCTATTGAATGTGTTCTGTGGACAATTTATCTCGATCTCCTTGCAGGGCAGCGATGGCTTAGGATTCAGGGTTGAGATCTGCTTCCTAGGACTTTTGCACTTTATGAGCCACGAGGGTCTCATAAAGAGTTTTTTTCCCCATGGGTCGAGAGGATCCCATAAGTGTAAGTTCTTCCTAAGAATCATAAGGATTCTTAAGCGGGTTTTCCCTTGAGAGTCGTAAGGATCTCACAAGAGAGTTTTCTTCCTTACAGGTCGTGAGGGCCTACAAGTGCTGGATGTGGTCGCCCTTGTCCGTGTTTCACGGAGTCAGGGGTTTCTCAAGGCATCGTAGTTTAAAGACGTCGCGGTCAAGGTTAAGGACCTCATAGTCCGTGGATTTAAGGACTCCACAGTCCGATGTTAGTTTTAAGACATCACGGTCAAGGTTAAGAACCTCATAGTCCGTGGATTTAGGGACTCCACCGTCCGATGTTAGTTTTAAGACATCACGGTCAAGGTTAAGGACCTCATAGTCCGTGGATTTAGGGACTCCACCATCCAATGTTAGTTTTAAGACATCACGGTCAAGGTTAAGGACCTCATAGTCCGTGGATTTAGGGACTCCACAGTCCGATGTTAGTTTTAAGACATCACGGTCAAGGTTAAGGACCTCATAGTCCGTGGATTTAAGGACTCCACAGTCCGATATTAGTTTTAAGACATCACGGTCAAGGTTAAGGACCTCATAATCCGTGGATTTAAGGACTCCACAGTCCGATGTTTGGTTGCAGGGACCCGTCACCTCTTTGAAGACGTTGAGGAATTACAACGCCAGGTATCAAAGGAGTGAAGAGATGTACCCCTTAAACCAAGGTAGAATCCGTAGGGAATTGGGGTGGTTGATCGTTAGTTTTAAGACATTACGGTCGAGGTTAAGGACATCATAGTCCATGGATTTTAAGGACTCCACAGTCCGGTGTTTGCTCTGGATGCTTCACACGGGTTCACTGCCGTGCTTGGCGAGGACCAGGCTCTGCTCTGGGCATTTTCCGTGGGGTCAAAGAGTGACGTTATCCGCGTTCCACGTAACCAGGAATTTTGCACTAGATGCTTCACATGGGTTCACTGCCGTGCTCGGCGAGGACTAGGCTCCGCTCTGGATGCTTCACACGGGTTCACTGCCGTGCTCCGCGAGGACCAGGATCCGCTCTGGACGTTTTCCACGGGGTCAAAGAGTGACGTTATCCACGTTCCACGTAACCAGGAATTTTGCACTAGATGCTTCACACGGGTTCACTGCCGTGCTCGGCGAGGACTAGGCTCCGCTCTGGATGCTTCACACAGGTTCACTGCCGTGCTCTGCGAGGACTAGGATCCGCTCTGGACGTTTTCCACGGGGTCAAAGAGTGACGTTATCCGCGTTCCACGTAACCAGGAATTTTGCACTAGATGCTTCACACGGGTTCACTGCCGTGCTCGGCGAGGACTAAGCTCCGCTCTGGATGCTTCACACGGGTTCACTGCCGTGCTCTGCGAGGACCAGGATCCGCTCTGGACGTTTTCCACGGGGTCAAAGAGTGACGTTATCCGCGTTCCACGTAACCAAGAATTTTGCTGATTGTATCCGCATTTCACGGGATGGAGGTTTGACTGTTGGCGATATGTATACCACCGAGCCATGGAACTGGGAGTTGCCGCTGTTCCGCTTAGCTTAGCGTTGTGTCTGTTGTTACGAGACGAGTGTTGAAACGATCTCCAGGTCTCCTTTGGCCCGTCGAGACTTGGCTTCCTCTTCTGATGAAACCTGGGGGAGAAGTATGATCCCTTTTTTGTTTACGCCCTTGGATTGTGTACAGGGTGTGATGGAACATCACCTGTAGGGCATAAATTGAAACCCCTTTTTTTTTATATTTTATTTCTTTTTCCGCGATGCTCTATCATTTCAGCTTTTATATCGCGGAGGTTGCGATTGCCCTATCATTTCGGCGATTTTTCGCGGTGCCCAATCATTTCGGCTATTTTTTTCATTTTCACTCGCTGTTTTTTATTGCGAGTTGCCCCATCACGGATCCCTTTCGGGTTTTCATCCGTGCCCATTTTGCTTATGGACATACCGTTTTTTTTATTCTTTTCATTTTCTTTTTCTCCTTTTTTTTTACGAGGCCGCGCCCTTTCGGGTTTTCTCGAACACTCGCCGGTAGCCCTGCTGTTTTTACTCACGGAGCCCTTTCGGGTTTTCATCCGTGCCCTTTTTGCTTATGGACATACCGTTTTTATTTATTATATTTTTTTTATCTCGTCAGCCTAAGGATGCTGCGGTATTAGTTTAAGGACGTTTCGGTCCGCTATTAGTTTAAGGACATTTCGGTCCGTCGTTAGTTTAAGGACGTTTCGGTCCGTTGTTAGTTTAAGGACGTT
Source organism: Agapanthus africanus (assembly GCA_030015575.1). Lineage (NCBI taxonomy): Eukaryota > Viridiplantae > Streptophyta > Magnoliopsida > Asparagales > Amaryllidaceae > Agapanthus > Agapanthus africanus. The sequence goes on along the minus strand of JASDDO010000016.1, from coordinate 468,447,873 downwards.
TCGGTCCGTCGTTAAGAGGCTGGCTACCGTTTATAAAACTTGAGCTTAGTAAGATAGCGAGCGGGCATGGTCGTCGTCACCTATCATTGACCTAGGCTGTGGCTCATTAAGCGTAGTATTTCTTTAGGAAGCGACCGTTTATCGGCCTGAAAGGCCTTTCACCGTGCACGTCCATGAGTAGATAGGCCCCACCCTGGTAGACCTTATCTATGATGTACGGGCCTTCATAATTTGGCTCGAATTTTCCCCGCTTGGCGCGATTGGGGATAATAGGTCTTCTGACCACTAGTACGAGTTCGCCTTGGCGGAACGTCCTCGGCCTGGTCAATCTTTCGTACGAACGCGTCATCTTTACTTTGTAGGCCTCTAGATTTTGTTGCGCTATGAGCCGGGTTTCATCGAGGGCATCAAGCTCCTCAAGCCGAAGGTGAGCATTTTCTTCGTCCGTCAGCTAGTAGTGGACTGCCACTCGTAGAGAGGGTAACTCTACCTCGAGGGGGAGCACTGCTTCCGTCCCAAATACCAACGCGTACGGCGTTGTATTCGTGACCGTCTTGAACGTAGTTCGATAGGCCCAGAGAGCTTCTTGCAGTCTTTCGTGCCAGTCTTTCTTATTTCGTGACACCGTTTTCTTCATGATCTTCGTCAAAGTCTTGTTGAAGGCCTCGGCCAGACCGTTAGCTCGTGGATTGTAAACTGAAGAATATCTCTAGTCTATATTGCGCTGCTGCGCGAAGCGGCTAATCTTATGGCTTCTGTAGGCCGGCCCGTTATTGGAGATAATCCGCCGTGGAGTTCCAAACCGATAGATGACGTGCGTCTTGAAGAAGTAGAGGATATTCTCTGTCTTCACTTCCCTCAGCGGTACTGCTTCTGCCCATTTGGAGAAGTAATCGGTTGTCGCCAGGATGAAACGATGTCCCCGGGACGATACTGGTTCGATGGGGCCGACTATGTCAGTCCCCCACATTTTGAATGGCCAGCTAGCCACCGTTGGATGTAGTGGATTCGGGTGTTGGTGGATGAAATCCCCGTGGATTTGGCACGAGTGACATTGCTTCGCATACTCGAGGCAGTCTTGGATCATCGTGGGCCAGTAGTAACCCATCCATTTAATTTTTAACTTCATCTTCGGGCCTGCTTGATGAGAACCACAGATTCTGTCATGAACTTCTTGAACGACTCTTTCTGCTTCGTCCGGTCCTAAGCATCTCAGCTACAGAGAATCAAACGACCTCTTATATAGAGTATCATTGACGAAAGCGAAAGATAGAGCTCGTTTCATGAGCTGATGTCTTGAGGATGCTTCTTCGGGGATTCGGTGGGACTTAAAGTAGTCTATGAAGACCTCCCTCTAGTCCTCAGCCTTCTCACGGTCTTTTATTTGTAGGGTTGTTTGCTCAGTCGCGCCCTTTTCTTCGTATGACTCGGGAGATATTTCTGCTGGGGCGAGCACTCGACGGCTTTGTACCATGATTTTGACGTCATCGAGGTTCTCGTCAGCCAGTTCTTTAGCGAGCTTGGCTAGCGCGTCTGCTTTGCTATTTTCCGCCCGTGGTATGCTTTCCAAAGTGTAGGAGGGAATTTGGGTCAATAGTTGTTGCACCTTTTCACCGTACTTCACCAACTCCGGTTTGCACGTTTGGTAGTCACCATTTACTTGACTAACGACCAGTTGAGAATCCCCGTATATAAGGAGGTCTTCAATTCCCATGTCGATGGCGATCTCGAGGCCCGCTATTAAAGCTTCGTATTCGGCTTCATTGTTCGTCCTCGATTCCGTTAAGGAGAAAACAAAGCGCATTATCCCTCCTTGTGGGGTTACAAAGATAAGGCCTACTCCCGACTTGACTATAGGGGTACTTTGTTTGCGCTGCTTTACGGAGGACGCTCCATCGAAATAGAGTTCCCATCGGGTACCACCGCTGTCGATCACGTCAAACGCATGTTCGTCTGGCAAATCGCAATTCAGAGGAGAATCAGCCGGTATCGGATGTTCAGCGAGAAAGTCGGCGATGGCCTGGCCTTTCACTGCCTTGAGAGGTCGATACGTTATCGAGAACTCCATCAGGAGTAGAGTCCATTTAGCGAGTTGACCCGTCAATATAGCCTTTGACATCAAATATTTAAGAGGGTCCACCTTCGAGATGAGACGGACTTCGTGCTCCAACGCATAGTGCCTGAGCTTTGTTATCGCGAAGATCAACGCCAAGCAGTGTTTTTCAATGGGAGAGTAGTTACTTTCTGCCCCCAGCAGGACTCGACTTAAGTAGTAGAGTGCTCTCTCTTTTCCTTGATCGTTCTCTTGTGCCCATAATGCGCCTAAGGAACCTTCGAGCGGTTGTATAAAGAATGAGGGGTTTTCCCTTGACCGGCGCAGCCAACACCGGAGGGTTTTGCAGGTACTGCTTGATCTCGTCTAGTGCACCTTGGCATTTGTGATCCCAAACGAATGGAGTTCCCTTCTTCATTAGGTGGCTGTAAGGGCGGCACTTGTCTGAAAGATTGGCAATAAATCGTCGGATGTATGCGAGCTTCCCTTGGAGAGACCGCAACTGTTTGAGGGTTCTTGGTGGAGGCATTTCCATGATTGCCTTGATCTTAGATGGATCTACTTCGATATCTCGGTGTCGGATGATGAATCCCAGGAATTTACCCGAGGAGACTCGGAATGCGCATTTGAGGGGATTCATCTTCAAATTATATTGCCGAAGGCGTTGAAATACAGTCTCAAGATGCTTTAAATGCTCTTCGTATGACATGCTCTTCACTACGAGGTCATCGATATAGCACTCGACGATGTCATGTATGAGATCTTCGAAGATCTTTGTCATGGCCCTTTGATAGGTAGCGCCGGCGTTCTTTAGACCAAAGGGCATAACCCTGTAGCAGAATATACCCAAAGGGTTCCGGAAAGCGGTGTGCTTCTGGTCTTCGGGATGCATCTTTATCTGATTGTATCCTGATGAACCGTCCATAAAGGAGAAAACCTCGTGAGTGGAAGTGTTATCTATCATTAGCTCGGTTACCGGTACTGGGAAATCGTCCTTCGGGCAAGCTTTATTGAGATCCCTGAAATCCACGCATATGCGTACCGTCCCATTTTTCTTCATTACCAGAACGATGTTGGCGATCCAGTCGGGATATTGGACTTCTTGGATAAATCCAGAATCGATCAGCTTCTTGACTTCGGCGTTGATGCTCATCTCAAGCTCGAGTCGCATCCTTCTCGGTGCCTGCTTGACTGGCTTGATATTCGGGGATATCGCTAATTTATGTACAGAAATCTCCGGATCTAATCCTGGCATCTCGGAATAGTTCCACGCGAAGCAGTCTTTATGCCGTAGGAGCAAGTTCTTTAACGCAGCCACCCTTTCTTCAGATAGCAGCTCGCTGACAAATGTCGGTCGCGGATCATCTGCCGATCCCAACTCAATCTTCTTGAGGTTATCTGCAGTAATATGTATGCCATCTTCCAGTTCTTTCGGAGCTGGCGGAAATTCTGAGATCACCTCATCATTGCTGTTCTCAAAGCACCAGGGAAGGTCATCCATGTCCTTGGGCTCTTCTTTTAATATCGTAATCATGTAACAGGTGCGAATCCGCTTCCAGGACTGAGGTGGATCCGGTTCTGCTCTTGCGGCTTTGGGTTCGTGCTTTTGTGGCGGCGTTACCCTCCAGCCGTTGGATAAAGCGAATCTGCCCTGTTGGTACTGGTCCTCGACCCAGTTCTTGAAGGTAAAGCAGTCTTCGGTAGGATGTCCTATGGCTCGGTGATAAGAGCAATAGCTCAGATGAGAAGCCTTGTTAGCTTGCTCAGGGTGTCTAGACTCTGGAAGTGCGATCATTTGATGTTTTATAGCGAGCTCGAGTAACTTCTCCGTCTTGTCTCGAGGGGAGGAATACGCTCGACTCATCTTCTTCATGAGGGACAAATCCGGACCACGCAACGCCCGATCACATGACTCTCTAATCCTGCGTCATTGTTGTCGGCTTCTCTTTCCGCTTCTTGATTTATTTCTGCCTCTGCGTCGGGCCTTTCATACAACGGGTTGACAGGGATGAGCATCTTCGTCTTTTGCAGCCTGTTGAAACAGACGTTGCGTCCTGGCTTTCTCGTATATGGCCATCTCGCGGTTGTGGTCTTCCCGAGCTTTTTGACCCGCTTTCCTGATAAGCTTGTCCATTCGTTCTTCAAATGACGGACTCGGCCCTTCAATCGCGGGATCTAGTTTTGATGAGAGGTTGGCATTTCCTGACAGGACGTCCTCTTCTTCATCAAAGGTATATATGGCGTAGCTACTGTGGGCCCGTTCCCGTTTTCCGGCTCTCACGTATCCAAGTCCAAGTGTTTCCATTTTCCCGTTGAGCAATTTGCGTTGAGTCCCAGGGACATCCCAAATCCTGTTGTAGAACCGAGCTTGTCGAACAGTCTGTTTTAAGGGTACTCCTTGGCGCTTCAATAGCCTCTTTAGGCCATTTGTATAGTATCTGGGCAAACGGATGGGTTGGAGCCAGTCGAGTGTAGCATCCGCGCCATGCCAGATCTCCTTCTCTACTTCCGTCTCTGAGGATCGGTAGAATGGGATTGCCTTCTCACCCCTTTGCCTGGGAGGGACGTAAAACGTTTGCAGGTCGTGCACATTGTAAGCTTGAAGTGTGTCGAGATCCTTGTAGTGTTCTCGCGGCACCATGGTGATTTGCAAACTCTGATCATCGCTAGGGGGTGCTTGTATTGACGGCTGATTGGAGAACATGGCATTAACCTCATCTTCCGAGTCACTTCCGAAGACCAACATGGGGGCGGGCGTCCCCGGGTTGTTGCGTTGAGATGGCCCAGCATAAACTATCTCTTCTTCTTCTTCGGTATCGCTCCCGAAAACAGGGATGGTGGCGGCGGCTTTATTCTCCGGCTTGCGGCACCTTTCTGTACCCTCGAAATCTGGCAAAAAGTACTTCGCATCTTCGTATTTGCGGACTTCATTCACGGAAAATGGGTTTAGCTCACCTGTTACGGTATGCTCGAAACCATCCTTAAAGTACTTCATACACTGATGTTGTGTAGAAGGGATGATGTTGTACTCGTGTAACCAAGGACGACCGAGTAAGGCGTTGTAGCAGGTCTTGGCGTCAATGACATGGAATTTGATGTCTGTGACGAATAGTCTGAAGCGTAATGTTAGTATCAAGGATCCGAGAGTCCGTGACGATTGTGAATCGAAACCGGAGATGGTAATTTTGTCACGAGCGAGGTGTTGCACACTCATGCAGATTTCCTTTAACACCCGAACGTTAAGGAGATTGACGGAGGATCCATTATCCACTAGGATCTTGCCTATCTTGATATCATGGCAGTATCCAGAGACGTATAGGGGACGGTTGTGGTCGCACGTCCCAGGAAGGAGGTCTTCGTCCCCGAAAGTGATGTCGGCCATATGCACTTCCTCCAGTTCATCCTTCATCCTTTCCGTGGCGAGGAAGGCTTGGAATTGTTCGGGTTCTTGTAACGCCTTAATTAGTGAATCTCGCGCTTATTTTGATAATAGGAGGGCATCGAGAATGCTAAGTTGAGAAGGTAGCTTCCTTAGGTGCGCCAGGATGTTGTAGTCCACCTTACCCTTCCTGGGAGGGTCTTTGGTAGTCAGCTCTTTTATGACTTGGTCATCTAAAGTGATATCCTCAGTGACCTTTTCCTTTCCCTTATCTTTTCTACTTGCGGGCCCGAGATTCTTTTCCGGGAGCGTGCGATTGCGCAGCTGAATTGTTTCGCAGGCCTCCGGTTCCTCCTCTTTCCCTAAAACGGATTCTTTAAAGAGAGGGCCCAGAGCCATTTCTTCATCAGAGTCGCTCCCAAAGGTGAGAACTTATGACCCTCCGGCGTTAACCATGTAACAGTTGCCAGTGGTTCTGTTGTGCCCGTCGGCAGTACTTCTTCGTTCCCGACGGGTCTTGCGTTTCATGCGCTTAAAATGTTGTCGATGAGCAACATATCCCTGCCACCATATCCTAAAGGAGTCGCACTCCTCCGTGGGGTGTGAAATTTTCCGATGATATGCGCAATAATCAGGGTGCCTTTCCGCCCCATTGAGCGTGTTTTCTTCCGAGGGTGGTAGCTTCATTCCCATTGACATGGCTTTGGCAAACTTTTTCCTCGTCTTGAATATCTTCTTGTCTGCCTCGGGTGCCTTTCGATCTGGCGGGAGTACTTCAACTCTTTCGTTCAGTCGCCTGCATTTGGCTCCTTCCGATGCGGCCATCTCACGCTCCTGATCCGCTTTACTCTTTAGACGAATCTCGTCTAGAAAGGCGTCGATCATTTCATCTGTTGGCCACACAAGCTCTGGTTCAGGCTCTGTCCCCAGTTTCTTAGTGCCAGGAGTTTTTTCATCGTCGGTAAACGAGTGGGAGATTACGTTACAACTCGCCACATATCCCTCGGATTCATCTGACGAGCTTTCTCCATCATCTTCCACCTGAAAGATGTGGTTGAGGAACTCTTGCAGCGTGACAGGAGTTCGCGTCTTTTGATTGTACTCTTCCAGCGCGTCGATTTGCTTCTGCAAGTTCGTGCGTTTGTCTCCAGGCTTCACGGGCTTCTTAGATTTCTTCTTCTTTTTCTTCGAAGATTTTGACGGTAGGGCATGAGTACTTGGGCCATCACCACCGCTCTTTGTAGTTGGGCGCGGCTTCAGCATTCCTTCAATGATCTGGGGTCCCAGCGGGTCCTTCCATTCGACCGCCGGGCACGCATGAAGGTCCTTCAGCATTCTTTTGGTTTTAGTTGACAGCACGACCTCCCATAGAGCTTCCTCAATAAAGGAACAGGTTGCCCCCGGTGTATCTGCTTTCTTGGGAGTATGCGGCTCTGGCGGGTTCACCTTCCACTTTTCGGACAGCGCAAACTTCCCCTGGAGGTATTGATCTTCAATCCATCCTTTGAAGATGAAGCAATCCTCAATCGGATGACTTACCGTTTGATGGTAAGGGCAATAGTTAGGGTTATTCACCTCAGTGAGTTGTGGCGGTTGCCTTGGATTTGGCAAGTTTATAAGTCTGTTGCGTACTGCCAACTCGAATAACCGTTTCGTTTTGTCCCGTGGGAACGAGTAGGGACGCTTCATTTTCTCATTATAATACCGGCGTCTTTCTTCCAGTTGATCCGTCAGCTTTGGGGCATTGGGTTGCTGCTGGGCATTCGCGACGAAGGTTGCTTTTCCTTTACCCTTATCACTCCGAGGCTCGGGCTTCGGGGGAGACGGTTTATGACCCATTTGGTCCATCTGGGCCAGCTTGTCGATTAGAGCCTGGAATGTGGTTGGCTTAAAGAACATCATGAACTGGGAGATAGTTGCGTGAGGGTCTAGGGTTCCTACGAACATGCCCACCGCGGGCGCTTCCTCAATGCGCTGCTCGCATTTCGACCACAAATTCCGCCAGCGTATAGCATACTGGACCCAAGCTTCGCCTGGTTTTACCCTGGCGTTAATCAATGCCGTTATTGGAGTGCGTTCACTGGCGCTCGCGAATCGCTGAGTGAATAGCAACTCCATTTCAGCGAACGTCTTGATAGAATCGTTCGGGAGTTCTGAATACCATTCGAACGCTGTTTCTGATAAGCTACCCATGAATTGGCGAAGCAACAGTTTATCATCACCGCCAGTGTTATCGCAAAGGGCCCTGAACTGGGCGACATGTTGGTGGGGATTGCCGGTCCCCTTATACACGTGAAATTTTGGTATTGTATAACCCGACGGATATTTGATTTGGTCGTACCAGCTTGGATACGGCCGCCCCATTTTTACGACTTGACCAGCTGCCTCAGTCGCATGATGAACCCGGATTTGCTGGGCTATATAGTCGACCAAATCAGCCTTAGAGATTGTCTCCTCCTTGGCCGTTGAGAGGGCCGGCGGTGGATTTGACGTTTCTCCCCGGTCGTCTTCAAGAACAATTGGGGGATCCTCAGTGGGTGGGTCATGTTGGATCATCATTCCTATCATATCTTGGAAGAGAAGGCCCATACGCTGTATGTTGGCTGCTTGTTCAGCAGCCTCTTTGTCCTTCTTTTCCAATATTCGGCGAAGGAACTCAGCGTCGGTTTCTTCCTCCTGGCGTTCGTCCGAGGACGTTTCTGGGTTTTTTTTTGGCCCGGTAAGTGGGGCCATAGCATTCATCATTTCCTGGAGCTTTTGCTGTTGCTCTTGAGCTTTGGTCACTGACCGTGTAAGCGGTCTATGACCTGTAGACGCACGGCCGTCTTCCTTTCCTGACGCCATGTATACGGTATGGACCATCATGCCCCCAGACTTAGGGCGTCTGGGCTTAGTGCCTTTAGCTGTCGTTGCAGGCTGGGGGATCTTCTCTGGCTTCCTCCTTTTATGAGCAGTGGAAGTTGAGGGGGCCGTTGAAGTGGGCACCCAAACAGCCTTTCGTGGTTTAGCCTGGTCACTGGCTTCCTGTTGGATTTTCAGCTTCTTGTGCTGGCGGGAGAAGTTTGGATCGATCATCGAGTCTCGGGCCTGCCGCCAAACCTTATAGATCTTGGAAGACAGCCGTTGAGGGGATCGGGGCTGTTCTGGCTTTATTTCCGCAACTTTTTTTAGTGGAGGAGGAGAACTCTTTAGCACCGCAGTAGGAGAATTCCTTCGCAACTTATTTAGCATCTCGAAGCTGTTCCCAGTTGGAACGGCAGCATTAATTTCCACCGTTGAGGCTGATGGAGTTAGCCCAGAGGGGGAGTTGCCCCCAGCCTTCCTTACTCGGCGCCAGTGGCGACATCGAGCGTGTCGAGCGGACGGCGCTGGTTCAGCGGTGAGGATGGCTTCGTCTTGCCCCCTGTGTAGGTGGGGGGTCGTTGCTGGTGTTATCCTGTTAAAGACCGATGTCCTTTGGGTAGCAGGAGCTGGAGCTGAAGCCGTCAATCTTGTAAAGATCGACTTTTTGGCCGGGGAAGCCGCCTTGGCGACTTCAGGAGTAGGACCGGTCACTTTCTTAGAAGCAGCCTTCTCTGGGATTGTAGGCCCCATTGTGGGTCCACAGGAGTCTTGGCCCAATCTAGAGAAGACCGAGGCGCTGGTGTTGGGCGACCCGTTGAGAGGGGCCGCGGCAGGGGTAAGACGATCAAAGACCGACTTCTTGGGAGCTTCCTTTGTCAGCACCGGAGCGGTGAAGCTTGTCGGCGGGAGCATGGTCCCAAAAAACAATCCCGTGGTGGCTCGAGTGACCTGTTCCACGGGCATTGTGAATAACGAAGCAGCTTGGGGTCCGTAGGCTATACCTCCTGGCGAGGCAGAGCGTTGGTTGCTATTGCAGTCCGAGCAGTTGGAGCATTTCGCAGAAGTAGAAGCCATCGATTCTTTGCTTTCTGCAATAAGCAAGACGCCAAGTCTTAGTATCTTGAAACCCAAGGGCAACCATTAGCGAACCGCGATTGGTTCGCGAATCACGACACACGAAGTGTGGAGTGGAAAGAGGAAAAGGTCCCACCGGGCGTGCTAGAATATGTTCCCCTCCGAATGACGGCGCGACTGGACGTCTTGCCTGTGATTCGGGGGCAGATGCTAATTGGTGCTATCCGTCCACCTCTCCGAAGATGCCAAGTTGATTTATGGCACCGTGTATCGAAGGTTTAAACGGATGCGTCCGATGTAGCAAACTTCGTCAGATTCCCCCTCGCTTAAGGGGTTTTTGATTGTGGGGACGCTCTTCCCTGCAGGCGCAAGCCCCTGCAGTTAATTACGCTACCGCATCGCGGTAACCACTTTCTCCTTCTCCAGATGGTCACTTCGTGTCGCATGTGTTTATTTTGTGTTTAGTTGCCCGTGGATTGTATACGGAGACTGAGTTATGTCGTCGCCCGTAGGGCGTGGACTAGTCCAAATCCGTATTATCTTAGATTTGGGTTTGGGGGTTTTGGGTTTAAGGATACGTTAGCCTCATTCGAGACTAAGATCGACTTAAACTTTTGTTAAGGATACGTTAGTCTAGTTTTCAGACTAAGATCAACTTAACGGGATCATTTAGATCCAACAATAGAGCAATTAAGGGAGCCCTGTTGTTTAGTTTAGTGACATTGCGGTCAATAAGTAGTTTAAGGACATTGCGGTCCAGTGTTAGTTTTAAGACGGTGCGGTCAAGGTTAAGGACGTCGTAGTCCGTGGATTTAAGGACTCCACAGTCCGATGTTAGTTTTAAGACATCACGGTCAAGGTTAAGGACCTCATAGTCCATGAGTTTAAGGACCCCACAGTCCGTCGTTAGTTTTAAGACATCCCGGTCAAGGTTAAGGACCTCATAGTCCATGAGTTTAAGGACCCCACAGTCCGTATTAATATGTGGTCATCGGGACCCGTCGCCTCTTTGAAGACGTTGAGGAATTACAACGCCAAGTATCAAAGGAGTGAAGAGATGTACCCTTAAACTGAGGTAGATTAAATAATCTTTGGCCCAATTTGGAACCAAGACCAATTAATTATATTATGAGCCCATTGGCTCAGTTGAATTTGAATTGAGAACTTATGGCCAGCTTGGGCTAAGTCCAATCATGTTTAGGATATTGGCCCTCTGTTGGTCCATTAGAGGAGAGGCTTTGCCTCTAGACACTTAGCCAATGGGGCTAAAGTTAGTGTTAAACACTAAAGATCAATCAGTGTCGAACACTGAGAATGAGATTGACAAGTTAGTGTTTAACACTAAAAGATAGTTAGTGTTAAACACCAGCAACAGGGCTTTCAAATTAGTGTTTATACACTAAGGCAGATCAATGTTAAATACTAGAAACAGGGTTTTCCAGGTTGGTGTTCAACACTAAGAAAGTCAGTGTTAAACACTGTAAATAGATGTTTTCCAAATTAGTGTTTAAACACTAAGAAAATCAGTGTTGAACACTGGATATAGAGGTTTCAATTTTAGTGTTAAACACTAAGGCAAGAGGGGTTACATGGTAGCACGTGAGAGCGCCCTCAATTCATTTTATTCTGCCAAAAGTATTGAATACTTTGGAGCATCACGTTCTGTCATGTGATGGGAATTCTGGTGTTTGTCCGTTAAAGCTTCAGCCAAGGGGTCACGTGGTAGCACGTGATAGCGTCCTGTTTCCCTTTATTTTGTTCTACAGATAAGTGTTTAACACTTTTAATTCTGAAAGCCATCACGTGTGGGCACGTGATGGGGGCCTGCGCTTTGATCTGTTAGAATGTTCACTAGGGGTCACGTGTCGACACGTGAGAGCGCCCTAAAGCTCTTTTCTGTTTCTTTTCAGGGGTCACGTGGTAGCACGTGACCCTATTCCTTTGCCTGTTTGAAGATGTGTTTATCTTTTTAAGAATTGAATTCTTCATAGGGTTAAACCCTAGCAATAACTTAGAGGAATTAAATTCCTACTTTCTTTTGAAGAATTATATTCTTAAATAGGGTTAAACCCTCATTTCTTCTTTCTTGAGGGAATTAAATTCCTGTTATTTTAACAGAACTAAGTTCTTATCTAGGGTTAAACCCTGATTCTGTTCATTCTGAAGGAATTAAATTCCCATAACATAGGGTCAAACCCTAATTTTATTTTAAAGGAATTAAATTCCTATAGTTCTGTGAGAATTAAATTCTCAAGCTTCCATTCCCTCTCTATGCTTTGGATCTGCATGGCAGGATCTCAACCCATTGAGAATTAAATTCTCAACTTAAGAGGAGATGTGCACTTTACAGATTCTCCACCAAAGAGAGAACTAGGTTCTTCTGTTTTATATCAGAGTTAAACTTTGTTGAGAATTGAATTCTCTTTTCCTTTCAAAAAGCCTTCCCTTTCTTACCTAGGGTTTTCTTTTGCAGAAGATCCAAATTCCTCCAAAGTATCAAGGCTCTCCTCTTTTTTTATGTATCGATTCCTTTCTGCATGTCTGTCCCTCTGTGTGTCTCTTAGTTCCTATTTATAGGAGAAGCAGCCGAATCAATTAGTTTTGGTGAATCTTTCATTGAGCGATTTAATTCGTATTCACCATTCGTTTTGGACCTTTGGATTATTATGTGAATTTTAATCACCATTGGATTTTAAATCCCGAGATTCTCCTTTGTTATTTCGGTTAGATTTTAAGGGGAAATCTTTCCAAGTTCAGGCTTTTTCCATAGATAGGTGATATTTAAGAATCTTTAAATCATTAATTCAATTGGTTCCTTTGGAAAGATTTGAGAGGCCTTTTCTCAGAATTTAATTCTGTTAACAGATAGGCTTTGAAAGCCGGTCACGTGTGGCCATGTGACCCTTGGTCACGTGTGGGCACGTGACCCCCTTGGAACGAGACCTCTTCTTCCTTTTTGCGCTCTGCCTTCTGGCTGCCGCTTAGCCGTCACGTGCCACCACGTGACCCCTGGTCACGTGTGAGCACGTGACCCTCGCCTGGAGCCTTTTTCTTGATTTGATGAGGGAATTGAGTCTGCTGCTTTTGAGTGTCACGTGCCAACACGTGACCCTGGTCACGTGGGAGCACGTGACCTCTTCTGAAGCCTTTTTTCTTGATTTGATCAGGGAACCGATGTGCCTTTGAAGCCGCTTTTAAATGTCACATGCCAACACATGACCCTAGTCACGTGGGAGCATGTGACCCTTTCTGAAGCCCTTTTCTTTGATGTAGTCGGAAAACTGAATCTTCCTTGCCGATGCTTTTAGATGTCACGTGCCAACACGTGACTGCTGGTCACGTGTGAGCACGTGACCCTTTTCTGAAGCCTCTTCCGTAGGCTTTCCTTATTTTAAATCAGGAAACACCGAACAAAAAAGATAAGGGGAAGAAAAAAGTCCCTGAGGATATCGGCCTCGATGATCGAGTTGTCGAAGAGCTCACAGCTAAGGACCCGCTCAAGAAGAACAAGGTGGATTACAATATCCTTGTTCCCCTCCGAAAGACGGCGCGACGAGAGACGTCTTGCCTGAGATTCGAGGGAGATGCTATTTAGTTTTATCCGTCCACCTCTCCGAAGATGCCAAGTTGATTTATGGCACCGTGTATCGAAGGTTTAAACGGATGCGGCCGATGTAGCAGACTTCGTCAGATTTCCCCTCGCTTGAGGGGTTTTTGATTGTGGGGATGCTCTTCCCTGCAGGCGCAAGCCCCTGCAGTTAATTACACTACCGCGTCGCGGTAACAACTTTCTCCTTCTCCAGCTGGTCACTTCGTGTCGTGGGTGTTTGTTTTGTTTGTGGTTGCCCGTGGATTGTATACGGAGATTAATTTATGTTATCGCCCGTAGGACGTGGATAAGTCCAAATCCGTATTTTCTTAGATTTGGGTTTGGGGTTTTGGTTTAAGGATACGTTAGCCATATTTGAGGCTAAGATCAACTTAAACGTTTGTTAAGGATACGTTAGTCTAATTTTCAGACTAAGATCAACTTAACGGGATCGTTTAGATCGGACAAAAGAGCATTTGGGCTCTATTGTTCCAGTTTAGGGACATGGTGATCCATTGCCAGTTTAGGGACATGGTGGTCCAACATTCCTATTTTGGGGACGAATATTGGTTTAAGGACGCATTAGTCCATGAGTTTAAAGACCCCACAGTCCGTATTACCAGTTTAGGGACATGGTGGTCCAACATTCCCATTTTGGGGACGAATATTGGTTTAAGGACGCATTAGTCCATGAGTTTAAGGACCCCACAGTCCGTATTACCAGTTTAGGGACATGGTGGTCCGACATTCCCATTTTGGGGACGAATATTGGTTTAAGGACGCATTAGTCCATGAGTTTAAGGACCCCACAGTCCGTATTACCAGTTTAGGGACATGGTGGTCCAACATTCCCATTTTAGGGACGAATATTGGTTTAAGGATGCATTAGTCCATGAGTTTAAGGACCCCACAGTCCGTATCAATGTGTGGTTGTCGGGACCCGTCACCTCTCTGACGACGTTGAAGGATTACAACGACACATATCAGAGGAGTTCAGAGATATACCCTTGAACCGGGTGTAAATTGATTTGAGAGAGCGGTTGTGCTCAGTTCAATTTAATTTGAGGACTTACGGCCAGAATTGGGTTAAGTCCATTTGAAAATGTTTAACATTTTGTTCATGATTGGCCTGTTTAGGCCTTTGCTTGGGCTTTGCCCTTTTTAAAATAATGCACAGCATTGGGCTTTTTAATTAAATGCACAGCATTTAGATTAGGCCTGTTAGGCCTTTTAATTGTGCTCTGTCCTCTATTTTTTAAAATAATGTAGAGCATTTAATGGTCTGACAGTGCGCCACGTGGCTTGTCAGGCGCTTTGCGCCAATTGAGGAGCGCAAGGCGCAAACTGATGTGGAGGTGACACGTGTCACGCTCTGGTGAGCGCAAGTCTGTTAGCGCAGTGCGCTGCACAAGTGCGCTGTTGACACGTGTCGTGCTCTGCTTAGCGCAAATCTGTTAGCGCAGTGCGCTGCGCTAGTGCGCTGCTGACACGTGGCGTGCTCTGGTGACTTGCGCCAATCTAAGAGCGCAGCAGCTCGAATCAAGAGTGCAAGGCCCTGTTCAGTAGCGCAGAGCGCATCTTGATCAAATTTAGATCAAGGAAACAAGTTTTTTCTTGTTCCAAAGAGGTTCTACCTCAAATTTCAAGAACCAGTGGTTCATCAAAAGGCAATGCCTTTATATAGATCAAAAGATCTGATGAAGTAAATTACATCTTTTTTAATTATTTTTTATTGAAGATCTTGATCTTGTTCTTAGATCTTTGATCTTTTTAGAAGAACTTCTTCTCTTTTCAAAGGTTTTACCTTTTTCTTTTCTTCGAGTTCTTCTCAAAGTTTTTAGAGGAGTTCTGTCTCTCTATCTCTGTATCTCTATGTGTTTTAGACTTGGAGTCTAGGGGCCTTTATATAGTGCCAATTGATTTGTTAAACCAGTTAAAGAGATCTTTCTCTGATTGATTTAGGGATGTTTCCTCACTGTTGGATGTTTGATCCTAGGGCCTCTGTTTTACAGAAGATAATCTTCTTGTTTTAAGAAGATGAGAAAGATCTTTCCAAAATTTTATTGTTTAAATTCTGGCACAGTTGGCGCAAGCGCACCTGCGCTTGACACGTGCCGCGCAGCGCAGAGCGCAGCGCCACTGCGTTGACACGTGTCGCGCAGCGCAGAGCGCAAGTCATATGAAGCGTTGCTTCCTTTATTTTTATTTTAAAACAGAGCCTTGCTCTGATTGGGTGCGCTGTCTTGGGCGCAGTGCTGGCGTATCTGCTTTTGACACGTGGCGCGTTGCGCGCAGCACAAGGAATCTGAAGCGTTGCTTCAATTTTTGAATTTTTGAAATTCAAACAGAGTTTTGCTCTGATTGGGGGAACAAATACCCCCCCAACCGTTGCGCTCACGTGGCGCATACGTAAGTGCAGCGGTGGTAAGATCCCAACCGTCAGATCAACTCAGGAGTTGAAGGAGCGCTTAAGCGCCTATAAATAGGACCCTTGGTCCTCCTCAGATGTTTATCATCTTCAAGAATTCTTATTTTCAGAACCTCAGAGCTTTGCTCTTTATTTTCAGAGTTAGAACTCTGGAAACCTCTTAGGTAAAAATTAATCTAACTTAATTAAATTAATTTTAATTAATAGAGCCTTGCTCTCATAGATCTTTGATCTAAAGAAAATCCCTTTGGGGTTTTCACAAACAGAGCTTTGCTCTCAAGAATCTGTTTCAGGGTTTCTTAACCCATGAACAGAGCTTTGCTCTTTGACAAAACATAGATCTTTTGATCTAAAGATGATGAACTCTGAAGAGTTTTTCATGGATCTTTAAGATCCCAAAGTTTAATCTTTTAGAAATTAATTTTTCCTTTGATGGATTTTTCCATC
Organism: Agapanthus africanus; assembly: GCA_030015575.1. Taxonomy (NCBI): domain Eukaryota; kingdom Viridiplantae; phylum Streptophyta; class Magnoliopsida; order Asparagales; family Amaryllidaceae; genus Agapanthus; species Agapanthus africanus. The sequence goes on along the minus strand of JASDDO010000016.1, from coordinate 468,432,059 downwards.
ATTATTACAGAGCTAGGCTCTTTAAGGAATTTTATTCCCTTATGACCAAAGTTTGACAAGTGTCACTCTGTGACAGAGCTTTGCTCTGAAAAGGGAGATTTTCTCCTTGTCTCAAGGGATTTCTCATTTAATGAGAATATTCTTTTGGGGATCTCCTCATTAATTGACAGTCTCATCCAATGATGAGGTTGTCTTATTAACTGATGCATTGTCATCTAGATTTTGTGGGTCCCCTTTTGGTCCCCTTTCCACTACATTGCAGTGTGGTACAACTTTTAAAGTTCCAAGTGTCAGAAATTAAAAATTATAATACTGACAGTTGATCTCCGTCCCTCTTCTTTTTGCAGGCAACATGTCTTTCGATACCTCGTTCCCATTCGTTCGCTCGGAGGGAGGATTCCCTGGAGCACCCGTAAACCGGGAAGTCCTAGCTTTGATCAGAGACCATGATCCGGAACATAAGAATCTTCATCTTTGGGGGTCGTGGTACAATCAGATTATTAGGGGTCGACAGAGCTTTTCATGCGCAGCACCATCGGAGCCCATCATGGCGATCCATTATGCCAACTCACTCCCGGTGAAGTATGCCGTGGAGATGGTCGATTGGACTTCAGAAGGCCTTCTTCATCCTGCTATAGCTGCAATTCCCGTTCAGCCTCCCATGGTTTTAGATATCTTGGGACGCCGTATTTGTCAAGGCGAAGCGTAACCCTGGGGGAAACCATATAATATAGGTCTGATCCCCCGTCATCCGATCGGTTATCTGCCATGGGCTGCTACATTTTGTCAGCGAAGAAGTCGCAGTTGATGAGGCTTGGGTTGTACACCGCTGTTTATGCTTCTCTCTTCCAATATCCTACGCTTCCTACCTGGTGGGTTAAGGCTTTTTTGGAGCAGTGGAATATCCCTACTCACACTTTCCTTGCACTGGACCGGGAAGTGTCGATTTCTTTAGAGGAGTTCACAGAAGTTTCCGGCTTACCGGTCATAGGGGAGCATTATGAGGAGCTGCTTCCCATGAACGAATATGTCTTCGGTGCTAAGCCAGTGATAATGGGCCTTACCCTGGAGAATGCTGTTCAACATCAGTTTCCAAGTTTGATCAAAGTGTTGAATATCTACGAGGGCCTTTTTATCAAATCTGGGAGTCGCGGGGTTAATTTCGAGGATTTCATCGCTCGCTTCCTTCACCCGAAAGTCCTCTCGGCGGAAGCTGCTAAGTTTGCCACGCTTGATGACCCTTTCGGTTTACGTTTGGACAACCTACCAGCGACGGAGGTAGATCAGAAGGGTTTCTTCCTTCCTAACTCCCCGGTTGTCCCTTTCGCGGAGGTTGCAGCCCCTGGGATGGATGAGGAAGCATTCTTCTTAGGATTTCTTAGGCTATGGCTGAGCTGGTTTGCGCTCCAGATGCACCTTCGCCGTATGAGGCCATCTGTCTTTTACCCAGCTCACCGGATGACCATCGGGGTAAAAGTGGTCGTCGGGGTTGCCGGTTTAGCCCACCTGTATCACGGCCTTAATCAAGCGGCGGATGCTAATGAACCTGGAGTACCGCACGTGATCTTCTCGATGCATTACTTCATGTCATGGCTTGAGCTACATGCACTTGGCGTTTTTGGTATGCACAAAAGGCCTTCATTCTATGACAGGTGCAGCCTCCCTCGGATCATGCGATTGGTCGGCGCCTCAATTGTAAATCCGTCGCCGCGGCATGCCAGAGGTTTGCTCCTTCGTCCCCGCACAGTTGGAGACGGGATGACCTTCACCGACATAGTGTTAACCATCGGAAAGGCGTCTACTACCACAGTGCGGTCATTGCAAGATACTTTCAAAGATGGGGCCTCAGTTCTGACAGCCCGGGAGACCCTCCATTTGTATTCTATCAGACCGGGTTTCCTGGTGTTTAGGCAAAACGATGCGGCGCTTTTCATGAGATACAACCCACATCGTTTTGCCCAGCAACTGAGCTATAATCAAGGAGTGACGTTGGAGGCTTTCTTGCTGGAACCTGCTGCCACTGAAGAAGGGATGCGGAGCGCGCTGCATCACTTCATGCGTCTGAATACGGGCTCTCATTTTTTCATCAGCGAGCCGACTTGCGTCCCACGGATCCTTAATACATATACGGCGTGGTACCAGCATTCGACGGGCACCGTTATTAAGGAGGAAAGGCGGTTGTTGGTTGACCGCAAGGGTGTGCCTCCCGGCAGCGACCGCAAAGCTCCTCTGAGGCCAAGGATCCCTGTCGCTCCTCCGCTGAGAGATGCTGGAGCTAAGCCACCGCGTGTGCGAAGCCCTCTGTGCAGATTGCCCCGTACTACTGCGGACGTACCCCCAGCGCCCCGTGCTCCAGTGGAGACGGTGAATGTGGTTTCGCCGGAGTCTAGTGTGGGCTCGGACATCGGGACCCGACGTCCTAAGGTGCCTGCGAAGCGTAAGCTGATTTTGGCGGCGACCGGGGCCCGCGGGCAGAAGAGGAAGAAGAAGTCCGCTCTTTCCCTGGATGCCATCCTCGTCTTAGAGCCTCAGGCCCCTCTCACCGAAGGCCTAAGCGAGTACGGAAGCAACGAGGGTTTCTTGGTAGAGCCACAAGACACCGATCTGGCGGCCGCCATCGCGGCTTCTGAGCGATTGGCAAGGCTCGAAGCGTGGTTGGCTAAACTTGCTCAATCAGGTAATCATTAGTTGCATTCTTCGTTATTTCATCGTACTTTTATCATTGTCTTTGACTAATGCTTTTCCTTTTTTTTTAACAGGCGTCTCTACCGAAGAAGCCATCGCTGCTTCCCTGAAAACCTTCCAGGAGGAGGAAAGGAAACGCGCTCTATCGGGCGTTGGTACATCTCGGCTCAGTGAGTCTTTATTCTCTTTTCTTATGGCCAATCTAACCTTTTCTTTGTCTCTTTGCAGGGGCCGCGGGATCTACTGCACAAGCTGATGCGGGGACTCTCCCCGGGCCAGCTACCGATGTCCCGGCCTCTTCGGGGGTGCCGTGAGAGACCCAACTCAAAAAGCCGATGATGGATGCCTTGAAGGCTCTGGAGGCAACTCTGAATGCGGACGACGATGCCTTGTTGGAGGCTTCCAAGAGGTCCGTCGTGACGGCCCGGGAAGAGAGGAAGCGCTTGAGGCGCGCAGCGAAGGAGCGTAGCGCTGCTTTGGCCGTGGGAGCGGGCCCAAGCGCCGTTCCTCATGCTGCTACTCCTTCGGAAGAGTCTCCGGTCGCCTTGTCCACTGCTCATAGGCGGGCGTTGCGTGCAGCTCGGGAGGCCAACGATCAATCCACCTCAGGTAATGTGTTTTTCGAGACTTTTTTTGTAAGAGTTGTAAAACTATCGGTTCTTATATATCTTGTCCTGCAGGGCCAAGTCTAACTGAAGGAGCGGTGGAAACCGTTGAGCCTGAGGGGACGGTGGAGAAGGTAGCAGCTGATCCTTGCCGATGCCGAGCACGAGGTAGCGGCAAATGAGACGGCTGCTACGACCGAGCCTGGGGCAGCAGTGGAGGGAGCGGCTGAGACCGACGACCCTATGGCAACGGTGGACGAGACGACCGCGACCGCCGAGCCTAAGGGGTAGCGGGTGAGACGTGCATGATTCCCGAGGATGAGCCGGCCGCTCTTTCTCAAGAGTCTGGCAATGCTCTGATCATTGCTCTCCCCACCTATGGTCCTCCGCCGTCTCCTGGCCTCACGAGCATGACGATGGCTCCCGTAGAGTCCGGCGATGAGGCAACGGGAGGTGAACCCGTATCAATGGAGGAGGGAGACGCCGCCGTTTCGGCTGGCGACTCATCAGGTAAATGTTGGGTTATCGTCCCTCTTTTTTTTTATTCTGCAACCCTTCCTGATAGAGCTTATCTTGTTTGTAACACAGGTGCGGCCAGTGCTGATGCCCCTTTGCTCGAGAGAGCGCCGTCAGTTACTGCCTTGACGGTGGCCACCTCTCTACCCTCTCTTGCACCGTCACAACTGCTGGAAGGTATGGATTTGTAACCCATTAGTCTTATCTCTCGGCCGTATAATTCACGTGCTGATGTTGTACTACTGCGTCTTGTAAGTGCACGGCGGCGCCCCGGCCGTCAATCCGACGGCCAAATGCGGAAGCGGTGATAAACTTAAATTTTTCTTGAACTGGAAAACCGCCGCGCACTAATACCCGGATCGAACCATTAATTAGTCCTAGCTATCTACAAGAAAGGGAATAGAGATATACCGACGATCCAAGTCCTCCGGTCTTCTCGTCATCGTCCCGATCTCCTGCGGAATGTCCCGTCTCCTCCTCATCGCCGGAAGTGCACCACATCGCCTACTTTGTTTACGGGCTCCCACCTCAATGCCGAGGCAACTCGGGCACGAAGCCGGCTACTCGACGTGCCCAAGATTTACTGTAGAATGAGTGGTGTAGAGATCCATGTCTCATTTTGGGGTTAAGGAGGTGCCATTTGGTGGAGGGATGAAACAAGAACAAAATGTGGAGGAGCTTGGGGTATTTTGGAGCATGATATGAACAAAAATACCTCCCCAAGAAAATTGGACAGCCCACCCAAAATGCTTGGCCGGCCATGCACTAGAGGAATGGAGAGAATGAGATTGAAGCCAAAAGAATGAGTGGGAAAACTCTATCATGCAAGAGAGAGAAAGAGGAATGGCTATCAAAATCAACCATCATCACTAAAACAATCCCAACACTCAAAGCAACCATCATCTCATGCATGATGGCTTCAAAAAGTCAAGCCATCATGAGAAGAAGAAGTCAAGTGATGGTGCACATCATGAAAACTATCATGATAAAACAAAAATGCAAAGACCCCCTCCACAACCACTTATTTGCAACAATGCAAATAAGCCCTCCTCCACCAAACTTCGGCCAATGAACGGAACAATGGAAATCGGCCGAAACGGAAAGCAAACTGGCAACTCCAGAAAACTGGTCCCGTAATAAATTACAGGAAAACCCCGATACTGTGCATACACACCCGCATATGTATTTCGACCGAAATACAAATGCAATGAGACAAAATCTACACTGTACTATACTAGGATCCGGCTTAAACCAAAGCCGGCTAGTAACATCTGTTCGATCCTGATCCGTGCAATACCGCACGTATCTGATCGAACCCTGCCATATAACCATACGGCCTATAGTACAAACTGTCCGATCCTGATCCGTGCAATACCGCACGTATCTGATCGGACCTTGCCATATCTCCATACGGCCTCTACAACCTTTCGCCCGAAAGCTGAGTAACTGAATGTGGGGGACTCTAAAGACTCGTCAACACCTCGGTTGTGGATTTAACCACTAGCACGTCAGAGGTATAAGCCAATACGTAACGGGCTACCAAGTATTGACTAAAAGGGACGTCTGTAAGTGAACTCAGCCTGACAACCCTACTGAGCCTGTCAGTGACAATATCCGTACAGTCCGGTCCGTTCGTCTATGAGTATCGCATGGCGGGCCTAGGGAGTTGGTAAAAGTCAGACCCCCAAAAGCGGTACAAGTCGTGTCGGAGTGTAGCCCAGAACACCCTGAGATACTACTGGAATACCTACCAGTAAATCTCCTTGCCTTAGCCAAGGACTTTGTGTAATGGCTCTCCTAGACACAGCACGACCTCACCCCCAATACCGGGAGAGACGAACCCCTGAAGATACGCTCACTGCCTCCATGTGGCTCGGGACTGTACCCAACTAAAACCTGTTTGCACGACTCCTTTGAGCCGTGGTAGGGTAGTAATCAAAGTACAGTGGGAACTCACACGAGACAAATGACGATCCCCAGGTCGATGAACTAACCTGCACACATGTCACCAGGGAACTGCCATCTGACGTCTGGTATATGACCAACTAGCATGTTCCCGGCGAGTCCTGTCCGGTGTACTCATAACCCAATGAGCACCTGTATACATCTTAGGTGATCCAACTGACACCAGTGGCTTGTGAGACCGGCCACCGCCCCTCGTCGGGGTCTCGACTGTATACACTAGTCTACTAATGGAGTATCGATGCCCAGTCTCGAAACTCCCACGACTAGGGACCTTTTAAGGATAAGCTTATAGACCCCCAGCTCCCACTTATATGATCGCCCTCATACTGCTGGTGGTCAAGCAAGAATCCTAGGGGCTCTATCAACGTGTAATAGCGACGTGTCAGGTCACCTAAAGCAGTACACGATGATAAAGGTAAACCAGATAGCATACTATCATCTCGAGTAAGACTGTCCTACCGGGATAGGTCCTCCCTCAATCATTACAATCACGTACCTGTGACCTAATAATTGACTCTGAGGGCACTATCTCCAACAATCTCCCACTTGCACTCAAGGCTAATTATTGCGATGTCGCATACTCACAGCCCGTGTGATACCGAACATCCAACTCCTCTACTAGTCAGTCTCACAAAGCTCGTTTGCGGAACTATTGCGTTCGAGGAATAGCCTCAGTGAGTGGATCCGCTTAGTTGTTTCTTTCTATGTCTCTCTATATCTCAAGTTCGAGGAGAAAGCCATCTCCCGAAAAGAGCAATACCTGTCTCAGAATATGTCTGGATGTCTGATGGGACCTAGCTCATAAATGAACTCCAAATCCAAACTTCTTAGACTGTATCGTCAACTGAACTTAATCAGTATCCTGCGCCATGCCTCCCTCAGTATTGCCTTGGACCAACTGTCCAAAATACTGCCCCTCGTCAGAAGGAAAACTATAACTCTGACAACCTCCTTGTCGTCCATGTCACCTTGGAAGCCTGGAATGATAACTGTTTCCCGAATGAAGCTGTCGTTATCATATCCCTAGAACATCCACTTATGTTCTATAACTGCTTCCGACTGCTTCTCCAGGATTGGATCAATATCAACTTATTGCATCTAGTGCAAGAACAATATCTGGTATGGTACTTGACATCTCATGATTGACTCAATTGCCTAAGCAAGTGATCTGCCAATCATGCACATCCCTCTCCCCTTTAGTCTGTAAGACACCTTTGGAGAGGGTGACTCCATTACCTGCAGGTACACTACCGTGCTAGGAGTCGTCCATTCTAAATACCCTTAGAATGCTGTCTAAGTACCCAGATTGGGAGACTACCCAAATCTAGATCTAAAGCCATAGATCTAGTAACCAGAATGTCTGATATAATGTCCAAGTCCCATATGGAGAAACCACTGTGTGACGACCAAAGTATAACCGATCGTAGTATAGGAGTTTCCTTTCCTACTTTGTGTATGTCATCCAAATACCAGGATATCACACCCTACTACCTTCTCAACAGATCCATCCCCTATTCTGATGAAGTCAAACCTATGACTGTCACGTCAGAAATAGATGATCTATCTCCGCTACATCTGCTTTAGTCTATAAATAGACATAAGCTACCTGTCCACCAATGCTTCCGCTGCTCCCACTGACTACGACAACCCTCTGGCAGAGTCATATAGACGTACACTTCTAAAACTAGTTTAGAACGACGCTATACTCATCCTCCCACCGGGTCTCGCAGCCTGGAACAACAGCAATGGTAATTGTGGGTAAACAAGAACTTCCCTGTCACCGTCCTTGAGGCTACCGTAGTACCTCTCGGGTGGCTGAAGTTACCCACCTTATCTGCGGAGTGGCCAATGGAATGTCAATCCAGATTGAATCTTTAGGTTCCTATGAAATCTTCAGTAATCGTTTGTGGTTCTGGAATTACTTCCAGTTCTACCATACTCCCACTACTGTTTTCTGAAGAAAAAAAACATTTTTAATAAAACTGTGGCGAGTCTAGAACAATATCGCTATTGTTCATCCAGATGGTAGAAAGTCAACCCTCGTCATAGCCTGGGTCAACCCACAAACAGCCATTACAGAAACGTGCCTTGAGTTGTCCAGTGTCAACCCACAAACAGCCATTTTGCATGCATACATTTTTTCTTTCCTTGCTGCTTTTGTTGCAAGTTGCCCCATCATTTCGGCTATTTCGTATGTATGTGTGGCTTACTGTCTTTTCGCCGCAAGCTTGGGATTAGACACCGATTTCGGCATCAGCATCGCTGCAACTGGGATATTGCCAGGAGCGAATCATCATTTGCCTCTGTCGATGTTAAACAAAGGTGGCTTAGTAAACAGGGTTAGGATCCTGTCGACTAAGGCTTTTAACTTCATGAGCCATAAGGGTCTCACAAAGGTATTTCTCCCTACCAGTCGTGTGGATCTCGTAGGTATGTTTTCTCCCTAGGAATCGTGAGGATCCCTAAGTGTATGTTCTCTTATAAGTCGTAAGGATCTTACAAGAGTGCTTTCTCCTTATAAGTCGAGAGGACTTACAAGGGTTGTTCGCCATATGGACATATCCCTAGTCACGGGTGGGACTTTGCTGGGGAAATGTTTATTCACGCCCGTGGATTGTATACAAGGGCCAATATTGAGCCGCTTGTAGGGCCATATCGGAGGTTGTGGGGGTTGCTTAAGAACAGGTTCAGGTCTCTGTAACTTAAGACTTTCAACTCTTATGAGCCGTGAGGGTCTCATAAGAGAGTTCTCCTTGCGAGTCGTGAGGATCTTGCAAGTGTGATTTCTCCTTAGAAATCGTGGGGATCCCTAAGTGTGTTGCTCCCTTGTGAGTCGTAAGGATCTCACGCAGGTGGTTTCTCCTCACAAGGTCGAGAGGACCCTATAAGGGTTTTTTAACGAGTCTGCGCCCTTTCGGGTTTTCACAAACACTCGCCGGTAGCCCTGTTGTTTTTACTCACGGAGCCCTTTCGGGTTTTCATCCGTGCCCATTTTGCTTATGGACATACCGTTTTTCTTCTTTTTTTTTCTTTTTTCTCTTTTTTTTATATAACGAGGTTGCGCCCTTTCGGGTTTTCACAAACACTCACCGGTAGCCCTGCTGTTTTTACTCACGGAGCCCTTTCGGGTTTTCATCCGCGCCCATTTTTCTTATGGACATACCATTTTTATTTTTATTTTTATTCTTTTTTTTATCGGCTTTGGGATGCCGCCATCCACCGTAGTTTATCGACATCTCGGTCAACCGCTAGTTTTAGGACATAGTGGTCCGTTGTTAGTTTAAGGACGTTTCGGTCCACCGTCGCCGTATTTGAGGCGAATTTCTAGTTTACTGATTTTTCAGTCTATGGGGCTTTCCCTATGAATGAGCATGATGCCCCCGGCGTGTCCACCTTTTTAGGAGCATGAGGCTGTGGCGGGCTCACATTCCAGTTTTCGGACAGCGCGAACTTGCCCTGTTGGTATTAGTCTTCAACCCAATTTTTGAAGACGTAGCAGTTTTCGATCGGATGGCCCAATACTTGGTGGTAAGGGCAGTAATTAGGATTGTTGACATCATTCAGTTGTAGCTGGTGTTTTGGCTCCGGTAAAGTGATAAGCCTGTTGTGCGCTGCTAGTTCGAACAGCCTCCTTGTTTCATCCCGGGGAAATGAGTAAGGACGTTTCAACTTCTTATAGAGGGGTTGCTGCTTGTTGTTTTGGCGAACAACCGGTCTAGGGCCACTCGATTGTTGTTAAGCGTTGACGACGAAGGCTATTTTTTCCTTCCCTTTATCCTTTTTGTTTGATCTCTTGTTTGCGGGTCCGAGATTCTTTCCGGGTAGCGTGCGATTGCACGGATGAATGTTCTCGCAACTCCTCAATTCTTTCGTTTCAGAGATGGATTCCTTAACGAGAGGGCCGAGGGCTACTTTTTCGTCGGATTCGCTCCCGAAGGTGAGAACTCACGGTCCCTCTGGATCAACCCTATGACAATTGCCGGCAATTCTTTCATGCTCATCTGTCGCATTTTTCCGCTGTTTACGAGCTCCACGCTTTTTTCTGTTGAAGTGTCGCTTGTGAGCGACATATCCTTGCCACCAACACTGAAAAGAGTTGCAATCTTCAGTAGGATGTGCGATCTTCTGATGATATAAGCAGAAGTTAGGATGTACGTCTTCTTCATCAAGATGTATACCACCAAGAGAATTTTCTCTGAAAGAGAGCAGCCTCATCCCCATTGATATGGCTTTGGCGAATCGTTTTCTTGTCTGGATCCTGCTATCATTTGCGGCGGATGTACTTCGATCCGGTGGGAGTGTTTCGACCCTTTTGTCCAGTCGCCGGCGTTTGACCTTTTCAAATATGGCCATCTCACGCTCCCGATCGGCTTTACATTTTAGATGAATTTCACTCAGGAAGGCGTCGATCATTTCGTCTGACGGCCATAAAAATTCTGGTTCAGGACCTACCCCCCATTTCTCGGTGCAAGGAGCTTCTTTATTGTCTATCGACGAGCGAGAGATCACATGGCAACTTGCTACATAATCCTCAGGTTCATCCGACGAGTCTTTATCATCATTTTCGTCCTCAAGGACGTGGCTGAGGAATTCTCGAAGTGTGGCTGGGATCCACGCCTTCTGATTATCTTCTTCCAGTGCGTCAATATGTTTTTGCATATTCGTGCGCTTGTCATCTAACTTCGCGGGCTTTTGGGTCTTCTTCTTCTTCGAAGACTTTGACGGCTGGGTGTGAGTGCTTGGGCCATCACCATCGATCTTTGGGGTTGGGCGCGGCTTCAGCATCCCTTCGATGATCTGGGGTTCTAGCGGGTTCTTCCACTTGATCGCCGGGCACGTCTGGAGATCATTCAACATCCTTCTGGTTTTGGCTGATAGCACGATCTCCCATGGAGTTTCTTCAACAAGGGAGCACGTTGCCCCCGGCATATTCACCTTTTTAGGGGTATGAGGTTGCGGCGGGTTCACCTTCCATTTTTCGGATAACGCGAACTTGCCTTGTTGGTATTGATCTTCAATCCAGCCTTTGAAAATGAAGCAATTTTCGACTGGATGGCTTACCGCTTGGTGGTAAGGGCAATAATTAAGATCGTTGACATCGCCTGGCTGCAACGGACGTTTTAGACTCGGCAGATTGATGAGTCTGTTACGCAGTGCCAGCTCGAACAGCCTTCTCATTTTATCTTGAGGAAACGAGTAAGGACGTCCCAGTCTCTCCTCGAGGGATAGGCGTGGACGCATATTGTTTTGACGGACAACCGACTTCAAGTTGCTCGGCTGTTGTTGAGCATTAGCGACAACGATTGCTTTCCCTTTTCCTTTCTCATTTCAAGAGTCTGGCTTTAGAGGAGACGGTTTATGTCCCATCTGATCCATTTGGGCCAACTTGTCGATCAAGGCCTGGAAAGTAGTTGGCTTGAAGAACATCATGAATTGCGAGATAGTCGCTTGCGGATCAAGAGTGCCCACAAACATGCCTACCGCAGGTGCTTCTTCGATGCGTTGTTCGCACTTCGACCATAAGTTTCGCCACCGTATTGCATATTGGACCCACGCCTCGCCTAGCTTCACCCTGGCATTAATCAGTGCTGTTATCGGGGTGCGTTCACTAGCACTCGCGAATCTTTGTGTAAACAATAGCTCCATCTCCGCAAACGTTTTGACAGAGTCGTTAGGTAGCTCCGAATATCATTCGAAGGTCATTTCCGCTAAGCTGCCGACGAATTGGCGAAGCAAAAATTTATCATCGCCTCCAGTGTTGCCACATAAGGCTCTGAATTGAGCGACATGCTGATGTGGATTCCCCGTCCCTTTATATACATGGAATTTAGGGATCGTATATCCCAGCGGGTAACTGATTTGGTCATACCAGCCCGGGTAGGGTCATCCGGTTTTAACAATTTGCCCAGCCGCTTCATTCGCCTGATGAACTCGTATCTGCTGAGCAATATAATTATCCAGGGCGGCCTTGGAAATGGTTTCCTCCTTGGCTGCTGAAAGAGCCGGAGGAGGATTAGATGTCTCCCCTCCATCGTCTTCAGTAATGGTCGGAGGGTCTTCAGCTGGAGGATCCTGCTGTAACATCATTCCTACCATATCTTGGAAGAGAAGCGACATTTGTTTTATATTAGCCGCTTATTCTGCTGCTTCTCTGTCCTTCTTTTCGAGGACTCTGCGTAGGAAGTCAGCGTCAGTTTCTTGTCCATGACGCTGCTCTGATGATGCCCCCGAGCTTTCTTTTGGCCCGGTAAGTGCAGCCATTGCAGTCATCATTTCCTGAAGCTTCTGTTGTTTCTCCTGGGCTTTTGTCACGGATCGAGTGAGCAGTCGGTGACCCGTTGAAGCATGGCTTTCCTCCTTTCCGGAAGCCATATAAACAGTATGGACCGTTATGCCCCCAGACTTGGGGCGTTTGGTCTCGACGTTTTTATGGTCTGCCACGTTCATAGGGGCCCTCTCTAGCCTCCTTCTTTTCTGAATGGTTGACGTTGAGGGGGCCGTTGTTGTGGGCACCCATGTAATTGTCCTCCTTTGTGGCTTACTAGGACGGTTTTCTTCCTGATGAACCTTTAGCTTTTTCTGTTGGCGAGGATAGTCTTGATCAATCACCGACTCCTGGACCCGTCTCCAGACTTTGTAAGCTTTGGAAGAAAGCCGCTGAGGAAGCTGCCCCGGCTTTGTTTCTGTAACATTCTCCACGGGTGGAGAAGATCTTTTCAGCACTGCAGTGGGTGAATTCCTGCGCACCCTATTAAGCAGCTCAAAACTGTTTCCAGTTGGAACATTAACATTGACTTCCACTGTTGGGGCTGGTGGAGTTAGCCCAGAGGGGGAGTTTCCCCCAGCCTTCCTTATTCGGTGCTAGTGGCGACGTCGAGCATGTCAAGCGGACGGTGTTGGTTCAGCGATGGAGATGGCTTTGTCTTGCCCCCTATCCAGATGAGGCGCTGCTGGTGCCAGTCTCTTGAAGACTGACGTCTTTTGAGTAGCGGTATCTAATCTGTCAAAGACAGACCTTCGAGCAGAAACAGGAGCCGGAATAGTCAGTCTTGTGAAGACCGACCCTTTGGCAGGAGAAGCCGCCTTGCCGACTTCAGGAGCAGGGATGGCTATCCTCTTCGGAACAACCTTTTCTGGTATTGCAGGTTTCTTCATGGGCCCGCATGAGTTTTGGCCCAGTTTGCTGAAAGCTGAGCATTGGACTTGGGCGACCCGTTGAAAGGGGCCGCGGTAGTTGTAAGCCGATTAAAGACCGACTTCTTTGGAGCTTCTTGCGACGACATGGGGGCATTGAAGCTCGTGGGTGGGAGTATGGTACCAAAGAATAGTCCAGTGGTGGCTTAAGTTACCTGCTCCACTGGCATCTTGAAAAGGGAGGCCGCTTGGGGCCCGTAAGTCACTCCTCCAGCAAGGACGGAATGAGAGTTGCAGTTGCAGGTAGTGCAGTTTGAAGCCATTGATCTTCTGTTTTCTACACGGAGCAAGACACCAAATCTAAGTACCTCAAATCCACAGGAAACCACAGCAAACCGCGATTCGTTCGCGAACACGACACACGAAGTGTGGAGTGGAAAGAGGAAAAGGTCCCACCGGGCGTGCCAGAATCTATTCCCCTCCGAAAGACGGCGCGACGAGAGACGTCTTGCTTGAGATTCAAGGCAGATGCTATTTGGTTTTATCCTTCCATCTCTCCGAAGATGCCAAGTTGATTTATGGCACCGTGTATCGAAGGTTTAAACGGATACGGCCGATGCAGCAGACTTCGTCAGATTCCCCTTCGCTTGAGGGGTTTTTGATTGTGGGGACGCTCTTCCCTGCAGGCGCAAGCCCCTGCAGTTAATTACGCTACCGTGTCGCGGTAACAACTTTCTCCTTCTCCAGCTGGTCACTTCGTGTCGTGGGTGTTTGTTTTGTTTGTGGTTGCCCGTGGATTGTATACGGAGACTAATTTATGTTGTCGCCCGTAGGACGTGGATTAGTCCAAATCCGTATTTTCTTAGATTTGGGTTTAGGGTTTTGGTTTAAGGATACGTTATCCATATATGAGGCTAAGATCAACTTAAACGTTTGTTAAGGATACGTTAGTCTAATTTTCAGACTAAGATCAATTTAACGGGATCGTTTAGATCCGACAAAAGAGCATTTGGGCTCTATTGTTCCAGTTTAGGGACATAGTGGTCCATTGCCAGTTTAGGGACATGGTGGTCCATTGCCAGTTTAGGGACATGGTGGTCCAACATTCCCATTTTGGGGACGAATATTGGTTTAAGGACGCATTAGTCCATGAGTTTAAAGACCCCACAGTCCGTATTAGCAGTTTAGGGACATGGTGGTCCAACATTCCCATTTTGGGGACGAATATTGATTTAAGGACGCATTAGTTCATGAGTTTAAGGACCCTACAGTCCGTATTACCAGTTTAGGGACATGGTGGTCCAACATTCCCATTTTGGAAACGAATATTGGTTTAAGGACGCATTAGTCCATGAGTTTAAGGACCCCACAGTCCGTATCAATGTGTGGTTGTCGGGACCCGTCACCTCTCTGACGACGTTGAAGGATTACAACGACACATATCAGAGGAGTTCAGAGATGTACCCTTGAACCGGGTGTAAATTGATTTGAGAGAGCGGTTGTGCTCAGTTCAATTTAATTTGAGGACTTACGGCCAGAATTGGGTTAAGTCCATTTGAAAATGTTTAACATTTTGTTCATGATTGGCCTGTTTAGGCCTTTGCTTGGGCTCTGCCCTTTTTAAAATAATGCACAACATTGGGCTTTTTAATTAAATGCACAGCATTTAGATTAGACCTGTTAGGCCTTTTAATTGGGCTCTGTCCCTTTTTTTTAAAAATAATGCAGAGCATTTAATTGTCTGGCAGTGGGCCACGTGGCTTGTCAGGCGCTTTGCGCCAATTGAGGAGCGCAAGGCGCAAACTGATGTGGAGGTGACACGTGTCACGCTCTGGTGAGCGCAAGTCTGTTAGCGCAGTGCGCTGCTGACACGTGTCGCGCTCTGCTGAGCGCAAGTCTGTTAGCGCAGTACGCTGCGCCAGTGCGCTGCGCTAGTGCGCTGCTGACACATGGCGCGCTCTAGTGACTTGCGCCAATCCAAGAGTGCAACATCGCGAATCAAGAGTGCAAGGCACTGTTTAGTAGCGTAGAGCGCATCTTGATTAAATTTAGATCAAGGAAACAAGTTTTTTCTTGTTCCAAAGAGATTCTATCTCAAATTTCAAGAACCAGTGGTTCATCAAAAGGCAATGCCTTTATATAGATCAAAAGATCTGATGAAGTAAATTACTTCTTTTTTTATTATTTTTTATTGAAGATCTTGATCTTTTTCTTAGATCTTTGATCTTTTTAGAAGAACTTCTACTTTTTTCAAAGGTTTTACCTTTTTCTTTTCTTCGAGTTCTTCTCAAAGTTTTTAGAGGAGTTCAGTCTCTCTATCTCTGTATCTCTGTGTGTTTTAGACTTGGAGTCTAGGGGCCTTTATATAGTGCCAATTGATTTGTTAAACCAGTTAAAGAGATCATTCTCTGATTGATTTAGGGATGTTTCCCCACCGTTGGATTTTTGATCCTAGGGCCTCTGTTTTACAGAAGATAATCTTCTTATTTTAACAAGATTAGAAAGATCTTTCCAAAATTTTATTGTTTAAATTCTGGCACAGTTGGCACAAGCGCACATGCGCTTTACACGTGTCGCGCAGCGCAGCGCAACTGCGCTAGCGCAACTGCGCTAATACGTGTCGTGCAGCGCAGAGCGCAAGTCATCTGAAACGTTGCTTCCTTTATTTTTATTTTAAAACAGAGTCTTGCTCTGATTGGGTGCGCTGTCTTGGACGCAGCGCTGGCGTATCTGCTTTTGACACGTGGCGCGTTGCACGCAGCGCAAGGAATCTGAAGCGTTTCTTCAATTTTTGAATTTTTGAAATTCAAACAGAGCTTTGCTCTGATTGGGGGAAACAGTCCTGGCACATCTGAGGAAGATACCCTCATAATTGAGTATCTTGGATGCCCTTCTCCTGTCTAAAGAGACACGAGATTTCCTGATCAGGGCATTACAAGAGCCCGAGAAGTTTCAAGCTTTCCTTACCGAAGAAAAGATGAAGGACGAGCTGGAAGAAGTGCACACAGCTAACATCACTTTCGGCGATGAAGATCTCCTCCTCGAAATGTATGAGCACAACCGTCCCCTGTATGTCACCGGGTACTGCCATGACATCAAGATAGGGAAGATCTTAGTTGACAACGGGTCCTCTGTCAACCTCCTAAATGTGAGGGTGCTAAAAGAAATCTGCATGAGCGTTCAGCACCTCGCTTGGGATAAAATCACCATCTCCGGGTTCGACTCCAAGTCATCACGGACGCTTGGGTCTATAATACTGACGTTACTCTTTGGGCTGCTCATCACTGACATCAAATTTCATGTCATTGACGCCAAGACCTGCTAAAACGCTTTGCTCGGTAGGCCTTGGTTACACGAGTACAACATCATCCCTTTTACACAATATCAGTATATGAAGTATTTCAAAGATGGGCTTGAGTATACCGTGACGGGGGAACTGAACCCGTTCTCCACAAATGAAGTCTGAAAGTACGAAGATGCAAAGTATTTCCTACCAGACATTGAAGACACAGAAAGATGCAATAAACCGGAGAATAAGCAAAAAGCTATCACCACTATCCGGTCTTCGGGAGCGATACCGAGGAGGAAGAAGAGATAGTCTATTCGGGGCCATCCCAATGCAACAGGCTGAGACCATCTACCTCTATTCTGGTCTTTGGTAGTGACTCTGAAGACGAAGTCAACGCAGTGTTTTCGGTCCGTCTATCAATGCGGGCCCTCACTGGAGATGATCAGAGTTTGCAAATCGCCATGGTTCCGCGGCAGCACTACAGAGAGCTTGATGCGCTTGAGGCATATAGTATGCAAGAGCTGCAGACATTTTACATCCCTCCCAGGCGAAGAGGTGAAAAGGCGATCCTATTCTATCGATCCACGGAGACTAATGTCAAAAGAGAAGTCTGGCATGGTGCCGATTTTGCGCTCGACGGGCTCAAACCCATCTGTCTGCCCAGATACTACACGGAGGGATTGAGAAGATTATTAAGATGCCAAGACGTACCTTTCAAACAGACTGCTCGACAAGCTCAGTTCTACAACAGGATTTGGAACATCCCCGGAACTCAGCGAAAATTGCTCGACAGGAAAATGGAAACAATTGGGCTTGGATATGTCCAGTCCAAGAAACGGGAGCAATTCCATGACTGCCATGTCATAAATCACCTCGATGAAGAAGGGGATGCTCTTTTAAAAGACGCTGACGTTGAACCAGAACGAGGTCCTGCCATAAAAATGCTGAGTCTGTCGTTTGAAGAACAGATGGACAAACTAATAAGGGAAGCGAGTCAAAAGGTTCGAAACGACCACAGCCGCGAAATGGCCATTTACGATAAAGCCAAGACACAACGCCTCCTTCAGCAGGCTACGAAAGATGACGATGCCCTTCACCGTCAGCCCGCCATGCATTCTCAAGATAAGAAAAAGGTGCGACGCAGAGGCAAAAACAAGTTAAAGAACGGAAAAAACGTTCGGCAACGGCAAAACGGATCCAAAAGGCCACACGATCGAGAAAAGGTCAGCCGGAATCCGTCTCTTATGAAAAAGATGGGTCGAGCATATTCTTTCCCTCGAGACAAGACAAGGAGAATCTTTAACCTTATCATGAAACATCAAATGATGACACTCCCGGAGTCTCGGCACCCCTAACAAGTAAATGAGGTTCATCACCAGGATTATTGCTCCTATCACCGAGCGATAGGACATCCTCTTGAAGACTGCTTCACCTTCAAAAACTGGGTCGAAGACCAATATCAAATCGGCAGGTTCGCTCTATCCAACAGTTGGAAGGTAGCCCCACCACAAAAGCATGTACCAAAAGCAGCGTATATAGCAAAGGTAGAACCAGATCAACATCGGTCTTGGAAACAATCTTGTACCTGTCACGTGATAACGCTGTCGGAAGAAGGGGTGCATAAGAATATGGATGACCTCTTCTAGTGCTTCGAAAACAAGGATGAAGAGAAGTTGATCTCAGAATTTCCACCGGCGCCAAAAGAGTTGGAAGATGGAATACATACTACTGCGGATAACCTAAGGAAAATCGACTTGGGACGGTAAACGACCCGCTGCCTACGTTCGTCAGTGAGCTGTTGTCTAAAGAACATGCGGCTACACTAAAAAACGTGCTCATGCAGTATAAAGACTGCTTCGCATGGAACTATTCCGAGATGCCGGGGCTAGATCCAGAAATAGCTGTGCATAAATTGGCAATATCTCCGGACATCAAGCCAGTCAAACAAGCACCAAGAAGAATGCGGCTCGAACTTGAGTTGAGTATCAACGCCGAAGTAAAGAAGCTAATCGACTCCGGCTTCATCCAAGAAGTTCAATACCCCGACTGGATCGCTAACATTGTCCCGGTAATGAAGAAAAATGGGACGGTACGCATCTGCGTGGACTTTCGGGACCTCAACAAAGCCTGTCCAAAGGATAATTTCCCCGTACCGGTTACCGAGCTGATGATAGACAACACGTCCACTCACGAAATCTTCTCCTTCATGGACGGCTCATCAGGGTATAATCAAATAAAGATGCATCCCGAAGACCAGAAGCATACCGCTTTTCGGACTCCTCTGGGCATATTCTGCTACAAAGTGATGCCTTTCGGTCTGAAGAACGCTGGCGCTACCTACCATAGAGCCATGACGAAGATTTTCGATAACCTCATCCATGAAATCGTTGAATGCTATATCGATGACCTCGTAGTGAAAAGAAAATCGTACGAGGAACACTGGGAGCATTTGAAAATAGTGTTCCAATGTCTTCGTAAGTATAACCTGAAGATGAACCCTCTGAAATGCGCATTTGGGGTTTCCTCAGGAAAATTTCTAGGGTTTATCATACGACACCGGGGCATCGAAATAGATCTATCGAAGATCAAGGCGATTATAGAAATGCCTAATCCAAGAATTTTAAAACAATTGCGGTCTCTACAAGGTAAGCTCACGTATATCCGGCGGCTCATAGCCAACCTCTCCGGAAAATGCCGTCCCTACGGTCACCTGATAAAGAAGGGAACCCCTTTCGTTTGAGATCATAAATGCCAAAGCGCACTGAACGAAATCAAGCAATACCTGCAAAATCCGCCGGTACTGACCGCTCCGGTCAAGGGAAAACCTCTCATTCTGTACACAATAACTCTCGAAGGTTCGTTAGGCGTGTTATGGGCAAAGGAGAACGACCAAGAAAAAGAGAGAGCCCTCTACTATTTGAGTCGAGTTCTCCTGGGGGCAGAAAACAACTACTCCCCTATCGAAAACACTGCCTGGCGTTAATCTTCGCGATAACGAAGCTTCGGCATTATGCTTTGGCGCATGAGGTCCATCTCATGTCAAAAGTGGATCTTCTCAAATATTTGATGTCAAGAGCCATACTAACGGGACGACTCGCTAAATGGGCCCTAGTCTTAATGGAATTCTCGATGACATACCGACCTCTCAAGGCAGTGAAAGGCCAGGCCATCACCGACTTCCTCGCTGAGCATCCGATACCTGCCAACTTACCCCTAAATTGCGAATTGCCAGACGAGCACATGTTTGACACGATCGACGGTGAAAGAGGAGGGATTGATACCCGATGGGAACTCTACTTCGATGGGGCATCTTCCATGAAGAAGTGAAAGCATACCTCCCCCATAATCAAATCCGGCGTAGGCCTCATCTTCGTGACTCCACAAGGAAGGATAATGCGCTTTTCCTTTTCCTTAACAGAACCGAAGACAAATAATGAAGCAGAATATGAGGCTTTGATAGCAGGTCTTGAGATCGCTGTCGACATGGGAATCGAAGACCTCCTCATATACGGAGACTCTCAGCTGGTTGTTAGTCAAGTGAACGGTGACTATCAAACATGCAAACCAGAGTTGGTAAAGTACGGCAAGAGAGTGCAGCAGTTGATGACTCAAATTCCCTCCTACGTCCTGGAAAGAATACCGCGCACAGAAAATAGCAAAGCAGACGCGTTAGCCAAACTCGCTAAAGAACTGGCTGACGAAAACCTCGATGACGTAAGGATCATTGTACAAAACCGTCGAGTTCTTGCACCAGCAGAAATATCTCTGTAGTCGTCTGAAGAAAAGGAAGCGACCAAACAAACAGCCCTACAAATAGAGGATCATGAAAAGGCTAATGATTGGAGAGAAGTCTTTATAGACTACTTCAAATCCCGTCAAACGCCGGAAGATGCATCCTCAAGACATCAGCTCATGAAACGGGCTCTGTCTTTCACCTATGTCAATGATACTCTATATAAGAGATCATTCGACTCTCTATGGCTGAGATTCCTGGGACCGGAAGAAGCAAGGAGAGTCGTCCAAGAAACTCATGACGGACTCTACTGTTCTCATCAAGCCGGGCCGAAGATGAAGCTGAAGATCAAAAGGATGGGCTACTATTGGCCCACGATGATTCAAGACTGTCTCAAATACGCGAGACAGTGCCACTCGTTCCAAATTCATGGGGATTTCATCCACCAGCATCCAAATCCGCTACACCCAATAGTGGATAGCTGGCCATTTGAAATGTGGGGAACCGATATAATTTGGCCCATCGAATTAACGTCATCCAAAGGACATCAGTTCATGTTGGCGACAACTGATTACTTCTCTAAATGGGTAGAAGCAGTACCGCTAAGAGAAGTGAAGACGGAGAACATCCTCCATTTCTTCAAGACACACGTCATCTATCGGTTCGGCACTCCGCGACGGATTATCTCTGATAACGGGCCGGCCTACAGAAATCACAAAATCAGCTGCTTCGCACAGCAACATAATATAGACTGGAGATACTCTTCGGTCTATAATCTCTGAGCTAACGGTCTAGCTGAGGCTTTTAACAAGACCTTGACGAAGATCATAAATAAGAAGGTGTTCAGAAATAAAAAGGACTGGCATGAGAGACTGCATGAAGCTCTCTGGGCCTATCGGACTACGTTCAAGACGGCCACGAACACAACGCTATTTGAGTTGGTATTCGGCATGGAAGCGGTACTCCCCCTCGAGATAGAGCTACCCTCTCTACGAGTGGCGTTCCACTACGAGCTAATAGATGAAGAGAATGATCATCTTCGGCTTGAGGAGCTCGACGCCCTCAATGAAACTCGACTCATGGCACAGCAAAACCTAGAAGCTTACAAAGCAAAGATGACGCGCTCATACGAAAGATCGACTAAGCCGAGAACATTTCGCCTAGGTGAACTCGTGCTAGCCGTAAAAAGACCTATGATCCCCAATCGTGCCAAACGGGGGAAATTCGAGCCAAACTATGAGGGTCCGTATATCATAGACAAAGTCTACCAAGGCAGGGTTTACTTGCTCATGGACATGCATGGCGAAAGACCCTTCCGGCTAATAAATGGCCAATTCCTTAACAAATACTATGCCTGACGAGTCACAGTCCAGATTAATGATAGATGACGACACTTGTGTCCGCTCGCTGTCTTCCTGAGTACCAAATTCTGTAAGTGCTATCCGGCAAAGCTTTTCCGCAAAAACGTGCTACGGACCGAAACGCCCCTAAACTAACAACGGGCCGAAACGTCCCTAAACTAACAATGGACCGAAACGTCCCTAAACTAATGACGGACCGAAATGTCCGGAAACTAGTTATGGACCGTAACGTCCTTAAACCATTACGAACCGCAGCATCCTCACGCTAACGTGGTAAAAAAACGGTACGTCTAAGCGAAATGGGCACGGATAAAAACCCGAAAGGGCTCCATGAGTAAAAACAGCAGGGCTACCGGCGTGTTTGTGAAAACCCAAAGGGCGCAGACTCGTAAAAAAATTCATGCACACTTGCAAGGTCCTCTCAACCTTGTAAGGAGAAAATACCCGTGTGAGATCCTTACGACTCACAAGGGAGCAACACACTTAGGGATCCCCATGATTCCTAAGGAGAGATTACACTTACGAGATCCTCACGACTCATAAGAAGAATCATCCCCCTATGAGACCCCCATGGCTCATAGGATTCAAAAGCCTTAAGCTACAGGGATCTGAACCTGTTCTGAAGCCATCACATTCCCCAGACTGCCCTACAAACGGTTCAATATTGACCCTTGTATATAATCCACGGGCACAAATAAACATCTCCCCTACCAAGTTCCACCAATGGCGCAAAATATCCTCATGTGGTGAACGACACTTGTAACTCCTCTCGACTTATAAGAAGAAAACACTCTTGTAAGATCCCTACGACTCTCAAGAGAAAATGCACTTAGGAGTCCTTATGACCCCTAAGGATAAATTACACCTACGAGATTCTCACGACTCGTAAGGAAAAATACCTTCATGAAACCCTTATAGCTCACGAAGTCAAAAGCCTTAGTCGTCAGGTCCCTAACCCTATCTACTAAGCCACCTTTGTTTGATATCGACAAAGGCAAATGATGATTCGCTCCTGACAATATCCCAGTTGTAGCAATGCTGATGCCTAAATCGGTATCAAATTCCAAGTCCTTTCGCGGCAAATGATGATTCTCTCCTGAAAATATTCCAGTCGCAGCGATGCTAATGCTAAGATTGGTATCAGACCTCGAGATTCCATACTCGCAGCAAAATCAGCAAGCCGAAAATACAAAAAAATATATATATAGCCAAAATGATTGGGCAACTCGCAATAAAAACAGCGAGTAAAAAGAAAAACAGCCGAAATGATTGGGCACCGTGAAAAATAGCCGAAATGATCGGGCAATCGCGACTTTCGCGATATAAAAAGCTGGAATGATAGAGCATCGCGGAAAGAAAAACAAAAAAAGAAGGATGAAACTTATGCCCTACAGGTGAGTCCATACTAACCCATGTATACAATCCATGGGCACAAACGAAAAGAGAACCACATTTCCCCACCAGACTCTTTCAAAAGGAGAGTCAGATTTCGACGGCAACATCTGCATCCCAGAAGATCAACATGGCGTTCCTTCTCAACTCCAGCAGGATGCAGACATAACGTTAACAACCGACCTCAGGGTCGCAACGAAGTGGAGCCATGGCAAAGTCCCTAGTTCCAAATCTCGACGGCAACATCAACAGCCTAGAGACCAACAACGGGGTCCCTCCTCATTCTAGCAGGATACGGACGTGACATCACCGATCGGAGCCACAGCAAAGTCTCCGGTTCCAAGACTCTATGGTTCACAGACAACCTAAAGTCAACCCCGACACCACAGAAAGCTGAGCAAGTCAACCCCGACACCGCAGAAAGCGGAGCAAGTCAACCCCGACACCGCAAAAAACAGAGCAAGTCAATCCCGACACCACAGAAAGCGGAGAAAGTCAATCCCGACACCACAGAAAGCGGAGCAAGTCAAACCCGACACCGCAGAAAGCGGAGCAAGTCAACCCCGACATCCCAGAAAGCAGAGCAAGTCAACCCAGACACCACAGAAAGTGGATCAAGTCATCCAATGACCTCCCCACCGGAGCAAAGCCCCGTCTCGGAATCAAATCAACTCACTCTCGATTCAGGGAAATCAGCGTCCTTGGCGAGAACCTCTCGATTCGCGTTGACCTGCAGGGAAATCAGTGTCTTTGCAGGAATCTCTCGATTCGTCTCGACCCCAGGAAAATCAGTGTCCTTGTCAAAAACCTCTCGATTCAGGGAAATTAGCGTCCTTGGCGAGAACCTCTCGATTGGCGTCGACCCGCAGGGAAATCAGTGTCTTTGCAGGAATCTCTCGATTCGTCTCGACCCCAGGGAAATCAGTGTCCTTGGCAAAAACCTCTCAATTCAGGGAAATCAGCGTCCTTGGCGAGAACCTCTCGATTCACGTCGACCCGCAGGGAAATCAGTGTCTTTGCAGGAATCTCTTGATTCGTCTCGACCCTAGGGAAATCAGTGTCCTTGGCAAAAACCTCTCGATTCAAGGAAATCAGCGTCCTTGGCGAGAACCTCTCGATTCGCGTCGACCCGCAAGGAAATCAGTGTCTTTGCAGGAATCTCTCGATTCGTCTCGACCTCCAGGAAAATCAGTGTCCTTGGAAAAAACCTCTCGATTCAGGAAAATCAGTGTCCTTGGCGAGAACCTCTCGATTCACGTCGACCCACAAGGAAATCAGTGTCTTTGCAGGAATCTCTCGATTCATCTCGACCTCCAGGAAAATCAGTGTCATTGGCAAAAACCTCTCGATTCAGTGAAATCAGCATCTTTGGCGAGAACCTCTCGATTCGTTTCGGCCCACAAGGAAATCAGTGTCTTTGCGAGAATCTCTCGATTCATCTCGACCTGCGGGGAAATTAGTGTCCCTGCGCATAAAGAAAATTCTCTTGTGGGATCCTAATGATTCTCGAGAGAAAACACACTTAGGAGTCCTCACAACCCCTAAAGAGAAATTACACCTACGAGATCCTCTCGACTCGTAGGGAGAAAAGTCTTTATGAGACCCTCACGGCTCATAAAGTTGAAAAGTCTTAGGCAGCAGAGCTGAACCTGTTTCCTAAGCCATCGCTACCCTACAAGGAGGTTAAGATGGACTGTTATCTACCATCTATAGGCCACATTTGCTAAAAGTAACATGCCAACGACACAGCAGAGGAAAGAAAGCGATAGTAGGAGATAAAAATGTGTCTATTATTCATGAATTCAATTGAGTACAAAATACATCATATAAAAGAATAAAAAAAATGATGAATGCATGTTATTCATAGATTACAAAATTTCAGTCGATACAAAGATGGTTATTGAGGGGGAGGCGTCTTCAACAAATTAGCCAGCTGCTCGCGCGCTCCTCTCAGTCCCTTCTCGTGGTCAGCCGCCATGGCCAACTCAGTCTCAACTTGAGTCCGCTGCCGTAGACAGGACGAAAGCTTTTCATCGGCTTCTAGCAGGGCAACTTTGCAGTCCTACACGGCCCGCTCGGTAGAGTCAAGCGTCTGCCTCAGCGTCAACCCATCCAAAATGCATCGCTGGAGATTGTCGAAGACAGCTTTTAACTGCGCAGCGTTTGCTTCAACCTGGGCACGCAACCAAGCAGATTCGCTTGAAGATGCTTCATATTCCTTTCGCCTCAGGGTCACCTCTTGTCCAAAATGGCGGATGAAAAGAACACTACTCTCGACCCACGCAGCCCGCTGGGATTTCAAAGCTGATACTTCAGGAGCGGGACGCTTGAGCTCAATCTCATGCAGGAAGGCCTCGATCTTTCTGCAGTAATTAACCCAAGACTCGACGACACCTTCGTCATGAAAGTTCACGAGCATCGCCAGCATTGGATTAACCTCAGTAGCAAAATCTGCAGCGAATGTGAGGGCCTCGACGTCAAGATCCTCGACGAATTTGCTCAACATTCGCAGGCTAGTCGCAGCGCCCCAGGAAGATGGGCGTTTAGAAAAGGGCCCTGCCGGCATTGGGATGTGAGACTCAAAGTTAGCTGGAGCCGGTGCGAATGCTGCAAAACAAATTATGATCAAATGTCAACTTGAGAGATAAAGAAAATACACGAGCGATGGAGTATACTATACCGGCTGTGGAAGGTGGCAGGAGGGGGAGTATCAGAGCTACGGCTATTCCTTCGCCTACTCCTTCGACCCGTGACGCTAAAGTCAATATGAAGAAGAATTAGCAACGACATGGCCACTCGTAAAAGAAAAGAAAGGATGTCGTTTAAAAACTATACTCACCGACACCAGCAGGTAGGACGATTTCAGACTGGAAGGAGAAATGCGGGTTCAACACCTGATACTGTAAATCCCCGTTTCCTTTAATAAAATCTTTCTCTATATTTTCCCCAAGTCCCTGAATATTATCCTATTTTTCTCGTGTTACCCTGTGTGAAATTAGTCGCGTAGGTTTTAGTATTTAAACCTCCCAAAAATCAAAATAAACACTCATTTAAAATCAAAGACCAAACTTAAACTAAAACCCAAAACAAAATTAAAACCAATAAAATATATTAATATTAAATCAACCCAGCCCAAAAGAAAACATCAAAGAAAACAAATGATTTAATCCCCGGCCCAAACTTTCTTCCACAGCCCAAACCTCTTTTTTCCCAGCCCAAGAAAACCAAACTTAAAACATATACTAAAAATTCCTAATTTCCTCCGGCCCAACTCTATAAGCCCGCGCCCGCAATACCAAACCCGACCCGACCGCTTCATTACTTCTCCTTCTTCTCCACATTCTTTTTCCCGCTCGAATTCTGGTTCTTCTTTCCCACGCCGCGTGCCACGTCGCCCTCAACCGCGCCGTGCCCCGCGACCCCGACCACGTCCTTGCACCCCCTCAAACCCCTTGTCTCGTCTTACTCCTCACTCCATCTCACTCTCCAACTCCTCCTCATCTCTCTCTATCTACAGAAAACCCAACTCGAGCTCCCATCACTCGCCACTCCTTACGACGACGACGACTGCGACTCTCCCCTTCCTTCCTTCCTCCTCCTCCATCAACAGAGCCTCTCCTCACCTTCTCCTCCACCACCGAGCTCTCTCAACCCACCGCAGAACCCCCTGCACACCCGAGCTCGGCCACCCTGCACCCTCACGCCGCGCGAGCTCCCCATCACATCATCGACGCCCCTGCACCCTCTGCGTCCTCAGCATCATCATCATCACTCCATCACCCGAGCCCCACTATAGCTCTCTCTCTCCAAAACCCACACCAAACCATCACCATCGTCGGAGCGTCACCGCCGACCATCGTCGACCCCAGCACGCCTCTGGAGATCCATAGCACCACTCTCTACCTCCGGTGATCGCGAGACATCTCCGGGCAATTCCGACGTCGAACCCGAATCGTGAGCCGAGGCCGCGAACCCTAACCGTGCCGTTCATCGTGCGTTCGTGCCGTTGCCGCTGCCGTGCATCGCCAAAATCTCTCCAGGCAAGTACCCTACTTGCTACATGCTAGTTTATTTCCGTTACAAATTAAAACCGTATTAATTCCATGTTACGATTAATGAAAACTTAAACAACATAACTGTTCGATGCAAGATCCCAATGAAAACCTTCATTTAATTTGACGGAATCGGTTGCACATTCTGGCCCGTCTGTCAATGAACCTTGTGTAGAAATTTCACTGAAAGATATGACTGTTAACGACTTAAACGATCACCCCCAATTACACCCGTAAAAACTAGGAATTTCCCGCACCTAAAAATTGTTAAAATCCCAATTAATTGTGTACATATTGAAATGAGGCGTTCGAGGCCTCAAATCGAAGCCGACTCGACGACCTGTAACCCTATGAAAGTTCTTAATTGTTTCTGTACTGAAATTATGACGATAATTGGTTCGGAGAGCGGCTCTGAACTGCAGTCCAGAGCAACTCTGGTTATTGTTTTCTGTCCTGTAATGTTTACTACCTTGCTTCCTGAACTCATATGTTGCGGAACCCTACACCTTATTGAATATGAATCTTTTAGCTAAATAACGCAAGTGATTTCACCCCATTTTATCGTCGTTTACTATTTAAACTGCAATTTAAAAGAACAGGACGTATGACAGTCCCAAACAGAAACAGAATTGACATACTAGTGTTGAACAGTGCATAACTTCTGACGTACAGATGCGATTGAGAATACGTTTGTTGCGTTGAAAACCTATTGAAAACCCTATATTTCATTTAACTGTAGCATCGCTAAATTCTGATCCCAACTGGGTGAAATTTGTGCCGCGAAACGGACGTTCAGTTCAGAAACTGAATTTCCTGCAGCGAGCACTTAAATTGAAACGGCTGTAACTTGAATACCAGAAACCCGATTGTACTGAAAAAAAATTTTATGAACTGTTGACAGAGTGTACTTGTTACCGTATTTGTAACATTTCATTGAATTCTGAACATATGAATTACTGCAATTTTTGTAAGCTTATGACGTGCATATTAGTCCATATCACACATGACTTGTTAACTGCATAAATACACAGACCTTACCCAATTGCCATATACATAGTGTTAGTGCGCGTTAGTATTCAGTGGACATTGCATTATCGTGCGTGAATGATATTGTTTAGGAGTGTCAAGTACACCAATGGAAAGTGAATGATTCGTGACAGTGATTAATACAGTGAACAGTGACAAAACCGTGCTATTGGTGCATACTTGTACACGACTAAATCATAATCATCAATAGTGTAAACCTGAGGGAAAAGGGGAAATCGAAGTGGAAAGAGCATCGTATTTAGCGGGACCGTGTTTTAGAGGATGATCATTTGAACAGTGATTCTTATATATATTAGGTAGGATCTAACGATCCGGCTGACAGGGTTATGTCCTGGGCGTGTGGGCCATTGTCTCGGGTATATACGAGACTCCTGTTAAACATGATCCTCCTTTCCACTATACGATTTCAAACATGACCTAGAGACTGATAGGGACACAGATCATACTTTGCATCATTTAGTAACATAGCGATTACCAGCATTTTACTTTCACTGTTATTATCGTATTTGCATGTTTCATGTCATTAATATAAAAAAATTGCTATTACGTCGCTCTGACGACCTGAGTATGCATGCTCAGATCTCGAGGAAGAACCAGTTCAGGAGTCTGATTTACCTTTCGAGCTGACGGAGATCTAGTCTGGAGTACCTTTTTCTTCGTTTATGTTTTCCCTAGAGATCTTGTATTCGAACTTGGTTAGTAGTTCTCTCCTGTTTATTTATGAATTGTGAACAATGAAAATTTGATGTAATATTTTAGTGATGTATTTCCTTTACTGTTGTGCTTTGTTTACTGATTACCATGTAATACTAGAAATCGAAGTGTGACTACGGCGGGATTATTCCCAGACCGTAGGAGCATGGCTAGCCTAGTCATCCCTCGTTTTCCGTATTTTTGGGAAGCGGGGTGTGACATGGTTTTGTTGGTATCAGAGCCGTGTTTAGTAACAAGGGATAACATTAACTACACTGTATTACATTATTTTCGCTTCACTATTCCTGATTTTCATCCTTGAATCTAATCATATCCTTTTGAATCTTCCAGCGATATGACGTCCCCGAACGACCACTCCTCGGACTCAATTTCTCAAGACTGCACGGAAAGAATACTTAGTGCACTGACCTCTCTCGCAGAAGCTTAGGAGAGGAAGACGGACTTACTCGCCGAGGGACTCAGGGCTATTACCGCTGCAGGAGGACCCTCCGCACTCATTACCGCCCCCGAGGGCACTACTCCACCAGCTTACTCTGCTAGGGCTGGCACCGTATCAGATTTCCGGAGGTTGCATCCAGCTGCATTCACAGGGATAGCTGAACCCCTCGAGGTCGAGCAATGGCTAGTGAACATGGAGAACTTACTGACGGCCGCCAGGGTACCAGATGAAGATAGGGTGAATGTGATAAAGATCCAATTGGAAGATGAAGCCCATACATGGTGGTCAGTGGAAGAAAGCAGGCTAGACAGGCCGATTGAATGGGGCAAATTCAAGGAGTGCTTCCTGGACCATTATTTCCCTTCCACCGTCAAGGTAGAGATGGAGGAAAGATTCATTCTACTGAAGCAGAATGGCCGTCCCGTGGACGTATATGCGGCAGAGTTCAACCGTCTGAGCCGATTTGCTCCATACATGGTCGCTTCAGAGGCTACCAGGGCCAGACGCTTCTTGCAGGGACTTGATTTCGAGCTGCAGCAGTTGATTGCATCACTGGAGTTGCAGACTTTTGCACAAGTACTCAACGCGGCGAGAATTCAGGAGCAATTGATCAACAAGTTTAGGAAGCCCCCAGTCGTTCCAGCACGTACCCATGCACCTTCTCAAGGAGCCATACCAGTTCACAGGCCTGGAACGACACAGATGAAGCGTCCGTTCATGCCCCAGCATCGCCCCCAAAGACAGAACGTAGTTTGCGTCTACTGCAATAGAGATGGGCATACCCAGAAGGACTGTCGCCGCGCCAAGGGACAGTGCTTGATTTGCGGATCCAGCCAGCACAGGATTAGCGGTTGCCCCGAGCGAGCAGAGATACAGGGAGGTTCTGGACCGCAGAAGCAGAGGCCACAGGAGCAGAGGCAACCCTATACAGGTCGCGGTCAGGGACGGGCTTTCACCTTGACAGCCGAGCAGGCAAAGGCTTCAGGAGAAGTGGTTACAGGTACTCTACTCGTACATTCCTTGCTAGGTAGAGTACTATTTGATTCTAGAGCATCGCACCGTTGCATATTTGAGCACTTCATTGATACGCACTCCATACCACATGAACCACTAACCAAGGGCTGGGAAATATATACGGGTAATGGCGTGATAACATCTAGTCGAGAATGTAGATCATGTGGCAGGGAATTCTATGCGAATTTCCTTTTGATCGGGATAGGCAGTTACGACGCAATTCTCGGGATGGATTGGATGAGTACCTTCCATGCAGTTATTGATTGTCGTGTAAGGAATGTGATCTTCCGCATTCCTAATCACCCGGAGTTTATTTTCGAGGGCGGAAGCGAATCTTTGGAGCCAGCCAAGTATAGAGCCAAGTCAAAAGAGCTGACAGCTATGGAGATTGATGAAAGTGCAGCCCCAAAGATTGTTCGGGACTTTCTAGACGTGTTTCCGAAAGATTTACCAGGTCTACCACCCCCATGCGTCTTGGAGTTCTCGATCGATTTGACTCCAGGTACGGCACCAGTATCCAAGGCCCCGTACAGAATGGCACCGGTTGAGTTGGCGGAGTTAAAGAAGCAAATTGAAGAACTATTGGAGAAGGGATTTATCCGGCCGAGCGTTTCACCGTGGGGTGCACCAGTTCTGTTAGTAAAGAAGAAGGATGGATCGCTGCGGATGTGTATAGATTATTGGGAGCTGAACAAAGTCACCATAAAGAACAAGTGCCCAATCCCGCGCATTGATGACTTATTCGATCAGCTAAGTGGGGCCAAAGTATTCTCGAAGTTGGATCTTCGTTCTGGATATCATCAAATCAGAGTAGCAGCCGGGGATGTATGCAAGACGGCTTTCAGGACCCGATACGGACATTATGAGTTCCTTGTGATGCCGTTCGGTGTTACCAATGCTCCAGCGATACCCATGGACTTGATGAACAGGGTGTTTGCAAAGTACTTGGACACGTTTGTCGTTGTATTTATCGACGACATACTTGTTTACTCGAAGACCCGGGAGGAGCATGTTGAGCATTTGCGCACAGTTCTATAAATTCTTCGGGAAGAGAAACTGTATGCGAAACTAAGCAAGTGTGAATTCTGGCTCGACAAGGTTCAGTTCTTGGGACACATTGTTTCGGGCGAAGGCATCTCAGTAAACCCGGCAAAGATAGAATCTGTCAGAGATTGGCCAACGCCGAAATCAGTGGCCGAGATCGGAAGCTTTCTGGGATTGGCAGGTTATTACCGGAGGTTCGTCCAAGACTTTTCACGAATCGCTGAACCGTTGACGAGGCTGACACGGAAGGATGTACCATTTGCGTGGACAGAGGAGTGTACACAAGCATTTGACACACTGAAGCAGAAGTTAACCACGGCGCCTATCCTTACAGTACCAGATGATTCCGGTGGTTTGGTGATACATAGTGATGCCTCAGGGAAGGGATTAGGCTGTGTTCTGATGCAGCACGGCCGGGTGGTTTCTTACGCCTCTTGACAGCTGAGAAATCACGAGAAGAACTATCCTACGCATGACTTGGAGTTAGCTGCAAGAGTCTTTGCGTTGAAGATTTGGAGGCACTACCTATTGGGCGAGAAAGTGGAGGTGTACACGGATCATAAAAGTCTGAAGTACGTCTTCACTCAGAAGAAACTAAACATGAGGCAGGGCCGATGGCTAGAGCTGATGGCGGATTACGACTTGGACCTTCAGTATCACCCGAGGAAAGTAAATGTTGTACCGGATGCTCTCAGTCGCAAGCCAGCGGTCATGATGTTGACCAATCAAAGGAGCATTATTGAGGACTTTCAGAAACTCGAGCTTGACGTCGTCACATCGAGAGCACTTAGTCAATTTTGGCAACTACAGGAGCAGTCTTCCCTTGTGGATCGCATCAAGGCTGCACAAGCGGATGATCCTCGATTGCAAAAGTTCAGAGCGCAAGTAGAAGCCGGACTGAGAACGGACTTAATCATACATGAAGACGGTTCTCTGAGATTCGGTAGCAGACTCTGCGTACCCAAGGGAGATGTTCGAGAAGAGGTACTGGCGGAAGCGCATAGTTCAGCTTATTCTGTGCATCCGGGAGGTATGAAGATGTATCGGGACCTAAAGCAACACTTCTGGTGGAACGGGATGAAGCGGGAAATTGCAAAGTTCGTATCCAGGTGCTTGGTATGCCAGCAGGTGAAGGCGGAATATCAGAGGATAGCGGGATTGTTGCAACCGCTTCCGATACCAGAATGGAAGTGGGAGCACATTACCATGGATTTCGTGACAGCCTTACCATGGAGCCCTAGGGGCAATAACGCCATTTGGGTTATCGTCGACCGCCTCACGAAAGCTGCACACTTCTTACCATTCCGAGTGGGACAGTCGACAGAGTCACTGGCAGAGAGGTACATACAGGAGATGGTGCGACTTCACGGTGTTCCGGTCAGCATTGTGTCAGATCGAGACACCAGATTCGTTTCGCACTTCTGGAGGAGTTTACAGGAGAGTTTGGGTACCCGCCTCAAGTTCAGCACTGTTTATCACCCGCAGACGGATGGAGAATCCGAGCATACGATTCAGACGCTCGAGGATATGTTGAGAGCCTGTATGTTGGACTTTCAGGGTTCCTGGGAAGACCATCCGCATCTAGTCGAGTTTTCCTATAACAACGTTACCAGGCTAGCATCCAGATGGCTCCTTTCGAAGCACTTTACGGGCGGAAATGTCGATCCCCAGTTTGTTGGGATGATGTGGGAGAACGAAGATTACTGGGTCCCGAGCTCATTGTTCAGACAGTCGACAAGGTCCAAATGATCAGGCAGCGTATTAAGACGGCTCAGGATCGACAGAAGAGTTGGGCAGATACTAGCAGGAGGGCACTAGAATTTGAAGTCGGAGATCACGTGTTCCTGAAGATTTCCCCTACCCGTGGAGTTATCAGGTTAGGAGGTCGGGGAAAGCTCAGTCCCCGTTTCATCGGACCTTTTGAGGTGCTAGAGCGAGTAGGAGAGGTGGCCTACCGACTTGCCTTGCCTCCATCGCTAGCTAGTGTGCACAATACCTTCCACATGTCACAGTTGCGGCGATATGTGCGAGATGAGAGCCACGTTCTGGACTATTTGGAGCTAGTTTTGGGTACCGATCTATCATACGAGGAGCAGCCCACTACCATCCTCGACCGCAGAGAGAAAGTGCTGAAGAATAAGGTCATTCTGTTAATCCGAGTGTCTTGGGGCGGTCGTTCCTCAGGAGAATCTACCTGGGAGCGGGAGGAAGATATCCGTGCACGTTTTCCACATCTCTTTGTTTAGTACTTTTGTTTCTTTGTATCTTTGTTAAATTTTGAGGACGAAATTTTTGTAAGGGAGGTATGATGTAAATCCCCGTTTCCTTCAATAAAATCTTTTTCTATATTTTCCCCAAGTCCCCGAATATTATCCTATTTTTCTCGTGTTACCCTGTGTGAAATTAGTCGCGTAGGTTTTAGTATTTAAACCTCCCAAAAATCAAAATAAACACTCATTTAAAATCAAAGCCCAAACTTAAACTAAAACCCAAAACAAAATTAAAACCAATAAAATATATTAATATTAAATCAACCCAGCCCAAAAGAAAACATCAAAGAAAACAAATGATTTAATCCCCGGCCCAAACTTTCTTCCACAGCCCAAACCTCTTTTTTCCCAGCCTAAGAAAACCAAACTTAAAACATATACTAAAAATTCCTAATTTCCTCCGGCCCAACTCCATAAGCCCGCGCCCGCAACACCAAACCCGACCCGACCACTTCATTACTTCTCCTTCTTCTCCACATTCTTTTTCCCGCTCGAATTCTGGTTCTTCTTTCCCACGTCGCGCGCCACGTCGCCCTCAACCGCGTCGTGCCCCGCGACCCAGACCACGTCCGCGCACCCCCTCAAACCCCTCGTCTCCTCTTACTCCTCACTCCATCTCACTCTCCAACTCCTCCTCATCTCTCTCTATCTACAGAAAACCCAACTCGAGCTCCCATCACTCGCCACTCCCTCCAATGACGACGACTGCGACTTTCCCCTTCCTTCCTTCCTCCTCCTCCATCAACAGAGCCTCTCCTCACCTTCTCCTCCACCACCGAGATCTCTCAACCCACCGCAGAACCCCCTGCACACCCGAGCTCGTCCACCCTGCACCCTCACTCCGGCGAGCTCCCCATCACATCATCGACGCCCCTGCACCCTCTGCGTCCTCAGCATCATCATCATCACTCCATCACTCGAGCCCCACTATCACTCTCTCTCTCCAAAACCCACACCAAACCATCACTCGAACCTCACTGCTGCCCATCGTCGGAGCGTCACCGCAGACCATCGTCGACCCCAGCACGCCTCTGGAGATCCACAGTACCACTCTCCTCCTCCGGTGATCGCGACACATCTCCGGGCAACTCCGACGTCGAACCCGAATCGCGAGCCGAGGCCGTGAACCCTAACCACGCCGTTCGTCGCGCGTTCGTACCATTTCCACTGCCGTGCATTGCCAAAACCTCTCCAGGCAAGTACCCTACTTGCTACATGCTAGTTTATTTCCGTTACAAATTAAAACCGTATTAATTCCATGTTACGATTAATGAAAACTTAAACGACATAACTGTTCGATGCAAGATCCCAATGAAAACCTTAATTTAATTTGACGGAACTCGGTTGCACATTCTGGCCCGTCTGTCAATGAACCTTGTGTAGAAATTTAACTGAAAGATATGACTGTTAACGACTTAAACGATCACCCCCAATTACACCCGTAAAAACTGGGAATTTCCCGCACCTGAAAATTGTTAAAATCACAATTAATTGTGTACATATTGAAATGAGGCGTTCAAGGCCTAAAATCGAAGCCGACTCGATGACCTATAACTCTATGCAATTTATTAATTGTTTCTGTACTGAAATTATGACGATAATTGGTTCGGAGAGCGGCTCTGAACTGCAGTCCAGAGCAACTCTGGTTATTGTTTTCTGTCCTGTAATGTTTACTACCTTGCTTCCTGAACTCGTATGTTGTATAACCATACACGTTATTGAATATGAATATTTTAGCTAAATAACTCAAGTGATTTCACCCCATTTTATTGTCGTTTACTATTTAAACTGCAATTTAGAAGAACAGGACGTATGACAGTCCCAAACAGAAACAGAATTGACATACTAGTGTTGAACAGTGCATACCTTCTGACACACAGATGCGATTGAGAATCCGTTTGTTGAGTTGAAAACCCTATTGAAAACTCTATATTTCATTCAACTGTAGCATCGCTAAATTCTGATCCTAACTGGGTGAAATTTGTGCCGCGAAACGGACGTTCAGTTCAGAAACTGAATTTCCTACAGCGAGCACTTAAATTGAAACGGCTGTAACTTGAATACCAGAAACCCGATTGTACTGAAAAAAAAATTTATGAACTGTTGACAGAGTGTACTTGTTACCGTATTTGTAACGTTTCATTGAATTCTGAACATATGAATTACTGCAATTTTTGTAAGCTTATGACGTGCATATTAGTCCATATCACACATGACTTGTTAACTGCATAAATACACAGACCTTACCCAATTGCCATATACATGGTGTTAGTGCGCGTTAGTATTCAGTGGACATTGCATTATCGTGCGTGAATGATATTGTTTTAGGAGTGTCAAGTACACCAATGGAAAGTGAATGATTCGTGACAGTGATTAATACAGTGAACAGTGACAAAACCGTGCTATTTGTGCATACTTGTACACGACTAAATCATAATCATCAATAGTGTAAACCTGGAGAAAAAGGGAAAATCGAAGTGGAAAGAGCATTGTATTTAGCGGGACCGTGTTTTAGAGGATGATCATTCGAACAGTGATTCTTATATATATTAGGTAGGATCTAGCGATCCGGCTGACAGGGTTATGTCCCGGGCGTGTGGGCCGTTGTCTCGGGTATGTACAAGACTCCTGTTAAACATGATCCTCCTTTCCACTATATGATTTCAAAGATGACCTAGAGATTGATAGGGACACAGATCATACTTTGCATCATTTAGTGACATAGCGATTACCGGCATTTTACTTTCACTGTTATCATCGTATTTGCATGTTTCATGTCATTAATATAAAAAAATTGCTATTACGTCGCTCTGACGACCTGAGTATGCATGATCAGACCTTGAGGAAGAACCAGCGCAGGAGTCGGATTTACCTTTCGAGCTGACGGAGATCTAGTCTGGAGTACCTTTTTCTTCGTTTCTGTTTTCCCTAAAGATCTTGTATTCGAACTCGGTTAGTAGTTCTCTCCTGTTTATTTATGAATTGTGAACAATGAAAATTTGATGTAATATTTTAGTGATGTATTTCCTTTACTGCTGTGCTTTGTTTACTAATTACCATGTAATGCTAGAAGCTGAAGTGTGACTACGGCGGGACTATTCCCAGACCGTAGGAGCATGGCTGGCCTAGTCATCCCTCGTTTTCCGTATTTTTGGGAAGCGGGGCGTGACAGATACAGATGGTCAAAAAGGACTCCTGCAAAGTTGTGACAATATACTGTCAATACAAGGAGGATGGTACCCACGGCAAAACCGATAAATCTCAAACATATACCTTCCAGTATTTCGGAGGACATAGGAGAAGGCGAGGGAACAACAACCGTCATGGCGGCGACTGGAGGTGCTTTAGATAGCACAATCCCAGCGTTCACTGTACCTATAAACAAAATATCATCAGAAGGAGCTGAACGGGATTGAGAAATAAAAAGAGAACAGTGACCCAAGGCTACCTGATGGGTCATCAACCAAACCCGCGACGGAAACATCACCAGGCGTAGAGGCTTCCTCGCTCTCCCTCAGAAGAGTAGTTTCTGCGCCTGTGGCTTCATCCCCTGATTCGACGAGGGCCGTCGTGACGCTTGCGACGCCCGCCGATACCAGAGAGCCACACGGGGAAGGAGCGGCGGTCTTGACAGTCCCAGATTCCAGGGAGAGGATAGCAACCTCGGGCACGGTAACCACCAGGGTTTCACCCGTCATCCCATCGCCAAGACTTGGCCCTGCAGAAAATGCATATGTCAAAATTCGAAGATCAAGTTCTAGTAAAAGACTCAGTGTTACGTTACCTTGGAGCAGCTTTTCGGTTTCTTCCCAAGCTGCGCACGCAATCTGTCTACGGGCGGTAGACAACGCAGAGGGAACATCCACCGAAGGAGTATCAGCAAGCAGAATGATGCTTGAGCCTGCACCCACGGCCAAACTGGCATCGCGTTCCTTCACCGCATGCTTCCTACGCCTCCTTTCGGTCTAAGCAGTGAGAAGCGATCTCCTCAAGACCTCTGATAAGGAGACATCTTCATCCGAACCAAGCTCTGCCTCTGGAGACGTTACGGCATCCTTCATCGACTGCTTTATCAAAGCCTCCTGCGGCGACGTTGGAAGAGCTGGGGCCACAACAGCTGGCTCCGGAAGTTTTGCCGCTCGCTGCTCGGGATTGGCAATACACTTGGAATAACCCGAGTCAAGGTAGTCCCTGCAACAAGATGAAAGAAATGGTCAGAGCACGAATAAAGAAAGGGATAAAGGCATAATGAACGGATTTTACCAAGGCCCAAAGAAGTGCGGAGCCTCTCTTCCTCTTCAAATGTTTTGAGGGAAGCCGCGAGAGCCTCTTCGGCAGAGATACTTATTGAAGAAGAAAGCGTCAGTAGAAGCATAATAAAAGAAGATCACCGTGAAAGAATGTAACCGAAGTATACCTGACTTCACGATAGTGATCAGTGCCGCTTCATTACGAGCCAGTCGCTCAGAAGCCACAAGGGCAGCCTAGAGATCAGTATCATCTGCAGGCGCGATGAATAAACCCTCATTGGTCCTACACTCGCACAAACCCTCGTTGTAAGGAGCATGTGGCTCCTGGCCAAATATGACGTCAGCAGAAAACAACGACTTCTTCTTCTTTTGCGAGCGAGCGCCGGCAGCCGATGACAGGAGCTTGCGCTTGACGGGCATTTTTAGGCGACGAGTCCCGATCTCCATACCCACGCCAGACTCCGGGGACGCTGCAGCTACCGTTTCTACAGGAACACGGGGTAGAGGCTTCTCAGGAAAGGCGCGCGGGACCGCAACCGCGGCACCTTCTCTTAAGGAAGGACCAACAGTGGTCCGTCGCTTTAAGGGGACAGCTGAATTACCAGCAGGGACTGCACCCTTGCGATCGAGCAGTAACCGCCTTTCTTCCCTAATAACAGCACCCGTCGCATGTTGGTACCACGCCACGTATGCATTCGAGGATTTTGGAGTGTAGCTCGGCTCACTGATAAAAAAGTTGGACCCGGTGTTTAACCACATGAAATGGTGCAGCGCATTGCGGATACCCTCTTCCGTAGCAACCGGCTCGGCTAAAAAAGCATCTGGAGGGACACCCTGATTGTAGCTCAACTGTTGAGCGAAACGGTGAAGGTTTTACCTCATGAACAGCGCCGAGTCGTTCTGCCTAAATACTAAAAAGCCCAACCTGATTGAATACAAATGCAGAATCTCCCTAGCTTTCAATGTAGGAGCCCCGTCTTTAAAGGTATCATGCAGCGGCTGCACCGTTTTAGTGGATTCCTTGCCGATAGTTAGGACCTTATCGACGAAGGTCATGCTATCCCCGACTGTACGCGAGCCAAGGACAAGACCCCGAGCCTCTCGCTGTGACGGATCTAAAGCAGAAGCGTCAACTAGGAACATAACCCGAGGGAAATTATAACTGTCATAGAAATGGGGCCGTTTGTGGACTCCAAAAGCGTCGAGCACATGCAGCTAGATCCACGACGTGAAATAATGCAGCGGGAGATTTACGGGCTGTACCCCCCACTGAGTGGTGTCTGCCGCTAAACTGAGGCCATGGTACAGGT
Organism: Agapanthus africanus; assembly: GCA_030015575.1. NCBI lineage: Eukaryota > Viridiplantae > Streptophyta > Magnoliopsida > Asparagales > Amaryllidaceae > Agapanthus > Agapanthus africanus. Next base: position 468,393,239 of record JASDDO010000016.1, on the reverse strand, counting down.
GAGCCAGCCCAGCGATCCCAACGGCCACTCTCTTACCGGCAACCATTCGGTGAGCCAGATAGAAGACGGATGGCCTCATATATCGAGGGTGCATTGGGAGCAAAAACCAGCTTAACCATAGGCCGAGGAACCCCAAAAAGAACGCCTCTTCGTCGATGTCTGAAGCTGCGAGCTTTGCAAAGGGGACGACCGCGGTATCTGGGAGGAAGAAATTCTTTTGATCCACTTTCACTATCGGCTGGCTGTCCAAGTCAAAACCAAAAGGATCGTCAAGCTTGGCGAACTTCGCAGCATGCTTTGACAAGACTTCCGGGCGAAGAAAGCGGGCGATGAAGTCTGTGAAGCCGACCCCATGCCCTCCGGATTCGAGAAACAGACTCTCGTAAATATTCAACACCTTGATCAGACTCGGGAATCGATGTTGAATAGCATTCTCCGGAGTAAGACCCATCACCACTGATTTGGTGGTGAAGATGTACTCATCAGGGGGAAGTATTTCCTCGTAATGTTCCCCTCTGACGGGTAGGCCCGAAATTTCTGCGAATTCCTCCAGGGAAATTGAAACCTCCCGGTCCGATAAAAGAAATGTGTGAGTCGGAGTATTCCACTGTTCCAAGAAAGCCTTGACCCACCATACGTGAGGCGCGGGATACTGGAAAAGAGACGCATAGATAGTAGGGTACAATCCGAGCTTCAACAGCAGCGAATTTTTGGCCGACAAGATATACTGAGCCCACTGCAAGTATCCTACTGAACGGCGAGGAGTAAAGCCTATCATGTATGCCTGTCCTCAAGGGCGCGACTCGCCTTGACATATGCGCCGCCCCAGAATATCTAAAGCCATCGGCAGCTGTATAGGTATCGAGCCCATCGAGGGCTGGAGGCGTCCATCCGTAATCCAGTTAACTTCCTACAACGCGTAATTCACCTGGGGTGAGTCAGCATAATGAATGGCGGAATTGGCTCTGAAGGCACCGCACAAGAGAAACTGCGTCAACCCTGAATAATTTGGTTGTACCACAACCTCCATAAGTGAAGAGACTTCTGCTCCGGGTCGTGATCTTTAATCAATGCAAAAACCTCCCGATCCATGGGAGCGTCGGCGTATGCACTCTCTGGGCGAACAAATAGGAAAGAAGAGTCAAAAGCCATAATACCTGCGCGAAAAGAAATGAGGGTTAGATGTCAATTCTACATTACAAATTCTGGCATCCGGTAGTTTAAATTTGTACCACCCTGCAATGCAGGAAAAAGGGGACCAAGGGGGACCCACAAAATCAAAGTGACGGCTCATCATTGATGAGACAGTCAATCATTAAGGAGAAAATCCTAAGAAGATTCTCATTTAATGAGAAGCTCATTGGGCCAAGGAGTTAAACTCCCTCGAGGGCAGTGCTCTGCAAACAGAAATGACATCTGTCAAATTTAATCATGAAGGGAATAAAAATTCCCCAAAATTTCTAAGAGCTATGCTCTGTGAAAACGATGGAGTAATCCATCAGAACCCTAAAAAGGCAAAGCTTTTTACAGAGTAAAAACTCCAAGATCTTTAAGATCTACAAAACGAACTCTAAGAGTTCTTCATAAAGATGAACAATGTTCTAACTGATGGGTTAAGTAACCCTAAAAATCCATTTTGAAAACGATGGAGTAACCCATCAGAACCCTGAAAAAGCAAAGCATTTTACAGAGTAAGAACTCTAAGATCTTTAAGATCTACAAAATAAACTCTAAGAGTTCTTCATAGAGATGAACAGCGTTCTAATTAATGGGTTATGTAACCCTAAAAATCCATTTTTTAGATCTATGATCTGATAAGAGAAAAGCTCTGTTTAAGAGGGTTCGATTATGATCCTTACCAAATTTGGACAGAGTTCTAACTCTAAAAGGAATTTCCTTGGGCAGAGATCTTAGCTCTGAAGGGGAGAATTAAATTCTCAGAAAGAAACAAGAAAGTAAGAAGATTAACAGAAGTTATCTTAAGGGCCAAAAGCCCTACTTATAGGCGCTGGAAGACGGTCCAACTTCCAAGACGATCCAACGGTGGAAAGGTTGCCACCGCTGCACTCACGTGTAAGCCACGTGAGCGCAACGGTGGGGGGGCATTTGTTTCCCCCAATAAGAGAGCAAGGCTCTGTTCAAAATTTGAACTGAGGCAGCGCCTCACGTGCAAAGCACGAGAGCGCCAGCGCTCAGAGTTAAAAGCTCTGAGGCAGCACTAAGAGTTAAAAACTCTGAGACAGCGCCTCACGTGCAAAGCATGAGAGCGCCAGCGCTCAGAGTTAAAAACTCTGAGGCAGCGCCAGAACTAAAAGTTCTCCACCCTTGGATTAAAGATCCAATGGAGATGATAAATCATCAGATACAGAATTAAATTCTGATTGAGGAAATACTCCTTAAATCTTTCTAAACAAGAAAGATTGTGCTCTGTAAAATCAGAGCACCGTTGGATCAAAGATCCAACAGAGATGATAAATCATCAGATACAGAATTAAATTCTGATTGAGGAAATACTTCTCAAATCTTTCCAAACAAGAAAAATTGTGCTCTGTAAATCATAGCACCGTTGGATCAAAGATCCAATGGTGATTAAAAAATCACTAAGATATAGAATAAGTTCTGTATGGAAAAATATTTTCCAATCTTGTTAAAAACAAGAAAAATGTCTTCTGTAAAACAGAAGTCCTTGGATCAAATATCCGACGGTGGATAAATTCCCCACATCAATTAAGAAATCTCTCAATGAGAGATTTCCTTAACTGATTCAACAAATCAGCCTTCCCTATATAAAGGCCCATGACTTCAAGTCTTGGACAGAGAGAACCCCCTATAAACTTCAAATTTCAAGACGAGAACGATTTCTCCTTAAAGTAAATAAAAAGAAAAGAGATCATAGCATATCCTCCATATTTAAGAGTTTAACTCTCACTTCAGAAGAACTTGGTTCTTTTTCCAGATCATAGATCTATAAGACAAAGTCTTTCATAAAAATAAGGGAGATCGCAGCATCTCCTCCATATTTAAGAGTTTAACTCTCACATCAGAAGAACTTAGTTCTTTTTCCAGATCTCGGATCTATAAGACAAACTCTTTCACAAGTAAGAATCCAATTCTCTGAGAATTGAATTGGGCAGAACACAAAACTCAGTACTTAGCACTCAAAGTCTAGCGCTCAGCACCAAACGCTCCACGTGCTCCTCACGCGAGCGCTATTTAAGGCTCAGTGCTTAGCAATCAAAATCTGGCACTCAGCGCCAAGCGCTCCACGTTCTCCTCACGCGGGCGCTATTTAAGAAGAAGCGCTCTGCACTCATTGGTTGGCGTCCAGCGCCAAGCACTCCACATGCCCCTCATGTGGGAGCTGCTAAAATAAAGAGTGCTCTGCACTCATTGGTTGGCGCCAAGCGCCCCACGTGTTTCTCACGTGGGTACTGTTTAACATAAAGTGCTCTGTAAATAGAGCCCGGCGCCATAAAGAGTGTTTAACACTCAATAAAAAACAAAGAAAGGGGGTGAGCATCAAAGCTCATATCAATACTCAGCATTGTTGAACAAAAGGGGCTGAGCCCAAACAAGTGTTCAACACTTTATTCAAAACTAAGTAGGTTGAGTCCAAGTTGACCAAAAGTCCCTAATTCAGATCAACCGAGCCCATGTGCTTATAATTTTCCAAACTGGTCTTAACCCCAAACCCAACTACAGGTTTTCCAACCAAAACTGGTTCAAGGGTACATCTCTCCACACCTCTGATATATGTCGTTGTAATTCTTCAATGTCTTCAGAGAGGTGGAGGGTCCCGATAACCAATAACTCTTGGACCGTAATGTCCCTAAACTAAACTCCATGGACTATGATGTCCTTAAACTTATGGACCGTAACATCCCTAAACTAAACTCCATGGACTATAATGTCCTTAAACTTATGAACCGCAGCGTCCCTAAACTAAACTCTATGGACTATGATGTCCTTAAACTTATGGACCGTAATGTCCCTAAACTAAAACGACGGAGCCCAAATGCTCTTTCGCTGGATCAAAAATGATCCTGAACCCTCGTTAAGTAGATCTTAGTCTAGGCTAACGTATCCTTAACAAACATTTAAGCTGATCTTAATCTCAAACGAGATTAACGATCCTTAAATCAACCAAACCCAAATCTAAGAAAATACGGATTTGGACTAATCCCCGTCCTATGGGCGACAATATAAATTAGTCTCCATATATAATCCACGGGCAACCAAAAATAAAACAAACACACACGACACGAAGTGAACATCTGGAGTAGGAGAAAGTGGTTATCGCTATGCGGTAACGTAATTAACTACAGGGGATTGCGCCTGCAGGGAAGAGCGTCCCCACAATCAAAAACCCCTCACAACCAGAGGGAATCTGATGAAGTCTGCTACAACGGCCACATCTGTCCAAACCTCCGATACACAGTGTCATAAATCAACTTGGCATCTTCGGAGAGGTGGATGGATCAAACCAAATAGCATATGCCCCTAAAATTCAGGCCAGACGTCCCTAACGTCCCGGCCGCGTCTTTCGACGGTGAACAGTATGCGTGTGGGGTAGGTCATTACCCCGTGAAGTTTTCTTAAAGGTATTTTTAACAATTATTGAAATGAGGATTATACTAAAGTTCATGGTATTTTAATGAAAAAGTTCGTTATTTGATTATTGAACATGAAATTTTGGTTACGTCAAAAGATAATAGATGTGAGTTTTGTTTTAAAAAATATTAGGATAATTATGTGACATGTAGACCTATCAAATATGCTAAAATATTTAAATGAAAAGGTTATTACGTGTTAACTCCACTTTTTGTCGATATTTTCTTAGAAGACGAATTGAGATGGGAGAAATGGAGAGAAGAGGGACTTATGGGTTTAGATGGTTGACAAGAGAGAGAAGAAGCCTTCGGGTGTCGGGGTGTCGTCGGAACGATTTCGGTCATCGAGTTTAGCTTGCTACTTCACTTGTGTACTTAACTTCACTTGATAGTTAGAAAGTTTGATAGAAATTTCAGAATGGGGGAGTGTTAGGGTATGGAGTGGTATTTATAGTGAAGAATTATGGTTTGGGAATTAAAAATTTGGATTAAATGAATTAAAATGGCATTGAATGGTGAATTGAAGAGTCTCTGTTTGATTGCAGGAAAATCAAACAGTGCAGGGGAGTTGAGGGGAGTTGAAAGGACTAGTGTGCAAAGCACGGAGGCAATTGGGCGCATCGGGACCATCGGCGGGGGGAAAAAGTGCAAAACGGGCGGTCGGATTTGGTTGGTTTGTCTTAAGATTCATGCCACGTGGTGTAATTAGTGTGTAAATCTCATTGCGCCTGTTTGATTTTTCTGAAACTTTTTGTTTCACCGTGTATTACACGTGCAACTCTTGGGCTTCCGAAAAAATTAAAAAGAAAAATCTAAAAATAATTGGGTATGATGGGATTCGAACGCACAGACTATGTCGCAGCAGTGTAGAAACTTTATCAATGAGCTACAGGTTGCTTCTTAATTTTATTAAACAAAAATAACTTTTAACTCTTACACAGGCTGTAATACCCTTTTCTGTACAATAACAAGAAATTTCAATACAGAAATTTCAGAGTCGTTATATTCTACCCTCCTTATAAAAATTTCGTCATCGAAATTTAACTTTACATAGAGACTAATTTTCAAATAGGTAAGGGTATTGTGTACGCATATCTTCTTCTCTTTCCCAAGTTGATTCTCCTGGCGAATCCTTTCTCCACATCACTCGGACCAAGTTTACCTCCTTGTTCCGTAATGTTTTCACCTTTCGGTCAACTGGTTATTGCTCGCAGGTTAGATCAGTCTGTACAGTGAGCTTTGAGTGATCAAGTATGTAGCTGGGGTCGCTCACATATCGTCGTAGTTGGGATATATAGAACACATTGTGCACTCCTTCCAATAAGGGTGGTGGTGCTAAACGGTACGCCACTTCTCCAATTCGTTCAAGTATGTCGAACGGTCCTATATATCTTGGACTTAATTTACCCCTCTTGCCAAAACGTATCACTCCTCTGTTTGGAGAGATCTTCAGGAACACATGCTCTCTTGGTTGGAACTCCAGATGTTGACGCTTTGCATCTGCCCAATACTTATGTCGGTCCTGGGCTATGCACATCTTTTCCCTGATCGTGCGGACTATATCTACAGTTGCCACGTTCATCTCTGGCCTAAGGAGTTCACGATCTCCAACATCGTCCCAACTCAGCGGGGAACGACACTTCCGTCTGTAGAGTGCTATGAATGGTGCCATCCCAATACTTGCCTGATAGATGTTGTTGTATGAAAACTCCACAAGGTGTAAGTGATCTTCCCATGAACCTCCGAAGTCTAACATACAGGCTCTCAGCATGTCTTCCAGAATCTGAATTGTTCGCTCGGACTATTCGTCCGTTTGTGGATGATAATCCGTGCTAAAATTCAGACTCGTCTCTAGGATAGCTTGCAGACTATGCCAAAACTGTGATCGGAATCTCGTATCACGATCGGAGACGATGCAAACAGGTACTCCATGTAATCTCATGATCTCCTGCATGAGTTTATAGGTATCAAAACAAGTATGGTATATCTTGAAGGTTTAAATCTTACTTTAGAATTTTACCCACCTCCATGTACTTCTTAGCCAACGTCTCAGTTGACTGGCCAACTCTGAATGGAATAAAGTGAGCCGACTTAGTGAGTCGATCCAAAATAATCCAAATCACGTCATTACCCTTCGTTCTATGAGGGCGGGCAGTCATGAAGTCCATGGTAATGTGCTGCCATTTCCATTCTGTCACACCCCGCTTCCTAAAATACGAAATACGAGGGTGACTAGGCCAGCCATGCTCCTACGATCAAGGAAAATCCTGTCGTAGTCATATTTCAGCTTCTAGCATTATATGGTAATCAGTAAAATACAATACGGATAAAGAGAATGCAGTTACTAAAACTATCGAATATAAAAGAAACTGAGCGCAATGGAAGTAAACAAGAGGGCAACTAACCAGGGATATCAAGGGAAAGATACAGCTAGTTCACTGGTCTGGATCTTCGCGGTCTCCTCGAGATCAGATGGATCCACCTTTATCACTGAGCATACGTACTCAGGTCGTCAGGGCGATGCAATAGAAATATTATGATAATAATAGTGAGGCAAGAAATAAAAGTAATAACAGTGGAGACAGTGTATGCAGGTAATCAATATGTCTACAATCAATGCAATATATGACCTGTGTTCCTACTGGTTTCTAAGTCAATTTTGAAATCGAGTTTGTGGAAAGGAGTGATCATGTTTAACGAAGGTCCCGTACGTATCCGAGACTACGGCCCACTATTGCCCGGGACATAACTCTGTCAGCCGGACCGCTGGGTGCAAACCTAATATATATATAAGAGTCGTTGTTCGAATGATCATCCTCTAAATTGCTAATCTTGCTAAATACAAGTTCCTTTCCACTTCGATTTCCTCTTTTTTCCCAGGTTTCACTATCAATAAGTATGGGCTAGTTGTGTACAAGTACGCACCAATAACACTGCTTTATTCACTATTCACTGTATTATTCTCTATCACGAATCAATCACTTTTTACTGGCGTACTCGACACAACTAAACCAATACCATTCACGTTCAACAATACATTATACACTGAGAATTAATTGGTATGCTCACTATCGCTAGAGGTATCGCAGTCGGTTAAATATGTGAATTATGCCGCTAAACAAATCATGTGGGATACAAGTCACTACGCGTCTTATGAGCTTAGAAAAATCACATTAAATCGTACGATCAGAATTAAGCAAAATGATACAAAAAGAGTAAAAATTAAACTTGATCGGAAATGCAACGAAATTTGTTTCAAGTCAATCGGGTCTCGGGTTTACGAATTAAAGTCATTTCTTTTTAAGTGTTCTCTGCTGGAAATTCAGTTCTTGAACTAAAAGTCAATTTCGTAACACAGTTTTCACCATGTTGGGATCATAATTAGGCAATGCTACAGTTGGATGATATTTAGTTTTATCAGTTAGGTTTCCACCACACTAGACGGATCGATAATATCCATTGTGTGCTGTGAGTGATACATTATTTAAGATCGGGATATACGTTATGTCCCTGCTTGGGACTGCAATATGTGTTGATGATTTAAAATATGATTAAAATAACAAACGATGGTAAAAATTAATGGGACCACCTCCAATAGTTAGCTAATAGATTAATATTTGCAATGGTATAGGGTTCATCATAATACCATTTTCACACAAAGTTGTAAAAGCATTTTATTTCAAGTGTCGACAAGCTGTGTTGCTCTGGACGCAGTCCAGAGCCGCAATTCTTCTCAATTTTCTTTATCATGAATTATTAAAATTCAGTGGAAAAATATATATTACTGTAGCTTATTCCATCAGCTTCGATATGAGTCCTGAAACGCCACAATCCGATATACACATAATTAACTACGAATTTAACATGGTAAGATACGTGATAAAATCTAGATTCCGCATCGAGTCTCGAGGTGTCATTTCCTGGGGTAAACGACTTTTATTATACAACTAAATTTTCACAAGATATTCGTTAACAGTAAAGGGATCTATTTATCATGAGTTCTGCCATTTTAAGATGGTTTTTATTTTAGGGTTTGCATCGAACACCTATGATAAACATTTGATTCGCAACCGAAACGCTCTACAATTTTCTAGCAACGTCATCACTAGCTTCTACATTTGATTATATCTCAAACAATATTACTAAAATTTAAAATATGGTTTATTATTAAATCGCAAAGGTAATTTTTCGATATAGTTCGTACGCATCGATATAAATATAGTATAGCATGTAAGCAAGTATTTGAACTTGCCTGACAATGAATTCGACGATCAAGACAGTGACGGGACGGCTGGCACCAACACTGGTACGGTTGTCATGCCCCGCTTCCCGGTGTACGGTAAGAGGACGCGGCGAGGCCGCTACGTATTTACTCAGAAATAAACACGCTAAACGTATCTAAGCAATATAAAGTAAAGTACACAATAGACAGGAATGTAAATGAACAACAACTTTATTTATTAAACATTCTTTTACAAGTACAACTGAAATGAAAGTACATGACTAGAAAGCAATACTTAAACAATAGCATAACTGAAATGAAATAAATATGTACAAATGCCTACAGCTTTGGGTCAAATGGTATCTGCTCCAAATCTTCGGTGCTGGGCTCGATCTCCAATAAGTCTGAATCACCTGACAATATTCCAAAGAAAAAAGAAGGAATGTCATCAGCGAACAATCGCTCGGTAAGTCCCAAAGGTGAGTATAGATAGAATAGACAGAAAAAGAATATAACTTATAATGTTTGATTATATTGTTAACGCTGTTGTTTGTAGCTTGGTACAGAAAATGCCAGTGTATACGAGAGGAGTCCCACTATTCTGGAGACTAAGGTATACGGAGCACAAGGAACCGTTCAGCCACGGTACAACGGAAATGGATATTCAGGTTAGGTGTATCATAGTTATAGTCTCGTGCCACTTCTAACACCTTTTGTACCAATCTACCCCTTATAAACCCCGCGGTGTCTTTTGTATTGATTGTATGGTTTTGTTATATAGATGGATGACTTGCCGAAACCATGATATCAGTAAATGGAATGGATATAAATGGAGAGTCATGTAGACGGAGTATATCCATGGTTCGGTTCGGTCAATATAGATTGATGTAGATTGAATAGACAGATTCATGGATTCATGTTGTATTGTAGTTTATACTTGAATCACATTCAAGTCAGATTGATTAGATTGAGACTCAGTTTGAATCAGATACTTTGAAAAGAACTTGAAATCCTGAATTAGTTTTGATGTTATCGGTAACTGCTGCACATGGACGGCAGAATTTATGTCTTTTTCCAAGACAATTACCGTGTTGATAACACCGTTTGTTAGATTGTCTACCTTAAATATGCAAACACCCATATTCTCCGGCTCCGTAAGGCTCAAGAGAATCGGTCCCGCTTAAACCTATGTTTACTAGGGTCCTTATTGTAATTTAACATAACTTGATGGGGTTTTATGTGAAAATTGTTTGATATAATTTTCAAAATACAGCTCAAATATTTAATTATCATCTATAGGGTTTTCGTAGATATATATTTTATAAATGTAAAAATTCTAGTGAGTAAAACCTAGTTTTCATAGTACAGGGTATTTTATTGAAATATTGGTATTGTTTTGTATTTGGATGGTATTTTCATATAATGGTGATTCGTTTGACTTAGAAAACTTGGAATATTTATATAATATAATTAAAATAGATATTTTGATAATATTTATATACATATATATTTAAGGAAAATAAATTTTATTTATTTTCTTGTAGAAATCTCATTTTCTAAAGAAAAATGCATTAAAATTCCATCAAGATCGAATGCTCTTTTCAAAGGTCTGCATCTCGCTCTACTAGGCCCGAGGATGTGCGATAACTCGCACCATCCCGAATGGGGTCCGCAAAAGTGGGTTGTAGAGGCGCAATTGCAAGGAATTGTTTAATACACTTTTTAAAGAAATGGTTTTGCAAGTTAATGGTATTTATTTATAATGTCGTATTATCCCATAATTATATTGCCAAAACTTCATCGTGCTATGTCAAAGATCTGTGTTGTGATGAGGTAGGTCATTACCTCGTGAGTTATCTAAAGGTAATACAATTTTTATGTTGTTTTATGTCGAAACTAAAGTATGTGGTATTTTACTGTAAAAATACAATAAAAATTGTATAAAAAATTATTTTGAGATGAAACTTATTTTAAAGTGTTTGTTAATGTTTTTTAAACATTATGTGAGAGGATGGTAATGATTGTTTAAGAAAAATAACCTTTTAAAGAAAAATCGAATCGGAAGTCGGATTAACTCTGTTTTCGTTGGGTTTTAAAATTGAAAGTTTTTAGAATAGAAGATGAGAGGGGGAGAGGGGACTTACTAGCTGTTGGACAAGATAAGGGAGAGAGGAAACTAAGGAAGGCTTCGGGGTGTCGTTTCGTCACCGAAAACTCCTTGGAACGTCGCTAGAACTTCACCCTTCGCTAACTCCACTTGCACACTAAAAGGACTTGAGAATTCTTGAGAGTTTTGGCAGGGAATTTTTGAGTGAGGATGGGTGAAATAGAGTGTGGTATTTATAGAGAAAATTAGGGTTTAGAAGGTTAAAGATTGCATTGAAATTTGCATTAAAAATGGGATTAAATGGTATTTTATTGTGCTCTGGATGAATGCAGAGAAAATAAACAATGTGAGAGAAGTGGGGTAGCTGAAAGGGTGCTTGGAAAAAATATAAGGGCATTACCTACGGGGGAACCGGTGGTACCGGGTTTTTGATGAATTTCGCCGGTCTAAAACCGGTGGAATGGCCTCGGATCGTCGCCACGTGTCCCTTATGCTTCACATACCTTCATGCACATGTTTATTTAATCTGTAACTTATCATTCTATGTGTAGTGCATGTGCAAACTCTTGGGCTTCTAAAAGATTAAAAAAAATTTAATAAAAAGATAATGTGGCTGGGGGGATTCGATCACAGGGGCTACGTCACAGCAGTGCAAGGCTTTACCAATGTGCTACAAGTACTTTCTTGCTGTTCTAAAGTAAAACAAATACTTATTGTGTACACAGGAATTCAAATACCCAAATTGTACATTAACTTTTAAACAATTTTCTGTACATTAAAATTAGAGTTGTTACAGTCTACCCTCCTTACAAAAATTTCGTCTTCGAAATTTACAATTTATTTTAAGAACTAGCTTACAAATAAATAAGGATATCTTGCACGCATCTCATCTTCCTTTTCCCATGTTGATTCTCCTGGTGTGTCCTTTCTCCACATCACTCGAACCAAGTTGACTTTCTTGTTCCGAAGTGACTTCACCTTTCTATCCAGGATCTCAACAGGTTGTTACTCACAAGATAAATCTAGCTGTACAGTGAGCTCCGAGTGATCAAGAATATGGCTGGGGTCACTCACATACCTTCTGAGTTGGGATATGTGGAACACGTTGTACACTCCTTTTAATGAAGGTGGAAGTGCCAAGCGATAAGCCACTTCACCGACTCGTTCGAGTATGTCGAATGGTCCAATATACCTCGGATTAAGCTACCCTTCTTCCAAAACGAATCACTCCACGGTTCAGAAATATCTTCAGAAATACATGTTCTCCTAGTTGAAACTCCAAGTGATGGCACTTTACATCAGCCCAGTGCATCTGTCGATCTTGGGCTATGCGCATTCTTTCCCTGATAGTGCGAACCACGTCGACAATTGCTACTATCATCTCAGGTCTAAGGAGTTCTCTATCTCCGTTGTCGTCCCAACTTAATAGCAATCGACACTTCTTCCATAAAGTGCTACAAAAGGTGTCATTTCTATACTTACTTGGTAGCTGTTGTTGTATGAAAACTCTACAAGATGTAGGTGATCTTCCTACGATCCTCCAAAATCTAGCATACACGCTCTTAGCATATCTTCTAAGATCTGAATAGTTCACTCAGACTGAACATCTATTTATGGATAATAAGCTGTGCTGAAGTTCAGACTTGTTCCCAAACTAGCTTACAAACTTTACCAAAATTGTGATCGAAATCTAGTGTCACAATCGGAGACAATGCAAACTGGTACTCCATGTAATCTCATGATTTTCTGCATGTGTTCATGGGTATCAGAGATAGTACATTTTTTAAGATTTAAAATCTTACGTAGATTCTTACCTCTATGTACTTCTTTGCTAGTGTCTCAGTAGATTGGCCAACTCGAAAATGAATAAAGTGAGCCGACTTTGTGAGTCGATCCACAATAACCTATACCGCATCGTTACCCTTCGTGCTGCGAGGAAGAGCAGTCACGAAATCCATTATGATGTATTGCCACTTCCATTCTGAGATAGGTAACGGTTGAAGTAAACCAGCTGTCATGTGATGTTCAGCCTTTACTTGCTGATACATGAAGCATTTAGCGACGCTTCTGGCTACTTCACACTTCATTCTATGCCACCGGTAATTTTGACGCAGACCTTTGTACATCTTTGTACCTCCAGGGTGTCCTGAATAAGGAGAGCTGTGAGTTTCTTTCATCAACTCTTCTCGCACAGGACCTTTAGGTACACACAATCTGCTGTCGTATCTCAAAGATCCATCTTCATGGATGATGAAGTCTGTTCGAAGTCCATTTTCCACTTGTTCTCTGATCTTTTGCAGCTTAGCATCACTTGCTTGAGTTGTTTTGATCTGATTGACAATGGTGGATTGAACTTGTAAGTTCATCAAACTTGAAGCGTTACCTGGCATGACCACTTCAATCTCCATTTGATGTAAGTCTTGTTGAAGCTTCCACTGTGCGGTGAGATTCAATGATAATGGTTGGCAACTAAGGGTATCAGGTACTACATTCACCTTTCCTGGATGATATTGCAGGTTGATGTCGAAGGCCGCCATGAGTTCTAACCATCTTCTCTGCTGCATATTCAACTCTTTCTGAGTAAACACATATTTCAGACTCTTGTGATCTGTGTATATGTCCACTCGTTCACCAAGAAGATAATGGCGCCAAATCTTAAGAGTAAAGATAACGGCCGCCAACTCCAAATCATGCGTCGGATAATTGCGCTCATGAATTTTCAGCTGTCTTGAAGCATAAACCACAACCTTACCGTGCTGATGTAGAACACATCCTAAACCCTTCCCGGATGCATCGCAATGCACTTCGAAACCTCCAGATTGGTCCGGTATGACAAGGATAGGTGCTGATGTCAATCTTGACTTGAGTTCTACGAAAACTCATTCGCATACTTCTGACCACACGAATTCTTCATCTTTATGTGTGAGTTTGGTCAGGGGTGTTGCAATCTTCGAAAATCCTTCAATGAACCTTCTGTAATATCCTGCTAGACCCAAGAAACTTCAAATGTCCTTCACTGATTTCAGTGTCGGCCATTCGCATACTGCTGAAACTTTAGCTGGATCCACAGATATTCCATCGCCTGATACAATATGTCCAAGGAAACCAACTTGATCTAGCCAAAACTCGCATTTGCTGTACTTGGCATAGAGTTGATATTGTCGTAGAGTTTCCAGGACAATTCGTAGATGCTCGGCATGTTCCTTCTGACTCTTAGAATACACCAGAATGTCGTCGATGAAGATGACAACAAACCTGTCTAGGTACTCCCGGAAAACTTGATTCATTAGGTTCATGAATATAGCTGGTGCGTTGGTCACTCCAAATGGCATCATAAGAAATTCGTAATGTTCATAGCAAGTTCTGAATGTCGTTTTATGGATATCAGATTCTTTGACCTTCACCTGATGATAACCCGAACGAAGATCTAACTTGGAGAAAACGCAAGATCCATTTAGCTGATCGAACAGATCGTCGATGCGCTGGAGTGGATACTTGTTCTTTATAGTTACATCGTTCAAGACTCTATAATCAATGCACATTCGATATGAACCTTTCTTCTTCTTTACAAGCAGAACTGGTGATCCCCAACTTGAAGTGCTGGGACGAATCCATCTTTCCACCAATAATTCATCCAACTGAGTTCGGACTTCCTTCAAACCTTCCGGACTTAACCGATACAGTGCTTTGATCACTGGTTTTGCTCCAGGTACTAAATCAATGCTAAATTCAAAAGCTCGATTGGGAGGCAAACCTGATATGTCTTCAGGAAACACATCGTCGAACTTTCAAACTATTTCCGGCTTTGATCTTTCCTCCGCTTGAAGTGTTGCAATCACTGCCTTCTTCGGTTTCGCCTTGTATGTTCTTGGCTCCAGAGTATGGTATCCACTTTTGAAATAAAGGACCGGATGTTCTGGAATCTCGAAGACCACCCTCCTTTGACGACAGTCAATGGTAGTATAGAATGTTTCGAGCCAATCCATACCCAAAACAACATCGAAATTCGGTATGTCCAGCACCTTGAAGTCAGCATAGAATTCTCTACTGCAGACGACCACTGGACACAGATCGTATCCCATTACTGCCTTTAGAACGCCGTTTCCTAAACTGACATTCCAGCTGGATACGAGAGGTTTGACTGGAATCGCATGAGTTCGGACGAACCGTTGCGACATAAAGCAATGAGATGCTCCAGTATCGAAGAGTGCTAGTGCAGGAAGTGAGGCTACTAAGATTGTACCTAAGTTATGTGGGATAGTTTTAGGTATAAGGAAAAGATATATGGTTATGTATAGATGGAAAATAAAGCTTGATAGGGATGTGTTACCAGTAATGACTTGGCCGGTGGCTTCAGCCTCTTCCACAGTCATTGTGAAAGCCTGTCGCCTTGGCATATTCCTCCTTGCTTGAGGAGCATTCCTCTGTCCGTTTCTTTGTCCTTGAGGTACGTTCCGTTAAGCTTGATGGAACTGACGAGGAGGAGATGCAGTCGGTCCACGAGGAGGTGGAGCAGGTAGTGCGAGTCATGGACAGGTGCCTGGATGGCTGGGCGCTGCTGATAAGCAATTGCTGGCCTGGGTGCAGCATTTGGGTTATGTCTCCGAGGACAAGACCCAATGTCATGAGTAGCTGAGCCGCAGACTAAGCAAAGGCGATTTGCACGCCGGCAGTCTTTCGCCAAATATCCATCTCTCTTGCAGTAGGTGCAAAAGGCTGGGTTGGGCCGGTTATTTGGTACTCCCGGTCTCCTGGGCACAAATTGTGGCCTTAAAGAAGCTCCTCCTGCCATCTGAGTGGCAGGGCGCTTCATCCCGGCAGATTGATGTCTGCCCCTCATTTTCACTACTGCCTCGTATCGGCGGGCAGCTTTTAGGGCCAATTCGTGGGTTGGGAAATCCCCTGTAGCTAAGGCAGCTTGGATTTCTGAATTTAACCCTTGCTGAAACCGTCTGGATCTGATCTCAGCAGTTGGTATCAGATGTGCCATGAACCTGTTAAGGTATTGTGTTAGTTGTGTAGTATATGATATTTGGAAATCGAATATTGAGACATATCTTACTTACTGAGCATGGTGAACTCAGCATCATATGCATTTACTGACTTGATCCACATCGAACCCTGTTGTAGATGAATAAATTGCTGCTCCATGTCGAATCGGGCGGTCTCAGGTAAGTATTTCGCGTCAAACATATCGCGAAAAAGCCTCCATTCGATCGGTTGGTCAAGACGGTTTTCTTCCGCCTTCCACCAGACTCGTGCATTGTCAGTGAGTTGCAGTTTTGCAACTCGAACCCAAGCGATCTATGGCATTTATGCCGCTGCCAGATCGTCCTCAATGCTTTGAGCTCATTCCTCAGCTTCTAGAGGGCTTGCTTTCCCGAGAATTGCTTGGGGTGCAAAGCTCGGAATTTCTTTACCCCAGGTGCTTCCGCTTCTAGACGGTTCAACAAAATAGCAGTCTTCTATGTCCTTTCAGGAGGCCGCGGATCACCTCAAGCAGTACCGCCTGCTTATTGATCGAAGACGTGATGGTAGGTGTAAGCGGTAGAGGTGGAGTGTTGTTGAAATTGGTGCTAATATTGTTTGGGGAATCCATAACCTTGAAAGAAAAATTTGGGTTGGGACAAATTCAAAATATATGAAATTGGAAGATTCAAGGAATATGTAAAGAATGTTTTTAGTTGCTGGTTCTTGTGTTATATTGCTTAGGATTTCATGCAGAATTCACCCGCATGTCCATGTAGAACTGACCTGCATGTCCATACAGAGTTGACCTGCATGGGCCGTCAACAAAACCTGTCACGCCCCGCTTCCCGGCGTCCGGCAAGAGGACGCAGCGAGACCGCTATGTATTTATTCAGAAGTAAACACGCTAAGCGTATCTAAGCAATATAAAGTAAAGTGCACAAGAGACAGGAATGTAAATGAACAGCAACTTTATTTATTAAACATTCTTTTACAAGTACAACTGAAATGAAAGTACATGAATAGAAAGCGATGCCTAAACAATGGCATAACTGAAATGAAATAAATATATACAAATTCCTACAGCTCTGGGTCAAATGGTATCTGCTCCAAATCTTCGGTGCTGGGCTCGATCTCCAATGAGTCTGAATCACCTGACAACATTCCAAAGAAAGAAGAAAGAATGTCGTCAGCGAACAATCGCTCGGTAAGTCCCAAAGATGAGTAAAGATAGAATAGACAGAAAAAGAATATAACTTATAATGTTTGATTATATTGTTAACGTTGTTGTTTATAGCTTGGTACAGAAAATACCAATGTATACAAGAGGAGTCCCACCATTCCGGAGACTAAGGTATGCGAAGCACAAAGAACTGTTCAGCCACGCTACAACGGCAATGGATATTCAGATTAGGTGTATTATGCTTACAGTCCCGTACCACTTCTAACACCTTCTGTACCAATCTACCCCTTATAAACCCCGCGATATCTTTTGTATTGATTGTATGGTTTTGTTATATAGATGGATGCCTTGTCGAAACCATGATATCAGTAAATGAAATGGATATAAATGGAGAGTCATGTAGACGGAGTATATCCATGGTTCGGTTCGGTCAATATAGATTGATATAGATTGAATAGACGGATTCATGGATTCATGTTTTATTGTAGTTTATATTTGAATCACATTTAAGTCAGATTTATTAGATTGAGACTCGGTCTAAGTCAGATATTTTGAAAAGAACTTGAAATCCTGAATTAGTTTTGATGTTATCGGTAACTGATGCATATGGACGGCAGGATTTGTGTCTTTTTCCAAGACAATTACTATATTGATAACACCGTTTGTTAGATTGTCTACTGTTTACCCCAATCAGAGCAAAACTCTGTTCAAATTTCAAATTTTGAAGTGAAGCGGCGCTTCATAACAGCGCCAGCGCTGAGAGTCAAAGACTCTAAGGCAACGCTCACGTGCAAAGCACATGAGCGCTAGCGCTAAGTGCGCTGCAGCGTACCACGTGCAAAGTACGTAAGCGCCAGCGCTAAGAGCACTGCACTCTAAGCAGCGCACCACGTGCAAAGCACGTAAGCGCTAGCGCTAAGTACGCTGCACTCTAAGCAGCACATCACATGCAAAGCACGAGAGCGCTAGCGCTGGAACTAAATGTTCGCAACCGTTAGATCAAAGATCCAATGAACATGATTAACAATCGTCAGTTGACCAGAATAAAATTCTGTTAAAAAAACATTCTTCAGAATCTTTCCAAACAAAAAGATTTTTGCTCTGTAAATCAAAGCACCGTCGGATCAATGATCCAATGGTGATTAAAAATCACCAAAATTACAGAATAAATTTTTTATAGGGAAAGATTTCCCAATCTTGTTAAAAATAAGAAGATTGTCTTCTGTAAATCAGAAGCCCTTAGATTAAAAATCCAAAGGTGGGGAAATCCCCAAATCAATTGGAGAAAAGATCTCCTTAACTGATTAAACAAATCAGCTTGCCCTATATAAAAGACCTAAGACTTCAAGTCTCAGGAGGAGAGATATGAAAAACAGATAGAAAAACAGAGAGAGGAACCCCCCCTAAAAACTTTGAGAAATCTCATAAAGAAGGGAAAGCCCTCGGAAGAAGAAGAACTTTTCTTCAAGGTAAAAAGAACAGAAAGACGAAATCGTTTCAAATAAAAAGAAGAGTTTACTTCTTTTCTAAGATCATAGATCTATAAGACCAAGGTCTTTCACAAAGAGATTAAAGGATCTCATCATAAAAAAATAAGAAGAAGAACATAATTATTCTCACAGATCATAGATCTATAAGACTAAGGTCTCTTATAAAAAGAGATCATGAACATCTCATTATAAAAGTGGGGGAGAATAATTCAATTCTCTTAGGATCACAGATCCATAAAGGCAAAGCCTTTCATTAAAATAAGAGATTGAAATATCTCCTATAAAATAAGAACTTTTGTTCTTAGAATTTTGAGACAAAGTCTCTTATAAACGAGAATTTATTTCTCAGATCATAACGCTGATCAAATAGCGCTTTGCGCTCTTGGGATGGCGCTCAGCGCCAAGCGCACCACGTGTTCCTCACGTGTGCGCCACTGAACAAATAGCGCTTTGCGCTAATAAACTAGCGCTTTGCGCTCATGGACTTGCGCTCAGCGCCAAACGCACCACGTGCTTCCCACGTGTGCGCTACTTGAACAGAAGCGCTTTGCGCTCTTTGGACTGGCGCACAGCGCCAAGCGCTCTACGTGCTCCTTACGTATACGCTATATAGAAAAAGCGCTCTGCGCTCTTTTACTGGCGCAAAGCGCCAAATGCGCCACGTGCTCCTCACATGTGCGCTAAAAAGAACATAAATTGTTCTATAAATAAAGCCCAGAGCTATAATGAATGCTCGGAATTCAATAAAAGACAGAAAAGCTGTCAGAACCCAAATCAATGCTCAACATTGTCAAAGGTTTAACATTTAACTGAGTGGGCCGAGCCCAAGTTGGCCATAAACCCCTCATTCAGATTAATTGAGCCCATATGTTCATAAATCTCAGATCTTAGTCCCAATTAGACTACAGATCTCCCAACCAAAATTGGTTCAAGGGTACATCTCTTCACACCTTTGATATTTATCATTGTAATCCTTCAACGACTTCAGAGAGGTGATGGGTCCCGACAACCAAACATCCCTTGGACTATGGGGTCCTTAAACCCATGGACTATGATATCCTTAATCTTGGACTGTGGGGTCCTTAAGCCCATGGACTATGATGTCCTTAACCTTAGACTGTGGGGTCCTTAAACCCATAGACTATGATGTCTTTAAACTCCATGGACTGTGGGGTCCTTAAACCCATGGACTATGACGTCCTTAACCTTGTACTGTGGGGTCCTTAAACCCATGGACTATGATGTCCTTCACCTTGGACTGTGGGGTCCTTAAGCCCATGGCCAGAGATTTCCTTAAACTAACATCGGACTGTAATATCCTTAAACTAACAATGAACCGCAATATCCCTAAACTAAACAATAGAGCCCAAATGCTTTTATGTTGGATCTAAATGATCTAGTTAAGTTGATCTTAGTCTAAAATTAGACTAATGAATCCTTAATAAATCGTTAAGTTGATCTTAGTCTGAAATTAGACTAACGTATCCTTAACATACGTTTAAGTTGAGCTTAGTCTCAAATGAGACTAACGTATCCTTAAACACAACCCAAACCCAAATCGAAGAAAATACGGATTTGGACTAATCCACGCCCTACGGGCGACAACATAAATTAGTCTCCGTATACAATTCACGGGCAACCAAAAACAAAACAAACACACAGAACATGAAGTGACCATCTGGAGAAGGAGAAAGTTGTTACCACGATGCGGTAGCGTAATTAACTGCAGGGGCTTGCGCCTGCAGGGAAGAGCGTCCCCACAGTCAAAAACCCCTCAAATGAGGGGGAATCTGACGAAGTCTGCTACAACGGCCGCATCCGTCTAAACCTTCGATACATGGTGTCATAAATTAACTTGGTATCTTCGGAGAGGTGGACGGATAGCACCTAATAGCATCTGCCCTCAAAATTCAGGCCGGACGTCCCAACGTCCTGGTCGGCGGAGAACATCTACCTTAGATAGGCAAGCACCCATATTCTCCGACTCCCTGAGGCTCAAGAGAACCGGTCCCGCTTAAACCTATGTTTATTAGGGTCCTTATTGTAATTTAACATAACTTGAGGGGTGATTGTTGTGAGATTTTGTGATCAAAGAATATTAACCGCAATCAAGAACGGCGTCGCTTGGTAGCTAGCCGGTGAGTACGGGTCGGTCCACAGGGATTTTGTGTATTTTCTATTTGTTCTAACGAGTTAATTCCAATTGGGGTCGGATTGATTATCACTAAAAACTGAAATGAGTTCGATTAAGATTAAAACCTTGTTAGGGTTAGGTTTAGCTTAAGTCTGGAAATTCAATTATTCCTCACCGCTTTCTATGCCCTAATTAAGATCTATTTAGGTGTTAAGGTAATAATTAACAAAGTGAATTAGTACCATCGGGAAGAAACTAGGCTTCTTTCTCTAGGTCCTTGTCTGTCCTTTCTTAACTCTTACCCTAACCTTCATAGAAAATATACACGACCGGTCTTTTAAACTACGGTATCACCGCTACCTCGTGGGATAGGGTGCCGTAGTGAGCGATGTGTGTATGTATGCATAGAGTCCTATTAAAATGTATGATGGGTAAGAAAGGGATGAGAGATTTTCATCTCTCAAACCTCTCCTATTCCTAACCCTAACAAGTGAGGAACTACTCACTCATTAGGGAATTAAAAGATTTCATTTTTTTTATGATTGTTTTTAATAACCTAATTATCTAATCTACGGCAGATAAATAAAATCTAAAGTAGGGCAGATAAATAAAGTTATACTAGGGCAGAAAGGAAAATTAAACTAAGGTAAGAAAAGAAAACTTACTTTATTTTTATTTGATCGTCTCTTCAAACATTACAAGAATTGAAATTCTGAATTTAGAAATTTAAAATGAGGCACAGGAAGAGGCATACCTCAAAAAGAGGTTTAGGGTTTTTATTTATAGATCATAGAAACCCTAGGGTTATATTCGATATATATCTGCATTTACAAATTTACCCCTAAGAAGCCTAGTCAACGCACCGCCACACCATTAGAAATTGCACCGACACGTGTTCATCATGGCCGCGGATCCGCGGCCAGAAGGCATGTTTGGCCGCGATTCCGCGGCCATGTTGTGGGCTTCTTGGTTGGATTTTTCTGAGCTTCTTCTAGTTGCATTTGGCTTCTTGTTTCTTCACTTGATTTCTCAAATTGTCTTCTAGTTCTCTTCCAGATTTCCACAGTGCATAAGGTCGTAGACTTTTACCCTTTGCTTCATGTCGAAGTCTTGAACTTTGCGTTGCCTTTGTGCTTTGTGAACTTGTTCATTGATCTTCATTTATTCTCCAAACTGTAAGCATGATCAAGATTTTTCCATTTGTTGTTCGTAGTCACACTTTTGTATCGTCTTTTCATCATTTTCACTGTTTTGTTCCGAGAACTTGTAACCTGCAACTATGTAGCAGATATGGATCAAAAGCACATGTTTATTTGTAAAATGAATAAGAATGGGGAATATAATAATGCAAAATTATGATATGAACAAATACCCCCAAACTTATCTTTTGCTCGTCCTCGAGCAAAACTAGTTTTATTCTCGAAAAAGACCTAGCCTCACTTTCGCAGGGAAACGCGATTGCACTAAGCTCGTGCAACAAGCCGTTAAACCTCTAGGTGTCCCTAGTAGGAGGAGTGTTTTCTCCTGAAGGTTTTCTGCGGATACTACCCATAAAATCCTATCAATTCGGCCTATTGACTTTTATTCTCCAATTTGGTTTTCTAACAAGAAACTCTATTATCTTCAACTTAGAAATTATCAACCCGTATTTTTCATGCTTCCTTATCATTTAACTTAAGATTATATATGTTTTGTAGATTTACTTATCTTTTAGCATCTTTTGAGTTTTCCTTCTAGGGTCCATCTCTACTTAGGAATTTTTATCATCTCTACTAAAGATATAAGTCCTATTTTTCATTCCTATCTTTCATCCAAAACCCCAATCACATACCCCCTACGTGTGTATATGTATCACCCCTACACTTGGAAATTCAATTCAAGCTTTTATATTCTTGTCCATTGTCCAAAGTAATTTTAGTTGGTGAATTTTTAGATAAAATTGCTCACACATCCTTCATGCGACCGTTAATACTTCTTGAGGTAATAACGACCGATTACAAAATGTGTTTGCATATTAAAGCGTAATTCCTAGTCTTGTAACACCTAAGGCTTTAGCAGTGACTCCCAAACCAGTTGGTCTAAGGCACTAGGTGATAAAGCACCCTCACTACATATTTTTTATTTTACTCAGCCTTAAGTAGTTACAAAACCAGTGTTCATTTTTTTATCTCTTTATTCACACTTATACTTTTATTTTATTTTTCTTCATACTAAGGATTTTAGACAAGAGCATTTCAAGGTATCCTCAACTATTCCAGGTTTCAAGGTTTATATTTGTGCAAGCTGTAGGGTATATATTTTCAAAATTTAGACTTAAGCTTAGGAATTATTTTTCAGATTTACACTTTAATAAAAATATCAATACTCTTCCCTTATTTTGACTTAGCCTAAGAAGTGAACTCAAAATTTGCCTATTTCTAAGTAAACCACAAAGACATATATTTTCTACCGTTAAACTTTAAGAAGGGTTATTTTTAGGGTTTTTAATTTACTAAGTCTAGGATCTAGTTTTTTCCTAGATAGTTATCTTTCTTGTTAAACTTAAGTCAATTAAGGCCAAAATTGAATTTTTCAATTTTTATAATTTTTAAAATTCTTCAATTTTTATGGGTTTTAAAATAAGTATGCAAATGCAAAAATGTACACATGAATGCGAAGGAAGAAGGCTTACCAAGCACACCCCCAAACTTAAACTTGACAGTGTCCTCACTGTCAGGCTACACCAAGAGGGTTAAAATTGTCGGTACTCCCCTGTTTAACTTTTTTATTTTTTTTTATATATATATATTTTTTTTTGTTTTGTTAAAAGAAAAACAAAATATATATACAAAAAGGTCCCCCCAAACTTAAGTGAGACAGTATTTCCACTGATTAAGCGTTAAAGTTCAGAGTTAGGGAGGAGAAAAACACAGTATCAAGCTATACAGGGCCTTACACAGGCCAAAAGTTAGCACCAACCATTCAAAAATTTTATCGTTATAATGGTGTGGTTGGTGAAAGAATGGAGTGTAGAGAAAAGAAATGAGAAACACACGAGACCGTATGGGAAGAAAGATGGAATATAGTCTCGGTATATTAGGAGAAGAATGGCGGAAGAGAGAAAGAAGTGTAGTACGAACTTGAGAGTGTAAATTTAGTGAATAATTTAGCACAAATTGTGATGACCGATATGTTAAAAGCGATTGTGCTAATCTATCCACCCTTCGAGAAATGGGGTCAAATTGGGTACGTTGAACTTGGTAAACCAGACATTGAAAATGGAAGCGTGGCGGATTCTTGTACGGTCGAAACGATGGAACGGACGAAAGGGAGTGATTTAGGAGGGGGTCTCATTCTCACCTAAGTAAGCGTATGTAAGGTGAGACGGCAACAACGTGAGTTCGAGTTTCAAAGGTGAAACAATTGAAAGTGAAATTGGTGAAACTGTCTCGAACTCGAAGGATTCCATCAATGGTTCGAAATCACTGTAAGCAACCGAGTCGGATGGTTCAACTAACTCATCCGAAAATTCGAAAGACTCAAACTCGGGCGGTGAGTCTTCAAAATCGTCCAAAAAAGTGAAACAGTCGTAATCGTTATCGGTTGTGAGAACTGTGTCATATTCAAGGAGGAACGCACTAGTGGCGTCAAAACTGCTGTGATCGAACAGAAATTTTTCAAGCTCACAGTCCTCCTGCGTGATCTCTTGTGTGGTCGGAATGATGGAAAGGATGAAAGGGGGTGATTTAGGAAGTATAAAAATTAAAGGTTCAGGAGGATGAATTGGAAAATCCGACTCATCAAACAAAACTGGCTCATCCTCAATACTATCCTCATAATTCTCTTCTAAAATTATCTCATCCATGCAATTATCATCAAAATCAAGACGCATACGAAGTTCGGGAGAAATATTTAATGACTCGGGATAATGAATTGGAGATAAAAATTCAGTCAAATCTGCGGGTTCATCATCCAAATTATTCCCTGCATCAATATCCTCAATCAAGTGAAAATCAATTTTTTCGGACACCTCATCAACAGCATGGATATTTATCAATTCAGGTTCTAGATTGGAGGTGTAGAGGTCGAAAGGATTGGTGATGGTTTCACTCGAAAGGGACCCTTCATAATCTGGCAAATCAAGCACTACAAAGTCGCACAACTCATTAAACGTTTTATTTTCAACTGGTGAATCATTTGGGACACTTGATAGACATTCAAAACCGGAGTTGTGGGATTCAATTGGTAATTGGTAGGTTTGATTTAGAAGGGTCCACAGCTCACTCTCTCCACTCAAATTCTCAATCTGTCCAACCGCCTCATCATACATTGGAATTTTTAGAGCTAGTTGGAAACTAGCTGCCGGGTCACTAGGTTGTATAAGGGCGGCAATGGATGCATCCAAATTCCTCATCTGTTGGTTTGTCGCTACAATATAAGCTTCCAACGACTGTTCCAGACTAGACATGGGTTGTGAAAGGGTTTCAGTAAAAGATTCAAAGTTGTTTGGATACGTGAAACTCCCAAATGGTTGTATAGAAGTACTGTCTAAGGAAGGTGCGAAAGTCGGGTAGGACTGGTAGGAATTGAATGGTTGGACAGGAGTATGATCAACATTTGGATAAAAAGGTGAATGGACTTGTTGATCCCAAGAACTGGAAGTGTTGAAAGGAGTGAAAGATCGGTTACGAGATTGTTCAATATGTTCAGCAATAGACATGGGTTTCGGAGTTACAACAGAACTCGAAAAAGGAGTATCAACGTAAGAAGGTGGTGAAGGTTGAAATGGTTGATACAAAGTGGATTGCGGAGTCCAACTGTTTCTCCTAGACGCTTCTATTCGATCTTTCAAAGAAATTTTGGGCATGGAGGGGTCGTCCGTAATTCGACCAAAACAATTCGCGTAGGAAGCAATGTTTGGATGAGGATACCAAAGTTCGGCAAGAGTTTTGTGAGGTGGGGTACCCATGATGTAAGAAAGGAGAAGAAAAAGAATGTGGGTGCAAGTGGGGTGCAACGGATTTCTTAGCGACAAGTGGTAAATTTTTATAAAAAAATTTCCGTTTTGTGTTTTTTTTTTTAATAAGGAGCATTTTGCAAAAAGATTTTCAATAAAAGGCTTAGACACACGTTCAATCAATCACAAATGCACAATCAAGCCTAGATCTAGGGTCACCTAGGTCAACTAGACTGCTCCTAACTGTTCCAAAGGGCAAGATGTGAGGACCTCAAATCGCCTCTTCACCGCCAATTGTGGCCAGGTAAGCACAAATAGAGAAAGGAGGGATCCGCTCACGAATCACCGTGAGACGGGCCTTTTAAAGTTACCTTTCCCTACCTGTCTAGCCTAGGCACCACAAAGTCAGGTTAAGATCAACGATCGATGCTTACAACTATTCCTTTGTCCTATTGAGCGCGAAGTCCTTAGGACTGAGTCTAATCTTTTCTAATTAACTTGATGGTCAATGCAATATGCTTTATGTGATTTTTGGGGTCCTGGGAAGGGTAACGAAATCCCCACCCAATCTGGATTGGTGTTCAAGCCCCTTAAAGTCAATTTAGATATGCAAAGCAGTAAACACAATTAAACACTTGCAACCAATTTTTATTGCGGCGCAAAGAATCCTGCACAAGATCAAGTTATTGGAGAAGGGAAGAAGTTTTTGCGCAAAGAACCCTGCAAGAAAATTTTTCAGAAAAGATAAGGGGGTTACAGAGAAGAAGTGAAAACTTACAGCGATTTTTCCATGTGCTGACATCAGCAGAGAGTGGCGGATCCGCGGCAAAATGTAGGTTATGGCGGCAGTTCCGCGGTCAAAGCAAATGATCAGGCCTCCAAACTTCTTCTGTTGCTCTGTTGTGGTACTCCTCTATTGTTCAGATCTTCTGTTTTCTGTTTTGCTCTCTGGATTTTTTCAGATCTGAATTCGTTCGTCGATCCTGCACAATTCAAACGAAACACCCTTCAAAAAATAACAAGATGATAAATTTTTTATATAGTTTTTTTTTATTTTTCGGTTTTTATGATTTTTTTAATTTTATATTAACCCGAAATTGCAAAAAGAAAATAACTACGCCATCCCCGATAATGGCGCCATTTGATTGTTGTGAGATTTTGTGATCAAAGAATATTAACCGCAATCAAGAACGGCGTCGCTTGGTAGCTAGCCAGTGAGTACGGGTCGGTCCACAGGGATTTTGTGTATTTTCTATTTATTCTAACAAGTTAAATCCAATTGGGGTCGGATTGATTATCACTAAAAACTGAAATGAGTTCGATTAAGATTAAAACCTTGCTAGGGTTAGGATTAGGTTAAGTTTGGAAATTCAATTATTCCTCACCACTTTCTATGCCCTAATTAAGATCTATTTAGGTGTTAAGATAATAATTAACAAAGTGGATTAGTACCATCGGGAAGAAACTAGGTTTCTTCCTCTAGGTCCTTGTCCGTCCTTTCTTAACTCTTACCCTAACCTCCATAGAAAACATATACAACCGGTCTTTTAAACTACGGTATCAACGCTACATCATGGGATAGGGTGCCGTAGTGAGCGGTGTGTGTATGTATGCATAGAGTCCTATTAAAATGTATGATGGGCAAGAAAGGGGTGAGAGATTTTCATCTCTCAAACCTCTCTTATTTCTAACCCTAACAAGTGAGGAACTACTCACTCATTAGGGAATTAAAAGATTTCATTTTTTTATGATTGTTTTTAATAACCTAATCTAATTTACGGCAGATAAATAAAATCTAAACTAGGGAAGATAAATAAAGTTATACTAGGGCAGAAAGGAAAATTAAACTAAGGCAAGAAAAGATAACTTACTTTATTTTTATTTGATGCTCTCTTCAAACATTACAAGAATTGAAATTCTGAATTTAGAAATTTAAAATGAGGCACAGGAAGAGGCATACCTCAAAAAGAGATTTAGGGTTTCTATTTATAGATCATAGAAACCCTAGGGTTATATTCGATACATATCTGCATTTACAAATTTACCCCTAAGAAGCCTAGTCAACGCACCGCCACACCATTAGAAATTGCACCGACACGTGTTCACCATGGCCGCGGATCCGCGGCCATGTTGTGGGCTTCTTGGTTGGATTTTTCTGGGCTTCTTCAAGTTGCATTTGGCTTCTTGTTTCTTCACTTGGTTTCTCAGATTGTCTTCTAATTCTCTTCCAGATTTCCACAGTGCATAAGGTCGTAGACTTTTACCCTTTGCTTCGTGTCGAAGTCTTGAACCTTGCGCTGCCTTTGTGCTTTGTGAACTTGTTCATTGATCTTCGTTTATTCTCCAAACTGTAAGCATGATCAAGATTTTTCCATTTGTTGATCGTAGTCTCACTTTTGTATCGTCTTTTCATCATTTTCATTGTTTTGTTCCGAGAACCTGTAACCTGCAACTATGTAGCAGATATGGATCAAAAGCATCTGTTCATTTGTAAAATGAATAAGAATAGGGAATATAATAATGCAAAATTATAACATGAACAAGGGGTTTTTTATGTAAAAATAGTTTGATATAATTTTCAAAATACACCTCAAGTATTTAATTATAGTCTATAGGGTTTTCATAGATGTATATTTTATAAATGTGAAAATTCTAATGAGTAAAACCTAGTTTTCATAGTACAGGGTATTTTATTGAAATATTGGTATTGTTTTATATTTGGATGGTATTTTCATGTAATGGTGATTCCTTTAATTTAGAAAATTTGGAATATTTATATAATATAATTAAAATATATATTTTGATAATAGTTATATACATATATATTTAATGAAAATAAATTTTATTTATTTTCTTGTAAAAATCTCATTTTCTAAAGAAAAATGTATTAAAATTCCATCGAGATCGAATGCTCCTTTTGGTGGTCTGCATCTCACTCTACTAGGTCTGAGGATGTGCGATAAGCCGTACCATCCCGAACGAGGTCCCCAAAAGTGGGTTTTAGAAGCGCAATTGCAAGAAATTGTTTAATACACTTTTTAAAGAAATGGTTTTGCAAGTTAATGGTATTTATTTGTAATGTCGTATTATCCCATAATTATATTCCCAAAACTTCATCATGCTATGTCAAAAATGTGTGTTGTGATGAGCTAGGTCATTATCTCATTAGTTATCTTAAAGGTAATACAATTTTTATGTTGTTTTATGTCGAAACTAAAGAATGTGGTATTTTACTGTAAAAATACAATAAAAATTGCATAAAAGATTATTTTGAGATGAAACTTGTTTTAAAGTGTTTGTTAATGTTTTTTAAATATTATGTGAGCGTATAGTAATGATTGTTTAAGAAAAATAACCTTTTTAAAGAAAAACCGAATCGGAAGTCGGATTAACTCCGTTTCCGTCGAGTTTTAGAATTGAAAGTTTTTAGAGTATAATATGAGAGGGGGAGAGGGTACTTACTGGCTTTTGGATAAGAGAAGAGAGAGATGAAACTAAGGAAGGCTTCGGGGCGTCGTTTCGTCGCCGGAAACTCCTTGGAACGTCGCCGGAACTCCACCCTTCGCTAACTCCACTTGCACACTAAAAGGACTTGAGAATTATTGAGAGTTTTGGCAGGGAATTTCTGAGTGAGGATGAGTAAAATAGAGTGTGGTATTTATAGGGAAAATTAGGGTTTAGAGGGTTAAAGATTGCATTGAAATTTGTATTAAAAATGGGATTAAATGGATTTTATTGTGCTTTGGATAAATGCAGAGAAAATAAACAATGTGAGAGAAGTGGGGTAGCTAAAAGGGTGCTCTGGCAAAAATATGAGGGCATTACCTATAGGGGGAACCGGTGGTACCGGGCTTTTGATGAATTTCGCCGGTCCAAAACCGGTGGAATGGCCTCAGATCGTCGCCACGTGTCCCTCACGCTTCACATACCCTCGTGCACATATTTATTTAATCTGTAACTTATCATTCTATGTGCAGTGCACGTGCAAACTCTTGGGTTTCTAAAAGATAAAAATAAAATTTAATAAAAAGATAATGTGGCTGGGGGGATTCGATCACAGGGGCTACGTCACAGCAGTACAAGGCTTTACTAATGTGCTACCAGTATTTTCTTGATGTTCTAAAGTAAAACAAATACTTATAGTGTACACAGGATTGCAAATACCCCAATTGTACATTAAATTTTAAATAATTTTCTGTACATTGAAATTGGAGTTGTTACAACGGTGCAATGAGGCTCAAGCTCGTGGCGCGGCCTCAGTTTGGCCTCGGCTCAGCGATGGTGACGGGACTTGGTGGTCAGCGACGGTGGGTGCAGCGGCGGTGACTGTTGGTGGGCGATCACCGTTGAAGTAGGTCACGGTAGCCGGAGGTGGCTCGTAGGAGGTTGTAGTTGGAGAGAGGAAGTGGAGTTCTCGGTTGCAGCGGCTTGCCGGAGGTGAAGCAGAGGGGCAAAGCCCCCCGTCGCATCCGTTTTCTTGCTGCATATAATCCGTTTTCTTGCTGGTCAAAATGCCCCAACTTCGGACTTATCGAACGCCACCGCGTGTCACTCCGCCCCCGGTTAAGCGAGACAGAGCAAGGTCGTCCTTGAACCGATAACCATCTTTCGGCACCTCCTCCGTCCCTCGGGACCAACAAGGGGTAGTACAGGAATATTGAGGAGATCAAGGAGGAACTCGTGGAGGTGATGGTGGTCGGCGAGTTCGTCGGCAGCGACAAGGTGGTGGTCTCGATTTTTATAGGTGGGCCTCAGCTTGAGGAGTTGTATAGGGTGTGGAGGTGGAGTGGGATGGTCGGAGGAGGAGGGTCGATGCACGAGGGAAGAGCTCGGCTTTGGAGGTTGGTGTCAATCATGGCTGCGTGCTCGTCAGTGGTGGCTGGAGCTTGCGGTCGCGGTGGAGGAGATGGGAGCTCGGAGTAAAGAAGTATGGTGTGCAGTCGAGGGTGCTCAGGAGAGGTGGTGGGGGTGACGCGGATGAGAAAACTCGTCTATGGAGGGAAGTGGCCGGCAGCGATGGCTAAAGCGGCGTTGGGATGAGCCGACAGAGCTTGGGGCGGGTCGCGGTGGCCGAAGGTGGCTCGTGGGGGTAAAGAATCAAGGCAGTAGCTTAGGTATGGGAGTAGGGCTCGAGCTCTTCGACGGAGGAGGAAGTGGCGGTGGTCTCGGCGGTGATGGAGGTGCGAGGGTGCGATGGTTGGTCATGGTGACGAGAGTCGGCAAAGGAGGTTGGAGAGAGGAGGGGCTCGGGTGGAGTTATGAGGGGGGAGAGAAAGAGAAGATGAGAGAACGAGTGGAGAGAGAGAGAAATTTTAGAGAGAGGGGGAGAGAAATCGAGAAGAGAGAGAGAACAGGGGAGAGAGAAAGAGAAGAGAGAGTTAAAATTTGAATTAAGGAAATAAATCTGTAGTAATTATGATTAATTGGGAATAAAGGGATTTAATGGGGAATAGATTTGGGTGTTAAATGAGATTTAAATGGGGGAATTCAAAAG
Source organism: Agapanthus africanus (assembly GCA_030015575.1). NCBI lineage: Eukaryota > Viridiplantae > Streptophyta > Magnoliopsida > Asparagales > Amaryllidaceae > Agapanthus > Agapanthus africanus. The sequence continues at coordinate 468,362,095 of JASDDO010000016.1, read as the reverse complement.
AGTTTTGGCGGTTGAATTAGGGTGTTGGGTTATAGGGTTAGGGCTTTGGGCCATTGGGTCTTGGGAATTAGATATAAAGAAATAGAGAATGGGCTAGAATAATTGTTAGGATAAAAAAAATGGGACTAGGGACTTTGGGTTAAGGAAATTAGGTAAATAAAAGATATAGGCCTGGCTGTGGAGGGTTTGGGTTAAGAAAGAGTATGAGGTTGGGTTGGTTTAGGGTTTAAATAGATTAGGGGTAAGATTATTATAATTAGGAAATAGAATCATGGAAATTGGTTATAATAAAATGTTAGGCTTAGGAAATTAATAAGTATGTTTTTAAAATGCAATATAATAACAATTTGTGACAAAGCAACCTTATTAGTAACGAGTAATAAAAATAACACAATTTGGCCAATGTGAGGAAATATAAAAGGAAAGTAAAATAAAAAGAAATAAACTAGAATAAATAAAGTTTATTTAAATTTGTATTTGACTGTATAATAGGTACTGGGTATTACACATTCCGGGATTGGTGACGGCTGAAGTAAACCAGCAGTTCTGTGATATTCAGCCCTCACTTGCTGACACACCAAACACTTTGCTACGCTTTTAGCTACTTCGCGCTTCATTCCATACTACCAGTAGTGTTGCCGTAGATCCTTGTATATCTTCATTCCACCGGGGTGTACCGAATATGGAGAGCTGTGAGCTTCTTTCATCAACTCTTCTCGAATAGGTCCGATTGGCACGCATAAATGGATCCCATACCGCAAGAATCCATCTTCGTGGATGATGAAGTCAGTTCGAAGTTCACTTTGTACTTGTTCTCGGATCTTTTGTAGCTTGGCATCATTTGCTTGAGCTGCCTTAATCTGATATATAAGAGTGGACTGGACTTGTAAATTCATCAAATATGAAGCGCTACCTGGCACAACTAATTCAATCTCCAATCCATGCAGTTCTTGTTGTAGTCTCCATTGAGCAGTGAGGTTCATTGCTAATGGCTGGCAACTAAGTGCATTAGGAACTACGTTCACTTTCTCAGGATGATACTGTAGGTTGATGTCGAAATCCACCAAGAGTTCTAACCATCTTCTCTGTCGCATGCTGAGTTCCTTTTGAGTAAGTACATACTTCAAACTTTTGTGATTGGTGTATATATCCACTCGTTCTCCCAAAAGATAGTGGTGCCAAATCTTGAGTGTGAAGATGACGGGTGCCAATTCCAGATCATGTGTTGGATAGTTGCGCTCATGAACCTTTAGTTATCTTGATGCAAAAGCCACAACCTTTACATGCTAGTGTAGAACACATCCTAATTCTTTACCGGACGCATCACAATGCACATAGAATCCGCCAGATTGATCCGGTATTACGAGAATAGGAGCAGAGGTTAATCTCGACTTGAGTTCTACAAAATCCTTCTCACGTGCTTCTGACCACACAAATGCTTCATCTTTACGTGTGAGCTTGGTCAGGGGTGCTGCGATCTTTGAGAATCCTTCAATGAATCGTCTGTAGTATCCTGCTAAGCCCAAGAAATTTCTTATATCTTTCACCGCCTTTGGTGTCGGCCACTCACTGACAGCTGACACCTTAGCTGGATCCACAGAGATTCCTTCGCGTGAAATGATATGTCCGAGAAATCCGACTTGATCTAGCCAAAATTCACACTTGTTGTATTTGGCGTAGAGCTAATGTTTTCGTAATGTCTCCAGAACAGTCTGTAAGTGCTCGGCGTGCTTTTTCCGATTAGTTGAATACACCATGATATCGTCGATGAATATAACAACAAACATGTCTAAGTACTCTTAGAAAACATGGTTCATCAGGTTCATAAAGATGGCAGGTGCATTGGTCACTCCAAATAGGATTACGAGATATTCATAATGACCATAACGAGTCCTAAATACCATCTTTGGGATGTCGGACTTTTTGACCTTCACCTGATGATATCCTGAACAAAGATCAAATTTTGAAAAGACACAACATCCACTTAACTGATCGAAAAGATCATCCATGCGCGGTAGTGGATACTTGTTCTTAATTGTCACTCCGTTCAAAGCTCGATAATCCACACACATTCTGTAGGATCCTTCCTTCTTCACCAGGAGCACCGGAGATCCCCAGCTTGAAGTACTGGGATGAATCAAACTTTTCTTCAGGAGTTCGTCCAACTGAACGCGGATCTCCTTCAATCCCTCCGGACTTAATCAGTATGGATCTTTTATTACTGGTTATGCGCCGAGTTGTAAATCGATGCTGAATTCAAGAGCTCGATCGGGAAGCAAACCTAATATATCTTCCGGGAATACATGCTCAAACTCTCGAACTACCTCTGGTTTCGATTCTTCCGCTTACAACGTTGCAATTTCTGCCTTCTTTGGTTTTGATGCTAGGCTCCAAGGTTCGATCTTCACTTTTGAAGTAGAACACTGGATGATCTGGTATTTCAAACACCACCCTCCTTTAGCGACAGTCGATGGTAGCAAAGAAAGTTCCCAGCCAGTCCATTCCCAAGACTACATCGAAGTTCGGTATGTCCAGCATCTTGAAGTCCGCATAGAATTCTCGACTACAGACGACCACTGGACACAGATCATATCCCAAACTAGTTTTTAGAATGCCGCTCCCCGAACTAACATTCCAGCTGGATACGAGCGATTTAACTGGGATCGCATGAGTTCGAATGAACCGTTGCGACATAAAGCAATATGATGCCCCAGTGTCGAAGAGCGCGAGTACAGGTAGGGAGGCTACTAAGATTGTACCTAAGTCGCATGGGATATATTTAGGTATAAAAAATATAAGATGGTTATGAATTGAAAGGACTTGAAAGAGAATAGGGAAGAGATTTAACAGTGATAACCTGACCCGTAGCTTCGGCCTCTTCGACCTGTTAGTGATATATGCCCTAAAGGCCATTATTGTATCATACTGGATTGTATATTACTTAAAGGAAGCTTGGGATATACACAGATATAATAACAGTCTTGCTCAAAATGGTAGTAAGCTACCTGGTTTGATTCTACCTCAATATGTGCATGTGTTTCTTTTAGCATATCGCTTATACATATTAGTAGAGCCCTTAGGATCTTTGCTTGATTACCAGCGTTGTGATGGCAGTCAAACTAGTGGGGGCTGGATAGTCTATAAGCACATCCTATACAGGTCCCTGGTCATAGGATTATCGAGAAGGGGCATCGATACTCCACAGTAGACTAGTGTATACGCTTCTTATCCCAGCAAGGGAGATGGTCTGTCCTATAGTCATTAGTACGTCGTACTAGAGATAGTATGCAAGTGCTCATTAGGTTATGAGTACACTGGACAGGACTCGTCGGGAACTGTTGGTGGGTTTTATACCTATCGTCGGGTAGCAGTTCCCAGGTGACAAGAGTACAGATTAATCCGTCGACTTGACACTGCTACTTCACCTCGAGTGTGTTCCCACTGTACTTTGATTACTACCCTACCATGGCTCAAAGGAGTCATGCAAACAGGTAGTAGTTGGGTGCAGTCCCAAAGCACTTAGAGGCAATGGCGGTTAGATAGGATTCGTCTCTCCCGGTATTGGGGGTTGATATCGCGCTGTGTTCGGAAGGCCATTACACAAATTCGTTGGCCAAGGCAAGCGAGATTTACTGGTAGGTATTCCAGTAGTTTCTCAAGGTGTTTTGGGCTATACTCCGACACGACTTATTGCGCTATTAGGGGTCTGACGATTACCGCCACCCTAGGCCTGATATGCGATACTCTTAGACAAACAGACTGGACTGTACGGAGATTGTCACATACTGTCTCAGTAGGAGTTCAGATGAGTTAGCTCATCGGCCTTCTCATCGACACATACCTGGGCAGCCGTATGGTTTTACGGTAGGGCTTCGATCACTTACGTGTACTTGTGCACGTATGATGATCAGGCGGATAATACTAGTGGGTTTTGGTTTAAGGCGGATCCTGGTATTATAATGATGGATTTATTTCGTCTCTTTGTATTTGTGTTCTTCGGAATGCGGATGCGGGTATGTATATACGGATGAGGGGCATTCTCATAATTCCTCAGGATTGGCTTCTAGAAGGGGGACACCTATTAAAGTTTTATTCTTTATGGATTAAACTTTATTTAGATGGAGGAAATGAGGTAGATTTTGAGCATTGAACCTAGCGTGGCTACTTGGTGACTCATGGTCATGAGTCACCACAAGATATTTGTGAAGAGTTATAGATATTTTAATGTGATATTTATCTCATAAGATATCTCATATTCTTTATTCTATCCTAAGAGGGCAGCCATGCCTCCTTCAAGCTCACTTCTCCTTTCTCATTTCCTCAAGCCTCTTCTCTTCATCACAAACCCTAGACCTCTCATGAGTTGAGAAACCTAGGATTCCAAGAGACAAATCTCTCCATCTTCTCACTCTACACAACCTAAGACTTCTATTTTAGCGAACTAGAAGCCGTAGTTATCTCGGATTTGAGGTAGGAGCTCGGACTATAGACTCTCGGGTGTATCGTCTTTGACTTGAGGAGGCCGTCGAGCTTGCGTCGATCCGTTCCGATCCTTAGAGCCTATGAAGACAAGGAGGACAGCGATGAAGACTCGAAGGACATGTATCGTGAGGTATAACTTCATATCCGAGTAGTTAAACTTCAAGTAGTTTGCTAGCTATGGTTTATGTTCGATCCTTGGTTCTAGTCGGTGTTGCGAAGCCCGTAAAAATCATTTTTTGCAACTTCCGCCTCTCCACGAACACGTGGGGTGAGCGAAATCGACTTACAGTGGTATCAAAGCCTCTCATAAACCTTAGATAGCTTGTAGCGACGTTAGAAATCCGTCGTTTTTGTCGTGCAAAACTGCCGATAAAAACAGTTTCCGAAAATGATATTTTGAGTTGTTTGCACACCCCGCGGGCTCATGGTTTGAACCGAGAAGCCATGGGGTAGAGCATGCGCACCCCTGGGACTGTCCAGGGGGGCCGAATGGCTGGGCCCATTCCCCAAGACCACCATAAGGTGGTCTTGGCGGTGGGGACCCGAAACTGCCCTACCTTGGGCAGTTTCGGGTCTGCCTCACCCCCTGGCCATCTCGTGGTGACCTCGGGGGTAGGGTACCCCCTCTAAGCCCCCCAACATGAAGTTAATTTCGTGCTCTAACTTCCTGCGAAGGTTCGGACGCGTTTCATTTTGATTCGGACTTCCGAATTGGCTTAAAACAACGTTTTTGGATCTTTAGCTCACTGGATTTTCAAATTTTGGAAAATTGGTTAAGTTTGCTAATTGCATGCGGAATTCTAATGTCGCGGTTACTTTACAAGCTTTGTGATGTATATATGTGTTTGGAAACGTCGACTAATTGCTATACGTCGATTAGTCGTGGTTGCACATATCTATGATGTTGTTATGTTGGTTTGTGTATATGAACTTGTTAGATCGTCGTGGATGAATATCCGGGGATGTGAGATGTGAGTTTTCATTCTTTCATTCGATATAAATTTGTAAAGTGATGTAATATTATTTTTGCGGGACATCCGGGTTGAGATTGTAGCCATCGTTGTATTATTTCTTTTACTGTTTTTGCTTCTAGGATGGACCCAAGATGGGATGCACAAACTACCGGGTACTTTGAAGTGTCGAGTGGCCTACTCACTTTGCTGAGAGTGGTTGCTTCACTTCGGGTATTTGGCGGGTAGTTTTTCGTACCCATAGGGGTCTAGGGTGGGGTTTGGCTATTCATCACGACCGTGGAATCTGTCTTTCGTTACAGGCTCAAACGAAACGCGGAATTCCTAGTATATCCAATATGTTCATCTGTGATCTGGAATGCCTATTATTGCGTGAGACGAATGTATATATCTATATATGATATCTAGTAAGCATTGCTTATGTTTTGCATCCATGCTAGTCCAGCCCCCGCTCTGTCGTTAGTTAAGTAATCTAACGGGTGATGACGGGCCCAGTGGTGATGGCATAAGTGGACGTGGTATTTTCGTCTTTTTCTGTGATTATAGGTGTAAATGATGGGACTGCATTTCATTAATGCAAAGCAAATAAACCAAAGCTGAATCGTTGGAATAAATTTTAAAACCACTTGGTTATTTTAAAACAGGAGACTTTTAAATGTGGAGGTTAAACCACTCCTTTTAAAAACTATCGGGTTCCTTCGATTATATCAAGTTCACTACGTTCACAGTTTCGCCAAAACCATTCATAGCCCTCCGTCATTTCAGTTGAATATTCAGTAGTATTCAAGATATGTATTTTGATCTTCGCCAGGGCACAGTGTTTGGTAGCTGCTGGATATTCATCTGTAGCATAGATAGATGCGTTGGTTTGGGATAGTCGTACTACTATTTTGGCCTTCGTTAAGGGTATGTACGGGTGAGTTCAAATTAATCTGGACAATGAAGGGTAGAACTTGACATGTGACTTATGATATGTTGGCCTTCGTCAAGGTCATAAGAGCATGGGGAAAAAATCCACATCGGGAGTTTCTAAAGAAACTGAAACTTGCTGGTGCTGCATACCATTTGCAGTGTGATAATGTTGGTAGGATTCCTTCAGGATTATCACACAATGATATTTGGATTTCGATTCTACTGTGAGTATCCGCTACTTCTCGGGAGATTCTTCACTTAACGATCAATGCAATAAACCAAGTAGATGTCTAGAACAGTGTTAGCGGGGCTACGCCTTCAGGAAAAAGAGGTTTTTTAATTAAGGAACTTCACGAAAGCGTCATAAAACCTCTCTCGAAATACCGACACTAGCCTGGCCAAACGGTTAAGCAATATTGTACGGTGAGATCAATCCTGACTAATTCTTCTTTTATGGTTTGAGGAAGGATTCAAGAAACAGTGGGAGCCGTCCTGTTTAGATAAATTAAAAACCAATCTAAACTTGCAAGAGTATCATGCTGAGTGTTTTCTTGTCTCTCTCCTAATTGCAGCGACCAGATGACCAAATTAGGTTACAGATAGATAATAAAATGACTGAGTTATACTATAGTTACTGGCAAAGCTTTGTCCAGATGTCCATTACCTATGACAAGCTGGACCACCTCATTACTACTCAGATCCCCCGCCGTCCCAAGTCCAATTTCCACCGTCGCGGATGTTGATATCCGTAAGACAAGGAAAATGACTGTGCGATTGCTAAGTGACTCGTGTTGGCCTCAGTTGATGGTGTATACCAGAGGCAGCACGAGAAAATGGACTTAGTTTCTATCTTCCTCCATAACAAAGTTTTATATGGAGAGCAATCTCGTATCGCAAGATATGATACCTCGAAGGAATTGCTTCAAGCGAGGTTGGCTGTCAGATCATTTGTAAGGGACTACGTCCCTACAATAATTAGCTATATTAAAAAGCTCACGGACCTGGAGACCACGTTGGAGAACGAGTCATATGCTGACTTGATTCTACAGTCCCTACCTCCTACTTACGCCCAAGGGAAGAAAGTTATACTTCCAGTTGAAGGCATCCTGAAGGAAACCAGGGAGACACACGCGCTCTGCTTATTGGGGAATCTTCCTCTTCTGGATCTAAGGTGGATGCCAAGGGTGAGAAGAAGAAGACCTCCACAAAGCCGATAGGCGATGTCGGTAAGATAGAAGAAAATTGTAGGGCAAAAGTTTCGGGGTTAACAGTAGAGAAGGAAGGATGTTCCTATTGTTACGGGAAAGGGCATTGGCAGAAAGGATGCAGGGCTTGGAAATCCAAAATCCAGGATCCGAAGCACGTTGTGGCTTCGACTTCGGGTGTGTTTGTGATTGAAATCAGTCTGTCAATTAACTCTACTTTCTGGGTATAAGATACCGGATCAGGATCTCTTATCTATAATTCATTACAGGCTTTGATAAACCGTAAAGTTATCAGGACAGGTGATATGACTCTCAGGTTTACTAACGGAATGAATGTAGACGCTGTATCCGTAGGGTATATCACCTAGAATTGACAAGTGGGTAGATATTGATTCTACGTATTTGTTTGTGTGTGTGGTTCACATCCACCTAAATCAAAGTTTTATTGGGTTAGGTACACTAGATGACAGTATATATTGGATCAAGCTCACGTTTTCAACGTCCAGAACACACTTAAAGAAAGTCTCCAGAATTAAATAAGGCTCTCTTAAGGTATTGTAGACTGGGTCACATCAATGAAACACGATTGACGAAGTTAAATAGAGAAGGATATTTGGATCCGTTCGAATATCTGTCTTATGCAACTTGTCAATCTTGTCTCATAGGAAAGATGACAAAGACTCCATTCACTGGACACGGAGTAAGAGCGAGCGAGCTCTCGGGACTCATACACAGCGATGTATGTAGTCCAATATCTACAGATACATGAAGTGGTTATTCCTATCTCATTACTTTTACGGATAATTTCTCTAGGTTAGGACATGTCTTCTTGATGAAGCATAAATCCGAGACCCTTTGAAAAATTCTGAGAATATAAGAATGATGTGGAAAAACAAACAGGCAAAAGTATTAAGACACTGAGATCTGATCGATGTGGTGAATATTTAATTGTCGAGTTCCTGCATTACCTAAAAGAGAATGGAATTCTCTCTCAGCTTACTCCTCCATACACACCACAACACAACGGTGTATAGGAAAGGCAGAACAGAACCCTATTAGATATTGTTCGTTCCATGATGAGAAATGCTGAGTTGTCGCGATCCTTCTGAAGTTATGCACTAGAATCAGCTGCATATCTTTGTAGGGTGTTTTTCGTCACCCCATTGAGATAGGAATACGCGCACGCTTGTCAGGCGTACTACAGATTCCCCCTGCCTAGGGTAAGCCGGGGCTTATTGATTGTGGGGATCCGAATCTCCGGCAGCCGCGGACTAAGCTGCCGTTAATTACCCCTCGCCTTTGGAGCGAGGGAACCTCCGATTGACGGGTTAAAGTGTCCATGCGAACTCAATGTGCAGTGTACGTGTATTTTGTTTTAGAGGGGGCTTGGATATATCGGGAGCCACGCAGAGTGTGTGTGTGTGTGTATACATATATATAAAAAAAAGAAAGGGAAAGGGCATCCAGAGGATGCGTGGGGAAAAGCGCCAGCGCTTTGGGTGCTAGCGCTTTGAGCACAAGAGCGCTAGCGCTTTGAGCGCTAGCGCTTTGAGCGCTAGTGCCCCACGTGTCAGCACGTGGGTGCTCAGGCGCTAGCGCATTGGATGCTAGCGCTCTGAGCGCAAGAGCGCTAGCGCTTTGAGCGCTAGCGCTTTGAGCGCTAGCGCTCCACGTGTCAGCACGTGGGTGCTCGGGCGCTAGCACTTTGGGCGCTAACGCTCTGAGCGCAAGAGCGCTAGCGCATTGAGCGCTAGCGCTCCACATGTCAGCACATGGGCGCTCGGGCTCTAGCGCTTTGGGCGCTAGCACTCCACGTGTCAGCACGTGGACGCTCAGGCGCAAAAAGGGACTTGGTCCCTGCAATGGGAGTTGTACTCCCAGAAAGGAGCACTTATTATTTTGTGTGTGTGTGTGTGTGTGTGTGTGTGTGTGTATGTATGAGAAGTTAAACTCCTAGGATATTTTGAAGCTGATGACAGGGTTTCTCCCCTTGAGCCCTAGTTCTTCCCCAAAGTGGGGTCTCTGGGGATGAGTCTCCTTCTTCCTTCTCTGTTGGCAGGATCTTGAAGATCAAGAGATATGAGATTTTAAAATTCTCTTCTTTTTGAGATATAATGGTAGATCCAAGTTCCCCTTTGTGGGTTTTGTGATGAAAAACTATTTAGTTTTGAAAAAGGAAGAGTAAAACTCTTGATTTAATTTCAAAAGAAGGAAGAAGGTTTAGAACCTTCAGAAAGGGAAAGAGGCACAAACCCTAGATTTTTTGGGGGGGTCAAAAAAATATATCAGATATTTTCATCATGTTGCCTTATATAGGCTTATATATTTACATATAGCCCCTTGGGCTTTACAAAATGGCATTTTGCCCATCCCATGGCTCATGTACCATTTCTTTTTGCACATAAGCCATGGGCTTTACAAAAATTTGGCTTTATGCCCATTTTGCATACATTCATGCATAAAAAATTACATAAAAATTATTTATTACATGATCTATATTTTGGCATGGAGGAGGCTGGCCGCGAGCTCGACTTGGGTATGGGCCCGCTTGACCTGGGCTTGGGCCCACCTGGCTCGGGGTTGACCTTGACTTTGACTCGGTCAACCAGAGGTGCAAATTTTGACCCCAACAATCTTTTGAAAAAGGTTCCTAACAAAACTGTTCCTACCACACCATATCAGATATAGAGTGGGAAGAAACCCTATCTTCAGTATCTGAAGATATAAGGATGTCCAGCTTTCGTCAAAAAGCAGTATGCGGACAAGCTCGAGGTACGCTCAGTACTGTGTAGGTTTGTGGGTTACCCAAAGAACTCCAGGGGATATCTTTCCTATTACGCAGAGGAACAAAAGGTTTTTGTTCCTCGTCATGCCTACTTTTTAGAAAATCAATTTTTTGTAAAAGAAAATAGTGGGAGCGCAATAGAACTGGAAGAAATTCCAGAACCACAAACTATTACTGAAAGTATGGTAGAACCAGAGGTTTCAAAAGAACCGAACATCCCTACACCAATCCACAGGACTTGTAGGCAGTCTCATCCGCCCGAGAGATACTACAGTTCTCGTAGACGGGGATGAGAGGATTGCATCATTGACAATGATGAGCCAACTAGCTTTCAGTAAGCCATTCAGAGCGACGACTAGGTAAAATTGCTGGATGCAATACGGACCGAAATGGAGTCCATGTACACCAACAAAGTATGCACTTTGAACATTGCTCCAGAAGGGGTAAAACCCGTAGGCTGCAAATGGATCTTCAGAAAGAAAATTGGTATAGATGGATAGGTTGAAACTTATAAGGCTAGACTTGTTGCAAAAGGTTTTTTGTCAAAAACCTGGTTTGGACTATATTGAAACCTTTTCTCCAGTGACTATGCTCAAATCCATTCGGATCCTTCTTGCCATTGCTGCCTTCCAAGATTGTGAGATCTGGCAGATGGACGTAAAGACGACTTTTCTAAATGGTTATTTGGAAGAGTGTGTCTATATGGATCGGCCATAGGGTTTCAATCAGAGTGGGAGCAGTGGGACAGTGTGCAAGTTGCTTAAGTCTATTTATAGACTAAAGCAGGCATCACGGAGTTGGAACACCTGTTTTTATTGAGACAGTCAAAGAATTCGACTTTATCAAAAATCCAGATGAATCATGCATTTATAGTAAGATTGTAGCAAGAACTGTGAAATTCCTCGTTGAGTATGTGGATGACATTCTCTTGCTAGCAAATGGCATTCCTATGCTATAATCAGTCAAAGGATTCTTGTCACAGAGCTTCTTCATGAAAGACCTAGGTGATACCAACTACATTCTGGGGATCCAGATCTATCGTGATAGATCAAAGAGGATGGTAGGACTTTCACAGTCAAGGTACAACAACACCATAGTAAAAATATTTAGTATGGACGATTCTAAGTGCGGTAATCTACCGGCTTGTCACGGAATCACCCTCTTCAAAAGGGATGTCTCCCAAGACATATTTGGAAAGGGCTTGCATCACATCTATACCCTACGCTTTTACGGTAGGCTCTATAATGTATGTGATATTGTGTACCAGACCAGATATTGCTTACGCACTCAGCGTGGTAAGCTGGTATCAATCAAACTCAGGAGAGAAGCACTAGATAGCAGTAAAAAACATTCTCAAGTACCTGACAAGGGCTAAGGAGATGTTCTTGGTGTATGGCGGAAAAGACCTCCAGATCAAGGTCTTTGCTGACTCCAGCCTCCAGAGTGATAAGGATGACTCCAAGTCCATATCGGGTTGTGTCTTTACCCTCAGTGGAGGGGCGGTCTGTTGGAAAAGCTCCAAGCAGGACACCGTTTCAAACTCGACAATGGAAACGGAGTAGTTCGCTGCATGAGACGCCGCAAAAGAGGTAGTCTGGATAAGGAAGTTCTTAACTGAACTTCAGGTGGTTCCTTCCATTGTTGGTCAAATATTTTACTATTGTGACAACATATGGCGGAATAGCTTTAGGGAAGGAATCCAGGTCCCATCAGAGATCCAGACATATCTTGAGGCGGTACCACCTGATCAGGGAGATCGTTGATCCCCAAGAGATCGAGGTGAGGAGAGTGGATACGGAGAACGACACTACAGATCCACTCACAGAGGCCATCCCTCAGACAGTGCTCGAGAGGCTATTCGAGATCTTAGGTCTGCAATATGCCAGTATATGGCCTTAGTGCAAGTGGGAGATTGTTAGTGATATATGCTCTAGAGGCCATTATTGTATCATACTGGATTGTATATTACTTAAAGGAAGCTTGGGATATACATAGATATAATAACAGTCTTGCTCGAAATGGTAGTATACTACCTGGTTTAATTCTACCTCAATATGTGCATATGTTTCTTTTAGCATATCGCTTATACATATTGGTAGAGCCCTTAGGATCTTTACTTGATTACCAGCGTTGTGATGGCAGTCACACTAGTGGGGGCTAGGTAGTCTATAAGCACATCCTATACAGGTCTCTAATCGTAGGATTATCAAGACGGGGCATCGATACTCCACAGTAGACTAGTGTATACGCTTCTCATCCCAGCAGGGGAGATGGTCTGTCCCACAGCCATTAGTACGTCGTACTAGAGATAGTATGCAGGTGCTCATTAGGTTATGAGTACACTAGATAGGGCTCATCGGGAACTGTTGGTGGGTTTTTTACCTATCGTCGGGTAGCAGTTCCCAGGTGACATGACTACAGATTAGTCCGTCGACTTGACACTGCTACTTCGCCTTGAGTATGTTCCCACTGTACTTTGATTACTACCATACCATGGCTCAAAGGAGTCATGCAAACAGGTAGTAGTTGGGTGTAGTCCCGAAGCACTTGGAGGCAGTGGCGACTAGATAGGATTCGTCTCTCCCGGTATTGGGGGTTGATATCGCGCTGTGTCAGAAGGCCATTACACAAAGTCATTGGCCAAGGCAAGCGAGATTTACTGGTAGGTATTCCAGTAGTTTCTCAGGGTGTTTTGGGCTATACTCCGACATGACTTATTGCGCTATTAGGGGTCTGACAATTACCGCCCCTTAGGCCCGATATGCGATACTCTTAGACGAACAGACCGAACTGTACGGAGATTGTCACATACAGGTTCAGTAGGAGTTCAGATGAGTTAGCTCATCGGTCTTCTTATCGACACATACCTGGGTAGCCGTTACGTGCAGCTAGTACCGCTTACGGCTTGTGGTTAAACCCACTGCCAGCGTAGTGTTGAGTCTTTAGAGTCCCACATAGAGAGTTTCCCTGCACCGGACAAAAGGTGTAGAGGCCGTATGGTTTTATGGCAGGGCTTCGATCACTTACGTGTACTTGTGCACGTATGATAATCGGGCAGATAATACTAGTGGGCTTTGGTTTAAGCCGGATCCTAGTATTATAATGATGGATTTATTTCGTCTCTTTGTATTCGTTTCTTCGGAATGCGGATGCGGTTATGTATATACGGATGAGGGGCATTCTCATAATTCCTCGGGATTGGCTTCTAGAAGGGGGACACCTATTAGAGTTTTATTCTTTATGGATTAAACTTTATTTGGATGGAGGAAATGAGGTGGATTTTGAGCATTGAACCTAGTATGGATACTTGGTGACTCATGGTCATGAGTCACCACAAGATATTTGTGAAGAGTTGTGGATATTTTAATGTGATATTTATCTCATAAGATATCTCATATTCTTTATTCTATCCTAAGAGGGCAGCCATGCCTCCTTCAAGCTCACTTCTCCTTTCCCATTTTCTCAAGCCTCTTCTCTTCATCACAAACCCTACATCTCTCATGAGTTGAGAAACCTAGGGTTTCAAAAGACAAATCTCTCCATCTTCTCACTCTACACAACCTAAGACTTCTAGATTAACTAACTAGAAGCCGTAGTTACCTCGGATTTGAGGTAGGAGCTCAGAATATAGATTCTCGGTTGGATCGTCTTTGACTTGAGGAGGCCGTTGAGGTTGCGTCGATCCGTTCCGATCCTTAGAGCCTATGAAGACGAGGAAGACAGCGATGAAGACCCGAAGGACATGTATCATGAAGTATAACTTCGTACCCAAGTAGTTAAATCTTAAGTATTTTGCTAGCTATGGTTTATGTTCGATCATTGGTTCTAGTCGGTGTTGCGAAGCCCGTAAAAATCATTTTTTGCAATTTCCACCTCCCCGCGAATACGTGGGGTGCGCGACATCGACTTACACGACCAACATAGTGAATGCTTAGCGTCGCGGCACTTTTCTCTATGCCTAGTTAAACACTTGGCGTTGGGGTTGAGCGGTCTAGATGCGGGGAGTTGAAGCTGGAAGAGCTAACCGGATAGGAGGAGCTTGGATCGCCGGTTTAGATGGAGGGATGTTAAGTCCTCGGTTCTGGGGGTATGCTCTAATGGCGTGAGTAGAAGACCCACAGATCAGGCACAAGTTGTTCGCCCTACGACAGTTCTTCACAAGGTGCCATGTTCTTTTGCAGTAGATGCAAAAGTCTGGCCTGCTGTTAGCGAACAAACCTATGGGCCTCCGAGATGGTCCGTTAAAAAATAGCCTGGAAGAGGCCCTTTCTGTAATCTGGTGTACAGGTCGTTTCACACCGGCAGTCTGCGGCCTGCCCTTCTTCTTCACAACTGCCTCATAGCGTGTAAATCCCCGTTCCCATCAATAAAATCATTCTGTATTTTCCTAATCCCCCGAATGTTTTCCTATTTTTTTCCTCGTATTATTTTGTATGAAATTGGTTGCTAGGTTTTTAGTATTTAAATCTTTCTAAACATTTAAAATGAAGCCCAAACAAAATTTTAAGTTAAAGAAAACCCCAGCCCGTTTCCCCCCAAACATCAGCCCACTTCCATTTTTCCTTTACCAAAATTAATTAAACAAATTCCCTAATCCCCTAGCCCAACAGAATAAAAATCAGAAAACAAAATATATAATTAAGTTCACAAATTGGCCCAAGCCCGCGCCCAAACCCAATACCCACGCCAACCCGACCCGACCCGACTCCATCCTCTTCCCCACTTCGTTTCAACTTTCCCGCTCATTTCCTTACGCGCCCACGTCGTCACCAACGTTCCCCACCTCGCCGCCCCACGTTCCCGCTCCTCAATACCACGACCGCGCGCGCGCTCACGAGTTCCTCAAGCCCCATCTCGTCTCTAGCTCTCTCCTCCTCACTCTCGTTCTCCCTCCTCCTCTCCTCTCTCCAAAAAAAAACTCCCAGCTTCATCCCCTGCCCGCCGCTGAACCACGACGACGACCACCTCAGTCACCTCGTCATTCCTCCCTCGGTTCTCTCTCCAAAACTCGAGCCCCACTTCACCTCCCCTCGCCTACACGACCGAACCCCTCCTCACCATCTTCAACCCACCACAGAGCCCCCTGCACACCATCTCACCGACGATCACCCGCTCCCATCGCGCCGCCGGCCACCTCGTCGACCCCTCTGCATCCTCAGCATCACCTCCTCCAAAACCCGAGCCCCTCCACTACCTCACTCCCTCGCTGCAACCCCACACCAAGCTCCAAGCACCCGAACTCGCCACTGCTGCATCTCGCCGGAGCTACCTCCGCCGACCATCGCCGACCCCAGCACATCCCCAGGAGCTCCACAGCACCCCACTCCGCCTCCAGCGGTCACAAGCCGTTGTCGAGCGTAGCCGAGCACAAGCAGTCGCCGCCGCGTTCGTGCCGTAGCCGCGCGTGCGTCGATCCCTTGCTATCGTTCATAGACCGCTACCGTGCCATCGTCATCTCCAGGTAAGTACCCTACTTGCTACATGCTAGATTATTTTGTTACAATTCAAAATCCTATTAATTCTGTGTATTTATGACGCAAGTGTTTGATACAAAATCCGAACGAAAACCTTCCATTAAACTGACAGAAATTGATCATGTAAGCTGGCCCATGTGGTAATGAACATTGTATTGAAATTTGACTGAAAAATATAATCGTTACTGACTTGAACGATCATCCCCAATTACACCCGTTAAAACTGAGAATTTCCCGCGTCTGAAACTTGTAAAAATCATAATTAATTGTTTACAAATTGGAATGATGTGTTCGAGGTCTCAAATTGAAGCCGACTCGACGACATGGAATTCCATAAAAGTTTTACACTGTTTCTATACTGAAAAGATGACGGAAACTAGTTCGGAGAGCGGCTCTGGACTGCAGTCCAGAGCGGCTCTGGCTGTTGATTTCTATCTCGTAATGCTTACCCCTTTGCTGTTTGAATATGTTGTATTGCGGAACACTACACCATAGTGAAGAGGAAACAGTTAGATAAATAATGAAAGTGATTTCACCCATTTTTACCGTCCTTTACTATTTAAACTGTAATTTAAATGAACAGGACGTATAGCAGTCCCAAACAGAAACAGAATTGATACCCTATTGTTGTTCAGTACATAACTTCTGACGTAGAGGCGCGATTGAGAATCCGTCTGGTGCGTTGGAAACCCTATTGAAAAACATAAATTTAGTTCAACTATAGAGTCGCTAAATTCTGATCCCAACAGGGTGAAAATTGTGTCGCGAAACGTACGTTCAGTTCAGAAACTGAATTCCCTGCAGCGAACACTTAAAATGAAACGGCTGTAGCTTCCAAACCCAAAATCCGATTGCACTGAAATAAATTTTTCCGAACTTCCGACTGAGTTTACTTGTTACTGTCTTTGTATTGTTTCACTGAATTTTGAACGTATGATTTAATGCAATTTTTATAAGTTTATAAGGTGCATAATAGTTCGTATTACACATGACTTGTTAACTGCATAAATGCACATATCTTACCTGATTGCCATACACCTAGTGATAGTGCGCATTATTATTCAGTGTACAATGCATTATCGTGCGTGAAAGGTATTGGTTTAGGAGTGTCAAGTACGCCAATGGAAAAGTGAATGATTCGTGACAGTGAATAATACAGTGAACAGTGACAAAACCGTGTTATTGGTGCATACTTGTACACGACTAGACCATACTCATCAATAATGTAAACCTGGGGAAAAAGGGAAAATCGAAGTGGAAAGAGCATCGTATTTAGCGAGGACAGTGATTTAGAGGATGATCATTCGAACGGCGACTCTTATTCATATTAGGTTGGGCCTAGCGGTCTGGCTGACAGGGTTATATCCCGGACGATAGCGGGCTGTAGTCTCGGGTATGTACGAGACCCTCGTTAAATATGATCCTCCTTTCCACAACTCGATTTCAAAGATGACTTAGAGACTGATAGGGACACAGATCATACTTTGCATCAGTTAGTGCCATATTGATTACCTGCATTTTACTTCCACTGTTATTATCTTCTGTGCTTGTTACTTGTCACTATTATAATATTGCTATTACGTCACTCTGACGACCTGAGTATGCATACTCAGATCTCGAGGAAGAACCAGTGCAGGAGTCGGACTTGCCCTTCGAGCTTGCGGAGATTTAGTCGGGAGTACCTCCTTCACTTTTTCTTCTTTCCCTAAAGAGACCTTGTATTCGAACTTGATTAGTAGTTCTTTTCTTGTTTTATTCTAAATTGTGAACATGAAAGTTGATGTAATAATTTAGTGATGTATTTCATTTACTTCTGTGCTTTGTTTACTGATTACCATGTAATACTAGAAGCCGAAGTGTGACTACGGCGGGATTATTCCTTGACCGTAGGAGCATGGCTGGCCTAGTCATCCTTCGTTTTCCGTATTTTGGGAAGCGGGGCGTGACATAGCGTCTGGCGGCCTTCAAAACAAGCTCATGGGTTAGGAAATCCCCTGTAGCGAGTGCATCTTGGATTGCAGGATCTAACCCTTTCTAAAATCGTTGTGTCCGGATCTCAACAGTGAGAATAAGGTGTGCGGCAAACCTGTGACGACCTTGTGTTAGCAGTGTATTAAGTGAGATAAGTAAATTGAGTTTGAGACTAATCTTACCGACTGAGCATAGTAAACTCAGTATCATATTCATCCACCGACTTGACCCACATCGAGCCTTATTGTAAATGGATGAATTGATGCTCCATGTCAAATCGGGCAGTCTTTGGGAAGTACTTTGTATCGAAAAGATCTCGGAATGTTTTCCATTCTATCGGTTATGCGAGACGGCTCTCCTCAGCCTTCCACTAAACTCTGGCGTTATCGGTCAGTTGCAACTTAGCAACTCTCACCCAGGAAATATCCGGCACTTGAGTTGCTGCCAGGTCACCCTCGATCGCTTGAGCCCATTCTTCTACTTCAAGCGGACTCTCTTTACCCGAGATGTTCTTTGGGTGTAAGGCCCAAAATTGCATAACTCCGGATGCTTCGGCTTCGGGGCGGTGCATAAGGATAGCAGTCTGCTGCTGCTGACCCTCCAATAGGCTCTTGATAGTCTCCAGAAGTACCATTTGCTCATTAATAAGAGATGCAACAATAGATGGTGGTGGTAGCGTAAGCGGTGGAGTATAGCCATTGACATTTGTGACGGTATTGTTCGGAGATTCTATCACCTTGATATAAAAGATAAGTTAGGATAGATTCAAAGAATTTGAAATGCAAGAAATGTAAATGTTTGTTAAATTCATTAATTCTTGTGGTATATTGTTTACGACTTCATGCCGAACTGATCTGCATGAGCCACCAACAAAACCTGCTACGCCCCGCTTCCCAGTAGACGGAAACGATGACGTGGCAAGCCCGTGGCATATTTATTCAAAGAAGGTCATTCCCTAAATAAACATACTAAGCGTATTGAAACAATATTACACAATACAAGAATAAATGGAGACAGTAAAATTTTTCAATAAATATCTTCATTTACATTCAACTTCCAATATTTACAAGTACATGAGTTTTCAGGTGGAAAGTAAATACAATAAGGGAAATGCCTAAACAAGTGGCATACATAAGCTGAATAAAAGTGAAGGTAGGCTAATCCTGTGGAGCAATCCTGTTGTAGTTCTCCTCGGTGGCCTCCACTTCCTCCATCTCGACCGTATCTGACGATCATTCCAAGAGAAGAAAAATGGGTGGAATGCCCGTCAGCGAACTTGCACTCGGTAAGTCCCAAAGATAAGTAAAAGTAAAGAAAATGACAATTGTAGAATATTTATATGACGGGCAAGAGTATACGATCATAGGTAATTATGTTCTATAAGTCTCTATATGGTCACTAGGTTAACGTTAAGTTTCAAGTGTGAATGTCAACGCGGCCGTAGAAGTATTCACAAGCTCAAGAGTGGGGCCTCATGAGCAAGGAAACATGGGCTCATTTCATGTATTAGTATCGGGGAACTAGGCTGTGGATGAGTCAACCCGACTGATATTTGAGTAAAATAAAAAAGAGCTTAATACGGGACTCCTGAACCTCCGTTGGATTCACACAAGAAACTATCCCAAACACCCCGAGTATAATATATTATAACTGGTTTCTATACTTAATTGATTTGATTGATTGATTAACATGTCTTGATCGAAACCATAGATTGTAAAATATGTAGAATGTAGTCGAGTGAGTCGAGTAATATGCGAGTCATGACAATTGCAATCTTGGTTCGAGTCAAGTTGGTTCGAGTAGATTGGGTTCGATTTCATATTCGAGTTTAGTTTCGAGTTAGGTTAAAGTTCGAGTTTGTGTTCGAGTTCATGTTTAGATTCGAGTTTGGATTCGAGTTCATATTTCTTTCATAGGAATTGATGTAAATTGTTAAAAATCTTATGTTGGGGAGAAATCGGCAACTCCTGCACATGGACGACAGAATTTGTGTCTTTTTCCAAGACAATTGCCATACGATAAAGTTGTCTCACCTGAATATGCAAGCACTCACTTTCTCCGGCTCCCCGAGGCTCAAAAAAATGATACCGCTTAAATCTATATTATTCTAGAGTCATTAAGATTGTTTGTTTTCATTGTTTTATTTCCCGAGAGGGTTTTATAAAAAAATATATATTAATATTGTTTGAAAATAACCTCGAGAGTGATTTATAATATTTAGGGTTTTTATGAACATGTATTTTAATTGTTGTGGTGTTTTGGTGATAAAACCTAACTTTTAAAAGTTTATGATATTTTTATGAAAACTACTACTTTTGGTAACTTGATGGTATTTAATTAAAATTCTACTCTTTCATTTTAATGTATAGTTTCATAATATATTTTTATAGAAAATATGAATTCATAGGTTTATATAATTTTCCAAAATTTAGGTTTTTATTTAGAAAAGTCATATTTCTTAAAAACCGTATTTTTTATTTCCTTTCAAGACCGAATACTCCGTGAGGAGTTCTGCATCTCGCTCTACTATCCTAAGGATGTGCGATAATCCACACCATCCATTAGCGGGTCCCCTAACAAGGGTTGTAGAGGCGTAATTGCCATGAATTACAAAATACCGATTAAAAGAAACCCGTTTTGAAAAGGTGTGGTATTTTAATGTAAAATCTATTCTTCAAATTAGTCATATATTTATAATACCGTGCTATGCAACCATAGTGTGCGTGTGGAGTAGGTCATTACCCCGTGAAGTTTTCCTAAAGGCATTTTTAACAATTATTGAAATGAGGGTTATACTAAAGTTCATGGTATTTTAATGAAAAAGTTCGTTATTTGAGTATTGAACATGAAATTTTGGTTATGTCAAAAGACAATAGATGTGAGTTTTGTTTTAAAAGATATTAGAATGATTATGTGACATGTAGACCTATCAAGCATGCCAAAATATTTAAATGAAAAGGTTGTTACGTGTTTTTAAGTCGATGTCGCGCACCACACGTATTCGCGGGGAGGCGAAAATTGCAAAAAATGATTTTTACGGGTTTCGCAACACCGACTAGAACCAAGGATCGAAAATAAACCATAGGTAGCAAACTACTTGAGGTTTAACTACTCAGATGAATGTTATACCTCGTAGTATCGTGTCCTTCTGGTCTTCTCGCTGTCCTCCTCGTCATTATAGGCTCCGAGGATCGAAACGGATCAAAACTTCCTCATCGGCTTCCTCGAGTCAAAGACGATCCATTCGTGAGTCTATAGTCCGAGCTCTAACCTCAAATCTGAGGTAAGTAAGGCAACTAGCTTGCTAAACTAGATGGCCTAGGTGATGTAGAGTATGAATATGAGTTAGTTTGTCTCTTTGAACCCTAGATTTCTCAACTCATAAGACTTAAGGGTTAAGAGGAAGAAAAAGGAGATGGCTTGAGGAAAGAGAAAATGTTTTTCATTATGATAATTGAGATGGCTTTCTTGATATGACTATAAGTATGGCAAGAAAAATATCTCACCCAAAATATCTAGTGCCACAAAATATCTCACAAAATATCTAAGTCAAATAGTCAAACCAAGTAGCCATGGCACAATTATCATTTATAACAAATAATTTCCTCCACCTCATAATTGTTTTAATCAAGTCAATGGTCAAAATCCTAATGAGGTGTCTCCTTCTAGAAAACAATCTTGAGCAATTACAAGAATGCCTTTCTCATCCGTATATACATACTTGTATCCGTGTTTCGAGAAATACGAATACAATGAGACGAAACTGGTCTATCAATATAATACTAGGATCCGGCTTAAACCAAAGCCCACTAGTATTATCCGTCCGATCATCATACGTGCACAAGTACATGTAAGTGATTGAAGCCCTGCCGTAAAACCATACAGCCTCTACACCTTTTGCCCGGTGCAGGGAAACTCTCTTAATAGTAGGATCCGGCTTAAACCAAAGCCCACTAGTATTATCCGACCGATCATCATATGTGCACAAGTACATGTAAGTGATCGAAGCCCGGCCGTAAAACCATACGACCTCTACACCTTTTGCCCGGTGCAGGGAAACTCACTATGTGGGACTCTAAAGACTCGACACTACGCTGGCAGTGGGTTTAACCACAAGCCGCAAGCGGTACTAGCTGCACGTAACGGCTACCCAGGTATGTGTCGATAAGAAGGCCAATGAGCAAACCCATCCGAACTCCTACTGAGCTTGAATGTGACAATCTCTGTACAGTCTGGTATGTTCGTCTAAAAGTATCGTATATCGGGCCTAGGGGCGGTAATCGTCAGACCCCTAATAGCGCAATAAGTCGTGTCAAAGAGTAGCCCAAAACACTCTGAGAAACTACTGGAGTACCTACCAGTAAATCTTGCTTGCCTTGGCCAAGGACTTTGTGTAAGGGCCTTCCGAACACAGCGTGATATTAACCCCCAATACCGGGAGAGACGAATCTTATCTAACCGCCGCTGCCTCCAAGTGCTTAGGGACTTCACCCAACTACTACTTTTTTGCACGACTCTTTTGAGTCGTGGTAGGGTAGTAATCAAAGTATAGTGGGAACACACTCGAGGCGAAGTAGCAGTGTCAAGTCGACGGACTAAGCTGTACTCATGTCACCTAGGAACTGCTACCCGACGATAGGTATAATACCCACAAACAATTCCCGACGAGTCATGTCCAGTGTACTCATAACCTAATGAGCACCTGCATACCATCTCCAGTACGACATACTAATGGCTATGGGACAGGCCATCTCCACTGCTGGGATGAGAAGCATATACACTAGTCTACTATGGAGTATCGATGTCCCGTCTCGATAATCCTACGACTAGGACCTGTATAGGATGTACTTATAGACTACCCAGCCCTCACTAGTAAGACTGTCATCACAACGCTGGTAATCAAGCAAAAATCCCAAGGGCTCCACCAATATGTATAAGCGATATGCTAAAAGAAACACATGCACATATTAAGGTAGACACAAACCAAGTAGCATACTACCATTTCGAGCAAGACTGTTACTATATCCGTGTATATCCCAAGCTTCTATTAAGTAATATACAATCCAGTATGATACAATAATAGCCTCTAGGACATATATCACTAACAGTGTTAACTCCACTTTTTGTCGATATTTTCTTAGAAGATGAATTGAGATGAGAGAAATGGAGAGAAGTGGGACTTATGGGTTTAGATGGTTAACAAGAGAGAGAAGAAACCTTCGGGTGTCGTGGTGTCGTTAGAACGGCTTTGGTCGTCGAGTTTGGCTTGCTACTTTACTAGGGTGCTTGACTCCACTTGATACTTAGAGAGTTTAAAAGAATTTGTAATAGAAATTTCAGAATGGGAGAGAGCTAGGGCATGGGGTGGTATTTATAGTTAAGAATAATGGTTTGGGAATTAAAAATTTGGATTAAATGAATTAAAATGGTGTTAAATGATGAATTGAAGAGTCTCTGTTTGATTGCAGGAAAATCAAACAGTGCAGGGGAGTTGAGGGTTGTCGAAAAGACTAGTGTGCAAAGCACGGAGGCAATTGGACGCATCGGGACCGTCGGCGGAGGGAAAAAGAGCAAAATGGGCGGTCGGATTTGGTTGGTTTGTCTCGAGATTCGTGCCACATGGTGAAATCAGTGTGTGCACCTTATTGCGCATGTTTGATTTTTCTGAAACTTTTCGTTTATCCGTGTATTGCACGGGCAACTTTTGGGTTTCCGAAAAAATTAAAAAGAAAATTCTAAAAATAATTGGGTCTGATGGGATTCAAACACACAGGCTATGTCGCAGCAGTGTAGAGGTTTTACCAATGAGCTACATGTTGCTTCTTGCTTTTATTAAACAAAAATAACTTTTAACTCTTACACATGATGTAATACCTTTTTTTGTATAATAAAAAGAAATTTATGTACATAAATTTCAGAGTCATTACAATATATTACTATTTTTTCGCTTTGACGACATGAGTATGCATGCTCAGAGTAAGAAGTGGATTCGTCTGATTTTAAGGAGATCGTGGATATCTAGACCAGTGAACCGGCCTTAATTTTCCTTTCATTATCACTAGTTAGTTATTTGTATCTGCTGAGCTCAGTTTCCTTTTCACCTAATAATTTTAGTGACTGTAGTATCTCATTATCTGTGTTAGATTACTGTTATCATGTGCTGTCAGAAGCCGATGTATGACTACGACGGGATTATTCTTTGACCGTAGGAGCATGGCTGGCCTAGTTACCCTCGTATCCCGTATTTTAGGAAGCGGGGCGTGACATTAAGCTTTATAAACTTAGCCAATTTGAGCCTAAGATTGGGTTTCTATATCACCCAGCAGTCATAAGCATTCAACCATATAGCGCGCACGGGTAAATCATATGAGCCTCTGAGTCTCAGGCGCTCACGTAGATATCATATGAGGTGCTGAGCCTTGGGCTTCTTTTTGGCTCTCACGTGCGTATCATGTGAGACGCACTTTCTTTGCTTCTGAGCGCTCACGTGGATATCACGTGATGCGTATGTCTTTGGCTGTTGACGCTCACATAGATATCACATGAGACACACATTCTTTAACATTCTTTCTGCTTCTTGGCACACATGTGTTCAACACGTGAGATGCTCACTCTCGGGCGCTCACGTGTATATAACGTGAGACACCGAGTCTTCCTTCTTTTTGGGTGCTCACGTGCGTATCACGTGTGGCGCTCCTGTTTGCTTCTCCTTAGCACGCTTCTTCCTTAGAGATTAATCTCTATTTTTAGAAAACTTTAGTTTTATGAAGTTTAAGCTTCTGTTAATTGTATTTTGATCATTAACGATCACCAAGATCAATATTTGATGATCTGAGATCCTTTGTTTTGTATGGTTCATCATCATGGGGTCCTTTGAAGATAAATTCATCTTTTCTCATCGGTCTTTTTCTTTTTTATCATAATAATAGAAAAACACCAAAGCTCTTCTTTGGATCTTAAATTTAAGATCAAAATCCCTCTGTGAAAATTAAATTCACTTTTGTAAGAGATTTGTCTTATGGATCTTAGATCCAGAGAAAAAAACTAAGTTCTTATTAAAGGTTAAACCCTATTTTTACATGTATGATAGGTAAAAAGAGATATATTTCTCCGCTGTTTATATAGAGTATGAGAAACTGTTGATTTGTTTAGAGAATCTTTCATTTAAGAGATCTCGACTTGATTTCATAATCAAATGGTGATTTTTAATCACGCCCTATATTTAACAGACTATATTTTTCTTGTGTTTAACAAGATTGAAGGAAAATATTTTACATATAGAATTTAATTCTATCTTTTGATTTGAACAGTGATTTTTAATCACCATTGAATTCTTTTAATCCAAGGGTTCTCTGTTTAACAGAGCAAATCTTTCTCGTTTTAGAAAGATTAGAGAAATATTTTCCCATATAGAATTTAATTATATCTGAAATGACGCTCACGTGCATTGTGCATGAGGCGCTGCTATATATATGGTCTTAGCGCTCACGTGCCTTGCATACGGACACTGCCATATTATATAGCATTGACGTTCACGTGCTTTGCACGCGGACACTGCTCACGTGCTTTAGACATGAGGCGTTGTTATATATTTTTTAAGTGAGAGCAAATGTAAGCTTTGAGCCAAAAATTTTGGCGGGAACAACAGCCTTCCTTCTCCTTATGCGTTGATCTCCTCAATTTTTGAGGAATGAGAACATGGTGAGGAGGAAAAGCCAGAGATTTTCTTCTTCTCGGAGTTGCAGTGTTTTGATATACGGTATAATGAAGAAAAAGGTTCTAGGTTGTTTTAAAAATCTAGGATTTCTTTAAATTTCAAAGCGTCAATAGAATATATCGAATCACAATATCGGATCTTGGGAATAAAATCTTAACAAAAATAATAAGATTTGACAATTATCTCGATATTTGTTTAAAAAAACAAAATAAAAATAAGACTAAATATGTGGTTTGTTTTATTAAAAAAATATTAGACTTAAAGTTGTAGTTGTCACGTCCCGCTTCCCAAAATACGGGGTACGAGGGGTTGACAAGGCCAGCCATGCTCCTACGGTCGAGGAAACATCCTGCCGTAGTCACACTTCGGCTTCTAGCTTTACGTGGCAATCAGTAATCAATACACAGGTAATGAAATATACAGTCACTAAATCAAAACAGATACAAAAACTAACCAGATAGAGATCAAGGAAGTATAGCGCTGAGTCGCTGATCTAGATATCCGCAATGTCCTCGGGGTACGTCAGGTCCTGGTCCGAGCTAAATCCACTTCTCACTCTGAGCATGCATACTCAGGTCGTCAGAGCGACACAATAGCAATAAATAGAAATACAGATGTAACAAGTGCAATAATGATGAATATGAAACAGTAAGCATGAAGTGATGATATGAGCATGAAGGAGCCATTACAGGTAAACAGTAAAGCGGGTAAACAGTAAGACAGATGTATCAGTCAGTAATCAATGCATGTCACTAAACCTATCGGTCTCACTGTCTAGGTCGCTAAACCTATCGTCAATCCAAGTGTGAGAGTCAACCACTCGTGAGTATCCCCCACCCAAGGGTAGGGCCCCAGAGGTAAGGGAACACGGGCCCGAGTCGCTAATAATCAATAATATCACCCATATAACTCCCAGAATCGCTGTGTATGCCGGAAATGGGACTTCCGAGATTCCGTTGAACTCACACTCAAACTACCCCACACCCCGTGGTCTACATCAAACACCAACCATAAACTCAAATACTAGTCGGTCCATGACAAGTCTACGCGAGAACTGAAAACATGATCTCCATCAAGCATGTCTCGACTGGTACCCAAGGTAAATGGACAGTATTTGGTGCCTTACCTATGACACTAATATAAGTGCTTCCATAATCGTCCCATACCAATTATAGTCACACTTATACATGTCTCATAGACGTCGACAATGCAATAAATTAACTGGGTCCGTTGATTGTGTACAAGTACATGTCACTTTCACTTATTCATTCACGCTTTAACACTAACGTACTTGCCACAATCAAAACACTAATATCTAACACTGGGTAATGTACACGATCACTAGGTTACCAATGTATATGAGCTCTACATGATATGATGAGGATGCAATAGTTCTGATATGAATAAAATATCATCAGCCAGTGTCCTACCACTTGTATAATTCACTATAAATCATACATGCAGAATTGAGCAAAACAATGTAAAAGGTGTAAGTAGTATGTTTAATTATATATCCGTAAAAATTAGTTTCGCGTCAATCGGGTTTAAGGTTTGCTAGATACGGCCATTTCAATTTAAGTGTTCACTGCTGGAAATCCGGTTTCAGAACTGGAAATCCCTTTCGTAACACGTTTTAATCCTAATTGGGATCGAAATTAGGCAACATTATAGTTGAACAAAATTTAGGTTTACCAGTTAGGTTTCCAACGCACTATACGGATCGATAATATCCATGGTGTACTGGAAGTTATGCATTGAAAATGAAGGGGTATACGTTCTGTCCCTGTTTGGGACAGCTATGTGTTCTGTTGATTTAAAATATACTTTAAATAGTAAACGACAGTAAAAAAGAACGAAACCACTTTCAACGGTTATCTAACAGATTTATATTCGCTATGGTATAGGATTCCGCATTATAACATTTTTATACAGCAGAGTAAAAGCATTACAAAACGAGACTCGACAGCCAGAGCTGCTCCGGACTGCAGTCCAGAGCCGCACTCCGAACCAGTTTCCGTCACCCTTTAGCATAGAAATAGATTAAAACTCTTATGGGGTTCTAGGTCGTTGAGTCGGCTTCGATATGAGCCCTCGAATGCAACATTTTGATTTGTAATCAATTAACTGTGATTTTTACGAGTTTCACGTACGGGAAGATTTCAGTTTTACAGGTCTAAAAGGGAACGGCCTATCACGTCAATAAAGACCGTATTTTCCGGCCAAATCATAACACGACGTTCTTTATTACTCAGGCCATCCTATGTGATCAGTTTCCGTCAATTTAACGGGGGGTTTCCATTCGGGTTTTGCATCGAACACTTGCATTATATTGATTCGCACGAAAAGTATATGCGGAATTTATTCGGTAATTGAATCGAATAAGTAATATTAGCATGAAGCAAGCATTATACTTTCCTGACGACGTATTGACGACGGTACGGGAGCGGCAATGGTGCGATCGCGACACACGCGCGGCACGGCAACCCGACTTGGCTCGAGCTCAAGTTCTTCGGCAGCGGCGGCTTGGTTGCTGGGTCTTGACGGCGAGGGTGGTGGTGGTCGTTGGTGTCGGCTCTCGATGGCGAGGCAACCGGGGTGGCTGAGGTGGTCGCCGGCAACAGAGGAGGAACTCGGCGGGGTGCACGGGAGAGGAGGCAGTGGGTTTCTTGAGTTGGCGTTGGGTTATTGTGGTGATGGCGAGGGGTAGGAAAGTGAAGACAAGGTTGGTGGCACGGGGCCGGTGGCGACGACGCGGAGGAGGTTGGAGGTGCCGTCGATGGTGAGGGGAGGCTCGGGCGCCGGGGTATGCAGGCGAGGGGCTCTGGTTGGTGGTTGGAGTTGAGGGTAAGGGTGGCGATGAAGGGGAGAGGAGAGAGGTGAGGTGTGAGGGGGGAGGAAGATGGAGGCGACGGTGGAGGCGGCGTGGGGCGACGGCGATGAAGGAGGTCCTCGGTGTAGCAGGAGGCGGAGGCCACGGTGATGGGATGATGTGGGTGAAGGTGGTGCTCTGGGATGAAGACAACGACGATGGTGGTCGGAGGTGGTGATCAAGATGGCTAGAGCTGGCGGTCGCGGTGGAGGAGGTTAGGGAGAACGAGAGTGAGGGGAAGAGAGAGATGGGTTTTGGTGAAGGAGATGGTGGAGGTGAGATTCGGCTCGTATGAGAGAGAAGGAGACGAGGTCGAGGGAGGGAAACAGCGCGCGCGCGAGGTCGTGGGTCGAGGAGTGGGGACGTGGTCGCGACGAGGAGCGGGGCGTGGGAACGAGCAGCGGCGACGTGGGGGAAAAGAAAAAGAGCGGGAAAGAAAGAAGGTGGGGAAGAAGAGAAGCGGATCGGGTCGGGTCGGTAGGGGCTGGGCCGGGCTCGGGCTAGGTAAAGAATTAAAAGAGTTAGAGAGGGAGTGGGCTGGGCTTGGGGGATGGAAAATAAAAAGGGAAATTAGAAATAGGGTTAGGGTTTGGGGTTTGGGTTATGAAAAGAAAACAAAATAAAATGAAAGGATTAGGGTTTTAAAATAATTAAAATAATTATAAATATAGATAAATAAATTTTGTAAACAACCCTTTATAAAAATACGGATATTGGTGTACAAAAGAACTGGGTATTACAGTAGTATTTTTTTATTCTGGTAGAAAAGAAAATGTTAAAGTTTAAGATTTATTAAATCCTATCAATCCCCCAATATCAAAATAAAAAAAGAAAACAATCAAAACAAGGATATTAAAATAACAAACAAACTAACTAAAATAAACAAATAAATTTTATTCTTAGAAAAAAAATCTTTTCTCTTCCTTTAAAATATTAATAAATATTTGGCTATATAAAAAAATATGATATTAGTTTTAAAACTTAGGGATTTAAAATAAAAACTAAAATATTTCAGTCAGGATTGAAACTTGTGACCTATGGAATACAATGCAATATGCTAACCAAGATATAAAATAAGGAATCATGTATATAATTTGAAAAGAAATAAATATATATACAAGTGTTTTAAAGAAAATGGACATTTCCTAAAGAAAGGAAAATACAATGAAAGTACTAAGATTTTGTAGTCGTTACAAAGATTGCTGCCGTAATTTAAAAATTTTCCATGAAGAGATTAAAATGTAATTTTCCAAGACGAATTTAAAGTGTATTATTGTTGTCGCAAACTAAAAATTTTGCATGACGAAATTAAACGAAATCTTACAACCTTAAATAAGGGTCCTCCAGTAATTTTTTCGTTAGATGTCTAAAAAGTGAGGTGCTTTACTATAATTTTTTCATATAAAGACAAAATTGAGCTTGAAAATTCTAAGGTCATCTATGTGCGTAAAGATATGTAATATAGGGTTAGAGGGCAAAAACAAGCTTGAAATTCCAGCTAAGTAGCAAAGAAGACTTGAAATTTTTGCTATGAGGAAGTTAAAATGAATTATTGGATTTTGTTTACGAAATTTTGCAACCGTGACGGTATTTAGCAAGCATGACCAAAATTTTAAAATGATGGTCTTTCATATAATTATCCGTCAGATTCCAAAAAGAGCACGAAAAACCGAAGTTTTCATCTGTAAATTTGAAAGCAAAATGAACATTAGATTAAGCGATAATTTCCCAATATATCTGCATTAAGATGGTTGCCGCAGATTAAGATTTTTCTATGAAGAAGTTAAAATGTAATTTTCCATTACAAAATTAAAGTGTATTATTGTTGTCGCAGGCTAAAAATTTTGCATGAAGAAATTAAACGAAATTTTACAACCATAACAAAATTGTGGAAATGAGGGTTAAAGAGGCCATAGAAGGGAATTTCCTTCTATGGCGTCGAAAAAATATACCTTCCACCATTTTTTCCAATGATCGGCACATATCATCTTCATCCTTATCATCTAAGATGTGGATACACCAAATTTCATACGATTCTACCGCTTTTTCACCGTTGCATTAGCAATTTAAAAAGTTTTATTGTCTTTTTCACCGTTGAATTAGCAATTTAAAAAGTTTTATTGTCTTTTTCACCGTTGATTTCGTGAGTGCAAAATTAACAGTTTATCGACAATAAAACTTTTTACGTTGTTAATTCAACGGTGAAAAAGTGGTAGAATCATATGAAATTTTGTGTATCCACATCTTATATGACAAGGATGAAGATGATGGGTGCCGATTGTCAGATAAAATCATGGAAGGTGTATTTTTTCAACGTCATAGGAGGAAATTCCACCTTTTCTCCATTATTCTATACTAGCATTTTGCGCATGTGATACACGTTTTATTAATAAAATGTATAATACTTATATAAATTTATCCGATTTAGAGTCCCAAAAAAAATCTTGAGCCTATGGATAAATATAAAATGGAGAGCTTTGGTTTAAAATTATTTTGAATGTTTATGAGTGAAGAAAAATAGTCATTTTAGTCCCTTAGATCAGGAGTATTCTAGAAAATATTATAATATTTTATTTACCATATTTAAGTAAAAGAAAGTAGTTTTAAGTAAATGAAAGTAGAAGTTGAAAAATAATAAGATTTAAATAATTTCTAGAAAGTTTTTTTTTTATCTTTAAGTTTGAACATAATATAGATTGAATTTGGAATTCAAAGTAATTTTTTGAAAGATTTTTTTTGTCTCAAATTTTAGAGAACGTGGAGTAAATTATTTTTGTCTTTTTATCTGATGATGTGTTGATGATGTGGAGGCTGTAAAATTTAAGAAATTCTCTCCTTTTTTCTTTATTTTTTCAAAAAAATGAAGAAAATGGACTCTAACAATGCCATTTGCATTATAGAATACTAGCATTTTTTGCACGTGCGTTGCACGTGTTAATTAAAAATTGATTTTTTGGAGGGATAGAGAGATGTGGAGGCTTCTAGATTATGTGGATATTTATCTGATGATAATTAAAAAATTAATTTTTTTGGGAGAAGAGAAAGAGATAGATGTGAATGTTTCTAGATTATGTGATCTCTTTGATGAAGTGGAAGCTTGAGAATGTAGGATTTTTCTTCTTTTTTTCTTTTTTAATAAAAAAAAGGAGAGGGGTTTGACATCTAACCAAATGTATTTGCTTTATATTTAGAAGAAAGATATATATATGGTGTGTGTGTGTGTGTAGGACAAAAAAAAAAACTTGAAATTCCAACCAGAGAACAAAAAAAAGTTTGAAATTTGCCTCACAGCCTTTTGAGATTCTTGACGGCAAAAAAAGGTTTGAAATTTACCACATTGCTTTCTAGATATATATCTAGATAGATGGATGGATGCTAATTTTTGTTAGCAAAAAAGTAAAGGGCGTTCACTTGGAAAACGTGTAAAGATAAAGGAAATTACATATGTAACATTTATAGTATGATATTATGTCTGACGACGTCATGAAACTTGAGAGAATCTAATAAGTCTTATTTAATTTGATCCATAGATTACATGGTGATGGCTGATGATGCATGATGATGGAAAATGCATGATGATGCATTGTTGAGGATCAGAGGTTGGTGAGCTTCAATATTAAAATGGATGCTTACATGTTTCTATAACTAGTTCATATATATATATATATATGAATGAGAATAATGAGAGAAGAGACCACAGGAGGGGATTTCTTTCTATGGCGTCAGAAAAATACAACATCTATCATTTTTTCCGACGATCGGAATCCATCATCATCATCGTTATCATCTGAGATATGCATACACCAAATTTCATGTGATTCCACCAATTTTTCACCATTGAATTAACAATGTAAAAAGTTCAATTGTCGGTAAACCATTAATTTTGCTCCAACTACATCAACGGAGAAAAAATGGTATAATCACATGAAATTTGTTGCACCCACATCTTGGATGATAAAGATAGACGTAATGTATGCCGATCGTCGAAAAAAATCATGAAAAGAAAGGTGTCATAGGAGGGAATTTCCTCCTATGGCACCGGAAAAATGCACCCTCCACCATTTTATTCAACGATTGGCATACATCACCTCCATCTTTATCATCTAAGATGTGGATACAACAAATTTTATGTGATTATACCATTTTTCACCGTTGATATAGTTGGTGCAAAATTAATGATTTACCGACAATAGAACTTTTTACATTGCTAATTCAACGGTGAAAAAGTGGTGGAATCACATGAAATTTGGTGTATGCACATCTTAGATGATAACGATGATGATGGATGCCGATCGTTGGAAAAAATGGTGGAGGTTGTATTTTTTCGACGCCATAAGGGGAAATCCCCTCCTATGGCCTCTTTCCTCCATTATTCTTATATATAGAGAGAGAGACATAGGAGGGGATTTCCTCCTACGGCGTCGATAAAATACACCCTTCATCGTGTTTTCCGACGATCGGAATCCATCATCTTCATCGTTATCATCTAAGATGTTGGTACACCAAATTTCATGTGATTCTACAAATTTTTCACCGTTGATTTAGCAATGTAAAAAGTTCTATTGTCGGTAAACCGTTAATTTTGAACCCACTAATCAACGGTGAAAAAGTTGTAGAATCACATGAAATTTGGCGTACCCACATCTTAGATGATAACGATGAAGATGATGGATTTTGATCATCGGAAAACATGATGGAGGACGTATTTTTTCGACGCCATAGAAGGAAATTCCCTCTTATGGCATCTTTCCTCCATTATTCTCATATATATATATATATATATATATATATATATATAGAGAGAGAGAGAGAGAGAGAGACCAGGTTAATGGAAGAAAGGTGCCATAGGAGGGAATTTCCTCCTATGGCGTCGGAAAAATGCTCCCTTCATGATATTTTTCGATGATCGGCATACATCACGTCCATCTTTATCATCTAAGATGTGGATACACCAAATTTCATGTGATTATACCATTTTCTCACCGTTGATTTAGTTGGTGCAAAATTAATGATTTACCGACAATAGAACTTTTTACATTGCTAATTCAACGGTGAAAAAATGGTGGAATCATATGAAATTTGGTGTATGCACATCTTAGATGATAATGATGATGATGGATGCCGATCGTCGGAAAAAATGGTGGAGGTTGTATTTTTTCGACATCATAGGAGAAAATCCCCTCATATGGCCTCTTTCCTCCATTATTCTCATATACATATACATACATATATATACGCACTGCTTTTTAGAATCCCTGTGGAATTGCGCACGGAATAGAATGAAGATTAGAAGGAATTCTCCCATTTCTGAGAATGGGAAGACCGGGTATCTAATTTCAAGGAAACTTGTATTAATGTGCTTAGTATAATTTAATTATTACTAGTAACATATGTATGTGCTACCGTCGACCGACGGCGAGACCGGAGGAAGGCTTTTGCATAGCGCCGAGACCGGCGACAAATTACGGCAGGCCGATGGCGAACGGCCGATTGGCAGCGAGGCTAGCTGGCCGGCGGGTGGTGAGGAAGACCGACGGCGGATGGAGATAGCTCATTTCATGTTAGAAGGAATATTTCGTGGTAATCTAGGATGACACGTGTTTGGGGGATAGGATTACCATTAAATGGGGTCATTTGATTGCCATGGTAATCCTATATTTCCGTGAACATCTTTTACATCTAAATAAACGTGGTAATATTTCGTGATAATTTAGGATTACCAACTAGATTATCTCCTAGCAAGCACATTATGATATTATGACAAAGTCTATATAAATATAATTTGAGTAAATTTTAATGTACTATTACATTTCAATTTTTAATTTGAGATCTTTATTACAATGATGTACATTTAATATACAATCAATGCATACAAATTCTTGACATATTAAATTGTCTTACTTGTAAACCATGAAATCAAATGATTAATTTATTCCTTTTTTGAGAATCAATCAAAATGCTTTTTTACTTTTCTAAAAATAAATCATGATGCAATGTTGAATATATCAAGCTTATATCATGTAAGATTGTTACGTTTATTTGTTTTATTTAATTATTTCTCTTGTAAAAAAGGATTTATTGAATATTATCAAACCATTTAAAGCCGGATAGAAGGAATTGTCCTGCACATATCTAAGTTACAAATTCCCTTCCGCTTTATACGTACGGTTTTCAAATCCTAAATAATATGACACTATTCTTATTACAAATAATATTCGCAAGATCATTTGTTGCCTATTTGCTTCTAGAAAAATATGAGAGATGCTTACCGCTAAACGTGAAAGTAAGCTCACGATTTCATCGACAAAAATCCTCTAAGGCATGCAATCCGATTATTAATAGCATCAACAAAAAGTTTTGAATCCAACTCAATCTGCCGTCTTTTATATCCTACTAACAATGCATACGATAATTCGAATAAAAAGTGCTTTACTTACGGCCATATTATTTATTCTATTCGGCACTTGAAATCCTACCACAATATATCCAAGAGACACACACATAAACCCATTTGTTTGGATACTAGTATCTAGATGTTGTGGGTCACACCATTTTGTTTCTTGGATAGATTGCAGTAGAAATTCAAGCCCATGTACAATAATAAAAAGGAGAAATGATTTGGAAAGATATCACCAACACCAAATCTTTCTAGATTTTCTTTAAAAGCGCCATTAAGTTAAGTTTTCATCCAGTTAGGAGAAAGCCATCTAATTATAGTCATTTAACTTGAAACCTTCTTCTTCTTTTTTTATCTCATCTTGAACGTAAAAAGAATTCTATCTTACTAATTGCAAAGTCAACATTACCCACATTACACGGTAAACAAGTTTTGGGTTGATTATGAATATAAACATTTTTGCTTTTACCCGCTCTTTAATTCTTCAGTGGATTCAATTAAGTTTAGAGTCTATTTTTCGATTTCTTAGTGATGTGTTTTATTTTATTTTTTTGAAATCAACCCTTTGGAGATCGAACTTGTGACCTCTCTCACATTAGTGATGTATATGTATCAGTCTTCGAATTGTTGGCTTATATCGATTATATATGAGGTGGTGTCAATATATTCATAGAGTAGCCAATTGCCGTCTATTCCATGGTGATGTTTATGTATCCTCGGCATAATCGGCTACTGTCATCTATTTCAATATAGCGTCATCGTATCCTTGTAGTCAAGCTAACCTCTCTACCATCTATTTCAAGATGGTGTTACGGTATTCTTGGAGTAGTTGACTTATCCCTATCATGTTCCATCTACTATCATCCATCCTCCCTAGTCGTTCTTGCATTCATTGGTATCCTTGGAGTAGTTGACTTATCCCGATCATGCTCCATCTTCCATCATCCATCGCCTTCTTGTTCTTGCATTCATTTGGTATCAAAGCACTTAGTGATCATGATCGATTATCAGCAACAAAAATCCACCGTCGACGCTATGCTTACTTGTAGACAAGTCCTTGTGACATCAAAACGGATGAAATGCAAAGGAAAATCCAGCAACTTTAAGAACATCTCAAGCGCTTCAAGACTCTGTCGCAAGATTCTGATAAAATGTCAAGTAAAGAAGCTATAGAAGTGTCCCAGATTGGAAACAACTAGTGTTCATATATGGCTATAGTGTCCCACATTGGAAACAACAGTGTTCATATATGGCTATATTGATCAATATATGATCATTTTACTTATTTTTAAAAAGAGCAAGTGATCGGACAAACAAAAAATTATGACACAAAGGTATGTGTGAAAATCATACACAACACTATGCATCAAAGCCATTCATATATGAAAGAAAGAA
The DNA here is from genome assembly GCA_030015575.1 of Agapanthus africanus. Taxonomy (NCBI): domain Eukaryota; kingdom Viridiplantae; phylum Streptophyta; class Magnoliopsida; order Asparagales; family Amaryllidaceae; genus Agapanthus; species Agapanthus africanus. The sequence goes on along the minus strand of JASDDO010000016.1, from coordinate 468,325,917 downwards.
GACACATAACTCAACTTCATTTTCTTCGGCCTGTATCGAGGATCGAGTCATAAGAGAACCACCTCCAGTGGCAGTACTCAAGTAAAACACTCATAAGAGCAAGCCATTACACACAAAGAGAAGCAAGAATACGCCGAGGGGGCTCAAATGGTTTCCGAGAATGCATGACGGCGAGGTTGTCAACTAAGAGAATGTCTCCTTGTTTCCAAGGTATGGCAACCGATTCTTCATTGAGCAAGTGGGAGCAATATTGTACGATATCAGCAGGTAAGAGAGTTCCGTCTCCAAAAGTAACCGAATCGACATTACAATTGCGAGAATCATTCCATCCATAGTAAGCGGCCACCATGCTGTTGAACCATATTTTTCTTTTCCTGGATTCATCGAATTTGACAGCTGGTATTGGGCCCATTATTGTTTTAACTCCGTCTTCGATCCACTCCAACTTAGTACCAACTTGAGCAGCCCTAAATTTGGATGATATTAGATTATAGGTGCTGAAAAATCTAGAAAATATACAAAAGAAACGATCATGACAAAGTAACAAGATAAACATATATGCAGTCACATATGTGCCACAAGTGGCATACTGTTGCTCAACATTCCAGCATCATATCTCAAAATAATGCTGCTCTTTCCATTCGAATTTAGGGATGAGTAATGGTTTTGAATATTGGATATCCAATTAATATATTAGTGTTGCCGTCGTCATCTAAGCCTTTTTCCATCCAAATGGGGTCGGCATGAAGCAAAGCTCCAGGAAGATGACAAAGTTAACACCGTCAAGTTTGATAGTCATTGACCATTATACGATGGTATTTTTCTGGAGCCATCAAAGTTTTTGGTCCTTTGTCACAAAACAATTAAACCTCCATTTTTTCTGTGTTTTTTTTTTGGGCGGGGGAGGGGGGGTGTAAGCCTAATTCTTATTATGATATTGGTGGGTTAACTTAACTATGGATCAACTAACCCTCTCTTGTTCTCACCTGATTAAGATTTGATTATTGAAAGGAATTGCTCCGTAGCTATTGCAGATCACTATTTGGAGCATTTGATGATGACGGAGGATAGAGCTACACCGTTATATCCAAAAGAAGTTGGAGGACAAGTTGGGACTTCAAACGGCTAAACATTAATATAAAGAATGAATACCGCAAAAATCAAGACGAGTCGTGCAAGCTATATAATGACGATCGAATGATGAAGACTCACATTTTGGGTTTGTTTCTTTTATTTCAACTAATTCTTTAGGAATCAAATGTAAAGAGACTAATATGTTAGGGAGATGCACATACATCGCATATGCATTTCACATAAATATTTTATTCAAAAATATAGTATCATTTTTCATTCATGAAGCATAAAAATTGACAAATTATACATCATTATGATCTTTGAATTTTTCATAAGCTTGAAAAATATCTTTCATAGATTTTCGGGGACCTTTGTTATTTTCTAATAATTATTTAAACTGAAAATAATTTTATTATATTAAAAAATGAGTTGAAAATTATTATCTCGTCGGATGACAAAATTAGTGTCAATAGATTCATGGATACGTACTGACTCCAAATATTATGTTTACATAATTTTCCGATAATTTTGATATTTTTAAATTGCAATTAACTAGTTAAGATATATTGATATATTAATGTATTCTAGGTCCAAAACAATGCATGCTCTGCTTTTGTATAGGACCCATGACAATGTATTAGTCGACATGAAAGATTTTCTTGCCTTAGTTTGTTTCATGCATTAAATTTTACGTTTTTCTTAAGGGGACCCACACTACACCATCTTTAAAGAAGATAAGAAAATTAAATCTTTTGGTAGTTGCTGAGAAAAATAGATTGTATGTGTTGGACATAATAATTCCTTGCATACTTGTAAATCAAGTCAAAACCAACCACCTTCCTAATTAATTAACCTATATATATTTCATGCGGCATTGCTTTTATCTGTCTACAAATTGCATGCTTCCATTCTACCTTACAGCTTTTGATGCATCTTTAATGAAAACTACAATGGCTATTGTTCTAAAGAGCTTTATAAATAGAGCATATGGTTCTTCATTCAAGAGAGAGCCAAAATAGTTCTTTCATTACTACTTTCAAAGAAAAATTCCAAGAGTTTAAGCTTCCTATTTTCATTTATACACTCTTATGATTCATCAACTCCACTAAGCTCTAGCCCCTATTAGAGTAAGAAACTTGTGAGCAAAATTATTTCTCGTCTATTAGAGAGAAGTTGTATCGATTCTATTGTAACCTCTTGGGAAATGGCGGATTGTAAACCGTAAAGGTTTTTGCTTCAACTCGGTTAAAGAAGGATAGTGAGTTTTTAGGAAAGCTTAGCGAGGGGGTCTTTAGAGGAGGACTAGGCTTGGGTAAGAATATCGTTGGGGTGTCCCCTACTCAACGACTCGCTATATCGGATCCCGGGTGTAGTGTTAAGTATGCAAGGGATTTTAGGTCGTCGTCCGGAAGCGGCGCGCTATATCGAACCCCGGGTGTGGTGTCAAATAAGTAAGGGTTTCATAGGATCCGTCTAGACTCCTTAAATATAGGTTCTCTTACGGGTAGATTAACAAAATTAGTGGAGATGGTGATTAAGAGAAGAGTTAGTATTATGTGAATGCAAGAAACTAAATAGGCAGATGAAAAAGGTAGAGTTATACAGCGCTGGGTTATAAGTTTTGGTATACGGGTAGAGATAAAAAGCGTAATGGGGTAGGTATAATCATAGATAAACGGTTAATTGAAGATATAGTTGAGATTAAGAGAAAATATGATAGGATTATACTAGTTAAGCTTATTTTAGGTTGGGGGATGCTTAATGTTAGTATTTATGTGCCACAAATAGGTCTTGATAACGTTAGTAAGCGTCAATTTTTGGAGGATTTAGACGAGATGGTGCAAAGTATACCAAGTAAAGAGAAGTTATTTATTGGTGGGGATCTCAATAGGCATGTAGGTACTAGGTTTGATACTATCCAAGAAGGTTTTTGTTTTGGACAGAGGAATGAAGCATGTAACTCAATTTTAGATTTTTCCTTATCTTATGACTTGATCTTGGCAAATGCTTAGTTTAGGAAAAGAGAGTCTCACTTGATCACCTTTAAGAGTGGATCGAGTGTTGGTCAAATAATCTTTTTCTGATTAGAAGGATAGATAATGGTTCTTGCATCAGTTGTAATATAAGATAGTGCTGAATGAGAGTGTACCCACTTAACATAAACTTTTAGTTCTAGATGTTCGGTTTATAAGAGGACATGAGAAGATTAGACGTAAGGTAGAATCTAGAATTAAGTGGTGGCGACTGAAAGAAGGTAACCAAGAAGCTTTTATGGATCGTGTAGTTCAAGAGGCTGATTGCAAGTCCGAAAACGATTCAAACACAATACGGAACAAGATGGTTAGTTGCGTTAAGAGGATAACTAGAGAGCTACTTGATGAGTCGAGAGGTGGTTCTCTACCATTTAAGAACACGTCATGGTGGAATGAAGAGGTAAAGACTGATATTAAAATTAAAAGGAATTCTTATAGAGATCTGAAGAATAGAGATATAGAGAGTTTTGAAAAGTATAAGACAGCTAAAAATGAGGTTAAGAAAGCTGTTCAGAAAGCCAAAACTAAAGTCTACAAAGAGGTGTGCGAGAAGTTGGATATCAAGAAGGCTGAAAATGATATATACAGAATTGCTCGGATGAAGGAAAGAAAGACCAGAGCCTTATATGTAATGAAATGTGTTAAAGATGAAGCTCGGAAAGTTTTAGTTCAAGATGATGATATTAAGGAAAGGTAGAGAGATTATTTTGATAAGTTGTTCAATAAGAGCTTTACTAAAAATTTGGAAGGACGTGCTGTAACACCCTAACAAGTTCATACGACACTAATCGGTATTTTAAATCTCGATTTATACTTTTTTATTTATTTATTTGGGTTACGATTGATTTGAATAGTAGAAATGGTTATCCAACCCGACCCGTATATGTGAAACCCATTATGGTTATATTTTATTAATATTTATTTGTAAGCTAAATCCATGTGAATCTAGTATAATATATATGTATATATATAATATCTAAATCATATGCTTATATCTTCTGGTAGCCACACGTTAAGAATAATTTATATTTGTTAACTGTCATCATATGGTTAAACATCCCATATTTTATTTTGACTTTTATCTATTACGTTTAAATCTAATAGAATCTAGATACCAAATATTTCTTAGATTCAAATATATTTAAATCCTTTTAAAATCTAAAATAAGAGGTATGAGATATTTAAATAGTATTCTTGTGTTATGGTTAAAAAGCTTACGTATATGTATTATTTTTCCAAAATATATTTTTGTCAAATTTTGATGGAGACGGAGTATAGTTTGATGTTATCTTTAGTAGTATTAAACTATAATATATATTTATAGCCTAATATAAACTATACTATATATACTATTATATACTTTACATTTTATAAAACAGAAAACTCTTTATGCCTCATCGTTTCTCTCTCCACATAACATATCTCTTTCCCTCTCTCCTCTAATTAAATCTCTCCCTCATCAATTTATATATTCTCCTTCTTCGTTCTTCAAGCCCACGTCCATTCTCGCCAACGCAACTCCAACCGTATCCTAGAACCTTAACCGAGCCATCAAAACTTGGTGTTGATTTGTATAGCGTCGTGTTGCTTCCGTTCATCGCGTTTGTTTTGAGGCAAGTTTACAACTTGTTACATGCTATGATTTACGCAATTTACTTATATGTTGTGGTACTATTATTATTATCATACAACTATATCTATATAATTTATATACCGTAGTTATTTAATGTTAATCAGTTTTATAATATACAGTGTATGTAAGTTTACAACTTGCGACATACTATATTTATATCTATAAATATATATATCGTCGTAATATTTGTTATTATTATCATTATACCTTTTATATCTATATAACCCATATATCATTAATTAGTTTATAATCTGCATTTTATAACGTTATGCAAAATATAGTTTGAAAATATTATAGTTTACACATGAAACGTCGTCGCCAAGAGGATACGACAAGTCGGGAATTTACTGTACACATTACCTTATAAAATGCATTATAAATCATAGAAAAATCATTAGCACGTGTTTTTTAGTTCGTTACGAAACTAACTCAGAATACTATAACCCTGTGAAATATTTACTTGCAAAATAAATTGTTTAAATAATGTAAACCGTAAATGAAAGTACATCTGAACTGCTGTCCAGGAAATTCCGACAGCAAACCTTCAATTTCGAACGCTCATAACTTTTGTAGGAAGAACCTGAGATATTTTAACTTATAAAAATGAAAAGTTTATTGAATTAGCTTTGTTTTGGTATATGACATGTCCCTTTTGGAGCACGTTTGTTATTTTTAAGGTATTTTATAAATCAGGGTGACGCTGAATTTCTGAACGGAGCTTTCTTATGCATGGTTAATCAACACCATTTTTATAGTTATTAATCGGATTGAATATGCTATCCCTGTTAATGCTATTATCTTAGTTTTGTACATGATATGATTATGTTATCCTTGATATGCTTGTAACCTGCCAGACTGTACTATTTTTGTTATCATGTTAATACCTGTTGCCTGTAATACTTACCGATACCAACAATATTGACATGTTATCCTGATTGACTTGACTTATTGTTTTGCTAAACAAGACCTGCGCATGATTGTCCATGTGGGCATTAGATAGATATTCTATTGATACCTGACTTGAACATGAAACCAGGTGAAAAAGGGAAATCAATAATGAAACCCAACTTGTAACTCAACAATGCACTACCTTTCAGAGACTAATCGGTTGATACAGGCTTTGGGCCTCGGAATGATGATGCTGGCATCATTCATCTATACATGACATTGTTTTACTGCCTAGCGGCACGTCTCGGATTCAGCCCCGAGAATCATGACCGTGGTCCCGATCACACGGGATACTATTGAGTTACGATGAGAATTACATTAATTGATTTCAAATACCGTTATGATAGATAACCTAGAAACACAGACTTTAGAATACACGTGACATACCTATAGCATGCTATTATAACATCTGTGATTGTTTATACTTGAAACTTATTTTGTATGTGATATCTTGTATACCACGTTCTGGTTAGTACTATCATCATGATATTTACGACACACTGACGTCTGGGTTTTGCATGGCCCAGATATTTGACTTAGCATGTGAGTACTTCAACAAGATCGCCGATCGGTAAAGACCATCTCACTGATATAGCTTTTATTGATGGTTAGTTATTCTTTGGATTTTTATTGCTTCCGCTACTATTTCCCATTATCATTTGTGGCTGTTGAACATGTTTAGAGATAGACAGTTATATTATTATTCTTGATTACTGATAGACAGCCGTAATGTGACTATGTGAGGATATTTCCTTACCGTAAGTAGCATGGCTGGCTTTGTTACGTCCTGATATTTTCGTATTTTAGGAAACGGTGTGTAACACTTATCATTCAATCTCAAGATATAAATCGTGATTTCATGCGTAAAATAAGAATACCTGAGGTTACAGAAACTTTGAAGATGAGATCAAGAAAAGCTGTTAGTCCAGACGGAATTCCTATTGAGCTATAGAGATGCCTAGAAGAGATAGGCGTTAGATGGCTGACAGACTTGTTTAATAAGATTTGGCAAAGCAAAAAGATGTCAAATGAGTAAAGGAGTACCCTTGTACCTCTCTATAAGAACAATGGTGACATTCAAAGTTACTCAAACTACCGTGAAATAAAACTCATGTGTCACACCATGAAACTTTAGGAGAGTGATTGGACACAGGCTAATGCAGGATGTCCAGTTTGGGTTCATGCCTGGACGATCGACAGAAGCTATTCATTTGCTTCGTCAGCTTGTCGAACGTTTTCGAGAGAGAAGGGATTTGCATATGGGTTTTATTGACTTAAAGAAAGCTTACGACAAGCTACCTATAGAGGTATTATGGCGGACAATGATGAGAAAGGGGGTTTCAATCAGATACATTGACATAATCAAAGGACATATATGATGGAGTAATGGTAAATGTAAAGACTTGCAGCGGCCTAACAAGTGATTTTCCGATCACAATTGGCTTGCATTAAGGATCTGCATTAAGTCCATTCTTATTTACTATAGTGATGGATGGACTTACTAGAACTATCCAGGATGAGGTGCCTTGGTGTATGTTATTCGCTGATAATATTATTCTGGTAAATGAGAAAAAAGCAGGGGTTAATACCAAATTGGAGTTGTGGAGGCAAACGTTGGAATCTTGGGACTTTAGATTAAGTAGGTCAAAGACAGCATATATGCAATGCAAATTCAATATACAGAGAAGTCAAGATCACAATGGTACAACATTGAATAGGCAAGAGATATCACTAAACGATCAATTTAGATATCTAAGTTCCATCATCCAAAATGATGGGGGGATCGATAGCGACGTCAACCAGAATTCAGATTGGTTGGTTGAAATGGAGTGCAACAAGGATTTTGTGCAATCGCAACTTTCCGTTAAAATTGAAAGGGAAGTTTTATCGAAGCGTATTCGGCCTGCCTTATTATATGGTACTGAATGATAGGCTCCGAAGAAACATCATGCATAAAAGATGCATGTAACGAAGATGCACATGCTTCGTTGGATATGTGGTAACACTATAAAAGATAAGATGCGAAATGAGAATATTCGTGCAAAGGTTGGTGTAGCACCAATGGAGCAAAAGATGCGGGAAAATCGCCTAAGATGGTTTGGTCATATGCGATACGGACCTACGGAAGCATCGGTTCAACAAATTTAGGCCAAGTCAAAAGCGCGAAAGGGAGACCGAAGAAAACGTGGATGGAGGCGATACGAAAAGATATGGATGCCAAAGTCCTTAATGAAAGTTTATTGTTCGATAGGAGTGGAGGCGGAGGATTCATGTGCTCGATCCGGTGTGATTCTTATATTGGTTCATGTAGCCTACTCCATATGCTTAAGATAAAAGGCTCAGTTGTTGTTGTAGGCGTGGGACGTCGAGCCTCTTTAAATCACCTTGTTTGCATTTGCTTTCATGTCCCATTTATTTTACTGCACTTACATTTGCTATCGATTGCTATAATTTCTGTTATATGCTTAATTAGATTGCAAACATGCAAGAATTTATTTTAAACCCTATTCACCCCTTCTAGGGTTATAAATTTGCTCAAATAAATCCAAATGTTTGTTTCATGGCTCTTGAAGATGAGGTAAACCATGAATCTTCTGATACTCTTTCTTATGAAGAGCTAAAGGATGCTTTATTTGAATTGAATGCTGAATATAAAAAGTTGGGTTTAAAATATTTCATGTTTGAGAAAAATCATATTTCTTGTGAAAGTAAAATAAATAAACTTGAAAAGAAATTGCTCGACGTGAGCAAGATTTTTTATGAGATCAAGAATGATAATAATCATTTGAATTCTCAAAATGAAAATTTGCAAAATATAAATGATTCTTTTCAACGTGTAGATGAACTTATTGCGAAATTAAAAGATATTCCTAACCAAAGAAATAATTATCTTTATACTTCTCACTCACATTTTTATTCTTCTAGTATTAATTCTAGATCTATATATATATATATATATATATATATATATATATATATATATATATATATATTGCATGAAACATGAACACATCTCCACTTAGTGCAGAATAAAAGACAACTTATCTTATTATGGTTTGATATCTGCGTCGAGAGGTATTAAAACTAACACTCATGAACCCAAGAAAGTATAAGTACCAAAATATATATCTTCTTATGCTGTAGGTGTGCCAAATGAATAGGCATGAAGAGTATACTCTTGATAGGAGTTGCGCAAATAAAAACTGAAAACTCGTTTAAATGATCCTATCAAGTGAGTTTTTATTTATTTTCGTTTAGTGGATTTATTGTAAGAATTGTACCAAATGATTTTTTTCATTTTTAGTAAATAATTAAAATTATTTTTGGATACCGAAATCTTATTTTATGCTTGCTTTTTGAAGTTGATTATTTGGTTATGAGGTTTCATGAAGCATAATGGTATTTATATGGTTTTAATTATACAACTCTCATATGGTTTAATTATATATCCTTTTTGTGATATTTATTGGTAATTCTCAAAATTTTATATATTTTGAAGTGACTCTTACTAGTTTTCATGTTAGAACGTAATTTCGAATCTTATGCATATGACTAGTTCTATTTGACAATTGTTTCATCTAAATTTAATGCTCATTCTTATATATAATTTATTTTTGAAAATATGTTTGAGCAAAATATTTTATTGTATCTATTGTTATTATATATAATGCTCATTCTTTATTTTTTTTAATTTGGAAAAAATTAAAGGGGAGAAATTTCTATTTTTTTCCTAAACTCTTGTAAGTTATGCATATTGATAAGGGAGATTTTATGTTTCCTCTATAAAAAAATTTACCCCATTTTTTATTTTGCCAAAGGGGGAGAGAAATTATGATGATACATTTATTATTCTTATTTGGAATTGAGTATATATATATATATATATATATATATATATATATATATCATGTATCGTATTTATAATTTGTCGATAATAAAAAAATAGGAGATTGTTGGTCTCACCTGATTAAGTTTTAATTATTGACAAGTAATTGCTCCGGGAAGTATTCAGGTATTGCGGATCACTATTTAGAACATTTGATTGAGAACGGAGGATAGAGCTACAACGTTATATCCAAAAGAGGTTGGAAAACAAATTGGGACTTCAAACGGCTAAATATTAATATAAAAATTGAAGCCCGCAAAAATCAAGACGGGTCGTGCAAGCTATATAATGACGATCAAATGAAGATGAAGACGACTCGCATTTTGGGTTTTGGGTTTGTTTCTTTTATTTTACCCAATTATTTAGGAATCAAATGTAAAGGGACTAAGATGCTAGGGAGATGCACATATCGCATATGCATTTCACATCAATATTTTATTCAACATACATAATATCATTTTTCATTCATGAGGCATAAAAATTGACAAATTATATGTCATTATGATCTTTGAATTTTTCCTAAGCTTGAAAAATATCTTTTATGGATTTTCGGGGACTTCTTATTTTCTAATAATTATTTAAACTGAAAATAATTTTATTATATTAAAAATGAGTTGAAAGTTTTTATCTCGACAGATGACAATATTAGTGTCGGTAGATTCATGGTTACGTGCTTACTCTAAATATTATTTTTACATAATTTTCAGATAATTTTAATGTTTTTAATTGCAATTAACTAGCTAAGATATATTGATATATTAATTTATTCTAGTTCCAAAACAATGCATGCTCTGCTTTTGCATGGACCCATGACCATGCATTAGCTACGTGAAAGATTTTCTTGCCTTAGTTTGCTTCATACATTAAATTTTAAGTTTTTCTCAAAGGGACCCACACTACATCTTCAAAGAAGACAAGAAAATCAAATCTTTTGGTGGGAGCTGAGAAAAATGGATTGCAAGTGTTGGACATAATAATTCCTTGCATGCTAGTAAATCAAGTCAAAACTAGCCACTTTCCTATTTAATTAGCTTATATATTTTTCATGTTGCATTGCTTTTATTTGTTCACAAATTGCATGCTTTCACTGTACCGTACATTGTTTTTCTTTTGTCTCATTAATGAAAACTATAATGGCTATTTTTCTAAAGAGCTTTATAAATAGAGGATATGGTTCTTCATTCAAAAGATGACAGCCAAAAAAGTCCATTCATTACTACTACTTTCAAAGAAATATTCCAAGAGTTTAAGCTTCCTATTTTCATTCATATACTATTGTGATTCATCAATTCCACTAAGCTCTAGTCCCTATTAGAAAGTGAGAAACTTGTGAGCGAAATTGTCTCTCGTCTATTAGAAAGAAGTTGTATCAGTTCTATTGTAGGCTCTTGGAAAGAGGCGGATTGTAAGCTGTAAAGGTTTTGCTTCAACCCGGTTAAAAAAGTAAGGATAGTGAAAGGTTTTGGGAAAGCCTAAAGGCGGGTCCTTTAGGGGAGAACTAGGCATGAGTCGTCAACCCTCTTTAAATCATCATGTTTGCATTTGCTCTCTTGTCCCATTTATTTTACTGCATTTACATTTGGCTATTGATTGCTATAATTTCTGGTATATGCTTAATTAGATTGCAAACTTGCAAGAATTTATTTTAAATCACAGCCCGCTCAGACTCTAGGGTTGTAACTTGGTATTTCAATACATTTCTTTATTCGAGAGATTACAGTCATCAATGATGAAAAAATTGGCATTGCGGATAACCCCGCGGATATGATGACTAAGCCGTTACCTCCGCGCAAATTCGAGTACTGTCTTGAATTGATCGGTGTTGGACGCGATGGTGAATGAGCCCATCAGGACTTTGTGACGAAGACAGTAAGGATTCCGAAGACATTTAGCAGTTTATGTTAAGGCAGAGATTTGTTGAAATGACTCGATAAATAAGCTCACCTACCTCACATAACTTTTTTTCCTTTGGCCTTATGTAGAGGCATCCGCGGGTGAAATTTGTGCAAATTTTTTGTAAAGTCCTTGAGTACTATTTGGAGGACAACACATTAAATGCGAGTAATTAGCGGGCTTACCAAACCATACTTCTTCAAGAATTTTAAAATCGATCGTTGTAGAAGAAGATCGATTAACCAAGTAACAAGTTGTGTTAATCGCCTCAGCCTAAGACATCTTCGATAAACCAGTATTAGAAAGCATGCATTGAGCTCTCCCCAAAATGGTTCTGTACATCCGCTCTGCAATACCATTTTGTTGTAATACAATTTTGTTGTGGTGTTTCTCGAACTGTACAATGCCGCACAATGCCTTCATTATTGCAGAATTGATGAAAACTATCTAGAACAAAATTTTAACCCATTGTCGGTTCTGAGGCATTTTACTTGCGTGCATGTTTGCTTTCCGATCATAACCTTCCATTGCTGGAAAGTAGGAAACACATCGCTTTTGTGCTACAAAGGATGCACCGAAACTTTTCTCAAAAAATCATCGATCAACGTCAAAAGATATCGAGCTTCACCTTTCGATGGAACCTGAAAAGGACCCCAAACATCTGAATGTATGCAGTCTAAAATGTCTTTGGTTCTATGAATGATGGGTGCATTTCAATGCATATTTTATATCCATATTTATTCTTATTTTGTCATATTTAATGCTACACGAAGATGTTTTTATGATATTTGCAGGTGGTAAAGGTTTAATTGCAAAATGAGGAGAAAAGATACCAACACGTGTGGTTCACGTCAATAAAATAAGTTAAAAAGATAACAGAAGTGCATGGAAAAGATTTATAGTGATTTAAATAGTCAAAAACGATTAATTCGAAGCAATGTAGCCAGAGACCAGGGCAGGGCCCACTTGGACAATTTTAGCCGGCTTTTAGCTGACCCTCTTTAGTTAAATATTCTCGATTTTGTTCTGATTATTTGTAATTTCATTGTGATATTGTTGGTACCCTATATTCGATAAAAACCCTATAAATACTCAACGAGTACAGAGGGCTAAGTCATCTTCTCTTTTATTTTTATTTGACGGCTAGGGTTTCAAGAGCAAGGTCTAGGTTGTAAGCATCTTAACTTTAATTATTTTATTTTATTTTAATTATTTCTATTTCAATTCTTTGTTTTTTATCTTTACACAATGAGCAAGTAATTCTTCCATCTAGGGTTTGATGACCTTAAATAAATGATTGGTGATTGCTCTTAGTTGTTTAGTTTTTTGTTATTATGCTTCATGACGACTCTTTTAATTATATAATCTGTTTTTATCAGTACATCACCAATAAACTTAATGAACTCATAATTGACAACCATGAGATCTCATTAAGGGAAAGGATGTAAAAGAAAGGTTTTTTATAATTTAAGATTGATCTAATTAATTTAGGATTAAATGCGACTATCCGATAAAACTTAATAGACTTTTGATTGACAATCAAGATGATTCTAGTGGAAAGGTAGATCAAACTAAGTCCTAATTAATTAGTACTTAATTTTTAGGGTAATTATTTCCCTCTTTGATAATTGATAGGATACTTGATATTCGTATAAATCATGCTTGCAATGTTATGATGGTTTATTGCGATGTACGCATGTTTTATTCTTTTAATCTTTGATAGATAATCATCCTAAAGGTAGACATTAAGAAAAGCAGAACAATTTAATTAATCTCGCCGTGATTTGATTTAGGGGATTTAAAACCCTAGGTTTTCTTATTTAACTTTTATAAATCTTTTAACTACTTGTTTTTAATTATCGATTTTAATTAGTTTAATTATTTTATCCCAAAGAATTCTCTTTTAATTCGTTAAATTTAATTAGAGTTCACATCCTCTCTATGAATCGACCCGCAAGTGCTACGATGATAAACTGTGCACTTACGGTATAAATTTAAAATTAATAAATAATCCATCAAGTTTTTGACCCCGTTGCCGGGGAGGACGGTTTAATTTTAATTAGTTTTTACGAGTTATTTTTCTTTATTTATATCTTTATTTTACTCTGTTATTTTTAATTTTTATTTCAAGAATTTTGGAACTGCGGAGGATTACTTGGAGGACAGAGACATGAGCAGAAGGCCAACCCTAAAAGCCAACAACCGTCGGCGATTCGCCAGGCCCACACCGCGATTCGCAGGCTTTCCAAAGCTTCGGGAGTCGTGCTTTCTTGCTGGTGTCAAGTTTGCAATTCTCTGTTGATTTCCAGATTAGTTTGCGATGAAGCGTCAAGAGTGCCAGTGTAACAAAGCAAATCCAAAGCACTTTCAACTTCCGGTTTGCAGTGATTCTTGCTTCCAGAGGCTTTGGTCGAAGATTTTAGCTGCGGCTAGACCACAGACAAATCTTAGATCTAGATTGTAGGTTGTAAGTTTTCAATTTCCTGTTTTTAGTAGAATAAATTTAGTTAGTTTTAATTTTAGTATTTTATTTTCTACATTTTTAATTTTATATTAAAAAAAGAATATAATTTATTATATTCTTGTTTTCTGGTGTATGCAAGTTTGGGGTAGTGACGATAAACACCGTTTAGTTCATATTGAAAACGAAACCACAATGGGTGATATGATCCCTGCTGCACCTACACTACAGGATAGATACTATCTTGTTCATACCTCTTTGCCTTCCTGCATCGTGTTGCCACCGACCACTGGTGACAACTACGAGATTAAACCTATCTTCATGAACTCTCTTCCCAAATTTCATGGCCTTAAATCTGAAGACGCATACGTCTTTATTCGAGAATTTGAGGACCTATACCAAATGCTAAAATTGAAGCAATTAAATGCTGATGCATTAAAACTTAAGCTCATACCTTTTGCACTCACTGATAAAATCAAAAATTGGTTTTATAGTATTCCTGCCAACACTATCTGCAATTGGAAGGAATTTTCTAAAATTTTCTTAAAGGCATCCTACCCCCATTTTAAAACATGTAAGTTTAGAAATGAAATTAGGACATTTCTTCAATTAGGGGGTGAGTTTTTTTGGAGATATTTTGAACGTCTTAAAGACCTAATTAAATGTCCACATCATGGATAGCAAAGTGGAAGCTTTGCCAAATTGTGTATGAAAGGTTAGAATCCAAAGTGATACTTGAATCGATGTGCCAAGGACATTTCATGAACAAAGGTGGAGATGATGCATGGAGCTTTCTAAAAGAGTTGTCAGATAAGACCATACAATGGGAAGGCACAAACGAAAGGGCAACAACTACATTCAAGGGAGGGATGCACGTCATGGAGGTTTTTATTGGTGTAGAAGCGAAATTAGATGTTATCATGCGCACGCTTGAGTCAATGCAAGTCACGAACCCTTCCCCTGTCAATCAAGTCAGTCGATCCTCTAGTTCAAACTGTCAAGATTCTCTTTATCTATCTGAGGAATGTTCCTGCATAAGCGGTCCGCAAAGTCTAGAATATGTTAATGCTAAATTTCAAAGACCAAATAATAACCCGTATTCTCAAACATATAATCAATTTTGGAGGAACCATCCAAGCTTATCTTAGAATCAAGGCACGTATAATTCCAATACAGGCCAACAATTCCAAAATAAAAAAGTGGGACCCCCATCCAATCCTATGCAACCAAACACACAATTCACACCTCAAGGGTTTGGGAATGAGAATACAAGACTAGTTAATCTAGAGAAAGGGCTTGACATCTTTATGAAAACATTTGATCAAGCTGCTGTTAACATAGAAAAGCAGTCAGCCACTTTTATGCAACCATCAGATCAAGCTGTAACTGCTAACAAACAAGCAATAGCAAGACTTGAAATGCAGATTGGCCAGATAACTGCGGCAGTAGAAGAGAGGCACCTTTCCTAGTCAACCTGTCACGAATTCTAAGGATATGAGTACGAATCATACTCAAGCAAATGCTATTTCCACCTTGAGATCGGGAAAACAGGTTGATAACCAAGTTAGGATGCCTGAAGATTCCACAGAGACACCCGCTAATGATGAGCCATCTTCTGCCGATTCAAATGCATAGCCTGGTTCCATTCCTATTCCCGCACCTACATCCCAAGCTCCTCTACTGATAGGACTCTTGAGCCACGAGCTCCTTTTCCCTACCGTTTAAAGACCAAGAAGAACGTTGCACACATGGAGAAGGTATTGGAGATGTTCAAGCAGGTTAAACTGAACATACCTCTTTTAGATACAATTGAGCAAGTTCCTACCTATGCTAAGTTTCTAAAAGACCTATGTATAAAGAAGAGACAAACGAATGTGCTTAAGAAGTTCAGGCTGGAAATATTTGTAACATCTTGTCTAATGCTATGCTCATAAAGTATAAAGACCCCGGTCGTCCTACTTTTTCTTGCATTATAGGAAATAAGGTCATTAATAAAGCTTTACTTGACTTAGGTGCTAGTGTGAACCTCCTTCCTTTTTCGATCTATGAGCAGTTAGGCTTAAGTGAGCTTAAACCAACTAAAGTCTCTTTGCAGTTGGCCGATCACTCTATTAAAACGCCTATGGGTGAGATAGAAGATGTGTTGATCAAAATAAAGGAATTCATATTCCTTGTTAACTTCATTGTTTTAGAAACACAACTGGTATCAAATCCTAGGAATCAAATTCAAGTGATATTAGGTTGGCCATTCCTAGCCACTTCTAATGACTTGATTAAGCGTCGGAATAGTCAATGAAACTTTCTTTTGAGAACATGACAATTGATTTAGATATCTTTAATATATGAAGCCAACCAAGTGACCCTTATAAAAGGCCTTTTGAAGTCAACAAAATCAATGAAGTTCCATATAAAAAGGAAGTAGACTTCAACAACTGCTATTTTGAGCAAAGCATAGAGGAATTCTTTAAAGTAGATATTGTTTATTTAGGGGAGTCTACTCTAATAGCATACGTGGGAAAGCCCCCACTTAAGCCTTTATTTCTTGAGCCTAGACCTCTTTTTTGTCCATCAATTGAGCCACTGAAATTAGAGCTCAAATCTCTTCCATGACACTTAAAATATGCCTATTTAGGTGTAAATGAGACGCTCTATGTAATTATAGCAGTTGATCTTATTAAGGAGCAAGAGGTAGCCTTGTTAACTATTCTTAAAAATAACAAGGAAGCTATTGGATGGATAATGGCGGGTATCAAGGGAATTAGTCGAATCATTGTACAATATCGAGTTCACTTGATAGATAACGCCAAGACTGCTAAAGACTCTCAACGTAGGCTCAACCCTGTAATGAAGAAGGCGCTATGGAAAGACATTATTAAATGTCTTGATAACGATATTATATACCCTATTTCCGATAGTACTTGGATCAGCCCTATTCATATAGTACTTAAGAAATCCGGTATTGCTGTTCTTGAAAACCACATGAATGAGCTTGTCCCTATCAGCACACAAACAGGTTGGTGTGTGTTATAGAAAGCTGAACGCCGCAACAAGGAAAGATCACTTTCCGTTGCTATTTATTGACAAAATGCCAGAAAGGTTAGCCGGGCATGAGTACTATTGTTTTCTAGATGGATACTCCGGTTATAACCAAATTTAAGTTGCTCCTGAAGATCAAGAGAAGACCACCCTTACATGCCCCTTTGGCATATTTGCATTTTGACATATGTCGTTCGGACTATGTAATGCACTAGCCACTTTTCAGCGGTGCATGTTCAGTTTATTTTCTGACATGATGAAGCGCTTTTTAAAGATCTTTATGGATGACTTCTCGGTCTTTGGTGATTCTTTTAGTGAGTGTTTACATCATTTGGAGCTAATTCTCCAACGATGCAGAAAAAAATTAACACTCAATTGGGAGAAATGTCATTTTATGGTTAAGCAAGACATTGTGCTAAGCCACATTATTTCTAGTATAGGCATTGAGGTAGATCGAGCTAAAATAGATATCATATCTAATCTACCTCCTTCCAAGACTGTAAAGGATATGAGGTATTCTTAGGGCATGCGGGCTTTTATAAACGTTTTATCAAAGATTTTAGCAAGATTGCTCGACCCTTGACTACACTTCTTGCCAAGGATGTAGCTTTTGAGTTTAGTTCTGATTACCTCAAGTCTTTTGAGTGATTGAAGGAGCTTACTTCTGCTTCTATTCTACATGCTCCATATTGGAGCCAGCCCTTTAAGATTATATGTGATGCTTCTGGTTTCGCAATTGGAGCTGTTTTAGGACAGCATATTGATAAGATGCCACATGTAATCCATTACACGAGTAGGACTCTAAACGATGAACAACTAAATTATTCAACTGAGAAGGAATTTTTAGTTGTGTTCGCAATTGAAAAGTTTAGACCTTACCTTATCGGTTCACACATCACGGTTTACATTGACCATTCGGCGTTTCGACGTCTTATTGCAAAAAAGGATGCCAAAGCTCGACTTATTCGTTGGATTCTTCTACTTCAAGATTTTGATTTTGAAATTAAAGATAAACAAGAATCCGACAATGTGGTGGTCGACCGTTTATCACGTCTCCCTAATGCACCATCAATAGAACTTCCTATTAACAATCATTTTCCTGACGAACAACTTTATGCTCTAACGAGCGAACCTTGGTTGGCTAATATCATCAATTATCTCGTCACGAAAATGATACGTCCAAGCAAGATAAGCACAAATTTCTTTTCCAAGTGAAACGGTTTTACTAAGATGAACCTTATTTATTTAAGTACTATGCTGATCAAATAATAATGTGTGTTCCAAACGATGAAATTATGGGTGTTCTATCGTTTTGCCATGCCCAAACTTGTGGGGGGCATTTTGGGACTAAAAGGACAGCAAAAAAAGTCTTACAATGTGGGTTTTATTGGCCTGCGCTATTTAGAGATGCTTATGAATTTTGTAAGACTTATGATCGGTGTCAACACATTGGTAGAATAACTAAGAGGAACGTGATGCCTTGCAACTTTATTTTGATAGTTGAAATCTTTGATGTATGGGGCATCAACTTTATGGGGCCGTTCCCGAATTCGTTTAGAAATATTTATATTTTGTTGGCAATTGACTGTGTCAAATGGGTCGAAGCGGTGGCATATAGAACTAACGACAACAAGGTTGTTGTCAAGTTCTTAAAACATAACATCATATCAAGGTTTGGCATACCATGATCCATAATTAGCGATAATGGGACCCATTTCTGCAATAGGTCGTTTGAATCTTTAATGAAGAAATATTCAATGCGCCACAAATTAGCCATCCCATATCATTCTCAAACTAGCAGACAAGTTGAAATTTCAAATAGACAAATCAAACAAATATTGGAGAAAACTATTAACAAAAATCGTAAAGATTGGTTTATTAAGTTTGTAAACACATTATGAGCTTATCGAACCGCTTATAAGACCAATCTTGAAATGTCTCCTTATAAACTTGTATTGAAAAAGCTTACCATCTGCCTATAGAATTGGAGCATCGGGCTATGTAGGCCATTAAATAATTAAATATGGACTTAAACAAAACCTGTAATAATAGAAAGCTCCAATTGAACGAACTTAAAAAAATAAGGAACGATGCTTATGACAACGCAAAGATTTTTAAGGAGAAAACAAAGGTTTTTCATGGTAAATCAATTATTTGGAAAAAAATTATTAACGGCCAAAAAATTTTATTATATGATTCTAGAGTGCATCTATTTCCAGGTAAATTAAAATCTAGATGGACTGGGCCTTTTATTATAAAAAAAACATTTTCTCGCATGGCGCTGTCGAAATAGAAAACCCTAACGGTAATATCTTTAGAATTAATGGACAACGTTTTAAACCATATTTAGAGTTTTCTGCAGATATGGAGGAGCTCATGGTTCTCCATGAGTCGGATTATTCGGCATAAAATCTTAACCCTCCTATGTATATTATGTATATTATATTAACTTTATTTAACACTAACTTTTCTTTTTTATTGTTTATTTTGTTTTATTTTTCAGGATTTTATTTCTAATTTTTTTAATTTCAGGGTTTAAATTGCCAATTACTCCAACCCTTTTTAATACTCATTTTCCAGAGCCTTCCCCTTCATTTGGCTGCAGCCAAAACGATCAAGGGCTCGAGTAGAAATAGCAGGAGGAAGGAGCAAAATCACCGCCGCACCGCTTTTCACCGGCCCTAATCAGCTAATCGTCGGCCATTCATCGCCGATTCCCTCCGGATCTCTGGAGGTGGCAAAATTTCCCGTCTTCTCTCTGTTTTTACTATGTAATCTACTTAATTGGAATCTGAAGTATGGCTATATTAAAAATGGTGATGGAGCGCAATTTCATTAATCTTTTAGGTACACCACCTTATGGCGATTATTTCTTAGGTGAAATTATGTTTAGGGGTGGGAATTTTCGCTTTATAATCATGAATCCACCGCGATCCATACACTAGTTCATGGATTTTACAATAGCATAGTTGATTATAATGAAGAATTAGGGATTATACATGTTAATTGGCACAAAAATATGAAAATGATTTACACAGGTACCATTAATACCATAACCAACATACCTACTGCACAAGGAATTCTCACACCACTTGACGCCGCCGAATATCTCCCACTTATGTGATCGTGATATGGTTATCGACGGTGGTATTGTTTCTAAAACTGCCTTTAAAAATGTGCACGCAGTTTGTAGGATGTTGCATCGTAATGTGCTAGGAACAACACACGCCACATCACTTTATCGTCCAGTTTTGCATATCGTACACTGCCTTATGGTTAAAAACTATCGATTTTATATGTGTAGACAATTGTTACACACGATTGTAAAGATGAGACTTAATAAGAAACCTTATTATCCCCTACCTGTTCTTGTCGCACATATTTGCCGCGTTCTTATGTGGGAGTACACTTTTGCTAATTATGCATAAAACGCTCAACATACAATCATTCAGCTTGAAAAAAACTCAAAATCTTATAGGGATGCTGTAGGGATTTAGACTGAGAGAGTTTTACACGAACATATTATTCATGCACAGTCCGAGGACGATGATGTAGGTGATGCAGGCAATGCAAGTGAGAGGACCTCTGCAGGACCCTCACAACTTCCTCCCGGTAAGCACAACCCTTTTTGGGACCTTCCCGCTCCTACCTCATAAAAATCAATCTTCAAAGGAAGTGTGAAGACCATGGGAGGAGGTTGGCCCGTTTAGAGAGACAGAAAGGCGATGCTTAGGCGTTGCACTTGTGAGGACGGTCGACGTGGTGGTCGACGGGTTAGAGGTTGACATCGAGGACAATGTTCGAAATAAGTGTGGGGTGGTTTACACAGTTTTAGTTGTTTTTTTTATCTTTTTCTTCATTTTCCTTTCTTTTTAGGTTTATTTTAAAATAAGTAAAAAAAAGTTTTTAAATCAAGCCAGTAATAGGTGATCTTGAATTTTGAAATCCGAAACTTTAGTAATATAACAAAAAACTATTGAATCTGATATTAAAACAAAATCTGAAAAATAAACCCATCTCGAAATTAGATATAGTGAATATACACCCTACTAGTCACACAAGCACGTGTCTTGAATCTTGAGATAGTAGAAGAGAACTAGAAGTATCTTTGTCGAAATATTCAAGTAAAACATATATATATAAGTTAAGATAGGCATAATAGGTGGTCTAAACTAATGAAGGGTGATATATATATATATATATATATATATATATATATATATATAAGTTTGATTTTGTGATTGCCTAGGACGAGTAAATCTTCAGTATTTAGGGATGCTTCATCACCTAGTAGCTTAGTCCGTCAGATTTGGAAGTCACTACTGGAGGTCCTAGGTAATTGCAAGACTAGACATCATAAAACCCATAAACTGAGTAATCGGTTATCCGGGGCTGATGAAGCATGAGGTAGTCGCACTGAAAGGTGGTGTGCATTATAAATAAAATAAAATATATATAAAATAATAAAATACGAGGATATTAGACATTGATACCATAGTTTGAATTGAAATCTCAAGCTCAAAAATATTTCACACACGTAAGGGTATGGGAGCTACATTTAAGGGAAATAGGGGCGTGAAAAATAAGATCGAGTTCTATTGAGGGAGATAGAAATTCTAATATTGAAACGATATTTTAGGATGATAATTCTTGAGAACCGAAAAAACTAGCGAGATTCTACCTTTTCTGTTTTCCTTTTCTTTGTTTATGGTTTTTCTTTTTCTTTTTCTTTATTTTTTGTTTTTCTTTCCTCTTCTTTTTCTTTTCCTTTTTAGGGATTTTGTGGGTAACGGGCTGAAAATCATCACGAGACAACACTCGTCCACTTAGATAATCTTGGGGTTTAACGACTTGTTGCACATGCTAAGTGCAATCGCAACGCCTGCGAAAATAAGCATGGGAGTAGTTTTAGTTTTAGGATTTTTGGTTTTAGTTTACTTTTTAGATTCTAGATTTTGCTCGAGAACTAGCAAAACATAAGTGTCGCGGTATTTGATTGGTGCATTTTAATGCATATTTTATAACAATATTTATTCTTATTTTGTCACATTTAATGCTATGCGAAGGCGTTTTTATGATATTTGCAGATGACGGCAGTTAAATTGCGAAAAGAGGAGAAAAAATACCAACACGTGCGGTTCACGTCGAATAAATGAGTTGAAAAGATAACAGAAGCCCATGGAAAAGATTTACAGTAATTTAAGTAGTCAAAAACGATCAATTTGGAGTAAATAAGCCACAGACCAAAGCGAAGCCCACTTGGACAATTTTAGCCGGCTTTTAGCCGACTTGACTAGGCTTTTAACCAACCCCCTTTGGTTGAATATTCCCGATTTTGTTCTGATTATTTATAATTTCATTGTGATATTGTTGGTACCCTGTATTCAATAAAAACATGTAAATGCTCATCGAATACTAAGGGCTGGGTCATCTTCTCTGTTACTTTTATTTGGCAGCTAGGGTTTCAAGAGTAAGGTCTAGGTTATAAGGACCTTAATTTTAATTATTTTATTTTATTTTAATTATGTCTATTTCAATTCTTTATTTTTTATCTTTATGCAATAAGTAATTCTTCCATCTAGGGTTTGATAACCCTAGATCAATGATTGGTGACTGTTCTTAATTGTTTAGTTTTTTCTTATTAGGATTCATGACAACTCTCTTAATTTTAATAATTCGTTTTATCAATACATCACCGATACACTCAATGAAATCATGATAAACTCAATGAACTCATGACTGACAACCATGAGATCTTATTAAGGGATGTAAAAGAAGGGTTTTCATAGTTTAGGGTTGATCTAATTAATCTAGGGTTAGATGCGACTAACCAATGAAGCTTAATAAACTTTTGATTGACAACCAATGTGATTCTAGTAGAAGGCTAGGTCAAAATAAGTCCTAATTAATTAGTACTTAATTTTTAGGGTAATTATTCCCCTTTTTGATAATTGATAGGATATTTAATATTCATATAAATCATGCTTGCTATATTTTGACGGTTTATACGCATGTATTATTCTTTTAATCTTTGATAGATAAGCATCCTAAAGGTAAACATCAAGAAAAGAAGAACAATTTAATTAATTTCACTATGATTTGATTTAAGGGATTCAAAACCCAAGGTTTTCCTTATTTAGCTTTTATAAAAATTTAATTATTGCTTTTAATTAGTTTAATTATTTAATTCCAAAAAATTCTCTTTTAATTCATTAAATCTAATTAGAATTTTCTATCTTCTTTGTGGATCGACCCACAAATGCTACGACGATAAATCGTGCACTTGCAGTATAAATTTAAGACTAATAAATAATCCATCAATGAACACCTTTAGCGAAAGAAACTCTGCGTTGCTTTCCGAACACACAATGCTCGAAAAAATCGAGCTCGCATGTTTTCTGGCCACAAAGCAAATCTTGCTTGCTCAATATATCAAATCCTCTCTCACTTTGTAACTTGTCGTAGCCATCGGACCCGGAACTGATCAATACCAAAGCTTAGATACCGGTTTGTTACGTTAAACGGGTCCGAAACACAAACAGACGGGTAACAATATAGGGCACATGGAATAATATCATAAATAACTAATAGTCTAAATGAACAGCACACACGATTTAACATGGTTCCGCCAACTCGACCTACATCCACGGACGAAGATAGTAACAACAGGATTCCATTATCTTAAGGAGAACCCAAAATAGTTACAATACTCTCAACCTCACCCAAACCTCACTACAAGTGAACACGCTCACAAAGAAAACACTCTAACAAAAAGAAAAACAAATAAAAGCACAAGCTCCCTTTACAAAACACTTCACTCTATTTTCCCTCACTCTTATTCTCTCAAATGCTCTCTGGACAACAGTACCAAACACAAAGCACTCCTCCTTATTTTCTTTTCCTTTACAAATACATGTGAGCAGCCTCTTTAATAAGAAAAATTGTGTACACATCGTTGACAAGCATTTAATCTGTTGTCCCCCAAATAGTGCACAAGGACTTTACAAAAAATTGCACAAATTTCATGTGTGGATGTCTCCACATAAGGCCGAAGGAGAAAAGGAGGTGAGGTTATTTATTGAGTCATTTTAACAAATCTCCACATTGATTTAAACTGCTAAATCTTCTCGGAATTCTTGTTGTTTTCGTTACAAAAGCCCTAATGGGTTCATTCACTAATGCTCCCAACGCCGATCAATTTGAGACGGTACTCAAATTTGCGCGAAGGTAACGGCTTAGTCATCATATCTGCGGGATTATTTGCAATGCCAATTTTTTTAACTTTAATGACTGTAATCTCCCAAATAAAGAAATGTCTGGCGTCAATATGTTTGGTTTGCTAGTGATACATTTAATGTTTACTCAAATGTATAACACTTTGGCTATCACACAACACCGTAGTCAAATTCTGGTGTAAACCGAGGTCAGAAACCAAACCCCGTAACCAAATAGCTTCCTTTACATCTTATCTGCCTCTGTAATAGACAAATCTTATTATGACATTAGTTGGTTAACTTGACCATAGATAAGCTACCCCTCATCTCAACGCCAATAGACAAAAATACACCAACGCCAATAGACAAAAATACACCATAAGAAACTTTTCGGCGCTTGGTTTTATAAACTGAAGTGTTAAAGGAGTTGACCAGAATATGCACATATAACACAAATGATCTTACATAAGTGTTGGAGTTAAAATCTCAACTCCTACGATATTTAAAATACTTATCGGTATACGTCCCCAATAATCAAGAAAACTTGATCAACCAAGCCCAAAAAGTGGGGCTCATGATAAGAAGAGCAAGCCAAAGGTTTGTTCATAACAAGTGGGATCCCTATCTTGAGCAATTCTCTTGAAACAACTCAAAAATGAGTTGTTTTGGGCATCCCGATAGCAGGAGGCCTCCTCCCGATACCGGGAAGCCACTAAATCGGATGTCCTGGTGTGTATGTCTTCTAAGACAGCTCTGAGACCCTTCATTTGGATAGGCTTTGATCTATTCTTCAGGAGATGGTGGAAGGATTTCCACCCTCCACTTCCCTGATATCTAAGGAGTGGTTGCACACTACTCCCCACTCATAGATGGTCATAAATACCCCTGTGAGCAACTGATCAAAGAATCGAATCCTTTTAGCCTTGAAACCCTAAAACTTTGATTAAAATTCTGAAAAGAAGCGGGGAAAGAAAGAAAGAAGAAGGTGATATATAGGAATGGGATACCGCCATTCCTCCACTCTTCTCTCTCTCTCTGTCTCCTTCCCTATATCCCTCTCTGATCGGAGAGAGGTTCATGAAAACTTATACAAGTTTTCAATCTCAACCGAGGACCTTGGAAGCCATGACCATGGTCTCCTTCATGAAAAAGAAGACTTAGAACACAAATGTGCTCTTGACAGATAAGAACGGAACTTGGAACATGGGTCGCCCTATATTCTTCATATTTCTGAAATAGGCCATCCTATTTTCTAACATATAAACAGAAATATATAAAACTATTTATCTATTTCTAGAAGGACATGAATCAAAACCCTATATCCTTCTTGTTCAGATTTAAGTGAATGGAATATTCCATTCACCCAACGACACAAAAATGTGTCTCTGAAAACATTTATGAATAGGAAATACATATTCATCTCTGAGACATGCAAAACATGTTCTCAGAACACCTATGAATAGAAAAATCATATTCATAAGACGTGAAAATCATGTCTTCTGACATTTGAATAAGAAAATCCTATTCACTTTTCAGAACTGGATATATGTCTGTATCAGACATATATGAATGGAATATTTCATTCATGTCTTGAGATATGAAAACTATATCTTCAAAACCCTCATGAATAGGAAAACCCTATTCTCAATCCACTTGTGGATAGGAGTACCCTATTCACTTATCAGCATTTCTAGTTCAGTGAATGTAGTGCCAAAAACATTGCACTCATCGCATAAATATGGCTTCAAGGCCATGTTTTTACCCTTGAACACAAATCCATGTGTTCATTTTGCACGAACTCTTGAGAATGGTATCACACTTTCTCAGTAGGTGCATGAAACTCAAATAAATGAGTTTCATTTCTAGAGTTTTCTGACTTGGCTTAAAGCAGCCATTGGGACGCCCAAAAGAGGCCTCCCGGCAGCTTCGAGACCCTATCCCAGTCCTTCAGGAGGCCTTAAACAGGCCTCCCCGTCTCCCTGAAACAGAAACAAACATGTTTCTTTGTTATAATGTAAAGCCCAAAAGGGTGTCCTGCCTACACTTCAAGTGAAGTGGTGTGATGTGGACCCAACCCAGGTTATCCTATTTGCACTTCAAATGAAGTGTTTCACGTACACTTCCAATGAAGTGTTGTTTATACTTTAAATGAAGTAACACCCACACTTCAAATGAAATGATACTTATATGGTGTGGACCCTATCTAAGGTGTCCCACTTACACTTCAAAGAAAATGATGTAGCCCCCACATTAGGGCAGTGCCCATCAACTTTATCAGGTTGACACTAAAATACCCATAAGTATTTATACTCAACTCTCAACTGAGAGCCCTATGTAATTTTACATTCTTTTGCAAATATCAATGTAATTTACATTCAATTTGTATACAAAACATGAATAGATGAATAAAATACATATTCTTTTGTTCATCGCTTGCAAGTGTTTTATACATGCTTTCTTCATAACGATACGATTTTAAATCGAACTAGTATGGTATCCCGTCTTAGATGTGCTCTAAGACACTATGGTGTAATTAACGGTATGCACTTGCGCTGCCGAAAGTCTCTAACCCGGGACCTTCCGGTTAACTCTTAAAACACAAAATAACTTGTTTTGTTTAAACTTACCTTTGTTTCAACGTTGAAACGCTGGAGGTCCTAAAGAGGGTCAACAAGAATGGTGACTCCGCTGGGGAACCGACTTCTCTTTAGTCCGCTTTGATATCGTATCGTGATGGATCTCTAGATCTCTTTCAGATGTTATCTTCCATTGATCTTTTCGTGTGCAGACGGACGGCTAAGATTGAGTTGGAGGGTTGCCTCCTAGAGCGTGTGGATCTCAATGGGTTTTGAGTGGTTGTGGCCGGGTTACCTGCAAAAGAAGTCCCGGGATGGTTGTGCCACCCAGGACCCTCCGGCGATCAAGTTAGATGGGGTATTTTAGCAGAGTAACGGCCTAGTGGAGTAAAAATGGCTTACCTCGATCGTCTGAGAGAGGGGTTTATATAGCGGCAGCAATGGGCAAGCGGGCGCGAGAATCACACGGGCCATTACGCCCCTGACGTCACGCCCGCGTGATAGGCGGGATCCCGCATTAATGATGAGACAGGCTCATTAACGGGGGATCGTGATGACGTGGAACGCTAGATCGTGGGCGGCGGATATCTCGCGCATGGCGAGATTCGCGGAGCCGTGGCATAGGCGCATGTGATCAGCGCTGTGGGTCGGTCTAGGTGAGACCGAGGAAGATGAGCTCGGCGGGAGGCTCGGGCACGAGCGGGAGGCCGAGGCATCTTGGTTCCATGATAGCTCGGAGACGAGCCGAGGGAGGTTTGGAAGGTCACCAAAGGTCGGGAGACTCCTCAGGCCGAAGGCCCGAGGTGTGATCCCAACTGAAGTTCTTGATCCCTTCTTGTAAGTTCTGAGACACGTCATCTGCAACGTGTCAGCATCTGGAGAGTCACCGATATCGAACCTCATCATTATCCCCTCACTCTCGTCTCGACCCATTCCTGGGTCGGGTCGAGAGTGGTCTGACCGATCACCCGGGGTGAGCTCTCACTCGAAGATATCGTCGTCGCGCGTTCCTGGTCAAAGAGTAGTATTTTCTTGATGACGTCGGCGGATCAGGGGAGAGATCTCGCATTAAAGGAAAAGCGCTGGATCGTGTGTACGTTCGTCGAAGCGACAGCCCACGTGTCTGACGTTGATTGGCTGGCGAGACATGCCGCAGGAGTTCCCGCACCCGAAGGGATGCGCCCAATGTGAGTGCGACAAGTGGAACGTTGTCGGCCGTTGGTTGCGAAATGTTGTTTTGGCAGGAGGCGATCGGAGCCGTAAGGTGTGCACGCCGGCAGCTATAAATAGAGGTGGGATCCCCATCACGGCTCATACCTCTTCATAGTTTCCTCGTCCATGATCGTGTTAGCTCGGCGCTCTTCTCTTCAGGCCGGATTCCTTGCTTTTGATCTCCCGAGGACACCTCTCTTTGATCAGGTTAGATGTCTTCTTCCAAGGAGTCTATAGATGTAGTGCGGGTAGAATCTAGGAAGTCTTTTGAAGCTTCCTCTTCTACTTCTTCCTCTTCCCCCTCTGAATTGGAGTTCCCCTGGGAAGATAGGGTGGTCCCCAGAGCACATGCCGCGGGTGTTCTTGGCACGCGATCCTCGCTGAGGCGTGCGGAGGAGCTTGTTAACATCAAGACCCGTTTCCTCATTCCTCCTAGCTATTCGCTTCGTCTGGCCGAGGAGGGGGAGAGGGCAAACCAGGTACGGGGCAAGGAGATTGCCTTGTATCTAAAGGCCTTTTGGGCCGGGATGCGTCTGCCCTTCTCCCCCGAGGTGAGTGAGGCGTTGAATTGTTTTGGGTTAGCCCCGGGCCAGCTAATGCCGAACTCTTGGAGGATTCTCCTCGAGTTCCTGGTCCGGTTGAGGTTGAGTCAGATCCTTTTCAGCCTGAGCCTTCTCGTTTTTTCTCTTTGCTACAAAAACCACCCTGGTGCTTGTAGGGACGAGCCGAGCTGGGTATACCCCTCTTTTAGAAGACAACGGGGGACGTTGTCGGGTCGGGGATCGTCGTAACACCTTCTTCCATTCACAAATGGAAGAAGAAGTTCTTCTTTATTGCGCCACCCGAGGGTGAGGATTGGCCCGTGCCCACCCAGTGGCAAGGAGCCAGCTGTCCGCGGGTGAGTCGGTCGAATGATCCCGACGCGGTGGCGGTGTCGAAGTGGGAGCCCCTCCCTCGGGCTGATGTGCTGCTGTCTGAGCGGGCCCTCATTTGGGCCGGGCTCAGCCCCGCCTATTACGCGGGTAAGTTAGGAGCTTTCAGGCGACCTGTTTAGACTTGTGCATTCTTTCGTTTTTCCTGGCATTGCTGACTCCTTGTATTTGTCTTATGCAAGACCCATGGACCTAAGCAAATTTCGGGCCGCAGTGGTTGACGTGAAGAAGGGGAAGAAAGCCAGAGGCACCGGCCCTTCTCGCCCGTCGTCGGTTCCGGCTCCGCCGGTGGCCGCTCCATCCAGGCACCCAAACGCGCCTCAGGCCCCCGAGTCCATCCGTGCACCGGTTCGAAAGGGTGCTCGGGAGCAAGAGCCCCAGGCTCCCGAGGTGGATGTCGAGACTGGCTCTCCCGCGTCGCTCCTCAAGAGGTTTCACAGGACGGCGCCCCGCTCCCCGGCTTCCCCGATCCTCGTGGACGATGGGGAGCTTCGCTTCGAGGTGCCCTCGGGGCTTTCCGTCGCCGACAGCCTGCTCTCGGAGATAGAGAGGTCGGCCAGGGGCAGAATCCCTCGGGGGACCCTCCGTGCCCAAATGGCGGCCATAGCTCAAGAGGCCGTGCAGGTTAGTGTTCGCACCCCGCTCGGTTCTTCATTCAGCATTTTTGTTCGCGTAGTTGGGTGCCTTCCTTTCCCTCTTAACCCTCTTTCTTTTCTTCAGGTCCTCCAGCATGTCGCCCTCGTCGTCAACATGGAGGATGAGGAGATCGCCCCGGCGATACAGGCCGTGGGTGAGTTCTCCTCGCAGGAGGAGAGCTCGAGGCTGGAGCTGGAGGAGACGAGGGAAAGGGTAGCTACCGTTGAAGACCGGGTGGCGGCCGCGAATCGGGAGGTCGCCAAGTGCCGAGAGTCTGCCCGAGCCACCGAGGCCCAGTTGGAAGACTCCCAGGTGCTCGTCGCCACCTTGAAGAAGACGGTGAACACCCTCCGAAGGGAAAATGAGGCGGCGAAGGAGGGGACGAGGCGTGCCAAGCTTCGAGCGTCGAAGGCTGAGCTTCTGGCGTCGAAGGCGGTGGAGAGCTACAAGGAGTCGGACCTGTTCTACGCCGACCTTGCTGCAGCCGCCGGCGTTATTTTGCACGACGCCCTCGACGTTATTAAGGCCCAGATGCCGGAGTTTCCCGACGGCAAGCTCCGGGAGTACCCTCGCAAGAAAGACGCGCAGGGGAACGTCCCTGGAAACGTCGCGGGGGAGAGGCCCCCGGTGGGAGCGTGGAGGACAAGTCGGTCGCCCCGGCTCCCGGTGCCGAAGCTCCTGTGGCGGGTGCCGACCCTGAAGACGCCGTCCCGGTTGTCGTAGTGGACGCGCAGCTCATCGGGGTTCTCCCGGCCCTGAGACCTGAACTTTTTCGTCTCCTTTTCTTTTGTGCTAAAATTTTGTAAGCCTCCGAGCGTTTTGTAAGGCTGGGGAGCCCATAATACCTTTGTAAAGACTTCCGACTTTTTTATGAATAAAAATCTTTCTGCAGTTTCTTTGCGTGCGCATTTCCTTTTGTTTATGGTAAACATTTGTATTTGCACAATACTACTTTCATCTTTAGGTCGGTATTTCGTCTAGCGATTGCATGTCAAGTTGAGTTGAAGTCGACCATTTGCCAAGTGTGCAAAGACCGGTGAAAGGTCGGTATCTTCATGGCCCCGAAGTCGAGGTGGAGGTCGCCAAGACGTGGATGGACCGAGCAGGATAGCTGTTCGGTGGCCTCTGGATGAGGGCTTTGATCCTTGGCGTCGTGGGGTAAGTAATTACCAGCCATAGATGGACCGAGCAGGTTAGTTGTTCGGTGGCCTCTTGGTGAGGGCTTTGATCCCTGGCGTCGTGGGGTAAGTAATTACCAGGCATGGGTGGACCGAGCAGGGTAGCTGCTCGGTGGCCTCTTGGTAAGGGCTTTGATCCCTGCCGTCGGTGGGTAGGGAACTACTAGCCAGGGATAACCGAGTAGGGTAACTGCCCAGTTGCCTCTTGGTGAGGGCTTTGATCCTTGGCGTCGTGGGGTAAGAGAACTACCAGCCAAGGATAACCAAGCAGGATTACTGCCCAAGTGCCTCTTGGTGAGGGCTTTGATCCTTAGCGCGGGAAGGCATAGGAAGGCCTACTAAGGATGGATCGAGCAAGGTTGCTACCCGGTGGCCTCTTGGCGAGGGCTTTGATCCCTGGCGTCGGTGGATAGGGAACTACTGCAGGGTGTTTTTCGTCACCCCATTGAGATGGGAATACGCGCGCGCTTGTCAGGCGTACTACAGATTCCCCCTGCCTAGGGTGGGCTGGGGTTTATTGATTGTAGAGATCCGAATCTCCGGCAGCCGCGGACTAAGCTGCCGTTAATTAACCCTCGCCTTTAGAGCGAGAGAACCTCCGATTAACGGGTTAAACTGGTCATGCGAACTCAATGTGCAGTGTTGTGTTTTGAAGGGATTTTTTCTAACGGGGGACAGTTTTGTAGAGTGTGTGTATAAAAAGGGGAAAGCGCCCAAAGGACGCGTGGGGCCAGCGCCTCACGTGCCCGGCACGCGAGTGCTGGGCGCTCGAGCGCTCGCTTCACGTGCCCGGCACGTGAGCGTTGGGCGCTCGAGAGCTAGCGCATCACGTGCCCGGTACGTGGGCGCTCGAGTGCTAGCGCTTCACGTGCCCGGCATGTGGGCATTCGGGCGCTTGGACGCTAGGCGCTCGAGCGCTAGCACATCACGTGCCCGGCACGTGGGCGCTTGAGCGCAAGGCGCTCGAGCGCTAGCGCTTCACGTGCCCGGCATGTGGACGCTTAGCGCTCGGGCGCCGGCGAAACAAAGGGGCTTTTAGCCCCAGAAATAGGATTTAAACTCCCGAAAGAGGATTTAGAGTGGAGTTAAACTTCTAAGATGTTTTTGGAGATGATGAAAGGGGCTTCTCCCTTGAGCTCTGGATCTTCCCAAAGTGGGATTTTTGGGAGATGGGTCTCCTTCTTCCCTTGTTGGCCGGCTCTTGAAGAACAAGAAGTATGAGATTTAAAAATTTCTCCTTTTTGAGATCTAATGGAAGATTTGAGCTCCCCTTTGTGGGTTTTGTAGTGAAAAACTATTTAGTTTTGGAAAAAGAAAAGTAAAACTCTTGATTTAATTCAAAAAGAAAGGAGAAGTTTTAGAACCTTGAAGAAGGAGAAGGACGCACAAAAACCCTAGATTTTTAGAGAAATGAAAAGTATATGCTTTATTCATCATCATGTTGCCTTATATAGGCTTACATATTTACATATAGCCCCCTGGGCTTTACAAAATAGCATTTTGCCCATCCTATGGCTCATGTGCCATTTCATTTTGCACATAAGCCATGGGCTTTACAAAAATTTGGCTTTATGCCCATTTTGCTTACATTCATGTACAAAAAACTACATCAAAATTATTTGTTACATGATTTTTATGTTGGCATGGGGAGATTAGCCGCGGGCTCGACTTAGGCATGGGCCCGCTTGACCTGGGCTTAGGCCCACCTGGCTTGGGATTGACTTTGACTTTGACTTGGTCAACCGGGGTGCAATTTTCGACCCCAACAAAGTGGCCCCCATCAATAAATGCACACCACATATGTGGGTCGTGTGCATGAAATTGATGGATCTTGAAGCTGGACTTCGAGGTGGAATATCATTCCGGGGGTGGAGCATCCCTCAGGGAGCGTGATTTCCGGGGATCGGAGCATCATTCCGATTTGCGGAGCATAATTCCATGGTCGAAGTATCATTCTGATAAACGGAGCATGATTCCCAAGGGTCGGAGCATAATTCCGAAGAGCGGAGCATGATTCCGGGGATCAGAGCATCATTCCGAAGAGCGGAGCATGATTCCGAAGGGTCGGAGCATAATTCCGAGGATCGGAGCATCATTTCGGAGAGCGGAGCATGATTCCGGGGATCGGAGCATCATTCCGAAGAGCGGAGCATGATTCCGGGGATCGGAGCATCATTCCGATGAGCGGAGCATGATTCTAACCGAAGCATAATTTCGATGCAGAGGTTGATTCCCAGGCAAAGCATCCGACAGGGAAGGCAAATACTCCGAGGCGAAGCATGATTTCGACACAGGGTATATTCTGAGACAGAGCATGGTTCCTGCGCAGAGCTTGTTGGCTGACTTGATTCCGAGACGAAGCATAATTTCGACAGGGAAGGCAGGTACACCGAGGCGAAGCATGATTTCGACACGGGGTGCACATTCTGAGACGAAGCATGATTCCGACGCAGAGCTTGCTGGTTGACTTGATTCCGAGGCGAAGCATAATTTCGATAGGGAATGCAGGTACACCGAGGCGAAGCATGATTTCGACACAAGGTGCACATTCTGAGACAAAGCATGATTCCGACGCAGAGCTTGCTGGTTGACTTGATTCCGAGACGAAGCATAATTTCGACAGGGAAGGCAGGTATACCGAGGCGAAGCATGATTTTGACACGGGGTGCACATTCTGAGACAAGCATAATTCCGACGAGGAAGTCGTTGGTTGATTTCGAGCCGGAACATAATTCCGACAGGGAAGGCAGATACACCGAGGCGAAGCATAATTTCGACACGGGGTAAATTCTGGGACGAAGCATGATTCCGCCGCAGAGGTTGTTGGTTTGATTTGATTTGGGTTGACATCAGTATCGCTACACTGGAATATGGTACCAGGAGCGAATCATCATTTGCCATGAGTGGATTTGAGGATTTGGTTTTGGTTTGGCATCTGCATTGCTGCACCGGAATAATGCCAGGAGCAACTCATCATTTGCCCCGGACGGACTTGGGAATTGGTTTTTTTGTTTGGCATCAGTATCGCTACACTGGAATATGGTACCAGGAGCGAATCATTTGCCATTGCCCGTTGGGGAGCGATGGCTTAGGAGACAGGTTTAGGTTCCTATCACCTAAGACTTTTCAATTTTATGAGCCGTAAGGGTCCCATAAAAGCATTTTCTCCCTACGAGTCGTAAGGATCCCATAGGTGTATTTTCTCCTTAGAAGTCGTGGGGACTCCTAAGTGTGTTGCTCCTTTGTAAGTCGTAAGGATCTCGCGCGGAAATTTTCTCCTCACAAAGTCGAGAGGAATTTGCGAGTGCATTTCATCTCTTTTTCCACGAGTTTGCGCCCTTTCGGGTTTTCACAAACTCGCCGGCAGTCCTACTGTTTTTACTCACGGAGCCTTTTCGGGTTTTCATCCGTGCCCATTTTACTTGTGGACATACCCTTTTTTTTACCGCCGGTGGGACTTTGAATGTGGTCTCGCCGGTAGGACTTGGGAGAGATTGGGATCGTTATACGCCCGTGGATTGTATACGGTTTTACAGGATGTATGATCCAGACCGTAGGGCCGGAAAAAATTTCGGGATTTTGTTGGCGTCTGCATCGCTGCACTGGAATATGGCACCAGGAGCGACTCATCATTCGCCTTTGGGGTATGGGATTTGGAATTTGGTTGGTGTCTACATCGCTATGCTGGAATATGGTACCAGGAGCGACTCATCATTCGCCGTTTTGAGATTTGGAATTTGGTTGGCATCTGCATCGCTACATCTCAAAACAGCGAATGATGAGTGACCCATCATTCGCTTTGAGATTTGGAATTTGGTTGGCGTCTGCGCTGCACTGGAATATGGTACCAGGAGCGACTCATCATTCGCCGTTGGAGGTTTTTTTTTACCGCGATTGCTCTATCATTTCAGTTTTTCTTATCGCGAAGGTCGCGATTGCCCTATCATTTCGACTATTTGTCCGCGGTTGCCCTATCATTTCGGCTTTATTTTTCATCTTTATTTTTACTCGTTGATTTTTATTGCGAGTTGCCCCATCATTTCGGCTTTTTATTATTATTATATTTTTTGTTTTATTTACACATTTTTACATCCCCAATTTAACGACTTAGAGGTCGATTGTTCCTAGTTTAATGACGTGGTGGTCAATTATTCCTAATTTAATGACATGGTGGTCAATTGTTTTCAGAGAAAGGCAGACGTCTGAGAGAATCAGTTTCACGAAGAACTTCGGTCTCCGTTTGTATGAAATTGGCGGTCACGGCTTAACTGCTTGTTAACACGCCTTTGGATAGTTCTATCTCTCCTACCTTGTATTGCTTTTCGACCCAATCTTTGAAGACGAAACAGTCCTCAATGGCATGACCTATCACTCTTGATAGGGGCAGTATTTGGGGTCGTCGGTCATATTCGCTTCCTGCGGTCTTTTTGACTCTGGCAGTTGTAGACCGTTCCTCAGGGCGTCTTTGAATATTTTACGGATTTTGTCCCTTCTGAAGGAATAGACCTCATCTTCTCTTTCAGTGGAGATTCTCCTCCCTCTCCGAACATTGGCTTCCGAGGCTGGTTGGCACTATGCCCGCTCATCCCTCGCTTATTTCGGTTAGCCGAAATGTTGAAAGATTCAGTATCGTCGGAATTTCCGCCTTTGCGATTTTTCGTCCTTTCGGTTTCTCCGGGACCTATTGTTAATTTGGGAGTCAGAGGAGGACTCCTGCTTTGAGCGTTCTAACATCTGAACTTTTCTGGTCAGCTCTTGGAATGTTTTAAGACCCGCGGTGCATAGAAACGGGGCCATCCAATTGTTGAAATTTCCTATAAGGAGACTGACAGATTGGTCCTGCTCTATCGGCGGTTCACATTTGACGGAGAGATTGCGCCATCGGGTTATAAAATCCGTGCTGCTTTCGTTGTTCTTTGGCTTCGTCCTTACGAGCTCGGCAATGGTGATCTTATCGCTGACGCTTATGAACCTCTGCCGGAACAGAGACTCCATTTGGACGAAAGTTGTGACGGAGCCATCCGGTATGCTCGCGTACCAGTCGAAAGCAACGTTGACCAAGCTATTAACGAACTGGCGAAGGAGAAGCGCATCATTGCCCCCAGTATTTCTGCATGAGGCTTTAAAATGGGCGATGTGCTGATTCGCATTTCCCGTCCCACCGAATCTTCCGAATTTAGGGATGACATAGCCGCTAGGAAATTCTACCAGATCATACTGAGCAG
The DNA here is from genome assembly GCA_030015575.1 of Agapanthus africanus. NCBI lineage: Eukaryota > Viridiplantae > Streptophyta > Magnoliopsida > Asparagales > Amaryllidaceae > Agapanthus > Agapanthus africanus. The sequence goes on along the minus strand of JASDDO010000016.1, from coordinate 468,289,980 downwards.
GATATAGTCCCCCGCTATTGCTAACATCTTTTTGCGCTTCGACTTCAGCTACCAATGTTTTGACTTTGTTGGCAACCAAATCCATGATTTGATCTTGAGTTAGCGGGCTACTGTCATCGGTAGCCAAGACATTTCCCGAGATAGGATGCGACTGATTTTCATGCGGTCTGCCCACCTTTGGATTTGAGGGAATAAACGTCGGCTGCCCTGGGACACCATTTCCCGGTTCATGAGCAGAGCCTTGCGCTTGATTGGGCGGCTGAGAGGCAAGTCGGGCCGTGAGCTGCAAGACGACGTTCGTCAAGTCGTCAATTTTTTAGTAGAGCTTGGCCATCTCCTTGTCTTTGTTCTAAGCTGCTTTCGGAGCTCCTAAAGAAGTTGCTGCTCTGCGGTCTTAGGATGGAAAGTTGGCTCATCTTCGCTTTCCGAGCCTGACTCCTCGTGAACTGAGGGCTCTCTCTGCCTATCAGCCTCACTGGGAGGATTTTCATCACCCTCCGGAGGATGCTGGTCTTGAAAAATGACAGCTATATTCACACCAGGTTGAATTTGAGATGTGGTGGCCCGTCCTTGCTCTTGCTGCGCGTGCCCACCATATAGACAGTATGGACTACATATCCAGCCATCTCTTTATCTTTGGCAGGGTAACCCTGTTCCTCGAACCTCATGAAGTTCAGCCTAGCAGAAGCCCTAGCCTTTTTGTTGGCTCTATATCTGAGCCTTTTCTGCCTTAGCTTCTCAATTTTAAGGGCTTAGCGGGCATCAGTTTCCTGGGAAGCCACCGTGGGTCAATTAGTGGGGAGTTTAGAGAAGACACCCGATCGAGCAGTTGTCAGGGGCATTGCCGGAGCTTGCTCGAGACGCCCTGTTGCTTTGTTGGTGTTGATGTCCTTGCCCCCAGCTGGGGCCAAGGAGAGCCGTTCAAACACCGGCTTGCGTTTGAGTTGGGGCGCCTTCGAGACCACCACATTTGGCCTCTTACCTTTCGAGACCGGTTTGTCTGTCACCGGGGCTTGAGGAGCTGGGATGGCGTTAGCTGACACGAACAGAATAGAGCCAAATGGTAGCGGTGGCTCCTCCCACTGTCGCCCGAGACTGGCCGGAAGGACCGTCCTGGCGTCCATCTTCATCGTGTAGGAGATGGGAGCCATGCTGAGAGCTGAGCTGGTCCTTGGAGACATGGTTGAGGCTTGATCGCTTGAAGTCCTGCATGAAAGAGCATTATTTTAGTATAAATATCGATATGTATATTGATTGAGCTCGCATAAACGTTTAACCCGAAATATGGGAGGAGATCGGTCCCACCGGGCATGCCAGAATCTGTAGGGTGTTTTTCGTCACCCTATTGAGATGGGAATACGCGTGCGCTTGTCAGGCGTACTACAGATTCCCCCTGCCTAGGGTAGGCTGGGGTTTATTGATTGTAGGGATCCGAATCTCCGGCAGCCGCGGACTAAGCTGTCGCTAATTACCCCTCGTTTTTGGAGTAAGAGAACCTCCGATTAACGGGGTAAACTGGTCATGCGAACTCAATGTGCAGTGTTGTGTTTTGAAGGGATTTTGGATATATCAAGGGCCCTGCAGAGTTTTTTAGGGGGTCCCACTACCCGGATAGCGGGCTGGGGGTCAAGGGGACTAGCAGCCTCCTTGTGGGGTGCGGGGCAGCGCCCCGCTAGAAATTTTTTCTAACGGGGGACAGTTTTGTAAAGTATGTGTGTATATATATATGTATATAAAAAAAAGGAAAAGCGCCCAAAGGACGCGTGGGGCCAGCGCCTCACGTGCCTAGCACGCGAGCGCTGGACGCGCGAGCGCTAGCGCTTCACGTGCCCGGCACGTGGGCGCTAGGCGGATCACGTGCCCAGCACGTGGGCACTGGGTGCTTGAACGCAAGGCGCTCGAGCGCTAGCGCTTCACGTGCCCGGCACGTGGGCGCTAGGCACTTGGGCGCCGACGAGAAAAGGGGCTTTTAGCCGCAGAAATAGGATTTAAACTCCCGAAAGAGAATTTAGAGTGGAGTTAAACTCCTAAGATGTTTTTGGAGATGGTGAAAGGGGCTTCTCCCTTGAGCTCTGGATCTTCCCAAAGTGGGATTTTTGGGAGATGGGTCCCCTTCTTCCCTTGTTGGCCGGCTCTTGAAGAACAAGAGGTATGAGATTTAAAAATCTCCCCTTTTTGAGATCTAATGGAAGATCTGAGCTCCCCTTTATGTGTTTTGTAGTGAAAAACTATTTAGTTTTGGAAAAGGAAGAGTAGAACTCTTGATTTAATTCATAAAGAAAGAAGAAGTTTTAGAACCTTGAGGAAGGAGAAGGAGGCACAAAGACCCTAGATTTTTAGAGAAATGAAAAGTATAAGCTTTATTCATCATCATGTTGCCTTATATAGGCTTACATATTTACATATAGCCCCTTGGGCTTTACAAAATGGCATTTTGCCTATCCCATGGCTCATGTGCCATTTCTTTTTGCACATAAGCCATGGGCTTTACAAAAATTTGGCTTTATGTCCATTTTGCTTACATTCATGTACAAAAAACTACATCAAAATTATTTGTTACATGATTTTTATGTTGGCATGGGAGGCTGGCCGCGGGCTCAACTTGGGCATGGGCCCGCTTGACTTGGGCTTGAGCCCACCTGGCTTGGGGTTTACCTTGACTTTGACTTGGTCAACCGGGGTGCAATTTTCGACCCCAACAACTACCGGCCAGGGGTAACCGAGCAGGGTTAGTGCCCAGTTGCCTCTTGGTGAGGGCTTTGATCCTTACCGCGGGAAGGCATAGGGAGGCCTGCTAAGGATGGACCGAGCAGGGTTGCTGCCCGGTGGCCTCTTGGCGAGGGCTTTGATCCCTGACGTCGGTGGGTAGGGAACTACCAGCCAGGGATAACCGAGAAGGGTTACTGCCCAGTTGCCTCTTGGTGAGGGCTTTCATCCTTAGCGCGGAAGGGCATAGAGAGGCCTGCTAAGGATGGACCGAGCAGGGTTGCTGCCCGTTGGCCTCTTGATGAGGGCTTTGATCCTTAGCGTCGTGGGGTAAGAGATTATCAGCCAAGGATAGACCGAGCAGGAAAGCTGCTCGGTGGCCTCTTGATGAGGGCTTTGATCCTTGGCGTCGTGGGGTTAGAGATTACCAGCCAAGGATGGACCGAACAGGGAAGCTTCTCGGTGGACTCTTGATGAGGGCTTTGATCCTTAGCGTGGGAGGGCATGGAATGGCCTGCTAAGGATGGACCGGGCAGGGTAGCTGCTCGGTCTTCTTCTTCTCTTCCTTGGCCCTTTTCTTCTGATCGGCTTGCTCTGTCCGAGGCAAGTTGGCGTTCACCTCGGACTCAAGCTGGATCTCACGTTTGGTCCAGGCCTTTATCTCGGTCATGGTCTTAGGTTGCGCTAATGTAAAGGAGAAGCGTAGCCACTCCTTATGCCTAAGACCTGACCTAAAAGCCGTAATGACCGTCTCGTCCCGATGCTCTGGGACCTCAAGGAGGGCGTTGTAGAAGCGGGTGACGTATCTTTTGAAAGATTCTGTCCCCGCTCTTTATGGTGAAGAGATGATCAACGGTCCGCCTCTACTGTCTGTTCCCGACGAAATGTCCGAGGAACTAGGTGGCCAGCTCATCGAAGGTAGAGATTGAGCGTGGCGCGAGTTCTCGGAACCAGTCTTGTCCAGAGCGGATGAGAGTGGCGGGGAAAGCGCGGCATTGTGCGGCGTCGGAGCAGTCCTGGAAACTCATCCCGGCTGTGAACGCGTCCAAATGGTCCTTCGGGTCAGACTTCTCGTCGAAGAGTGAGACTTTCGGGGGCTTGTTCCGGGAGGAGACGTGGACGGCGAGTAGCTTTTTGGTAAAAGGCTTCATGAGCGAATCGGCGGCATATTTAGCCCCGTCTCTTGAAGGACGATTTTCCCGACGCATGCATTCGATCTTCTTTTCGAGGGCATCGAGTCGGTCGTGGTATCTCGATGATTCGGCATATTCTGATTTTTGGCCTCTGCTGCCGGAGACCTGCGCCTGGCCACGGCCCCAGTTCCGTTCGATGAGGTTCCTTAGGTCCCCTGGCGAGGTCGTCTTCGAGCTGCCGTGGCGAGTCCCGTCCGCGCGACCCCATCGAAGGAGGGGATGCCGGTCATGCCTGGACGCAGGCGAGCTGACCGACACCTCTTCGGGAGGGACAAGGGCGCGATGGGCCTCGGGGCAAGGCGCTCTGGCGAAAGATCTCGGTGTTGAGCTGTGCAGCGCCTACCAGGTCATTGAATATTTCGGCCCAGCGGCCGTCGGAGACAGCGAGGCGGTGATCGGTCATGCCCATGCGGGCAGAGTCATCTCTCCCTCTGTAGGGGTCCCGGTCCCTCGGAGGGGGAACGGCGACCTGGGCAGCTTGCCCGGCTGCTTGGACATGGACGAGCGCATTCACGACGGGCGTGAGTCGATCTATCAGAGCGGATAGGGTGTGAATGGCGTTCGGTGGAGGAGGGGATTCTTCTTTGTCTCCACTGTGGGGAGGCCGACGGCTGGTGCTTGGATCGTCACGGTGACCGCTTGCCATTGTAGTCGAGATCGAAAGATGAACTTTTGGTTGAGTGGAACCTGTTCCCACAGACAGCGCCAACTGATGGATCTCTAGATCTCCATCAAATGTTATCTTCCGTTGATCTCTTCGTGTGCAGACGGACGACTGAGATTGAGTTGGAGGGTTGTCTCCTGGAGCGTGTGAATCTCAATGGGTTTTGAGTGGTCGTGGCCGAGCTACCTGCAAAGAAGTCCCGAAGTGGTTGTGCCACCGAGGACCCTCCGACGGTCAAGTTAGACGGGGTATTTTGGCAGAGTAACGGCCTAATGGAGTAAAAATGGCTTACCTCGATCGTCTGAGAGTGGGGTTTATATAGCGGCAGCAATGGGCAGGCGGGCGCGAGAATCAAGCTGGCCGTTACGCCCCTAGCGTCATGCTCGCGTGATAGGCGGGATCCCGCATTAATGACGAGACAGGCTCGTTAATGGGGGGTCGTGATGGCGTGGAACGCGGGATCGTGGGCGGCGGATATCTCGCACATGGCGAGATTCACGGAGCCGTGGCGTAGGCGCCTATGATCAACGATGTGGGTCGGTCTGGGTGAGACCGAGGAAGATAAGCTCGACGGGAGGCTCGGGCACGAGCGGGAGGCCGAGGCATCTTGGTTCCGTGATAGCTTGGAGGCGAGCCGGGGGAGGTCTGGAAGGTCACCAAAGGTCGGGAGCCTCCTCGGGCCGGAGGCCCGAGGTGTGATCCCAACTGAGTTCTTGATCCCTTCTTGTAGATTCTGTGACACGTCATCTGCAACATATCAGCATCTGGAGAGTCACCGATATCGAGCCTCATCATATCGCTTTACGTGTTTCATCCCAGAACCTCTGGTCGACCGAACCCCTGACACCTGGTCTCACAGACCAGTGCCTTCTTCAGGGGGTATATACCCATATACCTACTAGCAAATCTCAGGAAGTCTGGACATCGACTTAGATGCTGCTTGCGCTGACCTAGTAACGGCATCACGAAACCTTTATGATACTTACATAAAGTAGCGAGTGCCGATTAGGCATTATGACCGGGACCCGTTCTATCTACAAGGTTAGGAATAGCCACCATGGCTATTCCTTCTCAGGACTAACAAATGGCCTACAACAACGGCATACTGTCGCCCGCTGACCTCGCTACAGCGGCCAAAACAGCGAGAACAATGTTCGACATAACTGAGGCCAATCCTCGGTTCGTCATGTCCCCTGCCGGCCTTGCCAGATATGACCATGAAAAGTGCCACTTTGGCATGACTAATGACTTTCTGGTGCTGCAAACCGGACAAGGGAGCACCCAGCCCCCAAAGCAGAGAATGAGCCGCTAGGGAAACTAACCGACGGCACCAACTCATAGGCCAGCCAGGCCAACACAGACCATGCCTAAAAAGAGGTCGGTCCCCAACCCAGTGACTCCTAACTTCCCCTTATTATCCAGGAGGGCTACCTGACAAGTTCGGGATGGAAAGGTGATTCTGAACGACACCACCACTGTATACAGCGGGCAACGGCTCGTGGTGACATCTCTCCGTGTCAGCAACAAACGAAAATATGTATTTGAGAGACTTTCAATTACTCAGGGCCCCAGAAAGACTCTCGAGAGGACGATGACATCGTCTTCAAAGCAGGTTGCTTCACTTCTCCATTTTACACCAGGAAGAGTGGGTCATCTCGCAATGAGAGGAGAGCCGTAAAAAGAGCCCGAGAAAAGGAAATTTGTCCCATCCCCCAGCAAAAACAGGTGACAGCGATGCCTATCAAGAATTTGTTCTCTTCCCTCCAACAGATAAGAGATCACCCTAGGCGGAATGGGCGAATCACTAGTCCCTCTCACAAGCAGGAGACCGCTAATCACAAGACCTACCGGACGTACTGAGACGTAAAGAGCCTCCAAAGGACCGTCCCTCCCAGAGTCTTCTATCAAAAGAAGAGAAATCCTCAGCCAACTCGTCAGTGAGGCATATGTGCCCACTCATCATGGGTGAAGACCGATTCCCGATTACCCGAAACCGGATACGAGCAGGGATTATTTCAAGCGAAGAAACTTAGTCCCTTCAAGGACTTCTTCCACAAGCCCAGTAAGAGATCACCTGGCTATCCACATGACAGCCTCTCTAGTCCATTCGATTGTATACACTTGTCGGATGGTCGGGACAAGTAATCCGGACGATCACCAGCCTTCTCGGCCAAAAGGTCCAGCAGCATGCACAATAAGCCAAGACAGTCATTTTCAATTTGAGGGGGCATTAAATGTGGATCCCCTTAACCCTACGGTTCGAGAAAGAATAGCTCAAATCAATGAAGCGGACGAAAACCTGCTTCATATCAATGAAAATCCTCTGTCCACATAGCGGGACGAGGATACGGATGAAAATGTCCCTTTAAAGGATAAAGATCGTCAGATCGATGTATTGTGAAGACAGGTGACCAATATAGCGAATATCATTCGAGTCATGTCTGCACAATTGCAAAGCCTAACGACTGCACCGCGACCGGGTCCGTAAGAAGAAGGAACGCAATCACCCACTCTATCAGGCTCGGCAACCCACGCGCCTTGCAAGGAGGAACAGCCCGTGATTTTGCAAGAAATGCCAACGCCGAGGAAAGAACAGCCGCCTCCAGCTCTTCAAGCAGCGCCTGCCTTGCACGAAGCACCTGTCTCACCTCCCAGGGAAGCCAGTCCACTGCCGGTACTCTCCGGACCCACAGCAACAGTAGTGGTGGCAACCACCCCAACAGTAGCAGCCCCTACTTCATCCTCGTCAACCTCGACAGTAAGGCCTTCGTCCCTTGCTAACATGAATGTCGCTGCTCTGCAGAGCTTAATTGCCGAGCAGATGAACCAGAAACGGTAGTACTGGTAGCCAGCCAACCGTATCCTGATGAATACAACAATGTGTCGTACCCCATAGGGTATGCCATTCCCGCGTTCCGTACATATAACGGAACCGGAAGCCCTGAGCACCATTTAGCCCACTTTAAATTAGCATGCGGTGATTCAGCCAGAAACGACAAGCTCCTGCTACGGCAATTCCTAAAGAGTTTGCAAGGCATGGCATTCGAATGGTTCGTCGAAATAAAACCAAGCTTCATACCCACCTTCAACCAGTTGGCAGAAAAGTTCAAACACATATTTGGAGGTAGCGTCACCGACAAAGTAACGGTTATCCAGCTCATCATGTTGAATCCATCAAGGGATGAAATGCCGCTAGAGTTTGGACAAAGATGGAGTACTAGCATACACAACGATCCTCCAATCCTGAGGAACAATCAGTGCAGTGCAACTCTTGCTTACCAAGGATTCCAGATTGAATCTGACTGCTTTTCTTGTCCGCAAAACACAAAGCATTTGCCACGTTACTTGAGCAGATAGCAGAATTGGAAAATGTTGATCCTGCGCTGCTCGAAGATTACCGAGCATATGCACGCAAAAAGTCGGAGCGAACCCAAAAGCCTCATAGTCAGCAAAAACCTAAGCAGGTTATGTCTCTGATAGTGGACACTAAAGAAGGCTTGCCTAGTCCGAGTTCGACACAATTGGCCCTTCAACAAGCAAAATCGTCTCAAGGAGCCCGGTCAAAAATTTCTTTAGAAGAGAAAATGAACAAAAAGTACTCTTTTATGAAGGAGTCCAAGCACATCTTCGAGTTGATTTTGAAGCATGGGATGGAGCTTCCTAACATCAGGAAACCCGACGAAGCCACACAAGAAAAGAATAACCCAAAGTATTGCCTGTACCATCATATGATATCTCACCCTATCGAAGATTGTTTTGTCTTCAAAAATGGGTGGAGCAGTATAAACTCGGAAATATCGTTCTGGTCGATAAATTCAAGGTCGGCATTCCCACCACACACAACCACTGTATAACTACATTCGGCCAAAACGAGCTAATCACATCCGCAGTCTCAGAGGCCCAAACAGACCCCTGGAAAGTGGTCATTTCGAAGAAAACCACAAAACTCCAAAAGAGTTTAGAAAGAATGTTTGGGATTCCTCGAAAGATGAAGGTGCACGCATCGGAGGCAGTATCTGCCCCGACTGCCGGCATACGGAAAGATAAGGTAAAGAAAGCGAAAGCCCTTAAGCCCGAGGAATAACACTGTGCGATTTCATCCCATCTGATTTTTGGAATGAAGAAATGAACGACGAAAAGCCACAAGAGAAGCTCTGGAAATTAGATAGTTCTGAGCCATCTGATCCAGAAGAAGCAAAGCGACAAAGGCGGCGTTTAATCTTGCTGGCAAATGCATTGTTAAGAATTGATGTCTGAACTCGGCTTATACGAACTCACACCTATCGTTACACCGCCCATATCCCTGACGAGACAAAAGAGGTCGCAATACTCTCCTGAGCCTTACACGTCGCCGGATATAGGCAATACTGAAGAAATCCATCAAGAACCCAAACCGACAGCCAAAGCTAACCCTCCACCTGTCCAAGAAAGCGTTGACTTCCCTCGTGTGATACTTTGAGGGGAAAGAAGCCATTCTCAGCAGGAAAAATATGAAGAATACCCCGCCCGAGGAAATAATCGAAGCATTGCCTTACACGACTTACCCGCGACCAGTTTCAAATCTTGCCTAGAAAGAATCAGCCGACGAAAATGGCAAGTTTGGAGCCAGATTCCTATTGGTCCCGCCCAATCAGCACCTCTTCCTCAAGAAGAATATGAAGATTCACTGCCCGCAACACCACGATCCGTCAAACAACCTGACGAGGCTAATGTTCCTCGACCACATAGAAAGACGGGAAACATAACCGAAACCATTGCTGATCTGACCACAATGGCAGAAAGGCACGACTTCATAGAGGCCGCAAATAGCACGCTTTTAAAAGTCTTGGAAGAATACAGAAGACTCTGAGAAGAAAACGCTTTTAAAAGTCTCGGATGTCGATTCAGTACAACAGCAGGCTCGTGAATCGCAAATACTGACTGGAAACCTACAGCGACATATCTCAGAATTCCAATGCAATTGGGTCGAACAAGCCGCCCCACGAGCCGGTCACAAGAGAGCCCGAGAAATCGAGATGCCTCAGATTTCGCGAAACACGAGAACACCCAGCACGAAAGCAACCTTACCCTTTCCATGTCGGCAATCACCAAACCTGAAGAGGCAAGTAGGTCAAGCGATCGAATCAATGACCAACCGAGATCTATACGGTGCATTCCGCCTGCTCAGAAATCTGAGCACGGAACTCCTATATCCTAGAATGCCTGGGAAAGCAGAATTAGGAGCTTCTCCTAACTTCTGCATATTACATCAGCGAGCGGGACTTTCTTAAGACGCTGCCACACGTTCAGGGAGATGATATAAGATTCTACACAAAATCAAGTCTCGACCACTTCTTGGAATAGCAGGCAATCATCCCCTTCACACTCTTCGGACACCGTCAATACCTATTGCGGGATAAGTCATCAGAGTTCGAGCGAAGATGAATCTAAAGAGCTTCAACAAGGACACGATCCTCCCCAAGCCTTCCAGCAGAGAGAAAGCAGTAATACAAAACGGGCATCAATCCTCGGGTTGAAGAAACACCCGATCTTCTACCCATGGTAGAAGCTCAACACTTTCCTTTACATCCCTCACCGCAAAGGAATCCTACGGAAGGGTTGGACTTCTTATTCAGAGTATCTGAAAGGTAAAATGAGATGCACACGGTGTCCATACAAACAATCTCTCGGCTAAATAACGAAGTCAGAGATTTGCGAGAGGACAATCTCGAGATGCGCCAACAGATGAGGCAATTCTGGCAGCAGCTCAACGATATCGAAAGCCGGATCGATGCTTTGCAACGTCAGGTATCGGAACGCCAACGCGAGCAAGAAAATGCAATCGCTCCACTCAGACGTCCAATAAGAACTCAAACTTCAGAAAACACTGGACCTGGTCAGAATCACAGGACCAAACCACCCCAAGAATCCCTTTACTCTCCCATCCAGGGGGCAGACGAGTCAGACATTAGCCTCGGTGTCTTGTTCGTAAGACTACGAATCTGCTAAACTATCAGGAGCATTGGTGAAAAACACCCAATTTCTACCATGCCAAGCGAAGAACACCTGGTGGATAACCCCGACTTCTGTGTGTTTCATTAAATCCATAGGCACACGCCAAGAGACTGCGTGAGGTTCAAACGACACATGCAGGAGTTAACAGAAAGCCGATCATCGGCATCTTCTTCACCACCCCGCAAAAACAAAGGAGAACGCATCGGCCATCAAATTTCTCACGCACTTGTAAGGTCAAAAGAGTCAAGAGCGAAGCTGTAGATGACGCGCTATACTTCCCTAACAGCGAAGATGGAGACGGCGTTAGATTTGTAAATAATGTGGTCACTCGCTGGGGAACGGTCGTTTCCTCGCCAAAAGCTGGCGATTCAAAGCGAAAGGGCAAAGAAGCAGGGAAAGACCCGGCTCGAAACAGGAGAAACGACCCTTACATGCTAAGGAACCGTTCCCACCAACCCAAAGTCTCGCAATCCAAAGCAAAAACCTAAAGCGGGTTGAGAAAGGCAAAGCCATCGAAATCGAAGGTGTCGTCCTCTCAGCTTCAAAAGTCAAGAGCAAACCCAGCTACAATGTGCTAGCACACTTAAAGAAAATACTGACACTAATGATCGTATACGAAGCACTCATGCAGTCCTCAGAACTCAGGAATATGCTAGTCGAAGCCTTACAAAATCCTAAGGAATATCAAGCCTTCTTCGCCGAAATAGCAATGAAAGAAACCTGCCACAAGGAAAGGACCGTCGGGGATGTGTTTATCGATGAAGATATGTTATTGGGAACTAAATAGCACAATTGACCCCTATATATCACAAACACTTTCAACTACACCACGGTCAGACGAGTACTAGTAGATCCGGGGGCATCGGTAAATTTGATTACCCTGAAAACTCTTCATAACTTGGCTCTTGATGTGAACCATCTGACAACCGAAAAGATCCTAATCTAGGGATTCGACCAGAACACAAGAAAAGCTATGGGGTTAGTCACACTGGATTTCCATGTGGGACCGCTCAAGTCTAGAGCGAAGTTCCACGTCCTCAATTCCGATACCGCGTACCGGGTTCTGCTGGACGGACCATGGCTACATGACTATAGCACGGTGCCGTCAACATTGCACCAATGTCTCAGGTACAAAGAGAATGATCGTGAATATCGCACGACGGGGAAACACACCCGTTCAGTGTCAATGAATTATACCTGGAAGAAGCCAGGTATTCATCGAAGAATTCAATGGTGAGTCGGCCAATCCGAGGCAGGAATTCCCTTACGAAAACGATAAATCCGATGATACGAACGGTTATTCTTCCGAAGCTGGTTCGAAACTTCAGAAAATCCTGCGTGTTGGTTTCGATTCAGAATCCTCAAACGAGAATGATGATGTGGACGTACAATTCCTCCCCGGAGTTTGTCAGCAGATCAAGAATTTTCATATACCTGACATCGATGATGATGACAATCCTTATTATCAAGCACGAGATTTCAGAAAACAAGGTCAAAAGAGCAAGAGCCAAGTTCGTCTCATCCTAACCCCTAGCAAGCATCAAAAGACCTTATAAGAATTGCGCATGGCTAACATAACACATCTCGAAACCTTCTTTGTCCACCCGTCCCGAGGGCAAAAAGGAATCCTATACTATAAATCTCAACCAAATGAATGTGTTGAGAGAAGACTCTCACTTTGAATAAGATAGTCAAATAGAGATAAGAGTCCCACCAGATATGACACTTAAAACCATGCGACTCTGCAAGAAGGTTGGGGTATCTTTACAACAATCCCTGGAGACCTATCAAATGTTCAACGCCTTGTAGCATCCATCACAAGCACGCGAATAATATAAAGGGTTAAAAACCCAAAGACACGAGAGGCCTGAGATATTTTTCATATACCCTCCAAACGCCCTCGTTTTAAATTTCATAGACATATCCATCACCATGATATCCATATAGACGGATCAAACTGAACAAGACACTATATCCGAACCGCTAGAAAATGTGGGATTGCAAGACTCGGAATTAACCCAATTACAGTCGGACCCTCTTGAATTCGAAGGATGACAGGCCACTTTTAATGACCTGGTAAAGTAAACTTGAGGACCGACGAGAATTCTAGACCCGCTTTTATCAACGCTCAACCCAAAGAGGAAGAGCGAATTAAGTTGATTAAGCTCCTCAAAACATATATCGACTGTTTTGCTTGGACTTATTCTGAAATGCTAGATCTGGAACCGAACGTCGTGATACATAGGTTCGCGATCGAGCCAAACCAGAAACCGGTAAAGCAACTTCAGCGCAACATGCGGATTGAAGTCGAAAAGGCTGTCATTAAATAGGTCAAAAAGTTGACCGATGCGAGCATCATTCGAGAAGAACAGTATACTGACTGAGCCTCCTCAAGTCCCAGTCAAAAATAAAAACTGGGTTATCCGGATTTACGTCGACTTCAGGGACGTCAACAAAGCATACCCAAAAGATGACTTCCCACTGCCAGCCACGGAGTTGCTAATCGACAACCTCTCAACGTACGAGTTGTTCTCATTCATGGATGGCTACTGCGGCTACAATAAAATAAAGATGCACCCAGATGATGAAAGGCATACCCCTTCAAAACCCCGATGAGAATCTACTTCTATAAAGTCATGCCTTGGGCTTTAAAATGCTGGGGCCACATACCAGAGGGCAATGATCAGAATCTTCAATGAACTTTTACACGATGTTTGTAATGCTATATAGATGATCTTGTTGTAAAAAGTTCCAATAAATATGATCATTTGAAACATTTATCTGTTGTTTTCGATCGTATTCACAAATTCAAATTAAAAATGAATCCAACTGAATGTGCTTTCGGAATTTCTGCCAGCAAATTCTTGGGTTTTATTGTCAGATATAGGGGTCTTGAGATTGATCCAGCCAAAATAAAGGCTATTATGGATATGCCTCCCCCTAAAACCCCAAAAGAGTTATGCTCTTTTCAAGGATAGCCAGCTTACATTCGAAAATTCATCACTAATCTCTCGGGGAAATGCAAGCCCTTTTCTAAATTGGTTAAAAAGAACACGTCATTCATCTGGAATAGCGATTGTCAAGAGGCTTTGAAGAAATCAAGGATTATATGTTTGCATACACCAATTTTGGCCACCCCTGTTTAGGGTCATCCCTTTATCCTCTATACAGCAGCGTTGGAGGGTTTCCTGAGGGCAATTCTAGCTCAAACAAATGATGTCGGGCAAGAAAACGCACTTTACCGCTTAACTAGAGTGCTTATGGGGGCAGAAGTAAATTACCCCCCATCGAAAAACACCGCATGTCTTTAGTCTTCGCTATGACTAAACTAAGACGCTATCTATTATCAAACCAAATTCGTTTAATATCCAAAACTGACCCCATAAAATAATTAATGAGGCTGCCGATATTGGTCGGGCGACTCGCTAAATGGGCACTAATGCTGCTCCAATTCAACATTCAATACGTGCCTCAAAAGGCTATCAAAGGTCAAGTTTTAGCTGACTTTTTGGCCGCAAATCCTGTGCCAGATGACTCATCTCTAATATATGAATTATCCGGAGAAGATATTCCTATAGAAGGTAATGAACCTTATTGGGAGTTACATTTCGACGGGGCATCCTCGCTCGAAACCGGGACACAAGACAGCATCCTTAAAGTCAAAGTGGCACTAGGTCTGGTGTTCGTTATCCCTGCCGGGGGCATCATTCGGCAAGCTTTTACGATGAACGAACCTAAAACAAACAATGAAGCTAAATATGAAGCTCTCATTCTGGGTTTGAAGCTTACCATCCAAATGGGAATACGAAATCTCCACATTTATAGGAGTTCCCAACTAATAGTTAGACAAGTTCTGGAAACCTTCAAAACTTTTAGTCCTAAGTTAATAGCCTATTGCAAACACGTCAGATGGACTTCTCTTGCAAATACTGAATTTCAAGATAGAAAATACCCCTCGGTCACAAAATGGAAATGCCGACGCTTTAGCAAAACTAGCTAAAGAATTGGCCGAACCCGAAACAAGCGAGATCCAAATTATAATACGGAACCACTTAAGTGTGTGCCCCGCGGTCCATGATGATTAAGGAGTTCACGCACAAGATCTCCATATTCAAAATGGTGAAGAAATCGTAGAAAAGCCCGAGTGGAAGCAACCGTTTCTAGATTTCTTTTATAACGATGTATTCCCTGAAGACAAGTCTGTCTGATTCGCCTTGAGAAAACGGGAACTGCAACATGTATTCTTCGATAACACGTTATATCGCCAGACTTTTGATGAGCTACTTTTACGATGCCTGTCCTCAGATGAAACGGCTCAAGTGATGGAAGAAGTTCATTCAGATATTTGTGGAGCCCATCAAGCGGGTCCCAAAATGAAAATCAAAAGCATGGGTTATTATTGGCGAAACATGATGCAAGACAGCAAAAAACATGCAAGGAAATGTCATATATGCCAGATACACGATAACTTCATTCACATGCACCCAAACCCACTACATCACACTATGGCGTCGTGGCCTTTTAAGATGTGGGGAACAGATATCGTTGGCCCAATCGAACCTCCATTGTCCAACGGGCATAGGTTCATCCTCACGGTCACCGACTATTTCTCCAGATGGTCTGGAACTGCGAGTTTCAAGAAATTACAGCAGAAACCATCGTCAAGTTCTTCCAGAACAATATGCTATATAGGTTTGGCATACCAAGACATCATATCAAATAATGGGCCTGCCTATAAAAGCAACAAAACCATAAAATTCGTCGAAACTCATAAGATTGACTCGGTATTCTAAATGTCGGCCGGCGTCGCCGAAATGTCAGTGACATGTCGGTTTTGAGAAGAAAACGACATAGGTTTAGCAGAATTATATCGGTTACCGATATGTTGTAAATCGGCCTACATTATGTGATGTCAGACGACATGTCGTGATGTCGGCGTTTTATCTGACATTTACCGATATGTGGAAAAAATTATGTAATTTTCTTTCGGGTTTTGGCTTTGGGTTATGTATACTAAGTAATTAGCCCGGTCAATTACAAAAATAAAAAAAGACACCATCATTACCTACGACCGTTCACTTGATAGGCAACTGTTCTACCACTGAGCTATTGAGAAATATATTAATTTAATAAAACTAAAATTCTGAATAAATTAATATTTTTTCAATAAAAATAAGCCATATAAATGGCGTTCATATTACAAAAATGTAAAACCCAATATTTGATAAAACCACCCGACATTTCATGATATTCGCTATTCGACATCAAAATCTTCAGGCCGACACAACACCGACATCCGAAATTTAGAACATTGGATTGACTGGCGTTACTCTACTATATATAAACGTAGAGCCAACGGTCTAGCAGAAGCCTTTACAAAACTGACAAAACTGCTCAAGAAGACGGTCCTTAAAAACAAAAAAAGACTGGCATAACAAAATGACAGAAGCATTAGGGGCCTACCGCACCACATATAAAACTCCTACCAAATCTACACCATATCAATTAGTATTTAGAATAGAAGCGGTGCTTCCCCTCGAAATCGAAATTCCGTCTCTTCGAGTTGCGATCCAAGGATTACAACCGAAGAAAATGCCGCACTAAAACTCGAAGAACTCGAGACTTTAGATGACACTCGGCTCAAAACCCAACGAAATCTAGTGCTCTATGGAGCAAGAATGACGCGGTTATAGAAAACGAGTCAAACCTAGTGTCACGCCCTGTTTCCCAGAGTACGCTAAGATCGGCACGTGACAGAGCCAACCATGCTACCTGTGGCTAGGAAACATCCCTCCACAGTCACATTACGGTTGTCTAGAGATATCAAGAACAGGAAAATAAAATAACTATCTAGTACATATCCATGAGCCAGAATAAACGAGTCAAGAAATAATATGCGGAAGCAATAGATCCAACAAAAACAATCTGGAATGTACGACCCAAATACGGGCTCATATCAGGAATGAAAATGCTGAAAGAAAACTAAACTAAAATACTAACAGGTCCTCACTGCTCGGCCTGTTCACTGAAATACTCCTGATCGGCCTGCTGTAAAGGTAAAGAATCTGGGCCATGCAAAACCCAGACGTCAGTGCGTCATAATATCAACAATAATATAAACAGGGAGTAACAGGAATGCAGGCATGAATTATAAAAGGTACAAGAATGTAATAAGTGAGCAGGGATATAGAACAGTGAAGTGTAACAGTATATATGAAGTGCAGCGGTGAAACTAAACTGTGCTACTGGGTTAACTACTCTCAAGTCTGTGAAATCAATTTGATGAATCGTCGATGTAACTCAATAGTATCCCGTGCATGTCCAGGACCACGGTCCAGATTCTTGGGCTGAAACCGAGACATGTCGCTAGGCACTAAACAGGAAACATGTACAGATGAATGATGTCAGCAGCATCATCGCAGGGCTGGCCTAGTCCCTAAAACTGATCAGTATAAGCATCGAACTATCGAGTTACAAGTCAGGTTTCATCATTGATTTCCCCATTCCCCCAAGTTATGTGTTCAAGTCGGGTATTAATAAATCTGAGGCTAATGCCAACACAGGATCAAGCAGAAACAGGTTTGTCTATACAGACAACAGGATGTCCATCGGGACAACATGTCAGGATTGTCGGCATTAGAAACAGGATCAGGTAACATGTCAAGTAGTGATATATCAGGTCATGTCAAGTAGTGTACATGTATAAAGCCATGTCAAGTAGTGGTGTATCAAGTCATGTCGGGTAGTGCACAGTGAATCAAATTGGTGCCCAACAGTACAATGTAGCAAGTATTGAATCAGGATAAACGTACGGATGTACGATAAAAGCATGGATGCACAAATATCTATCAGGGGTTATATCATGACTATGCAGGATGCACATTATCAAGCATGGTGCACTAATACAACAGTAACATAAAATAATATGGTCTCGGCGTGCAACTAGATATATAATAAACCGTACGGATACAGACGGATACTATAAAACTGTAAATCGGTAAAATTTGCTGAATATTAAAACACAAGCACTATTATTTATTAAATAGATATTTATATAATAATATTAACATGGATAACATATTCAAACCGATTAATAACTATAAAAGTGGTATTGATTAACCATGCACAAGAAAGTTCCGCTCAGAAATTCAGCGTCACCCTGATTTGTAAAATAGCTTAAAAATAACAAACGTTCTCCAAAAGAGACGTGTCTTATACCAAAACAAAGATAATTCAATAAGGTTTTCATTTTTATAAGTTGAAGTATCTCAGGTTGTTCCTACAAAAAGTTATGAACATTCGAACTTGAAAATTTGTTGCCGGAATTTCCCTGAACAGCAGTTTAGAGATATTTTCATTTGCATTTTACGTTATTTAAATAATTTATTTTGCAAGTAAATATTTCATAGAGTTATAGTATTCTGAGTTAACTTCGTAACGAACTAAAGAACGTATACTAATAATTTTTCTATGATTTATAATGAATTTTATAAGGTAAGGTGTACAGTAAATTTCAGATTTGTCGTATCCGCTTTGCAATGACGTTTCATGTGTAAAGTATAATATTTTCAAACTATAATTTGTATAACATTATAAAATGCAGATTATAAACTAATTAAAGATAATAATAAGAAATATTACGACGAATATTTTAAATGATATGGATGCAAACGGGTATCCGAAAACGGTAAAACTTTAATATGGATGTACAGTGCAATCAACATGTGATATTTTTATCCATATGGATGCAAAATAAGATACATAACATGTAGCAAGATGAATTAGCATGCGACTAGATATGTAAATATTGATATGGATGCATACGGATGTCCGAAAACAGTAAAACTGTATAATGGTAATGTGGGATGCATAACTAAACATTATGTGATCTTATTATTCAAATGAATATAGAATATAGTAGTATAGCATGTACAAGATTTAACTTGCCTCGACGGATCACGAAACAGATATGTACGGCACGTCCGACGTCGGTAAAACGTCGCAACGCACGCACGGTACACGGAACGGGTCTAAACAACGAAAGAGGGTGATCACGCAGGCAAGGTACGTTCACTGGATCACTCGGATCGTCAACGACGAGCATGGCTCCGGCGGTGATCACCGGAATCAAGAAACAAGATCAAGAAAAAGAAAAAAGAAAGAAGTAAGAAGAAGAGGCTGTGTATTAAATAAGGAAAGAAAATAAATAAATAAATAAAATATATATAAATATATATATGCAGAAGAGAGAGAGAAAGGGGTTGTTAGTTTGTTAGGAAATTAGTTTAGATTTAAATTTAAAAAATCTTTTATTAGTTAACTAAATTTTAATTTGTATCAGTTTATAAAATTAATATTATATAAATAAAATTTGATATACTGGTAAATACAAATATAGTCTAAAACATACCCGGGTCGGGTCTAAAATTCAGTTTTAAAATACGAAAAAAATACATGTCGACCAAAATAAAAAATGAATGTCCGGGTAACGAATATGCATACCCCCAAGAACGGATGCAGGTACGTGCGCGTAGCCATCCAAACAAGTCCATTTCACTGAACGGGACGAGAACAGGATGCGCGGATGCTACCACGGGATTGGGGTATCATGCAGGCCATGCAATGTATTTTTAAAATATTTTATGTGACTTAAAATGTTATATTGTAAAAATGCAGATATCCGATAAAATGCCGGTATGCAAGATGTATAAATTAAAATGAAAGTGCACGAGTCCATGTAACAGGTCGGGATAAATCATAAACATGAATCAAGACAGGTTTTAAGCAAACGGGTCGGATCGGATGCAAATACAGATGTCAAATATACTATTCGCACCCAAAACACAATAAATCAAGAAAATACCATAAATAAAGAATACTAGAATTGGTATAAATGAACTAGGGTGTTACACCTAGAGCTTTCACCGTAGGCGAACCGGTCCTAGTCCTATGACGCCTCATAATTCCAAATCGAAAGGCTAAACGAAAATTCGAGCCGAATTGGGAAGGCCCGTACGTGATAGAAACCGTTTTCGATGGTGGCGTATACCAGCTTGTAGACATACATGGGAAACGTCCCATACCTCCCATCAACGATAGGTACTTGAAAAAATATTATGCCTAGACACCGTCGTGTCGGTGCAAAAAAGAATAAAATAATTCATCACCAACACTTGATGAGCCTTGGCATTACTACCGCTCATCTTTTTTTTGGCACTCTCGTCTACCAAACTGTGATGAGTGCCTTGATATATAGGTCAAAAGATCTCCTATTTGGCTGCTCATCGAGTTAAGTGCCTTGACGTTACTACAGCTCATCTTTTTCACGGCACTCGCGTCTACCAAACTGTGACGAGTGCTTTGATATATAGGTCAAAAGACCTCCTATTTGACCGCTCACCGAGCCGCGAGCCTTCTCTAGCTGCTGCTCATCGAGTTGAGGGCCTTGGCATTACTGTCGCACATCTTTTTCTTTGCACTCTCGTTTACCAAACTGTAACAAGTGCCTTGATATATAGGTCAGAAGACCTATTTGGCCGCTCACCGAACCGCGAACCTTCCCTGACTGCTGCTCATCGAGTTGAGCGCCTTGGTGTTAGTGTCGCTCATCTTTTTCTTGGCACTCTCGTCTACCAAACTGTGATGAGTGCTTTGATATATAGGTTAAAGGACCTATTTAGCCGCTCACTGAGCCGCAAGCATTCCCTAATTGCTGCTCATCGAGTTGAATGCCTTGGTGTTACTGCCGCTCATCTTTTTCTTGGTGCCCTCGTCTACCGAATTGTGACCAGTGCCTTGATATATAGGTCAAAAAACCTACGGATTTTTGGATCTGACCAGTGATAATCGAGCATACTCTAGTAAGATGGCTCATTTTGGTTTATCACTAGTCGTCGCGGATATGCTTACAAAGTAAGCGAGACCTAAGATAAGGCTGAGAATGATCCCAAAAGGAAACTCACAAAAAATCCTATCCTATTGGTCCCACGGTAACATATCCATATCGCGTAACACCGAAACAAAATTGAGATTGATCCCAGAAGGAAACGCACCTAAAATCTTATTTTCAATGGTCCTGCGATGCTATCCAACCTACAGACACGCCTAAACGGCAGCACCTGGAGGTATGTAGAAAGATATCCCAAAGCGGATGCACATTACCATACGGGTCCCATAGCAATATATGTATGTCACGGATAAACCAAAAGACAGCACCTAAAGAAAATCCGAGTGTGTCGCGAAATAAAGACACATTACAGGTTCACCTTATAAGTCCCGTAACAACCAAATGAACGGATTGGCCAAAATGTGAATGTTTATTCTCAGCCTTATCCTCACACACTAACAGGCCAAGACCCTAATAAACAGGGACCGAAACGACTTAAAACTAATGATTGTACACTGAAGGCATGCCTCAAAATGGCCATCTTGTCTGAAATGACTGTAAACTAATGTCCATTCTGAGATGACTCTAAACTAATATTCATGTCCGAGATGACTCTAAACTAATGTCTGAAATGACTATAAACTAATATCCACGGTCCGAAACGACTCTAAACTAATATTTATGTCTGAAACGATAGTAAACTAATATCTATGTCCGAAACGACTCTAAACTAATATTCACGTCCGAAATGACTCTAAACTAATATTCATGTCTAAAATGACTATAAAAGAAGCAAGCCCGGTCAAAGATCATCGAGTTGCCCGATGATGACGATGAGGGAGCTAGGGTTCTTGAGAGAGATCGAAGAAAGGGCCCAAAGAGGACCCCAAGAGTTCTGTTGAACTGTTCAGCAAAAAAATCCTTTAGAAACTCAATGAGTTTCTTTCTCTCTCTCCCCTATGTAACTAAGGGAAGGAGGCGAAGGAATGATCTAGTAACCAGTGGATCATCACCGTGTGTACTCGCGTGGCCCCAGACAACTCTTACTAGGTTCAACAAACGTTTGGGCCAGCAAGCTTTAGAACCAAGCCTCCTGACCTATTTTTGTGCCGTCATCTCGATGCTCACATAGCCTCCCAATATGACTCTTGCTAGGCCCAACAAAGTTTGGACTAGCAAGCCTTCAAACTAGGTCTCCCAACCTAGTTTTTGTATCCAATGAAATACAGTTCAAAAAAATACAGCAAAAAATATGTGTATATATACATATGTATGATAAAAGAAAAATCAACATAAAAGAAAAAAATTATTCCATTCATTCACCAGTTACATTTCGAAGAGATACGGATACACAAGTTTGTTATCAAGCTTGACCAAACAAGATTTAGTTTCGGCCGCCATCTCAAAACGTCACTCTTCCCTAGACGGCGGTTCTACCTATCTAAACCGCATCCGCCAACGAAAGCCGACACGATAGCTCGCTGAGCATAGATACGACTCAGGATCCTAAGTGGACGATCCTACACTCTTCGGCTAATCAAACCCGCCACATAGAAAAACGTGACCTTGTCCTCGACATCATCCAAAGCACAAAGGGTCATAGCGGCAGGAAGAGTCAGGATCGTGTCAAGGATGGCCAGGAAAATAACATTGAAGGAGAGGGGAGCGCAATGCAAGAACTGACCATACATGCATTTAATGTGTTATCCCCCAAATAGTGCACAAGGAGTTTACAAAAAATTGCACAAATTTCATGTGTGGGTATCTCCACATAAGGCCAAAGGAAAAAAGATAGGTGAGGTAGGTGAGGTTATTTATTGAGTCATTTCAACAAATCTCCACATTAACTCAAACCGCTAAATCTCCTCAGAATTCGTGTTGTCTTCGTCATAAAAGCCCCGATGGGTTCATTCACTATTGCTCCTAACGCCGATCAATTTGAGACAGTACTCAAATTTACGCGAAGGTAACGACTTAGTCATTATATCTGCTGGACTATCCGCGGCGCCAATTTTTTTAACTTTGATGACTGTAATCTCACGAATAAAGAAGTGTCTAACATCGATATGTTGGTTATACATATGATGTTTACTCAAATGTATTACACTTTGGTTATCACAGAGCACCGTTAGTCAAATCCTGGTATAAACCGAGATCAGAAACCAAACCTCGTAACCAAATAGCTTCCTTTACAGCTTATGTCACTGCCATGTACTCTGCCTCTATAATAGACAAATCTTATTATGACATTAGCGGGTTAACTTGACTAAAGATCAGCTATCCCTCATCTCTAATGCCAGTAGACAAAAACACACCATAAGAAACTTTTCAGCATTTGGTTTTTATAAACCGAAGTGTTCAAGGAGTTGACCAGAACATGCGCACATAACAACACAAACGATAACTCCTAGGATATTTAAAATACTTATAAGTATATGTTCCCAATGATCAGAAAACTTTGATCAATCAAGCCCAAAAAATGGGCTCATGATAAGAATAGCAAGCCAAAGACTTGTTCATAACAAGTGGTACCCCTATCTTAGGCAATCATCTTGAAACAATTCAAAAATGTGTTGTTTTGGGCATCCCGATAGCAGGAGGCCGCTAAATAGGGTGTTCTGGTGCGTCTATCTTCTAAGACAGCTCCGAGACCTCTTTATTCGAATAGGCTTTAACCTATTCTTCATGAGATGGTGGAAGGATTTCCAAACCCTTACTTTTCTAATATCCAGGGAGTAGTTGCACACTACTCTCCACCCACAAAGGGGTATAAATACCCACGAAAGCAACTGATCAAAGTATCGAATCCTTTTTGCCTTGAAGTTTCAGAACTTTAATTAAAGTTCTGAAAAGAAGAAGCGGCAGAGGAAGAAGGAAAGAAGGTGAGATAAAGAAATGGATACCCACATTCCTTCACTCTTCTCTCTATCTCTTTCCATATATCTCTATTTGATCAGAGATGGGTTCATGAAAACTTATACACGTTTTCAACCTCAACCGAGGACCTTGAAAGCCATGGCCATGACCTCCTTCATGAAGAAGAAGACTTAGAACACAAATATGTTCTTGACCAATATAAAACAGAACTTAGAATATGGGTCACCCCATGTTTTTTCATATTTCTGAAATAGGACATCCTATTTCCTAACATATAAACAGAAATATATAAAGCTATTTCTAGAAGGACATGGATCAAAAACCTTATGTCCTTGTTCAGATATAAGTGAATGGAATATTCCATTCACTTACGGACACAAAAATGTCTCTGAAAACATTAATGAATCGGAAATACATATTCATCTCTGGGACATGAAAAACATGTTCTCAGAACACCTATGAAGAGGAAAATCATATTCATAAGACATGAAAATCATGTCTTCTAACATGTAAATAGAAAAAACCCTATTCACTTTTCAGAATTGGATATATATTTATAATAGATATATATAATTGGAATATTTCATTCATGTCTTAAGACATGAAAACCATGTCTTCAAGACCCTTATAAATAGGAAAACCATGTTCTCAATCCACTTCTGAATAGGAGTACCATATTCACTTATCAGACATGCAAAAGCATGTCTGTTTCGGTGAATGCAGTGCCAAAAACACTGCATTCATCTCATAAACATTGCCTCAAAGCCATGTTTTTACCCTTGAACACAAATCCATGTGTTCATTTTGCACAAACTCTTAAGAATCGTATCACATGCTCGATGCATAAAACTCAAATAAATGAGTTTCATTTTTAAGAAAACTTTATAAGAGTTTTCTGATATGGCTTGAAGCAGCCATCGGGAAGCCCAAAAGAGGCCTCTCGGCGGCTTTAGGACCCCTCCCAGTCCTTCAGGAGGCCTTAAACAGGCCTTACGTTTCTCTGTTTTGGTGTGGACCCCACATAGGGTGTCCCACCTACGCTTCAAGTGAAGTGGTGTGGTGTGGACCCCATCCAGGGTGTCCCATTTGCACTTCCAATGAAGTGTTTCACCTATACTTCCAATGAAGTGTTGTCTATATTTCAAATGAAGTAACACCAACACTTCAAATGAAGTGATACTTACATAGTGTGGATCCCACCTAAGGTGTCCCGCTTACACTTCAAAGAAAATGATGTAGCCCCAACATTTGGACAGTGCCCATCAATTTTATGAGGTTGACACTAAAATACCCCCAAGTATTTATATTCAACTCTCAAATGAGATATCTATGTAATTTTACATTCTTTTGCAAATATGAATGTAATTTACATTCAATTTGTATACAAAACATGTATGAATGAATAAAATACATATTATATTGTTTATCGCTTACATGTGTTTTATATATGCTTTCTTCATAACGATACAATTTTAAAGCTAACTAATATGGTATCCCGTTTTAGATGTGCTCTAAGACACTAGGGTGTAATTAACGGTATGCACTTGCGCTACCGGAAGTCTCGAATACAGGACCTTCTGGTCAACTCTTAAAACACAAAATAACTTGTTTTGTTTAAACTCACATTTGTTTCAATGTTCAAACGCCGTAAACAATAAGATGAAGCCAAAGTAAACGAATATATACATATGAAAGAAAGAACTGAGAATGAACAATGCCATACTCATCCCCGTATGAGGTTGCAATTTTGAACAATCCTCGTGGGATATTGTAATCAGACAGTTCAGCTATTTTATCCTTACCAATCAAATTCTACACATACCAATACAGAAAATCTTTTGATATTTCAAGTATTTGTTGTACTCTGTTTCCTTTATTTAAGGCCTCCATGCAGGGAAGCAGCTATTAATCAAATTGAAGTGTAAGGCCTAATTCCTAGTTTTAGAACAAATCAATAGGCTATTAGATCACACCTACCAAGAAATCTGGCAATTTCTGATTTTGATGAAATGGATTTAGGAGAATGCGTATTGTTCCTGTAAGGGAGGAGAATGCATATTGTTCCTATAAGGTCAAATCAAAGTGTGGGACGGTTTTATTGATGACCACGTATTCATCCGAAGGTTTATTTCCCTGAATAAAGCGGTCAGGTACCCAACCCCACCCACGCACCCCGCACCCCCCACGCATGCTGCCGGGGGGCTCTCCATAAAAATGACCTAATGAAACAAGATACAGTATAAATGGAAAAAGAAAAGGAAAACAAAACAGAAGCAGCAGAGCAAGAATACGTCCCACGACAAAACATAACAGCAAAGCTCAAAAGCTTCAGAAGCATTAACATCCACCCAATTACGTTAATAGATGAACCATGAAAACCAAGATACTGCCAGATGAAACCTGGAGCATACATCAAGTCCCAAAACAACCTAGTCACCTACAACTAGATAAGTTCAAGAAAAAACAACCTAGTGACCTACAACTAGATAAGTTCAAGAACACCTGAATTTAAAATAGAACCATTGTAACCAACTTCCAGTCACCCCAAGCACCAACATATACAACAAAACTAAGCCGGATTTAAATTTGGTCCATCCACTTCCCCGTACGCGCTTGCGATCATTCCTTCATTGAGCATCCAAAGGTTCTTTTTGTTATGCACCATAACATTTTCATTGATAAAGGCAACTTTGAGTTGCATTGAGCAACTCTTGCAGTTCGACTCAAAGAAATAATATTCTATAATGTTTCAATGTTTCATCTACATCTAGTTATACTACATGTAATGAGCTAGGAATCAGGTCTGATGTTAGGCGCAAGCATTCAATGTAAGCAATTAAACCGAAAAATTGCCATCATCACTTTCCCTTCATACAAAAATAGCCCTTAATTACAGGCTCTGCACCCTCCATTAAATTCTTCCCTTGGCCTCCTTCTGAACTCTATTGCTTTCATAAACTCCTTTTTAGCCACGCATATTCAGCCAAATATCAGGTCTTAGCTTCTATAACGAGCAGCAAACAATATATAATTGAGCCCAGAGGTAATCAAATGAACCACACTCCTCACATATGCAATCATTAAGTATGCACTGAAATGGCTTATGGATTTATTCTCAGGTACAGTTACTTGAGACTATTAATGTCTAACGACCATTCCATGGTTTTTGTTAGTGTCTCCACTACTTGATGTACCACGCAGCTTGGTATCCTATGAAACATTCACAACCATTTGTCACATCTGCCAAACAGTGCAGTTGATGTAGGTAGTCTACTATAGTTTGAGATCTAAGATTAACATTTTAGAGCATCTCTAGAACATGCACTTTTTTCTTTCAATGTTAAGCCCTCAAACTAGTATCAAGACATCACAGTTAGTATTGCATTCGACGTGCTGACAATCTACAGAACTAAATTCCTTAAGTTAGGATACAGTTTAATCCATGTGATGTACAAGGTAGAAAAATATGAACAAATAGACTTCATTTGGAGCAAAAGATAATGCACTTCCTTGCCCGATTGAAGGGGAAAAAATGCCTAGGCTTATCAAACAAAATATGCAAAATAAATCAATGAAGTCTCCGATTCAAGTACGTATGTAGAAAGTAAAGAAATACTAAGAATTTTGTGTAAGAATTATAATAGAAGACATTATCATACCTTTCCTCCGCTACAGCCTTGTCTTTGGTCAAAAATGTTGACTGCCATCCGCGACCAATAGGAGAAGAAGGATCATCTCCTGCCCCCAATATTCTGGTGTAAATCAAGCCAAGCTTTTCAAGTTTCTCCACAAATTCTGGATATTTCTCCTTCATCCTATTGTAAATATGATGGCTTAAAACTATAGGAGTTTCGCCACCACTTTTCGGCTCCTCGTCACAAAAGAAGAACAATTTTGATGGGAACTTTGGGACCTGCCAGAAGCACTTGAGAATTAAACAAAGTGCACCGATACTCTCAAGCTAGAATGCCACAAAAAGAAAGCCAAGAATATGTCTTTTGACTAGAGTTACCAAACCATGTTTAGTAATTTGAAAATTGCGTAATTCTCATAAACGACATAAATCAAAAAGGAAGACAAAACTCAATCACTGTAAGGAAAAATAACAAGAAGAGGAATAAAAAGAGTAGAAGAACGCTGAAATAAGTGCCCATATGAAAAACATCGTTACCGCAAAGCACGGTTACGGAAGGCATTACGCCTAATTGGATAATCAAGATAAAAGGAGTTTTGGTTTTCCAATTATGTGAGCCTTCTAGGACTCGAACCAGTGACCTCTCTCTTTGAGATGGAAGTTTTACCACAAGACTATTTATTTATTATATGATACTCTTGCACTTACACGCTATGTAATAACTACATGACATCCCTCTCAATCTTAGCATAAAAGGTTGTGGTCACATGCTTAATCTAGCCTAACAGACTTCATATAGAGATCCATGTCAAACTTTTTACATATCAATTATCAGAACCCTGAAAATCCAATCTGGTCAATCACATTTATTACCACATATATAACTTCTGTGATGTATATTTGGCAGTCAATATATCAAAGAAACATTGACGATCAAAATCATAACATGTTTAAATACTACAGAGGAAGGAGTTCGAGACAATGAAATTGGTAGCTGAGGTTGAAACGTGAAACTTCGAATCGGTGTGGGAGTTTGGTTATGTTAAGTTGTTAGAGAAAAGTTGGATTAGTGTCGCTCTTAGTTGCTTTTTCTTGCTTTTATGCGTTGTTTTTGTTTCTCTTATTTTTGTTTTTTCTTTTGTTATGATGACTCTTTTGTAAGTTTGGTTAAAATTTTCATTTAATGAAACACGGGGACATACGGCCTTCGTTTTGGTCAAAAAAATAAAAACATGTTTAAATACACTAAAGCCTAAACCTGTTTAGGCATATAGTTTATTTTTTAGGTAAAGGAAGAGGGGTTGCAAAATATGGTTTGCAATCCTCAAACTCCATTTTAAAATAAACTCTGGTTTTGTTATAAGATATTGTATGTGGGAGAATGGAGTGTAGAGAATTGCAGTTATCTCAACTTTGGAGTTGAGATCTCAACTCCAAAATGAATGCCAATCAGGGTGAACCGGTGAAGTTAGCATTTTAGCCCCTGTTTGAATGGAGTTATGTTTTCTAAACTATAGTTTTAGGCCCTGTTTGGACATGGGGTTAGGATAACTGAGGTTTATTTTTAAGTTAGGGAAGAAAGGATGCAACCTGTGATTTGCAAGCCCCAAACTCCAAAAATGGAGTTTTCAAACCTTTGGGCAGATTGGAGTTGAGATAACTACAATTATCTCAAATTTTGGGCTGAGATAAGTGCAGTTATCTCAACTGCTAAAGGGTTGCCAAAGAAGGCAAAGTTAGCATTTTGGAGTTAAGTTTTGCCAACTTTATGAATCTGCAGTTCAGAAAACTTAACTCCATTCCCAAGCAGGGCCTTATAAAGTTAGCAAAACCAAGCTTCAAAATCCAAACTTTGCAATGTTTGGCAATCATTTTGGAGTAGAGATAACTGCAGTTATCTCAGCCCAAATGTTAAGATAACTGCAATTATCTCAGCTTCAATCTAATCAAAGGTCTGTAAAATCCAATTTTGGGTTTGGGGCATCGCTTTCCCTCCACTTAAAAATAAATATCCCAACTCCATATCTGAACAGGCATTAGAGTTAAATTTCGCTAACTTTATGAAACTCCAATTTAGATAAGTTAACTCCATTCCCACTAAATGATAACATGAACTATTGGCAGTTTTGAGAGGGGAAAAAAGAAGAAAAGAATAAACTTTCCAAATTGCAAATGAATACCATAAACTTAGTCATGGAAATAAATATTTTAATTTTAGTTGGAAGGAATATCTCTACTATTATAATGCTAAATGAAGGGGTCTCCAATTTTGAAATCAACTAGGTGGCATGGCATTCTTATTTGCAAGAGAAATCAACTAAAACTTTTTATCAAATCAAATTTCCCCACTATAAAATTGAATCCAAACTTCTCCCATAATCACTTTCTTTTTCTATTTTAAAAAAACACTAATTTATCGTATACGTGCATAGCACGTGCAAAAATATTAGTCTCTATTATAGTGCAAAAGACAGGGTGTCTCCAATTTTGAAATTGACTTGGAGCTTTGGCTATCTAATTTGCAAAAGAAATTCATCATTGAAAAAATATATAAAATCCAATCTCAATTTGTAACCCGTAACCGCAACTAACCCCACAAATCTCTCTCAATAACTAACTCCACAAATCTCTCTCAATAACTAACTCCATACAAATCCTTTTTTAATTGCATTTCATATATTGCGTCCATCGCACGTGCAAAATACTGGTAACTAATAACTGCTATAGAAATTCCTAAATACAAATAGGGGGTAGTCAATTGGAACTAATGAGTGGAACTGAAACATATTGTGATAATAAAACTAATGGTGTTAGTCAATTGAAAATGGAACTAAAAGTTCTACTTTTGTATTAGTCATGGGTGGAACTTAAACTGGGACTGATGGATCAAAAGTTCTAAGTTTTGCTCAACTATATAAAGACTCTTCAACTTCATCCCTTAAAATTATCCCAACTATTTTTGTTGAACTTGATCATCAAATGAAAACACTCTCCTCCCTCTCCACACATGTTAATTTTTTTAAGATTTCTTCCTCTCCCTCTCGTCCTCCGTTCCTCTCTCTCCCTCTCTCGTAAGATTTGATTTCTCTTTCTCTTCTTTAAATAATAGAATATCACATCAAAGGTAAACCCTAGAAATTAAAATTTATATATTTTCATAATTTTTTTTGTTTTTTTACATCATGAGATCTATTCCTACAACTTATATGGATTAATTATTCTAATATGTTTATTGATAGGTAATCCAATTTTTTGTATTTTTTGTATAATTTCTTTTTTCAATATGATAAACCCTAATTTTGAGAAAGTTTATTTAAAAAGGTAAACCTAACATTTAATTTACATAATCGAAAAATCATAAAAGTTTGAAAAATTATACACCTTATTTTCGTTATACTCTGTTTAATTTGTAATCCGAGGCACAAATTTTTTATGCCTAATCAGTTTGTATTTCCAAGAATATAATACCAATATAATTTATATTGATAATTATTAATTTAAACTATTAAAAAAGTGTCGTTTTCACCGATTGTTGTATATAAACTAATAAAACATAAATATTAATTAATTAGGTTTACTTGAAAATATTTTAAATAAATAAAGCAAGATGTCACATAAAAAATGAAATAAGATGCAGACATAAAAATTTAATACTTTATGACATATATAAAATGAAATGAAAGAATGATGCATAAGTAAAAAGTTACAGAAAAGGTCTAGATTGCTGATGATCCTCTATGCTGGCGCTCTCTCAGATCAGGACACGTGGCAGATGACGTGTCCCAGAACTCATAAGAAAGGGCCCACAGGGCCCGACCAGGCCACCCATGTACCCGACCTGCAAGCACAAGCTGGCTCTCCTCAGAGCCCCTGCAAATCGGCCTCCTCAGCCTCTCAGCTGCCCCGAGCTACCACAGGACCAAGATGCCTCGGCCCTCCCGCTCGTTCCCGAGCTCTCCAGCCGAGGCCATGTTCCTCGGTCCCTCCGACCGACCAACTCCACCACTCACAGGCGTAATCGCCGCTCCGTAAATCTCGCCACGCGCAGATTCTCCGTCGGCAACATCCCACGTTCCACGCCATCACGATCCCCATTAACGGGCAATCCGCTTATTACACGGATGTGACGTCGGGAGCAGAACTGCCGGCGAAATTCTCACGTCTGTTACTGCGTGCTGCCGCCACTATATAAACCCCCATCACAGAGGGGTCAAGTAAGTTTTTTTCACCCCACTTAGCCATTACTCTGCTCGGATCTGGTGCTAGCTTGATCGTCGGAGGGTCCTCGGTGGTACCAAACCAACCCGGGACTTCCTTGCAGGTACTCGGCGCAAGCTCCTCAAAACCACCAATCTCCTCAAAATCCATTGAAGCCCACACGCAACAGGAGATCTCCTCCAAGATCCACCGGAAGATCGACGGAAGACAACATCTGACGGAGACCCGAAAAGGACCTCCATCAGTTGGCGCCGTCCGTGGGAACTAAACTCCACAAAAAACAAAGTTTGCCTTCCGATCTCCATCCACATGGCAAGCGATCACCCTGAAGATACAGATACCAGCCGCCTCCCCCTCACCGGAGGCGCGGATGAACCTCCTCCGGCGACCGTCATCAACGCCCTCGCCGGCCGAATAGACCGACTACAGTCCATCGTGGAGGTGCTCGTCCGCGTCCAAACGGCCAGGTCAGGGCCCCAGATCGCCGCTCATCCGCCTCCAGAAGACTCTGCCCTCGTCGGCACGGCTGACCACCGGCAGGCTACATCCCATGGCCACAGATATCACGGGTCGATACTCTCTGAAGCCCGCTGGGCGCCCCACAGCTCCACACCAAGATCCGCAGCCAGAGCGCCTTGCCTCGAGCCTCCTCGCGGCCCTCACCCCCTGAGGAGATGTCGGTCACCTCGCCTGTCCCCAGGCATGACCAACACCCCCTCCCTCGACGGGGTCGCACAGAAAGGGCTCGCCACGGCGGCTCGAGGCCACCTCGCCCGAGGATCTGAGGAACCTCATCAAAAGGAACCGGGGCCGCGCCCAGACGCAGATCTCCCACAGCGGAGGCCAGGGGTCACAAAGCGCCGAATCGTCGGGGTACCACGGCCGACTCGACGCCCTCGAGAAGAAGATCGAGGGCATCCGCCGAGGTCACCTCTCGGGCGACGAAACTAAGTACGCCGCCGACTCGCTCATCAAGCCATTTACCGAAAGATTGCTCGTTGTTCACGTCTCCTCGCGCAACAAGCCCCCGAAGGTCTCTCTATTCGACGGGAAAACCGACCCGAAAGACCATTTGGATGCTTTCACCGTGGGGATGAGCTTCCAGGACCATTCCGACACCGCCCAGTGCAGAGCCTTCCCAGCCACCCCCATCCGCTCTAACGGGACTGATTCTGAGGACTCGAGCCTCGCTCAATCTCGACCTTTGACGAGCTGGCTACTCAGTTCCTCGGGCACTTCGTTGGGAACCGTCGGCAGAAACGCACGGTCGACTACCTCTTCACAATTAAGAGCGGGGACAAGGAGACGTTCAAAGCTTACGTCCCCCGCTTCTATAATGCCCTCCTCGAGGTCCCCGAGCACCGGGACGAGACCGTCATCACGACGCTCAGATCTGGTCTTAGGCACAAGGAGTGGTTGCGCTCCTTTGCATTGGCGCGGCCTAAGACCATGGCCGAGGTCAAGGCGTGGACCGAGCGCGAGGTCCAGCTCGAGTCCGAGGTGAACGCGAACCTCTCTCGAGCAGAATGGTCCGACCAGAAGAAGAGGGCTCGGGAAGAGAGGCCGGAGCGTCAGCAGCCATATCATCCAAAGTTTCAGAAGTACACCCCGCTCAACGTCTCCCTCGCAGTGTTACTAGAGGAGGCCCAGGGCGGGGGTTCTTCAAGTTCCCTCCAATCCCGCGTCAGGCCTCGAAGCGAACCCGGGGCCCCTACTGCGCCTTCCACCGGACGCTGGGCCACGCCACGGAGGATTGTAAGCAACTCCGAAACTACATCGAGGAGCTCATCCGATCAGGGTACCTCGCCACCTACTTGAGGGATAAGCGGCAGGCCGACCGCGAGCAGGAGCAGCGTCCCCCTCACGCCGAGCTGACCATCGGCCATATCATGCTTGTTTCGGCAGATGACCAGTCCGGCGCCCAGGGAGCACCGTATCCGGTACCGAGCACGGAGACCAACAAGCCTCCAGGAAGCTCGGGCCACGCTAATAAAGTCATCTATTAGCATGTATTTTTTTAAGGGCAATGTATACTCTTCCTAGGGTCTGCTGTTAATTTAATAAAAGATCAATGGAACATTGCGAAAATGAAGGAAAGGTATTATTTATTCAAAAAGGTATTATGGGCTCCTCGGCCACACATACAAAAAGAAAAAGAAAATTACAGCAGCAGGGAAAGGGAGTGCAGAGAGCACTGCACATGGTACTCAGTAAAGATCTCCGCCAGCCGAGGCCTCGCGAGATCCAGCCTCTGCCCTCGATTCCCCCGCGCGCGTTGATCTCGAGCCTCAGTTCGTAGCACTCACGAATGAGTGCCACCGAGCGAGCCAGCCGACCCGTGGAGATCAGGCCGAAGTGCCTCAGAGACCGCAACTTGCCCACGGCCTCGTCGTAGAGCTGCTCGGACAGGGGGTTGTAAAGCCCCGGCGACGCCCTCCAGATGGAGTACATCAGCAGCTGGAGCAGGAGGGAGCGCCAGGGGAGCAGCCGGACGAAATGGTCTTCGATACTCCCATAGACCAACTGCACCATGTCCTCGGCGCAATTCTGGTCATAGAGATGTACGTCTTCGAAGTGGATGATTTCGGGGATGGTAAAGGGGAAGTCTTCCATTCTCAACGATCTGTTTGTGAAGAAAGGAAGGACCAGGCTCTCTCGGCTTTATATAGCCCACTGCGCCCCAACGGAACCCAACGGTCGCCCGTTTTCACCCACAAAGTCGCTGCCACGCGGTGATCATCGAGCCTTCTCTGGCGGAACCGAAACGGCGCGACTCTGGCGCTTCGCCTTCCCACACATTCAATGTGCATTCTACGCGCACGTTCGTCGCGACCGTTCCTGTTCCCCATACCTGCAACGGGATGGTCAGGCGAAACCTCACGAAGAATCGGCCAAGCATCTACCATGCTCGGCTATCCCTGGCTGGTAGCTTCCCTACACGCAACGCCGAGGATCAAAGCCCTCGCCAAGAGGCAACCGCGCAGCTTCACTGCCCGGCTATCCTTAGCAGGCCTCCTACGGCCCCTCCAACGCTAAGGATCAAAGTGCTCCTTAGAGGCAGCCGAGCGGCTTCCCTGCTCGGCTATCCCTGGCCGGTAGCCTCCCTACTCGCAACACCAGGGATCAAAGCCCTCGCCAAGAGCAACCGCGCAGCTTCACTGCCCGGTTATCCTTAGCAGGCCTCCTACGGCCCCTCGAACGCTAAGGATCAAAGTCCTCCTGAGAGGCAGCTCAGCAGCTACCCTGCTCGGCTATCCCTGGCCGGTAGCTTCCCTATTCGCAACGCCATGAATCAAAAGTCATCCCAGAGGCAGTTGAGCCCGACCCTCGCTCGGCTATTCCCGGCTGGTAGCTTCCTACCACAACCGACAGGGATCAAAAGCCCTCCCAGAGGCAGTCGAGCCCGACCCTCGCTCGGCTCCTTCAAGACAAAAGTCCTCGCCAAGAGGCACCGGACAGTGACCCTGCCCGTCCAAGGGTCCTTGGTAGGCTTCTTACAGCCCCTTCCGCACTAAATACCAAAGTCCTCCTTTGAAGCGGTCGAGCCCGACCCTTGCTCGGGTATCTCCGGCTGGTAGCTTCCTCCCACAACCGACAGGGATCAAAGTTCTCGCCAAGAGGCACTGGGCAGTAACCCTGCTCGGTCCCCGTCCTGAAGGATCAAAGCCCTCGCAAGAGGCAACCGAGCCTGACCCTTGCTCGGTCATCTCCGGCTGGTAGCTCCCTACCCATGACGCCAGGGATCAAAGCCCTTACAAGAGGCATCTGAGCGGCTACCCCGCTCGGTCATCCCAGGCTGGTAGTTGCCTACCCACGACACCAGAGATCAAAGCCCTCGCCAAGAGGCCACCGCACAGCTTCACTGCCCGGCTATCCTTAGCAGGCCTCCTACGGCCCCTCCAACGCTAAGGATCAAAGTCCTTCCTAGAGGCAGCCGAGCGGCTTCCCTGCTCGGCTATTTCTGGCCGGTAGCTTCCCTACTCGCAACGCCAGAGATCAAAGCCCTCGCCAAAAGGCAACCGCGCGGCTTCACTGCCCGGTTATTCTTAGTAGGCTTCTTACAGCCCCTCCAACGCTAAAGATCAAAGTCCTCCCAGAGGCAGCCGAGCGGCTTCCCTGCTCGGCTATCCCTGGCCGGTAACTTCTCTACTCGCAACGTCAAGGATCAAGGCGCTCGCCAAGAGGCAACCGCGCAGCTTCACTGCCCGGTTATCCTTAGCAGGCCTCCTACGGCCCCTCCAACGCTAAGGACCAAAGTCCTCCCAAGAGGCAGTCGAGCCCGACCCTTGCTCGGCTATCCCCGGTTGGTATCTTCCTACCGCAACCGACAGGGATCAAAGCCCTCGCCAAGATCAACCGAGCAGCTTCCCTGCTCGGTCATCCCCAGCAGGCATCCTCCTGCCCAACAAACGCTGCGGGTTTGTAGCCTTCATAACGAGGCCGCTGAGCCCCTTTATGCTCGGCACAACTACGGCGGACATCCCTCTGCCCATCACATGCAGCGGATCCGAAGCCCCAACAAGAGACATCAGGTCTATCCAAGTCTGAGTGATCCCCTCTCGACTTCAGGACCATGGAGATGCCTCCTCAGCAGCGCTTGGCACACTTGGCAAGTGATCGAAATCAACTCGACAAACGATCGCTAGACAGATAGCCGACCTGACATGGAAGCCCAACAATGCAAGTAAGGATATTTTACGAGCATTCTCTACAAACAGAAGATAAAGTGCAAGCCGATGAAACAAAAAGTTTTACTATCAAAAGCGAAGTCTTTACAAAGGGTGTTTTGGGCTCCCCAGCCTTACAGACTACCCGGAGGCTTACAAAAATTCCAGAAGCGGCAAAATAAAAGGAGGAAGACGGAAGCTTTAGGCCTCGGGGCCAGGCACGACCTCGGGATCCTCGATATCTACCACGAGTCGAGCAGGGTTCTCGGCCACCTCCTCGTCAGGAATCTCTTCCCCCTGCTCATCGGCGTCCACGAGGGGGTATTCGGCCCGGAGCTCTTCATCAACGAACTCCGGCATCCGGACCTTAACGGCATCGAGGGCCTCATGCCAGATGCGGGTGGTGGCCACGGCTAAGTCATTGTAGAAGTCCTTCGACTTCTTGGAGCCTTCCACCGCCTTCGCCGCCGAGAGGTCGGCCCGCTTCGCCGCCTCGACCGCCGCCCCAAGCTCCTTCCGGAGAGTCTTCACCGTCTTCTTCATGTTGTCGGTGAGCGCCTGAGCGTCCTCAAGCTTGACCTCGGTACCCACGGCGGCCTCGTGGTGCCGGGCAACCTCCCGTTTCCCGGCCTCCATCTCGCCCTCCAGGGCGGCAACCCTCGCCATCACCGCCTCCAGCTCCCGCTTGGAGCTCTCTTCCAACGAGGTAAGCTGGTCCGCGGCCTTCATCGCCGGGGCTATCATCTCGGCCTCCATGCGTAAGGCAAGGGCGACGTGCTGGGGGACCTGGAAAAAAAAGAAAAAGAATAATAAAAGGTCAGGAAGACGGAGGAAGCACCAAACCTCACAAACAACCGAGCACTTACCTGCACGGCCTCCTGGGCGATGGACGCCATCTGGGCCCTGAAGGTCCCCCAGGGACCCTACACCCTGCCGACTTCTCTATTTCGTGCAGCAGGCTATCCACGACAGATAGCCCCGAGGGCACCGCGAACTGGAGGCCCCCTCCTCCACCATGATCGGCGAAGGCGGTCCCCGAGGAGACCTCCGGGAACCCCTCTTGAGCGGCTCCTATGGAGAGCCGGTCTCCTCCTCCGAGACCAGGTCCTCCAGAATTCGAGCCCGCTTCCGGCCGGCGCTCTGCTGGGCCCCGGGGCGGGATCCGCCCCCGAACGCTCAAGGGACGCGGCCACCAGAGGCACTGGGACGGAGGCCGAAGGAGCCAGGGCAGGCTTCGAACGGGAAGAGCTGGCGCCTCCAGCCTTCGTGACCTTCGGCTGGCGCATGGAGGCTCGGAGCTCGTTCATGTCCATAGGTCCTGCACAAAACCAAATGCAAAGAAGTCAGCGACACATGCAATATAAAAGCCAAAAAGCAAGCCTAACTTACCGACGAACTCGACAAGGCTGAGCCCGGCCCAGCTCAGGACCCTCTCAGAGAGCAGCACGTCAAATCAGGGGACGGGCTCCCACGACGCCACTCTCACCGCGGCGGGTCATTGGACTGGTTCCCCGGCAAGCATTTTTCCCTCGACCACTTGGTGGCCACGGGCCAGTCCTCACCCTCGGGCGGCGCGACGAAGAAAAACTTCTTCCAGTCGTGAATGGAAGAAGGCAGGACTACAACTCCTGTCCCGGCGGCGCCCTCTGTCGCTTCCTAAAAGAGAGGTAGGCCCACCTCGGGTCGCTCGCTCGACCCCCAGGATGATTTTTGAAAACAAGGGAAGAATCAAGGATGGAGAAGCTGAAGGGAACCGCCTGTAGCTTCAGGCGGATCAGGAACCCGAGGAGAATCCTCCATGAGTTCGGCACTAGCTGGCCAGGGGCTAACCCGAAGAACTTCAGCGCTTCGACGACCTCGGGAGAGAAGGACAGGCGCATTCCGTCCCAAAAAGCTTCCAAGTACAGGGTGATCTCCCTACCCCGTACTTAGTCTGCCCTCTCTCCCTCCTTGGCCAGACGAAACGTATAATGTGAGGAAATGTGGAAGCGAGCCCGAGCATTGGCAAGCTCGTCCTCATGCCTCACCCAACACGACTCGCCGGGGGGGCGTCTGCCGCCTCCTCCCTGGGGGCTGCCCCAGCCGCACGATCCCGGGAAGAGGATCTGATCCCTGCTCCCCGGGAAGACTCAGGCTCAACTAGAGGGTCCCTAGAACCTACTCCTACGACGTCTACAGATTCTACGAAAGAAGACATCTAACCTGGAGAAGAGAGATCCTCGGGAAACGAAAACAGAAGAAAGAAGACGAGCGTCGAGCAACCAGGGCTTAGAGCGAGGAAATATGAAAGAGTAGGGGCCCTGGAGTGGGCCCCATCCCTATTTATCACGGCAATCGCCCTCATCCAACGGCGCCCCTCATCCCCGCCAAAACGCCTCCTCGCGTCCAACGGCCACGATCGCTCCACTTGTCGCTCCCACATTGGGCCGCATCCCGTCAGACGCTACAGGTCTGCACACATCGCGTCGGCCAACCGACGCTCGACACGCGGACCGTCGCTTCAGTGACAGGATGCACGAACCGGCGCACCTTCCTTAAATGCAGAGATCTCGTCCTGATTCGCTGGCAGAAAAGACAGCTGGCAGCTCGGGGACACGTCCCGACGAAATCTTAGGAGGGAGCTCACCCCGGGCGGCCCGACAGTCCACTCTTGACCCGACCGGTCAGCTGGTCGGGATAAGAGTGAAGGGCTAATGATGATGCTCTATGCTGGCGCTCTCCCAGATCAGGACACGTGGCAGATGACGTGTCCTAGAACTCAGAAGAAAGGGCCCACAGAAGCCGACCAGGCCACCCCTGTACCCGACCTACAAGCACAAGCTGGCTCTCCTCAGAGCCCTTGCAAATCGGCCTCATTGGCCTCTCAGCTGCCCCGAGCTACCACAGGACCAAGATGTCTCGGCTCTCCCGCTCGTTCCCGAGCTCTCCCGCCCGTTCCCGAGCTCTCCCGCCGAGGCCATCTTCCTCGATCTCTCCGACCGACCAACTCCACCACTCACTGGCATAACCGCCGCTCTGCAAATCTCACCATGCGCAGATTCTCCGCCGGCAACATCCCACGTTCCACGCCATCACGATCCCCATTAACGGGCGATCCGCTTATTACGCGGACGTGACGTCGGGAGCGGAACTGCGGCGAGATTCTCGCGCCTGCTACTGCGTGCTACCGCCACTATATAAACCCTCATCACAGAGGGGTCAAGTAAGCTTTTTTCACCCCCACTTAGCCGTTACTCTGCTCGGATCTAATGCTAACTTGATCGTCGGAGGGTCCTCGGTGGTACCAAACCACCCGGGACTTCCTTGCAGGTACTCGGCGCAAGCTCCTCAAAACCACCAATCTCCTCAAAATCCACTGAGGTCCACACGCAACAGGAGATCTTCTCCGAGATCCACCGGAAGATCGACGGAAAACAACATTGAACGGAGACCCGACCTCCATCAATTGCAGTTCTGGTTTTCAGTTCTACTTGTTCCAGAATCCTTGAAAAAAGTCACAGTTCCAGTTGAAGTCCAAAAAAAAAGTCTATGTTTTCTAAGTATCAGTTTCTATATGAAAGTTCCAATTGAATATCAGGGCCATAGAGAATTTGTCAGGGGTTTAATTTTAAAAATAAAAACCAGTGGTCACGTCACCTGAGCCATCTCATGATGAAAGGGGATCTTTTGATCGGGCGGCGATTCGTTAGCAGTGTAGACCCGACCCACTACCTTGCTCCTCGGAGCCGCACCCCCTATGTACGGCAGCTCATCGTACCCGAATGCCTTCACGGTCCGGTCGAAGTCGTCAGCGGTTCGGACCGGAAACCCTCGGAAAAGAACCGCGCCGCTGCGGTGGAGGATCTGCTCGAGCCGGTCCTTTTGGGTTCTGATTGCTCGGATGAACCGGTTCAGGTCCGGTTCGATCGATGGGTTCGGGGACACCACCGCCGGAAAGAGGGTTCCGGCGACGGTTCTCTGTTGGGGGATTTGGGTTTCTATGAACACAAGCTCTTCTTTTTCGTTGGACATTTTTATTTTGTTTTCTGTGGATAAGTTTTAGTTTTTTTAGTCTTTCATTTGGGTCTACTTTTTGCTGCTGGTCTTCATCTTTTTGGCTTCTCATGCTCCTCTTGATTTGCGGATAAACATATTATTGCGAGCAATTAGTCACCTCGTGCGGGGAAATTCTAAGGTTTGCTGACCGTACATGTCCGGCCACCATAGAGAAAGAAATAAAAACACATATCCCACCAAACTGCCTGGTGTCCGAAATTCTCCATCTTTTTCTCTCTTCTATCCGGATGTAATACATCCAACATACAGAATAATTTCTCCTTGGTACGGCACTTCTCATCCTGAGAGTGCAAGATTCGATTCGGAGGAAAAATGGCCACAATTTAATGTTCTTGAACAAATTTGTGATTTGTGGGTCGTACGTGTGAGTTATGTGCTTGTGTATGCTGAGTTGTATGTTGAGTGTGTGGATGTGTTGTATGCTTGGATGTTAGGTTTACAGGCCGGTTCAAAAAAAACGTTTTAGGACAAAAATTAAGCAGTTTAAATTATCACAGCATGTAATAAAGCCAACAAACTAAATCTTATAAAATCTACTTATTGTTTTAAATGCTAACTACCTTTTTCTCATTAGTCAACTTGTGCAGCGAACAAGAGGTGTGAACTTTTTAAGACCAAGAAGAATAAACACTAGAATCTAAACCATAAGGGCATGTTGGCTCACTATTTCTTTGAAAATTGTATGATAAAATCGAAAGAAGAAATCTGCTCAAAGCCACATTGTCATAGAGCTATGGAACTGAGATCAACATTTTTTCGATCTTGAACAGGCAAAAAATGCTCCTATAGATCGACATTTTTATGCTTACAGACTTTTTTCGTGGGTAATTTTTGCATTGATCTCTCTGAATCTTCTGCATTATTGCACTACCAAAACTTGCTATATACTTTATACTTGCACTGAAATTCTATATTATTGTTAGACCCCTTTTGTCAATATTATTCTTTTTTCACTCAGATTGATGAGCTAGATGCCGGTGTTTCCCCACATCATGACACACGGCAGATGACGTGTCCCAGGGATTACGAGAAAGGTTCAAGGTCGGTACGTTGGGAGCATACCCCGGGCTTTTCGATCCGAAAATGTTTCCGACCTTCAGTGGCCTTCCAGACCACCTTACAAACGACCATCGGCTCGCCTCAGAGCCCTCCCGCACGCTGAGTTCCCTCAGCCCTCCAGCTCGCCTCCGAGCAATCGCATATCCAAAATGCCTCAGCCTCCTGCTCGTTCCCGAGCCTCCCGCCGAGCTTAGCTTCCTCGGTCTAACCGACCGACCCACAGCACCGATCACAGGCGCCTCCGCCACGGCTCTGCGAATCTCGCCAGACGCGAGATATCCATCGTCCATGATCCCGCGTTCCACGCCATCATGATCCCCCATTAACGAGCATACCTCGTCATTAATGGGAAATCCCGCCTATCACGCGGGCGTAACGCCGGGGGCGTAACGGCCGGTGTGAATTTCGTGCCCGTTTGCCCATGGCTGCCACTATATAAACCCTTCTC
Organism: Agapanthus africanus; assembly: GCA_030015575.1. NCBI lineage: Eukaryota > Viridiplantae > Streptophyta > Magnoliopsida > Asparagales > Amaryllidaceae > Agapanthus > Agapanthus africanus. Next base: position 468,248,578 of record JASDDO010000016.1, on the reverse strand, counting down.
TCAAACAACCCAGGTAAGCCAATTTTACCCCAATAGGCCGTTACTCTGCCAAAATACTCCGTCTAACTTGATCGTCGAAGGGTCCTCGGTGGCACAACCATCCCAGGACTTCCTTACAGGTAGCTCGGCCTCAACCACATAAAACCTATTGAGATTCACACGCTTCAGAAGGCAACCCTCCAACTCAATCTCATCCATCCATCAGCGCTCGCTGCAGATCAACGGAAGGTAACATCTGAAGGAGATCCATGTTCCCCTCCGAAAGACGGCGACGACGTGAGGACGTCTTGCCTGAGATTCGGGACAGATGCTATATGGTTTTATCCGTCTACCTCTCCGAAGATGCCAAGTTGATTTATGGCACTGTGTATCGGAGGTTTAGACGGATGCGGCCGATATAGCAGACTTCGTCAGATTCCCCCTCGCTTGAGGGGTTTTTGATTGTGGGGACGCTCTTCCCTGCAGGCGCAAGCCCCTGCAGTTAATTACGCTACCGCATCACGGTAACAACTTTCTCCTTCTCCAGAATTTCACTTCGTGTCGTGGGTGTTTGTTTTGTTTGTGGTTGCCCGTGGATTGTATACGGAGACTGAGTAATGCCGTCGCCCGTAGGACGTGGATTAGTCCAAATCCGTATTTACTTAGATTTGGATTTGGTGTTTTTAGTTTAAGGATACGTTAGCCGCATTTGAGACTAAGATCAACTTAAACGTTCGTTAAGGATACGTTAGTCTGATTTGAGACTAAGATCAACTTAACGGGATCGTCTAGATCCATTTCCAGTTTAAGGACGTAGTGGTCCATTTAATATATGGCCGTCGGGACCCGTCACCTCTCTGACGACGTTGAAGGATTACAACGACATATGTCAGAGGAGTTCAGAGATGTACCCTTGAACCAAAGTTGATTGGGGGTCTTATAGTCCAATTTAGGACTAAAGTCTGTTTGAATGTTTAAGGATACGTTAGCCATATTTGAGGCTAAGATCAACTTAAACGGGATCGTTTAGATCCAACAAAAGAGCATTTGGGAGCTCTATTGTTCCAGTTTAGGGACGTAGTGATCCATAGGTAGTTTAGGGACATTGCGGGGTCCATAGATAGTTTAGGGACATTGTGGTCCATTGGTAGTTTAAGGACATTGCGGTCCATATTCCAGTTTAGGGACATGGTGGTCCACATTTCAGTTTAGGGACGTGACGGTCCATATTCCAGTTTAGGGACGTGGTGGTCCGATATTAGTTTAAGGACGTTTCGGTCCAACATTAGTTTAAGGACGTTTCGGTCCACGAGTTTAAGGACCCCGCAGTCCGTATTGATGTGTGGTTGTCGGGACCCGTTACCTCTCTGACGTCGTTGAAGGATTACAACGATGGGTGTCAGAGGAATTCGGAAATGTGCCCTTGAACCGGTCGTAAATTGATTTAGGAGAGCATTCTTGCTCAGTCAATTTAGTTTGGGGACTTACGGCCATGATTGGGCTAAGTCCCGTTGAGAATATTCAATATTTTTCTTGATCTTGGGCCTATTAGGCCTGTGCTAGGGCTTTACCCATATTTAATAATGCACTGTATTTTATTCTGGCCTGCTAGGCCTTTTTGATTTGGGCTCTGTCTCTTTATTTATGATGCAGAGCATCTGTTTTGGTTTGGGCTCTGCCCTTTTTAAAATAATGCATTGCATTTTATTAGGCCTGTTAGGCCTTCTTTAATTGGGCTTGACCCTTTTGTAAGCAATGCAGTGCATTTGTCTGGCGCTTTGCGGCAAGTAATGAGCGCAAGCTCATATGGTGATGACACGTGTCATGCTCTGGCGAGCGCAAGCGCAACAGCGCTGTTCTAGTGCGCTGCGCTTGCGCTGCTGACACGTGGCGTGCTGTGGTGAATTGCGCCAGTTTTAAAGAGCAAGGCTCTGTTTCAAAAGCGCATAGCACAATTGGTTCAGATGCTGACACGTGGCGCTCTCTAGTGGCTTGCGCCAACCCAAGAGCGCAACAGTGCAGTTTTGCAAGTGTAAGGCACTATTAACTTGAGAATCTTTTAGATTCCAGAACCAATGGTTCATAAGTGCAAAGCACTACTTGGTTTCTTGATCTAATTTAGATCAAAGAAAACAAGTGTTTCTTATTTTTCTTGATCTTAGAGAACCAATGGTTCATAAGTGCAAAGCACTATTTTTATTTTGTTTTTTTTTAAAGATCTATGATCTGTTCATAAGAGAACTTTCTCTTTTTCTAAAGGTCTTTACCTTTTTTGTTCTTGAGGAGTTCTTCAGAGTTCTCTTTCTCTCTCTTTTTTTTTTAGAAAATGTTCATCCCTTTGAATTGAGGCCTAGGGTCCTTTTTATAGTGCCCATAAATTAGTTAAATTTTTTAAAGAGATCTTTCTCTGAGTGATTTGGGGAATTTTCCCCACCGTTGGATCTTTGATCCAAGGCCTTCTGTTTTGCAGAAGAAAATCTTCTTGTTTTAACAAGAACAGAAAGATTTCTTTCAGAATCTTAATTCTGTTTGGCGCAAATGCCCCAGCGCGTGACACGTGTCGCGCAGCGCACAGCGCAGCGCAACTGCGCTGACACGTGTCGCGCAGCGCAGTGCTTGCGCAACTGAAGCGTTGCTTCTTTTGATTTTAGTTTAAAAGAGCCTTGCTCTGATTGGACGCACTGCCTTAGGCGCTGCGCTACCGTATCAGTTTTTGACACGTAGCGCGTTGCGCGCAGCGCATTGAATCTGAAGCGTTGCTTCGAATTTTGAATTTTGAAATTCAAACAGAGTTTTACTCTGATTGGGGGAAACAAATGCCCCCCTACCGTTGCGCTCACGTGGCGCACACGTGAGTGCAGCGGTGGCAAACTCCTGATCGTTGGATCAAGGGGTGAGTTGAAGGGGCGCAGGCGCCTATAAATAGGACTCTTGGTCCTTAGTAAATGTTTTACCATTTTCAAGAATCTTGAGTTTTCAGAGCCTTGCTCTTGTTTAAGAATTTTAGAGCCTTGCTCTTGCTTTTTCACAAGAACTCCAGAGTTCAGAACTTGAAACCATCTTAGGTATTAATAAATAAAATCAAATTAAATTAAAATTGATTAATAGAGCCTTGCTCTCATAGATCTTTGATCTAAAACCCTTTTGGGGTTTCATCAGCAGAGCCTTGCTCTGGAAAGTTCATAGATCTACAGAGATCTTGTTCATGGGTTTTAACTCATGAACAGAGTTTTGCTCATTGATCAAATGTAGATCTTTTCTGATCTGAAAATAGAGAACTCCTACAAGTTTTCATTGACCTTTAAAACCCCAAATTTTTAGTCTTTAAGGGTTGAAGTTTTCTTTTTGATGGATTTTCCATCATTAATATAGGGCTAGGCTCTCTTTAAAGAAATTTTATTCCCTTGAGACCAGAGTTTGACAAATGTCACTCTGTGACAGAGCTTTGCTCTAAAAGATGAGATTTTCTCCTTGTCTTTAGGGATTTCCCATCAATGAGGATATTCTCTTGGGGATCTTTTCATTAACTGACAGTCTCATCCAATGATGGGGCTGTCTTATTAAATGATGTACCGTCGTCCAGATTTTGTGGGCCCCCCTTTGGTCCCCCTATCCACTGCATTGCGGTATGGTATAAAAATTTAAAAATGTTGAGCGTTGGAATTATAATACTGACGGCTAATGTTTGTCTCTTTGCAGGAAACATGTCTGCCAATTTGTCTTTTCCGTTTGTTCGCTCGGAAGGAGGGTTTCCCCAGGCACCGGTGGACCGCGCGGTGCTCGCTCTCATCAAGGATCATGACCCCGAGCACAAAAACCTTCACTTGTGGGGTAGGTGGTACAATGAAATCATCCAGGATCGTCGCAGTTTCAGTTCCGCCACGCCGTCTGAGCCAACATCTTCACTCCCCTACGCAGATGAACCCCCGGTGAAGTATGCCGTGGAGGTCAAAAATTGGAATTCGGATGACCTCCTCCAGCCTGCGATTGGAGCTATCCCCATGCCGCCGCCGCCGGCAATAGATATTTTAGGGAGGAGAATTTGTCAGGGTGAAGCGCGCCCTTGGGGACAGGCTTATAACATTGGACTGATCCCATGACCGCCTGCCGGATATTTGCAATAGGCCCGGTACATCCTATCAGCGAGGAGGACTCATCTGATGAGGATTGGTTTGTACTCGGCCATTTACGTCTCGCTCTTTGAGTATCCTTCTCCTCCAACGTGGTGGGTTAAGGCTTTTATCGAGCAATGGAATATTCTCACACACACCTTCCTGATGACGGACCGGGAAGTCTCTATCTCCTTGGAGGAGTTTGCTGAAATCTCGGGTCTGCCGATGAGGGGAGAGCCTTACGAGGAGCTGCTTCCTCCCGATGAATACGTCTTTGCCACCAAGCCGCTGGTGTTTGACCTGACGCCGGAGAACGCTATTCAGCACCAGTACCGGGGCTTGGTGAAGGTATTGGAGATTTATGAAGGACTCTATCTAGAATCGGGTGACCGGGGAGTCAGTTTTGCAGATTTCATTGCTCGCTTCATTCAACCGGAGTTCTTATCAGAGCAGAGCGAGAAGTTCGCCCAGCTCGACGACCCTTTTGGGTTCGGTTTTGATCGCCGACCCACATCGGAGGATGACCACAAAGACTTTTATCTCCCTGGTGCCGCCGTCGTCCCTTTTTCAGAAATTGCCGTTCCCGACATGGATGAAGAGACCTTCTTTGTAGGGTTCTTGGGCTTGTGGTTGTGCAGTTTTGCTCTTCCTATGCATCCACGCCATATGCGGCCGATTGTTTGCTACCCAGCGCATCGGATGGTGGCTGGTTTGCAGTTGTCAGTAGGAATCGCCGGGTTGGCTCATCTTTATAATGGACTTAGTGTAGCGGCGGACGCTAGTGAGCCAGGGGTGCAACCCGCCAACTTCCCGATACACTACTTTACCTCTTGGATGGAGATGCATGTGCACGGGGTGTTCGGCGCCCATAGGATTCCTCCCTTTTTTGAGAAATGCAGGCTCCCAAGGGTCATACGGTTGGTCGGGGCTTCGATTGTAGTTGCACCTCCGCGGGAGGCAAGGGGGCTGCTCCTTCGACCACACCTGGTCGGGGCGAAGGTTTCCTTCGTGGATAAGGTCGTAACAATAGGCTCAGAGACCATCAAGTCGGTAGTGTCGCTACGCGATGATTTTAAAGACGGGGCTTCCATACCGAAGGCTCGGGAAATCCTCCATCTCTACTCCATTCGGCCAGGCTACTTGGTGTTCAAGCAGAATGAGACAGCACTCTTCATGAGGTATAACCCTCACCGGTTTGCTCAGCAATCGAGCTACAATCAAGGGATCCCGATGGAAGCCTTCTTGGAAAAGCCCGTGGTTAGCCGGGAGGGGATAAAGAATGCAATGCACCACTTTATGCGGCTCAACACGGGTTCTTATTTCTTTATCAGTGAGCCGAGCTGCGTCCCCAAAGTCCTTAACGCGTACGTGGCCTGGTATGTGCATGCGATGGGGCCCGTTATTTTGATGGAGAAACGTATGCTGGTTGACCGCAAGGGTGCACCTCCCGGCGGCGATCGCAAGGCTCACTTGAGGCCGAGGACTCCGGTCATTCCTCCATTGAAAGGTGCTGGAGACGGACCTCCGCGCGTGTTGAGTCCCCCGCGCGGATTTCCGCTTCGCGATGCTGTGGATGCGCCACCAGCCCCCCGTGCTCTAGTGGAAACGGTAACTGTGGTATCGCCGGAGTCCGGTGTAGGCACGGATATCGGGACCCGCCGCCCCAAGGTGTCTGCTAAACGCAAATCAGTCCCAGGTGCATCCATAGTTGGCGGGCAAAAGAAGAAGAAGTCGCTCCTTTCTCTTGACGCGATTCTTGGCTTAGAGCCTGAAGCCCCTCTTACCGAAGGAATAAGTGAATATGGCAGCAATAAGGGCTTCGCGGTAGACCCCGCAGACACCGACCTGGCAGCCGCCATTGCGGCTTCTGAGCGATCAGAGAGGCTTGAAGCGTGGTTGAGTAAACTCGCTGAGTCAGGTAATTATTAGCTGCTTTCTTCATCATTTCATTGCATTTTTATCATTATTCTTGACTAATACTTTTCCCCATTTTCAACAGGTGTCTCTACCGAAGAAGCTATTGCTGACTCTTTGAAAACCTTCCAAAAGGAGGAGGAGAAACGCGCTTTAGCGGGCGCCGGTATGTCCCACCCCCCCCTTTTTTTTTAAAACAAATTTCGTTATCTTTTTCGATGGTTAATCTAACTTTCTTCCTTTGTTTCTTTATAGGGGTTATACTAGTCGATGAGGGGATCCTCTCTGAACCTGTTATTGGAGTTCCGGTCTCGTCGGGGCTGCCGCAAGAGCCTTGACTTGACAAGTCGACGAGAGATGCCTTGAAGAATTTGGAGGCATCCTTGTGTACAGACGAGGACGCTTCAATGAAAGAGGCTCTGGTAAGGTCCATTTCAACGGCCCGAGAGGAAAGGAAGCGGCTGAGGCGTGAGGCGAAGGCGCGCCGGGCTGCTTTGGCTACGGGAGCGGGCCCAAGCACCATCCCTCGTGCCGACACTCCGTCAGAAGAGTCCCCGGTCGCTTTGTCTACCGCTCATAGACAGGCGATCCGCGCCAATAGAGAGGCTAACGACAAGTTTGCCTCAAGTAGCACTTCTTTCAGAATTTCATTATAAGACTCATAAAGCTGTCGGTTCTTATATACCTTATCTTGCAGGGCCAAGTCCGACCGAGGGGGAGGCGGAGACCGTTGAACCCAAGGAAACAGAGGAGGCGGCGCCTGCCGAACCTGAGCCGATGGTGGGCAACGTCGCTGAGGCTTCGGAGCCTGAGATGGAGGTTGGGGGGTCTGTAGCCGAGAAGGTCATTGATGCCGAGCCTGAAGTGGCGGCAGATGAAATGATCATTACAACCGAGCCCGGGGTGGTGGCGGACGAGGCGCTTGAAGCCGGCGACCTTGTGGTGGCGGCGGATAAGCTGATGGAGATTGCGGAGCCCGAGGAAGTAGCAGGTGAGATGGGCACGACTCTTGGGGAAGAGTCAGCCGCTCTCTCTCAAGAGTCCGGCAATGCTCCGATCATTGCCCTCCCCGTCTACGATCTTCCGCTGTCTCCTGGCCATGTGAGCACGACGATGGTCCCCGTCGAGTCGGGTGATGAGGCCACGGGCGGCGGCCTCATGTCGATAGAGGAGGGAGTCGCCTCCGTTTCAGCCGGGAGCTCCTCAGGTAAACCCCAAGTTGCTGTTTTTCTTTACTTTACAATCCTTTCTGACAAGTTCACTTTTCTTGTAACACAGGTGCAGCCAGCGCCGATGCCCCACTGCTTGAGGGAGCGCCTTCAACGATTGCCTTGGCGGTGGTCACCTCTCAACCCTCTCTCATACCCTTGAAGATGTTGGAAGGTATGGGTTTGCAATTTATTAATCTTATCTTCCAGACGCATAATTTGTGTACTAAAGTCACACTGTTGTGTCTTTCAGGAGTGCTTTTTGACCATCTCTATCAAGTGTTGCTCCCACACTTCTCCTTCCCATCTGAATTCGCATCTCCCTCTGGTGGCGCTGGTGAGTACCGTCCCCGAGTGATATCTTTGTTTTTCAGTAGTAGAATTATTTATAACTCTCTCTTGTCCTGACTGCAGTGTTACAAATCGAAGGGGGAGAAGGAAGATCGGTTGCACCACCGGCCCTTCCGGCCTTGTCACCTGTCTCAGCTGGTATGGCGACTATCACATTGATGACTTTCCCCTTTTTTATTCCCTGAACAGTTATCTAATCACATCCTGTTTCTTTTCAGCGGTCGTTCCGGTCTCGGCGCCCTTCGAGTCTCGCATCATCATGTCGGTAGGTCCTTTCCTGAGATGTCCATCTTCGAAAGGCGCCGCGAACAGCTTACGCATGTTGAGCGACTATATTGAGGAGCTCGACGTCGAGACCCCTACTTCTGCTGCGGATTTCGCTATAGTGGTTAACCCGATGTTGGTGATACTCGTGAATTTCCATGACGAGGGTATCATCGCATCTTGGGTTAATCATTGTATGAAGATCGAGGCTCGCCTGCATAAGCTGGAGTCGATGCGTACCGCCCCCGAGACTTTAGCCGTGAGCAATGAAAGAGCAGCATGGATCGAGGGAAGCGCTTCTTATGTCCACCACTTGGAACAAGAAGCAGCTTTAAAGCTAAAGGAATGCCAAGAGACCTCGAGCGAGATGGCCCGTCTGCGTGCTGAGGTTGAAGCGAATGCTGCCCAAGTGAAGACTATCTTCGAGGGTCTTCTGGAGCGCATCTCCCATGGGCTAAACTTGAAGCGAAAGCTTGATGTAGCTGAGCGCGATACTCCAGGTCGGGAAGCTGCTTATCAGGCCGTCAGGGAGCGGCTTGCATCTGTCTTGCAGCAACGGGCCCAAGTGGAGGTGGAGCTGGCGGTGGCAGCAGATCAGGAGAAAGTGAGGAAAGAATTGCGCGAACAATTGCTAGATCTATGCAAGATGTTTCCTTCTCAGTAATTCTCCTTGTATCGTTTGTACTTGTGAATATAAAAAAAATGTATATATGTTTCTTTTTTATTCTTTAGCACAATGTATCCTGTACTCAACCAAGTTTATGAATAAAAGATATACATCTTCTGTAATGTCTTGTGTTATTTCTCCGCCTTTTCTTTCTTTTATTATCAGCACGCCACCTTAGTAAACATGGTCAACAGATAATAGAGCACGCATCTTGATTTTCTTAAGAAATAGCGATGGCTTAGGCCGCAGGTTCAGATCTGCTGCCTAAGACTTTTCAACTCTATGAGCCGTGAGGGTCTTATAGAGACTTTTCTCCCTACGGATCGAGAGGATCTCGTAGGTGGGTTTTTCTCCTTAGGAATCGTGAGGATTCCTAAGTGTGGTTTTCTCTTATAAGTCGTAAGGATCCTATAAGAGAATTCTTCCCTCTTACAAGTCGAGAGGACCCGTAAGCGGTTGTTTCCCTCCTTGTCGAGATTCGACTTTGGAGAGTGAGACCCATGAATAGTATGCAAGAGATCGTCTAGATCGATTTGCAGGGTCCCACTGTTCAGGAAGCAAGTTTTTTAATCCCTGCTGCCTGAGGCTTCATCTTGCAAGTTGAGACGAATCGGGAATTTTCCCGCGGAGACACTGGTTTCTCTGCGAGCCGACGCGAATCAGGAGGCTCTCGTCAAGGAGTGTTTGTATCCGTGAGTCGATGAGTTTACTAGGGATTATTTGTTTCCCGAGCGCCAAGGATTATTTGTTTCCTTAGGGTTTGAAACGAGTCGAGAATTTCCCACGGAGGCACTGGTGGCTCTGCGAGTCGACGCGGATCAGGAGGCTCTCGTCAAGGAGTGTTTGTATCCGTGAGTCGAAGAGTTTGCTAGGGATTATTTGTTTCCCAAGCGCCAAGGATTATTTGTTTCCTTGGGGTTTGAAACGAGTCGAGGATTTCCCACGGAGGCACTGGTGGCTCTGCGAGTCGACGCGGATCAGGAGGCTCTCGTCAAGGAGTGTTTGTATCCGTGAGTCGAAGAGTTTGCTAGGGATTATTTGTTTCCCAAGCGCCAAGGATTATTTGTTTCCTTGGGGTTTGAAACGAGTCGAGGATTTCCCACGGAGGCACTGGTGGCTCTGCGAGTCGACGCGGATCAGGAGGCTCTCGTCAAGGAGTGTTTGTATCCGTGAGTCGAGGAGTTTGCTAGGGATTATTTGTTTCCCAAGCGCCAAGGATTATTTGTTTCCTTGGGGTTTGAAACGAGTCGAGGACTTCCCACGGAGGCACTGGTGGCTCTGCGAGTCGACGCGGATCAGGAGGCTCTCGTCAAGGAGTGTTTGTATCCGTGAGTCGAGGAGTTTGCTAGGGATTATTTGTTTCCCAAGCGCCAAGGATTATTTGTTTTCTTGGGGTTTGAAACGAGTCGAGGATTTCCCACGGAGGCACTGGTGGCTCTGCGAGTCGACGCGGATCAGGAGGCTCTCGTCAAGGAGTGTTTGTATCCGTGAGTCGAGGAGTTTGCTTGGGATTATTTTTTTCCCAAGCGCCAAGGATTATTTATTTCCTTGGGGTTTGAAACGAGTCGAGGATTTCCCACGGAGGCACAGGTGGCTCTGCGAGTCGACACGGATCAGGAGGCTCTCGTCAAGGAGTGTTTGTATCCGTGAGTCGAGGAGTTTGCTAGGGATTATTTGTTTCCCAAGCGCCAAGGATTATTTGTTTCTTTGGGGTTTGAAACGAGTCGAGGATTTTCCACGGAGGCACTGGTGGCTCTGCGAGTCGACGCGGATCAGGAGGCTCTCGTCAAGGAGTGTTTGTATCCGTGAGTCGAGGAGTTTGCTAGGGATTATTTGTTTCCCAAGCGCCAAGGATTATTTGTTTCCTTGGGGTTTGAAACGAGTCGAGGATTTCCCACAGAGGCATGGGTGGCTCTGCGAGTCGACCCGGATCAGGAGGCTCTCGTCAAGGAGTGTTTGTATCCGTGAGTCGAGGAGTTTGCTGAAGACATTGGTTTCTTCGAAATTGGACTGAACCGTCGAGATTTGGCTTCGTCTTCTGGCGGAGCTTGTTGGGAAAGTATGGTTCCCTCTTTGTTTACGCCCTTAGATTGTATACAGGGATCGATGTGATCTTAACTGTAGGGCCAAAGTTTTATCATCATTCTTTTTGTTTTATCTCCGCGATGCTCTATCATTTCAGCTTTTATATCGCGAAGGTCGCGATTGCCCAATCATTTCGGCTATTTTTCGCGGTGCCCAATCATTTCGGCTATTTATTTTATTTTTACTCGCTGCTTTTTATTGCGAGTTGCCCAATCATTTCGGCTATTTTGCATGCATACATTTTTACTTGCTGCTTTTTATTGCAAGTTGCCCAATCATTTCGGCTATTCCGTATGCATGTGCGGCCTACTGGCTTTCCGCCGTAAACCTGGAATTAGACACCGATTTCGGCATCAGCACCACTACAACTGAGATATTGCCAGGAGCGAATCATCATCTGCCTCCGTCGATGTTGAACAAAGGTAGCTTAGCGACCTGGGTTAGGATTCTGTCGTCTAAGGCTTTTAACTTCATGAGCCGTAAGGGTCTCACAAAGGTATTTCTCCCTACAAGTCGTGAGGATCTTGTAGGTGTATTTTCTCCTTAGGAATCGTGAGGATTCCTAAGTGTATGTTCCTCTGTAAGTCATAAGGATCCTACCAGAGGGTTTTCTCCTTGTAAGTCGAGAGGACTTATAAAGGTTGTTCATCATGCGAACATATCCCCAGTCTCGGATGAGGCTTGATTAGGGAATGTTTATTCGCGCCCGTTGTTCATATCAGAATATTGCATTTTATACCGCCCATTCTTACGCTCGTGTGTTTATAGGTAGGTACTTTTAATCCGTGTTTGTTACATGTTTACAGAATACAGGTTTCCAGTCCAAATATTTTAAATCAAGACAAAATCTCCACAGTTACGCCAAATGCAGAACATCTGTCGACAGCAGATAAAAGCCGGGTTCCGGTCATCCATATCCGTCCAAGTGCCGAGTACCGGTTCCCGATACAAGACATGTGACAGTAGTCATTCGTGTCTGGGACAAGCACAGAGCACGAGGTGGGCTGCACAAGAATCAATGGGTGCGCGGAGCTCGAGGGAGATAAAGTCAAAAGTAAACAGAGATAATGCAATCTTGGACTTGGAAATCTGGAAAGATTCTGAAGACTTTCGCGCAGTTTGAGGTTTGCAAACACGAGGAAAACACCAACCAGGAACCCACAGAAAATCCCACTGCCCAACTCATCAGTACGGCCGCGCATGCGCGGCCAATAGGTGGTATTGGCCGCGCATGCGCCGCAGGGTGGGGCCCACTCACTGTCAGATTTTGGGGTTATTTTGGGGATTTCATTTCTGGTCTGGTGGATGCCCTAGAATTCCAGTTTACCTCCTATAAATACCCCGGACCAGAGCTTAACCAAAGGAGCTTTTCTTTAGCCTCTTTTTTGTAGTTTTGTTCTTCTTTCTTCTTCTTCTTCATTCTTTCTCCATGAAATTGTAGTGAGAGCTTTTGAGTGGAAGATTAATGAAGATGAGGGCTTTTTATCTTTCTTGTTAGTTTGCTTCCCCTTGAGATTCTTGCTTTCTCTTGCTCATTCAATCTCTTTATTGAGCTTGAATGGTTAAGGGTTAGTTATTGATCTCAAGGGTCGTATTTTCTTCCGGGACTAGCACTTCATTTCACATGCGTTTTCTACCCTTCCCTTGATCTTGCAACCTCTTCATTGAGCTTGCAAGTTTAAGGGTTGGCTATTGAGCACATGCTTGGCTTGGGTCCTAGTTCCGTATTCTTTTATTACTCGCTTTTTATTACTTGTCTTTTTTACTTGCATTCTATTTCATGCAATTTTATTCATGCTCTTTATTACTTGTATCTTTTCTTTTCTTTGTTCTTTTCTTTTTGTTCTCTTTTGTTCATTTTGTAAATGTTGTAATTATTGTTGTTGATAAGAATTAATACGGTTTTATAAGTTAACATTTCTTTGCCAATTCCTTTTCCCGTTATTTTCCATTTGAACTTCGCCCAAACCATACGCAAGCGCTCCGTTAGGCACCGTACCCTGACAAGGTAACGGTGATTCCTAACCACGACCGGTTGCGTTCGGTTTGGCCGGAGGCGAAGGCAAGAGACAAGAACGGAAGGACAAGGGTAAATAAGCCGGATTCCACGAATACCGCGCTTAAATCCCCTAATCCACGTTGTTGCCGATTGCTTAGCTTCAATTGGTCAAGACTCGGCTCAAAGGTTTTTGAGTACAGATTTCTTAGCTTACAATCTCGTATTTTCTTAACAACTTTATACTTGCAGATAAACACATAGGTTAGATCAAACAAACACATACAAGATTCTTTATTAACTCGTCTAAGACAAGAAGGTAAGATAACACCATCTCCCTGTGGACCGACCCGTGCTCACCGGCTAGCTGCAAAGCGACACCGTCCTGATCGCGGTTACACTTAAATTCTTTGAACATCCGACACGCCAAAAGCGTGCGATCACCCGTGGATTGTATACAAGGGTCAGTATTGAACCACTTGTAGGGCAATATCGGAAATTGTTGGGATTGCTTAAGCACAGGTTTAGGTCTCTGTAACTTAAGACTTTCAAATCTTATGAGCCGTGAGGGTCCCATAAGAGAGTTCTCCTTACGAGTCGTGAGGATCTTGCAAGTGTATTTTCTCCTTAGGGATCGTGGGGATCCCTAAGTGTGTTGCTCCCTTGTGAGTCGTAAGGATCTCACGCGGGTGGTTTCTCCTTACAAGGTCGAGAGGACCCTATAAGTGTCTTTTAACGAGGTTGCGCCCTTTCGGGTTTTCACAAACACTCGCCGGTAGCCCTGCTGTTTTTACTCATGGAGCCCTTTCGGGTTTTCATCCGTGCCCATTTTGCTCATGGACGTACCGCTTTTTTATTCTTTTTATTTTTATATATTTTTTACGAGGTCGCGCCCTTTCGGGTTTTCACGAACACTCGCCGGTAGCCCTGCTGTTTTTACTCACGGAGCCCTCTCGGGTTTTCATCCGTGCCCTTTTTGCTTATGGACATACCGTTTTTATTTTATTTTATTTTTATATGTTTTTTTTTATATCTCGTCAGCCTAAAAGATGCTGCGGAAGTAGTTTAAAGACGTTTCGGTCTGCTATTAGTTTAAGGACATTTCGGTCCGACTTTGAGAAGGCTGGCTACTGCTGATAGAGTTTGAGCTTAGGAAGACAGCGAGCGGATATAGTCGTCGTCGTCTACCATTGACCTAGGCTGTGACTCATTAAGCATAGTATTTCTTTAGGAAGCGACCGTTTATTGGCCTGAATGGCCTTTCACCGTGCATGTCCATGAGTAGATAGGCCCCACCCTGGTAGACCTTATCTATGATGTACGGGCCTTCATAGTTTGGCTCGAATTTTCCTCGCTTGGCGCGATTGGGGATCATAGGCCTTTTGACCACTAGCACAAGTTCGCCTTGGCGGAATGTCCTCGGTCGAGTCAATCTTTCATATGAGCGCGTCATCTTTGCTTTATAAGCTTCCAGATTTTGCTATGCTATGAGCCGGGTTTCATCAAGGGCGTCAAGCTCCTCAAGCCGAAGGTGAGCATTTTCTTCATCCGTCAGCTCGTAGTGGACTGCCACTCGTAGAGAGGGTAACTCTATCTCGAGGGGGAGTACTGCTTCCGTCCCAAATACCAACGCGTACGTCGTTGTGTTCGTGGCCGTCTTGAACGCAGTTCGATACGCCCAAAGAGCCTCTTGCAGTCTCTCGTGCCAGTCTCTCTTATTTCGGGACACTGTTTTCTTTATGATCTTCGTCAAGGTCTTGTTGAAGGCCTCAGCTAGACCGTTAGCTCGCGGATTATAAACCGAGGAATATCTCCAGTCTATATTGTGCTGCTGTGCAAAGCGACTGATCTTATGGCTTCTGTAAGCTGGCCCGTTATCGGAGATGATCCGTCGCGGAGTTCCAAACCGATATATGACATGCGTCTTGAAGAAATGGAGGATATTCTCCGTCTTAACTTCTCTTAACGGTACTGCTTCTGCCCATTTAGAGAAGTAGTCAGTCGTCGCCAGGATGAAACGATGTCCCCTAGACGATGCTGGTTCGATAGGGCCGACTATGTCAGTTCCCCACATCTCGAACGGCCAGCTAGCCACCGTTGGATGTAATGGATTTGGATGCTGATGGATGAAATCCCCATGAATTTGACATGAGTGACACTGCTTCGCATATTCGAGGCAGTCATGAATCATCGTGGGCTAGTAGTAGCCCATCCGTTTGATCTTCAACTTCATCTTTGGGCCTGCTTGATGAGAACCGCAGAGTCCGTCGTGAACTTCCTGGATGACTCTTTTCGCTTCATCGGGTCCTAAGCACCTCAGCCACAGAGAATCAAACGATCTCTTGTACAGAGTATCATTGACGAAGGTGAAAGACAGAGCTCGTTTCATGAGCCGATGTCTTGCGGACGCTTCTTCAGGCATTCGGTGGGATTTAAAGTAATCTATGAAGACTTCTCTCCAATCCTCGGTATTTTCCCAATCTTTTACTTGTAGGGTCGTCTGCTCGCTCGCTCCTTTTTCTTCGGATGATTCCGGAGATATTTCTGCTGGGGCAAGCACCCGATGGCTTTGTACCATGATTCTGACGTCATCGAGGTTCTCGTTAGCCAGCTCTTTAGCAAGTTTGGCCAACGCGTCTGCTTTGCTGTTTTCCGCGCGCGGTATGTTCTCCAAAGTATAGGAAGGAATTTGGGTCAACAGTTGTTGCACCTTTTCCCCGTACTTCACCAACTCCGGTTTGCACGTTTGGTAGTCGCCGTTTACTTGACTAACGACCAGTTGAGAATCTCCGTATATAAGGAGGTTTTCAATTCCCATGTCGATGGCGATCTCAAGAACTGCTATTAAGGCTTCATATTCGGCTTCGTTATTCATCCTCGGCTCTGTTAAGGAGAAAGCGAAACGCATTATCCCTCCTTGTGGAGTCACGAAGATGAGGCATACCCCCGATTTGATTATAGAGGTATTTTGTTTGCGTTTTTTCATGGAAGATGCTCCATCGAAATAAAGTTCCCATCGAGTATCACTACCGTCGATTGCGTCAAACGCATGTTCGTCTGGCAAATCGCAATTCAAAAGAGAATCGGCAGGTATCGGGTGCTCAGCGAGGAAGTCGGCGATGGCCTGGCCTTTCACTGCCTTGAGAGGTTGATATGTTATTGAGAACTCCATCAAGAGCAGGGCCCATTTAGCGAGTCGACCTGTCAGTATGGCCTTCGACATCAAGTATTTAAGGGGGTCCACCTTTGAAATGAGACGGACTTCGTGCGCCAACGCATAGTGCCTGAGCTTTGTTATTGCGAAGATCAACGCCAGGCAGTGTTTTTCAATGGGAGAGTAGTTGCTTTCTGCCCCCAGCAGAACTCGACTTAAGTAGTAGAGTGCTCTTTCTTTTCCTTGATCGTTCTCTTGTGCCCATAATGCGCCTAAGGAACCTTCGAGGGCGGTTGTATAAAGAATGAGGGGCTTTCCCTTGACCGGAGCAGCCAACACCGGCGGGTTCTGCAGGTACTGTTTAATTTCGTCCAGCGTGCCCTGGCATTTTTGATCCCAGACGAATGGGGTTCCCTTCTTCACCAGGTGACTATAAGGGCGGCACTTGCCAGAGAGGTTGGCTATAAATCGCCGAATATATGCGAGCTTTCCTTGGAGAGACCGCAACTGTTTAAGAGTCCTTGGCGGAGGCATTTCCATGATCGCCTTGATCTTGGACGGATCTATTTCGATACCCCGGTGTCGGACGATGAATCCTAAGAATTTGCCCGAGGAAACTCCGAATGCACACTTAAGAGGGTTCATCTTCAAGTTGTATTGTCGAAGGCGTTGAAATACAGTCTTTAGATGCTCGAGATGTTCTTCGTATGATTTGCTCTTAACCACGAGGTCGTCGATATAGCACTCGACGATTTCATGTATAAGGTCATCGAAGATCTTCGTCATGGCCCTTTGGTAAGTGGCACCGGCGTTCTTTAATCCGAAGGGCATCACTTTATAGCAGAATATTCCCGAAGGCTGTGTGCTTCTGGTCTTCGGGATGCATTTTTATCTGATTATAACCTGACGAGCCGTCCATGAAGGAGAAAACCTCATGAGTGGACGTATTGCCTATCATCAGTTCGGTGACTGGCACTGGAAAATCATCCTTCGAGCAAGCTTTATTAAGATCCCGGAAGTCTACGCATATGCACACTGTCCCATTTTTCTTCATCACCGGGACGATGTTGGCGATCCATTCAGGGTATTGAACTTCCTGGATGAAGCCAGAGTCGATCAGCTTCTTGACCTCAGCATTGATGCTCATCTCAAGCTCGAGCCGCATTCTCGTCGGCGCCTGTTTGACTGGCTTGATGTCCGGGGATATCGCCAATCTGTGTACATCAATTTCTGGATCCAGTCCCGGCATTTTGGAATAGTTCCATGCGAAGCAATCTTTGTGCTGCATAAGCAGGTCTTTTAATGAGGCCACCTTTTCTTCAGACAGCAGCTCACTAATGAACGTCGGTCGGGGGTCATTCGCCGTTCCCAACTCAATTTTCTTAAGGTTATCTGCAGTGGTATGGATTCCATCTTCCAGCTCTTTCGGCGCTGGTGGGAATTCTGAGATTACCTCGTCGTTGCTGTTTTCGAAGCACCAGGGAAGGTTGTCCATGTTCTCGGGCTCTTCTTTTAATATTGTAATCATGTGACAGGTGAGAATTCGCTTCCAATCCTAATGTGGAACCGGTTCTTCTTTCGTGGCCTTGGGCTCATGCTTTTGTGGCGGTGCTACCCTCCAGTTGTCAGACAGAGCGAACTTGCCAAGCTGATACTGATCTTTAACCCAATTCTTGAAGGTGAAGCAGTCCTCGAGAGGGTGTCCTATCACTCGGTGATAAGGGCAATAGTCCGGGTGAGAGACTTCGCCTGCTTGTTCGGGGTATTTAGACTCCGGCAGTGTAAGCATTTGATGTTTTAGAGCAAGGTCAAGTATCCTCTTCGTCTTATCCCGAGGAAAAGAGTATGCTCGACTCATTTTCTTCATGAAGGATAGATCAATAACGCTCGATTCCCGTTTGCGTGGCTTCTTAGCCCTGCTTTGTTGCTGTTGAGCGCCTTTTTGGCCTTTCGACTTATTTCTGCTTCTACGTCGAGCTTTTTTTATAACAGGTTAACAAGGGCCGGCATTTTCATCTTTCACGGCCTGTTGAAGGAGGCGTTGCGTTCTGGCTTTCTCGTAGATGGCCATCTCACGGTTGTGATCATCTCGGACTTTTTGACCAGCTTCCCTTATAAGCCTGTCCATTTGTTCTTCAAACGACGGATTGGGCACTCTTGCATCAGAAACTTTTACTGGTTCAGGATTAGTGTCCTCCCGTTGCGCATCTGCTTCATTGAAGTCGTGTACGACGTAACAGTCGCGGAGCAGCTCTCGTTTCTTGGAGCGAATGTATCCGAGCCCGATCGTCTCCATCCTGCCACTAGGCAGCTTGTGCTGAGTTCCGGGGACGTTCCAGACCCTGTCATAGAATTTGTCCTTTCTAACGGTCTGTTTGAAGGGTATCCCTTGGCGCTTCAACAACTTCTTCAAGCCTTCTGTATAATATCTGGGTAGACGGATGGGTTGAAGTCTGTCCAGCGTAGGATCTGCCCCGTGCCAGATTTCTTTCTCCACTTTGTTTTCTTCAGAGCGGTAGAATAGAATTGCCTTCTCGCCTTCTCGCCTGGGAGGGATATAAAACGTTTGCAGCTCTTCTACATTGTAAATATCGAGTGCATCCAGTTCTTTACGGTGTTTAAGCGGCACCATAGCAACTTGTAAACTTTGCTCTTCGTCAGCGGACGTTTGTATTGAAGGTCGAGCAGAGAATACAACATGGACTTCATCTTCCGAATCGCTACCAAAGATTAATGCAGGAGCCGATGGTCCCGGCTTGGTGTATTGGGGCGGACCCGAATAAACTCTCTCCTCTTCCTCCTCGCTATCACTGCCGAAGACAGGGATGGTGGCATTAGCTTTATTCTCCGGCTTGTGACACTTCTCCGTATCTTCGAAATCCGGTAAGAAGTATTTGGCATCTTCGTATTTGCGGACCTCGTTCACAGAGAACGGGTTCAGTTCTCCCGTCACTGTATACTCGAAACCATCCTTAAAATACTTCATACACTGATGTTGTGTAGAAGGGATGATGTTGTACTCGTGTAACCATGGTCGGCCGAGCAAAGCGTTGTAGCATGTCTTGGCATCTATGACGTGGAACTTAATGTCCGTGACGAGTAGCCCGAAGCGTAGCGTCAGTATCACAGACCCAAGAGTTCTTGATGACTAGGAGTCGAACCCGGAGATGGTGATCTTGTCACGAGCAAAGTGCTGGACGCTCATGCAGATTTCTTTCAAGACCCGTACATTAAGTAGGTTAACGGACGACCCGTTATCGATCAAGATTTTGCCTATCTTTATATCATGGCAGTATCCCGAGACATAGAGGGGGCGATTGTGCTCGCACGTCCCAAGGAGAAGGTCCTCGTCGCCGAAAGTGACATTGGCCGTGTGCACTTCCTCCAATTCATCCTTCATCTTTTCCTCGGCCAGGCATGCTTGGAATTGTTCCGGATCTTGGAGTGCCTTAATTAACGAATCTCTCGCCTCTTTTGATAGCAAAAGGGCGTCAAGAATGCTGAGCTGTGAGGGCAGCTTCCTCAGATGTGCTAAGACGTTGTAATCCACCTTATTCTTCTTTGGCGGGTCCTTGGCAGCTAGCTCTTCCACCACTTGGTCATCTAAGATGATATCTTCAGAGACCTTTTCTTTCCCTTTATCTTTCCTATTTAAGGGTCCGAGGTTCTTTTCAGGTAGCGTCCGATTCCGCAGCCGGATATTTTCGCAGACCTTCGGCTCTTCTTCTTTTCTCGAAGTGGATTCTTTAAAGAGAGGGGCAAGTTCCAGCTCCTCATCAGAATCGCTCCCGAATGTAGGCACTTGTGACCCGCCGGTGTTAACCACGCGACAATCGCCGGTAGTTCTTTTAATCCCTTCGGTCGTATTTCTTTGCTCTCAACGAGTTTTATGCCTTTCCCGCTTAAAGCGTTGTCGATGAGCAACGTATCCTTGCCACCATCTATCGAAAGCTTTGCACTCTTGTGTGGGGTGCGAAATCTTTTGATGATATAAGCAATAGGAGGGGTGTGTTTCCACTTCACCGGTGATGTTTCTTTTAGAGGATGGTAGCTTCATGCCCATTGATATAGCCTTAGCAAACTTTTTCCTCATCTTGAATTAGCTTTTGTCGGCCGTGGAGGTGTTTTGCTCCAGCGGGATCATCTCAGCTCTTTCATCAAGTCGTTGGCGTTTGGCCTTTTCGAATATAACCGCCTCGCGCTCCCGATCAGCTTTGCTTTTTAAGAGAGCTTCATTAAGGAATTTATCAATTACTTCATCCGACGGCCCCGAAATTTTTGGTTCAGGATCTGCCCCCAGCGTTTCAGTACAAGAAGTCTCCTCATCGTTTGTGAACGAATGGGAAATCATATGACAGCTCACCACGCATTCTTCAGATTCATCTGACGAACTTTCTTCCTCACCTTCCTCTTGAAAGACGTGTTTGAGAAACTCCTGGAATGTAACGGGAGTCCGTGCCTTCTGGTTGTATTCCTCCAGCGCGTCAATTTGTTTTTGCTGGTCCGTGCGCTTGTCGCCAGGCTTCACGGGCTTCTTTGACTTCTTTTTCTTCTTCTTCGAGGATTTTGACGGCTGGTTGCGAGTGCTTGAGCCACTACCATCGGTCTTTGGAGTTGGACGTGGCTTCAACATCCCCTCAATGACCTGCGGTTCTAACGGGTTCTTCCACCTAATCGCTGGACATGTCTGAAGGTCGTTCAGCATCCTCTTTGTCTTGGCTGATAATACAACCTCCCAAGGAGCTTCTTCAACGACGGAGCATGTTGCCCCCGGCGTATTCGTCCCCTCAGAGGTGTGGGGCTGCGGGGGATTCACCTTCCATTTGTCAGATAACACGAACTTCCCCTGTCGGTACTGGTTTTCAAGCCAATTTTTGAAAACGTAGCAATCTTCGATCGGATGGCCTAGTACTCGATGATAAGGACAGTAGTTGGGTTCGTTGACGTCACTTGGTTGCAACGGACGTTTTGGATCCGGCAGATTTATGAGTCTGTTGCGTAATGCCAGCTCGAATAACCTTCTTGTTTTATCGCGGGGAAACGAGTAAGGACACCCCAGTCTCTCCTCAAGGTCTATGTACGGACGCATATTATTTTGACGCACAACCGGCTTCGAGTTGCTCGGTTGTTGTTGAGCATTAGCGACGACGATCGCTTTTCCCTTCCCTTTGTCATTTCGGGAGTCCGGCTTTGGAAGAGGGGATTTATGGCCCATCTGATCCATCTGCGCTAGCTTGTCAATCAAAGCCTGGAAGGTAGTCGGCTTGAAAAACATCATAAATTGCGAGATGGTTGCTGGTGGATCAAGGGTTCCTACAAACATACTCACCGCGGGAGCTTCTTCAATGCGCTGCTCGCATTTCGACCATAAGTTCCGCCATCGTATAGCGTACTGAACCCACGTCTCGCCTGGCTTTACCCTGGAGTTAATCAGTGCTGTCATCGGGGTACGTTCACTGGCGCTTGCAAAACGCTGAGTAAACAATAGCTCCATTTCCACGAAGGTTTTGATAGAGTCGTTCGGGAGCTCAGAGTACCACTCGAACGCCGTATCCGATAAACTTCCAAAAAACTGGCGAAGTAAAAGCTTGTCATCACCACCGGTGTTGCCGCAGAGCGCCCTGAACTGGGCAACGTGCTGGTGAGGATTGCCCGTCCCCTTGTAGACATGGAACTTAAGAATTGTGTAACCTGGCGGGTACTTGATTTGGTCGTACCAACTTGGATATGGCCGCCCCGTTTTTACGACCTGGCCGGCTGCTTCGGTCGCATGATGAACCCGTATTTGTTGGGCTATGTACTCGTCCAAATCAGCTTTAGAGATTGTATCCTCCTTAGCTGTTGATAGGGCTGGCGGAGGATTTGATGTCTCTCCCCTATCATCTCCAAGGACGATCGGGGGCTCTTCGGTCGGAGGATCTTGCTGTATCATCATCCCTATCATGTCTTGGAAGAGGAGGCCCATACGCTGTATGTTGGCTGCTTGTTCAGCAGCCTCTTTGTCCTTCTTTTCCAATATCCGACGAAGGAATTCGTCGTCGGTTTCTTCCTCTTGGCGTTCATCCGAGGACGTTTCAGGGTTTTCTTTTGGCCCTGTAAGTGCGGCCATAGCGTTCATCATTTCTTGGAGCTTCTGCTGCTACTCCTAAGCCTTGGTCACTGACCTCGTGTGCGGTCTATGACCTGTTGATATGCGGCTATCCTCCTTTCCCGATGCCACATAAACTGTATGAACTATCATGCCCCCGGACTTAGGGCGTTTAGGCTCACCACCTTTGGCATTTGCCGCGGGCGCGGGGGTTTTCTCCGGCCTTCTTCTTTTGTGGGCCGTTGATGTTGGAGGGGCCGTTGCAGTGGGCACCCTAGCGACTGTCATCCTTTCCAGTTTGATCGGACGGTCCTTTTCTTTTTCCACTTTCGCCTAATTCTGTTGACGAGAGCGACATGGGTCAATCACGGAGTCTTGAACTCTCCGCCAAACTTTATAAATGTTTGAGGACAGCCGTTGAGGGGGCTGTTCTTGCTTCGTTTCCGGAACTCTCTCCGCCGGCGGAGGAGATCTTTTCAATGTAGCAGTTGGAGAGTTCTTCCGTACCCTTCTCAGCAGTTCAAAGCTGTTCCCAGTTGGAACAGCAGCGTTGACTTCCACCACTGGAGCCGGTGGAGTTAGCCCTGAGGGGGAGTTGCCCCCTGCCTTCCTTACTCGTTGCCAGTGGCGACGTCGAGCACGACGAGCCGTTGGGACTGGCTCGGAGATAGAGGTTACTTCCTTTTGCCCCCTGTCTGAATGAGGCGCGGCTGGTGTTAACCTCTTAAAGACTGAGGTTGTCTTTTGAGGGGTGATATTTAACCTGTCGAAGACAGATCCTCGGGCAAGGGCAGGAGCAGGAATCGCCAGTCTTGAAAAGACCGACTCTTTGACAGGGGAAGACGCCTTGACGACTTCTGGAGCAGCAGTTATTGCTTTCCTTGGGACAGCCAATTTAGAGTTCTGATTTAGCCTGGTGAAAACAGAGGCTGTCGGTTTGGTAGTGGGTGACCCGTTGACAGGGGTCGTCGTAGCAGTAAGCCGGTCGAAGACCGGCTTCTTGTTCACTTCCGGTGCAGGTATTGGCTCAGAGAAGCTTGTAGGTGAGATCATGGTCTCGAAGAACAGGCCAGTGGTGGCCTGGGTCACCTGGTCTACTGGCAGAGTGAGGAAGGAAGCCGCTTGGGGCCCATATGCTACACCTCCCAGTGAGGTGGAGCGTCCGTTGCAGTGGCACTTCGAGCAGTTGGTGCAATTAGAGGCTATTGAATCTTGAGTTCTGCGCCAGGCAAAAAACCAAATCTTAGTAACTTGAAATCCGAAGGCAACCATTAACAAACCGCGACTGGTTCGCGAAGACGACACACGAAGTGTGGAGTGGAAAGAGGAAAAGGTCCCACCGGGCGTGCCAGAATCTGTTCCCCTCCGAAAGACGGCGACGACGTGATGACGTCTTGCCTGAGATTCGGGGCAGATGCTATATGGTTTTATCCGTCTACCTCTCCGAAGATGCCAAGTTGATTTATGGCACCGTGTATCGGAGGTTTAGACGGATGCGGCCGATGTAGCAGACTTCGTCAGATTCCCTCTCGCTTGAGGGGTTTTTGATTGTGGGGACGCTCTTCCCTGCAGGCGCAAGCCCCTGCAGTTAATTACACTACCGCATCACGGTAACAACTTTCTCCTTCTCCAGAATTTCACTTCGTGTCGTGGGTGTTTGTTTTGTTTGTGGTTGCCCGTGGATTGTATACGTAGACTGAGTAATGCCGTCGCCCGTAGGATGTGGATTAGTCCAAATCCGTATTTACTTAGATTTGGGTTTGGTGTTTTTAGTTTAAGGATACGTTAGCCGCATTTGAGACTAAGATCAACTTAAACGTTCGTTAAGAATACGTTAGTCTGATTTGAGACTAAGATCAACTTAACGGGATCGTCTAGATCCATTTCCAGTTTAAGGACGTAGTGGTCCATTTAATATATGGCCGTCGGGACCCGTCACCTCTCTGACGACGTTGAAGGATTACAACGACATATGTCAGAGGAGTTCGGAGATGTACCCTTGAACCAAAGTTGATTGGGGGTCTTATAGTCCAATTTGGGACTAAAGTCTGTTTAAATGTTTAAGGATACGTTAGCCATATTTGAGGCTAAGATCAACTTAAACGGGATCGTTTAGATCCAACAAAAGAGCATTTGGGAGCTCTATTGTTCCAGTTTAGGGACGTAGTGGTCCATAGGTAGTTTAGGGACATTGCGGTCCATTGGTAGTTTAAGGACATTGCGGTCCATATTCCAGTTTAGGGACATGGTGGTCCACATTTCAGTTTAGGGACGTGACGGTCCATATTCCAGTTTAGGGACGTGGTGGTCCGATATTAGTTTAAGGACGTTTCGGTCCAACATTAGTTTAAGGACGTTTCGGTCCACGAGTTTAAGGACCCCGCAGTCCGTATTGATGTGTGGTTGTCGGGACCCGTCACCTCTCTGACGTCGTTGAAGGATTACAACGATGGGTGTCAGAGGAATTCGGAGATGTACCCTTGAACCGGTCGTAAATTGATTTAGGAGAGCATTCTTGCTCAGTCAATTTAGTTTGGGGACTTACGGCCATGATTGGGCTAAGTCCCGTTGAGAATATTCAATATTTTTCTTGATCTTGGGCCTATTAGGCCTGTGCTAGGGCTTTGCCCATATTTAATAATGCACTGCATTTTATTCTGGCCTTCTAGGCCTTTTTGATTTGGGCTCTGTCTCTTTATTTATGATGCAGAGCATCTGTTTTGGTTTGGGCTCTGCCCTTTTTAAAATAATGTATTGCATTTTATTAGGCCTGTTAGGCCTTCTTTAATTGGGCTTGACCCTTTTGTAAGCAATGCAGTGCATTTGTCTGGCGCTTTGCGGCAAGTAATGAGCGCAAGCTCATATGGTGATGACACGTGTCATGCTCTGGCGAGCGCAAGCGCAACAGCGCTGTTCTAGTGCGCTGCGCTTGCGCTGCTGACACGTGGCGCGCTGTGGTGAATTGCGCCAGTTTTAAAGAGCAATGTTTTGTTTCAAAAGCGCATCGCGCAATTGGTTCAGATGCTGACACGTGGCGCTCTCTAGTGGCTTGCGCCAACCCAAGAGCGCAACAGTGCAGTTTTGCAAGTGCAAGGCACTATTAACTTGAGAATCTTTTAGATTCCAGAACCAATGGTTCATAAGTGCAAAGCACTACTTGGTTTCTTGATCTAATTTAGATCAAAGAAAACAAGTGTTTCTTATTTTTCTTGATCTTAGAGAACCAATGGTTCATAGGTGCAAAGCACTATTTTTATTTTGTTTTTTTTTAAAGATCTATGATCTGTTCATAAGAGAACTTTCTCTTTTTCTAAAGGTCTTTACCTTTTTTGTTCTTGAGGAGTTCTTTAGAGTTCTCTTTCTCTGTCTTTTTTTTAGAAAATGTTCATCCCTTTGAATTGAGGCCTAGGGTCCTTTTTATAGTGCCCATAAATTAGTTAAATTTGTTAAAGAGATCTTTATCTGAGTGATTTGGGGAATTTTCCCCACCGTTGGATCTTTGATCCAAGGCCTTCTGTTTTACAGAAGAAAATCTTCTTGTTTTAACAAGAACAGAAAGATTTCTTTTAGAATCTTAATTCTGTTTGGCGCAAATGCCCCAGCGCGTGACACGTGTCGCGCAGCGCACAGCGCAGCGCAGCGCAACTGCGCTAGCGCATCTGAGCTGACACGTGTCGCGCAGCGCAAAGCGCGGCGCAACTGCGCTGACACGTGTCGCGCAGCACAACTGCGCTAGCGCATCTGCGCTGACACGTGTCGCGCAACGCAGTGCTTGCGCAACTGAAGCGTTGCTTCCTTTGATTTTAGTTTAAAAGAGCCTTGCTCTGATTGGACGCACTGCCTTAGGCGCTGCGTTGCCGTATCAGCTTTTGACACGTGGCGCGTTGCGCGCAGCGCATTGAATCTGAAGCGTTGCTTCGAATTTTGAATTTTGAAATTCAAACAGAGCTTTGCTCTGATTGGGGAAAAAATCCAGAGATCCATCAGTTGGCGCCGTCTGTGGGAAATTAGTTCCACTAAACGAAAATTCACCTTCTGATCTCAACATCATGGCGAACGATCACCGCGACGATCCAAGCGCTAGCCGCCGCCTTCCCTACAATGGACCGGGACCCCTATATAGGGAGAGAAGACTCTACCTGCGTTGGCACGACCGAACACCGCCTCGCTGTCTCCGCCGGCCATAGATCCCCCGGGCCAACATATTCAATGACCCGCTGGGCGCCGCACAGCTCAACACCGAGGTCTCACGCCAAAGCACCTCGCCCCAAGGCCCATCGCGCTCCTGTCCCTCCCGAGGAGGTGTCGGTAAGCTCGTCTGTACCCAGGCATGACCGGCATCCCCTCCCATGACGGGGTCGCGTGGACGGGACTCACCACGGTAGCTCGAAGACGACCTCGCCGGGGACCTAAGGAACCTCATCGAACGGAACTGGGGTCGTGGCCAGGCGCAGGTCTCCGGCAGCAGAGTCCAAAAATCAGAGTATGCCGAATCGTCGGGATACCACGGCCGACTCGACGCCCTCGAAAAGAAAATCGAAGGCATGCATCGGGAAAATCGTCCTTCAAGCAGTGGGGCTAAATATGCCGCCGACTCGCTCACGAAGCCCTTCACCAAAGAGGTACTCGCCGTCCATGTCTCCTCCCGGAACAAGCCTCTGAAGGTCTCACTCTTTGACAGGAAGTTCGACCCGAAGGACCATTTGGATGCGTTCACAGCCGGGATGAGTTTCCAGGACTGTTCCGACGCCGCACAATGCCCACTTTCCCCGCTACTCTCATCCGCTCTGGACGAGACTGGTTCTGAGGACTCGCGTCACGCTCCATCTCTACCTTCGATGAGCTGGCCACCCAATTCCTCGGCCACTTCGTCGGGAACTATCACGCCCCGCTTCCCAGAGTGCGCTAAGATCGGCACGTGACAGAGCCAACCATGCTACCTGTGGCTAGGAAATGTCCCTCCACGGTCACATTACGGCTGTCTATAGATATCAAGAACATGAAAAATAAAAGAAACTATCTAGTACATGTCCATGAGCCAGAAATAACGAGTCAAGAAATAATATGCGGAAGCAATAAATTCAAGCAACAATAACAATCTGGAAAGTACGTCCCAAAATACGGGCTCACGTCAGGAATGAAAGTACTAAAATAAAACTAAACTAACTAACAACTAACATGATCTTCACTGCTTGGCTTGTTGGTCAAAATACTCCTGAACTGCCTGCGACAGGGATAGAGGATCCGGGCCATGCAAAACCCAGACGTCAGTGCGTCATGATATCAAACAATAATAAATGAACAGGATACACGAGATATGCAAGCACGAGTATAAACAATAACATGAATATAATAGTGAAGTGTATCTGTATATGTGACGTGCAGTGATCAATCTAAGCTGTGCAACTGGGTTATCTATTCTAAAGTTTGTTTGAAATCAATTAATGTAATCCTCCATGTAACTCAAAGAATATGTCTCGTTATCCCCCAGGACCACGGATCAGCTAGTGGGAGTCATGAATGACTCTGTCCCGCCGGGACCACGGATCAAGTAAGAATCACGAATGATTCTGTCCCGTTATCCCCTCGGACCACGGATCAAGTAGTACCCTTATAAGCTACACTTTAGTTTACACTTTTGATTTCCCCATACTCCCAAGGTTATGTCTGTAAGTCGATGTGCAACACCCCACGAGTTGCGGGGAGGCGGAAATATGAAAAACGATCATGTTTATTAAGCGAACATCGACTAACCGAAGATCTTTGCTAAACGATAATTAACAAAAAGCATAGAGTTCTAAGCTATTATGTTAAAAGATTATACCAAACGATTCTAGTCCTTCGTCTTTACGATCTCTATGGCCTCCTTGGATCTCCACGTCCTCCTCGGCTTCCTTTCCGTGATAGACGATCCACCCGAGAACCCTAATCCAAGCTATAACCTCTAAACTTGAGGTTACTTAGTTTCTCTAGTTGCTAATAAAGGAACTAAGATGATGTAGAGCTTGGTTATGGAGTGTTTAGTCTTTCCTAATCCTTGTTCTCAACTCATGAGTGGTAGGATTAGGGTTTGGTGAAGGAGAGAGAGCTTGAGGAGAGAGAAGGTGGAGATGATAATGAGAATAATAAGCTTCTCACTTGAATATATGATACATAATGAATTATCAAATAATATCAATTAAATGATTATTCACCATGCTTCATTTATTCAAGGAGAGTGATTCATCATGTGAGTCATTAGATCATTAATGATGCATTAATGATGCATTTAATGATATGATGAATCATATGAATGAGTCACTAAAACAATTAATGAAAATGCCACCTCAACCCCTCATGTCACATCCTTCTAAAAGCTTCTCGGAAATTACGAGAACGCCCCTCGCATCCGTGAAAACACGGAAAAACTTTAGACTGTATAAATCCAATAACCCGATACTAGAATCTGGCTTAAACCAAAGCCGGCTAGTAAAAACTGTCCGAATGTCGTACGTGCGTTTAAACACGTATGCGTCCGAACCTTTGTCGTAAAACCATACGACCTCTATATCTTTTCGTCTAGGTTTGGGAAATCTCTATGTAGGACTCTAAAGACTCGACTACTACGCTGGCAGTGGGTTTAACCACAGACCGCAAGCGGCACTAGCTGTACGTAACGGTCCTCAGGTAGTTATCGATAAGAAAGCCGATGAGGTAACCCATCCGAAATCCTACTGAGTCTGTCCGTGACAATATCCGCGCAGTCCAGTCTATTCGTCTAAGAGTATCGCATGTATGGTCTAGGGTGGTGGTGGACGTCAGACCCCTAATAACCGTACAAGTCGTGTCGGTGTGGCTCAAAACCATCCGAGAATCTACTGATCAGTCCATCAGTAATTCTCAATCAGTCCAGGCCAGGGACTTATGGTAATGACCAACCGATCACCGTGTGACATCAACTCCCTATACCGGGAGAGACGAATCCCTAACAGTCACTCACTGCCTCCACATGGCTCGGGACTGTGCCCAACTAAAACCTGTTTGCACGACTCTTTTGAGCTGTGGTAGGGTAATAATCAAAGCACAGTGGGAACTCACACGAGACAAATGATGACTTTAAGTCAACGGACTATCTGCACACATGTCACCTGAGAACTGCTATCTGACGTTAGGTATAATACCATCCAGTCAGTTCTCGGCGAGTCCTGTCCGGTGTACTCACATCCAGTGAGCATATGTATACAATCTTAGGTGCACTCTACCAATGGCTGCGGGACCAATCCATCGCCCCTCCTCAGGGTCTAGATATGTATACACTAGTCTACTCCGGAGTATCAATGCCCAGTCTCGATACTCCTACGACCAGGGACATCTAAGGGTGTGCCTATTGACTATCCAGCTCCCACTAGTATGACTGCCATCACAACGCCGGTAGTCAGACAAACACCCTATGGGATTTATCAACATATATATATATATATAAACAACAAGTAAAATATATCATACGTTAAGATAAAGACAAACCAAATAGCGTACTATCATATCAAGCAAGACTGTCATGTACATACATATCCCAAGCATCCTATACAATGTAGGCCTCTAGGGCATATATATCCAACAATCTCCCACTTGCACTAAGGCCTATAATTGGTGCAATGAGTACCCACTGTCTCTACCAGATCCAGTTGCTGGCATACCGCATGCCCAACATCTCAAACAGCCTTTCGAACTGCACTTGAGGGATGGCCTTGGTGAATGGATCTGCCGTGTTGTCTTTTGTGTCCACTCTCCGTATCTCGATCTCCCGACGATCCACGATCTCCCTGATCAGGTGAAACCGCCTTAAGATATATCTGGATTTCTGATGGGACCTTGGTTCCTTCGCTAAAGCTACAGCGCCATTGTTATCACAATACAAAGGTATTGGATTGGCAATGGACGGAACCACCTGAAGTTCAGAAATGAACTTCCTCATCCAGACAGCCTCTTTTGCGGCTTCACTAGCAGCTATATACTCAGCCTCCATAGTTGAGTCTGCGACGGTATTCTGTTTGGAACTCTTCCAACATACCGCCCCTCCATTGAGGGTAAACACAAAACCCGAAATGGATTTAGAATCATCTTTGTCACTTTGGAAGCCGGAGTCGGTAAAAGCCTTTACCTGGAGGTCCCCATTACCGTAAATCAAGAACATCTCCTTAGTCCTTCTCAGGTACTTGAGAATGTTCTTTACCGCTATCCAATGTTTCTCACCTGGGTCAGACTGATACCTGCTTACCACACTAAGTGCGTAAGCTACATCCGGTCTGGTACATAACATCGCATACATTATTGATCCTACCGCCGAAGCGTAGGGTATAATGCTCATGCGAGCCCTCTCTTCATTAGTCTTTGGAGACATCTCTTTGGAGAGGGTGATTCCGTGACAAGCGGACATATTGCCGCGCTTGGAATCTTCCATACTAAATCTCTTTAGTATAGTGTCTATATACCTGGACTGTGAAAGTCCCAACATTCTATTAGATCTATCACGATAGATCTTAATGCTCAGAATGTATGATGCATCTCCCAAGTCTTTCATAGAGAATTTCTGTGACAAGAAGAGCTTTACTGATTGTAGCATAGGGATATCATTCCCTATCAGTAGTATGTCGTCGACGTATAAAACGAGGAAGACTACTGCTCCTTCTACAATCTTCCTATAAATACATGGTTCATCTACATTTTTGATAAAGTCAAATTCTTTGACTGTCTCATCAAAGCAGATGTTCCAACTCCGCGATGCTTGCTTTAATCCATAAATGGATTTAAGCAACTTGCAGACTCTTCCGCTGCTCCCACTGTTTAAGAAACCTTCTGGTTGATCCATGTAAACACTCTCTTCTAAATGTCCATTTAGAAAAGCTGTTTTTACGTCCATCTGCCAGATTTCATAGTCATGGAAGGCAGCAATCGCAAGCAGGATCCGAATGGATTTAAGCATAGCTACAGGTGAAAAGGTTTCATCAGAGTCCAATCCTGGTCTTTGACGAAAACCTTTTGCTACGAGTCTAGCTTTGTAGGTTTCCACTTGTCCAAATGCACCAATCTTTTTTTTGAAGATCCATTTGCATCCAACTGGTTTTACTCCAGAAGGAGCAACTTCTAAAGTCCATACTTTATTGGTGTACATGGATTCCATTTCAGATCTCAAAGCATCCAGCCATTTTACCGAGTCACTACTCGTAATAGCCTGCTGAAAACTAGTAGGCTCATCATCATCGATGATGCAATCCTCACAATCCCCATCTAGAAGAAAACCATAGTATCTTTCAGGAGGATGAGAAAGCCTGCTAGATCTGCGGAGTGGCGTTGGTTCGTCATGTTCTATTGAAATCTGAGGTTCTACTAAGTCCTCGGTAGCAGTTTGAGGTTCTGGAATTTCTTCCAACTCTACCGCGCTCCCACTAATTTCTTTTGCAAGAAATTCGCTTTCTAAGAAGACAATGTGACGAGCGACAAACACCTTTTGTTCTTCAGTGTGGTAGACCATATACCCTCTTGAATGCTTGGGGTATCCTACAAACTTGCATAAAACCGATCGTGCCTCGAGCTTGTCCGGATTATGCTTTTTAACATATGCCGGACACCCCCATATCTTAATATACTTGAGATATGGTCTCTTCCCACTCCACATTTCACATGGAGTGGTAGGCACAGACTTAGTCGGAACTCTATTTAATAGGTATGTTGCTGATTCTAGAGCAAATCCCTAGAAGGAAAGTGGCAACTCAGCATTACTCATCATTGAACGCACCATGTCTAACAGAGTGCGATTCCTCCTTTCTGATACACCATTATGTCGAGGTGTATAAGGCGGAGTAAGCTGAGAGAGAATTCCATTCTCTTTTAAGCATTCAAGAAAACTGGTATTTAAGTATTCTCCACCTCGATCAGATCGAAGTGTCTTGATGCTTTTACCAGTTTGTTTCTCTACTTTATTTTTATACTCCTTAAACTTCTCAAAAGCCTCGGATTTATGCTTCATTAAGAACACATGTCCATACCTAGAGAAGTCATCAGTAAAAGTGATGAAGTAGGAGTGACCACTTCGTGCATGCGTAGACATCGGACCACACACATCACTGTGTACAAGTCCCAAGAGTTCAGTGGCTCTTTCTCCGTGTCCGGTGAACGGAGATTTGGTCATTTTTCCTTTGATACATGATTGACAAGTTGCATATGATGAATATTCAAATGGATTTAGATATCCATCTTTATGTAACTTAGTCAACCTTGTTTCATTTATATGACCAAGTCTACAATGCTATAAGAAGGCTTGATTCGAATCTGGAGCCTTTCTTTTACGCGTGTTTTGAATATTGAAAATTTGAGGTTGATTAAGTATGTATATGCCGTTTTCCAGTGTGCCATACCCAATCAGTTCTTGATTTAGGTGAATGTTCATAACATTTCTTTCAAGCGCAAAATTATATCCTTCATTCGATAACAAAGATACTGATATAATATTACACAACATACTGGGAATACAAAAACAGATGTACAACACAAAAATATGCCCACTAGTCAACCCTAGGTGATATTCCCCTATTACAATTGCATCTACATGCATTCCATTGCCCATCCGGAGAGTCATATCACCTGTCCCCAGCACTCTACTATTTCTCAGATCTTGCAATGAATTACATATGTGAGAACCAGAACCGGTATCAAGTACCCATGATGTAGAGTTAACTGAAAGACAATTTTCGATTACAAACACACCTGAAGTAGAAGCAACCGCTTGCTTCATGTCCTTGGCTTTGAAAGCCTGACAATCCTTCTTCCAGTGCCCTTGCTTGTGACAATAGAAGCACTCGTTCTTTTCTGTCTTCACCCTTCCTGCCTTGTTCGTTCCCTGCACCTTCTTGACCCCACCTTTCGGTTTGGTGGCTTTCAACTTCTTCCCTTTAGCTTTCGCTTTAGATTTAGAAGAAGATGATTGGCCAACATACAGAACGAGGGTCTTCTCCTTTTTCAAGGAGGTTTCTGCTACCCTCAACATATTGAGGAGCTTTGGAAGATCCGCTTCTATTTCGTGCATGTTGAAGTTCAGCACGAACTGAGAGAAAGTGTGGGGAAGGGACTGCAAAGTCAAGTCGATATACAAATCGTTCTCTAGCACGCATCCCAGGTTTGCGAGTTCCTCAATGAGGATGATCATTTTGAGGACGTGCTCTCCTACAGGCGATCCTGGAGCTAACCTCATCTGGAAGAGTTTCCTTGAGGTTTCGTACCTCGCGATACGGGAGTGTTCCCCATACAATTCTTTGACATGGAGAAAGATGGATACAATATCCATACTCTCGTGCTGTTTCTGGAGTTCATTGTTCATGGACGCCAGCACGATACACTTAGCTCGCTCACAATCTAGATCCCAGGTTTTGCGGACTTCCCTGTCCACAACTGAGGAATCCGGTCCAGGGATAAGGGGAGGAACAGCGGTGGTAACATATGCTACTTTGTCATAAGTCAGTGCAATATTGACATTCCTTAGCCAATCTTTATAGTTCTGCCCGGTCAGTATATTTTTTTCGAGTAACAGTTTTAGTCCAGTCATGGTAGCTGCCAGAGAGAGAGAAAAGAAAACACTCAGCATATGCTCTTGCAAGTTTAGATTGGTTAATTAATTTATCTAAACAGGATGGCTCCCACTGTTTCCTCAAATCCTTCTTCAAAACCTAAAAGAAGAACTAGTCAGGATTTAATCACACGTCACAATACTTGCTTAACCTTTCAGCCAGGCTAGTGTTGGTACTTCGAGGGAGGTTTTCCAACGCTTTCGCAAAGTTCCTTAATTAAATAACCTCTTTTCCCTGGAGGCGTAGCCCCTCTAACACTTTTCTAGTCACCTACTTAGTTTATAGCATTGATTGTTAAGTGAGAAAAATTCCCGAGAGTAATCCTACTCATCAGTGGGATCGGGATCCAACTATCATTACATGATGCCCTAGATGGAAGCCACTCTAGTCACCACACTCCAGAAGGTATGCTAAATCTGCAAGTTTCCTTTATGTTTGAAACTCCCGATGTGATTTTTACCCCAAGCTCTTATAGACCTTGACGTAGGCCAACAAGTCATAAGACGCAAGTCAAGTTCTACCCGTCGTTGTCCTGATCAATTTAAGTACATCGTACAAGCCCTTGACGTAGGCCAACAAGGTGTACGTCTGTCTTAAATTAATGCATCTATCTATGCAACAAATAGGCACACACACTGCTACCATACACTATGCCTTGACGTAAGCCAACAAGCATAGCATGAATACGATGTGCTGTCTATCTGAAACGACGGAGGGTTACGGCTGGTTTTTGGCAAAAAACCGTTAACGTAATGAACTTGATATGATCGAAAGAACAGAGATAGCTTTTATTTAAAAGGAGTGGTTCAAGCTCCGCATTTAAAATTTGCTTTTTCAAGAAAACCGAGTGGTTTTAGAAATTGTTCCAACGATTCAGTTTAGGTTTTATTTTCTTTGCATTAATAATAATGCGTCCCATCAATTAACATATCATTACTGAGAACAACGAAAATACACCGTCCTCTTATGCCATCCGCATTCGCCACCGGGTCCCGTCATCACTCGTTAGGTTACTTAACTAACGACAGAGCGGGGGCTGGGCTAGCGCGGGTGTAAAACATAAGTGACGTCTAAATAGCTATCATATATAGATATTGTACATTTGTCAGACGCAATAATAAGCATTCCAGATCACAAATAAACAATATTGGATTTGCAAGCAATCCGCGTTTCTTTTGAGCCTGCAACGAAATACGGATTACACAGTTGTGATGAATAGCCATTTACCCCACCCCAGATCCCTACGGGTACGGCAAACTACCCGCCAAGTACCAAAAGTGAAGCGGTCTGCCTCAACACTTCAAAATACCCGGTAGTTTGTGTACCCCCCCTTGGGTCTATCCTAGGAGCAAAAACAGTAAAAAGAATAATACAACGGTGGCTACAACCGCAACCTGGATGTGCCCCGCAAAATAATATTACAACTTATTACAATTACATCGAATGAATTAATACAAAAACCCATCACAAAACCCGGCTAATCACCACAACAGTCCAATACAGTTTATATACACAAACAGTTATATATAACATCACAGATATGTGCAACCCCCTGCCAACCGACATACTAGCAGTTAGGGGAGGTTTACGAACACATAAAACATTTCACAGATATAATCAAACAGGCAAACACCGTACAATTTCGATCGATTAAACACATTTAATTTTGCTCCAATACTTCTCTGTAAATCTGAAACCTGAGCAAAAATTAAAAAATACTAGAAAATACCAAATATCACAGCAGATGCACAGAAGAAAACTGGGCTGAATCGGCCCCAACTCGGCCGCGGATCCGCGGCAGATCGGTGGGATCGTCCGTGGTTCCGCGGCTCTTTGGCCGATTCAGGAGCCCATTTTTCTTGTGTATTCTTATATTTTCATGTGGGCCATTTTGGAGGTCCCTGAAAAAATTTTGGACCTCACTTTAAAAACGACAGAAACTATAGGATATCGGGGTTTTTTCCGGTTTGTTTTCCGTTCGAAATTCATACAACTTTGCAAGTGAGTTAATTATTGTTTAGTGAGGATCTGATACCACTGTAAGTCGATGTGCAACACCCCAAGAGTTGCGGGGAGGCGGAAATATGAAAAACGATCTTGTTCATTAAGCGAACATCGACTAACCGAAGATCTTTGCTAAACGATAATTAACAAAAAGCATAGAGTTCTAAGCTACTATGTTAAAAGATTATACCAAACGATTCTAGTCCTTCGTCTTTACGATCTCTATGGCCTCCTTGGATCTCCACGTCCTCCTCGGCTTCCTTTCCGTGATAGACGATCCACCCGAGAACCCTAATCCAAGCTATAACCTCTAAACTTGAGGTTACTTAGTTTCTCTAGTTGCTAATAAAGGAACTAAGATGATGTAGAGATTGGTTATGGAGTGTTTAGTCTTTCCTAATCCTTGTTCTCAACTCATGAGTGGTAGGATTAGGGTTTGGTGAAGGAGAGAGAGCTTGAGGAGAGAGAAGGTGGAGATGATAATGAGAATAATAAGCTTCTCACTTGAATATATGATACATAATGAATTATCAAATAATATCAATTAAATGATTATTCACCATGCTTCATTTATTCAATGAGAGTGATTCATCATGTGAGTTATTAGATCATTAATGATGCATTAATGATGCATTTAATGATATGATGAATCATATGAATGAGTCACTAAAACAATTAATGAAAATGCCACCTCAACCCCTCATGTCACATCCTTCTAGAAGCTTCTCGGAAATTACGAGAACGCCCCTCGCATCCGTGAAAACACGGAAAAACTTTAGACTGTATAAATCCAATAACCCGATACTAGAATCTGGCTTAAACCAAAGCCGGCTAGTAAAAACTGTCCGAATGTCGTACATGCGTTTAAACACGTATGCGTTCGAACCTTTGTCGTAAAACCATACGACCTCTATATCTTTTCGCCTGGGTTTGGGAAATTTCTGTGTGGGACTCTAAAGACCCGACTACTACGCTGGCAGTGGGTTTAACCACAGACCGCAAGCGGCACTAGCTGTACGTAACGGTCCCCAGGTAGTTGTCGATAAGAAAGCCGATGAGGTAACCCATCCGAAATCCTACTGAGCCTGTCCGTGACAATATCCGCACAGTCCGGTCTGTTCGTCTAAGAGTATCGCATGTATGGTCTAGGGAGGTGGTGGACGTCAGACCCCTAATAACCGTACAAGTCGTGTCGGTGTGGCTCAAAACCATCCGAGAATCTACTGATCAGTCCATCAGTAATTCTCAATCAGCCCTGGCCAGGGACTTATGGTAATGACCAACCGATCACCGTGCGATATCAACTCCCTATACCGGGAGAGACGAATCCCTAACAGTCACTCACTGCCTCCACATGGCTCAGGACTGTGCCCAACTAAAACCTGTTTGCACGACTCCTTTGAGCCATGGTAGGGTAATAATCAAAGCACAGTGGGAACTCACACGAGACAAATGATGACTTTAAGTCAACGGACTATCTGCACACATGTCACCTGAGAACTGCTATCTGACGTTAGGTATAATACCATCCAGTCAGTTCTCGGCGAGTCCTGTCCGGTGTACTCACATCCAGTGAGCATCTGTATACAATCTTAGGTGCACTCCACCAATGGCTGCGGGACCAATCCATCGCCCCTCCTCAGGGTCTAGATATGTATACACTAGTCTACTCCGGAGTATCAATGCCCAGTCTCGATACTCCTACGACCAGGGACATCTAAGGGTATGCCTATTGACTATCCAGCTCCCACTAGTATGACTGCCATCACAACGACGGTAGTCAGACAAACACCCTATGGGCTTTATCAACACACACACACACACACACACACATATATATATATATATATATATATATATATATATATATAAACACCAAGTAAAATATATCATACGTTAAGATAAAGACAAATCAAATAGCGTACTATAATATCAAGCAAGACTGTCATGTACATACATATCCCAAGCATCCTATACAATGTAGGCCTCTAGGGCATATATATCCAACAATGTGTTCAAATCAGGTATTGATAAATCTGGAGCTAATGCCAACACAGGATCAAGCAGGTACAGGTTTGTCTAAATAGACAACAGGATATGTCCGCAGGGACAACAGGTCAAGATTGTCGGCATTAGTAACAAGATCAGGTATCAAGTCAAGCAGTGGTATATCAGATCATGTCAGGCAGTGCACAGGTATCAAGCGGATGCTCATAATAAAACTGTAGCAAGTACGGATGCACGATAAAAGCATGGATGCACAAATATTTATCAGGGGTTACATCATGACTATGTAGGATGCACATTATTAAGCATGGGGTATTACTGTAACAATATTATGAATTAATACGATATGGCATGCAACTGGATATAAAGAATTAATGGTATGGGTACACAATAAAATATGGATGCATGAATAACTATCAGGGATTGCAACTATAGCTCCATTACTATGTAGGATGCACATTATCTAGCATGGGGTGTTAATGTAGCAGTAATATGAAATAACATGACATGGAATGCAAATATATATAATTAATGGTATGGATGCACAAACATCGATTAGGGTTACATTTACAGTTCCAAGACTAAGTGGGATGCACATTATTAAGCATGGGGTGTTACTACAATAATAATATGAATTCATGTGATCTGTAGATGCAGCTACATGTATATTAAATGATATGGATGCAAATGGGTGTCCGAAAACGGTAAACTTTAATACGGATATACAATGCATTCAACATGTGATATTTTTATTCATATGGGTGCATAATATAGTAGTATAGCATGTAGCAAGATAAACTTGCATGCAACTAGATATGCAATAAATGATACGGATACGTACGGCTATCCGAAAACAGTAAAATAGTAATATGGATGTACAATGCAGTAAACATGTGATATTTTTATTAATATGGATGCAAATGTAATAACATAGCATGTAGCAAGATAAACTTGCCTCGATCGGATCACACGACGGATACGCACGGCACGTCCGACGTCGGTAGATCGTCGCAACGCACACACGGTACGCGGGACGGGTCCAGGCAAGGCAAGAGGGTAATCACGCGAGCAAGGGACGTTCACTGGATCGCCTGGATCGGCAGTAGCGATACAAGTCCGGCGATGTCTGGAAAAATCAAGATTCAAGAAAAGAAAAAGGAAAAGAAGAAGAGGAAGAAGAAGAAAGAGAAGAGGGGTTGGTGTTCACTGGGGTTTCTGTGCAGGGAACAGGAGAGAGGTGAGGGCGACGACGGGATCAACGGAGCTCCGGCGTGGTAAGGTGTGCAGGGTGCTCGGTTAGGGTCTCGGGTGCAGGAGGAAGAGGAGGTGTTGGGGTTCGGGTTTTATCAGAAGAAGAAAAAGAATGAAGGAGAAGAAGAGAAGGAAGATGAGGAGGAGAGGAGAATGGGGTAAGGTCGTCGGCGGTGGGTTCCATGGCGACAAGGGCAAGAAGCTAGGGTTTGGATTTCTTGGGTTCTCGGGTGAGGAAAGGAGAGGAGAGAAGATGGAAGGAGATGATGGAGATGAGGGTGAAGGCGAGGTCGAGGGAAGAGAGGCACGGGAGTCAGGGTTAGGGTTTGAGGAGGCAGAGGAGTTTGGATGGTTTCTCGTGGAGGGCTCGGGGTTTAAATAGAGGAAGAAGAAGAAATAGAGGAGGGAGGTGAGTGTAAGGAGAGGGAGCGGTGAGCGGAATCAAGAAATGCACAGTAAGTGCGAGATGAGAGAGAGGGGGGAGAGAGAGAGAGAGAAAGAAAGAAGGGGGGAGAGAGAGAGAGTCTGTTGCAATTTTAAAAGATTTCCTTTATAAAAAAATTTAGAAAGATTTTTCTGGTTACTAAAATTTTTAACATAATGTTTAATAAAATATTATATTAATAAAACATTTAATATTTGGCTAATACAAAAATAGTCCAAAACACGCCCGGGTCGAATCTAAAAATCCAGTTTTAAAATACGAAAAATATATGTGTCGACCAAAACTAAAATTGGATATCCGGGTAACGAAACTGCATACCCCCAAGAACGGATGCACGTACGTGCGCGTAGCCATCCAAATAAGTCAGTTTCACTGAACGGGATGAGAACAAGATGCGCGGATGCTACCACAGGCTTAGAGGTATCATGCAGGCCATGCAATGTATTTTTAAAATATTTTATATGACTTTAAATGTTATATTTAAAAATGCAGATGCCAGATAAATGCCAATATGCAGTATGTAAATATGGAAGTGCACGAGTCCACGTAACAAGTCAGGATAAATCATAAACATGAATCAAGACTAGTTTCAAGCATGTAGGTCGGGTCGGATGCAAATACAGATGTCAAAATACTCGCACCCAAAACACAGGAAATCAGGAAAGTACCATAAATAAAGAAATACTTGACTAGAACTGGTATAAATGAACTAGGCTGTTACATTATACCCAACTACAAAAAGAATCACGTCCTCGAAATTCCAGGAACAAGAAAAGATAAACAACCATGAAATTACAAAAAGAGATCTGGAAACTTCTGTCGAATCTCGTCTTCACGTTCCCAAGTCGATTCTCCATGCGAGCGATTTCCCCATGAAACAAGTACGAGAGGGATAACTTTGTTCTTAAGGACCTTTTCTCTTCGATCAACAATCGATATCGGTTGTTCTTCAAAGGTCAAATCCTCTCTTACAGTCGGCTCCGAATGATCCAGCACGTGTGTTTCATCTCGAACATACTTACAAAGTTGAGATACATGAAACACGTCATGAACATTCGCCAGAAATTGTGGTAAAACCAATCGATAAGCCACTTCTCCAACACGCTCCAAAATCTCGAAAGGCCCCATGAATCGAAGACTAAGCTTGCCTCGACCCCCAAAACGAATCACTTCTCTAGTCGGTGATATCTTCAAGAATACTAGATCACCAACAGTGAACTCTAGAGGTCTTCTCGATGTGTCGGCCCAACTCTTTTGCCGATCTTGTGTTGCCTTCATATGATTCCGGATAGTATTAACCTTCTCTACGGTTTGCACGATCAAATCCGGTCCCAACAATCTTCGTTCTCCAACATCGCCCCAACAAACAGGTGAACGACAT
Organism: Agapanthus africanus; assembly: GCA_030015575.1. NCBI lineage: Eukaryota > Viridiplantae > Streptophyta > Magnoliopsida > Asparagales > Amaryllidaceae > Agapanthus > Agapanthus africanus. The sequence continues at coordinate 468,208,072 of JASDDO010000016.1, read as the reverse complement.
TTGCGACCATACAACGCTTCGAATGGAGCCATCTGAATAGTAACCTGAAAGCTGTTATTGTATGAAAACTCCACCAAGTGTAGATAATCCTCCCATGAACCTTTGAAGTCTAACATGCAAGCTCTCAACATGTCTTCAAGAGTTTGGATCATTCTTTCCGACTGGCCATCTGTTTGAGGATGATAAGCTGTGCTAAACTTCAATCGCATCTCCAAACTTTCCTGTAAACTCTTCCAGACATGAGATAAAAATCGGGTATCACGATCAGAAACAATGCTCACAGGTACTCCATGCAATCTCACAATCTCCTGCATGTACCGTTCTGCCAACGCTTCCGTTGATTGACCAACTCGAAATGGTATGAAATGAGGCCTTGGTCAATCGATCAACAATCACCCAAACTGCATTGTTGCCCTTTGGACTCCGCGGTAAAGCTGTCATGAAATCCATGGTTATATGTTCCCACTTCCATTAAGGAATCGGAAGTGGTTGCAATAAACCAGCAACCCTTTGATGTTCAGCCTTAACTTGCTGACACACCAAGCACTTCGCTACAATGCGAGCAATCTCCCTTTTCATGCCTTCCCATCAGAAATGTTGTCTTAGATCGCGGTACATCTTCGTGCCTCCTGGATGTACGGAATACGCGGAACTGTGCGCCTCCTTTATAACTTCTTCGCGAATACCTCCTTTTGGTACACACAAATGGCTACCATATCGCAACGAACCATCTTCATGAATCAACAAGTCCGTTTGAAGTCCTGCTTCAACTTGTTCTCGAAACTTCTGCAATCTTGGGTCCTGTGACTGCGCTGCTTTAATATTATCGATCAACGACGACTGTACTTGCAGCTGCAGCAACTGTCCTGAAGAATGCGGTAACACGACCTCCAACTCGAATCTCCGAAAATCATCGATAATCTCCCTCTGTGCTGTCAGCGTCCGAATTGCTGGCAACCGACTAAGCGCATCCGACACAACATTAACTTTCCCCGGATGGTACTTAAGATCAAGATCGTAGTCAGCCATCAGCTCCAACCATCTACGCTTCCTCATGTTAAGTTCTTTCTTTGTGAACACATACTTTAGGCTTTTGTGATCGGTGAATACTTCGACCCTTTCGCCTAATAAGTAGTGTCTCCAAATCTTCAAGGCGAAAATCACAGCTGCTAGCTCCAAATCATAAGTTGGGTAATTCTTCTCATGGGTCTTCAACTGTCTCGATGCGTAAGCTATAACTTTCCCATGCTGCATCAAAACACATCCCAAACCTTTCCCGGATGCGTCGCTGTGAATCACCAATCCTCCGGAACCGTCTGGTACGGTCAAAATAGGAGCGGTTATCAATCTTTGCTTCAATGCCTCAAAAGATGACGCACATTTATCCATCCATATGAATGGTACTTCCTTCCGCGTAAGCTTGGTCAAAGACTCAGCCAAACGAGCAGAATTCTCCACGAATCTTCTGTAATATCCGGCAAGTCCAAGAAAACTTCTGATCTCTGCTACGTTCTTCAGAATCGGCCAATCTTGAACTGCTACAATCTTTTCAGGGTCAACGGAGATTCCATCTCCGGATACAACATGCCCCAAAAACTTCACTTCTTCAAGCCAAAACTCGCACTTGCTCATCTTTGCATACAATCTTTCTTGCCTCAATGTCTGCAGTGCGATCTTCAGGTGTTCCGCATGCTCTTCAATGCTTCTCAAGTAGACCAGAATATCATCGATGAACACCACTATAAACTGGTCCAAGAACGGTGAAAAGATTCGGTTCATCAAGCCCATAAATATCGCTGGTGCATTCGTGACTCCGAATGGCATCACTAAATACTCGTAATGTCCATATCGAGTTCGGAACGCGATCTTGCCAATATCCTCTGGTTTAACTCGGACCTGATGATATCCGGATCGCAAATCCAGCTTCGAGAATACTCTCGCGCCATTAAGTTGCTCGAATAATTCGCCAATGCGAGGGATCGGGTACTTGTCCTTAATAGTCACCTGGTTTAATTCTCGATAGTCGATGCACATCCTCCTTGTGCCATCTTTCTTCTTGACTAGAAGAACTGGAGCTCCCCAAGGTGAATTACTGCTACGAATCCAACCCTTCTCTAGCAATTCGGTAACCTGCTTCTTGACTTCCTCCAACTCCACTGGTGCCATTGGATAGTACGCCTTTGAGATTGGCGCTGCACCAGGAACAAGATCGATCGCGAACTCCACATCTTATTTTGGCGGTAAACCCGAGATATCCTCGAACACGTCCATGAACTCTTGAACTACAGCTGGCGCTTCCTCCTTGTCAACTTCCATCGATGAAAGAACATTGTTTGTCGGCCTAGCCCTAAACTCGACTGGCTTGACAGAACTGCTTCTTCCAGCAAAAACAAACTCCGGATGTTCGGGAATCTGGAAAATCACTTTCTTTGCCCTACAATCAATGTGAGCGTGGAAAGTGCCGAGAAAATCCATTCCCAAGATAACTTCATAACTGCCGGTATCGATCACCAAGAAATTTGCAAATAACTCACGTCCACAAATAACAACTGAACAATCCTTACATTCTCTACTACCTATTATCTTCCCATTCCCAGTGTGTATGTCCCAACAACTAGACAGGGTCGTGCAAGAAATCGAGTGTGCAGCAATAAACTTGGACAACATAAAACAATGGGATGCACCAGAATCGAATAATACTAATGCGGGAAAATCATGAACAAGTAGGATACCTGAAACAACTTCCTCTGAAGCCTTGGCCTCTTCAGCCGTCAGGGTAAAGGCTCGAGCTTGATTGGGTCCCTGAGTCAACTGCTTTTGCCCCTGAAACTGCTTCTGCGGTGTCCTCTGAACATCATCCTTCAAACGAAGTTTCGACGGGCAAACACTGATAGTATGATCAGCTGATCCGCAAACCAAACAAAGTCCAAGCTTCCTCCGACAATCCTTCTGCAGGTGCCCAGGTAGATGACATAACTCACAAAACATCCTTCCCTTCTGCTCGGGTACGACGGGCTTCTTCATCGGTACTACGCCATGTCGGTTCACCGGAATTCCTCTGCATATAGGCGCTCGGTTCGGCATAAACGCCGGCTTCCGTACCACAACTGCCTGCTGCTGCGTACCCCCAGTCTTCATTGATAAGCTCTGCTGCTCTCGAGCTGCTTTAAGAACTTGAGAGAAAGTGGTCAATCCCAGAGATATGATGTACCTCTGGATTTCCACGTCCAAACTGCGCATGAACCTCCTTGACCTATCAACATCGTTGGCAACCAAAGGTTCAGCGAATCTACTGAGCTGTGTCCACTCAGCCGCATGTACATCCACGGGTATGCCGTTCTGCTTCAAACTGATAAACTTTTCTTCCATTTCCTCCCGTGCAGTCTGCGGGAAGAACTTCTCCAAGAAACTCTTCGAAAAATCTGCCCAACTGATTGGCTTGGGTAAGCGGGTCTCTTCCACAAGCCACCATTCACGGGCATAGTCTACTAATTGGATGCGTACAATATCCACTCTCTTGTCCTCTGGAATCTGTGCCGCAACGAGCAAATTCTCCGTATTAACCAGCCACTGCTCCGCTGGCAATGGCTCTTACAGAGCAGTGAAGATGGACGGACCAAGTCTACTGAAATCCGCCACGGTACCCACACACTCTACTGGTCTGGCTGTAACATTGTTCACGGACTGCTGGACGGTCCGCAAACCTTCCTGAAAGGCTTTGGCTTACCGCTGGTTCAGGTCGGTCTGCCGCTTCTGGTTCTCCAGCATCCCACGAATTACTCCAAGCAAAGCGGCGTCATCAACACGCCTATGGTACGATCGCAGACTTCTGTCCGCCATGATTCTGAAGCCAACACCGAAGAGGATTAGCAAGATAAATAAGATTCAATAAACATGATATAAGAAGCAAGATAGTTATGGATCCAAGGATGACAAGATATCAATAAGACAGGATATGCTCCTAGTTACGAGTATTCTGATTTGTGTATTAGGTCCAATACCCAACTACAAAAGAATCAAACCCGATTAACCTAAATCCTATGTCTCTGATATCAAACAATCCCTGTCACGCCCCGCTTCCCAGAGTGCGCTAAGATCGGCACGTGACAGAGCCAACCATACTACCTGTGGCTAGGAAACGTCCTTCCACAATCACATTACGGCTGTCTATAGATATCAAGAACAGGAAAAATAAAAGAAACTATCTAGTACATGTCCATGAGCCAGAAATAACGAGTCAAGAAATAATATGCGGAAGCAATAAATTCAAGTAACAATAACAATATGGAAAGTACGTCCCAAAATACGGGCTCACATCAGGAATGAAAGTACTAAAATAAAACTAAACTAACTAGCAACTAACATGATCTTCACTGCTCGGCTTATTGGTCAAAATACCCCTGAACTGCCTGCAACAGAGATAGAGGATCTGGGCCATGCAAAACCCAGACGTCAGTGCGTCATGATATCAAACAATAATAAATGAACAGGATACACGAGATATGCAGGCATGAGTATAAACAATAATAGGAATATAACAATGAAGTGTATCAGTATATGTGACGTGCAGTGATCAATCTAAGCTGTGCTACTGGGTTATCTATTCTAAAGTTTGTTTGAAATTAATTAATGTAATCCTCCATGTAACTCAAAGAATATGTCCCGTTATCCCCCGGGACCACGGATCAGGTAGTGGGAATCATGAATGACTCTGTCCCGTTATCCCCCGGGACCACGGATCAAGTAAGAATCATGAATGATTCTATCCCGTTATTCCCCGGGACCACGGATCAAGTAATACCCTTGTAAGCTACATTTTTGTTTACACTTTTGATTTTCCCATAACCCCAAGGTTATGTGTTTAAGTCAGGTATTGATAAATCTGGAGCTAATGCCAACACAGGATCAAGCAGGTACAGGTTTGTCTAAATAGACAATAGGATATGTCCGCAGGGACAACAGGTCAAGATTGTCGGCATTAGTAACAAGATCAGGTATCAAATCAAGCAGTGGTATATCAGGTCATGTCAGGTAGTGCACAAGTATTAAGCGAATGCTCATAATAAAACTGTAGCAAGTACGGATGCACGATAAAAGCATGGATGCATAAATATTTATCAGGGGTTACATCATGACTATGTAGGATGCACATTATCAAGCATGGGGTATTACTGTAACAATATTATGAATTAATACGACATGGCATGCAACTGGATATAAAGAATTAATGGTATGGGTACACAATAAAACATGGATGCATGAATAACTATCAGGGATTGCAACTATAGCTCCATTACTATGTAGGATGCACATTATCTAGCATGGGGTGTTAATGTAGCAGTAATATGAAATAACGTGACATGGAATGCAAATATATATATAATTAATGGTATGGATGCACAAACATCGATCAGGGTACATTTACAGTTCCAAGACTAAGTGGGATGCACATTATTAAGCATAGGGTGTTACTACAATAATAATATGAATTAATGTGATCTGTAGATGCAGCTACATATATATTAAATGATATGGATGCAAACGGGTGTCCGAAAACGGTAAACTTTAATACGGATATACAATACATTCAACATGTGATATTTTTATTCATATGGATGCATAATATAGTAGTATGCATGTAGCAAGATAAACTTGCATGCAACTAGATATGTAATAAATGATACGGATACGTACGGCTATCTGAAAACAGTAAAACAGTAACATGGATGTACAATGCAGTAAACATGTGATATTTTTATTAATATGGATGCAAATGTAATAACATAGCATGTAGCAAGATAAACTTGCCTCGATCGGATCACACGACGGATACGCACGGCACGTCCGACGTCGGTAGATCGTCGCAACGCACACACGGCACGCCGGACGGGTATAAGCAAGGCAAGAGGGTAATCACGCGAGCAAGGGGCGTTCAATGGATCGCCTGGATCGGCAGCGGCGATACGACTCCGGCGATGTCTGGAAAAATCAAGATTCAAGAAAAGAAAAGGAAAAGAAGAAGAGGAAGAAGAAGAAAGAGAAGAGGGGTTGGTGCTCACTGGGGTTTCTGTGCAGGGAACAGGAGATAGGTGAGGGTGACGACGAGATCAACGGAGCTCAGGCGAGGTAAGGTGTGCAGGGTGCTCGGTTAGGGTCTCGGGTGCAGGAGGAAGAGGAGGTGTTGGGGTTCGGGTTTTATCAGAAGAAGAAAAGGAATGAAGGAGAAGAAGTGAAGGAAGATGAGTAGGAGAGGAGAATGGGGTAAGGTCGTCCGCGGTGGGTTTCACGGCGACGAGGGAAAGAAGCTAAGGTTTGGGTTTCTTGGGTTCTCGGGTGAGGAAAGGAGAGGAGAGAAGAAGGAAGGAGATGATGGAGATGAGGGTGAAGGCGAGGTCGAGGGAAGAGAGGCACGGAAGTTAGGGTTAGGGTTTTAGGAGGCAGAGGAGTTTGGATGGTTTCTCATGGTGGGCTCAGGGTTTAAAAAGAAGAAGGAGAAGAAATAGAGGAGGAAGGTGAGTGTAAGGAGAGGGAGCGGTGAGCGGAATCAAGAAATGCACAGTAAGTGCGAGATGAGAGAGAGAGGGAGAGAGAAAGGAAGAGAGAGAGAGAGAGAGAGCGAGAGAGAAAGAAGGGGGGAGAGGGAGAGAGTGTGTCTGTTGCAATTTTAAAGGATTTCCTTTTTAAAAAATTTTAGAAAGATTTTTCTGGTTACTAAAATTTTTAACATAATGTTTAATAAAAATATTATAGTACTAAAACATTTAATATTTGGCTAATACAAAAATAGTCCAAAACACGCCCAGATCGGATCTAAAAATCCAGTTTTAAAATACGAAAAATATATGTGTCGACCAAAACTAAAATTGGATATCCGGATAACGAAAATGCATACTCTCAGAAACGGATGCACGTACGTGCGCGTAGCCATCCAAACAAGTCCGTTTCACTGAACGGAACGAGAACAAGATGCGCGGATGCTACCACAGGGTTAGGGGTATCATGCAGGCCATGCAATGTATTTTTAAAATATTTTATGTGACTTTAAATGTTATATTTAAAAATGCAAATGCCAGATAAATGCCAATATGCAGTATGTAAATATGGAAGTGCACGAGTCCACGTAACTTCACCATAAAGAGCGGGGACAAAGAATCTTTCAAAGGATACGTCACCCGCTTCTACAACGCCCTCATTGAGGTCCCAGATCACCTGAACGAGACAGTTATTACGACCCTTAGGTCGGGTCTTAGGCACAAGGAGTGGCTACGCTCCTTTGCATTAGCGCAACCTAAGACCATGGCCGAGGTAAAGACCTGGACCGAACGTAAGATCCAGCTTGAATCCGAGGTGAACGCCAATCTGCCCCGGACAGAGCAAACCGGTAAGAAGAAAAGGGCCAGGGAGGAGAAAAAGAAGATTGAGCGGCCAAAGCCCTACTCCCCGAAGTTTCAGGAGTACACCCCGCTCAACGTCTCCCAGACGGTACTGTTGGAAGAGGCTACGGGCAAGAGGTTCTTCAAACTCCCCCCAGTCTCGAATAGGGCGGCAAAGCGCACCCAGGGCCCCTACTGCGCTTTCCACAGGTCGCAGGGCCACTCCACAGAGAACTGCAAACAACTCTGAGACTATATCGAGGAGTTAATCCGCTCGGGGCACCTGGCAACATACTTGCGACACAAGCGGCAAGCCGACCGTGAGCAAGAGCACCATCCCCCTCCCAGCGAGTTGACAATCGGCCAAATCATGGCCGTGTCAACAGGTGGTATGACGGGAACCGACGAGGCGCGGCACCCTCCAACAATCGAGAGGACTGGTGGCCGCCCGAGGAAGCAAGCTAAAGCAACCGAGCCAATCATTTTTACCGACGAGGACCTCTACAGTATATCCCTGCCTCACAACGACCCGCTGGTGATCACAGCTCGAGTCAACCACTACAAAGTGCAGAGGATACTGGTCGACTCGGGAAGCTCGGCGGACATTCTCTTTTATGACTGCTTTCTACACATGGGACTCACCCCGTCGGACCTAAGGCCGACCGCCCACGTCCTGTCAGGGTTCACTAACCACTCCATCCCGGCGGAAGGGGTAATCACCCTCCAATTTAACATCGGGGAGGCGGGCCGTACGCGCACCATGCCTGTAGAGTTTATCGTCGCGAGAATCCCATCGTCCTACAACGTCCTCCTCGGTCGCCCAACGCTGAACTCCCTCCGGGCTCAGATATCAACTTACCACCTAGCGATGAAATTCCCGCTCGACCAAGGCGGTATAGATCGGGCCTATGGGGACCAACGAACCGCAAAGGTTTTCTTCATCGCAACATCTACATCTGAGCGGCCAAACAATGACGTTGGGGGCGAGGGTGATATCAAGGGTTCTCTGGACACTCGAGACGAGCAAAAAGAGATCTGAAGGACCCCGGTGAAGCCACTAACAGAGGTCCCCCTCGTAGAGAGGGACGATGAACGAACCGTTCAGATCAGGTCGCTTATGACGGGGACTCAGCGAAATGACCTGGTTCGCTTCCTCAGAAACAACTCTGACGTGTTCGCCTGGGCACCTACCGACATGCCTGGGATCGACCCCAAAATCATATCTCACAAGCTCGGGGTGGACCCTGCAGTCCGACCCGTCAGGCAGAAAAAATGAAGTTTCGCCCCGATCAAGCAAAAGGCGATCGAGGACGAGGTAGACAGGCTCATCACCGCCAACTTCGTTTGGAACGTGCCTTACTCGGAATGGTTGGCGAACGTAGTCATGGTTAAAAAGTCAAGCGGGAAGTGGCACATGTGCGTCGACTTCACCAACCTCAACAAGGCCTGCCCGAAAGACAACTATCCCCTCCCTCGGATAGATCGGCTCGTCGACAGCTCGGCAAGCCACGAGCTTCTTAGCTTCATGGATGCCTTCTCCGGCTACAACCAGATCCGTATGAATCTGGCAGACGAGGATCTCACCGCATTCATAATGGACCGGGGGGTATACTGCTACAAGGTGATGCCCTTCGGTCTCAAAAACGCCGGAGCTACGTACCAATGCTTGGTCAATCGCATGTTCAAGCCGCAGATCGGCAGGAACATGGAAGTTTACGTCGACGACATGCTCGTCAAATCGGTCTCATCGAACGAACACGCCAAGGATCTGGGAGAGGCCTTCGACGTCCTCCGCAAATACAAGTGAAACTGAACCCCGCCAAATGCGCATTTAGGTTCACCGGTGGAAAGTTCCTCGTCTTCTTGGTCACTTACCGTGGAATCGAAGCTAACCCGGAGAAAATCAGTGCCATCCTTAACATGGCCGCGCCCAAGACTGACGTCGAAATCATGCGGCTGACAGGGCGGGTAGGCGCTCTGAGTCACTTCATGTCAAGGTCTGGGGAGAAGTGCCTCCCGTTCTTCAAAGCTCTAAGGAAGATACCAAGGTTCGAGTGGTCGGGGGAGTGCCGGACCGCCTTTGAGCAATTAAAAAGGCACCTTGCGACTCCCCCATTGCTTACCCGGCCGGTTGAAGAGGACGAGCTATCGCTATATCTAGCGGTGTCCGACCAAGCTGCAGGCTCGGTGCTTATCCGAGAGGTCGAAGGAGTCCAGAAGCCGGTATACTATGTGAGCCACGTCTTCAAGAACGCGGAAACGAGATACCTAGCCATAGAGAAGATCGTCTTGGCACTCATCGTAGCATCGAGGAAACTATGGCACTATTTCCAGGCGCACACCATCCTCGTTCTTATCGAGCGGCCTTTGGGGGCTATCTTCGCCTCCCCCGAATCTTCTGTTCATTTGGAGAAATGGAGGTGGGAGTTGTCCCAGTTCGACATAAAATACCGCCCGAGGCAGGCTATCAATGAACAAACCCTGGGCGATTTTGTTGTTCACCATCCCCATCAAAGAGCCGGGATCCACACCGGCCCCCAGAGCTCAACCCTCAGTCGATGGAAAGCCTGACTCCGTCCCTGATTGGATCCTTTACGTCGATGGCTCCTCGACCGAGGAAGGCTGTGGTGCCGGCCTCACCATTCGGGGCCCGAACGAGGCAGAAATAGAGTATTCTCTGAAGCTCGGGTTCAAAGCCTCAAATAACGCAGCGGGATACGAGGCCTTGCTGGCCGGACTGCGCATAGCCTTCGGACTAGGGCTGAAAACGATCTGGATCCGCAGCGACTCCGTCCTAGTCGTTGGCCAGGTGACCGGCCGATTCGAGGCACGGGAGCCTCTGATTGTGAAGTATTTGACCGAGGTGAGAAGATTGCGAAAGGACTTCTATGAAGTCCAGGTGGAGCAAATCCCCAGACAGCTAAACGCCCAGGCCGACGCCTTGAGTAAGCTGGCTTCATCTTATACGGCCGACAAAAAGAGGAACATTCTCTTCGAGGTCTTGCCACGGCCCAGCGTGGAAGACGGGGCGACGCCACTTCAAGTGTACACAGCCCGGGAAGAAGGTCGGGATTGGAGAAGGCACCTCGTGGAATTCCTGAGGGAAGGTACGCTCCCAGAAGATCGGGGAGAAGCCCGCCGTCTCCGAGCCAAAGCTCACCATTTCGTCTGGAGCAATGGGAACCTCTATAAGAAATCATTCACTCAGCCCCAGCTCCGGTGCGTTGACTCCCACGAGGCCGACTACGTCCTCGTGAGATCCACGAAAGGGTCGGCGGCGCACACCAAGGGGCCCGCACCTTAATCCAGAAGGCACTGCTCCAGGGGTACTACTGGCCGACGATTCATCGGGATGCCCAGAAGCTCGTCAGGAGATGCAAAAGCTGCCAACTCCATGAAAGCATACCTCGCCTTCCGGCTACCGAGCTAACCGCCCTAACCTCCCCGTGGCCGTTTTCCCAGTGGGGAATGGACATGATAGGCCAGTTCCCTACCGGTACGGGCGGGCACAACTACGTCCTCGTCGCGGTGGACTACTTCACGAAGTGGATCGAGGCTATTCCCATCAGGAAACCGGACGCCAGAACGACTATCAAGTTCCTGCAGAACAACGTGATACTCCGGTTTGGCATCCCGAGGTGTATCATCACCGACCATGGGACAAATTTCGAAAATGAAAAAGTTAAGAAATTCTGCATTGAATATCATATCCTCGTGAAGTTTGCCGCAGTCGCACATCCCCAATGCAATGGGCAAGCCGATGTCGCTAACCGGGACGTCCTCCGATGTCTTCGGACATGACTAGAAGGACGCCAAGGCAGTTGGGTCGAAGAATTACCCCGGGTCTTATGGGCCCTGCGCACGTCGAAGAAAACCCCCACCGGGAAGACCCCTTTCAGCCTCTTCTACGGTACCGAGGCAATGGTCCCAGCGGAGATCGGGCTCCCCAGTCACCGGGTCGAGCACTTCGACGACGAAGCGAACATTTCGACGACGAAGCGAACATCTCAGCCCTCCGAACTAACCTGGACATCTTGTTAGAGAAACGGGACCGGGCTCAGATCAGAGCTGCCGCCTATCAACAGCAAACCACCCGCTACTACAACGCGTGAGTCAGGCGTCGCTTCTTCAAAATCGTAGATTTAGTCCAAAGGTGGAACGAGTTCGTCGATCAAGGCAAGCTGCATAAGTTTTCCCCAAAATGGGACGGTCCTTTCCTCGTTTCCGAGGTCTTGCCTGACGGAGCCTATCGTTTACAAGACGTGAATGGTCGCAAATTTCCACAGCCTTACAACGCCGAGAAGCTCAAGCTATACCTCTGAAAAGAATGTCTATGAATGTATATTTCTTCTTTCGCAAAAACAATGTAAATTCTTCTAAGTTCTTTTTATTTAAATAATAAGAAGGAAACAATAGAGCATTGCAAAAGGGAGAATTTTATTGATTCAAAAGGTATTGTGGGCTCCTCAGCCTTACATAAAAAAAACTCTTATAACAGCGGGGGAAGGGGGTGCAAGAAACATTACTCGTGGTACTCCGAAGAAATTTCTGCCAGCCGAGCCCTTGCCGCCTCGGACCTCTACCTCTGATGCTGTCCGCGAACCCTCGTGGCCACGGATGGACCAGAAAGCTCTGCAGGCAGGCACCTGTTCATACCAGAATATTGCATTTTATACCGCCCATTCTTACGCTCGTTTGTTTATAGGCAGGTGCTTTTAATCAGTGTTTGCTACATATTTACAGGATACTGGTTCTCAGCTCTAGACAGTGAAATTCAAAGAAAAGTACGTCAAATTCCGGATTACTGCCAACAACAGATAAAGCACGGGTCTCCGCTCTCTATCCGTATGTTGCCACACACCAGTTTAAGGGAAAAAATGGCAAATCGATGTCATTTTCGTGCACAAAGCTCAATGTCAACACAAGATCCAACATATCTACGCGGAGCTCGAGGAAATCTTGGCAAAAGATCCACATCACGTCACCTTTTGATCTACTGAAATTCTGGAAGAAATGGGAAGAGTTTCTGAGAAAAAGTCATATACCACACTGAAGAGTACTAAAAACTAGGGAAAACCACCAAATTTCATGGCCTAACTCCTCTAAACGGCCGCGGTTCCACGGCATAAGCGCGCTTAGGCCGCGGAACAGCGGCCATTTAGTCTCCTCTCGTTGTCGTTTTTCAGGGGCATGTTGGTCTTTTCTTGTAGGGGCAGATTCTTGCCCTAGGTTTCCAGTTCCCCTCCAATAAATACCCCAGAACTGAGCCAAACCAAGGGGTGAAATTCTTTAGCCTCTTTTAGTGTAGTTTTGTTCTTCTTCTTTTTCTTCTTCATCTTTCCTCCATGAAAATGTAGTGAGAGCATTGAGTGGATGTTAAATGAAGATGAGGGTTTTTGTATCATTCTTGTTTGTTTAGCTTCCCCTTGAGATTCTTGCTTTCTCTTGATCTTTCAACCTCTTCATTGAGCTTGAAAGTTTAAGGGTTTGTTATTGATCTCAAGGGTTGTATCTTCTTACGGAATTAGTGCTTCATTTCACATGAGTTCTTTACCCTTCTCTTGATCTTGCAACCTCTTGATTGAGCTTGCAAGTTTAAGGGTTGGCTATTGATCCGATACTTATCTTGAGTTCTAGTTTCTAGTTCTTTTTATTGCTTATTTCTTTCTTGCTTTTTATTACCTTGCTTTACTTTCATGCACTTAAATTCCATGCCCTTACTTACTTGTAATCTTTTCATTTCTTTTGCTCTTTTTGGTTCTTTTTGTGAATGGTTGTAATTATTGTTGTTGTTAAGAATCAATACGATATTGTAAGTTAACGTTTCTTTGCTCATTTTCTTTTCCCGTTATTTTCCATTGAACTCCGCCCAAACGATACGCAAGCGCTCCGTTAGGCACCCTACCCTAACAAGGTAACGGTAATTCCTAACCGCGACCGGTTGCGTTCGGTTTGGCCGGAGGCGAAAGCAAGAGACAAGAACGGAAGGACAAGGGTAAATAAGCTGGATTCCACGAATACCGCGCTTAAATCCCCTAATCCACGTTGTTGCCGATTGTTCTAGCTTCAATTGGTCAAGACTCGGCTCAAAGGTTTTGAGTACGGATTTCTTTAGCTTACACTTTCGTGTCTTTTTCTCAACAACTTTATACTTGCAAATAAAACACATAGGTTAGACTTGAACAAACATATACACATTCTTTATTGACTCGTCTAAGACAAGAACGGAAATACAACCATCTCCCTGTGGATCGACCCGTGCTCAACCGGCTAGCTGCAAAGCGACACCGTCCTGATCGCGGTAATAACTTTAGAACTTTGAACATCCGACACGCCAAAAGCGTGCGATCAGCACCCATCAACGAGATGCCTCAATTGGTAACACTCGAGGACGAGTGCCACCGATCGATCCCGTTGACTCTTCGAGATCAGGCCGAGACGACTTAACGATCTCAGCTTGCCAACCGCCTCGTCCTTCAATTGTTCGGACAAGGGGTTGTGCAGCCCCGACGATGCCCTCCAGATCGAGTACATCAGCAGCTGGAGTAGGGGTGATCACCGGGGAAGCAGGCGGTCGACATGATCCTCAACGCGCCGGATCACCGCCTGCAGCGTCTCCTCGGAGCACAGCTGGTCATACAAGTATACGTTCTCGAAAGAAATGATCTCGGGGATGGAGAAAGGGAATTCATCCATTCTTATGCTTTGGAGATGGAGAAAGGAATGATCAACACACCCTCTCTGTTTTATAGCCCCACAACGCCGCCAAGAGTCCAATATTCGCTCGTTTCTTCCAATACTGTATCGCCAAGCGGTGGATATCCCGTCTTTCTCGGCGAACTGAAGTCGGAGAGACACGGCTCTTCTAAACGCTTTGCCCCCCATGCGTTCATGACACGTGTCGCCCGTGATGGTCACTCTTCCCGATGTTCACACACCAGGGAAGGTCGGACAGAACCTCGCAAAACCGAGCAGCAACCCTGCTCGGTCCAGCCTTAGTAGGCCACTCTATGCCCTCCCGTGCTAAGGATCAAAGCCCTCATCAAGAGGCCACTGAGCAGCTACCATGTTCGGTCCATCCTTGGCCGGTAATCTTTTACCCCACGACGCCAAGGATCAAAGCTTTCATCAAGAGGCCACCGAGCAACTACCCTGCTCGGTCCATCCTTGGCTGGTAATCTCTTACCCAACGACACCAATGATCAAAGCCCTCATCAAGATGCCACCGAGTAGCTACCTTGCTCGGTCCATCCTTGGCTGGTAATCTCTTACCCAGCGATGCCAAGGATCAAATCCCTCATCAAGAGGCCATTGAGTAGCTACCCTGATCAGTCCATCCTTGGCTGGTAATCTCTTACCCCATGACGCCAAGGATCAAAGCCCTCATCAAGAGGCCACCGAGCAGCTACCCTGCGGTCCATCCTTGTCTGGTAATCTCTTACCCTACGACGCCAAGTATCAAAGCCCTCATCAAGAGGCCACCGAGCAGCTACCCTGCTCGGTCCATCCTTGGCTGGTAATCTCTTACCCAACAACGCCAAGGATCAAAGCCCTCATCAAGAGGCCACCGAGCAGCTACCCTGCTCGGTCCATCTTTGGCTGGTAATCTCTTACCCCGCGACGCTAAGGATCAAAGCCCTCATCAAGAGGCCACTGCTCAGTCCATCCTTAGCTGGTAATCTCTTGCCCACGACGCCAAGGATCAAAGCGCTCATCAAGAGGCCGCCGAGCAGCTACCCTGTTCGGTCCATCCTTAGCTAGTAATCTCTTACCCAACAACGCCAAAGATCAAAGCCCTCATCAAGAGGCTACCGAGCAGCTACCCTGCTCGGTCCATCCTTGGCTGGTAATCTCTTACCCCACGATGCCAAGGATCAAAGCCTTCATCAAGAGGCCACCGAGCAGCTATCCTACTCGGTCCATCCTTGGCTGGTAATCTCTTGCCCTACGACGCCAAGGATCAAAGCCCTCATCAAGAGGCCACCGAGCAGCTACCCTGCTCGGTCCATCCTTGGCCAGCAACTCCTTGCCCAACGACGCCAAGGATCAAAGCCCTCATCAAGAGGCCACTGCTCGGTCGATCCTTGGCCGGTAATCTCTTGCCCCACGACACCAAGGATCAAAGCCCTTATCAAGAGGTCGCCGAGCAGCTACCCTGTTCGGTCCATCCTTGGCTGGTAATCTCTTACCCAACAACGCCAAGGATCAAAGCCATCATCATGAGGACACCGAGCAACTACCCTGCTCGGTCCATCCTTGGCTGGTAATCTCTTACCCCATGACGTCAAGGATCAAAGCCCTCATCAAGAGGCCACCGAGCAGCTACCCTTCTCGGTCCATCCTTGGCTGGTAATCTCTTACCCCACGACGCCAAGGATCAAAGCCCTCATCAAGAGGCCACCGAGCAGCTACCCTGCTCGGTCCATCCTTGGCTGGCAACTCCTTTCCCAATGATGCCAAGGATCAAAGCCCTCATCAAGAGGCCATCGAGCAGCTTCCCTGCTCAACTTCCTGCATGTCTTTTAATAAGCGATCCCACCTCGACTTCATGGCCATGGAGACACCGACCTTACACCGGTCTTCGCACGCTTGGCAAATGGTTGAATTCAACTCGACGTGCGATCGCCAGATGAAGAACCAATCTCCGACCTAACGCATCATGACAGCAGTACCGCGCAAATAAAATTTATGGGCGCAAACAAAGGGAAAATGTGCACGCAGATAACACTGCAAAATGGTTTTATTCACAAAGCTGGAGGTCTTTACAGAAGTATTACGGGCTCCCCAACTTTACAAAAACGCCCGGAGGCTTACAAAATTTCAGCGTAAAAGAAAATAAGGAGGCGAGGAGGTTCAGACCTTGGGGCCGGGGAGAACCTCGATGAGCTGCACTTCCACCGCGACAACCGGGGTGGCATCTTGAAGGTCAGCGCCCACCGCAGGAGCCTCGGCGCCGGTGGATGGGGCGACCGACTTTGTAACGCTTTAGATTTACATTACTGTTAGTTTAGACGGTAATGCGGGTTTTTGGTAAAAAGTTTACCAATTTGGGTTCCTCACATTTTATAACATTTAATTAATAATTTATTATTATTTGTTATGGCATGCACACACATGTGCATATTTATGTGATGGTGTGTTTGTATTATCTAGATTAGTAACCATGACAATTTAATCCTAATCCTAATCTTTTGCTTTAATCCAATCCCTTATTTAAACCTTAACCTAACACCCTAGATATTTTTTGGTTGTGAGAAGATATTTACTTTGGGTTTTGTTTGATGAGAGGAGCATAGGTGTGCATTTATTGCATGGTGTATTCACCCACTTACACTCACCTCTCTCTCTCTCTCTATCTTTTCCTTCTCTCATTTCTTTCACACTTCATTCCCTTATCATTATTTCTTCATTCCTCTCACTCTCAACTGAACACTTGTTAATCCCTTCTTTAACCCATCACAAACTTCACAAAATCTCACCAAAATCAATTCTTGAGCCTCGTTTTGCCTCTTGAATGCCTTGGAGCTTGGAAAGCTAGGATGTTTGAGCTTGTGGGAGTAGGTAATGATCTCTGTCTATTCTTTATGTTGTTATTGTGTTGTGTAGACTTTTAGTTTTAGTTTTGATCGTTTAAAGTTAAGTTTCATGCAAATATCATATTTTTAGTGTCACTTGTGATATCCGTGATCTGCTGTGACCCCGAGAGTATACTAGAAAACCAAACAATATAGTTGTGTTGTACCTGAAACCATAGGACATCACCTGGAGCACGAACCCCCTTGCTTGGATCTCGGCCGGCGACGAGAAGACCAAATCCGGCGACGTCGAATTTTTGAGGGAGTTAGGGTTTGGGTTTTTATGGGTAGGTGTCTGCAGTGGTTTAAGTGTGTTTGGTCTTGTTTGATTTTTTGGCTTTCTCTGTATACAAAATCTGGGATCGCATAGCTAGTTTCTTGTGTTACGTTTACGCGTGATACGTTATACGACACGGTTCGTGCGCTTTGTGTGGTTTTGCTCTTGGGTTGGTTTCGTAGTATCGCTACGCACGTTAGCCACAATACGAACACTTGAGAGTATGTTTTGAGTTGGTGCATCGGTCAAACGTAGTTTGTACGTGTTTTGGGTCGATTGCTAATATATATACTTGCTTTGCTGTTTTGTGATTTTAGGATCGCAGGCGGGGACTTAGGACGCTGCAAAGAAGGAGAAACAGGTGTTAGGCTTTACTTAGCCAGGAGCGTTGGTGAGTAGATTTAACATCTACAGAGGAATCGCCCGCATGGCGTTATGCGTCTGGGCTAGAGATGATATGATATTAGTCGCATTTTCTATTGCATATATAGAGTTTGCGCTTACACCTCATTGCATATTTACCTATTGTGCTTGGACTTGTACCCTTAATACACTGCACTATTATTGACCGCTCATGTTGCACGAGCACTGATTGTATACCACTCACACCGTCAATAATTGCCATAACACGCACAACACCTATACATATATGATATTGTATTGTTTAGGGATATTGAGACATGATCCTTATTTTCTTTCATGCATATGACATATAGCATACCTGTATACCTACATGCTTACACATATGCCTTGACATACTTACATGCTAGTTACCCATATACCTATATGGTATTGTACCATTAGTGATAGGTATATAAACATATGAGATATAGCTACATGTACATCTTGCATACATACTTATGCATATACCTGGAGGGTATTACATCAGATAGGTAGATACATATACCTTGCTATACCTATATGTTTACACATATGTCTGGTTATAGCTATATGTTCACTTTTATTTGATGTTATATTAGACTTGGAGAAATTAGGAACCGCATGATATATATATTAACTTGTTGCGGTTAAATAGCGGTTTTTCCTTTATATGCTCACATTACAGTTTTATGTTACATATATTATATTCATGGATTTTCGCATTGAGATATGGATTTTCATGATGTTTTCTGGATTTGAGGACCGTGGTAGTTTCATGAAATTATGCATTATTTGAAAAACCCGGTTTCTCTTGATATGATATTTCAGCATCCACCATGAGATTTATCGGTTCTGATATATATACCCCATAAGAGGAGTCGTGGGCCGTGTGAAGGTACATGGTGGGGCCCGGAGGTATCCCGGGGCAAGAAAGGTATGTCGATGTACCACACCGATGAGCCTGACAGGGGAACCATACCTACCGGTAACAGTACCTATGACTCGGAGGTTATCGTGGGGATACCGACCGGTGTCATGTACGTATGGATACGTCGAATTCCGAGTGTCATAGCTAGGCACTCGAGTTTTCGGGATAGCGTATGATACGTACCTATCAGGGGGCAGTCATGGTGACAGCACTTGATAGATCAGTATTTATGTGTCGATACTTGACACTTGGTTTCATGATATTTTTACTCCTAAGTATATATAACAGTGGAATGGGACGCTGTTATATATATATATATATATATATATATATATATATTAGTGGAATGGGACGCTAATATATATGTATACATATCAAATTTATATACATCATCATAATGATTCATGCAAATATACTTAATCAGGAAAAATGAGATTCACTTGATATTGGATACAGGATATATGAGATTTACTTGATATTGGATACTCGGGATATATGAGACTTACATGATATGAGAGCCAATTTGGGGGCTGATTTGAGGAAATTGGGATTTGAATTGTCTTGATGGACTTTGGTCCTACCACGAGGTCTGGATTTCGTGGGAATGACATGTTTTATCCCATACTCCGCATTTATTTTATATGCATTGCTTCATATATTAGTTGTACCTGATAGAGTACCTTACATGACTGTTGCATACATATTGCCATTTATTGTTCATGTATTAGTAGTACCCGATACCGTACCTTACATGACTGTTGCATACATATTGCCATTTATTGTTCATGTATTAGTAGTACACGATAGAGTACCTTACATGATTGTTGCATACATATTGTCATATTATTGCTTCATGTATTAGTCGTACCTGCTAGACTACCTTTCTTGATTGTTGCATGCATATGACCATTTATTGCTATTAGCTTGCATATGTTAGATTCGCACTGTACGTGCATACTTGCGATTACCTGCATATGTTATTTACTATTCACGAGTTGGCAACTCACCCCCGTTGTGCCACAGTGTTTTGCAGGTTGTTCCTCAGAGTAGTCAGAGGCAGGGCCACTTTTCATCTATCCTATCATCTTTTGCAGCGGATACCGCTACGGCTGACTGTGTACAGTTTTGCTATAGGTGGGTTTTACGGTTATCCGATGTTGCTCTTTATATATTCGTTGTACCTTGTACTCTCCATCTACCATTATCATGTATGACTTAGAGACTTGATGTGAGGACGATATTGTATATTATTTTGTGACTTGAGGATCTTTTATGCAGTTTCTTTATATCATCTTTTATTTCTTCGCTACGGCGTCGTATATCTGTTGTTGTGGCTGTTTTCCGCCTTTGGGCTTGTATTTGCTCCCGTTTGGGGATGCTTTACTTATATTTTTGTTGTACCCATTTTTGGCCCTGGTTTTTACAAAAGAGGTGCTGCCAAAATTTTAAAAGAAATAAAGTTGGATTTTAAAGAATTTGGATTGAGATTTCAAAGGTTTTGAAAATGTTATTATCACTTACTACTTTTTGATGGTTTAGATTGCTGGGTTTTCGGCTTACTTAAATTGCGTTACACCTGTAGACGTTGCGTAGTTAAAGGGCCGTCACGTGCCAATTTCGGGTTGTGATAAACTTGGTATCAGAGCGCTAGGTTTTACCTTTCGGAGTGTAGGATGACCTTGGTATGATGGAGTGGGTAGCTTAAACAGAGTAACGTAGTGAGTGTATGTCCGCAGCATACTCATGACCACTGTACTCCGCCTAAAGTGACCTAAGTACTAATTGCTTGAAATTCCTTTCGTGGTGATACATATCCTTGTGATTCGATATCCGTGTTCATATCGAATCCTTTTCCTATTTATAGCCTTTGCCGCCGATGACTATGAGGGTTCAGAGAGGTGCAGCGAGGGCCGAGGTCAGAGTTGGCTCGGGTGGGACGAGGACTGACTAGGATGGCATGCTCGTTGTACTGGAGCAGATGGATCCGCCTTCGACAAATCGTATCGCTAGGCTTGAGGCAGAGATGCAGGACTTGCGCCAGACGATGAGGTCATTGGTTGAGACCAGTCGAGCGCAGCGTCAGGAGTTTGTCACCCCTGTTACCCAGTTGTTCCTTGCGATCAGTACACAGCATTTCGTCACTTATATAGCACCAGTAGACGCAGCCCTAGTTGACAAGGCACGTATTCCAGAGACTTTGGAAGTTCGAGGACCGAGGAGGGCTAGTACAGGTGTGTCAACCCCGAGACAGAGGTTAAGTCGCCGTGATAGGTTTCGTGCACGTCGCGGGAGTAGCAGAGGCTTAGGACGAGGACAGTCGTTCAGCTCTCATCCCCAGGAGGGTTAGCAGTCATCGCGTGGATGTTTCTGGTGCGGGAGACTTCATCACCTCATCAGGAATTGTTCCTTAGCACCGCGTCAGACTCGTGTTCGGAGAGGTCGTGGTCACGGAGGATTCATTCCGAGTGGACAGGTTGGTAGAGGAGGAGGACAGCCAGTTGCGGGTAGGGGCAGACATGAGAGTTTGCTTCTACTCATCGGGACGCGCGGACGTCCAATGTAGAGTTTTCAGGTATTCTTAATTCGTATGTTCTTTTGATGCACTTGTTTATTTTACACACTTTGTGCCTGGTTGGGCCGAGAGTCGTGTTAGCTAGATCAGCCATTTGTTGTGTCACGCCCCGCTTCCCAAAATACGGAATACGAGGGGTTGACAAGGCCAGCCATGCTCCTACGGTCAAGGAAATATCCTGCCGTAGTCACACTTCGGCTTCTAGCTTTACATGGTAATCAGTAAACGATGCGCAGGTAATGAGAAATGCAGTAACTGAAACAAAACATATACAAAGAACTGACCTGATGAAGGTAAAGAGTATAACTCTGGACAGCTGATCAAGATGTCCGCGATGTACGTCTAGTCCTGGTCCCGGCTAAATCCACTCCTCACACTGAGCATGCATACTCAGGTCGTAAGAGCGACACAATAGCAATATAATATATAAATCCAAGTGACAACTCTAACAGTGATAATAAATATATATATATATATATATATATGACAGTAAATCAAGACGGTATAGGTGTGAACATGCAGTAACCAAAGAAGTGTCTAATAGAGCAGTGAACAGTAAAGCACAGTAAAATAATATGCCAGGTATGTCAACACAGTAAGTAATGTATATCAATGTCATTATCCCTATCAGTCTCTAAGTCTCACTGTACAGGTCACTAAGCCTATCGTCAGTCCAACTGTGAGAGTCAACCACTCGCGAGTGTCCTCCACCCAAGGATAAGACCCAAGGGCAAGGGACCACGGGCCTAACATGTAACTCACGGTAATAATCATGTACCCTGTAAATCTCCATATATCTCCATATATATAAGCCGGCATGGGACTCCCGAGATTCTGTTGAACTCACACTCAAACTACCCCACACCCCGTGGTCTACATCAAACGCTAACCATAATCTCAAATACCAGTCGGTCTGTAACAAGTCTGCACGAGAACTGGAGACAGGATCTCCATCAAGCACGTCCCGACTAATACTCAAGATAAATGGCAGTGTCTGGTGCCTTATCTGTGACACCCATACAAGAGCTTCCATAAGTGTCCCATACCACTTATAGTCACACGTACACGCGTCCCACAGACATCGACAATGCAATAGAATAATAAGGTTCACTGATTGTGTACAAGTACGTATCACTAACACTTATTCACTCATGCACGAACACTAACGTACTTGCCACAATCATCACTAATACCTAACACTGGGTAATGCACATGATCACTAGGTTATCAATGCAGTGATATATGTATGATATGATGAGTAAACAGTATGTAAAGCATGTCATAAATCAGTAACCTACCACTTGCATAATTTAACAGAAATCATACGTATACAGTTTAGCGAAACAATGAATGGGGAAAAAATAGTATATTTGATTATCTATTCAGCGAGTTTAGTTTCACGTCAATCGGGTTTCAGGAGCACGAGTTATGATCATTTCACTTTAAGCGTTCACGGCTGGAAATCCGATTTCAGAATCGGAAGTCCGTTTCGCAACGCAATTTAATCTCAGTTGGGATCAGATTTTAGCGACGCTACAGTTGAATGAAATATAGAGTTTTCAGTAATGTTTTCAACGCAATAGATGGATTCTCAATCGCGTTTGTACGTCAGGAGATATACACTGTTTAACATTAGTATGTCACTTCTGAATTTATTCTGGACTGTTATACGTCCCGATCTTTTAAATTACAGATTAAATAGCAAACGACGACGAAACAGAGTGAAACCACTTGTGTTATCTATCTAACAGATTCACCTTTAATAAAATGCAGAGTTCCGCAACCTACGAGTTAAGGAAACAGGGTGGTACCCATTACGGGACAGTAAACAACAACTAGAGTCGCTCTGGACTGCAGTCCAGAGTCGCACTCCGATCTAAATATTGTCGCAATTTAAGTACAGAAACCATGAGAACCTTTCATAAGGTTATAGTTCGTCGAGTCGTCTTCGATTTAAGCCCTCGAATGCATCATTCCAGAAAGTACATAATTTATAGTAATTTTAATAATTTTTAGATACGGGAAATTTATAGTTTTACGGGTATACTTGGGGGTATTCATTTTAGTCTGTAACAGTCGTATTTTCCAGCGAAATTTATACACAGTATTCATCATTACAAGGGCCAACATCAATCCAATTCCGTCAATTTAGGTAAGTATTTTCATTGGGATCACACATCGAACAGGTATGGCACATAATCGATCTGAAGTTGTAAATTTGTAATCTATATAATTTAAGTTTGTAACTTGAATATATTAGCATGTAGCAAGTAAATTACTTGCCTGGAGACGTTCTGGCGATACACGGCAGCGGCAGCGGTACGAACGCAAACACGACAAGGGTTGGCTTCGGTAGAGCTTGATCTTGTGCTCGATGGCTCGGTGAGTGCAACGGATGTGCGCTGGCGTTGCGACGGCTGCTGCGTCGTCAACGGCGATGGGCACAATGATGGTGGAGATGGCTTGGATGGCGATGACGACGGCTAGAATAGCGGAGTTTCCGACGATTGCAGGTGTTCGATGGATTGCCGGGCTATTTGGATTGAAGCTTGGGGGCTTGTAGTGATGGTGGTTGTGCGGTGGTTTGTAGGGGCTCTTCGGCGGTGACTTAGCGACGGTGATGTGCAGTGGGGGTTGCCAGAGGGACGAGAGAGAGAGAGAGAGAGAGAGTAGAGAACAGAGGGAGAGAGAGAGAACAGAGAAAGAGAGAGAGAGAACAGAGAGAGAGAGACAGAGAGTGTGAGAGAGACACAGAGAGAGTGAGAGAGAAAAACAGAGAGAGTGAGAGAGAAGTGAGTTGCAGGGGAAGAGAGGGAGAGAAAAGTCATGAATGATGGCGATGATGATGCTGAGGGTGAAGGGTGTCGACGAGGTGGTTCAAGTCGGTGGGGGCTCGCCGGCGTTGAGTGCAGGTGGGGGTTGAGATGGGAGCGGTGGCCACGAGAATGGTGAGCGAAAGTTGTGGTCGGATAGTGGTGGTGGTGGAAGATTTGGAGAGAGGAGGCGGTTGATTGTTGGTGATGGAGGCGAAGGGAAGACGATGATGCAGTGGGGTGTTGGTGAGGATGGCGGTCGTCGGCGATGATGGGCGCTTGGGTTGGATTGATGAAGATGGGGTGGTTAGCTAAGGAGCTGGAGGGTATGGATGGAGCTTTGAGGTTGGAGACAAGGGGGCAGGCAATGGAGGTGTAGCAGGGAGAAGGCGAGACGGCGGCGATGCTTGGAGGAGTGGCCGATGAAGAGGCGAAGGGTCGGGCTCAGTGGTGGCAAGCTTGGTGGGAGAGAGGAGAGAGGGGATGTGAATGAGATTGGGGAGACGAGGGGTGCGCGTTGAGTGGACCGCGAGGGGGCGCGTCTTGGGGTAACGGCGCTCGAGTGCGGGCGTGGGCGTCGGCGGAGAAAGCGGAATGAGGGAAACAGGGAGCGGGAAAGAAGGAGATAGCCGTTGGGGAAGAAGGGGAGTCGGGTGTGGGCCGGGTCGAGGTGCGGCTGAAAAGAGTGGGCTTGGGCCAGGGAAAAAATTTAATTAATTTAATAAATAATAAAAGGAGTGGGCTGAGGAAACTGCTGGGCCGGGCTTGTGAAATAAAAATCAAAGAATAAATAAGAGAAAGGAAGGGGGCCGGGGCTTAAAGGAATAAAATGGGGGAAAATGGGCTGGGGATATTTAGGAAAAGGAATTAAGTTTATAAAAGAAGATGGGCTGAGGGAATTAGTTGAAAAAATAAGATATAATAGGGTTTAGGTTTTAGGGTTTTATTGATAAAAGGAAATTGGGGGTTTTAAAATATTTAAAATGGTTTATAGCTATAAATAAATAAATTTTTAATTAACCCTTTTTATAAAAATATGAATATTGGTGTATAAAAAAACTGGGTATTACATTGGTATTACATCATACCACCCTTACAAAAAATTTCGTCCTCGAAATTTAAAAGAACGACAAGCTATAAAATAATAAGCGAAAAGTTACCACATCGAACGCTAATACATAGTGATTTATTTAAAACGGGTGGATAACACTTTGAAGATATATATATGTAAGAATGACATACAAAAGATAGGTCTAAATAGGTATAAGGCAGGAACAACAATAAGAGCAACTGCATGTATACAAGAATATAGATAACAATAGCGAACAATAATAATCACGGCGTGTCCGATAAAAATCGAAACCCAAATATGTGCACATATAAGTATATCCAAAGTATCAAATCAAAATTAATAAGTATAAGACACAACCATTTATAATAGTAACCATAGGCACAATACTCGAAAATAAAGTAACGACAATAAAGTAGTGAAAGATTTGTCGGTAGGTTAAAACATTTTAGGATGATGTATCGATCAAATAGTTTTAAAATAACTTAGAAAACCCACATAGTGAAAATAAGGAACATGGAACAAAGATATGCGCGGTGTAAGGTTGCGCTACTGAAAAATGAGGATAATAGTAGTGTGCTTAAAATACATAAAATTAAGTAGTCAATAACACGCACTCTTCGATAAATACAAAATAATGAAAACCAAATTTCGAATAATAAAGTCCCTAAATATATATAGGGTAATAGGAAAAAACACAAAAATGTATAGGGCTAGCTAGGGTAAGGATTACAAGGAAGTGTGGCTCATTCAAAGGTTGGAGTGTGGCGGCTTTAGGCTGAAGGTCAAAGAGATTGGGGTAAGGGTGAGCAGCAAGGACTACAAGGGGAAAATGTATGGGGAGGATAATGGTCGATACATCATGTGAATAAATTTTTTTCGAAGGGTCAGCTAACACGGAAATCTTACTATCAATTTCCCCTCCCAGAAGGATCTCAAACGAGGCACAGACGGAGGATGAAGGGTGGCCCATTCAAAAGATCAGGGTGCGGTACTTGTTAGTCTAAGCGGGGGTCGAAAACAGTACAGGGTATAGAGGTGGACAGTCAGGGGTCTCAGGAGGAAATAACGGTATAGGGGAAAGGTCAAAGCATCAAGTGAACCAGTAATCAAGAGATTTTGAGAACTCAGAAAGTTTTATTTCATTCTAGGAAATTCTAAACAAAGCATTCACAAAAACGAAAGGTGGCCCTGAGCTATACACAGATTTTTTTTGGCCAGAGAAGACAACATCTAAAAAGAAATCCCGTCAGTCGCGGTTGTGGAGATTCAGCAGGTTGCGGTAGGCTCGCGCGCTCAGGTAAGGGCGTCCATTTCCATAGCGCCTCGCAGGGACCGCCATTGAGAGTTCTTCCACCGCAGGGTCTTGTTCTTCCGGTCCTTCTCCCTCGGCTGGAGCTTCTTCATCGAGGTCTGCTTCTATGTGATTCTCTTCTTCTGGATCCTCTCCCATGGGATTTTCCTCCACTAGATTTTCTTCTATCGGGTCTTCCTCTATCGGGTTCTCTTCAGGGTCTCCTTCCTCTTCGTCGGAATCGCTTATCATGTCAACCTCTGGGGCGGCGGCTCCTTCGTCCTCGGAATCGCTGTTTTCGAAGATGACCAGGGGACCGTTGGTCTCACCGTCAGAACTCATCATCGTGCGGTCTAAGGAAACGCATGACTGTGCATCCTCATCTAGATGCGGCGTTGCTCCAGGGTGGGCCATGGCCTGAAAAGAAAGAGTCATGATTAGACAGTGGAACACATCAAGAAAATAGCTAAGGGTACGGAGTATAGGAAAATATGCGGTGGGCAGGAACTGAAAAATCAGAATTAAAAATTGCTATGGTAATGAATAGTACAAATAAGGGGGAAAGCAAGGGAATGATACAAAAGTTACGATTCAAAGTTTTATTGCATTCAACTAAAAGTTCGACGGATGCAAGATTTCAAACGAAAGGAAAATTTTACAAAAGGGGTAACAACATTATTATTGAATGCAGGAAACATAATAACTCTTCTTTGATTACTCGGCCTTTGCATTCTCGTCATGCGAGTTGAATCCTACGCTGAGTCCGCCTTATCCTCGAAGTTCGAACCACGCAATAATCATCACTTGGCAGAAGTGGAGAGTGTGGATGAGTCTCTTCCCTGTAGCTCTTTCCTTTTTGGCAACCGTTGATGAGATGTTCGCTGGATCCGCAAATCAGACATTTCCCTTGGGCGTGGCGACAATCTCTCTGAAGATGTCCCGGTCTCTTACAGTACCCACAACATTGGGTCTTCTGTTGCTTCTGTCTCGGGGGAACAAATGGGCGATTCATCTTCTTCTATTTTCCTCGTCTAACAGGGATCCCTTTACGATTGGAAACTCCCACTGGTGCCTGATTCGCCTGCTTTCTCAGTCCTTCCGCTAACAAGTCGTTCGTTCGCTCCTGGGCTTCCTTCAGACCTTGCAGTACCCTCCGAATCTCGACGGTCTGATTCTGGGGAGTGGCGATAGAGGAAGAGTCGTTGGAAGACATGATCCTGAAACAATGATTTTGAGAGCGATATAAGACACAAGCTATAAGAATCAAAATATAACATGGATTGGGCAAGGAATCAAGAATATCGGGTGTGATGAAATTCATTGCAAGTAGAAATCAACTGTAGGTCTCTAAGTCACTTAAACAGAGTACGGTAGTGTAACTATGATGTAGTTCACGATTACAGCCACGTAACTTTGCCAAGTCACCCGAAACCCTAGCGAATGGATAGCAGGATACACAGTATGAATAAGGATTAAGAATAACAAGTTTACAATCTAGACTAAGGGATGTCTTAGATTGTCAAGCTCCACACGGAAAACTGCAATCCCAATCGAAGCAAAACCTGGGCTCTGATACCAACTAAACCATGTCACGCCCCGCTTCCCAAAATATGGAATACGAGGGGTTGACAAGGCCAGCCATACTCCTACGGTCAAGGAAATATCCTGCCGTATTCACACTTCGGCTTCTAGCTTTACATGGTAATCAGTAAACGATGCGCAGGTAATGAGAAATGCAGTAACTGAAACAAAACATATACAAAGAACTGACCTGATGAAGGTAAAGAGTATAACTCTGGACAGCTGATCAAGATGTCCGCGATGTACGTCTAGTCCTGGTCCCGGCTAAATCCACTCCTCACACTGAGCATGCATACTCAGGTCGTCAGAGCGACACAATAGCAATATAATATATAAATCCAAGTAACAAATCTAACAGTGATAATAAATATATATATATATATGACAGTAAATCAAGACGGTATAGGTGTGAACATGCAGTAACCAAAGAAGTGTCTAATAGAGCAGTGAACAGTAAAGCAGTAAAATAATATGCCAGGTATGTCAACACAGTAAGTAATGTATATCAATGCCATTATCCCTATCAGTCTCTAAGTCTCACTGTACAGGTCACTAAGCCTATCGTCAGTCCAAGTGTGAGAGTCAACCACTCACGAGTGTCCTCCACCCAAGGGTAGGACCCAAGGGTAAGGGACTACGGGCCCAACATGTAACTCACGGTAATAATCATGTACCCTGTAACTCTCCATATATCTCCATATATATAAGCCGGCATGGGACTCCCGAGATTCTGTTGAACTCACACTCAAACTACCCCACACCCCGTGGTCTACATCAAACGCTAACCATAACCTCAAATACCAGTCGGTCTGTGACAAGTCTGCACGAGAACTGGAGACAGGATCTCCATCAAGCATGTCCCGACTAATACTCAAGATAAATGGCAGTGTCTGGTGCCTTATCTGTGACACCCATGCAAGAGCTTCCATAAGTGTCCCATACCACTTATAGTCACACGTACACGCGTCCCACAGACGTCGACAATGCAATAGAATAATAAGGTTCACTGATTGTGTACAAGTACGTATCACTTACACTTATTCACTCATGCACGAACACTAACGTACTTGCCTCAATCATCACTAATACCTAACACTGGGTAATGCACATGATCACTAGGTTATCAATGCAGTGACATATGTATGATATGATGAGTAAACAGTATGTAAAGCATGATTAGGATGTCATAAATCAGTAACCTACCACTTGCATAATTTAACAGAAATCATACGTATACAGTTTAGAGAAACAATGAATGGGGAAAAAATAGTATATTTGATTATCTATTCAGCGAGTTTAGTTTCACGTCAATCGGGTTTCAGGAGCACGAGTTATGATCATTTCACTTTAAGCGTTCATGGCTGGAAATCCGATTTCAGAATCGGAAGTCTGTTTCGCAACGCAATTTAATCCCAGTTGGAATCAGATTTTAGCGACGCTACAGTTGAATGAAATCTAGAGTTTTCAGTAATGTTTTCAACGCAATAGACGGATTCTCAATCGCGTCTGTACGTCAGGAGATATACACCATATAACATTAGTATGTCACTTCTGAATTTATTCTGGACTGTTATACGTCCCGATATTTTAAATTACAGATTAAATAGCAAACGACGACGAAACAGAGTGAAACCACTTGTGTTATCTATCTAACAGATTCACCTTTAATAAAATGTGGAGTTCCGCAACCTACGAGTTAAGAAAACAGGGTGGTACCCATTACGGGACAGTAAACAACAACTAGAGTCGCTCTGGACTGCAGTCCAGAGTCACACTCCGATCTAAATATTGTCACAATTTAAGTACAAAAACCATGAGAACCTTGCATAGGGTTATAGTTCGTCGAGTCGGCTTCTATTTAAGCCCTCGAACGCATCATTCCAGCAAGTACATAATTTATAGTAATTTTAATAATTTTTAGATACGGGAAATTTATAGTTTTACGTGTATACTTGGGGGTATTCATTTTAGTCTGTAACAGTCGTATTTTCCAGCGAAATTTATACACAGTATTCATCATTACAAGGGCCAACATAAACAATCCAATTCCGTCAATTTAGGTAAGTATTTTCATTGGGATCACACATCGAACAGGTATGGCACATAATCGATCTGAAGTTGTAAATTTGTAATCTATATAATTTAAGTTCGTAACTTGAATATATTAGCATGTAGCAAGTAAATTACTTGCCTGGAGACATTCTGGCGATACACGGCAGCGGCAGCGGTACGAACGCAAACACGACAAGGGTTGGCTTCGGTAGAGCTTGATCTTGTGCTCGATGGCTCGGTGAGTGCAACGAATGTGCGTTGGCGTTGCGACGGCTGCTGCGTCGTCAACGGCGATGGGCACTATGATGGTGGAGATGGCTTGGACGGCGATGACGGCGGCTGGAATAGCGGAGTTTTCGACGATTGCAGGTGTTCGATGGATTGCCGGGCTATTTGTCTTGAAGCTTGGGGGCTTGTAGCGATGGTGGTTGTGGGGTGGTTTGTAGGGGCTCTTCGGCGGTGACTTAGCAACGGTGATGTGCAGTAGGGGTTGCCAGAGGGGCGAGAGAGAGAGAGAGTAGAGAACAGAGGGAGAGAGAGAGAACAGAGAAAGAGAGAGAGAGAACAGAGAGAGAGACAAAGAGTGTGAGAGAGAGACACAGAGAGGGTGAAAGAGAAAAACAGAGAAAGGGAGAGAGAAGTCGTGAATGATGGCGATGATGATGCTGAGGGTGAAGGGTGTCGACGGGGTGGTTCAAGTCGGTGGGGGCTCGCCGGCGTTGAGTGCAGGTGGGGGTCGAGATGGGAGCGGCGGCCATGGGAATGGTGGGCGAAAGTTGTGGTCGGATAGTGGTGGTGGTGGAAGATTTGGAGAGAGGAGGCAGTTGAGTGTTGGTGATGGAGGCGAAGGGAAGACGAAGATGCAGTGGGGGGTTGGTGAGGGTGGCGGTCGTCGGCGATGATGGGTGCTTGGGTTGGATTGATGAAGATGGAGCGATTAGCTAAGGAGTTGGAGGGTGTGGCTGGAGCTTTGAGGTTGGAGACAAGGGGGCAGGCAATGGAGGTGTAGCAGGGAGAAGGCAAGACGGCGGCGACGCTTGGAGGAGTGGCCGACGAAGAGGCGAAGGGTCGGGCTCAGTGGTGGCAAGCTTGGTGGGAGAGAGGAGAGAGAGATAGGGGAGACGAGGGGTGTGCGTTGAGTGGACCGCGAGGGGGCGCGTCGTGGGGTAACGGCGCTCGAGCGCGGGCGTGGGCGTCGGCGGAGAAAGCGGAACGAGGGAGACATGGAGTGGGAAAGAAGGAGATAGCCGTTGGGGAAGAAGGGGAGTCGGGTGTGGGCTGGGTCGAGGTGCGGCTGAAAAGAGTGGGCTTGGGCCAGGGAAAAAATTTAATTAATTTAATAAATAATAAAAGGAGCGAGCTGAGGAAACTGCCGGGCCGGGCTTGTGAAATAAAAATCAAAGAATAAATAAGAGAAAGGAAGGGGGCCGGGGCTTAAAGGAATAAAATGGGGGAAAATGGGCTGGGGGTTTTTAGGAAAAGGAATTAAGTTTATAAAAGAAGATGGGCTGAGGGAATTAGTTGAAAAAATAAGATATAATAGGGTTTGGGTTTTAGGGTTTTATTGATAAAAGGAAAATGGGGGTTTTAAAATATTTAAAATGGTTTATAGCTATAAATAAATAAATTTGTAATTAACCCTTTTTATAAAAATATGAATATTGGTGTATAAAAAAACCGGGTATTACATGTTGTGTTAACTTCTGTCAGCGACTCTTTTGTTGCGCGGCATGTATTTCGGTCGTGTGCCAATCGGATAGGAGATAGAGATTCGTCCGTCGCTTTGATCCTTTTAGAGATGTTGGATTTGACGTTCTCCTGGGCACGGACTGGTTAGCTACGTGCTATGTGTCTGTGGACTGCCGCGCGGAAACAGTCAGGTTTTATTTTCCCGGCGACTCAGTTCTTGTTGTGCAGGGGAACAGTGGTGCCGCCTCTCACAGCTTGAATTCAGTCTTTTTCGCTAGTCGGCTTTTGAAGAGAGGATGTCGAGAATTCTTGGCTTTCATTCGTGATACCGGAGCCACAGTGGGTTTGTTGGATCGGGTTCCAATCATGCGAGAGTTTTCCGACATTGTTCCAGATGAGCCGGAGAAGCTTAGGGAGCTTAAGGATCAGCTGCAGAGTTACTTGTAGGGGGCTTGTGCGTCTGAGTGTTTCGCTTTGGGGAGCTCCTATTTTGTTCGTCAGGAGAAGGATAGCAGTTGAGGTTGTGTATTGATGGATCGTCAATTGAACCGGGTTACGGTGCAGATAGGTATCCTTTACCTCGCATTGACGATTTCTTCGATCAGCTCCAGTGTGCGAGACAGTTTCAAAGTTTGTTTGGGATCAGGTCATCATTGGTTGCGGGTTCGGAGTGATGGCATTCCGAAGACTTCTTTTGTGCGTGCTACGGGCAGTTTGTGTTTTGGTGGTATCGTTGGACTCACCAATGCCCTAGCAGCATTCGTGTATGTGATGAACCAGATTTCTTCAGGCCGTTTCTCGACCGGTTGATTATTGTGTCATTGATGACATTTTGGTCTTTTCCAAGAGTCGTGAGGAACGTGGGCAGCACTTGAGGATTTGCTTTGCAGACATTGGGAGAGCACCAGCCGTTTGCTAAATTCTCGGAGTGTTCCTTCAGGCTTGATTATGTTGACTCCTAGGTCTTGTAGTTACGGGAGACGGTTTTCGTATGGTCCCGAGGAAGATCGAGGCCGTACAGTTTTAGCCCAGACTTGTGTACGGGATGGAGGTCCACAGAACTTTGGGCTTAGCAGGTTTTTACCGCCGTTTCGTGCAGGATTGCTAGTGTATTGCTGCACCGTTGACTGGACTGACCGGAAAGGAGGTTCCTTTTCTTAGACTGAGGCATGCGTGCGGAGTTTTCAGCAGTTGAAGACTCGGTTGACGACTGCACCAGTTCTTTCTTTGCTTTCTGGTTCGGGCGACTTTGTTGTTTTACTGTGATGTTTCGCGAGTGGGGCTCGATTGTGTACTGATGTGACACTGTAGAGTTATCTCTTTTGCTTCCCGACAGTTGGGGGGAGTACGAGTAGGATATCCCACTCATGATCTGGAGAAGGCCGCGATGGTCGTACGTTGGAGATTTGGAGACACTACTTGTGTGGAGAGTCGTGTCATATTTTCACGAACCACCAGAGTTTAATGTACATCTTCCTACAACGGGTTTTGATTGTTGAGACAGCGCCGTTGGATGGAGCTTGTGAAAGATTGTTTTTGTGAGATCCTCATTACCCGTGGAAAGGCGATTGTGGTAGCTGATGCTGGAGTCGTAGGCCCGGGGTTAGCTTGTCCCAGTTGTGCGCAGTTTTGAGACAGTCTTCTGCAGATTTACAGTTCTTGTGCAATCGTTGAGTACAGCTTAAGTTCGCCTCTAGTGAGGGGACAACTTGCTCATGTCCGTGCCCGTCCATTTTTCCTTAATCGCTTTCGTGAGGCATAGCTCGCTGATGCTCGTTTGTCAGAGATTCTTGAGCATACTCGGCTGGGTAAAGATTCGGAGTCCTTGATTTGTGACTAGGGTATGCTACGTTTAGGGACACGTTTATGTGTACCTGATACTGTTGGGTAGAGACGCAAAATTCTAGAGCAGACATATCAGTCAGCTTTCAGTGTTCATTCAAGTTCCACCAATTTGTAGCGTGACTTGTGAGTTAGTTACGGGTGGGCAGGGATGAAGAGTGAAGTTTCGGATTTCGTTTCGAGGTGTCTGTCTTGTTGTGAGCTAACTGTCACGCCCCGCTTCCCAGAGTACGCAAGATTGGGCACGTGACATAGCCAACCATGCTACCTGTGGGTAGGAAGTATCCATCCACAGTCACATTACGGCTGTAGAGATATCAAGAACAAGATAAAACTATCTAAAACATGTCCACAATCCAGAATAACAAGAGTCAATGATAAATAAATGCGGAAGCAAATGATCCAATACAATATCTGAAAGGTATGTCCCATAATGCGGGCTCACATCATAAAATAAATGCCGGAAATAAAACTAACTAATACTAACACCTCACAGCTCAGCCTGCTGGCTGAAGTACTCCTGCTCGGACTGCGACAGTGGTACAGAATCTGGGCCATGCAAAACCCAGACGTCAGCGCGTCATGTCAACTAGTAATATAATATGAACAGTGTAATAGGCAATGCAGAAATAAACATGAATAAAGCAATAGTATGAAACAAGCAGTGCAGGGTAGTGTGCAGTGGGTAACTAAACTGTTCTATCAGGTTTTCTAGTCTAAAGTCTTTGAAATCAATTGATGAATCGTCGATGTAACTCAATAGTATCCCGTGCGTGCCCGGGACCACGGTCAAGATTCTCGGGGCTGAATCCGAGACGTGCCGCTAGGCAGTAACAAGTAGAAGGATGGGCGAGTGATGTCAGCATCATCACTCCGGGGCTGGCCTAGCCCGTAAGACTGATCAGAACAGGTATCGAACTGTTGAGTTACAAGTCGGTTTCACCTTTGATTTCCCTATACCCCCAAGTTATGTATGTCGAGTCAGGTATTCAGTAATCAAGAACTAATGCCAACACAGGATCAGGTAACAGCAGGTTTGTCTGGATAGACAACAGGAATGGTCCATGAGGACTACATGTCAGGTTTGTTGGCATTAGGCACGAGATCAGGTAACAGGTCAGGTCATGGTACATCAGGTCAAGTCAATAGTAAACGGTACAATACCATGTGTGACAATGTCAATCAAGATGTAACGATATCGTGGGTGTACTCACAAACAGATATATAAGCAGCATCATGTTCAAATCAACGCGTTAAACAATAATCTGATTTATTATCTAGCTGTACCATTTTCAATTATGTTAACTGAATAGTGTCAATATCTTGTGAATACAGGACGGTGAACGTAATTGCTGTAGTCAGGTTAAAAATATATTGAGTGTTCCAAGAATGCCACTACAAGTATAATCTGTTTAAAGAATGCAATTGTAATTTAGCCGGTTATGCATATTTGTTAAACTAAACTGGAAATAAAGTATCATAGCAGTGAATTAATGCAATCTATCATGTACGAGTTTATCAGGAAATACTTTATTTGACATGCTACTAGGGTTAAACATGAAGCAAGGTATGTAAGGTGATTTACTAAATAATATATCATTAAACCACACATGAATGTTAAAGCAAGTTATAAAGTGGTAATAGCATGTAGCAAGTATCGAATACTTGCCTCGACGAAACGACGAACACGAAAACGGAACGTAACGTCGGCGGGGAAACACGCGACGGACGCACGGTTCACGGATTGAACCCAAACAACGAACAATGGAACCACGCGGATCGGGGTACCTCGCTGGAACGTCGGGACACATCACCGGCATCGTCGGATTCCGGCGAAAAAGCGAACAGTGAAACATCAAGTTGTGCAAACAAGAATACAAAGGAACCAGAGAAGAAAGGAAGGAGTAGAAGGCTTACAGGTGTTGCAGAGGGCGTGACAGCGATGGGGTCGACGGCGGTAGGGCGCCGGCGAGGAGGTTGCAAGCGGTGTGCTAGGGCTCGGGTATAGGAAACGGGAAGGAAAGTGGAGACGGAGAGGAGGTGGTCGGGTCTGGAGTGCGCAAGTGATGAGGGGGTGCTGAAGGTGGCACGGGTGACGACGACGAAGGTCGCCGGCGACGTCTCCGGCCGTACAGAGAAGGCACGGGGGTTGTCCGGGGTTGCTGCGGCGCCGTGCACACGGGGAGAAGGAGGGGATGTCGAGGTTGGTACGAGAAGACGAAGGCGAGGGCAACGGTGGCGCTGGCGCCGGCGTCGGAGCTGCGGTGGCGACGGTGGAGGCGGCTAGGGCTAGGGTTTGCGATGGGTTTTCTCGCGTGGGTTACGTGAAGAAGGAAAACTGAAGAGGGGAATTTATATATTAGGGAGAGAGAGAAAGAGAGTTAGAGAGAGAAAGATATAGAGAAAGCTAGAGAGAGAGAGACGTTAGAGGAGGGGCCCACGGGGTTAAAACCCTCATGATTGGCCAGTGGGGAAAGATTGCAGAGGTTAAGGAATTTTTTAAAAAAGATTTTAAAAGATTGAACAGTAAAGATTTATATGTTAAGGAGATATTATATGGTTTAATATTATATTAAATTTTGGGATTTTGGCGCTAAATAAAACATTTCCAAATCGCGCCCGGGTTGGGTCCAAAAATTTGAAACTGAAATAATAGAATTTTAAGCGGGATCAAAATTTTAAAATGAAGTGTTTTATGATTAAAAAGCATACCCCCAAGACGGACACATGTACGTGCGCGTAGCCGTCCAAACTTGCTCGTTTCACTGAACGGGACGAGAACACAGTACACGGACGCTACCACAAGGCTAGGGGTGTCGAGTAGGCCAAGATGGATATTTTTAATTTTATTTTAGGTGCTAAAATTTGTTATATGCAGAAATGACTTTGCCAGATAAAATTTTACAGTAAGACCCAAACAAGCAAGATAAATGAAATGAGTAATATCTAACACTCAACCAGTAACAGAAAATAGTAGTATTGGGCTCGGGTGTTATATTATACCCAACTACAAAAAGAATTTCGTCCTCGAAATTCCAAGAATACAAGATAGAAAACTACAGGAAAATGTGAGGAAACTTCTGCCGGATCTCATCTTCTCGCTCCTAAGTGGACTCTCCATGCGATCGATTACTCCAAGAAACGAGCACAAGGGGGATAACCTTATTCTTAAGAACCTTTTCCCTTCGATCCATGATTTCAACCGGTTGCTCCTCAAAAGTCAGGTCTTCCCGTACTGTTAACTCCGAATGATGCAAGACGTGTGTTTCATCTCGAACATACCTTCGTAATTGAGATACGTGAAACATATCGTGCACACCCGCCAAGGACTGCGGTAACGCCAAACGGTACGCTACCTCTCCAACGCGCTCCAATATCTCGAAGGGTCCAACGAATCGAGGACTAAGCTTTTCTCGACTCCCAAAACGAATCACCCCTCTAGTCGGCGATATCTTCAAGAATACCAAATCACCCACGGCGAACTCTAGAGGTCTTCTTGACGTGTCAGCTCAACTTTTCTGTCTGTCTTGAGCTGCCTTCATGTGCT
The DNA here is from genome assembly GCA_030015575.1 of Agapanthus africanus. NCBI lineage: Eukaryota > Viridiplantae > Streptophyta > Magnoliopsida > Asparagales > Amaryllidaceae > Agapanthus > Agapanthus africanus. The sequence goes on along the minus strand of JASDDO010000016.1, from coordinate 468,171,079 downwards.
TTCTGATAGTGTTAACCTTCTCGACTGTCTGCACCACCAAATCTGGTCCCAACAATCTTCGTTCACCAACATCATCCCAACAAACAGGTGAACGGCACTTACGACCATACAAAGCTTCAAACGGAGCCATCTGAATAGTTGCTTGGAAACTATTGTTGTAAGAAAACTCCACTAAGTGTAGATGATCCTCCCACGAACCCTTAAAGTCCAACATGCATGCTCTCAACATGTCTTCAAGAGTTTGGATCGTTCTCTCCGACTGACCATCAGTTTGAGGATGATAAGCTGTGCTAAACTTCAATCGAGTCCCCAAACTTTCCTGTAAACTCCTCCAGAAGTGTGATAAGAACCGAGTGTCCCGATCGGACACGACGCTCACCGGTACGCCATGTAATCTTACAATCTCCTGCATGTACCGCTCTGCCAAAGTCTCCGTTGATTGACCAACCCGGAAAGGAATAAAGTGAGCTGCCTTGGTCAACGATCAACAATCACCCATACTGCATTGTTGCCCTTTGGACTCCGCGGTAAAGCCGTCACGAAATCCATGGTTATATGTTCCCACTTCCACTGAGGAATCGGAAGTGGTTGCAATAAACCAGCAACCCTTTGGTGTTCAGCCTTGACTTGCTGACACACCAAGCACTTAGCCACAAAGCGAGCAATCTCCCGTTTCATGCCTTCCCACCAGAAATGCTGTCGAATATCACGGTACATCTTTGTGCCTCCTGGATGTATAGAATAAGCTGAACTGTGTGCCTCCTTCATAAGCTCTTCACGAACATCTCCCTTTGGCACACACAAACGGCTACCATACCTCAACGAACCATCTTCGTGGACCAGTAAATCTGTTCGTAGTCCGGCTAATACATGAAGCAATAAGTGGTAATATGTATATGCAACAGTCATGAAAAGTACTCTATCAGGTACAACTAATACATGAAGCAATGCATATAAAATAAATGCGGAGTATGGAATAAAACATGTCATTCCCACGGAATCCTGACCTCGTTGTAGGACCAAAGTCTATCAAGACAATCCAAATCCCAATTTTCTCAAATCAGCCCCTAAATTGGCTCTCATATCATGTAAGTCTCATATATTCTGAGTGTCCAATATCACGTAAATCTCATATATCCTGAGTATTCAATATCGAGTCAATCTCATATATCCTGTATCCAATATCAAGTCAATCTCATATATCATGTATCCAATATCAAGTCAATCTCATATATCCTAAGTATATTTACATGAATCATTATGATAATGTATATAAATTTGATATGTATACATATATATTAGCGTCTTATTCCACTAATATATATATATATATATATATATATATATATATATATATATATATATATAACAGCGTCCCATTCCACTGTTATATATACATAGGAGTAAAAATATCATGAAACCAAGTGTCAAGCATCGACACATAAATACTGATCTATCAGGTGCTGTCACCACGACTGGCCCCTGATAGGTACGTATCATACGCTATCCTGAAAACTCGAGTGCCCAGCTACGACCCTTGGCTTTCGACGTATCCATGCGTACATGACTCCGGTCGGTATCCCCACGATAACCGCTGAGTCATAGGTACTGTCACCGGTAGGTATGGTCCCCTGTCAGGCTCATCGGCATGGTACATCGAAATACCTTTCTTGCCCTGGGGTACCTCCGGGCCCCACCATGTACCCGCACACGGCCCACGACGCTTCCTCGCATGGGGTATATATATCAGAACCGATAAATCTCATGGTGGCTGCTGAAATATCATATCAAGAGAAACCGGGTTTTCCAAATAATGCATAATTTCATGAAACTACCACGGTTCTAAAATCTAGAAAACATTATGAAAAATCCATATCTCAATGCGAAAATCCATGAATATAATATATGCAACATAAAACTGTAATGTGAGCATATAAAGGAAAATCCGCTACTTAACTACAACAAGTTAATATATATATCATGCGGTTCCTAATTTCTCCAAGTCTATATAATATCAAATAAAGGTGAACATATAGCTATAACAAGATATATGTGTAACATGCAGGTATAGCAAGGTATATGTATCTACCTATCAGTAATGATGTAATATACCCTCCAGGTATAAGTGTAAGTATGTATGCAAGATGTACATGTAGCTATGTCTCATATGTGTATATACCTATCACTAATGGTACAATACTATATAGGTATATGGGTAACTAGCATGTAAGCATGTTGTTCCCCTCCGAAGGCCGGGAAGCAAACGTCTTGCCTGAAATTCGGGGCAGATGCTAATTGGTGCTATCCGTCCACCTCTCCGAAGATGCCAAGTTGATTTATGGCACCATGTATCGAATGTTTAAACGGATGCGGCCGATATAGCAGACTTCGTCAGATTCCCCCTCGTTGAGGGGTTTTTGATTGTGGGGATGCTCTTCCCTGCAGGCGCAAGCCCCTGCAGTTAATTACGCTACCGCATCGCGATAACAACTTTTTCCTTGTCCAGATGGTCACTTCGTGTCGTGAGTGTTTGTTTTGTTTGTAGTTGCCCGTGGATTGTATACGGAGACTAATTTATGTTGTCGCCCGTAGGGCGTGAACTAGTCCAAATCCGTATCTTCTTAGATTTGGGTTTGGGGGTTGGGTTAAGAATACGTTAGCCTCATTTGAGACTAAGATCAAATTTAAACGTTAGTTAAGGATATGTTAGTCTAATTTTAGACTAAGATCAACTTAATGGGATCGTTTAGATCCAACAAGAGAGCATTTGGGCCCTATTGTTTAGTTTAGAGACATTGCGGTCTATTAGTTGTCACGCCCCGCTTCCCAAAATACGGAATACGAGGGGTTGACAAGGCCAGCCATGCTCCTACGATCGAGGAAATATCCTTCCGTAGTCACATTTCGGCTTCTAGCTTTACGTGGTAATCAGTAATCAATGCACAGGTAGTGAGAAATGCAGTAACTAAATCAAGGCGAATACAAAAGAACTAACCAGATGGAGTTCGAGAAAATACGGCTCTGGGTAGCTGGTCAAGATGTCCGCGATATCCTCGAGGTACGTCAGGTCCTGGTCCAGGCTAGATCCACTCCTCACTCTGAGCATGTATACTCAGGTCGTCAAAGTGATACGATAGCAATATATATGGGTACAAATAGTAACTCGTATAATCATAATGAAATGTAACAGTAAAACAAGAGAGTAAATATGTGAACATGAAGTAGCCAATACGGGTGTATAATAGAGCAGGTGAACAGTAAAGCAGTAAAATAATATGCCATGTGTGTTGATTCAGTAAGCAATGCATATCAATGTCACTAACCCTATCAGTCTCTAAGTCTCACTGTATAGCTCACTAAGTCTATCGTCAGTCCATGTGTGAGAGTCAACCACTCGTGAGTATCCCCCATCCAAGGGTAGGACCCAAGGGCAAGGGACCACGGGCCCTAAAAACGCACGGTAATAATCATGTAATATCCCTGTAAGTCTCCATATATCTCCATATATGCCGGCTTGGAACTCCCGAGATTCTGTTGAACTCACACTCAAACTACCCCACACCCCGTGGTCTACATCAAACGCCAACCATAGACTCAAATACCAGCTGGTCCATGACGAGTCTACGCGAGAACTGAAGACGGGGTCTCCATCAAGCATGTCTCGACTGATACCCAAGATCAATGGACAGTGTTTGGTGCCTTACCTGTGACACCCATACAAGTGCTTCCATAAGTGTCACATACCACTTATAGTCACACTTATACGTGTCCCACAGACGTCGACAATGCAATAAATCGATAGGGTCCACTGATTGTGTACAAGTACGTGTCACTTTCACTTATCCATTCATGCACAAACACTAACGTACTTGCCACAATCACCACTAATACCTAACACTGGGTAATGCACATGATCACTAGGTTACCAATGCAATGACATATATATGATGTGATGAGAAAACAGTATGTAAGGCATGATTAAGATGTCATAAGTCGGTATCCTACCACTTGCATAATTTATCATAAATCATACATGCCAAATTTAGTGAAACATGAATAGGGGATATGTAGTATGTTTGATTATCTATCCAGCAAATTTAGTTTCACGTCAATCGGGTTTCAGGATCACTAGATATGGCCATTTCATTTTAAGCGTTCACTGCTGGAAATCCGGTTTCAGAATCGGAAGTCCGTTTCGCAATGCATTTTAATCCCAGTTGGGACCAGAATTTAGTGAAGTTATAGTTGAATGAAATCTAGGGTTTTCAATAAGGTTTTCAACGCAATAGAAGGATTATCAATCGCGTCTGTACGTCAAAAGTTATGCACTGTTCAACACTAGTATGTCAATTCTGTTTCTGTTTGGGACTGCTAGACGTCCTGATCTTTTAAATTGCAGTTTAAATAACAAAAGACGATATAACGGGGTGAAATCACTTGAGTTATTTAGCTAACAGATTTATCTTCAATAAAATGAAGGGTTTAGCAACATACGAGTTCAGGAAACAAGGTAGTAAACATTACGGGGCAGAAACCAATAACCAGAGTTGCTCTGGACTGCAGTCCAGAGCCGCTCTCCGAACCAATACTCGTCATAATTTCAGTACAGAAATAATTAAGAACTTGTACAGGATTACAGGTCGTCGAGTCATCTTCGATTTGAGCCTTCGAACTCCTCATTTCAATATGTACACAATTAATTGTGATTTTAACAATTTTCAGGTGCGGGAAATTCCCAGTTTTTATGGGTGTAATTAGGAGTGATCGTTTAAGTCGTTAACAGTCATATTTTTTCAGTGAAATTTCTACACCAGGTTCATTGCTAAACGGGCCACAATATGCAAACAAGTTCCGTCAAATTAAGGAAAGGTTTTCATTCAGATCTTGCGTCGAACACTTCTGTTATATAAGGTTTTCATGAATCGCAAACAGGGAATTAATGCGGTTTGATTTATAACGGAAATAATATAGCATGTAGCAAGTAGGGTACTTGTCTGGAGACGTTCTGGAGATGCACGGCAGCGGCAGCGGCACGAACGCGCGACGAACGATGCGGCTAGGGTTCGCGGCCTCGGATCACGCTTGGGCTCTTGGACTCGATGTCTCGGTGGGTGCAACGGACGTGCGCTGGCGTTGCGACGGTTACAACCTTGCTGATGATGACGGGCGCAGAGACTAAAGCCACGGATTTTTCAGCGACGATGACGGCTGGAATAGCGGCGATTGACGATAGAGGCAAGTGCCCGATGAAATGGCTAATGCTGGGTTTGAAGCTTGGGCTAGCCTCGAGGCTCGATCTTGGCTGGAGGTGGTGGCGACGGGCACTGTAGCTTCAGCAGGGAGGAGAGGGGTGAAGAGGAGGGAGTTGTTGAGTCGACGGAGGTGGCCGGAGTTGAGTTGACGGGGAGGAACTCGAAGCTCGGAGGAGGAGGGAGCTCTGGCGCGGGGTTGTAGGTGTGTGGTGTAAGTGAGGAGGTGATAGCAGTTGGTGGCGGCGGCTGAAGGGTGAAGTCACCGGAGATGGGTGTAACGGCGAAAGCTCCGGCAATGGGAGCTCAGGGTGCAGGCGAGTTCGAGCAAGGAGGTAGGTGCTCGGTCGAGGGGGTGAGTTCTAGAGGGAAGAAGGCGAGGGGGAAGGACGAGGAGGCTGTCGTGGTCTTCCTCGTCGTCGTAGTCGTCGGCGGCGGCGAGGGGACTCGAAGCAGTAGGTTTCTGTAGGGAGAGAGAGAGAGTTTGAGAGAGAGTGATGAGGGGGAGAGGAGAAAGGGAAGACGAGGAGTTTGGGGGTGAGCTCGGGGCGCGCATCGTGGGAGGCGAGCGTGGGATGTGGGGCAACGGCGCGGCGACGTGGGCGCACGACGGGGGCGACATGGGAAGGAACGAGCAAAAATCGAGCGGGAGAAATATTCTCGTAGGGAAGAAGGAGTGTTAGGGAAGCGGGTCGGGTTTGGTAGGGGTGGGCCGGGCCGGTGAAGCTGGGCTTTGGGAGTTAATTAAATTCCTTTTTACTTTTCCTGGGCTGAGGAGATTGGGCCGGGGGAGCAGGGTAAATAATTTAAATGGAATTCGAGAGTTTGGGCCAGGCTTGGGAATAAGGGGAAAAGAAAGGGAAGATTGGGCTGGGAAAAGAAAATAAAATGAAATAGGGTTTGGGTTTGGTGTTTAAAGGGGTTTAAAATAAATAAATAAATATAAATAAAATAAATAAATTTTGTAAATGATATATTATGAAGAATACGGTTAGCGGTGTACAAAAGAACTGGGTATTACATTAGTTTAAGGACATTACGGTCCAATATTAGTTTAAGAACATCTCGGTCCATTGTTAGTTTAATGACATCACGGTCGAGGTTAAGGACATCGGTTAAGGACATCATTGTCCGTGAGTTTAAAGACCTCACAGTCAAGGTTAAGGACATCATACTCCGTGAAATGTGTGGTTGTCGGGACCCGTCACCTCTCTGAAGACGTTGAAAGATTACAACGACAAATATCAAAGGAGTGAAGAGATGTACCCTCGAACCGAAGTGGATTAAGTGATCTGTAGTCCAATTTGGAACTAAGATCAATTAATTATGTTATGAGCACATTGGCTCAGTTAAGTCTGAATTGAGGACTTATGGCCAACTTGGGCTAAGTCCAATTAAATTTGAAGTGTTGGCCCTTTGTAGGACCATTAGACATTTGTCTGGGTTCAGCCCCTCATTATTCAGCAATGCTTCAACAAGATTTTGAGGGCTTTGGTAGCATTTTTATCTTTGACTGAGTATTGGACATTATAACTCTGAATTTTACTCAATTTTGAGATTCAGTTGAAGGGGAGGCTTTTGCCTCTGGAAAATTAGCCAATTTGGCTAAAACTAGTATTAAACACTAGAGAACAACAGTGTTAAACACTAAAAATAAACTCTCAAATTAGTGTTAAACACTAGAAGACAACAGTGTTAAACACTAGAAATAAAACCCTCAAATTAGTGTTAAACACTGGAAATAAAATTCTTAAATTAGTGTTAAACACTAAAAGACAACAGTGTTAAACACTGGAAATAAAACTCTCAAATTAGTGTTAAACACTGGAAAGGAAGGGGTCACGTGGGGACACGTGAGGGTACCCAAAGGTGGGGCCAGATTTCCTTTACTTTGTTCTGTAAATAAGTGTTAAACACTTTTGCTCTTTTGGCCATCACGTGCTGGCACGTGATGGATATTTGTGCGCTGTTTATTAAGGCTTTTATCAAAGGGTCACGTGGTAACACGTGAGAGCGTCCAGGTTAGAATCTGCCTTTGCTTTTGTTCCCCTCCGAAAGACGGCGACGACGTGAGGACGTCTCGCCTGAGATTCGGGGTAGATGCTAATTGGTGCTATCCGTCCACCTCTCTGAAGATGCCAAGTTGATTTATGGCACCGTGTATCGAAGGTTTAAACGGATGCGTCCGATGTAGCAGACTTCGTCAGATTCCCCCTCGCTTGAGGGGTTTTTGATTGTGGGGACGCTCTTCCCTGCAGGCGCAAGCCCCTGCAGTTAATTACGCTACCGCATCGCGGCAACCACTTTCTCCTTCTCCAGATGGTCACTTCGTGTTGTGTGTGTTTATTTTATGTTTAGTTGCCCGTAGATTGTATACGGAGACTGAGTTATGTCGTCGCCCGTAGGGCGTGGACTAGTCCAAATCCGTATTATCTTACATTTGGGTTTGGGGGTTTGGGTTTAAGGATACGTTAGCCTTATTGAGGACTAAGATCGACTTAAACGTTTGATAAGGATACGTTAGCCTGGTTTTTAGACTAAGATCAACTTAAACGGGATCGTTTAGATCCAACAATAGAGCAATTAAGGGAGCCCTGTTGTTTAGTTTAGTGACATTGAGGTCAGTAGGTAGTTTAAGGACATTACAGTCCAATGTTAGTTTTAAGACGTTGCGGTCAAGGTTAAGGACATCATAGTCCGTGGGTTTAAGGACTCCACAGTCCAATGTTAGTTTTAAGACATCACGGTCAAGGTTAAGGACCTCATAGTCCATGAGTTTAAGGACCCCACAGTCCGTCGTTAGTTTTAAGACATCACGGTCAAGGTTAAGGACCTCATAGTCCATGAGTTTAAGGATCCCACAGTCCGTATCAATATGTGGTTATCGGGACCTGTCACCTCTTTGAAGACGTTGAGAAATTACAACGCCAAGTATCAGAGGAGTGAAGAGATGTACCCTTAAACCGAGGTAGATTAAATAATCTTTGGCCCAATTTGGAACCAAGACCAATTAATTATATTATGAGCCAATTGGCTCAGTTGAATTTGAATTGAGGACTTATGGCCAGCTTGGGCTAAGTCCAATCATGTTTAGGATATTGGCCCTCTGTTGGTCCATTAGAGGAGAGGCTTTGCCTCTAGACACTTAACCAATGGGGCTAAAGTTAGTGTTAAACACTAAAGATCAATCAGTGTTGAACACTGGGAATAAGATTAACAAGTTAGTGTTAAACACTAGAAGATAATCAGAGTTTTCAAATCAGTGTTAAACGCTAAGACAAATCAGTGTTAAACACTGGGAACAAAGATCCCAAATCAGTGTTAAACACTAAGACAAATCAGTGTTAAACACTGGGAACAAAGATCTTAAATCAGTGTTAAACACTAAGGAAATCAGTGTTAAACACTGGGAACAGATCATCAGTTTGAGGCTAAATATTATAAGAGAAGAGACCACGTGGGGGGAACGTGATGGCATCCAAAAGGTGGGGTCAGATCCCCTTCATTTTGTTCTACAGATAAGTGTTTAACACTTTTAATTCTGAAGGCCATCACGTGTGGGCACGTGATGGGAGCTCACGCTTTGATCGGTTAGAATGTTCATTAGGGGTCACGTGGTGACACGTGAGGGCGCCCCAGAGCTTCTTTTCTTTTGCTTTTTCTTTGCGCGCTTTTGGTCACGTGAGGCGTCGCCTCAAAGTTTTAGCGGTGGCTCTTTACAGGGGTCACGTGGTAGCACGTGACCCTGCCTGTTTGAAGATATGTTTATCTTTTTAAGAATTAAATTCTTCATATGGTTAAACCCTAGCAATAAACTTTAGAGGAATTAAATTCCTGTTATTTTGACAGATTTGAGTTCTTAACTAGGGTTAATCCTGGTTCTATTCATTTTGAAGGAATTAAATTCCTATGACATAGGGTTAAACCCTAATTTTATTTTAAAGGAATTAAATTCCTATGGTTCTATGAGAATTAAATTCTCAAAATTCCATTTCCTCCCTATGCTTTGGATCTGCATGGCAGGATCTCAACCCAATGAGAATTAAATTCTCAATTCATGGGGAGATATGCACTTTGCAGATCCTCCACTAAAGAGAGAACTAAGTTCTTCTTTCTAATATAAGAGTTAAACTCTTTTGAGAATTAAATTCTCCTTTGAAGCCTCTCTTTTCTTACCTAGGGATTTTCTTTTGCAGAGAATCAAATTCTTCCTTCTGAATTTTTAATACTCCAAAGCTCTATATCTCTCTGTATCTCTTGGCTCCTATTTATAGGAGAAGGAGAAGAATCAATTAGTTTTGGTGAATCATTCATTGAGGGATTTGATTTGTATTCATTAGAGATTTGATTTGCATTCATCATTCATTTGGACCTTTGGATTATTAGGTGAATTTTATTCACCATTGGATTTTAAATCCAAAGATATTCCTTTGTTATTTCGGTTAGATTTTAAGGGGAAATCTTTCCAAGTTCAAGATTTTTCCATAGATAGGTGATATTTAATCACCTTTAAATCTTTAATCCAATCGGTTCCAAATAATCATTCTCCTTTGGAAAGATTTGAATGCTGTTCAGAATTTAATTCTGTTAAATAGATAGGCTTTGAAAGCCGGTACGTGTGGCCACGTGACCCCTGGTCACGTGTGGGCACATGACCCCTTGGAACGAGCTTTCCTCTGCTTTCTGCGCTTTGTCTTCTAGCCGCTGTTCTGCCGTCACGTGCCAACACGTGACCCCTGGTCACGTGTGAGCACGTGACCCTTTCTGGAGCCTTTTCTTTGATTTAATCAGGGAGCGAATCTGCCTTTGCCGCTGCTTTTTATTGTCCCGTGCCAACACGTGACTGCTGGTCACGTGCTAGCACGTGATGCTTCTTCCGTAGGCTTTCCTGATTTTAAATCAGGAAACAAATGCCCCCACAGCGTTGTTCTCACGTGTCTGCACATGAGTGCAACGCTGTCACTCTTGTGACCGTTGGATTCCTCTAGGGCCTCGGGTAGATGAAGCGTTTCCATCACATCCTATAAATATAGGGGTCATTTCAGAGACGCATCCACTTTGCTTATCTTCCTCCTTTGAGAACTTTTTCCTGAGAATTTAATTCTCTTCTTCCAGAGCTTAGTTCTCTGCCTCAAAAACTTTCCAGAGTTTAACTCTGTTTGATCGTTTCCTCTTCCTCAGGTAATCATCTCGAGCGAACGAAGAACTTTTATACACAATTCTCTAGATTTTAAATCTACCTCAAGGGTTTTACCCTTTTAATATGAACCCATTTTTCTTTTAAGTTTTTCAACCAAAGTAAGAAATAGAACTTTCAACAGTAGATCTTTTGAGGGTTCATATGATCTTTAGGGAGATAACGGTGACGGTTAAAATCTATGGAATTTAATTCCGTCCAAAAAAAGTTTCTGGGAATTTAATACCCTTTTTCTTAATAAGGAATTTAATTCCTACGAAGAACTCAGTTTCTTCATATGGAGGCTTCTTAGGGTCTCTTGGCACGAGGTTGTCCTTCTGCAATTAATGGAACAGAAATTTGCAATGATATCTTCTGTGGGAATTTAATTCCCTTGATCCCGTTTGATTTGTTGTAGAGTCCAAGGTAGATTTGTCTTCTAGGGGATGTGCAGGGCCACGTGAAACCTACTTTTTATTTAATGAGAGTATCCCCTTTGTCTTATTACAACTGCCTGGTCTCATTATTAACGAGCCGTCATGTTGATTCTGTGGGGCCAATGTGTTTTGTAGCCAATGGTCCCAAAAAAAGTCTACTGTTGTTTTCTTCAACTAGTCTTCATGTTCACGCATGGATATATATTGCTGACTTTGCTTTTAACGGTCTTCTTTCATTCGATTTCAGGTGCGATGGCTTCTGCTCCGTGTTTTCCCTTTACTCGTTCGGAGGCCGCTTTTCCTCAATCACCATCCGGTGAGAAAGCGATGGCGATGATCCGGGCTCATGACCCGAACTGCACCAACTTGCTTCTATGGGGAACTTGGTACAGTCATATTATCCGGGGTCGCCGGAGTTTCCTCTGCGCAATACCAACAGAGCCTACTTTCCCATTCTTGCCGATGGACCCTCCGAGAACGTTTTTTGCTGTGGAGATGCCCAACTGGACTCCAACGGGGAGGCTCGAGCCTTCGACGACCGGTATCCCGAACCATTCGATCACGGCTATAGATATCTTGGGGCGGCATATTTGCCAGGGTGAGGCCCACCCGTGGGGGCAAATTTATAAGATAGGGCTCACTCCTCGACACCCTACGGGCTACCTCCTCTGGGCTCGCTACATCCTTTCTGCCCATCGTGCGTGGCTGCAGAAGGTCGGGCTTTACCAGGCGATATATGTGTCGCTGTTTCACTACCAATCTCCGCATGTTTGGTGGGTTAAGGCGTTCTTGAACCAATGGAATCTTCCCACCAACACTTTCATTCTAGGAGATCGCGAGGTCTCGATCTCTCTGGCAGAATTCTATGACATTTCGGGAATGCCAATCAGGGGTAGTCTGTATGAGGAGTTGTTGCCCTCTGACGAGTACATCTTTGAGCCCGAGTCCGCTCCGGTCGACGGCCTGTCTGCTGAGAATGCCGTCCGCCACAAGCGTCCCAGTTTGATCAAGGCGCTAGGTATCTTCGACCGATTGTTCACCGAATCCGAAGAGCAGGGTGTTACTTTCAAGAGCTTCATTGCTTGTTTCCTTCGCGAGGATGTCTTGTCGAAGACCGCTCCGAAGTTTGCCAACATTAGAGACCCCTTTGGGTTTGGTCCGAAGAAGCTGCCGACCACTGAATCGGATCTACCACAGTACTACATCCCTATTATGTCGCCGACGTCTTTTGAATCCATTGTTGCTCCCGGCATGGACGAGGAGACGTTCTTCGTGGGGTTTGTTAGTGTCTGGTTCAGTTGGTTTGTCATCCCCATGCATCGTCGCTTTATGAGAGCTTCGGTTATCTACCCGGCTTATTATATCGCTGAGGGGACACGGCTGGCCATCGGCATCCCGGCCTTGGCGCACCTTTATCATAGGTTGGGCACCGCAGCTAATACCTCTACTCCCGGCGTGGATGTGGTAAACTTTTCGCTTCATTATTTCACGTCCTGGGTCGAAATGCATGTGCTGGGGGCTTCGCTATGCATCAGAGGCCCGCGTTTTACGACGCCTACCCCTTTCCGCGACTTATGCGATTGGTGGATGCTTCTGCCGCCGACCCGACTCAATTCAGGGCCATTCGGGTGCTGATTTCTCCTCACGCCGCCGCTGGCGGGCTGGTTTTTAACGATCGGGTCCTGTCTTCCCCTTCAGGTCTAGTTCAGCAACTCTGGGATCGGTCAAAAGACAATGCACCCTCTCTGAGGCCTCGGGAGGCCGTGCACTTGTATACCATTAGACCAGGCTATTTGGTATTCCGTCAGGACAGCGCGGCTCTTTTCATGCGGTACAATCCGCATCGCTTCGGTCGACAGCTTGGATACGACCAGGGCGTTCCATTTGAGGCTTTCATAGTTGCGTCGGTCCCTTCACTTGATGCCGTTCGCGATGCCGCACATCATTTCGTGAGGTTGAACACCGGCTCCCACTTTATGATCCCTGAAGCTGAGCATACGTCCCGGTGCGTGGGGGCGTTTACGGGATGGTATCTCCATCGGGTGAACCCGATTATTCTTGAGGAAAGAAGGGTGCTTCTTGGTCATGATGCCCCTCCTCAGGTTCCGAGAGCTAAGCTGCGACCGAGGGCTCCGGTCCGCTTCCCTCTGAGGGAGATTGGCACCGCGCTCATTCCGGGGGAGTCAGGGGTGGACCTTACTCCAACAGCTGGTATGCCTCTAGGTACCCGATCGCGGGGTAGACGTGCCCCAGTAGCAGCACCACCGCCTGCGGCAGCATTGCCTCCCATGGCATCGACAATGGCGGTGTCATCCTTGGTTGTGGCACCAAGCGAGGGTGACAGGAACGATGGTGTTGAAGGCGACGTGGGTCGCCGCCGCACCAAAGCTCCGCGAGGAAAGAAGCGGTTGTTTTCGGCGGCCAGTTCTGGATCTAAGAGGCGGAAGAGGGTGGCCACCAACCTACTTGATTCTTTAATGGAGTCGGAGCCCATACTTCCAGATGAGTCGCTGGCCGTGCAAGAGTCAGACGCTGGACTTCTTTTCCCGAGTTCGGCCGATGAGGAAGCCGCACAGTTGGCCGAGGCCATACGTCATTCCAAAGACGTGTCTCATAATGCCAGGGTTCCGAAGAAGCCTTATCCCGCTGTAATCTTTTACGAAGACCCCTCATGGATTCGGCGGCGGTTCATTGGCCCTCTTGAGGAATGGGGAGAAAGGGCCCTGAAACAGGCCGCTTCGGAGGATGCTGCGGAGCACTTTCCCTGTGGACCGGCGGCCATGAGTCTACCCTCGAACCTCGGCGAGCACGCCTCCTTGAGAAGGAGCATCAGCTTGAAGAAGCCATACTGAAGGCTTCCCTGCGCATTGGTATGTTCTTATATTTCTTTGCAGTTCTTCAGATTGCTTATGCTTGTATATATGTATCCTTATTTTGTGGGACTTGTGCAGAGTCTTCGACGATGGGAGAGATCCCCACTGGCTTGCTGCAGCTAGAGCCCGTTGACATTCTCGATGCGGCTTTACCCGATGAGGATAGGGCCGACAATGCTATTCCTCTTGCAATAGAACCTCCGGTGGCGGCTCTTGATTCCAGGGTACTTGCTCCTTTGGGAGAGGTTCCCTCGGTGATCGCCGTCCCAACGACTCTATCCGAAGGCGGCCCAAAGGTTGAGATGGAGGTAGTCGGGACTACCCTCCCTTTGTTGGAGCATGAGGTCACGACAGAGGTCGCTGAAGCTGCTATCCTCCCGGCTCAGAATGGGAGGAGTGTCGAAGGTAACCTTCCACGTTTTGAGCTAGTAATCTTTCTGTTACCTGAACTCTTTTGTCTTTTCAGAATTGCGTGGACTGGCGGCCTCCATTGTCGATCTGTCTCCTCGGCAATCCTTCCAACATCTTTTGGAAATGGCCGCTCTGCAGGCGATATCTCCTCAACGCATCGTCCTCTCATCTGGACAAGGTGAGTGTTGTTCATCACTTCTCATAGCATCGTTGTTATTTTGCGTATTGACATTGATGTTCTCTACAG